>JAREYC010000002.1:4030000-8830000 GCA_030015325.1 Cryptoblepharus egeriae
TGATGCACAGTCAGCTTTGAGCTCACACTGAAGCTCTTTCCACACTCCAAGCATTTATATGGTTTCTCCCCTGTGTGCGATCTTTGATGCACAGTTAGGTTTGAACTACTATAGAAGTTCTTTCCACACTCCAGGCATTTATATGGTTTCTCCCCCGTGTGGGTTCTTTGATGCACAGTCAGCTTTGAGCTCTCACTGAAGCTCTTTCCACACTCCATGCATGTAAAGGGTTTCTCTCCTGTGTGGGTTCTTTGATGCACAGTCAGGTGTGATCTCCGACTGAATCCCTTTCCACACTCCAGGCATGTATACGGTTTGTCCCCTGTGTGGATTCTTTGATGCACAGTCAGGTGTGATCTCCGACTGAATCCCTTTCCACACTCCAGGCATTCATATGGTTTCTCCCCTATTTGGGTTCTCTGATGCACTGTAAGGATACTGTTCTTGCTTAAGCTATTCCCATATTCATATGGTTTTTCTGTGTGTTTTCCGAGTTTTGTTTTGCTGTTAAACATTTCTGAACTTTGAGATAATTTTTCCTCTTTCTGGTTTTCTTTTCTTTTTTGGATCCTCGAGAACTTTAGTCCTCCTTACAGGTGCTGGTCTCTTCTTCTGCCTCCTTGGTCCATCCTGGTCTCAAGAAGTCCCTTCCTCTACATCACATGAGGTCACTTCTGATGAGCCCCCACCTGGCTGCCCCTCATCCTCTTTGCCTTCTCTGTTGCTTTCTGGAACAGAGAGATAACCTGGATTAGCAACAGAAAAATGGAGCCTCTAATGCACACACTTTGGCATATTAATGTACTCAGAAGTAAACCCAACACATTAAGCAGAAATTACTCCCAGGAAAGTATGCACAGGATTGCAGCCCTTCTCAGTGACCAACTCTCAGGGTTGGATTTTCGCTTCATGGCCTGTTATATTGAGGACATTTTTGCGGTTAATCAGACACCATTAGCACAGTACACTTTTCTAAAAACATATTGCAGGGATTCTCAAACCTTGGACCCACCTTTGCGAGGGATCTACGAAGTGATGTCATGGCTGGAAGTGACATCATCAAGCAATTTAAAACATAAAATAATTGTAATACAATAAAGTAAATCAAGTGAATAACCTCAACCCACACCCCAAAAAATATTCAGTAAGGGCAAAATCCAGAGTAACTATGGGGAATCCGTGCTCCGGTGTAACAACAACTTACTCTGGATTGCACTATGAATTTCCCATAGGTTTTCACTGGGTGGTGCAGTAACTATGGGTGCACGTAAAGTCTCTTACGTGCTCCTGTAGTTACTCTGGATTTGAGGGTATGTTTTTGACCATATGTTATGACCATATGTCATAACTGGACAGAGGATGTATCCTCCAAAAAGAGGACATCTTGGCTGTAGGCTGCCTGCTCACAAGGAAATAGAGGACATTTCCTTTGCTACAAATGCCAAAAGGAAGGCCATATAGATATGTAAAGGAAAGCAGAGATGCCCTAAGTGTGGAGGTGACCATAAATCTGAGAACTGTGATGCTATAGTTGGATGGCAAATGGTCAAGAAGTTAAAGATTTAAGTAAGAAACCGGATATCATCTATATTCAGGAAACGTGGCTGCGACAAAGATTGGATTTTGTAATTAAAGGATATGAAAGTATTTGTAGAGACAGAGAAGAGGGTAGAAGAGGGGGGTGCATAATATTTGTCAAACAGAATCTACAATATAGAGTGTTGGGAAAAGGGATGGATACGGAGTTTATAGTAATCAAAGTTTGGTCAAATGAAGGTCAACTTAAAATAATAAATTTTTACAATCCCTGCAAACAGCTAAGCTTAGAGAAAATGGGGGAAATTGCTGTATATTTAGAAGGAAAAATTATTTGGTTGGAAATTTTAATACACGCAGTACATTGTGGGGTGACAGCAATGATGAAAATGGAGTGGTGATTGAAGAGATGATGGACAGGAAATATTTAGTGTGTATTAATAATGGAAGTTAAGGCATAGTGGTTGTTTGTTTCGTGGTATATAAGGAGGTCTGTCTCAGAGAAGACCACTGGAGACGCAGAGCAGGATCTATGATAGTATCTAAGCTCCAGGGGCATCACTAGGATTTGCATCACCCAGTGCAGTAGGCCAGCCGTCACCCCCCTGCAGTGAGCAGGGCAACACCTGGATGGTGGGCACCGTTATATGGTATTGCCTCACCTCCGTTTGTTTTATGGCCACACGTTTTGATAGAATAAAGATGTTTCAAAATGGTTTGTTCCACTGCATTCTGCTGCAAATGACGCACCCAACAGTATATAACATGATGGGATTATTCCTAAAAACCATGATTTTTAGCCATTTTGTTCACTAGTGGTGTCACCCCCTCAAAGTGCCACCTTTCTGAACAACTTGGTGCAGTGGTTCTCAAACCATCCAGTTTGGGACCCACTTTGTAAAGGGACAACCTGTCCAGGATCCACTAAAAGTGATGTCATGGCTGGAAGTGACATCATCAAATTAAAACAAAATAAATAATTGTAAATACTTTAATCAAGTAATGAAGTAAATGAAGTTAATGAAGTAAATAACCTCAAACCCCCCTCCTCTCAAATAAAAATTCAGTAAGATTTACAACACCCAGTTCAATTTTTAAGTTCACTATATTACTGAGTATTACATTTAAATTATTATATATAATTTAATACATATACAGCATAATCATGTCTCATCAAGCGTAAGCTCCATTGTGTTCAAAGTGTCTTATTCCCAGGTAAGTGTCTTTAGGATTGCTGTCATAGTGTTTAAATTAAGCACTTGAAATACAAACATACATAAATATATAAATATACTAGTAAAAAGCGTACCCGGTTGCGGGTGTAACATTTCCCCCTACACCAGTGGTTCTCAAACTTCCTAAAGCTGTGACCTCTTTATAAGTTTCTCATATTGTGGGGACTATTTCAGAGTAGGCATGCATAGGATTGGTCCCTGAGGCTGCAATCCTATCCACATTTACACTGGAGTAAAGCCCTCCCTGACTATAACGGATATTTTTTCAGAATAGGCATACATAAGATTGGGCCCTGAGGCTGTCAGCCCCAGTGTGCTTGCAGCTACAGCCGGAGGTCTGGCAAGTCTGACATGGCCTCCTGCACCAGGGGTCTTTCGGTGACCCCCAGGAAAGCTCTAGGTGACCCCCAAAGGGGTCCCGACCCCCACTTTGAGAAACGTGCCCTACACCATCCCCCCATGGCGCAGAAACACCCCATGCACCACTTCCCTTCATGCGCCACTTCCCCCATGCGCATCATCCCCACATGTGCAACTTTCCCATGTGCACCATCCGCCAATGTGCAACTTTTCCCCATGCACAACTTCCCCCCATGCGCAACTTCCCCCATGTGCAATTTTCCCCCATGCGCAACTTCCCCATGCGCATCATCCCCCATGCGCATCATCCCCCCATGCACAACTTTCCCCATGCGCAACTTTCCCCATGTGCACCAACCTCCCATGTGCAGCATCCTCCCCAGTGGAACCCCTCCCTCCGAACAACATCCCCCCAGTGCACCCGGCTCTGGGCACCAAATTGGCTGGATGTTGGTCAGTCTTCCCTGTTAAGTATAGGACAGAAACATGTTGCCCCCTTTTCAGCCCCTGAAGGGTTAATTTCTCCAGATGGTTCTTGGTGGGAGTTCAGGTGACAGAAGGAACTCCCAGAATTCCATGCTTCAGGCCCAGCAGTTGGGGCGGAATGTTGAGGAGTCAGCAATTCTCAATGCAAAGTATAGGGAGGAAAACGCGTTGCGCCCCTTTTCACCCCCTTCCCGTTGGAATTTCCGAAAACCGGTTCTTAGTGCACCCCTCAGTCACGGAAGGAACACCCACCCCAAATTTCACGCTTCTAGGCCTAGCGGTTTTGGCAGGGCGGTGATGAGTCAGTGAGTCAGTGAGTGAGTCAGTGAGTGACTTTTCTCTTTTATATATATATATATATATATATATATATATATATATATATATATATATATATATATATATATATATATATATATATATATATATATATATATATATATATATATATATATATATATATATATATATATATATATATATATATATATATATATATATATAGACACACACACACACACACACACCGGTATATATTTCAAGTGGTTAATTTAAGCACTCTGGCTGCAATAATATAAACACTTTCCTGGGAATAAGACCACTGAACACAATGGGGCTTACACTTGACGAGACATAGGGCAAACTCCAGGGTAAGTATGGGAAGTCTTTGCTCCAGTATAAGAACAATTTGCTCTGGATTCCAATGTGAATTTCCCATAGGTTTTCACTAGATGATGCAGTAAATATGGGTGCACATAAAGTCTTTTAAGTGCTCCTGTAGTTACTCTGGGATAGTTAGGATTGCATTGTTTATTGATTATTATTAAAGTTAAAATTATTAAATATAATTTATTACATATAACTGATGAATTACAAGCACACTGCATGCTGCCTGCTCACAAGGAAATTGAGGACAAGTAAGGCTTTTCCGGGAAACAAAGCTAAAAAAGAGGAGGTGTCCTGGAAAAAGAGGACATCTGGTAAAAAATATTTTAAAAAGTTAAAACTGCCTTAACCTCCCCGGCTTCAAAAAAGACATTAAAACCCCAGAGAGAAGAGGGCTGGAGATCCCGATGAGGCTTGAGTAAGTAGAGGGAGACATTTGGACTTTAGAAAGGCTTTACTAATAATTTTTTTAAAAAAATTCCCTTTACCTGCAGTGCAGTCAAGGGGTTGCAAGGCTTCAGAATGGCCCTGATCCCAGGCACCTGGAGCCAGGCTCCAGATGCCTGGGACCAGGACCATTCTGAAGCCTGGCACCCCCTGGTCTGTACTGCACCCCCTTGCACCTTCCAGACCAGCCTCCAGGGAACCATCCTCCACACCAGCCTCCAGCACACCAGGCAACTTCCTCCAGGGGTGATTTGTGGGGGCTGCAGTTCTTGGAGCAGGACCCTTCCACTGTCCTTGGCTACCTTTCAACCTCCCCTTTCCCTCAGACTACTGCATATTCGCCTACTCGTGGTTAAACCCTACTCATGAGTAAATTTGGGGGCTTTTTAGTTTTTTGGCAGCAACTTTGTCTAGGAAGATGCTATTTAAAAACAGACTGTTGCATTGGACCAGGTCGAATCCATCGACATAGGACTTGAGGGGGTAGCGTGCACCATTGCGAACTTAGTCTTTGGGGGTCCCACAGCCCCCCAAGGTGCATTACCCCCCAGGGCACGTCACCTGGTGTGGGCTGCACCACCTGCACCACCCTGGTGACACCACTGCTAAGCTCTATGGGACCACCAGAGACTCCTGACACTCTGTCACCAGGTTTCCCTCTGAAGGAACCATCAGAGAGCATTGGGAATAGAGTGAACATCAGAAGAGCCTCCACGGGATCAGGCCAAAGGTCCATCCAGTCCAGCTTCTTGTATCCCACAGCGGCCCACCAGATGCCTCAGGGAGCACATATGACACCTGCATCCAGGTGGCCACCCCTTCATCTGGCATTTGGAGGTTGTCCACATCTACACACACCCCGGATGGCTTGTAACCCTTTCCTCTAGGAACCTGTCCAAACCCCTCTTAAAGGCATTGAGTCTTGATGCCATCAACACATCCTGTGGCAGAGATGGGGGGGAGGCACAGGCCAGGCAGGAGTTTTGGGGGTGCATCCTTGGGGGGTGCAGTAGGGGAAGGTTGAGGCTTCTGCATGGGAGGGAGGGGAGGGCAGGCTTGCTGGAGAGAGGCTGGAGATCCTGGGTCCTTGGAATGAAAGGAAGAGGAATGTGGGAGCCTGCAGGAGAGGGATGGGAGAAAGCATGGGATGCTGCCAGTGTGGGGAGGGTTCTTTTTTTGGAGGGGGGAACACAATGAGGAGAGATCCTTTTGATGTTCTTTGGGTGTGGATGTGAAAAGAGGTTAAGGGGAGAAGCTCAAAGAGGAGAAGATTAAGGGTTTTGGGGACGGGGCAGTGATCATAAGCCACTCTACTCCAGGACATGTCCTGGATTTTAGCCTGGTGGTGGTGGTGGTGTGCAAGAGGTGGTGAGTAAGGGGGTGGTGGTGCACATACAAAGGGGGGTGGTGCATGGGGGGTTGTTGCAAGGGTTAGGTGACCTGCATTGCACAGGAGGCTGATGCACAGAGGATTAGGTACATTCACTATTTATGAATAAGGCTGCAATCCTTATTGGTTTTAACTTATGTATGTGCCAAGATCCATTTGGTCCATTAAGGTGCATCCTGGTGCCTTCCCTGTATCTGGTACCTAAAATCAAGAGGCTGCACATACCCAGCAAGTTCACATACCAACGAATGATGCACTTTTCCTCTGACAATTTGTCCCTTCCCCTCTTAAGGGCACCTAGGCTAGATTGCACCACCACATCCTGTGGCAAGGAGTCCCGCAGACTAATGTCATGCAGGGTAAGGAAACATGGGGTCCTCTGGTCCTTCTGGATCAGCCACAAGTATCCAGACAGCCTGTATCAGCTGCACATTTCAGTTCCCTGCAAGGATCTCTACCACACCCTGTATTCAAAGGGGAGGAAGTCATCAGGAGTCCTCCCCCTCTGCCCAGTTGGGGGCTCCAGGCTCTCTTCCACCGCCCAGTTCCCCTCCGCAAACACACACCCAGCCCAAACACACTCCCCTCTGCCCCCAAAGAGCTTTGGACTCACCAGAAGGGGCTGCTGCCTCCAAGTGGAGAGGGGAAGAAAAGGAAGGGGAGGAACAGGATATGACTTCTCCACTCCCCCCTTGCTGCCCTCTGAGTGGCTCCTCTTAACCCTGAGTGTGCCAGGCAGGATCTCCTTCTGATGCAGCATCTGATGTCCCTGCATGGCTGACCAGGGGCCAGTCCCAGAGGAAGGGGCTCATTTGTTCACAGCTGCTTCTGAAAGCACTAACATGTGAGCGGGATCTTGGAGTCGCCACAGTGGATCACAAGCGGAACATGAGTCAGCAGGTGATGTGTCTGCAAAGAAGGCAAATGCCATTTTAGGCTCCATTAAGAGGACTGGAGCTTCCAAGTCTTGAGAAGTTCTAGTTCCTCTTTATTCAGCATTGGTGAGACTCATCTTGAGTCCTGTGTTCAGTTCTGGGCACCTCACTTGAAGAAAGATGCAGCCAAACTGGAGCAAGTCCAGAGGAGAGCGACAAGAATGATCAGTGGGATGGAAGGGAAGCCCTACCAGGAAATGTTGGGGGAACTTGGGATGTTCAGCCTGGAGAAGAGGAGGCTGAGGGGAGACATGATTGCCCTCTTCAGATCCCTGAAGGGCTGTCATAGGGAGGAAGGGGCCAATTTGTTCATAGCTGCTTCTGAAAGCAGAACTAGAACCAACGGGTACAAACTGCAAGAGAGGAGATTCCGGTTGGATATCCGGAAAAAATTCCTGAAGGTGAGGGTGGTTCGGCAGTGGGACAGATTGCCAAGGAAAGTGGTGGACTCTCCCTCACTGGGGGTCTTCAAGCAGAGGTTCGACCAGCACCTGTCAGAGATGCTCTAGGACAGTGCTTCCCAAACTGGGGGTCGATCCCTTTGGGGGTCATCTGACCCTTTCTTGGGGGTTGTCTAAAGACCCCTGGTGTAGGGGGCCTTGCAATGTATTTGGCATCTTTTTTATTTGTAATTAAAAATAAATATTTCACAATATATAATTAAATATTGTTTTTGTGATTAATCACTATGCTTTAATTATGTTCAATTTGTAACAATGAAAATGCATCCCGCATATCAGATATTTACATTACAATTCATAACAGTAGCAAAATTACAGTTATGAAATAGCAACAAAAATAATTGTATGGCTGGGGGTCCCCACAACATGAGGAACTGTCATAAAGGGTCACAGCATTAGGGAGATTGAGAACCACTGCTCTAGGAGGATTTCCTGCTACAGGGAGGGGGCTGGTCTAGATGGCCTACTAGGTCCCTTCCAAATCTAGGATTCTATGTAAATTGTGCCCTTTATTGGATAGGGAAACTATTCTGGGCCAAATAGAAATGGTTATTCTTTCCCTACTAAATGTAAGAGCACCATTTAGAAGAGCCTGTATACCCAGTTAGAATGGATCAATTGTATTAGTATATATGTATATGGAAATGAGAACTGGTTCATATGAACACCTTGTTGGTTCCATACAGTATTTGAATTACATAGAATCATAGAATCATAGAGTTGGAAGGGACCTAGTAGGTCATCTAGTCCAACCCCCTGCCTGCAGCAGGAATTCCCCCTAGAGCATCTCCAACAGGTGCTCATCGAGCCTCTGCTTGAAGATCCCCAGTGAGGGAGAGTCCACCACCTCCCTTGGCAATCTGTTCCACTGCCGAACCGCCCTCACAGTCAGGAATTTTTTCCGGATTTCCAGCCGGAATCTCCTCTCTTGCAGTTTGTACCCATTGGTTCTAGTTCTGCTTTCAGAAGCAGCTATGAACAAATTGGCCCCTTCCTCCCTATGACAGCCCTTCAGGTATCTGAAGAGGACAATCATGTCTCCCCTCAGCCTCCTCTTCTCCAGGCTGAACATCCCAAGTTCCCCCAACCTTTCCTCATAGGGCTTCCCTTCCATCCCATTGATCATTCTTGTCGCTCTCCTCTGGACTTGCTCCAGTTTGGCTGCATCTTTCTTCAAGTGAGGTGCCCAGAACTGAACACAGGACTCAAGGTGAGGTCTCACCAATGCAGAATAAAGAGGAACTATAACTTCTCGTGACTTGGAAGCTCCAGTCCTCTTAATGTAACCTAAAATGGAATTTGCCTTCTTTGCAGACACATCACTGCTGACTCATGTTCAGCTTGTTATCCACGGCGACTCCAAGATCCCGCTCACATGTTGTGCTGCCAAGCCAAGTATCCCCCATTTTATACCTATGTTTTTGGTTTTTATTGCCTAAGTGCAGAACCTTCCACTTCTCCCTGTTGAAATTCATTCTGTTTGTTACAGCCCAGGATTCCAGTTTATCCAGACCAGGATTCCAGTTTATCCAGATCCTCCTGGAGGTTTCTCCTTCTTCTGATGTGTTTGCTACTCCTCCCAGTTTGGTGTCATCTGCAAATTTGATCAGGCTCCCCCGTATCCCTTCCTCCAAGTCATTGATGAAAATGTTAAAGAGAACCGGTCCCAAGACAGAGCCTTGGGGGACCCCACTAGAAACGGACCTCCAGGTTGACACAGAACCATTTACTAAAACCCTTTGAGTGCGGCCATCGAGCCAGTTGCAGATCCACCTAACAATTGCCCTGTCTAGCCCATATTTTTCCAACTTCCTAATTAAAATGTCATGTGGGACTTTGTCAAATGCTTTGCTGAAGTCAAGATAAATGACATCCACAGCATTGCCATGTCCAGTAAGCTCGTAACCCCATCAAAAAAGGAGATCAGATTTGTCTGGCAAGATTTATTCTTGGTCAATCCATGCTGGGTTGTTTTGATCACCGAGTGCTTGTCTAGATGTGCACAAATTGTGTGTTTTATGATTTGCTCTAATATCTTGCCCGGGATTGAAGTCAAACTGACTGGTCTATAATTTCCCGGGTCTTCTTTTTTCCCCTTCTTAAAAATTGGGACTACATTTGCCCTCTTCCAGTCCAGGCACTTCTCCACTCCTCAAGGATTTCTCAAAGATGATCGACAAAGGCTCTGCAAGGACATCTGCAAGTTCCTTAAGAACTCTAGGATGCAGCTCATCCGGTCCAAATGACTTGAATTCATTTAGGCCAGTTAAGTGGTTTCGAACCAGTTCTCTGTCAATCTTAATCTGCTGTTCTGCACCATCCATGTTTTCATTACCTCTTTGGGGATGTAAACACATCCCCGAATCAGTCAATGATCCCGCACCCCCATTTGCACAGCCCTCCTTCTGTGAATAGACGGATGCAAAGTAGGAGTTGAGCAGCTCTGCCTTCTGCTGGTTTCCAGACACCTGTTGTCCATCCTTGTCCAAGAGCAGCCCCAGCCCCTCGTCTCTCCTCCTGTTCCTCTGGGCATATCTAAAGAAGCTCTTTTTGTTATCTTTGACTCCCCTGGCCAGCCTCAGCTCATACTGAGCTTTAGCATCCCTGACCCCCTCCCTACAGGACTGGGCTACCTGCCTGTACTCCTCTCTGGTGATCTTTCCAGTCTTCCACTCCCTATACTTCTCTTTCTTTAACTTCAGCTGATCCCCAAGTTGCCTGTGGAGCCAACCTGGTTTTTTCAGCATTTTCCCCCCTTTCTTTTTTATTGGAATTGTTTCTGACTGTGCTTGTAGAAGCTGCCTCTTAAGGAGCTCCCACCCATCTTGGGCCCCTTTCCCCATTAGAGCATCAACCCATGGGATCCCACCTATGACTCCTCTAAGCCTGTTGAAACCAGCTTTCCTGAAATCCAACATATAAGTTTCACTCTGCACTCTTTTTATTTCCCACATTATTCTAAATTCCAGCAGCTCATGATCGCTTTCCCCTAAAGTTCCCACTATGTTGACCTGATCAACCAGTTCTTCACGATTTGTTAAGATCAGGTCAAGGATGGCCCCTCCCCTTGTCGTTTCCTCCACTTTCTGGACCATGAAGTTATCTTCCAGGCCCATCAGGAATCTACTGGAGCTTCCATGTTTGGCTGAGTTTGTCTCCCAGCAAATGTCTGGGTAGTTAAAGTCCCCCATTACTACTACCTCATATTTCCTTGCAATGCCTGCCAGTTGCTCCAAGAAGCCATCGTCTACTCCTTCTCCTTGACCTGGCGGTCTATAGTAGACGCCCACCACAATGTTTTGTTTTTTATTTTCCCCCCTTACTTTTACCCAAACACACTCCACAGGGATATCCGGACCACTCTCCTGGATTTCAGAGCAAGTATATATGTTCTTGACATATAATGCTACTCCACCTCCCCTTTTGCCACTTCTGTTCCTCCGGAACAGCTGATAGCCTTCCAGTTGTGTGTTCCAGTCATGGGAGTCCCACCAAGTTTCAGTTATTCCTATCAAATCAAATTTCCCTTCACTTGCTAAAAGCTCCAGCTCATCTTGTTTATTTCCCAGGCTCTGTGCATTTGTGTAAATGCAACTTAAGCCCTGGAGGTTGCAACTCCATGCATATCCCTCCTTTTTTGTAAGGCCAGGCCCCTCTAAAGATTTTTGAGTTACAGCCGTGCCCTGCAATTTCCATCCAGAGCATTTTCCTCATTCCTAGGTTCCCTTTGGACGTAACCCACCCCCTTCTTATTTAGTTTAAAGCCCTCCTGATAAGGTTGGCCATCTCCCGTCTGAAGACACTCTTCCCCCAACCCGTAAGATGTAGTCCATCCTTTGCTAGGAGTCCTTCCTCAAGGAAGTTCATCCTGTGATCCCAGAATCCAAATCCTTCCCGATGACACCATTTTCGAAGCCAGCTATTGACCTGAAAAATCTTGCTATCTCTCTGAGGACCTTTGCCAATTACTGGGAGGATGGATGAGAATACCACCTGGGTATCCCCCAGGACCTTAATCTTCCTCCCCAGAGCTTCATAATCCCCAACTATCTTTTGGAAAGTTTCCCGAGCTGTATCGTTTGTTCCTACGTGGATGAGTAAGAACGGGTGACGATCAGCAGGTGTGATCATCCTCAGTAGCCTCTCCGTGATATCCCGTATCCTGGCACCAGGGAGGCAGCACACCTCACGGGAAAAGGGGTCTGGTCGGCATACAGCTTCCATGCCCCTCAGGAGAGAATCTCCAATCACCACCACCCTCCTCCGTGTTCTCCTTCTGTGTCTAGCTTCCCCCACACTAACTGGTTGTGGCTGCTGTCTATGAGGGGGATCTGTAGGCATGCCAGTATGGGCAATGGCAGGATCCGGTGTAGGTGTGCTAGCAAGAGGAACTTCTGCCAGCATGGTGGAATCTGAGAGACTCTGGAAACGGTTGTATAGCTCCAGTGGTTCTCGACTGCTCCTGCCCCCTTTTCTCCTGACTGTCACGTGTCTCCATGAAGAGACATCATTGCTGGGGTCCCCACTGGTGTCATCCCTCTGGAGAAGTTCCGTGTGTGTTGTATCAAGGAACTCCTCAGATGCCTTAATTTGACGAAGGGTGGAAACTTCACCCTCCAATGCTGCCACCTTCTCCTCCAACAGTGCAACCAGTTTGCACTTGCAGCATCGATAATCCCCGGGGTCCTTGGGCAAGAAGACAAACATGGCACACGTGGTGCATGTCACGACAACTGCGCCCTTCCCTTCCATCTCCTGTCAACTTCACAAGTCCTCCTTGCTCACAGGCTCCGGTCCACAGGATCGCGCCTCAGGCCCTAATAAAGCCCTACAAAGCTCCTCCCACCAGGCAACCAGCCAATGAACACCAAGCAGCAATTAAGCACTCAGCTAAGCAGCCCCCTCCTCCACTCACCTGAGACTCTGTGTTCCTTCTCACCTCTCCTCTGAAAAGGAGGCTGAACCAGGAACAGGCCCTAATAAAGCCCTACAAAGCTCCTCCCGCCAGGCAACCAGCCAATGAACACCAAGCAGCAATTAAGCACTCAGCTAAGCAGCCCCCTCCTCCACTCACCTGAGACTCTGTGTTCCTTCTCACCTCTCCTCAGAAGAGGAGGCTGAACCAGGAACAGGCCCTAATAAAGCCCTACAAAGCTCCTCCCACCAGGCAACCAGCCAATGAACACCTAGCAGCAATTAAGCACTCAGCTAAGCAGCCCCCCTCCTCCACTCACCTGAGATTCTGTGCTCCTTCTCACCTCTCCTCTGAAAAGGAGGCTGAACCAGGAACAGGCCCTAATAAAGCCCTACAAAGTACCTCCCACCAGGCAACCAGCCAATGAACACCTAGCAGCAATTAAGCACTCAGCTAAGCAGCCCCCTCCTCCACTCACCTGGGACTCTGTGTTCCTTCTCACCTCTCCTCTGAAAAGGAGGCTGAACCAGGAACAGGCCCTAATAAAGCCCTACAAAGCTCCTCCCACCAGGCAACCAGCCAATGAACACCTAGCAGCAATTAAGCACTCAGCTAAGCAGCCCCCCTCCTCCACTCACCTGGGAATCTGTGTTCATTCTCACCTCTCCTCTGAAAAGGAGGCTGAACCAGGAACAGGCCCTAATAAAGCCCTACAAAGCTACTCCCACCAGGCGACCAGCCAATGAACACCTAGCAGCAATTAAGCACTCAGCTAAGCAGCCCCCTCCTCCACTCACCTGAGACTCTGTGTTCCTTCTCACCTCTCCTCAGAAGAGGAGGCTGAACCAGGAACAGGCCCTAATAAAGCCCTACAAAGCTCCTCCCACCAGGCAACCAGCCAATGAACACCAAGCAGCAATTAAGCACTCAGCTAAGCAGCCCCCTCCTCCACTCACCTGAGACTCTGTGTTCCTTCTCACCTCTCCTCAGAAGAGGAGGCTGAACCAGGAACAGGCCCTAATAAAGCCCTACAAAGCTCCTCCCACCAGGCAACCAGCCAATGAACACCTAGCAGCAATTAAGCACTCAGCTAAGCAGCCCCCTCCTCCACTCACCTGAGATTCTGTGCTCCTTCTCACCTCTCCTCTGAAAAGGAGGCTGAACCAGGAACAGGCCCTAATAAAGCCCTACAAAGTACCTCCCACCAGGCAACCAGCCAATGAACACCTAGCAGCAATTAAGCACTCAGCTAAGCAGCCCCCTCCTCCACTCACCTGGGACTCTGTGTTCCTTCTCACCTCTCCTCTGAAAAGGAGGCTGAACCAGGAACAGGCCCTAATAAAGCCCTACAAAGCTCCTCCCACCAGGCAACCAGCCAATGAACACCTAGCAGCAATTAAGCACTCAGCTAAGCAGCCCCCCTCCTCCACTCACCTGGGAATCTGTGTTCATTCTCACCTCTCCTCTGAAAAGGAGGCTGAACCAGGAACAGGCCCTAATAAAGCCCTACAAAGCTACTCCCACCAGGCGACCAGCCAATGAACACCTAGCAGCAATTAAGCACTCAGCTAAGCAGCCCCCTCCTCCACTCACCTGAGACTCTGTGTTCCTTCTCACCTCTCCTCAGAAGAGGAGGCTGAACCAGGAACAGGCCCTAATAAAGCCCTACAAAGCTCCTCCCACCAGGCAACCAGCCAATGAACACCTAGCAGCAATTAAGCACTCAGCTAAGCAGCCCCCTCCTCCACTCACCTGAGACTCTGTGTTCCTTCTCACCTCTCCTCAGAAAAGGAGGCTGAACCAGGAACAGGCCCTAATAAAGCCCTACAAAGCTCCTCCCACCAGGCAACCAGCCAATGAACACCTAGCAGCAATTAAGCACTCAGCTAAGCAGCCCCCTCCTCCACTCACCTGGGACTCTGTGTTCCTTCTCACCTCTCCTCAGAAGAGGAGGCTGAACCAGGAACAGGCCCTAATAAAGCCCTACAAAGCTCCTCCCACCAGGCAACCAGCCAATGAACACCTAGCAGCAATTAAGCACTCAGCTAAGCAGCCCCCTCCTCCACTCACCTGAGATTCTGTGCTCCTTCTCACCTCTCCTCTGAAAAGGAGGCTGAACCAGGAACAGGCCCTAATAAAGCCCTACAAAGCTCCTCCCACCAGGCAACCAGCCAATGAACACCAAGCAGCAATTAAGCACTCAGCTAAGCAGCCCCCTCCTCCACTCACCTGAGACTCTGTGTTCCTTCTCACCTCTCCTCAGAAGAGGAGGCTGAACCAGGAACAGGCCCTAATAAAGCCCTACAAAGCTCCTCCCACCAGGCAACCAGCCAATGAACACCTAGCAGCAATTAAGCACTCAGCTAAGCAGCCCCCTCCTCCACTCACCTGGGACTCTGTGTTCCTTCTCACCTCTCCTCTGAAAAGGAGGCTGAACCAGGAACAGGCCCTAATAAAGCCCTACAAAGCTCCTCCCACCAGGCAACCAGCCAATGAACACCTAGCAGCAATTAAGCACTCAGCTAAGCAGCCCCCCTCCTCCACTCACCTGGGAATCTGTGTTCATTCTCACCTCTCCTCTGAAAAGGAGGCTGAACCAGGAACAGGCCCTAATAAAGCCCTACAAAGCTACTCCCACCAGGCGACCAGCCAATGAACACCTAGCAGCAATTAAGCACTCAGCTAAGCAGCCCCCTCCTCCACTCACCTGAGACTCTGTGTTCCTTCTCACCTCTCCTCAGAAGAGGAGGCTGAACCAGGAACAGGCCCTAATAAAGCCCTACAAAGCTCCTCCCACCAGGCAACCAGCCAATGAACACCTAGCAGCAATTAAGCACTCAGCTAAGCAGCCCCCCTCCTCCACTCACCTGGGAATCTGTGTTCATTCTCACCTCTCCTCTGAAAAGGAGGCTGAACCAGGAACAGGCCCTAATAAAGCCCTACAAAGCTCCTCCCACCAGGCAACCAGCCAATGAACACCTAGCAGCAATTAAGCACTCAGCTAAGCAGCCCCCTCCTCCACTCACCTGAGACTCTGTGTTCCTTCTCACCTCTCCTCAGAAGAGGAGGCTGAACCAGGAACAGGCCCTAATAAAGCCCTACAAAGCTCCTCCCACCAGGCAACCAGCCAATGAACACCTAGCAGCAATTAAGCACTCAGCTAAGCAGCCCCCCTCCTCCACTCACCTGGGAATCTGTGTTCATTCTCACCTCTCCTCTGAAAAGGAGGCTGAACCAGGAACAGGCCCTAATAAAGCCCTACAAAGCTCCTCCCACCAGGCAACCAGCCAATGAACACCTAGCAGCAATTAAGCACTCAGCTAAGCAGCCCCCTCCTCCACTCACCTGAGACTCTGTGTTCCTTCTCACCTCTCCTCAGAAGAGGAGGCTGAACCAGGAACAGGCCCTAATAAAGCCCTACAAAGCTCCTCCCACCAGGCAACCAGCCAATGAACACCTAGCAGCAATTAAGCACTCAGCTAAGCAGCCCCCCTCCTCCACTCACCTGGGACTCTGTGTTCCTTCTCACCTCTCCTCTGAAAAGGAGGCTGAACCAGGAACAGGCCCTAATAAAGCCCTACAAAGCTCCTCCCACCAGGCAACCAGCCAATGAACACCTAGCAGCAATTAAGCACTCAGCTAAGCAGCCCCCTCCTCCACTCACCTGGGACTCTGTGTTCCTTCTCACCTCTCCTCTGAAAAGGAGGCTGAACCAGGAACAGGCCCTAATAAAGCCCTACAAAGCTCCTCCCACCAGGCAACCAGCCAATGAACACCAAGCAGCAATTAAGCACTCAGCTAAGCAGCCCCCCTCCTCCACTCACCTGGGACTCGGTGTTCCTTCTCACCTCTCCTCAGAAGAGGAGGCTGAACCAGGAACAGGCCCTAATAAAGCCCTACAAAGCTCCTCCCACCAGGCAACCAGCCAATGAACACCAAGCAGCAATTAAGCACTCAGCTAAGCAGCCCCCTCCTCCACTCACCTGAGACTCTGTGTTCCTTCTCACCTCTCCTCAGAAGAGGAGGCTGAACCAGGAACAGGCCCTAATAAAGCCCTACAAAGCTCCTCCCACCAGGCAACCAGCCAATGAACACCTAGCAGCAATTAAGCACTCAGCTAAGCAGCCCCCTCCTCCACTCACCTGGGACTCTGTGTTCCTTCTCACCTCTCCTCTGAAAAGGAGGCTGAACCAGGAACAGGCCCTAATAAAGCCCTACAAAGCTCCTCCCAGCAGGCAACCAGCCAATGAACACCTAGCAGCAATTAAGCACTCAGCTAAGCAGCCCCCTCCTCCACTCACCTGGGACTCTGTGTTCCTTCTCACCTCTCCTCTGAAAAGGAGGCTGAACCAGGAACAGGCCCTAATAAAGCCCTACAAAGCTCCTCCCACCAGGCAACCAGCCAATGAACACCAAGCAGCAATTAAGCACTCAGCTAAGCAGCCCCCCTCCTCCACTCACCTGGGACTCTGTGTTCCTTCTCACCTCTCCTCTGAAAAGGAGGCTGAACCAGGAACAGGCCCTAATAAAGCCCTACAAAGCTCCTCCCAGCAGGCAACCAGCCAATGAACACCTAGCAGCAATTAAGCACTCAGCTAAGCAGCCCCCCTCCTCCACTCACCTGGGAATCTGTGTTCATTCTCACCTCTCCTCTGAAAAGGAGGCTGAACCAGGAACAGGCCCTAATAAAGCCCTACAAAGCTCCTCCCACCAGGCAACCAGCCAATGAACACCTAGCAGCAATTAAGCACTCAGCTAAGCAGCCCCCCTCCTCCACTCACCTGGGAATCTGTGTTCCTTCTCACCTCTCCTCAGAAAAGGAGGCTGAACCAGGAACAGGCCCTAATAAAGCCCTACAAAGCTCCTCCCACCAGGCAACCAGCCAATGAACACCTAGCAGCAATTAAGCACTCAGCTAAGCAGCCCCCCTCCTCCACTCACCTGGGAATCTGTGTTCCTTCTCACCTCTCCTCTGAAAAGGAGGCTGAACCACGAACAGGCCCTAATAAAGCCCTACAAAGCTCCTCCCACCAGGCAACCAGCCAATGAACACCTAGCAGCAATTAAGCACTCAGCTAAGCAGCCCCCTCCTCCACTCACCTGGGACTCTGTGTTCCTTCTCACCTCTCCTCTGAAAAGGAGGCTGAACCAGGAACAGGCCCTAATAAAGCCCTACAAAGCTCCTCCCACCAGGCAACCAGCCAATGAACACCTAGCAGCAATTAAGCACTCAGCTAAGTAGCCCCCTCCTCCACTCACCTGGCAATCTGTGTTCCTTCTCACCTCTCCTCTGAAAAGGAGGCTGAACCAGGAACAGGCCCTAATAAAGCCCTACAAAGCTCCTCCCACCAGGCAACCAGCCAATGAACACCTAGCAGCAATTAAGCACTCAGCTAAGCAGCCCCCCTCCTCCACTCACCTGGGACTCTGTGTTCCTTCTCACCTCTCCTCTGAAAAGGAGGCTGAACCAGGAACAGGCCCTAATAAAGCCCTACAAAGCTCCTCCCACCAGGCAACCAGCCAATGAACACCTAGCAGCAATTAAGCACTCAGCTAAGCAGCCCCCTCCTCCACTCACCTGGGACTCTGTGTTCCTTCTCACCTCTCCTCTGAAAAGGAGGCTGAACCAGGAACAGGCCCTAATAAAGCCCTACAAAGCTCCTCCCACCAGGCAACCAGCCAATGAACACCTAGCAGCAATTAAGCACTCAGCTAAGCAGCCCCCTCCTCCACTCACCTGGGACTCTGTGTTCCTTCTCACCTCTCCTCTGAAAAGGAGGCTGAACCACGAACAGGCCCTAATAAAGCCCTACAAAGCTCCTCCCACCAGGCAACCAGCCAATGAACACCTAGCAGCAATTAAGCACTCAGCTAAGCAGCCCCCCTCCTCCACTCACCTGGGACTCTGTGTTCCTTCTCACCTCTCCTCTGAAAAGGAGGCTGAACCACGAACAGGCCCTAATAAAGCCCTACAAAGCTCCTCCCACCAGGCAACCAGCCAATGAACACCTAGCAGCAATTAAGCACTCAGCTAAGCAGCCCCCTCCTCCACTCACCTGGAACTCTGTGTTCATTCTCACCTCTCCTCTGAAAAGGAGGCTGAACCACGAACAGGCCCTAATAAAGCCCTACAAAGCTCCTCCCACCAGGCAACCAGCCAATGAACACCTAGCAGCAATTAAGCACTCAGCTAAGCAGCCCCCCTCCTCCACTCACCTGGGACTCTGTGTTCATTCTCACCTCTCCTCTGAAAAGCATCTCCTCTCACATCTCATTGGCTCTCAGAGCAATCAGTATCATGGGAAAGTTGTGTTGAGAAAATCCACTTTTGGTTTCATCGTCTTTTGTGTTTTCATTTTTTGGTTAATTGGCCATAACATTTGATAGAATATTGATATTCCAGTGCAGTTTGTTTCATTACATTCTTCATTAAATCACCTTCACAACAATATATAACATGATGGTATTATGATTTTTATGTTGCCCATTTTTCACAATTTTAGCCACTAGTGTCAAGCTCAGCTAACCTAAAGGTGAGTATCCCGGTGCAACTGCACCACCTTCCCCAGCTACACTACTGCATCTGTGGAACTCCTTGCCACAGGCTGCAGTGAAGGTGTCTGGCCTAGAAGTCCTTGAAAGAAGCCTGGGCAGCTTTAGGGAGGATATTCCCACCCTCGATTCCAAGCCGTGACAACCAGATTCAAGCTCAGAGTGTCGGACGCAGCAAGATTTTCAGATTGCAGGAGAGCTTGAGGGGCTCCTGAGCAGCCTGGAGCAGTTAGGCTCAGAGGGATGGAGGTCTGGTTGGCTAGGAGGACTAGGGGACACCAGGTAAGGTGTGAGTTTCCAGGTGGGTAGGGTGGCATCCCTTTTGGCCCCTGAGTCAAACACTGGATGTTCTCATGCTCAATTCAAGATCCTGGTTTTCTTTTTCAAACCCTCAGAGCATGAGCTGAAGAGTGCAAGTGAGTCACGGTTGCACTGGATGACTCTGGGCAATTAACTGCAGTCAACACGTCTTCTCTGTTTCTCCCACCTCTGAAGTCCCCCAACAACAACACCATTGCTGGGATCTTGGGCTTGATTTGATGCCCTTCCGTCTTTCCTGCCATGTGTTTTCTTAAGGTCTTGAGTTCAGGGTTTGCCACACTCTGCTAATGGTGTCTGATGTACCTCAGAAAACATTCAGTATCCTCATCACCAGCTACTGCGACTGTTGCATGCTCTGCAAGAAGGGTTGCCAGAAAACTGCTGGGGGGCACGTGGATTGGCCCAGGGGTCAGGAATTAATTGGGTTACAACAGAAGCAGGATAGGATGGAACTCCCTGCCACAGGATGTGGGGATGGCATCTGGCCTGAATGCCTTTAGAAAGGGATTGGACAAATTCCCAGAGGGAACAACCATACAAGCCATGAAGGGTGCGTGTAGTTGTGGACATCCTCAAAATGCCTTGTATGTGCTCCCCGAGGCACCTGGTGGGCCACTGTGATACAGGAAGCTGTACTAGATGGGCTTTGGCCTGATCCAGTAGAGAGGAGGCTCTACTGAGGTTCTTATGAGTTGACTGTTTTGGTATGTTTATCCAGGATTTGAACCGTTTTAACTTCCAGCCCCCAATCCCAGCAGCTCCTGCTAGAATGTCATTGTAAGACAACCTTGGGGGTATGTTCACACTGGCCCCCTCTCTATCTGGGGTACCCGGAATATGCCTGGAGACCAGGAATCTGACACTCCAATGGGGGAGGCAGGAGATATCAGTACAGCCAGGTGATCAATGTACAGACTGGAACATTTTGTCCCAACAACTCATGCCACGAGCATCAAAGAGAGGAGACCATGAAAAAATGTAAGGGAAACGATTGTTGTGTTCATCGTTCAGGGAAATCAATCAAAGAAGACAGTGAATATCTCTCAGGCTGCAATCTTAACTCCTGGTTAGGCCGGCACAAGTCCTGTGCTGGCCTTGGAGTGTCACAAAAGTGCCAGAACCCTGCACGACCCCTGGGCAGCTTAGGCCAGTGCAGAGACATGTGCACAGCACCAAGAAATGGGGAGCGGGTGCGTTGTGCTAGCATCAGAGTCACCACTCCAAGTCAGGCTCTTGAGCCATTGAGTGGACTGCTGCTAGCTTTCTCCCTCATTGCTTTGTGATGGAAGAAAAACACACAAAGCTACATAGTTGAGGATCTCCCCTCCTTGAGCATTTCCAGCTCTGACCTGATGCTTGATGCTTAACTCACAGTGTCTTTGTCTTTGTTCCAATGAGGCACTTGGGCCACATTCGTCACTTGTGAAAATAGACACCAACCTCTCCGAACTGGGTTCAGGCCAGTGACAGATTTCTGAATTTCTTCATCTTTGGCACTCAAGGCCCTCATGGATGGGTAGCCTTTGCTGCCCCCATCCTCAGCTCCTGCCCCTTCTTCAAGGGTCCACTTGTTCTTCTCTCCAGGCCTCCATTTTCATCAATGCTGGTGGGCTTGTTACAAGGATCTGCCCGGGACGTTGGATGGGCTCGTCCATCAGGTTGGGCCAGATAACGCCAGGGCTGGACAACAGCCTCTCCCAAATAATGCCTTTGCTAATAATGCTAATAATGCTAATAAATAAATAAATAAATAAACAAACAAATAAATAAATAAACAAATAAATAAATAATGCTAGCCTCTCCCTAACCCTTTGGCACTCAAGGCCCTCTTGTATGGGTAGCCTTTGATGCCCCCATCCTGAGCGCCTGCCCCTTCTTCAAGGGTCCTCTTGTGTCCTGTTCTTCCCTCCCAGCCTCCACTTTCACCGCTTGTTACAAGGATCTGCCCAGCATGTTGGATGGGCTCAGCCATCAGGTTGGGCCAGCAAATGCCAGAGGCTGGACAACAGCCTCTCCCAAATAATGGCAGACCTCCCTGGTGTGAGAGAGCCCCATCAAGATCACACCACTCCAACTGCCTCCAGAATCACAGGCTCTGCCCCCTCAACAGGAGGCTCCGCTTCCAACCCACGGAGTGACTGGCGAGGTTTCTCAGGGCAAAGCATTGCAAGAGCCAACTGGGATTCTTGACTTTCCCTTTGACTGTGGGGAAGGGGACATGCAACAGCTTTCCCCAGTGCTAGCTGGAACTCAAGGGACTCTGGAAACCAGGCCCCCTCTCTGGACACCCTTCCTTTCCTTTGGATCTCCATCCAGTTCACTTCCCCCCTTGCTGGCCTCTCCTTTCAGAAACTCCCAACTCCTGCTGCTTCTCCCTCCCTTCTCATGTTCCACCCCATGTTCCCCCCATGTCCCCCCACACATTCTCAGCACAAGAGTTAGGGGACGGTGAATTAATCAATCAATCCCAGTGACAAGAACATGCTTGGACAATTACAGACCAGCATCCAAAACAAGAACACAAGCACTACATGATCAGCTTTATGAAAATTCAGATGGATTAAAAGTACAATTAATATCAAAACGAGAGATAAAAATCAAAGTTAAAACTAAACTTAGAGATAAAAAGCAGACTACGTGTGACTTGCATACAATGCAGATAGGCTAAAACATTTTACATCTAAAGTTGCTAAAAGAGCTAAAAAACTTACAAAACATAAAATCCCCATCATTTACTATATGCTACCTTTTCAGGAAATGAAATGTATTCCCATCTTTATATTAGGAGTGTTTTCAGAGCACTCAGATTCCTCTGCTCCAGGGAGGACCAGCATTTCTCCTTGGAGCGGAGGAATCTGAGTGCTTTCTGCCCAGGTAGCACGCCCAGAGTTCCCCTCATGCGCAGTCGGCATGGAGCAACAGACTGCGCCACTCTGACAGGCTGCAGTCTTAGTCCAGGGCAGTGGAGTGGAGTGGAGCAGTCTTCGTCCAGGGCAGCCGGAGGAGTGTCAAACTCCTCTAACGCATCACCACTTGGGCATGTCACCCAGGGCCGGCATGCATCTGCTCCTCACCTCCGGCTACACCCCTGCACCTGAGAGTCATGTCCTTCTTATGCTCTAGTGCATATGGTGCCCTTCTGCAGGCACAGAGACTTTATGTTGGCAATGGAAAAATGCTGTCAGGGCACCTGCTTTTGAGCAAATGACATCTAATTAAATCCCTTTTCACATTCTCTGTAATTTTTCTGTTTTTACCCATGTGTGTGTTTCTGTGCTTCTGACGTGAATAAGGAAAGAACTTCTGAGGGGAAAATGGGTTACAAGAAAGTTCACAACAGTATTTAGTTACCTGAGTAGCATTTTAAATATTACATATTAAACCTGCTCTAAGGTTTGTATATTTGATCATGAGAAGAAATACAAGGGATTTCTATCTTCTTTTGATGGGATCTTTGATGCACATTCAGCTTTGATGTCACACTGAAGCTCTTTCCACACTCCAGGCATTTATATGGTTTCTCTCCTGTGTGGGTTCTTAGATGATAAGTCAGACTTGAGCTCTGACTGAAGCTCTTTTTGCACTCCAAGCATTTATATGGTTTCTCCCCTGTGTGGGTTCTTAGATGCATAGTCAGCTGTGAGCTCTGTCTGAAGCTCTTTTTGCAATCCAAGCATTTATATGGTTTCTCCCCTGTGTGGGTTCTTAGATGCATAGTCAGCTGTGAGCTCATACTGAAGCTCTTTTTACAGTCCAAGCATTTATAGGGTTTCTCTCCTGTGTGGGTTCTTAGATGATTAATCAGACTGTAATTCTGACTGAAGCTCTTTCCACACTCCAAGCATTTATATGGTTTCTCCCCTGTGTGGGTTCTAAGATGAGAAGTCAGACCTGAGCTCTGACTGAAGCTCTTTCCACACTCGAAGCATTTAAATTTTTTCTCCCCGGTGTGGGTTCTTAGATGATTAATCAGACTCTGATAGTGACTGAAGCTCTTTCCACACTCCAAGCATTTATATGGTTTCTCCCCTGTGTGGGTTCCTCGATGCATAATCAGGCTTGAGTTTACACTGAATCTCTTTCCACATTCCAAGCATTTATATGGTTTCTCCCCTGTGTGGGTTCTTAGATGCACAGTCAGCTTTGAGCTCTGACTGAAGCTCTTTTTGCACTCCAAGCATTTATAGGGTTTCTCCCCTGTGTGGCTTCTGTGATGCACAGTCAGATCTGCGCTATTAAAGAAGCTCTTTTTGCACTCAAAGCATTTATATGGTTTCTCTCCTGTGTGGATTCTTAGATGCTTATTCAGGTGTGAGCTCCTCCTGAAGCTCTTTTTGCACTCGAAGCATTTATATGGTTTCTCCCCTGTGTGGGTTCTTACATGCCTAGTCAGGTCTGAGCTAATATTGAAGCTCTTTCCACACTCCAAGCATTTATAGGGTTTCTCCCCTGTGTGGGTTCTTTGATGCACAGTCAGACTTCCTTTGAGACTGAAGCTCTTCCCACACTCCAAGCATTTATATGGTTTCTCCCCTGTGTGGGTTCTGAGATGCCTAGTCAGGTCTGAGCTCATACTGAAGTTCTTTCCACACTCCAAGCATTTATAGGGTTTCTCCCCTGTGTGGATTCTCTCATGAGCTAAAAGTTTGGATTCAAATTTGAAGGTCTTTCCACAGTGAGCACATTTTCTAATCTTCTTTCCAGTGTCTTCTTCTGGTCTGACTGGGAGGATGTTGGAGTTGCCAGAATCCTGAGAGTCAGACTTCTTTCTCCATTTCTTGTTCTTCTCCTGCTTCTTTGATCTGTCCTGAAGTGCAGGTTTCTGCCTCCTGCGGCTCCTCCTTTCGGAAGAAAAAGGTGTACTCTTGCTAGTTGTTTCATGGAAAGGAATCCCCTCACTTTCCCCTACTCCGGAATATTCCTCTTTGATCTCCAGTTTATGGAGACAGACAACGAGTTCTCTCCTCCAGCCAGTGGTCGGTCTCTCCTCCTCCCTCCCTGCTCCGTCTTCATTTCCCAAAGGCTCTGCCTCTTCTCCAAGCAAGGCCATGCCAACGACCCCCGACTTGGCTCCCTCAAATCCCCCTTTGGTGTCTGGAAGAGAAAGAGAGTCCTGATTAGCAGTGCAATGTTAGTGGCATCTCTGAAGCACAAGTCTGGAGCTGTCTGGTCCAAAGCAAATACCAATGGATGCCCCTCCACTGACTGGGTCCCTGGAAAGGAGATACAGGATCCCAGCTTCACTCAGAGACTATCTCTCAGTGGGCTGTTGTGGAGAAAGAGCACAGTTGTGGCTGCTTGACATGTTCCAGCCTGAACTGATCCTGGGATGGAAGCTGCTTAGTTGCCAGAGGATGGCGTCCTTCTAGACCTCACAGGCGTGTCAGCACCTTTATTGTCATGCTTCCATCTTAATAAATGCTAAAACATTTTGTAGTGTGGGGCTAATCCGTGGCCAAATTCATTCTTAAATGGCTTGTAGATTGCACTGATTTCAATCAAATGTCAGCCATTCAAGGAGAAATAAGAGCCAAGCCAAACCTCTCTCTACAACCTATCTGGGCATTTTGGAGCCATCTGCTCCAAGCTCTGGCCATTTCCGCACATGGGAGGGTAGCAGAAATGGTAGCGTGGAGTGGAGGTCAAAGCATCGGATGACATCTGAAAGCAACAAGCAGAGACTCAGGAAACCTGTGGCTGGGGGGAGAATTGTGCACCCTGCAGTCCAGCCTCTGCTGCACATGTCTTAGTCACATCCACAGCACCATTCCTTTGAAGCCTGAAAGTTCTTGCATTGCAACCATCACATCCACAGGTGGGCTGATGCCGGTTCTCACCGGATCTATAGAACTGGTTGTTATTTGGGGCCATCATCTTTGGATTGCATGCAAGTGTGTTTGAATTTCTCTTAAAGGGCCCCTGGGTCTATCTTCCCAGAGGAGAAGCTCCTCTCCCTCCTCCCCTTCTGAATCTCCCTCCCCTTCTGAGGGGGGCTCTCTCTTCCCCCTCCTTCCCCTAAGGCTCTCTCCCTCCCTTTCCCCTCCCATGCCTGCCTGCCTGCCTCCCCGGGTGCCTTTGTAGCCCAGTACTAGGAATGGAGAACTACTCAGTACTACCTAGTACTACTCAGGAGTAAGCCAGACTGTATAGTAGAGGACTGCAGCCTGTGGTCACAATCCTAGCCACACTTTCCTGGGAGCAATTCCCATTGACTATCATGAAATTTCCTTCTGAGTAGCATAGGATTAGCATTTGAGGCTACTTTCCCATCCACACTTTCCTGAGAGTAAGCCCACTGACTATAATGGGACTTACTACTAAGGAGATTGGCAGAGACTTGCTTGGATCTCTCCTTCCAGCCCTGTTCCTCCAGCCCAACTTTCCTGAGAGTAAGCCCACTGTCTATAATGGGACTTTCTTCTGAGTAGACATGGTTAGGATTGGGCTCTGCGGTTGCAATCCTATTCACACTTATCTGGGTGTAAGCCCCACTGACTAGAATGAGACTTACTCCTAAGTAAGCCTGCATAGGATTGGACTGTAAGGCTAAAATCCTGACCACACTTTCCTGGGAGTAAGCCCCATTGACTTGAATGGGACTTACTTCTGAGTAGACATGGTTAGGATTGGGCTCAGGCTGCAATCCTATCCACACTGTAGTCCTCTTGCCCCCTCCCAGATCTCCCCACCTCATCCTGCCCCTCTGAGAAATCTCTCCACCTGAAATTGTGGAGAGGCAGGATGGGGGCACCTGAAGAAATAGCCCCAGTTCCCATCCTGCCCCCGCAGCCCAGTACACTGCCTACTCTGAAGTAAATCCTATTAAAGTCAGTAGGTTTTACTCCCCTGTGAGGATAGGAGTGTAGCCTCAAAGCCCAATCATCTGTTTGCTCAGAAGTAAGTTCCATTATAATAGTGAAGCTTACTCCCTGGAAAGAAGCTGGTTTCTAAGAGCTTGTAATCCTATGCCTGACTACTCAAAAGTTAATCCCATTTCAATTTATGAAGCTTACTCCCAGGAAAGTGTGCAGAGGAGTGCAGCATTAGAGCCCAATCCTATTCTTGGCTACTCAAAAGTAAGTCCCATTAGAGTCTGTGGAGCTTACTCTCAGGAAAGTGAATAGGATTGCAGCCAGAGGCTGGTTACTAAGAGCTCAGTCTTTTGCTTGACTACTCAGAAGTCCTATTACATTCAATGAAGCTTACTTACAGGAAAGTGTGGACAAGATTGTAGCCTTAAGTAGTGGCTTAGAGGCAAACCTCAGCCTGCAGAGGGGACACCACAGACTCTGGTCCTAAACTGTAGATCAGTGTTTCTCAACCAGTGGAATGAGCATCACCTGTGGAACTAGAAGTGTGTCTGCTGGCACTGAGGCACCTGGAGGCAAGTGTTATATTGCAGCAAGAGGCTGGGATTCTAAGAGCCCAAATCTTATGTATGACCATTCAGAAGTACTGGTAAGTCCCATCACAGGTAATGGAGCTTACTTACAGGAAAGTGTGGACAGGACTGTAGCCTTATATAGTGGCTTAGAAATAAAAACTCAGCCTGCAGAGGGGACACCACAGACTCTGGTCCTTAACTGTAGATCAGTGTTTCTCAACCAGTGGTATGAGCACCACCAGTGGAACTTCTGGTAGTGTCTGCTGTATTAGGCACCTGGATGCAAGTGTCATATGTGCTCCCTGAGGCAGCTGGTGGGCTGCTGTGTGATTCAGGAGCTGGACTAGATGGGTCTTTGGTGTGATCCAGTGGAGTCTTTTCTTATGCTTTTATGTTCTTATTTGTGGCACACATTTCCCCTGAGAGCATAACAAAGTGTAATGCATAGGAATAAATTACACTGAACTCAGGGGCTTAATACTGATTGATGCGGTCACAAGTGGTACCATTTTTTTTGTAAACTAAGGGTTAAGGTGGCATGCCCTCCCCTGCCCCGTCCCCTGACCCTGGCCCCGCCCCTAACCCAGCCTGGCCCTGCCCACTTCCGGAGAACCGGTTGTTGGGGCAGGCTGGGCCCACCGCTGATCACATCCCTTTGGTCTCTGATCTCCCTCCTCGTGTCCCTTCCTTCTTCTTCTCTTTCTTCCCCCATCCCTGCCTTGAGGGATTTCTGAGGGTTCGGGCGGTTCGGCAGTGGAACAGATTGCCAAGGGAGGTGGTGGACTCTCCCTCACTGGGGGTCTTCAAGCAGAGGCTTGACGAGCACCTGTCGGGGATGATCTAGGAGGATTTCCTGCTGCAGGCAGGGGGTTGTACTAGATGACCTACCAGGTCCCTTTCAACTCTAGGATTCTATGATTCAAACTTCTTACACCCCCCCCCACTTCAGAAAATGAAGACAGTCTTCAGGGTGCACAGGAAGTTCTCCAGAGAACCCATTTTCTTGTTCTTAGTAAGAATGGACAACATGATGGTGAGGGGGAACCCGGTCCAAGTCCTTGATGAAGGAGACCTCTCTGCTTTTGACCTGGCCAAAGAACCTCCTCCTATCACTCTAAGTGGAACATCTTGCAGGAGTTTCCAATGTGGCCACCACTGGCTGAGCCGGCAGTAGTTCAGCAAGATGGAAGGGCAACTGAATGGTTCAGGGAACGACCAAATTTATCAGGCGGCCTCAGCCGAGGCTGCTTTTGGCTGCAGGGTATTGCAGAAGGTGGTGTCCCATTAGGGGGGCCTCATTCCCCACCCTTAGTATGGAGAAAGCTCTGTCACATCCCCTCCAGTGATGAGTGCCTTCCCTCCTTCCAAAGAGAGAAAGTGGAATTCTTATCATGAATCTCCTCTTCTAGGAGGAAGGAGGGATGACACTCGGCCCACCGCTCTGGAGACGCCTTAAGCACTGGTGGTTTCTGGTCTGGTGGGGCTGGTTGATATTGGCTGGTTCTGCCTATTTCGCTTCCTGGCTTATTCTATTGTCTCTTTGCTATCCTATCTAACATTCTTGAGCCATTTTTCTAGCACATCCTTTCAGTATGTATGGGGGGCGGTGCCTCCATTTTTCTAGCTCGTTGAGTGGGACTACGGGTGTCCTCCCCGAAGGAGGAATCCAAGTCTAGCGTGCCTTCTGGAGGTGGAGAAGCAACCTATGCAGTGCCAATGCCATCCTTCCTTCCTCCTCAAAGAGGAGATTCATGCTAAGAATTCTGCTATTTTGGGTAACAGACCCCGATTTAGAGTTCAGCACCCACTTCTCAGGGGTCTGCCACTCCATGGCGCAGCAGGAGCAAAACAGTCTCTGCCATATTATAGCATAGCTGCCACAAGGGAACCGGAGGTCTACTCAAGGTAAGGGAAAATTTGCTTCTTTCTCAGTGTCAGTGTTCTTCTGCCCACCACAGCTGACGTGTTCAGCAGCTTTTTGACAACCTCTACCAGACATTGGATATGTTGGACCTGGAGAAGTCTATTTACCTCTGGAAAGGAGCTTCTTGTACCCCCCAGAACAACTCCTTAGAACAATCTGAAGGTTACGCCATGGCTCCTATTTGGAGTCCCAATCTGGCAATACGGAAGTAGACCAAAATATGGGGACTTCCTCAAAAACCCCCAAGCACAGCAGGCACATTTGCATCTCAGAAACCATGTCCTTCCATTAAGTCTTCTTCAAGCCAGCTTTGAAGGCCTGGAGATGGGCAGGGCTGAACTCTGCGCTTGTGGTGCAGGGGCACATGAGACCCTCATCCATGGACTTTCTCAGGAATTACAAAGGCAATGCAATTGGAATTTCTGCAACATTAACCTAATCCAGTGCAACTCACCTTGTTGCAGTAATTGGCCGAGGGTGGTCAGGTAATGGAGCTCATATAAAGGCTGAGAAATGTTGGCACTTTACCCAGTCTGCCCAGGCTCTCCAAGTCTCTTCAGTTGGTTCAGTCTGTTATGTGAGGACTGTTAGGAGCTGTAAAGGCCTATTAGGCCTTGTGAAACATGAAAGCCTGAAATGGCCTGGATATTCCAGAGAAGTGTAAGGAGTTACTAGTTAAGACTGTTGTTTGATCAAATACAGAACCAGTTTGTCTAAACAGCTTTGTTCTTTGGCGGTTTTTATTTCAACGCTACGCTTGAAAGAAGAAGTGCCAAGGGGACTGTCAGGTACAAAGACTCAACATACTTTAAGAACATAAGAAGGGCCTCTGCTGGATCAGGCCAAAGGCCCATCTAGTCCACCTTTCTGTATCTCACACCGGCCCACCAGATGCCTACTCAGGGAGCACACATGACACCTGTATCCAGGTGCTCCCCGTGCATCTGGCGGTCTGGGGTTGTCCATCTCCACACAGACCCCTTATGGCTTGTAAACTGTGACGGTTCTTTCCTCTAGGAATGTGTCTCCAAGGCATTGAGGCTAGATGCCTTCACCAACTTCTGTGGCAGGGAGTTCCACAGACCAACTACACGCTGGGTCAAGAAATATTTTCTTTTGTCTGTCCTAACTCTCCTAAAATATAAATTTGGTGGCTTTCCCCTAGTTCTGGTATTACTTGAATGGGAAAAAAGCATCTCTCCATCCACTCTATCCATCCCTTTCAAAATTTGTATGTCTCAATCATGTGTCTCCCCCCCCCCCAATCATGTACATTAATACTGACCTTGGTACAACCACCTGAGTAAAGCATACTTGCATACACATCTGCCATATTTGGCTTGACTCACTGTGTCATTGAATCTCTTTACTTTGAACCCATAATATGTACTATGTTTTATACCAGACTCTGTAGATATTTATTTTATTCCTATAAAGGTAAATATATCTGCCCTCTGGAAAGGAGAGACACTGAGAAACACACCTGGAAATTTGAGGGTATTTGATGGAGTTCCTCTCTTCTGGGCAGTCGTTTGGGGCTGGATCTTCCCTGTACAGTTGCTGAGAGGGTCCTCCTGCTACGTCCTCCTCAGTTCCTTCTGAGAGCAACAACCTTACAACACCATCTTTGGGTCTTCTGGATCAGGAAGGGGTTGGAAGGTCCTCTTTGGCTGCAAAGACCAAGATTTCCTTATGATTTTTATTGCAAACACTAAACATGTCGACACAGGCTGTGGTGGTGCAAGTGGTAACAGGCAAGTGTTTGTTAACCGGCAGGCCAGGGTTCAAAACATTGGTCCTACAAGAAGGGGTGAGATCCTGTGCTTAACTCAACTCCTGCCAATGTTTGAAGGCATGTAAATGCAAGTAGATAAACAGATATACCTTCAGTGGGAAAGTAAAACAGCATTTCATGTGCCTTCGGCAGTCATGCCAGCCCCATCACCACAGATGTGTCTTACGACAACTGTGGCTCCAAAGGCTTAAGAAATGGAGATAAGCACCGCACCCTACAATTGGTCACAACTAGCAGGACTGTGGGGGACACCTTTCCTTTAAAAGATATTGACAACAAAGAAAACACTATATAAAATTGAAGAGTCACTGACTGAATCACACACTCTCTAACGCATCCATGCCCAGCCAAAACCACTAGAGCTAGAAGTGTGAAATTTGGGGAGTTTCTTCCTTCTGTAATGGAGACATCCACTAAGAACCAATTCTGGGAAACTAAAACTGGCAGAGGGTGAAAAGGGGTGTAGGGGTGTACCCTATACTTAACCGCCTGATCAACATTCAGCCCCAACCACTGAACCTAGAAGCAGGGAATTTGGAGAGGCGATTGCTTCCATCAAATAAGAACCCATTTGGTGTGGTGCCCTGCAGGGATGCCCAGTGCCAGCAGTGCCTGGTGGTGCCCACTGTCAGCATCTGCCATGCAAAGAAGTCCTGCACAGCCGAGTCCAGCTGTCTGTTGGATGCCTGAAGATCAGTCCTGCCAGGCTGTGGGGGTTGCAGTGGGGCTGGGTGGGGGGAGGAGATGCCAGATCTTCCAGACCTCCACCTCCTGCTCCAGCTCAGGGCAGAACAGGGGCAGCTGTTGTCTGGGGCAGGAAAGGGGCTCTGAACTGGGGGGTCTTCAGCACCCCTTTCCTGCCCCCTTCTGGTCCTATCTCATCCCTGGCATCAGCATCAGCTTCTCCCAACCTGGGCTCCTCTCTCCCCCCATCCCCTCCACTCCCACCCCCTGAACTGACCCTCCTGCTGCTCCCCAGAAGGACTCCTTGGGATGCCTCACAAAGGATGCGGCTCCTGGGCAGGAATGGAGGAGGAAGGAAGGAGGAAGGGATGGAGGGTGGTGCAGGAAGGGGCTGCCCCTCTCCTCCCCCCATCTTAACTCTTGCAGTGGTGGTATTTGAAGGGGTGTCTAGTGGTACTTGGGAGGGGGGACAATCTAGCTAGCAGGCAGCAAGACCAGCAATCTGATGCAGCAAAGCAGAGACAGGAGGCTCAACTAGGCAGGCAGAGCTGAGTGCGCTTTCCATGTGCTGGAAAAAGCCCACACAGTCCATCCACCCTGAGCCTCTCATGGGGGTTTGTGCACCCGGTGTTGTGGAACACCCCATATCAACCATGCAGGAGCAGCTCCCCCAAAGCAGACCACAGACCTGACATGCCAAACTCTCCTCTAGCAGAGTCCAGATCTAGATTCCATGAAAGGGGGGATTTCCCTTCTCAGCCCCTTCCCTTCCCGGTAGGGCTGTGAGCCTGGTTTTTCCTCCCCCCTCCACTCACTCACCTCCCCAAAGGACCCCCTTCCTGCAATGCCAAGCCTGCTCACTGACCCCAATGCAAGAGGAAACCCTCCCTTGCTAATGGGCAGCTGATCCTCCCCAGCAAAAGGAAGGAAAGCTTTCCAAGGTCCACCCCCAGCCCCTCCCTGGCCCCCTCCAGCACCATCAGGCTCTGCTGCCTTAACCCTTCCAGACCCACACAGCTGCAGCATGTCCCCCAGCAGAGAGGCTCAGTCCCTGCCTGCAGCCTCCCTCCTGCCCAGCCTGCTCCTTCCCTCCAGCACCGGCACTGCTGCCTCCAGCCTGTCCTCAGCCTTCCCATCTGTGAAATGGGCTCTCAGACTGATGGCTTCCCTGGAGCCCAGCAAGACCCAGACCCTTCACAGCACTCTCTGCAACAGGCCTCAGAGCCAGCATGTATGGATTGCTTTTCAGGTCATGCCCTGGAATTTAAACCTCGTGTCCTGGAAAAACAACTTCATTGTCCTCCTTTTCCTTGTAAGCAGGCAGCTTTTACCCTTCTTGGAATTAATAAATTATGTGCAATAAATTATTTGCAACAGTTTTAAATTTAATAATAAGTAATACAGTGTTTTGATTAAGTGTATCAAAGCAATATGTAGTAGGGTTTTAGCTTTTATTTAGCAGTGTCCTATATTTTTCTACAATTGTTCATTTCCTACATTTTGTCCTCCTTTTGGTGATGATGTCTGGTCCCCCTTTTCACCAGACTGACCTCCAGCAGCCCAGTCTCCTTCCTCTGCTGGAAGCAAGTGACTTAACCATCCTCTTAACCCTCGCAGTTCCAGGAAGAGGAGAGGAGGAAGAGGAAGGGTAGGGTCTCTGCAGAAGGGGGAAGGTCTCTCCTCCTCCTCCTGTCCAGGCTGCCCCTGCGCTCCCTCCTGCCCTCCCCCTTGCATACCTCCTTTGCCCCCCTCCACCTACGCCCCTGCCCAGCTCTGCCTGCAGGTGGAAGGAAGCGGATCCCAGCCTGGATACTCTGTTGCAGACCCAGGAGGGGGCAGTTCCACTGACTGCAATGGGGTAGATCATAGAATCATAGAATCCTAGAGTTGGAAGGGACCTAGTAGGTCATCTAGTCCAACCCCCTGCCTGCAGCAGGAAATCCTCTGACAGCATCTCCAACAGGTGTTGGTGGAGCCTCTGCTTAAAGACCCCCAGTGAGGGAGAGTCCACCACCTCCCTTGGCAATCTTTTCCACTGCCAAACTACCCTCACCATCAGAAATTCTTTCCTGATATCCAACCGGAATCTCCTCTCTTGCAGTTTGTCCCCATTGGTTCTAGTCCTGCTTTCAGATGAGCCCCTTCCTCCCTATGACAGCCCTTCAAGTATCTGAAGAGGGCAATCATGTCTCCCCTCAGCCTCCTCTTCTCCAGGCTGAGCATCCCAAGTTCCCCCAACCTTTCCTCGTAAGACTTCCCTTCCATCCCACTGAACTGAACACAGTGCCCAGAACTGAACACAGGACTCAAGGTGAGGTCTCACCAATGCAGGATAAAGAGGAAATAGAACTTCTCGTGACTTGGAAGCACCAGTCCTCTTAATGCAGCCTAAAATGGCATTTGCCTTCTTTGCAGACACATCACATGCTGACTCATGTTCCGCTTGTGATCCACTGTGGCGACCCCAAGATCCCACTCACATGTTGTGCTGCCAAGCCAAGTATCCCCCATTTTATACCTGTGTTTTTGGTTTTTATTGCCCAAGTGCAGAACCTTACACTTCTCTCTGTTGAAGTTCATTCTGTTTGTTAAAGCTCAGTATTCCAGTTTATCCAGACCAGGATTCCAGTTTATCCAGACCAGGATTCCAGTTTATCCAGATCCTCCTGGAGGTTTCCCCTTCTTCTGTTGTGTTTCCTACTCTTCCCAGTTTGGTGTCATCTGCAAATCTGATCAGGCTCCCCCGTATCCCTTCCTCCAAGTCATTGATGAAAATGTTAAAGAGAACCAGCCGCAAGACAGAGCTCTGGGGTATCCCACTCAAAACCAACCTCCAGGTTGACACAGAACCATTTACTAAAATACTTTGAGTGTGGCAATTGAGCCAATTGCAGATACACCTAACAATCGCCTCGTCTAGCCCATATTTTTCCAACTTCCCAATTAAAATGTCATGTGGGACCTTGTTGAATGCTTTGCTGAAGTCAAGATAAATGACATCCACAGCATTGCCATGTCCAGTAAGCTCAAAACGGGAGATCAGATTTGTCTGGCAAGATTTATTCTTGGTCAATCCATGCTGGGTTGTTTTGATCACCGAGTGCTTGTCTAGATGTGCACAAATTGTGTGTTTTATGATTTGCTCTAATATCTTGCCCGGGATTGAAGTTAAACTGACTGGTCTATAATTTCCTGGGTCTTCTTTCTTCCCCTTCTTAAAAATTGGGACTACATTTGCCCTCTTCCAGTCCAGGCTCTTCTCCACTCCTCAAGGATTTCTCAAAGATGATCGACAGAGGCTCTGCAAGGACATCTGCCAGTTCCTTCAGAACTCCAGGATGCAGCTCATCCGGTCCAAATGACTTGAATTCATTTAGGCCAGTTAAGTGGTTTCGAACCAGTTCTCTGTCAATCTTAATCTGCTGTTCTGCACCATCCATGTTTCCATTACCTCTTTGGGGATGCAAGCACATCCCCCCATCAGCCAATGATCCCACACCCCCATTTACACAGCCCTCCGTCCGAGGACAGACGGATGCAAAGTAGGAGTTGAGCAGCCCTGTCTTCTCCTGGTTTCCAGACACCTGTTGTCCATCTTTGAACAGGAGCAGCCCCAGCCCCTCGTCTCTCCTCCTCCTCCTTTGGGCATATCTAAAGAAGCTCTTTTTGTTATCCTTGACTCCCCTGGACAGCCTCAGCTCATACTGAGCTTTAGATTCCTGACTCCCTCCGCACAGGCCTCGGAATCTGCCAGAATTCCTCCCTCCTCCTCCTCCTCCTCCTCCTCCTCCTCCTCCTCCTCCTCCTCCCTGCAACTCCTCTGTTGCAGTCTCAGGAGGGAGCAGGTCACTGACTGCAATGGGGTTACTTCTGAGGAGATCTGCCTGGAGGGGACAAGGTCTGATCTGTGTGCAGAGCCTTTTGCATTTCCAGTGGCGGAGCTGGAAGGGGGCTCAGCACTGAGTCCTGCAGGGAGCCTCCCACACTGTGAAACCAGCAGCCCCCCCTTTGGAGCCACTCTGGGCAGGGGCAGCAAAAGGGCGTCTCTGCCGAGGAGTCACCCCCCAGGCTTCCCTCCTGACCCCCAGCTGGGATCCATTCCTAGGAGAAGGACCAGCACAGGCTCCAGGCCAGGAGGACTCTCTGTGGAGATGCACCTGGATGCAGGTCTCTTCTGTGCTCCGCTCTGGGATGCAGGAAGCTGGACTAGGTGGGCCTTTGGCCTGATGCATTGGACCAAGTTGAATCCACTGACAAAGGACTCGAGGGGATAGCGCGCACCATTGCAAACTTGGTCTTTGCGCGTCCCACAGCCCACCAAGGTGCATTACCCCCACAGGGCGGGTCACCTGGTGTGGGCTGCACCACCAGCACCACCCTGGTGACACCACTGCTAAGCTCTATGAGACCACCAGAGACTCCTAACAGTCTGTCACCAAGTTTCCCTCTGAATGAACCATCAGAGAGCATTGGGAACAGAGTGAACATAAGAAGAGCCTCCACTGGATCGGGCCAAAGGCCCATCTAGTCCAGCTTCCTGTATCACACAGTGGCCCACCAGATGCCTCAGGGAGCACATATGACACCTGCATCCAGGTGCCCCCCTTGCATCTGGCATTTGGAGGTTCTCCACTCTACACACACCCCTGATGGCTTGTATCCCGTGATGGCCCCTTCCAATTTGTCCAACCCCTTCTGAAAGGCCTTGAGTCTAGATGCCATCAACACATCCTGTGGCGGGGGGGGGGGGGGGGAGGCCCAGGCCAGGCAGGAGTTTTGAATGGAGCATCCTTGGGGGTGCAGGAGGGCAGGCTGAGGCTTCTGCATGGGAGGGAGGGAAGGGCAGGCTTAAGGGCTCTTAAGGGCATCTAGGCTAGATTGCATCACCACATCCTGTGGCAAGGAGTCCCGCAGACTAATGGCATGCAGGGTAAGGAAACATGGGGTCCTCTGGTCCTTCTGGATCAGCCACAGGTATCCAGACAGCCTGTATCAGCTGCACATTTCAGTTCCCTGCAAGGATCTCTACCACACCCTGTATTCAAAGGGGAGGAAGTCATCAGGGGTCCTCCCTCTCTGCCCAGTTGGGGGCTCCAGGCTCTCTTCCACCGCCCAGTTCCCCTCCACAAACACACACCCAGCCCAAACACACTCCCCTCTGCCCCCAAAGAGCTTTGGACTCACCAGAAGGAGCTGCTGGCCTCCAAGTGGAGAGGAAGAAAAGGGAGGGGAGGAACAGGATATGACTTCTCCACTCCCCCACTTGCTGCCCTCTGAGTGGCTCCTCTTAACCCTGAGTGTGCCAGGCAGGATCTCCTGATGCTGCACCTGATGCTCCCTGCATGGCTGATCAGGGGCCAGTCCTAGAGGAAGGGGCTCATTTGTTCATAGCTGCTTCTGAAAGCAGAACTAGAACCAATGAGGACAAACTGCAAGAGAGGAGACTCCGGCGGTGGAAGAGATTGCCAAGGGAGGTGGTGGACTCTCCCTCACTGGGGGTCTTCAAGCAGAGGCTCCCCCAGCACCTGTCGGGGATGCTCTAGTCTAGGAGGATCTCCTGCTGCAGGGAGGGGGTTGGACTAGATGACCTACCAGTGTCCTTCCAACTCTAGGATTCTGTGTAAATTGTGCCCTTTATTGGTAGGGAGTCTGTTCTGGGCCAAACAGGAATGGTTATTCTTTCCCTACTAAATATAAGAGCACCATTTAGAAGAGCCTGTATATCCAGTTAGAATGGATCAATTGTATTACTACATATATATATATATATGTGTATATATATTTATGGAAATGAGAACTGATTCATATGAACACCTTATTAGTTCCATACAGTATTTGAATTGCATCTCATTGGCTCTCAGAGCAATCAGTATCATGGGAAAGTTGTGTTGAGAAAATCCACTTTTGGTTCCATCAGCTTTTGTGTTCATTTTTTGTGTTTTGTTCCATCGGCTTTTGTGTTTTCATTTTTTCATTAATTGGCCATAACATTTGATAAGAGTATAGATATTCCAGTGTAGTTTGTTTCATTACATTCTTCATTCACTCACCTTTACAACAATATATAACGTGATGGTATTATGATTTGTATGTTGCCCATTTTTCACAATTTTAGCCACTAGTGTCAAGCTCAGCTACACCACTACATCTGTGGAACTCCTTGCCACAGGCTGCGGTGAAGGCATCTGGCCTAGAAGCCCTTGAAAGACGCCTGGGCAGCTTTAGGGAGGATATTCCCACCCTCAATTCCAAGCCGTGACAACCAGATTCAAGCTCAGAGTGTCGGAGGCAGCAAGATTTTCAGATTGCAGGAGAGCTTGAGGGGCTCCTGAGCAGCCTGGAGCAGTTAGGCTCAGAGGGATGGAGGTCTGGTTGGCTAGGAGGACTAGGGGACACCAGCTAAGGTGTGAGTTGACAGGAGGGTCAACTCCTGTCAACTCCTTTGATGCTTGTTTGCCTTCTCATGGTGCACCCCGGATAACATGAAAGTGTGAAATAAACGACTAGCAACAATTGGCAGCCAGAGTACATTGAAGAATTGGCAGGTGGCAGCAGTTGGCAGCCGGACATCATTGCAGAATTCCTGGCTCTCAAAACACATGGCAATGGCCAGGAGGGCTGGCATGAGGAAAAGCACCAAGAACACTCCCATGTTTCGAGTTTCCATAATACTTTCTGTGTATTTCCCCAGGATTGGAGCATTTTAATGCCCTCTCCCCATAAGCAGCTTGTATGCCTCTGACTGCTAGCATGCAGTTGGCCCCTTCTCTATCAGGGGCAGCCAGAGTATGCCTGGAGACCAGACATCTGACACTTCCCCAATGAAGGAGGCAGGTGACATCAGTACCATTCCAGGGTGGGAATAGACTCCCTTTGGTGCCACCTGCCCCCATGCCATGCCATGAGTACTAAAGCTCATGCTGTGGGTACTAAAAAGAGCAGAGACAAGTTTGTGGGGAAAATACAAGGGAAAAGAGTCTTGAACGTACATTTGGAGCAGTCACAGGATTTCTTCTCTGGATGGATTTTGCAATGTGGTTTAAGTCTGGATTGTGAACTTATTCCTTTTCCATGCAAATGTTGCTTCTTCCATCTTTTCCCTTTGGGATCTTCCTGCTGAACTGGGAATTCCTGGGCAGGAACTGTTTTTGTCCCCACAAGAGGTGCTGGACTTTCCTCCTGCCTCTCTGCTCCTTGCAAAAGATGCTCATTCCTTCTCTTCTGCTTGGGATGTTTGTCTTCAAGTGAGATTCTGACCAACAACAGGTTGAGTCCCCCAGGTGGGTAACAGGCATCCCTCTCAGCCCCTGAGCCAAACACAGGATGTTCTCATGCTCAATTCAAGATCCCGGTGATCTTTTTCAAGCCCTCAGAGCATGATCTGAGGAGTGCAATGGACTGATGTTTCTCCCCCTCTGAACTCCCCCCCAACAACACCCTTGCTGGGATCTTTGCCAAACGTGTATTCAGCACTGTGTGAACTGATTTGATGCCCTTCCTTCTTTCCTGCCACCTGTTTTCTTAAGGTCTTGAGCTGAGGGTTTTGCCACACTCTGCTAATGGTGTCTGATGTACCTCAGAAAATACATAATATCTTCACTGCCAGCTGGTGGTGACAGCAATGCTACTGCTGCATGCTCTGCAAGACCGGTTGCCAACAAACTACTGCTGGTGGGGGGCACATGGATTGGACCAGGGTCAGGAGATAATTGGGTCACAGTGGAAGCGGGATAGGATGGAACTCCCTGCCACAGGATGTGATGATGGCATCTGGCCTAAATGCCTTTAGGAAGGGATTGGACAAATTACTCTCTCTCACTGGGGATCTTCAAGGAGCGGCTTGATGAGCACCTGTCGGGGATGCTCCAGGAGGATTTCCTGCTGCAGGCAGGGGGTTGGACTAGATGACCTACCAGGTCCCTTCCAACTCTAGGATTCTAAATTCCTACAGGGAAGGACCGTACAAGCCATGAAGGGTGCGTGTAGATGTGGACATCCTCAAAATGCCTTGTATGTGCTCCCCAAGGCACCTGGTGGGTCACTGTGATACAGGAAGCTGGACTAGATGGGCCTTTGGCCTGAACCTCTATTGAGGTTCTTATGAGTTGAGTGTTACTTTTGGTGTGTTTATCCATGATTTGGACCATTTTATCTTCCAGCCCCCAATCCCAGCAGCTCCTGCTAGAATGTCATTGTAAGATAACCTTGGGGGTATGTTCACACTGGCCCCCTCTCTATCTGGGGTACCCAGAATATACCTGGAGACCAGGAATCTGACACTCCAGTGGGGGAGGCAGGAGTTATCAGTACAGCCAGGTGATCAATGTACAGACTGGAACATTTTGTCCCAACAACTCATGCCACGAGCATCAAAGAGAGGAGACCATGAAAAAATGTAAGGGAAACGGTTGTTGTGTTCATCGTTCAGGGAAATCAACCAAAGAAGACAGTGAATATCTCTCAGGCTGCAATCTTAACTCCTGGTTAGGCTGGCACAAGTCCTGTGCTGGCCTTGGAGTGTCACAAAAGTGCCAGAAGCCTGCACGACCCCTGGGCAGCTTAGGCCAGTGCACAGACATGTGCACAGCACCAAGAAATGGGGAGCGGGTGCGTTGTGCTAGCCTAAACTGAGTAGGATTGCATCCTCAGAGTCACCACTCCAAGTCAGGCTCTTGAGCCATTGAGTGGACTGCTGCTAGCTTTCTCCCTCATTGCTTTCTGATGGAAGAAAAACACACAAAGCTACATAGTGGAGGATCTCCCCTCCTTGAGCATTTCCAGCTCTGACTTGATGCTTAACTTGATGCTTAACTCACAGTGTCTTTGCTTACATGGCACTATGTTCCAATGAAGCGCTTGGGCCACATTCATCACTTGTGAAAATAGACACCAACCTATGTGAACTGGGTTCAGGCCAGTGAGAGATGTCTCAATTTCTTCATCTTTGGCACTCAAGGCCCTCTTGGATGGGTAGCCTTTGATGCCCCCATCCTGAGCTCCTGCCCCTTCTTCAAGGGTCCACTTGTTCTTCCCTCCCAGCCTCCAGTTTCACCAATTCTGGTGGGCTTGTTACAAGGATCTGCCGGGGACGTTGGATGGGCTCGGCCATCAGGTCGGGCCAGATAATGCCAGGGCTGGACAACAGCCTCTCCCAAATAATGGCAGGACCTCTGTGGGGTGAGAGAGCCCCTGTCAGGATCTCGTCACTCCAGCTGCCTCCAGAATTACAGGCTCTGCTCCCTCAACAGGAGGCTCCTCTTCCCACCCACAGAGTGACTGGCCAGGGTTTCTCAGGGCCAAGCATTGCAGGAGCCTCTTGGGACTCCTCACTGTCCCCTTGATTGTGGGGAAGGGGACATGCAACAGCTTGACTGAGTGCTGGATGGAACTCAAGGGACTCTGGAAACCAGGCCCTCTCTCTGGACACCCCCTCCTTTCATTTGGGTCTCTGCCCAGTTCACTTCTCCCCTTGACTGGCCTCTCCTTTCACACACTCCCAACTCCTGCTGCTTCTCCCTCCCTTCTGATAATCCACCCCATATTCCCCCCCATGTCCCCTCACACGTTCCCAGCACAAGAGTTAGGGGAGGGTGAATTAATAAATCTTAATGACAATTACAGACGAGTATACAAAAAAGAACACTAGCACCACATGATCAGCTACATGAAAATGCAGATGGATTAAAGGTACAATTAATATCTAAAATAGAGATAAAAATTAAAGTTAAAAATAAACTTAGAGGTAAAAAGCAGACGAACTGTGAGTTGCATACAATGCAGATAGGCTAAAACATTTTACATCCAAAGTTGCTAAAAGAGCTAAAAATAAGCTTACAAAATATAAAATCCCTCATCCTTTACTATAGGCTATCTTTCCAGGAAATTAAATGTATTCCCATCTTTATATTAGGAGTGTTTTCAGAGCACTCAGATTCCTCTGCTCCAGGGAGGACCAGCATTTCTCCTTGGAGCGGAGGAATCTGAGTGCTTTGTGCCCAGGTAGCATGCCCAGAGTTCCCCTCATGTGCAGTCGGCATGGAGCAACAGACTGCGCCACTCTGAGAAGAGGCAGGCTGCAGTCTTAGTCCAGGGCAGTGGAGTGGAGTGGAGCAGTCTTAGTCCAGGGCAGCCGGAGGAGTGTCAAACTCCTCTAACACATCACCACTTGGACACATCACCCAGGGCCGGCACGCATCTGCTCCTCATCTCTGGCTACACCCCTGCACCTGAGAGTGATGTTGGACTCTTTGATGCACATTCAAATTTGTGCTCACACTGAAACTCCACGCTCCAAGCATTTCTATGGTTTCTCTCCTGTGTGGGTTCTTAGATGATAAGTCAGACCTGAGCTCTGCCTGAAGCTCTTTTTGCACTCCAAGCACTTATATGGTTTCTCCCCTGTGTGGGTTCTTAGATGCCTAGTCAGGTCTGAGCTCCGACTGAAGCTCTTTTTGCACTCCAAGCATTTATAGGGTTTCTCTCCTGTGTGGGTTCTTAGATGATTATTCAGACTCTGATTGCGACAGAAGCTCTTTCCACATTCCAAGCATTTAAATTTTTTCTCCCCAATGTGGGTTCTAAGATGCTAAGTCAGACTTGAGCTCTGACTAAAGCTCTTTTTACACTCAAAGCATTTATAGGGTTTCTCCCCTGTGTGGGTTCTTAGATGCACAGTCAGCTTTGAGCTCTGACTGAAGCTCTTTTTGCACTCAAAGCATTTATAGGGTTTCTCCCGTGTGAGTTTTTAGATGCACAATAAGTTCATCTTTCCTACTGGAACTCCTTCCACACTCCAGACAATTATATGGTTTCTCCCCTGTGTGGGTTCTTAGGTGTGAAGTTAAGCTATAGCTGATAATGAAGCTCTTGTTGCACTGAAAGCATTTATATGGTTTCTCCCCTGTGTGAGTTCTTTGATGCACACTCAGCTGTGAGTTCTGACTGAAGCACTTTCCACACTCCAAGCACTTATATGGTTTCTCCCCTGTGTGGGTTCTTACATGCCTAGTCAGGTCTGAGCTCTGACTGAAGCTCTTTTTGCACTCCAAGCATTTATAGGGTTTCTCCCCTGTGTGGGTTCTTTCATGAGCTAAAAGTTTGGATTTAGATATGAAGGTCTTTGCACAGTGAGCACATTTTCTAATCTTCTTTCCAGTGTCTTCTTCTGATCTGACTGGGAGGATGTTGGAGTTGCTCTGACTTGATGCTTAACTTGATGCTTAACTCAGTGTCTTTGCTTACACGGCACTTTGTACCAATGAGGCGCGTGGGCCTCATTCTTGGGCCTCATTCATCGCTTGTGAAAATAGACACCAACCTGTCCGAACTGGGTCCAGGCCAGTCATAGATTTCTGAATTTCTTCATCTTTGGCACTCAAGGCCCTCTTGGATGGGTAGCCTTTGATGCCCCCATCCTCAGCTCCTGCCCCTTCTTCAAGGGTCCCCTTTTGCCCTGTTCTTTCCTCCCGGCCTCCATTTTCACTGATGTTGGTGGGTTTGTTACAAGGATCTGCCCAGGATGTTGGATGGGCTTGGCCCTCAGGTTGGGCCAGAGACAGTGGCGCCTCACTTAAAGAGCTTAATTTGTTTCAGATGCATGCTCTTTAAGTGAAATGCTCTTTAAGTGAAGCAGATTTTCCCATAGGAAATAATGGAAACTCAGACAATTGGTTCCACAACCCCAAAATATTCATATAAAAATATTAACTGGAGGTAAAAATGATAACAAAACACTGGAACTGAATTCGAAACATGCAAAATGTGTATGATGCTATGAAGTCTACTTAGGCTGCAATTAGACACTTAGACACTTTCCTGGGAGTAAGACCCATTGAACATAATGGGGCTTATTTCTAAGTAGACCTGGTTAGGAGGCTGCTATCAAAGACACTTTCATGGGAGTAAGACCCATTTAACACAATGGGGCTTACTTCTGAGTAGGTATGCTTTGTGCCCTAGAAATAGATCTTCACTGCCCCCCTTTTCCTTGTAAGCAAGCAGCTTGTAGCCTTAAAAAGGTGCTTGCCTACAAGGAAAAGGAACACTATGAACAGATCTTCCCAGGACTTGTCCTCTTTATTGGCCTTGTGAGAACATGTCCTGGGAAGATCTCTTCATGATCCTCCTTTTCCTTATAGGCAAAGCACCTTGTACCCTTTTATAAGGTGCTTGCCTAAAAGGAAAAGGGGAGCAATGAAGAGATCTTCCCAGGACATGTCCTCACAAGGCCTATAAAGAGGGCATGTCCTGGGAAGAGAGCAAAGAGGGAAGCCACAGAGGGGCTGTAATGCCAGGGCTGGACAACAGCCTCTCCCAAGTAATGGCAGGACCTCCCTGGGGTGAGACGTTTCAGAGTCACGTCACTCCAGATGCCTCCAGAATTACAGGCTCTGCTCTCTCAACAGGAGGCTCCTCTTCCAACCACCAGTCACTGGCCAGGGTTTCTCAGGGCAAAGTGTTGCAGGAGCCTCCTGGGACTCTTGACTGTGGGGAAGGGGACATGCAACAGCTTGCCCGAGTACTGGATGGAACTCAAGGGACTCTGGAAACCAGGCCCCCTCTCTGGACACCCCTCCTTTCCTTTGGGTCTTTCTCCAGTTCACTTCTCCCCTTGGCTGGCCTCTCCTTCCACACACTCCCAACTCCTGCTACATCTCCCTCCCTTCAAAGTGTCTCCCCACTTTCTCCTTCTCGCCATCCTGAGCCTCTTTCTCCCCTGCTCCCTTCTGGCCAGCCCTGAGCTGCTTCCCTCTTCTCCACTCCTCTTCTCTCCCTCCGGCCACAGGAGGAACAGCGTGGAAGTGTTGCTTTCACTATGGGCAGGTGCGCTAGGCAGCCCTGACGCTTTTTATACAGGCTGCCAGCCAGCGCCTCTGCCCCAACTGCCAACGAATGTGTTCTTTACATGAAGCAGTTTGTTACGTGAAGTTTATTTATCCTAGATAAATTTTTATTTATTACGTGAAACATATTTTAAGTGAGGCGTTCTTTACATGAGGCGCCACTATATATGGTTTCTCCCCTGTGTGGGTTCTTAGATGCACAGCCAGATGTGAGTTCTGACTGGAGCTCTTTTTGCACTCGAAACATTTATATTGTTTCTCGCCTGTGTGGTTATTTTCATGAGAAATAAGGCTCTCATTCCTACTGAAGCTCTTTCCACACTTCTAGCATTTATATGGTTTCTCTCCTGTGTGGGTTCTTTGATGCACAGTCAGTTTTCCATTTTGACTGAAGCTCTTTCCACACTCCAGGCATTTATAGGGTTTCTCTCCTGTGTGGGTTCTGTGATGCACTGTCAGTTCTGAGCTTTGACTGAAGCTCTTTTTGCACTCGAAGCATTTATATGGTTTCTCTCCTGTGTGGGTTCTTTGATGCACAGTCAGACTTCCATTATAACTGAAGCACTTTCCACACTCCAAGCATTTATAGGGTTTCGCGCCTGTGTGGGTTTTTTCATGAGAAATAAGGCTCTCATTCCTACTGAAGCTCTTTCCACACTTCCAGCATTTATATGGTTTCTCTCCTGTGTGGGTTCTTTGATGCACTGTCAGTTTTCCATTTTGACTGAAGCTCTTTCCACACGCCAAGCATTTATAGGGTTTCTCTCCTGTGTGGGTTCTTTGATGCACTGTCAGTTCTGAACTCTGTCTGAAGTTCTTTTTGCACTCGAAGCATTTATAGGGTTTCTCTCCTGTGTGGATTCTTAGATGCCAAGTCAGGTGTGAGCTCGTACTGAAGCTCTTTTCGCACTCAAAGCATTTATATGGTTTCTCTTCTGTGTGGGTTCTTTGATGCTTAGTCAGATTTGCATTCTGACTGAAGCTCCTTCCACACTCCAAGCATTTATATGGTTTCTCCCCTGTGTGGGTTCTTAGATGCCTAGTCAGATTTCCATTATGAATGAAGCTCTTTTTGCACTCGAAGCACTTATAGGGTTTCTCCCCTGTGTGGGTTCTTTGATGCAAAGTCAGACTTCCATTGTGACTGAAGCTCTTTTTGCACTCAAAGCATTTATATGGTTTCTCTCCTATGTGGGTTCTTAGATGATAAGTCAGATGTCCATTGTGATTGAAGCGCATTCCACACTCCAAGCACTTATAGGGCTTCTCTCCAGTGTGGATTGTTAGATGCCGAGAAAGACTTCCCTTGTGACTGAAGCCCCTTTTGCACTCCAAGCATTTATAGGGTTTCTCCCCTGTGTGGGTTCTTAGATGAGCTAAAAGTATGGATTCAAATTTGAAGGTCTTTGCACAGTGAGCACATTTTCTAATCTTCTTTCCAGTGTCTTCTTCTGATCTGACTGGGAGGATGTTGGAGTTGCCAGAATCCTGAGAGTCAGACTTCCTTCTCCGTTTCTTGTTCTTCTCCTGCTTCTTTGATCTGTCCTGAAGTGCAGGTTTCTGCCTCCTGCGGCTCCTCCTTCCGGAAGAAAAAGGTGTACTCTTGCTAGTTGTTTCATGGAAAGGAATCCCCTCACTTTCCCCTACTCCGGAATATTCCTCTTTGATCTCGAGTTTATGGAGACAGACAACGAGTTCTCTCCTCCAGCCAGTGGTCGGTCTCTCCTCCTCCCTCCCTGCTCCGTCTTCATTTCCCAAAGGATGTGCCTCTTCTCCAAGCAAGGCCATGTCCGACCCCCTACTTGGCTCCCTCAAATCCCCCTTTGGTGTCTGGAAGAGAAAGAGAGTCCTGATTAGCAGTGCAATGTTAGTGGCATCTCTGAAGCACAAGTCTGGAGCTGTCTGGTCCAAAGCAAATACCAATGGATGCCCCTCCACTGACTGGGTCCCTGGAAAGGAGATACAGGATCCCAGCTTCACTCAGAGACTGTCTCTCAGTGGGCTGTTGTGGAGAAAGAGCACAATTGTGGCTGCTTGACATGTTCCAGCCTGAACTGGTCCTGGGATGGAGGCTGCTAGACCACCAAAGGAGGGCCTCCTTCTAGACCCTCACAGGTCTGTCCGCAGCATTATTCTCATGCTCCCATCTCAATGAATGCTAAAACCTATAGTTTTGTCTTGTGGGGCTGATCCGTGACCAGTTTCATTTTTAAATGGCTTCTAGATCACACTGATTTCAATCAAATGTCACCACTGAAGGAGAAATGGTGACATCCAATGCCAAACCTATATCTACAACCTGTCTTTCCATTTTGGAGCCAACTGCTCCAAGCTCTGGCCATTCCCGCACATGGGAGGCAGTGATGGGATTCAAAGAAATTAACATCTGGTTCTATGCCCATTTGGCTGCCACTTTTAAATGGCTATTTTTAAACTTTAAATGTCCTATCTCTTGTTAACAACCGGTTCTATAGAATAGGTGCAAACCTGCTGGAGCCCACCACTGATGGGAGGGTAGCAGAAATGGTAGCATGGAGGGGAGGTCAAAGCATCGGATGACATCTGAGGCCAGAGGAGGTTTTGGTTGAAAGCAACAAGCAGAGACTCCACAAACATGTGGCTGGGGGGAGAACTGTGCACCCTGCAGTCCGGCCACTGCTGCAGATGCCTTAGTCACATCCTCAGCTCCATTCCTTTGAAGCCTGAAAGTTCTTGCATTGCAACCATCACATCCCTTTGGTCTCTCATCTCCCTCCTCCTGACTCTTCCTTCTTCTTCTCTTTCTCCCCCCATCCCTGCCCTGTGTGCAGATCAAGGAATTAACGTACAACCTGAGCTGAGTGCAGATCACAGATGCTGTGAAGCCTGGATGGGTTTCCATCTTCCTCATCCCCCTCCAATGAGAGGCAGGCTCGCACGTGTGGTGTGCAGGCCCCAGTGAAGGCACAGGGTTCAGTTCCGTCTGTGCCACCTCCAAGAGGCTATGGTGGGAGAAAGATATTCTTCCAAAGGGATCGGGGCTTGTACGTATGGAAAGAATAGTGAGGGGTGAACGTGGGAAGGGTGGGAAGAAAAGAGGAAATAAAGCACAGTTTGGGAAAGAGAACTGCAAAAAGGACCACCCCCTCCCACTCCCCACCCCCCAAAAAATGGGAATGATCCACTCACCAGTTCTCTCTCTGGCATACTGAGGGCTGGGATTTTAATTAACAGACTCCAATTTAGAATTCAACACCCAGTTCTTTGGGATCTGCCGCTCCTTGGTACACCAGGGGCAAAACAGCCTCTGCCATATTATAGCATAGCTGCCACAAGGCAGCTGGAGGTCTACTCAAGGTAATGTAAGGGAACTTTTATTTCTTTCCCCGTGTCAAGCTCCAGCAGCCACTAGGGGTACACTTGAAACTGGACTAGCCAAATACCTGGCAGTGATCTGAGTAGAACCACCCAAGACTTTCAGGAGCAGGAGAGGATCCTGAAAGACTTTCACAGGCAGATCCAGCAGCAGACTTGTTCACCCTCCCTGCGCTCTCCTGGGCCTGATCCATCCTCACCCCCACTTTCCTGCTCCACCTTCTCTCCATCCTCCTTCTGTCTCAGAAATCCCTTCCTGTCACTCAGAGGGGAAACGTATCACCAAAGGTTCCTGGCAGTCCTCCTCACCAGCGCTTTTGTCCTTCTGCCCACCAGTTTATGCCTTCAGCAGCTTTGTGACAACCTCAACCTGGCAGCAGATACTTCAGACCGAGGGGAAGCCTATTAACCTCTGGAAAGGTGCTTCTTCGACCCCCCCAGGACAACTTCTATACTCAATGTTAAGGTTATGCCGTGGCTCCTATTTGGAGTCCCAATATGGCCATCAGCATTTAGTGTAGAAACGGAAAGGGTGGAAGCATCATTTCCATCCAGGATCTGAGGGTGACCCCACTGCGTGTCCTGCTAGCATGAGCCGGGTTCCTCCAATATTGGCACATGTCTGTTTTTCAGCTGCCAGAACTGCATCTTGAAGAACATGATTCTGACAGGAGAGCTATTCAGATGCTCTTAAAACCTGCTCACCTCTGCACCTGCACCTACCAAGAACATGCGGAACTTGACCAGAATATGGGGACTTCCTCAGAGACCCCCAACCACAGCAGGCACATTCGCATCTCAGAAACCATGTCCTTCCATTAAGTGTTCTTCAAGCCAGGTTTGAAGGCCTGGAGATGGGCAGGGCTCAACTCTTTGCTTGTGGTGCAGGGGCACATGAGATCCTCATCCATGGACATGAAGAACATAGGAAGAGCATCTGCTGGATCAGGCCAAAGGCCCATCTAGTTCAGCTTCCTGCATCTCACAGCAGCCCACCAGATGCCTATACAGGGAGCACACGTAACACCTTTATCCAGGTGCTCCCTGTGCATCTGGCAGTCTGAGGTTGTCCACCTCGACACACACCCCTCATGGCTTCTCAACTGTGACTATTCTTTCCTCTAGGAATGTGTCCAATCCCTTCTTCAAGGCATTGAGGCTAGATGCCATCACCAACTCCTGTGGCAAGGAATTCCACAGACCAACTACACGCTGGGTCAAGAAATATTTTCTTTTGTCTGTCCTAACTCTCCCAACATATAATTTTGGTGGATGTCCCCTAGTTCTGGTGTCATGTGAAAGGGAAAAGAGCACCTCTCTATCCACTCTATCCATCCCTTTCATAATTTGTTTGTCTCCATCATGTACTTTTAACCTACCTTGTTACAACCACCTGAGTCAAGCATACTTGCATACACATCTGTCATGTATGGCTTGACTCACTGTGTCATTGAATCTTTTTACTTTGACCCCATAATATATACTACGTATTATACCAGACTCTCTAGATCAGGCATGTCCAACAAGAGGCTCGAGGGCCACATTTGGCTTAAAAAGCCCATAGATGCGGCCCTCGGGGCCCTGTGTTGGACATGCCTGCTCTAGACATTTATTTTATTCTAATAAAGGTAAATATATCTGCTCTCTGGAAAGGGGAGTCACTGAGAAACACACCTGGAAATTTGTGGGTATTTGACGGAGTTCCTCTCTGCTGGGCAGTCGTTCGGGGCTGGATCTTCCCTGCACAGTTGCTGAGAGGCTCCTCCTGCTACGTCCTCCTCAGTTCCTTCTTCTGAGAGCACCAACCTTCCCACACTGCCTCTGGGTCTTCTGGATAAGGAAGGGGTTGGGATGGTCCTCTTTGGCTGCAAAGACCAGGTTTTCCTTAGGATTTTTATTGCAAACATGTTGATATAGGCTGTGATGTTGGAAGTGCCAGGTTCAAGATGTGAGTCCTTAGCCCAGCTCCTGCCAACCCAGTAGTTTGAAACCATGGAAATGAAAATAAATAGGTACAACTTCATTGGAAAGGTAAAAGAGCGTTCCATGCGCCTTTGCAGTCATGCCAAACCCATGACCACGAAAGTGTCTTCGGACAAGGCTGGCACTAAGGCCTTGAGGTAGTGCTCATCAGGGATGAGCATTGCACACTGCAGTTGCTCACGACTAGCAGGATAACCTGTGGGGAACACCTTTACCTTTTTTAAGTACAGTGGTGCCTCACATAAAGAGCTTAATTCATTCTGGAGGCATGCTCTTTAAGTGAAATGCTCTTTAAGGGAAGCAGATTTTTCCATAGGAAATAATGGAAACTCAGACGATTGGTTCCACAACCCAAAAAATATTCATATAAAAATATTAACTGGATGTAAAAATGATGACAAAACACTGGAATTGAATTCAAAACATGCATTCAATGTGCATGATCCTATGAAGTCTACTTAGGCTGCAATCCTAAAGACACTTTCCTGGGAGTAAGCCCCATTGAACACAATGGGGCTTACTTCTGGGTAGACATGGTTTGGAGGCTGCAATCAAAGACACTTTCCTGGGAGGCTTACCTGGGCTGCCGCTGAAGGTTCAAGGTGGTCAGTGGGGGCACTTAGGGGAAGCTGCCTCTGGCACCTGCCCCCAAGTTGGAGGCGGTTAGAGGCAGCAGCGCTGGCCGACAGCCCTTTTAAAGAGCCGCCATGCATAGCACACGTGCCCATAGCATGCTTGCTTGTTAAGTGAAGCAGAACTTGTTATGTGAAGCACGATTTCTTGGAAATTTTTGCTCTTTATTTGAAACGCTTGTTGAGCAAGGCGCTTGTTAAGCGAGGTACCACTGTATTAGTATTGGCATCCATCAGTCTTGAAAGACTATGGTATTGTGCTTGACGCTGTATGCGAAGCACAAAGGCATGGGTGCATTGATATGGAGGATAGGCTGCTACCCAAGCAGCAAATCCCCCCTATCCATGCCACTGAAATAGTCCAATGGAAGGGCAGAGCCAATATAATTGGTTCCAGCTGCATCGCAGAGCTGGGCTAAGGACAGGAGCTCAACCTGTCTTGTGGGGACCGACCCAGGTCTCGAACCCTGGCCTGCTGGTTAACAGGTACACTGTCTTAACCACTTGCACCATTCACTGCCCTAGGTATCTTTTTTAAGATGTTGACAACAAATTTATATACAGTGGTGGCTCACATAACAAGTTTAATTTGTTCCAGAAGCTCGCTTGTTATGTGAAACACTCTTTATGTGGAGCGGATTTTCCCATAGGAAATAATGGAAACTCAGACGATTGGTTCCACAACCCCCAAAATATTCATATAAAAATATTAACTGGATGTAAAAATGAAGACAAAACACTAGAATTGAATTCAAAATACGCATTCAGTGTGCCTGATCCTATGAAGTCTACTTAGGCTGCAATAAAAAGACACTTTCTTCTGCAACCCAAGACATTTTCCAAGTGTCTCCCACTTTCTCCTGCTCTCCATCCTGAGCCTCTCTCTCTCCTCTGCTCTCTTCAGGCTACCCTGACCTGCTTCCCTCTTCTCCACTGCTCTTCTCTCCCTCCGGCCACAAGCGGAACAGAGCGGAAGTGTCCGGGTGTGCCAGGCAGCCCTGACGCTTTTTAAAAGGGCTGCCGGCCAGTGCGTCTGCCCCAACTGCCAACAAGTGTTTTTGTTATGTGACGCAACACTTGTTATGTGAGGCAGAATACTAGATAAATTTTTGCTTGTGATGTGGATCACTTCTTAAGAGAGGCACTTGTTAAGCAAGGTACCACTGTATTAACTATTATGAAGAGTCAGTGACTGATTCACTCACTGACTTATCAACGCCCAGCCAAAACTGCCAGACCCAGAAGCATGAAATTTGGGGAGGGTTCCTTCTGTGACGCAAGGATCAAACAAGAAACCGGTTGGTGTGTTGCTCGGCAGGGATGCCCAGTGCCCACTGGTGCCTGCTGTCAGCCTCTGCCTTGCAAAGAAGTCCTGCCAGGCTCTGGGTGTTGCATGTGGGGCTGGGGGGGGGGGGGGGGCGAGGGCAACGCCAGATCTCCCAGACCTCCAGCTCAGGGCAGAACAGGGGCAGCTGTTGTCTGTGGCACAAAAGGGGTTCTGGCCTGGGTACCCCTTCATCTCATCACTTGACTTCTGTGTTATCCACTGCCCCCCCCCCACTGGATCTGGATCCCCTCCCCCCCAGCATCAGCATCAGCATCAGCATCATCCCCCCCGGCTGGGGCTCTTCTCTCCCCCCATCCCTTCCACTCCGAACCCCAGAACTTACCCTCCTGCTGGTCCCCAGAAAGATGCAGGAGAAAGGAAGGAAGGAAAGTATGTGGGAGGGATGGAGGAGGTCCAGGAAGGGGCTGCCCCTCTACTCCCCCCAGCCTCTTAACCTTCTCAGTGCCAGGCAGAAGAGAGGAGGAGGAGGAGGAGGAGGAGGCAGGGGAGAGGGGAGGGGGGAGGGGGGAGGGGGGAGGGACCATGCGGAAGAAAGAAGGTCTCTCCCCCTCCTCCTCTCTCTCCCCCACCCCAGATCTCCACCTCCTGCTCCAGCTCAGGGCAGATGAAAAGCAGTTGATGTTTGGAGCAGAAATGAGTTTCTGAACTGGGGGATTCTCAATGCCCTCCCACTCCCCCCTCAGCTTCATCTCTGAGTCAGAGTGGAAAACACATCCCCCCATTGGAGGGAGTGAGTCTCTTGGGGGGAGATCTGTGTGGGTCCAGGACTTCTCCCCAAAGGAGAGTGCAGTCACCTGGAGGAAGGATGGAGAGGACTGTCAAGTGAGACATTCCATGGGGTTGTCACCTTGTTCAGCATCAAGATCAGTGGCAAGGAGAGGAGCCACTATCTGTTCCATGTGGAACATGAGGGGCTGCAGGAGCCCCTAACTGTGGTTGTAGAGGAGTCTGGGGAGTGGTGGTGATGGGGAGGCTTCAGGAGCCTTTGTGGGGAAAGAGTGGTGGTGGAGTTGGACCTTCTCATTCTCTACCCAGACCCTTCTGGTGTTTGTTTCCTGTTGCAGCCTCAGTGCCTTTGGGGCTCCTGGTGGGAGTCATCTTGATGGTCCTGATTCTGCTTCTGACTGGGATCACCTTGTACATCAGTAAGTTGCTCTCAGTCTCATGTGTGTTACTTCAGAAATAAGTGCCATGAGCGTTAAGAGGGCTTACTCCCATGTAAATGTGCACAGGACTCCAGCCTCCATGACTCTGTTGGACCACATGTGCTTTTCCTTCGGTGATGGATTTCAGTTACTGACCCCTGCGACAGGGAACTAACTTCTCCTTCCATGACATGCCAAGTGAAATTGGAACTGGATATGGGGTGGAGGACAAGGAGGTGGATGATATTGTCCTGTTGACATGGGCTTCATGGCTCTGGAGGTTGTTATCTCAAAATCTAGTGGTGCTCCCAACTCTCTTGCATAGGTGAAGGGTTGCCGTATATTCTGCCTGGCCGATGAAATACCAGCTTCTTACCAAATCCCCCACATACAGACTTTGGAAGCAAAGTGTTGGTTAATTCAGCCTCTCATGATGAACCTCCAAAATCCAGATCCTACAATCCAGATTTCAAGAGGTTTGGATGTATGTATTTGATGTCCCTCACCCAGCAATCTACCAGTTGCTTCCAGGCCAGAGACAACTCATCACCCAGAACTGGACAGGAGCTAAAAATAGTTGGGATGTTCCTATCAGTGAAGACAAGTCTTCATTCTTGTCTCCAGGTGTGAATTCTGGGGTGTTCTCCTCCCCCACTTGGACCAGGGATGGGGAAAGGTGCATAGGTTGTCCACCTCCAAACAGAGTCCTCCTGGCCTATAGCCTGTGATGGCCTCCCTCCCGGGTTTGCAACAGAGTATCCAGGCTGGGGTCCACTTCTTTCCACGTGCAAGCAGAGCTGGGCAGGAGTATAGCTGGAGGGGGGCAAAAGAGCTCTCCAGGAGGAGAGAGGGCAGGAGGAGGAGGAGGAGGAGGAGAGAAGCACTGTCTCTCTCCTGCCTCTTCCTCTTCTCCTCTGCCTGGCACTGCAAGGTTTAAGAGGATGGGGGGAGCAGGGGTGCAATCCCTTCCTGGACTGCCTCCATCCCTTCCTCTTCCTTTCCTTCCTTCTTTCTGGGGAGCAGCAGGAGGGTCAGTTCTGAGGGTGGGAGTGGAAGGGAAGGGGGAGAGAAGAGCCCCAACTGGGGAGGGGGGCTGATGTTGATGCCAGGCGGGAGGGAAGGGGGATGCTGAAGGCACAGGGAAAGCTGTTTAGCATTTGCAATAAAAATCCTAAAGAAATCCTGGTCTTTGCAGCCGAAGAGGACCCTTCCAACCCCATCCTGATCCAGAAGATCCAGAGACAGTGTTGGAAGGTTGGTGCTCTCAGAAGAAGGAACTGAGGAGGACGTAGCAGGGGCGATCCAGCCCCGAACAACTGCCCAGCAGAGAGGAACCCTCTCAAATACCCACATATTTCCAGGTGTGTTTCTCAGTGTCTCCCCTTTCCAGAGAGCAGATAGGTTTTCCTTAGTTGGAATAAAATAAATATCTACTGAGTCTGGTATATTATGTAGCACGTGAATTATATATTATGTATATTATGTAGCACGTGAAGGGGTAAAAGGGAAATGATTGAGTTATTGAGCCCATCTCCCTTCCTCTGGAGGATCAGACAGTGAGTCGACCCTTCCAACACTCCAGCTGCTTCTCCAGTGTCAAGCAATGCTGTCCCCTCTGGAAGGTCAGTCCCAGGTGGTCAGTCAGCCACTGATCTCATCCAGCATCCTCTCTTAGCTGTGAGCAGAGCACTGAAGGCCTCTGTGTCGGCCTCCATGGCCATGCATGACAGACGTGTGTGCAAGTATGTTTGTCTCAGGTGGTTGTACCAAAGTCAGTATTTAAGTACAGATGCGCCTCACGTAACAAATTTAATTCGTTCCAGAGGCATGTTCTTTACGTGAATCATTCTTTACGTGAAGCGGATTTTCCTATAGGAAATAATGGAAACTCAAACGATTGGTTCCACAACCCCCAAATATTCATATAAAAATATTAACTATGTAAAAATGATGACAAAATGCATTCAGTGTGCATGATCCTATGAACACTACTTAGGCTGCAATCCTAAAGGCACACAGGGGGCTGCAGTTCTAAAGGTTCACAGGGATTAAGTCCCATTGAACACTAAGGGGCTTACCTCTGAGTAGGCTGCATCTGGGGGGTTTCCCCCACCTCAACAGAGGCTTTCTCTGCCTCTGGAGAGTTTCCCCTTCTCTCCAGCAGCAGCAGAGGGGATTCCCTGTGCGCACGCGTCTCCTATCGTCACTTCTTGGTTGGCGTGTGCATAGACTTTGGAACACATACAGTCTATATCTATGGTGCGTGAAGCAACCTTCGTTACCGGAGGCAAGGGGCCCCTGCAGCTGCCAATTCGTTACCTGGAACATTCCTTACTAGGGGCATTTGTTACCTTAGGTACCAATGTATATGATTGGGGGGACAGGACTAAGACATAGAAATTATACAAGGGATGGATAGTGGATAGAGAGATGCTCTTTTCCCTTTCATATAACTCCAGAACTAGGGGACATCCACTCAAATTGAATGCTGGGAGGGTTGGGACAGACAAACAAAAATGTAGTTGGTCAGTGGAACTCCCTGCTACAGGAGGTATTGATGGCACCTAGCCTCAATGCCTGCGGCATCTGGTGGGCCATGTGAGATACAAGAAGCTGGGCTAGATGGGCCTTTGGCCTGATCCAGCCAAAGGGTCTCATGTGCCCCCCTTGCCCCACAAGCACAGCATTTAGCCCTGCCCATCTCCAGGCCTTCAAACCTGCCCTTAAACCTGCATTTAATGGAAGGACTTTGCTGCTGTGCTTGGGGGTCTCTGAGTAAGTACCTATATGTTGGCCTAGTTCTGTATGTTATTGGTATGTGCTGGTGCAGTGGTGAGCAGGTTTTGAGAGCATCTGAATAGATCTCTCTGTCTGTCTCTATCGGTCTGGTCGTTCAAATCTTGTGTCCTCAGACCCATTGCCCAGGATCTCCACAAATCACAGAATCATAGAATCCTAGAGTTGGAAAGGACCTAGTAGGTCATCTAGTCCAACCCTCTGCCTGCAGCAGGAAATCCTCCTAGAGCATCCCCGACAGGTGCCCGTGGAGCTTCTACTTGAAGACCCCCAGTGAGGGAGAGTCCACCACCTCCCTTGGCAATCTCTTCCACTGCTGAACCTCCCTCACCCTCAGGATTTTTTTCCAGATATCCATCCGGAATCTCCTCTCTTGCAGTTTGTCCCCATTGGTTCTAGTTCTGCTTTCAGAGGCAGCTAAGAACAAATGAGCCCCCTCCTCCCTATGACAGCCCTTCAGGTATCTGAAGAGGGGGATCATGTCTCCCCTCAGCCTCCTCTTCTCCAGGCTGAACATCCCAAGTTCCCCCAACTTTTCCTGATAGGGCTTCCCTTCCAGGGAGGGGAGAAGAACAGACCCTCCCTTCTGCTTCTTCCTCTCCTCTGGCTGGCACTGCCAGGGTTAAATGGAGCCACTCCAGAGGGGGGAGGAGAGCATTAGCCCCTTCCTGGACCACTCTCCCTCCCTCCTTTCCTTCCTTCCTTCCTTCCTTCCTTCTGCATCCCTGCCCAGGAGCAGAGTTCTCTGCTGAGCATCCCAAAGTGTCCTTTTGGGGAGCAGCAGGAGGGGCAGGTCTGGCTTGGGGTTGAGGTTGAAGGGGGAAAAAAAGCCCCAGTGGGGAGCAGGTCTGGCTGAGGTGGGAGAGAAGGTTAGGGTAGTGGGGAGAAAAGTGTTGAGTGGGGGGAGATGATTCAGATTCCAGGGGTGAGGGAAGGCTGCAGGGCAGGGGGGGCAGTGAAGGGGCTGTGCTGTGGGAGGCTCTGCCTGGGGAAGGACCCTGGAAAAGGAGGAAGGGGAAGCAAAGGAGACAGAGCAGCAGGAGCTGGTGGGGGAGACCCTGGAGGACCCTCCTGGAGGGAGATCCACATCCTTCCCAGCCAGCCCCCCTACAGCTCCCACAGCAGGGCAAGGCTGGCCTGCAGGGATCAGGTGGAGCACACTGTGCTGTGCAGGTCTTCTTTGCAGGGCAGAGGCTGGGAGGGAAGGAGGGAAGGACAGAAGAGGTGAAAACAGGGGGGCCTTGAAATATCCAGACCTCCAAGAGAAAAGCTGTGGTGAGGGAGGCCAGGCTCACAGCCTGATGGTGGGGGGAAGGAAAGGGGGCTGAGAGGCCCAGGGCAGGACCCCCACCCCCCACTGCAGGAGGCTAAGCTGGGATGGCTTGAGTGGGGGATAACTTTGGGAGTCAGGAGAGGGATTCAGAATTGACCCCTTCTCACCAGATCAAGGGCCAAAAATGTCTGGGTGTGGAGAACAGAAAGGGAGGGACTGCGGGCCTTTGGACTGCAATGGACATACTCCGTCTTACTCCTCCAATTCATTAATATTATTGTCTTTTGCAGCCCCCGTGCCTGACCCAGAAGACCCAGAGATGCTGGAAGGTTGATGCTGTCAGAAGAAGGCGCTGCGGAGGACGTGGCAGGGGGAGCCTCTCAGCCGTTGCACAGGGAAGATCCAGCCCCAAACAACAGCCCTGCGGAGAGGAACTGCCTGACACGGCTTGCATCCAAGACCCACTTATTTCCAGGTGTGTCTCTCAGTGTCTTCCCTTTCCACAGATCAGGTAGATAATTTCATTGGCATGAAATATAGAAATAACTATAGAGTCTGGTATAGTACGGAGCACACTGGAGAACAGCAGAGAGGGGGTGTAAGCGAAGAGATTCAATTACTGAGCCCAATTCCAGTTCTTCTGGTGAATCACAATGAGTCAACCCCTCCAACTATTTGGCTCCTTATCCAATGTCTGCCTCTGGAAGAACAGTTGCAGGCAGCCTGGAACCTTCTAATGTAGGGTCCATTATTGGATATTAGCAGAGCACTGACCCCTCTCTGTGTCCCTCTCCATTGCCACACAGGACACATGTGTACGCTTGTCTCAGGTCGTTGTACCAAGGGCAGTATGAGAGTACATGGATCAGGGTCTTACGTGCCCCTGCACCACAAGCACAGGCTTGTGTTGGATCCAACAGTTCTGGTCAGCTAAAAAACAAACCTGTAGCCAATATTTCCTACTGAACCTTTTTGTGGTGGTGGTTTTGTGTGCTCCACTGATACAAAGGGCTAGCTGGTGGTAGCGTAGCTACTGGCAGGGACTCCCATGCCACACAGACCTTTGTTGAGGAGTCAGACTGAACCTGTCCAAAATCCCGCTGAACTTGGGTTGTGTGGAGAAGGATAACTCCCATCTCAAACCTCCACTGCCTTGTGGCTATCTATGGAAAGGGCTTCAGGAGCCAACCACAAGGCAAAATCCAGAGTCGGCATCCTGGAAGCAGTTCATGACTGTGTACATCACATTCTGGTAATTCCTGCAACGCAGTTGGAACCATTCATATTGGCTCGGCCGTTCCATTAGACTATTTCAGTGGCGTGGAGAGGGGGGATTTGCTGCTTAGGTAACAGCCTATCCTTCATATTAATCTTCCCAGGCCATCATGCTCTGGAGAGGACATTCAGAGCATGATACCACAGTCTTTTGAGACTGAAGGATGCCAATGCAATGCAAGCCAATATTTGAGGCACCTGGCCCAAGCTAGTACACTGTTTTCCCTATAAGACCTACCCCGATAATAAGACCTACCCTGACTTTTGCTGTGGGTTCTAAAATAAGACCTCCCATGAAAAGAAGACCTTCTAACATCCCCATTATGCTCAGGAGGAGTCTAAAACCCACTGCTGAGGAGTCTACTAAGAAGAAAGCCCAATTAGTGTCAATGGGGCTTACTACCAGGAAAGGTGGATAGGATCCTTACATTGCAAAGCTTGCTTCTTGCATTGCTACTGCTCCTTGTGGATGTACTGCTTCCTTATCAAGAGCAGTCTGCTGAGGAGTCTACTCAGAAGTAAGCCCAATTAGCATCAATGGGACTTACTCCCAGGCAGGGTGACCATATGACCAGAAAACCCGGATTTGTCTGGATTTTTAGCCTCCTGTCTGGGTGTCCTACATTTTGGCTTCATTGTGAAACTTCGTGATGGTGCACAGTACCCCATTATGCCATATGTCATTGGATTCCTATTGAAGATCAGAATCCAATGCAAAAATAAGTTTGAAGATATCTCCTTCCTTTCAAAGGTTATGATCAAAAAACTGAAAAATAAAAACAAAAAAATACATTTTTTGGCCATTTTTAAAGGAATTTTGGCTTGGGATTAGGAATTTTGGCCCTGGGGTTCAGGAATAATCTGGTCACCATGCTCCCAGGAAAGGTGGATAGGATCCTTGCATTGCAAAGCTTGCATTGCAATGCTTGCACAGCTTGTTCTTGCATTGCTACTGCTCCTTGTGGATGTGCTGCCTCCTTATTTCAGCAGGGAACTGCTGAGGAGTCTGCTGAGTCTATGCAGAAGTAAGCCCAATTAGTGTCAATGGAGCTTACTCCCAGGAAAGATGGATAGGATTGCAGCCTCAAAGCCCAACCCCATGCAAGAGAGTGAGCAGCAGCTGTGTTCTTAAAATAAGGCCTACCCTGAAAATTAGACCTATGGTGTTTATTTGACCAAAAAAATAATAAGACAGTGTCTTATTTTCAGGGAAACATGGTAGATTTTTGCGAAATTGGCCAGTCTCAAGACTTGGTGCTGCATAGAGCATGGAGTGTATTGAACCCAAGATCTTGTGTGGAAATGATGCTTCCCCCATCCAGTTTCTGCTGTTTTTCCCCTGCTGTACCAAAGTGGCAGACCCCTGAGAACTGGGTGTTGAACTCTAAATCAGGGTCTGTGACCCAAAAGAGCAGAATTCTTACCATGAGTCTCCTCTTCTAGGAGGAAGGCAGGATGGCACTCATCACTGCGGAGGTTGCTTCTCCTGCACCAGGAGGCAGGCTGGACTTGGACTTCTCCTTCAGGGAGGGCACCCCCTAGTCACAGTCAACTTGCTGGAAAAGTGGGAGAGCATTACAGATGTACAGAAAAGATATGCTAGAAAAATGGCTCAGAAAAGAGTTTTATGCCGCAATCCTAAAGACACTTTCCTGGGAGTAAGACCTTTTGAACACAATGAAGCTTACTTTTGAGTAGACGTGTTTAGGATTGTGCTCTTAGACACCATAGCATATAGACAGTAGAATGAGCCAGAAGGCGAAATACGCAGAAACAGCCAATAACAAGCAGTCCCACCAGACCAGAAACCACCAGTCCTTAATGCATGTCCTGCGTGGTTTCTAATGTGGTGCTGAGTGTCATCCCTCCTTCCTCCTAGAAGAGGAGATTCACAGTAAAATTCCACTTTCTGTCTTTGGAAGGAGGAATGGCACACATCACTGCACAGGATGTGACAGAACTGTCTCCCTACTTAGGGGAGGAATCAGGCACCCCAATGGGACACCACATTCAGTAATTAAGATTAATTACACTGAGATTAAGCTGATGTAGAAAGGAAAGATAGAGCTGGGTGTCAGCAGCATACTGGTGGCACCTACTCCAAATCCCCGGATTACCTCTCCCAGCGGTTTCATATAGATGTTAAATAACACAGGGGACAGAATGGAACCCTGTGGCACCCCACACCTCATAGGAATCCCCCAGCACCATCATCTGGGACCAAGTGGGAGCAGAATCATAGAATCATAGAGTTGGAAGGGACCTAGTAGGTCATCTAGTCCAACCCCCTGCCTGCAGCAGGAATTCCCCCTAGAGCATCTCCAACAGGTGCTCATTGAGCCTCTGCTTGAAGATCCCCAGTGAGGGAGAGTCCACCACCTCCCTTGGCAATCTCTTCCACTGCCGAACCGCCCTCACCGTCCGGCAGTGTCAGACACTGCACAGTGACATTGTGCAGTGTCAATCTCTGCAGAATTGTGTCCCCAACCACCAACTCGGCTAACCAGCCCAGAAAGACATGATGGTTGATGGTGTTGAAAGCCGTGGATGGATCCAGCATGACCAACAGGAACACACTCTCCCCCCATCCAGTCCTCTGCGCAGGTCATCAAGCAAGGTGACCAAGTCTGTTTCCATCCCAAAACCTGGTTGAAAAGGATCAAGATAACCCATTTCATCCAGACTTCTCTGGAGCTGTGATGCCAGCACAAGCTCAGTCACCTTGCTCAGAAACGGGAGGCTAGAGACTGGCTGGTAATTATCCAATACAGCTAGATCCAGGAAGGGCTTTTTCAGGAGGGGGCACATCACCTCCCGCTTCAAAGCCAACAGTAAGGCCCTCTCCTTTAGAGAAGTATTAACCACCCACCCTGTCCACTCAGCCAGTCCCCCCCTCCCCGGCAGATCTACAAGCCAACACGGGCAAGGGTCAAGTGTGCAGGCCTCACACTCCAGAGGGGTCTGTCCACATCCTCAGGCTGTACAAGCTGGAAGGAATCCCACAAAACTGGACAAGCAGCTGTCTCAGGGACATCTTTAGACATTGTTATTGTGGCATCCAATTCATGACAAATTCAACCGATTTTGTCTGTAAAAGGCTTGTGGCAGCAGGTGTCCGTGTGTTCCTCCAGATGTTTTGAGAGGGCCAGATGTAGAAGGCCATGCACTACACAGAATAAACCCACTGAGTGAGCAGGGCCTTCTTGGTAGAGTCTACCTTGTACTGCTCTGCTGGGGTTGTGAATTTCCATGTGTTGTCAGCATGCGGTGCTTTGGTGCAGTTTGTGTTGTCCTGCCCAGTACAGAGCTGAATATTTCCGCAGTGGCTGCTGGAGCTCAACACGGGAATGAAACAAACTTACGGGAATTTTTTCCAAACTTACTAATCCCTGAAGGTGTCTTTCTCCCTCTGTAGCCTCTTGGAGGTGGCACAGACAGAACCGTACCCTGTGCCTTCACTTGGGCCTGCACACCACAAGTGCCAGCCTGACTCTCTTTGGAGGGGGATGTTGAAGATGGAAACCCATCCAGGCTTCACAGCATCTGTGATCTGCACTCAGCTCAGGTTGTACGTTAATTCCTTGATCTATACACAAGGCATGGATGGGAGAAGTAAGAGTAGGAGGAAGAGGCAGGAGGAGGGAGATAAGATACAAAAGGGATGTGATGGGTGCAATTCAGGGACTTTCAGTCTTCATAGGAATAGTGCTGTGGATGTGACTAAGGCATGTGCAGCAGTGGCCAGACTGCAGGGTGCACAGTTCTCCCCCCAGCCACAGGTTGGCTGAGTCTCTGCTTGTTGCTTTCAACCAAAGCCTCCTCTGGCCTCAGATGTCAGTCAAGGTTTTGATGTCCATTTCTGCAAGCCTCCTACGGGTGGGAATGGCCAGAGCTTGGAGCAGACGGCAAGGCTGTAGATAGAGATTGTAGACAGGGTTTGGCTTGGCTCTTATTTTTCCTTGCATGGCTCACATTTGATTGAACACAATGCAATCCCTAAGCTATTAAAGAATGAAACTCCTAACTGAACACACTACAAAACTACATGTGTTTTAGCATTTATAAGATGGCAGCATGCCAATAAAGGTGCCAGCAGGCCTGGGAGGGACTTGAAGGAGGCCCTTCTCTGGTGGTCGAAGCAAGCAGCCTCCATTCCAAGACCCATTCAAGCTGTAACATGTCAAGCAGACACAACACAACATTGTGCCTTTTCTCCACAACAGCTCACTGAGAGCTACCCTACAATCCAGAATTAATATGGGAAGATGTAGGAGGCACTTACTCTGAATTGCTCTATGCATTTCCCATAGGTCGCACCATAACTATGTCAGTGTAAAAGGCCCCATAGTTATTCTGGATCGTAGTCTTAGGCTGCAATCCTGAAGACACTTTCTTGGGAGTAAGAACCATTGAATACAATGGGGCTTACTTTTGAGTAGACATGGCTAGGATTGTGCTCTAAGTCTCTTGAGTGAAGCTGTGATGCTGTATCTCCTTTCCAGGGACCAGGTCAGTGGCAGGGACTCCATTGCTATTTCCTTCTGACTACCCAACTCCAGGCTTGTGCTTCAGAGATTGCACTAACATTGCACTGCTAATCAGGATTCTCTTTCTCTTCCAGACACCAATGGAGGATTTGAGGGAGCCAAGTAGGGGGTCGATGGACATGGCCTTGCTTGGAGAAGAGGCAGAGCCTTTCAGAAAACAAGAAGGAGCAGGGAGGGAGGAGGAGAGACCGACCACTGGCTGGAGGAGAGAACTCGTTGTCTGTCTCCATAAACTAGAGATCAAAGAGGAACAGTCCAAAGTTAGAAGGAGTCCTTTACATGGGGAAACAACTGGCACAAGCACAAATATTTCTTCCAATAGAAGGAGCTACAGGGGGCAGAAACCTGCACTGCAGGACAGATCAAAGAAACAGGAGAAAAACAAGAAATGTAGAAGCAAGTCTGACTCTCAGGATTCTGGCAACGCCAACATCCTCCAAGAAAAATCGGAAAAAGATACTGAAAATAAGACCAAAAAATGTATTCACTGTGCAAAGACCTTCAAAAGGAAATACGAACTTATAGCTCATCAAAGAATCCACCCAAGGAAGAAAACCTATAAATGCTTGGACTGTGGAAAGAGCTTCAGTCAGAGCTCAATTCTGAATAGGCATCAAAGAACCCACACAGGAGAGAAACCCTATAAATGCTTGGAGTGTGGAAAGAGCTTCAGTAGGAGCTCACACCTGACTAGGCATCAAATAACCCACACAGGCGAGAAACCATATAAATGCTCAGAGTGTGGGAAGAGCTTCTCCAGCGGCTCACATCTTACAAGGCACCAAAGAATCCATACAGGTGAGAAACCCTATAAGTGCTTGGAGTATGGAAAGAGCTTCATTGAGAGTGCAAAGCTGACTATGCATCTAACAACCCACATAGGAAAGAAACCCTATAAATGTTCAGAGTGCAGAATGAGCTTCAGTTTGAGATTAAGCCTCACTTCGCATCAACGTACCCACACAGGAGAGAAACCATGTAAATGCACAGAGTGTGGGAAGAGCTTTTCCAGGGGCACACATCTGAGAAGACACCAAAGAATACATACAGGAGAGAAACCATATCAGTGCTTGGAGTGTGGAAGGTCCTTCAGTGCAAGCTCAAACCTGACATTACATCAAAGAACCCACACAGGGGAGAAACCATATAAATGCTTGGAGTGCAGAATGTGCTTCAATAATGGCTCAAGCCTCACTTCACATCGAAGAATCCACACAGGAGAGAAACCATATCAATGCTCGGAGTGTGGAAAGAGCTTTAGAAGGAAAGATAAGCTTACTGTGCATCTAAGAACCCACACAGGAGATAAACCATATAAATGCTCAGAGTGTGGAAAGTGCTTCAGTAATGGCTCAAGCCTCACTTCGCATCGAAGAACCCACACAGGAGAGAAACCATATCAATGCTTGGAGTGTGGAAAGAGCTTCACTCACACCTCACACCTTACTTTGCATCTAAGAACCCACACAGGAGAGAAACCATATCAATGCTCGGAGTGTGGAAAGAGCTTTAGTGTGAGTTGTAGCCTGGCTGTGCATCGAAGAACCCACACAGGAGAGAAACCATATCAATGCTCGGAGTGTGGAAAGAGCTTTAGTAAGAGCTATAGCCTGGCTGTGCATCTCAGAATGCACGGAGGAGAGAAACCAAATTAATGAGATTTATAACAAAATCCTCTCCACGTCTACTCAAAAGTTACCCCATTGTGTTTAATGGGTTTTGCTCCCAGGAAAGTGTCTTTAGGATTTCAGCCTTAGTCATCGGTCATGCCTGACTTTTCATCTAGGATTAAGTTCCCATGCAAACTTGTGTAAAAGACTTAAGGTGAATCCCATAAAGATAATGAAATGTATTAAAAGACAACTTACCAAACTTGACACAGGATCAATGAACTGCTCTGAACAGATTTACTCCAAAACAAGTGGCAGATGCCTTTTATAAAATGAAGAATAAAGGGGGAAAAGGCTACAGGAGCTGCTGGAATTTTAGGAATTATGGAATGTATAAGTGTTTTAAGCAAGTGCTGAGTGTACAATTTTAAAATGTTATGAATGATATTTTACTTGAATGATATTTTACTTATGAATGATACTTTACTTTAAAATGTTATGAATGATATTTTAAGGGGAGATGCCAGACTCATGCTAATGTGAACTTTACAATGATACCGAAAGTTGGGCAAAATTTGGATGGTATACAGTGGTACCTCGTTTAACAAGTGCCTCTCTTAACAAGTGATCCACATAAGAAGCAAAAATTTCTCTAGGATTCTGCCTCACATAACAAGCGTTGCTTAACAAGCACATTCGTTGGCAGTTGGGGCATACATGCTGGCCGGCAGCCCTTTTAAAAAGTGTCAGGGCTGCCCATAGCGAAAGCAACACTTCCACACTGTTCCTCCTACGGCTGGGCGTCCACTGGGCAGAGAGAGAGAAGAGGAGTGGAGAAGAGGGAAGCAGCTCAGGGCTGCCAGAAGGGAGCAGGGGAGAGAGAGGCTCAGGAGGAAGAGAAGGAGAAAGTGGGGAGACACTTGGAAAGTGTCTTGGATTGCAACCTCCTAACCATGTCTACCCAGAAGTAAGCCCCGTTGTGTTAAATGGGACTTACTCCCAGGAAAGTGTCTTTAGGATTGCAGCCTAAGTAGACTTCATAGGATCATGCACATTGAATGCATGTTTTGAATTCAATCCCAGTGTTTTGTCATCATTTTCATATACAGTTAATATTTTTATATGAATATTTTTTGGGTTCTGGAACCAAACCTTCATCTTAAAAAAGAACAGTTAACAGTAAACATCACCATTAAAAACAAATGTTAAGAGCCATAATAAAAATATGATTATATAAAAAATTATCCCAACAGCAGGAGCAGAAGCATTTTTTAAAAGCATCAGCAAAATTAAAAGGCTGAAAGCTCAGAATCCATTATTAAAAAGGAATGTTTTTATGCCTCGGTTAATGTTTCAAGGGAGGGTGCATTTTTTCAGGCGAGAGGGAGGAAGTTGCAAAGGGTTGGCGCCACTATTGAGACGGCCCTATTTCTTGCCTCCACCCCACATATCTCCCTAGGCAGTGGCACTTCTAGAAGGGCCTTCTCTGATGCCCTGAGGGAACGAGTCGGTGTATGGAAGTAGGCAGTTTCTAAGATGGTCTGGCTCCATGCTGTATAGAGCTCAAGACCAGCACCTTGAATTGGGCCTGAAAATGAATGGCAGGCCGGTGCAGTCACCGGAGAAGTCACTGAGTCAAAACATCTAGCTCCGGAGACCACACAGGCTGCAACATTTTGAATTATTTGCAGCTTCCAAGGGCAGCGCCACACAGAGAACGTTGCAATAGTTTAGTCTTGATATCACAGTGGCGTGGCCACCGTGGCCAGATCCTCACAATCCAGGTATGGACAAAACTGGCGCATCAACTGAAGTTGGGCAAAGGAACTTCTGGCCACAGTGGCTACCTGGGAGTCCAGGAATAGCTGCGAGTCCAGAAGAACCTCCAAACTGCAAACCATTTCATGACCAGGAGAACCTCTGTCTTATCAGGATTCATTCTCAGCTTGTTTGCCCTCATCCAGATCCTAACTGCCTTTAGACAGCGTGCTTCAACAGGCAGAAAGGAGAGATAGAGTTGGATGTCATCACTGTACTGGTGACACCTACTCCAAATTCCTGGATTATCTCTCCCAGCTGTTTCATGTAGATGTTAAATAGCTTGCAGACAGAATGCCAGGGTGCCAGACTGACATCCACCAGCACCACCGTCTGAGACCTATCAGTCAAGTAGGAGCGGAACCACTGCAGAACAGTGCCCCCCAACCCAAAACTTGGCAACCCGCCCAGAAGGACACCATGGTCAATGGGGTCGAAAGCATGATGGTTGAAAACCACATAACTGGCATAAATTGAATTCAAGACATCTGGACCAGATGAGCTGCATCCTGGAGTTCTTAAGGAACTGGCAGATGTCCTTGCAGAGCCTCTGTCGATCATCTTTGAGAAATCCTTGAGGAGTGGAGAAGAGCCTGGACTGGAAGAGGGCAAATGTAGTCCCAATCTTTAAGAAGGGGAAAAAAGAAGACCCGGGAAATTATAGACCAGTCAGTTTGACTTCAATCCCGGGCAAGATATTAGAGCAAATCATAAAACACACAATTTGGGCACATCTAGACAAGTACTCGGTGATCAAAACAACCCAGCATGGATTGACCAAGAATAAATCTTGCCAGACAAATCTGATCTCCTTTTTTGATGGGGTTACGAGCTTACTGGACATGGCAGTGCTGTGGATGTCATTTGACTTCAGCAAAGCATTTGACAAAGTCCCACATGACCTCTAAATCGGGACACCCCCCAGCACAAGTAGACGGTGCTCAGGGGAAACTCCAATACAACATGAACAGAAGAGGAAAATAAGATAAATACATTGAAGGTATTGTGGGGTACCATTTGACCCCATGATTTGTCAAGAAGTAACAAAAATTAATAATAATAAACAGAAAAACAAGAACACAAGTGGGCCCAGGCTATCTAAGAAACTGCCGACTTCCATATTATTCAGTTTCTCCCATCAGATCATCAGAATAGACACTCTTACAAGTTTCGTCACCTAAGGAGCTGCACAGGGCGAAGGCAAGGAAGGTCTTCTCAACAGGTCTTCTCAACAGGTCTTCTCAACCAAAACTCAAACCAAAATCCCATGACTTAAAAACTGCTCCCTCCTTAGAAACATCCAGGCAAGACCAAAAAACATGCGTTTTTTAAAAGACTTCTAAGCCTCTAGTCTCCCCCTCTCTACCCTGCTTTTTGGTCTTATACATGCAAGTTTAAGATGCCACTATTTCTAGTTGTTTTTATAGTTTACTGGTAATTTTATTGTACTGTTTATTCTTTTATTATATATGATTTAGGGCACAATCCAGAGTAACTACGGGGAGTCCTTGCTCCGGTGTAAAAACAATTTGCTGTGGATTGCAGTATGAATTTCCCATAGGTTTTCATTAGATGGTGCAGTAACTACGGGTACACGTAATGTCTCTTACGTGCTCGCGTAGTTACTCTGGATTGTAGGGTTAGTGTTGTTTTCTTTCTAAATGTTGCATTTTCTTTCTAAATGATTACCGTACATGTTATTTTTGTTGTTGTAGCCGCCTTTACTCTTTTACAAATAAGGTGGGATCTAAATAAAGTTAATAATAATTGTAACAGCGACCTTGAGTCACGTAGCTAGAAGGGCCTTAAAAGAAAACACATGAAAAGTCAGATCACTGATCATAATAGTTTTGGAAAAGCTGTGAGCAGGGTTAAATTGCCTTTCCAACGATACATAACATCATGGCATGATTAATACCCCATTTTCCACAATTTTTTCATAATTATATTTAACTGAAGGAGCTTAAGAAATTCAGGCAGTTTAACATTATAAAGATAATGTAGTAGCCTGAAAGCATGGAATGAGGGAAGATGGATTGGGCAATAGGTTAAAGTTATAGTCAGCTAAACCTGGATCCTGTCAGAAGTTAGTGTTGTATTTTTAAATGGAATTTATCATCATTATTTGATAAGAACTTGTGACATTTTTACTGCTAATTAGACAGTTATAAATCCAAAAGCATGAATGTTTTGAATTTATATTTTTTTCTATAAAAAATTATAGCATTGAATATCGGCAGGGTCCATGCTCTTCACTGGTTAGTCAATATTTTCTAGTTCAAATTATGATCAAAATTCATAATTCCACAATATTTCACAATTAAAATTGGTATAAAATAATTATTCTAAATCTTGTTCCAAAATTTATTCGTTATAAATTTAGTAAACTAAACTATAGTACAGGGTCATAGAATCCTAGAGTTGGAAGGGACCTAGTAGGTCATCTAGTCCAACCCCCTGCTTGCTGCAGGAAATCCTCCTAGAGCATCCCTGGCAGGTGCTCGTTGAGCCTCTGCTTGAAGACCCCCAGTGAGGGAGAGGCCACCACCTCCCTTGGCAATCTCTTCCACTGCCCAACCGCCCGAACCGTCAGGAATTTTTTCCAGATATCCAACCGGAATCTCCGCTCTTGCAGTTTCTACCCATTGGTTCTAGTTCTGCTTTCAGAGACAGCCATGAACAAATGAGCCCCTTCCTCCCTATGACAGCCCTTCAGGTATCTGAAGAGGGGGATCATGTCTCCCCTCAGCCTCCTCTTCTCCAGGCTGAACATCCCAAGTTCCCCCAACCCTTCCTGGTAGGGCTTCCCTTCCATCCCACTGACCATTCTTGTTGCTCTCCTCTGGACTTGCTCCAGTTTGGGTGCATCTTTCTTCAAGTGAGGTGCCCAGAACTGAACACAGGACTCAAGGTGAGGTCTCACCAATGCAGAGTAAAGAGGAACTAGAACTTCTCGTGACTTGGAAGCTCCAGTCCTCTTAATGCAGCCTAAAATGGCATTTGCCTTCTTTGCAGACACATCACATGCTGACTCATGTTCAGCTTCTGATCCACGGCGACTCCAAGATCCCAGGGTCCATTGTACCCTCTACACTGGTGGTCATGTGTGATACAAAATTCATTCTTTTGGATTTATAACTGTCTAATTTGCAGTAAAAAGTCATAAGTTCTTATCCAATAATAATAAATTCCATTAAAAAAACAACACTAACTTCCTAAAGTGTCCCATACTGAAACTTGATGGAACATTTATTCATTAGATGTACCAAACTATAGTACAGGATCCATTGGACTATGGCGGTCATATATGATAAAAAAGGAGGTACCCAGCAAGTAAAGTAAGAGACCGATCAAGGTCTATATGGGGCTCCTCATGCTCTGGAGGTGACTCCTGTGAGGTGTCCTTCTTGCACTGCAATGTGAATAAATCCTCTTTGTTTCTGACATCAGCCTGAATCCGAGTCTTGCTTGTGGGTAGAGGGTTCGCCCTGCTACATAAAGACCATCACAGGTTACAATCCATGAAGGGTGGGTGTGGAGGTGGACAACCTCCTAACGCCAGGTGCAGGTGTCTTAAGTGCTCCTTGAATAGGAACCTGGTGGGCCACAGTGAGATACAAGAAGCTGGACTACATGGGCCCTGATCTTGTGGAAGCTCTTCTGATGTTCTTAGCTTCAGCAGCTGCTTCTTCAGGGTCTTCCCTTCAAGCTGACTTCTGGTTATTTTGTTCCAGCTCTTATCATCCGCTCTTACCTTCAGGCACATGGAGGCTCTACCTCTTGACCAGACCTCCTACCAAGTCCAGCCATCCTATTCCTGGGAAGTGCTTGCTGACTGTCTTCCCGGTGTGAAAACCCATCACTCAGAGGAGGCAAGCAGCAGGGAGTTTCTGCCATCGGACTGGAAAGGTGTCCTTTCAATGGTCCTTCCAAGGAGGCTGGAGAAAGCTCTTTAGCCAGATTCTAATAGGAAGGCAGGAACTGATGATTACCAGACAAAGAACTGGGGTCCTAATATCTTCATTGGCTGAAGGGGGGAACTCTCATTGAATGATCGGCTACTGTGGGACTACTTTTGAGTAGGATTGTCCAGGCTAGTAAGCCTCACAGCGGCTGCTCCTAACCTCAAGTATCCCCTTGCTGTGCCGTTCCCTCCTCTGCTCCATGTCCCTCCTCCTTTCCACAAACCACCAGTTTTTTGGTCTTGGAAGGGATCTGCTGGGCTTAGAAGATGTGATCTGGTTCTCCTAGGCTGGCTACATTTTCTGTGATTGTAATGCTAGCTACAGCATTTCCTATCTGGTGTATCAGCCACAGTTTTGTTTCCTTACAAGGTGACGCTTCTTTGGCAACCTGGTGGCAATGAATTCCACAGGCTAAAATGTCTGCTGTCCATCACCAGCCCCAACAAGACCGCTTTTGTCCATCTTAAATCTCTCACCACTCATAGAATAACCTGTGGTGTTCTGAGAAGAGAGAAAAAAATGGGTTACAAGGAAGCTAGTAGTATAAATAACATGTTAATTGCTGCACATCTAACCTGCTCAAGGACATGTTTGCTCCAGCAAAGTGACATTTAATTTTTTTAATTAAATAAACCAAGATACCCCAAAATTCTGCTCAGTACTGATACACAAGTTTAGCCTTCACCAGTGGCAGAAACTTTCGCTCCCGTCTGAAGCAAGAGTTCTCAAGCCTACAAGGAGTTGTGTCAGGGGGTCAGAGGTTTGTGTCAGGGGGTATAAAAAGTCTTTGTTGGGAGGGGTGAGAGAGACCGCTTGTGTGCTAGAAGAATAACGGAGGAAGAGGAGGAAGAAGAAGGTGACTTGGATCCTCTGGACAAACAAAGCAATGTCCTACTCCTAACTGTCCTTAACTGTCCAGAGCAATGTCCTACTCTTAATGCTCTTAGAAGAATGTTGGTGTATTAGACCAGGGCTAAGTTTATTAGCATAGCTTAAGTCAGCTGTTTATTATTTTTCCGGACTTGGAACTGGAATCTTTGTATTGATTGCCTTAAATCTCTTGGAATAAACTTGTATTTTATTTTACAAAGCCTATTCTTTGGCACCCTTGTGTAAGAAGGGTTGATGAATTGGCTAATTCATAAATCAGACAGCAGGGTACTCTCAAGGGAAATCCCTAGCTGGGCTGATTCAGCACCATGCAGAGAAGGAGTTGTGAATCAGGCAGGGGGATGCTCAAAGGACGAGATCCTAGCTGGGCTGGTTTCCTCCAGAAAGGTCAGGGGTAAGCAAAGTAAGCTACTCCTGCGAGTGTCAGCAAGGCATGCTACTCTCGTAAAATCCTCAGGGGGGATTCACATGGAGGTGGTGGCCTTCCAGGGTGCAAGCCCAGCGAGGAGGGTGGATTGGCAGAGTACTATTTGCAAGTAACTCAAGTTATTTGCAAGGTACTGAGTTATTTGGTAGTAAGCTGTGCCTGGATCAACCCTAAAGCAGAGGAGGCTGATAATCTCCCTCTGAGATTTATACATCCCACCTCTAATTTCTGATCATGAAACTGGAAGCGATTATTCCACAATGCTGGGCGTCCCACAAGGGGTTAGTGCTGGGCTCTGAGCATCCCTGCAGGCTCCGATCAGTCCAGTGAAGCCTCTGCACCACTAAATAGAGACAATCCTGGCTGTTGCGTGGCTCCCTTCCCCCCTCGATCCGTCCCGTTAATTCCATCAGATTAAAGGCTAAGAAACCATATACTTCTGTACAGCATACATTGAACAGTACAACCAAGTAGCCAGCATCGGGTACAGGAACATCTGCTCAGCCTATGGATTAAAAGAAATTAACTGATGGGATTCAAAGACATTAACAACCAGTTCTCTGCCCATCTGGCAGCCACTTTTAAATGGCTATGTTTAAACTTTGTATGTCTTACGTCTTGTTAACAACCGGTTCTATAGAGTAGGTGCGAACCTGCTAGACCCACCACTGGATTAATACCTCCCAAGAACAGATCGGAGACCCCTGAGAAGGTTGTGGAGAACGAGAGGGCTAAGGTCCTGTGGGACCTCCATATCCAGAGAGATAAGAAGGTACTGGCCAACCAACCAGACATTGTGGGGGCTTCTGGAGCATAACCTTGACTAGGAAGGTGCTATCACAAAATGGATTGCTATGTTGGATTCTGCTCTCCCAGACAAATCCAACGAGGAAGTAGTGTGCACCATCGCAAAGTTGCTTTTGAGGAGTCCCACAGCCCCCCAGTGCGTATCACCACCCTGGGAGCATCACCCAATGCAGGCCGCATCCCCACACCTCTCTGGTGACATGACTGCCTCCTCCAGCCCCACAGCACCTCCCAGCCACTCTAGCATCACCAGGCTCTATTTTAACCCTTCCAGACCCACAGAGCGCCCCCCAGCAGCTGCAGCATCTCACCCAAGGGAGGAGATGCACATCCCTATCTGCCTGGGAGCTGCAGGTCCAGACTGGGATGCTCTGCCAAGAGTCTTTCCTCTGCCTGACTGGCACTCAGAGGGTTAAAAGGACCAGCACTGGATTCATAAGCAGGCAAGGGAGGAGGAGTGGGGAGGCCACTTTCTGCTCTGCTTCCTTTCTCCCCCCATCTGTGGGTTCAGCAGCCCTTGCAGGAATAGGGGAGTCCCAGGTGGATGGAAAGGGATCCAGAGGGTGAGAGCCCCTGGAGGGAGCCCAGGCTCAAGGGGCAGCCATCCAGGGGCTGGAAAGGGGGCTGAGAAGGCAAGCTGCATCCCCCTTTATTTGCAGATGGGAGTATGGAGGACAAAGACTGGAGAGGGGCAGAAGAGCTGAAACCGATGCAGGAACAGGGGATGTGGTTGGCCCCTGGAGGGCAAGAGAAGGGGGGAAGTGGTTGCAGGCTTGGGGGGCTCAGCCTTGGGCAGAAACAGAGTCTGGGGCAGGGAGGGAAATAGCATCTGATTGCACAAGGAGTAAATTCTGGAAAGGCCCCAAAGTGAATATCTTTCCATCTTGCTTCTCTCTTTCCAGGCACTGAAATGTCTTTGGGGCTGCATTCAGGATCGTCTCCTCTTTGGCATGGAGCAGAATCAGGATCGGTCCCTCTGCAGCCTGCCCAGCTAAGGGGAGATCAGGGGGGCTAGTGCAAGAATGGCTTGGCTGCCTCCTTCATCCTAGCAGGCCTTGCAGGAAGCGCATTTGTTTAGTGTTGCAAGATCCGAGTTGCCTCTTAGAAGCAGAATGTCCGTGTGGGATCCTTGGAAGTCCAGGGGTTGGGATCCAAATCTGGTGACTGAATGCAGGTCAAAGCATCGCACCAAAGTCGTCTCATAACAAGGGCTCAGGCTTTGCCAGTAATCATTTTTATATACAGTTAATATTTTTATATAAATATTTTTGGTTGTGGAAACAATCGTCTGAGTTTCCATCATTTCCTATGGGAAAATCTGCTTTGTATTACAAGTGTTTTGAGTTGCAAGCATGCTTCTGGAACAAATTATGCTCGTAAATCAAGGCACCGCTGTATGTTGAAGTAGCCGTTAAAGTTTTGAGAAACCATTTATGAAGTCAGCATTTATGGGTTCTGTAGAGCATAGATGTCAGACAGAAGGCCTGTGGGCCAAATGCTGCTCACTTCACCATTTCATGTAGCTCCTGAAAGCGTCTCCATCACTTTCCTGGGAGTAAGCCCCATTGACTGTAATGAGACTTGAGGCACAATCCAGAGCAGTTAACAGCAGTTCTTGTGTTGACGCATGTAAAATTTACTCTGCTTTGTGCTTTGAATTACCCATAGGTTTCTATTAAGTGGTGCCATAAAGGAATCGTCTCAACAGCTGCCGTTAACTGCTCTGGATTGTGCCCTTACTTCCAAGTAGACATGCCTAAGATTGGATTCCGGCCCTTGAAAAATGCCACCAATGCTAACTTTGGCCCACATGAAATGAGTTTGACATCCCTGCTCTGGAGCACACAATTGGAACATCCAAGAGTACTGTAACACTTTGTGGGGGTGTGGATTGGAAGGGAAAAAGCAGTCTTGAAAGACTATGGTGCTCAGCGCTGCATATGCTGCATGTGACGCACGAAGGTCTGGGTTAGATTGATTTGGAGGATAGGCTGTTACCCAAGCAGCAATTCCCCCCTCTCCACCCCACTGAAATAGGATGAATGTGTTCATCAGTGTGCCTTGCGTATACCTACCAATGGATTACAATGTATGGTAACAATGTGCCTGTTGCACTTCTTGCCCAGGACATGTCCAGAATCACCTGACCACCTGGTTGGTGGTACTACCTGCCCCAAGAAAAGCAAGTGTCATTAGACAGGTTCCTTGTTAAAGCTGCTAAAAAAGACACCAGTGACTCTTTAGGATAAAATTAGTCATCCTTTTCTATTTTATTGTACATAGAGTATATTACAGTGTTTTTTTTAAATGAATACTGTACTGTATTACAGTAATTGTGTTCTGTACTCTATTGCAGTGTTTTGAATTTGATTACAGTGTTTTGTCATCATTTTTACATACAGTTAATATTTTTATATGAATATTTTCTGGGTTGTGGAACCAATCATCTGAGTTTCCATTATTTCCTATGGGAAAATCTGCTTTGTATAAAGAACGCTTTGTATAATAAGCATGCTTCCGGAACGAATTAAACTTGTTATACGAGGCACCACTGTATTTCTACTGGACTCTAATCCAACTATTACATATATGGTTGCAAAATTTGTGGCAGCTGCAATAAATGTTCACAAAAAATGATTAAAGATGCCTAATACTGGAACCTGCTGAGCATACAGATGGATTTTTTTAATATCTTACTTTTATTCTACTCCTTTTTATCCTACTATATTAAGGTTTTAACAGAATGAATATATTTATGTAATTTTATGGACAGTGGTTTTTAAATCTATTTTAAACTTATATTCTGGTCTGCGACTGTAATAATAAAACTGATTGAGTGATGCAAAGTCAGCGTTAAGCTGTGATTGAAGCTCTTTCCACACTCCAGGCATTTATGTGGTTTTCCTCTATGTGGGATCTTTGATGCACAGTCGGGCATGAGTTTTCACTGAAACACTTTCCACACTCAGGCATTTATAGGGTTTTCCCTTGTGTGGGTTCTTTGATGCACACTCAGTTGTGATCTATGACAGAAGCTCTTTCCACACTCCAGGCATTTGTATGGTTTCTCCCCTGTGTGGGTTCTTTGATGCACACTCAGGCCAAAGGTGACACTGAAGCTCTTTCCACACTCCAGACATTTATATGGTTTCTCTCCTGTGTGGGTTCTTTGATGCACTCTCAGATCTGAGCTCTGACTGAAGCCTTTTCCACATTCCAGGCATGTAAATGGTTTCTCCCCTGAGTGGGTTCTTTGATGCAAAGTCAGGTTTGAGTAACGATTAAAGCTCTTTCCACACTCCAGGCATTCATATGGTTTCTCCCCTGTGTGGGTTTTTTGATGCGAAGTCAGGCTTGAACTCTGACTGAAGCTCTTTCCACACTCCGTGCATGTAAATGGTTTCTCCCCTGTGTGGGATCTTTGATGTGAAGTCAGGCTTGAATTCTGACTGAAGCTCTTTCCACACTCCAGGCATTTATATGGTTTCTCCCCAGTGTGGGTTTTTTGATGCGAAGTCAGGGTTGAACTCTGACTGAAGCTCTTTCCACACTCCATACAAGTAAATGGTTTCTCCCCTGTGTGTGTTCTTTGATGCACAGTCATGCCAGAGCTGTCACTGAAGCTCTTTCCACACTCCATGCATGTAAATGGTTTCTCCCCAGTGTGGGTTCTTTGATGCACACTCAGCTGTGATCTCTGACTGAAGCTCTTTCCACACGCCAGGCATTCGTACGGTTTCTCCCCTGTGTGGCTTCTTTGGTGCACAATCAGACTAGAGCTGTGACTGAAGCTCTTTCCACACTCCATGCACGTAAATGGTTTCTCCCCAGTATGGGTTCTTTGATGCAGAGTCAGGGCCGAGCTCACACTGAAGCTCTTTCCACACACCATGCATTTAAAAGGTTTTTCTCCTGTGTGGGTTCTTTGATGCATTGTAAGGCTACTGTTCTTATGAAAGCTCTTCCCACATTGCAGGCATTCGTATGGTTTTTCTGTGTGTTTTCCCAGTTTTGTTTTGCTGTTAAACATTTTTGAACTTTGGGATATTTTTTCCTTACTCTTTCTGGTTTTTGTCTCTTTTTCTGGATCATCGAGAACTTTAGTCCTCCTGTCAAGTGCTGGTCTCTGCTTGTGCCTCCTTGAGCCGTCCTGGTCTCTAGAAGTCCCTTCCTCTACATCACGTGTGTTCACTTCCGATGAGCCCCCATCTGGCTGCCCTGATCCTCTTTGTCTTCTCTGCTGCTTTCTGGAACAGAGAGAGAATCTGGATTAGAGAGAATTCTGGAACAGAGAGAGAATCTGGATTAGCAACATAGAAGTGGAGCCTCTAATGCACACTCTAAGTATGCAAAGGATTGCAACCCTTCTCAGTGACCAACTCTCAGGGCTGAGTCGTTGTTTTGTGGCTTGTACTGAGGACGTTTTGAAAGTTACCGTAATGTCACACCATTAGCAGAGTGCAGTGTAAAGCTGAACTGAAGACCATATAAAGCAGGGGTCAGGGAACTTTTTTACGTTTTACCCCAAAATATATTTAGATACGCCAACATTACACCATTGATTTGACAGGAAGGAAATCATATATTAATTAATGAATTCCAAGCAGGGTATAAGCAGATATAATGAACTAAAAAGAGGACATGTCACCACAAAACTGTGGAACACCCAAGAAAAATGTAGGACATGGGAACAGAAAAGCTATATATAAAGTGGTTAATTTAAACACTATATTGATGATTATTCCATACTCCTTTCCACGTGCCTAGATTAGATTCTGTCTGGCCATCTCTCATTTTCATTCTCCTGGTCTATATGTTTTTAGACCTTAATTTGGGGCTCATCAGTGTAGAAAAAGTGCCTGAGGGAGACATGATTGAGATGTATAAAAGTATACAGGAGTGGGTAAAGTGTATGGGGCACCAGAACCAGGGGACAGCCACTAAAAATGAGTGTTGGGAGAAACAGAACAGAGAAAAGAAAGTAATTCTTTACCTAGCATGTGAGTGATCTGTGGAACTCCTTGTCACAGGATGTGGTGATGGCACCTGGCCTAGGTTACTGTGAAAGGGGACTGTACAGTTTTCTGGAGGAAAAGTCCATCATGGGTTACAAACTATGATGGGTCTGTGAAACCACTTAGTTTTGGAGATGCACTATGTGTGCAATCCTGACTGGGAATACGTCTTCCCAAATGATCCTCCCTAATCCACTGTAGGAAGAAGAGCAGGCAAATGACTCCCCCTCCAGAAAAGCCTAGGGGTCTGTGAAAGAAGCCCCTCTGCTGGCCTGGGAAAGGGGTCCACATGGGAAGAACCCCTTGATCTTACTAATCCCCAAGTGGGTACTCTTGGTAGCTCCTGAGTACCAGCCTCAAACTAGACTCCAGCCACAATCCCTCTGGAAAGGAAGGGAATGGTGGAGACCCCCACCCAGGATCAAGGACCCCCTCAAGACCCATAGCGCTCAGCCAGACTCTCCCTGCCTTCTGCCACCTGACTCCCGAGGAGACCTTCTCCCTGCACCATTGCGATTTTCCTATAGTCTCTGCCCTGCCACACCCTGCCCCAAGGAGCCTCCACCACCCCTCTGGAGACCACAGCCAGGAGGACAAAGACTACAGCTCCTCCTGGGACAGAAAGTATGGCTCTTTGTGATATTGGATTGAGTTAGAGACAAGTGGCACCCTGGATTCAGGTCTTTGTTCCTCATAAGAAGAGCCTCCATTGGATCAGTACAAAGGTCCATCTAGTCCACACAGTGGCCCACCAGATGCCTTGGGGAGCACACAAGACACTTGCATCTAGGTGTGTATGTGTCAAGGTTTCTGTGTGTGTCCAAATGCATGTGTCATTTTGAAGTTGTCCACCTCTACACACATCCCTCATGGCATGTAGACTGTGATGGTCCTTTCTCTCTAAGACAGGGGTAGGCAACCCATGGCACTCGTGCAGAGTTTGGCACTCGGAATGGTGCTTGGCAGAACCCCAGGGCACCCCAGCACCACACAGCTAGGAGATGTTGCCACTGCTGTTGTACCAATTGCAGAAGCTGCCCGATCCATCACTGGTGCCCAGAACGGCACTGCCTCTCCTTACCCTCACCCACCCTGCCACTATAAGAATGGAAGGGGTGGAGAAGAGTGTTCCATCCTCAATCTTGCACTTTGCTACTCAGAAGTAAGCCCTTTTGCGGTCAATGGAGCCTACTCCCAAGGAGGGGTGGAGCAAAGCGCATTCTTAGAGTCTGATCCTGAGCATCTTTGCTCAGAAGTAGCCTCTTTGCAAGAGGCATGGCAAGGATAGGATCAGGCTGTTCTTCAGCATCTCCAACTCCCACAGCACCATAGTGATGGAGAAGCCCCTTGGGAAGCCATGCAGAGGGAGCCATGTGCTGGCTGGAGGTCAGAAAAGTCCCAGGAGATGGTCTTTGCATATACATGTTATATATGCATATAAATTATATAAATATAATTAATAAAAATATATATTTTAATAGTTTTTTATATATACACATATGTGACTGTGTAATTTTATAATCATGTCGGCATGCAGAATAATATTGTAACATAATTTCGGCACTACCCTGCTAAAAGGTTGCTGACCCCTCCTCTAGGATTTGTCCAAACCTCTCTTAAAGGCATTGAGGCTAGAAGCCACCAACACATCCTGTGGCAGGGAGTTCCACAGACCAATCACATGCACTGTCACAATCACCATCACTATCACAATCACCATTCTTAGCCTTTCATTTTGCATGTATTCTTTTTGAATATATGACAGAATTCCCCCTCCCCTCCCCTTGAAAAAGTGTTGCCCCCACTTCTAAAATCCTGGCTGTGGACCTGGATGGTGATGCTGTGAACGGCACCCAGAAATAGTAATGGCATCAGCACTAACTGCTTCTGGGAAGCCTATTTCTGGCCAAGCAGGCCATGGGGCACAGGCAGGCCTGGAGGAGCCATACCTTCCTTGCTGTGCTGCCCATCCAGCCACGAAACCTGGAAGAAGTCATTAGTTGGGAATCCAGCTGTGGAGCTGAAACCAGCCTTGGTTCTTCCATCCATCTGCCAGCGCATGAAAGGGAAGCATCAACCAGGGGAACCGTCCCCCTCCACTCCTCTTCCTCAGACTACTCCATCGTTGAAAAGATGCTGGGACAAGCAGAGATCGTACTTCTCACCATTAGCGTCTTCTCTAGAAATTTGTATCCTGCCTTTTGAGTCCTCACAAGCATCAGTCACCCCTGCAATGGGGATGTTAAGCAGGCATGTGAAGGGACAACATCCAGCCCCACGTCCCCCATTTGAAATGCTGAGAATATGATACATGGAGGGGGTAATCCAAGCATTTGCTTGTTACCCACCAAGGGGAAAGGGTGTCCTTACCCAGAGAGGCCACCATCCAGTAATTCTCCAGCAGGACATCACTGTATCAGGTTTCTGGCCTGGATCCGGCAGAGCCCATTCCTCCTTCGTGCGGCGCACGGCCACCTCCTCAAAGGACACCAGACCCTGGAAGGAGAAAATAGTCTCTGCTCACACACAGCATCCCAGCCTTTCAAAGCATGTTCCTTTTTATGACACAGGCCCAGGCAGGGGTCAGATTAGCCAAGGTCTCCCTTTTGGGAGATGCACGGCTAGAAGAACCATCTCATAATTTGTAGGAACAGCTTTGAACATGGCAGCAACTGAGATGAAAGACAAGCTGAGCACAAATCCTGTGGTCCTAATATGTGGCCGTGAACCAATTCCACTGCTAGTGAGTGAGCCAACGGTGGTGGGAAGACTTTTACCCTTCAGACCATTTCGCTCTCTTCCCATTTGCTCCACAGCTGCAACTGAACCCAGATATGCCCCAGTGAGGTGAGCCCCACACATCTGGATTCACGTTCTCCTTCAGCCACCATGTCCCAGGTTCCTCCTCTCTCTGCCATACCAGTCACCACTTTGAAGCCTCCTGAGGCAGTTAACAAATACCAACTTAAAAGGTACAAAATGTGAAAGAATAAAGTCATATTAGTAACATGGAGGATATTTAGATCACAACATTATGAGACAGACACAGATCCAGGTCAGAAAACAAAGAATCCTGCAAACTCCAGAAAAAACAGGGAATTTTTGAGGCCACGTGGCCTTATTGAGCCCTCATGGAAATACCACAAGGGAGGCTAAAGTTTTTAATTCCCCCAAAAGGGGTTTTTTGAGGCCATGTGGAACTCCAAAATTGCCATCACATCGCCAGCCCCCTATCTTGGGACCAAGGGGGCACTCAGCAGGAAGGCCCCCATAGACCACCTAAGAGGGTGCCTGGAAAGTGTGGGAGATGAACATTTTCAGGCCCACCTAGATCTACCTTCCCTGTGGTGCACAGTCTTCAAAGTGGGGATCGGGACCCCCTTGGAGGGTCATGAGGTTATTTAAGGGGGGGTCAAGAAAAGTTGGGTGCAGCCATCTTGGAATCAGGCATTGGCCATCTTTAATGTCACTTCCAGCCATAACATCACTTTTGGAGGGTCCCGAACAGACTGTCATTCTCAGAACGGGTTCCCAGCAGAAATGCTCAAATACCACCACTGTAGTGTGTTCAGCCTCAGCTCAGTCTTCCTGATGCTAAGACTGACCCATAACAGCCTGCAAAGAGATGGAGCCTCAGTTCCAGGGGGATCCTGTACCTCCAGCCAGGAGAGTAGCTGTGGGGAAGCCCAGATTTGCAGATGCAATCCTGAGCATCTTTGCCCAGAAGTAGCCTCTTTGGAAGAGGCATGGCAAAGATAGGATCAGACTGTTCTAAAGCATCGCCAGCTCCCACATCATTCCCCCATGCGCATCATTTTTCCATGCGCATCAAACACCCATGCTCATCAACCCCCCATGCGCATCAACACCTCATACGCATCAATACCCCATGCGCAACATCCCCCATGCGCATCATTTCCCCATGCCAACATTCCCCATGCGCATCATCTCCACATGTGCATCCTCTCCCCATGTGCACCAACCTCCATGCACAACATACCCATGTGCATCAACCCCCCATGAGCAACATCCCTCCCATGGGCAACATCTCCCCATGCGCATCTCCCCCATGCACATCAACACCCCATGAGCATCAACCCCTCAGTGTGCATCACCTCCCCATGTGCATCTCCCCATGTGCAACATCCTACCCAGTGCAACCTCTTCCTCCAAACAACATCCCCCCCCGCAGTGCACCAGGCACCGAACACCATATTGGCTGGATGTTGGTCAGTCTTCCATGTTAAGTATAGGACAAAAACACGTTGCACCCTTTCCAGTCCCTTAAGGGTGAAATTTCTCCACATCGGTTCTTGGTAAGTGTTCATGTGACAGAAGGAACTCCCTCCCTGAATTTCATGCTTCTAGGTCCAGGGGTTGGGGCAGAGCGTCCCTCAGTCACCAATTCTTCAATGCAAAGTATAGGAAAACCGAAAACAGGTTCTTAATGACTCCCCCCATCACGGAAGGAACACTCACCCCAAATTTCATGCTTCTAGGCCCACTGGTTTTGGCTGGCCATTGATGAGTCAGTGAGTGAGTGAGTCAGTCAGTGACTTTTCTCTTTTTTATATATATATACACAGTATTTGTTTTAATTTGTTTGATGATGTCACTTCCAGCCATGACATCATTTTAGAGGATCCTGGACAGGTTGTCCCTCTACAAAGTGGGTCCCAAGCTAGACAATTTGAGAACCTCCGCAATAAGTTGTTCAAAATGCGGGGGTGAACAAAATGGCTAAAAACCATGGTTTTTTTAGGAATAATCCCATCAGGTTATATACTGTTGGATATATACATAATTTATATACGTAATATGTATATATACGTAATTTGTATACGTATTTTACGTATACAGGTTATATACGTAATTTGCACCAGAATGCAGTGAAACAAACCACTTTGAAATATATTTCGGCTGCAATCCTAAGGAGTCCAGGATCTTCTCCGTATCACCAACCTCACTTTGGCCCAACCACAGGGAGTGTGTGGGGTGGCCTGGTCTACGCCTCCATTCCTGGAATGGCTCCCGAGGAGTAGCTGGAGGGGGGCCAAGTACTAGGTTTTGCAGGGAGTTTCTGCACAGCCTGAAAGGACCCTCCACCTCCTTGGGAGCCATTCCAGGTGGGGGAAGCACAGACCAGGCGGGCTCCAAGGTGGAGGGTCTCTTGATTGGTGCAAGGAGGCTCTCTACAAGGCTTAGTGCTTTGCCCCCCTCTAGCTACGCCACTGCAGACCCTTCCCCAGGATGGGGGTCTGGGGGGGGTTCTTGATCATCCCAACCCCCTCTTACCTTCCGCCTGCAGCCCTGGCCACCCCTTCCTGCCCTGCTGGCCATGCAAAGGATGGGGAGGAGAGAGGGGGAGGCGACACCATCATCTGGCCAGCCCCTTCCCTTCCTCTGCTGGAGGAGCTGCACAGCATCCCTGGACTGGAGACTCCTGGGGTAGGGACCTCACTCTCCTCCAGGGCCACTTACAGGAGGGAGACCCAGAGAGGCCTTGTCCATGCCAATGCCCATATGTTATAGAGGAAATAAGATGACTCATCATTACGTTTAAAACTATTACATATAATTTACTATTTGTACACGTATTTACTCGAATCTAATGTGCCTTCAAATCTAACACGCACACTGATTTTAAAAGGTTTGAGATAAAAATGTTTATGGAGATCATAACGCACACCTGCAAAGCAGGTGCAAAAATTAATTTCACTGTAATAAATAATGAGTTGTCACCATCATAATATGACAATAGGTTTATGTTATTATTCTTACCTACTGTATACATGCAATGGGTTTATACTATGTTTTTATTACCAAAAAAACTGTTCAACTAAATAGTGACCTATACTAATTTTCAAAATAATGTACTTCCTCGAATCTAATGCACCATCAAATCTAATGTGCACCCCAATTTTGGGGGCTAAGTGCAATCTTAAGAATATCTACTCAGAAGTAAATCCCATTGTTTTCAATAGTATGTACTCCCAGGAAAGTGTCGTTAGGATTGCAGCGTAGATCAGGCTGGAAAAGGTAAGTCTTAGATTCAAGTAAATATGGTAATTAGTCACAAGAAGGCTACATGCTGCCTGCTCACAAGGAAAAGGATAGCACAAGGCTAAAAAGAGGACATGTCCTGGAAAAAGAGGACATCTGATCACCCTGTCCCATGGTCACCCAGGAAGCTTCATGGTTCAGGAGGGAATCTTCATGGAATCTGGATCTTGCAGGTCTCAGTCCAGCTGTCTACCCACTACAATATCTCTGTACCCCCAGGTAAAATTGTATAGGAAGTCTGTGAAACAGGCAGCCAATGAACCAAAGCTGAGCATGGCACACTCTCTGCTCCACTCCAAGGAGTGTGCCCTGCAGCAGTGGGGAGGAAGAGGAGGAGGCAGCAAGTTGCAGGCACTGCTGTGCAAGCTCAGGGCATTGCCAGGAAATTGGAATGGGAGCTGAGCTGGCAAGGCTCCTCTGCCACAACACAGCTGCCCATTTTACAGATGGAAAACTGAGGCTGAAGCTTTTTGGGCCCAGTGGGCTTGATCAGTCTCACTTGGTTGGGAGCTGGGCTTGCACAGACTGAAGGGATCCTGCATCATTGCAACCTGCAGCCAGCTCTGTGGCTCAGGAGTCCTGCCAAGCAAAGCACCAGAGTCCAGGCAGGATCTGAGTGTTTCCTGGCTGGAGGAGATGCTTCTCCTGTGTGGGTCTTGAAGGGTTAAAGAGACAGAGCCTGATGTTGCTAGAGAGGCTGAAGGAGGGGCTGTGGGGTCCAGGGGAGGACTTGGAAAGGCTGGTGAGTTCCTTCCTGTTGCTGGGGGGAGGAGAAATCTGTTGGTTGTAAGCAAGGGGCTTGCATGCTGCACTGGCACCCAGGAGAAGGCTTGGCATTGCAGCTTTGCAAAGGTGAGTAGTTGGGAGCAGGGGATGCCTGTGCAAAAAATAATATGACTAATAAGAATTCATATTGGAAACAAAGAAATTGCAAAAAGGGAAAAAAATAAACTTGAGTCCCTTATTCCTGCTCAACTAATAATAGCCTGTAACAGGGTAACCATCTGTAACAATCATGCCATGTTACAGAACAAAGCCTGTAACAATCATGCAGTGTGTTCTCAACTCATGCACAGAGTGGGGTTGCAACTCCAGGGTAGGCATACTTACTCCCAGTTAAATGTGGGTAGGATGGCAGCCCAAACCCCAAGGGACACAGCAGCACATACTTGAGAGGAAAAGTGCTCAGGATTGCACAGCATCTGTGCAAAGGTTTTGATGGTCATGGTCTTCTGGGAATGGGGTTGGAAGGCTGGTGCAGCAGAAAGGGCTGCAGTCCAGGGATTGCAAGCTGGAAGTTCTCCTCTGCCATGAATTCACATGGGGGCCCTGAGTAAGACTGGCTTCTCTCAGCCCTCCCAACTGCAATCTGGGGCTAATCACATAGGTCTACCTCGCAGGGCTGTTGGAAGGATTCCTGTCATAAAGTATGCTGGAAAAATGCTGTGCAAAGTGAATCCAATATAACCCCCAAAACAGTTCCATTGCCCACAAGTCCCACAGTAGTCCATGGCAATTACTTCCACAGAAATGCTAATAGGATTGCAATGTTGTTAAGACACTTTGTAACACAAAGTCTGTCTGTGTTGACCTTTAATGTTTCATAGTACAATTCACAAGACGCTGATTCCAAGAGTAATTTTTGTTGTGTTATTTTTGTATCATCAAAACTGTTTAGGTTACCTTACATTTTGTGTATCCTATTCCTAAAGCATTAGCAATATACGTATCATACGACAACACAGCATAAATTGTAGCTAAACTATTGATTTTGAAATCTTGCAGCCAAATTAATAAAGTAACATCAAAATATTCTGATAAATTCAAATTTTGCTACAAAATATTATTAGTTGCTTTGTCTTCAGTAATCTGACCTGCTTAAAGGGAACTTATACATGCATTAAAATAGTGAGGCAGTGATATTAATAGAAAGTCTGCCTGAAGTGGAGAATCATTCTAAAATTTATATGCACAATATTATATTATATTAAAATTATATGCACAATATTAATATTATATTAAAATTAATATATTATTATATTAAAATTAAAATGCACAATATTATTTTTGGATCACTGAGGTAGGTAATGTTTCCTTCGAATACTTGAATGTCCTTAATTAAAATATTGGACTCTACCTTTATGACCCGGAGTGGAGGACCCCAAGGCAGCCAGCAACCAAATTTCACTTGGATATCCTCAAGCAGGGAGTTCCACAGGACAGGCTCCACTGCAGGCATGCCCTCCTCCCAGATGCTGTTAGATTAATAAAATTGAAAACTTCTTCCCCACAGAAAAGAAATAATTCTGCAAAGCAGTGCTGAAAGTTGTAGTTAAATGTATAAATTTACAATAGTACAACCAGTACAATTTACATGTTTCTGAATCTAGATTAACAGCACTGAAATAATTAAATATATGGAATTAACAAGTGTGTTTTGGAAAGCAGCATCATGTTTTGCTTTGAAATCCATCTGTTTATAACTTATGGCAAAATCCAGAGTAACTACTGGGAGTCCTTACTGTGGTGTAAGAACAACTTACTCCAGATTCCAGTATGAAGTTCCCATAGGTTTTCTCTAGGTGGTGCAGTAACTACGGGTGCACGTAAAGTCTCTTACGTGCTCCAGTAGTTACTCTGGATTTGGGGGTTAGATTGCTGGTTGGGGAAAAATTAAATAGGATTTTTGTGTATGCTTATATTATTTAAAGAATAATTATTTTAATTAAATTTTATTGAATTTGAAAAAATATATATTTTTATTATCTCATGTCATGCAGCTTTCCTTAGAGGCAGAACCAGAGGTTGCTTGTCCCCTGCCTGGCTACGTTTGAAATTGAAAGACAAATATAAAACGAGGCAGTCACTGTCGAGCTGAGCTCAAGCCCTCTGTGGGTCAGAGAGAATGGATTCCAAGGAGGAGGTGACGGCTGCCCCCCAAAGTTCCCCAGAATCTTTCTTGACTGAGCATACAGGTAAGAAAATGGCAGATCAAAGTCCGCCAGATTCGGGCGGTCAAGGAGCTTTATCAGAGGGAACCAGAACAACCAATCATGTTGAACTGGTGAAAAATGAAGGACGACCTGTATGCGAGGAAGTCCCCTGGGGGAAGGAGGTCACAAAGAGAGCAGAAGCACCTCATCTGGACTCCCCACACTGGGACAATATGTTTCTGTCTTCTTCTGATGCCCAGCCAGAAAAGTGGTTGTCCCAGCTCAAAGAAGAAGCTCGACTGGAGGACAAAGAGATCGGGGACTATGGGAAAGTGAAGGCGGCCATCTTACGGGTGGATGCCATCAGCTCCGAAGTCCAGCGGCAACACTTTCGGCTCTTCCAATACAAGGAAGAAGACGGACCCCGTGAGGTGTGCAGCCGGCTCTGGTTTCTTTGCCACCGGTGGCTGAAGCCCGAGAGGCACACCAAGGAGCAGATCCTGGAGTTGCTGATCCTGGAGCAGTTCCTGGCCATCCTTCCCCAGGAACTTCAGAGCTGGGTCAAGGATGGTTGTCCGGAGACCTGTGCCCAGGCCGTGACTTTGGCGGAGGATTTCTTGTTCAAGCAGGGAAAGGCTGAGCGGCCGAAGCAGAAGGTGAGAGATCTTGGCACCCTGGAAATCTCAAGGGTTGAGCAACCAAAAGTGGAGCCATGAATTCTTCAGGTTATAGTTTTCAAAGGCAAAATCTTGTGCTGGGAACATGATTGGAGTTTGTCTAAAAAGAACTATAACTTGTATCCTACAGAGTTAGTCAAAATTATGGTAACACTTAATGTTAAGTGTTTTCCGTTTAAGTGTTAATATAATTTTGACTAATCCTAAGCCGGCATAAGTACAAGATCCATGCTGGTCCAGAGGTGTTGCCAAAGTGCATCATGCACTTCTGCACTATTCCTGGGGGGTGGGGAGGCCAGTGCACATATGCCAGTATCCCCACACCACTGTGATGGGTGAGTTGTGCTGGCCTGAATTGATTAGGATTGTGCCCGTTTACTATAGTCTGGGATGATCATGCTTTCCAGAGCTCAGCCACATAAGTGTTCAAGAAGACTTTCAATTGGAAATTGTTCTGATGCTCTCGATCAGGGATCTCCAAACCTTGGCATGGGGGCCAGATGCGGCCCTGGGCTAGCCTCAGTGTGGCCCCTCCAGCAAGACTCCTCTAACCAGCCCTTGGGCAAACCTTGTAATCTGCTCCAATAGATTCTTGTATGTACATTTATTCAAATTTGAAATGTAAATTAGTTTTCTGGTCCTCGACACCATGTCAGAGAGATGATGTGACCCTCCTGCCAAAATGTTTGGAGGCCCCTGCTCTGGATCAATTGGAATCTGATTTGATGTGTCTTACAATATTAATATGGGCTCTCTCTTGTGGATGAGGAAAGGCAGGATACAAATTAAGTAAATAAATAAATAAAATAATAATAGGTAAACAAAGTGGGGAAAGGATCAGATTTTTTCCCCGAAAGCAGATGTTGTTGAATTAAAGCGTTGGATTAGGAAATATTTCTATGAAGCACAACTTGTGTTTAAAATGACAAATGCAAAGAAATTCCAAGCCTTTCTTGGTAAATATTTTTACAGAACAATTTAAATTTTTTAAGATGCATTAACCCATGCTGCTGTCTGATGCTATACATGCTTACCTGGGAACAGTGATGTAGCTACATGGGGGTGCATAGCATCAGGTTTTTCAGGGCGCCTCATTGTGCCACGCTGGCCGCTTCTCCCCTTCAGAGCTTTCCGGGGGATGGAAGCAAAATTGGTGTAATAAAAGTGGTTGTCTTTTATAGGGCTTTTGTAAGGTGGGTAGCAAGATATTGAAATGAAGTTATAGTACCTGGCTAGCAGAACCCTCCCACACTAGTTGCAGATCTGTTGGGCAAGATTAGGATTATCTGTTGGGTCAGGAACATCAGAAGAGACTATCTATACCTCTTTCCTGTATCTCACAGTGGCTCATTAGAAACCTCAAGGAGCACTGAAAGAGACTAAGGGCACAATCCAGAGTAACTATGGGGAGTCCTTGCTCCGGTGTAAGAACAATTTGCTGTGGATTGCAGTATGAATTTCCCATAGGTTTTCATTAGATGGTGCAGTAACTATGGGTCCACGTAATGTCTTTTACGTGCTCCCGTAGTTACTCTGGATTGTAGGGCCAGATATTGCACATACCCATCATGGTTTATTATCCATGATGGACTTTTTCCTCCATAAATCTGTCTAATCCCCTTTTAAAGTCATCTAGGTCAAGAATTTCACCACATCCTGCAGTATGGAGTTCCACGGATTAATGACTCACTGGGTAGCAAAATATTTTCTTCCCTGGTGTTAGTCCAGAAGCAGTATACCACTTACCGTTATTGCCTCTCTCACAACACAACTGTGAATGAGATCCTTTCTTCTCTTTCAGAAGCCTGGATTGCTGGAAGAGACCAAAGTTAACTCCCCAGAGGACGATGGGGTGCTGCTGGATGCTGACCAGAGCTCAGTGTGCACAGGGATAAAAAAGGAGAGTATCATGGAAGGCGGCTCACTGGGTAAGGAGATCAGGAGCTATTCCCACATTGCAGTATGTTGGGTGGGGGCCATGAGAAGGAATAAAAATGTGATAAAGCAGTCCCTGCCATGAGGACTGGAAACTGGATCTTTTAAAAATCTTAATGCAAATAGAGGCTCAAGAGTGACTCCTGCAAAGCCATCCCTTGAGCTGGGCTGTGACTGTTCTCAACCTTCTGCAAGATGATGACCATGTTTCATCATCATCATCATCTCTCTTCTTCAACTTGAAAATGAATTTTTCCCCTTTATTAAACATGGAAAATTAAGCAGAAAGCACTGGTAGGAGGTGACAGAGCAATCCTAAGCAAGAAATGGGAAGGGGGAGGCAGAACTTGAGTCCAAGACTTGTCTCCTGCCTAGCCGGAAGCAGCCTTTAGCTGGAAGCCTCTGGAGGTGGCCTAACTCTGAGTAGACCAATTGATGCTATCCAGGACAGTTTTCATTGTTGTGTATTGTATATCCAACAGAGTATTGTATACTCCATGCTTTTCATGTTAAAATATTTATTTATTTGACAGATTTATACCCGTCTTTCTCCCGCAAATGGGACTCGGGCGACTAACAGCAAAATCAATACATAAAAATTGAAATCGCATCAGAACTAGTATTACAATAAAAATATATTTAAAACATTTTTCAAAAGTGCCGTGGCCTAAATTACATAAAGTATTTAATTTATGTCTCATTGCCAAAAAATGAGCAAATTATATGTGTGTGATGGGTGGGGAGGCAGGTGAGGCAGAGCCTCCCCAAAGGACCCCTTTGAAAAGTGTCAAAGCACTTGCTACCCATGTGATTTTTGAAGGACTCCAACATACATGCGATAATATGTTATATCATTCTTAAAGCCAGGCTGTTTATTTTTTATTTATCTCCATTTCTCCAGCTAATACATCCTTAAGTGAGAAGAGTGAAGTCGGTCTTGAACCAGAGAAATCCGAAGCCCAAGGGATGTGTGGGACACCTGAAGGTTGTGTTGAGAAGGTGTTTCCTCTTGTTGACCATCAGGGAGACAAGTCTGAAAGCCAGAAGAGCCCAGAGAAGCCACAGCAAAAGCCGCCACAGAAGAGAGTACGAAAATCCATTCCGTTGATGAGAGACGATGAAGACCTTGGGGTCACCATGAAAGAAAAAGAAACTGATGAGGGGGAGACACCTATTAAGATCATAGTATATGATGAAAACTTCAGTCAGAATTCAGATCAGGGAGGAGAGAAAATTCACAAATGTTCGGTGTGTGGTAAGAGCTTCAGTCTGCGATCGCGCCTTATAGTCCACGAAAGGACACACACAGGGGAGAAACCGTACACATGCTCTGATTGTGGGAGAAGCTTCAGTGTCAGCTCCAGCCTGATTGCCCATAGGAGGACCCACACGGGGGAGAAACCCTACAAATGTTCTCATTGTGCCAAGAGTTTTAGTGTGAAGTCAGGACTTATTGCTCATGAGAGGACCCACACAGGAGAAAAACCCTACAAATGCCTGTATTGCAGCAAAAGCTTTCGTCGCAATTCGGGCCTTGTTAGCCACCAGAGAATCCACACGGGGGATAAGCCGTACCAGTGCTCTGTGTGCGAGAAAAGTTTCAGTGACATCTCAAACCTCATTACTCATCACAGAATCCACACCGGGGAAAAACCATATAAATGCTTAGAGTGTGGGAAAAGCTTTAGTCAGAGTTCGTACCTTAATAGCCACCAGAGGATTCATACCGGAGAAAAGCCGTATGAATGTTCTGAATGTGGGAAAACATTTAGTGTGAGCTCTCGCCTTAGAAAGCACCAGAGAAGCCACACAGGAGAGAGACCGTTTATATGTTTGGACTGTGGGAAAACTTTTAGTGAGAGCTCTGATCTCCTTGCGCACGAGAGAGCGCATACTGGGGAGAAACCCTATAGGTGTTCGTACTGTGGGAAGAGCTTTTTGCGCAGTTCCGAGGTGGTTAGCCACGAGCGAATCCACACAGGTGAGAAACCTTACCACTGCTCTGAGTGCGGCAAAAGCTTCAGTGTCAGCTCCCGCCTCAGTGCGCACCGGAGGATCCACACGGGGGAGAAGCCTTTCCAGTGTATGGTGTGTGAGAGAAGCTTCAGTTACAAATCGCATCTCATTACCCATCAGAGGATCCATACGGGCGAGAAACCCTTTCAGTGCTCGGTCTGCGGGAAGAGCTTCCGTGGCAGCTCCAGCCTCGTAGCGCACGAAAGAACGCACACGGGGGAGAAACCCTACAGGTGCTTAGACTGTGGGAAAAGCTTCACTCAGAGTTCAAACCTCATCAGTCATCAGAGAATTCATGCCGAAGGGAATTCCTGAAAAGTCTGCTTTGGATTATCTCACGTGTAGGTGATCAAACCCCATCTTCCACATGCACACTTTTAAACATGTTTCGATTATCGGGAATGTGCTTATGGATTCCTATGTTTCCTCTGGGAATGGGGCATTTCCAGACGTTACACACAAGCAGCAAATTAAAGCTGGACACCAATATAGACCCCTCCATAGAGATTTTGAGCACAGTCCTAATCACGTCTACTCAAAAGTAAGCCCTGTTATGTTCAATGGGTCTTACTCTCAGGAAAGTGTCTTTAGGATTGTAGCCTTTGTCAATCTACTTAAAATTGTTACCCATGCATCAAAGTTAATGGTATGCTGTGTGAAAAGAAAGTCACAGATCCCCCCAATCCAGAGTAACGATTCGACTAGATCCGTCGGAGCAAAGTCCATTTGCATTGGACTATATGGACAAAACCATAATCCTCTAGTGTAAACCAATGAAAAATTCATATTGCAATCCATAGTAAATCCTATGAACAACGACTCCCATAGTTACTCTGGTTTGGGGGGAGAATTCATATAAGAATGGATGGATTAAAGGTTTTCTATTTGGCCTGTCTTGGCTAAAATTCTTTTAAATCATCCCTTCCTTTCTAGGAAAAGGGATTCTTCAGGCAAAGAGGGAACCCAAATTTCAAAACCATAATCCTATTAATACTGTGTTATTAGTGAGGCCTCAAGAATCCCTCTTTGCGGATTCTTGGAAACACATATGGGGGTTGTTGAAGTCCCCAGGTGGAGACATGAAACTACTCAGTGTCGTTCATCCAAGCTCCAAATGTAGGTCCTACTCTAAAGCTAGTGTTCTTCTTATGGGTTTTCCCCACACAAAGCCTTAGGCCCGATGCAGTGGTGTAGCTAGAGAGGGTGCAAAGCACTATGTTTTGCAGGGAGCTTCACCACAGTGTGCAAGCAACCCTTTGCATCCTTTTTGGGCAATGGGGGCCTCCGTGTTGCTCCCACCCCCCAGAATGACTCCAAAGGAGAGGGACCACCAGAAGCATTACTGCTGGGCAGTGTGCAGGGGGGGGGGGTGGTGTGTGACACCACTATCTGTCAAAATTTGAAAATGGCAGTTTTTTAGGACTAATACAATCAAAATACCATATAAATCAATGTATAATTTAGAGGAGAATCCAATGAAATAAACGCCATTGAGATATCTATCAAAAGTTTAAAAAGCAAAAAATAATAATAATAAACTATGGTTGGGTAACCCACTGCCCCTCAGCTTCATGGGAGGGTATTTGTCATGGGGGTGATGCATTGGCCTCCCCGCATTGTGTGATGCAAATCCCACCACTGAGGACTGCTTGCACATCCTTGCAAAACCCCGCAAAACGTCGGGCTTTAGACCCCTTCTAGCTATGCCTTTACTCCAGGGTTGCCATAAACTCTTCCACAAAACTGATGTCAGGAAAAGTATATGGTTGTTCAGAGTTCAGAATGGAGGACAACAAAAAACACTGAAAGTGGGGGTAGCCAGAGAAAAATATTTAGGTGAAATTGAAATCATTTTTTAAATCCTTTGATCCATAAAGCACCTGTTCATATAATCTGCAGAATCAAGTCATAATAAAAATTTGTGGGTGATAACAGTGATGACTTCTTTCAAGCGGCAAGATAGCTGGAAATTATTATCGTTATTGTTATTGCTTGATAATTGCTTTCTTGTTTCACTTTTCCATGCAAGTCTTCTTTGGGAAGGGCCAAGTCAAGTCAATTTCTAGCACATCAATACATATGTTGGAGAGAGCCTCACCACAGGAGCCAACACATCCCTGCATGTAAGGAATAGGTTGAACCCTTGTCCTTGAGAGACTAGTTTTCTACACGCAGGTATTGGGATATCCTATCCACGCTTTCCTGGGAGTAAGCCCCATTGACCAAAATGGGACTTACTTCTGAGTAGACAGGCATAGAATCGGGCTCTTACTCCCGGAAAAAGTGTGGGCAGGATTGTAAGCTTCGTTTAAAATGGGATTTTTATTTTTAAGCAAACCTAGAAGGGAAGGGAGATTGAGATTGCAAGCCCAGAAGAAAAATTTGGAGGGGAGGAATCCTTCAAAGATATTCAGGATTATAATAATTTTTAATACCATTGCAACAAATTGCCAAACTATATGCAAAAGGGACAGGAACAATTTAGATTGGTTTGCACGTTGAAATATTTCAAGGAAAAATGGTTTATGTGTCCTGGAGTTCCACTGAAATTATCAGGACTCGGGGTTGGTCTGCAGGGAATGAGGGGCTACTGACTTTTCTTTGCACATGCGATGTTAAGGCAAGAACAGTGTGCAGACCTGTGAAGGATGCTACTGTTGGACATCTAGCAATTCAGCACCCCGTTCCAGCTGCATGCAGCCCGTTCCAAACTGTTTTTTGACTGGGGCTAAAGATTATCCTGCCACACAAATGCTCCAGCGCAGTCCCCCCCTTCCCGCAGCCGTTCTAGTTCAATTTTCAAACCACGCTCAAGGAGAATTTCCTGCTGCAGGCAGGGGGTTGGACTAGATGACCTACTAGGTCCCTTCCAACTCTGGGATTCTATGATTTACGACAAGAAATGGCTGAGCCAACTTCTAGAAACAGGATCTTAATTTGCATTCCACAGTTAAGATGGGAGCATGTGTGTCCTGTGGATTAAGGGGAGCAGGGCGTGTACCCAGTTTTGCAGGCATTACAGTTACATAGAGTCATAGAGTTGGAAGGGACCCAGTGGATCATCTAGTCCAACCCCTTGCCTGTAGCAGACCTCATCTTGGGGGGACCCGGGTCTCAAACCCTGGCCTGCTGGTTAACAGGCACAGTGTCTTAACCACTTGTGCCACCTGTCATTGCGACTGCTCTGTCTCATTTGAATCTTGCACCAGCATCACAGATCTGTTCTCAACACTTGTCAGTCCAAGAGGGGAAGTCCTTTTATGTCCAAAGACAGTTAAACCTCTAGTCTCTAGAGAGAAACTTTTCTTTTTCATGCTGAAATAAAATTCCATTTGCAGTTTCCTCTGCTTCATGTGTGTTTGTGTACTGGCCCAACCTTGTGCACAGATTTTTTTTAATTCACCAATTTGGACTCAGCACAAATGACCACTGCAAATCAAAAAACTGCTTTTCTACTGTTGTAGAGAGGTAGTCATTCTATTCTTCAGCTAAGCCAGGCAAAGGCAGGGATCCTTTTCTTTTCTAATTGCTGACTGCCTTTCTACAGCAGTAAGAAAAGCTGTTTTTAAACACTTGTAAAGGGAATGAGATACTTTAAGGGCACAATCCTAACCGTGTCTAATCAAAAGACAATCTGGAGACATGATTGCCCTCTTCAGATCCCTGAAGGGCTGTCATAGGGAGGAAGGGGCTCATTTGTTCATAGCTGCTTCTGAAAGCAGAACTAGAATCAATGGGGACAAACTGCGAGAGAGGAGATTCCGGTTGGATATCCGGAAGAGATTCCTGACGGTGAGGGCGGTTCGGCAGTGGAAGAGATTGCCAAGGGAGGTGGTGGGCTCTCCCTCACTGGGGGTCTTCAAGCAGAGGCTTGATGAGCATCTGTCGGGGATGATATAGGAGGATTTCCTGCTGCAGGCAGGGGGTTGGACTAGATGACCTACTAGGTCCCTTCCATGATTCTATGAAAAGCCCCATTGTGTTTAATGGGTCTTACTCTCAGGAAAGTGTCTTTAGGATTGCAGTCTAGGACATTTTCCCTGTATTGAATACATCCATGCTCCAGTGAGCTCTTTGTGTAACCTGAAACCCTTGATCTGCCTTAACCTATAATCCAGAATAACTACAGGAAGGAATAAAAGGCACTTACTCCGGATTGCTTTGCATTTCCCATAGGTTTCCCATAAATGGCACCGTAACTACGTCAGTGTAAAAAGTCCCAGTTACTCTGGATTGTAGCCTTAATCTATGTCCGCAAGTACAGTACTTCCTCATATATTCCATTTTTCAGCTGGAGGGAAAAGAAATCTGAATAGCATACTGTGTTTTAACATAGGTTGCTTCCAAATTAAAAGCATCATCATTTCAAAGCTACACTGATATTTTATTTTTAATGTAAATATGACAAGAATATCTTAAATGTTAGAGGGGGACAGAGGAGTCCTGCTATGAATGGTGGCTCCTGCACAGTCTCCAATGCCCACCTCTTTTGTGTCTTGAAAATGATAAAGGCTTTGGGACAGAGAACCTTCTTTTTATTTATTTTCCGATTGGATGGAAAATGAAAGCAGGATGGATGGAAAATGTGGATGGATGGAAACAACAAGTGCTTGGAAAATGAAAGCAGGCAATTGGCTGTAAAACACATTTGGCCTTTAGGTCTTTTGGTGCAATGGTTGTGGGTGGCGCAAGTGGCTAAGGCACTGTGCCTGTTAACCAGCAGGCCAGGGTTCGAGACCCGGGTCGGCCCCACAAGACAGGGTGAGCTCCTGTCCTTAGCCCAGCTCTGCGACGCCAGCTGGATCCAATTGTATTGGCTTTGCCTTTCCATTGGACTAATTCAGTGGTGTGGAGAGGGGGGATCTGCTGCTTGGGTAACAGCCTATCCTCCATAACAATCTAACCCAGGCCTTCATGCTTCGCATGCAGCGTATGCAGCGCTGAGCACGATACCACAGTCTTTCAAGACTGACGGAGGCCTGCTGCTGTGTTGCACGATCACAGGTTGTGTTGCATTATGTTTAGCACGATCAATATTCCCACATGGACATTAAGTGTGGTCACCAAACTGTAGACATTCACAATTTGTGCATGCAATACACTGTATTTCTTAGCAACCTATGACTGTATTCTCCATGCACCGTCAAACATTCCCAACAACTATTGGAAATGCCCTTGACTAAGGTTGGTTCATGGGGGAAGAAGAAACTTCTGCAGCCCCAACATTTAGCCCAGTGGTGGGCCCAGCCTGGCCCAAGAACCGGTTCTCCAGAAGTGGGTGGGGCCAGGGGTGGGGCCGGAGTCAGGGGCCGGGCCGGGGAGGTTTTTAATTTAAAAAAATAAAAAATAAAATTACTTCAGAGTAGACCTGCATAGGATGGGGCTCTGAGGCTGCAGTCCTTTCCACACTGGCCTGGGAGTAAGTCCCATTGACTATACTGGGACTTACTTCAGAGTAGACCTGCATAGGATGGGGCTCTGAGGCTGCAGTCCTTTCCACACTGGCCTGGGAGTAAGTCCCATTGACTATACTGGGACTTACTTCAGAGTAGACCTGCATAGGATGAGGCTCTGAGGCTGCAGTCCTCTCCACACTTTCCTTGGAGTAAGTCCCATTGACTATACTGGGGCTTACTTCAGAGTGGACCTGCATAGGATGGCTGTCTAGAGCAGCATTTCTCAAAGTGGGGGTCAGGACCCCTTTGGGGGTCACCTAGAGCTTTCCTGGGGGTCGCCTAAAGACCCCTGGTGCAGGGGGCCAGGTCTGTACAGACCTCCGACTGTAACTGAGCGCGCACTGGGGCTGACTGACAGCCTCAGGGCCCAAGGCATGACTGACATGCCTACTCTGAAATAAATCCCATTATAGTCAGGGGGCTTTACTCCCATGTAAATGTGGATAGGATTGCAGCCTCGGGGCCCAATCCTATGAATGCCTACTCTGAAATAAATCCCATTGTGTTCAGTGTGTGCATAGAACACACATTTCATTTGTAACAACGAAAATACATCCTGCATATTGGATATTTTCATAACGATTCATAATAGTAGCAAAATTACAGTTATAAAGTAGCAACGAAAATAATTTTATGGTTGGGGGTCCCCACAACATGAGGAACTTATAAAGGAGTCACGACGTTAGGAAGATTGAGAACCACTGTTCTAGAGACTCTGAGCCCCGCCCGCCGGCCGGGGAATGCTGGCTGGAGGTGCGCGGAGTGCGCGCAGGGAACTCTGAGCCCCCCCGGCTGGGGAAGGCTGTCTAAAGGCGCGCGGAGGAGCATGCGTAGGGGACTCTGAGCCCCCCCAGCTGGGGAAGGCTGAGCCCCCCCAGCTGGGGAAGGCTGTCTAGAGGTGCGCGGAGGAGTGCGCGCAGGGGACTCTGAGCCCCTCCGGCCGGGGAAGGCTGGCTGGAGGCGCGCGGGGGACTCTGAGCCCCCCTGGCCGGTCAGCTGGCCAACTGGTATTTCTCAGGTATTTCAGCCTGGAACCCCCTTTCAAACTTAAAATTCTGTCCGGGACCCCCGTCAAACTTACCAGGATATGATGCTAGAGCTGTTCCGTGTCTACTAGGAAGTAAGTCCCATTATGGTTAATGACACTCCCAGGAAAGGCCAGTGCCAGATTCCAAAATGGCAGATCCCATCCTCTTACAACCCACCCAACCTGAGCTCATGACCGCCCCAAGAGGGTCCTGACCATCACTTCGAGTATCACTGGTGTAGCAGTTCTGGTGTTGAACTAGGCCTGGAAGAGCCAGGTTCAAATCACTGTTCAGTGCTTACTCCCAGTGAAGTATATATAGGATTGCAACCTCAGTCCCTGGCATCCCCCATTAAAAGAATCTCAAGTAGCAGAGCTTGGGCAGACATACTACAACCTTACACTCTGGAGGGCCCATAATGAGCTTGATGGACTGATGATCTGACTCACTGAGTTGTAATATTTGTGTTTCAGCTAAAATAATTTCACAAGCTATTTATAAATAGCTGCTTTTGGTGGCCATCCCTGCCAGAATAATTATTTTCTTTAAAGTCAAAATAGTCATGGAAGACCCAGAGAACATTCTTTATTGTGTCAGCAGTTAGTAAGAGTTTAGGAAACGGAGTGCTCCTGTGTTGTTTAATGCGACTGAAGTTTATTCCAAGTGAGTAACTACTCATGGCAATACTGAGCTCCCACTAACACCCCGAACCACAGTTCAAGCACCCCCGTAACTAGCGTGCTGTATGGATTCTCCGGTGCCTGTTGAGGCCTGTGTTGCGAGAGAACCTTTTCCCACAAACGGCGCATTTGTGAGGCTTTTCACCCGTGTGGATGCGGCGGTGTGTGTTAAGGTTGGCCTTCTGGCTGAAGCTCTTCCCACACCGCAAACACTCATACGGTCTCTCCCCAGTGTGGATTCTTCGATGTGTGTTCAGATATGAGCTGCGGGAGAACCTCTTCCCACAGGTTGGGCACTTGTGAGGCCTCTCATTCTCGCACCTTTTAAGGTGCCCGCTAAGGTGACATTTCTGGCTGAATCTTTTGCCACAGTCTGAACACTTAAATGTTTTCTCTCCCATGTGGATGTTCTCATGCTTGAGAAGGGATGAATTCTGACCGAGTCTCTTCCTAGAAGCACTGAAGATATTTTGTCTCTTACATCTCTGGAATGCTTCTTCCTTCAAGTCCTGTAATGCTCCATCTGACTGAAGAGAAACATCTATTTCCTGCCCCAAGTGGGGTTTCTTTTGATCCCCAGAAATATTTTCCTGCTTGCCCAAGTGAGGAATGTTCTCTCCTATTCTCCATGCTGATGTCTCATTTGGAGGTACTCGTCCCAAGTCTTCCAGCACATATTTCTCCCCTTCAGTGAGGTTCACCTCTCCTTTTGGTCCTGAAGGAAAGAATGAACAGATTTTCTGGTTTACAGAATAAATGGGGGCACAATCCTAACCAGTTTAGGCCAGCATATCTCACCCATCTCTATGTTCCCACGGTGGTGTAGAGAGGATGGTGCATGTCTGAATACTTGCCTAACCCCCCAGGAGTGGCACAGAAGTGCTTTACAGAACTTTTCCGACATCCCAAGGCCAGCTTGGGCTTGTACCAGATTAACTGCGGGTTAGGATTGCAGCCTGGGACTCTATGAACAGACTGACATGCCTCATAAATAACCAGACCCTTTGCTCTCATAGTCCTGTGTTGTCTACTCTGTTGTCTACTGGGTTGTCAGCTCCACAAAGAATCTTTCTCATGCCTGCCTACAGATGACTGGTTTTGAACGTGGGATCTTCTTCCTGTCAAGTGCCACTGTGGTCCCTTGAAGTGACCCTTAAAACCCAAAGTGGCTGAGTTCCTGCATGGCTGGGGGGTCACCATCTCCCATATCAGCTTTCCCCCACCGTGAGACCTTTCAATTAATCTATTCATAGTTCTGTCAATTAAGCAGTCATGAACTCAAGTGGTCATGACAGGGCCTTATCTGTGGTGGCACCAATTCAGTGAGATTCCCTTCCTAAGAATCTTCAAGGGGGGGAGCTTCTTTTTGTAATTTCTTTCATCAGCAGAACACCGTACTTTTTGCAGAGGCATTCATTGCCTACTATTTTACTACTACTATTTTAGAGTTTTATTGTATGTAACTAAATGGAAATGTTTTAGTTGGTCTGTGTCACTAAGTATTGTTGTGAAGACACAAAGAGGAAACGATGTAAACTACTCTGAGTCCCTTAGAGCAATAGCACTATACAAAAGGGCAGTGCCTGCAGCTATTGTGCCATCCTTTGGTTTAGGATGCTGGAGCCATTCACTCCCTTCCTAAGGGAAAGTAGTTCACAGCAGTCCTGACCTTCCTGCCTCCCCTCCGCACCCAAAGAACGTCTGAGCATTCACAAACTGAGGCTGAAGAATCCTTACCCAGCCTGCCAGCACCTCCATCTTCAGCCTCCTGCTTGGTCTCCTGGCACATCTGCCCATTTGAGCTTGATGGAACCAGTTCTGGCTGGCAGAAACTCAGGGATACCTCCTCAGATGGTGGTGTCATCTGAAACAGAAGGGAAGTCCCCACATCAGAGACAAGGAGCGTGGGGCTTTCAGGAAAGAGTGGAGTGAGACTCACACTACCCCCCCAAAAGCCCATTGTGGTCTCCCCCTCCCCATAGCTATTGGTGACTCAATGGGTGCCAGGTTTGGTCACCTCTCACCTGTGACTTCTGCCTCTCAGCCTCTTGCTGCATCTGCAGGAAATTCTCAGCCAAAGCCACTGCCTGGGAGGACGTCTCCGGGCCGTGCTCCCTCACCCAGCTCTGGACCTCCGAGGGCAGGACTGTCAGGAACTGCTCCAGGATCAGCAGCTCCAAGATCTGCTCCTTGGAGTGTTGCTTGACTTTCAGCCACCGATGGCAAAGCTCCTGGAGGTGGCTATAAGCCCCTCGAGGCCCCTCAGCCTCCTGGTAGCAGAAATGTCGGAAATATTGGCGACTCTTCTCCCGGCTGATGGCGTCTCCTCGCAAGATGGCGGCCTTCACTTTCCCATAATCTTTTTTGTCTCTGCCCTCAAGCCTGCTAAAGGCCTGCTCGGCTTCTCCACTAAGGGCTGGCAGGAGGCGATCCACCCACTCATCCTTGGGCCACCGGCAGGCCATGGCCACTTGCTCAAAGGAGGCCAGGAAGGCCTTGGCATCATCCCACGGGGTGGGCTCCGCTGGTGGGACTTCCCAGCCTGACTGGGGTGAGTCCACAGCCTTCAGGAACTCCTGCCACTGGACTTCCCAGAGCTGAAGGAGGCCCTCGTCTTCCTCCTCTTTAACCTGTGGTGGTGGCATCTTTTGCATGCAGCCTCTCTGCTGGACATGGGGAACTTTCCTTGCTCCCTCAGGTTCCTCCACTGATTTGGGGTCTGCTTGGCTTTGCTCCTCCATTTTTATCTCCAGCAGACCCCTCAGCATCTAAGGCTCTTGTGCAAGGTGGAGATGACGCAGGAGGCACCGAGTCAGAAGCAGCGGGTTGCTGGTTTCTGGGCGAAAGAGGAAAGTGGAGAAAGTGTGAATCTGGGGAGTAGCTCAATAGTAAACAGAATGGGTAGTAGCCAGGGTGACCATATGTCATAACCACAAAAGAGGACAAGGCCTCCCAAAATGCAGGACATCCAAGAAAATGTAGGACAAATGTAGGGCACGTTAGAATAAGCTGAAAACACTCATATTGCTTTCCTGTTCTTAATTTCAACACTTTTAAAATTGAAAATCTTTTAACATGCATGATTCAGACCCAAACATGTATAATGCCCTCAAAGCAGTTTAAAGCAACACATTATGATCCTGACACATACATGTCAGATGCCCTCAAAGCAGTTTAAAGCATCAGAAGCCATCCAGATGGGTGGGTGGGGGGCTGAAAAGGTCAGTGGGAGGAAAGGTGGGTGAGCTGGTAGCTGGGTGGGAAAGTTAAGTAGAGGGTGGCATAGCTAAGGGGGGTGAGATAGATAGATGGGCACCTAAGAACCCAGCAGAAGCCACTGGGACAGACACTTGCTGGGGTGAGGAGGGCCAGATATTCTCCCCTGCTCAATAAAGGAGGAACAGTAAGTGTCTACTTTTGTGGGCTCTCCTTTTCCCCCTCTACTCACCCAGAATGCGACTCCTTCCCAGGTTGGTGGAGGGTGCAGAGGAGGAAGCAGGCCTGGCCCTTCTCAGAGCTATCCTGGGGAGCCCCTGCACCCCCTCCACACACACACCGACTGACTTCCTTCCTAATCTTCTCTCTGGCACCTTCCACAGGAACCTCTCTCTCTCTCTCTCTCAGCTTAACCCCTCTGCTCCCGAAAGCTCTGGCATTTCTCAATGGCAGGGCACATCTCCAGCTTCTCCACCACCCAGAAACACAGGAGGGATGGGAATGAGGACAGCGGGAGAGGTGGAGCAAGGAGGGTGGAAAGAAAGAAAGAAAGAAAGAAAGAAAGAAAGAAAGAAAGAAAGAAAGAAAGAAAGAAAGAAAGAAAGAAAGAAAAAGAATTTTTGAGCCGTCCTAAGCTGCAGTCCTGTCCACACTTAGTCCCATCAATGCTGAAAACATATACAGTGTTGCCTTGTAGGACATACATAATTCATCCCGGAAGCATGTTTGTCTTACAAAGTGTTCTTTATACAAAGCATATTTTCCCACAAGAAATAATATAAAAATATAAACTGGATATAAAAATGATGACAAAATTCTGTAATCAAATTCAAAACACTGTAATATAGTACAGAACACGATTACTGTAATATTAATAAAATACACTGTAATATACTGTCCAGTAAAACTGAAAAGGAAAACCTTTATGGCCAAGGATGACTAATTTTCGCTTAGAGTGACTGGTGTCTTTTTGAGCAACTTTCACAGGGAACCTTCTAATGACACTTGCTTTGGTCTCCTTTGAGGATTTCACAGAAATGTGACATTCATTGTCATTCAGCAGAGTCATCACTCGCACTGCTACAGCCTTATTTGGGTGGTGCTTTTCTACAAAATCTTGCCCCATTTCCCAATGTTTACAAATGTCCTTATTCTCATCTGATGTGAGGGGTTCCTCCTCCTCATTCTCCTCCTCCTCCTCTGCAGATGAGAGAGATCTCCTCCATTACCTCTTGCTGTTGCTCACAATGCAGATCCATCAATTCATTTGTTTTACTAACACATTTTTGTTGTAAAATTGTCTTACAAGGCAGAATTCCTTAGAAATTTCAGTTTAGTCTTACAAAGCATTTGTTTTACAAGGTACCACTGTACTGTACATAGTGGCCTATTAAAATGACAGGTCTGCAACATTTCCCCACATGCAGTCACATATGGTAACATCAAGTCTAATATATTCCATATAAAATATTGAAATGAAATTGGATTATGTTTCAATTCACAGTTTGAGAAGCATTGGTGTCCTGGATCAGGATGTGGACTGAGACCTGGAAGATCCAGGTTTAAATCCCTCCTTGGCATTTCTTGGTCATCCTGGGCCAGTCACTCTCAGCCTCACAGGGTTGTTGTGAAGACAGCAGGAGGAACTAACCAATCCAGACAGGGAGGAACTGCCTGGAAGACAGGGAGGAACTAACTCTACAATCCAGAGTAACTACAGGAGCACATAAGAGACATTTACGTCAGAATAGTTATGGCACCACCTACTGAAAACCTATGGGAAATTCATATTGCAATCCAGAGTAAATTGTTCTTATGTTGGAGCAAGAACTCCCTGTAGTTACTCTAGATTGCGCCCTAAAGCTTTGTAAGCTGCATGGGCAATTGCATTTACATGGGAAACGTGAGGTATAAATCCTTTAAATCAATCAACAAGTGCGTTTTGATTGGGAAAAGTTGAAAGCTCGGCCAGAAACCAAAGCTATTACGGATAGTGTGGATGGAGGATCAGAATCTCCACTCTCTCTGGACACAGTTCAATCCAAAGTTCTTTAGTTGCTAATATCTGGCACACCATCATGATGCTCAGATCTAGGACACTCATGGGTGAAATCCTGCACTGGGCAATGGACTGGAAGGGCATCCTCATGCACTCTGCTGTCTTCTCCAGCCAGCCACCAGTTGCCTCCACCCTGCTGCTTGAGAACTCCATCAGCCACGAGACAGCAAAAGGTGGGCCAAAAGAAGGAGTGGGGTCTCCCTTCACCTCCATGACCGTTCGCAGACCTTCTCAGCTAGCCAGTTAAGACTTCCAGAAAGAAAAACACATGGCATCAATCACCCTCTTATTTCTTTTAAACACAAAAAAACCCAAAGCAACAAAGAATCTTTATTGGGATACGAGAACAATACAAGAACACAAAAGATTAAAATCCTTCAGAGTCTGAAATGGTGGTGTTACAGAAGCTGGACACTACACCAGGGAAGTGGCACCTACTGGTGAGAGCTCAGTGCACCATTTCTTGTTTCCCACTTCACTGGTTTGTTGGATCAGCAGCTGAAAATGGAGTAAAAGAACTGGTAAATATCTGTTGTCACCATCCTGGAGTAAGGAAATAGACTGGGGGCGTCTGAGAAATACCGTTCTTCCCCAGAAGTAAAAAAAATTCTTTTTAAATTCAGTACACAAGTGGTTCGAGAGACGGGCCATGCTTTGTAATTGTTAATGAACACTGAATAAGCAGGCAAGGAGTTAAAATGTTATCTGTTCATTTTTTAAAAAAAATTAAAGAAAAAGAAATTAAAATGACAAAGTGGTAGAGAGCCTTACAATAATCTCTTCCAATTCCAGGGTAACTGCCTATAGTCACACATTCTATCCCATTTCCTCCACCGGCAGATCTGGCGGAGAGACAGACAGACACTGACTATAGAAAGTTGCCTCGAAGCAGGGGTGCCAAGAGGCAGTGTGGATGCAAGTGTGCCACTCTCTGTCCTGCACATGTGCAATCGTCATGCATGCACACTGCACCTTTGAAACCTCCAGCCCTGAGTCAGTCAGGGCTGGAGGGTCCAGAGGTACAGTGTGCAAGCGTGGAGTCTGGCGTGGAAGCCTAACACGCACGCATCCCTAGCCTAGCATCAGGCAAGCGTGCCCATAATTAGGATGGAGAAGCCTAATGCACATATGTTGCATGGCCCTTATCCTGAAGCTGGAAAATTGGTCAGGATTGCACCATCTGGGGGTGTTAAAGGGGCCACAACTTGAGGAAAATGTGCACAGGGTTGAGAGGAAATGGGGCATTCATCACAGGTGGCTTTTCTGCCAGAAAATTCACTCTCAGTTTCTTTCTTACAAGCAACTACTTTCTCACAGGCAACCCCCTCACGAGCAGCCACAACCTGCAGAGTCAGCTCCTGGTCATGAACTGCATGAATATTCTGGTGCCTTCTGAGGTGCCTATTGTCGGAGAACCTTTGGTCGCAAACGGAGCACTTATATGGCTTCTCGCCTGTATGGATCCTGTGGTGTCTGTTCAGGTTGCTCTTATAAGGGAAGCTTTTCCCACAGTCCAAACACTCGTAGGGTTTTTCTCCAGTGTGGATTCTCTGGTGGGCAATTAAGTCTGATAAGTAACGAGAGTTTTGCCCACACACCAGGCATTTATATGGCTTTTTACTGGGGCACGGCTGCTGGCATTCGAAAAAGTCGGTAGAGGTGCCGCCATTTTGTATTGCACCAGTATGGATTTGTTGGTGGCTCAGGGAGTTTCCAAGGCCCTGGTAACCTCCTCCATAAAGAATGGATCTCTCTGCAGGGTACACCTGGGATCTTGCTCCATGCTGGCTCTTAGAAGCATTTTCCTGCTCAAAGTACTGAGCAAGGATCCCTTCTGTTTTCCATCCGGGTATCTCACAGGGCTTCCCTTGCGCTGAATCTTCTAGCAGATAATTCCCTCTCTCGTTCACGGTCGGCCATCCATTACCTGCCAGAGAAACGAGAAAATCCCAAAATGAAATTCATTCTTTAAACTAGAAAAGTGTGAATTCAAAAATGAATTATATTTAGGTCGGAAACCTTGATTTAAAAGTATTAGATTAATCAAGTAAAAGTGCTTTCAATCAAGTCACAATCCTGACAACCAGTGGTTAGCAAGCCAAACTTGTATTAACTACCACAAAGCTGTCTGTGTGACATCAAAAAAGTCTCCTCAATCTAACCCACCTTATAGGATTTATTTTATTTGCAGGCCTCCATCAGTCTTGGAAGACTATGGTATCATGCTCGCCGCTGCATATGCGAAGCATGAAAGCCTGGGTTGGATTGTTATGGAGGATAGGCTGTTACCCAAGCAGCAAATCCCCCCTCTCCACGCCACTGAATTAGTCCAATGGAAAGGCAGAGCCCAAACGATTGGATCCAGCTGCGTCGCAGAGCTGGGCTAAGGACAGGAGCTCACCCTGTCTTGTGGGGCTGACCCAGGTCTCGAAACCTGGCCTGCTGGTTAATAGGCACAGCGTCTTAACCGCTTGCGCTGCCTTAAAAAAGGAAACCCAAGGTGGCTAACTTTTAAAACAACAATAAAATACCATTAAAACTAGATAGAAAAAATGAATACAATTGTTTTTATATGTATAACTATATATAAAATTGTTTTATATAAACATATAATTTTATAAATATATAAAAACTTTATAAAACAGCTAAAACCCCCATTAAAAAACGTGATTTAAGAAGAGCTATCATAAGCCTGTCTAAATAAGGAATGTTTTGAAGATAAAGAGGGCAACATGCTAAACACCATCTTTAGTTCTTGGGTAGGACAAAAAAGGGCTCTTTACTCACAGACAGGAGGGAGTAGCTCTTCTAAGTGGCTATATATACTCACATATATACTGACATACCCCCAAATCCAGAGTAACTACAGGAGCGCGTAAGAGACTTTACATGCACCCATAGTTACTGCACCACCCTATGGGAAATTCATATTGGTATCCAGAGTAAATTGTTCTTACACCGGAGCAAGGACTCCCCATAGTTACTCTGGATTTTGCCCATATATACTATATATACTGACTAAAAGCACAGGACATACCTTTTTTCCAAAATAATTTTAATCAAATTCAGATGTTTGCAAATTAATGAAACTTTCTTTAATTGGGGGACATATTTTGGCAGGGCATCAGATGTTCCCGTGGGGAAAAGCAGACCATAAAATAACTAACGGAACCATATCAAACATTCATTAAATCCAATATTCAGTTTTCAGCAGCCATCAGTAACAACTGGAAGAACACTTCCAGTGTTCTTTAAATTAAATTAAACACTTAAATTAAAGTGTTAAATTAAATTAAATTAAAGGCAACTGCTCTTCTCTTGCACCTGATGTGCACTGCCTCTGAACATGGAGGCTGAACTGTCATAACACACAACCTGTAATAGGATAATCCACCCTGAATGGGAAAAGAAATCTAAATCGGAGTCAGCAACCTTTCTGGGAAAAGGAGCCAGTTGTTCGGTGTTGGACTTACTTCTGAGCAAACATGCATAGGATTGCATGCCACTTTGTACAAAGCCAGAGAGATAGTACAAATTAAATTTGCATGATGGTCACAGCATTTTGGGGCTCTTAACTGTGCATGTTAATCAGGAAGTGTATTTTATCTGGATCAACACAGCACGTGTGCACTACATGATAGCTACCCGGCTGTAAAATGTCACCCTGTTGTGAACTCACACGTGAATCCCAAGTGTTATCAAACCAGTACTTACCCATAGTTCTGGCGATCCTATCACATTCCTCCTTAGTCTCTCTGCAAAGGCGCCTCTGATCCGTATCTGATGGAGCCTGGTCTACTTCAGAAAAACCCTCTGTCTTCACCTTGAATGGTGTTGGCCCTTGAAAATGCAGGGAGGGTCCCTTGAGGGTTAGGAAGACAGTTGATAAAGAATTGGTGATGCTGCCCAATCTGGACCCTGCAACCTACAGCCTAATACAACTGGGCCAGGATGTCCTCTATTTCTATAGTTTCTAAGACCTGCGGGTGCCTGAGGTAGTGCCAGATGTTGTGTCATCGTCCACTTATCTGGGGACATACCAGTCTCTACTACTCTGGATTGAAAAAGACAGGGCCTGAGCAAAAGAGGGTGTGTGGTGGAGAGTAGAGTGATGGGCTAGAGAGGCAAACAATCTAGCCCACCACTCTTCTCCACTTCACCTATGTCCTTCTCTTCCTTTTCCAATCTGAACACAGGAAGAGGAAAGCATGGTCAGAAAGGTGGAGGTGAGTGGCTCCTTCTCCACTGGTCTTGAGATTGGACCACCAGCCCAGTACCTCCACTAGTGTCAGGTGGTATCACTAGAATCGATCTGTACCAGGGACCTTACACAGCCACTTTAAGTCAGTACAGGCCACAGTGGATTAGATGAACCACCTCTTAATTTAAAGCAGGTTCATATGAAACTGAATTCTCATCCTGACAACAACAAGGAACCTTCACGGCTTTTAAACTCAGCAATTTCTAGTATTTTTCTTCTCCTGGTCCTCGATGGTCCTCGATGTCACTTCCAGAATCCAAGAGACTCTTCTAGGTTCACCCCTCTATTTGCAAGGCAACTGTCTATCCTCTTTCCTCCACCAGTTCTGCAGAGAGTGGCTCAAGAAACATAGATACAGAAGTTGAAAGAGCTTTTCAGTGCTTTTCAACCAAACCAGTGGCATAGCTAGGGGGGGTGGAGGAGACCGTTTTAGAGGGAGCCTTACCTTTTCGGAGCCATTTCAGGCTGGTAGGATAAAAACAGACCTGTACAGCTCCGAAGGGGTGATGCGCCCTCCAAAACTGACTCCTCTGCCCCCTCTGGCTATGCCACTGCTCCAAACTCCTGTGGCATACCCGCAAACTTTCAACATAAGCCAATGTGCTGTGGCACACTAGTTTTAAATGGCTGCCTTAACTTATTTATAGTTATAACTTATTTATAATCCAGTTTCCTAAATATTTGGTGGAGATACTTCACAAACTGGGTGCCAGAGAAGATTGCAGCTCACCTCTCTTAAACTGAGTTGAGCAGAGAATCCTTCCTTCAAGCCCCGAGACACCCCCTGCTCAGATACCCCCAAAATGATGAGAAACAAGGCTTACCTTTTTCTGGCTCTCCTGAGCCTCTCGCTGCCTCTGCAGGAACTCCTCAGCCAGGGAGACAGCCTGGAAGCAGTTCTCGGGGCTGCATTCCTTCACCCAGCCCTGGATCTCCGGGGGCAGGACGGCCAGGAACTGCTCCAGGATCAGCAGCTCCAGGATCTGCTCCTTGGTGGCTTTCTCTACGCTTAGCCACCCATGGCAAAGTTCCTGCAGGCGGGTGTAAGCACCTCTGGGTCCTTCAGCCTCGCTGTAGCAGAAATGTCGGAAGTTCTGGCGATTCTTCTCCCTCCTCTTGGCATCGGCTTGCAAGATGGCCGCCCTCACCTTCCCGTAATCTTCTTGGTCTTGCAAGGCCAGCCTCCCATAAGCTTTTTCAGCTCCCCCTCTCAAGGCAGGCAGAAGCCGGGTCGCCCACTCTTTTTTGGGCCACTGGCAAGCCTCAGCCACTTGCTCAAAGGAGGCCAAGAAGGCCTTAGCATCGTCCCACGGCGAGGGCTCCTCCAGCAACTCTGGAACTCCCCAACCTGAGTAAGGAGGCTCCGCCACCTTCAGCAATTCCGGCCACTGGACTTCCCATCTCTGAAGTTGTCTCTTAGCAGGTTCCTGATTCAGAAGTTCATCTGGACTCTGTGGCAGAAATTCCTTGACGGTACGACCCCAAAGAGACTTGTCTGCTCCCTGCGATCCTTGATCTGCTGTGGAGTCTGCAAGATCCTCCATTCTCACCCCTTGGTGGTCGCACAGAAACAGCCCCTTTGTAAAGAAAGGTCTGCAATGAAAGGGGATGCCAAGGAACGTATGAGGTTCTAGAACAAGGTGACCTGCTTCTCTCTGAAGGGAAGAGATGAAAACAGGAATAAGAGAGAAATTAATGTTCAGCTCCTATGCAACGGTGTTCACCTTCTCTTTCTGGAGGCAACGCGGACATACAATTCCTACCACAGGCAAACATCCAGTTATTTGGCTGCACTAAAATAATTTTCTTTAAAACAGAAAATTTTTCTGCACAAATACACACTACGTAAGTTTGCATGTTTGGCAGTTAAAAAAATTATATTTGGTCTTTCATGTAACCAGGGCTGGATTGGAACAGCTCCGATAGGAGGAAAGGCTAACGCGTTTGGGGCTCTAGTCTAGAAAGGAGGACATGATTGAGAGAAAGTATGCAAGGTATGGATAGAGAGATGTTCTTTTTCTCCCAAAACACCAGAACTCGGGACATCCCCCTAAAATTGAATGTTGCGCAAGTTAGGGCAGACAAAAGAAAATATTGCTTTACTTAGTGTGTAATAGTCTGTAGAACTCAGTGCCACGTGACGATGACACCGGATTTAGATACATTTAAAAGGGGAGTGGACAGATTTCTGAAATGCCCATCACAAGGGTCAAACCAAGATGCATATATGCAACCACCTGGTTTAATAAGTAGATTATCCGATTATTATTATCTATATATATAAAAGGGAAAAGTCACTCACTCACTCACCAACGCCCAGCCCAAACCAGCGGGCCTAGAAGTGTGAAATTTGGGGTGGTTGTTCATTCCGTGATGGAGGGTGTCACTAAGAACTGGTTTTCAGAAATTCCAACCAGAAGGGGGTGAAATGGGGCGCAACGCATTTTCCTCCCTATTGATGACTCATCAACATTCTGCCCCAATCCCTGGACCTAGAAGTGTGAAATTTGGGGTGTTCCTTCTGTGACATCAACACCCACCAAGAACCAAAGTGGAGAAATTTAACCCTGAAGGGGCTGAAAAGGGGTGCAACGTATTTTTGTCCTATACTTAACATGGAAGACTAACCAACATCCAGCCAATTTGGTTCTCAGTGTCTGGTGCAGTGGGGGGGGATGTTGTTCGGAGGGAGGGGCTGCAGTGGAGAGGATGCTGTGCATGGGGGGTTGATGCACATGGGGGATGTTGCGCATGGGGGTTGATGCACATGGGGATGTTGTGCATGGGGGGATATTGCGCATGGGGGATGTTGCACATGGGGGATGTTGTGCATGGGGGATGCTGCACATGGGGGCTGATGCGCATGGGGGATGTTGCACATGGGGGATGTTGTGCATGGGGGATTGATGCGCATGGGAGATTGATGTGCATGGGGGGATGCTGCTCATGGGGGCTGATGTGCATGGGGGATGTGCATAGGGGGATGATGCGCATGGGGGATGATGCACATGGGGGATGATGCGCATGGGGGACGCTGCACATGGGGACGCTGCACATGGTGGCGTGATGCGCCTGGGTGATGTTGCACATGGGGACTGATGCGCAAGGGGGGTTGATGCACATGGGGGTTGATGCGTATGGTGGATGATGTGCATGTGGGACTGATGCACATGTGGGACAGATGGGGTTGATGAGCATGGGGGTTGATGCACATGGAGGGGTTGATGCGTATGGGGGTTGATTTGCATGCGGGGATGATACGCATAGGGTGGATGAACATGTGTGATGTTGCACATGGGGGTGGATGCGCATGGGGGATTGATTTGCATGGGCGGTTAATGCGCAGTGGGGGGATGGCATACAGGGAATTTTACTCCTGCAATGCGAGTACATTTTCTCTAGTTAATTATTATATTTTTGCTTTCCAATATAGAGCAGAATCCTAACCATATCAACTCTAAAGTAAGCCCCATTGTGTTCCAGGATTGCATCCATAATCTAATACAGCTATCTAGCATGGCTTTCTTGGGAGTAAGCCTGGAAACCATGCCTTTTGCATGCACAGTACAACATGTGATGCAGTAAGGAAAGGTGGGGTTACAAAAGGGGTGCAATGAGAGTGGCTGTGCATTACCCTTGCTGCTGCTGCTGCCCCCCCCCCCCCAGCGGATGCCCCACTCCCCCATCCAGAACCCCCACCGGGTCCTGCCCCTGCTCCAGGAGGACTTCACGTACCTGGATCCTGTGCACCGGATGCTCACCTGGGACTGAGCATCCTCTGCTTTGCAGGAGCCTGCACTGGGGAAACCCTGGGAATTTGGGAGGTCCCTTCTAGGAGGTGCAGCTCCGTCAGATTAACACTTAAGCCCCCCCTTGTGGACAAAGACCCCTCAAGCATCTCCTTGCCATGCTTTCTCAAGGAATGCATGCATACAACATATATGCAGTGGCGTAGCTAGAGGGGGGCAAAGCACTAGGTTTGACAGGTAACCTTGGTTCCTGCAAAGCTTAGTGCTTTGCACACCCCTAGCTACACCACTGCATGCATGCATGCATACATACATACGTACAACTCATGTATGTACATACATGCAGTGGTGTAGCTAGAGGGAGGCAAAGAACTAGGTTTGACAGGTAACCTTAGTTCCTGCAAAGTTAGTGCTTTGCACACCCATAGCTACACTACTGCATGCATGCATGCATGCATACATACTCACTCATGTATGTACATACATGCAGTGGTGTAGCTAGAGGGAGGCAAAGCACTAGGTTTGACAGGTAACCTTAGTTCCTGCAAAGTTAGTGCTTTGCACACCCATAGCTACACTACTGCATGTATGCATGCATGCATACATACTCACTCATGTATGTACATACACACAGTGGCATAGCTAAAGGGGGGGCAAAACACTAGGTTTGACAGGTAACATTGGTTCCTGCAAAGTTAGTGCATTGCACACCCATAGCTACACCACTGCATGCATGCATGTATGCATACATACTCACTCATGTATGTACATACACACAGTGGCATACCTAGAGGGAGGCAAAGCACTAGGTTTGGCAGGTGATCTTGGTCCATTGCATGCATGCATGCATATTCATATATGTACACACACACAGTGGCACAGCTAGAAGGGCAAAGCACTAGATTTGTCAGGTGACCGCTTTGCACACCCTTAGCTACAACAGAGCGTGCATGCATACATACATACTCATATATGTATGTACTCATGTATGTACATACATGCAGTGTTGTAGCTAGAGGGGGTGCAAAAAAACTAATTACAGGAAAGCTTGGCTCCCTGCAAAAATCTAATGCTTTGCACCCCTCTACCCATTCCACTGCATACATACATGCATGTAACATATGTACAGTGCTATACACACAGTGCTGGAGAGGGTACAAAAATCAAATTGCAGGAACAGGGATGTCACTAGGGTTTGTGTCACCAGTGTAGGAGGCCACCATGTCACCCACATGCAATAAGTGAGGAAGCAATCTGGATGGTGGAAATGGTCTACCTGGTGCACATCAACCCTGCCTCTGCTGTTTTGGGGGGGGATATGTTTTGATAGCATAAAGACATTTCCATGTTAAATTCCACATCCAATGATATATAACTTGAACAGGGGTGGGCCCGGTCTGGCCCAAGATCCGGTTTGCCAGAAGTGGGAGGGGCCAGGCCGGGATCAGGGGGTGGGGCTGAGGTCAGGGTGCGGGGAGGGTCAGGGGCAGGGCTGTGGGTCATATGGGTGAGGCAAGGGGCGGGGCGAGGGGCAGGCCAAGATTGGCGCCTGTGCAGTGCCTGTACTAAATCTGGCAGGCCAGCTTCAGTAAAGGCACTGTGCTTGCGCGCCAACGTTGGCGCTTGCTCAGTGCCTTCAGAGCAGGCACTGCACCAGCATCAACACTGACACTTGCACAGTACGCAGAAAAAAAAGATGGCAGCCGGCGTGAACCGGTCCGCCCTGTTTTCGGCTTTCCCTGCCACTGCTGGTTTGCCAGCGCCAGGGAAACTGGAAGATCCGATTCGGGTGATTAGGCCCGAACCGGTAAGTGCCCACCCCTGAACTTGAGGGTATTTTGCTCACCATTGCAAAGTTGCAATTTTGAGGTATCACACCCCAGGTGTTGAAAGGGTCAAGTTACAGCCCCCCACCCAAAAAACGAAGAGTCGACATCTCAAACTCCTTACCTTAAAAGATCTCTACATTCATAGCAAGCCCTTTCAGCCATACTTGTTGCAAGAAAAACGATACGTTGGCAGCCTGAGCAAGCAAGAACAGCTTGAGCAAGCAAGAAAAAGCAGAAGTTGAACTCAGAGTTTCACAATGCTTTTTGCTCCTCACCCCCTCCCCTTACTTCCTAAAACCATATAAAGAATAGGATGCTTAGAACTGTAAAAATTACTGATTGTCTTGCGACTTTCAATATGACGTAACATGCTTGTCTATGTCTGGAAAAATGTATAAAAGGAGAAGTTTTAAAGCTTTCTACACAGAGGCTTGGGATAGGAATCCACTCGCTCACTCTTGTTTGCACAAACAATAAAGCCTGCTTTTCTTCAGCTTGGTCTTGGTTTTTGACGTTCTGCTACAGCGTCACAGCCCTAGTGCGCATCACATACTCCCTCCTTGAGCTGGTCACCCTCCATAACCTCTAAAGATGCCCCTTCCTGGAAAATACATACACACATACATACAGTGGTGGGCTTCACGGGGTTCTCACAGGTTCTCTAGAACCCTTTGCTAATGAGCGTCTGGTTCTGAGAACCAGTTACTAATGGGACATAGAACCTTTTGTTAATTTAGGTTATTAGGACGTAGAATCTGTTCTTAATTTATTTGAATCCCACCACTGCATTCAAACAAACAAACAAACAAACAAACAAACAAACATGAGTTTCAGACTGTCCAGGCAACTCAACTCACACGTGTGTGACCAAGGAGACTTGTGTAGCACCACCATCTACCGGCCAATTACTTGACCATCTATTTAAAAAAGTTTCTCTTAGTGGTTCTCAAACCTTTTAGCAACGGGGTCCACTTTTTGGGATGAGAGTCTGTCAGGACCCACAGGACGTGATGTCATTAACCTGAAAGTGATGTCATGGTCAGAAACAACATCATCCCTCAGAAAAATTTTAACACAACAAAAATCAAATTAAGTAGGTAAATGAAAAATGTAAATTTTAAAAAAATAAAAACAACCCACCTAAACCTTCCCAGCAGTTACTATTTATTATTTTTTTCATCAGCCTTGGTACATGCTGATCAGTTTGGACTGACAGAAGGCAGTGTGGGGAGGTGTGGATTCCTCAAGCACTCACCCCTTAGTCGGTGCACCCTAGTACAGTCCAGGGTCTCCTAGTCCCCATCCCATTCACTAAATGGGTCAAGTGATGCTTGCAAGTCTTGGCGCCCACCAAGTTCAATTCAGCTCAAGGGACTCAGCGAAAAAAGGCAGGGAAGGGAAGGACCAGGTGGACAGACAGGCGGCTTTGTCCATCCCTCCACAGACTGGGATCCCAGGCCCTTGTTCCTATTGATCTTGGCCAGGGAAGGGATCTGCCATCTCCAGGAATGGCTGATCCTTTAAGGCAGTGGTTCTCAAGCATTTTCTTCTTGAGAAAGACAATCCGTTCAGGACACCCTCAGGAGTGATGTCATCAATTTGGAAGTGATGTCATGGCCAGAAGTGCCATCTAACATAGAGTTGTCATATTTCCTGAAAACAGGGACAATCCTGATTTTTTGGGATTGCGTTTACATACTGTGGGTGTGGCTGTGGGTGGTGTAAGTGGTTAAGACACTGTGCCTGTTAACCAGCAGGCCAGGGTTCAAGACAGGGTGAGCTCCTGTCCTTAACCCAGCTCTGCGATGCAGCTGGAACTAATCATTGGGCTATTTCACTGGCATGGAGAGGGGGGATTTGCTGCTTGGGTAAAGCCTATCCTCCATATTAATCTACCCAGGACTTTGTTCTTTGCATACAGCATCGAGCACGATACCATAGTGCATAGTGATACCATAGACTGATGGATGCCAATACTAATACTAAATCTTTTTTTTAGCCTTGTGTCCTAGGGAAAAAATTGTCCTCCTTCTGCACATACCCACCGTCACGGACCTTTCCTCCAGAAATTTGTCCAGTCTCCTCTTAAAAGTTTTGAGGCTAGATGTCATCATCGGATTCTGTGGCAAGGAGTTCCAACAGCAAATTAAACACCGGGTGACAAACGTTTTCTTGGTTGTCTGTCCAAACTATCCCAACACTAAATTTTAGTGGATGGATGCCAATGCTAATGGTCTACACCAGAAGTCTCATCCCACATTCCATTCCCCTTTGTTAAGATTCCCTGTCTTCCTGCATCCTACATTCTGCTATTTATATGCAAATGTGGAAGTCAGTCTGTCTACTTCTATCTTGCATCTAGGATCACCCATTGCTAATCCTGTTCAGGTATCAAGACATATGGCCGACCAGTCCTTCCCAGTCCTGCCCTTTCCAAGGCTTGACCACACCTCGCTGGATATGCCCTTCTTTGACTTGGGCCTGATTGGGTGATGGTCTTCAGGTCTTCTTTTTGCGAAGTAACAGCCAGATGGTTCACCTAGGGTGTAAAAGATCCTCTGGTTCTGTCTCTTTCCTCTGGTGCCAAGGACCAGACGGCATGGCATGAAGAAAGTAGAAATTGCTTCCCAGCTCCCTTTCTCTCTCCCCAACTCCTCTCTTTGCCTCCAGCTATCCTGAACCCCTTTTTTCCTTTGGTACACACACTATGGCGCAAGCGGTAAAGACGCTGTGCCTCTTAACCAGCAGGCCAGGGTTCGAGACCTGGGTCAGCCCCACAAGACAGGGTGAGCTCCTGTCCTTAGCCCAGCTCAGCGACGCCAGCTGGATCCAATCATATCGGCTCTGCCTTTCCATTGGACTAATTCAGTGGCATGGAGAGGGGGGATTTGCTGCTTGGGTAACAGCCTATCCTCCATAACACTCCAACCCAGGCTTTCGTGCTTCGCATGCAGTGTATGCAGCGCCAAGCACGATACCATAGTCTTTCAAGACTGACGGAGGCCTGCTATGCAAGGAATAGGTACACTTCATCTCATGGTATTGAATGTATGTAATTTTACTTTATGCCTTAAAACAGGAAAGTCTGTTTCTCTGTGATAAGTTTTCCTAAGTTGTTCCCTCTCTACTGAGGGTATACCCTCTGCATGATGCTGTTTGATTTAAAAGTCCACCCTTAGATCCTATGACCAAAGAGGCAGTGCTAAATTCCCCTTACAAGTGTTGTATGCTGCACTGTTGGTAGCATCCTGTGGCAGGGAGTTTCACAGATGCTGGGTAAAAAAATATTTTCTCTTGTCCGTCCCAACTCTCCCAACATTCACTTTTAGAGGATGTCCCCTAGTTCTGGTGTTAGGTGGAAGGGAAAAGAACAGCTCTCTGTCCACTCTGTGGCTCCTACCAGTGGCTCAGATCAATACTGTGAATTCTACTGATTGATATTTAGGGAGGGAAACTGCACAAGAAGTGGTATGGAAAGCATGAAACTGAACGCCTTCCCGTCTCATGTTATCTCCTGAACAGGCACTGAAATGGCATCAACGTCACATTCCAGAGCATCCCACCTTCATCATGGAGCAAAATCGGTCCATCTGCACCACTGAATTCAATGGGGCTTACTTCCAGGAAAGTGTTCTTAGGATTGCAGCCTAAGAAGTGTTGAGGGCTGTAAAAAAATTGAAATGTAAAATATAAAATAAATACTTTTCGCTCTTAGGAGGCCTGAAGCTTCCTGCAGGACAGTTGGAGTCTTGCCATGGGCTATATCTGGCAATCCTGGGAGGGATTTGGAGACCTCAGGACTAGAGCCATGAACTCTTTCCCTTGCTGTGCATGGTATGTGCACAAGTTCCCTGCACAGTCTATGCACCAATCTTTTTAGCCTTCTGTCCTGGGAAAAAATCTATGGGAATCTATGGGAAAGTTGGGAATGAGACCAACTTTGCCATGTGGCATTTTAAGACTTTGAGTTCAGCATCTCTTGGCTTCCACCTGGAATTGGAGGGTCCAGATTTGGATGCTCTGCAGAATGCTTTTCCTCTGGGCTGACCAGCACCTAGAGGGTTAAACTTTGGAGTCATATGGGGGGTGGAGAAGTGCTTTCCTGTTTTGCGCCTTCCTTTGGCCCCTTCATTTGTCCACCCCACTCTTGTGTGTTCAGCAGATTTCCTTGGTGAGTGTGCAGCTCTGGGAGCAGGGTTGGCATCTGTTCCCAAAAGCAGAGACAGTCTGGATTTGGGGGGGATTGTGCCCACATTCTGGCAAATGGGACAGAGGATCCTATCCTGACTTTCGGGAAGAGAATTATGGCAACCCCACCTTGGAGGCAGAGGGGAATCTCAAGTGGGTGGGAAAGGAGCCCCGGCACAAGAGCCATGGGGAGGCTTTTTTCAGGACATATGGCAACCCTGATCCAGTTACACAAAGAATTAATTTGGGAAAGGCCTGAAGGTTATTATAAGCAACTTGTGATTGTTTTAGTGTAGTAACGCTAAGGTTAAATCCTGACTCAGTCTATACGGTATATATTGTTGGTTGGTTGATTGTTGATTTATGTGTGGCAAGTGAAAAAGAAAAACAATTAAAAGTTTTCCGTTTCCTAATGTACGCCTGCCTGACTGCTAAAAGGTTTAAACTCTAGATAAACTCAGTTCTGATCAGTTAAGGCATAAAGCACAATCCTAATCATGTCTACTCAAAAGTAAGATGCTCTAGGGGGAATTCCTGCTGCAGGCAGGGGGTTGGACTAGATGACCTACTAGGTCCCTTCCAACTCTATGATTCTATGATTCTAAGCACCATTGTGTTCAATGGGTCTTACTCCCAGGAAAGTGTCTTTAGGATTGCAGCCATAGTGTCTCTTTGTCCTAGGGTATATAAGGAGGTCTGTCTCAGAGAAGGCAGAGACCACCGGAGACACCGGATACCATCTGTGATAGTAACTAAGCTCTATGAGAGACCACCAGAGACTCCTGAGACACTGTCACCAAGTTTCCCTCTGAAGGAACCATTGGAGAGCCTTGGGAATAGAGTTGCTCGGATCAGTCATGTAAATCCTATTGATTGATATTTAGGGAGGGAAACTGCACCTATCGCACAATTAGTGAAGTCCGCAAAGGCGCAAAAGTGAACAACTTCCTATCTTCTCTTATCTCCTGAAAAGGCGCTGGAATGACATCAGTGCCACATTCCAGAGCATCCCACCTTCATCATGGAGCAGAATCAGGCCCCTCCTCTGCCTGCTCAGGTAAGGGGCTGATCTGGGGTGGGAGGAGTGGAAGAAACCTTTCAATAAATAGCAAGCCTTCTTGCCTCCCAGCTTTGGCTACTGACACATCAGCTGAGTTCTGACCTCAAAAACCCTGACATCTTCTGAGCTTCCTATAGGGCTGTAGCTGGTCCCATCTGCAAAAGGAGAAGTAAATTAGGCACCCTTGCGGTCAAATGTGGCCATTAGACCCCAGAGGGGCAGACTAAGGGCCCAATCCTTTCCAATGTTCCAGCACTGATGCAGGCTTGCCAACAGGGCGCACAATGCATCGTGCAATGGACAGTAGTCATAGAGGGAGTGAATGCTCCTTTAGTTCAGGGCTGCATTGCAGCTGCATCAGACTGGAAAGTTGGATAGGTTTGGGTGCTAGGAGGAGAGAGGAGGAGATTGTAGAATCATAGAATAGTAGAGTTGGAAGAGACCCATAGAATTGTAGAGTTGGAAGGTAATCTAGTCCAGCCCCCCTCCCTGTAGCAGGAAATCCTCCTAGAGCATCTGCGACAGATGCTCGTTGAGCCTCTGCTTGAAGATCCCCAGTGAGGGAGAGTCCACCACCTCCCTTGGCAATCTCTTCCACTGCCGAACCGCCCTCACCATCAAGAATTTTTTTCTGGATATCCATCCAGAAACTCCTTTCTTGCAGTTTGTCCCCATTGGTTCTAGTTCTGCTTTCAGAAGCAGCTATGAACAAATTGGCCCCTTCCTCCCTATGACAGCCCTTCAGGTATCTGAAGAGGGCAATCATGTCTCCTCTCAGCCTCCTCTTCTCCAGGCTGAATATCCCAAGTTCCCCCAACCTTTCCTGGTAGGGCTTCCCTTCCATCCCACTGATCATTCTTGTCGCTCTCCTCTGGACTTGCTCCAGTTTGGCTGCATCTTTCTTCAAGTGAGGTGCCCAGAACTGAACACAGGACTCAAGGTGAGGTCTCACCAATGCTGAATAAAGAGGAACTTGAACTTCTGGAAGCTACAGACCTCTTAATGCACCCTAAAATGGCATTTGCCTTCTTTGCAGACATATCACATGCTGACTCATGTTCAGCTTGTGATCCACGGCGACTCCAAGATCCCGCTCACATGTTGTGCTGCCAAGCCAAGTATCCCCCATTTTATAAATGTGTTTTTGGTTTTTATTGCCTAAGTGCAGAACCTTCCACTTCTCCCTGTTGAAGTTCATTCTATTTGTTACAGCCCAGGATTCCAGTTTATCCAGATCCTCCTGGAGGTTTCTCCTTCTTCTGTTGTGTTTGCTAGTCCTCCCAGCTTGGTGTCATCCATAAATTTGATCAGACTCCCCCTTATCCCTTCCTCCAAGTCAATGATGAAAATGTTAAAGAGAACTGGGCCCAAGACAAAGCCCTGGGGCACCCCACTTGAAACCGACCTCCATTTTCATGCAGACCCATTTACTAAAACCCTCCATCGAGCCCATTGTGAAGCCACCTAACAATTGCCCCATCTAGCCCATATTTTTCCAACTTCCCAGTTAAGATGTCATGTGGGACCTTGTCAAATGCTTTGCTGAAGTCAAGATAAATGACATCCAGTGGTGGGCAGCAGCAGGTTCACACCTACGCTATAGAACCGGTTCTTAACAAGAGATAGTACATATAAAGTTTAAAAATAGCCATTTAAAAGTGGCTGCCAGATGGACAGAGAACCGGTTCTTAATTTCTTTGAAGCCCATCACTGATGACATCCACATCATTGCCATGTCCAGTAAGCTCATAACCCGATCAAAAAAGGAGATCAGATTTGTCTGGCAAGATTTATTCTTGGTCAATCCATGCTGGGTTCTTTTGATCACCAAGTACTTGTCTAGATGTGCACAAATTGTGTGTTTTATGATTTGTTCTAATACCTTCTCTGGGATTGAAGTCAAACTGACTGGTCTATAAATTGCTACCGAGGTGCTTGGATTGCCCATTGATGACACTGATGAGGTACTATTTCCTCTGCTTCCTGAGCCACATATGTTTTTCTGGCTGACTTCCACATCGTTTGAGAAGGCTCAGTATTTTAGAGCCACAAGTAACTCACCTCCTTGTTTCCTTCTCAGTGGAATTCCCCAAACCTGCCTTCATTTCCCTGCTGGAAGAAGGAGAAGAGGCATTTTCCCAGGATCTCCAGGAGGGAGAAGAGAAATCAGAAGGTGAGTTAGTTATGCTCAGCACTCCCTTTAACATGGGAGTATGTTCAGCCCAGGGTATGCTTAGTAAAGGGACCAGAAAGGTGCTGGGATTAATGGGACACTGCGCCCCAGCAGAAATTTCCTCTTGTATGCAATTTGTCAAGAGGGGTCAGCCTGGTCCTCCTCTGCCTTATGTTCTCTTCACCTGCAGGCAATGATATCTGCCTGGCTCAGCTGCAGCCTGAAAGTGTCCCTGAGATCAGAGACACTGGCAAGGGTTGGGCGCTACAGGAATGCATTAGAAAGGGTATCTATATAAAACTGAAAAGTTACTGACACATCAACGCTCAGCCAAAACCAGCAGAACTTGAAGCGTGAAATTTGGGGAGGGTGTTCCTTTGGTGATGGAGGGACCATCTAAGAACTGGTTTTTGGAAATTTAAACCAGAAGGGGGTGAAAAGTGGCAAAACGCGTTTTCCTCCCTATACTTTACATTGAAGAATCCCTGACTGATTAATGTCAGCCCCAACCCCTGAACTGAGAAACATGAAATTTGGGGAGGGTATTTCTTATGTGACATGAGCACCCACTGGGAACCCATTTTAAGGAGTTTAACCGCAAAGGGGGTAAAAAGGGGTGAAAAGGAATTTCTCCTATATTTAATATTGAACCCTGACTGATCAACACCCAACATAAACCAGTATCTAGAAGCATGAAATTTGAGGAGCTTATTCCTTCTGTGATGTAAGTACCCACTAAGCACCAACCTGGTGCTCAGAGTGCTGGTGCCCGGTGGTACCTGCTGCCTAGCGTTGTCCCTTGTGCCCAGTGGTGCCTGGTGCCCAGCAAGGATTCCCAGTGCATAGTAGGGATGCCATGTGGTTTTCATTGGTGCCTTGTAGGACCCACTGCCTGCTGGTTTCCGGTGCCTGTCGGTGCCCAATGGTGTCCAGTGCCTGCTGCTGCCTGGTGCCAGGTATCCACCAATGCTTGCCGGTACCCAATTGTACCCAGTTCCCACAAATATTCTGGACATTTTTCTCCCACAGTGATGAGTTCCTTCTTCTAGTTGAGAATAAAACGGCATAAATTATATTGCCAACTAACAATACACAGGAAATGGAGACGTTTCAGAGGAGCGCGACCAAAATGATGGCTGGTCTGGGTCACCTTCTGTATGAGGAAAGGCTACAGAGTTTGGGGCTCTTCAGTGTGGAGAAGAGGCGCTTGAGGGAGGACATGATTAAGAGGTACAAACTATGCAAGGGATGGATAGAGTGGACAGAGAGATGCTCTTTTCCCTTTCATATAATATCAGAACTAGGGGACATCCACGCAGATGTAATGTTGAGAGGGTTAGGACGTGCAAGAGAAAATATTTCTTTACTCAGTATGAAGTTGGTCTGTGGAACTCCCCGCCTGCCTCTGGATGTGGTGATGCCTCAATTCCTCTAAGAAGGGATTGGACAAATTCCTAGAGAAAAGGACCATCACAGGTTACAAGCCCTAATGATTCTGAGTATATTTTTTGTATAGCTATTTTCTGTGCTTCCTCCAAAGAGCTCCCCCAAACCTGGCTAGAAAGAGGAGCTGCCTTGTCCTGGAGTCCCAGGTGGGGGATGCATCAGGAGGGAGCTGTTTTGCTGGGTTGTAGTTTCTGGAGAGGGTGTATTTGGACAGAGTACATGTGCCAAGTTCTCCAACGGACAGTTCTTGTGGCTTCTGCTGTGCTTTTCCATCCTTTCCTTTCAAGATATCCTTGATTAGGGCCTTAGCAGAGCCAAGAACCTCAGCAGAGCTAGGAACCTCTCACTTCCAAATTGCTCCCCCAAACCTGAAAGAGGAGCTTCTGTCTCCACTTACATCTCTACCAGCATAACGTTCCTCTTCTTTGCCTCCTTTTCTGGCAGTTGGAACTGTGTCCAGAGCTCATGCTGTCTGCTGGCAACTGGAAGTCTACTCAAGGTAAGGAAAGGGAACATTTGTTTCTTTCCCAGTGTCAAGCTCCAGCAGCCACTAGGGGTATGCTTGGAACGGGACTAGCCAAATAACTGGCGCTGATCTGAGTAGAACCACATAAGACTTTCAGGAGCAGGAGGAGAGGATCCTGAAAGACTTTCACAGCCAGATCCAGCAGCAGCCTTGGTCACCCTCCCTGTGTTCTCCTGGGCCTGAAACATCCTCACCCCCACTTTCCTGCTCCACCTTCTCTCCATCCTCCTTCTGTCTCAGAAATCTCTTCCTGCCACTCAGAAGGGAAACGTATCTCCAATGGCTCCTGGTGGTCCTCCTCACCAGCACTTTTGTCCTTCTGTCCACCATAGTTGATGTCTTCAGCAGCTTTGTGACAAGCTCGACCTGGCAGCAGATACTTCGGACCGAAGGGAAACCTATTCATCTCTGGAAAGGTGCTTCTTCTACCCCCAGGACAACTCCTATACCCAATGTTAAGGTTACGCCATGGCTCATATTTGGAGTTCCAATCTGGCCATCAGCATTTAGTGTAGAAACGGAAAGGGTGGAAGCATCATTTCCATACAGGATCTTAGGGTGACCTCACTGCATGTCCTGCTAGCATGAACCAGGTTCCTCCAATATTGGCATATGTCTGTTTTTCAGCTGACCAGAACTGCATCTTGAAGAACATGATTCTGACAGGAGATCACATGCTCTCAAAACCTGCTCACCTCTGCACCTGCACCTACCAAGAACATGCGGAACTCTCTTCCTCAGAGACCCCCAAGCACCCCAGGCACATTTGCATCTCAGAAACCATGTCCTTCCATAAAGTCTTCTTCAAGCAAGCTTTGAAGGCCTAGAGATGGGCAGGGCTGAACTCTGCTTGTGGTGCAGGGGCACACGAGACCCTGGTATATGGACTTTAAGAGCATATGAAGAGCCTCTGCTGGATCAGGCCAAAGGCCCATCTAGTCCAGCTTCCTGCATCTCACAGTGACCCACCAGATCCCTATTCAGGGAGCACACTGAATCCTGTATCCAGGTGCTCCCCCTGCATCTGGCAGTCTGAGGTTGTCCACCTCCACACACACCCCTCATGGCTTGTCAACTGTGATGGTTCTTTCCTCTAGTGATGTGTCTAATCCCTTCTTCAAGGCCTTGAGGCTAGATGCCATCACAAACTCCTGTGGCAGGGAGTTCCACAGACCAACAACACGCTGGGTCAAAAAATATTTTTTTGTCTGTCCTAACTCTCCCAAGATTCAATTTTGGTGAATGTCCGCTAGTTCTGGTGTCATGTGAAGGGGAAAAGAGCATTTTTCTATCCACTCTATCCATCTCTTTCTTAATTTGTATGTCTCCATCATTTGTGTGTCTGCCAATCATGTACTTTAAGACTGACCTGGGTACAGGAGCATGTGTACCCACCTGAGTCAAGCATACTTGCATACACACCTATCATGTATGGCTTGACTCACTGTGTGACCCACCAGAGGAACTGGAGATGGGCTCTGTCACTGAATCTCTTCACTTGACCCCATAATATGTACCACATATTATACCAGACTCTGTATTTATTTTATTCCAAGAAGGATAAATATACCTGCTCTCTGAAAAGGGGAGACACTGAGAAACACACCTGGAAATTTGAGGGTATTCGACGGAGTTCCTCTCAGCTGGGCAGTCGTTCCGGATGGATCTTCCCTGCACAGTTTCTGAGATGTCCCCCTGCTATGTCCTCCTCAGTTCCTTCTTCTGAGAGCACAACATCGTCTCTGGATCTTCTGAATCAGGAAGGGGTTGGAAGGTCCTCTTTGGCTGCAAAGACCAGGTTTTCCTTATGATTTTTATTGCAAACACTAAACATGATGACAGAGGCTGTGGTGGCGCAAGTGGTCACAGGCAAGGGTAACAGGCAGGCCAGTGTTTAAGACGCAGGTCGTACAAGATGGGATGAGACCCTGTCTTAACTCCTGCCAATGTCTGAAAGCACGTAAATGCAGGTAGATAAACAGATATATCTTCAGTGGGAAAGTAAAACAGCGTTTCATGCGCCTTCAGCAGTCATGCCAGTCCCATCACCACAGATGTGTCTTTGGACAACTCTGGTTCCAAAGGTTTGAGAAACAGGGATGAACACCGCGCCTTACAGTTGGTCACGACTAGCACGACTGTGGGGGACAACTTTACCTTTTTAAAGATATTGACAACAAATAAAACACTATATAAAACTGAAGAGTCACTGACTGAATCACTCTCTAACACATCCGTGCCCAGCCAAAACCACCAGAGCCAGAAGTGTGAAATTTGGGGGATTTCTTCCTTCTGTGATGGAGGCACCCACTAAGAACCAATTTTGGGAAATTCAAACTAGCAGGGGATGAAAAGGGGTGCAAGAGATTTTGCCCTATATATAACTGCCTGATCAACATTCAGCCCCACCCAGTGAACCTAGAAGCGTGAAATTAGGGGAGGGTATTCCTTCCGTGATGCAAGCATCAAATAAGAACCCATTTGCTGTAGTGCCTGGTAGGGATGCCCAGTGCCCAGCAGTGCCTGGTGGTGCCAGCTGTCTGCATCTGCCATGCAAAGAAGTCCTGCACAGCCGAGTCCAGCTGTCTGTTGGATGCCTGAAGATCAGTCCTGCCAGGCTGTGGGGGTTGCAGTGGGGCTGGCTGGGGGGAAGGAGACGCCAGATCTCCCAGACCTCCACCTCCTGCTCCAGCTGAGGGCAGAACAGAGGCAGCTGTTGTCTGGTGCTCTGAACTGGGGGGTCTTCAGCACCCCTTTCGCTGCCCCCCATCCCATCCCTTGGCTTCTGCCTTTGTATGCCTTGGCTTTGCCCCCACCGGTCCTCCATCCCCCCTGGCATCAGCATCAGCTCCCCCCAACCTGAGCTCCTCTCTCCCCCCATCCCCTCCACTCCCACCCCCAGTACTGGCCCTCCTGCTGCTCCCCAGAAGGATTCAGGAGAAGGAAGGAAAGAAAGAGGAAAGGATGGAGGGCACTCCAGGAAAGGGTTGTCCTTCTCCTGTCCCCATCTTAACCCTCGCAGTACTAGGCAGGGGAGAGGAGGATGAGGAAGGGAGGATCTTTATGGAAGTGTCACCTGAAACCAAGTTACAAAGACAAGGACCTGAGAAGCGGAGGGAGTTTCAAAAAGTTTTATTCAGCTGAATGACCAAGCTGAGCAAATGGGCTCTGGGTGTTTGGCCCCAGCAATGTTTGCATCACAACTTTATACTGAAGGTCATCAAAGAGGCGGGGGCGGGCTGGTGACATGATTCCTTAGCATAGTTTCTGACTTTCCTTCACATAGTTTCTACTGCGCAAGTAATTTTAAATTTTCCACTAAGGTCGTTGCAGGTGCAAAACGGAACCCACTATGGGGTTGTGGGGAAGCTTCAAAGGGTATTTCAACGGGCTTCTAACTATCCAAACAAGGTCTTGTGGTTATGTTTCTGCTCTACAAACTTGCATTGCAAAGCTCTGTAACTCCTCTGCTTAAGAATGCAATTGCAAATCAATACAAATCAATACTTACAGAATTAAAGCTTTAGCCTCATCTCTCAGAAGGAGGAAGGTCTCTCCTCCTCCTCCTGTCCAGGCTGCCCCTGCGCTCCCTCCTGCCCTCCCCCTTGCAGAGCTCCTTCGCCCCCCTCCAGCTACGCCCCCGCCCAGCTCTGCCTGCAGGTGGAAGGAATAGATCCCAACCTGGATACTCTGTTGCAGACCCAGCAGGGGAGCAGGTCACTGACTGCAAGGGGGTTACTTGCGAGTAGAGCTGCCTGGAGGGGAGAAGCCCTGATCCTGTGCAGAGTCTTCTGCATGCTGAGCATCTCCAGTGGCGTAGCTGGAGGGGGCAGCACTGAGTCCTGCAGGGAGCCCCCTTTGGAGCCACTCTGGGCAGGGGCAGCAAAAGGGAGTCCCAGCACAGGCTTCCCTCCTGACCCCTAGCTGGGATCCATTCCTAGGAGAAGGACCAGCACAGGCTCCAGGCAGGAGGACTCTCTGTGGAGATGCACCTGGATGCAGGTCTGTGCTCCGCTGTGGGATGCAGGAAGCTGGACTAGGGGGCCTTTGGCCTCATCCAGAGAAGGCTCTTCTCATCTTCTCCAGAATTTCCTCCAATGCTCTCCAAACTTCCAGCAGGAACTTTCAAGCCATCCAGCTGTAAACAGTGCCATGTAATACTTGCAGTGTGGAAAGAGCTACAGCTGCAGCTCAGCTCTGACTTTGCATTGATATGCGTGGACTGTGAAGGATATCTATCCCTCTATCCATCCCTTGCATAATTTGTATGTCCCCCTCAGGCTCCTCTTTTCTAGACTGAAGAGCCCCAAAAGCTGTAGCCTTTCCTTATACAGGAGGTGACCCAGACAATCATTTTAGATGCTCTCCTCTGAACTTCTCCATGTCCTCTCTATCCTTTTTGAGATGTGGCAACCAGAACTGGACACATGACTCCAAATGTGGCCTCACCATTGACTTGTACAATTGCATTAGAATATTAGCTGCTTAATATCTTTTCTAATGATTCTATGGGAAAATCAAACCTGTGAGGATCTCCCCCCTTTATGAACCGCAGTGAGTGTGTGGAAAAGTCCCATTCGTACGTTGTGGGGATTAAAAAGGTTGAGTGATTCCAGGCTTCTAAATCAGCAAAATTAGAAAAGTATGTTGCTGAGAAACACACAAGAGTGTTGTACTGCTGTTAGTAAGAAACACGGAATTTGAACTCCACATAAACGACTGTCACAAGATAACTAATGATTGTATTGAAACCTGCTTGTACTTTTTTGGAACTGCACAAGACAACATAAACTCATAAGAAAAGCAATGCTTTAAAGAACGGAACAAGCCGCATGGTACATATTTGTATAGTAATGAAGAAAGATCATGTAAAGCTTTCCTGCCACAAGATCAGAAGTCCAACTCTCCTTTTAATTAATCAGCTTGTCCAGTATGTTTGGTTATTTCTGCTGCTGTTAGTTTCTGTTTCTGTTGCTGTTATTTACACTGTTAGTTACACTTCAGTTATCTTGCTTCATAAATATGGGATGGGCTCTGGTAGTCGATGTAGAGCTTCCCTGAGAGAACTACTTGGTCTCTTATTTGCTGTATTCAAGCTCCCCTCTGCCTTGGGACACCCCCAGCACGTGCCCCCGGCATCTTGCAACAGATTCCAAGAATGGAATTGGCCTTCTTCACTGCTGCAGCAAAGTAAATCAATTAAAGAATTATGATTTTGTTGTATGGGGTTGCCGTAAATTTATGGGCCCTGAATGCCAAATGACTGAGCTATGCTACTGGTGTACACGGGGTAGACACCTTGGCGGTTTGGAGGCAGGCTGTGGCAACATTGCTGTGCATTGCAGAAACTGCCCAGCTCCTGAGACTGACTGAGTCTTGTGGGCTGACTGTGGGAACTCTGGGCCACAGGTGTGTTTTCAGTGTTCCAACTAGAAGGAAGTTGGAACTATTTGTACTATTAAGTATTGGAACAACTATTAAGTTGGAACTATTTGTACTATTAAGTACAAAACTAAAAAGTTGCGCTATTTGTACTCCACTCCCTCCAGTCAGGATTTTTTTAGGGTTTTCCCCGCTTTCCTTTAGAGCTGCCCCTGCTCCTGAGAAGCTGTTTTCTCTGCCATGGAGGTCCATGTTTGGGGTGACATTTTTCCTGCTTCCCAGAGATCCCCAGCCCTGCTTCGCTGCACTTAGGCAGGCTTGATGCTGTTTGGTGGTCTGTCCCTCCTAAGGGGATTTCCGCTCTTGACATTTATCAGGAACCCCAACCCGGGTGATGTGGGTTGACGAGCTCTCTCCCCCGGGGGTTTCCATAACTAACGAGTCGCTCCCCCCGTTGAAGTAATTCCAAGGAGGCATGTGAGGTATCGTAACAATCACTTCTTGACTTCCATCCATTTTTGGAGGCACTTCACTTGAACAGTTACAGCAACAATGAATAGGTAGGTAACACAACCCACGTCTCTAGGGTGTCCAAACTCTACCTTCCCACGTCAACAGGTAAGTATACATGCTTTACATAACCAATCCTTCCAAACAGGTAAGTATCTCAGTCTTTCTTCGGGCCAGGCCTCCATGTAACACAAGCACAGTCACTGTCCCTCCTTCTCATTGCTCCTCCTGACCCAGACTGCCTTGTTTCCTGCCCTTTTTCTCTTTTATTAATAGCATGGGCTCTGCCCTCTGGGGAATTTTCCCCCCTCACCCCGGGGAGGAGGTGGGAGGTTCCACCACCATTCTGGCCCTCTAGTAGGTTCCGGCCTCCTAAGAGTGAACCCCTCTCCAAGGGCCATCCTAGGCCCCCTCTTGGCCAACCATTCCCTCAGTTCTGCAGCCTCCCTCCACTTCCTCTGGTTTTCTTCATACTCTTTGAGGGACCTCTCCACCTCCTCAGGGTCCTCCACCCTGTTCCATATTTCTTCAGTTTCTTTGTCCATGGCTTCCTGCTCTTCTGGAGTTATCCTGGAGACTGGCACCCGGACAGCTGCCCCGCAATGACAGTCCGGATCCCCCTCCTCATAGGACATCTCCAGGAACATAAGGTGCTCCGCCAGTTCTTCCTCCGGGGTCTGTTTCCTGGGTCCCCCACAACATTTCTGGGGCTTTTCCCTGCTTTGCCTTGGAGCTGCCCCTTTGGAGCCACAGTTTGAGAAACACGACCTCAGAGGATTCATCACACTGTAAAAAATTGTATCAATTTTGAAAAAAGGAAAAACTAAAAGAAGAGAAAAATAGAAGAAAGATATTCTTGAAAGATATATGGCCAGCATATTGCCATATAAGATAGTATGAATTTTGGAGATAATTTTCTGAAATGGACAAGATCAATCTATATATATATATAAGAGAAAAATCACTCACTCATTGGCTCACTGTCTCACTGACTGACTGACTCATCACCGCCCTGCCAAAACCGCTAGGCCTAGAAGCGTAAAATTTGGGGTGGGTGTTCCTTCCGTGATGGAAGGGTGCACTAAGAACCGGTTTTCGCAAATTCCAACCGGAAGGGGGTGAAAAGGGGCGCAACGCGTTTTCCTCCCTATACTTTGCATTGAGAATTGCTGACTCATCAACATTCTGCCCCAACTGCTGGGCCTGAAGCATGGAATTCTGGGAGTTCCTTCTGTCACCTGAACTCCCACCAAGAACCATCTGGAGAAATTTAACCCTTCAGGGGCTGAAAAGGGGTCAACGTGTTTTTGTCCTATACTTAACAAGGGAGACTGACCATCATCCAGCCACTTTGGTGCTCGGTGCCTTGTGCACTGGGGGTGGGGATGTTGTTCAGAGGAAGAGGTTGCACTGGCGAGGATGCTGTGCATGGGGGGAAGTTGAGCATGTGGGGTTGGTGTGCATGGGGAAAGTTGCACATGCGGGGTTGATGCGCATGGGGTAAGTTGCGCATGGGAAGTTGATGCACATGGGGGAGTTGTGCATGGGGGGTTGATGCGCATGGGGGAAGTTGCACGTAGGGGGTTGATGTGCATGGGGAAGTTGTGCATGGGGGTTGATGCACATGGGGGAACTTGTGCATGGGGGTTGATGCGCATGGGTGAAGTTGCACATGGGGGGTTGATGTGCATGGGGAAGTTGTGCATGGGGGATTGATCAGAGGTGGGCACGGGCCTATTTGTTCCAGTTCAGGAGGGGGGGTTCTTCCAAAACCCCTGCTGCTGGCGAGCCGCCAGCGGCGGGGGCCCCCCAGAACCATGAGGACCAGTTCCTTCCTCCCCCCAGCCGAGGGGAGGCAAGCTGGGATGCTGCGCGGCTCCACCGCACTCTTCCTTCCTCTCCCAGGCCAGCGGGAGGCACAGAGCCCCAGCCTACAGAGGTCTACTCTGAAGTAAGTCCCAGTATAGTCAATGGGACTTACTCCCAGGAAAGTGTGGAGAGGACTGCAACCTCAGAACCCCATCCTATGCAGGTCTACTCAGAAGTAAGTCCCAGTATAGTCAATGGGGCTTACTCCCGGGAAAGTGTGGAGAGGACTGCAACTTCAGAGCCCCATCCTATGCAGGTCTACTCAGAAGTAAGTAATTTTATTTTTATTTTTTAAATTTTCTTAATTTTTAAATTAAAAACCTCCCCGCCCCCTGACCCTGGCCCCGCCCAATTCCGGAGAACCAGTTCTTGGGCCAGGCGGGGCCCACCCCTGGTGATGCATATGGGGGGATGGCATACGGGGGAATTTTACTCCCGCCACTTTTACTCCCGCCACGCAGGTACGCCTTTCGCTAGTTTATAATATACAATTAGCTCAAGTGGCTGTGAATGGGCAGTTCACTAAGACTCTTGAGATACAAAAGGGACATGACAAGGATGTCCTTTATCACCACTTTTGTTGATACTGGTTTTGTACTAAATGGAGACATTACACAAAATGACAGGCTAAGAAAGGTGAAAATCGAGTATTCATCACACTTTCCGTTTAGCCGAGTAACCAACGACTCGCCCAAATACTGGAGATGTGAACAGCAACAGTTTCTGGCAGGGGAGAATTCAAGCTCAGTTTTAATCAGCATTGTGGTTTTAACTTTGGGAGGATAAGAAGCTATTTCATCATTGGTGTAATAGTGGTTGTGGTGGTGTGTGTGCGTGTGGCGCAAATGGTTAAGACACTGTGCCTGTTAACCCGTCAGCCAGGGTTCGAGACCCAGATTCCCACAAGACAGGGTGAGCTCCTGACCTTAGCCCAGCTCATGCTTCATATTCAGCGTCGAGCAGATACCATAGTCTTCAAGACAGATGGATGCCAAGTTTAAGGTGTGTGTTTGTGTGTCCTCTTCATTACCCTTCAGCACAACACCAATTAACCAGTATTCTTTCACCTACTGTATACGCATCCCTTTACGAGGACATAAAAGGATTTGGGGGAGAAAACTTACTTCCATGACTATACTGCAATCAGAGTCACAGTGCAACAGACTGTGCAATACTCTAGACACAGCTGGGCCCACTTGAGTCCCTTCCACTAGCCCAGGAGGATCCAAAACATGTTGTAAAGCAGTGGTACGCGAGCATTTCAGCCTGGGACCCCCTTCTAAGACTGAACACCTGTCCGCCTCCCTAGAAGTTATATCATGGCTGAAAATGGCAGTAAATGTGTCCAATGCCAGATTCCAAGATGGTTGCACCCAGTTTTTCGTGACCCCTCCTGAATTGAAGTTTTGACACCCCCCAAAGTTCCCTGACTATGAATACCACTGCTGTAAAGCATCCTTGTATCTCCTCAGACATCAGCTGTGCTGGTATATTAGGTCATGGAAGCTCAATCTAGCCCTTGCGCTGACAGAGACAGGTGGGAAGGAGGTGATGTGTGGTGGGCAGAGGGTGGCAGGCAGGGAACGGGCAGACCTGGGCAGCTTAGATCTGCACCACTCAGCAGGGTAAAGGGAATTAACTCAGACCAAGCTACAATGATACAAGAGATCAGGCAAAAGGCCTGCTGGGTCCAGCACAAATTAGGATTGATTTCTAGGGGGAAAGCAGCAGACATACCCATGGACAGTGCTGAAATGACCCTCTCAAAATGTCCGACACCCTTCTTTAAATAACGTTGCCATTGCTACTGAGAAGTGAACCCCGATCCATCAAGTCAGTTTGCAGGAGCATTCTAGATGTTCCCTTCTCTTGGTAGGTTGCCAACCTTCAGGACATGCCCCAACCCATAGATACAAAAATCCCACAAATGCTGAACTTCCAACCCCTAAAAAAGTACCGGTAAATGGAAAGGAGTTGTGTCTGGACTGCTGCATCACTATGCAACCACTGCTCATTCCCAGAAGCAAAGTCTGGCGCATGAGGCTGAATTCCACTAAATGGGCAGATGCCTCTGGATGTGCCTGCAGCTGCAGCTTTTTCAGTTTTGGCTGATAACCACATCCCTCCCAGACTTTCTCAGACACTTGCCACGTGGAAAGCTTCACCAAACACTATGCCTGGCACTGTGTAGATGCCCTGCTGTACATGTGGACAACTTCAAAATGCCAGACACGGGAGGGCACCTGGATGCAGGTGTCATATGTGCTTCCTGAGGCATCTGGTGGACTGAACCACTGTGTGAGATACAGGAAGCTGGACTAGATGGCCCTTTGGCCTGATCCGGCAGATGTTCTTCTTATGCATACTTATTTATTTATCTATTTATCTATCTATCATATGGCAAATACATGGACTTATAATAGTTCAGACGCTAGTGTCCAGTCCATCCAGCCATTCAAGGAACAAGAGGACAAGCCCCACTCAAAATGTAGGACAGCCAAGAAAAATGTAGGACGTGACAAAATAAAGGCTAAAAATACTCATATACTGTATTATATTATATTGTAATATACTATGCTAGCGAAAAACGTGGGCTAGCTTAGCCTAGCAGTTATTTCAAACACAATTTGCATTTGTTGTTCAACCTCAGCTGGCTGGTGGTTCGAGTCCCGTGGCGCTTCCTGGCCATTATATTTTTGTGGGCTGTGGGTGGTGCAAGTGGTTAAGACACTGTTACTGAAAACCAGTGAGCTCCTGTCTTTAGCCCAGCCCTGCAACGCAGCTGGAACCAATCATTTCGGCTCTGCCATTCCAATGGACTTTTTCAGTGGTATGGAGAGGGGGGATTTGCTGCTTGGGTAGCAGCCTATCCTACACATTAATCTACCCAGGCCTTCATGCTTCGCATGCGGTATCGAGCATGATACCATAGTCTTTCAAGTCTGATGGATGCCAAGTTAAGCGAAAAGCGTACCTGCGTTGTGGGAGTAAGATTCCCCTGTACGCCATCCCTCCATGGCGCATCAACCCACCATGCGCAACATCCCCCCATGCACCCCTCCCTCTGAACAACATCCCCCTCAGTGCACCAGACACCAAACACCAAATTGGCTGGATGTTGGTCAGTCTTCCATGTTAAGTATAGGACAAAAACATGCAGCACCCCTTTTCACCCCTTTTCAGTTAAATTTCTCACATGTGCTCTTGGTGGGTGTTCATGTTACATAATGAACTTCCTCCCTGAATTTCATGCTTCTAGGTCCAGGGATTGGGGCAGATTGGGGAAGTCATCGATTCTTCAATGCCAACTATAGGGAAGAAAACGCGTTGCGCGCGCCCCTTTTCATCCCCTTCTGGTTGGAATTTCCGAAAACCAGTTCTTAGTGCTCACTTATTGCACCCAAATTTCACGCTTCTAGGTGCAGCGGTTTTGGCTGGGCATTGATGAGTCAGTGAGTCAGTCAGTCAGTGACTTCTCTCTTATATATATACAGTATATAGTTATGAAGATTGAAAAGACATATTAAACATGACAACAAAGATTAAACATGACAACAAACATACAGCTAAAAAAGAGGAGAAGTCCTGGGAAAAGAGGACATATGGTCACCCTTGGCTCATTGGTGCGGATGGGCTTCACAAGTCACACTTTCTTGTGATATGCAGAAGACTTGGCTCAGAATTATATTGTGGTGACCATCTGTACTCATTTCCAGGACATGTCCTCTTTTTCAGCCTCCTGTCCTGGGAAAAAATCTGTGGGAATCTATGGGAAAAGAGGAATGAGACCAACTTTGCCATGTGGCACTTTAAGGACTTTCAGTTCAGCATCTTCTGGCTTCCACTTGGAACTGGAGGGTCCAGATTTGGATGCTCTGCAGAATATTTCTCCCCTGGCCTGACAGGCACTTAGAGGGTTAAACTCTGGCGTCATATGGGGGTGGAGAAGAGATTTCCTGCTCTGCCCCTTCCTTTCTCCCCACCCACTCTTGTGTGTGCAGCAGATTTCCTTGGTGAGTGTGCAGCCCTTGGAGCAGGGTTGGCATCTGTGCCCAAAAGCAGAGAGTCTGGATTGGGGCGATTGTGTCCACATTCCGGCAAATGGACAGAGGATCCTATCCTGACTTTGGGGAAGAGAATTATGGCAATCCCACCTTGGAGGCAAAGGGGAATCTCAGGGGGTGGGAAAGGAGCCCCGGCATTTTCAGAACGTATGGCAACCCTGATCGAATTACACAAGGAATTAATTTGGGAAAGGCCTGAAGGTTGTTATAAGCAACTTGTGATTGTTTTAGTGTAGCAACGCTAAGGTCAAAACCTGAATCAGTCTATATTGTTGCTTGCTTGGTTGTTGGTTTCTGTGTGGCAAGTGAAAAAGAAAGACAGTGCTACCTAGATTAGATTAAAAGTTCTCCGTTTCCTAATGTACGCCTGCCAGACTGGATAAACCTCACCAGTTCAGATCAGTTAAGGCATAGAGGCTCTTTGTCCCAGGCTATATAAGGAGGTCTGTCTCAGAGAAGGCAGAGACCACCAGATACTATCTATAGTAACTAAGATACTATAGTAACTAAGTTCTATGAGAGACCACCAGAGACTCCTGAGACACTGTCACCAGGTTTCCCTCTGAAGGAACCATCGGAGAGCCTTGGGAATAGAGTTGCTCAGATCAGACATGTAAATACTATTGATTTATATTTAGGGGGGAGAACTGCACCCATCGCACAAGGAGTGAAGTCCAGAAAGGCGCAAAAGTGAATGCCTTCCTTTCTCCTCTTATCTCCTGAAAAGGCACTGAAATGGCATCAACGCCACATGGAGCAGAATCAGACCCCTCCTTTACCTATTCAGGTAAGGGATTGATCCAGGGTGGGGAAGCGGAAGAAACCTTTCAATAAATAGCAGGCAAGCCTTCTTGCCTCCCACCTTTGGCTACTGACACATCAGCTGTGTTCTGACCGCAAGGGCCCTGACATCTTCTGTGCTTCCTATAGGGCTGGCGCTACTCCCATCGGGAAAAGAAGAAGCAAAATAGGCACCCACGTGGTCAAATGTGATCATTAGACCCCAGAAGGATTGGAAAGGCCCAATCCTTTCCAATGTTCCAGCACTGATGCAGGCTTACCAACAAGGCACACAATGCATCGTGCAATGGACAGTAGTCACAGAGGGAATGTTTGCTCCTTAAGTTCAGGGCTGCATTGTAGCTGCATCAGACTGGAAGGTTGGATAGGTTTGGGTGCTAGGAGGAGAGAGGAGGGGATGCTACCGAGGTGCTTGGATTGCCCATTGATTGATAGGAGGAGAGAGGAGGAGATCATAAAATCATAGAATCCTAGAGTTGGAAGAGACCTAGGAGGTGATCTACTCCAGCCCCCTCCCTGTAGCAGGAAATCCTCCTAGAGCACCTCCGACAGGTGCTCGTTGAGCCTCTGCTTGAAGATCCCCAGTGAGGGAGAGTCCACCACCTCCCTTGGCAATCTGTTCCACTGCCGAACCGCCCTCACCAGCAGGAATTTTTTCCAGATATCCAACCGGAATCTCCTTTCTTGCAGTTTGTACCCATTGGTTCTAGTTCTGCTTTCAGAAGCAGCTATGAACAAATGAGCCCCTTCCTCCCCATGACAGCCCTTCAGGTATCTGAAGAGGGCAATCATGTCTCCCCTCAGCCTCCTTTTCTCCAGGCTGAACATCCCAAGTTCCCCCAACCTTTCCTCGTAGGGATTCCCTTCCATCCCACTGATCCTTCTTGTCGCTCTCCTCTGGACTTGCTCCAGTTTGGCTGCATCTTTCTTCAAGTGAGGTGCCCAGAACTGAACACAGGACTCAAGGTGGGGTCTGACCAATGCAGAGTAAAGAGGAACTAGAACTTCTCGTGACTTGGAAGCTCCAGTCCTCTTAATGCAGCCTAAAGTGGCATTTGCCTTCTTTGCAGACACATCACATGCTGACTCATGTTCAGCTTGTAATCCACGGCCACTCCAAGATCCCGCTCACATGTTGTGCTGCCAAGCCAAGTATCCCCCATTTTATACCTATGTTTTTGGTTTTTATTTCCTAAGTGCAGAACCTTCCACTTCTCCCTGTTGAAGTTCATTCTGTTAGTTACAGCCCAGGATTCTAGTTTATCCAGATCCTCCTGGAGGTTTTTCCTTCTTCTGTTGTGTTTGCTATTCCTCCCAGCTTGGCGTCATCCACAATTTTGATCAGGCTCCCCCATATCCCTTCCTCCAAGTTACTGATGAAAATATTAGAGGACCGGGCCCAAGACAGAGCCCTGGGGCACCCCACTCGAAACCAACCTCCAGGTTGACGCAGAACCATTTCCTAAAACACTTTGAGTGCAGCCGTCGAGCCAATAGCAGATCCACCTAACAATTGCCTCGTCTACCCCATATTTTTCCAACTTCCCAATGAAGATGTCATGTGGGACCTTGTCAAATGCTTTGCTGACGTCAAGATAAATGACATCCACAGCATTGCCATGTCCAGTAAGCTCGTAACCCCATCAAAAAAGGAGATCAGATTTGTCTGGCAAGATTTATTCTTGGTAAATCCATGCTGGGTTGTTTTGATCACCAAGTACTTGTCTAGATGTGCACAAATTGTGTGTTTTATGATTTGTTCTAATATCTTGCTCGGGATTGAAGTCAAACTGACTGGTCTATAAATTGCTACCGAGGTGCTTGGATTGCCCATTGATGACACTGATGAGGGACTATTTCCTATGCCTCTTGCGCCAAGTATGTTTTTCTGGCTGACTTCCACATCATTTGGGAAGGCTCAGTATTTTAGAGCCACAAGTAACTCACCTCCTTGTTTCCTTCTCAGTGGAATTCCCCAAACCTGCCTTCATTTCCCTGCTGGAAGAAGGAGAAGAGGCATTTTCCCAGGATCTCCAGGAGGGAGAAGAGAAATCAGAAGGTGAGTTAGTTATGCTCAGCACTCCCTTTAACATGGGAGTATGTTCAGCCCAGGGTATGCTTAGTAAAGGGACCAGAAAGGTGCTGGGATTAATGGGACACTGCGCCCCAGCAGAAATTTCCTCTTGTATGCAATTTGTCAAGAGGGGTCAGCCTGGTCCTCCTCTGCCATATGTTCTCTTCACCTGCAGGCAATGATATCTGCCTGACTAAGCTGCAGGCTGAAAGTGTCCCTGAGATCAGAGACACTGGCAAGGGTTGGGCGCTACAGGAATGCATTAGAAAGGGTATCTATATAAAACTGAAAAGTATCTGTATCTAGGAGCATGTATCTAAGAGCATGTATCTATCCCTGTATCTAGGAGCATGAAATTTGAGGAGCGTATTCCTTCTGTGGTGTAAGTACCCACTAAGCACCAATCTGGTGCTCAGAGTGCCGGTTCCTGGTGGTACCTGCTACCTAGTGTTGTCCCTAGTGCCCAATGTTGCCTAGTGCACCATTGGGCACCGACAGGCACCGGACACCAGCAGGGATTCCCAGTGTTTAGTAGGGATGCCAGGTGGTGTTCATTGGTGCCTTGTGGGACTCACTGCCTGCTGGTGTCCGGTGCCTGTCGGTGCCCAATGGTGCTCATTGCCTGCAGCTGCCCGGTGCCAGGTACCCACCAGTGCCTGCCGGTACCCAATTGTACCCAGTTCCCACAAATATTCTGGACATTTTGCTCCCACAATGGTGAGTTAATTCTTCTAGTTGAGAATACTGCAAGCAAAAATTATATTGCCATCTTACAAATCGACAGTGAGGTCACATTTGGAGTCCTGTGTCCACTTCTGGTTGCCACATCTCAAAAAGGATTTAGAGGAAATGGAGAAGGTTCAGAGGAGAGCGACAAAAATGATGGCTGGTCTGGGACACCTTCCGCACGAGGAAAGGCCACAGCATTTGGGGTTCTTCAGTATGGAGAAGAGGCGCTTGGGGGAGGACATGATTGAGACGTATAAAATTATGCAAGGGATGGACAGACTGGACAGACAGATGCTCTTTTCCCTTTCACATAATACCAGAACTGGGGGAAATCCACTCGTATAATGTTGAGAGGATAGGATGTGCAAGAGAAAATATTTCTTTACCCAGTGTGTGGTTGGTCTGTGGAACTCCTTGCCACAGAATGGGGTGATGACTTTAAGAAGAGATTGGACAAATTCCTAAAAAAAAAAGACCATCACAGTTTACAAGCCCCAATGGTTACGTGTATATTTTGTGTAAGGCTCTTTTCTGTGGATAGTATGTTGAGGATATCCATGCTTGGTGGGTCCATCAGTGGGCAAGAGGCATTGCAGCCTTCAGTTCAGGAGCGACAGATCAAGAGGTGGGCAGGTCAAGGCAGAGAGCGGAGCAGGATCTGTGGCTTTTTTGCATGGTGACGTGATGCCAAACTCAAAATTCCTCCATAAGTCCTCCAAAATTCCTGTCATCCAAGCCAAAATTCCTACCCGTTAAAAAAAATATATAGGACACCCCAAAACGTAGGACAAATGTACATCATGCTAAAATAAAGCGAAAACACTCGTATTGTCTTCCTATACTTAATTTTTGAACACATCTCATTGCAATACACCAGAGACCAACCAAAAAGGCACATGTTTAAGTGATCCAGACAGGCATGCAGAGGCTTGTCTTTCAGCCTCCTTTCCTTTGCCCCCTCACACAATATAAGCTCCATGGACTATAATGCTTTTGAGTGGACAAAACTGGGCTTAAGACTTAAGAAGCCAGGAGTTCTCCCCACCATCCCTGCCCTGAGAAGGTTGCCAACTTTACACCTAGCCCTGTTCCTCTGCTTTGACAACAGCTGGATGAAAGGCCAGAAGCCTGAACAACTCAAGCCCTTGTTGTGAACTACATGCTTTTTTGTGCAAAGTATATATTGGTAGACCCATCTACAAAGGCATAGGAGTAGGGGAGTTGGTAGTTTGGTCAGTTGGCAACCCTGCTTTAAAAACATTAAATCTTCCTCCCCCCTTTCTCTCTAAAGCCAAACTCACTGCAAATTTTCACAGCAGCAGCAGCTCCACTTCCAAGGCTGCCTCCTTCCTCTGCTCTCCTCTCCAGCAGCCTCAGCTCCCTCCTTCCTTCCTTCCTTCCTTCCTTCCTTCCTCCTTCCTTCCTTCTTTTGCACAGTAAGCAGATTCCTCCCCCCAGATCTTTTTCTCTGCAGGGACTGGGCGCCACTGCCAGGCACAACCATCTTCTCAGACATCAGGCATCTGAAGCAGTCTGCAAAATGGGAATCTGGACTTGGAAAGGGCTTTACATTGGGAGGAGGTGGAAAGACTACAATTCCTTTCTTTCCCCCACCTTTAACCAGCAACCTCAGTAGTTCAGTTGACCTAAAACTAGAGTTCAAGACCCGGGTCAAGACGAGGATTTCCTGCTACAGGCAGGGTGTTGGACTAGATGATCCACTGGGTCCCTTCCAACTCTAGGATTCTATGATTCTAGAAAGGCCTACAACAGGCCAAAAATCTCAGGAAATCACTGGAATGCCCTCCAAAGGCCCCCAAATTCCTGACTTCCAGTTCAAGCGCCTAATTTACAGTGGGTTTCTGAAGAAGGGGAGCTCCAATTTCGGACACACTTCAGTGCACACTCCTTGTCTCCCCTTTCCGCAGAAAGGAGACAAACTGCACCTCTTCTTCCAGAGATTCCCCTCGTGAATACGCTCTCTGACACTAATCTTCCTCACTCCTTTTTGGTTCAGTATTTAGGGATAGAGCACATCCACAAACAATCACCACTTAAAAAAGAGATAAGATTTACTGAGAATCCTTTTACATACATGGGTTTCAGTTCCCAAATACTTTACTAAGGTAAAATAAGAAAGCTAGCTGACCTAAGCTACTGACTTTGCCCTAATCATGTAGCAGAGATATCTAGTTGGTAGCATATTCAACTTACAATCCACATCCTCTGACCTTACAGCTGCTGTGAGGCCTACAGGTCCAGAGGGAGGTCCACTGAGTAGGCTACTTCTCCACAACACCTAGTTGAGAGTCAGTCCCTTACTAGGGTTTCAATCCTGAGCACCTTTCCCTGGAGCCAGTCCCACTGAATGCATTAGGGGTCACCTTGGAGTGCACCTCAGAGGACCCAAGTCTCAGACAAGTTTCTGTTTCTCTTCTAGGCGGTCATGAACGAGATCATGAGGATCAGAGGGAGCCACAAGGGGTGTCACTGGAAACAAGCAACATGGATGTAGAAGAAGTTTCTTTTAGAGCCCAAGATGGATCACGGATGGAGGAGGAAAGTTTGGCACTTCTTGGGGTCACCTCGGTTGATTCAGAAAAACAAACTAAAAGAAGGAACGAAACATGTTCTCAATTTGCAAAAACAGAGACCAAACCATCTAAATGCTTGGAGTGTGGAAAGACATTCAGTCGCAGATCAAGCCTGACTTTGCATCAAAGAACACACACCGGGGAGAAGCTATATACATGCTTGGAATGTGGAAAAAGCTTCACTGCAAACTCACGCCTAATCTTGCACCTCAGAACACACACTGGGGAAAAGCCATATACATGCTTGGAGTGTGACAGAAGCTTCACTACAAACTCAGGCCTAATCTTGCATCTCAGAACACATACCGGGGAAAAGCCATATACATGCTTTGAGTGTGGCAAAAGCTTCAGTCAAGCAGGAAACTTCACTGCACATCAAAGAACCCATACAGGGGACAAACCATATAAATGTATGGAGTGTGGAAAAAGCTTTATTGAGAGCTCAGCACTGACTAAGCATCACAGAACCCACACAGGGGAGAAGCCATATAATTGCTTGGAATGTGGAATGAGCTTCAGACGGCGCCAACACCTTACTTCACATCAAAGAACCCACTCTGGGGAGAAACCATATCAATGCTTGGAATGTGGAAAGATTTTTGGTCAGAGCTCAAGCCTGACTTTGCACAAAAGAATCCACACTGGGGAAAAATCATACAAATGCTTGGAGTGTGGAAAGAGTTTCAGTAAGAGCGTAAACCTTTCTAGGCATCAAAAAATTCACACAGGGGAGAAACCTTATAAATGCTTGGAGTGTGGAACGAACTTCAGTGAGCGTGCATCCCTGACAAAGCATCACAGAACCCACACTGGGGAGAAACCATATAAATGCTTGGAGTGCGGAAAGAGCTTTGGTCAGAGTCAACAACTTACTTTTCATCGAAGAACCCACACCGGGGAGAAACCCTATAGGTGCTTCGAATGTGGAGAACACTTTAGTTCTGGTTCACGCCTGAATGTGCATCACAGAATTCATACCGAGGATAAACCATATAAATGCTTCGAGTGTGGAAAAAGCTTCAGTGTGAGCTCATCCCTGACTACACATCACAGAACCCACACAAAGTAGAAACCATATTAAAATTTGGAGTGCGGCAAGAGCACAAGCTCAAGCCTGACCACTTCAAATAAATCGCTTAAGAATGAAACCATGTAATACTTGCAGGGTGGAAAGAGCTATAACTGCAGCTCAAGTCGGCTTTGCATTGATATGCTTAGACTGTGGAAGGAGCGGGGCATCAGCTCTTATGGAGCTTACCACTGAGGAGAACTGAATAGTATTGCACACTGAGGTTCACTTTCCTGGGAGTAAGCTCCCTGGACTATTATGGGACTTACTTCTGAGGAGTTGTGCATATGATTGGACACTCAGCCAGCAGTGGTTTCCCAGAGGGATGTGGAATAGCCAACAGTTATTGCACTGCTCTGAACAGTGGCCATGGCTAGTGTGGTGGGACATTCAAATGGAGGGGTCTCTGAGGGTGTGCAGAGTGCACCTCCTAGTGACTGCTGAACTCTGAGCCTTCTCGTGTGTGGCACAACATTCTCCTGCGTTAAGTCGCTCACACTCAATTAGGTGGTTGTGAAACTTACTATGGTGGGACTCACATCTGAGTGGACGGGCATAGGATTGGGCTCCAAGGACTGAGTCCTACCCAACTTCCCAACTGGGTGTAGCCACAATGCAGGCACATGCTGAGGGAAGACTTCCATACTTGAAAGGGCCCCAGCGAGTGCCCCTCCACCACAAGGTGCTGTTCATACCCGAGTGGCACACCTCCACCAGGAAACTTGGATAGGATTGGGCTCTTAGCCAGAAAAGTGAAGACAACTGGACTAAATTACGAGGCAGGGGACTACAAATTAAGAGGGGGCAGGGACTACAATAAGAGACTGATGAGGTATGAGTGCTTAATAATATATTTTTATTAATTAAGCCAATAAATTAAATGAGAAGAGCCTCAAAAGAGCCCTGCTGGATCAGGCCCAAGGACCTTCTAGTTCAGCTTCCTGCATCTCACAGGGGCTGCCATATGCCTGAGGAGCAGACAAGAGACCTGCATCCTGGTGCCCTCCCATGCATCTGGCCTTCTGAGCGTGCCTTCTTTGTGACTTGTAACCAGTAATCATGGCTTGTAACCTGTGATGGCCTCAACCTCTAGGAATTTGTCCAATCCCTTCTTAAAGGCACTGAGTCACTGACATCAAGGAGTTCCACAGACATAGTACTCACTGGGTAAAGAAATGGTTTCTTTTGTCTTAATTCTCCCAACATTCAATTTTAGTGGATGTCTCCAAATTCTGGTGTTGAGTGACAGACAAATGAGCATCTCTCTGTCCCTCTATCCATCCCTTGCATAATTTGTATGTCTCAGTTATGTCACCCTCAGGCTCCTCTTTTCTAGATTGAAGAGCCCCAAAAGCTGTAGCCTTTCCTTGTACAGGAGGTGACCCAGACCCTTAATCATTTTAGATGCTCTCCTCTGAACTTCTCCATGTCCTCTCTATCCTTTTTGAGATGTGGCAACCAGAACTGGACAAAGGACTCCAAATACGGCCTCACCATTGACCTGTACAATGGCATTATAATATTAGCTGATTAATATATTTTCTAATGATCCCACGCATGGAATTTGCCTTCTTCACTGGTGCTGCAAATTAAATCAATTAAACAATTATGATTTTGTTGTATGGGGTTGCCAAAAACGTATGGGCTCTGAATGCCAAATGACCGAGCTATGCTACTGGTGTACATGGGGTAGAAACCTTAGCAGTTTGGAAGCAGGCTATGGCCATCTTGTCATTGCTGTGCATTGCAGAAACTGCCCAGCTCCTGAGACCTTATTGAGTCTTGTGTGCTGACTGTGGGAACTGTGGGTCACAGGTGTGTTTTCAGTGTTCCACACCTGGAAGGAGAGGTCTGCACAGTTTGAGAAAAGTAGGACTTCTTACCTGTGAAGATCCTATTCTGGGAGGAGGAAGGGAGAGCGCTCGTTCTCAGCATGGGTTGCCCTTCCGATGTAGAGGCAGGCCAGACAAAGTTCTGCTTCCTCTCACTAGAGGGGCACCCAGACCTTTTAGTTTGTCCGAAAGCAAAACTGGTGGTCCAGGAACCCTTTCGAAGATCAACTACCTATACCTAAACTATATTTGAGAGAAGTCAAGGTAGGTAGTAGACAAAGTGAGTAAAGATACTTGAAAGGATAGACGAAGATAGGTTCAGAATGCCACAGTCTATGTCTTCCCAAACTGGAGCTAAGGTTGTCCAATCGATTGGGCTGAGTACTCTCCCTTCCTCCTCCCAGAATAGGATATTAACAGGCAAGAAATCCTACTTTTCTCTGGAGGGAGGAAGGGAGAGCACTCATTCACAACATGGGATGTAACAAAGCAAGACCTCTTCTAGGGTGGGGAACCTTAGAGATCCACAACTTTATGTAGCACCCAGCTACTAAAGGCAGCATCAGCAGACGCTGCCTGATCTATCTTGTAGATATGGGTGAAGGTGGATGGTGATGCCCAAGTAGCCACTCTACATATCTCTGGAAGGCTAACGTAACTCTCAAATGTTGCAGAAGCAGCAGCTCCTCTGACAGAGTGAGCAACCATACCTTCCGGTGGAGCTTTGCCTTGTACCTGATATCCCATAGATATGGCCAGTTTCAACCACCTGGATAAAGTGCTGGTAGATGCCTTCTCATTGCTGGGCCTCTGAACAAAATGAAAAGCCAGTCTTACACAAAGATTTGGTGTGCTCCAAGTAGTATTTTAAAAATCTCCTGACGTCCACCATATGCCATTCCCTTTCTTTAGGATGGGTTGGGTTAGGACAGAGTGATGGCAGGACTATTTCGTAGGTCCCATGGAACCAAGTGTTCACTTTAGGAATGAAGGAAGGATCAGCTCTTAAGACCACTCTATCCTTGTGGAACGAGTAAAGGGTAGGGTTTACCTACAAGGCCCCCAGTTCTGACAACTGTCTGGCCGAAGTGGCAGCCACTAGAAAACAATTGTCTTCAGAGTCAAAATAGTGAAACGGAAAACAGTGGCTCAAAAGGAGCATGAGTAAAAGCTGAAAGTTCTAATGCAAATCCCCAAAATGGAAAACAATGAACAACTGGGTTGGTTAGTGTGATGAACATTAATAAATCTTTTAACATCAGGGTGTTTAGTGACCCTGTTATTCCCATAGACAACCAAGACACTACTCAAACCGCTAGCTGATACTTGAGGGTATTTGAATGTAACCCCAAATACAGACCGTCCTGAAGAAACGAGAGAAATTGGACAGCTTTTACTATGAGAGGGGAAATTTCTTTACCTAAACACCAGAAACTCAACCTCTTCCATATTGAGGCATATAATGTTTCTGTGGATAACTTCTGAGATGCCATCAAGGTACCTATAACACTGGCTGCATACCTTTTTAATGCCCTCCATTCAAGAGCCATCCTGTTAACTGGACAAGATGAGGTTGAGGGTGTAGGAAGTGTCCCTGCAGTAACAGTAACAGATCCCTTTGGCAGTTGCCAACCTGGTCCCTCTTGGAGCCTGATGATCTCCACGAACCATGGCTGACATGGCCAAAACGATGCTATTAGAATTACTCATGTTCCCTATTGCCTCACTCTGAAGAAAATGAGAGAGATGTTGGACTGGGAAAAAAGTGTAGAGCAGGCCCTGGATCTACCAGGCATTGCAGCGCATTCACTCCTGCTGCCGCTGGAGTTGGTGTTCCTGAAATGAACCTTGGACGTTGAGGGTTGACCTCTGAGGCAAACAGATCCATTTCCGGAAGTCTGAAGCGACTTCCAATTTATTGGAAAACATTTAGATTTAACTGCCATTTGAGGTCGCTCCACCATTGTCGACTGAGTGAGTCAGCTGCAGTGTTTGCCTCTTTTGCCAGATGCACTGCCCATAAGGAGAAAAGATGTTCCTCTGCCCATCGAAGGAGGATAGCCTCTTTCACGAAAGTCGAGGACCTCATCTCCCCGTCTGTTGATGTATTCACTGTCATTTCACTGTCATGTCTATTCTGATGAGTACATGTGTCTCCAGCAGAATTGGCCAGAAGTACATGTGCACAGTACAGAAGAGAAGTACAGAAGAGATGAGTACATGTGTCCCCAGCAGAAGAGACTGTGCCATCCATACTGTTCTTAGCTCTAGTCAGTTTATGTGGTATATGGCTTTCACTTGCGACCACTGGCCTTATGTTAGATGCCCCTCCAAATGTGCACCCCAACCAACCCACAGGCTCGCATCTGTCGTGACTACCTTGGAAACTGGGAAACACATACTGACCCCCGTTGCTGATAAACCAGGTTGCATCCACCAATCTAAGCTGTGCCAAACAGAGCCCGAGAGATACACCTTCAAGTGCATCATCTCGCTGTTTGGTGTTGATATGGAATAAGAAACCCCTGGAGATCCCTGAGATGGAGGAGCCCTGCGTGTTAGTGGCGAGATGCGGGGCTGTGCCTTGCCCAATCTGCCCCACCTCAGACGGTGCCCCTGAAGAATCGGCCCCTGGAGACTATGCCGCACCAGGCTGCTGGCGTTTGCAGGGCCAGCCTGAGAACTCAAAAGAGTGACTGAAGAGCAAACTTGGGGCGACTATGTACACCAGCACAAGGAACCTGATCAGCAAGGCATCAGTTAGTTCTGCTTTCATCCTGACTATCATCAGGATATAACTATAATCTTTGGTCCAAAATGACAAAAGCCGCCAGGGTTTATGTTTCCTATACAGAAAAAAAAAACTTTACCTTTATCCCTGTTATAATCTGACACCGAGTCAAGAACTCTACCAGAACATTTGCTGCCCATAAGAGGCAGGACTGCCACTTTAACCAGGGATTCTGCATCAACATCCCAATGCCTAAGCAAGATATTGAAAATGGTAAGTAGGTAAGGGTTAATTCTTTTAAAGTATACTTCCCAGGCTTGGGGAGAAATTAGGCCAGATTGTGAAGTTGCCCAGGCCTTGAACCACAGATCTGCAGACCTTCAGACTTACAGGTATAGTGCTTTTGTTTTGTTTTTGTTTTAGAAGTACACCATTACAGCATCTTCTGCTCAACAATTTGTAACTCTGGACATGGGAGTTAGTATCCAAAGCCCTAAGCCCAAATAAGATGTTTTTACACTCTCTCAGCATGACTTCAACTCTCTTACTGATGGGTTTTCTGGACCTTATTCCAGAAAATGCAGCCACCAGGAGTTCTACTTTGGAAGTCTGCAAAGGCCAGTTTCCTGAGGTAAATAATAAAGCTTACCAACCAATTTTGGCAAGTGTTCCCCTGGTGCAGCCACTTCTGCGTTCATGATCGAAGTAACTGCATGAGAGAAGGGAACCTCTGCCATCTTGGAAATGCTCTGAAGAGACAGAAACTTCACCCGCTGGCTACGTGAGCTTGATAGAAGAAGTAACAGGCTAAATCTTGGGATTATAAAGAAGGGAAGCCATTACTACAAAGCAATATTGCATGAGGCGTGACACATTCAGAGCAAGTCTCAGCCAGTCTGTGCTGGTTTAGGCTGGTTCTCCTGTTTTGCGTCAGGTTAAGAAATATGGAAAAGGCCACAGAGGACTTGTAGTTCTCTTAAGTCAAGAACCAGCAAGGAAGGCTGCGGTGGAGGCCCTGCTGCAGGGCATGATCTTTCCGTCACAGCTTTTTCCAGAAGGTTCTGGCCCCACAATGTCACACTTGCACGGGCTTCCGAGAGACGGGGATTTTGCCTAGGATAATAGAAGATTCCCTCAAAAGTAAACTGAGTAGCCAAACTCAGTCCCCCTGAAGAATTTGAGGCTAAGCCTGCCATTGCCATTTGAGGCCAAGCACTTACCTGAAGTAGAACCAAGCACTTACCCAACAGTTTTACCTCAGAAATGTAAGGTAAATGACTGAAGCTTACGAGTAATTTCACGTTCGCTAAGACAACAGCCATGAGGCATGAAGTCCTGAGACTCATTTGGGTCACTGCAGAATGTGGAGAACGAGATACGTGGCACCTCCACGTCTCTCCACCTTCTTTGCCCTTGCAGCTGGTCACGTTTTGTTGGAGGAGGATATCGTCCTCAGACTCTGAATCTAATTTGGGTTTAGATTACGCCACCTTACGCCTCCTCCTGAGAGACCATAGTGTCCCTGAGGTAAAGAGCACTGGGAACACAAAATGGCAGCTTGGAGGGAAAAGGGAAAGTGAAACAAAATGGCACCCTACAGTCCTCACCACAAGAAGGAAAAGAAAGGGGCCTTGCTGGGCCAGTCCCTTGAACACTGAGACTGGCAAATGGAGGAGAGTGGGGCTGTGCTGCACCGCTTGCCTTTAAGCCAATGAAACCCTGCACACTAGCGGCGAGGTTCAGGGATGCACCGCGCTGAACCTGCTCTGCCTCAGATAGTTGAGCCCTGGGGACTGCACCGCACTGAGTCGCTGGTGCACGCAGGGCCGGCAATCAGTTTTGCCCATCTGGGCCTGCTTAGTAGTCTTGAGGCCTTTGAAGACTGAGATAAATTTAAAAGGGCCAGACTGAGGTAAATTTCAAAATGGGAGGTGCGACACTTTGCCACGTGGTGGAGCTAAGATGGCGCCCAAGGTTGATCCTCTATGTGTGGGGAAAGGGATTGAGCCAAAAGCACTGGCCAAAAGTCATGCCGCACCGGCCGCGGAGCAGCTCTGTGGTGCAGGAGGCGGCCACTGTTAAGTGGGAGGAGCAGGGTCCTGCTGCGCCGCTTCTCCCAGCCGCTGTAAAAGCCCACGTGTGCTCGGTGGGAAGGCTGGGGCTGCGCCCCACAGAGGAATCCCGGGGACTGTGCCGCACCAGCCCTCTGGTGCACTCATCGCCTGCCCTCCGGCTGCTCTGCAGCAGACACTGCTGTTGGGGAAGAACCCCTAAGAAGCCTCTCCTGCTTCCCTGCAGTTATCCCTGTGGCTAGAGGGACAGGGCCTCTCTCCCAGCAAGGGGGGCGGAGAAGGCATCACAGCCAATCATTATAAAATGGGGAAGTTCAAGGAGGAAGTTCCCCAAGAAGATATCCCCCAAAAGGAAAGCGCAGGGAAAAGGCAGGAAAGCCAGAAAAAGAATTTAAAAAGAGTTGAGGAAGCGTGGAGCAAGTGCTCCAGAACACATCCGACCACCTGAAGAGGCAGGACCGGACTGAAAAGTTGCATCCCTTTACAAGGACATAAAAGGATTTGGGGGAGAAAACTCACCTCCATGACTATACTTCAATCAGTCACAGTGCAACACACTGTGCAACACACTAGACACAGCTGGGCTCACTTGAGTCAGCCCAGGAGGATCCAAAACATATTGCAAAGCAGTGGTACTTGAGCATTTCAGCCTGGGACCCCCTTCTGAGACTGAACACCTGTCTGCCCCCCCCCCCCCCACCCACAAGAAGCTATATCATGGCTGAAAGTGGCAGTAAAGGTGCCCAATGCCAGATTCCAAGATGGCTGCACCCAGCTTTTCATGACTCCTCCTGAATTGAAGTTTTGACCCCCCGCAATGTTTCCTCACTTTGTAAAGCATCCTTGTACCTCCTCAGATATCAGCTGTGCTGGTGTATTGACCCATGGAAGCTAAATCTTGTCGCTGCGCTGATGGACACAGGTGGGGAGGAGGTGATTTGGGGTGGGCAGAGGGTGGTAGGCAGGGAAATGGCAGACCTGGGCAGCTTAGATCTGTGCCACTCTGCTGTGGCACTCACCACAGGGTAAGGGGAATTAACTCAGGCCAAGCTATTACCATCCCTGATCTGACACGATATAACAGAGCCCCTGGTCCTGCCTGGTCCAACACATATTATGGGCCTGCCTGGTCCAACACAAATTAGGACTGCTTTTGCCATGGCATATCTAGGGGAAAAGCAGCAGACATACCCATGGAAAGTGCTGAAATGACACCCTCTCAAAATGTCCGACACCCTTCCTTAAATTATGTTGCCATTGCTACTGAGAGAGGGGAGCAGGGGGAAGTCAACCCCAATCCATCAAGTCAGTTTTCCAGAAGCACAGCATTCCAGATGTTCCCTTTTCTTGTTAGCTTGCTGGCCTTCAGGACTTGCCTCACCCCATGGATACAAAAATCCCAGAAATGTTGAACCCCCACCCCTAAAGAAGTAAATGAAAAAGGGTTTTGTCTGGGCTGCTGCATCACTGTGCAACAACTGCTCATTCCCAGAAGCTTTTGCAAGCAAAGTCTGGCCCATGAGGCTGAACTGAATTGGAATTCACCAAATGGGAAGATGCCTCAGGATGTGTGTGAGGGCACCAAAAGGCAGACCCCGGAGGAGGAACTAGCTAGAGACTTGATGTACCTCGAGATGTCATATGAGGAGGGAGACCCAGATTGCCACTGTGGCTCAGCAGTCCGGGTCCCAGTCTCTAGGACTCCCCATGGGAAAGAGAGAGAGACAGAGAGACTACAAGAACTGTGGAACAGGAAAGAAGACCCAGAGGAGGCGGAGAGGTTCCTCAAAGAACTGGAGGAAAAGAGGAAGAAGTAGAGAGAGGCTGCAGAGCAGAGGTTCGCCGGAACTTGGGGGGCGGGCCAGTGTCAGGGGGCGGGGCTGGGGTCAGGGGTCAGGGCCCCAACCCTGCCGCACTGCGCATGCGCCAGGCTTGGCAGGAGCCGAGCTTCAGGAGACGCGGTGGCCGCTAGCAAACCAGTTCCCGCAGTTCTGCCAGCCGCGGGTCTTTCCAGTTTGCTAGTGTCTGCCGCGTGAGAAGATCCGGTTTGGGCGAATAGGCCTGAACCGGTATCTGCCCACCTGTGCTGCAAAGGTCCAAGAATGGCTGGCCCAGAGAAGGGGGAGGGCCCCCTGGTATGGATAAGAGGAGCAGAAAACACGGGAAAAGGGGCAGACTAGGAAAAGACAGGCAAGAGGAAGGAGGAGGTCTGTTCATGCTTGTGCAACTTAGGCCTTAGTTTTGGAAGGAGAGGCCTGTAACTTACCTACTTCAGAGGTCTAAATGTGGGAAGAGTTACTCACCTGATGTGCCCGGAACTGTTGGACTTTGTCCCTAGTTAAGAGGGACTAGTGTTTGATTATTTACCTGTTGTGCCTTTTGAAACTGAACCAAAGAAGAACCTCTATCATGGATAGAAATAAAGATCTGATTACTGAGATGCCTCGTCTGTCTCCATGGAATTATTTTTATGGCAGGCCTGATTCCATACTGGCTAGGACCCCGGGGGGTGGGGGGTGAGACGTCATCCACCGACATCACACAGCCAGATCATCACAATGTGTCTGCAGCTTTTTCAGTTTTGGCTGATAACCACATCCCTCTCAGATTTTTTCAGACACTTGCCACGTGGAAAGCTTCACCAACACTATGCCTGGCACTTTGTAGATGTGTACATGTGGACAACTTCAAAATGCCAGACACAGGGGAGGGCACCTGGATGCAGGTGTCATATGTGCTTCCTGAGGCATCTGGTGGACTGAACCACTGTGTGATACAGGAAGCTGGACTAGCTGGGCCTTTGGCCTGATTCAGCAGAGGTTCTTCTTATGCATACCTTATTTATTTATCTATTTATCTATCTATCATATGGCAAATACATGGCAAATATGATAGTTCAGACGCTAGTGCATCCCGCCATTCAAGGACAGAGTGGTCTATGTTGAAAAAATCAGACATTGGGCCAATGTAAACTCTCAGTGGACACCTGGACACAATATGATGAATATTTTGTTGAGGAGCACAACAGTCATAATGAGGGGTTGATGCAAGACCCCAATTAAAGCTGGCAGACACCGTGCTGGGTACAGATCCTGTTCAGAGGTGACTAGTGCTGGCGAGGTGGGTCACAATAAATGCAAACCAAATTTACTACAGCATAAACTGGGGCCCTCAATCTCAGCCTATCTAGGGCTGCATTTCCACTATGGCTTGAAGCCCCTACCCACCAACCTACCTACCTATCTATCTAATCTAGCTATCGGCGCCCTTGGCAAGGATGGAAATTTTTCCCCTATCAAAACACCTGAAATTCACATGCTTCAAGTCAATAATATAAAACTATTATAATATCAAGTCATATCAAAATACAAGTCAAGCCCTTTCAAATTTTCATTGAACTTCAATGAATTTGCACAAACTATTTGCAGTTCCTTTTCCATCCCTTGGAGAGATCAACCCTTCCAGGGCCACAACAATTTACTGTAATTTTCCTTTTTAAAATGCACAGGCAGCTTCATATGTTCAGCTTATTCCAAGGTTGCTTCCACATCAATCCACTATAGATAGATAAATCTTTGGTTTTGATGCTCTTTTCACAGTGGTGGTGTTTTGTGAAATTGATAGTTTCTGCATCATAGCGTCAGTCTCTGGGACTACCAACTCAACCCCCTCCAGTTGTTTTGGTTTTTTTTTTTGGGGGGGGGGTGAAGAATACAGTACATATACAGACTATCTGTGCAATCCTAAGCATGTCTGCTCTGAAGTAAGTTCCATTAACTTCAATGGAGCTTACTCCCAGGAGAGTGCTCTTAGGATTGCAGCTCATATCAGTCAAACAGGAGGAAGCAAAAGTCTTAGCCAATTGGAAAGCCATAGACCACAGAGATTAAATCTATGGGGAGGGATATAAACTAGGGTGATAGACATGGTTAGGGTTGTGCTCCAGATGTCATAACTGCACAAGAAAACAAGGCACCCCAAAATGTAGTAATTTAAAGATTATGTTATTAAAGTGATGCAAAATGTAGGGATGCAGGGAAAGCCTGTGTGCGCATGCGCAGTCATTCTTTTCAAGTGCGTGCCTGGACAGCTGAACTTAGTCTCAGCAGCCCCCAACTGCAGCCTGAGCCTCCCCAGCAGCCTCCCCAGCCAAGGAAAGCACCCATTCCCAGGTGTCTACTCAGGAGTAAGCCCATTAATTTAATGGAGCTTCTGATTATTTAAAAAAATGTATGACACCCTACATTTTGTCTTACATTTAAAAAAAAATGGGTGACCATGTCCTACATTTTGAGTTTAGGATCTGGTCATGCTGAGTGCTTTAGGCCCTTGTGGTATAATACGCCTCCCTGCGAGATGCCCTGGGCCCCACCTCCAAGTCCACCAGCCTCTTTAGTAGAGTCGAGTAGTTGCTGTGCCATGCTTACTGCTGCTGCCGTGCAAAGTTTATTTGCCTGGTTATAGCCTCTTTCAAATCAAGGGCGTAACATCGGCGTATCTAAATATATTCTGGTGTAAAAGGTAAAAAAGTTTGCTGACCCCTGATCTTGGTGGTCTGGCACACACCGCCATGAGACACGCCTCACGCTCACTTGGCGGTCGCATCACTTCATGCCTAGAGTGCCCCCATTTTATAGGAATCTTAAAAAGGAAACCCTTGGATATACAAGGACCTATCAGATGTGAGCTCCAGAAGTTGCTAGAAGACACAAGACAATTCCCAGCACAGCTGAAGGTGGTTAACCTTAGGATATCAAAACCTTAGGATATCACAACCTTCAAAACCTTAGGATATCACAATAGTAACAGTCCAAATACAAAACAGTTCAAAAGTGGGCATCCATTGAAATGAAATCCTGAAATGAAATGGGTTGGTGAAGGAAGCTGTTCCAACGCCTGCAGCAAAGTCTGGTGGTGATTCTTCTGTTCTTCATATGGAGATATGGCGGCTCCTTCGGTACAGGGAGGCTCAGTTCTTACGTATCCTGGCTGAGAAATACTGAGAGGCTGCCCAGCTTGGGGAGTGACAGACGAGGGGACTAATTCCAGTTCTAGCCAGAAGCTCTGCTGGGCAAAGAGTTCTTGCCTTAAAGGGTCATCAGAGGTGGAGATGGGAAGAGGGTCAGCAGCACCAGCCATCCCTCTCCACCTCAAGGCAGACCCTTCAGTTGTGTCCTTCCAGGAAGGTCTGAAGAGGGCATTCCCAGCCAGGCTGTCTCTCTCTCACCCCAGCTCTGGGCCTTAGGAAGCCTCCCAGCCAACCCCCTTTACTGCCCGCATCCTCAGCTCCTGCCCCTTCTTCAAGGGTCCACTTGTGCCCTGTTCTTTCTTCCCGGCCTCCATTTTCACCGATGCTGGTGCGCTTGTTACAAAGATCTGCCCAGGATGTTGGATGGCCTCAGCCATCAGGTTGGGCCAGATAACGCCAGGGCTGGACAACAGCCTCTCCCAAGTAATGGCAGTACCTCCGTGGGGTGAGAGAGCCCCCGTCAGGATCACGTCACTCCAGCTGCCTCCAGAATTACAGGCTCTGCTCCCTCAACAGGAGGCTCCTCTTCTAACCCAAGGAGTGACTGGCCAGGGTTTCTCAAGGCAAAGTGTTACAAGAGACGCCTGGGACTCTTGACTGTCCCCTTGACCGTGGGGAAGGGGACATGCAACAGTTTGACCGAGTGCTGGCTGGAACTCAAGGGACTCTGGAAACCAAGCATACAAAAAAGAACTAGCACTACGTGATCAGCTAAATGAAAATTCAGATGGATTAAAAGTACAATTAATATCAAAAATAGAGATAAAAATCAAAGTTAAAAATAAACTTAGAGATAAAAAGCAGACTGTGTGTGACTTGCATACAATGAAGATAGGCTAAAACATTTTACATCCAAAGTTGCTAAAAGAGCTAAAAATAAACTTACAAAACATAAAATCCCCATCATTTACTATATGCTACTTTTTCAGGAAATTAAATGAAGTCCCATCATTATATTTGGAGTTACTATAGCTGGTCATCCTGTGCACTCTCTCTCTTAACCCATGAAGAAGAGGACCACAATCCATCACCACATCCACACAATCCACAATTCATCACATGATGAATTCTATCATTCATCATGGGTGATAGAAACTTGGCCACACTTTGCATGATAGTAGGATTTCCACCTGGTATGAATTCTGATTACTTTTTGATTGGAAAACTTTTTAATAACTGGGAAATAAAATCTGCATGGCCTTCTCTTCAGAACGTGCTCTCTAGCAGTGTGTGATCAACAGTTCCAATCTGCCTGAACCACATGGACATCTCAGGTCAAGATCAACACCTGTGAGGAAAAAGCCAAAGTGGCCACTAGTTACAAATCCCGTACAATTAGTGCAGGATTGTGTGCAATTATGTCCACTTCTGGTCCAATTGTGTCCTGTACAACTGTGCAAGGCCAGCTGGGCACAAAAGCAATCTTGGCCAATGTGACTTTTATCCACATGATGGCCTCAACCCTAACCTAGCTGGTCTCCAAATGCATTCCTGCATTAGAAATACCTTCAGGTAGTTCAAGCACTCCTGAGAATTTGTCTGTATGAGTCCTGGATGGGATAGTAGACACTGGCCTCCATTGAGCACCATATACTGTAGCAGTTGTGCCAGGACTTGGTCTTCAAATAATTTAAGAGCTACGAGGAACTAATGACCTCCTTTAGCGCATTTAAATTGAAACATGGTGGAGGAGCATCTCTGAGCATTTAATGTCACAAATTCACCATGTGCTCTTCGACAACCAGTTGAATGAAGAGTAACACCAACATACTTAAAATGGGTCACTTGCTCAGTCTTAAGAATGTTGATCTTCCAATGAGGCCTCCTGAAAAAGGCCAGGATCCCGATTATTTGGATGATGAATCAAGAGCTGGCTTTTCAGTAGTTTAGGGTCTCCGAGATCTCAAGGCTATTTTAAGAGTCCTTGAGAGGATGTCAGCATCATCTGCATGGAAAAGGGCAGTTAAGTGATTCCCTGAAAGCCTCCTGGGTTGAAATTCTGTGTAATTTAATGAATTTCACAGGCTCTGAATTTCAGTCTCTCTCACTGATCATTTCATTGACCTCTGAATGGACTTTGAATGAAGGAATGTTAGAAAGTCCATTGAAAGACCTCTGAATGTCCATTGCAAACATACAGGGCTGAAGGCACCTGGCCAGGGGCACATTGAGGGTAGACATTTCCATCAGGACTGCGCTTGTGCCAACCATGGCACAGGCGCAGTGCACCTCTGAAGCCGTCCGTTGGCACATGCGCTGTCACAGCACTCAGATTCCTCTGCTCCAGGGAGGAGCACTATTTCTTCTTGGAGGGGAGGAATCTGCGTGCTTTGTACCCAGGTAGCATGCCCAGAGTTTCCCCTCATGCGCAGTTGGCATGGAGCATCAGACTGCTGCTTGCTGAGAAGAGGCAGGCTGCTCTTTCCTGCAGCAGAGCAGTCTTAGCCCAGGGCAGCCGGAGGAATGTCAAACCCCTCCAAGGCATCCCAACTTGTGCATGTCACCCAAGGCCGTCATGCATCAGATCCTCAACTCTGGCTACACCCCTGCACCTGACAGTGATATCCTCATATGCTCCACTGCATATGGAGCCCTTCTGGAGGCACAAAGATCTTATGTCGGCAATGGAAGAATGCTGTCAAGACAGCCTGGTTTGGAGCAAATGACATCTAATTCAATTCCTTTTCATGTTCTCTGTAATTTTTCTGTTTTAACCCATATATGTGCTACTGACACGAATAAGGAAAGAGCCTCTGATGTTTTGAGAGGAAGAGGGGAAAATGGGTTACAAGTAAGTTTACAATAGTATTTACTTATTTGAATAACATTTAAAACACTCCATATCAAACCTGCTCTAACATTGGTATATTTGTACATGGGAAGAAATACAAGGGAGGTCTATGGTTTCTCTTGTTGGTGGGATCTTTGATGAATCTTCAGCTTTGAACTCACACTGAAGCTCTTTCCACACTCTATGCATTTATAGGGTTTCTCCCCTGTGTGGGTTCTTTGATGCACAGTCAGCTCTGAGCTCCTACTGAAGTTCTTTTTGCACTCAAAGCATTTATATGGTTTCTCTCCTGTGTGGGTTCTAAGGTGCAAAGTCAGACTTCCATTGCGACTGAAGCTCTTTCCACACTCCACGCATTTATATGGTTTGTATCCTGTGTGGGTTCTTAGATGCAGAGGCAGGTAGGAGCTCACACTGAAGCTCTTTCCACACTCCACACATTTATATGGTTTCTCTCCTGTGTGGGTTCTTTGATGCACAGTCAGCTGTGAGCTCCTACTGAAGCTCTTTTTGCACTCAAAGCATTTATAGGGTTTCTCTCCTGTGTGGGTTCTTTGATGCACAGTCAGCTGTGCCTTCTGACTGAAGCTCTTTTTGCACTCAAAGCATTTAAATGGTTTCTCCCCTGTGTGGATTCTTAGATGGTCAGTAAGACTTTTTTTCTTAGTGAAGCTCTTTTTGCACTCCAAACATTTATATGGGTTCTCCCCTCTGTGGGTTCTTCGATGCGCAGTCAGACTTCCACTCTGACTGAAGCTCTTTCCACACTCCAAGCATTTATATGGGTTCTCCCCTGTGTGGGTTCTTTGATGCACAGTCAGACTTCCACTCCGACTGAAGCTCATTTTACACTCGATACATTTATATGGTTTCTCCCCTGTGTGGGTTCTTAGATGGACAGTAAGAATTTTTTTCTCAGTGAAACTCTTTTTGCACTCAAAACATTTATATGGTTTCTCTCCTGTGTGGGATCTTTGATGCACGGACAGCTCATAGTTCCCCTTGAAGCTCTTTTTGCACTCCAGGCATTTATAGGGTTTCTCTCCTGTGTGTGTTCTTTGATGCACAGTCAGATGTGATCTCATAATGAAGCTCTTTTTGCACTCAAAGCATTTATAGGGTTTCTCCCCTGTGTGGAGTTTAAAGTGGACAGTGAGGCTACTACTCCTACTGAAACTCTTTCCACACTCAAAGCATTTATATGGGTTCTCCCCTGTGTGGGTTCTTCGATGGATAGTAAGACTTTTTTTCTCAGTGAAGCTCTTTTTGCACTCGATACAATGATATGGTTTCTCCCCTGTGTGAATTCTTAGATGGACAGTAAGACTTTTTTTCTCAGCGAAGCTTTTTTTGCACTCCAAACATTTATATGGTTTCTCTCCTGTGTGGGATCTTTGATGAACGGACAGCTCATAGCTCCTACTGAAGCTCTTTTTGCACTGAAAGCATTCATATGGTTTCTCACCTGTGTGGGTTATTTGATGACAAGATAGGTGTGAGCTTTGACTGAAGCTCTTTCCACACTCCAAGCATGCATATGGTTTCTCCCCTGTGTGGGTTCTTTGATGGCTAGTCAGGTGTGAGCTCTGACTGAAGCTCTTTCCACACTCCAAGCATTCATATGGTTTCTCCCCTGTGTGGGTTCTTAGATGCCTGTTCAGATTTCCATTATGAATGAAGCTCTTTCCACACTCCAAGCATTTATAGGGTTTCTCTCCTGTGTGGGTTCTTTGATGAACTAAAAGGTAAGAGTTACTTTTGAAGGTCTTTGCACAGGCACATTTTCTAATCTTCTTTCCAGTGTCTTCTTCTGGTCTGACTGGGAGGATGTTGGAGTTGCCAGAATCCTGAGAGTCAGACTTCCTTCTCCGTTTCTTGTTCTTCTCCTGCTTCTTTGATCTGTCCTGAAGTGCAGGTTTCTGCCTCCTGCGGCTCCTCCTTTCGGAAGAAAAAGGTGTACTCTTGCTAGTTGTTTCATGGAAAGGAATCCCCTCACTTTCCCCTACTCCGGAATATTCCTCTTTGATCTCGAGTTTATGGAGACAGACAACGAGTTCTCTCCTCCAGCCAGTGGTCGGTCTCTCCTCCTCCCTCCCTGCTCCGTCTTCATTTCCCAAAGGATGTGCCTCTTCTCCAAGCAAGGCCATGTCCAACGACCCCCTACTTGGCTCCCTCAAATCCCCCTTTGGTGTCTGGAAGAGAAAGAGAGTCCTGATTAGCAGTGCAATGTTAGTGGCATCTCTGAAGCACAAGTCTGGAGCTGTCTGGTCCAAAGCAAATACCAATGGATGCCCCGCCACTGACTGGGTCCCTGGAAAGGAGATACAGGATCCCAGCTTCACTCTCAGTGGGCTGTTGTGGAGAAAGAGCACAGTTGTGGCTGCTTGACATGTTCCAGCCTGAACTGGTCCTGGGATGGAGGCTGCTTAGTTAGACCACCTGAGGAGGGCCTCCTCCTAGACCCTCACAGGCCTGTTGGCACCTGTATTATCATACTGCCATGTTAATAAATGCTAAACCTATAGTTTTGTCTTGTGGGGCTGATCCGTGACCAGTTTCATTCTTAAATGGCTTATAGATTGCACTGATTTCAATCAAACGTCAGCGTTATAGAAATGTATATCTGGGGTAACTAAGAACCAAAGTGACTCCATATTTAGCCAGGGGTGCTTGGGACTAAGAGAAGGGTTTGTATGAGAAAGTAACAACTAGTTGCATACAGGATCAAAGGAAAAGTTTATGGCAGGAAAGAATGCTTGGGAACAAGGGGGAGAGTCAGGCATCTCAAGGATGAAACTTCTTATCAAAGGAAGGAAGAAGACCATATAACCAGTAAGTAAGCAGTCTCTTGCCAGGCCATGCAATCGTAAGTGTACTATGTAAGGATTCTAGCTAGTCTGTTTGTTATTTTGATAGAAGCTAATTGTTTCTTGTGCACCTAAGCCTGTTTGAAATAAAATGTAAAAAGACTTCCAAGGTGTTTTAATCCTTTAATCCACGTGTTTGCCTGCAGGGGGGCCAAGTTGAGTGCTCGACCAGGTCTTAAGATGGATTGAGACTGATTTTTAGTCTGTGGTATTTTAAGGCATTCCCTAAAATTAAAGGGGTGTCGTGCAAGTTGCCCCAAAAGGTTGGTGGAAAGCTTGTGGCCAGTTGGGAGCTGATAACCCCAATTGTTGGTAAAATCACAGTCAGCCATTCAAGGAGAAATAAGAGCCAAGCCAAACCTCTCTCTACAACCTATCTGGGCATTTTGGAGCCATCTGCTCCAAGCTCTGGCCATTTCCGCACATGGGAGTGTAGCAGAAATGGTAGCGTGGAGTGGAGGTCAACGCATTGGATGACATCTGAGACCAGAGTAGGCTTTAGTTGAAAGTAACAAGCAGAGACTCAGCAAACCTGTGGCTGGGGAGAGAACTGTGCAGCCTGCAGTCTGGCCACTGCTGCATATTCCTTAGTCACATCCACAGCACCGTTCCTTTGAAGCCTGAAAGTTTTTACATTGCAACCATCACATCCCTTTGGTCTCTGATCTCCCTCCTCCTCTCTCTTCCTCCTTCTTCTCTTTGTTCCCCCATCCCTGCCTTATGTACAGATCAAGGAATTAATGCTTTGAACAACCAGAGCTGAGTGCAGATCGCAGATGCTGTGAAGCCTGGATGGGTTTCCATCTTCAGCGTCCCCCTCCAAAGAGAGGCAGGCTGGCACGTGTGGTGTGCAGGCCCCAGTGAAGGCACAGGGTTAGAGGATATAAAACATGGTTTGGAGAGAAAGAACTGCAAAAAGCATCATCAGACAGTCTTCAGGGTGGGATACACAATCTTCTCTGGGCAAATGGTCCCCTCAGGAGGTGAAGCATAGTTTCAAATGGATGGAGTTCAGGGCCATTCATGGGGCTCTGGTGCAATTTCAGCAAGTTCTCCGGGGAGCCCATGTTCTTAGTAAGAATGGAGAACATGATGGTGAAGGATTGTCCTGAGTCTTAACAGGGAACCCAGTCCAAGTCCTTGATGAAGGAGGCCTCTCAGCTCTTGACCTGGCCAAAGAACCTCCTCCTATCACTCAAAGTGGAACACCTTGCAGGAGTTGGTGTCCCATTAGGGAGGCCTGATTCCCCACCCTTAGCAGGGAGACAGCTCTGTCACATCCCCTCCGGTAATGAGTGCCTTCCCTCCTTCCAAAGAGAGAAAGTGGAATTCTTACCATGAATCTCCTTTTCTAGGCGGAAGGAGAAAGGAGGGATGACACTCGGCCCACCGCATTGGACAAACCTTAAGGACTAGTGGTTTCTGGTCTGGTGGGGCTGGTTGCTATTGGCTGGTTCTGCCTATTTCGCTAAAACAGCCTCTGCCATATTGTAGCATAGTTGCCACAAGGCAACTCGAAATCTACTCAAGGTAAAGTAAGGGAATATTTGTTTCTTTCCCAGTGTTAAGCTCCAGCTGCCACTATGGGTACACTGGGAACTGGACTAGCCAAATAACTGGCACTGATCTGAGTAGAACCACCCAAGACTTTCAGGAGCAGGAGGAGAGGATCCTGCAAGACTTTCACAGCAAGATCCAGCAGCAGCCTTGTTCACCCTCCCTGCGCTCTCCTGGGCCTCAACCATCCTCACCCCCACTTTCCTGCTCCACTTTCCCTCCATCCTCCTGTCTCAGAAATCACTTCCTGCCACTCAGATGCTCTCAAAACCTGCTCACCACTGCACCTGCACCTACCAAGAACATGCAGAACTAGACCAGAATATGGGGACTTCCTCAGAGACCCCCAACCACAGCAGGCACATTCACATCTCAGAAACCATGTCCTTCCATTAAGTGCTTTGAAGGCCTGGAGATGGGCAGGGCTGAACTCTGTGCTTGTGGTGCAGGGGCTCGTGAGACCCTCACCCATGTACTTGAAGAACATAAGGAGAGCCTCCGCTAGATCAGGCCAAAGGCCCATTTAGTCCATCTGCCTGTATCTCACAGCAGACCTCCAGATGCGTATTCAGGGAGCACATGTGACACCTGTATCCAGGTGCTCCCCCTGCATCTGGCAGTCTGAGGTTGTCCATCTCCATACACACCCCTCATGCCTTGTCAACTGTGATGGTTCTTTCCTCTAGGAATGTGTCCAATCCCTTAAGGGCACTGAGGCTAGATGCCATCACCAACACCTGTGGCAGGGAGTTCCACAGACCAACTACTCGCTGGGTCAAGAAATATTTTCTGTTGTCTGTCCTAACTCTCCCAACATTCAATTTTGGTGGATGTCCCCTAGTTCTGGTGTCATGTGAAAGGGAAAAGAGCATCTCTCTGTCCACTCTATCCATCCCTGTCATAATTTCTATGTCTCAATCATGTGTGTGTCCACTAATCATGTACTTTAATACTGGTACAGCCACCTGAGTCAAGCATACATCTGTCATATCTGGCCATGGAGGCAGCTGCAGATGCTGTCCGTGCTCTGCTAACAGATAAGAGAGGATGCTGGACCAGATCCTTGGCAGACTGACTGCATGCAACTGATCTTCCCAACGGAGACAGCAGTGCTTGACACGGGATAAGGAGCTGGATGGTTGGAAGGGTTGACTCACTGTGTGATCCACCAGAAGAACTGAAGATGGGCTAAGTCATGGAACCTTTTCACTTGACCCCATAATATGTACTACGTATTATACCAGACTGTGTAGATATTTATTTTATTCCAATAAAGGTAAATATATCTTCTCTTTTGAAAGGGGAGACACTGAGACACATACCTGGAAATATGTGGGTTTTTGACTGTTGTTCGGGGCTGGATCTTCCCTGCACAGTTGCTGAGAGGCTCCCCCTGCTAAGTCCTCCTCTGTTCCTTCTTCTGAGAGCACCAACCTTCCAACACCGTCTCTGGGTCTTCTGGATCAGGAAGGGGTTAGAAGGGTTTGGCTGCAAAGACCAGGTTTTCCTTATGATTTTTATTGCAAACACTAAACATGTTGACATACCCTACAAACCAGATTAACTACAGGAGCATGTAAGAGACATTTATGTTGACGTAGTTACAGCAGCACCTAGTGAAAACCAATGGAAAATTCAATTTGCAATCCAGAGTTTAATTGTTCTTATGTCAGAGCAAGGAGCATAGTTAGTCTGCAATGTGCCCATATGCTGTGGTGACACAAGTGGTAACAGGCAAGGGCTTGTTAAATGTCAGGCCAGGGTTCAAGATGCGGGTCCTACAAGATGGTGTGAGACCCTGTCAACTCAACTCCTGTCAGTGTTTGAAAGTATGTAAATGCAAGTAGATAAACAGATATACCTTCAGTGGGAAAGAAACCAGCGTTTTACACGCCTTCGGCAGTCATGCCAGCCCCATCACCACAGATGTGTCTTTGGACAACCCTGGTTTTAAAGGCTTAAGAAACGGGGATGAGCAACGCACCCTACAGTTGGACGACTAGCATGACTGTGGGGGACCCCTTTACCTTTTAAAAGATTTTGACAACATATAAAACACTATATAAAACTGAAGAGTCACTGACTGAATCACTCACTGTCTAGCTGATCAGCGCCCAGCCAAAACCACCGGAGCTAGAAGCGTGAAATTTGGGGAGCGTATTCTTTCCGTGATGCAAGAATCAAATAAGAACCCATTTGGTGTGGTGCCCAGCAAGGATGCCCAGTGCCCAGTAGTGCCTGGTGGTGCCCACTGTCAGCATCTGCCTTGCAAAGAAGTCCTGCACAGCCGGGTCCAGCTGTCTGTTGGATGCCTGAAGATCAGTCCTGCCAGGCTGTGGGGGTTGCAGTGGTGCTGGCTGGGGGGAGGAGATGCCAGATCTCCCAGACCTCCACCTCCTGCTCCAGCTCAGGGCAGAACAGAGGCAGCTGTTGTCTGGGGCAGGAAAGGGGCTCTGATCTGGGGGGTCATCAGCACCCCTTTCGCTGCCCCCCGTCCCATCTCTTGGCTTCTGCCTTTCTCACTGCCCCCCACAGTCCTCTCCTCCCTCCTTCCCTCCCTTGCATCGGCATCGGCTCCACTCCCTCCAACCTGGCCTCTTCTCTCCCCCCAACCCTTCCACTCCCACCAGTGGTGGGCAGCAGCAGGTTCGCACCTACTCTATAGAACCGGTTCTTAACAAGAGATAGTACATATAAAGTTTAAAAATAGCCATTTAAAAGTGGCTGCCAGATGGACAGAGAACCGGTTCTTAATTTCCTTGAAGCCCATCACTGACTCCCACCCCCACAACTGACCTTCCTGCTGGTCCACAGAAGGACTCCTTGGGATGCTTCTCAAAAGATGCGGCTCCTGGGCAGGGATGGAGGAGGAAGGAGAGAAAGAGGAAAGGGGTGGAGGGGAGTCCAGGAAGGGACTCGCAGTGCCACGCATTGGTAAGGACGGAAGAGGAAGGATCTCTTCAGAAGGAGGAAGGTCTAGCCTCGTCCTCCTCCTCCTCCTCCTCCTGTGGAGGCTGCCCCTGCGCTCCCTCCTGCCCTCCCCCCTTGCAGAGCTCCTTCGCCCCCCTCCAGCTACGCCCCCGCCCAGCTCCGCCTGCAGGTGGAAGGAAGCGGATCCCAGCCTGGATACTCTGTTGCAGACCCGGCAGGGAGCAGGTCACTGACTGCAAGGGGGTTACTTGCGAGTAGAGCTGCCTGGAGGGGAGAAGCCCTGATCCTGTGCAGAGCCTCCTGCATGCTGAGCATCTCCAGTGGCGTAGCTGGAGGGGGCAGCACTGAGTCCTGCAGGGAGCCCCCTTTGGAGCCACTCTGGGCAGGGGCAGCAAAAGGGAGTCCAGCCCAGGCTTCCCTCCTGACCCCCAGCTGGGATCCATTCCTAGGAGAAGGACCAGCACAGGCTCCAGGCAGGAGGACTCTCTGTGGAGATGCACCTGGATGCAGGTCTCTTCTGGTGGGCCTTTGGCTGATCCAGAGAAGGCTCTTCTGATCTTCTCCAGAATTTCCTCCAATGCTCTCCAAACTTCCAGCAGGAACTTTCAAGCCATCCAGCTGTAAACAGCGCCATGTGATACTTGCAGTGAGGAAAGAGCTACAACTGCAGCTCAACTCTGACTGCATTGATATGCTGGGACTGTGAAAAGAGCATCTCTCTGTCCCTCTATCCATCCCTTGCATAATTTGTATTTGAATTTGTATGTCTGAATTATGTCCCCCTCAGGCTCCTCTTTCCTAAAATGAAGAGCCCCAAAAGCTGTCGCCTTTCCTTGTACAGGAGGTGACTCAGACCATTAATCATTTTAGATGCTCTCCTCTGAACTTCTCCATGTCCTCTCTATCCTTTTTGAGATGTGGTGACCAGAACTCCACCCAGACTCCAAATGAGGCCTCATCATCAATTTGTACAATGACATTATATCAGCTGTTTTTTTTCTTAATATATTTTCTAATGATCCCAAGCATGGAATTTGCCTTCTTCACTGCTGCGGCAAAATAAATCAATTAAACAATTATGATTTTGTTGTATGGGGTTCAGTGGTGGGCTCCAGCAGGTTCGCACCTACTCTATAGAACCGGTTGTTAACGGGAGAGAGGACATACAAAGTTTAAAAATAGCCATTTAGAAGTGCCTGCCAGATGGGCAGAGAACTGGTTGTTAATGTCTTTGAATCCCATCACTGGATCTGACCCTTTTATCTATAAAGTTGACCAGATTATATGATGATATGATCAGGTATGATCAGATTATACAATGGTTGGTCTAGGAATAACCAGTGAGACAGACTTTTTGTGGATGAGGCGGGTGAGCTGAGCTTCTGTTCCTTTCAGGATGTTCACCTTCATAAGTTCTTCCAGTATTGCCAGTTGAACCAAGCAGGTGCCAAAGAGGTCCCCGGGGAACTCATTAAGCATTTGAAGGTGAGCAACAAGGTTGCCATAAATTTATGGGCCCTGAATGCCAAATGACCGAGCTATGCTACTGGTATACACGGGGTAGACACCTTTACACAGGGTAGACACCTTAGCAGTTTGGAGGCAGGCTGTGGCAACCTTGTCATTGCTGCGCGTTGCAGAAACTGCCCAGCTCTTGAGACTTAATGAGTCTTGTGACTGTGGGAACTGTGGGTCACAGGTGCGTTTTCGGTGCTCCCCATGGAAGGAAGGATCTGCACTATTTGTAGTTCACTCCCTCCAGTAGGGATTTTTGTGAGGATTTTCCCCACTTTCCTTTGGAGCTGCCTCTGCTTTTAAGAAGCTGTTTTCTCCGCCATGGAGGTCCATGTTTAGGGTGGCATTTTTTTGCTTCGCAGAGATCCCCAGCCCTGCTTCGCTGCACTTCGGCAGGCTTCATGCTGTTTGGTGGTCTCTCCCTCCTAAGGGAATTTCTGCTCTTGACATTTCTGGGGCTTTTCCCTGCTTTGCCTTGAAGCTGATCCTTTGGATCCACAGTTTGAGAAACACCACCTCAGAGGATTCATCACACTGTAAAAAACTGTATCAATTTTGAAAAAGAAAAAAAAACTAAAAGAAGAGAAAAATAAAAGAAAGATATTCTTGAAAGATATATGGCCAGCATATTGCCATATAAGAGAATATGAGTTTTGGAGATAATTTTCTGAAATGGATAAGATCAATTAATAATATACAATTAGCTGAATTGGCTGTGAATGGAGATCTAACAGGTGGGGAGGAGGTGATTTGGAGTGGGCAGAGGGTGGCAGGCAGGGAAATGACAGACCTGAGCAGCTTAGATCTGCGCCACTCTGCTGCAGCACTCACATGGGTAAAGGGATTTGACTCAGGCCAAACTACAACGATATAACAGATCAGGCATATGGGCCTGCCTTGTTCAGCACACATTAGGATTGCTCTCACCATGGCATATCTAGGGGGAAAGCAGCAGACATACCCATGGAAAGTGCTGAAATGACACCCTCTCGAAATGTCCGACACCCTTCTTTAAATAATGCTGCCATTGCTACTGAGAGAGGGGAGCAGGGGGAATTCAACCCCAATCCATCAAGTCAGTCTTCCAGGAGCACAGCATTCCAGATGTTCCCTTCTCTTGGTCGCTTGCTGGCCTTCAGTACTTCCCCCACCCCATTGATACAAAAATCCCACAAATGCAGAACCCCCAACCCCTAAAAAAGTAAATGCAAAAGAGTTGTGGCTGGGCTGCTGCATCACTGTGCAACAACTGCTCATTCCCACTGTGCAACATACTCGACACATCTGGGCTCACTTGAGTCCCTTCCACCAGCCCAGGAGGATCCAAAACAAACTGTAAAGCAGAGGTACTCAAGCTTTTCAACCTGGGACCCCCTTCTGAGATGACTACCTGTCTGCAGGAGAAGGGATGAAAAGGGCAGGAGAGGGGATGGGGGCCAGATTCCCAGGCCTGGCCCATGACAGAATGCATTATACGATGTATACGTCATTCATTCATTCATTCATTCATTCATTCATTCATTCATTCATTCATTCATTCCTTTAGTGTATTGCAAATATATGGACTTATGATAGTTCAGACGTTAATGTCCAGTCCACCCAGTCATTTAAGGACAGTGGTCTATGTTGAAAAAAATCAGACATTTGGCTGGTGTAGGATCTTCATGGACACTCGGACACAACGTGGTGTATTTTTTGTCAAGGAGTACCACACAGTCACACTGAGGGGCAAGACCCCAATTAAACAGTGAGTCTTGGCAGACATCATGCTGGGTACGGATCCTGTTCAGAGTTGACCAATGCTGTTGAGGTAGGTCACAACAAATGCAAAACAAATTTACTACAGCATAAACTTGGGGCCTTCAATCGCAGCCTTTCTAGGACTGCATTTCCACTATGCCCCTCAAGTCTTGCTCATGAGGTACCTGCCTGGAAGAGACCATTCCAGACAGCAGAGTTGGAATTGGGGCCCAAGTCTACCTGGCAGGTAGATCTGGCTTCCCTTCCAGACTTTGAACACAGATCTACCTGCCCAGTATACTTGTCCAGAGGCCAGGAAGTTCAGCTGGGAGCCCAGATCTGCCCACCAGGATGACATGGGCTCCGGAGTCAAAGTAGTACACATGGCCCTCAACACAAACATGTAGGAAGGGGGCCCATTCAGGAGTCTTGCCCTGAGCACAGTGCCAGCTCTCAGCACCCCTGGCTGCAGATATTCCCCCAGCTGCTAGTTTCCGGTGATCAATTTGTGTATTATCAAATATACCGAAGATCAATAGGAACAGAGGCCATGTATCAAGTATATGGTGCATCTCAGAAAAGCCTTTCCATTGCTGTCTGATCCCATCATTGGGCCTTTGATGGACAGCAGCGACATGCCAGCTTGAGAAAAGCAACTGCATTCAGGACCAATCTATGAGGGATATGGTTTGCAGAAGGGAAGGGGATGCCAAAGGGTAGAAGGCTATTCTCCAGGTTCTTCCTCTCCACTGATTGGCATTGCAAGGGTTAAGAGGAGCCACATCAGATTCCTACAGTGGGAAAGGGGGAGTCTTCCTGCCCTGCTCCTTTCTTTGCCCCCCCCCCCCAGCCTAGCACCAGCTCCTGGGGTCCAATGTCTTTGGTTGCAAAGGGGATCTGCTGGTCTGTAGTGGGTGAAAGTGATGGGGGTTATAGGGGACCTGGTGTGGAGGAAAGGCCAGGTTTAAGGGTCTGCCAGGGAAAGGAAGGAGGAGGGGTGAGCACAGACAACACCCCCTTCCCCACCCCACTACATGCACAGGGTCTGCCAATAGGCGGCTGCATTTCTGTGCCGGATTCAGTGAAGGCCCCAGATCTCAGACGTCTCCTCTTGGGCATGGAGCCAAATCGGCCACTTTGCAGACTGTACAAGTAAGGGGCAGATTTGGAAGGGGGAACATATCTGACACAACTTGGGTTCCTCTGTCCCTTGCCTGGAAATAGCACATTTGGTTCCTGGTCCTGCAAGAGCTGGCATGTAACCGTATTTACTGAAATCTAATGCGCCATTAAATCTAATGCACAGCGTGATTTTAAAAGGCTTGAGATAAAAGATGCGATTAAAATGCAGAGCTGCAAAGTAGGTGTAAAATTTAATTTTACTGCATACAATGAGTATATGACAATAATAATATGATAATGGGTTTACGATATGGTTTTTACATAACTGCACAGCTCCATACATTTTTATTACAATGTTCTGTGCATGTGCAGGCCCCATATCCACAGAGTTGTCTTTGGACGATGCTGGCTCTATGGCCGATGAGCACCGCTCCCTAGAGTCAGTCACAACTAGCAGGCCAACTCTCCTCCTGGGCATATCCTCCTCCTTTATAATTTATTCATCAGTGATTTAAATCATTCTAACAATCTTTTTTCAAATGGTGCTTAAAATAGAAAAGTTAACAAGTCTACTTGGAAGTAAGTCCCATTCTGTTCAATGATACTTACAGCACAATCCTAACCATGTCTACTCAAAACTAAGCCCCATGGTGTTCAATGGGTCTTACTCCCAGGAAAGTGTGTTTAGGACTGCAGCCTAAATCCCAGGAAAGCAACCTGAGTGGCCAGTGCTGACCCCAAGAAGGTGGCATCCAGCTTTTCACAATCCCCCTGAAATGTTTGGGATCCCTTTTGCTGCCCCTGCCCAGAGTGGCTCCAAAGGGGGCTCCCTGCAGGACTCAGTGCTGCCCCCCTCCAGCTACGCCACTGGAGATGCTCAGCATGCAGAAGGCTCTGCACAGGATCAGGGGGAGGTTACAGTGACAAAAGCAGAAGCCAAGTGATGGGATGAGGGCAGGGAAAGGGGTGCTGAAGATCCTCCAGTTCAGAGCCCCTTTCCTTTCCTGCCCCAGAAAACAGCTGCCCCTGTTCTGCCCTGAGCTGGAGCAGGAGGTGGAGATCTGGGAGATCTGGCATCTCCTCCCCCCAGCCAGCCCCACTGCAGCCCCCACAGCCTGGCAGGACTGATCTTCAGGCATCCATCAGACAGCTGGACTCGGCTGTGCAGGAATTCTTTGTATGGCAGGAACCGACAGTGGACACCACCAGGCTCTGCTGAGCACAGAGCATCCCTGCCGGGCACCACACCAAATGGGTTCTTATTTGATGCTTCCATCACGGAAAGAATCCCCTCCCCACATTTCCTGCTTCCAGGTTTACTGGCTGGGGCTGAATATTGATCAGGCAGTTAAATACAGGGTGAAATCTCTTGCACCCCTTTTCACCCCCTGCCAGTTTGAATGTCCCAAGATTGGTTCTTAGTGGTGCCTCCATCACAGAAGGAAGACACTCCCCAAATTTCGTGCTGCTAACTCTGCTGGTTTTGGCTGGGTGCAGATGAGTCCGAGAGTGATTCAGTCAGTGACTCTTCAGTTTTATCTAGTGTTTTATTTGTTGTCAACATCTTTTAAAAGGTCAAGGTTTCCCCTACAGTCTTGCTAGTCATGGCCAACTGTAGGCTGCGGTGCTCATCCCCATTTCTTAAGCCTTTGGAACCAGAGTTGTCCAAAGACACATCTGTGGTGATGGGGCTGGCATGACTGCCGAAGGCGCATGAAACACTGTTTTACTTTCCCACTGAAGTAAATATCTGTTTATCTGAAGTAGATATCTGTTTATCTACCTGCATTTACATGCTTTCAAACATTGGCAGGAGTTAAGACAGGGTCTCATCCCATCTTGTACGACCTGCGTCTTAAACACTGGCCTGCCTTAAACACTGTTTCCCTTGCCTGTTACCACTTGCGCCACCACAGCCTCTGTCATCATGTTTAGCGTTTGCAATGAAAATCATAAGGAAAACCTGGTCTTTGCAGCTGAAGAGGATCCTTCCAACCCCTTCCAGATCCAGAAGACCCAGAGACAGTGTGGTAAAGTTGGTGCTCTCAGAAGAAGGAACTGAGGAGGACGTAGCAGGGGGAGCCTCTCAGCAACTGCGCAGGGAAGATCCAGCCTCGAATGACCGCCCAGCAGAGAGGAACTCCGTCAAATACCCACAAATTTCCAGGTGTGTTTCTGAGTGTCTCCCCTTTCAGAGAGCGGGTATATTTACCTTTATTGGAATAAAATAAATACAGAGTCTGGTATAATATGTAGTACATATTATGGGGTCAAGTGAAGAGGTTCAATGACGGAGCCCATCTCCAGTTTCTCTGGTGGATCACACAGTGAGTCAAGCCATACATGACAGGTGTGTATGCAAGTATGCTTGACTCAGGTGGTTGTAACCAGGTCAGTCTTAAAGTACATGATTGAGACACACAAATTATGAAAGGGATGGATAGAGAAATGCTCTTTTTCCTTCCACATGACACCAGAACTTGTTAGGACAGACAATAAATATTTTTTGACCCAGCATGTAGTTGGTCTGTGGAACTCCCTGCCACAGCAGTTGGTGATGGCATCTAGCCTCAAGGCCTTGAAGAAGGGATTAGACACATCACTAGAGGAAAGAACTGTCACAGTTGACAAGCCATGAGAGGTGTATGTGGTGGTGGACAACCTCAGACTGCCAGATGCAGGGGGAGCACCTGGATACAGGTGTCTCGTGTGCTCCCTGAATAGGGATCTGGTGGGCCACTGTGAGATGCAGGAAGCTGGACTAGATGGGCCTTTGGCCTGATCCAGCAGAGGCTCTTCTTATGTTGTTAACGTCCATGGATGAGGGTCTCATGTGCCCCTGCACCACAAGCACAGAGTTCAGCCCTGCCCATCTCCAGGCCTTCAAAGCTGGCTTGAAGAACACCTAATGGAAGGACATGGTTTCTGAGATGCGAATGTGCCTGCTGTGCTTGGGGGTCTCTGAGGAAGTCCCCATATTCTGGTCTAGTTCCGCATGTTCTTGGTAGGTGCAGGTGCAGAGGTGAGCAGGTTTTGAGAGCATCTGAATAGATCTCCTGTCAGAATCATGATCTTCAAGATGGAGTTCTGATCAGCTGAAAAACAGACATGTGCCCATATTGGTAGAAACACATGCTAGCAGGACACGCAGTGTGGTCATCCTAAGACCCTATATGGAAATGATGCTTGCACCCTTTCCATTTCTGTGCTCAATGCTGATTGACATATTGGGTCTCCAAATAAGAGCCATGGCGTAACCTTAACATTGAGTATAGGAGTTGGGGGTAGAAGAAGCACCTTTCCAGAGTTAAATAGGCTTCCCCTCAGTCCGAGGTAGAGGTTGTCACAAAACTGTTGAAGAAAAAAGCGCTGGTCAGGAGGACCGCCAGGAGCCTTTGATGATACGTTTCCCCTCTGAGTGGCAGGAAGCAATTTCTGAGAGAGGAGGATGGAGAGGTGGTGGAGAAGGAAAGGGAGGGTGAGGATGGTTCAGGCCCAGGAGAGCGCAGGGAGCGTGAACCAGGCTGCTGCTGGCTCTTGCTGTGAAAGTCTTTCAGGATCCTCTCCTCCTGCTCCTGAAAGTCTTAGGTGGTTCTACTCAGATCAGCGCCAGTTATTTGGCTAGTCCAGTTCCAAGTGTACCCCTAGTGGCTGCTGGAGCTTGACACTGGGAAAGAAACAAAGGTTCCCTTCCCTTACCTTGAGTAGACCTCCAGTTGCCTTGTAGTGGCTATGCTATATGGCAGATGCTGTTTTGCCCTTGCCTTATCACGGAGTGGCAGACCCCTGAGAACTGAGTGTTGAACTCTAAATCCGGGTCTGTTACCCAAAATAGCAGAATTTTTACCCCGAATCTCCTCTTGGAGGAGGGAGGAAGGATGGCATTTGTCACTGCACAGGACATATAAATGAGGCAGAAGAGCCCCAGGTGGAGCTGATCCTGATGTGGGGGAGGGAGTGAAGATTGAGCTCCAAGGGCAGTGGGGGGGCAGTGGAAGAGGCAGAAGCAAAGCAAAGGGGGGGTTGAGAAATGGGCTTTGAGGATCCCTCAGTTCAGGACCTCCTTCATGCCCCAAATATCAGCTGCAGCAGGAGGTGGAGTTGGGGGGTGGGGGGAGAGACCTTCCTTCTTCTGCATAGATCCTCCCTGGCATCCCCCCAAGGCGCATCAACCCCAAAGTGCAACATCCCCTTATAAATGAGAAAGTAGGGGGTGTCAAGCCCCTCCTATGTCAGGTCAGACCAGGTTCCTTCTAACTTAGGTTCCCCTTGGTCTTCCTTTTTAACCCCAGCACCTTAGGGGCATAAAACTGGGAACTCTGCCCAACACCAGGGCCAGTTCCCCCTCTTAAACCCTTGGAATAAGCATTCAGACACAAGCGTATAAAATACTTTAGGGTTTACTTAAAATTCATGAACATGCAGAGATAAGGACACAACACAGCATTCTCAGGTACAATAGAAGAACAAAATCCAGCTCCTAATTCTAACTTCCCTAACAGCATAAGCAGCTGCACTCCATCTTCCTCCACTCTTCTCCTTTGATCTTGTTCTGAGAGTAACTTGAGATGCTTCCCAGTTTTTCAGTCCTTCTCTCAACCCCTCTCAAATTCAGCTGTACTCACTCTCTACTAATTACTAGGACCTCATCTAGTTGGAATGTCCTGAGAACCACCAACATCTCTTCTTCCCTCTGGTGCCTCTGCTCAAGGAATAATGCATATCTTTCAGAACCCCTATGCACATCAACCCCCATGCGCATCAGCCCCACATGCGCATCAACCCCCCATGACCATCAAAACTACATGTGCACCATTCCCCCATGCAAATCATTCCCTCATGTGCATCCATCTCCATGAGCAACAAACCCCCATGCACATCAACCCCCATGTATCATCTCCCTCATGGGCATCATCTCCCCAAACCGCATCATCTCCCCCAAGAACCAATGACCTTCCCACAATTCCTAGGCCCTGGAGGAATAGCTATTGGGGCATATCAACGTGTGAGTGTCTAGGAGGAGGCCCTCCTCAGGTGGTCTAACTGTGCAGCCTCCATCCCAGGACCAGTTCAGGCTGGAACATGTCAAGCAGCCACAACTGTGCTCTTTCTCCACAACAGCCCACTGAGAGACAGTCTCTGAGTGAAGCTGGGATCCTGTATCTCCTTTCCAGGGACCCAGTCAGTGGAGGGGCATCCATTGGTATTTGCTGTGGACCAGACAGCTCCAGACTTGTGCTTCAGAGATGCCACTAACATTGCACTGCTAATCAGGAGTCTCTTTCTCTTCCAGACACCAAAGGGGGATTTGAGGGAGCCAAGTAGGGGGTCCTTTGACATGGCCTTGCTTGGAGAAGAGGCACATCCTTTGGGAAATGAACGGAGCAGGGAGGGAGGAGGAGAGACCGACCACTGGCTGGAGGAGAGAACTCGTTGTCTGTCTCCATAAACTCGAGATCAAAGAGGAATATTCCAGAGTAGGGGAAAGTGAGGGGATTCCTTTCCATGAAACAACTAGCAAGAGTACAGATTCTTCTTCCGAAAGGAGGAGCCGCAGGAGGCAGAAACCTGCACTTCAGGACAGATCAAGGAAGCAGGAGAAGAACAAGAAACGGAGAAAGAAGTCTGACTCTCAGGATTCTGGCAACTCCAACATCCTCCCAGTCAGACCAGAAGAAGACACTGGAAAGAAGACTAGAAAATGTGCTCACTGTGGAAAGACCTTCAAATTTGAATCCATACTTTTAGCTCATCTAAGAACCCACACAGGGGAGAAACCCTATAAATGCTTTGAGTGCAAAAAGAGCTTCAGTACGAGCTCACAACTGACTAGGCATCAAAGAACCCACACAGGGGAGAAACCATATAAGTGCTTGGAGTGTGGAAAGAGTTTCAGTCACAATAACAGTCTGACTTATCATATAAGAACCCACACGGGAGAAACCCTATAAATGCTTGGAGTGTGGAAAGAGCTTCAGTATGAGCTCAGACCTGACTAGGCATCTAAGAACCCACACAGGGGAGAAACCATATAAATGCTTGGAGTGCAAAAAGAGCTTCAGTAGGAGCTCACAACTGACTATGCATCAAGGAACCCACACAGGGAAGAAACCATATAAATGCTTGGAGTGCATAAAGTGTTTCAGTCACAAAAACAGTTTGACTTATCATCTTAGAATCCACACAGGGGAGAAACCCTATAAATGCTTGGAGTGCAAAAAGAGCTTCAGTCACAATAACAGTCTGACTTTTCATCTAAAAACCCACACAGGCGAGAAACCATATAAATGCTTGGAGTGTGGAAAGAGCTTCAGTCATAATGGAAATTTGACTTTGCATCAAAGAACCCACACAGGGGAGAAACCATATAAATGCTTCAAGTGCAAAAAGAGCTTCAGTCGGAGCTCACACCTGACTGTGCATCAAAGATCCCACCAAGAAGAGAAACCATAGGACTGCCTTGTATTTCATCTCATGAACAAATGTACAAATCTTAGAGCAGGTTTGCTATATGATTTTAAAATGATGCTCGTATGAATATAAGAAGACCCTCCATTGAATCAGGGCTAAGGTCCATCTAGTCCAGTTTCCTGTGTCTTACAGCTTGCACAGTCGTACAGGACACAATTGTACCATCATTGCACACAATTGTGCACAAATTGTACAGGATTTGTAACTAGTGGCCACTTTTGCTTTTTCTTCACAGGTATTGATCTTGCACTGATCTGTCCATGTGGTTCAGGCCAGATTGGAACTGTTGATCACTCATTGCTAGATATCGCGTTCTGAATAGAAGGCCGTGTTGATTTTATTTCCCAGTTACTGAAATGTTTTCCAATCAAACAGTAATGGAAATCCTACTATCATGCACAGCATTGCCAAGTTTCTATCACCCATGATGATTGTCCCCAAAAAAGGATGGTGTTGCACTTTGTTCCTCTTCTTCATGGGTTAGGAGAGACTGTGCTCAGGATGACCAGCTATAATAACTCCAAATCTAAAGATGGGAACACATTTAATTTCCTGAATAGGTATCATATAATAAACGCTGGGAGATTTTATGTTTACTAAGTTTTTTAGCTCTTTTAGCAACTTTGGAATGTAAAATGTTTTACATTATATGCCAGTCACAGGTAGTTTGCTTTTTTATCTCCAAGTTTATTTATAATTTCTGTTTCTATTTTTGGATATTAACTGTACTTTTCCATCTAAACTTTCATGTGATGCTAGCATTCATTTAATTTCTATGCTGGTCTATGACTGTCATTAAGATACACTGAATAATTCACCTTCCCCTAACCCTGGAACTGGGAACAAACCATATAAATGTTGCAAGTGCAGAAACAGCTTCAGTAGGAGCTCACAGCTGACTGCATTAAAGGGGAGAAACCATAGAAATGCTTTGAGTGCAGAAAGAGCTTCAGTAGGAGCTCAACGCTGAATGTGCATCAAAGATCCCACCAAGAGAAACCACATCTGTGCTGGGAGTGCGGGAAGAGCTTCAGTCAGAGATCATACCTAACTCGGCATCAAAAAACCCACAGAGGTTATTTGAATACAGAATACAGAAACTATTATTTTTAGTATGAAAAGAACTTCAAAGAATGTAGCTCCTTCCACATCCAAAATCAACTCAAGGCATTTTAGTACTGCTGGGTGATATAATTGTGATGTTTTCCAGAAAGCGTTGAAAAGAACAATTCCTACATCAACTTTAGAAAACCTAAATCTTATTATATTTTCATACCCAGTGGCATCACTTGAAGTGTGTGGATTGTGTGGACTGCATCAAGCGACCCTCTCGCTGGACATGATACTACCGTGGCCAAAATTGTGAAAATCCTGCTGTGCATTTTTTAAATAATACAATCATGGTATATCATTTGATGTACATATTTGAATTATCTTAATAAAAGGACTTGCCACTATATCCAGAAAAGGAAAATAAAACCTCCTTATGTAACAAAAAGTGGATTTCTTTAACTCAAAACTGCTCAATGAGATTGATTGTTCTGAGTGCCAATGTGTTAACATTAACCCTCTCTTATTTCCATGTATCAGAGCTAATACTTGAACTCTTATAGCCCAATCCTAACCTAATCCAACTGGCCTGCGCTGTATCCAATGCAGGTTAGGAGGTGGCTGTGTACAACTCTGAGTAATGGAATATTTCTCCCTTTAGCCCTTATCTCGTGCATGAACTTATCAACCGAGTGGCTGGCATAAATCCAAGCAGTCCAGTGTAACCCCAGGCTGGCTGGCTGGGGATTAGAACCTGAGTTGATGCCCACCTCCTGCTGATGTCCACTGCACACTAGTGCCAAGAGGTACCCACTGTGTAAGGTTTCTTTGGGATGCCCAGTCCCCACCAGTGCCTGCTGCTGCCCACCTGCTATCCTCTGATACCCAGTGCCCAGCAATGCCCAATGCCCGCTTGGTGCCCGTAGCCACATGCCAGTGCCAACTGGTGCCCACCAGTGCCTGGACGCACAAATATTGTGGAAATTTTACTCCTGAAGTGTCAGGTTCATTCTGCTAGTGAATTTATATATATGTAATTATATATAATTTGATTTGTATTCCATTTTTCTACCCAAAGGGCACCCAAGACAGCTAACAATAAATAAAACAATAACAATAAAATACATTAAAAAATAACAAACAGCTGTAAAACCAGATCAGGGATGGAAGAGGACAGATTAAAAACATGTGGCGTCAAATGCTTTTTAAAATAAAAAGGTCTTTGGGCCCCGCCAGAAGGTTAAAAGAGAGGAGGCTGATCTTAATTCAAAGGGGAAGGAGTGCCCATTATGCAGGTGCCACCTCCGAGAAGGCCCCGTTTTCTGGCTGCCATTCCCCTAACCTCTCTCCATGGCGGCACAAACTACAGGGCCCTCTCAGATGACCTCTGAGAACATGCCTGATTTTATGGAAGGAAGCGCTCTCTCAAGTTCGCTGGTCCCAGGCCATTTAGTGCTTTAACCCTACAATCCAGAGTAACTATGGGAGTACGTAAGAGACATTATGTTTACCCGTAGTTACGGCACCACCTATGGGATATTCATAAATAAACCTATGGGATATTCATATTGCAATCCAGAGCAAATTGTTCTTACACTGGAGCAAGGACTCCCCGTAGTTACTCTGGATTGCACCCTAAAGGTTATAACTAGCCCCTTGAATTCGGCTCAGAACAGAACTGGCAGTCAGTGTAGCCGCCGGAGCAGTGGAGTGATGGAGTCAAACTGCTGAGTTCCAGCAACTACATGAGCAACCACGTTCTGAACCAGCTGTAACTTCCGAACCATTTTCAAGGCCATCCCCATGTAGGGCGCATTACAATAATCAATTCTTGATGCCACCAAGGCATTGACCGCCATGGCCATATTGGGACAGGTATGGAAGAAGTTCATCCAGACACCAATTAATGGGGTAAAATGAGGATGATCCATTTGAAAATAATAATTCATTCCTGGATGGTCAAAGATTCCTGCTCTTCAAAGGATGTGACCTTCATGGGCATGATGAGTTCCAGTTCAACAACTTATTTTACACAATGGGGTCCAGGAGCATGATCGGGGGTGGCAGAACAAGTATTTCAGATGCTACATCATGCCATGCACACGGCCCCCCATGTGTTGTCAGACTCTGAACCATTCTGGGGAAAGGCTCTTATGCCAAGTTGGGCATATACATGGTGTGTTGCAGCACCTGTGAAAATCCCACTGAGTTGCTCATGGGTACTGGATTTGTAGAGCAGGAATGCAAGAACTTAAGATTTTGATTTTTCTTCCATCCATTTAATTCTCTTTTACTCCTAAAGAGAGAGGGGAATCGGGGAGGCAGTTCACAGCCACCAGGTTTTTCACCACCCGGCTGGTGAATCCCTCACTGAATGATCAGCTGTAGTGTGGTTACTTTTGAGTAGGGTCAGTAGTGTCCTTAAGGGAGACTTATGACACCTTGGGGGTAAAAAACATTAAATTGCTAAAATCGTTCTGAATCCCTATCATGTCATAAACCATTGGATGTGTATTTTCCTGCAGAATCCAATGCAAAAACAGCTTTGAAATAGCTCCTTTCTCACAAAAGTTCCTTTTCAGGCTCCTGAAACATGCAAGGTATGGAAAGAATGGATAGAAAGATAGAAAAAGCACCAGAACCAAAGAACCTCCACTAAAATGGGGTAGTTTGGACAGACAACCAAGAAAAGGTTTCTCAACCTAGTGTTTAATTTGTCTGTGGAACTCCTTGCCACAGAATCTGGTGATGACACCTAGTCTCAAAGCCTTTAAGAGAAGACGGGACAAATTTCTGGAGGAAAGGTCCATGACCATGACGGTGGGTATGTGCACAAGAAGGACAATTTTTCCCCAGGATACAAGGCTAAAAAAAGGATATCTGGAAAAAAGAGGAGCACCCCAGAGGATGGAGGAACCCAAGAGACTTTGAGGGCCCTTCTGTGGGTCCTGTGACTCTGGTCATGGCCATGTGACCCCCTGCACACCCTTTCTGGGCCTGACCCTTTAGCAAGTACAGTACTGCCAAGACAAAAACTGAAGAACAAGGTAATAATGAAGAGACAAGGCCACTCAGACGTGCCTTGAGAGGTTCAAACAACAACTACCTGAAGAAAGTTCGGAGAACCAGGAAGAGTCTCTGGAAGCATAACAGTCAAACCCACTGTTTTGTGAGATGCTACTTTGTGTAGTACCCTCTGAAAGCAGCTTCCACAGAAACTGCCTGGTCTATCTTATAGTGTCTTATGAAAGTAGCTGCCCTGCAAATGGCTTCCAAGGATCCAAGTCCTTCAGAAAAGGCAGAGGTGGCCGCCCCCCTTGTGGAATGGGCTGTAATCCCATTTGGAGGATCCTTCCCAACAGCCTTGTATGCTTCCATGATGGCCAGTCTTAGCCATCTGGAGAGGAAAGCTACTGATGCTTTTGTACCTCTGGAAGGTCCCCCAAGAATAAATAAGGCCTCAGACCTCCTAACCTCCTTAGATCGGTCCAAATAAAAACTGAGGGCTCGCTTAACATCCAGCGAGTGCCAGGCCCTTTCTAAGGAAGACTTCGGATTAGGGCACAGGATAGGCAAAGCCAGTTCTTGTGTCCTGTGAAAAGGGGAGTTGACCTTTGGCAAAAAGGAAGGGTCGAGCCTGAGGACTCCCCTGTCCTCCTGGAAAACACAAAAGTTCAGATTAGTGGAGAGAGACCCCAACTCAGAAACATGTCGTGCAGAGTTGATGGCCACTAGAACCTGATAGACACCAAGGCCAAGGGCTCAAATGGAGAACCCATCAGAGCCTTAAGGACTAGATGTAGTTCCCATGAGGGGAAACGGTGGACCGGTGGAGGATTGATCAGCTTGAGACCCCTGATAAATCGCTTAAGATCTGGGTGAGTAGATAAGGGGCCAAAGCGCTTTGGCCCTAGAATGGAACTGATGGTCGACAGCTGCCTCTTAATGGTGTTTGTGCTTAGTCCTTTATCTGAAGAAATTCAAGAATGTGTTTGACCCTTGTCTTATGAATCGACAGTCCTTTCAACTCACATCAAAAAGAAAATTTATTCCAGATGTGTGTGTAGATTTGATTCATGGACCGGTGCCTGGAGGCGTAGAGGTTTAGTGGAGGGTTAGTGGATTAGTGGAGGGTGCAAACCACTTATGAGTCCTGGGTGCCAAATGAGCAGTCGCTCCACCAGTTACTAACGTGGAAGGTTCTCCTTGAAAGAGGAAGAGAACCAGGATTCCAGATATTTTCTCTTTAATTCCAGACTCGGAGTCACAGACATTTTTGCGGACAGTTAGGATAGTTCAGATACTAATAACCTGTCTCCTTCTTTCTAAGTGGAATTTTCCAACCTGCCTTCACTTCCCAGCTGGAGGAAGGAGAGGCTGCATTTTCCCAGACCTCCTCGGAAGAAGAGCCATCAGGGTTAGATTTGCTTATGTACAGCACTCACTTAATACAAGGTGTAAAACTCAGGTATGGTTGCAGCTGGCAGATCAGCTGAAGCTGAGCAAAGGCTCCCCTGGCCACAGCCGCCACCTGGGACTCCAGGAGCAGCTGCGAATCCAGGAGAACCCCCAAGCTGCGAACCTGCTCCTTCAGAGGGAGTGCAACCCCATCCAGAACGGGATGGTATTCCAATACCCGAGTCAAGACCTTCCGGACCAAGAGAACCTCTGTCTTATCAGGATTTAAGCTCAGCTTGTTCACCCTCATCCAGTCCCCCACTGCCTCCAGACAACGATTCAGGACTTCAACCGCCTCCTTGGACTCAGGAGGAAAGGAGAGATAGAGCTGGGTGTCATCAACATACTGATGACACCTCACTCCAGACCTCCGGATGACCTCTCCCAGCAGCTTCATGTAGATGTTGAATAGCATGGGGGATAGAATGGAACCTTGTGGCACCCCGCACTGAAGAGGCCAGGGTGCCGAACAAGCATCCCCCAGCACCACCTTCTGAGATCTGTCAGCCAGGAAGGAGCGGAACCACTGCAAAACAGTGCCTCCGATCCCCAACCCGGCCAACCGACCCAGAAGGACACCATGGTCGATGGTGTCGAAGGCCGCTGAGAGGTCCAGCAGGACCAACAGGGACGCACTTCCCCTGTCCATTCCCCGACATAGGTCATCCACCAAGGTGACCAAGGCAGTCTCTGTCCCAAATCCCGGCCTGAAACAAGATTGGAAGGGATCCAGATAATCAGCTTCATCCAAGACCCTCTGAAGCTGGGACGCCACCACCCGCTCGACCACTTTGCCCAGAAATGGGATGTTTGAGACTAGCCGATAGTTGTTTAGGTTTTTAGGGTCCAGGGAGGGTTTCTTCAGGAGGGGGCAAACCACTGCCTGCTTTAATGCAGAAGGCAACACCCCCTCCCTCCGAGAGGAGTTCACCACCCTCCCTGTGCATTCGGCCAGTCCATCCCGGGCCAGTCTGATTAGTCTGGGCAAGGGTCCAGGGGACATGCAGATGGTCTCACACTACAGAGAATCCTGTCCACATCCTCAGGTTCTACAAGCTGAAAAGAATCCCAAAAGATGGACAAAACAGGTGCCCCAGGACATCGTTGGAAGTTGTTAAAATGGCGTCCAAGTCATGCCGGATTTGATCGACCTTGTCCGCAAAGTGCTGGGGGAACTCGCCACAGCAAGCCTCCATGTGCTCTACCATGCCAGCGCGGAGGGCCAGATGAAGTAGGCCCTGGACCACACGGAAGAGCTCTGCTGGGCGGTTCTCTGCGGATGCGATGGTGGTAGCGAAGTATACCTTTTTTGCCACCACCACCGCTGCAGAGTAGGCACGCCAGTGAGCTCTGGCCTCTACCTGATCAGATACGACACGAGTTTTTCGCCATCGTCGCTCTAAACGTCAACCTTGCTGTTTAAAGAAACAGCAATATAAGATGTTAAAGAAACAGCAATATAAGATGGAAGGATGAAAAAACAAGGAAGTTTTATTAACCCTTTTTCCTGATAAAAGTGCACCTCACCAAGGGCATTAAAACATTAAAAAATATTTTAAAAACTTTTTCTGGGGATTGTAATGCGCAGCTACCAAACAGGTGCAAAATTTAATTTAATTGCACACAACAACGAGTTGTATGACAATAACAATATGATGATGGGGTTATGTTATGATGTTTACCTAACTGCATTACTTTATAGAACAATGCTTTATATGTTACATTTTTATTACAATATAGTGAACAGTTAAACTACAACATAGAAAACAGTTAAAAGGTGAGCATTAGATTCCAGTCAATATGGTATTAATCTGTTCGTTATTCTAAAGTACATTTTAAAGGAACACAAATTCATACTATAATGTAAGTTTCTAAAGGCCATTTGTGAATGCGCTTTTACAAAAGTTTGTATGCTGGGCAAATTGTTTGATGCATTCAGAGGACAGCATGAAAGCATGTCTAAGGATTCTCTCATGTGTGGGTTCTTTGATGCACAGTCAGAGATGAGCTCTGGCTGAAACTCTTTCCACACTCCACGCATTTATATGGTTTGTCCCCTGTGTGGGTTCTTTGATGCACAGACAGGTTTGAACTCTGGCTGAAGCTCTTTCCACACTCCACACACTTATATGGTATGTTGCCTGTGTGAGTTCTTTGATGCACAGTCAGGTATGAGCTGTTACTAAAGCCCTTTCCACACTCCATGCATTCATAGGGTTTGTCCCCTTTGTGGGATCTTTGATGAACCTTCAGGTTTGAACTCACACTGAAGCCCTTTCCACACTCCAAGGATTTATATGGTTTGTCCCCTGTGTGGGTTCTTTGATGCACAGACAGGTTTGAACTCTGGCTGAAGCTCTTTCCACACTCCACACACTTATATGGTATGTTGCCTGTGTGAGTTCTTTGATGCACAGTCAGGTATGAGCAGGAACTGAAGCTCTTTTTACACTCCACACATTTATATGGTTTCTCCCGTGTGGGTTCTTTGATGCACAGTCAGGGATGAGCTGCTACTGAAGCCCTTTCCACACTCCATGCATTCATAGGGTTTGTCCCCTTTGTGGGATCTTTGATGAACCTTCAGGTTTGAACTCACACTGAAGCTCTTTCCACACTCCAGGCATTTATATGGTTTCTCTCCTGTGTGGGTTCTTTGATGCACAGTCAGTTTTGAGCACCTAGTGAAGCCCTTTCCACACTCCAAGCGTTTATATGGTTTGTCCCCTGTGTGGGTTCTTTGATGCAAAGACAGGTGTAAGCTCCTACTGAAGCTCTTTTTGCACTCAAAGCATTTATATGGCTTCTCCCCTGTGTGGGTTCTTTGATGCATAGTCAGGTGTGACCTTACTCTGAAGCTCTTTCCACACTCCACACATTTATATGGTTTGTCTCCTGTGTGGGTTCTTTGATGCACTCTCAGGTGTGAGCTCTGACTAAAGCTCTTTCCACACTCCATACATGCAAACGGTTTGTCCCCTGTATGGGTTCTTTGATGAGAAGATAGGTGTGAGCTCTGACTGAAGCTCTTTCCACACTCCAAGCATTTATATGGCTTCTCTCCTGTGTGGGTTCTTTGATGCGTTGTCAGGTTTACCCTCTGAAGGAATCCCTTTCCACAATCCACACATTTATATGGTTTGTCCCCTTTGTGGGATCTTTGATGAACCTTCAGGTTTGAACTCACACTGAAGCTCTTTCCACATTCCATGCATTTAAATGGTTTCTCACCTGTGTGGGTTCTTTGATGCTCTTCCCACAGTGAAGCTCTTCCCACACTCCAAGCATTCATATGGTTTTTCCCTTGTGTGGGTTCTTTGATGCACTGTCAGAGATGAGCTCTGACTGAAGCTCTTCCCACACTCCATGCATTTATATGGTTTGTCTCCTGTGTGGGTTCTTCGATGCACAGATAGGATTGAGCTGGAAATGAAGCTCTTTCCACACTCCACACATTTATATGGTTTGTATCCTGTGTGGGTTCTTAGATGCAGAGACAGGTGGGAGCTCAGACTGAAGCTCTTTCCACACTCCACGCATTTATATGGTTTGTATCCTGTGTGGGTTCTTAGATGCAGAGACAGGTAGGAGCTCAGACTGAAGCTCTTTCCACACTCCACGCATTTATATGGTTTGTCTCCTGTGTGGGTTCTTCGATGCACAGATAGGATTGAGCTGGAAATGAAGCTCTTTCCACACTCCATGCATTTATATGGTTTGTCCCCTGTGTGGGTTCTTCGATGCACAGTCAGGCTTGAGCTGTGACGGAAGCTCTTTCCACACTCCACGCATTTATATGGTTTGTATCCTGTGTGGGTTCTTTGATGCACAGTCAGGTGTGAGCTGGAACTGAAGCTCTTTTCACACTCCACACATTTGTATGGTTTGAACCCTGTGTGGGTTCTTTGATGCACAGATAGGATTGAGCTGGAAATGAAGCTCTTTCCACACTCTATGCATTTATGTGGTTTGTTCCCTGTGTGGGTTCTTTGATGCACAGTCAGGCTTGTGTTCTGACTGAAGCTCTTTCCACAATCCAAACATTTATATGGTTTGTCTCCTGTGTGGGTTCTTCGATGCACAGATAGGATTGAGCTGGAAATGAAGCTCTTTCCACACTCCATGCATTTATATGGTTTGTCCCCTGTGTGGGTTCTTCGATGCACAGTCAGGTGTGAGCTCTGACTGAAGCTCTTTCCACAATCCAAGCATTTATATGGCTTCTCTCCTGTGTGGGTTCTATGATGCACTGTCAGCTCTGCCCTCTGACAGAATCCCTTTCCACACTCAATGCATTTATATGGTTTGTCCCCTGTGTGGATTCTTTGATGCGCTGTCAGAGATGAACTCCAACCGAAGCTCTTCCCACACTCCAAGCATTTGTAGCATTTCTCTCCTGTGTGGATTCTTTGATGTCTTTTCAGTTGTGATTTACTGCTTAAGGTCTTTGCACATTGTGGGCCTTTTTCCATCCTGTCTCCACAGACCTTTTCTTCATTGCCTGGGATGACTTTGAACTTCCCACCCTGAGGAACACTGTAGTTTTCCCCCCATTTCTCTGTCTTGTTTCCCTTCTGCTTCTGTGATCTGCCTGCATGTTCTGCTTCCTCCCTTGTGTGGATCCCTTTGTGGAAAGAGTCATCCGTGTTAGTCCTGAACCTCTTTCTCCTCTCAGAGCCTTTAACTGATGTGTCCATTTTGTTGTGTTTCTTACTGTTCGGTTGACGGGCGAGTCTTTCCCCAGGCGGAGGATGCTCATTCCTTCCGTCCCCCTTGAGATGTTCCTCTCCAACTGAGATCTTATGGAGACAAACAACAAGCCTAGTCCTCCCAACTGGTGCTGGGCTTCCCTCCTGTCTCCTTGAGAGGTCTTGGTCTCCAGAGGTCACTTCCTCAGGCATGGTTAGCTTCAGGGATGTCCCACGTGGCTCTCTCTGACCCTCACTGTCTTCTCCACTCTTTCCTGGAACAAAGAGTATCAATGCAGGAGTCAATCAATCTTCAATCAAAAATCTGGCACAGTGTTAGGGGCAGAAAAATAAATTTCAAAGATTATATTAAATAAAATATATTACAGCAGATTACATTTGTGTACAGGTGGAAATACCCTAACCTGAGAAATCTTTCTAAGGCAGTGGTTTTCAAACTGGGGGTCAGGACACCCTTGGGGATACCTTGACTTGATTCCAGAGGATCTGAGCTAGATATTGCCACTGAGCATCTCAGTGGCAACACCCAGCTTCTGGTGACCCTCCAAAATGAAAGGGGGTCTCCCGCTGGTAGAGCCAAGAAAGGGCAGCCGTAACTGTTCCTGATGAAGCAAGGCTGGCAAAACAGACTGGAAGCTGCACCACTGACAGGCCTCAGTCTGTTCTGGTAGCTTGGTTTGTGCCCTGGCCTAAAACTCCAGAGGAATGGCAGGGAAGAGTGTTATGGCACTTTTCTGACACCCCAAGGCCAGCATCTGCCTTGTGCCAACTTAGCCAGTGGTTAGGATTGCACTGTGAGTCACCAAATGATTCCTGGAGATCCTAAGGAAATGCAAACTCCCGTCTTCTAACTGGAAAATGAAGGCAGGTTTGGGAACTTCAGTGGTGCAGCTGAAGCCAGCCATGCTTCTTTCCTTCCCCTTTCAGCCCATGGAAGGGAACCCTCAACCAGAAGGATACCCGTCATACATGATTGTCACTATACCCCATCCATATTTCCACTGCTGGAGAAGAGGCTGCACAAAATAACTGCCCAGGGAACTATTATGCTGGGAAGGTACTAGAAGGAACATCAGAAGAGCCTCCACTGGATCAGACCCATCTAGTCCAGCTTTCGGTATCACACAGTGGCCCTCCAGGTGCCTATTCAGGGAGCACACAAGACACCTGCATCCATGTGCCCCCTGCATTTGGCATTTTGAGGTGTCCGTGTCTATGCACACACCTTGTGGCTTGTAACCCAGGATGGTCCTTTCCTCCAGGAATTACATCTGAAATATGTGATGGCAGAGAAACCCCTAAGATGCCACCTGCAATATTCTGCCAGTCAACAGATAAGCAACCCTCTTCTGGCACGCTCAAGTTCCCGCATCTTGATCATCTCCACGGATCTCTCCCAGCACCAGAAGCCACAGGATAGAATTGGGCTCTCTTCAACCCAGAAGGAAACAAAGCACCACCAATAGCTGATGATTCAGCCCATGTGCCCTGGATATCCAACGCTTACCTGGACAGTCTGCACTGCTGGAAGCAGGTGGTCCCGTAACGCCATTCAGTTGCCTGTGAAGAAGACAGAGTCATGGAAGGACTTTCACTCTTCATACCTTTGCACTCCCTGCCTTGTGCCATTTGACACTCTTGGCCCTCCCGGACACCCCTTTGCCAAACTGACCCCTTTGCACCCCCAAGAGCCACCTTTCCTCCTGCCTTTTCTGCCCTGTTCAGTCAGGAAGGAAGATCACCTGCAGGGATTTTCTCTCTTCGCTGAACGCTCAGACCAAGCAAGGACCAGAGAAGGCTGCAGAAAGAGACCACATGCAGATAGCTAAGAGTTGGTTTTGACTGGTCCTACCAGTGCCTGACAGTGCAGTGCTAACCACTGGTGAGACCAGTCCCATGCTGGCTTGGGGGTGCTGCTAAAGGGCCACAGAGCAGTTCTTCTGGGGGGGAGACTTAGGGGAGTGCGCTGACCAGACACATGCTGGCCTCTCCACACCACTGCATGAACGGGGAGACGCTGGAGTTGTGCTGGCCTGAACTGGTTAGGATTGCCCCCTGTGTTACTCAGCACTGGCTGGACCAAGTTCTCATCAGTCCCAGTTCTCAGCCTAGAATCCTGCAGGACTGGCAGGTGAGGCTTCCTGCTGAGCTGGTTCCAACACTGACCAACAAGAACCAAACTTGTACTTTCTCACCTGTAAATAAAACCTTTTTGCTCAAAACCTCTGCCAGATCTGGATATTTGGGTGGGGGGTAGAATTTCCTTGTAGCAAGTCCAATGACCAAATCCAAGCAGAGATGGGAGACTCAACTCCAGAGTGTGTCATCCCAACCCCTGCCTCTGATGGAAGCAACTGGGGATGGGGTCTCCCCACCACATCTGGCTGTTCTTTTGCACCCACTTCAGTACTCGGTGACCCCTGATCTGGTTGCCATCCTGTCCTCATCTCCCCCACCATAAATACAACCAGGAAGGAGCTGATGCCACCAAACCTAGCATGCAAAACTGTCTCCTAAAAGACCCCAAATCTAGCATGCAATAGTGGGGGGATTCCTATGGTTTGCCTTCTCAGCCCCCTCCAGGGCTGGGATGTGAGCCTGGCCTGGCCTTCCACCCCACCTCCAGCATCCCCTCCCCCAAGGTTAATTCTGGTTCATCCCAGTTTTCTGCATGTGCATCCCCTTCCCCCCAACTCACCTCTGGAAAGGGACCCCCTTCCTGAGATGCAAAGGGGTGTGCAGTGCAAAGCCTTCTCCCTGGATGCAGATGCAGTGCCTTGCAACTGACCTCTTCTTCCTCCCCCAGGAAAAGGAAGGAAGGCTTTTCCAGGGTCCTCCCCCAGCCCCACAGCCCCTCCCCGGCCCCCTCCAGCACCATCAGGCTGTGCTGCCTTAACCCTTCCAGACCCACACAGCTGCAGCATGTCCCCCAGCAGAGAGACTCAGTCCCTGCCTGCAGCCTCCCTCCTGCCCAGCCTGCTCCTTCTCTCCAGCACCGGCACTGCTGCCTCCAGCCTGTCCCCAGCCTCAGTCTTCCCAGCTGTGAAATGCCTGGTGTGTCCAGACCATGTGCTCTGCATGCACATCTGATGGCATCTTTGCCATCTCACATCCTCCTCTGCAGGTGACCATCACTCAGAACCACTAAGAAGGACTTCTCAAAAATACAGAACACTCCAGTGCAAAGATGCTTTCATGTGGCTATTTAAAATAGAAACTTATTATTTACTTTGAAACTCTTACATATAATGTCTACATGTACCGTAATGTACATATTACAAGAAGACTCCATGCTGCCTGATCACAAGGAAAAGGAGGACAAGGAAGATTTTTCCCAGCACACAAGGTTAAAAAAAGAGGACATGTCCTGGAAAAAGAGGACATCTGGTCACCCATTGCTTTATGGCACATTCAAGACCATCACATCCAGTTCAGCATCAATGGGACTTTCCCCCACCAAGACAGCAAGGGGGAGGGGATGCCCAGAGGGGGAGATGAGGATCCATCCCTGGGATGCAGCAGGTCCTCAAAAACCCTTTACCAACTTCCTGATTTAAGATTCATGTGAGACTTGGTCTGTATGTGTGTGTGTGTGTGTGTGTGTGTGTGTGTGTGTAAAAGAGCGGGTTGGGTTGTGTGTGGGGTTGGGATTAGGTTGTGTATGTGGGAAGCAGTGTGGGTTAGGTTGTGTGTGTGTAGAGTTGGGTTGTGTGTGTTTGTGGAGTGTGCGGGTTTGTTTGTTTGTGGGGATTGACATACTTTGTGAGTGTGAAAGAGTGTGTTAGATTGAGTGGGTGAGGTTGTGTGTGTGGAGTTGTGTTGTGTGTGTGGAGTGAGGGGTTGGTTTGTGTCTGGGGGAAGATATACATTGTGCCAATCCCGGGATCATCCTGATTCCATAAAGGTATGTCTATATGTAGAGCAAGTGCGGGCGCAGCCAGAGGGGTTCAGGAGAGACAGACAGAATTTGCCAGACAGAAGACTGACAGCATTGAGGGCTCCAGAAACATGCAAAGTATGGAGAGAGTGGATAGAAAGATAGAAAAACCACCAGAACCAAAGAACCTCCACTAAATTGAGTGTTCGGATCGTTTAAACAGACAATCAAGAAAAGGTTTCTCAACCCAGTGTTTAATTTGTCTGTGGAACTCCTTGCCACAGGATGTGGTGATGACATTTAGCCTCAAAACATTTCGAAGGAGACTGGACAAATTTCTGGAAGAAAGGCCCATAATGGTGGGTATGTACACAAGGAGGACAATGAAGATTTTTCCCAGGACACGAGGATAATAAAGAGGACGTGATTTGGAAAAAGAGGACATATGGTCACCCTGAAGCACTGTAGCATCCTGTGCAGGTGAGCCTGGAGGATGGAACAACCCAGGAGACTTTGGGGACTCTTCTGTGGGTCCTGGACTCCTTTGTGACCCTGGTCATGGCCATCTGACCCCCTGCACCCCTTCCCCTGAGCCTGGCCCTGTAGTAATATAGTGTTTAAATTAAGCACATGAAAGCAGTATATCTGAGTGTTTCTAGTTTTTATTTGTCACGTCCTACATTTTTCTTGGGTGTCCTCCATTTGGGGGACTTTGTCCTTTTTTTATTATGATTTCTGGTCATCTTGTCTCTACCCTCAACCCAACATCACAAAGAGCCATACTGTCTGTTCCAGCAGGGTCTGCTGTCTGTCCTTCTGGCTGTGGGTCTCCAGAGAGGCTGCGGGGTGTGGAGGCTCTTTGGGGGCAGACCATGGCAGGGTGAAGACCCTTGGGGAATTGCGATGGTGCAGGGAGAAGGTCTCCTCAGGAGTCAGGCAGCAGAATGTGGGGAGTCTGGTTGAGAGCTGTGGGTCTTGGGGGCTCCTGATCCTGGAGGAGGGTCTCCACCCTACCTTCCCTTCCCACAGGGATTGGGGCTGATCCGTCAGAGGAAGCTTTGCTGGAGCCTCATCTGGGCCTGTTACTCAGGGGCTACCAGGAGGACCCACTTGGAGGTAAGATCAAGGGGCTTTTCCCCCAGAGCTTCAAGGAACAAGAGCCATCAGGATTAGGTTTACTCACTACAGTGCTCAGTTAATACAGGAGTAGTGATAGGTTAAGGTGTAAAAGGGACCAGAAGGGTGATGTGATTGAAAGGGACGTCCACCCTCTTGGGGGGCAACTTGGGTTTTGTGAAGATGGGTCAGCCTGATCCTTCTCTGCCATCCGCTCTCCTCCCTGCAGGCTGTGAGGGCACCAGAGCCACAGATTGTGCCCCCCTTGCCCATTTGATTCCGAAGTTGACAACTCCAAGGTTGAAGAACCCAGCAATGCAAGATGGAGAGAATATAAAACAAGGTTTTTCAACCCTTTTTCCTAATAAAACTGCACTTCACCAGGGGTAGTAAAACATTAAAAAACATTTTTGGCAATTGTAATGTGCAGCTGAAAAACAGGAGCAAAATTTAATTTTATTGCATACGAGTTTTATGACAATAACCACATGACAATGGGTTTGTGTTAGGAATTTTACCTAACTGCATTACATTATGCTTTTGTTACATTTTTTATTACAATATGGTAAACTGTTTAACTACAATATAGAAAACAGTTAAATACTGACCAATACTAATCATCAAAATATTGTATCTACTCAAATCTAATGTAACATTAAATCTAATGTGCCTCCCAATTTTGGAGACTAAATTTCATAGAATCATAGAATCCTAGAGTTGGAAGGGACCTAGTAGGTCATCTGGTCCAACCCCCTGCCTGCAGCAGGAAATCCTCCTACATCATCTCTGACAGGTGCTCGTCAAGCCTCTGCTTGAAGACCCCCAGTGAGGGAGAGTCCACCACCTCCCTTGGCAATCTCTTCCACTGCCAAACTGCCCGAACCATCAGGAATCTTTTTCCGGATATCCAACTGGAATCTCCTCTCTTGCAGTTTGTCCCCATTGGTTCTAGTTCTGCTTTCAGAAGCAGCTATGAACAAATGAGCCCCTTCCTCCCTATGACAGCCCTTCAGGTATCTGAAGAGGGCAATCATGTCTCCCCTCAGCCTCCTCTTCTCCAGGCTGAACATCCCAAGTTCCCCCAACCTTTCCTGGTAGGGCTTTCCTTCCATCCCACTGATCATTCTTGTCGCTAAATTTGACTGGGAAAGGTGAGCATTAGATTCCAGTCATGATATTTGTTAGTGATTCCAAAGGACATTTAAAAAGAACACATATTCATACTATATGATACAAGTTTGTAAAGGCCATTTATGACTGCCCTTATAAAAGGTTTATATCCTGTATAAGTTGTTTGATGTATTCAGAGAACAGAGGTCTTTCCACACTGCAAACCATGTCTAAGGTTTTTCCCCTGTGTGCGTTCTTTGATGTAGTCAGGCTTGAGCTGTGATGGAAGTTCTTTCCACACTCCATGCATTTATATGGTTTGTCCCATGTGGGTTCTTTGATGCACAGATAGGATTGAGCTCTGGCTGAAGCTCTTTCCACACTCGACAAATTTATATGGTTTGTGCCCTGTGTGGGTTCTTTGATGCACACTCAGGTCAGACCTGCCACTGAAGCTCTTTTCACACTCCACGCATTTATACGGTTTCTCCCCTGTGTGGGTTTTTTGATGCACAGATAGGTGTGAACTCTGGCTGAAGCTCTTTCCACACTCTACGCATCTATATGTTTTGTCCCCAGTGTGAGTTCTTTGATGCGCAGTTAGGCTTGAGTTGCATCTGAAGCTCTTTCCACACTCCACGCATTTATATGGTTTGTCCCCTGTGTGGATTCTTTGATGCACACTCAGGCCAGACCTGTCACTGAAGCTCTTTCCACACTCCACGCATTTATACGGTTTCTCCCCTGTGTGGGTTTTTTGATGCACAGATAGGTGTGAACTCTGGCTGAAGCTCTTTCCACACTCCACGCATTTATATGGTTTGTCCCCTGTGTGGGTTCTTTGATGCACAGACAGGATTGATCTCTAGCTAAGGGCAGTTGCATGTCTTGTGAGGCAGACCTGGGTCTCAAACCCTGGCCTCCTGGTTAATAGGTACAGTGTCTTAACCACTTGTGCCACCCACTGTTGCAAAGTTAGAGAAAAATGTGTTTGTGCAAGAAACAGACATTTAAAATTTTGCAGGGTCTTAACCACAGTGTGACATCAAAGAGTTGAGGATTGGAAAGTTATCAGCTACTCAATGCATAGCAATGCGTATAACCAATCATATGATGCCAGAAATGAATATTAATGCTTCTGCTTTTGGCCAGCGTATGCACACTGTAATAAAATCCCTCTTACTTCTGAACTACATCCAGCCTGAACTGAGTCTGCTTTACAGGGCACATGCAACAGATAGAGAGATGCTCTTTTCCCGTTCACATAACACCAGTACTAGGGGACATCCACTAAAAGTGAATGTTGGGGAGGGTAAAGACAGACAAGAGAAAATATTTCTTTACCCAGCAGGTAGCTGGTCTGCGGAACTCTCTGCCACAGGATGTGGTGATGGCATTGAGCTTTAATTTCTTGAAGAAGGGAGTGGACAGAGTTTGAATCTAGAGGAAAGGACTATCACAGGCTACAAGTCCTGAGGGGTGTGGGTAGAGGTTGCCAACCTCAATATGCCAGATGTAGGGGCCACATGAATGCAGGTGTCGTATGTCTGGATTAAGATGTCACGTGAGACCTGCTGTGTGTGTGTGTGTGTGTGGAAGAGTGGGTTAGGTATATATAATGTTGGATTGTGTGTGTTTGTGGAGTTTGGGGGTTGTGTGTGTGGGGGGGGTTGAGATACGTTGTGTGTGTGAAACAGAGGGTTGGGTTGAGTGGGGTAGGTTTTGTGAGTGTGGATGGGTGGGTGGAGTTGTGTTGTGTGAGTGCTGACTGTGGAGTTGTGTGTCTGTGGAGTTCGGGTGTGTGTGGAATGTGGGATTGTGTGTGTGTTTGGCTGTGTGTGGAGTGTGGGGTTGGGTTGTGTGTGGGGGTTGAGATACGTTGTGTCAATCCCTGGTTTGTATAAAGGTCTAATATGTCTATGTAGAGCAAGTGCGGGCAGAGCTGGAGGGGTTTAGGAGGGACAGACAGAATTTGCCAGACAGAAGATTTAGAGCATTGAGGTCTCCTGAAACATACAAGGTATGGAAAGAGTGGATAGAAAAATAGAAAAAAACACCAGAACCAAAGAACCTCCACTAAAACTGACTGTTGGGATCATTTGAACAGACAACTAAGAAAATGTTTTTTAACCCAGTGTTTGTCTGCAGAACTCCTTGCCACAGGCTCTGGCGATGACATCTAGCCTCAAAATCTTTAAGAGGAGACTGGACAAATTTCTGGAGAAAAGGCCCATAACGCTGGGTAGGTGCAAAAGGAGGACAATTAAGATTTGTTTCTAGGACACGAGGCTAAAAAAGAGCATATAATCTGGAAAAAGAGGAGATATGGTGGCCCTGGAGCACTCCAGCATTCTGCTCAGGTGAGCCTGGAGGATGGAAGAACCTGGGAGAATTTGGGGGCCCTTCTGGGAGTCCTGGACCCCTTTGTGACCCTGGTTATGGCCATCTGACCCCTGCACTCCCTCCCCTGGGCCTAGCCCTGTAGCAGGAGGAGTGCTGGTGGGTGGCCCAGATCTGCTGCTGCAGGACTCAGGATGCCAGGCTGGGAAGGAAGAGGCTCAAGTAGCCCTGGGGAGAGGAGCTGATCAGCCATGCAGGGGCATCAGAAGCTGCATCAGAAGGAGTTCCTGCCTGGCACATTGAGGGTTAAGAGGAGCCACTCAGAGGGCAGCAAGGGGGGGAGTGGAGAAGTCATTTCCTGTTCCTCCCCTTCCTTTTCTGCCCCTCTCCATTTGGAGGCCATCAGCCTCTTATGGTGAGTCCAGAGCCCTTTGGGGGCAGAGGGGAGTCCCAGGGCTGGGTGTGTTTGTGGAGGGGAACTGGGGGGTGAAAGAGAGCCTGGAGCCCCCAAGTGGGCAGAGGGGGGGACCCCTGATGAATACAGGGTGTGATAGAGATCCTAGGAGGGAACTGGGGTTTGCAGCTGAGACTGGCTGTCTGGATACCTGTGGCTGATCCAGAAGTACCAGAGGAACCAATGTTTCTGTACCTTGCGTGCCATTAGTCTGCGGGACTCCTTGCCACAAGAAGCGGTGTTGCAATCTAGTCTAGCCCTTAAGAGGGAAGGGACAAATTGCCGGTGAAAAAGTCCATCATTTTTTGGTACGTGAACTTGATAGGTATGTGCAGCCTCTTGATTATAGGTGCCAGATACAGGGAGGGCACCAGGATGCAGGTTAAAGGACCAAATGGATCTTGGCACATCTATAGACAGCATATATAAAATCAAAGAGGGGGCTGAGAAGGCAAACTTGTGACCTCCACAATTGCATGCTGTGTTTTGCATGCTTTAATCTCAAATGCAGCATATTTGTTGTTGTGTTTGTTGTAACCTTCTTTACTCTTGATCTTAACCAAGGCAGGTGGGATCAAAACCAGAAGGGACAATCCTTCTGGATAGAAAAGGTAAAGTGGATAGAAAAATAGAAAAGCCACCAGAACCAAAGAACCTCCCACTAAAATTGGGATTGTTTGAACAGACAACCAAGAAAATGTTTCTTAACCCACTGTTTAATTTGTCTGTGGTATATATAGAGTTTGTCTGCCTAGGTATATATAGAGTTGGGTTGTGTGTGTTTGTGGAGTGTGGGGTTGTGTGTGTAGAGGGGGTTGAGATACATTGTGTGTGTGAGACCCTGGCCCTGTAGCAGAAGGTGTGCAGGTGGGTGGCCCAGATCTGCTGCTGCAGGACTCAGGATGCCAGGCTGGGAAGGAAGAGCCTCTGCAGCCCTGGGGAGAGGAGCTGATCAGCCATGCAGGGGGCATCAGATGCTGCATCAGAAGGAATTCCTGCCTGGCACATTGAGGGTTAAGAGGAGCCACTCAGATGGCAGCAAGGGGGAGGGTGGAGAAGTCATTTCCTGTTCCTCCCCTTCCTTTTCTGCCCCTCTCCATTTGGAGGCCATCAGCCTCTTATGGTGAGTCCTGAGCCCTTTGGGGGTGGAGGGGAGTCCCGGGGCTGGGTGTGTTTGTGGAAGGGAACTGTGGGGTGGAAGAGCACCTGGAGCCCCCAGTTGGGTAGAGAGGGGGGACCCCTGATGAATACAGGGTGTGATAGAGATCCTAGGAGGGAACTGGGGATTGCAGCTGAGACTGGCTGTCTAGATACCTGTGGCTGATCCAGAAGTACCAGAGGAACCAATATTTCTTTATGGCGCAAGTGGTTAAGCCACTGTTCCTGTCAACCAGAAGGCCAGGGTTTGAGATCTGGCTCCCCACAAGACAGGGTGAGCTCCTGTCCTTAGCCCAGTTCTGCAACGCAGCTAGAACCAATCTTGGCTCTGCTGTTCCATTGGACTATTTCACTGGTGTGGAGAGGGGGGATTTGCTGCTTGGGTAACAGCCAGTGGTGGGCTTCAAATTTTTTAACAACCGGTTCTCTATGTCCTAATTTTAATTTAATTTTACAAATTTAATTTAATTTTACAAAAAAAATTGTATACATGTGACTGCATCAATCTGTAGTAAGCCCCTAAGTTCAGTGTACTTTATTCCTATGCATTGCTCCTGAGCAAACTTATGCATCGATCAGGGACTTACTTCTGAGTAATGCATAGGAATAAATCACACTGAACTCAATGGGCTTACTGCTGAGTAATGCATAGGAATGCTATTGCTACCAAAAAGTCACACATTTCTGTGATCCAAAATCTATGCAACCAACCTTTCTCAGGCTGGCCTCCTCTGTGCAAGATCTAATTCCAGAACCAAAAAGATACATTTTAGTGACCAAAAATCTAAGACAGATAGAAAGTAAGTTAGAAAGAAAGTTAGTAAGACAGAAAGAGCACCATCCTATCCAGTTCTACTCAAAAGTAAGCCCCATTGTGTTCAATGGGTCTTACTCCCAGTGTTTTTTTTATTATTGCAGCCTTAGTTAGACAAAAAGGCTGCAATCCTAAACACACTTTCCTTGGAGTAAGATCCATTGAACACAATGGGGCTTACATTTGAGTAGACATGGTTAGGATTGTGCTCTGTTAGAAAGAAAGTTAGTAAGATAGAAAGAGCACAACCCTAACCAGGTCTACTCAAAAGTAAGCCCCATTGTGTTCAATGGGGCTTACTCCCAGGGAAGTGTTTTTAGGATTGCAGCTTTAGTTAGATAGAACGTAAGTTAGAAAGTTAGATGGAAAATAAGTAAGAGCACAATCCTAACCATGTCTACTCAAAAGTAAGCCTCATGGTTTTTAATGGATCTTACTCCCAGGAAAGTGTCTTTAGTGTTTAAGCCTAAGGCTGCAATCCTAAAGATACTTTCCTGGGAGTAAGACCCATTGAATACAATGGGGCTTACTTTTGAGTAGACATGGTTAGGATTGTGCTCTAAATCTGCAATCCTAAAGACACTTTCCTGGGAGTAAGACCCATTGAACACAATGGGGCTTACTTTTGAGAAAGAAACAAAGAAACAAACATGCGGAGAAAGTGAGTGGACTTACCTTGGGCAGAGGTGGTTCCCTGGGGGACAGGAACAGAGGCAGTGGGAGAGGTAGGGGGAAACAGGAACCCCCTGCAGCTGAGGGGGGGAGAGGGGACCACAGGTGGAGTCGGGGGAGAAGGGGCCACAGGATGTGGTGATGCAGTCTAGCCTAGTGCCCTTAAGAGGGGAAGGGACAAATTGCCGGTGGAAAAGCCCATCATTCTTTGGTATGTGCACTTGATGGGTATGTGCAGCCTCCTGATTTTATGTGCCAGATACCAGGAGGGCACAAGGATGCAGGTTAATGGACCAAATGAATCTTGGCACATCTGTAGGCAGCATATATAAAATCAAAGAGGGGGCTGAGAAGGCAAACTTGTGACCTCCACAATTGCATGCTCTGTTTTGCATGCTTTAATCTCAAATGCAGCATATTTGCTGTTGTTTTTGTTGTTTTAACCTTCTTTACTCCTGCTCAAGGCAGGTGGGATCAAAACCAGAATGGATCCTCTCTTTTTTTCTTTTTACAGACAAAAAGGATCCTCCCAGCATCCGTGCCTGATCCAGAGAACCAGACTGTTGAGGCTCAGAGGAGGTACCAAGGAGGAGACAGCAGGTGAGCTCCACAGCAACCAAGATCTAGCCCCAAATGACAGCCCTGCAGAGAGGGACCTCCTTGCACAAGCTGTGTTGAAACACCTGTCTCATTCAAATTGTGTGTCTCAACAGGGTGGGGAGGTTGACACACTTTTCTGTGTCTGGAGATAACTGGGCTTCACCCAGGACTTGTTGGGGGAAACAGTCCTGCCAAGGCACATTCCACAGACCTGCCCCTCCTTCACCCCCTACATCTACAAATCTGGGCTTCCCCCACAGAGGGTACAGTATCCCCCTGGAATTGATGCTGCATCTGTTTGCAGGCTGTTAAGGGTCAATTTTAGGGTCTGGGCTCTGTGAATAAACAACATCAGGAAGACTGAGCTGGGGCTGAACACACTACAGGGGTGGTATTCAAGCATTTCTGCAGGGACCCCCTTCTGAAAATGACAGTCTGTCCAGGACCCCCCAAAAGTGATGTCATGGTTGGAAGTTTTATTATAGGTGCCTATATTATAGGTGCCCGGTGACTAATTCCAAGATGGCTCACCCAACGTTTCGTGACCCTCCTGAAATGAACTCATGACCCTTCAAGGTAGTCCCAATCCCCACAAAGAAGGTAGATTTAGGTGGCCTGAAAAATGCTTTGAAGAGTAGATATTGCAAGGAGGTTTCAAGGCAAGAGAGGAGAGACCTTCATGGTTTGGGCTGAGGTGTCTGAGGGTCTGTCATCTCCCATACTTTCCAGTCCACCCTCTTAGATGGTCTATGGCAGTGGTCTTCAAACTGGGGGTTGTGCATTCAGAGCCCTCTGGCCAGACAGGGCACCAATACCCAACCTCTCTCTTCTCTTGCACAGACTGCCTACCCCCTCTTAGCTTCCTCCTTTTATTCTCCCCTCTCTTCCCACCTTCTCCTGGGATTCTGATAGGAGCACTAGGAGAACAGGGACCTGTAAGGTATGCACCCCTTGGGGATGTCTTCCTCTTCAGAGAGGGTAAGGTGCAGAAGGTCCATTTCTAGCACCTTGTCACGGGTTCTAGTATTCCAGAGTGGGGGTGACGGGGTGGTAAATGAGTTTGGTTCTACCTGGGCATGATCCTCCATCTTTTAGCTGGCACACAGGAACCACAACACCAAGGTAAATACAGGTAAGTAAGTTTCTTTACTACAGTCTCTTTTAACAGGAACAACTCCAGACAACTTCTTGCAAACAAACAGGTAAGTACAAAACCGTTCCACCCCAGCTGGGGTCTCTGGAAGCTAATGGGGGCAAGGCCTGCTCTACCCCGCACCATGAGGTGATTGAAGGCCTGTGGTCAGGGCAGGGCTTTGATGCCCCTTCCACCTACGTCCTCTCCTGCTTATCCCACCTACTGCTTCCTGCCTTTTCCCCCTTATATGGGGTCTCCCCTTACTCCTCCCCTTGTGGACTCTTCCATGGGAGATCCAGTGGGGGATGCACCCTCCTCTGCAACATTGGGTTTGGTTCATAGGTCATTGTCCTTGGATGTTACCTTCCCCGGGGGTTGTTCCCTGCACTGGACTGCCTGAACATCTCCATAAAATCGGATACCTGCTCAGGCAGGCTTTCAGCATCCTCTTCTTTGGATGTCTCTTCCTCATCTCTTAACTATTAACAGGCAACTGCACTAGCACCCATTCAACCCTGCTAGTGTCCTCCTCATCAGATAGGTACAGATGCAATGAGTCCATAAGTATCTCCTCCTGAGATACTAACTCTTCCTCATTGCACTGTTCCTGACACTCATCAACAGGTGTCAGAATCTGAGGCTCGTCACACTCCCTCTGCAGGGCAGCAGGAACATCTGTGGGCAGGTGCTCTGGGAGTTGTGGGCCTGATTGAGCAGGCATAAATCTGAGTAAACCAATTGGGGCCCATAAGCCAGAGTAAAATGGTAGCAAAGGAAGTAGAAAAAGTTCTTGGTTGTGGGTTAACTTAAACACCATTCCTGCTTTTCAACCTCAGGATACAGCACAACAATCTACCTCAGGATATAGCACAACTCCCACAGGTAACGCTCTACTGCATTTTCATGCTACAGCTGCTACTAGTTGTCAGGGACTCCTGGTCTTCCTTATATGGCAGCACCACAGCTGTTCCTTATTCAGTGTGATCTGAGGCAGGTCTCCTCGGGAGCCAGCCCTCCCCAGGTCCCACTTACTTGATCCTCAGCAGCCTCCTAGCCCTGTGGATCTGGCCTAAATGTCAGCTCAGGATATGGCCTACTTAGGCCAGCTTACCTGAGCCATTTTCCGTGGTCTAGTCAGGATTGCACCCAAAGTCTTATCTCCAAAACTAAGTGGTTTCACAGACCCATCATGGTTTGTAACCCATGATGGACTTTTCTTCCAGAAATCTGTACAGTCCCCTCTCACAGGAATCTAGGCCAGGTGCCATCACCACATCATGTGGCAAGGAGTTCCACAGATTAGTTACATTCTAAGTAAAGAATTACAGTGGCGTCTCACGTAAAGACGTCTCATGTAAAATTTGTTTCACATAACAAACAAAAATTTCTCTGGGATTCTGCTTCACATAACAAACTGTGCTTCACATAAAGAACACATTCGTTGGCAGTTGGGGCAGACGCGCTGGCCGGGAGCCTGTTTAAAAAGCATCAGGGCTGCCTAGCGCACCTGCCCATAGTGAAAGCAACACTTCCATGCTGTTCCTCCTGTGGCCGGAGGGAGAGAAGAGCAGTGGAGAAGAGGGAAGCAGCTCAGGGCTGGCCAGAAGGGAGCAGGGGAGAGAGAGGCTCAGGATGGAGAGAAGGAGGAAGTAGGGGAGACACTTTGAAGGTGTCTTGGATAGCAGCCTCCTAACCACGTCTACCCAGAAGTAAGCCCATTGCGTTAAATGGGTCTTACTCCCAGGAAAGTGTCTTTAGGACTGCAGCCTAAGTAGACTTCATAAGATCATGCACATTGAATGCATGTTTTGAATTCAATCCCAGTGTTCTGTCATCATTTTTACATCTAGTTAATGTTTTTATATGACTATTTTTTTGGGGTTGTGGAACCAATCGTCTGAGTTTCCATTATTTCCTATGGGAAAATCAGCTTCATGTAAAGAACGTTTCATGTAACAAACATGCCTCCAGAACAAATTAAATTTGTTACGTGAGGCATCACTGTACTTTCTTTGTCCTATCTCTCCCGACACTCACTTTTAGTGTCTCCCTCAGGCACTTTTTTCTAGACAGAAGAGCCCCAAATGCAGGGTTCCACAACATGTGGAAAGGAGTGCAGCAGAGAGAAACGCACACGTTGACTGTCTTGTAGTGATTTCAGAAATAATTACTGAATTGTTTTGGGAGTGATAAAATCTCCCGGTAGGCCAGCTGTAGCCCCAGCCATAGTTTGGAGGTCCCTCTCTAAGGAACTGATCTCCACCAGGGCCGAAGGTCTCCATCTAATGTGTTTTTGAAGTTGCACCATGTCACGGTATGAAAGTATCTGAGGTAAATTTGGAGGCCTGAACGGGGCAGAAACGAGTCTGTGGTAAACTCCGCTCTGCTGGGCTGGTGCTTTCATTCAGCACGGAGGTGATGTGCAGCCTATGTGGAGCTGAGAGAAATTTCTCTGGGTTTGTTGTCTGTCTGGAGTTGTCTCAGAGTGCAATCCTAACCACTTTGCACCAGCACAACTTACTCACCCATCTGCCTCGTTCCAGAACTCAGCAGCTCCCCGGCAACCTCTCCGGGTGCCCCCATTCAGTTGGGGGATGCGTCGAGAAAGGCCAGGCTGTGAGGAATGAAAGGCCACTAAAAGGGTCTTGATCCAATGAGCGCAGCCCCCACAACACTCCAGAGAAAGTTCCCTCCTCCACGCTTGCGTTGACCCTATACAGATTGAACTGCATAGCCATGTTTATTCACAAGGAAGCAAACGCTTTGGCTGGTGTGGAAGGTCAGTCCAGGGGTACAAGAATGGTCCCAATCCCAGGCACCTGACTAAAGAGTGCTCCAGAAGGCAGCCCCCAACACTGGGACTCAGAAGGTAATGTGGATTTTAATTTTTTTTGTTAAAACTTCCCCATCTACTCAAGCCCCATTGCCTGTCCCCTCCCCTCCACTCTAGGGATTAAGGCTATTTTTATTTATTTTTTTACCACATGCCCTCATTTTGGAGGACATATCCTCTGTTTAAGGCTTGTGTCTTGGAGCAAGTCTTCCTTCTGAGCACAGAGCATGTAGTGTGCTTGTAATTCATAAATTATGTGTGCTAAATCTTATTTGATATTTTAAATTTAATAATCATCAATATAGTGTTTAAATTAACCTCTTTATATATAGCTTTCCTCTTCTCATGTCCTACATTTTTCTTGGGTGTCCCACATTTCGGGGGGGGGGGGGGAGGAGGTGACATGTCATCTTTTTGGGTTATGATATATATCATCAGTCTGCTTATACCCTGCTTGGAATATGTATATGTATTGAATTATATGTAATATTTTAAAATGTAATATTCAGTAATAATGGAAGCAATATACATGAAGGTTTTGACTTTTTATTTTGTTATGCTCTATACTTTTCTTGGGCGTCCTATATTGAAGGGGGGGCTTCTCCTCTGTCCAATTATGATATATGGTCATAACATAAGGTCAAAATCCTACTGATTTTTTTTTTTTGGGGGGGGGGGGTTGGGATAGAGGTTATTCACTTGATTAATGTATTTACAATTATTTATTTGTTTTAATTTGCTTGATGATGTCACTTCCAGGCCATGACATCACTTTTAGTGGATTGTCCCTCTAAAAAGTGGGTCCAAGCTCAAAAGGTTTGAGAATCCCCACAATAAGTCATTAGAAAAGTGGCCCCCTTGAGGGGATGACACCACTAGTGACCAAAATGGCTAAAATCATGTTTTTTAAGAATAATCCCATCGTGTTATATTTTGTTAGGTCACACAACTCCACACGCATAGTATAGGCCACCCCCCACACCCAACCCAACCCCACACTCCACACATAAACAACCCCACACTCTTACCCCCCCCCACACACAACACAACTCCACACACACAGAAAGACAGATGCTAATCCACACTTTCACAGATACAGTGTAGCCCAACCCTCGCACACAATTAAGACCCACACTTCACACACACACACAACAGAACTCCACACTCAACTCCACAAATACACACACACACTAACCTGCTCTTACACACATACACACAGAAACATAGGCCAACCCCACACATACCAACCCCACACTCCATACACACACAACACATCCTAACCCACTCAAACATGCATAACATAAATGTTATGCATTTCAAACATGCATAACATAGCCCAACTGCCACACACAACCCAACTTCACACACACGCTAACCCACTCTTTCACACACACACAATGTAGCCCAACACCCCCCACAACCACACTCCACACACACACAGCACAATTCCACCCACAACACAACCTCTTTCACACACATACAATGTAGCCCAGCCCCCACACAACTCAACTTCACATTCCACACACAAACACAACCTCATACACATAACCCCACACTCCACACACTCACAACACAACTCCACACACACACACGCTAACCCACTTTTAAACACTCAACATAGCCCAACCCCCACACACAACCCAACTCCCACCCTCCACAAACACACAAAATCCAACTCTATACACACATACACACAACCTAACTCACACTCTTTCCCACAAACACAGGGTGCAATCCCGAGTAACTTCGGGGAGTCCGTGCTCCAGAGTAAGAACAAGTTACTCTGGATTGCAATATGAATTTCCCATAGGTTTTCACTAGGTGGTGCAGTAACTACAAGTGCACGTAATGTCTCTTACGTGCTCCCGTAGTTACTCTGGATTGTAGCTACAACCTAATCCCAACCCCACACACATTTTATTTTAAAAGTTTTTAAAAATTTTAACTGTTAAAAAATGTTAAAATAAAACACACATTTTATTTTAAAAGTTTTTTAAAATTTTAACTGTTAAAATTTTTTAATTTTGATTTTTTTAAATTTATATTGAGTTTAAAGTAGCTCTACATAGACATATTATAACAGCCAGCATTGGGAACTGAGGCAGGATGAGGAGGAAACAGTTAAAAATTGAAATTTGAAAATAACTGACAAAACCTCCAGTGAGGTTTTCAACTTCCATGGACTGAATTGAGGAATTCAAAGTTATTCCTTCAAAATGGCTGTTTTCTAAATTGAACCAGATGTCCCTTTAATTTTATAGTGCGGCTTTTAAGCTAGTTCAGTAATATAGTGTTTAAGCACATGGAAGCAATAAACATGAAGGTTTATTTTATTTTAAAATAAAATTTATTTTATTTATAAAACTTTTATTTTGTTATGCTCTACACTTTTCTTGGGTGTCCTATATTGGTGGCTTCTCCTTTGTCCAATTATGGCATAAGGTCACAACATAAGATCAAAATTTTACTAATTTTTTGGGGGGGAGCAATAGGGGTTGAGGTTATTTACTTGATTTACTTTAATGTATTTACAATTATTTATTTGTTTTAATTTGTTTGATGATGTCAGATCCAGACATGACATCACTTTCTTGACATGGATTCTTGACAAGTTGACCCTCTAAAATGTGTGGGTCCAAGCTCGTAGGTTTGAGATAAGTTGTTAGAAAAGTGGCACCCATGAGGGAATGACAACTTCTTCTTGGCTTCCATCAGTCTTGAAAGAATATGGTATCGTGCTCAACACTGTATGCGAAGCACAAAGGCCTGGATAGATTAATATGGAGGATAGACTGTTACCCAAGCAGCAAATCCCCCTCTCCATGCCACTGAAACAGTCCAGTGGAACAGCAGAGCCGATACGACTGGTTCCAGAGCTGGGCTAAGGACAGGAGCTCACCCTGTCTTGTGGGGACCTGGGTCTTGAACCTTGTCAACTGGTTAATAGGCACAGTGCCATAACCACTTACACCACCCACAGCCCATAGTATGTAAACACAATCCCAAAAAATCGGGATTGTCCCTCTTTTTAGGACATATGACAACTCTGTGTTAGATGGCACTTCTGGCCATGACATCACTTCCAAATTGATGACATCACTCCTGAGGGGGTCCTGAACAGATTGTCATTCTCAAGAAGGAAATGCTTGAGAACCACTGCCTTAAAGGATCAGCCATTCCCAGAGGTGGCAGATCCCTGGCCAAGATCAATAGGAACAAGGGCCTGGAATCCCAGTCTGTGGAGGGATGGACAAAGCTGCCTGTCTGTCCATCTGGTCCTTCCCTTCTACTACATGGGGATGACATGTTAATCTCCTGCACCTGGTGACGCAAACCCTAGTGAAGCCCCTGGTTTGTGCAGTAACTGTGTCCCTTGCCTTGGAAATTATAAGATTTACACAGGGTATCTGATTAACCTTGAAAATGTCCACAATGCAACAGGCCACCCAGCAAGGCTACAACCCTGAGAGTTGGTCACTGAGAAGGGCTGTAATCCTGTGCATGCTTTCCTGGGAGTAATTTCCACTGAATCTGTTGGGTTTACTTCTGGGTACGTTTATACACCAAAGAGTGTGCATTAGAGGCTCCACTTCTCTGTTGCTAATCCAGATTCTCTCTCTGTTCCAGAAAGCAGCAGAGAAGACAAAGAGGATGAGGGGCAGCCAGGTGGGGGCTCATCAGAAGTGACCTCATGTGACGTAGAGGAAGGGACTTCTTGAGACTAGGACGGCTCAAGGAGGCAGAAGAGACCAGCACCTGTAAGGAGGACTAAAGTTCTTGTTGATCCAGAAAAAAGAAAGAAAACAAGAAGAATAAGGAAAAATTATCTCAAAGTTCAAAAACATTTAACAGCAAAACAAAACTTGGAAGACACCCAGAAAAACCATATGAATACTTGCAGTGTGGGAAGAGCTTTAGTAGGAACAGTGCATCAAATAACCAACACAATGCATCAAATAACCCACACAGGGGAGAAACCGTATGAATGTCTGGAGTGTGGAAAGAGCTTCAGTCAGAGATCACACCTGACTGAGCATCATAGAACACACACTGGGGAGAAACCTTTTACATGCCTGGAGTGTGGAAAAAGCTTCAGTATGCGCTCAAGCCTGACTGTACATCAAAGAACTCACACAGGGGAGAAACCATTTGCATGCATGTTGTGTGGAAAGACCTTCAGAGAGAGCTCAAAGCTGACTGTGCATCAAAGAATCCATACAGGGGAGAAACCATTTACATGCATCTTGTGCGGAAAGAGGTTCAGACAAAGCGCAAGCCTGACTGTGCATCAGAGAACCCATACAGGGGAGAAACCATATAAATGCCTGGAATGTGGAAAGAGCTTTACTGACAGGTCACAACTGAGAGTACATCGAAAAATCCACACAGGAGAGCAGGCACATAAATGCCCGGAGTGTGGAAAGACCTTCATTCAGAGCTCATCTCTGACTGTGCATCAAAGAATCCACACAGGGGAGAAACCATATCAATGCCTGGAATGTGGAAAGAGCTTCGTTCAGAGAGGATCTCTGACTGTGCATCAAAGAATCCACACAGGGGAGAAACCATTTACATGCATGTTGTGTGGAAAGAGCTTCAGCCAAAGTGCAAGCCTGACTGTGCATCAAAGAACCCACACAGTGGAGAAACCATATAAATGTGAGGAGTGTGGAAAGAGCTATAGTGACAGCTCACATCTAATTCTACATCAAAGAACCCACTCAGAGGAATCATTTAAATGCCTGGAGTGTGGAAAGAGCTTCCAAGACAGCTCAAAGCTGACTATGCATCAAAGAACCCACGCAGGGGAGAAACCATATAAATGCCTGGAGTGTGGAAAGAGCTTCAGAGAAAGCTCAAAGCTGACTGTGCATCAAAGAATCCACACAGGGGAGAAACCATTTACATGCATGTTGTGTGGAAAGAGCTTCAGCCAGAGCTCAAGCCTCACTGTGCATCAAAGAACCCACATGGGACAGACCATATAAATGTGTGGAGTCTGGAAAAGGCTATAGTGACAGCTCACACCTGACTGTGCATCAAAGATCCCACATGGGAGAAACCATATAAATGCCTGGGGTGTGGAAAGAGCTTCATTCAGAGATCACAACTGAGTGTGCTCAAAGAACCCACACAGACCTGAAACTATTTACAAGGATGGAGGGTGGAAAGAGCTTCAGTGATAGCCCAAGCCTGACTGTGCTTCAAATAACCCACACGGGAGAAAACCTAGACATGCTTGCAGCGTGGAAAGAACTCTGTCCTCTGAATGCATCAAATAACTCAAACTGGATAGAAACCTTTGAATAAGGGCGTTCGTAAATGGCCTTTACAAACTTACATGATATAGTATGAATTTGTGTTCTTTTAAAATGTACTTTGGAGTAGCTAACAGACTAATACCGTATCGACTGAAGTCTAATGCTCACCTTTTCCTTACAAATTTAGACTCCAAAATTAGGATGCATATTAGATTTGATGACAGACTAGATTTGAGTAGATACAATATTTTGATTATAAGTCTAGGTCAGTATTTAACTGTTTACTATGTTGTAGTTGAACAGTTTACTATATTGTAATAAAAATGTAACACAAAGCATTGTTATTTAAAGTAATGTAGTAGGGTAAAAATCATAACATAAACCCATTGTTATATTGTTATTGGGCACAATCCAGTGTAAGTTCAGTGAGGAGAGCCGTAACTATGCTGCCCCAACTATTCTGTATCCAGAGCACAGAGTCTTTCATGATGGGCCCACTCCATGTGGAAAGAGGCCTTCATGGCCTTCCACTTGGAGCAGAGCTGCGGCACTTTCTGCCTCTCCTCTGCCCTCCCTTGGCCTGCAGCACACCCCTCCATGCAGCTGCATTGGGTGCTGTTGTGCTTGCCATGAGAAGGGGCGTGCTGTTGCTCCTTGCAACTGATCTGATGAGAGCTCTGGAAACCTGATGGCTCTGCCACGTGGAAACCTCTGCCACGTGGCAGACATCTCCACTCCTGGAGCTCCCATGAGGCTTCATAGGCTTTCTACTGATGACATCATTCATCATCACATTGCTATGGCAGTGGCGTTATTTTAACGACACCATCAGCCATGTCATTAAAATAATGACGTGGCTTATGGCAAAGTCGTTATTGTAATGATGTGGGGCTGTAGATATTGGGGGGGCTGAGTGATCATATGTCTGCAACTTTATTTGGGATGAATTGTGTAGAAGTGGGTTGTGCTTGTGCAACTCGTTTAGCTGGCATTGTGGGAATTGTCCTGTGGGTGGGTGCTTGTTCAACATGTCTGGGGCAGGATGATCCCCATGGCCCTGGCAGGGGCAAAGGCTTTCCCTGGGCTGCAGCCCCTTTTCTTCCTTCCCAGTGGAATGGCAGCCTGCAATGAGAGAGAGGGAGAGAAACAGCATTTGCAGAATGACTGCAGCCAGTAGCATGGCCCTGGGTTCCTACTGCTTGCAAGCGTCCTTACCAGTGGGACAGCAGCCTGCAAAGAGAGAAGGGGAGGGTCACAGAGCATCAGAGGCATTGGTTGCACTCTGCTCTTTTGTAGGCCCCTGCAGGACTTCAGCTGCATAGGGCCTACTTGGGAGTAGGTATGCAAAGGCATGGCTAAGCTGGGATGCCCAGATGGGGAATGGAATGCACCTTCCCTGGGAGTACCAGTTGTCAGCAGGGTGTGAGTGGAACAGGCAGCAACTGCTCAGAAGCAGCCATTGCTGGCTGGGTCTGGCAGGCAGTCAGGTCCCACTGTGCAGCGGGGGCATCCACAGCTACCCCCCATGAATGGTTGTAGAAGAGTTGTGCTCCCCATTGACTTATCTGGCTGGAACAGATGAGGGACTGTACCTGCTAGGTGAGAGTTGAGGACACCCCACACCAATGAGGAGTGAATGCCCTTCTTGTTTCCTGGTGGGTCTTTGTGTGTGCACCCCGTTCCCCACCCCATTGCCCCCTTACTTGGGGGGACCTCTTGGGTGGGAAGGCAAACCTGCGGAGAGAACTCAAAGCATTTTCCAGAAGGTGTTCAAGCCCCTTCCCTGGCAGAGAGTTTGTGAGTGCCAAAGGTGCTTCCCCCCTGATGCAGCCCCCCTTACCTGGTTGGAGTACATGTGGAGTACAACTTGCACAGACATAACTGGTATTGCTAACATCTTCATTGCATCATTGTCCCCAATCCCTCCTTACCTGGCTGGAGTACCTGTGGAGAAGGAGGGAGGGACACAAAAATTGCCAATCCTACACTCTGTTCATTATTCTATATCACATATATCATCATTTGCCCTTCATGTGTCAAGTGCACCCAGTGCGGAGGGCGGTATGTCACCTCCGAGACATGCGCACCCCTCTCGGGATTGCTCAGGCGCCAATGTTGACATCTACACAGTCTCCTCTGAAGCTAACAAGCTTCAGAAGATACTTCCTCTGCACTAAGGTGGAGCAGCCTGCTCCTCCTCAGAGCAGAAGAATGCCTCCGCCCAGCCATGCCTCTGCTGCGCCTCTGTCCAGCCATCCAGGCTTGTTTCTGGACAGGTAGATGCGCGGACTCCGCATGTCCAGGCCTGGACACGTGCAGTGTGCCTCTGCACAGCCATGGAGCCTTGCTCTGGAGGTGGAGTAGAAGCCGGAAGCTGCTGCTCCACCTTTGGAGCAAGGCCCATGGCTGCACAGTGGCTAAGACTGTGCAAGTCTAGGCCTCTCCACAGTGGGAGGCTCCCACTGCGTGCGTACGCAGAGGCCTTGACATGTGCAGTGCTCCTCAGCCAGCCGTTCAAGCCTGCTCCGAGGTGGAGCAGCAGATCTTGGCCGCTGCTCCATCTCAGAGCAGGTCCAAAGGGTGCGCTGAGGTGCGGAGTGTCAAATTCCTCCAGCATGTCACGCCCCAGTGGCACATCACCCAGTGCAGCATGCAAAAGCTGCACCACCCTGGTGAGGCCACTGGATTTGTCCCTTTTAATCACAGCTCCCTTCTGGTCCCTTTATGTGTTGTACATAAGCAAACCTAACTCTTATGGTTTTCTTCCTCGAACCTCTGGGAAAATGCAGCCTCTTCTTCCTCCAGCCGGGAAGTGTAGGCAGGATGGAAAATTCCACTTAGAAAGAAACAAGGAGACAGGTTACTAGTATCTGAACTATCCTAAGTGATCTAGAGGCAGTGGTGTCACTAGGGTGGTGCGGTACACCCTAGGGTACACCCAGGTGACATGCCCAAGGGGGGTGACATGCATTGGGGGACCTAAAAATTGCAGCTTCGTGATGGTGCATCAAACCTTATCATGTCATATACCATTTGATTTGTATTGAAGAGTAGAACATTCCTATCAAACCTTATGGCCCAAAACCTAAAGTACGCATTGAACTCTATAGAAAGTTAAAATGACCCATGTCGTGGCTTTACTCATGAGTAGGCAAATGTGCCATAGTTCATTGGAAAGAGCAGGTTGAGAGGAATCTAAGGATCCAATGAATGCAGCCCCCACAAATCACCCCAGAAGGAGGTCCCTGATGATTGCATTGAAATGCATTGAAAATTGATATGGACTGCACAGCTGTGTTTACTGGTGAGTAAGCAAGTATGCCTTGGCTGGAGCAGAAGGTCAGTCCAGGAGAGAACAAGACTTCCAAAATGGTCCTGATCAGGGACATTACTGGGCATTACAAAAGGGGCACCCTTGAAGGAGGTGGCAGCCCTTGCGTCCTAAATGCCTAAAATGGTTTGTAGAAATAACTACATCATGTTATACACCTTTGAATGTGTAATTTACAACAGAATGCAGGGAAACAAACCACTTTGAAATCCCTTGATTAAAATGAATGGCTAAAAAAATCCAGGAGGGACAGGGCAATGGCATATAACTATGCCCACCATTCATATTATTGCCCTGCCCAATGTATGGGGGTAATATGCTGGTCTCCCGTACCAGGTGACGCGAACCCTAGTGACGCCTGTCTGGAGGTCATCCACAAAAATGTCTGTGACTCCTAGTCTGGAATTAGAAGGAATCCTGGTTCTCTTCCTCTTTCAAGGAGAATCTTCCACATTAGTAACTGGTAGAGCAACTGCTGACTTGGCACCAGGGCATACAAATTTTTTACACTCCCAAACAATAAGATTTATACTACTACTGGACGAATGAACCTGCTATTACAGGAGTAACATTTCCAGAATATTTGTGGGCTCCAGGAACTGCTGGACACCAGCAGGCACTGGGTAAAACCAGGCAGAGGGAAGCAATGGCTACTGGGCATCCCTAACAGGCTCCACTGGGCACCATTGGGCTGCAGGCACCACCAAGCATCAGTGGGCACTGGGCATTTGGTGGGCACCACCAGGCATTTCTAATGGGCAGCACCAGGCAGCACTAGGCTCCACCAGGAACCCCTACTCAGTACCAGGCATCCCTGATGGACACCAGGTTCCAATGGGCCACACCAGGAAGCAGGAAGCTTTGGGCTCCAGCACCACAGACACCAAATAGTTTCTTAGAGGGTACTTACATTACAGAAGGAATAAACTCCCCACATTTCAGTCAGGGATTCTTCAGTGTAAAGTACAATGATGCCTTGATTTACAAGCATGATTCATTTTTTATGATTGATTTATAAGAATGATTTACAAGCTTGATTTACATGCATGCTTGTAATACAAAATGCTGTAACATAAAGTGGATTTTCCATTGGAAAATAATGGAAATCGGACAATTTGTTCCACAACCCAAAAATATTCATATGAAAATGATTTATAGGGAAGTCCTGTAGGGAGGGGGTCAGGAATGCTAAAGCTCAGTATGAGCTGAGACTGGCCAGGGGAGTCAAGGATAACAAAAAGAGCTTCTTTAGATATGCCCAAAGGAAAAGGAGGAGAGACGAGGGGTTGGGGCTGCTCTTGGACAAGGATGGACAGCAGGTGTCTGGGAACCAGGAGAAGGCAGAGCTGCTCAACTCCTACTTTGCGTCCGTCTATTCTCGGAAGGAGGGCTTTGCAAATGGGGGTGCGGGATCATTGACTGATTTGGGGATGTGTTTACATCCCCTAAGAGGTAATGAAAACATGGATGGTGCAGAACAGCAGATTAAGATTGACAGAGAACTGGTTCGAAACCACTTAACTGGCCTAAATGAATTCAAGTCCTTTGGACCAGATGAGCTGCATCCTGGAGTTCTGAAGGAACTGGCAGATGTCCTTGCAGAGCCTCTGTTGATCATCTTTGAGAAATCCTTGAGGAGTGGAGAAGGGCCTGGACTGGAAGAGGGCAAATGTAGTCCCAATCTTTAAGAAGGGAAAAAAGAAGACCCGGGAAATTATAGACCAGTCAGTTTGACTTCAATCCTGGGCAAGATATTAGAACAAATCATAAAACACACAATTTGTGCACATCTAGACAAGTACTCGGTGATCAAAACAACCCAGCATGGATTTTCCAAGAATAAATCTTGCCAGACAAATCTGATCTCCTTTTTTGATGGGGTTACGAGCTTACTGGACATGGCAATGCTGTGGATGTCATTTATCTTGACTTCAGCAAAGCATTTGACAAAGTCCCACATGACATTTTAATTAGGAAGTTGGAAAAATATGGGCTAGACAGGGCAATTGTTAGGTGGATCTGCAACTGGCTCGACGGCCACACTCAAAGTGTTTTAGTAAATGGTTCTGTGTCAACCTGGAGGTCAGTTTCTAGTGGGGTCCCCCAAGGCTCTGTCTTGGGACCGGTTCTCTTTAACATTTTCATCAATGACTTGGAGGAAGGGATACAGGGGAGCCTGATCAAATTTATGGATGACACCAAACTGGGAGGAGTAGCAAACACAACAGAAGAAGGAGAAACCTCCAGGAGGAACTGGATAAACTGGAATCCTGGGCTGTAACAAATAGAATGAATTTCAACAGAGAGAAGTGCAGGTTCTGCACTTAGGCGATAAAAACCAAAAATACAGGTATAAAATGAGGGATACTTGGCTTGGCAGCACAACATGTGAGCAGGATCTTGGAGTCACAAGTGGATCACAAGCGGAACATGAGTCAGCATGTGATGTGTCTGCAAAGAAGGCAAATGCCATTTTAGGCTGCATTAAGAGGACTGGAGCTTCCAAGTCGCGAGAAGTTCAAGTTCCTCTTTATTCAGCATTGGTGAGACCTCACCTTGAGTCCTGTGTTCAGTTCTGGGCACCTCACTTGAAGAAAGATGCAGCCAAACTGGAGCAAGTCCAGAGGAGAGCGATGGAAGGGAAGCCCTAAGAGGAAAGGTTGGGGGAACGTGGGATGCTCAGCCTGGAGAAGAGGAGGTTGAGAGGAGACATGATTGCCCTCTTCAGATACCTGAAGGGCTGTCATAGGGAGGAAGCACAGATGGGCTGAGGCCGGTTCTGTAGAACCGGTTGTTAATTAGGGGCTGACGTTCACGAACCGGTTGTTAATTGGGGGCCATTATCTTTGAATTGCATGCAAGTGTGCTTGAATTTCTCTTAAAGGGCCTCTGTCTTCCCAGAGGTTCAGCTCCACTCCCTCCCTTTCTGAGCAGGGCTCCCTCCTCCCTCCCCTTTTGAGCCTCCCCTCCTTCTCTCTCCCCCCATTACCCTCATTCAGACAAAGCATTGCAGTCATTCCAGAGCATATCAAACACTCACAGCTTAGATGGGAGGGGTCTGGAACACTATATATGTCTCTTCAACTTTAATATTTTCAAGTCAGAGTGAAGAAATTCTTCATGCTCCAAACCTTTATCTGAAGCTATTCAGGAATCCTGTCTTTGCTAAACATCTTATTTTTATTATAAACCTTATTTCCAGCAGGTTTTCAGCTGTTCTCTAGCAATATTTTCAGAAGTTATTTCCTTGTGCAGTTTGCAAAGCATGATGGGCTTCTCATATGCAAATGAGGCAGCCACGCTGTAGATGGAGAGCTTTACAAAGGGCTCCTTAGATGGGGAAGGAGATGCTCCTTCAGCAGCTGGAGGCAGTTAAAGAGTTAAAGAGGCTGGTCCGGCACTTTTAAGTTTGCTCTAATTGCAGCCGGTAAGCCCCAGAAGCCAGGGAAAAGAAACGGTGGCTGCTGCAAACCTATTCACACTTTCTTGGGGGAAGCATATTGGCTATAATAGGGCTTATTTCTGAGTAGACCTGCACAGTTCTGGGCTCAGGATGCTGCAAACCCTGAAAGTGGAAAGGACAGCAGCCTCAGAGCACATCCTATGCAGGTCTGCTTCAGAAGTAAGCCTCATGCCAGTCAATGGGGCTTACTCCCAGGGCAGAGTGGAAAGGACAGCAGCCTCAGAGCACATCCTATGCAGGTCTGCTTCAGAAGTAAGCCTCATGCCAGTCAATGGGGCTTACTCCCAGGGCGGAGTGGAAAGGACAGCAGCCTCAGAGCACATCCTATGCAGGTCTGCTTCAGAAGTAAGCCTCATGCCAGTCAATGGGGCTTACTCCCAGGGCGGAGTGGAAAGGACAGCAGCCTCAGAGCACATCCTATGCAGGTCTGCTTCAGAAGTAAGCCTCATGCCAGTCAATGGGGCTTACTCCCAGGGCGGAGTGGAAAGGACAGCAGCCTCAGAGCACATCCTATGCAGGTCTGCTTCAGAAGTAAGCCTCATGCCAGTCAATGGGGCTTACTCCCAGGGCGGAGTGGAAAGGACAGCAGCCTCAGAGCACATCCTATGCAGGTCTGCTTCAGAAGTAAGCCTCATGCCAGTCAATGGGGCTTACACCCAGGGCAGAGTGGAAAGGACAGCAGCCTCAGAGCACATCCTATGCAGGTCTGCTTCAGAAGTAAGCCTCATGCCAGTCAATGGGGCTTACTCCCAGGGCAGAGTGGAAAGGACAGCAGCCTCAGAGCACATCCTATGCAGGTCTGCTTCAGAAGTAAGCCTCATGCCAGTCAATGGGGCTTACACCCAGGGCAGAGTGGAAAGGACAGCAGCCTCAGAGCACATCCTATGCAGGTCTGCTTCAGAAGTAAGCCTCATGCCAGTCAATGGGGCTTACACCCAGGGCAGAGTGGAAAGGACAGCAGCCTCAGAGCACATCCTATGCAGGTCTGCTTCAGAAGTAAGCCTCATGCCAGTCAATGGGGCTTACTCCCAGGGCGGAGTGGAAAGGACAGCAGCCTCAGAGCACATCCTATGCAGGTCTGCTTCAGAAGTTAGCCTCATGCCAGTCAATGGGGCTTACTCCCAGGGCAGAGTGGAAAGGACAGCAGCCTCAGAGCACATCCTATGCAGGTCTGCTTCAGAAGTAAGCCTCATGCCAGTCAATGGGGCTTACTCCCAGGGCGGAGTGGAAAGGACAGCAGCCTCAGAGCACATCCTATGCAGGTCTGCTTCAGAAGTTAGCCTCATGCCAGTCAATGGGGCTTACTCCCAGGGCAGAGTGGAAAGGACAGCAGCCTCAGAGCACATCCTATGCAGGTCTACGCAGAGGTAAGCCACATGCTTAAATTTTTTTGAATTTTTTAATTAAAAAAATTCTCCCTGGCCCCGCCCCCTGACCTTGGCCCCACCCCCTGATCTGGCCTGGCCCTGCCCACTTCCGGAGAACAGGTTGTTACGGCAGGCTGGGCCCATCACTGGGAGGAAGGGGCCAATTTGTTCTTAGCTGCTTCTGAAGAACTAGAACCAATGGGGACAAACTGCAAGAGATTCTGGTTGGAAATCCGGAAAAAATTCCTGAGGGTGAGGGTGGTTGGGCAGTGGAAGAGATTGCCAAGGGAGGTGGTGGACTCTCCCTCACTGGGGGTCTTCAAGCAGAGGCTCAACGTGCACCTGTTGGAGGTGCTCCAGAAGGATTTCCTGCTACAGCAAGGGCGCTGGACTAGATGACCTACTAGGTCCCTTTCAATTCTAGGATTATATGATTCTACGATTACAATACTGTAATCTATATATATAACTGAAAAAACACTGACTGACTCACTGACTCATCAACGCCCAGCCAAAACCTCTGGGCTTAGAAGCATGAAATTTGGGGAGGGTATTTCTTCCATGATGGAGACTCCACTAAGAAATAGTTTTTGGAAAGTCCATCCGGAAGGGGGTGAAAAGGGGTGCAACGTGTTATCCTCCCTATGTTTTAAATTGAAGAATCACTGACTGAGGGATGCTCTGCAGCAACCCCTGGATCTAGAAGCATGAAATTTGCACTGGGAGGGTGCACTGGTGGGGGTGTTGTGTATGGAGGGCATGGCACATGGGGGTAGATGTGCATGGGGGGTTGATGCACATGGGAGGGTGTTGCGCTGGTGCAGTGTTCTGCAACGAGGGGATGATTCACAATGGGGGAATGGCGTATGGGGGACAATTTACTCCCACAATGCTGCTATATTTTATAATTTAAAATAATAAAAAATGTCAGGGTGATAGTTTTCAAGTAAGGTTTGTGTGGGTAAGTGTGGGTTTGTGCGTGTGAGAGTGTGTGAGTGGGCTCAGCTTTTGAGCTGAGCGCCTTTTCCAGTTCATTTTGGAGAAGGGCAGCTTCTGCAAGAAGTCAGTCTTTGCAGTTTTACAAAACAGCCTTTTCAAAAGATGTAAGAAAGTAGCAGTTATGTAAAAGAGCAATTAACAAAGGAGCAATTAGCACTTCAGAGCAATTAGGTCCTTCTGCAGAAGGTCAGCTCCTGCAGGAACTCATTGACTGCCTTCTCACCATGGCAAGTACAGTGGCACCTCACGTTCAAGCACCTCATGTAAAGTATGTTCCACGTAACAAACAAAAATTTATCTAGGATTCTGCTTCACATAACATACTGTGCTTCACCTAACAAAATACTTGTTGGCAGTTTGGGCAGACATGTTGGCCGGCAGCACTTTAATGCATAGTGCTTGCTCCCAGGAAACTGTGGATAGATAGCAGCCTCAGATCCAAATCCTATGCATGCTACTCAGAAGCAAGTCCCATGATGGTCAATGGGGTTTTCTCCCAAGAAAGCGAGGATGGGATAGTAGCCTCGGATCCCAATGTTATGCATGCTACTCAGAAGCAAGTCCCATGATAGCCAATGGAGTGTGCTCCCAGGAAAGTGTGGATAGGATAGCAGCCTCAGATCAGGGTGACCAGATGACCGGACATTCCCGGAGACGACTGGAAAAGAGGGGTCTAACCGGAAAGCGGAAAACCAAGAGATGGGACCAAGAGGAGGTCTGTCCCCTGCCTCCTGGTTGGCCAACCTGACATGGGCTACCTTCACAGCCTTCCCACCATTCCATACAGCCTCTCTAGACAAGTTGCAACCTCCAGAGGCTATCTCAGGCCACCAGCCCCTCTCTGCTTCCTCCACTTCCCCTCCACCCCTGACCACCTCTTCCACTCTCCACTTTCCAGGCACTTCCCCACTGCTTGCTCCGCTGCTTCCCCTTCACTCCCATTCTGTCCCCAACCCCTCCAGAGACCATCTGCAGCCTCTGGGGGCCTGCACAACCACCGCTACAAAGTATCACCCACATCCCTCCATCCCTGCCTGCCTTCCACTTGCCTCCCTGCATCTCACTCTGTTGGCTTCATGTACTGCAAACTGCCTTGTGAGGGTCTTTAGTGTCTAGATCAGAATCATGTTCTGGAGATTGCTTTTGGAGAGACTTATGGGCCTGGGTGAGAATCAGGTCAGCTTTGAGCCACTTAGAGTTATGGGAACAGGTATTGTGGGGCTGGGGTCTCTGGGACAAGATTGTGCCTGCTTTGAGCCACTTCATACGTGCATGGTTGGTGAAAACAGCGTTTGCAAAGAGGTTTTGAATTTTAAGAGTGTTGAAATTAAGTACAGGAAAGCAATATGAGTATTTTTGCTTTATTTTAACAGCTTCCTCTGTTCCATCCTACAGGGACAGCCCCTGCCTGCATCACCACTCAATCAAACCAGGAGCCTCCAGAAGGAAAGAGGAGGGAGGATGGAGGAGGCCCTGCTCAGCCTGGTTCCTGCCAGTGCTCTATCCCCTGGCTGGGCTGGAGAGGCACACAAAATGAACTTCAGCACCACCTCCCACTGTGTCCCACTCACTCGCAGGCCAGATAAAATGGCCAGGTGTGCTGGACTTGGTCCGCAGACTTTGAGTCTGACACATGTGTTCTAGAGTAGGAGATTCATGGCAAGAATTCAGTTTTTCCCCAGTGTGGATTTTTTTGAAGTTTAGTCAGGCTTGACCTCACATTAAAGCTCTTTCCACACTCCAGGCATTTATAAGGTTTTTCCCTTGGTGTGGATTTGTTGATTCAAAGTCACACTTAAGATCTCACTGAAGCTCTTTCCACACTCCAATGCATGTAAATGGTTTCTACCTTGTGCGCTCTTTGATGTGCAGCCAGGCCAGAGCTCACACTTAAGCTCTTTCCATGCATGTCAGTGGTTTTGCCCCTGTGTGAGTTATTTCATGCACACTCGGTTGTAATCTCTTACTGACGCTCCTTCCATGCTTCATTTATATGGTTTCTCCCTTGTGTGGGTTCTTTGATGCACAGTCAGGCTTGAGCTCACACTGAAGCTCCTTCCACACTCCAGGCATGTAAATGGTTTCTCCCCTGTGTGGGTTCTTTGATGCACAGTCAGGCTTGAGCTCACACTGAAGCTCCTTCCACACTCCAGGCATTCATATGGTTTCTCCCCTGTGTGGGTTCTTTGATGTACAGAAAGCTTTGATCTCTGATTGAAGCTCTTTCCACACTCCAGGCATTCATATGGCTTCTCCCCTGTGTGAGTTCTTTGATGTTCAGTCAGGTGTGAACTCTGACTGAAGCTCTTTCCACACTCCTGGCATTCATATGGTTTTTCCCCTGTGTGGGTTCTTTGATGCTCAGTCAGGTGTGAACTCTGACTGAACCTCTTTCCACACTCCAGGCATTCATATGGTTTTTCCCCTGTGTGGGTTCTTTGATGCACAGTCAGGCCCGAGCTGTGACTGAAGCTGTTTCCACACTCCAGGCATTCATATGGTTTCTCCCCAGTGTGGATTCTTTGATGCGCAGTCAGCTTTGAGCTCTCACTGAAGCTCTTTCCACACTCCAGGCATTCGTATGGTTTCTCCCCTGTGTGAGTTCTTTGATGCACAGTCAGGCTTGACCTGTGAATGAAGCTCTTTCCACACTCCAGGCATTTATATGGTTTCTCACCAGTGTGGGTTCTTTGATGCAATGTAAGATTTCTGTTCTTATTAAAGCTCTTCCCACACTGCAAGCATTCATATGATTTTTCTGTGTGTTCTCCAAGCTTTGTTTTGCTGTTAAATGTTTCTGAACTTGGAGATAATTTTTCCTTACTCTTTCTTGTTTTCTTTTCTTTTTCTGGATCATAGAGAACTTTAGTCCTCCTGACAGGTGCTGGTTTCTGCTCGTGCTTCCATGAGCCGTCCTGGTCTCTAGAAGTCCCTTCTTCTACATCACGTGAGCTCACTTCCGATGAGCCCCCACTTGGCTGCCCCTCATCCTCTTTGTCTTCTCTGCTGCTTTCTGGAACAGAGAGAGAATCTGGATTAGCAACAGAGAAGTGGAACCTCTAATGCACACTCTTTGGTGTATAAACGTACCCAGAAGTAAACCCAACAGATTCAGTGGAAATTACTCCCAGGAAAGTATGCACAGGATAGCAGCCCTTGTCAGTGACCAACTCTCAGGGTTGCATCATTTCATTGTAAAGCTGAACTCTAGACCTTATGGAGCAGCGTTTCTCAAAGTGGGGGTCGGGATCCCTTTGGGGGCGCCTAGAGCTTTCCTGGGGGGTCGCCTAAAGACCCCTGGTTCAGACCTCCGACCTTGCCAGACCTCCGACTGTAGTTACGCACGCTCTGGGGCTGACTGACAGCCTCAGGGCCCAATCCTATGCATGCCTACTCTGAAGTAAATCCCATTGTGTTCAATGTGTGCATAGAACACACATTTCATTTGCAACAATGAAAATACATCCTGCATATCGGATATTTACACTACGATTCATAACAGTAGCAAAATTACAGTTATAAAGTAGCAACGAAAATAATTTTATGGTTGGGGGGTCCCCACATCATGAGGAAAGGGAAATAAAAGGGTCACGGCGTTGGGAAGATTGAGAACCACTGTTATAGAGTTTCCTAGGCAAAGGACACAGAGATGCTGTAGAAATGCATAAATGCATTAACACATGTACAGAAGTATAATAACCTTTAGCTAATTACTGGCATTCCCCACTTACTGGATGGGTTAGGGGCTGGAGCACCATCCAGAAATGAAAACTGTTGAAAAGTGGAATCCAAGCTTTTTAGTTTATAAATGTTGCCTCCAATGCTTTTATGGCTGGCAAATTGCAAATGCCCCTTTTATCTTGCAAATTCCTGCTGTCACACGAAGATTTCTGCAAATGGATTAGACCAGAGGCTACAATATGGGGGGTGGGTGGGAATTTCGACCTTTAAACAGCAGAGAGAGGTTGAGAGAAAAATGTGTTGAATGAAAGAATTCTGGAACAAGGAAGACAAGTGTAAAGTGTAAAGTAAATTGGTGTAAAGTGTAAATTTCTCTCAGCTCTACACAGGTTGCACATCACCTTCATGCTGCATAAAAGCTCCGGCCCAGCAAAGCTGAGATTACCTCATTTTCTGCATTCAGGCCTGCAAATTTGCCTCAGATATTTTCATACCATGACATGTTGCAACTTCAAAAAGTCATTTATGGAGACCTTCAGCCCTCATGGAGATCTTTCCTTTAGACTAGAGCAGGAACCGCCAAACTATGGCCGACCATGAGATTTTATCCGTTGCACAGCAATTCAACTATTTCCTAAATCACTCTTGGACAGTCAACATGTGTGGATGACTGTCTCTCTGCCACACTCCTTTCCATATATAGTGGTACCTCATAAGACAAATGCCCTGTAGGACAAGTGCTTTGAAAGACAAACTAAAATTTCTAAGGAATTCTGCTTTGCAAGACAAAAGTGCTTTGTAAGACGAATGCTGATTGGCCGGGCTCTGGGTGGCTGAGGCAGGAAAAAGAGAGGCAGGACCTCTCAGCCAGCCTGCAGCACCAGCATCGTTGTCTGAACCCCCCACCCAAGCTAGCGCCACCACAGCTTGAAGCCTCTGGTATCCAGCCAGGCCACTGCTGTTATCCTGGGGCAGAAGAGCCTCTTCGGTGGCCAGCCTCCATCCCAGTTGCTGAGCCCTGCTGAGCCTCGCCGGGCTAGGCAGCCCTTCTCTACCTCAGCGCCAGCCAGCCTCTTGAGAGCTGAGGCAGAGAAGGGCTGCCTGGCCCTGGCGAGGCTCAGCAGGGCTGAGGCTGGCCACTGAAGAGGCTACTCTGCTTTGAGTCCACACCGCCCACTGCAAGGCAGGAGGGAAACCCCCTCCTGGGCCCCCCTGAAGGAAACCCCTTACCCCCCCCAGAATACTCCCTCCCTGCCTGGACCCCACTCCAACCACCCCTCTCTCCCCACCACCTTCCCCTGCCTGGATCACACTCCAGGGGGGATAAAATGGGACTTGATTCCCAGTAGATAGCAAAGGATTGTGCCCCTTTTGCATCCAGGCTGCTGCTCCTGCAGATGTGGAAACACAACACACAGAGAAAGGGAGAGCGGCAAATTGGCATCCTCCACTTTCCTGAGAGTAAGCCCCACTGGATACAATGGGACTTGATTCTGAGTAGAAGCAAAGGATTGTGCCCCTTTTGCATCCAGGCTGCTGCTCCTGCTGCAGATATGGAAACAACACACAGAGAAAGGGAGAGGGGCTTATCTTGTTAAAGTTCCTTGTTAAAGTTGCTCAAAAAGACACCAGCGACTGTTTTAATGAACATTAGTCATTCTTGGCCATAAAGATTCTGTTTTTCTGTACAGTGTTTTATATTCTGTACAGTGTTTTCTGTACAGTGTTTTATAATTGTATTTTAATTACATTTTAATGTGTTTTTATCTCTATTTATTATCATATGTAATTTTAGTGGTGTTTTATTGTTTTTTAATTGTTTGGCCGCCTTGAGTTCCCCCCTGTGGGGGAAGAAAGGCGGGATAAAAATTACTTAAATAAAATAAATAAATAATAGTGTTTTATTACAGTAATTATATTGTAATATTAATTAAATACACTAATATAATTAGTGTATTATATTACAATGTTTTGAATGTGATTACAGTGTTTTGTCATCATTTTTACATACAGTAAAAAAATTTATATTATGATTTTAATATGGACTATATGATTTTAGACCTGCATTTCAGGCTCTTCTGCCTAGAAAAAAATGTCGGAGGAGGACATGATTGAAATGTATAAAAATTATACACGGGGTGGGTAAAGTGTATGGGGAGCCCCAGAACGAGGGGACAGCCATTAAAAGTGAGTGTCAGGAAAGATAGGACAGAGGAAAGAAAGTAATTCTTTACCCAGCATATGAGTGATCTGTGGAACTCCTTGCCACAGGATGTGGTGATGGCACCTGACCTAAATTCCTGTGAAAGGGGACTGGACAGATTTCTGGAGGAAAAGTCTGTGTAACCACTTAGTTTTAGAGATAGACTATGGCTACAATCCAGAGTAACTATGGAACTTTTACACCTATGTAGTTACGGTGCCACCTATGGAAAACCTATGGGAAATGCATAGAACAACTTAGAGTAAGTGCCCATTATGTCTTCCCATAGTTACTCTAGATTGTAGGGTATGGGTGCAATTCTGACTTTAGGTCGGAGAAAATGGCCTAATTAAGCTGGCCTAAGTAGTCCAGCTACTTATATCACACAAGCCCACCAGAGGTGTCAGGAAGCACATATGACACCTGCATCCAGTTGCCCCCCCCCCCTGCATCTGCAATTTGGAGGGTGTCCACTCTACACAAACCCCCAATGGCTGGTAACCCTTGATGGCCCTTTCCTCTAGGAACCTGTCCAAACCTCTCTTAAAGGCATTGAGTCTTGATGCCATCAACACATCCTGTGGCAGAGTGGGGGGGAGGCACAGACCAGGCAGGAGTTTTGGGGGTGCAGGAGGGCAGGCTGAGGCTCCTGCACAGGAGGGAGGGGAGGGCAGGCTTGCCGGAGAGAGGCTGGAGATCCTGGGTCCTTGGAAATAAAGGAAGAGGAATGTGGGGGCCTGCAGGAGAGGTTTTTTTTTGGGGGGGGGGCACGATGAGGAGAAGATCATTTGGATGTGCTTTGGAGGGTGGGGGAATGTAGAGAGAGGTTAGAGTGAGAGGCAGAAAGAGATCAGAGGCTTTGGGGTTGGGGCAGGGTGATCGTAATCTCCCCTTCTCTCTGGGACCCTACTTAAAAGTAAGTCCATTAGACTCAATGGCTCTTACTCACAGTAAACTGTGACTAGGATTCCATCCATAGAGCCAGGGTGACCAAATGTCATAACCAGAAAGGTGCTCAAAGCCTCCCCAAAAATGTAGGACTTGACAAAATAAAAGGTAAAAACACTCATAAATATTGCTTTCATGTGCTTATTTCAAACACTATATTATTATTAAGTTTAAAACTATTTCAAATGATTTATTACATATAATTTATTAATTACAAGAAGGCTGCATGCTGCTGACTCACAAGGAAAAGGATGACAATCAAGTTTTTTTTCCCAGGACACAAGACTAAAAAAGAGGACATGTCCTGGAAAGAGGACATCCGGTCACCTTGCATGGAGCCCAAACCTAGGCATGTCTCCTCTGAACTATATCCCATTATAGTCAGTGGGTCTTACTCTCAGGGAAATGTGGATAGGATTGCAGCCATAGAGCACAACCCTATGTATGTCTACTCAGAAGTAAGTCCCATTATAGGCAATAGTGGTGACTCACAGGCAGGAGTGGATAGGATTATAGCCTTACTTTCCAGTTATTGGCAGGGTTAGGATTGTGCTCTAAGGCTGCATTCCTAAACACACTTTCCTGGGACACAATGGGGCTTACTTCTGAGTAGACATAGATAGGATTGCACCTCATGTGTCCCATTTTTCCAGGACATATTCTCTTTCAACTTCCTTGTCCTCCTTTTCTTTGTCTATGGGTAGCATGTAGCCTTCTTATAATTAACTAGCGAAAGGCATACCCGCGTTGCGGGAGTAACTTCCCCATACAACATCCTCCACGGCGCATCAACAACCCATGCGCAACCTACCCCCATGTACAACATTCCCCTGTGCGCATCATCCCCTCATGCACAACTTTCCCTATGCGCATCATCCCCCCACGCACAACTTCTCCCTACATGCAACTCCCCCCATGTGCATCATCCCCCCACGCGCAACTTCCCCCCACGCGCAACTTCCCCCCACGCGCATCATCCCGCCATGCGCATCATCCCGCCATGCGCATCATCCCGCCATGCGCAACATCTCCCATGCACAACTGTCCTACATGCGCAACTTCCCTCATGCGCAACTTTCCTATATGCACATCATCCCCCATGTGCAACTTCCCCCATGCGCAACTTCCCCCATGCGCAACTTTCCTACATGTGCATCATCCCCATGCGCAACATCCACCCATGCGCAACTTCCCTACATGTTCATCATCCCCCCATGTGCATCATCCCCCATGCGCATCTTCCCCCATGCGCATCTTCCCCCCATGCGCATCTTCCCCCCATGCGCAGCATCCTCGCCAGCGCAACCTCTTCCGCCAGAAAACATCCCCCAGTTCACCAAGCACTGAGCACCAAACTGGCTGGATGTGGTTCAGTCTCCCATGTTAAGTATAGGAGAGAAACACGTTGCCCCCTTTTCAGCCCCTGAAGGGTTAAGTTTCTCCAGATGGTTCTTGGGGGGTGTTCAGGTGACCGAAGGAACTCCCAGAATTCCATGCTTCAGGCCCAGCAGTTGGGGCGGAATGTTGCTGAGTCAGCAATTCTCAATGCAAAGTATAGGGAGGAAAACGCGTTGCGCCCCTTTTCACCCCCTTCCCGTTGGAATTTCTGAAAACCGGTTCTTAGTGTACCCCTCCGTCACGGAAGGAACACCCACCACAAACTTCATGCTTCTAGGCCCACCGGTTTTGGCAGGATGGTGATGAGTCAGTCAGTGAGTGAGTCAGTCAGTCAGTGACTTTTCTCTTTTATATATAGAGATAAATTATGGGTAGTAAATATTGTGTAATAATTTTAAATTTAATAATAAGTAACATAGTGTTTAAATTAAGCACATGAAAGCAATATATGTGTGTGTTTTTAGCTTTTATTTTGTGATGTCCTACATTTTGGGGGTCCTTGTCCTCTTTATTGGTTATGACATATAGACACCCTACCACTGACTATACTGGGGCTTAATTCTGAGTAGACTGGTATAGGCTTGGACTTCCAGGCTGCAGTTCTATCCACCAGTAGGGTAGCTGGGGGGTTGAGTAGTCAGTATTGGAGGGGAGCCTCACCACTTTGGATCCAATACGGCTCCATTTTGCTCCCCCACCCCACCTGTATTGGATCCAAAGGGGTTAAGACTGACTGCTACGCTCCCCCTCTAGCTACACCACCACTATCCACCCTTTTTTCTGAACTTTCTGCATCATAAATGCTAACTGCAGTCCTGGTATGAAATGAGTTTGACACTCCTGGTGTACATTACTTATTAAACGGAAAAATTGCTACATAATTTATTACATGCAATTTATTAATTACAATGCTGCTCATAAGCGAAAAGCCCCCCCCCCCCTCCCGGAAAAATAGAGGACATGATAAAAGCTAAAATCACTTATGTATATTGCTCTCATGTGGTTAATTTAAATATGACTTATTATTAAATTAAAAATTGCTACATATAATTTATTACATGCAATTTATTTAAGAGCACATCCCAACCATGTCAACTCAAAAATAAGCCCCATTGTGTTCAGTGGGTCTTACTCCCAGGAAAGTATTTTGTAGTAATTTAGTAGAAATAAATATTCTCTAATTTACTCAGATTGACAAGGCCAGAGATGAGGGGGAGGCTCTAGGTGGGACCAGGAGGTCTGGGGGGTGTCTGGCTGATGGCCCCTTCCCTCCTGCCCCCTAACTGGACAAGGCTGATTGCAGGAAGGAAGAAAAGGAAGGAATCAAGGAAGGAATTAAGGAAGAAAAGGAAAGTTAATCACATTCATGAAGGCTGTAAAGGAAGAATAGGTGAAGGAAAGAACTGGGGGGGGGCAGCTGATCCTCCTTGGAGGATACACCCCTATTCACTCCCACCTGGCTGCAGCCCTGTCCTTACCCAGAGAGGCCACGGTCCTATAATTCTCCAGCATGACTTCCCTGTGCAGAGCCTTCTGGCCTGGATCCAGCAGAGCCCACTCCTCCTTCGTGAAGCGCACGGCCACCTCCTCGAAGGACACCAGCCTCTGAAAGGACAAAACCACCTCTCTTCACAAATAATTTCTACACAACATGGGACCAATGCCAATTACAGTGGCACCTGACGTAAAGTATGGTTCATGTAACAAACACACTCATTGGCAATTGGGGCATACATGCTGGCCGGCAGCCCTTTTAAAAAGTGTCAGGGCTGCCCATAGCGAAAGCAACACTTCCGCGCTGTTCCTCCTACGGCTGGGCGTCCACTGGGCAAAGAGGAGTGGAGAAGAGGGAAGCAGCTCAGGGCTGCCAGAAGGGAGCAGGGGAGAGAGAGGCTCAGGAGGAAGAGAAGGAGAAAGTGGGGAGACACTTGGAAAGTGTCTTGGATTGCAACCTCCTAACCATGTCTACCCAGAAGTAAGCCCCATTGTGTTAAATGGGACTTACTCCCAGGAAAGTATCTTTAGGATTGCAGCCTAAGTAGACTTCATAGGATCATGCACATTGAATGCATGTTTTGAATTCAATCCCAGTGTTTTGTCATCATCCAGTTAATATTTTTATACAAATATTTTTTGGGTTATTGAACCAATTGTCGGCGTTTCCATTATTTCTTAAGGGAAAATCCACTTTACATAAAGAACATTTCACGTAACAAACATGCCGCCAGAACGAATTAAATTTGTTATGTGAGGCATCACTATATTCCACGAGTACACAAGCTCTTTTAGGCATGGATTTTCTCGGGTTTCAAATGCTATGGCTGCAATCTTGAAGTGCACATAGGCCAGCCTTTCTAGAACTGGGCTGGCCCAATTCCAAGATAGGCCAGCCAGCTACACCAAAAAGGCTTGGGCTGGTGTAAATCCACTTAGGCTGGCCCAAGACAGTTGGACCTGGGCTGGCCTAGCAATGCAAGCCTAGTTAGCTTGGCCGGGGGATGTTGAGCATGGCCTAGAACAGGCAGTGAACCTGTTTCCAGGGCAGGCGCACCTTGTCACAGCTCGTCTGAGTTAGGCCACCTCAGGACCAGCATAAATCTGAGTCAACCCATGATAAAGCCAGAGTAAAAATGGAAGTGATGGCAAAAAATTCTGACTCTTAGGTAGGTTTCAACCAGGCATTGGAGGGGTGGAGAGATGAAAAGGAGAGGTGTAATGGGACACGGATGGAGAAATTGGGACCTCCACCATATCCTGTCCTCCCTCCCAGGACTTTTCTGTTGTTCCAGTGATTGATCTGGTCCCTGCCGGTCTTTCTATCAGCCCCTCCTTCCAAGATGGCTCAGAAGAGGACCTTTACTGGAATGAGTGTAGCTGAGACTGCTGGCATGATGTTCCTTCCCAGACACGCTGGATCATGTGTGGATCATGTGAGCCGATAAATGCACCTGGGCAGTGTTGCCAAAGAGGAGGAGGTCAGGAGCTCTGTGCAGAGACCCTTCCAAGGGAAAAGGAGGTAGCAGCATCGAGGGCTGTTTCTTCAAGAGTGAGTTGGTGATCCAGCCCTTACCTGGGCAGGCTGCATTGCCGGAAGAGGAGGTAGTCTGGACTTTGGCCCCAAAGCCATCCTGCTGCCTGCAAGAGAGACAGACACGGGAGGGGAGACTTGGACACTATTGCACTTTCTGTGCAATCCCAATTCTCACCCCATCTGCACAGAGTTCTGGTTCCAACCCAGAAACACACACCCCGATGCACCTCCTTCCACTCCTTGCCCTTTGTCCCTGTTCCTTCCTCTCTCTGCTGACCTGGTCCAGGGTGACCACATGTCCTCTTTTTCCAGGACCTGTCCTCCCTCCCCTCTTGAAATCTCCTTGCAGAACATGCCACTGCAAAGCCCTTCCAGGACCCCACCATTCTGCCTGCTGCAATTCCTTCCTGCAGGATTGGAAGCCCAGATCCTGAGACTGAGCTTCAGCAGCAGGCAAGACTTCCTGCCCCTCCCAGTCTTTGCCCCCCAACCTCCAAATTAAGCCCCCTGAGAGCAGATCCAAGGTGGGGTCTGCCTTCTCAACCTCCCCTCCCACCGCCTTCAGGGCTGCCCCTTGAGTCTGGGCTCCCCCCAATCTGGGGGCTCCTCTCCCACCCTTTGGATCCCTTTCCACCCACCTGGGACTCTCTTTCCTTGAAAGAGTTGCAGGCTGTCCAAGGAGTGTCAGTTGCTGAACCCACAGATGAGGGGGGTGGAGGGAGGGAGAGAGAGAAAGGAAGGGGCAGGGCAGGAAGTGACCACCCCACTCCTCCCCCATTGCCTGTCTTTAAAGCATCCCAGTCTGGACCCTGCTGCATCCCAGGGATGGATCCTCATCTCCCCCTCTGGGCAGCCCCTGCCCCTTGCTGTCTTGATGGGGGCAAGACCCATTGATGCTGAATTGGATGTGATGGTCTTGAATGTGCCATAAAGCAATGGGTGACCAGATGTCCTCTTTTTCCAGGACATGTCCTCTTTTTTAACCTTGTGTGCTGGGAAAAAATCTTCCTTGTCAGCAGGCAGCAGGCAGCAATGTACATTACAGTACATGTTGAAATTATATGTAGGAGTTTCAAACTAAATAATAAATTTATATTTTCAATGACCACATGAAAGCGTCTTTACACTAGAATGTACTACAGTTTTGAGAGGTCCTTCTTAGTGGTTCTGAGTGATGGTCACCTGCAGAGGAGGATGTGAGATGGCAAAGATGCCATCAGATGTGCATGCAGAGCACATGGTCTGGACACACCAGGCATTTCACAGCTGGGAAGACTGAGGCTGGGGACAGGCTGGAGGCAGCAGTGCTGGTGCTGGAGGGAAGGAGCAGGCTGGCCAGGAGGGAGGCTGCAGGCAGGGACTGAGTCTCTCTGCTGGGGGACATGCTGCAGCTGTGTGGGTCTGGAAGGGTTAAGGCAGCACAGCCTGATGGTGCTGGAGGGGGCCAGGGAGGGGCTGTGGGGCTGGGGGAGGACCCTGGAAAAGCCTTCCTTCCTTTAACCTAGCCCTGCTAACTGAGCAAGAGGCACTCTTTCAAGTGGGTGTTTCTCTTTCATTTAGCAGGGGGAGAGTAACTGGCCCTACACACCCCAGCAGTGTGGTGTTCTTTTTTGCATTTTATATTGTAAGCCCTTTTGGGACAGGGACCCATTAGCTTTTAATTAGCTATTATTATTTTTCCATTTTCTTTGTAAACCGCTTTGTGAACTTGTTAGTTGAAAAGCGGTATATAAATACTGTAGATAGATAGATAGATTTTCCTGGGGGAGGAAGAAGAGGTCAGTTGCAAGGCACTGCATCTGCATCCAGGGAGAAGGCTTTGCACTGCACACTCCTTTGCATCTCAGGAAGGGGGTCCCTTTGCAGAGGTGAGTTGGGGGGAAGGGGATGCACATGCAGAAAACTAATCCCAGAATTAATTAATCCCAGAATGAATGCTGGGGGAGGGGATACTGGAGGTGGGGTGGGAAGGCCAGGCCAGGCTCACATCCCAGCCCTGGAGGGGTCTGAGAAGGCAAACCGTAGGAATCCCCCCACTATGGCATGCTAGATTTGGGGTCTTTTAGGGGAGTTTTATATGCTAGGTTTGGGCTCTCCTTGGTGGCATCAGCTCCTTCCTGGTTGTATTGATGGTGGGGGTGATGGGGAAAGGATGGCAACCAGATCAGGGGCCACCCAGCACTGAAGTGGGTGCAAAAGAACAGCCAGATGTGGTGGGGAGACCCCAACCCCAGTTGCTTCCATCAGAGGCAGGGGTTGGGGGGATTCCGCAGATGGAAAACACACTCTGGAGTTGAGTCTCCCATCTCTGCTTGGACTTGGTCATTGGACTTGCTACAAGGAAATTCTACCCCCCCCCCCCATATCCAGATCTGGCAGAGGTTTTGAGCAAAAAGGTTTTATTTACAGGTGAGAAAGTACAAGTTTGGTTCTTGTTGGTCAGTGTTGGAACCAGCTCAGCAGGAAGCCTCACCTGCCAGTCCTGCAGGATTCTAGGCTGAGAACTGGGACTGATGAGAACTTGGTCCAGCCAGTGCTGAGTAACACAGGGGGCAATCCTAACCAGTTCAGGCCAGCACAACTCCAGCGTCTCCCCGTTCATGCAGTGGTGTGGAGAGGCCAGCGTGTGTCTGGTCGGCGCACTCCCCTAGCACCCCTCCAGGAGTGGTGCAGAACTGCTCTGTGGCACTTTTGCAGCACCCCCAAGCCAGCATGGGACTGGTCTCACCAGTGGTTAGCACTGCACTGTCAGGCACTGGTAGGACCAGTCAAAACCAACTCTTAGCTATCTGCATGTGGTCTCTTTCTGCAGCCTTCTCTGGTCCTTGCTTGGTCTGAGCGTTCAGCGAAGAGAGAAAATCCCTGCAGGTGATCTTCCTTCTAGACTGAACAGGGCAGAAAAGGCAGCAGGTAATGTGAGATTATGCTAAATCATAAGATTTATAATTCTAATTAAGGCTTATGTTAATTGCATTTCAATTAATAGTTTTACAGAGCTTCATAGTACAAGTTCATAATGCAAGTTTGTAAGGCAAAGAGCTAACCACAGGACCTTGCGAGATACCCTTTGAAGCTTACCCACAACTGTATACTTCCTGTTTTGCACCTGCAGAAGCAACTGCGGAAGTAACAATATCAAGTGGAAAATTTTAAAATTACATGCAAACATGCGCAATGGGAGCCAAGAGCATGTTAAGAGGGTAAAAAAAAGGAACTGGGTTAGAAAACAGGCTAAAGCTATAACCAAAAATGGAGCGATCACACACCTCACCTAGAATGTTCTATGTGAAATTTGTATACATGGCAATTGATGTGGAATTGCCTTTGCAATCTCCCCTTTGCAGAACTTAACTAGAAAACTATGATGAAACCATAGCTCGGGGCCAGCACCCAGAGTCCTGTTGCTCAGTGTTGGTCATTCAGCTGAGTAAAACTTTTTGAATCTCACTCCACTTTCTCAGAGGTCCTTGTCTCAGTAACTGGTTTCAGGTAACAGTAAGATGGATTTTGGGGGTGCAAAGGGGCCAATTTTGCGGAGGGGTGTCAGGGAGGGCCAAGAGTGTCAAATGGCACAAGGCAGGGAGTCCAAAAGTATGAAGAGTGAAAGTCCTTCCATGGCTTTCTCTCCCTCACATGCAGCTGATGGTGTCGGGGCCACCTGCTTCCAGCAGTGCAGACTGTCCAGGTAAGTGTCGGCTATCCAGGGAACGAGGGCTGAACCATCAGCTATTGGTGGTGATTTCTTTCCTTCTGGGTTGAAGAGAGCCCAACTCTTTCCTGTGGTTTCTGGTGCTGGGAGAGATCTGAGGAGATGATCAAGACGTGGGAACTTGAGCATGCCAGATGACTGGCAGAATATTGCAAGTGGCATCTTAGGGGTTTCTCTGCCATCACATATTTCAGATGTAATTCCTGCAGGAAAGGACCATACTGGGTTACAAGCCATGAGGGGTGTGTGTAGACATGGACACCTCAAAATGCCAGATGCAGGGGGCACATGGATGCAGGTGTCTTGTGTGCTCCCTGAATAGGCACCTGGAGGGCCACTGTGTGATACCGAAAGCTGGACTAGATGGGTCTGATCCAGTGGAGGCTCTTCTGATGTTCCTTCTAGTACCTTCCCAGCATTATAGTTCCCTGGGCAGTTATTTTGTGCAGCCTCTTCTCCAGCAGTGGAAATATGGATGGGGTATAGTGGCAGTCGTGTGTGACGAGTATCCTTTTGTTGAGGTTTCCCTTCCATGGGCTGAGAGGGGAAGGAAAGAAGGATGGCTGGCTTCAGCTGCACCACTGAAGTTCCCAAACCTGCCTTCATTTTCCAGTTAGAAGAAGGGAGTTTGCATTTCCTTAGGATCTCCAGGAATCATTTGGTGACTCACAGTGCAATCCTAACCACTGGCTAAGTTGGCACAAGGCAGATGCTGGCCTTGGAGTGTCAGAAAAGTGCCATAACACTCTTCCCTGCCATTCCTCTGGAGTTTTAGGCCAGGGCACAAACCAAGCTGCCAGAACAGACTGAGGCTTGTCAGTGGTGCAGCTTCCAGTCTGTTTTGCCAGCCTTGCTTCATCAGGAACAGTTACGGCTGCCCTTTCTTGGCTCTACCAGCGGGAGACCCCCTTTCATTTCGGAGGTCACCAGAAGCTGGGTGTTGCCACTGAGATGCTCAGTGGCAATACCTAGCTCAGATCCTCTGGAATCAAGTCAAGGTATCCCCAAGGGTGTCCTGACCCCCAGTTTGAAAACCACTGCCTTAGAAAGATTTCTCAGGGTAGGGTATTTCCACCTGTACACAAACGTAGCCTGCTCTAATATATTTTATTTAATATATCCTTTAAAAATTATTTTTCTGCCCCTAACACTGTGCCAGATTTTTGATTGAAGATTTGATTGACTCCTGCATTGATACTCTTTGTTCCAGGAAAGAGTGGAGAAGACAGTGAGGGTCAGAGAGAGCCACGTGGGACATCCCTGAAGCTAACCATGCCTGAGGAAGTGACCTCTAGAGACCAAGACCTCTCAAGGAGACAGGAGGGAAGCCCAGCACCAGTTGGGAGGACTAGGCTTGTTGTTTGTCTCCATAAGATCTCAATTGGAGAGGAACATCCCAAGGGGGACGGAAGGAATGAGCATCCTCCGCCTGGGGAAAGACTCGCCCGTCAACCGAACAGTAAGAAACACAACAAAATGGACACATCAGTTAAAGGCTCCAAGAGGAGAAAGAGGTTCAGGACTAACACGGATGACTCTTTCCACAAAGGGATCCACACAAGGGAGGAAGCAGAACATGAAGGCAGATCTCAGAAGCAGAAGGGAAACAAGACAGAGAAATGGGGGAAAAACTACAGTGTTCCTCAAGGTGGGAAGTTCAAAGTCATCCCAGGCAATGAAGAAAAGGTCTGTGGAGACAGGATGGAAAAAGGCCCACAATGTGCAAAGACCTTAAGCAGTAAATCACAACTGAAAAGACATCAAAGAATCCACACAGGAGAGAAATGCTACAAATGCTTGGAATGTGGAAAGAGCTTCGGTTGGAGTTCATCTCTGACAGCGCATCAAAGAATCCACACAGGGGACAAACCATATAAATGCACTGAGTGTGGAAAGGGATTCTGTCAGAGGGCAGAGCTGACAGTGCATCATAGAACCCACACAGGAGAGAAGCCATATAAATGCTTGGATTGTGGAAAGAGCTTCAGTCAGAGCTCACACCTGACTGTGCATCGAAGAACCCACACTGGGGACAAACCATATAAATGCATGGAGTGTGGAAAGAGCTTCATTTCCAGCTCAATCCTATCTGTGCATCAAAGAACCCACACAGGAGACAAACCATATAAATGTTTGGATTGTGGAAAGAGCTTCAGTCAGAACACAAGCCTGACTGTGCATCAAAGAACCCACACAGGGAACAAACCACATAAATGCATAGAGTGTGGAAAGAGCTTCATTTCCAGCTCAATCCTATCTGTGCATCAAAGAACCCATACAGGGTTCAAACCATACAAATGTGTGGAGTGTGAAAAGAGCTTCAGTTCCAGCTCACACCTGACTGTGCATCAAAGAACCCACACAGGATACAAACCATATAAATGCGTGGAGTGTGGAAAGAGCTTCCGTCACAGCTCAAGCCTGACTGTGCATCAAAGAATTCACACAGGAGACAAACCATATAAATGTGTGGAGTGTGGAAAGAGCTTCAGTGTGAGCTCCCACCTGTCTCTGCATCTAAGAACCCACACAGGATACAAACCATATAAATGCGTGGAGTGTGGAAAGAGCTTCAGTCTGAGCTCCTACCTGTCTCTGCATCTAAGAACCCACACAGGATACAAACCATATAAATGCGTGGAGTGTGGAAAGAGCTTCAGTCTGAGCTCCCACCTGTCTCTGCATCTAAGAACCCACACTGGATACAAACCATATAAATGTGTGGAGTGTGGAAAGAGCTTCAGTTCCAGCTCAAGCCTGACTGTGCATCAAAGAACTCACACAGGGGACAAACCATATAAATGCGTGGAGTGTGGAAAGAGCTTCAGTGTGAGCTCCTACCTGTCTCTGCATCTAAGAACCCACACAGGAGACAAACCATATAAATGTGTGGAGTGTGGAAAGAGCTTCAGCCGGAGCTCAATCCTATCTGTGCATCGAAGAACCCACACAGGAGAGAAACCTTAGACATGCTTGCAGCGAGGAAAGAGCTCTGTCCTCTGAATGCATCAAACAACTTGCATGGGATACATTCTTTTATAAGGGCAGTCATAAATGGTCTTTACAAACTTACATGATATAGTATGAATTTGTGTTCTTTTAAAATGTACTTTGGTATAACTAACAAACTAATATCCTACTGACTTGAATCTAATGCTCATCCAGTCAAGTTTAGTCTCAAAAATTAGGATGTACATTAGATTTACTGTCACATTAGATTCGAGTAAATACAATATTTTGATGATTAGTATTGGTCAGTATTTAAATGTTTTCTATGTTGTAGTTAAACAGTTTACCGTATTGTAATAAAAATGTAACATAAAAGCATAAAGTAATGCAGTTAGGTAAAAATCCTAACACAAACCCATTGTCATACTGTTATTGTCATTAAACTTGTATGCAATAAAATTAAGTTGTGCTCTTATTTTTCAGCTGCACATAACAATTGCCAAAAATGTTTTTTAATGTTTTAATACCCCTGGTGAAGTGCAGTTTTATCAGGAAAAAGCGTTGATAAAACCTTGTTTTATATTCTCTCCATCTTGCATTGCTGGGTTCTTCAACCTTGGAGTTGTCAACTTTGGAATCAAATGGGCAAGGGGGGCACAATCTGTGGCTCTGGTGCCCTCACAGCCTGCAGGGAGGAGAGCGGATGGCAGAGAAGGATCAGGCTGACCCATCTTAACAAAACCCAAGTTGCCCCCCAAGAGGGTGAAAGTCCCTTTCAATCACATCACCCTTCTGGTCCCTTTTACACCTTAAGCTATTACTACTCCTGTATTAAGTGAGCGCTGTAGTGAGTAAACCTAATCCTGATGGCTCTTGTTCCTTGAAGCTGTGGGGGGAAAGCCCCTTGATCTTACCTCCAAGTGGGTCCTCCTGGTATCCCCTGAGTAACAGGCCCAGATGAGGCTCCATCATCTGATGGATCAGATGGATCAGCCCCAATCCCTGTGGGAGGGGAAGGTAGGGTGGAGACCCTCACCCAGGATCAGCAGCCCCCAAGACCCACAGCTCCCAATCAGACTCCCCACATTCTGCCACCTGACTCCTGAGGAGACCTTCTCCCTGCACCATCGCAATTCTCCCAGGGTCTCCACCCTGCCATACTCTGTCCCAGAAGGACAGACAGCAGCCTCTGCTGGGATAGACAGTATGGCTCTTTGTGATGTTGGGTTGAGGGTAGAGACAAGATGACCAGAACTCATAATCGAAAAAGAGGACAAAGCCCCCCAAATGTAGGACACCCAAGAAAAATGTAGGACATGACAAAAGCTAGAAACAGTAAGGTTTACTGCTTTCATGTGCTTAATTTAAACACTATATTACTTATTAAATTTAAGACTAGTACATATAATTTACTAGCAAAAACGTATCCATATTATGGGAGTAAAATTCTCCTCACACACTATTCCCCCACTATGCAACAACCCCCATGCAAAACACCCCCTGTACAACATACGTCATGCGCACCACCACCCCATGTGCACCACTCCCAGTGCACCATCCTCTCATGCACAATAACATCCCATGCACACCATCCCCCCATGTGCAACAACCCCTTATGTGCACTGTCCCCCCATTTAGCAATCATCCAATGAGCAAAATCCCCCATGCGCCTCACGCCCCAAGATCATCACACGCCTTGTACCTCAAGCCCCCATGCACAACATCCCCCATATTCAACAATGCGAAACAGCACCAAACCACTGATCCTCAGTGTGCCAGGCAGCCACTCCTCCTCCTCCCTGATACAGCATCTCATGCCCCTGCATGGTCTTGGCCACCCACCTGCACATCTTCTCCTACAGGGCCAGGCTCAGGGGAAGGGGTGCAGGGGGTCAGTTGGCCATGACCAGGGTCACAAAGGAGTTCAGGACCCACAGAAGAGTCCCCAAAGTCTCCTGGGTTGTTCCATCCTCCAGGCTCACCTGCACAGGATGCTACAGTGCTTCAGGGTGACCATATGTCCTCTTTTTCCAAATCACGTCCTCTTTATTATCCTCGTGTCCTGGGAAAAATCTTCATTGTCCTCCTTGTGTACATACCCACCATTATGGGCCTTTCTTCCAGAAATTTGTCCAGTCTCCTTCGAAATGTTTTGAGGCTAAATGTCATCACCACATCCTGTGGCAAGGAGTTCCACAGACAAATTAAACACTGGGTTGAGAAACCTTTTCTTGATTGTCTGTTTAAACGATCCGAACACTCAGTTTTAGTGGAGGTTCTTTGGTTCTGGTGGTTTTTCTATCTTTCTATCCACTCTCTCCATACCTTGCATGTTTCTGGAGCCCTCAATGCTGTCAGTCTTCTGTCTGGCAAATTCTGTCTGTCTCTCCTGAACCCCTCTGGCTGCGCCCGCACTTGCTCTACATATAGACATACCTTTATGGAATCAGGATGATCCCGGGATTGGCACAATGTATATCTTCCCCCAGACACAAACCAACCCCTCACTCCACACACACAACACAACTCCACACACACAACCTCACCCACTCAATCTAACACACTCTTTCACACTCACAAAGTATGTCAATCCCCACAAACAAACAAACCCGCACACTCCACAAACACACACAACCCAACTCTACACACACACAACCTAACCCACACTGCTTCCCACATACACAACCTAATCCCAACCCCACACACAACCCAACCCGCTCTTTTACACACACACATACAGACCAAGTCTCACATGAATCTTAAATCAGGAAGTTGGTAAAGGGTTTTTGAGGACCTGCTGCATCCCAGGGATGGATCCTCATCTCCCCCTCTGGGCATCCCCTCCCCCTTGCTGTCTTGGTGGGGGAAAGTCCCATTGATGCTGAACTGGATGTGATGGTCTTGAATGTGCCATAAAGCAATGGGTGACCAGATGTCCTCTTTTTCAGGACATGTCCTCTTTTTTAACCTTGTGTGCTGGGAAAAATCTTCCTTGTCCTCCTTTTCCTTGTGATCAGGCAGCATGGAGTCTTCTTGTAATCAGTACATTACGGTACATGTAGACATTATATGTAAGAGTTTCAAAGTAAATAATAAGTTTCTATTTTAAATAGCCACATGAAAGCATCTTTGCACTGGAGTGTTCTGTAGTTTTGAGAGGTCCTTCTTAGTGGTTCTGAGTGATGGTCACCTGCAGAGGAGGATGTGAGATGGCAAAGATGCCATCAGATGTGCATGCAGAGCACATGGTCTGGACACACCAGGCATTTCACAGCTGGGAAGACTGAGGCTGGGGACAGGCTGGAGGCAGCAGTGCTGGTGCTGGAGGGAAGGAGCAGGCTGGGCAGGAGGGAGGCTGCAGGCAGGGACTGAGTCTCTCTGCTGGGGGACATGCTGCAGCTGTGTGGGTCTGGAAGGGTTAAGGCAGCAGAGCCTGATGGTGCTGGAGGGGGCCAGGGAGGGGCTGTGGGGCTGGGGGAGGACCCTGGAAAAGCCTTCCTTCCTTTTCCTGGGAGAGGAAGAAGAGGTCAGTTGCAAGGCACTGCATCTGCATCCAGGGAGAAGGCTTTGCACTGCACACCCCTTTGCATCTCAGGAAGGGGGTCCCTTTCCAGAGGTGAGTTGGGGGGAAGGGGATGCACATGCAGAAAACTGGGATGAACCAGAATTAACCTTGGGGGAGGGAATGCTGGAGGTGGGGTGGAAGGCCAGGCCAGGCTCACATCCCAGCCCTGGAGGGGGCTGAGAAGGCAAACCGTAGGAATCCCCCCACTATTGCATGCTAGATTTGGGGTCTTTTAGGAGACAGTTTTGCATGCTAGGTTTGGTGGCATCAGCTCCTTCCTGGTTGTATTTATGGTGGGGGAGATGAGGACAGGATGGCAACCAGATCAGGGGTCACTGAGTACTGAATTGGGTGCAAAACAACAGCCAGATGTGGTGGGGAGACCCCATCCCCAGTTGCTTCCATCAGAGGCAGGGGTTGGGATGACACACTCTGGAGTTGAGTCTCCCATCTCTGCTTGGATTTGGTCATTGGACTTGCTACAAGGAAATTCTACCCCCCACCCAAATATCCAGATCTGGCAGAGGTTTTGAGCAAAAAGGTTTTATTTACAGGTGAGAAAGTACAAGTTTGGTTCTTTTTAGTCAGTGTTGGAACCAGCTCAGCAGGAAGCCTCACCTGCCAGTCCTGCAGGATTCTAGGCTGAGAACTGGGACTGATGAGAACTTGGTCCAGCCAGTGCTGAGTAACACAGGGGGCAATCCTAACCAGTTCAGGCCAGCACAACTCCAGCGTCTCCCCGTTCATGCAGTGGTGTGGAGAGGCCAGCGTGTGTCTGGTCAGCGCACTCCCCTAGGTCTCCCCCCCAGGAGAACTGCTCTGTGGCCCTTTTGTAGCACCCCCAAGCCAGCATGGGACTGGTCTCACCAGTGGTTAGCACTGCACTGTCAGGCACTGGTAGGACCAGTCAAAACCAACTCTTAGCTATCTGCATGTGGTCTCTTTCTGCAGCCTTCTCTGGTCCTTGCTTGGTCTGAGCGTTCAGCGAAGAGAGAAAATCCCTGCAGGTGATCTTCCTTCCAGACTGAACAGGGCAGAAAAGGCAGGAGGAAAGGTGGGTCTTGTGGGGGAGGACAAAGGAGTCAGTTTTGCAAAGGGGTGTCAGGGAGCTGCCAAGAGTGTCAAATGGCACAAGGCAATGAGTCCAAAAGTATGAAGAGTGAAAGTCCTTCCATGGCTTTGTCTCCCTCACAGGCAGCTGAATGGCGTCAGGACCACCTGCTTCCAGCAGTGCAGACTGTCCAGGTAAGTGTCGGCTATCCAGGGAACGAGGGCTGAACCATCAGCTATTGGTGGTGATTTCTTTCCTTCTGGGTTGAGGAGAGCCCAATTCTTTCCTGTGGCTTCTGGTGCTGGGAGAGATGCATGGAGATGATCAAGATGTGGGAACTTGAGCATGCCAGATGACTGGCAGAATATTGCAAGTGGCATCTTAGGGGTTTCTCTGCCATCACATATTTCAGATGTAATTCCTGCAGGAAAGGACCATCCCAGGTTACAAGCCATGAGGGGTGTGTGTAGACATGGACACCTCAAAATGCCAGATGCAGGGAGCACTTGGATGCAGGTGTCTTGTGTGCTCCCTGAATAGGCACCTGGTGGGCCACTGTGTGATACCGAAAGCTGGACTAGATGGGTCTGATCCAGTGGAGGCTCTTCTGATGTTCCTTCTAGTACCTTCCCAGCATTATAGTTCCCTGAGCAGTTATTTTGTGCAGCCTCTTCTCCAGCAGTGGAAATATGGATGGGGTATAGTGGCAGTCGTGTATGACGGGTATCTTTCTGTTGAGGTTTCCCTTCCATGGGCTGAGAGGGGAAGGAAAGAAGGATGGCTGGCTTCAGCTGCACCACTGAAGTTCCCAAACCTGCCTTCATTTTCCAGTTAGAAGAAGGGAGTTTGCATTTCCTTAGGATCTCCAGGAATCATTTGGTGACTCACAGTGCAATCCTAACCACTGGCTAAGTTGGCACAAGGCAGATGCTGGCCTTGGGGTGTCAGAAAAGTGCCATAACACTCTTCTTTGCTGTTCTTGTGGAGTTTTAGGCCAGAGCACAAGCATGCACCTGCCTTCCCACACCAGCACAGGAATGGGGAGACAGGTTAGTTGCACCAGTCTAAATTGGTTAGGATTGCATCCTGAGCGTTTTAGCTTTTATTTTGTCATGCCCTACATTTTTCTTTGGTGTCCTATTTTTCTTTGGTGTCCATTTTTCTTTGGTGTCCTATGTCCTTTTTTTTGCAATTATGGAGTCCGACCATCCTGAATAGAAGCTGTGGTGAGGCCTGGGAGAATTCACAAGGAAGCCACTCCCGTGCCTCTGCATTGAAATGTTGACCACCCCAAATGTGAGCCAAGCTGCCAGAACAGACTGAGGTTTGTCAGTGGTGCAGTTTCCAGTCTGCTTTGCCAGCCATGCTTCATCAGGAACAGCCCTTTCTTGGCTGTGCGAGACTCCACTGGCGGGAGACCCCCTTTCATTTTGGAAGGTCACCAGAAGCTGGGTGTTGCCACTGAGATGCTCAGTGGCAATACCTAGCTCAGATCCTCTGGAATCAAGTCAAGGTATCCCCAAGGGTGTCCTGACCCCCAGTTTGAAAACCACTGCCTTAGAAAGATTTCTCAGGGTAGGGTATTTCCACCTGTACACAAACGTATCTGCTCTAATATATTTTATTTAATATAACCTTTAAAAATTATTTTTCTGCCCCTAACACTGTGTCAGATTTGTGAATGAAGATTTGATTGATTCCTGCATTGATACTCTTTGTTCCAGGAAAGAGTGGAGAAGACAGTGAGGGTCAGAGAGAGCCATGTGGGACATCCCTGAAGTTAACCATGCCTGAGGATGTGACCTCTAGAGACCAAGACCTCTCAAGGAGACAGGAGGGAAGCCCAGCACCAGTTGGGAGGACTAGGCTTGTTGTTTGTCTCCATAAGATCTCAGTTGGAGAGGAACATCTCAAGGGGGACGGAAGGAATGAGCATCCTCCGCCTGGGGAAAGACTCGCCCGTCAACCGAACACTAAGAAACACAACAAAATGGACACATCAGTTAAAGGCTCTGAGAGGAGAAAGAGGTTCAGGACTAACACGGATGACTCTTTCCACAAAGGGATCCACACAAGGGAGGAAGCGGAACATGCAGGCAGATCACAGAAGCAGAAGGGAAACAAGACAGAGAAATGGGGGAAAAACTACAATGTTCCTCAGGGTGGGAAGTTCAAAGTCATCCCAGGCAATGAAGAAAAGGTCTGTGGAGACAGGATGGAAAAAGGCCCACAATGTGCAAAGACTTTCATCAGTAAATCACATGTGAAAAGACATCAAAGACTCCACACAGGAGAGAAATCCTACAAATGCTTGGAGTGTGGAAAGAGCTTCAGTGTGAGTTCATCTCTGACAGTGCATCAAAGAACCCACACAGGGGACAAACCATATAAATGTTTAGAGTGTGGAAAGAGCTTCAGTGCCAGGTTTGGCCTGACTGTGCATCAAAGAACCCACACAGGGGACAAACCATATAGATGCTTGGAGTGTGGAAAGAGCTTCAGCCAGAGCTCACACCTGTCTGTGCATCAAAGAACCCACACAGGGGACAAACCATATAAATGTGTGGAGTGTGGAAAGAGCTTCAGCCAGAGCTCATCGCTGTCTGTGCATCAAAGAACCCACAAAGGGGACAAACCATATAAATGTGTGGAGTGCGGAAAGAGCTTCAGTTGCAACTCAAGTTTGACTGTGCATCAAAGAACCCACACAGCGGACAAAACATATAAATGTGTGGAGTGTGGAAAGAGCTTCCACCAGAGATCAAACCTGTCTGTGCATCAAAGAACCCACACACAGGACAAACCATATAAATGCGTGGAGTGTGGAAAGAGCTTCAGTTGCAACTCAAGTTTGACTGTGCATCTAAGAACCCACACAGGGGACAAACCATATAAATGCATGGAGTGTGGAAAGAGCTTCAGCCAGAGCTCACACCTGTCTCTGCATCTAAGAACCCACACAGGACACAAACCATATAAATGTTTGAAGTGTGGAAAGAGCTTCAGCCGGAGCTCAATCCTATCTGTGCATCAAAGAACCCACACAGGGTTCAAACCATATAAATGTGTGGAGTGTGAAAAGAGCTTCAGTTGCAGCTCATACCTGACTGTGCATCAAAGAACTCACACAGGGGACAAACCATATAAATGCTTGGAGTGTGGAAAGAGCTTCCGTCACAGCTCAAGTTTGACTATGCATCAAAGAACCCACACAGGGGACAAACCATATAAATGCATGGAGTGTGGAAAGAGCTTCCGTCACAGCTCAAGCCTGACTGTGCATCAAAGAACCCACACAGGGGACAAACCATATAAATGCATGGAGTGTGGAAAGAGCTTCCGTCACAGCTCAAGCCTGACTGTGCATCAAAGAACCCACAAAGGGGAGAAACCTTAGACATGCTTGCAGCGAGGAAAGAGCTCTGTCCTCTGAATGCATCAAGCAACTCACACAGGATACAAACTTTTTATAAGGACAGTCATAAATGGCCTTTACAAACTTACATGATACAGTATGAATTCGTGTTCTTTTAAAATGTATTTAAAATGTAAAATTTAAAATGTACTTTGCTATAACTAACAGACTGATATCATATTGACTGGAATCTATGCTCACCTTTTCCAGTCAAATTTAGTCTCCAAAATTAGGATGCACATTAGATTTTATGTCAAATACAATATTTTGATGATTACTATTGGTCAGTATTTGACTTTCTATGTTGTAGTTAAACAGTTTACTAAGTTGTAATAAAAATGTAACTAAAGCATTGTTCTATAAAGTAATGGAGTTAGGTAAACATATAACATAAACCTATTGTCATAAAACTAGTTGTATGCAATAAAATTAAATTTTGCTCCTGTCTTTCAGCTGCACATTACAAATGCCAAAAATGTTTTTTGATGTTTTAATATTAATTAAAAATGTTTTTTTTAATACCCCTGGTGAAGTGTGGTTTTATCAGGAAGAAGGGTTGATAAAACCTTGTTTGATATTCTCTCTATCTTATATTGCTGGGTTCTACAACCTTGGAGTTGTCAACTTCGGAATAATATGGCACCAGAGCCACAGATTGTGCCCCCCTTGCTCGTCACAGCCTGCAGGGAAGGAGAGTGGATGACAGAGCCACCACGTAACCCCCCAAGAGGGTGAAAGTCCCTTTCAATCACAGCACCCTTCTGGTCCCTTTTACACCTTAAGCTGTAACTACTCCTGTGTTAAGTGAGCGCTGTACCTGAGCAAACCTAATTCTGATGGCTCTTCCTTGAAGCTCTGGGGAAAAGCCCCTTGATCCTACTCAGCTCCAAGTGGGTCCTCCTGGTAGCCCTTGAGTAACAGGCCCAGATGAGGCTCCAGCAAAGCCTCCTCTGAGGGATCAGCCCCAATCCCTGTGGGAAGGGAAGGTAGGGTGGAGACCCTCCCCGGGATCAGGAGCTCCCAAGACAACAGCTCCCAGTCAGACTCCCCACCTTATGCTGGCTGACTCCCGAGGAGACCTTCTCCCTGCACCATTGCAATTCTCCCAGGATCTCCACCCTGCCATGCTCTGCCCCCAATTAGCCTCCACAGCCCCTCTGGAGACCCACAGCCAGAAGGAAAGAATGCAGCCCCTGCTGGGACAGAAAGTATCGCTCTTTGTGATGTTGGGTTGAAAACTAGAAACAGGTATACTGCTTTCATGTGCTTAATTTAAACACTATATTACTTATTAAATTTAAGACTATTACATATAATTTATTAGCAAAAACCTACCCGTATTATGGGAGTAAAATTCTTCCCATACACTATTCCCCCCTGCGCAACAACCTCCATCCGCATCATCCTCCCATGCAAAATGCTCCCCATACAACATACCCTCATGCACACCACCACCCCATGTGCATCAGTCCCAAGTGCACCATCACCTCATTCACACCTCACCATCCCCATGCACACCATCCCTCCATGCACAACAACCGCATGTGCACTGTCCTCCCTTGCACACCATCCCCATGACAACACCCCCCTGTGTGCACTGCGCGATCACCCCGTGCACATTAGCCCATGAGCAAAATCACCCATGCGCCTCAATGCTCACCACACACCTCATGTGCCTCAAGCCCCCCATGCTTAACATCCCCATGTGCAACAATCACCCATGTGCAACCTCCCCCATGCACATTAACACACCTGCATATCAATCTCCCATGCATATTACCCCCATGTGCAATACCCCCACATGTGCTTTAACCATCCCCGATGTGCATCAATCCCCCATGCGCAACATCCCCCCACGCTTCAACCCACCATGCGCAAAAACCTGCCATGCACAACATCCCCCCATGTGCAACGTCCCTCATGCTCCTCATTCCCCATGTGCAACATCCCACCTTGTGCATCAACACCCATGCACAACACCTCCATGCGCATTGTTAGATTTCTGGACCTAACTATTGGTTCATGGTAAGGTGCAAGCTGCTTGGCTGACAGAATAATGTCTCTGCCTGAGTGTCCATCACAGACAAGTATGTGTCATATTCTGATTGGCTGCTGAGTGGTTGCCGTCACCTATACAAGCACCTATATAAGCAGCAGTTGCTCAGTCAGAGCTGAGAGAAATTTCACTCTGGGTGTGTTGTCGGTCTGGGTTTGTCTCGGTGCCTTCCTAACCAATTTACACCAGAGCAACTCACCCATCTTCCCCATTCCTATGGTGGTGTGGAGAGTCCGACGCATGTCTGTGCACTGGTGTAACCTCTCTAGGAATGGCGCAGAAGTGTCTAAAGGCACTTTTGGAACATCCTAGGCCTGTACAGGACATGTGCCAGCCTATTTAGGGCACAGGAGGGGACAACTTCCACCCCACATCCCCCATTTCTATGGGGAAATGCTGAGAATATGATATATGGAGGGCTGATCCAGGCATTTGCTTGTTACCCACCAGGGGGAAAGGGTGTCCTTACCCAGAGAGGCCACCATCCAGTAATTCTCCAGCAGGACCTCCCTGTATCGAGCTTCTGGCCTGGCTCCAGGAAAGCCCGCTCCTCCTTTGTGAAGCACACTTGAAGCTTCGCATGCAGCGTATGCAGCGCCGAGCACGATACCATAGTCTTCCAAGACTGACGGAGGCCTGCTTTTATTTGATTTATATCCCACATTTCTTCCTAGGAAGGTTACCTAGGTGGCTAACAAAATTTAAAAGAACAGAAAATACATTTACCGTGTTTCTCCCCAAATAAGAGTCTTGCTAGAGAGGTAGCTTTCTTTAACTCAAGAGGGAGGGAGTTCAGAAAGGTGGGTGCTGTCATGCGGGTGCATGGGGGGGTGAGGTGTGTAGACGTGGCTGCCCCCCATCCAGGCCCATATGCTCCTGCCATGGCATCTTCACTAAAATAATCCCACGGAGACACAGGAGGAATATCCAAAATAATACTTTTACTTTCTTCCATGACGGATGCTCAACGCTTGGCGATTACAGGTAGGTATTCAGCACGTGGTTACAGATAAATACACAACTTGCAGTTACAGGCAACGTGCCCAAACACCTCAATAACAGGAACTCTTAAACACTAACATATGAGATCCTCTTTTAACTGAGTTACCCTCCCTTTTATCCAGGTAAGTCCCCTCTCAACTGGATCTCCTCCCAAAAACGCCCTTCCACGCTCTCCTCCTGTCAGAGTCTGCCTCCGCTTTTCCCGCTCTTTTCCTGTCAGAGTCTGCCTCCCCTTTTCCCGCTCTTTTCCTGTCAGTCTGCCTCCCCTTTTCCCGCTCTTTTCCTATCAGTCTGCCTCCCCTTTTCCCGCTCTTTTCCCGTCAGAGTCTGCCTCCCGTTTTCCCGCTCTTTTCCCATCAGCGTCTGCCTCCCCTTTTCCCGCTCTTTTCCCGTCAGAGTCTGCCTCCCCTTTTCCCGCTCTTTTCCCGTCAGAGTCTGCCTCCCCTTTTCCCGCTCTTTTCCCGTCAGAGTCTGCCTCCCCTTTTCCCGCTCTTTTCCCGTCAGAGTCTGCCTCCCCTTTTCCCGCTCTTTTCCCGCTCTTTTCCCGTCAGAGTCTGTCTCCTGTTTTCCCGCTCTTTTCCCGTCAGCGTCTGCCTCCCCTTTTCCCGCTCTTTTCCCGTCAGCGTCTGCCTCCCCTTTTCCCGCTCTTTTCCCGTCAGAGTCTGCCTCCCCTTTTCCCGCTCTTTTCCCGTCAGAGTCTGCCTCCCCTTTTCCAGCTCTTTTCCCGTCAGTCTGCCTCCCCTTTTCCAGCTCTTTTCCCGTCAGAGTCTGTCTCCCCTTTTCCCGCTCTTTTCCCATCAGAGTCTGTCTCCCGTTTTCCCGCTCTTTTCCCGTCAGAGTCTGTCTCCCGTTTTCCCGCTCTTTTCCCGTCAGCATCTGCCTCCCCTTTTCCCGCTCTTTTCCCGTCAGAGTCTGTCTCCCCTTTTCCCGCTCTTTTCCCATCAGAGTCTGTCTCTCCTTTTCCCGCTCTTTTCCCGTCAGCATCTGCCTCCCCTTTTCCCGCTCTTTTCCTGTCAGAGTCTGTCTCCCGTTGTCCCGCTCTTTTCCCGTCAGAGTCTGTCTCCCGTTTTCCCGCTCTTTTCCCGTCAGCGTCTGCCTCCCCTTTTCCCGCTCTTTTCCCGTCAGCGTCTGCCTCCCCTTTTCCCGCTCTTTTCCTGTCAGCATCTGCCTCCCTTTTTCCCGCTCTTTTCCTGTCAGCGTCTGCCTCCCCTTTTCCCGCTCTTTTCCCGTCAGAGTCTGTCTCCCGTTTTCCCGCTCTTTTCCTGTCAGCGTCTGCCTCCCCTTTTCCCGCTCTTTTCCCGTCAGCGTCTGCCTCCCCTTTTCCCGCTCTTTTCCCGTCAGAGTCTGTCTCCCGTTTTCCCGCTCTTTTCCCGTCAGCGTCTGCCTCCCCTTTTCCCGCTCTTTTCCCGTCAGCGTCTGCCTCCCCTTTTCCCGCTCTTTTCCCGTCAGCGTCTTCCTCCCCTTTTCCCGCTCTTTTCCCGTCAGCGTCTGCCTCCCCTTTTCCCGCTCTTTTCCCGTCAGCGTCTGCCTCCCCTTTTCCCGCTCTTTTCCCGTCAGCGTCTGCCTCCCCTTTTCCCGCTCTTTTCCCGTCAGCGTCTGCCTCCCCTTTTCCCGCTCTTTTCCTGTCAGCGTCTGCCTCCCCTTTTCCCGCTCTTTTCCCGTCAGTCTGTCTCCCGTTTTCCCGCTCTTTTCCCGTCAGCGTCTGCCTCCCCTTTTCCCGCTCTTTTTCCTTCTATTCGATCCAAGGTCCCCGCCTCCTTGGAAGCTTCCATCCCTCCTTGTGGGGAAGGGGTGGGACTTTGCTCCACCCGGCCTCTTGCTCCCTTCTCTCTCTCTCCCATGGAGGGGTGCGAGGGGTGGTGGTCCGGGTGGCGGATCCACAGTGGCATTCGGGATCCCCTTTTTCCCGAGAAAAGTCCAGCCACATCATATCTGCAGCAAGCTCTTCCTCAGGTGCCTGCCGCCTCGCACCACAGGTGCCATCACCAAGAACCACCTCTTTCTGGCTGCCATCTATCAGTGGCAGCACAGCAGGCCTCCGTCAGTCTTGAAAGACTCCTGTTCCTGTTATTCATGTAAGCTATTTGTTGGAACCAACCTTAAACTAAACATTAAAGGTAATCCTTTGAAGCTTAACCACAAGATCCTGGTTTTCACGTAGATGGAAGACTCTGCACAGAGTTTCTCCTTCGCACTGCCTGCTATTGCTCTTGGTCTACTTTCCATTCTAAGTTCATGTTAAGTGCAGCATCTAAACTTCTCTAAGAGCAATATTAAAAGCTTCTACTTGATTTGAAAGCAATATTAAAAGGCCTGTGTATCCAAATGTAATTATTGTGTTATTGTCTACAACAATCTCAGGTGTGCTTTGATTCAATAAGCACGTGATTTCTACAGGATGGCAAGTCTCTTTACAGACCCTCACTTGTGTGCGGCATGTTGACCACCAGGCACTTAAGAGAAGGCTCACACCTAGTTTTAAGACATACCTCCGAGGTTGAATTAACAAGGATACTCCATGGAGGATGGAACATGCTTGTAAAGTATCTGCAATCACTCAAAATGTCTGACTGCAACTGTTTCAGTTTATGTGCAGGATAAAGTACTTTATCACGTAAGAACCCAAAATGGTGTTTAAAAATATCTTTTATTATAACTTTATTTTAACAGACAAAAAACTGAAAAACAGCAAATGGAAAAGGTGAAAGAAATAGAAAAAAAGGAAATTGCTGTTCTCAAACTTTGGGCAAAATCCAAAGTAACTATGGGGAGTCCTTGATCCGGTGTAAGAACAACTTATTCTGGATTCCATTATGAATTTCCCATAGGTTTTCATTGGTGGTGCAACAACTATGGGTGCACGTAAAGTCTCTTATGTGCTCCCGTGATTACTCTGAATTTGGGGGTATGTTTCTCTATCCATTTAAAATATATACCATATCATAAGCGGTCTGTTAATTAGTCTAAACTATATTTTAAAAAAAACTCAAAATTCATGCTCTATCATGTCAGTTTGGGAAAGCCATTTATGTCTGTCCTATACATAATGGTTTCTATCCTGTGCAAGTTCATTATTGCATTCAGAGGACTGAGACATTGCTGTAAGCGCCTTCCACACTACAATAATTTACAGGTGGATTTTGTGAAGCAGTCCGGTTTCAGCCACCATGTGGGGAACTAGATGCAAAGTCAAGCTTGAGCTCACACTGAAGCTCTTTCCAAGAAGTTCTAGGGTTTTTCCCCTTTGTGGGTTCTCTGATGCACAGTCAGTCTTGACCTCACACTGAAGCTTTCTCCACACTTCAAGCATTTATATGATTTCTCTCCTGTGTGGGTTCTATAATGCAAAAAGAGGCAATCACGCCTGCTGAAGCTCTTTCCACAGTCCAAACATTTATAGGGTTTCTCCCCTGTGTGGATTCTTCGATGCATAGTCAAGGCTGATCCCTGGCTGAAGCTCTTTCCACACTCCAAGCATTTATACGGTTTCTCCCCTGTGTGGGTTCTTAGATGCACAGTAAGATCTTTACTATCAGTGAAGCTCTTTTTGCACCCCAAGCACTTATATGGTTTCTCTCCTGTGTGGATTCTTTGATGCACTGTCAGATCTGAGCTCTGACTGAAGCTCTTTTTGCACTCCAAGCATTTAAAGGGTTTCTCCCCTGTGTGGGTTCTTTGATGCACAGTAAGACCATAACTATAAGTGAAGCTCTTTCCACACTCAAAGCATTTATATGGTTTCTTTCCTGTGTGGGTTCTTAGATGCACTGTCAGATCTGAGCTGTGACTGAAGCTCTTTTTGCATTCAAAGCATTTATATGGTTTCTCCCCTGTGTGGGTTCTTAGATGCACAGTAAGACCATTACTGTGAGTGAAGCTCTTTCCACACTCCAAGCATTTATACTGTTTTTCCCCCATGTGGGTTCTTTTATGCTGAATCAAGTGTGAGCTGTCACAGAAACATTTTCCACACTCCAAGCATTCATATGGTTTCTCCCGTGTGGGTTCTTTGATGCACAACCAGGCCTATCCTCTGACTGAAGCTCTTTCGGCACTCCAGGCATTTATATGGTTTCTCCCCTGTGTGAATTCTTAGATGCTCAGTAAGACCATTACTATGAGTGAAGCTCTTTCCACACTCCAAGCATTTATATGATTTCTCCCCTGAGTGGGTTCTTAGATGCAGAGTAAGTTTATCTTTCCTACTGAAGCTCTTTCCGCACTCCAGGCATTCATATGGTTTCTCCCCTGTGTGGATTCTTTGGTGCACAGTTAGGCATCCCCTTTGAGTGAAGCTCTTTCCACATTGCAAACATTCATTTGGCTTCTTACCTCTGTGGATTCTTTCATGACTTTTAAGAAGCAATTTATTATTGAACGTCTTTCGACATTGAAAGCATTTTTCCATCTTATTTCTAGGGTTTTTTTCTGCATTCGCTGGGATGACTTTGAAATTCTCCCCCTGAGGATCAGGATTAACATTCTTTCTCTTTCCTTTGAGATGTTCCTCTTCGATTGAGATTTTAGGGAGACAAACAACCAGTTCAGTCCGCCAAACTGGTGCTGGGCTTTCCCCTGAGTGATGCTTCTCTCCAAAAGTCACTTCCTCTGTTTCAAGCACAGTTTGTTTGAGTGATGCTCCACGTGGCCCTTTCTTATCTTGTCCACTGTTTCCTGGAAGACAAAATCCTGATTATCAATGCTGTAGAGCAGGGTGTCTATACTTTCAGGCAAGAAGGCTACACTGAACATCTGGCACAGTGTTGAGGGGTAGGAAAAAAGTAAATTGTAAAGATTATATTTAAAGAAATACATTAGAGCAGATTATTTTCATGTACAGGTGTAGAGAATACCTGGTGCATCTACTGTCTGCTAAGGACACATCTGCAAACCTCAGAAGTCTTTCTAAGGCAGTGGTTCTCAAACTGGGGTTGTGACTCCCTTGGGGGGGGGGTTATGATTCTAGGGGGGATCAAGAGGAGCTAGGAACTGCCATCTCCGAATCTGGCACTGGGCACCAGTGGACAAATGGTGGACGAAACTCATCAATTTGCAGAAACTGACAAAATTATTGTTTAAAATTAATAATCAGGAACTATAAAAGACAAAATTAAGTAGAAATGTTGGCTTTTCTTCTCAGAAGGGGGTCCTGGGATGAAATGGTAAAGAAGAACTAAACTAATGGCTCCTTGTCCCAAAAGTCTCACACTGTAAAAGAAGGCAAGGACAGAAACACCTGGAGGATGTTGTGAGGGCCCAAACCTCAGAAATCCTTCTAAGGCTGAAATCCTAAAGACACTTTCCTGGGAGTAAGACCCATTGAACACAATGGGGTTTACCTTTGAGTAGACATGGTTAAGACTGTGCACAAAGGCAGTCTTTCAGGAAAAACAGGAATTAATGTTTTTCACCCCTCTGGCGAAAAAAGTAGCCATGCAAGGAAAATGTATGCTAAGGTAATAGAAACAAGGATGAGGCCAATTATTGAGTTGCAACTAGCAGAAAAACAGACGGGTTTCAGAAAAACAAAAACCAGAAGTTGTACAGATGAAATTTTTACGCTTAAACTACTATTATAAAAGAAAAAATAGAAAACAAGAAACATTGTTGCATTTGTACACCAAGAGAAAGCACAATAGAGTTGATAGGAAATTGTTATGGCAAACTTTGCCCCATAATGGAATAAGTGATAACTTGATCAGATTATGCAAAAGCTAACACAGTGACTGTAAAAGTATACTTAGAATGAACTTGGGAACATCAAAACCTTTCCCAGTCACATCTGTAGTAAGGCAGGAATGTGTATTTATTTATTTAAATACATAATCTATTACCACTGTTATATATTACCTACTAGTGAAAACATACCCGTGTTGCAAAGTAAAATTCCCATGTACACCATTCCCCACTGCCCATCAACCTCCCCATGTGCAATTTGCCCATACAACATCCCCCCCATGCACTGCCTCCCCCGTGCACATCAACCCCTCATGGGCATCGGCGCATTATATGCAACACCCCCCATTGGCATCGGCGCACCATATGCAACACCCCTCAAGGGCATCGGTGCACCACGCGCAACACCTCTGTACAGCATCTCCCATATGCACGATCCCCAATGCACACTGTCCCCCATTTGCAACATCCCCATGCACAACACCTCCCATGTGCGTCAACCCTCATGTGCAACATCCCCCATGCATAATACCCCCATGCTCATCAACCTCTCATGCATGCTGTCCCCCCATGCGTGCCTTATGCAACTCCCCAATGGGCTGCAACTCTCTATGCACACAATACCCCCTACAACTTTCCCCATGAGCACTGTCCCCCAATGTGCACCGTCCCCCCATGCATAGTAACCCCCATGCACAACCTCCTCCCCATGTACAACACCCCTTCCCCCAAACAACATGTCCCCCAGTGCACCCAGCACCCAGTACCCAGTGCACCTGGCACCAGATTGGCTGGATGTTGGTCAGTCTTCCATGTACAGTCTTCCAAAGTACAGACAAAAGCACATTGCACCCTTTTACAGCCCCTTAAGGGTTAAATTTCTCCACATCAGTTCTTGGTGGGTGTTGATGTCACAGAAGGAACACTCTCCCTGAATTTCATGCTTCTAGTTTCAGGGGTTCGGGCAGAGCATCCCTCGGTCAGGGATTCTTCAATGGAAAGTATATTGCACTACTTTTAACCCTCATCTGGTTGGAATTTCCGAAAACTGGTTCTTAGTGGGTGTCTCTGTCATGGAAGGAACACCCACCCCAAATTTCACGCTTCTAGGCACAGCAGTTTTGGCTGGGTGTTGATGAGTGAGTGTACCCGCGTTGCGGGAGTAAAATTCCCCCCATACGCCATCCCCCACGGTGCAACATCCCTCCATGCGCATCAGTCCCCCCCATGCGCAACATCCCCCCATGTGCATCCACCCCCATGCGCATCATCTCCCCCATGCGCAACAACCCCCCATGCACATTTTAAACTTTTCATCAGATGACTCACAGCAACAGAAACCACAGAAAGAAACAGGCTCTCTCAGAACAAGAAGAAAACCGAGCATCTCCTGTAGCTTCTTGTTCAACCCCGTTCCCTGGTGATCCAACCCTTACCTGAGCAGGCTCCAGAGCTGGAAGAAGGTGATTCTGATGCCATTTGGCTGCCTATGAGGGAGAGAAAGCAATGGAAGGACTTCACTCCCTTGTGCCAACCTCTGCCCACCTTCTCAAGGCCCCTTCCTCCCCTTCTGGACTGGCTCCTTCAAACACCACCAAGGCTTGCCTTCCCTACTGCCTTTTTCTGCCTCTGTTCAATCTGGAAGACCTGCAGGGATTTTCTCTCTCTCTCTCTCTTCCTGAATGTTTCAGACCGAGCACAGGGAGAGCCCCCTCTCTGAGGATCAGAGCGAAGGCTGTTGGCCACACAGAGGAATGAAAAGAGGACCACGTACAGATGACCAAGTGTTGGCTTGTGTTTGTTTTGATTTGTCCTACCCCTGGTTAAGCTCACACAAGCCCCGTGCTGGCCTGGGGGGTCCTGCAAAAGTTCCGTAAGGCAGTTCTGCACCACTCCTTATGGGGGGATCAGGCCAGTGCCCAGACATGCACTAGCCTCTCCACACCACTGTGTGAACATCTTCATGTTCTCAGCCTAGAATCCAGCAGGACCTGCAGGTGAGGCTTCCTGCACCTGGCAGAACCATTTCCAACAATGACACATTGAAATTGGGTTGTTCCTCACCTGTAAATTAAGCCTTTTTGTTCAAAACCTCTGCTTGTTCTGGATCAGTGGATTGTCAGCCTCTGCAGGAATTCCTGGAAGGACAAGAGCATCAAGAACCTCGCATTACATTCCTGGGGAGGGGTTTGCTACTTTGGGATGCGGATCTCTTAGGCTGGCAGGAGTGGACTAGATCTACCAAGTCTGGTCCTACCAAGCCCTGGAAGGAAAGGATTTCTCTGAAATGGTGTCTGGTGGTTATAACCCCCCCCCCCCGGAACAGGACTTCCTGGTTGCAGGCCCAGCAAAGTGGTGCAACAAGCGGAGATGGAAGAATCAACTCCAGAGGACACTTTCCATGTGCTTACAAAAGCCCACCAGACCCATCCACCCCCAGCCTCCAATGAAAGCAACTGGGGAGGTGTCACCCCACATCTGACTGTTCTTTGGCACCCACTTGGGTGGTGGGTGGCCTCTGTTGGCCCCTGATCTGGTTGCCACCTTTTCCCCACCATCCTCCCCACCATAAAAATAAACCATGCAGAAGCAGAGTCCAAACCCAGCATGCAGGAATGTATGTAGGAAGAGGAGGAAAGTCTCCCAGATCTTCTTAGCCCCCTCCTTTCTCTTTCCTGGTGGGGCTGGGAGCCTTCCAGCATCCCCTCCCCCAGCATTAAGTCTGGTTGATCCCAGTTTTCTGCATGTGCATCCCCTTCCCCCTCCATCACTCACCTCTGCAAAGGGACCCCCTTCCTGAGATGCAAAGGAGTGTGCAATGCAGTCTTCCCCCTGGCTTGCAACTGTCCCCAGGAAAAGGAAGGGAGGCTTTTCCAAGGTCCTCCCCCAGCACCATCAGGCTTTCTTAATTTAACCCTTCCAGGACCACAAAGGAGAAACTCCCAGCAGCTGCAGCATCTCCCCCAGGAGAGATCCAGTCCCTGCTTGCAGCTGCAGAGCCAGCCAGACTCCCTCTTGCCCAGAGGAAAGCCTCATGAAATGGAATAAGTCATCATGCCATGATTTCCTCTAGTTCAGCTGCAGCACTTGGCATCCTGTCCTTGGGCAGAAGGGAAGGGGCTGGTCAGATGCTGGCATCGTCTTCCCCCTCGCTCCTCCCCATCCTTTGCATGGCCAGCAGGACAGGAAAAGGCTGCAGGCTGAAGGTAAGAGGAGGGTGGGGGAGGATCAGGACCCCCAGCTCAGACCAGACCCCATCCTGGGGAAGGGACTGCAGTGGCGTAGCTGGGGGGGGGGAAGCACTGAGCCTTGTAGGGAGCCTCCTTGCAGCACTCAAGGAACCTTCCATCTGGGAGACCTTCTGATCTATGCCTCCTTTGTGCTCCCCCTGCCTGGAATGGCTCCCAAGGGGAAGGATGGGAGAGATCCTTTGCAAAACCTGGTGCTGAGTCTGCCCCCCTCCAGCTACACTACTGCCCTCACTTGCCCTCTGCTCTGCTCACTGACTGGCATCTCCCCATCTGGAACTCCCAGGGAAGCAGCACAGCTGGAGAGTCACTCCTAAGATCTCCTCCAGAATTGCAGCCACTGAAAGTCTCCAGCATATGATGTCAGAGTCACATGTCTGCTGGGGTATTAAAAAGTGAACGCCCAGTCCAAACCACCTCTCTTTGTCCTGGGACAGATCACATGAGGAGGTATTGATTTGTATTGGATTCCCTTCATTTTCTTCCCCCACCGTTCCTTCCCAGCTGCCTCCCTCTCTCACCCTCCTTTATCTCTAGCTAGTGAAAGTGTACCCACATTGCGGGAGTAAAATTCCCCCATACGCCATCCCCCCATAGCACATCAACCCCCCCATACGCAGCAACCCCCCAAGTGCAACTATCCCCCATGCGCAACATCCCCCTCATGCACATAAGTCCCCTTTGCGCATCATCTCCCCATGTACAACAAACCTCCATGTGCAACCTCTCCCTATACACAGCAACTCCCCATGCGCATCATCTTCCCCATGCGCAACCCCTCCCTCCAAACAACACCCACCCCCTGTGCACCAGGCACCAGGATCCAAATTGGCTGGATGTTGGTCAGTCTTCCATGTTAAATATAGGACAAAAACACATTGCACCCCTTTTCAGCCCCTTAAGGGTTAAATTTCTCCACATCGGTTCTTGGTGGGTGTTCATGTGACAGAAGGAACTCTCTCCCCGAATTTCATGCTTCTAGGTCTGAGGGTTCGGGCAAAGCATCCCTCAGTCACTGATTCTTCAATGCAAAGTATAGGTAGAAAAACGCATTGCACCCCATTTCACCCCCTTCTGGTTGGAATTTCCAAAAACTGGTTATTAGTGCACCCCTCAGTCATGGAAAGAACATCCATCCCAAATTTCATGCTTCTAGGCCCAGCGGATTTGGCAGGGCATTGATGAGTCAGTGAGTCAGTCACTCAGTGACTTTTCTCTTTTATATATATATAGATTATCCTTCCCCCCATTTCAGGGGGGACTAGATACCAAACCCCCCATTTCAGGGTGACTAGATACCAAACCCAAAGTCCCCCCAAATTCCTGTCCCCCAAGCCAAAATTCTTACCTGGTTAAAAAAATGCAGGATACCCCCAAAAAGTAGGACACATTAAAATAAAGCAAAAATATTTGTATTTTAGTACTTAATTTCAACAGTTATAAAATTCAAAACCTTTTAACATGCATGATTCTGACCCAGACATGTAAGACCCTCAAAGCAGTTTGCAACAACACAACCAATGCAAGTGACTTCAACATACATGATTCTGACACATCCATGTAAGACCCTCAATGCAGCAACAAGTGACTACAACATGCATGATTCTGAAACAAACATGTAAAATGCCCCCAAAGAAGTTTGCAGCAAAATAACACATGCAAGTTACTTTAATATACATGATTCTGACCCAGACATGTAAGACATCTACAAAGCATTTTGCAGCAACACAACACATAAAAGTGACTTCAACATACATGATTCTGACCCAGACATGTAAGATGCCTTCAAAGCACTTTGCAGCAAAGCAACACATGGAAGGGATAGATTAGTAGGAGGAAATAGCTAAGGAGGGGTGAGGGATAGATAAGTAGAGGGTGGCATAGCAAAGGGGGGTGAGAAAGTTAACTAGAGGGTGACATAGCTAAGGGGGATGGGAAAGTCAAGTAGAGGGTGACATAGCTAAGGGTGTATGAAAGTTAAGTAGATGGTAGCATAGCTAAGGGGGTGGAAAAGTTAACTAGAGGGTTGTATAGCTAAGTGGGGTGGGAAAGTTAACTAGAGGGTGGCATAGCTAAGGGGGTGGGAAAGTTAACTAGAGGGTGGCAAAGCTAAGGGGGATGGGAAAGTTATGTAGAGGGTGGCATAGCTAAGGGGAGTGGGAAAGTAGGTATGTAGTTGGGTGGGGGAGGGGATAGGCAGAGACCTGGATGTGGGAGGGGAAAGGGGGACATTTACCTGGGTGGGCGGTTGGCAGAAGGGAGCTGGTCATGCAGTGGCCAAAGCACTTCCTGGCTGGCCCGCAGAAGAGCTGGCATGGGATTTTGGAGGGCCTCCAGCAGCCAGTGTTTGGCTGCAGAGGTGGTGGCAAGGGGGGTGAAAATCTAGCGGGGACCTCTGGTTTTCCCTGCTCTGACCTTTCCAGAAGGGAATTTTAAAAAATATTTAACAGTCAGATGCCCCAGAAATGCTCTGGGAATTCCGGAGAGGAGGTGTTTTCCACCTTCCTGGTTTGCCCTCCTTTTATCCTTGGGGGTCTGGGCATTTCTGGTCATATGGTCAGCCTGATATCAATCCTAAATCAGGGTCCGTTAATTAAAACTCCAGTATGCCAGAGATGGAACCAGTGAGTGGATCATTCCTATTTTTTTTCAGAATGGGTGGTTGGGTAGGGGGAGTGGAAGGAAGGAAGGGAGGGAGGGGGTTGAACTGGGTGCTGGAAGGGGGGACAGCCTGAAGACAGGGGCCTGTGTAGGTGGATCAGGGCCAGGACTGTGGTGGGATCAGTGCTGCCCCCCTCCAGCTACGCCACTGGAGATGCTCAGCATGCAGAAGGCTCTGCACAGGATCAGGGCTTCTCCCCTCCAGGCAGCTCTACTCCCAAGTAAACCCCTTGCAGTCAGTGACCTGCTCCCTCCAGGGTCTGCAACAGAGTATCCAGGCTGTGATCCGCTTCCTTCACCTGCAGACAGAGCTGGACGGGGGCGTAGCTGGAGGGGGGCGAAGGAGCTCCTTCTGCAGAGACCCTCTCTTTCTCTCCATCCTCTCCTCTTCCTGGCACTGCGAGGGTTAAGATGGGGGGAGGAGAGGGGCAGCCCCTTCCTGGACCGCCCTCCATCCCTCCTTCCTTCCTTCCTTCTCCTCCATCCCTGCCCAGGAGTCGCATCCTCTCTGGAGCATCCCAAGAAGTCCTTCTGGGGAGCAGCAGGAGGGTCAGTTCAGGGGGTGGGAGTGGAGGCGATGGGGGGAGAGAAGAGCCCAGGTTGAAAGGAGCTGATGCTGATGCCAGGGGGAGGGAGGACCTTTGTCTGGAGGGCAAAGCCAAGGCAGACGAAGGCAGAAGCCAAGCGATAGGATGGAGGCAGCGAAAGGGATGCTGAAGACCCCCCCCAATTCAGAGCCCTTTCCTGCCCCAGACAACAGCTGCCTCTGTTCTGCCCTGAGCTGGAGCAGGAGGTGGAGGTCTGGGAGATCTAGCATCTCCTTCCCCCAGCCAGACGCACTGCAACCCCCACAGCCTGGCAGGGCTGATCTTCAGGCATCCAACAGACACCTGGACTCAGCTGTGCAGGACGTCTTTGCAAGGCAGACGCAGACAGCAGGCACCACCTGGCACTGCTGGCCACTGGGCATCCCTGCCGGGCACCACACCAAATGGGTTCTTATTTAATGCTTGCATCACGGAAGGAATTCTCTCCCCGAATTTCCTGCTTCTAGGTTCACTGGTTGGGGCTGTATGTTGATCAAGCAGTTAAGTATAGGGTGAAAACCCCTGCACCCCTTTTCACGCTCTGTCAGTTTGGGTTTCCCAGAATTGGTTCTTAGTGGGTGTCTCCATCACAGAAGGAAGTCTTGAAAGATTATGGTGTCATGCTCAGTACTGCATATGCTGAATGCGAAGCATGAAGGCCTGGGTTAGATTGATATGGAGGGTAGGCTGTTACCAAAGCAGAAAATCCCCCCTCTCCATGCCACTGAAATAGTCCAATGGAAAGGCAGGGCCAATACGATTGGTTCAAGCTGCATCACAGAGGTGGGCTAAGGAGCTAGAGCTGGGCTCCTGCTCACCCTGTCTTGTGGGGGCCGACCTGGGTCTCGAACCCTGGCCTCCTGGTTAACAGGCACAGTGTCTTAACCACTTGCACCACCCACAGGAAAACACTCCAAAATTTCATGCTTCTAGATCCAGTGGTTTTGGCTGGGCGCTGATGGGTTAGACAATGAGTGATTTGGTCAGTGATTCTTCAGTTTTATATCGTGTTTTATTTGTTGTCAACATCTTTTAAAAGGTCAAGGTGTCCCCAACAGTCGTGCTAGTCGTGACTGACTGTGGGGTGTGGTGCTCATCCCCGTTTCTTAAGCCTTTAGATTCAGAATGGTCCAAAAACACATCTGTGGTGATGGGGCTGGCATGACTGCCGAAGGCGCATGAAACGCTGTTTTACTTTCCCACTGAAGATATATCTGTTTATCTACTTGCATTTACATGCTTTCAAACATTGACAGGAGTTGAGTTAAGGACAGGATCTCATCCCATCTTGTAGGACCCGTGTCCTAAACCCTGGCCTGCTGGTTAACAAATCCTTGCCTGTTACCACTTGCGCCACCACAGCCTTTGGGTGCAATCCAGAGTAACTACGGGAAGTCCTTGGTCTGGTGTAGGCACAATTTACTCTGGATTGCAATTTGAATTTCCCATAGGTTTTCACAAGATGGTGCAGTAACTATGGGTACACGTAATGTGTTTTACATGCTCCCATAGTTGCTCTGGATTGTAGGGTTTGTCAACATGTTTAGTGTTTGCAATAAAAATCATAACGAAAACCTGTCTTTGCAGCTGAAGAGGACCTTCCAACCCCTTCCTGATCCAGAAGACCCAGAGACGGTGTGGTAAAGTTGATGCTCTCAGAAGAAGGAACTGAGGAGGACGTAGCAGGGGGATCCTCTCAGCAACTGCGCAGGGAAGATCCAGCCCCAAACGACTGCCCAGTAGAGAGGAACTCCGTCAAATACCCACATATTTCCAGGTTTGTCTCTCAGTGTTTCCCCTTTTGAGAGAGCAGATATATTTACCTTTATTGGAATAAAATAGATATCTACAGAGTCTGGTTTAACACGCAGTACATATTATGGGATCAAGTGACTTAGGTTCAATGACTGATCCCATCTCCAGTTCCTCTGGTGGATCACACAGTGAGTCAACCCTTCCAACCATCCTGCTCCTTATCCCATGTCAAGCACTGCTGTCCCCCTCGGGAAGATCAGTCGCAGGCAGTCAGTCTGACACTGATCTGGTCCAGCATCCTCTCTTAGCCGTGAGCAGAGCATGGACAGCCTCTGTGGCTGCCTCCATGGCCAGACATGACTGCTGTGTATGCAAGTATGCTTGACTCAGGTGGTTTTTCCAAGTGCTAGATAAGGGCAACCGGAACGCACTCATTCAAATAAACAGATAAGGCTCTCCTGTATGAGCCACCCATCCCATCTTTCAGAAACCAAGCTAGTGATCCTCAATAAATTCCCCAAAACCAAATCCCCAAAAATAACCCTAAAGAAACTCTCGTAAGGACTAGCTTGTCTAATTAACACCCAATCCCTCTCAAATCCCCATTAGATATAAAACAATACGAGAGTTGGGCCCCAGAAGTGGGTGGGGCCAGGCCGGGTCAGGGGCGGGGCGGATCAGGTGTGGGAGGGTCAGGGGCAGGGCCGGGGAGGGTCAGGGGGAGCTGTGGGTGGGAAGAGTGGCGGAGCAAGGGGTGGGCCAAGGTTGGCGCCTGCGCAGTGCCTGTACTGAAACTGGCCGGCCTTCTTCAGTACAGGCACCATGCATGCCCCAACGTTGGCGCTTGTGCACTGCCTGCCCTGAAGCTGGCCAGCCAGCTTCAGGACCGGCACCCCGCCTTTGTCAACATTGGCGCTTGCGCGGTGCCTGCCCTGAAGCTGGCCGGCCAGCTTCAGAGCAGGCACTGCACAAGTGCCAACGTTGGCGCTTGTGCACAAGTTAAAGTGCATGCACTTTAACTGTTTTTTTAATTTTAAAAAAGTTAAAATTAAAATTAGGCCCGAAAATTTAAAAAGGCCCCCGAATCAGTCCACCCGGTTATCGCCCCCCTGCCGCTACCGGATTGGTAGCAGCGGGGAAACAACAACATCCGATTCGGTAACAGCCCACCTGTGAATACGAGGTAATCTCCCCAGCCCAGCTTCTGAGGCAAAATACCATCTCTAAAACAGACACCACCAGAGAGCCACAACCCCCCTTTTTATCTCTCCAGCCTGAGGCTTAGATTCCTACCTTAAAGTACATGATTGAGACATACAAACTATGAAAGGAGTGGATAGAGAGATGCTCTTTTCCCTTTCACATGACACCAGAACTAGGAGAAATCCACCAGAATTGAATGTTGGGAGAGTTAGGACAGACAAAAATATTTCTTGACCCAGCATGAGTTGGTCTGTGAAACTCCCTGCCACAGGAGTTGGTGGCTAGTTGGCATCTAGCCTCAATGCCTTGAAAAAGGAATTGGACATGTTCCTAGAGGAAAGAACTGTCACAGTTGACAAGCCATGAGGGGTGTGTGTGGAGGTGGACATCCTCAGACTGCCAGATGCCAGGGGAGCACCTGGATACAGGTGTCACGTGTGCTCCTTGAATAGGCATCTGGATGTCTGCTGTGAGATACAGGAAGCTGGACTTGATAGGCCTGTGGCCTGATCAGTGGAGACTCTTCTTATGTTCTTCAAGTCCATGGATCAGGATCTCATATGCTCCTACACCACAAGCACAGAATTGAGCCCTGCCCATCTGCAGGACTTCAAAGCTGGCTTGAAGAACACTTAATGGAAGGACATGGTTTCTGAGATGCGAATGTGCCTGCTGTGGTTGGGGGTCTCTGAGGAAGTCCCCATATTTTGGTCTAGTTCCGCATGTTATTGGTAGGTGCAGGTGCAGCGGTGAGCAGGTTTTGAGAGCATCTGAGAGGCAGGAAGCAATTTCTGAGAGGGAAGGAGGATGGAGAGAAGGTGGAGTAGGAAAGTGGGGGTGAGGTTAGTTCAGGCCAGGGCTGTAGCTAGGGGGGCGATGAGGGGCTGAGTCCCCACAAAGCATTCTTGTTAGCATTCTTGTAATAAATAAATTTCATGCAATAAATAACATATGGCAATTCTAAATTTAATAAGTAATATGCTGCTTAAATAAACCACATGAGATCAATACACGTAAGTGTTTTTAGCTTTTTTGTCATGTTCTACATTTTCCTGGAGTGTCCTACATTTGGGGGGTCTTGTCCTCTTTTGAACTTATGACATATGGTTACCCTGCATGTAGAAACACATATGTCTGTCTCTCCCCATATCTGTGATGAATTGTGCTTTTCCCTTGGACAGGGTAACCATAAGAGCCTCATCAAAATGTAGGGCACCTAAGAAAAATATAGGACATAAAAACTCATATATTACTTTCATGTGATGACCATTCTTAAATTTAAAACTATTACATAGGATTTATATTTTTTTGCTTATTTGTGTATTACAAGAAAGCTTCATGCTGTCTGCTTACAAGGAAAAGGAGGATATTGAAGTTTTTTCGAGGTCAAAGGGCTAAAGTCTAGGACTTGCCTTGGATCCTGGAAAAAAAAATCTTCATTGCCCTTCTTTTCCTTGTGAGCAGGCAGCATTTAGCCTTCTTATAATTCATGAATTATATGCAGTAAATTATGTGCAATAGTTTTAAATTTAAATTAGTATAAATTTATATGTGCACTATGTTGCACTAATTTATAGTGCAATATAGTGTACAAATTAACCACTTGAAAGCAATATATTTGTGTTTTTAACTTTTATTTTGGCATGACCTACATTTTTCTTGGGTGTCCTACATTTGGGAGGGGGCTTGTCTTCTTTTTTGTTTATGGTTTGTGGACACCCTACTTCCTCCGAAATGTAGGACAACCAAGAAAACTGTATGACATTGTGAAGCCTCCTCATGTCTCTATGGGGGGTGGACGGGGTAGAGACCAAAGGAACATCTATCTCCTCCAGGCTGGCTTCACAAGGTATAAATGACACAAGAGCTGGTGACTGCAACTGGTTAGGGTAGGTTTTACTGGGTTTCCTAATCTTAGGAGGTATGGTTCTTAGGTTACAGGTACGTATAATCAACAGCCAACAAGCAAACATACCAGTCACAACAGCTTCATCCCACCGACCCATCTCTCAGCCCGAGTCCAGTCCAGGCACTGGAGCTAGACATGCATCCTCCAGTCCTGCAGTGAATCTGGCTTGCAGCCTGGAGAAGGGCACAGATGCTCCCATCTGTCACCCTTTACAGCTGCGTCACTCATTGTCCTTCCAGGACTTTTTGGTCTCCTTTTCTTCTCTCCAGATTGCCTACCCACAACCCCTTCCCTCAGGGTGTTGTCTGGGACCTGGAGAGTGAGATAAATGTCCTCATCTCCAACAGGGGTCATAGATGCTGGGTCCGGGAAGGCCCGGGAGGCGTCCTCTCCTCCAACCATGGTCAGGCCTGTAGAGCAACCCTCGGGCAATTCTTCTTGGACAGCACTGTGGTGCTGGCAGGGCTGCCTCCGGCTCCACTTTGTCGACCTCTTCCACCTCTCCAGTCTCTACTCGCTCGATGGTGGAGTATTTCCTTTCGGATGGAGACCGTTTTCTACTGGAGAATAAGATTGGTTTCTCATGTCCTTCCTTTTCGCCCCATCCTGAGGCATCAGTGTGAACTACAAATGGGGGGTTAAAGTCTGGTGTTGTGAGCACGGGCGGTTGGCTGAGGGTCTGTTGCAAGGTTTGGAATGCCCCCTTACAGTCATGTATGGCTCTGTACTTGCCCACTGTATGGCTCTATTCCTGGGGTCCTTGGTTAAGTCAGTAAGGGGTGTCACTATCTCCGAGAATCCTGGTATGAACATCTGGTAGTACCCCACCATTCCTAGTAGTCTCTGTACTTCCCTTCGGTTCTGAGGTCGCTTGATGTTACCTATAGCCTCCTCTTTGTTTCTAACCAGTTTGACCTCTCCACTTCCAAATATGAAACCAAGAAATTTGGTCTCCCTCATTCCTATACGTTACACTTACTGGGGTTGGCTGTTAGTCTGGCCTCCCTCGGGTCTACTAGCACCTTTTGGAGATGCTCTAGGTGTTGTTCCCAGGAATTACTTGAAATAATTATATTGTCTATGTACGCCAAGGTGTACTACTGGTGAGGGGCTAGGACCATATCCATCAGAATTTGGATTGTCGCTGTGACCCCATGTAGGCCAAAGGGCATCCAGGCAAACTGAAACAGACCCACCAGGGTGCAAACTGTAGCACATGTCAATAAATGCTAAAAGCAGTCATATATTGCTTTAATGCAGTTAATTTAAACACTATCAGTGCAATCTTATTCATGTCTACACAGAAGTAAGTTCCATTGAGCTCAATGGGGCTTACTCCCAAAAAAGTGCTCTTAAGATTGCAGTCTTTTTTACTTATTATTAAATTTAAAACATATAGGCTCCAATCCCATACAGGGGTGTCCAAACTTTCAACTTGAGCGTTCCTCGACCTTTATCAATTGTATAGAGGAGGGAATTTCAGCAGGTGCAGCTTCTCATCTCACAGATCACAAGCTACCCCTGCAAAAATTTCCTCTTGTTCAAGGTCCAAGTTGAAAGTTTGGACACCCTTGCTATCTACCCTTATCCAGGGGCTCGTGGACCTTGTGTGCAATTGTACAGAGGAGCAAATTTCAGTAGGTGCTGCTTCTCATCTCACATATCAAAAGCTGCACCTTCTGAAAATCCATCCTGTATGCAATTGTTAAAGGTTCAGGAGTGTAATTATCAAACGAGGTTTTCATGCCTCGCTTGCCCAGGTCATACCAAGGATCCTTTTCCCAAAGGTCCCAATCTGGTTTGCCTGTGAGTAAAAATAACTGGAATCAGTCTTCTGGCACTGTTAATTGTTACTTCTCTCTCAGCAGCTCCCTTGGTAACACTCCAGCTCCCTTGGGAACACTCCACACCTTAGGGAGGTAAAAGGAAATCCCTTAATCCGTTAAGGAGATTAACCACAGATACTTTGATCCAAGTTTGCCTTGGCCACATGGAGTCTCTGGCCTGCTAGCCCTAAGATCTTCCAAGTCTCTCTTTGTCTCAGGCACAGCTTGGAGTGTCCAACGTTACACCCACTTTTATCCCCAAAATTTACCCAGCTTGAAGTCACAAGACTAATTAACTCTTGATACCATTTGCTTTGACAAGTTACAGCTGGGGAGGAAGTTGCAGGTGCAATAAATTTCAATCTTGGAATCTAAATTACTCCCAGCCACTTTACTGATAAGAACAGCATCCTGGTGCCATCCTCAATTTCTCCAAGGCGGCCATTTGTTTCCCACACACACCAAAGCCATCTTGCACTTTCTTTGTTCTTACATTCTTCTCCCCAATCCTCAGGGCAAGCTAACTTCTCCCAGCATTCCACTTTCTAGCATGGCTGCACCCCGGTTCTGTTACATATACAATTCATAAAGAGGACTTTGTCCAATATCTTTTTAAAGCATGGAGGGCAGAAGTCATCACCACATCCTGTGGCAGGGAGTTCCACAGACTAACTGCACACTGGGAAAAAATTTCTTCTTTCTATCCTGACTCTTCTAGCATTCAATCTGAGTGGGTGTTCCCTAGTTCTGGTATGTTGTGAAAGGGAAAAGAGCTTGTCCCTATCCACTCTATCCATTCCTTGCATAATTTTGTAGAATTGATCCTAATTAATTAGTCATAATTAACCACCCAAAATATTTCTCTTCATGAAATTGGGTTGAATTACAGGTCTTTGATTCCCCATGCCATTCGTTTTATACACCAACATAGATACTAATTGACCACCCCCCTGAAAAATTTTTGCCCCCTATTTCCACAATTCTGGCTATAGCCCTTGCAATAATATGTCAAGCAGCCACAACTGTGCTCTTTCTCCAGAACAGCTCACTGAGAGATAGTCTCTGAGTGAAGCTGGGATCCTGTATCTCCTTTCCAGGGACCCAGTCAGTGGCAGGGCATCCATTGGTATTTGCTTTGGACCAGACAGCTCCAGACTTGTGCTTCAGAGATGCCACTAACATTGCACTGCTAATCAGGAGTCTCTTTCTCTTCCAGACACCAAAGGGGGATTTGAGGGAGCCAAGTAGGGGGTCGTTGGAAATGGCCTTGCTTGGAGAAGAGGCACAGCCTTTGAGAAATGAAGACGGAGCAGGGAGGGAGGAGGAGAGACCGACCACTGGCTGGAGGAGAGAACTCGTTGTCTGTCTCCATAAACTAGAGATCAAAGAGGAATATTCCAGAGTAGGGGAAAGTGAGGGGATTCCTTTCCATGAAACAACTAGCAAGAGTACAGATTCTTCTTCCGGAAAGAGGAGCCACAAGAGGCAGAAACCTGCACTTCAGGACAGATCAAGGAAGCAGGAAAAGAACAAGAAACGGAGAAAGAAGTCTGACTCTCAGGATTCTGGCAACTCCAACATCCTCCCAGTCAGACCAGAAGAAGACACTGGAAAGAAGACTAGAAAATGTGCTCACTGTGGAAAGACCTTCAGATTTGAATCCATACTTTTAGCTCATCTAAGAACCCACACAGGGGAGAAACCATATAGATGCCTGGAGTGTGGAAAGAGCTTCAGTCAGAGCACAAGTCTGAGTTATCATCTGAGAACCCACACAGGGGAGAAACCGCACAAATGCCATGAGTGTGGCAAGAGCTTCATTATGAGCTCCAGCTTAACTTCACACATAACAACCCACACAGGGGAGAAACCATATAAATGCTTTGAGTGTGGAAAGAGCTTCAGTCGGAATGGAAGTCTGACTGAGCATCTAAGAGCCCACACAGGGGAGAAACCATATAAATGCCTGGAGTGTGGAAAGAGCTTCAGTCAGAACTCAAGTCTGAGTTATCATCTGAGAACCCACACAGGGGAGAAACTGCACAAATGCCATGAGTGTGGCAAGAGCTTCATTATGAGCTCCAGCTTAACTTCACACATAACAACCCACACAGGGGAGAAACCATATAAATGCTTTGAGTGTGGAAAGAGCTTCAGTCGGAATGGAAGTCTGACTGAGCATCTAAGAGCCCACACAGGGGAGAAACCATATAAATGCCTGGAGTGTGGAAAGAGCTTCAGTCAGAACTCAAGTCTGAGTTATCATCTGAGAACCCACACAGGGGAGAAACCGCACAAATGCCATGAGTGTGGCAAGAGCTTCATTATGAACTCCAGCTTAATTTCACACCTAAGAACCCACACAGGGGAGAAACCCTATAAATGCTTTGAGTGTGGAAAGAGCTTCAGTCAGAGCTCAAGTCTGAGTCATCATCTAAGTACCCACACAGGGGAAAAACCCCATAAATGCCTGGAGTGTGGAAAGAGCTTCAGTCAGAGCTCAAGTCTGAGTCATCATCTAAGAACCCACACAGGAGAAAAACCACACAAATGCCTGGAGTGTGGAAAGAGCTTCAGTCAGAGCACAAGTCTGAGTCATCATCTAATAACCCACACAGGAGAAAAATCACACAAATGCAATGAGTGTGGCAAGAGCTTCAGTAGGAGCTCCAGCTTAACTTCACACCTAAGAACCCACACAGGGGAGAAACCATATAAATGCCTGGAGTGTGGAAAGAGCTTCAGTCAGAGCTCAAGTCTGAGTCATCATCTAAGTACCCACACAGGGGAAAAACCCCATAAATGCCTGGAGTGTGGAAAGAGCTTCAGTCAGAGCTCAAGTCTGAGTCATCATCTAAGAACCCACACAGGAGAAAAACCACACAAATGCCTGGAGTGTGGAAAGAGCTTCAGTCAGAGCACAAGTCTGAGTCATCATCTAAAAACCCACACAGGAGAAAAATCACACAAATGCCATGAGTGTGGCAAGAGCTTCATTCTGAGCTCCAGCTTAACTTCACACCTAAGAACCCACACAGGGGAGAAACCATATAAATGCCTGGAGTGTGGAAAGAGCTTCAGTCAGAGCTCAAGTCTGAGTCATCATCTAAGAACCCACACAGGGGAGAAACCCCATAAATGCCTGGAGTGCGGCAAGATCTTCAGTATGAGTGGCAACTTAACTAAACACCTAAGAACCCACATGGGAGAAACCCTATAAATTCTTGGAGTGTGGAAAGAGCTTCTGTCAGAGCTGCAATCTGACTTATCATCTAAGAACCCACACAGGGGAGAAACCGCACAAATGCCATGAGTGTGGCAAGAGCTTCATTCTGAGCTCCAGCTTAACTTCACACCTAAGAACCCACACACGGGAGAAACCATATAAATGCCTGGAGTGTGGAAAGAGCTTCAGTGTGAATGTGCATCAAAGATCACTAACAAGAGAAACCATAGAACTGCCTTGTATTTCTTCTCATGAACAAATGTACGAATTTTAGAGCAGATTTGTTATGTAGTGTTTAAGATGCTACTCAACTAAATATTACTGTGAACTTTCTTGTAACCCCTTTCCCTCCGATCCTCTCAGAATATCAGAGGTCCTTTCCTTATTCGTGTCAGAAGCACATACAAGGGTAAAAACAGGAAAATTACAGAGAACATGAAAAGGAATTTAATTAGATGTCATTTGTTCAAAACCAGGCTACCTTGAAAGCATTTTTCCATTGCCAACAAAAGATTTTCTGCATCCAGAAGGACATCCTTGCTACGCCCCCTGCAAGGTGCCATCAGTCCTGTATGTTTACATTCGGAGGTTTTTCAAAGGACTTTCTAACCTTCAGTGGAAATGGTCAGTGAGAGAGACTGAATTGCAGAGCCTGTGAAATTCATTGCCAAAAGGGGTGGAGGTGGCCACTGTCTTGGATGGCTTCAGAAGAACAGTCACTTCTTCTCATCCAGTCCCTATGCAGAGGCTCATTGCTTATGGTGAAGTGGAGCCTACAAGGGCCCCTCACAGATTCCCAACAGAGAAGGGGTCAAGCCAGGATGTATTCTTACCCAGCTTTTATTTAACTTTTATAGTAACACAATGGTGGACCATCTTAAATTACACAGATTTTCAACCCACAAGACTTTCAGGGAATCATTTAACTGCCCTTTTCTATGCATGCTGATATCTTCTCAAGGACTCTTATGGGTCTTAAAATAGCCTTGAGATCTCTGAGACCCTCTAATACTAAAAAGCCAGCTCCTGAGTCATCATCCAAAAAACTGGGATCCTGGCCTTTTTCAGGAGGCCTCATTGGAAGATCAACATTCATAAGACTGAACAAGTGACCCATTTTAAGTATGTTGGTGTTACTTTTTCATTCAACTGGCTGTCGAAGAGCACATGGAAAATACGTGGCATGAAATGCTCAGAAATGCTCCTCCACCATGTTTCAATTTAAATGAGCTAAAGGAGGTCATGAGTTCCTTGTAGCTCTTGAAATAGTTCAATACCAAATCCTGGCACAACTGCTACAGTATATGGTGCTCAGTGGAGGCCATTGCCTTCCATCCCTTCCAGGACTCATACAATCCAGTTCCTCAGAAGTGCTTGAACTACCTGAAGATGTTTCTAATGCCGGAATGCAGCTAGGTTAGGGTTAAGGCCATCATGTGGATGACGGTCACATTGGGCAAGATTTCTTTTGTGTCCAGCTCTTGAACAGTTGTACAGGACACAATTGGACCAGAATTGTACATACCGTATTTCCCGGCTCATAAGATGCACTTTTTTCTCCCCAAAAAGGGGGGGGGGAAGTCTGTGCATTTATAGAGTGATAAGGCCAATCCTGGAACACCTTACCCATCATGTCATATGTCGTTGGATTCTTATTGAGGAGCAGAATCCAATGCAAAAATCATTTTTGAGATATCTCCCTCCTATCAAAAGTTATGGCCAAAAAAGTAAAAATCAAAAATATAAAAACAAAAAGAAAATACATTTTTTTTGGCAATTTTTTAAGCTGGTAGGAATTTTGGCTTGTAGTGTAGGAATTTTGGCCTCGAGGTTCAGGAATTTTGGGTTTGGCATCTGGTCACCCTGGCACAGTTGCAATCCTAAGCAGTCTTCCCTGGCTTGGAGACTTGCTCCAGAGTAGACATGCATAAGACCTGGTCCCTGCTGCTCCATGCCTGTGCCTCCCTCACTCTTCCCTATCTCTCTTGATCTGCTCATCTTTCCCTACCTACCTGGATCCCCTCACCCCCAAAAGAACCCCCCCCCCAATTTACCTGCCTTCCTTGATCATTTGCAATGAGATTTGTGCAAAATGTTGGTGTCTGATAATTTGCAATGAGATTTGTGCAAAAGTCACAAATCACTGACACTACAGATGATGAATTTTTGGGGTTACCAGAAAATTAGAAGAGTGCTTGAAGCTGAAAGTCTTTCCTCATTTGTTAATGACAGTGATAATGGTTCTTAATACCACCGTTGACTTTACATAGTTGAAATATTATTCTGCTATATTTTATTAAATATATCAGTACATCATTTGGTTCAGAATATTTTTTTTCCTTTGCTCCTCTAAACTTTGGTGCGTCTCATGCTCCAAAGAAAGCATGTAATAAGCATGTAATATTACACTACATCCTGGTGCGTGTAATAAGCCAGGAAATACGGTAATTGCACTCAATCCTATACAAATTGTACAGGCTTTGTAACTAGTGGCCACTTTGGCTTTTTCCTCACAGGTTTTGATCTTGACCTGATATGTCCATGTGGTTCAGGCCAGATTGGAACTGTTGATCATGTACTGATAGAGGACACGTTCTGAAGAGAAGGACGTGGTGATTTTATTTCCCTGTTATTGAAGTTTTCCTATTGTAATCAGACTTCCTATCAGATGGAAATCCTACTATCATGCACAGTGCAGCCAAGTTTCTATCACCCATGATGAATGTCCCAAAAAAGGATGGTTATGGACTGTGGGACTCATCATGGTTTAAGAGAGACAGTGCACAGGATGTCCAGCGATAATGTCTCCAAATATAAAGATGGAAACACATTTAATTTCCTGAAAAGCTAACATATAGTAAATGATGGGGATTTTAGATTTTAGTAAGTTTATTTTTAGCTCCTTCAGCAATTTTAGAATGTAAAATATTTTCACGTATCTGCATTGCATGCAAGCCACATATAGGGTGCAATCCAGAGTAACTACTGTGAGTCTTTGCTCCGGTGTAGAACAATTTACTCTGGATTGCAATTTCCCATAGGTTTTCACTAAGTGGTGCTATAACTACATTGACGTCAACTACATTACATGCTCTCATGGTTACTCTGGATTGTAGGGATAGTCTGCACTTATCACTAGGTTTATTTTTAACTTTCATTTTTATCTCTATTTTTGATATTAACTGTACTTTTAATTCATCTGAATTTTCATGTAGCTGATCATGTAGTGCTAGTGTTCTTTGTATTTGTATGCTGCTCTGTGACTGTCATTAGGATAGACTGATTAATTCACCCTCCCCTAACTCTAGTACTGAGAAGGTGTGGGGGGAGATGGGAAGGGAGGGAGAAGCAGCAGGACTTGGGAGTGTGTGGAAGGACCACCACTTGTGCCACCCAAGTGGTTAAGACGCTATGCCTGTTAACCAGCAGGCCAGGGTTCAAGACCCGGGTTGGCCCCACAAGACAGGGTGTGCGCCAGAAACATAGCTGGATCCAATCGTATCAGTTCTGCCTTTCCATTGGACTAATTCAGTGGCATGGAGAGGGGAGATTTGCTACCTGGGTAACAGCCTATCCTCCATATCAATCTAACCCAGGCTTTTGTGCTTTGCATACAGCGTAGGTAGCACCAAGCACAATACCATAGTCTTTCAATACTGACAGAGGCCTGCTTTTTTCTTGGTCTATTGCAAAGAGATTTGTGCAAAAATTTTGTACAGGAATGCAATACGAGTGTTTTTAGCTTTATTTTGACATGTCCAATATTTTGAGGGGTATCTTTCATTTTTTTATAACCAGGTAGGAATTTCGGCTTGGATGACAGGAATTTTGGGGAACTTGGGGAGGGGGCGGAATTTTGGGTTCATCATGTACCTACCCTGAGTCAAGGGGACAGTCAAGTGTCCAAGTCGGCTTCTGCAGTAATTGGCCCTGAGACACCCTGGCCAGTCACTCTGGGGGTTGGAAGAAGTGCCTCCTCTTGAATGAGGAGAGCCTGAAATCCAGCAGGCAGCTGGAGTGACGTAATCCTGATGGGGCCTTCCCCACACAGGTCCTGCCATTATTTGGGAGAGGCTCCGGCCCTGGCATTATCTGACCCAACCTGATGGCCGAGCCCATCCTACATCCTGGGCAGATCCATGTAAAAAGCCCACCAGCATTGGTGAAAATGGAGGCAAGGAGGAAAGAACAGGACACAAATGGACCCATGAAGAAGGGGCAGGAGCTCAGGATGGGGGCAGCAAAGGGGGTTTGCTGGGAGGCTTCCTAAGACCCAGAGCTGGGGTGAGAGAGAGACAGGCTGGCTGGGAATGTCCTCTGCAGTCCTTCCTGGATGGACACAACTGAAGGGTCTGCCTTGAGGTGGAGAGGGATGGCTGGTGCTGCTGACCCTCTTCCCATCTCCACCTCTGAGGACCCTTTTGGGCAAGAACTCTTAGCCCAGCAGAGCAGGCTGGCTAGAACTGGAATTAGTCCCCTCGTCTGTCACTCCCCAAGCTGGGCAGCCTCTCAGTATTTCTCAGCCAGAATACGTAAGAACTGAGCCTCCCTGTACCGAAAGAGCTGCCACATCTCCGTATGAAGAACAGAAGAATCACCACCAGACTTTGCCGCAGGCGTTGGAACAGCTTCCTTCACCAACCATCTTAGGCCAGGCCGTTCATTTCAATGGATGCCACTTTTGAACTGTTTTGTGTCTGGACTGTTACTATTGTGATATCCTAAGGTTTTGAACAATAAAGTTCTCTCTCTCTCTCTCTCCCCCCTTATCTGGACACAAATCCCAATGGAATATCTCCCTCTGGAGAGGGGGGGTGCTTCCGCCCAGGAGGGGAGCTCACAGAGTGGACCTTACAACCCAAACTCCCAGCGGCTGGGGGGAACCCCTTGTTGGACTGGCAGCCCCCTCAACCTCAGGAGGGACTGAAACCCCTGGTTGGTGGGTAGAACCAGCTGCAGGGGAAGGAGGCTGGGTGGGTGTGAAGAAATTATGAACTCCCCCTACTGTGTTTGTCCTAACAGAAGCCATTTTCTCAAGTTAATGCAGAGGAGCCTGGGAAGTGGACACAGTAAGTGGTTGAAACTCTGGGGCGGTTGAAGCCTGTGAGAACATAGAAACTGCAGGATAAGAGATTCTGGTTGGATATCTGGAAAAATTCCACATGGTGAGGGCGGTTCGGCAGTGGAAGAGATTGCCAAGGGAGATGGTGGACTTGTTGGAGAAAAATGTGAATTTCTATAAATAAGACTGGAAGTTAAGACCCCGGTTAACAGAACTGCATGCGTGGCAATAAAGGCTACAGCAAGGCAAAGCTCAGCAAGAAAAACACCACCACATGTCATGTTGACTTTTTGGCATCTGAAGGGATGGTGGGAGGAAAGCCAGGGATTATGGCTTTCTCTTTACGTTAAACAATGGTATTCATATGGGTTAAAGAACCAAGAATAGAAAGTTTAAGATGACCAGATATCAACAGGATGTAGAACCCAGATGGTCAGTCAAAAGATGCTCATGAGCATGGTCATGACCACCAGCATAAGCCATGAGCCACAAACCATGGACTGATCATGAGCTGATCACGAGCTCAGGTGGTCATGAGATGAGAGCCAATGAGGAACTAGGAACAGATGGTTTTTGTAGGGTACCACTGTATATATTAGGATGGGTTTAAGAATAGAGAGGAGAGAATTGGATTCCAAGTTGTATGAAGGGCCTTGCTGTATCCTGTGCTGTGCTGACAATAAAGAAAAGATGATGCAACTCAATCTACAGCTGTGTCTCTTCTTGGAAAAACAACCTGCCAGCTGCAACCATCCAAAGGATAGGTAACCCCCCAAAAATATCTCTAACAAATGGCGAGCCAGCCAGGAGTGCAGCTCGCGCTGATGGGGTCCCCTGTTGACTATGGTAGTGGGCTTATGCGCGCACCTCCCCCTTTTGAGGAAGAAAGCCCGACCATGTCATCAGGGTACCACGTCAGCTCTGCACAGATCAGCAACTCCCCTAATTATTGCCCTAAATTTGACCCTAAATTATTAGCAACAAATTAAGAAATCTGTTAGAATGTTTTCCCTTTCATAACTGCATAACTTTCTTTTAATGTGTTTTTTCCTGTTCTCTGAGTGAATGGTTAATGTTCTTCATCTGTTGCTCTGTCAGTCTGTCAGCTTGTATGTTATAAAGTTTGTGAGACTTCACCAGACAACTAATAAACAAATAAGCATGTTTGGTTAGTTAATTAGCTCACCGCATATTGTTGCTTGCTTCGCTTGCTGCTTGCGCTGTGCCATGTTAATGTGTGTTGAACATAAAAGCAGAAAAGTTGTGAAACTGTTCAAGCCCATTTGGATTGGTTGCAGGAGGTAAATGATGTTTGACCCTTAGCTGGGAGGCTCCAGAGAATCTGTCCTGGCCATACAGGACGAGGTCAATTATGAAGAATTGCCTCGGGAATATTAGGCACGGGGAAGTGCCTGGGTGCTGCTTGGAGTGCTGGCTGCTGCTTGCGGTACCGGGATCAAGGGCTGGTCCCTTGGCTAGGGGTTTTAAGGAGTAAAACCCTGAATTTTGAGGAGTAAGTTAAGGGGGGAAGGATACAAGTCCTAGGCAACTTGTTATTTCTGGTAGTATACCGGGGGGAAAATGCAACCATATAGTAAAAAAAAGCATATGGCAATCTACAGGTAACTATTTTAAGACTGTGAGTGAATTCTAGACCTAAGCAGACAGGCAGCCCAATCCAGAGCAACTATTCCTTGCACATAAGAGGCCTTAGGGTGCCCTATCTATCACTAGGTTGGAGCAACTGCTCCATCCTAGTTACTCTGGGGAGATGCTCCACCCTAACTAGGTTTATGGGCAGCCTCAGGCAACAAATAAGGAAATCCACAGCGACTATTCCATCAACATAACTAGGTTGCCCCAAGCAATTAACAGAGGGTGTAATGGGGGCGTGTTGGAGGCGTGTCAGGGGTGTGTCTTAGGTTCCTCCCCCTTCCACATAACTATGCTGTATCCTGAACATTTTCAGAGGCTTACGGGCACACGTAAATGCCTTCTGAGTTATACTACCTCAAGAGGTAGTTTAGTAACGAGGAGACCCATAGGTCCCCATCTTAAAGGGAAGTCAGGGCTGGGGAAAGTGGGGACTTTGAAAAATTTTCGAACCAGACCTTATGGGCAGTACTTTCCTACTTGAGGATACGGAGTAACTGGGTCACCCCAATGGCCGACCAATCCCATCGCAGCTACCCTCCCATAAAAAGCCCAACCCCTGGACCCACAATTCCCCTTCAGAGAAGCAGAGTGCTTGGCCAAGGGCCATGTCACTCTGCTCTCTCAATGGGCACTTTGCTCTCGGGGAGCGTTCTCCCCACAAACACGTGTACACATAAGGTGCATATATGATGAAATATTGATATGATAGGTATGTGATATGAAACAATATGATATCTGTGATATGAAATGATTAGAGTGTGGACTTTGCAATTTTTTGTTTGTTTGTTGCTCTCTCTCTCTCCCTCTCCACAGGTACTCCAATCAGGTAAGTGGGGTGTGGGGAGCACTGTCTGCTTTCACAAACGTCTCTGCAGGCAATCTTGCAATGATGAAATGTTAGCAATTCAAGTGTTATGTCTCTGCAAGTTGCTGTTTCTCTCTTCTCTTCTCCTTACCTGGTATTCCAACCAGGTAAGGAGGGTTGCGTTGGGGAGGGGGGTGGTGTTGGAAGCACCTCTTGCTCACATTTCCTTCACCTTTCTCCAGCCTTGATGTCTACTCTAAAGTAAGCCCCAGTATACCTAGTGGGGCTTACACCTGTGTAAGGGGGAGTGTTTGCTGCACCAGGGATTGGGCTTGGCCACTTGTTGGGAAATGCTGTGAGGTCTTTTTGCAGATTTGCCTTCCCACCCAACTGGTCCCCCTAGGTAAGGGGGGGCAAAGGGGGAAAGGAGTGCACACAAAGACCCACCAGGAAACAAGGGCAGTCACCTCTCCTCACATGAGGTTGTGGTCTCTGGTTCTGGGTTTGTCTCTGTCCTTGCACCCCCACTCACTGCCAGATCTCCCAGCCAGCAGACTGCCGGTATAGCTGGGTAGCTGATCTGACTCTATGCTCAGCCATGCCTTTGCATACCTACTCCCGAGTAGGCCCTATGCAGCTGCAGTTCTGCAGAGGCTTGCAAAGGAGTGCATTGAAACCATGGCTTCTGATGGAATGTAATCCTTATCTCTTTGCAGGATGCTGTCCAAGCAGCTTCTCACTGCTGGCTCTCGCTCACCCTCTCATTGCAGGCTGCCATTCCACTGGGAAGGAGACACAGAATGCAATCCTAACTATTCCTACTCAGAAGTAAGCCGCATTGTGTTCAATGGGGCTTATTCCCAGGAAAGTGCATTTAGCATTTCAGCCACTGGATCCCTGCTAAGGAGCCCTGGGAAACATCTCCCTACAGACATATGTTTGCACAAGCACTTACCTAGAACAGAAACCCCACAGGGGGTGGGGGTGGGACAGGGGTGCCCATCCTCAGTGTAGACCCCCAATGGCATCCAGACCTGGTCCTCTGTTTCTGGAGAGGGGGCTGCCTGTAGCTTCCTTACCATTGGATAGTCCACAACAAGAGGCCACAAGGAAGCAGTGAGACCACCTGTGAGCATTGCAGAGATGAGGGAATTCAGGCAGGTGCCAGTGCTGTGTTCAAACTGCCTACAGTCTGAAGATACTTACAGGTCCAGGCACTACTTAAAGGTGCAGGCACCGTGTCATCCCTTCCATGTGCTCAATCTGAATGTGGTTGATTCTGGGGTCCCACTGCATCCTCACTGGAGACTGTTCTGTATCTGGAAGCCCCCCTATCCTGTGACCCTCTGAATGAGCAGGAGCAACTGCAAACATGAACAAGTACACATGTGAACTGACCCCCCCTTTTGTGCCTGCATCTTCCTGGGAGCATCATTGCCATGGGAGGGGGAGGCCATCTGGGGTCACTGGGGTGGGCTGAGGAAGGGTTCTTGGGGCCTGATGCCACCCCTAAAGCTTGTGAAGTGAGAGGTTTTGGGTGGGCAGTGGCCCCACAAGTGATCAGACACCCTTGCCCTGTTATGGGAGCCCCAGGTCCCCTGTGCCACAGGATGTGCTTTTGCTCCTGTCCCCTCTTCCAGGATTCCCTCCCCACAGATGTCCCTGGCAGCCCCCTTGCCTCCCCTTGCCCCCTGCTCTGCCAGCTGCTTGGTGGGGGGGCCTTGCCCCTCCCTTGCCTGAGCCAGCAAGGGGGTCTCTTTCCTGGGCCTTCTGCCCTCTGGATGGGGTCTTCCCTCTCCTCCCAGCCCACCTGAGTGTGGACCCTGCATCTGGTGTGCTGTAACTTTAATGCTGATGTTTCCTCTGGACTGTTGCCAAAGACCACAGGACACTCATGTTTATCTGTTGATGTTGTTTTTATTGACAAAACACACACACACACACACATGTATCCCTCTGTGCATCTTGCCCCTGCTGATGCCTGGGCTTTTCCTGGGGCACCTTGCCTGTTTGGGGGTGCAGGAGGGCAGCTTGTTTCCCATTTCTGCCCCTGGGAGCCCTGTCCTGTCCACCATGCTGAGGAGGCACTCTGACAGCTACTCCACCCCCCCCCCAATTTTGCCAGCTGGTTCCCCATGTGATCAGGAGGGGCGGCAGTTTGGACAGCTGCTAGTGATTCTGAGTGATGTGGAAGCAAATCAACTGGTGTGTAACTGCAGGCCATGTAGCACTTACAGGCTGCCTTCTGAGCATGCCCAATGGAGTAACTTATGTGGATCACTGCACCAGAGCAGTTACGGGCAGACGTAAGTTACGGGCACACCTAAGTTCTCTGCCTCACACATAACACTGTGTTTAGGATATAGCATAGTTAGGGCAGAGCAGTTAGGGCAGAGCAAGCAAAAGTTGCTCTGGATTGCACTCTTAGTCTATCTGCATTGTATGCAAGTCACACATAGTCTGTCTCTATTTTTTATATTAACTGTACCTTTAATCCATCTAAATTTTCATGTGGCTGATCATGTAGAGCTAGTGTGGGGGACATGGGGTAAGATGGGGAGGGAGGGAGAAGCAGCAGGAGTTGGGAGTGTGAAAGGAGAGCCAAGGGGAGAAGTGAACTGGACAGAGACCCAAAGGAAAGGAGGAGTGTCCAGAGAGGGGGCCTGCTTTCCAGACTTCCTTGAATTCCAGCTAGTACTTGGGCAAGTCAAGGGGACTGTCAAGAGTCCCAGGCAGCTCCTGCAACACTTTGCCCTGAGAAACCCTGGCCAGTCACTCCGTGGGTTAGAAGAGGAGCCTCCTGTTGAGGGAGCAGAGCCTGTAACACTGGAGGCAGCTGGAGTGACGTGATCCTGACGGGGCTCTCTCACCCCAGGGAGGTCCTGCCATTATTTGGGAGAGGCTGTTGTCCAGCCCTGGCATTATCTGGCCCAACCTGATGGCCGAGCCCATCCAACATGCTGGGCAGATCCTTGTAACAAGCCCACCAGCATCAGTGAATATGGAGGCCGGGAAGAAAGAACAGGGCACAAGTGGACCCTTGAAGAAGGGGCAGGAGCTGAGGATGGGGGCAGCAAAGGGGGTTGGCTGGGAGGCTTCCTAAGACCCAGAGCTGGGCTGAGAGAGAGACAGGCTGGCTGGCTGGGAATGCCCTCTGCAGACCTTCCTGGACACAACTGAAGGGTCTGCCTTGAGGTGGAGAGGGATGGCTGGTGCTGCTGACCCTCTTCCCACCTCCACCTCTGAGGACCCTTTTGGGCAAGAACTCTTTGCCCAGCAGAGCAGGCTGGCTAGAACTGGAATTAGTCCCCTCGTCTGTCACTCCCCAAGCTGGGCAGCCTCTCAGTATTTCTCAGCCAGAATATGTAAGATCTGAGTCTCCCTGTACCGAAGGAGCCGCCATATCTCCGTATGAAGAACAGAAGAATCAACACCAGACTTTGCCGCAGGAGTCAGAACAGCTTCCTTCACCAACTGTCTTAGGCCAGGCCATTCACTTAAATGGATGCCACTCTTGAACACTTTTGTTTTTGGACTGTTACTATTGTGATATCTATTGTGATTTTGAACAATAAATTTCTCTCTCTCTCTCTCTCTCTCTCTGGATATTCAAAGGTTTGGGCCAAAGGCTCTTTCACTTATTTTCAAATGGAAATTTTAACTGATTCCACCTCATCTGGACACAAATCCCAATGTAATATGTCTCTGGAGGAGGGGGTGTTTCTGCCCAGGAGGGGGGCTCACAGAGTGGACCTCACAACCCAAACTCCCTAGCGGCTGAGGGGGACCCCTTGACAGACTGGCAGCCCCCTCAACCTCAGGAAGGACTGAAACCCCTGGTTGGTGGGTAGAACCAGCTGCAGGGAAGGAGGCTGGGTGGTTGTGAAGAGACTGTGAACTCCCCCTGCTGTGCTTGTCCTAACAGAAGCCATTTTCTCAAGTTAGTGCAGAGGAGTCTGGGAAGTGCACTCAGTAAGTGGTTGAAACTCTGGGGCGGTTGAGGCCTGTGAGAACCTCCGAGCATTCAGCTGTGTGTGTGTTGTCAGCAACCAGGCCTTCTTCTTCTGTCTTGTAGCAACTTCTGGAGCTCACATCTGATGGGTCCTTGTGTATCCAAGAGGTTTCCTTTTTAAGATACCTATAAAAGTGGGGCACTCTTGGCATGAAGTGATGCCATCGCCAAATGAGCGTGACATGTGTCTGGCTGAGATGCTGCAGCTGCTGGGGGGGGGCCACTCTGTGGGAATTGGACTCAAAACCCCACTCAAAACCTTTTGTATAGAAGGAAGGTAGCTGAGGAAGCTGTCAATCGAAGCCCCCATTTTACAGATGGAATAACTGAATCTGAGGTTTGGACACCCTTGATCTACAGTCTCTTCTCCCATCAGTTGAGCATGTACACTTGTGTGTGTGCCATACACGCAAGCTCACACCAAAGGATCCCATTTTTCCTGTATAAGGTACAGGGGTTCTACTCCAGTGGTGCTGAATGTGGGGGGTGAGGATCCTGGGTAGGGGGTGGTTGCGAGAGGGTGGGATCAGCCATCATGGGATCTGGCATTGCGCCTCCCTTTGAGTAAGCCTCATTGAACACAATGGGATTCAGTGGTGGGCTCCAGCAGCTTTGCACCTACCCTATAGAACCAGCTGTTAATGAGAAATAGGACATATAAAGTTTAAAAATAGCCATTTAAAAGTGGCTGCCAGATGGGCAGAGAACCGGTTGTTAATTTCTTTGAATCCCATCACTGATGGGACTTCCTTCCGAGTAGACATGGAGGAGCTCTGGCATCAGTGATGTCACATCCTTGTAGGTTTGACAGGGTCCCAGACAGATTTTTAAGTTTGAAAGTGCTGACATGTCAGGCTGAAATGCCTGAGTACCACATCCATCCATCTGATGCAGCTGAACTGCATGTGCTGATTCTGCAGGTGCCACATGGCAAAGTCAGTCTGATCCCCCTTTTCCCATTGGTTCTGCATACACACTTGTGCACATGCAAAGATACACCAGCACTAACGGGAGCAATTCATGGCTCTATGCATTGAACGCAGCTCGATGTGCAGGGTCAGGGCCTTGCTGGGAGAGAGTAGGGACTGCAGGGCTCCAGGGAAGAGTCAGTCCCATTTCACAGTGCCCATTTCACAGGTGGAAGAGTAAGCATGGGGACAGATTGAAGGCAGAGCCCATCAGTGCAATCTGAAGGCAGCAGTGCTGTTGTTGGGGAGTCCTGGCAGGGAAAGAACAGGCTGGGCTAGAGGGAGGAACTGAATCTCTCCCTTTGTTGCCAGGCCCCCTATGCAATGTTTTGCCCCTGTATGGCTTCCCACTTTTGGAAGGAAGCCAGATCAGCCAGCCTGTGGCTGCGAGGACACGGGGCTACCCCCTAACAGTGGCACCAAATCTTGCCACCACCTGGGCACCCGCTATTAAGGCGGAGTTCTCCCCATCTTCCTTCCATACCATCCTGAGTGTTGTGTCGTGGGTTCAACACTCTAGAGATTTAGATAAGTCCATAAAAAAGGTTTATTTCCACATCAATTACACAGAATAACAGCACCCATATACATTAAAACTCTACATTAAATACTCTCCACTCCTTTCTAAATCTCCTGTGATTGGACACCTAATCATCAATAATCAACTCATTACCCACAGGTGGTACTTCACACATACATAACACCCAGTGGTGGGCTCCAGCAGGTTCGCACCTACTCTATAGAACCGGTTGTTAACAAGAGATAGGACATATAAAGTTTAAAAATAACCATTTAAAAGTGGCTGCCAGATGGGCAGAGAACCGGCTGTTAATTTCTTTGAATCCCATCACTGATAACACCCCTTCCCCCCAAGAATCAATAAAAATAATCTTCCAAATATCGGGGCCGTGTGTACTCTCGCCTGTTGGAGCCGTACTCTCTCCTATCTGCTCTGGAATAACTTCCAGAGTCGCTACATCAGCTGTTGACGGACTCCCAGGAGATACACTAGCCTCAAGTAGGCCTGGAGAAGGCTCCAACCCCTGTGATGTTAAGTCCGAACCCACTCCTGCCCCGGGCACATCTTGTTGCTGATCTCTGGTGGTAGGGGACAATATCATTGGCACAGAATCTGGCGCCCGATGGCACATCTGATCCAGATGGCCATGGAAAATCCTTCCATCTGGGACGGCCACCTCATATGAAACTGGACCCGTAGCACAGGTAACCGTTGCTGGAATCCATGCTGGACCATTTGCATAATTCCTGACATAAACTGAATCATCTGGACTGAAGCTGCGGACTGGCTCTTGTGTCACACAAGTTGGCAGTCTATCAGTCGTTCTATCAGGATGCAATCTGTCCAACCGAGTTGTTAAACGTTGTCCCATTAAAAGTTCAGCAGGACTACGCCCTGTTGTAGTACAAGGGGTCACTCGCTAGCTAAAAAGAAATGCAGCCAGCCTATGATCCCAATCACCCTAGATAATACGAGAGAGAGAGAGAGTCCTTGGTGGTTCTCACCATCCTTTCTACCAGGCCATTTGTGGACAGATGGAAGGGGGCTGATGTTACATGGCGAATCAAATATCTGCTTATAAACTCTTTAAATTCTACAGACATAAACTGTGCAGCATTATCTGATACAATAGTATCTGGTAGTCCATGGGTAGCAAAATCCTACAAAGGGCCCTAACAGCTGCCTGTGAGGTCATAACTGTGACTGGAATAACCTCCAACCACTTGGTATATGAATCAACCAATAAAAAGAAATTCTGGCCTTGAAATGGTCCTGCAAAATCTGTACGTACCCGGGACCAAGGGGTGCGAGTGGTTTCCCATTGCTGCACTGGTGCCCGTGGGGCTTCTGGCCGAGCCTCCTGGCATAATCTACAATGATTTACCCATTCCTCTATGGCAGCATCTATTCCCGGCCACCAAACATAACTCCTTGCCAGAGCCTTCATTCGTACAATACCAGGATGATTTTCATGTAGAGCTTCCATAACCTGATTCCTTAATTTAGGGGGATCACCGCCCGACTCCCCCAAAGAAAGCAGCCTCCAAACCCAATTGAGAACACAGGAAAGAATACGATCTTTGGCAGAATATGAAGCCACAATAGACGCATGCAATGGTGGTTCTGGGAGGGATTCTAAAAGCATAATACCGTATGCGGGAGCCAGGTCTGGTCCAGACACAGGCAATGGTAGACGACTAAGAGCATCTGCATGTCCCATGGCCTTGCCTGGTCAATAATACAAAGAATACAGAAAAGCTGACAGAAAAATAGACCAGCGCAACACACGAGGGGACAAAATCTGAGGTGTATGTTTATCGGGGGCAAAAAGCCCCAATAGGGGTTTATGATCCGTTATGATAGAAAAACAACGACCATACAAATAATCATGAAATTTCTTAACCCCTGCCACTATTGCTAAGGCTTCTTTCCTTACAATCCAGAGTAACTACGGGAGCACGAAAGAGACATTACGTGCACCTGTAATTACTGCACCTCCTAGTGAAAACCTATGGGAAATTCATATTGCAATCCAGAGTAAATTGTTCTTACACCGGAGCAAGGACTCCCCATAGTTACTCTGGATTGCGTCCTTTATCTATTTGAGCATAATTTAGCTCGGTTTGCGATAATGTCCGTGAATAATAAGCTAATTCAGCAGATGGAAAGCACACTGTGGAGTTGAGTCTCCCATCTCTGCTTGGACTTGGTCATTGGACTTGCTACAAGGAAATTCTGCCCCCATCCAGATCTGGCAGAGGTTTTGAGCAAAAAGCTTGGTTCTTACTGGTCAGTGTTGGAACCAGCTCAGCAGGAAGACTCACCTGCCAGTCCTGCAGGATTCTAGGCTGAGAAATGGGACTGATGAGAACTCAGTGCTGAGTAACGGAGGGAGCAATCCTAACCAACTTAGGCCAGCACAACTCCAGCATCTCTGTTCATGCAGTGGTGTGGAGAGGCCAGGGTGTGTCTGGTTGGCGCACTCCCCTAGCACCCCTCCAGGAGTGGTACAGAACTGCTCTGTGGCACTTTTGCAGCACCCCCAAGCCAGCATGGGACTGGTCTCACCAGTGGTTAGCACTGCACTGTCAGGCACTGGTAGGACCAGTCAAAACCAATTCTTAGCTATCTGCATGTGGTCTCTTTCTGCAGCCTCCTCTGGTCCTTGCTTGGTCTGAGCATTCAGCAAAGAGAGAAAATCCCTGCAGGTGATCTTCCTTCCAGACTGAACAGGGCAGAAAAGTTAGGAGGAAAGGTGGCTCTTGGGGGTGCAAAGGGGTCGGTTTGGCAAAGGGGTGTCCGGGAGGGCCAAGAGTGTCAAATGGCACAAGGCAGGGAGTGCAAAGGTATGAAGAGTGAAAGTCCTTCCATGGCTCTGTCTTCTTCGCAGGCAGCTGGATGGCGTCACGGGACCACCTGCTTCCAGCAGTGCAGACTGTCCAGGTAAGCGTTGGATATCCAGGGCACATGGGCTGAATCATCAGCTATTGGTGGTGCTTTGTTTCCTTCTGGGTTGAAGAGAGCCCAATTCTATCCTGTGGCTTCTGGTGCTGGGAGAGATCCGTGGAGATGATCAAGATGCGGGAACTTGAGCGTGCCAGAAGAGGGTTGCTTATCTGTTGACTGGCAGAATATTGCAGGTGGCATCTTAGGGGTTTCTCTGCCATCACATATTTCAGATGTAATTCCTGGAGGAAAGGACCATCCTGGGTTACAAGCCACAAGGTGTATGCATAGACACGGACACCTCAAAATGCCAAATGCAGGGGGCACATGGATGCAGGTGTCTTGTGTGCTCCCTGAATAGGCACCTGGAGGGCCACTGTGTGATACTGAAAGCTGGACTAGATGGGTCTGATCCAGTGGAGGCTCTTCTGATGTTCCTTCTGGTATCTTCCCAGCATAATAGTTCCCTGGGCAGTTATTTTGTGCAGCCTCTTCTCCACCAGTGGAAATATGGATGGGGTATAGTGGCAGTCGTGTGTGACGGGTATCCTTTTGTTGAGGTTTCCCTTCCATGGGCTGAGAGGGGAAGGAAAGAAGCATGGCTGGCTTCAGCTGCACCACTGAAGTTCCCAAACCTGCCTTCATTTTCCAGTTAGAAGACGGGAGTTTGCATTTCCTTAGGATCTCCAGGAATCATTTGGTGACTCACAGTGCAATCCTAACCACTGGCTAAGTTGGCACAAGTCAGATGCTGGCCTCGGGGTGTCAGAAAAGTGCCATAACACTCTTCACTGCCATTCCTGTGGAGTTTTAGGCCAGGGTGCAAACATGCATCTGCCTTCCCATACCAGCACAGGAATGGTGAGACAGGTTAGCTGCACCAGTCTAAACGGGTTAGGATTGCATCCTGAGTGTTTTAGCTTTTATTTGGTCATGACCTACATTTTGGTGTCCTATTTTCGGGGGGGGGGGTGTCCTTTTTTTTTTTTTTTTTGCAATTATGGAGTCTGACCATCCTGAACAGAAGCTGTGGTGAGGCCTGGGAGAATTCACAAGGAAGCCCCTCCCGTGCCTCTGCACTGAAATGTTGACCACCCCCAATGTGAGCCAAGCTGGCAGAACAGACTGAGGCTTGTCAGTGGTGCAGCTTCCAGTCTGTTTTGACAGCCTTGCTTCATCAGGAACAGTTACCCTTTCAGTTACCCTTTACAGTTACTGCCCTTTCTTGGTTCTACCAGCGGGAGACCCCCTTTCATTTCGGAGGTCACCAGAAGCTGGGTGTTGCCACTGAGATGCTCAGTGGCAATACCTAGCTCAGATCCTCTGGAATCAAGTCAAGGTATCCCCAAGGGTGTCGTGACCCCCAGTTTGAAAACCACTGCCTTAGAAAGATTTCTCAGGGTAGGGTATTTCCACCTGTACACAAACGTAATCTGCTCTAATATATTTTATTTAATATAACCTTTAAAAATTATTTTTCTGCCCCTAACACTGTGTCAGATTTGTGAATGAAGATTTGATTGACTCCTGCATTGATACTCTTTGTTCCAGGAAAGAGTGGAGAAGACAGTGAGGATCAGAGAGAGCCACGTGGGACATCCCTGAAGTTAACCATGCCTGAGGAAGTGACCTCTGGAGACCAAGACCTCTCAAGGAGACAGGAGGGAAGCCCAGCACCAGTTGGGAGGACTAAGCTTGTTGTTTGTCTCCATAAGATCTCAGTTGGAGAGGAACATCTCAAGGGGGACGGAAGGAATGAGCATCCTCCGCCTGGGGAAAGACTCGCCCGTCAACTGAACATTAAGAAACACAACAAAATGGACACATCAGTTAAAGGCTCTGAGAGGAGAAAGAGGTTCAGGACTAACACGGATGACTCTTTCCACAAAGGGATCCACACAAGGGAGGAAGCGGAACATGCAGGCAGATCACAGAAGCAGAAGGGAAACAAGACAGAGAAATGGGGGAAAAACTACAGTGTTCCTCAGGGTGGGAAGTTCAAAGTCATCCCAGGCAATGAAGAAAAGGTCTGTGGAGACAGGATGGAAAAAGGCCCACAATGTGCAAAGACCTTAAGCAGTAAATCACAACTGAAAAGACATCAAAGAATCCACACAGGAGAGAAATCCTACAAATGCTTGGAATGTGGCAAGAGCTTCGGTTGGAGTTCATCTCTGACAGCGCATCAAAGAATCCACACAGGGGACAAACCATATAAATGCATTGAGTGTGGAAAGGGATTCTGTCAGAGGGCAGAGCTGACAGTGCATCATAGAACCCACACAGGAGAGAAGCCATATAAATGCTTGGATTGTGGAAAGAGCTTCAGTCAGAGCTCACACCTGACTGTGCATCAAAGAACCCACACAGGGGACAAACCATATAAATGCATGGAGTGTGGAAAGAGCTTCATTTCCAGCTCAATCCTATCTGTGCATCGAAGAACCCACACAGGAGACAAACCATATAAATGTTTGGATTGTGGAAAGAGCTTCAGTCAGAACACAAGCCTGACTGTGCATCAAAGAACCCACACAGGGAACAAACCACATAAATGCATAGAGTGTGGAAAGAGCTTCATTTCCAGCTCAATCCTATCTGTGCATCAAAGAACCCACACAGGGTTCAAACCATACAAATGTGTGGAGTGTGAAAAGAGCTTCAGTTCCAGCTCACACCTGACTGTGCATCAAAGAACCCACACAGGATACAAACCATATAAATGCGTGGAGTGTGGAAAGAGCTTCCGTCACAGCTCAAGCCTGACTGTGCATCAAAGAACTCACACAAAGGAAAAACCATATGGCACTGTTTACAGCTGGATGGCTTGAAAATTCCTGCTGGAGGTTTGGAGAGCATTGGAGGAAATTCTGGAGAAGATGAGAAGAGCCTTCTCTGGATGAGGGCAAAGGCCCACCTAGTTCAGCTTCCTGCATCCCAGAGCGGAGCACAGAAGAGACCTGCATCCAGGTGCATCTCCACAGAGAGTCCTCCTGCCTGGAGCCTGTGCTGGTCCTTCTCCTAGGAGTGGATCCCAGCTGGGGGTCAGGAGGGAAGCCTGGGCTGGACTCCCTTTTGCTGCCCCTGCCCAGAGTGGCTCCAAAGGGGGCTCCCTGCAGACTCAGTGCTGCCCCCTCCAGCTACGCCACTGGAGATGCTCAGCATGCAGAAGGCTCTGCTCAGGATCAGGGCTTCTCCCCTCCAGGCAGCTCTACTCGCAAGTAACCCCCTTGCAGTCAGTGACCTGCTCCCCTGCTGGGTCTGCAACAGAGTATCCAGGCTGGGATCCGCTTCCTTCCACCTGCAGGCAGAGCTGGGCGGGGGCGTAGCTGGAGGGGGGCGAAGGAGCTCTGAAAGGGGGGAGGGCAGGAGGGAGCGCAGGGGCAGCCTGCACAGGAGGAGGAGGAGGAGGAGGAGGAGGACCTTCCTCCTGCTGCAGAGACCCTCCCTTCCTCTTCCTCTTCTCTGCCTGGCACTGCAAGGGTAAGATGGGGGAGGAGAGGAGCAGCCCCTTCCTGGACCCCTCTCCACCCTTCCTCTTTCTTTCCGTCCTTCTGAATCCTTCTGGGGAGCAGCAGGAGGGTCAGTTCTGGGGATGGAAGTGGAGGGGTTGGGGGGGGGACAGAGGAGCCCAGGTTGGGGGGAGCTGATGCTGATGCCAGAGGGCTGGGTGGACCAGTGGGAGGGGGGGCAGTGACAAAGGCAGAAGGCAAGCAATGGAATTGGGGGACAAAGAAAGGGGTGCTGAAGACTCCCCAGTTCAGAGCCCCTTTCCTGCCCCAGACAACAGCTGCCTTTGTTCTGCCTGAGCTGGAGCAGGAGGTGGAGGTCTGGGAGGTCTGGCATCTCCTCCCCCCAGCCAGCCCCACTGCAAGCCCCACAGCCTGGCAGGACTGATCTTCATGCATCCAACAGACAGCTGGACTTGGCTGTGCAGGACTTCTTTGCATGGCACATGCCCACAGTAGGCACCACCAGGCACTGCTGGGCTCTGGGCATCCCTGCCGGGCACCACACCAAATGGGTTCTTATTTGATCCTTGCAACACGGAAGGAATACCCTCCCCAAATTTCACATGTCTAGGTCCGGTGGTTTTGGCAGGGCGCTGATAAGTTAGACAGTGAATGGATCAGAAAGTGACTCTTCAGTTTTATATCATGTTTTATTTGTTGTCAACATCTTTTAAAAGCTAAAGGTGTCCCCCACAGTTGTTCTAGTTTTGACCAACTGTAGGGTGCGTTGCTCATCCCCATTTCTTAAGCCTTTAGAGTTGTGGGCTGTGGGTGGTGCAAGTGGCTAAGACGCTCTGCCTGTTAACCAGCAGGCCAGGGTTCGAGACCCGGGTTGGCCCCACAAGACAAGGTGAGCTCCTGTCCTTAGCCCAGCTCTGCAACGCAGCTGGATCCAATCGTATTGGCTCTGCCTTTCCATTGGACTAATTCAGTGGCATGGAGGGGGGGATTTGCTGCTTGGGTAACAGCCTATCCTCCATAACAATCTAACCCAGGCTTTCGTGCTTCGCATGCAGCATATGCAGCGCTGAGCACGATACCATAGTCTTCCAAGGCTGACAGAGGCCTGCTTTAAGAGCCAGAGTTGTCCAAAAACACATCTGTGGTGATGGGGCTGGCATGACTGCCGAAGGCACATGAAACGCTGTTTTACTTTCCTGCTGAAGATATATCTGTTTATCTACTTGCATTTTCATGATTTCAGACATTGACAGGAGTTGAGTTAAGGAAAGGATCTCATGCCATCTTGTAGGACCCGTGTCTTGAACCCTGGCCTGGGGGTTTGTGGGGGTGCCGGAAACAGACTCCGGAGAAGGAACTTGCGGAGGACTTAATGTTCCTGGAGATTTGTACGAGGAGGGGGATCCGGACTGTCATTGTGGGACAGCTGTCCGGGTGCCACCTGAAGAACAGGAAGCCATGGACAAGGAGACAGAAGAAATATGGAACCAGGAGGGATCCAGATGAGGTGGAAAGATCCCTCAAGGAATATGAGGAGAATCAGAAGAAGTGGAGAGAAGCTGCAGAAGTGAGAGGGTGGCTAGCCAGGAGGAGACCAAAGATGGCCCCAGGAGAGGGGTTCACTCTTAGAAGGCCTGGGCAGAAGGGTGGAAGCTCCCAAGGGGGAGGGACCCATGGTATGGATAAAAGGGAGGAAAAAGGCAGGAGACGGAGTTATGGGCAAGGAGCTGAAAGGAGAAGGAGAGAATGTGACAGTGCTTGTGCAACATCAAGTGCTTGTGCAACCTTGCCTAAAGAGACACTTAAGTTCTTACCTGTTGAGGGAGACTGGTTATGAGGGGGTGTTATACTTACCTGTTGATGTGTTAAGATACCAAACGTTTGACCTCCTGAGGGAGAGTTGTGTTGGGCTACTTACCTGTTGGCTATTTGAAACTTGTTAAGTGAAGTGCCTCCAAGAATGGATGGAAGTGAAGAAGTGATTGTTACTATACCTCACATGTCTCCGTAGAATTCCTTCAACGGGGGGAGTGACTCCTTAATAATGGGGACCCCAGGAGGAGAAACGTCATGAACCCACATTACCTGTGTTGGGGTGCATGACAGGGTTAACAAGCCCTTGCCTGTTACCACTTGTGTCACCACAGAGTATGGACGCGTTCCAGAGAAACTATGGGGAGTCCTTGCTTCGACGTAAGAACAATTAACTCTGGATTGCAATATGAATTTTCCATTGGTCTTCACTAGGTGCTACCATAACTATGTCAACATAAATGTCTCTTACACAAGTTAATCTAGTTAATCTGGTTTGTAGGGTATGTCAACCTGTTTAGTGTTTGCAATAAAAATCATAAGGAAAACCTGGTCTTTACAGCTGAGGAGGACCCTTCCAACCCCTTCCTGATCCAGAAGACCCAGAGACGGTGTTGTAACGTTGTTGCTCTCAGAAGAAGGAACTGAGGAGGACGTAGCAGGGGGAGCCACAGCAACTGTGCCGGGAAGATCCAGTCCCAAAAGACTGCCCAGCAGAGAGGAACTCCATCAAACACCCACACATTTCCAGGTGTGTTTCTCAGTGTCTCTGCTTTCCAGAGATCAGATATATTTGTCTTTATTGGAAGGTAAATCTACAGAGTCTGGTATAATATGTAGTATACATTATAGAGTCAAAGTGAAGAGATTCAATGCCTAAACCCATCTCCAGTTCCTCTGGTGGGTCACACAGTAAGTCAACCCTTCCAACCACCCATCTCCTTATCCCGTGTCAAACACTGCTGTCCCCCTCAGGAAGATCAGTCACAGGCAGTCAGTCTTCCTCTGATCTAATCCAGCATCCTCTCTTAGCTGTTAGCAGAGCACGGACAGCCTCTGCGACTGCCTCCATGATCATACATGACAGGTGTGTATGCAAGTATGCTTGATTCAGGTGATTCAGGTACAAAGGTTACTCTGAAAGTACATGATTGAGACATACAAATTATGGCAGGGATGGACGGAGTGGATAAAGAGATGCTCTTCTCCCTTTTGCATGACACCAGAACTAGGGGAAATCCACCAAAATTGAATGTTGGGAGATTTAGGACAGACAAATATTTCTTGAAAGAAAAGAAAAGAAAAGAAAATATTTCTTGACCCAGCATGTAATTGGTCTGTGGAACTCCCTGCCACAGGAGTTGGTGATGGCATTTAGCCTCAGTGCCTTGAAGGAGGGATTGGACACATTCCTAGAGGAAAGAACCATCACAATTTACAAGACATGAGGGGTGGCTTGTAAGGACCGGGTTCCCCGTGAAGGTTCAGGACAATCCTTCGCCATCATGTTGTCCATTCTTACTAGGAACATGGTCTCCCAGGAGAACTTCCTGAAATTGCGCCAGAGCCCCGTGAATCGCCCTGAACTCCAGCCAATGGAAACTATGCTTTACCTCCTGAGGGGACCATTTGCCCAGAGAAGATTGTGTCTCCCCCCAGGTGTGCATCCCACCAAAGTCTGTCTTTGTTTAGTGAAGTGGGTGTGTAAGGAGGTTTGAAGGGGTCAAAGATAGAATCAAGACCAGTCTGCTATGTTGTGAAGAGATACCAAAAGGCCTCAGATCCACTGTAGCATTTCCTCTGGCCTCAACATAGGACTCTTAGACCCTAAATCAGGGTCTGTTAATTAAAATTCCAGTCCTCCCTCAGAATGCCAGAGAGAGAACCAGTGAGTGGATCATTCCTGTTTATTGGAGGGGGATGATGCTTTTTGCAGTTTTCTCTCTCTCTAAACCACGTTTTATATTTTCTTTTCTTCCCACCCTTTCCATGTCTACCACTCACCTTTTTTCCAAACTTACAAGCCCATGATCCCTTTGGCAGTATGTCTTTCTCCCACCATAGCCTCTTGGAGGTGGCAGAGACAGAACCGTACCCTCTGCCTTCTGTGGGGCCTGCAAACAACATATGCCAGCCTGCCTCTCTTTGGAGGGGGATGTTGAAGATAGAAACCCGTCCAGGCTTCACAGCATTTGTGATCTGCACTCATCTCTGGTTGTTGAAAGCCTTAAATCCTTGATCTGCACACAAGGCAGGGATGGGGGAAGAAAGAGAAGAAGAAGGAAGGGACAGGAGAGGGGAGATCAGAGACCAAAGGGATGTGATGGTTGCAATGCAAGAACTTTTAGGCTTCAAAGAAATGATGCTGTGCAGGGTGACCAGATGCCAAACCTGGAATTCCTGAATGGCAATGCCAAAATTCCTGATTGAAGGCCAAAATTCCTCCCTGTCCAAAATTCCTGCAATTAAAAAACATTTTAGGACACCCCAAAATGTAGGACAATATGTAGGACATGTTAAAATAAGCTAAAAACACTGGTATTGCTTTCCTGTACTTAATTTCAACACTATTTTGCCTTTTTACGGTTACTACATTTTCTCTGGAGTATAGCTCAGAGTAGTGCTGCACCCAGCGTGCCATCTGTTGTGCTCGGTCCTGGATGACCTCACCTGTAGCGGACTTAAGCGGGGCAGATTTCCTCACTGTTGGACCTAAGGCCTGCTTGATGCCATCGTACATCCCCTTGATGTTGCCTGTGTCAGTTGCTACCTGGATCTGAGAGCAAAGCTGCAGCCAATAATTGTTAGCACATCTCCTGGCAATCTGTTGGACTTTGCTACGGGCGACTTGCAGGGCTTGAAGGTTGCGCTCACTAGAACAGGCTTTATATGCAGTTAGAGCTCTCCTCTTTTCCTCAAGGGCTGGTGTCAGCTCCTCCGAGTGGGCTTCAAACCAATCTGCTGTCTTTCTAACCTGCTTACCAAAAACTGACAAGGCGGTAGTAGAAACAACATTCTTGAAATGTTCCCACTGTTCAGAAGCGTTTGCTTCAGCCGGGCCTGGGAGAATTTCCCCGAGTGCTTGGTCAAATTCCAACACTTTTTCCAGACTGCGGGTCTTGCTGATGTTAATTCGTGGTCTTCCTTCCTTCTTTGAGTGATGCAGCCTCTTTGCTTGCAGTTTTACTCTGCTGCACACCAAGGAGTGGTCAGTATCGCAATCAGCACTCTGATAGCTACGTGTGATCTTAATGTTGGGAAGGCTTAATGTCGAGCTGCCTGTCTTGGAGGAGCTCGACAGTGAACCAACTTTAGAAGAACTAAACGAAGCCCTGGATTCCCTTGCTTTTGGCAAGGCACCCGGGAAAGATAACATCCCTGCTGAAGTTCTGAGGTGCTGTAGAGGGACCATTTCCACTGAACTGTACAAGATATTCTGCCTCTGTTGGAGGGAAGGTGGAGTACCACAGGACATGAAGGATGCTAATATCGTCACACTGTACAAGAACAAAGGTGACAGGGGTGACTGCAACAACTACCGTGGCATCTCTCTTCTTAGTGTTGTAGGGAAGCTGCTTGCCCGAGTCATACTGAAGAGGCTTCAGGTGCTTGCAGAGAGGATCTATCCTGAATCACAGTGTGGATTTCGAGCCAACAGGTCCACCACTGATATGGTATTTTCCCTTCGACAGTTGCAAGAGAAATGTAGGGAACAAAGACAGCCACTCTTTGTAGCCTTCATAGACCTTACAAAGGCTTTTGATTTGGTTAGAAGGGATGGCCTTTTTAAAATCCTCCCCAAGATTGGATGCCCACCTCAGCTCCTCAACATCATCAGGTCCTTTCACGAGGACATGAAGGGCACTGTAGTTTTTGATGGCTTAACATCAGACTCCTTTCACATCCGAAGTGGAGTGAAGCAGGGCTGTGTCCTCGCACCAACTTTATTTGGGATCTTTTTTGCAGTCATGCTGAAAGCATGCTTTGGAAACGCAACAGAGGGAATCTATCTCCGGACCAGATCCGATGGAAAACTCTACAATCCCTCCAGACTAAGAGCAAAGTCCAAAGTCCAGCTGAAATGCTTGCGTGAGTTCCTCTTCGCCGATGACGCTGCTGTTACTGCTCACTCTGCCGAAGACCTTCAACGACTTATGGACCGTTTTAGCAAAGCCTGCCAAGACTTTGGACTAACAATCAGCCTGAAGAAAACACAAGTCGTGGGTCAGGGTGTGGACTCACCTCCCTGTATCACAGTCTCTGAACATGAACTGGAGGTTGTCCATGACTTTGTGTACCTTGGCTCAACTATCTCTGACACTCTCTCCTTAGACTCTGAGCTGAATAAACGCATTGGTAAAGCGGCTACTACATTCTCCAGGCTTACAAAGAGAGTATGGCTTAATAAGAAGCTGACGGAACATACAAAGATCCAGGTCTATAGAGCTTGCGTCCTGAGCACACTCTTGTACTGCAGTGAGTCTTGGACCCTTTATGCATGGCAGGAGAGGAAGCTGAACACCTTCCATATGCGCTGTCTCCGACGTATTCTTGACATCACCTGGCATGACAAAGTCTCAAATGATGCAGTCTTGGAACGTGCTGGAATCTCTAGCATGTTCACACTTCTGAAACAGCGGCGTCTACGCTGGCTTGGGCATGTCGTGAGAATGGCTGATGGTCGGATTCCAAAAGATCTCTTATATGGAGAATTAGTGCAGGGAAAGCGCCCAAGAAGGAGACCACAGCTGCGATACAAGAACATCTGCAAGAGGGATCTAAAGGCCTTGGGAATGGACATCAACAGCTGGGAAACCTTGACCTCTGACCGTTCAGCGTGGAGGCAAAAGACCCAGCATGGCCTTCTCCAACTGGAAGAGACACTTGTTTGGCAGGCTGAAGCAAAGAGACAGACCCGAAAGCAGCGAAACCTGGGGACGGGCAGGGGACGGAATTTATTTGTCCTCAGTGTGGAAGGGATGGACACTCTCACATTGGCCTCTTTAGTCACACTAGATGTTGTTTCAGGACCTCCAGTCAGAGCACGATACCATAGTCTTTCGAGACTGAAGGATGCCAATAATAATAAAAATTGCCTTTTTAAGGTAATACACACACTCTCTTGAGGGAGTGGACTCATGCTGGTCTGGTGGGAGTTTTCCTTGGGGTTGTGGGCACAGGCAGGGCCATGGGGGTTTGTGGGGGATGGTGGCTGAAGGTACTAGCTGCTGCTGGCAGCAGGAATGGCTGGTGGGGGATTTCTGGGGGAGGGGGAGATTTATCTGTGGAGAAATGGAGGGGGTTGCAACCCTAGCCACATTTTCCCTGGGAGTGAGCCCCACTGCCTTTAATGGGGCTAACTCAGTGGTGGGCTTCAAATATTTTAAGAACCCGTTCTCGGTGTTCTAATGACCATTTTAACCCTTACTTTAAAAAATTGTATCACATGTGACCGCATCAATCAGTATTAAGCCCCTTCGTTTAGTGTAATTTTATTCCTGTGCATTACTCCAAGGGCTGTGGGTGGCGCAAGTGACTAAGACGCTGTGCCTGTTAATCAGCAGGCCAGGGTTCGAGATCCGGGTCAGCCCCACAAGACAGGATGAGCTCCTGTCCTTAGCCCAGCTCTGTGACACCAGCTGGATCCAATTGTATCAGCTCTGCCTTTCCATTGGACTAATTCAGTGGCATGGAGGGGGGGATTTGCTGCTTGGGTGACAGCCTATCCTCCATATCAATCTAACCCAGGCTTTCGTGCTTCACATGCAGCATATGCAGTGCCGAGCATGATACCATAGTCTTCCAAGACCAACAGAGGCCTGCTGCTGCATTATTCCAGTGCAATCCTATGCATTACTCAGAAGTAAGCCTATGCTCGCAGGAATAAATAACACTGAACTCAATGGGCTTACTTCTGAGTAATGCATAGGATGGCACAGGAGCAATGCCTAGGAATAAATCACACTGAACTCAATAGGCTTACATCTGAGTAATGCATAGGACTGCATAGGAGCATGCAAGTGACTTAAACATGTGATTCCAACCCAGACATGCAAGACGCTCCCAAGAGAGTTTAAGCAACGCAACACAACACATTATGATCCTGACACATACATGTAAGATGCCCTGAAAGTAAGTAAGAGTAAGTAAGCAAGCTAGATAGCAAGAAAGAAAGAAAGAAAGAAAGAAAGAAAGAAAGAAAGAAAGAAAGAAAGAAAGAAAAGAAAGAAAGAGGCTCTAGGATTGTAGCTTTATCTTAGAATTGTGTTGTATCTAATGCCAATGCTATACATTTGGTTAGGACTGTGCCCCAATATTCATAGGATCATAGGTCAATGCATTGGAGACCAAAGGAAATGGTATTTTGAACAATGATGGACTCCTATTGTCCAAATTCTCTTTGGCTGCTACCCTAAAAACCCTTTCCTGGGAGTAAAACCCATTGAATACAGTGGGGCTTAATTTTGAGTAGACAAGGTTAGGAGTGTTTTCTAAGGCTGCCATGCTGAAGATCCCTCCCTGGGAGTAAGACCCATTGAATACAGAGGGGCTTACTTTTGAGCCAGTGAGGCTGGAATCAGTAGGGACGGAGGCAGAGTGGGCAGCGTCCAGCAGGCAGTGAGGACTGGAGAGGGCTGATCCAGAGGGAGGCAGTGAGGGGGAGGAGCCTCCTTCTCCCGCTCACTCTTTCTCCCCATCAGCACCAGACACAGCTGGGGCTCCAGACCCAGTGAAGAAAAGCAGCCACAGCTGCAGCGCACCAAATTTAAATGGCCACTGGCAGCAGAAAGTTTTTTCCAGAGCCCGGAGGTGGAGCTTGGTGGTCCGGAGGCGGAGCTTGTTTTCTGGAAGCCTCCTGGGAATTCCAGGGGTCTGGCAACCCAGGTGCTGTGGATGTGACTAAGGCATGTGCAGCAGTGGCCGGACTGCAGGGTGCACAGTTCTCCCCCCAGCCACAGGTTTGCTGAGTCTCTGCTTGTTGCTTTCAACCAAAGCCTCCTCTGGCCTCAGATGTCATCCGATGCTTTGACCTCCACTCCACGCTACCATTTCTGCTACCCTCCCATGTGCAGGAATGGCCAGAGCTTGGAGCAGAGGGCTCCAGAATGGAAAGACAGGTTGTCGATATGGGTTTGGCTTGGCTCTTATTTCTCCTTGAACAGCTGTCGTTTCATTGAAATCAGTGCAATCTACAAGCCATTTGAGAATGAAACTGGTCACGGATCAGCCCCACCCTACAATAGGGTTTTAGAATTTATTCTAAAGGTTTTAGAATTTATTAAGTTTTAGGTTTTAGAATTTACTAGCGAAAAGCGTATCTGCATTGTGGGAGAAAAATTCCCCCATATGCCATCCCCCCATATGCATCAACCCCCCCTTCACATCTACCCCCATGCACAACTTCCCCCATGCACATCAACTCCCCATGCACAACTTCCCCCATGCGCATCAACCCCCATGCGCAACTTCCCTCCATGCACAACTTCCCCATGCGCATCAACCCCCATGCACATCAACATCCCATGTGCAAGATCCCCAAAGTGCAACTTCCCCATGCGCATCAACCCCCATGCACAACTTCCTCCTGTGTGCATCAACCCCCATGCACAACTTCTCCCTGCGCAACTTCCCCCATGCGCATCAAGCCCCATGCGAAACTTTCTCATGCGCATCAACCCCATGCGCAACTTTCCTCCATGCGCATCAAGCCCCATGCGCAACTTTCCCCCATGCGCAACTTCCTCCATGCGCAACTTCCCCCATGTGCATCAACCCCCAATGCTTAACTTCCCCCATGCTGAACTTCCCCCATGTGCATCAACCTCCCATGTACATCAACCTCCCATGCACATCATCCCCCCATGTGCAACTTCCCCATGTGCAAATTCCCCCCATGTGCAACTTCCCCTATCCGCAACTTCCCCCATGCGCATCAACCCCATGCGCAACTTTCCCGCTGTGCATCAACCCCCATGCGCAACTTCCCCATGCGCATAAACCCCCAAGCGCAACTTCCCCCCATGTGCAACTTTCCCCCATATGCAACTTCCCCCCATGCGCAACTTCCCCATGTGAAAATTACCCCAATGCACAACTTCCCCCATGTGTACCAACCCCCCATGCGCAGCATCCTCCACAGTGCAACCTATTCCTCCTAACAATATCCCCCCAGTACACCGGGGTCTGAGCACCAAATAGGCTGGATGTTGTTCAGTCTCCCATGTTAAGTATAGGAGAGAAACACGTTGCCCCCTTTTCAGCCCCTGAAGGGTTAAGTTTCTCCAGATGGTTCTTGGTCGGAGTTCAGGTGACAGAAGGAACTCCCAGAATTCCATGCTTCAGGCCCAGCAGTTTTGGCAGGGCGGTGATCAATGAGTCAGTGACTTTTCTCTTTATATATATATAAGAAGATTAAGATGGAAGCATGAGATTAAAGGTATTTGCTTTGGACCAGACAGCTCCAGACTTGTGCTTCAGAGATGCCACTAACATTGCATTGCTAATCAGGACTCTCTTTCTCTTCCAGACACCAAAGGGGGATTTGAGGGAGCCAAGTAGGGGGTCGTTGGACATGGCCTTGCTTGGAGAAGAGGCACAGCCTTTGGGAAATGAAGACGGAGCAGGGAGGGAGGAGGAGAGACCGACCACTGGCTGGAGGAGAGAACTCTTCTGTCTCCATAAACTAGAGATCAAAGAGGAATATTCCGGAGTAGGGGAAAGTGAGGGGATTCCTTTCCATGAAACAACTAGCAAGAGTACAGATTCTTCTTCCGAAAGGAGGAGCCGCAGGAGGCAGAAACCTGCACTTCAGGACAGATCAAAGAAGCAGGAGAAGAACAAGAAACGGAGAAGGAAGTCTGACTCTCAGGATTCTGGCAACTCCAACATCCTCCCAGTCAGACCAGAAGAAGACACTGGAAAGAAGATTAAGAAAGGTGCTCTCTGTGGAAGGACCTTCAAAAGTAACACCAGACTTTTAGCTCATGAACGAACCCACATAGGAGAGAAACCATATGAATGTTTTGATTGCAAAAAGAGCTTCAGAACAAGCTCACACCTGACTAAACATCAAAGAACACACACAGCGGAGAAATCATATAAATGCCTGGAGTGTGGAATTAGCTTCAGTCAAAATGGAAAACTGACTTTGCATCTAAGAACCCACACAGGAGAGAAACCCTATAAATGCTTGGAGTGTAGAAAGAGCTTCAGTAGGAGCTCAGATCTGACTGTGCATCAAAGAACCCACACAGGGGAGAAACCATATAAATGCTTTGAGTGTGGAAAGAGCTTCAGTAGGAGCTCAGAACTGACTGTGCATCAAAGAACCCACACAGGGGAGAAACCATATAAATGCTTGGAGTGCAAAAAGAGCTTCAGTCAGAGCTCACACCTGACTGAGCATCTGAGAATCCACACAGGAGAGAAACCCTATAAATGCTTTGAGTGTGGAAAGAGCTTCATTCAGAGCTCAGATCTGACTGTGCATCAAAGAACCCACACAGGGGAGAAACCATATAAATGCTTTGAGTGTGGAAAGAGCTTCAGTAGGAGCTCAGAACTGACTGTGCATCAAAGAACCCACACAGGGGAGAAACCATATAAATGCTTGGAGTGCAAAAAGAGCTTCAGTCAGAGCTCACACCTGACTGAGCATCTGAGAACCCAAACAGGAGAGAAACCCTATAAATGCTTGGAGTGTGGAAAGAGCTTCAGTAGGAGCTCAGATCTGACTGTGCATCAAAGAACCCACACAGGAGAGAAACCATATGAATGCTTGGAGTGTGGAAAGAGCTTCAGTACGAGCTCAACGCTGACTGTGCATCAAAGAACCCACACAGGAGAGAAACCATATAAATGCTTGGAGTGCAAAAAGAGCTTCAGTCAGAGCTCAGATCTGACTGTGCATCAAAGAACCCACACAGGAGAGAAACCATATAAATGCTTGGAGTGCAAAAAGAGCTTTAGTAGGCGTTCACAGGTGACTGTGCATCAAAGAACCCACACAGGGGAGAAACCATATAAATGCTTCGAGTGCAAAGAGAGCTTCAGTAGGAGCTCAGACCTGATTGAGCATCAAAGAACCCACACTGGGGAGAAACCATATAAATGCTTCGAGTGCAAAAAGAGCTTCAGTAGGAGTTCACAGCTGACTGTGCATCAAAGAACCCACACAGGGGAGAAACCATATAAATGCTTGGAGTGTGGAAAGAGCTTCAGTCAGAGCTCACACCTGACTGAGCATCAAAGATCCCATTATCAAGAGAAACCATAGAACTCCCTTGTATTTCTTCTCATGAACAAATGTAGAAATCTTAGAGCAGGTTTGATATGTAGTGTTTAAAATGCTAACCGGATAGCTAAATACTATTGTGAACTGACTTGTAACCCATTTTCCCATCTTCCTCTGAGAACACCAGAAGTTCTCTTCTTATTCATGTCAGAAGCATGTACATGGGTAAAAACAGAAACATTACAGAGAACATGAAAAGGAATTTAATTAGATGTCATTTGCTCAACACCAGGCTACTTTGACAGCATTTTTCCATTGCCAATATAAGATCTTTGTGCCTCCAGAAGGGCACCATATGCACTGGAGCACATGAGGACATCAGTGTCAGGTGCAGGGATGTAGCCAGAGTTGAGAGGTGGATGTGTGACATGCACCAGAGGGGATGCGTTGGAGGAATTTGACACTCCTCTGGCTGCCCTGGACTAAGACTGATCCGCTCCAGGAAACAGCAGCCTTCCTCTTCTCAGAGTGGAGCAGTCTGATGACTCTGGGCATGCTTCCCGGGCACAAAGCACTCAGATTCCTGCGCTTCAAGGAGAAATGCTTCTCCTCCTTGGAGCAGAGGAATCTGAGTGCTGTGACAGCGCATGTGCCAACTGACGGCTTCGGAGGTTCACTGCGCCTTTGCCAGTCCTCATGGAAATGTTTACCGTTGATGTGCCCCTGGCCAGGTGCCATCAGCTCTGTATGTTTGCAATGGACATTCAGAGGTCTTTCAATGGACTTTCTAACTTTCCTTCGTTCTAAGTCCATTCAGAGATCAATGAAATGATCCGTGAGAGAGACTGTGAATTTCAGAGCCTGTGAAATTCATTAAATTACACAGATTTTCAACCCACGAGGCTTTCAGGGAATCATTTAACTGCCCTTTTCTATGCATGCTGATATCTTCTCAAGGACTCTTATTAGTCTTAAAATAGCCTTGAGATCTCTGAGACCCTCTACTACTGAAAAGCCAGCTCTTGACTCATCATCCAAAAAAGAGGATCCTGTCCTTTTTCAGGAGGCCTCATTGGAAGATCAACATTCATAAGACTGAGCAAGTATCTTAGTGTTACTTTTCATTCAACTGGTTGTCGAAGAGCACATGGTGAATTTGTGACATTAAATGCTCAGAGATGCTCCTCCACCATGTTTCAATTTAAATGCGCTAAAGGAGGTCATTAGTTCCTCGTAGCTCTTAAATTATTTGAAGACCAAGTCCTGGCACAACTGCTACAGTATATGGTGCTCAATGGAGGCCAGTGTCTACTATCCCATCCAGGACTCATACAGACCAATTCCTCAGGAGTGCTGGATCTACCTGAAGATACTTCTAAGGCAGGAATGCCTTTGGAGACCAGCTAGATTAGGGTTAAGGCCATCATGTGGACAACCATCACCTTGGTCAAGATTGCTTTTGTGCCCAGCTGGCCTTGCACAGCTGAACAGGACATAATTCAAACAGAAGTAGACATAATTACACACTATCCTAAATAAATTGTACAGGATTTGTAACTATTGCCCACTTTGGCTTTTTCCTCACAGGTGTTGATCTTGACCTGATATGTCCATGTGGTTCGGGCCAGATTGGAACTGTTGATCATGTACTGATAGAGGACACGTTCTGAAGAGAAGGACGTGAAGATTTTATTTCCCAGTTATAAAAATGTTTTCCAGTCAAAAAGTAATCAGAATTCCTACCAGATGGAAATCCTACTATCGTGCACAGTATTGCCAAGTTTCTATCACCCATGATGAATGTCCCAAAACAGGATAGTGATGGACTGTGGTCCTCTTCTTCATGGGTTAGGAGAATCAGTACATGGAATGATGAACGATAACGTCCCCAAATATAAAGATGGGAACACATTTAATTTCCTGAAAAGGTAGCGCATAGTAAATGATGGGGGATTTTATGTTTTAGTTTTACTTTTTACCACCTTTGGAATGTAAAATATGTTGGATAGACATTTGTCTTAGTCTATCTGCATTGTATGCAAGTCACACATAGTCTGTCTCTATTTTTTATATTAACTGTACCTTTAATCCATCTAAATTTTCATGTGGCTGATCATGTAGAGCTAGTGTGGGGGACATGGGGTAAGATGGGGAGGGAGGGAGAAGCAGCAGGAGTTGGGAGTGTGAAAGGAGAGCCAAGGGGAGAAGTGAACTGGACAGAGACCCAAAGGAAAGGAGGAGTGTCCAGAGAGGGGGCCTGCTTTCCAGACTTCCTTGAATTCCAGCTAGTACTTGGGCAAGTCAAGGGGACTGTCAGGAGTCCCAGGCAGCTCCTGCAACGCTTTGCCCTGAGAAACCCTGGCCAGTCACTCCGTGGGTTAGAAGAGGAGCCTCCTGTTGAGGGAGCAGAGCCTGTAACACTGGAGGCAGCTGGAGTGACGTGATCCTGACGGGGCTCTCTAACCCCAGGGAGGTCCTGCAATTATCTGGGAGAGGCTGTTGTCCAGCCCTGGCATTATCTGGCCCAACCTGATGGCCGAGCCCATCCAACATGCTGGGCAGATCCTTGTAACAAGCCCACCAGCATCAGTGAATATGGAGGCCGGGAAGAAAGAACAGGGCACAAGTGGACCCTTGAAGAAGGGGCAGGAGCTGAGGATGGGGGCAGCAAAGGGGGTTGGCTGGGAGGCTTCCTAAGACTCAGAGCTGGGCTGAGAGAGAGACAGGCTGGCTGGGAATGCCCTCTGCAGACCTTCCTGGACACAACTGAAGGGTCTGCCTTGAGGTGGAGAGGGATGGCTGGTGCTGCTGACCCTCTTCCCACCTCCACCTCTGAGGACCCTTTTGGGCAAGAACTCTTTGCCCAGCAGAGCAGGCTGGCTAGAACTGGAATTAGTCCCCTCGTCTGTCACTCCCCAAGCTGGGCAGCCTCTCAGTATTTCTCAGCCAGAATACGTAAGAACTGAGCCTCCCTGTACCGAAGGAGCCGCCATATCTCCATATGAAGAACAGAAGAATCAACACCAGACTTTGCCGCAGGAGTCAGAACAGCTTCCTTCACCAATCGTTTTAGGCCAGGCCGTTCATTTCAATTTTCAATGGATGCCACTTTTGAACGGTTTCATGTTTGGACTGTTACTATTGTGATTTCCTAGAGTTTTGAACAATAAAGTTTTTTCTCTCTCTGAAGTTGTGCACTTCAGAGTCGTGAATTAACACAACTAATGTTAGTGCAGAGGAGCCTGGGAAGTGCACTCAGTAAGTGGTTGAAACTCTGGGGCGGTTGAAGCCTGTGAGAACCTCAAATATGGCTGAACTGCAAGGTTCTCAGTTGCTGTGTGGAGCTGAGTCTCAGTACAATGGCGCCTCACATAATAAATTTAATTCATTCCGGAGGCATGCTGTTTAAGTGAAACTTTCTCTACATGAAGCGGATTTTCCCATAGGAAATAATGGAAAGTCAGACGATTGGTTCCACAACCCAAAAAATATTCATATAAAAATATTAACGAAATGTAAAAATGATGACAAAACACTGGAATTGAATTCAAAACATGCATTCATTGTGCCTGATCCTATGAAGTCTACTTAGGCTGCAATCCTAAAGACACTTTCCTGGGAGTACGCCCCATTTAACACAATGGGGCTAACTTCTGGGTAGATATGGTTAGGAGACAGCAATCCAATCCACTTTCAAAGTGTCTCCCCATTTTCTCCTTCCTCCTGAGCTCTCTCTCCCCTGCTCCCTTCTGACTAGCCTATATACCCTGAGCTGCTTCCCTCTTCTCCACTGTGTTCTCCCTCTGCCCAGTGGACGCCCAGCCACAGGAGGAAAGGGCTGCCGGCCAGCGCATCTGCCCCAGCTGCCAATGAGTGTGATTGTTATGTGAAGCACAGTTTGTTACGTGAAGCAGAATCCTAGAGAAATTTTTGTTTTCTTACGTGGAACATACTTTACGTGAGGCGCTGCCAGGATGAAACGTTCATTCACCGGCCACCTATCCTACCTTTCTTCCTACACCTGCCTTCTTCCTACACTTAGGAGCAGGTCTCCACCCCGCACTCCCCACTCCTGGACCCATCTCTCCACCTGAGGGGAGGAAGGGGCTGCAGGTGGACTGCTCAACAACTTCCAAGAGGCTCCTCCTGGACATGCAAAATGTCCGCCCCAGCACCTGCGCCCCCAAAGGAGTGGGGTTTGGGCTTCTCAGGAGAGGGCACTTCCCCTTCTGGGAGATGCTGCTGGGATGTCCACAGCCTGAACAAGCCCTGCCACTGGCCACCCCCTCACTCCTGCCAGGCTCAGGGAGCACCTCTGGCTCTTCCAAGGGGGCCTTGGGCACCCCCAGGAGCAGAAGGGCAGGGAGGGAGTGGAAGGGAGGGAGGGGGTTGGACTGGGTGCTGGAAGGGGGGACAGCCTGAAGACAGGGGGTGTGTAGGTGGATCAGGGCCAGGACTGCCCCCCCCTCCAGCTACGCCACTGGAGATGCTCAGGATGCTGAAGGCTCTGCACAGAATCAGGGCTTCTCCCCTCCAGGCAAGCCTACTCGCAAGTAACCCCCTTGCAGTCAGTGGAACCTGCTCCCCTGCAGAGTATCCAGACTGGGATCCGTTTCCTTCCACCTGCAGGCAGAGCTGGGCGGGGGCGTAGCTGGAGGGGGGCGAAGGAGCTCTGCCAGGAGGGAGGAGGCGAGACCTTCGTTCTTCTGCAGAGACCCTCAATTCCTCTTCCTCTTCTCCTCTTCCTGGCACTGCAAAGGTTAAGATGGGGGCTGGAGAGGGGCAGCCCCTTCCTGGACCGCCCTCCATCCCTCCTTTCTTCCTTCTCCATCCCTGCCCAGGATTCATATCCTCTCTGGAGTATCTCAAGGGGTCCCAGCAGGAGCGTCAGTTCTGGGGGTGGGAGTGGAAGTGGAGGGGATGGGGGGAGAGAAGAGCCCAGGTTGGGGGAGCTGATGCTGATGCTGATGCGGGGGGGGGGGGAGGGACGACTGGGGTGCGCAAAGACAAAGGCAGAAGCCAAGCAATGGGATGGGGGGCAGCAAAAGGGGTACTGAAGACCCCCCCAGTTCAGAGCCCTTTTCCTGCCCCAGACAGCAGCTGCCTCTGTTCTGCCCTGAGCTGGAGCAGGAGGTGGAGGTCTGGGAGATCTGGCATCTCCTCCCCCCGGCCAGCCCCACTGCAACCCCCAAAACCTGGCAGGACTGATCTTCAGGCATCCAACAGACAGTTGGACGCGGCTGTGCAGGACTTCTTTGCAAGGCAGATGCTGACAGTGGGCACCACCAGGCACTGCTGGGCACTGGGCATCCCTACCGGGCACCACACCAAATGGGTTCTTATTTGCTGCTTCCATCACGGAAGGAATACCTTCCCCTAATTTCTTGCTTCAACGTTCACTGGTTGGGGCTCAATATTGACCAGGCAGTTAAGTATAGGGCGAAATCCCTTGCACCCCTTTTCACCCCCTGCCAGTTTGAGTTTTCCAGAATTGGTTCTTAGTGGGTGTCTCCATCACAGAACAAAGTCTTGAAAGATTATGGTATCGTGCTCTGCACTGCATATGCTGAATGTGAAGCACGAAAGCCTAGGTTAGATTGATATGGAGGATTGGCTGTTATCCAAGCAGCAAATCCCCCCTCTCCACGCCACTGAATTAGTCCAATGGAAAGGCAGAGCCAATACAATTGGATCCAGCTGCGTTGCAGAGCTGGTCTAAGGACAGGAGCTCACCCTGTCTTGTGGGGCTGACCCGGGTCTTGAACCCTGGCCTGCTGGTTAACAGGCACAGTGTCTTAACCACTTGCACCACCCACAGGAAGATACTCTCGAAATGTCATGATTCTAGATCCAGTGGTTTTGGCTGGGCCCTGATGAGTTAGACAGTGAGTGATACAGTCAGTGATTTTTCAGTCTTATATCGTGTTTTATTTGTTGTCAACATCTTTTAAAAGGTAAAGGTGTCCCCAACAGTCGTGCTAGTCGTGACCGACTATAGGGTGCGGTGCTCATACCCGTTTCTCAAGCCTTTAGTGACAGAGTTGTCCAAAGACATATCTGAGGTAATGGGTCTGGCATGACTGCCGAAGGCGCATGAAATGCTGTTTTACTTTCCCACAGAAGGTATATCTGTTTATCTATGTGGTGAGATAGCCTGGGAGGACTATGAGAAATATAATATGGAACCCATGGGGGTTTACATGGGAGAGAGCATCATGGTGAGCAGACATCCTAAATACTCTCCACTGGACACTGACTTGTTCCCTGATTCAGTGGAGGAATGGTCGATGAAAGATGGATGGAGCAGCAGAGCTGGGAGAGAGAAGGCTACCGGAGAGCAAGGGGGATTACAGTGGGTCCTTCCTCCCCGTAAGGTTCTCCCGCTCTCGCTCCCCGGTTATTGGGGAAGGGCGGACGAGGTGAGAAATTTGAGTGAGGAAGAGACGCCAGGAGAACAGTTGGATGTTTTGCCTTGGAAGAGGGAGGATGCAGGCGGGAGCGCTGCAGAGGAAGGCGAGACACTGGGAGCAGAGGGGTTGTCGCTGGCTGCAGGAGACCCTGAAAGAGAACCAGAGACTCAGTGAAAGACCTGCTATCCCCTTCCTACTACAGAGGGATAAGAGAGTCTAAGTACCTGTCGTTCCTACCTGTTATAGGAGCTGCGAGCTCCAGTTGAGAGTTGTAACCTGTAAACCAAGAAATGTGCCATCAGTAACCATTATGCTCAGTACCTCAATATGCAGTAAAGTATCCTGTTGTTTAACTTACCTGTGAAGACCTCTTCCTTTGATCCCTTTATCATGAGGAACCTAGATGATGATGAGGAGACCCAGATATCTTTTCCCCGAGGTGTCCCTAGCGTGGAAGACAGGAGGGAACACCCCAGGGGTAGCGGGAGGCATGACAATCTACTTGCATTTACATGTTTTCATACATTGGCAGTAGTTGAATTTAGGACAGGATCTCATCCCATCTTGCAGGACCTACATCTTGAACCCTGGTCTGCCAGTTAACAAGCCCTTGCCTGTTACCACTTGCGCCACCACAGCCTATGTCAACATGTTTAGTGTTTGCAATGAAAATCATAAGGAAAACCTGGTCTTTGCAGCAGAAGAGGACCCTTCCAACCCCTTCCTGATCCAGAAGACCCCGAGACAGTGTGGTAAAGTTGGTGCTCTCAGAAGAAGGAACTGAGGAGGACATAGCAGGGGGAGCCTCTCAGCAACTGCGCAGGGAAGATCCAGTCCCGAACAACTGCCCAGCAGAGAGGGACTCCGTCAAATACCCAGAAACTTCCAGGTGTGTTTCTCAGTGTCACATAGTCTGGTATAATATGTAGAGCATATTATGGGGGCTGTGGCTGTGGGTGGCGCAAGTCAAGTGGTTAAGGCGCTGTGCCTGTTAACCAGCAGGCCAGGGTTCGAGACCCAGGTTGGCCCCATAAGACAGGGTGAGCTCCTGTCCTTAGCCCAGCTCTGTGATGCCAGCTGGATCCAATCGTATTGGCTCTGCCTTTCCATTGGACTAATTCAGTGGCGTGGAGAGGGGGGATTTGCTGCTTGGGTGACAGCCTATCCTCCATAACAATCTAACCCAGGCTTTCGTGCTTTGCATGCAGCGTATGCAGCGTATGCAGCGCCAAGCACGATACCATAGTCTTTCAAGACTGACAGAGCCCTGCTTTATTATGGGGTCAAAGTAAAGCGATTCAATGACTGAGCCCATCTCCAGTTCCTCTGGTGGATCACACAGTGAGTCAACCTCTCCAATTATCCAGCTCCTTGTTCCGTGTCAAACACTACTGTCCCCCTCGGGAAGATCAGTCACAGGCAGTCAGTCTGCCACTGATCTAGTCCAACATCCTCTCTTAGCTATGAGCAGAGCACGGGCAGCCTCTGTGGCTGCCTCCAGGGCCAGACATCACAGGTGTGTAAGTATGCAAGTATGCTTGACTCAGGTGGTTGTACCCAGGTCAGTCTTAAAGTACAGTGGCGCCTTCATGTAACAAACGTCTCACATAAAGTATGTTCCACATAAGAAAAAAAATTTCTCTAGGATTCTGCTTCATGTAACAAACTGTGCTTCACGTAACAAACATACTCATTAGCAGATGCGCTGGCTGGCAGCCCTTTTAAAAAGCATCAGGTCTGCCTAGCACACCTGCCCGTAGCGAAAGCAACACTTGTATCAAGGTCAGTGTTAAAGTACATGATTAGGGGACACACACATGACTGAGACATACAAATTATGAAAGGGGTGGATAGAGTGGGTAGAGAGATGCTCTTTTTCCTTTCACATGACACCGGAACTAGGGAACATCCACCAAAATTTAATGAAAATATTTTTGACCCAGCTTGTGGTTGATCTGTAGAACTCCCTGCCACAGGAGTTGGTGATGGCATCCAGCCTCAATGCCTTGAAGAAGGGATTGGACACATTCCTAGAGGAAGGAACGGTTACAGTTGACAAGCCATGAGGGGTGTGTGTGGAGGTGGACAACCTCAGACTGCCAGATGCAGGGGGAGCACCTGGATACAGGTGTCACTTATGCTCCCTGAATAGGCATCCGGTGGGCTGCTGTGAGATACAGGAAGGTGGACTAGATGGGCCTGTGGCCTGATCCAGTGGAGGCTCTTCATATGCTCTTAAAGTCCATGTACCAGGGTCTCGTGTGCCCCTGCACTACAAGCACAGAGTTCAGCCCTGCCCATCTTCAGGCATTCAAAGCTGGCTTGAGGAACACCTAATGGAAGGACATGGTTTCTGAGATGCAAAAGTACCTGCTGTGGTTGGGGGTCTCTGAGGAAGTCCCCATATTCTGGTCTAGTTCCGCATGTTCTTGGTAGGTGCAGGTGCAGAGGAGAGCAGGTTTTGAGAGCATCTGAATAGATCTCCTATCAGAACCATGTTCTTCAAGATGCAGTTCTGGTCAGCTGAAAAACAGACATGTGCCCATATTGGAGGAACCCGGCTCGTGCTAGCAGGACATGCAGTGGGGTCATCCTCAGATCCTGTAAAGAAATGATGCTTCCACCCTTTCCGTTTCTGTGCTAAACGCTTTCTGTTTGGATTGGGACTCCAAATAGGAGCCATGGCGTAATCTTAACATTGAGTGTTGGAGTTGTCCTGGGGGGGAGAAGAAGCACTTTTCCAGAGGTAAATAGGCTTCCCCTCTGTCTGAAGTATCTGCTGCCAGTAAAGGTTGTCATAAAGATGCTGAAGACGTCAACTGGTGGGCAGAAGGACAAAAGCGCTGGTCAAGAGGACCAACAGGAGCCATTGGTGATACGTTTCCCCTCTGAGTGGCAGGAAGCAATTTCTGAGAGAGGAGGAGGAGGATGGAGAGAAGGAGGAGCAGGAAAGTAAGGAGGAGGAGGAAAGAAGGAGGAGGTGAGAATGGTTCAGGCCAGGGCTGTAGGTAGGGCAGGGCAAGGAGGGGCTGAGCGCCCCCAAAGCATTCTTGTGAGCATTCTCGTAATAAATAAATTTCAGGTAATAAATTATATATAGCAATTTTTAATTTAATTAGTAATGTGCTGCATAAGTAAACCACATGAGATCACTACACAAGCTATTTTTGCAATGTCCTACATTTTCCTGGAGTGTACTACATTTTGGGGGTCTTGTCCCCTTTTGAAGTTATGACATATGGTTACCCTGCATGTAGACACACATATGTCTGTCTCTCCCCTCATCTGTGATGAATTGTGCTTTTCCCTTGGACAGGGCAACCATAAGTGCCTCCTCAAAATGTAGGGCACCTAAGGAAAATGTAGGAGATAAAAACTCATATATTTCAAAATATTACATGGGGAGATGGGGAGATGAAGCGCATGGGGGGATGTTGTGCATGGGGGAGTGATGCGCATGGGGCGTTGATTTATATTTATTGCAGATTTGTGTATTACAAGAAAGCTTCATGCTGTCTGCTTACAAGGAAAAGGAGGATATTGAAGTTTTTTTCCAGGACAAAGGGCTAAAGTCTGGGACATGCCTTGGATCCTGGAAAAAAATCTTCATTGTCCTTCTTTTCCTTGTGAGCTGGCTGCATATAGCCTTCTTATAATTCATGAATTATATGCAGTGAATTATGTGCAATAGTTTTAAATTTATAGTATAAATTTATATGTGCACCATATTGCACTAATGTATAGTGTAATATAATGTATATATTAAACCACTTGAAAGCAATATATGTTATTTTTAACTTTTATTTTGGCATGACCTACATTTTTCTTGGGTGTCCTACATTTGGGAGGGGGCTTGTCGTCTTTTTCGTTTATGATGTGCGGTCACCCTGCTCCCTCCAAAATGTAGGAAAACCAAGAAAACTGTAGGACATTGTGAAGCCTCCTCATGTCTCTACGGGGGGTGGATGGGGTAGAGATCAAAGGAACATCTATTTCAGTGTTTCTCAAACTGGGGGTTAGGACCCCTTTGGGGGTCGCCTGACCCTTTCATGGGGGTTGCCTAAAGACCCCTGGTGTAGGGAGCCTTGCAAGGTATTTTGCATCTTTTTTATTTGTAATTAGAAATAAATATTTCACAATATATAATTAAATATTATTTTGTGATTAATCACTATGCTTTAATTATGTTCAATTTGTAACAATGAAAATGCATCCCGCATATCGGATAGTAGCGAAAAGCGTACCCGCGTTGCGGGAGTAAAATTCTCCCTTATGCCATCCCCCCATATGCATCAACCCCCCATGCACATCTACCCCCATGCACAACTTTCCCACATGCGCAACGTCCCCACATGTGCAACTACCCACATGTGCAAATTCCCCCATGTGCATCAATCCCCCATACTCCATACGGGAGTAAAATTCTCCCGTATGCCATCCCCCCATATGCATCAACCCCCCATACGCATCAACCAGGCTGTCCAGAAGGGGGGAAAAACCCGGACACACCCGGAAATAGCGCCCCCTGGAGGAAAAGGGGAAAACTAAGCTTCCCGTCCGGCATTCCAGGCATTCCGCCTGGCCCTTTAAAAGTTTTTGGGCTTGCCGGACCTTTAAAATTGAGGTGGGCCCTTTAAATCATTTTTGTGGCTTCCCTTCTTCAGCTTCCTGGCTGCTGCGCCCCCTTCATGGCATGTTTGCTGCTCTCAGGGGTTCCCTGTCTCCAAAGTTTTCTTCCAAAGTTGTTCCCGCAGCAGCTGTTTGTGGGACCAGGCAGGGGGGCTGAGGGGAGAGAATGCATGGAAAGGACACTTTAACCCTTTCCGTTCAGGCTTCTCTGGGTCTGCAGTCACCTGAAGGCTTCCACTTAATTTCTACACTTTTAAACTTCAGAACCTTGTAAAATTAATGTGTTCTCAGCTTTAAAAGTGTAGACATTAAGTGCAGGAAAGAAATATGAGTATTTCTTCTTTTTTAACATGACCTACATTTTGGGGAATGTCCTACAATTTTTTTAGCAGAGAAAAAATCTCTCCCCAGAGAAATCTCCCCATCCCAACCACCCAGCCCTACCTGCACCCACCAGCCCCAGCCAGCCCCCCAGCTAAATGCTCCCCCCAGAAACCCTCTACTGACTAATTTCCCCTTCCTCCAGTATCCCCCACCAGCCACCCCTGTATGCTCCCTCTCCCCCTTGCCCAAAAGAATGGAATATAAAATATCACACACACACACGCACACACACACACACACTATATTGGGGGGAGAGGGAGTGATCTATACATATATATATATGGATTCTCCCTCACTGGGAATCTTCAAGCATAGGCTATTGAGACTAAATGAAACCTGTTGAGACTAGATGACCTTCTGGGTTCCTTCCTATATATATAGTCACCCTGCCTGCATCCACTCCCTCTCCCCCCAATATAGTGTGTGTGCATGTGTGTATTACCTTAAAAAGGTAATTAAGGCTGCAGTCCTAACCATGTCTACTCAGAAGTAAGGCCCATTTTACCCAATGGGTCTTACTCCCAGGAAAGTGTGTTCAGGATTGCAGCAATACTGTTGAAATTAAGTACAGGAAAGCAATAGCAGTGTTTTTAGCTTATTTTAACATGTCCTACATTTTGTCCTACATTTTTGAGGTGTCCTATAGGAATTTTGGCTTTGGGATAGGAATTTTGGCATAGACGTGCAGGGATTTTGCCATTTGGCCTCTGGTCACCCTGGCATCAACCCACCGTGTGCAACTTCCCACATGCACATTAACCCCACCATGCACATCAACCCACCATGCGCAACTTCCCCCATGCGCAATTTCCCCCCACACGCAACTTCCCCCATGCGCAATTTCCCCCCACACCCAACTTCCCCCATGCACAACTTCCCCCAATGTGCATCAACCCCCATGTGCATCAACCCCCATGCGCAACTTCCCCCATGCGCATAAACCCCCCATGCGCATAAACCCCTCATGTGCAACTTCCCCCCATGCGCAACTTGCTCCATGCGCAACTTCCGCCACGCACATCAACCCCCATGCACAACTCTCCCCATGCACAACTCTCCCCATGCGCATCAATCCCCCATGTCAACTTCCCCATGCACACTTCCCCCATGCGCAACTTCCCCATGCACAACTTCCCCCATGCGCATCAACCTCCATGCGCATCAACCCCCATGCACAACTTCCCCCATACACATCAACCCTCCATGCGCATCAAAACCCATGCGCATCAACCCCCATGCACATCAACTCTCCATGCGTAACATGGACAAAAATACGTTGCACCTTTTTCAGCCCCTGAAGGGTTAAATGTCTCCAGATGGTTCTTGGTGGGAGTTCAGGTGACAGAAGGAACTCCCAGAATTCCATGCTTCAGGCCCAGCAGTTGGGGCGGAATGTTGCTGAGTCAGCAATTCTCAATGCAAAGTATAGGGAGGAAAACGCGTTGCGCCCCTTTTCACCCCCTTCCGGTTGGAATTTCAGAAAACCGGTTCTTAGTGCACCCCACAGTCATGGAAGGAACACCCACCCCAAACTTCACGCTTCTAGGTCCAGCAGTTTTGGCAGGGCGTTGATGAGTCAGTCAGTCAATGAGTCAGTCAGTGAGTCAGTAAGTGAGTGACTTTTCTCTTTTATATATATATATATAGATTTACATTATGATTCATAACAGTAGCAAAATTACAGTTATGAAGTAGCAACAAAAATAATTTTATGGCTGGGGGTCCCCACAACATGAGGAACTGTAATAAAGGGTCACGGCATTATCCTCCTTCACAAGGTAAGGATGACACAGGAGCTGGCAACTGCAATTGGTTAAGATAGGTTTTAAGGTACCTCCTTCATCCCAGGAGGTATGGTTCTTAGGTTACAGGTACGTATAAACAACAGCCAACAAGTAAACAAACCAGTCACAACAGCTTCATCCCACCCACCCTTCTCTCAGCCCGAGTCCAATCCAGGCACTAGAGCTAGACCTGCATCCTCCAGTCCTGCAGTGAATCTGGCTTGCAGCCTGGAGAAGGGCACCGATGCTCCAGTCTGTCACCCTCTACAGCTGCGTCACTCACTGTCCTTCCAGGGCTTTTTGGTCTCCTTTTCTTCTCTCCAAATCCCCCAACCACATCTCCTTCCCTCAGGGTGTTGTCTGGGACCTGGAGAGTGAGATAAATGTCCTCATCTCCAACAGGGGTCGTAGATAATGAAGTTGGGAAGGTCTGGGAGGCGTCCTCTCCTCCAATCATGGTTGGGCCTGTATAGCAACCCTTGGGCAATTCTTCTTTGACAGCACTATGGTGCTGATGGGGCTCCTCCAGCTCCACTTTGTCAACCTCTTCCACCTCTCCAGTCTCTCCTCTCATTTCCCTCTCCCAGGCTGCCATTTTCTCTGGCACCCCTCAGGTCCTCCGACATGGGATGTCATAGGGAATGCGCTTCCCAGGTGAGTCGGAATGGGACAGGTGCATGAGGTCGTTGGCTAGTTCCTCCACAGGAATTATACATCTTCTCTCACACTCGCACACCCTGTAAGACCGGGGCCAGGTCCCTGGACTCCCATGGTGCGCCTTCGTTCTCCTGAGAAAGGAAGTCAGCATTAGTATGTACGCTCCCTCTTCGGTGTTCCACTGAAAAGGCGAATGGTTGAAGGCTCAAATACCACCTGGTTAGCCTTGCATTGGAGTCTTTCATCCTTCGCAACCATAACAAGGGTGCATGGTCTGTGACCAGTTTAAGGGGGATCCTAGTAAATAATATTTCAATGTGTTGATAGCGCACTTGACTGCAAGGTCTTCTCACTCGATGGTGGAGTATTTTCTTTCAGATGGAAACTGTTTTCTACTGGAGAACAAGATTGGTTTCTCATGTCCTTCCTTTTCTTGAGATTACACTACCTCTAAGCCCCGTCCTGAGGCATCAGTGTGAAGTTCAAATGGGAGTTGTCTGGTGTTGTGAGCACAGGCGGTTGGCTGAGGGTCTGTTGCAAGGTTTGGAATGCCACCTCACAGTCATTTGTCCACTATATGGCTCCATTCTTTGGGTCCTTAGTTAAGTCAGTAAGGGGTACATCTATCTTTGAGAATCCTGGTATGGACATCTGGTAGTACCCAACAATTCCTAGTAGTCTCTGTTCTTCCCTTTGGTTCTGGGGTCGCTTGATGTTACTTATAGCCTCCACTTTGACTCTAACCGGTCTAACCTTTCCCCTTCCAACTATGAAACCAAGAAATTTGGTCTCCCTGGTTCCTATACAGCATTTACTGGGGTTGGATGTTAGTCCGGCCTCCCTCGGGTCTACTAGCACCTTTTGGAGATGCTCTAGGTGTTGTTCCCAGGAATTACTGTAAATAATTATATTGTCTATGTACGCCAAGGTGTACTACTGGTGAGGGGCTAGGACCATATCCATTAAACATTGGAATGTCGTTGTGCCCCGTATATGCTGAAGGGTATCTGGGCAAACTAAAACAGACCCACCGGGGTGCCAAACTGTAGGACATGACAAAATAAATGCTAAAAGCAGTCATATATTGCTTTAATGTGGTTAATTTAAACACTATCAGTGCAATCTTGTTCCTGTCTACACAGAAGTAAGTTCCATTGTGTTCAAAGGGGCTTACTCCCAGGAAAGTGCTCTTAAGATTGCAGCCTTTGCTACTTATTATTAAATTTTAAACTATTACATATAGGCTCCAATCCTTAACACCAGGGGTGTCCAAACTTTCAACTTGAGGGTTCCTGGACTTTAACAATTGTAAAGAGAAGGAAATTTCAGCAGGTGCAGCTCCTCATCTCACAGATCACAAGCTGCACCTTCAGAAATTTCCTATTGTTAAAGGTCCAACAGCCCAAAATTGTACACCTTGTGGACAATTGTAAATAGGAGGGAATTTCAGCAGGTGCTGCTTCTCATCTCACATATTAACAATGCACCTTCTGAAATTCCATCCTGTATGCAATTGTTAAAGGTTCAGGAGCACTAAAATTCACCGTTTGGAGACCCCTTCTGGAGGCCCAATGTCATCACCACATCCCGTGGCAGGGAGTTCCACAGACCAACTGCACACTGGGGAAAAAATTTTCTTCGGTCTATCCTGACTTTTCCAGCATTCAATTTGAGTGGATGTCCCCTAGTTCTGGTGTTATGTGAAAGGGAAAAGAGCATGTCCCTATCCACTCTATCCATTCCTTGCATAATTTTGTAGAATTAATCATAATTAACAATTAGTCATAATTAACCACCCAAAATATTTGGGTTGAATTACAGGTCTTTGATTCCCCATACAAACCCTTTCATTTTGTACACCAACATAGATAGTTGGCATAATTGCCCACCTCCCTGAAAATGTTTTGCCATCCTATTTCCACAATCCTGGCTACGGACCTGGCTATCATATGTCAAGCAGCCACAGCTGTGCTCTTTCTCCACAAAAGCCCACTGAGAGATAGTCTCTGAGTGAAGCTGTGATCCTGTATCTCCTTTCCAGGGACCCAGTCAGTGGAGGGGCATCCATTGGTATTTGCTCTGGACCAGACAGCTCCAGACTTGTGCTTCAGAGATGCCACTAACATTGCACTGCTAATCAGGACTCTCTTTCTCTTCCAGACACCAAAGGGGGATTTGAGGGAGCCAAGTAGGGGGTCGTTGGACATGGCCTTGCTTGGAGAAGAGGCACAGCCTTTGGGAAATGAAGACGGAGCAGGGAGGGAGGAGGAGAGACCGACCACTGGCTGGAGGAGAGAATTCTTCTGTCTCCATAAACTAGAGATCAAAGAGGAATATTCTGGAGTAGGGGAAAGTGAGGGGATTCCTTTCCATGAAACAACTAGCAAGAGTACAGATTCTTCTTCCGAAAGGAGGAGCCACAGGAGGCAGAAACCTGCACTTCAGGACAGATCAAAGAAGCAGGAGAAGAACAAGAAACGGAGAAAGAAGTCTGACTCTCAGGATTCTGGCAACTCCAACATCCTCCCAGTCAGGCCAGAAGAAGACACTGGAAAGAAGATTAGAAAATGTGCTCACTGTGGAAAGACCTTCAAAAGTAAAGCCATACTTTTATCTCATCTAAGAACCCACACAGGGGAGAAACCCCATAAATGCCTGGATTGTGGAATGAGCTTCAGTCAAAGCTCAAGTCTGACTTATCATCTAAGAACCCACACAGGGGAGAAACTGTATAAATGCTTAGAGTGCAAAAAGAACTTCAGAATGAGCTCACACCTGACTGCGCATCTAAGAACCCACACAGGGGAGAAACCATATCAATGCTTGGAATGTGGAAAGAGTTTCAGTGAGAGCTCAAAGCTGACTGTGCATCAAAGAACCCACACAGGGGAGAAACCCCATAAATGCCTGGAGTGTGGAAAGAGCTTCAGTCAAAGCTCAAGTCTGACTTATCATCTAAGAACCCACACAGGGGAGAAACCACACAAATGCAAGGAGTGTGGCAAGAGCTTCAGTGTGAGCACCAGCTTAACTTCACACCTAAGAACCCACACAGGGGAGAAACCCTATAAATGCTTGGAGTGTGGAAAGTGCTTCAGTAGGAATGACGGCCTTATTTCTCATGAAAAAACCCACACAGGGGAGAAGCCATTTAAATGCTTGGAGTGTGGAAAGAGCTTCAGTCAGAACTCAAACCTGACTTCACACCTAAGAACCCACACAGGGGAGAAACCCCATAAATGCCTGGAGTGTGGAAAGACCTTCAGTCATTACTTAAGTCTGACTTATCATCTAAGAATCCACACAGGGGAGAAGCCATATAAATGCTTGGAGTGTGGAAAGAACTTCAGTCAGAGAGGATATCTGACTGTGCATCTAAGAACCCACACAGGGGAGAAACCCTATAAATGCTTTGAGTGCAAAAAAAGTTTCAGTCAGAGGTCACAGCTGACTGTGCATCAAAGAACCCACAAAGGGGAGTAACCATATAAATGCTTGGAGTGTGGAAAGAGCTTTAGTGTGAGCTCAAAGCTGAAGGTGTATCAAAAATTCCACCAACAAGAGAAACCATAGAAGTGCCTTGTATTTTTTTTCTTTTAAAAATGTACAAGTCTTATAGCAGGTTGCAAAGAACATGAAATTACAGAGGACATGAAAACTGCAGAAAACATGAAAAGGAATGGGCAGCCCAATCCAGAGTAGCACTTGGGTTGTCCTATCTATCACTAGGGTGAATCAACTGCAAAATGCTCCACCCTTGTTACTCTGGAAAAGTCTTACTGGCAGTCTTGGTGCCACAAGAGAGATGGACCTGATCTGCACTACGTGAGGCAGCCTAGGCAGTTCAGGAGAGGCATGTTGAGGGCTTCTTTAGCATTGCCTAGAGCAGAGCAGTTACTCTGTATCCAGAGCCTGTTTCCAGGGCAGAAATTCCCATTTACAGCTCCTAAGATATACCAGTAATGAGATATATAGTATTGAGTAGACCCATAGGGGTCCATGACAAGGCCAGAGTAAAATGGCAGTGTTGACCTAAAATCCATGTTCTTGGGCAGCCTAGCTGCAACCCCTGCCTCTCAACTTCAGGATATTGAACAACTATGGCAGCCCCCTAACCTGGGGATACAGCAGGCCGCTTGAAGCATCCACCCTCTGTACCTGCAGCTGTAACTGGTTGTTAGGAACTTCTGGGCTTCCTTATAAGGCAGGAACCACAGCTGTTCCTTGTTCAGTGTGATCTGAGGGGGGTCCCCTCTGGAGTCTGGGGTCCCCCACTATCAATTGATGCTAATGTAACATGCTCTGGAGCAGGTAGGGTCGCCGAGGCTTCCTGACTCACTGGATGCACCATAACTTTCTGCTCCAGATACAGAATACTCACTGCCCTTACTCTGGATTGTGCCCTTAATTAGATTAAAACCTACTCATAACCAGGCTACCTTGACAGCAATTTTCCACTGCCAATATAAGACCTTTCTGCATCCAGAAGAGCACCATATGCTCTGGAGCATATGAGGACATTGCCAGGTGTAGGGCTGTAGCCAGAATTGAAGAGCGGATGTGTGCTGGCCCAAGTGCTACAGTATATGGTGCTCAGTGGAGGCCAGTGCCTTGTATCCCATCCAGGATTCATACAAACCAATTCCTCAGGAGTGCTAGAACTACCTGAAGGTATTTCTAATGCAGAAATGCATTTGGAGACCAGCTAGGTTAGGGCTAAGGCCATCATGTGGATGACGGTCACCTTGGCCAAGATTGCTTTTGTGCCCAGCTGGCCTTGCAAAGGTGTACAGGACACAACTGGACCCGAATTGGACATAATTACACACAATCCTAAACAAATTGTACAGGATTTGTAACTAGTGGCCACTTTGGCTTTTTCCTCATAGGTGTTCATCATGGTCTGATATGGCTCAGGCCATATTGGAACTGTTGATCACACACTGCTAGAGAGCATGTTCTGAAGAGAAGGACATGCTGATTTTATATCCCGGTATTAAAATGTTTTCCAATCAAAAAGTAATCAAAATTCCTACCAGATGGAGATCCTACTATCATGCACAGTGTGGCCAAGTTTCTATCACCCATGATGAATGTCCCAAAAAAAGGATGATGATGGACGGTGGTCCTCTTCATGGGTTAAGAGAGACAGTGCACAGGATGACCAGCGATAATGTCTCCAAATAGAAAGATGGGAACACATTTTTCCTGAAAAGGTAGCATATAATATATGATGGGAGATTTTACGTTTTAGTAAGTTTATTTTGAGTTTTTAGTAACTTTGGAATGTAAAATATTTTAGTGTATCTGCATTGCATGCAAATCATACATATATATAGTCTGCTTTTTATCTTAAGTTTACTTTCTCTGTTTTTGATAGTTACTGTACTTTTAATCCATCTGAATTTTCATGTAGACGATCATATAGTGCTAGTGTTTTATTTTCGTATGCTGGTCTGTGACTGTCATTAAGATAGATTGATTAATTTCTGTTTAGATTTCTGATAGATTGATTTCTCTGTTTATTTTTAATCTTTATTTTTGATATTACCTGTACTTTTTAATCCATATGAATTTCATGTAGCTGATCATGTAGTGCTCGTCTTCTTTGTATTTGTATGCTGGTCTGTGACTGTCATTAGGATAGACTGATTAATTCACCCTCCCCTAACTCTGGTACTGAGAAGGTGCGGGGTGAACATGGGGGGAACATGGGAAGTGAGGGAGAAGCAGCAGGAGTTGGGTGTGTGGAAGGAGAGGAGAAGTGAACTGGAAAAAGACCCAAAGGAAAAGAGGGGTGTCTAGAGAGGGGGATTTCCAGAGATCCTTCAGTTCCAGCCAGCACTCGGTCAAGCTATCGCCTGTCCATTCCCCACAGTCAAGGCAGGGTTTCCAGAAGACAGGAATTTCCCGGACAGAACTGGGAATGAGGCTCTGGAAGCGGATGTCCGGGTAGAGGCCTCTTTGTCAGGAATTGGGGGGCCTTTCCAGCCATTTCCAGAGATTTTAGGCCTTTGTGGCCTGTGTGCAGCTCCCCATGGCTGCTGCAGTGCCCACTGAACCACTGAGGCTGCTGGTTAAAGGAGGGGGAGGGAGGGAATTTTAATCCCCATAGTTTAATCCCCTTTCTAAAGTGCATTAATAGTTTAATCCCCATTCTAAAGTGCATTCCTTGCCATCAGTGGAAGAACCACATCTCCTTCCAAACACCAGGTTCCCATTTTGCAGCCTGCTTTCCATAGACAGGAGTAGCTCCAGCCACCAAATGGCTGGGAAAATGGCTGTGACTGGCAGTGGCTACCAGTCCCTGCAGAGAAAAAGATCTGGGGTGGGGGGAAGGATACTCGGCATGCTGTGCTAAGGATGGAAGGAGGTAGCTGAGGCTGCTGGCGAGGAGATGTCGTATACAGCCATCCCTGAGTCAGAGGAGTATTGTATGAATGTACATGATGCTTTGATTTGAAGTTACAGTGGTACCTCGCTTAACAAGCGTTTCACATAACAAGCAAACATTTCCAAGAAATCTTGCTTCACATAACAAGTTCCGCTTCACTTAACAAGCACGCTATGGGCGCACATGCTATGCAGACCTGATGCTCCGCATGGAGGCTCTTTAAAAGGGCTGCCGACCAGCGCTGCTACCTCTAACTGCTCCCAATTTGGGGGCAGTTGCCTGGAGATGCTAGAGGCAGCTGCCTCTAACTGCCCCCAAGCGCCCCCACCGACCACCTTGAACCTCCAGCAGCAGCCCAGCTAAGCCTCCCAGGAAAGTCTAACTATATCTACTCAGATATACCCCATTGTGTTCAATGGGGCTTAGTCCCAGGAAAGTGTCTCTAATTGCAGCCTCTTAACCATGTCAACCCAGAAGTAAGCCACATTGTGTTAAATGGGTCTTACTCCCAGGAAAGTGTCTTTAGGATTGCAACCTAAGTAGACTTCCTGGGATCATGCACATTGAATGCATGTTTTGAATTCAATTCCAGTGTTTTGTCATCATCTTTACATCCAATTAATGTTTTTATATGAATATTTTGGGGGTTGTGGAACCAATCGCCTGAGTTTCCATTATTTCCTATGGAAAAATCTGCTTCATGTAAAGAGTGTTTCACTTAAAGAGCATGCCTCCGGAACGAATTAAGCTCTTTATGTGAGGCACCACTATTCTAAAATTTGTATAAGAAACCTGGGAATTAAGCCATGTGGTTGATTCCATTGTGTGGAGCTGGAAGAGCCATGTGCTCCCGAGCAAGAAGAATGGAGCCACTGGAACTGACTGCAACTTGCATTAAGACTGATGTAAGACCACATTGATGTTATTGTTTGCATTAATGCTTAATTAGGGAACTAAGTAAAAGGGCAGGAGAGAGCTTTGTTGTTTTCATTATTCTGAGATTTTATCGTGCTTATGCTTGTGCCTTAAACTTGTTTGGTGATATGTTTTTACAATAAACTTGCCCTAAATTCTGGAAGTCTGTAGTGGTATCACTACTTGATGGTTACCCAAACTAAAGACCCTTTTGGGGGAACAAGTCTGGAAGCTTTCCGGGTGGACCTGGGAAGGTCTAAAGCAAGCTCCAGCTTGTAACTCATTGCTCCTAGGCATGTGCAGAGTGTTGAGTCGCTGACACTTGCTTTAAAAGGGGCTTTTTGGTACTCTCTATCTCATTAAGTTGGGTAACAGAGACAACCCGGTACTGATCCAGATCCAATCAGAACAAAACAGGAGAGCAGAGGAGGGAGGCAGCCTTGGAAGTGGAGCTGCTGCTGCTGCGAAACACTGCAGTGAGTTTGACTTGGAGGAAAAGGAGGGGGAAGAACTAATTTTTTTAAGGCAGGGTTGCCAACTGACCAGAGAAACCCCAGCCTGCCCTGCTCCTTTGCCTTTGTAAATGATTTCATCAATGTATACTTTGCACAAAAAAGCATGTAATTCACAAGGACTTGAGATGTTTAGGTTGTGGGGCCTTTAATCTAGCGATTTTTCAAAGCAGAGGAGCAGGGGTTAGGTGTAAAGTTGGCAATCTTCTCAGGGCAAGGATGGTTGGGATAACTCCTGGCTTTTTAATTCTTAAGCCTCCAAGCCCAGTTGTGGCCACGCAAAAGAATTATAGTCGATGGAGCTTATATTGTGCCACTTAAACATGTCCCTTGATGGTTGGTGTCTGGTCTATTGCAATGAAATTTGTGCAAAATGTAAGTATAGGAATGCAATGCGAGTGTTTTTACCTTTAACATGTCCTACGTTTGTCCTACATTTTTTCATTTATTTTCATTTATTTTCAAATGGAATTTTTTTACTGATTCCTCCTCATCTGGACACAAATCCCAATCTAATAAGTCCCTCTGGAGAAGGGGGTGTTTCCGCCCAGGAGGGGGGCTCATAGAGTGGACCTCACAACCCAAACTCCCCAACGGCTGCAGGGGACCCCTTGATGGACTGGCAGCCCCCTCAACCACAGGAGGGACTGAAACCCCTGGTTGGTGAGTAGAACCAGCTGCAGGGAAGGAGGCTGGGTGGGTGTGAAGAGACTGTGAACTCCCCTGCTGTGGTTGTCCCAACAGAAGCCATTTTCTCAAGTAAGTGAACAGCAGCTGATGTTAGTGCAGAGGAGCCTGGGAAGTGCACTCAGTAAGTGGTTGAAACTCTGGGGCAGTTGAGGCCTGTGAGAACCTCCAAGCATTCAGCTGCATGTGTGTTGTCAGCAATCAGGCCTTCTTCTTCTGTCTTCTAGCAACTTCTGGAGCTCACATCTGAAGGGTCCTCTTGTATCCAAGGGGTTTCCTTTGTAAGATACCTATAAAAATGGGGCACTTTTGGCATGAAGTGATGCGACCGCCAAATGAGCATGAGGCATGTCTCATGGCACTGTGTGTGTGACTATCAAGACACTTGTTGTCTGGATGACATCTCAGGACGATGCTGAAAACCATCTTCTGTCCAGCATGGGTTGAATCAACCTCCAGCTTTGTATGGACTTGAGTGTGTAAATTGCCTGCCGCAGAAGGGACCTGACTGCTCTCACGGGGATTGTTATCTGATGTGAGACGGAGTCACAAGTGAGATTCAGGAGTTAAGATTTTCTTGTTTTTGTGTGGGATTTATGTTTCGGTGCCTTATTCAATCTTAAAGTGAGTAAGTCTTCTCCGGTGGTACATCCATGGTGGGGTCACTTCTCTTGGGGTTAGCTCCCTCCACTCAGGGCAGGGGAGGTCAGTTGGAAGACTTCCTGAGGGCAGGGGTGCCCTGAGGCCACCCAAAATGACCCTGCCTTTTGGCACAGGGAATTGGTCTGGGTCAGCTGTTCCCTTGATAGGGGCATAATTGGGGTTCTTTACCCCAGTATTGAAAACCCTACCTCTGGGTGATTGGAGGGGGAATTGGGGCTGCCACTGCTGTGGCTTTTCTCCTTGCCCTCTGTGGGATCTTCAAAGCCTTCCCTCCTGTCTTCATGCACTGAGCACATCAGGAAAGATTGCTGCCGGTCTCCCACTTTAGAGGCTGCCCAGGAAAAGTCCTAGCAGGGCGGGTAACCCGCCAGCCACTTCACAGTGTTACTAGCAACCACTCTGAGCGCCCCCCCCCTTGGGCAGCTGGTGGCGGAGGGGTATCCCCCGTCTTTCTTGCAGGCAGCGTGCACTCTCCCCATGCCTGCCCCATCTGATTGTGCAAGTTGATCAGAGTGCGCCAGGCAGAGAACCAGGACACATCAGGGCAAGTGGTGCTCCTCTCCACGTGCTGATGGGCAGCCATCTGTTGAGGCACACCATCACTGACTGACAGGTGGAGTGCAATGAAGAAGAGCTTGTGTTCCCCAAGGAAATCATGATGTACTCTCTGCCCAGGATATTAACCTATGGATCGGGCCTGTTATTGAGGAGCAGAAGGCATCCTCCACTGTACCTCGCATGGAAGAGTTCATGGGGGGGGGAGGAGCAGGGGAGACCCCTTATAAAGAGGAGGATGATGGGAAAAGAGGAGGTGGTGTGGAGAGTTGAAGGACAAAGGCAGCAGGGGCATCAGTGCCCTGCCCGACCACAGGCCTCTAATCACCACGTGGTGTGGGGTAGAGCTGGCCTTGTTCTTTCCTATTGCATCTCTTGGACTAGTTCGTTGGTGAGAGTTGGATGATACCTGTACAAAGTACCAAGGGCCGAAGGGGTGCACTGGAAACCCCTTGGCCAAGGGGTCTGCTTATGCGTTCTATCCACTTCAGTTTCTGATCCCATTTCTCAGGAGCGTCCACTCTCTGGGAGCCTAGGGAATCCCGATAGCGCTTTTCTGGCTGAGGCTACCTTGGTTGGCCAACATTCTGCATCAAAAGGCCAGGAGGCTTGGATCCTACCAAATGAACCAGAACTTCTCAGGCAGAGTCCTCTCCTGCACCCTCAGCCAGGCATGTTCCATCTAATAGCCTGGACATTCAATGACTGGCATCAGCAAGGAAGGGCTACTCAGAAATGGTCTTTGAGACTTTAATGGCCTCTGGAATGGAATCTATCAAGAAGGTATATGGGGTCACCTGGAAGAGTTTTTCGACGTTGCTCTAACAAGGGGTGCTCTGAACAGTCTTCCAAGCCCAGAACCAGGGATGCTCTTCATTTCCTTCAAGATGTTTTAGACATGTGGCTTTGTATTAACGTGGCAGGCAGCTGCTTTGCGTAGTAGCTTGAAACATAGTTTTGGTACGTCGCTTGCCTCTCATGCTAATGTGTATAGATACTTGAAGGGAATGATCCAAACTAACCCTCCAATGGTCCATAGGTTCCCTATTTGGGACTTACACCTCATTCTGGACGGGGTTATGCAAACACCGTTTGAACCAATGCACCACATATCCCTACAGAATCTGATGTTCACAACAGTCTTATCGGTGGCCATGATGTCCGCCACAGGAACCTCTGAACTGGGGGCTTTATCAACCCGTTTAAACTTACATATCATCCAGAAGGACAAGGTGATCCTGGAACCCAATCCTTCTTTTATCCCCAACATGAATACTTGGATCCCATTTCTGAAAATTCAAACCAGAAGGTAGTGAAAAGGAGTGCTATGCATTTTCATCCCTTTACAGCGGTACCTTGATTTAGGAGTGACTTGAATTAGGAGTGTTTTGTAAGACAAGCAACAATTTCTAAGCAGTTCTGTCTTGAATTACCATTTTCATCCCTTTACAGTGGTACCTTGATTTATTAGGAATGAATTAGGAATGTTTTGTAAGACAAGCAACAATTTCTAAGCAGTTCTGTCTTGAATTACCATTTTCATCCCTTTACAGTGGTACCTTGATTTATGAGAGACTTGAATTAGGAGTGTTTTGCAAGACGAGCAACAATTTCTTAAGCAGTTCTGTCTTGAATTACCATTTTCATCCCTTTACAGTGGTACCTTGATTTATGAGAGACTTGAATTAGGAGTGTTTTGCAAGACGAGCAACAATTTCTAAGCAGTTCTGTCTTGAATTACCATTTTCATCCCTTTACAGTGGTACCTTGATTTATGAGAGACTTGAATTAGGAGTGTTTTGCAAGACGAGCAACAATTTCTAAGCAGTTCTGTCTTGAATTACCATTTTCATCCCTTTACAGTGGTACCTTGATTTATGAGTGACTTGATTTAGGAGTGTTTTGTAAGAGGAGCAACAATTTCTAAGCAGTTCTATCTTGAATTACCAGCAATGCCTTGAATAACCAGCAAAACCTTATAGCATTTGGTTCCAAGAAACAGATTAACTACTGTACTACTTACCTTGGTAAAAGGGTGGCAAACAATTAGCTTCTGCAGGAGCTGACCTTCTGCAGAAGGTTTTGCACCTTTTGAAGAACCTGACCTTCTAATAGCCTCTTTTTAAGAAGAAACATTCAGTTTCAAGAAACTGATTAACTAGTTTCATGTGATATAAAGGCAACTACTTGCCATAGTAACAAGCCAGAAAATGAGATCCTGCAGGAGCTGACCTTCTGCAGTAGGTGCTAATTGCTCTCAATTAGCTAATTGCTAATTAGGTAAGTGCTAATTGTTCTTTTAGCTAATTGCTACTTCCTTCTTACATCTTTTGCAAAGGCTATTTTGTAAAACTGCAAAGATTGACTTCTTGCAAAAGCTCCTGCGCAACACCCCGCTTGCACAACACCCTCCCACGTGCATAAACCCCCCCATGCACATCTACCCCTATGCGCATCATCCCCTATGTGCTACACCCCTATGCACCACACCCCCCATGCACAACACACACCCCAGTGCACCCTCTCTCCCAGTGCAAATTTCATGCTTCCAGGTCGGGTAGTTTTATATACGTATATATATATATTGTATTGTAATCATTTTTATATGAATATTTTTGAGTTTTGGAACAAATTGTCCAGTTTCCATTATTTCCCATGGGAAAATCCCCTTTGGAACGAAAATCCCCTTTGCACCTGGAACAAATCATGCTCGTAAATCAAGGCATCACTGTACTTTACATTGAAGAATTCCTGACTGAAACGTGGGGAGTGTATTCCTTCTGTAATGTAAGTACCCACTAAAAAACTATTTGGTGCCAGTGGTGGTGGTGCCCGATGCTACCTGCTGCCTGGTGTTGCCCGTCAGGGATGCCTGGTACTGAGTAGGGGTTCCCGATTGTGCCCACTGCCACCTGGTGGGGCCCAGTGCTGCCTGCTGGTGCCCATTAGAAATGCCCACCAAATGCCAAGTGGTAAGAATTCCAAGTGCCCACTGGTGCCTGGTGATGCCTGCAGCCCAATGATGCCCAATGGAGCCAGCTAGGGATGCCCAGTTGCCACTGCTGCCCACAGCCTGGTTTTACCAAGTGCCTGTTGCTGTCCACTGCCAGTGTCACTACCCAGCAGCGCCTGGAGCCCACAAATATTCTGGAAATGTTACTCTTGTAATAGCAGGTTCATTCTTCCAGTAGTAATATAAATCTTATTGTTTGGGAGTGCCATCAGGGTTAGATTTGCTTATGTACAGCACTCATTTAATACAAGAGTAGCTTCAACACATGGTATAAAAGGGACCAGAAAGGTGCTGAGATTAAAAGGGACCATTCCAGTGGTATCACCAGGGTGGAGTGGCTGGTGTGGACCACACCGGGTGACGCACCACTGGGGGGTGCCCGGATGGTTGGCAGAGGCATGACCAGGCACAGGCATTCCAGTCAGCTTCAGAGAAGACTGTGCAGACACCAACTCTGACTCCTGCACAGTCCCCTCTGAAGCCGACTGGCTTCAGAAGGGTACTGCGCAGGTGCCAACTTCGGTGCCTGCGCAGTACTAAGAGACGCACACTGTCGCATCGCCCCTGGACCATTCACCCAAGTAGAAATGTCCTCTTGGGAGACAACTTGATGTTCGTCAAGATAGGTCAGCCTGGTCTTTCTTTGCCATCTGCTCTCTTCAACTGCAGGCTGTGACAGGCAAGGGGGCACATTCTGCGGTTCTGGTGCCATTTGATTCCAAAGTTTAAGACTCCAAGGTTGAAGAACCCAGCAATATAAGATGGAGGGATGATAAAACAAGGAGGTTTCATCAACCCTTTTTCTTAATAAAACTGCACCTCACCAAGGGTATAAAAACATTAAAAAACATTTTCTGGTGATTTCAGCTGCAAAACAAGTGCAAAATTTAATTTTATTGCATACAACAGGTTGTATAACAATAACAATATGATAATGGGTTTATGTTATGATTTTTACCTAACTGCATTACTTTATAGAACAATGCGCTTGTTACATTTTGACTACAATAAACTGTTTAACTACAACATAGGAAATACTGATCTATACTTATAGTAAAAATATTGTATTTACTCGAATCCTATGTGTCATCAAATCTAATGTGCATCCTAATTTTGGAGACTAAATTTGGCTGGAAAAGGTGAGCATTAGATTTGAGTCGATATGGTATTAGTCTGTTAATTATTCCAAAGTACATTTTAAAAGAACATAAATTCATACTATATCATGTAGGTTTCTAAAGACAATTTATGACCTTATATAAAAGTTTGCATCCTGTGCACATTGTTTGATGCATTCAGGACAGAACTCTTTCCAAACTTAAGCTTTCTCTCCTGTGTGGATTCTTTGATGCACTGTCAGTTTTGAGCTCTGACTGAAGCTCTTTCCACACTCCAAGCATTTATATGGCTTCTCCCCTGTGTGGACTCTTTGATGCACAGTCAGGCCAGAGCTGTCACTGAAGCTCTTTCCACACTCCAGACATTTATAGGGTTTCTCGCCTGTGTGGGTTCTTTGATGCACAGTCAGAGATGAGCTCTGGATGAAGCTCTTTCCACACTCCAGGCATTTATATGGTTTGTCCCCTGTGTGGATTCTTTGATGCACAGTCAAGCCAGAGCTGTCACTGAAGGTCTTTCCACACTCCAAGCATTTATATGGTTTGTACCCCGTGTGCGTTCTTTGATGCACAGTGAAGCTAGAGCTGTCACTGAAGGTCTTTCTACACTCCAGGCATTTATATGGTTTGTCCCCCGTGTGGGTTCTTTGATGCACAGTCAAGCCAGAGCTGTCACTGAAGGTCTTTCCACACTCCAGGCATTTATATGGTTTGTGCCCTGTGTGGGTTCTTTGATGCACAGTCAAGCCAGAGCTGTCACTGAAGGTCCTTCCACACTCTAGGCATTTATATGATTTCTCCCCTGTGTGGGTTCTTTGATGCAGAGTCAGGTGTGAGCTCTTACTGAAGCCCTTTCCACACTCCAGGCATTTATATGGTTTGTCCCCTGTGTGGATTCTTTGATGCACAGTCAGAGATGAACTCACACTGAAGCTCTTTCCACACTCCAGGCATTCATATGGTTTCTCCCCTGTGTGGGTTCTTTGATGCACAGTTAGGTGTGAGCTGTTACTGAAGCCCTTTCCACACACCATGCATTTATATGGTTTGTCCCCTGTGTGGGTTCTTTGATGCAAAGTCAGGTTTGAGCGCCGACTGAAGCTCTTTCCACACTCCATGCATGTAAATGGTTTCTCGCCCGTGTGGGTTCTTCGATGCTCACTCAGTTGTGATAGCTGACTGAATTTCTTTCCACACTCCAGGCATTTACATAGTTTCTCACCTGTGTGAGTTCTTTGATGCACAGTCAGCTTTGAGCTCTCACTGAAGCTCTTTCCACACTCCATGCATGTAAAGGGTTTCTCTCCTGTGTGGGTTCTTTGATGCACAGTCAGGTGTGCTCTCCAACTGAATCCCTTTCCACACTCCAGGCATTTATATGGTTTCTCCCCTTTGTGGGTGCTTTGATGCACAGTCAAGCGTGAGCTCTGGCTGAAGCTCTTTCCACACTCCAGGCATTCATATGGTTTCTCTCCTGTGTGGGTTCTCTGATGCATTGTAAGGATACTGTTCTTACTAAAGCTCTTCCCACATTGCAGGCATTCATATGGTTTTTCTGTGTGTTTTCCAAGTTTTGTTTTGCTGTTAAATGTTTTTGAACTTTGAAATAATTTTTCCTTACTCTTTCTGGTTTTCTTTTCTTTTTCTGGATCAACCAGAACTTTAGTCCTCCTGTTAGGAGCTGGTCTCACCTCCTGTGTCCTTGAGCCACTCTGGTCTCTAGAAGTCCCTTCCTCTACATCACGTGAGGTCACTTCCGATGAACCCCCACCTTGCTGCTCCTCATCCTCTTTACCTTCTCTGCTGCTTTCTGGAACAGAGAGAGAATCTGGATTAGCAACAGAGAAGTGGAGCCTCTAATGCACACTCTTTGGTGTATAAATGTACTCAGAAGTAAACCCGACAGATTCAATGGAAATTACTCCCAGGAAAGTATGCACAGGATTGCAGCCCTTCTCAGTGACCAACTTTCAGGGTTGTGTCACTGTTGCGTGGCCTGTTGCATTGAGGACATTTTCAAGGTTAATCAGATACCATCTGTGTAAATACCATACAGTGTAAATACCATACAGTGTAAATCTTACAGAGTTTCCAAGGCTAAGGACACAGAGTTACTGCAGTGCAGTAACCAGTGGTGGAGATCAGCGCATCATCCCCATGCAGTGGGGCAACGTCTGGATGTTGGGCAAGTTTACATACCATGCCCCACCTCCATTTATTTTTGGCCACAAATTTTGATAAAATAAATATATTTCAAAATGGTTTGTTCCATTACGTTCTGCTGTAAATTACAGATCTAACATAATAGAACATGACAACAAACAGTCTAGCTTGAGACCCACTTTTTAGAGGGACCATCTGTCAAGAATCCACTAAAAGTGATGTCGTGGCTGGAAGTGACATCATCAAGCAAAATAAAACAAATAAATAATTTTAATGGTTGTTTTATTGTTCTTTCAAGATGTCAGCAGCCTTGAGTTCCCTTCGTTAGGGAAGAAAGGCAGGATATAAATTTCATAAATAAAAATAAATAAATAAAATAATTGTAAATACTTTAAAGTAAATCAAGTGAATAATCTCAAGCCCACACTCCAAAAAATTCAGTAAGATTTTGACCTTATGTTATGATCATCTATATATATAAAAGAGAAAAGTCACTGACTGACTGACTGACTCACTCACTCACTCATCACCGCCCTGCCAAAACCGGTGGGCCTAGAAGTGTGAAATTTGGGGTGGGGGTTCCTTCCGTGACTGAGGGGTGCACTAAGAACCGGTTTTCAGAAATTTCAACCGGAAGGGGGTGAAAAGGGGCGCAACGCGTTTTCCTCCCTATACTTTGCATTGAGAATTGCTAACTCAGCAACATTCCGCCCCAACTGCTGGGCCTGAAGCATGGAATTCTGGGAGTTCCTTCTGTCACCTGAACACCCTCCAAGAACCATCTGGAGAAATTAACCCTTCAGGGGCTGAAAAGGGGGCAACGTGTTTCTGTCCTATACTTAACATGGGAGACTGAACAACATTCAGCCAATTTGGTGCTCAGTGCCTGGTGCACTGGGGCGGATGTTGTTTGGAGGAAGAGGTTGCACTGGCGAGGGTGCTGCTCATGGGAGGAAGTTGCACATGGGGGGGAAGTTGTGCATGGGTGAAAGTTGCGCATAGGGGGGATGATCTGCATGGGGGGATGATGCACATGGGGGGATGATGCACATGGGATGATGCACATGGGGAAAGTTGCGCATGCGGGGAAGTTGCACGTGGAAAAGATGCGCATGGGGGGATGATGTGCATGGGGGAAAGTTGCGCACGGGGGAAAGTTGCACATGGGGGAATGTTGCGCATGGGGGGAATGTTGCGCATGGGGAAATTGTGCCTATGGGGAAATTGTGCATATGGGGAAAGTTGCGCATGAGGGAAGATGCGCATGAGGGAAGATGCGCGTGGGGGGAAGATGCGCGTGGGGGGAAGATGCAGATGGGTGATGCATATGAGGAGTTCAGGCACATGGGGGATGACGCACATGGGGAAGTTGCGCATGGGGGACTGATGCGCATGGGAGGAAGTTGCACCTGGTGGGAAGTTGCGCATGGGGTAATGATGCGCCTGGGGTGATGATGCGCCCGGGGTGATGATGCGCCGTGGGGGGATGGCGTATGGGGAAATCTTACTCCCGCAACACGGGTACGCTTTTTGCTAGTTAAAACATATAATTGATGGATTCCAAACACGTTATAAGCAGACTGACCATATATCATAAACAAAAAAGAGGACATGTCTCCCCAAAAATGTGGGACACGCAAGAAAAATGTAGGACATGAGAACAGAAAAGCTTTATATAATGTGGTTAATTTAAACACTATACTGATGAGTATTAAATTTAAAATATTAAATATAATTTAGCACATAATTTTGAATTACAAATACACTCCATGCTGCCTGCTCACAAGGAAGACTTGTTCCAAGACACAGTCCTTAAACAGTGGACATGTCCTCCAAAAGAGGACATGTGGTCACCCTAGCTGTAGGCTGCCTGCTCACAAGGAAAAGCAGCATACTACATGCTGCCTGCTCACAAGGAAATGGAGGACCAGGAAAACTTACTCCAACACACAAGCCTTAAACAGAGCATATGTTCTCCAAAAAGAGGATATGTTTTAAAAAAATAAAAATCACCTTAATCCTCAGAGGGGAGGGAACAGGAAATAAGGCTTGAGTAGATGGGGAACCTTTACAAATAAAAAAAATAAAAATCCACATTACCTACTGAGTCGCAGTATTAGGGGCTGCCTGGGATCGGGGCCATTCTGGAAGCCTTGTACCCCTGGACTGACCTTCCACTTCCACTGACCTTCCAAAGTGTTTGCTTCCTCGTGAGTAAAAGTGGCTGTGCAGTTTCAGTTTGTATGGGGTCACTGCAAGCTGGGGGCCCCTGTAGGTACTGTGGGAGGGGGTGCCAGAAGAGGCATCCGGGGGCCACCAGAGGAGTGTCAAACCTCTGGCATGTCAATCCTAGGGGCATGTCACCCTGGTGCGCAGCACACTAGGTGCACCACCCCTGGCACCCTCCTGATAGAAACACATAAATGCATTAATGCATGTACAGATATCATTTATATCATAACCATTAGCTAAATACAGGCATTCTCACTTATTGGATGGGTTAGGGGCTGGAGCACCATGCAGAAGTAAAAATTGCTGAAAAGTGGAATCCAATTTTTTATAGGGTGAAATCCAGAGTAACTATGGGGAGTCCTTGCTCTGGAGTAAGAACAAGTTACTCTGGATTGCAAGGTGAATTTCCCATATGTTTTCACTAGGTGGTGCAGCAACTATAGGTGCACGTAATGTCTCTTGCGTGCTCCGGTAGTTAGTCTGAATTGTGCCCTCAGTTTATAAATATTGCCTCCAATGCTTTTTTAGCTAGCAAATTGCAAATGCCCCTTTTATCTTGCAAATTCTTGCTGCGACACAAAGATTCCTGAAACTGGGTTTTCATTAAACTCCTTTGGGAAGGGATTAGACCAGGAGCTGCAACAAGGGGATGGGAATTTTGCCCTTTAGATGAGCAGAGAGAGTTTGAGAGAGAAGTGTGTTGAATGAATGAGTTCTGGAATGAGGAAGGTGGGTGAGTTGTGCTGGTGTAAAGTGGTTAGGAGTGCACCCCGAGACATCCCCAGATGGACAACAAACCAATTGAAGAATTAATGACTCATCAACATTTCACACTTCTAGGTCCAGGGTCTGGGGTGGCATGTTGATGAGTCATCAATTCTTCAGTGTAAAGTATAGGGAGAAAATGCGTTGTGCCCCTTTTCATCTGTTAAACTGAAAAGTGGAAGTTCTCCTTTACAGGGAATGTAGTATTCAGTGGTACTGATCAATAGTAAAAAAAAAAATCAAATTTTTTGGGATTGGCATTCTTGAGAATAAAATTTTTTTATATTAAAAAAAATTCAGAAGGCTGCAGCAAGAAAAGTCGAACACATATTTCAAAACGGAGTATACCGTTTTAAACAGAAAATATTATTTTTCAAATTAAGAAACACAACAAAATATCTTGCAACATTCCAGAGATAGAGCACTTTAAAATTTTTGTCGAAAATCACAAGTGAGAAATGGTGTCCTGGGAGTCATGTTTGGCGGACTGTATCTCGGGCCAGGAATTTTGGGGGGAAAAACAAAAGTATGCAGGTACGGTATCTTGCTTTTTCCTGAATTTTAACATATGTTAAATTCAAAAACTTCTGAGACTATGAAGGTAAGATTGATTTTTTTGCCTGCCTAAACTGACATGGACTATGCCTTTAGTTCTTTTTCTGGGTAAGCCAGTGGAGGCAACCTACCTACCTACAGTATTTATATACCGCTTTTCAACTAACAAGTTCACAAAGTGGTTTACAAAGAAAATGAAAAAATAATAATAGCTAATTAATAGCTAATTATTATAGCTGAATATTATAGCAAGAGGAGGTAGTTTCTGAAAGCGGCAGGCATGCTCCAGATAACAGCTTGACAAACTAATCTTAAGGAAGGGCAAGCTTTGAAAGCTGTCAAAACAGTGTGCCATAATCCCCAGGGGGTCTGTTTCTCAAAGGGTCCATAAATTTCTGCAATAGCCCTTCACACGCAGTGTAAGATGGAGGGAATCATGACTCATAAAATGGCAACTTAAAACCATTTTGTAAACTTTTAGTTGAAAAGCGGTAGGTAGGTGGATTAGACAGATGCATGCCTTGCCTTCAGAGTGCCAAGCACAAGCATGGGTCTGTAAGGAGACTTGCCATCCTACACAAATCACCCCCTTATAGAATCAAATCATACCTGAGATCAAGGCTCCTGAAGGATGGTGTCGCCACTCTGCACGCCCTCAGAGTCCTTGGCAACACCAAGCCTGCCATGGGGCATTTTGGCTGGAAACATTCACCTACTGCTGTGTACACAGTCTGGGTGAGGAGCAGTTTTGGCGAGAAATTCACATACTTGAGTGTAGTTTTAGTGCTATTTTATTGTTGTTTTAAAATATTGTTAGCCTCCTTGGGTTTCCTACTGCTGTGTAGTCTTGGTGAGGAGCAATCTTGGTGGGAAATTCACCTACAGCTGTGTACAGTTTAGGTGGTCTGTCTAAGGCTTCACAGCTGGTGCCAGGTGGAAGAATTATTAGCAGTAGTAAGAATTACTGGAAGAAGTAAGAAGGGAGGGTGTTCCAGAGACTGAGTGTGCAGGATTATGGCTTGATGTGGGAGGATTCACCACATTTTTGAGAGCTTTTGAGAGGATTCGCAACATTGGTTTGAATCAATGTAAGTTTTTGGAACGAAGCATAACTTGCCCATCCATGGAGCCGAGCTGAGCAGAGTAGCAAGGGAGGATCCACCTCTCAGCACCCACTTGCTGCACTGCACATCTCCACCCCAAACTTGGAAGAGGAACCAGGGAACTGAGAAAGAAATGCAGAGACTGGGAAAGGGGGTCAGAATATCCACCACTCCGATCTCAGGACACCCAGTCTGCAGCTCAGCCTAGCAGCCATCACAGGTGAGGAGAGCGGGTGGCAGAGAAGGACCAGGCTGACCCTCTTGACAAACAACAAGTTGCACCCCACAAGAGGAAGTTTCTACTGGGGTGAAGGGTCCCCATTCAGGCCCATTTCCACAGCACACCCTTGGCTGAAGCTCCTCTTGTGTGACATCTACTGTTGTGGTGTGTATAATCAACTCACCTCCCGATTGCTCTTCTTCCTTGAAGCCTGGGGAAAATGCAGCGTCCCCTTCATCCAGCAGGGAAATGAAGGCATGTTTGGGAAATTCCTCTGAGAAAGAAACATTCATTACTAGTCTAAAATATCCCAAGCGATCTGGAGGTCATCCATAAAAATATCTGTGGTTCCCAGTTTGGAAATAGAGAGAAAATATCTGAAATCTGGTTCTGTTCTTCTTTCTTTTAACATTACACACCAGCACAGGTGGAGCACCTGGACAGCACGCTGGGCACCTGGAACCCATAAATTTTTAACACTGCATCCAATAAATGTCCCACTGATGTGGAGCAATCCTGACAGTGGAATTCAAAGAGCATCTTCTGCTTTTTTCCTACCTAGAAAAATGAGAGGGCAGCCTTACCCAGATAGGTCACGAGCCAGTAATTCTCTAGCATGACGTCCCTATACAGAGCCTTCTGGCCTGGATCCAGCAGAGCCCACTCCTCCGCCGTGAAGTGCACGGCCACCTCCTCAAAGGACACCAGTCCCTGAAAGGAAAAAACCAAACTTGTCTCATCCCTAAATCTTGTGCCGCATCCCCTCCCTCCTTCCCTTTTATCACAGACTGAAAGGAGAAGTGGCCAAACTGGGCACTTCCCCGCAGTCCATCTAAACATTTTTTTCCTACATGGGAGCCCATGTTCTTCTTCTTTTTGTGATGAAACCAAGCTTAGGGCTCTGACACAACATGCTGGGACCCTTGAGGCCATTTCCCACTGGGAAGTGGAGGATTTTTTTTGACAGAGGGGTAATGGGCAGTGGTGGAGACGGGGCAAAATTGGACCTTGGTGGGGTCCAGAGACTGAGAAGTAAGGGTAGAGTGTACCTTCTGTGATGTGGGCACCCACTAAAAACCAATTCTGGGAAATTCAAACTGGAAAAGGGTCAAAGGGGCACAACATGTTTTCTTCCCTAAACTTTAAATCAAAGAGTTGCTGACTGATCAATGCTCTGTCCCAACCCCTGGACCTAGACGCATGAAATTTGGGGAGGGTGTTCCTTACATTACATGAGCACCCACTAAGAACCAATTTTAAGAAATTTAACCCCTAAGGGGCTGAAAAGGGGTGCAACATGTTTGCATCCTATACTTAACATGAAAGACTGACTGGGCCAATTTGGTGCCTGGTGCATGGCGCACTGGGGGTGCTTCACAGGGTGGTGTTGATGGTGCATGGTGATGGTGGTGCACAGGGAGAAATTTTGCATGGGGAGGAATGTTTCACAGAGGGGGTAGTGCATGGAGGATGTTGTTCAAGGGGGAATGATGCACAGAGCCAATGGTGCACAGTGGGAATGGTGCACGGAAGATGGTGCACAGGGGGGATGCATGGGTGTGGTGCAGAAGGAAGAATGTTGCAAGGGGGGGATGGTGCACAGGGGTATGTGGTACATGTAGGGGGATGTTATGGAGAGGGATGTTGCATTGGTGTGCATGTTGCACAGGGGGTGTATTTCATGGGATGTGTGTTGCATGGGGGGAGAGTGGGTGAGGGGACCACCACTGCACAAGAAGTGTATTGCACCAGGGGTCTTGCACTGGGGGATTCACAAGGGTGCAAGACAAATATTCTTGAAATTTTACTCCCACAACATGGATACATTTTGCTAGTTACTCATAAAAATGAGTGTCAATGCCTTGTGAGGTGCTGATGTTATTGGCAAAGCCTGAGCACCTATCATGGGATGACCTGCATGCTTTGGTGTGATGCTTCGTCCTGCATTCAGTCTGGAAGGAAGACCTCACTCCTCACACAAGGAGGAGGAAAAAGAGCTCCTCGACTCTCAGCACCGCAGTCAGTGCAACTGAAGGGGTGCAAAAAAGAGGAATTCTCTACTCCAAGGAGCATTTTAAGATACCTGAGGACAGTTCAACGACAGGGGACCAGTTACAGGAATGTGTTGGTCACTGGATTTGGATTCCGATCCCTGGAGCTCCCAGGATCAACATGGACACTCTGCTTCTGAGAGGCAACTCAGATCTTGTGCCATCAGACAAATGCGCTTCCGGCAAGACCTGGCAGGACGAAGGAGGCAACCAACCACTTGGCCCCCCTGATCTCTCCTTACCTGGGCAAGCTGCAAAGGCGCTGATCCTGATTCTGCTCCACTCTGAAGAGGAGACGAACCTGAATGCAGCCCCCAAGCCATTTCAGTGCCTGGAAAGAGAGAAGCAAGATGGAAAGACATTCACTTTGGGGCCTTTCCAGAATTTGCTCCTTGTGCAATCAGATGCTATTTCTCTCCCTGCCCTGGTTTCTGCCCAAGGCTGAGCCCCCCCAAGCCGGAACCACTTTCCCCCTTCTTTTGCCCTCCAGGGGCCAACCACATCCCCTGTTCCTGCATCGGTTTCAGCTCTTCTGCTCCCCTCCAGTCCTTGCCCCCCAAATCCCACCTGCAAATAAAGCAACCCAAGACCAGATCCAATGTGGGCCTGCAAGGGGGGGATGTAAACTGCCTTCTTGCTCCCTCCCTGCTCCCTTGATGGCTGCCCCTTGAGCCTGGGCACCCTCCAGGGACTCCCACCCTCTGGATCCCTTTCCACCAACCTGAGATTCCCCTTCCCTTGCAAGAGCTGCAGGATCCCCAAAGAGGGCTGCTGAACCCACAGATGGGGGGGAAAAGGAAGGGGCAGAGCAGGAAGTGACACCCCACTCCTCCCCCCTGGCCTGTCTATGAGCTGATCCTTTTAACCCTCTGAGTGCCAGTCAGGCAGAGGAAAGACTTCACAGAGCATCACAGTCTGGACCTGCAGGTCCCAGGCAGACAGGGATGTGCATCAGCCCCTCTGGGCATCCCCTTCCTCTTTCCCAACTGACTGCTGTCATTGCAGACCACCCCAGTTGAAGGCTGGTGTTGAGCAAAGGACAGTCTCAGCCTTAGATCTAAGCAGCAAGCAGGGAAGTTCCCTTTTTCCATCAGTTGTGCATGTACGCCTGTGCACGTGCTGTACACACAGCAACACAAGGGATCTCATTTTCTGTAACAGATGCATCTGATATACCTGGATTGTGTATCACTTAATGCAGGGTGGCCATATGCCATAAAAGTGGAGAATCCCCCCCAAAACATAGGACATCCAAGAAAAATATAGGACATGACAAAATAAAATCTAAAACATGACTATTGCTTTCATGTCACTATATTACTTATTATTAAATTTAAAACTATTACATATAGAATCATAGAATCATAGAGTTGGAAGGGACCTAGTAGGTCATCGAGTCCAACCCCCTGCCTGCATCTCCGACAGGTGCTGGTGGAGCCTCTGCTTGAAGACCCCCAGTGAGGGAGAGTCCACCACCTCCCTTGCAATCTGTTCCACTGCTGAACTGCCCTCACCCTCAGGAATTTTTTCCAGATATCCAACCGGAATCTCCTTTCTTGCAGTTTGTCCCCATTGGTTCTAGTTCTGCTTTCAGAAGCAGCTATGAACAAATGAGCCCCCTCCTCCCTATGACAGCCCTTCAGGTATCTGAAGAGGGCAATCATGTCTCCTCTCAGCCTCCTCTTTTCCAGGCTGAACATCCCAAGTTCCCCCAACCTTTCCTTGTAGGGCTTCCCTTCCATCCCACTGATCATTCTTGTTGCTCTCCTCTGGACTTGCTCCAGTTTGGCTTCATCTTTCTTCAAGTGAGGTGCCCAGAACTGAACACAGGACTCAAGGTGAGGTCTCACCAATGCTGAATAAAGAGGAACTAGAACTTCTCGTGACTTGGAAGCTCCAGTCCTCTTAATGGAGCCTAAAATGGCATTTGCCTTCTTTGCAGACACATCACATGCTGACTCATGTTCAGCTTGTGATCCACAGCGACTCCAAGATCCCGCTCACATGTTGTGCTGCCAAGCCAAGTATCCCCCATTTTATACCTCTCTCATCTTTTAGGATCAGCCAGAGAAAAGGGGGGTTGAGTTTTGTCACCAAGGGGGAGGGCAGCAAAACCATAACTGACCTTGTGGGGAAAGGAGAGGCAGGCAATTTGGCTTCATTCTGGGGATAAATGCAGATATTTGTCTGACACCTGAAGAACCAGCACATGCAGTTCAGCTGCATCAGATGGATGGATGTGGTACTCAGGCATTTCAGCCTGACATGTCAGCACTTTCAAACTTAAAAATCTGTCTGGGACCCTGTCAAACCTACCAGGATATGATATCACTGTGATGCCAGAGCTCCTCCATGTCTACTCGGAAGGAAGTCCCATCAGTGATGGGTTTCAAAGAAATTAACAACCGGTTCTCTGCCCACCTGGCAGCCACTTTTAAATGGCTATTTTTAAACTTTATATGTCCTATCTCTTGTTAAGAACCGGTTCTATAGAGTAGGTGCAAAGCTGCAGCAGTCCACCACTTAATCCCATTGTGTTCAATGAGGCTTACTCAAAGGAAGGCACAGTGCCAGATCCCATGATGGCTGATCCCACCCTCTCACAACCCCCCTTACCCAGGAGCCTCACCCCCACTTTGTAAACCACTGGATTATACAACCCCTGTACTTTATACAAGAAAAATGGGATCCTTTGGTGTGAGGTTGAATGGCACATACGCAAGTTTACGTGCACAACTGATGGGACACAATCAGTGGTGGGCACTTACTGGTACGGGCCTATGCGCCCGTACAGCTTCTTCCAGTTTCCCTGCCGCTAGCGAACCGCCAGTGACAGGGAAATGGAAAAACATAGCGGACCGGTACGGTCCGCCATGTTTTGGAGCCCACCACGGGCTTGCCCGCTCCAGAGCAGGCACAGCGCAAGTGTCGTCTCGGCGCTTGCGCTGTGCCTGCTTTGAGGCAGGCAGCGCTTGCCCACTCCAGGGCAGACACAGCGCAAGCGTCGTCCTCGGCGCTTGCGCAGTGCCTGCCTTGAAGCAGGCTCTCCCACTCCAGGGCGGGCACTGTGCATGCGCAGATGTTGCCCTGCCCCCTCGCCCAGCCCACACCCCGCCCACGCCCCCTGACCCCGGCTGGCCCCTCCCACTTCCGGCATACCGGATCTTGGGATGGGGCCAGCCCATCTCTGGACACAATACTGTAGATCAAGGGAGTCCAAACCTCAGATTCAGTTATTCCATCTGTAAAATGGGGGCTTCGACTGACAGCTTCCTCAGAGCCCTGCAAACTCTGCAAACTCCCCTCCCAGCACTGCTCCTGACTTTACACAGCACTGCCTGCAACATGCTTCACAACCTCCTTCTCACCACTTCTCCCAGGGAAGGAGCTCCATCTTCAGGTCCAGCATGAAATGGAAGCTGATCAGCTAATGGATCAGCTGATGAGACGGATCCATTGAGATCCAGATTAGATCACCTTCACTGAATGGATAGATTAGAGCAGGGATTTGCAACCTTTTCCAACTCAGGGCCCACCTCCAAAGACACTGGAAAGGCTGAGACACACCACATGGAATTGTGACAAGACAATTAGGAAATTTAAATGTATTTAATAAATACATTTAATACATGCAAATAATGTGTTAGCATGTATTAATTAACATGACAAAGACAATTAAAGATATTCGTAACCAGCTGAGATTGCACTTCTCTGAATAGGAATGGATTGTTCTCATAAAGTGACCTTGAGAAGAGGGAAGAGGAGGAAATCCTACTCCTTGTTTGTCTGCTGCTTCTGATGAGTTTGGCCACCCCACTTCTATACAAAAGGTTTTGAGGGGGGTAACCCAATTTCTACTGAGCGCCCCCCCCCCCCCAGCAGCTGCAGCATCTCACCCGGGGAGGAGAAGCACATCAGATGTGAGCTCCAGAAGTTGTTAGAAGACAGAAGAAGGCGACCTGATTGCTGACAACACACATGCAGCTGAATGCTTGAGGTTCTCACAGGCCTCAACCGCCCCAGAGTTTCAACCACTTACTGAGTGCACTTCCCAGACTCCTCTGCACTAACATTAGCCACTGTTCACTTACTAGAGAAAATGGCTTCTGTTTGACATTCAAACTTGCAGATGGGGCTTTGTGAAGGAGTCTCAGCAGGAGGACTATGTAAGAAGAGCCTCCACTGGATCAGGCCAAGGGCCATCTGGTCCAGCTCCCTGGATCTCACAGAGGCCCCCCAGAAGCCTTGGGGAGCAAGTATGACACCTGCAGGGACCACACTCTGTAACTGGCATTTGGAGGTTGTCCACAGAGAGTCCTCCTGCCTGGAGCCTGTGCTGGTCCTTCTCCTAGGAGTGGATCCCAGCTGGGGGTCAGGAGGGAAGCCTGGGCTGGGACTCCCTTTTGCTGCCCCTGCCCAGAGTGGCTCCAAAGGGGGCTCCCTGCAGGACTCAGTGCTGCCCCCTCCAGCTACGCCACTGGAGATGCTCAGCATGCAGAAGGCTCTGCACAGGATCAGGGCTTCTCCCCTCCAGGCAGCTCTACTCGCAAGTAACTCCCTTGCAGTCAGTGACCTGCTCCCCTCTGGTGTCTGCAACAGAGTATCCAGGCTGGGATCCGCTTCCTTCCACCTGCAGGCAGAGCTGGGCGGGAGCGTAGCTGGAGGGGGGCGAAGGAGCTATGCAAGGGGGGAGGGCAGGAGGGAGCGCAGGGGAGTCTGGACAGGAGGAGGAGAGACCTTCCTACTGCAGAGACCCTCTCTTCCTCTTCCTCCTCTCCCCTGCCTGGCACTGCGAGGGTTAATAGGATGGGGAAAGGAGAAGGGCAGACCCTTCCTGAACTGCCCTCCACCCCTTCTTTCTTTCTTTCTTTCTTTCTTTCTTTCTTTCTTTCTTTCTCATGGATCCCTTCCTCCTCCTCCATCCCTGCCCAGGAGCCGCATCCTTTGAGGAGCATCCCAGGGAGTCCTTCTGGGTCAGCAGGAGGGTCAGTTCTGGGGGTGGGAGTGGAGGCGGTGGGGAGAGAGAAGAGAATTGCGAATTGGTTCTTAGTGGTGCCTCCATTACAGAAGGAAGACACTCCCCAAATTTCACACTTCTAGGTCCAGAGGTTTTGCTTGGGCGCTAATGAGTTAGTCAGTGAGTGATTCAGTCAGTGACTCTTCAGTTTTATCTAGTGTTTTATTTGTTGTCAACATCTTTTAAAAGGTCAAGGTGTCCCCCACAGTCATGCTGGTCGTGACTGACTGTAGGGTGCGGTGCTCATCCCCATTTCTCAAGCCTTTAGAGCCAGAGTTGTCCAAAGACACATCTGTGGTGAAGGGGCTGGCATGACTGCCAAAGGAGCATGAAACACTGTTTTACTTTCCCACTGAAGGTATATCTGTTGATCTACTTGTATTTTCATGCTTTCAAACATTGGCAGGAGTTGAGTTAAGGACAGGATTTCATTCCATCTTGTAGGACCCGCGTCCTAAACCCTGGCCTACAATACGGCAAAAGTTGTTTTTCCCCTGCTGTACCACAGAGTGGCAGACCCCTGAGAACTGGGTGTTGAACTCTAAATCAGGGTCTATTACCCAAAATAGTAGAATTATTATTGTGAATCTCCCCTTTGCGGAGGAAGGGAGGTTGGCACTTGTCATAGCACAGGTTGCTCCTCCACTCCTGGAGGCAGGCTGGACTTGGACTTCTCCTTTGCGGAGGGCACCCCAATGAGCTAGAAAAATGGAGACCCCCAGAAAAACGGAAAAGATGTGCTAGAAAAATGGCTCAGGAAAGAGACTTAGATAGCATAGCATATTGATGAGAGCCCAGGCACCTCAGTCCTTAGAGCATCAGACTTTTAATCTGAGGGTCTTGGGTTCAAGTCCCCGCTCTGGCAAAGCTGGCTTCCCTATTAATAAAAAGACAGTATGGGGGTGGTATTTCAATACTCCCCAAACAAATAAACAATTTACTAAAATAATAGTTGGATGCAGCATAGCATAGAGACAATAGAATAAGCCAGGAAGCGAAATAGGCAGAACCAGCCAATATCAACCAGCCCCACCAGACCAGTATCCACCAGTTATTAAGGCCATGTCTGATCTTCTGAGGTGGGCCGAGTGTCATCCCTCCTTTCTCCTTCCTCCTAGAAGAGGAGAGTCATGGTAAGAATTCCACTTACTCTCTTAGGAAGGAGGGAAGGCAGTTATCACTGGAGGGGATGTGACAGAGCTGTCTCCTTACTAAGGGTGGGGAATCAGGCCCCCCTAACAGGACACCACACCAAAAGCACCCTTGGCTGAGGCCGCCTGATGAATTTGGTGGTTCCCTGAACCATTCAGTTGCCCTTCCATCTTGCTGAACTGCTGCCGGCTCAGCCAGTGGTGGCCACATTGGAAACTCCTGCAAGATGTTCCACTTTGAGTGATAGGAGGAGGTTCTTGGGCCAGGTCAAGAGCAGAGAGGCCTTCTTCATCATGGATCCCCCTCACCATCATGTTGTCCATTCTTACAAAGAACATGGGCTGCCCGGAGAACTTCCTGAAATTGCACCAGAGCCCCGTGGCTGGCCCTGAACACCAACCAATTGAAAAGATGCTTCACCTCCTGAGGGGACCATTTGCCCAGAGAAGATTGCCCCCCATGTGTGTACCCTGAAGACTGTCTTCATTGTATGAAGTGGGGGTGCAAGGAGGTTTGAAGGTGTCGAAGACAGAATCGAGATCAGTGTACTATGTTGTGGCAAGATAACATAAGGCTTCATAGCCTGGCAAAATCCATGAGCTCCACTGTAGAATTTTCTCTGGTCTCGACATAGGACTCTTAGACCCTAAATCAGGGTCTGTTACCATATTTCTGGCTTATCATTTTTTTTCCTTCTCAAGGGGGGGAATGTCTGTGCTGCTTATGGAGTGATGGGGCCAGTCCTGGAGCAGCTTCTGCAGCTGTTCTCTGTCTCTCTGGGCAGGGCATGCCCATGGGCCTTTCTCTCTTTCTCCACAACAGCTTACTGAGAGATAGTCTCTGAGTGAAGCTGTGATCCTGTATCTCCTTTCCAGGGACCCAGTCATTATGAGCTCACAACTGACTAGGCATCTAAGAACCCACACGGGGGAGAAACCTTATAAGTGCTTGGAGTGTGGAAAGAGCTTCAGTACGAGTGATAGCCTCACTACCCATTATAGATTCCACACAGGGGAGAAACCCTATAAATGCTTTGAGTGCAGCAAGAGCTTCAGTAGGGTACAAGAATTTACTGTGCATCTAAGAACCCACGCAGGGGAGAAACCATATAAAAGCTTCGAGTGCAAAAAGAGTTTCAGTCAAACTGGAAGTCTGACTTTGCATCTAAGAACCCACACCGGAGAGAAACCATATAAATGCTTTGAGTGCAAAAAGAGCTTCAGTCAGAACTCAAAGCTGAATGTGCATCAAAGATCCCACCAACGAGAAGCCATAGAACGCCCTTGTATTTCTTCTCATGAACAAATGTACGAATCTTAGAGCAGGTTTGATGTGTAGTGTTTAAAATGCTACTCAGATAGCTAAATACTATTGTGAACTTACTTATAACCCATTTTCCCCTGTTCCTCTCAGAACACCAGAGATTCTTTCCATATTCGTGGCAGAAGGACATACATGTGTAAAAAAAGAAAAATTACAGAGAACATGAAAAGGGGCTTAATTAGATGTCGTTTGCTCAAAACCAGGCTACCTTGACAGCATTTTTCCATTGCCAGCATAAGGTCTTTGTGCCTCCAGAAGGGCACCATATGCACTGGAGCATAAGAAGGACATCACTCTCAGGTGCAGGGATATAGCCAGAGATGAGGAGCAGATGCATGCCGCCCCTGGGTGACGTGCCAAAGTGGTGATGTGTTTGGCACTCCTCCGGCTGCCCTGGGTAAGACTGCTCTGCTTATTGTTCACTTTGATTTTATTGTTAACTTAGGTTTATTGTTCACTTTGATTTTTTTCTCTATTTTTGATATTAACTGTACTTTGAATCCATCTGAATTTTCATGTAGCTGACCATGTAGTGCTCGTGTTCTTTTTATTTGTATGCTGGTCTGTGACTGTCATTAGGATAGATTGATTAATTCACCCTCCCCTAACTCTTGTGCTGGGAAGGTGTGAGGGGACGTGGGGGGGGGGGCATGGGAAGGGAGGGAGAAGCAGCAGGAGTTGCGAGTGTGTGAAAGGACAGGCCAGCCAAAGGGAGAAGTGAACAGGTCAAAGACCCAAAGGAAAAGAGGGGTGTCCAGAGAGGGGGCCTGCTTTCCAGAGTCCCTTGAGTTCCAGCCAGCACTCGGGAAGCTGTTCATGTCCCCTTCCCCACAGTCAAGATTCCCAGGCAGCTCCTGCCATGCTTTGCCCTGAGAAACCCTGGCCAGTCACTCCATGGGTTGGAAGAGACGCCTCCTGTTGAGGGAGCAGAGCCTGTGATCCTGGAGGCAGCTGGAGTGACGTGATCTCACTCCAGGGAGGACCTGCCATTATTTGGGAGAGGCTGTTGTCCAACCCTGGTGTTATCTGGCCCAACCCTGGCCCAACCTGATGGCCGAACCCATCCAACGTCCTGGGCAGATCCTTGTAATAAGCCCACCAGAATCAGTGAAAATGGAGTCTGGAAGGAGAGAGCAGGACACAAGTGGACCCTTGAAGAAGGGGCAGGAGCTCAGGATGGGGGCAGCAAAGGGGTTTCACTGGGAGGCTTCCTAAAGCCCAGAGCTGGGTGAGGGAGGGTGGAGATAACTGGGAATGCCCTCTGCAGCCCGTCCTGGATGGACACAACGGAAGGGTCTGCCTTGAGGTGGAGAGGGATGGCTGGTGCTGCTGACCCTCTTCCCATCTCCACCTCTGAGGACCCTTTTGGGCAAGAACTCTTTGCCCAGCAGAGCAGGCTGGCTAGAACTGGAATTAGTCCCCTCGTCTGTCACTCCCCAAGCTGGGCAGCCTCTCAGTATTTCTCAGCCAGAATACGTAAGAACTGAGCCTCCCTGTACCGAAAGAGCTGCCACATCTCCGTATGAAGAACAGAAGAATCACCACCAGACTTTGCCACAGGTGTTGGAACAGCTTCCTTCACCAACCATCTTAGGCCAGGCCGTTCATTTCAATGGATGCCACTTTTGAACTGTTTTCGTTTGGACTGTTACTATTGTGATATCATATAGTTTTGAACAATAAAGTTCTCTCTCTCTCTCTCTCTCTTAATGGATGTCCAAAGGTTTGGGCCAAAGGCTTTTTTCACTTATTTTGAAATGGAAATTTTTAACTGATTCCTGCTCATCTGGACACAAATCCCAATGTAATAAGTCCCTCTGAAGGAGGGGGTGTTTCTGCCCAGGAGGGGGGCTCACAGAGTGGACCTCACAACCCAAACTTCCCAGTGGCTGAGGGGGACCCCTTGACAGTCTGGCAGCCCCTCAACCTCAGGAGGGACTGAAACCCCTGGTTGGTGGGTAGAAGCAGCTGCAGGGAAGAGGCTGGGTGGTTGTGAAGAGACTGTGAACTCCCCCTGCTGTGCTTGTCCTAACAGAAGCCATTTTCTCTAGTAAGTGAACAGCAGCTAATGTTAATGGGGAGCCTGGGAAGTGCACTCAGTAAGTGGTTGAAACTCTGGGGCGGTTGAGGCCTGTGAGAACCTCCAAGCATTCAGCTGCTTGTGTGTTGTCAGCAATCAGGTCTTCTTCTTCTGTCTTCTAGCAACTTCTGGAGCTCACATCTGATGTGCTTCTCCTCCCCTGGGGGACATGCTGCAGCTGCTGGGCAGTGGGGAGGATACTGTGTGGGTCTGGAAGATGGTGCTGGAATGGACAAGGGAAGGGCTGGGGGTGACCTTGGAAAACATTTCCTTCCTTTTGCTGGGGAGGATCAGCTGCCCATTAGCAAGGGAGGGTTTCCTCTTGCATTGGAGGTCAGTGAAGGGCATTGGCATTACAGGAAGGGGATCCTTTGGGGAAGTGAGTGAGTGGGGGGGGGGAGGAGGAAAAACCAGGCTCACAGCCCTGCCAGGTAGGAAAGGGAGGGGGCTGAGAAGGCAATCCGTGGGAAATCCCCCCATTTCATGCTAGATCTGGGCTCTGCTAGAGTTTGGCATGTTAGGTCTGTGGTCTGCTTTGGGGCAGCTGCTCCTGCATGGTGTATATTGGGGGGGGGGAGTTGATGTAGCAATAGAAGATGTGCCAGAAGGGGCCATTCAGCAGTGAAGAGGGTGCCAAAGAACAGCCATGGTGTCATCCCCTCGTCACCACTTCTTTCCTTCCTAGAAGGCCAGATCCAACGCAACAAACACCTATTACACAACCCTGGGTGCACAAACACCCATTAGAGAGGCTCAGTGAGGATGGATTGTGTGAGCTTTTTGAGCACATGGAAAGTGCACTCTGAGCATTGCCTGCCTCGTTCAGCCTCCTGTCACTGCTTTGTTGCATCAGATTGCTGGTGTTGCTGCCAGCCAGCAAGGTTCTCCCCCCTCCCAAGTACCACTAGACACCCCTCCAAGTACCACCTTTGGCTTGAGTGCCACAGGATGAGAAACAGTGGCTGTTCTTTGCTTTCTGAACCTGACAGGCTGCAGTTTCCTGTGTTGCATTTTCTTTCATTGTATGTATTGAATGTTGTGTATATCTAATATCTAATGTTGTGTGTTATTCTTTGAAACCTCTTGATTTCAAGAGGCAGGAGGGACGGAAATTGCTGGATGTTGCCTCTGAGAAGGACCTTCTAGACACCCATGTCCAATGCAGAGGACCAGAGAGTGGATGGTCTCAGATGTTGGTCTCTGGCCATATCGGTGGATGAATACAAGAAAATACCTGAAACCATTAATTTTCTCCAACACCACCATCAAAGGTTAAAGATAATAATATTAATTTGTTAATCCAACATGAAATTTCAGAAAGCAGTCTGCACCTGTACAAAATCTGCAGCCCAATCCCATTGCTTAGTGTGTGGTAGCAGATGGCGCTCCAGAAAGGCACCCATTCCCTGCTGTGGTGGGGACAAAAGGGAAACTGGAGACCAGCATAGGAGGCATGTATGGTATACTGACAGTATGTATATCACTTCCCATGCATGTGGCGGAAGCCCTTTCCAGCTCGGTCTATGGTGGGGCCTGTTTTTCCATACTCTGGCCTAAGTCTCCAGGCTGCCTGTCAGATACCTGGTCGTTTGGTGGTGTTTGTCCAAAGAGAGAAAAGGAGCAGGGGGGGGAAGGCCCCAAAGTGACTGGCCCGAAGTCACCCAGGAATCTTCATGGCTGAGTGAGGATTTGAACCTGTTACTTCCAGATCTGGGTCCAACTCCAGATCCACTACACCAACCTGGCTCTCAGTGATGCTCCTTTTCAATTGTGAGCCAGTTCTTGAGCAGGGTTGCAATCTTAGGCCTACTTTCCTGGGAGTCAGAGCTGCAGAATCTCTTATATTTACTACTGAGGAAACATGCCAAAGAGTATAGAGAGAAAACAGAACCCCCTTTAGAGTTGGAGGGAAATGAAACCCCCTCAGGGGAGGAAAAAGGCCTCCTCTTGTTATGGAAATTGGAGTGAAAATATCCAGAAGAACCCAGAAGACGCTTGTGCAAGCAAGAGATTTCTTTATTGTCCAGACTTCAGTCGGACAAAGTTTTGTCCCTCAAAAAACTGAGTGCCTAGTACATTTTGCACATACAATTTATATCTTTACTGTCACGTAGGCAAACTTCACATAAAGAGATTATTTCTTTGTAACAAAAGGAATTCATACAGGTTAAAAGATTTTATCTCTAGAGCTTCCTGGCTTGGAAAGGAACAGAATGGGGAAGGACAGATAGTTACACAGTTCACAATGGAAAACATTCACTGTTATCCAGCACCTATAGGTTTTACATTTACTGATCCATCTGTGCTTCCGTTTACACAAGGGGAAAGAATTAAAATCTTATTTTAATTTTATAATCTTTAGGCTTCAAATAAGTCCTTCTATCTTGCCTGACAATTAATATTTCCATTACACTGCTTTCTTTCCTTCCGCGAAGCTGTTTCTATTCTGTTTCAAAATAGCGCTCTTGTCTAGCGCTTGCAGGGTTAACTGAGGACAACGGGGGAATCCCCTACTAGTTCCGCTGAGATAAGCAGACTTTACAAGTTTCAAGTGGGCTAACTTCCTCTGATGGCTGTGGGTGTGGCACAAGCGGTTAAGGTGCTGCGCCTGTTAACCAGCAGGCCAGGGTTCGAGACCCGGGTCAGCCCCATAAGACAGGGTGAGCTCCTGTCCTTAGCCCAGCTCTGCGATGCAGCTGGATCCAATCGTATTGGCTCTGCCTTTCCATTGGACTAATTCAGTGGCGTGGAGAGGGGGGATTTGCTGCTTGGGTAACAGCCTATCCTCCATAACAATCCAACCCAGGCTTTCGTGCTTCGCATGCAGCATATGCAGCGCTGAGCACGATACCATAGTCTTTCAAGACTGACGGAGGCCTGCTTTTTAACTTCCTCTGACCGCAACAATGTCTGGACTGGCAGCACGCAATGAGGCAGTGTATTGTGATGTCCTAATCCTCTCTCCGGGGGAGCTAGTGAAAGCCTATTGAGGCAAAGCGAGCCTCCAGCCAGCATCTGATGCCTGTCTTATGGGCAATGAATGATTCCAAGGGTTTCAAATAATTCTAATAAATTCTAAAATCTAATATCTAGCTTCTTCCATTACACTCTCAGTAATGGAGATTAAATCCCCCTCAAAACGGGAGGGAAACAAAGCCTCCCACACAGAATTGTCCTCCAGCCACGAGTAAGTGGACCGTACCTGTAGGAAGTCAAAGCAAATAGAGTTTGCCAAGGTGGGGGCCACCATTTTGGCCACTCTCAGTCCTCCTAGTCATAAAGGAGAGAGACGGATAATTTTTTTTAAAAAAAGTTTAAAAATTCAAGATGTTGGCCAATAACATTTTGTAACCCCCCATGTACTCTTGTGACCCCACAAAGGGGTTACGACCCACACTTGGAGTACTTCTGGTGTAGCCTGAGCTGGAGAACTAAGAGCTTCAGATAGGAGGAGGAGGAGGCAATAGAAGATGTGCTAGCCTGGAATGGATGCTGCCCCCCATCTTGCCCAATGTCAAACTTTCATGTCAATGAAAGTTGAGCAGCAACCCCCTTTTGAGCAGCAACCCCCCCCCCCTCCACAGAGACATATTATGTTGGGATTTGTGTCCAGATGAGAAAGGATCAGTTCAAAATTTCCATATGAATATTTCCACTTTGGCCAAAATTTACACTGTGGCCCAACCATTTGGACATCTTTGAAAAAAAAAGAAAGAGAGAGAGAGAGAGAGAACTTTATTGTTCAAAATCATATTATATCACAATAGTAAAAGTCCAGACACAAAACAGTTCAAAAGTGCATCCATTGAAATGAACAGCCTGGCCTAAGTTGGTTGGTGAAGGAAGCTGTTCCAACGCCTGCAGCAAAGTCTGGTGGTGATTCTTCTGTTCTTCATATGGAGATATGGTGGCTCCTTTGCGCAGGATTGTGTGCAATTATGTCCACTTCTGGTCCAATTGTGTCCTGTACAGTTGTGCCAGCTGGGCACAAAAGCAATCTTGGCCAACATGACCTTTATCCACATGATGGTCTCAGCCCTAACCTAGCTGGTCTCCAAATGCATTCCTGCATTAGAAATATCTTCAGGTAGTTCAAGCACTCCTGAGAATTGGTCTGTATGAGGCCTGGATGGGATAGTAGGCACTGGCCTCCATTGAGCACCATATACTGTAGCAGTTGTGCCAGTACTTGGTCTTCAAATAATTCTGGAGCTACTAGGAACTAATGACCTCCTTTAGCGCATTTAAATTGAAATATGGTGGAGGAGCTTCTCTGAGCATTTAATGCCACGTATTTAACATGTGCTGTTCGAGAGCCAGTTGAATTAAAACTAACACCAACATACTTAAAATGGGTCACTTGCTCAGTTTTATGAATGTTGATCTTCCAATTGGACCTCCTGAAAAAGGCCAAGATCCTAGTTTCTTGGATGATGAATCAAGAGCTGGCTTTTTAGTAGTATAGGGTCTCAGAGATCCCAACGCTATTTACAGACCAATAAGAGTCCTTGAGATATATCAGCAACATCTGCATGGAAAAGGGCAATTAAATGATTCCCTGAAAGCTTCATGGGCTGAAATTCTGTGTAATTTAATGAATTTCACAGGCTCTGAATTTCAGTCTCTCTCACTGATCATTTCATTGACCTCTGAATGGACTTAGAATGAAGGAAGGTTAGAAAGTCCATTGAAAGACCTCTGAATGTCCACTGCAAACATACAGGGCTGAAGGCACCTGGCCAGGGGCGCATCAAGGGTAAACATTTCCACCAGGACTGCGCTTGTGCCACCCATGGCACAGGCGCAGTGCACCTCCGAAGCCGTCCATTGGCACAAGCGCTGTCACAGCACTCAGATTCCTCTGCTCCAAGGAGGAGCACCATTTCTTCTTGGAGGGGAGGAATCTGAGTGCTTTGTGCCCAGTTAGCATGCCCAGAGTTTCCCCTCATGCGCAGCTGGCATGGAGCATCAGACTGTTCCACACTGAGAAGAGGCAGGCTGCTCTTTCCTGGAGCGGAGCAGTCTTAGCCCAGGGCAGCCGGAGGAGTATCAGACTCCTCCAGTGCATCACCACTTGCTCAGGCCACCCATGGCCAGCACGCATCTGCTCCTCAACTCTGGCTACACCCCTGCACCCGACAGTGATATCCTCATATGCTCCACTGCACATGGAGCCCTTCTGGAGGCACAAAGACCTTCTGTTGACAATGGAAAAATGCTGTCAAGATAGACTGATTTTGAGCAATTGACATCTAATTAAACCCTTTTTCATGTTCTCTGTCGTTTTCTTTGTTTTTCCCCATTTATGTGCTTCTGACACGAATAAGGAGAGAACCTCTTGTGTTCTGAGAGGAAGAGGGGAAAATAGGTTACAAGTCAGATCACAATAGTATTTATCTGTCTGAGCAGCATTTTAAACACGACATATCAAACCTGCTCTAACATTCGTATATTTGTACATGGGAAGAAATACAAGGGAGGTCTATGGTTTCTCTTGTTGGTGGGATCTTTGATGAATCTTCAGCTTTGAACTCACACTGAAGCTCTTTCCACACTCTATGCATTTATAGGGTTTCTCCCCTGTGTGGGTTCTTAGATGCACAGCCAGAGTTGACCTGTCACTGAAGCTCTTTCCACACTCTATGCATTTATAGGGTTTCTCCCCTGTGTGGGTTCTTAGATGCACAGCCAGAGTTGACCTGTCACTGAAGCTCTTTCCACACTCTATGCATTTATATGGTTTCTCCCCTGTGTGGGTTCTTTGATGCACAGTCAGCTGTGAGCTCCTTCTGAAGCTCTTTTTGCATTCGAAGCATTTATATGGTTTCTCCCCTGTATGAATTCTTAGATGCACAGTGAGTTCATGTTTCCTCCTGAAGCTCTTTCCACACTCCAAGCATTTATATGGTTTCTCTCCAGTGTGGTTTCTTTGATGCACAGTCAGCTCTGAGCTCATGCTGAAACTCTTTTTGCACTCAAAGCATTTATAGGGTTTCTCCCCTGTGTGGAGTCTATAATGGATAGTGAGGCTATCACTCGTACTGAAGCTCTTTCCACACTCCAAGCACTTATAAGGTTTCTCTCCTGTGTGGGTTCTTAGATGTCTAGTCAGTTGTGAGCTCATAATGAAGCTCTTTTTGCACTCAAAGCATTTATATGGTTTCTCCCCTGTGTGGGTTCTTTGATGCACAGTCAGCTGCGAGCTCCTACTGAAGCTCTTTTGGCACTCCAAGCATTTATAGGGTTTCTCCCCTGTGTGGGTTCTTTGATGCACAGTCAGCTGCAAGCTCCTACTGAAGCTCTTTTGGCACTCGAAGCATTTATATGGTTTCTCCCCTGTGTGGGTTCTTCGGTGCAAAGTCAGACTTACATTTTGACTGAACCTCTTTCCACACTCCAAACATTTATATGGTTTCTCACCTGAGTGGGTTCTTAGATGCAAAGTCAGACTCCAACTCTGACTGAAGTTCTTTCCACACTCCTTACATTTATATGGTTTCTCACCTGAGTGGGTTCTTAGATGCAAAGTCAGACTCCAACTCTGACTGAAGTTCTTTCCACACTCCAAGCATTTATAGGGTTTCTCCCCTGTGTGGGTTCTTTGATGCACAGTAAGTTTATCTTTCCCATTGAAGCTCTTTTCACACTTCAGGCATTTATATGGTTTCTCCCCCGTGTGGGTTATTAGATGCACAGTAAGTTCATTTTTCCTACTGAAGCTTTTACCACACTCCAAGCACTTATATGGTTTCTCCCCTGTGTGGGTTCTTTGATGCACAGTCAGCTGTGAGCTCCTACTGAAGCTCTTTTTGCATTCGAAGCATTTATATGGTTTCTCCCCAGTATGAATTCTTAGATGCACAGTAAGTTCATGTTTCCTCCTGAAGCTCTTTCCACACTCCAAGCATTTATATGGTTTCTCTCCAGTGTGGTTTCTTTGATGCACAGTCAGCTCTGAGCTCGTGCTGAAACTCTTTTTGCACTCAAAGCATTTATAGGGTTTCTCCCCTGTGTGGAGTCTATAATGGATAGTGAGGCTATCACTCGTACTGAAGCTCTTTCCACACTCCAAGCACTTATAAGGTTTCTCTCCTGTGTGGGTTCTTAGATGTCTAGTCAGTTGTGAGCTCATAATGAAGCTCTTTTTGCACTCAAAGCATTTATATGGTTTCTCCCCTGTGTGGGTTCTTTGATGATAAGCCAGACCTGAGCTATGACTGAAGCTCTTTTTGCATTCTAAGCATTTATAGGGTTTCTCCCCTGTGTGGGTTCTTAGATGAGCTGAAAGTATGGATTCAAATTTGAAGGTCTTTCCACAGTGAGCACATTGTTTAATCTTCTTTCCAGTGTCTTCTTCTGGTCTGACTGGGAGGATGTTGGAGTTGCCAGAATCCTGAGAGTCAGACTTCCTTCTCCGTTTCTTGTTCTTCTCCTGCTTCTTTGATCTGTCCTGAAGTGCAGGTTTCTGCCTCCTGCGGCTCCTCCTTTCGGAAGAAGAATCTGTACTCTTGCTAGTTGTTTCATGGAAAGGAATCCCCTCACTTTCCCCTACTCTGGAATATTCCTCTTTGATCTCTAGTTTATGGAGACAGACAACGAGTTCCCTCCTCCAGCCAGTGGTCGGTCTCTCCTCCTCCCTCCCTGCTCCGTCTTCATTTCCCAAAGGCTGTGCCTCTTCTCCAAGCAAGGCCATGTCCAACGACCCCCTACTTGGCTCCCTCAAATCCCCCTTTGGTGTCTGGAAGAGAAAGAGACTCCTGATTAGCAGTGCAATGTTAGTGGCATCTCTGAAGCACAAGTCTGGAGCTGTCTGGTCCAAAGCATATACCAATGGATGTCCTGCCACTGACTGGGTCCCTGGAAAGGAGATACAGGATCCCAGCTTCACTCAGAGACTGTCTCTCAGTGGGCTGTTGTGGAGAAAGAGCACAGTTGTGGCTGCTTGACATGTTCCAGCCTGAACTGGTCCTGGGATGGAGGCTGCTTAGTTAGATCACCAGAGGAGCATTATGAGAAATGCTCTTTTACTGTATTATATTTGTCATTAATTTAACGGTCCAAATATGTTGATCAGAGTCCCTGATTTCGCTTCGCCCTCTCATTTCTATAAGCAACCTTGTGGCCTACAACCAACTCTTCCTGTATCCCATTCTCCTTTGTTAACTACTCTGCCTTCCAGCATAACTACATCCTGCCATTTATATGCTAATGCTAAGTCAGTTTAATGAGGGGGTCCCTTCCTCTTTCCTCCTGCATCTAAAATTCTCCATTGCTATGGCTATGTGGGCTAATAGCCCCTTCCCTGTATCTCCCTTTCCAAAATCTTGACCACACACAGGTGGGTTTGCTCTTCTCTGTTCTGGTCCTGTTTGGGTGATGGTCTTCAGGCCTTCCCCTTCCTGTAACAGCCCCTCCCCAGTTCTGCCCTTTATTAGGTGACCACAACTAGCTGAGTATGTCCCTCTTGGACCTAGGGTAGAAAAAACCTGCCTTCTATTGTTCTGTCTCTTTTTTCCTTTTCCAGGTAGCTGTGCTGGTGCTGATTGTCCCCTTTCCTTTTGTCCTTCCCAGATGCTTTCCCTTTCCTCTTCTCCCCTTTGCCTCCAGCTATTCTGAACCCCCTTTTCCTTTGGTACACACTATGGAAGAAATAGGTGCACCTCATGCATCATGCTATTGAATGTATGTAATATTACTTTATGCTTTATGACAATAAAGTCTGTTCCTTTGTGACATTTTCCCTCAGTGGTTCTCTTTCTAATAAGCGTATTTTCTTTGCATGACAGTGTTTTGAGTCCTTGCCCAAGTCCTGCATGTAACTAAGCAGAAGCAAAAGCTAATTCCCCTCATTTTAAAGACCTCTTTGGTAACAGGAGGGCTTCCTCCTAAACCCTCACAGGCCTGTCGGCATCTTTATTGTCATGCTCCCATCTTAAGAAAGCCAAAACCCCTATAGTTTTGTAGTGTGGGGCTGATCCGTGGCCTATTTCTTTCTTAAATGGCTTGTAGATTGCACTGATTTCAATGCAATGTCAGCCATTCAAGGAGAAATAAGAACCAAGCCAAACCTCTATCTACAACCTGACTTTCCTTTTTCGAGCCATCTGCTCCAAGCTCTGGCCATTCCCGCACATGGGAGGGTAGCAGAAATGGTAGCGTGGAGTGGAGGTCAAAGCATCGGATGACATCTGAGGCCAGGGGAGGCTTTGGTTGAAAGCAACAAGCAGAGACTCAGGAAACCTGTGGTTGGGGAAGAACTGTGCACCCTGCAGTCTGGCCACTGCTGCACATGCCTTAGTCACATCCACAGCTCCATTCCTTTGAAGCCTGAAAGCTCTTGCATTGCAACCATCACATCCCTTTGGTCCCTGATCTCCCTCCTCCTCTCTCTTCCTCCTTCTTCTCTTTGTTCCCCCATCCCTGCCTTATGTGCAGATGAAGGAATTAATGCTTTGAACAACCAGAGCTGAGTGCAGATCACAGATGCTGTGAAGCCTGGATGGGTTTCCATCTTCAACGTCCCCCTCCAAAGAGAGGCAGGCTGGCACGTGTGGGTTGCAGGCCCCAGTGAAGGTACAGGGTATGGTTCTGTCTGTGCCACCTCCAAGAGGCTATGGAGGGAGAAAAACACACTGCCAAAGTGATCAGGGGCTGGGAAGAAAAGAGGAAATAAAACACAGTTTGGAGAGAGAGAACCACAAAAAGTATCATCCCCCCACCAAAAAACAGCAGTGATCCACTTACTGCTTCTATACCTGGCACAGTGCTGGATTTACGCATGAGCTAAACAAGCTATAGATTAGGGCCCCACTCTCTTGGGCCCCCAAAAAAAGAAAATTATAAAAAAACTCCTTAATTTATTTGCCATTTTTTCAATGCATTTCTTATTAGAATTCTACAGAGCATCCTTAAAAGCCCCAACAGATTTCAGCTGAGCCAGTGTCTGTCTGGGAACAGTCTCAATGCCAGGAAAAGGGTGGATTTGGGGGGAAAGGGGGCTTTCCCTCCCTCCATGTGCTTTGCAGGAGGCTCCGGGGAAACTCCGTTTATTTTTCTTTTCCTTCTTAGCCTACAGATACCCGATTGCTTGTCAGTTTGCTTGTCTTTCTCATAGTTTCCATGGGAAGAGACACCCCCAGAATACAAGGCTCTGTTTGGAGTATCCTTGTCCCTTCGTGGAAGAAAGTTTCCCAGCATCGTGTTTGGCATTGCCTGGCTTTGTCTTCTCCTGATTTCCTAGATGGAGGGTTCCTGGGAACCCTCATGCTTTGAGGTTTTATTTCTTGCACATTTTGCTGGCTCTAGAGCAGGGGTCCTCAAACTTTTTAAACAGGGGGCCGATTCACTGTACCTCACACACTGTTGGGGGCCGGACCCTGCGGGCGGAAGGACATTATTTTCTCTATGCTATGCTGCCTAATGCTCTTTCCTCAGCCATATTTTTAGTATTTCTGGGAGTGACTCCATTGTTCTAGCTTGTTGAGTGAGACTATGGGGTGCTCTCCCCAAGGGAGAAGTCCATGTCCAGACTGCCACCTGGGGTGGAGGAGTAACTTGTGCAGTGCTGAGTGCCATCTTTCCTTCCTCCTCAAAGATGAGATTCAGGGTAATAATTCAGCTATTTTGGGTAACAGACCACGATTCAGAGTTAAACACCCAGTTCTCAGGGGTCTGCCACTCCTTGGTACGGCAGGAGCAAAACAGCTTCTGCCATATTATAGAACGGATTATAGATTATGGATTATAGATGGAAGTCTATGCTCCAGCAGCCACTATGGGTGCACTTGGAACTAGACTAATCAAATAACTGGCACTGATCTGAGTAGAACCACGTAAGACTTTCAGGAGCAGGAGGAAAGGATCCTGACTTTCACAGCCAGATCCAGCGGCAGCCTGGTTCACCCTCCCTGTGCTCTCCTGGGCCTGATCCATCCTCACCCCACTTTCCTGCTCCACCTTCTCTCCATCCTTCTTCTGTCTCTCAAATCCCTTCCTGCCACTCAGAGGGGAAACGTATCACCAAAGGCTCCTGGCGGTCCTCCCAACCAGCGCTTTTCTCCTTCTGCCCACCACAATCTTCAGCAGCTTTGTGACAACCTCTACCTGGCACCAGATTCTTCAGACCGAGGAGAAGCCTATTTACCTCTGGAAAGGTGCTTCTACTACCCCTAGGACAACTCCTATACTCAATGTTAAGGTTATGCCATGGCTCCTATTTGGAGTCCCAATCATTTAGCACAGAAGCGGAAAGAATGCAAGCATCATTTCCATCAAGGATCTTAGGGTGACCCCACTGCGTGTCCTGCTAGCATGAGCCGGGTTCCTCCAATATTGGCACGTCTGTTTTTCAGCTGACCAGATCTGCATCTTGAAGAACATGATTCTGAAGATCTATTCAGATGCTCTCAAAACCTGCTCACCACTGCACCTGCACCTACTAAAAACATGCGGAACTAGACCAGAATATGGGGACTTCCCCAGAGACCCCCAAGCACAGCAGGCACATTTGCATCTCAGAAACCATGTCCTTCCAGCTTTGAAGGCCTGGAGGTGGGCAGGGCTCAACTCTGTGCGTGTGGTGCAGGGGCACATGAAGCCCTGATCCATGTACTTTAAGAACATGAGAAGAGCCTCTGCTGGATAAAGCCAAAGGCCTATCTAGTCCACCTTCCTGTACCTCACAGCTTCCCACCACATCCCTGTTCAGGGAGCACACGTGACACCTGCATCCAGGTGTGCCCCCTCTATCTGGCAATCTGAGGTTGTCCACCTCCACACACCTTCCTCATGGCTTATCAACTGTAAGGTTCTTTCCTCAAGGAATGTGTCCAATCCTTCTTCAAGGCTGATCTTCCCGAGGGGGACAGCAGTGCTTGACATGGGATAAGGAGCTGGATGGTTGGAAGGGTTGACTCACTGTGTGACCCACCAGAGGAACTGGAGGTGGCCACAGTAATTGAATCTCTTCACTTTGACCCCATAATATGTACTACATATTATACCAGACTCTGTAGATATTTATTTTATTCCAATAAAGGTAAATATACCTGCTATCTGGAAAGGAGAGACACTGAGAAACGCACCTGGAAATTTGTGGGTATTTGACAGAGTTCCTCTCTGCTGGGGAGTCGTTCGGGGCTGGATCTTTCCTGCGCAATTGCTGAGAGACTCCCCCTGCTACGTCCTCTTCAGTTCCTTCTCCTGAGAGCACCAACTTTGCAACACCGTCTCTGGGTCTTCTGGATCAGGAAGGGATTGAGAGGGTCCTCTTTGGCTGCAAAGACCAGGTTTTCCTTAGGATTTTTATTGCAAACACTAAACATGTTGACATAGGCTGTGGTGGCACAAGTGGTAACAGGCAAGGGCTTGTTAACCGGCAGGCCAGGGTTCAAGACGCGGGTCCTACAACATGGGATGAGATTCTGTCCTTAACTCAACTCCTGCCAATGTTTGAAAGCATGTAAATGCAAGTAGATAAACAGATATACCTTCAGTGGGAAAGTAAAACAGCATTTCATGCGCCTTCAGCAGTCATGCCAGCCCCATCACCACAGATCTCTTTGGATAACCTGGCTTTAAAGGCTTAAGAAAATGGGATGGGCACCGCACCCTACAGATGGTCATGACTAGCACAACTGTGGGGGACACCTTTACCTTTTAAAAGATGTTGACAACAAATAAAACACTATATAAAACTGAAGAGTCACTGACTGAATCACTCTCTAACAGATCCGTATCCAGCCAAAACCACCGGATCTAGAAGCGTTAAATTTGGGGATTGTCTTCCTTCTGTGATGGAGGCACCACTAAGAACCAATTTTGGGAAATTCAAACTGGCAGGGGGTGAAAAGGGGTGCAGGGGTTTTCACCCTATACTTAACTGCCTGATCAACATTCAGCCCCAACCACTGAACCTAGAAGCAGGAAATTTGGGGAGGGGATTCCTTCTGTGATGCAAGCATCAAATAAGAACCCATTTGATGAGGTGCCTGGCAGGGATGCCCAGTGCCCAGCACTGCCTGGTGGTGCCTGCTGTCTGCAACTGCCTTGCAAAGAAGTCCTGCACAGCCAAGTCCAGTTGTCTGTGGGATGCCTGAAGATCAGTCCTGCCAGGCTGTGGAGGTGGCAGTGGGGCTGGCTGGGGGGAGGAGATGCCAGATCTCCCAGACCTCCACCTCCTGCTCCAGCTCAGGGCAGAACAGAGGCAGCTGTTTTCTGGGGCAGGAAAGGCTGCCCCAGGGGCTCTGAACTGGGGGGTCTTCAGCACTCCTTTCGCTGTCCCCATCCCATCCCTTGGCATCTACCTTTGTCATTCCCCCCCCCCCACCTCTCCTCCCTCCCCCTGGCATCAGCATCAGCTCCCCCAACCTAGGCTCCTCTCTCCCCCAGCCCCTCCACTCCCACCCCCAGAACTGACCCTCCTGCTGCTCCCCAGAAGGACTCCTTGGGATGCTTCTCAAAGGATGCGGCTCCTGGGCAGGGATGGGGGAGGAGGAAGGGATCCACGAGGAGGAAGGAAAGAAAGAAGGGGTGGAGGGCAGTCCAGGAAGGGGTTGCCCCTCTCCTCCCACCATCCTATTAACCCTCGCAGTGCCAGGCAGAGGAGAGGAGGGAGAAGGAGGGAGGGTCTCTAAGGAAGGAAGGTCTCTCCTCCTCCTCCTCCTCCTCTTGTCCAGGCTGCCCCCTTGCTCCCCTGCGCTCCCCCCCTTGCTTAGCTCCTTCGCCCCCCTCCAGCTACGCCCCCGCCCAGCTCTGCCTGCAGGTGGAAGGAATGGATCCCAACCTGGATACTCTGTTGCAGACACCAGAGGGAGCAGGTCACTGACTGCAAGGGGGTTACTTGCGAGTAGAGCTGCCTGGAGGGGAGAAGCCCTGATCCTGTGCAGAGCCTTCTGCATGCTGAGCATCTCCAGTGGCGTAGCTGGAGGGGGCAGCACTGAGTCCTGCAGGGAGCCCCCTTTGGAGCCACTCTGGGCAGGAGCAGCAAAAGGGAGTCCAGCCCAGGCTTCCCTCCTGACCCCCAGCTGGGATCCATTCCTAGAAGAAGGACCAGCACAGGCTCCAGGCAGGAGGACTCTCTGTGGACAACCTCCAAATGCCAGTTACAGAGTGTGGTCCCTGCAGGTGTCATACTTGCTCCCCAAGGCTTCTGGGGGGCCTCTGTGAGATCCAGGGAGCTGGACCAGATGGCCCTTGGCCTGATCCAGTGGAGGCTCTTCTTACATAGTCCTCCTGCTGAGACTCCTTCACAAAGCCCCATCCACAAGTTTGACATTGGGCAAGATGGGGGGCAGCATCCATCCCAGGCCAGGTCCTGGAACCAGGACTGTGATGTAGTGTTTAACACTTGCATTTCACTGTTGGGGGACTCTGAGATACTCCACACTTTCCTTCTGATGTTTCTCCATTCTGAAGGGATTTCTCCTCTTTCCTGAATGCTTCAGACCTGGGGAGAACCCCTTCTTCAGGACCATCTTCAGGACCAGTGTGGAGGCTGCTCTGCAGAAAGGCTGGCCAAAACACACAGAGAAGGACCACAAACTGTTAGCTCAGCATAACCTTCTGTTTGCTTTGGTTTTGCCTCCTCCTCCTCCTATCTGAAGCTCTTAGTTCTCCAGCTCAGGCTACACCAGGAGTACTCAAAGTGTGGGTTGTAACCCCTTTGTGGGGTCACAAGAGTATGGTAGACAAAAACCAGCTGTCAGAATTTATTAGAATTATTATTAGAATTATTGAAATTATTTGATACCTCTGAAATCATTCTGTGGGCTGCCCATAGTAAAGGACAGGCAGCCAAGCACCTTACAGACATTCAACAACGGCTGGGAACACACATTTGCCCCAGGCAAGGCTATCCATCAAAATTCACAGGTTCTCACCAGTTCCCAAGAGAAGGGATTATAACATCACAATGAATTGTCCCAAGTCCTCAAGCACTGTTATTGTCTACAGTAAATGGCCCACTTAAGACTTGTAAAGAATGCTTATCTCAGCAGGAACTGAAAGAAATGTCCTTTCTTTTGCCTAAACCCTGCAGCCTGGACGGAAAGGAAAGCAATGTTAAATGGTCAGGCAAATCAGAAGAACTTATTTGAAGCCCAAAGATTATAAAATTAAAATAAAATTTTAGTTCTTCTTCCTGTGGGAAAGGAAACTCAGATGGATCAGCCAATGTCAGAATACACGTGCTTGATCACCACAAGTGTTCTTCATTGTACTGATGTGTAATGTCATGTCTTGCCACACATTTTTCCCATCTCAGCTCAGGAAGCTTTAAAGATGGAATCTTTTAATCTGTATGAATTCTCTTGTTACCCGTGTGAAAGCAAGGGTATAAAAAAGTGTGTTCAAGTTGTACAAGGGACTCAGTCTTTTTGTGAGACAGAAACTGTCTGACTGAAGTCCAGAGCTCTGAATAAAGAAATCTCTTGCTTGCATCATCATCTCCTGAGTTTTCCCTGCTAGGTACCTACTTCATTCTTATTACAAAGGGATGGAGAAGGAAGAAGGGATCCAGGAGGAGGAAGGAAAGAAAGAAAGAAGGGGTAGAGGGCAGTCCAGGAAGGGGTTGCCCCTCTCCTCCCCCCATCCTATTAACCCTCGCAGTGCCAGGCAGAGGAGAGGAGGGAGAGGAAGGGAGGGTCTCTGCAGAAGGAAGGTCTAGCCTCCTCCTCCTCCTCCTGTCCTCCCTGCGCTCCCCCCCCCCCCCGCATAGCTCCTTCGCCCCCCTCCAGCTACGCCCCCGCCCAGCTCTGCCTGCAGGTGGAAGGAAGCGGATCCCAGCCTGGATACTCTGTTGCAGACCCAGCAGGGGAGCAGGTCACTGACTGCAAGGGGGTTACTTGCGAGTAGAGCTGCCTGGAGGGGAGAAGCCCTGATCCTGTGCAGAGCCTTCTGCATGCTGAGCATCTCCAGTGGCGTAGCTGGAGGGGGCAGCACTGAGTCCTGCAGGGAGCCCCCTTTGGAGCCACTCTGGGCAGGGGCAGCAAAAGGGAGTCCCAGCCCAGGCTTCCCTCCTGACCCCCAGCTGGGATCCACTCCTAGGAGAAGAACCAGCACAGGCTCCAGGCAGGAGGACTCTCTGTGGAGATGCACCTGGATGCAGGTCTCTTCTGTGCTCCGCTCTGGGATGCAGGAAGCTGGACTAGGGGGGCCTTTGGCCTCATCCAGAGAAGGCTCTTCTCATCTTCTCCAGAGTTTCCTCCAATGCTCTCCAAACCTCCAGCAGGACTTTTCAAGCCATCCAGCTGTAAACAGGGACACCTTCTGGCTCTTGACTTGTGAATAGCTGACAAGAGGCAGTGACAGAAAAGTAATAAAAGGAACAACTGCAATCAGGGTTTGCGTGACCCAGTGTGGGATACCAGCACTTCACCCCCATGCCGTGAGCAGGGCATCAGCTGGATGGTGGGCATGGTTATGTGCAATTGCCCCACCTCCATTTGTTTTATGGCCACACATTTGGATAGAATAAGTGGTTTGTTCCATTGCATTTTGCTGCAAATGACGCATCCAACAGTATATAACATGATGGGATTATTCCTAAAAACCAGGATTTTTAGCCATTTTGTTCACCCCTCAAGGGTGCCGCTTTTCTAAACAACTTATTGCAGTGGTTCTGAAGCCATCTAGCTTGGGACCCACTTTGTGTAGAGGGACAACTTGTCCAGGATCCACCAAAAGTGATGTCCACCAAAAGTGATGTCATCAAGAGAACTTCCTCCTAGGGTGATTTGTGCGCGCTCTAGATCAGGAGCCTTCTGGTGTCCTTGGCTTCATCTCAGCCTGTCCTTTCCAGCAGACTAAGGCATGATCATCTACTCAAAAGAAAGCCGTGATATGCCAATTTTTGGGTTTCTGGGTAAGTGTCCCACTAACATGTGCAATTATAATCACCAGTGTACCCCCAAAACATTTAGGAAAACCGTTCCAGAAAAGGCAACCATTTGAAAAGGTCCAGCCTTTTGTGTCTGGGGAAACCTAGGTCAGTAAAGAAGTTGACCTGCAAGTCTTGGGTCAAGGCTTAGGTGACAAAGAACAATCCACAGATTTAACAACAGCTGAGTTAGGTTTTAAGGTGCAACCAGGCTGTTTGTGGGGTTTGTGGAGAAGACCAACAGAGTGACCCCTGTATTGAACGTATGGGGAGGTACTTGTGCAAGTTTCCCATCTGCGTGGACTCTTTGATGTAGAGTTAAGTTTGTGCTCTGACTGAAGCTCTTTCCACACTCGGAGCATGTATATGGTTTCTCCCCCGTATGGATTCTCCTGTGCCTTATAAGGCTTGACTGATCGCGGAAACTCTTGCTACAGTCTGAGCATTTATACGGCCTTTCCCCTGTATGCATTCTCTGATGCGCGCTGAGGCTTCCCCTGTGACTGAAGCTCTTCCCACATTCCAAACATTTATAGGGTTTCTCCCCTGTATGGACTCTCTGATGTTGAATAAGGCTTGGCTTATCGGAGAAGGTCTTGCTACAGTCCGAGCATCTATGAGGCTTCTCCCCTTTGTGAATCTTTTGATGCCGAATAAAGTTTGTGCTCTTGTTGAAGCTTTTCCCACACTCCGAGCATTTATATGGCTTCTCCCCTGTGTGGATGATTTGATGGGAGGCCAGGTGGGCACTCTGACTGAAGCTCTTCCCACACTCCAAGCACTGGTAGGGTCTCTCCCCCGTGTGAATGATCTGATGTGAAATTAGATGGGCGCTCCGACCAAAGCTCTTTCCACACTCCAGGCATTTGTAGAGTTTCTCCCCTCTTTGGCTCCTTGTATGCTTTGCAGGGCTTGTTTGATCACAAAAGCTCTTGCGAAACCCTGAGGGTTTATATGGTCTCTGGCTGGTCTGGGCACTCCGATGGGATCTCATACCTGTGCCGGGATCATCACACTCGTCACACTCCAAATACACATTCAATTTCTCCCCTTTGGGGAGCATGTCCGATTCTGTTAGGTTTCCATTCTCACCAAAACTCTTCTCCAAGGTTATACTTTGGTGGGGTTTCTCTTTGTGCTCACCAAGGCAGGTGTTAATTATATTTTCCATTTGGCTTTCTTGTTGGTCTGGGATTTCATGGAAATCATCTCCCTGCGAAGGAAGTGATCTCTCCTTCTCTGTGAGGTTTCCCTCCTGCTTCTCAGATCCACCTACACTCCAAAGGTTCTCTTTCAACTCTTTATACTCAGCATTTTGTGATGATGCCCCAAAGATGACTTCCTTTGTCTCCTTCTTCCACTCATCACCAGCTGCAATTAAGAATAAGATAAGAATATAAGACATTACAAAGCTTTGTCAACCCTCCTGAATTACCGGGTTTTTATTTATCCTATCTTCTGCTGGAACCATCAAGCCAGAGGACCTTCAGGTTACCCACCACAATGTTCTTGTGGATCAGCCGGAGGCAAGGAGAATCCAGGAAGAGCCACATCAGTCCCAATGGGTGCAAACTTTCTGGCAGGAGGGTCACATCATCAGCCCCCCCAAGAAAACCACTAATTTACATTTCAAATTTGTGCACAATTATGTATATTTACATAAATTGATATATTAGAGACAGAACTTATATGAATTAATTAATTAAAACCAATTCATAAATATTTTCTACCACACAGAGCGGATGTGTGCATAGCCTCCCTGGCCATCACCAGTTGGTTGGCCACCCCTGGCCTAGGAACCCCCCTCCCCAGAACTCAGACATAAGAGGTACCTCCTTCCTCTTACCCAACAGTCTGGTGTCTCCAGCCTCCTCCTCCTGCTTGGTTTCCAGGTTTAGTTGCCTTTGATCTCCATCAGATGGAGCCTGGCCTACCTCTGATGGGCTCCCAGCCACCACCTTAAACACGAGCTGCATGGAGAGAGAGGAACCTTTCAGGGCAGGGACAGGTGGGTCAGGCTTGGTGGCTTCTTGGATAGCAACTGGCTTTTGTGCTGAGAAAAACCCAGTCCAGTAATTCCAGTAAAACCCCAGTCCAGAAACCCCAGTCCAGTTATTGCAGTTGGAGAATTGAGACAGAAACATGGAAGATGCAGATTCAAATCTCTCCTTGACCATGAAGCTTCCAGGGTGACCTTAGGCCAGTCAGCCTACCTCACAGCGTTGTTGTGAGGACTCTGCAGGAGGGGATGAAATAAAGCTTGGTAGGCGTAAGGCAAAAGGTGGCATAAATAAAACAAAAATAAAATAAAAATAAAAATAAAACAAAAAATGTGTTTCTGCAAATCTGAGTGTTATAGACAATTTGTAATGGGAGAACATACTGCTTCCTTTTGCTGCAACAGCTGTCAATTGAACGTAATGAAACATTTTGGGAAGTACTCTTGGGATCCTCAACTGAAAGAGTATAGGCATTCCTGTTTGATCCTACTCCTGGTGGCAGCAACCTGCTCTTTTTGGATGGAACCAAGTGATCTGGGAGGTACCTGGTGGTGCATGGGAAGGTCAAGAATCTGCCATGAGTGTTTTATGCATCTGCCCTTTGTACAGGTTGATCTGCAGCAGCTTCATCAGATTACCATATTTATTTAGGGATTTCTACCCCACCTTTCCTTTGCCAGCGCAAATGTTCAGGGTGGCCTACAAAGCTTTGGATCACAATCCTAACCGTATCTACTCAGGTCTTACTCCCTGGACAGTGTCCTTAGGATTGCAACCTACCTAAGTTCCTCCCCTCCTGCTGTCCTCACAACAACTCTATGAGGTTGGTAAGACTGAGAGGGAGTCCCAAGGTCACCAAGGAAGCTTCATGGCCAAGGAGAGATATATATCTACCTATATATATCTACAGCAGGGGTGTCCAACACGAGGCCCAGGGGCCACATGCGGCCCAGGACGAGGATGGATGCGGCCCTCCTGCAAAGCTGGCCACCACCATTGGAAAAACCGGCTTTGTGGCAGCAGCCATTTTCAAATTTCGCGTGCTTCTCTGCGCACTGCCCTGGGCGGCCGCCACAGACCTGGTCTGGGCTGCCTGGCTCCTCCCCCTACCTGCCTCCTGGCAGTCAGAGCGCTTCAGGCCCCTGCAGATCTTGCAGTGCTCACCCACCCACATCCCCCAAAAGCAGCTTCAGCCTCTATCCCAGCTGCTGCCTGCTGCCCTTGAGACCTACTCAGAACTAAGCCCTGTTAAAGTCAATGAGGCTTACTCCCAAGTTGCAGTCTGAGAGCCCAATGATGCATAGGATGTGTTGTGATCCTCTCCAAGCTTTACCTTGGAGATATGCTGCAACCCTAACCATGTCTTCTCAGAAGTAAGGCCCACTGTACCTAGTGGATCTTACTCCCAGGAAAGTGTGTTCAGGATTGCAGCATATCTCCAAGGTTAAGCTTGGAAAGGATCACAGCCCATCCTATGCATCATGCGTCCTCAGAAGTAAGCCCCATTAAAATCAACGAGACTTACTCCAAGGTTTAAAAATGTAGTACAAAATATAGGGCATCCTACATTTTGTCCTACAATTTTTTAAAAAGTTATTAGTGTTTGTGTGCGGCCCAAATCAACTCATCTTCTTCCAATGTGGCCCAGGGAAGCTAAAGGGTTGGACACCCCTGATCTACAGTATTTATATACCGCTTTTCAACTGAAAAGTTCACAAAGCGGTTTACAAGAAAATGAAAAAAATTAATAGCTAATTAATAGCTAATGGGTCCCTGTCCCAAAAGGGCTCACAATCTAAAGCGCAAAAAGAACACCAGCAGAAGCCACTAGAACAGATATTGCTGGGGTGTGGAGGGCCAGTTACTCTGCCCCTGCTAAAGAAAAGAGGAACACTCACTTGAAAGAGTGTCTCTTGACCAGTAAGCAGGGGTATCACCCTAGATCTTGTCACCCTAGATCTTCCAGGTCAACTCCAGAATCACTACACTACACCATCCTGGCTCCGAGCCCCAGGCAGCTCTGGTCTGAGGCCCTAATGAGGACCTTATTGCTCCAACTCCAGACTGGGTTCAACTGGTTAGCAGTCCAGCCAAACAACTCCAGTGGCAAACGTCCTGGAAAATATGGGGGTGAGATGCAGCCCAGTACCCAGCGCATTTATGGCCTACAACTGGATTGATTGAGACCTCAACACCACTCCATCCTTCGTCTTTAGGACCCCATAGATACCACACCAAGAAATGATCTCACCTGATCTCCCTGTCTCTTGGTCTCTTGATGCCTCAACAGGAAATCCTCTGCCAGGCCCACTGCCTGGGCACAGGTCTCTGGACCACATTCACCAACCCAGCTCTGCATTTCTGGTGGAAGGATGGTCAGGAACTGCTCCAGAACGAGCAGCTCCAGGATCTGCTCCTTGGAGTATTTTTCTATTCTTAACCACTCATGGCAAAGTTTCCAGAGTTGGTTGTAAGCCAATTTAGGTCCTTCAGCCTCCTTGTAACAGAAACACCGGAAGCGTTGACGCCGCTTCTCCCTCTTTAGGGCATCACCTTTCAAGAGGGCAACCTTCACCTTCCCATAATCTTCTCTGTCTGTGACCTCCAGCCTCCTAAAGGCCTGCTCAGCTTCTCCACTGAGAGCGGGCATGAGTCGGGTCACCCACTCATCTCTGGGCCACCGGCAGGCTTCAGCCACTTGCTCAAAAGAAGCTAGGAAGGATATCGTGTAATCCCATGGGGTGGGTTGTTTGGACAATGGTGGGTTTTCCAACCCCGAACATGTTGACTCTACTGTCTTGAGGAACTCTTGCCATTGGGCTTCCCGTTGCAGAAGTAAACCATCAACTGGTTCCTGTTTCACTTCTTCGCTTGGTATCACTTGCAGTAATGTCCCCATATTCCCAACCTGAAGGACTTGGGGAGCTTTTCCCATTCCTTCTGAGCCCTTTCCTGGGGTGACATCCTTGTCCTTCATCTTTATCCTTGGATGACTTCACAAAGAGAGAAAATTCCAGAAGTACATCAGGGATCTAAACAAGCATGTTAGGGGTCTCTACCTGGAGAAGAGAGACAGAAATAGAGGACAGAATGAATGAATGAATGAATGAATGAATGAATGAATGAATGAATGAATGAATGAATACACATCATACAACTTGATTATTGCTATTTGCTTTTAGATCTGCTTTTAGATTTGCTTTTAGACCTATATCCTAAAAGCCCCTTGAAATTAAGCCCCTTGCTCCGGAGCAGTTAAGATGACTTTCCATAAGATAATACTAGAGGGTACCGTAACAGCGTGGACCCATAACTGCTATGGATTTTGCCCATAATGTCCATTTTGGAAATATATGCAGAGTATGGAAGTTAGAATCAGTGTATTTTGTATGATCAACTCTACAATAATCCTGAAAAGCAGAGGATAATTTGGATTTTGAATTTTATTATAATTTGGATTTTGTTTGGGTTCTTTGACTGAGATGCTAGCTTTCAGCAGTGCTTCTATAACTGGTTCATAGAGTCATAGAATCCTAGAGTTGGAAGGGCCCTAGTAGGTCATCTAGTCCAACCCCCTGCCTGCAGCAGGAAATCCTCCTAGAGCTTCCCCAACAGATGCTGGTCTAGCCTCTGCTTGAAGACCCTCAGTGAGGGAGAGTCCACCTTCCTTGGCAATCTGTTCCACTGCCGAACCACCCAAACCGTCAGGAATCTTTTTCCGGATATCCAACCAGAATCTCCTTTCTTGCAGTTTGTACCCATTAGTTCTAGTTCTGCTTTCAGAGGCAGCTATGAACAAATGAGCCCCTTCCTCCCTATGACAGCCCTTCAGTTATGCCAGTCATGGTTTTATAATTTTATAATTATAAACTTATATATTACCTCGTATAATTTATATAATTATAAACTGGTTTTATCATTCCTAACATAACTACAAAATTTTATAATGCCTGGTGTCTCATAATAATTTTGTGATGCATTTTATAATGCAGGGTGGTGTGCAAGCGGCACCTCCCCTTGGAATGCCTCCAAAGGGGAGATGGAAGCCCCTTGAAAAACATAGTGCTTTGTCTACCAGAGTGACTTAATGAGGGGCATGTTTATGAATTACTGAGCAATTAGTTTGATTATTATTATTATTGAACCTTTACATAGCATTGAATGAATTAAAGCTGCCGACCCACCCACACTTACCTAGGATTAAGTCCCATTTACTATAATGGGGTTTACTACTGATTAGACAGGAATAGGCTTGGGTTTCTAAGGAACACAGAATTATTATTATTATTATTATTATTATTATTATTATTATTATTATTATTATTATTATTATTATTATATTAATGAATGAATTAAGGCTGCCATCCCATCCACACTTACCTAGGAGTAAGTCCCATTGACTACAATGGGGCTTACTTCCAAGTAGACAGGAATAGGGTTGGGACATACAATTAGCATGATTATCTTTATTGAATTTCTACATATTAGTGAATGAATTAAGGCTGCCGTCCTATCCACACTCACCTAGGAGACTGAGCACAATCCTAACCTGTCTACACAAAAGTAAGGCCCATTGTGTTCAATAGGTCTTACTCCCAGGAAAGTGTCTTTAGGATTGCAGCCTTAGTCCCATTGCCTACAATGGGGCGTACTTCTGAGTAGACAGGAATAGGCTTGGGGCACACAATTAGAATGTTTATTGAATTTCTACATATTAGTGAATGAATTAAGGCTGCCATCGCATCCATCGCATCCACCCTTCCCTAGGTGTAAGTCCCATTGCCTACAATGGGGTTTACTTCTGAGTAGACAGGAATAGGCTTGGATTTCTCAGCAATACAGAGCTGGAATGGCATGGGAAACCCCCTCTTGAGTTGGGGGTCCTTGACTGGGAGGGAATCCTGCTTCCCCTACCCCTTCCCCCTCTGCAGATGTGCCTCCACTGATGGAGGTCTAGTTAATGCTGGGACTGGGAGTCCCGGGGTGCAGCCTGCAGACCCCAGCCCCAATTTCCAGACTGCAGTGGAAGGGAAGCAGCCCCTGCAACTGGACCCTGCTGCTGCTGCTGCTGCTGTTCCCCCCAGCCTGCCTTCCATGGAGGGGGCCTTCCTGCCCTGTTGCACTCACCGGCTGCTGATCAGCACCTCCAGCAGGGACAGAGCCCGCTCCCCGCCCCTCCAGCACAGCTCTGGGGAGAGCCAGCTGGCCTGGCTGCAGGTTCCGGAGCCCGCCCAGGAAGGGGCTGCCCCACTGAGCAGCCTTTGCAGGACTCCCTGGTCTGGACAGGCTCCTCCTGGGAGATCCAGCCTCAGCCTGACCAGCCCTTTTCCATTCCTGGATCTTGGGGCAGGGAGTTCCACCGATCCACTCCTTCCTCCTCTGAAAACAAGCAGTGGCGTAGCTACAGGGGGGCAGCAGTCAGTCTTGGAGGGAGCCTCACCCAGGGTGACCATATGTCTTCTTTTTACAGGACATGTCCTCTTTTTTACCCTGGGGAAAAAAATCTTCATTGCCCTCCTTTTTCTTGTGAGCTGGTCTCAGGAAAGTGCCTGTAGGAAACACACTTTCCTGGGAGTAAGACCCACTGAACACAAAGGGGCTTACTTCTGAGTAGACACGGTTAGGATTGTGCTCATAGTGTTACAATTAACCACATGAAAGCAATATATTTGAATTTTTAGCTTTTATTTTGTCATGCCCTACATTTTTCTTGGGTGTCCTACATTTTGGAGGGGGTTTGTCCTCTTTATTGGTTGTGACATATGGTCACCCTGATTATAGTTTAAATAGCCGTGTTGGGTATGCTTCCTTTAGGAAGAATAGCAGGATATAAATCAAATTAATAAAAATTTAATAAGTAACTGGGTTTAAAATTATCCACATGAAAGCAAGATATACCATGTCCTACTTTTTCTTGGGTGTCCTACATTTTGGGGGCCTTGTCCTCTTTTTGCAGTTATGACATCTGGTCACCCTGGCATCACCCAGGAGTCATTCCAGGTGAGTGGAGCAAAACAGTTCCATACATTCCACTCCCCCCCCCATGGCTCCGAAGAGGTGAGGCCCCTCCAAGATTGACTGCTGTGACCCCCCAACAGCTATGCCACTGCAAAGGACTTCTATTTGTGTATCTCAAAGTCTGAACTCTGCCCCACCACTTCACATGGTCCACTTTTTCCATTTTTCCAGCATTACCAGTGACTTCCAGGTTGGCAAGTGACAAACACCAGTAGAGGCTCACAGTGGAATGGGGGGCTTTTCCAGCATGCCCACCAACCGACCTACAGTGATTCAGTGTCATGATCCTGATTTTGTGGCTGTACAAGAGGTGTCCAGTGGTTCCACAAGTACCACCAGACAGACACATCCTCAGGTACCACTAGTGGTACCTGTACCACTGGTTGAGAAACACTGATCTATTCTAAAGTTTTGTCGTTTTCATTGCCACCCTTCAGTGACGGAGAACCATAATGTGCCATTTTATTTAGCACTTTATGCAGAGAAAGAAGGAAGGCCTCTACTACAAGAAACTTAAAATCCTGAATTTGGGCAAACTACTGCAAGCTAGTGGAGGATAGACTGGCCTGGTATGTTACAGTCCAAGGGGTCACAAAGAGATGGACTTGACTGAACAACTAAACAACAAACACAACAAAGTAAGGGGTGGAGGCAGAAGGGGGGTAGAGGGGGAAGGCAATTCATGCAAGTGATCTGGAAGGCACAACAAGAATGAACATTGATAGGTTTGAGGGAGTAGGATACTTCAGAGGGAAGAAGATGGGTTGGAGGGAGCTGGATCTTTTCCTTCTCACAGAACACCAGGACTGGGGGACATCAGTGTTGGGAGAGTTAGGAAAGGCAAACAAAAATATTTCTTTAACCGGCGCGTAATTGGCCTTTGGAACTCCTTGCCATAGTAGGTGGCAATGGCATCTAGCCTGGATGCCTTTAAGGGGATTGGACTAATTTCTGAACAAAAAGTCCATCACAGGTTATAAGCTATGAAGGGTGTGAGTAATCCCTTATTTTAGAAGTAGGCTATCTCACAGTATCAAATGCAGGGAAGACACCAGGATCTAGGTCTCTTGTGCTCCCTGAATAGGCACCTGGTGGGCCACTGTGAGATACAGGAAGATGGACTAGATGGCCTTTGGCCTGATCCAGCTTTCTTCACTGCTGTGAATAGAGAGAATGAAAGGGTGGAAAGTGAGGCTCTAAATTAGGTTGTAGAGGCAGGCAGAGTATGTGAAATTCACATTTCCACCAATAGCAGGATCTCCCTGGACAAAGATTAAGAGAAATTGCATTTCTGGCTCCCTTCCATCTCCATCATCCTCTTACCAGGACTCACACTGAAAAAAAGCACACCAGGCAGCCTCTAAGAGGGCAGATCCTGGCAGCAGCTTTGCACCAGATGATCAAACATTTCATTTTAATTTTAGTTTTAAATTGTGAGCCCTTTGGTCCAGGTTCCGTTTCATTAATTTTGGTGTTGCCCAGTTAAGAAACTCATTGACAGAAGTCCCAGCTGAGTTAGGATCCGCCTCATCTCTGCTCACTTCTCAGTCTACACAAGATGTAGAGTCAGTTGAGTCCTTCTCAACTTTTGACATCTCAATTTCTACATCTCAATTTCTATCACAGAAGGTGCCGCCTGCTTTTGTTTTGCAGCCATTCCTATGGGAAGGAGGAGGCAACAACATCATAAGAACATCAGAAGGGCCTTGCTGGATGAGGCCAAAGGCTATTACATACTGTCCTTAATAGATAGCTAGATAATTAAATAGGAAAAAAATCGGCTACAATCACAGGAAGACGTAAGAGGCACTTATTCTGGATTGCTCTATGGATTTCCCATAGGTTTCCCTTAGGTGGCACCATAACTATGTTGGTGTAAAGGGTCCCGTACTTACTCTGGATTGTAGCCATCATCACCTACTAACTCTTACCAGTCAAACCCTTCCTAAAGACACACGCACAAGGGCTGGTAAAAAAGTAGACCTATCCTATTGCAAGGATAGAAGGGGGCATATATTAGGTGACCTAATGGCCTTGAAGGAAGGCACAGGAGTTTTTTTCCCCTAAAGCAATCAGAGACCACAATCTTCTCCCACATCTTCACCCCTTCCCATCATTCAAAATCCTCTTTCTAACAGCCTGAGCAACTGCCCACATTTTAAATTCTGATTTGCTGATGATACCCAACAGCAGGGCTATGTAAGTTTTGGGTCAAGCAGGGGAAAATTTAGGTAATCCTTATCATTAGGGTGCCAAACATATTGAGCAGAAAGGGTATAAACACCAGGGATGCCAAATAAAAATGAAATCATACTTCATTTGCACCAAGAGTCCTGAGTGTCCTTGCTTGGGGGCAGGAGCCATAGAATGCAAGCCCTTTCTCATAAATAAATAATGGTTTGATCATGGTTCAAGGATATAACGTAAACCCATTTTCTCAAAAATCACAAACCTTTGACTGAGGAGGGCAATAGGGTCTCCTCTGCCCTTTCCCACCCGGTCCTTGGGAATTGCCAGCTACAGAACAGAGCCCCTCCACCTCTATGCTAAAAGAGGCATTCAGCAGATTTGTGATTTCCTAACAATATACATTGGTCTAGTTCTAATTACCATACTCAAAATTAGTTTTGTGAGGTGCCGTAAGAGGTGTTTCACCAGGAGACCAAGAATATAATATATAAGCACAGAAAGAGTAGTGATGAGAGTGAGCTTCCCTTATGGAGTATCTGCCTGCCTGAAAAAGAGTGAACGATATACTGTATATTTGAGACCCGTAGAATGGCATGTGTGATTATGAGCACAACCCTAACCATGTCTTACTCAAAAGTAAGTCCCATTGTGTTCAATGGGTCTTACTCCCAGGAAAGTGTCTTGAGGATTGTGGCCTAAAGCTGCAATCCTCAAGACTCTTTCCTGGGAGTTGAACACAATTGAACTCAGATGGGGCTCCTGGGTCTGTCTTCATCAGCCAAGTAGTAGACATTCATACTGTAGATATCATACCAGCCTAACTTCTCCAAAGCTCCACCGCTTGTTAAGATGACAATTCAGCAAAACATTAGGCATTCAACTCCAACTCTGTAAAAGGCCAGAAAACCTGGAAAATAATTCACAGCAATGGGTTAGAGCCGGCCTGAAAAATCTCAGATCATCCAGATATTCTGCAGGTAAAACCTTTCCCGCGTCAGCTGCACGGCTGAAAAAAAAAGGCTGCTTCTGTCCTTTGAGGGGAAAATCAGCTGTGTTTTTAACCTGCAGAACATCATCAGATGTTTCAAAATTTATCTGATGTTTTAAAATTAAAAAGAAACACTGAGAGCTTTCCCCACCAGTTATCTTCTTTCAGTCTGTATTTTTAATTGAATGTACCATAATTTTTAATAATTAAATTTTTATGCAATCAACTGAGTTTCTTTGGCTGCTATCCTAATCTCACTTTTCTGGGAGTATGTACTACTGAACACACTGGGATTTACTTCTGAGTAGATATTCTTAGGATTAGATATTAGACATGGATTAGATATGAATTAGGTATTAGATATTAGGAGTAGATATTCTTACTTCTGATTAGATATGCTTAGGATAGATATGCTTAGGATTGTGTTAATGTTTTCTGATTTTTTTTTAAACGTTGTAAGCTGCCAGGAGAACCTTTAACTGGGAGAAAGTAGGGATGACAATTCATGATATCATTGGCATCCATCAGTCTCAACAGACTTTGGTATCGTGCTTGACGCTGCATGTGAAGCACGAAGGCCTGGGGAGATTAATATGGAGGATAGGCTGTTACCCAATCAGCAAATCCCCCTCTCCACCCCACTGAAATATAAATGAATAAATTCAGGGCACAGTCCAGAGTAACTATGGGGAGTCCTTGCTCCGGTGTAAGATCAATTTGCTCTGGATTGCAATATGAATTTCCCATAGGTTTTCACTAGATGGTGCTGTAACTACGGGTGCACATAATGTCTCTTATGTGCACCCATAGTTACTCTGGATTGTAGGGTTAGGCTGCAATCTTAAAGATACTTTCCTGGGGCTTACATTTGAGTGGACATGGTTAGGACTGTGCTCTAAGAAAGCAATTTGTGTGCGTGAGTGGTGAGTGAGAGAGTTTTAAAAATTGTAATAATAATAATAATGCATTTGGTATTAAAAACAAATCTATATTTATGAATGCGTGTTTATGTCCATATATATGTACACATGCACACGCATGCACACACACATCAGTTGTGGTGTCTTCTGTTGGCGTTCTTTTGCATTTTAGATTGTGAGACCTTTTGGAATAAGGATCCATTCACCATTAATTTTTTCCTTTTTCTTTTAAATCGCTTTATGTTCTTTTAGTTCACACACAGAGACACACAAAAGCAGTCCCTGGTGATTTATTGTGTCAAGACACAAGAAGAAGGATCCTAAAAGACCCTTTCCTGGGAGTAAGACCCACTGAACCCAATGGACTTACCATACAATCCAGAGTAACTACGGGAGCACATAAGAGACTATGGCTGCAATCCTAAAGACACTTTCCTAGGAGTAAGACATATTGAATACAATGGGGCTTACTTTTGAGTAGACATAGTTAGAATTGTGCTCATTATGTGCACCTGTAGTTACAGCACCACCTAGTGAAAACCTATGGGAAATTCATATTGCAATCCAGAGTAAATTGTTCTTACACTGGAGCAAGGACTCCCCCTAGTTACTCTGGATTGTGCCCATAGTTAGGATTGTGCCCATTGTATCTTATAAAGCTGAAGCCCTAGAAAAAAAAGATAAAAACATTCATATATTTGGCTATCCTGGTTAATTTAAACATATTGCTTATTATTAAATTGAAACTATTGTGCATCATGTTTAATCAGAGCACAAGCCTAACCAGGTCTACTCAGAAGTAAGCCCCACTGTGTCCAGTGGGTCTTACTCCCAGGAAAGTGTCTTGAGGATTGCAGCCTAACTCTACATGGTGCCTGCTCACAAGGCAATGAAGATTTTTTTCCTGGACACAAGGCTGGAAAAGAGGACATGTCCTGGAAAAAGAGGACAGGTGGTCACCCTGGACCTGGAAAATTTTTTTTTGAAGGAGATAGAGAGTGAAGTCCTAGACTTGACGTCAAGAAGGGCATAGAGAGGACATAAACTGCGCAGTGATAGAGCGTCTCCCTTCTGGTTCTGTGCTTCCGGTCTCAGAAATATGATTTTTTTTGGACGGCGATAGAGTTGCAAGTCCTAGAGAAGCCAAGAAGAGCTTAGGGTGGGAAGCTATAAAGCGTCTCATTTCCGGTTCCGTGCTTCCGGTCTGAGAAGGAGATGAAAGTCCTAGAGAGGCCAAGAAGGGCATAGAGTGGAAAGCGGTAGAGCGTCTCATTTCCGGTTCCATGCTTCCGATGTGGGTAACACGACCGGTTTTCTTCTGAGGGGGCCACGAGGGAGGTGAGTCTCAGAGAAGGAGAGCTGTGGCCTAGTGGGGGGGGAGAGGTTAGAGAGATAGACCCCTCCCTTTCACCCTCCCCCGCCGCCCTTGACGCGCCGTCGACTCCTCTCACCTCCCGCCTCAGCCTACTATTCCGTTGGCCACGCCCACTCTACAGTGGACCAATCAGCGCCTCGGAAGTGGTCTCGCGCGCTAGCGTTCAGCCAATCAGCGGCCGCGAAGCTTCGTCCAATGGGATCAGCCTGGCCTCGCGATTGGTTCTAGAATGGACCAATATGCGCTTAGGACGGGGGTCTCGCGCAACGGCTCTGAGCCAATCAGCGTCGACGACTCTGCGTCCAATGAGAGCGTGCGTCTTATAGGGCCCAACGGTCGTTAACGGTCCTAACGGTCAGCGCTGGAGCGCGTGTGCGGGGGGGAGGGGCGTGAGGGGGAGTGGTGTTCCTGTCAGGCACTGTGGGGGTCTTTGTGGGGGGAGGAGCTCTGAGAGAGCTGCAGGGTTGACCAAACCCTGGCCCCCCAAGAGCACTGCTGCCACCTCCTAGCAGGGAGGTGCCTTAGGAGGGGAGGCAGAGGAGTCCTTTGAAGGCTGGGCCGCCTCAGTCGCCTGGGCTGCTGTGGTTGGCTGGGCCCCCGCGGTTGGTGTGGCTGCCGTGGTTGGAGGGGATGCCTGGGCCACTGCTTGGTGTGGTTGACATGGCCGTCTGGGCTGCCAAGGTTGGCATGGCTGCTGTGGTTAGTGTGGCCGCTTGGGCTGCCGTGGTTGACATGGCCACTTTCATTGGCCTGTCTTGCACCACCACCTGAGCTGCCTTGGTTGACGTGCTCACCCTGCTTGCTGTGGTTGGCGTGGCCGCCTGGCCTGCCGTGCTTGACGTGGCCATCGTGGCTACCACAGTTGGTGTGGCTGCCATGGTTGGCGTGGCCGCCACAGCTGCCATGGTTGGCGTGGCCACACGGCTGCCGTGGTTGACGTGGCTGCCTGAGCTACTATGGTTGGTGTGGTTGGCGTGGCCGCCTGGGCTGCCGTGGTTGACGCGGCTGCTGTGGTTGGTGTGGCTGCCTGGGTTGTTGTCATGGGATGCCTCCCACAGCAGCAGCACCCTTTAATGCACTCCACAGCAAAGTCTCTGCTTCCCCACCAACAGTTCCTTTTCTCCTCACAACAACCCTGTGAGGTAGGCGAGACTGAGCGAGGAAAAGTACCGGAACTTACCCTGGTCATTGAATAGGCTTTTCCAGGCATTCATAGTCTTGAAGCAGACATTGCTGCACCAACCGTGGTGGAAATCGATTTCTGAGAACGTGTTACCAGAAAACAGCGTGTCGTGGTGGAATATTATCCCATGACAACAACGGTGTCATCTGTTGAGACTCCACTAAGTGTATTGTGCGGGTTGGGGCAGGGGGGGGTGAAGAAGAGCAGAGAGGGAGAGCACAATGTTTCAGGGTTTCTCAGAAATATTGAGTTGAGTGCTGTGAAAAACACAAGATCTTGTGTTTCCATATCATACCATGTCATCATCTACTCTAGCTTGGGGTTGGCATGTACTATTTACTACAGCATATACCATCCTAATCAGCTGTTCTCCTGGAATGTTCTTAGGACTGCTGACTGAGCCACAACAGATCAAAGATCAGAAACCCAACATGGACATACTGGGAGTAAGTAATGCTCCTGAAGCACAGGCTGCCAAAATGTCTCTTGGAAGCTTAGGAAATCTACGTATAAAGAAGGAACCTGATCAGAGTTCGGCCCAAATCTGGGAGACCCAATGGCAAGAGTTCTTGAAAACAATGGAGTCCCCTGAACCAGGACAGGAAGTCCCAGATTTACCAGAAACGTCTCCACCATGGGATGATGCCAAAGCTTTTCTGGACTCCTTTGAGCAAGTAGCCAGGGCCTTCCGGTGGCCCAAAGATGAGTGGGTGGCCCGACTCCGGCCAGCTTTGAGTAGAGACACTGTGCAGGCCTTTAGCAGGCTAGAGGATGTGGACAGAGATGACTACGAGAAGCTAAAGGTGACCATTTTGCAAAGTGATGCCATGAGCAGAGAGACGAGTCGCCAGCACTTCCGACATTTCTGCTATCAGGAGCTTGAGGGGCCGAGAGAGACTTATGGTCGACTTGAGGAGTTTTGCTATCGCTGGCTGAAACCCAAGAGCCACTCCAAGGAGCAGATTCTGGAGCTACTGATCCTGGAGCAATTTGTGGCCATCTTGCCTCCTGAGATCCAAAGCTGGGTGAAAGAAAACAACCCAGAGAATAATGCCCGGGTTGTGCTCTTGGCAGAAGATTTCATCCTCAAGCAGCGCCTGTCTGGGACACAGCAACAGCAGGTAAGAGAAAATGTCCTCCTCTGCCTAAACTGGTTTTGTCTTCTCTAGCCATGACCTCCAAGGGAGAGTTTATACTGCATAAACTGGGAGGGCGGAAGAGGGGACAGGTTAAGGACATAAGGTTCATAACCGAAGGAGTTCGTAGTCCAAAAAGTTGACAACAAGCTAACAGGAGGATTGGAAAAAAAACAGATGATTCAGTACTATTTACCTGGTCTTTTGTGCTAAAACCCTGACAAAGAAAAGAAAATGCTTTTTAGAAAAGAGAATAGGAAGGGCAAGTGGGAGGTTGGTCCATGTGGATATTCTAGAACAGTAGTTCTCAAGCATTTTAGCCTGGAACACCCTTCTGAGAATGACTATCTGTCCAGGACTACCACCCCTCGGTAGTGATGTCATAGCTGTAAGTGATATCAAACAGGAAGTGACATCACTTTGGTACCAGAGCACCTCCATGTCTACTTGAAAGTAATCTCATGGTGTTTAATGAGACTTACTCCCAGGTAAATATAGATTGTGGCTTGAGTGCCCCATTCCAAGATGGTGATACCCAGTGCCAGATTAGAAGATGGCAACACCCCGCTTTTTGGACCCCTCCCCATAATGTAGTCGTGACCACCCTCAGGGGATCCTGACTCTCTCTTTGAGAACCTGGGAGGTAGGTTATAAAAACAATTTAGTTGTAGAAGGAAATTCTCATCACATGAGAGATGTACTGAGTGGTTGTGTGAGAGCAGGCAATATTATAATCACTTTAACCAGCATGTCAAACAATCAACCAGGAATCAGACACTGGAACTAAGTGCCTTTAGCAGAGTTGGGACAATTACTGTATGTGGAAAAAATTATTTTCTTTATCTAGGAATTTGGGGCTGGGGAAACTGTTGTATTTATGCCCAACCCGCTTAATGGGCTTCAGGACCCCTTCTAAGGAAAAAAAAGTGTTAACTGTGGGGTCCAAAGTGTTGGGCCTCTGCAGAAGTCCCACCTTTCTGCACAAAGAGTTATGACCGTGATTTTATTCAACCAGTGTGCTGTGGGAATTGGAACCACAGTGGCTAAAAATCACTGAAAAACTCTTCTGAGTTCTGTGGCTGTTTTGAAGGCAATTATCTGTTGTAATGAATTGTCTCCCTTCCTTCTCCGGGACCAAAACAGAGCTGCAGAATCTTAGAAAAGAGAGCTGCAGAACCTGTAGGATTCTCCTGGGAACCAGAAGGGGCATCACATGAGGTGAGGACCATAGGGGTCAGAGGAAGAAACACCGAAAATTGCTGACGTAAGATAAAATGTTTTCTTGTTGGGTGTCACTTGCCAGAAGTGCTTTTCTCCTGCTGAGTGGTCATAGGGGGTTGATGCACTACAGCTGCAGTTCTCTGTAGACTTTTCTGCAGTGGCAACCAGTTCTGATTGAAGAGTTTTTGATAAAAATGCAAAAAAAGGTCCCGAAACAGCATTTTGCTTTTGTAGCTTTCAGAGTCCCAGGCAGAGGCAGCCGTGAATTTGCAGGATGCAGAGAGAGCTTCATCAGATGCTGAACAAGGGCTGCAGCTTTGCAGGGAGATCAAGAGGGAAGGAGACTCTGACCTATCAGGTAAGGATTTTTGAAAATGAAGTTATTTAAAAACCCTAAAATTATTCTTACTGTTATGAAAAACTTCATTTTCAAAAATGAAAGTTTTTCTTCAAAGAGGCTTACAGAGGAAATGAGTAAATGGCTCCCTTTCCCATAGGGCTCTCAATCTGCAGTGTGATGTAGAAGAAACACCAGCAAACATCCACTAGCAAATGGCAATTTTCAACCATTTTCATCCCACAGCACACTGACGTTGTCAGGACACACCATTATTTTTCTCCCCCATTAAACCACTTGACAAGTAAGCACCGCTTGATAAAAGTTTCTCTTTAGCATTGTACTTTTTGCTAATTGGATAATGAGTACAGATAGGTGTTTGACAACAGTGTTATTTGCTTTACTCAGAAGTAAATTCATTGTGTGCAGTCAGACTGTAATTTTACTCACTGGAAACAAACACCTCAACTGATGGGATGACTGAAAGCACCAGGTCATCTTTCTCCAAAGTGCTGCTGGAGCCCTCTGGGTTGGATTGAGGATGGATTCTAGAGAGCCTTGGGAATGTGTAGGTCCCATAAGCAGCCACAGCAGAAGGAGTAAATAGACTTATGAGTCTACTCATAAGGTTTATGAGTCTACCCATAAGTAGTTGCTGTCCGTGGTTTTTGGTATCCATGGGACTCCCTCCCCTTAGAATTGAGGAAAGCTCCCTCAATACAGAGCTTCAGGCAGAGCCTAAAAACCTTTTATTTTAAAAAAACGTTTTAAACGGGCAGAGGTGGGGGGGCAGTTTTATTGCTTTTTTACTGTTTTTAACAAATGTTTTTAGCCAGTTTTAAATGTTCTTAGTTATAATCTAATTGTATTTTAATTATGTTTTAATCTATATAATTCTATTTTAATGGTGTTTTATTTTCTATGTGATGTTAGCCGCCTTGAGCTCCCTCTTACAGGTGAGGAAAGGCGGGGTATAAATTAATAAAATAAAATAAATAAATGGGGAGCCAGGCAAAGACAGATGATCCTTTTTAATTGTTGACTACCTCTCTACAACAGTAAGAAAAGCTGTTTTTATATATCTATCTACAGTATTTATATACCACTTTACAACTAAAAAGTTCACAAAGTGGTTTCCAAAGAAAATGAAAAAAAAAATTAATAGCTAATGGGTTAAACAATTAAACCATTGTAAAGGGACACACTTCTTATTTTTCCAAACTGCTTTTAGTTAACACATTTTTTGGCATTAGCAGAGAATCCCGGAATAAACCCCTGCAGATTTTGAGGCACAACCTTATTACATTAGGAGCAATAGAGAAGCTGGTCTTTAAATCTATTTTGGCACTTTTTTATCCATCTTTTTTTGAATCCACAGGAGGTTTTGGAACAGATCCCGGGTAGATAACAAGGGACACCTTTAAAATAAAATTCACATTGCACTATATTTTGCACTTTACAGTGAGTGTGAATAGGGTGATAGATAGGCTGATTAGTCATGCAACCACAAGCATTTTTGGCAGCTTCTTAGCAATAGCAGCGCTAGTAACATCTGGCCATATTTATAGAAAGGAAGGATACAGCATTGTAATTTGTGTTTTTAATTACAGTGTTGTGTAAACTGAGAACCACAGCCACTAAAGAGCACAATAGCCAGAAAATTTCAATTAAATTTAAACAAGAAATAGTGAATAAAACATGACAATGGTGCCAAAATCAGTGTACTGGTGCATGAGTTTGGCTTCTCGCAGTCAACCATTTCTACCATGATTAAACAAAAAAGGAATCCCTAAGGAAATAAAGTGAGTGATGAGTTCAATACTGTGCAAAAATGGCAGAGAACTGATTGGAGAAATGGAAAGGATTTTGTTGCTGTAGATAAAAGAGAAACAGATAAAGGGTTATACACTTCCTGGACAGTGTCTCTGAATGTGCAAAGATTTTTGATTTAAACCAGTGATTTTCAACCAGTGTGCCATGGCACACTGGTGTTCCGCAAATAGTCCTCAGGTGTGCTGCAGGAATTTGGGGATTGACATTCATTAATAATAAAACTGGGGGATTTGAACAGTCTGGTGTGCCTTGACAATTTCAGTGCCTTGTTAAGTGTGCTGTGAGATGAAAAAGGTTGAAAATCCCTCATTTAAAGGCTAAAACGCCCTCAACTAGTGACATGTGTATGACAACTTTAAAGCCAGTAAAGGTTGGTTTGAGTGCTTTTAGGAAAAGGGCTGGTATACTGTGTCATAAGACACGGAGAGGCTTCAGGAGCTTGTCAAGAGGGAGAGCTATCTTCCCCAGCAAGTCTTTCATGTGGACAAAACAGAAATATGTTGCCCAAGTGAATGTACCTCTCTTTATGATTGGTGGCAGTGTTTTTAGCCTCATCAGTGGTCAGTCATTGGTTCTTTAGTTCTTCCTCAACCAGTTTAAACCATATCTTTTTTGGTGATGCTTGTTGAAATTTCCACTGGACAGGTAGCTGTGTAGTTCCAACATAACTTTCTCCATGTCAAACTCCCTCTTACTGGTATAATACATGAGCCTGTTAACACTGTGCTAAATCCTGTCTTGTGTCTGCTTTCTTTTTCCTCCCCCAGTTTTGTGTTATCTGTGGATTTGTTAAACTTTCCCACTATCTCCATTATAAAAAATGTTGAATTGCATTTTGTCCTGTAATACTGCACCTAATAATTGATGAGAAGTATTAATAGTTATTGGGAATGCTTATTCACCCAACATGGAATCTACATCACAGGAGCATTCTCTAGCTCACATTTTACATTTCTTTTTCATGGGAAACTTTGTCAAATACGTATATTCCAGCAGTGATTCTCAATAAGTGGGTCCCAAGTCCACTGCAGGTAGGTCATGTAGCATCTTGGCAAGGTGAGCTCCCTGGGGAGGAAGGCAAGATGATGGAGGGGAGGCCGTGTTGCTGGATTCAAATCTGCTTTCTGTTTTGAATTTAAAATTTTCTGAAATGGAACAGAGCAGCATCTATTGAAACACAAAAGAAATGTTGGGGATTTCTCTAATTCCCTTTAGGAAAGGAGTCCTACCATTTGTTTATCGCAACCCAAAGGGACAATTTCTGGTACCAATCCTGTAAACGTGTCAAGAGGTAAGCCAGGGAGCAGGCTCTCTACAGCTGTTCTCGAAGCCAAGACAATCCTTAAGAACTGGGTCACGAACTGATTAGGCTTTTAAAAGTCAATAGTTGCACTTTGAAAACTGAGCCCTGAAACAAACTTATAGCCAGGAAATTAGAATTAGTGTGATTGATGCATATGGCAGAAGTGTGTGCCTCACACTTGATTTGCCTTGGTGTTTCCCAAACATCTGGGCACCACAAGCTGATTTTTAGAACAACAATCTGTCATAGCTGGTGCAAGGTATGGGACTTGCCTCCAACGGCTGCTCTGCTTGGCTTTCTTTAGCCTGCTATTGGTCTTGTCGTGTTATGTTTTGTGACTCTTCAGCGAGAGTAGCAGCTGGCTGTGAGTCCTGGGCCTCAAAACCAGGCAGAGCTATGACAAGGCCAAGAGCAGGCTGAAGATAGCCAAACAGCAGCTTTGGCAGTAAGAAAATGGGAGCCACCTTGGGAGTCTGGGCCTTCACGACCCACCATAAAGAAGGTTTTGAATCCATAGTTGGGGAACTACTGGTTTAGCTTATTCTCTTGATTTGCCTAAGATCTAACTAGAGAACTCGTCCTTTGTACAGGTCACAGGATCATGTGTGAGGACGAGGAACTGAATCAACCCCCAGAGAACTCTAAACAAGCAGAGCCACAAGGACAGAGAGTGAGTGACGATGGTGGCAATAGAGAAACCTCAGAGACTTTTCACATTCCAAAAGAGGAGGAAATCCACGTGACTGAGGGAGGGCATGAATTTCTTCACTCAGAGAGCCAGACGTCACCAGAAGACACCAGAGTATTCATGCAAGTACTCAGAAGATACCAGAGTATTCGTGCAAGCAAGAAGCCTTTTAAATGTTTGGAGTGTGGGAAAGGCTTTGCTCAGAAGCGATACCTTAGTAGACATCAGAGAATCCACACTGGAGAGACACCTTACAAGTGCCCCGACTGTGGTCAGTGTTTCATGTGGGACGCATCTTTATTTGTACATAGAAGGAAAAACCATGCAGGAGAGAAATCAGCTGTAGATCCACATGAGACCTTGTATATATGTTGTGAGTGTGGGGATAGCTTCAGTGGAAAAAGGGACCTTGATGTACATCAGAGAAGTCATGCTGGAGAAACCCACACTGGAGAGGAACCTTTTGAATTAGCTGACTGTGGGGAAAATTTTACATGGCGATCATCTTTTGAAAGACACAGAAAGATCCATACTGGAAAGAAACCAGCTCTGCTTGCACGTAAAAAAACCCACACAGGAGAAAAGAAGTATAAATGTACCTTGTGTGGCACAGGCTTCTTTAAATTATGGCAACTTAGAAAACATCAGCTTATCCACACTGGAGAGAATCCTTATAAATGCAGTGATTGTGGAAAGAGTTTCACGTGGAGCTCATCTCTGGAAAGGCACAAAAAGGACCATGCAAAAGAGGGACTGTCTCCACTGCCCCAAAATGTTCTCTGCGTGGAGGAGAAAAACCATCCTTGCTCCAAGTGCGGGAAGAGCTTCCAGACGGCATCACAACTTAGAAGACATCAGTGTATCCAGACTGGAGAGAGACCCTACGAAGGCAACAATAGTGGGGAAAGTTTGGAGTCGAGCGCATCTCCTAATCAACATAAGAAGCTCCATACAGGAAATAATGCAGCTCACCTTTTGGAAAAAGCGCTTCTCGATGAGACACGGCCCTATATGTGCTCAGACTGTGGGAGAAGATTCCAGTGTTCATCGCACCTAAAAAGGCATCAGCGTCTCCACACTGGAGAGAGACCCAACAAATGCATTGATTGTGGAGAGAGTTTCATGTGGAGCTCGACTCTGGAAAGGCACAGGAAGACCCATGCAAAAGAGGGGCATCTGCAGAAAGTGCCCTCTGGAAAGGAGAAATCCCACGTTTGCTCCAAGTGTGGAAAAAGCTTCAAATTTCCATCAGACCTAAGAAGACATCAGCGTAGCCACGCTGGAGAGACACGCTATAAATGCATTGATTGTGGAGAGAGTTTCATGTGGAGCACATCGCTGAAAAGGCACAGGGAGAAACACGCAAAAGAGAGGTGCCTGCAGAAAATGCCCTGCGTAAAGGAGGAAGCCCATGTTTGCTCCAAGTGCGGGAAAAGCCTCCGGTCAGCATCAAAGCTAAAAATTCATCAGCGTATCCACACTGGAGAGAGACCCTACAAGTGCAACAAATGTGGGGACAGTTTCATGTGGAGCACATCTTTTCATCGACATAAGAAGCGGTGCCATAAGGGAAAGAGTGCACCAGAAATGCCTCCCATCAACAGAAAGTGCCATATGTGCCCCGTCTGTGGGAAGAGCTTCAAGAAACCATCACACGTAAGACGCCATCAGGTTATCCATACTGGAGAGAAACCCTATAAATGCAACATTTGTGGCAAGAGTTACAGCCAGAGCTCATCTCTTAAGCAACATATGAAGTGGCACAATAAGGGAAAGGGAAAGAAGGTACCTCCCGTTCTGCCAAAAACACCTCCTGTCAAGAGAGAACTCCACATGTGCTCAGTCTGTGGAATGAACTTCAAGGAGGCATCACACCTAAAAAGCCATCGGATTATCCATACTGGAGAGACAACCTCTATGTATAAATGCCGCGATTGTAGGAAGAGTTTTGTGTGGGAATCTTCTCTTCAACGACATCGGAAGCAGCACCACCAGAGAAAGAAAGCGCCTCTCGTTGTGCAAGAAAAGTCTCCTTTCCAGAAGAAGCGCCACGTATGCTCAGTCTGTGGGAAGGGCTTTGTCGGCCCATCACGCCTCAGAAAGCATCAGGTTATCCATACTAACAAGAAGCCGTACAAATGCTCCGAGTGCTGGAAAAGTTATTTTCACAAGGATAGTCTTTGGAGACACAAGAAAATCCACACTGAATTGCAGCAACGCTTGTGAAGCACCCGTGGCTGGGGCTGCTCTGGCAGAAGTTGGTGGAGATGTTGTGCAGGTGACCTGTGAATCTTGTGAGCCTGTGAATCTTGTGAGCCACCAACCCAGCCAGCCATACATGGTTCACTGAGACAAATCTGGCTGGTGAACCATGTTCAGCTTGCTGGCTTATTCTCTTTTATTTCCAAATTGTTACTTGACCTCTGAGAATCTACCCTGGAGATGAATTTATTCCTAGGAATTGCAACACCCAATTCATGAAATGCAGGAGAGAAGCCCTCAGATGTATTGCTTATGGGAGAAAACCCATCCCACTCCTTCCCTTTTCTAGTTCATGGTGATTCTGTGTTCAAAAGACCACTTTGAAAACAAGGCCCGAGTGTGGACCGAGAGGTTTCATACAGCAGAGAAGCTTTTAAGATGCTGTTATAAGAGGTGGAGAAATTTTTTCTATATTAAAAAATGTTAGCAACAGTGTTAGCACAACAGTGTTTCGGTGATGAAATTATGGGAGTATAATGGTTTGAATGAGTTGACACGTTTTTCTGTTGCAGAAACGTTGTGTTGTTGTTTGGATTAGAGAAAGATCAGTGCCTAATAAATGCCTGATAAATTCATGCCTAATAAACTCATTAGAACGTTTATTTTGTTGCTTCTTAATTATAAGAGAATCTGTGGATTAGGCGAGACCAACTAACTTGGAGGGAAGGTACACATGGGAAGATTAGAAAGGGAACTCCAGAGTACCCCCTAAAGGTCACTTTGGTAGGCTTCCATCCATATACAGTGGCGCCACATGTAACAAATTTAATTCGTTCCAGAGGCATGATTGTTACATGAAACGTTCTTTACGTGAAGCAGATTTTCCCATAAGAAATGATGGAAACTCAGACGATTGGTTCCACAACCCCCAAAATATTCATATAAAAATATTAACTGGATGTAGAAATGATGACAAAACACTGGAATTGAATTCAAAACATGCATTTAATGTGCATGATCCTATGAAGTCTACGTAGGCTGCAATCCTAAAGACACCTTCCTGGGAGTAAGCTCCATTTAACACAATGGGGCTTACTTCTGGGTAGATATGGTTAGGAGGCTGCAATCAAAGACACTTTCTTCTGCAATCCAAAACACTTTCCAAGTGTCCCCCCACTTTCTCCTTCTCTTCACCCTGAGCCTCTCTCTCTCGTGCTCCCTTCTGGCTAGCCCTGAGCTGCTTCCTTCTTCTTCACTGCTCTTCTCTCCCTCTGCCCAGCGGGAGGAACAGCCTGATCACAGCCTGATTACAGCCTGATCATAGGAGGAACAGCGTGGAAGTGTTGCTTTTGCTATGGGCAGGCGCACTAGGCAGCCCTGACGCTTTTTAAAAGGGCAGCCTGCCAGCGCTTCTGCCCCAACTGCCAACGAGTATGTTTGTTCCATGAAGCACAGTTTGTTATGTGAAGCAGAATCCTAGACAAATTTGTTACGTGGAACATTCTTTACGCGAGGCGCCACTGTACATTTATTCGATATATATATATCCCGTCTTTCTTTCTTGAAAAGGAAACCCAAAGAAACACAGTACATTACGCTTTCAAAGAGTAAGAAGACAAGTCCTTGCCCTGCAGGGCTCACAAGTGTTGGGAATGCACAGAAAGCTGGTACTTGGTATGTTAAGCCAGAGGCTCAACATATGACATACAACCTGACACACATAACTGGGATTGTGCAGTTCAGTTCACAGCAGAGACACAAGGAATGAGCATGAGCAAGCAGTGACACATGCCCCAAATCCAGAGTAACTACAGGAACAGGTAAGAGACATTACATGCACCTGTAGTTACTGCATCACCTAGTGAAAACCTATGGGAAATTCATATTGGAATCCAGAGTAAGTTGTTCTTACACCGGAGCAAGAGCTCCCCATAGTTACTCTGGATTTTGCCCATAATTGCAATTTAGAAGTAGACCCATTATTTTCTGAGGGAGATTAACTTAATGGTGCACTGAATTGTAGCCTTGGCTTTCGTTTCAGATAGAAATGAGGATTGCATTTTTTTAAACCATCTGATGTTTTAAAAACCAGACCTCTGCCAAACAAGCGTTGGGTTTGATCCTGCCAAAGAAAAGGGGACTTGCTTGACTGGAATGGAAGTGTGGAGCTCAGGCTTGCTTTTTTCTCAGCAGTGAAAAGGTTAGCCTTGGCTGCAGTTTTGAAGCCTCATTGCCCTGGAGACTAATAGCCCTCTAATGGTTAACAGTGAGGGTAAAACATCAGGGATGGTTTGGGTACCAGGCAAGAGTGGAGACGAAATTAAAAGATAGATGAAGTACTGTAGATGGTTCTCTTTCACTACACAAGTAAAGAAAGCCCCAGTACGTATAAAACATGAACCTTTGATTCCTCATCAGCCTGCTATGACTCAAAAGTTTGCAGTAAATGTTAAGTACAGGTGCATCTCCCTTCACTGGTTTTAGCTTCACTGGTGTAATGCTTAATTGTTTTTTTGTTTTTCTCCAGGACCTAAAGTTACTCACAGGTTATTTTCAGTCAAACACAACTTTTTTCATGCCAAGAGTATACCAAGAAAGCTTATTAGATTAACATAATTATCCCTGCATTGTTTTATTACTGCCTGAACAGTCCGAAAGCCTGAGTGACTCACAGAAGCTGCGGGGAGTTTATCTATCTATCTGTCTGTCTATCTATCTATCTATCTATCTATCTATCTATCTATCTATCTATCTATCTGTCTCTCTCTCTGTCTCTGTCTGTCTCTCTCTCTATCTGTCTCTCTCTCTCTCTCTCTCTCTCTCTTTATCTCTCTCTCTTTATCTCTCTCTCTCTCTCTCTCCCTAATCCTAATCGGCAAATATCAATGGTAGGTGTTGCCTGTATAGGTTAATGTTTCCAGCATATAGATTAAGATTTCCAACTAGAGTGTTGTGCCAGAATCTTCACAGTGAAGGTAACAGCTCCGAGTGAGAGAGGCAAGCTCCACCACTGTTATCAGAGAGTCAGCCCATTGGTGTGTCTGACCTGTGGTGCGACTACACCAGCCCACATAGGGGTTTGAGGGTGGCAGTTCCTTCTCCCCACTGTGTCCCCTCCTTGTATATATATCCCGGGGCAGAAGGCACAGAGCACACCTAGATGATGGTGGCTTGCTTTCTACATGTTTAACAGTCAAGATGGTATTGTAAGGAAAAAAGTTAAAGAAAGGAATTAAATTTCTGGAAGATTCAATAAAGCCAGCATATGAAAAAGGAGAGCAAACTGCAGCTCTGGGCACACTGAGAAAGGAAGAAGGCTGGCAAAAGATCTTCAGAAGACCTCACCTCCAGAAGACATCCACTTGAGCTCCAGCCAAGATCTAATCTGTGGTCCAATTTGCCTACCAGAGATCCAACTTTCCAGCTACTAGCCGAAGGGTAAACATGCCTATCCTTATCCTTCCATTCCACTAATAAAAATCTTTGTTGTTCAGATGCATGCAGGAGGCTGTGTGTGGTCTGTGCCTTTCTGACACACATGGTCATTTAAAGGTGGCCCCACCTTTAAATCAGCCGCTGATCAAAATAATAATGAAAAATTGGTTTGAAAGCTTGACATTTGAAACAACTTTATATGAAACATTGTGTATGAGTCACTGTTGGGGAACCAGCCTTTGAAGGACCAATCCAGCCTATGATGGAAAAATAGATCCTAATGGCAACGTCTGCTACCTGTCCTCCAACCTTGAGACTCACTTTCATGGTGTGTGGTGCTTGGAATCACACTCGAACTCCAAGGAACCCTTTCTGCCTTTGCACATGACCTTCCACAGGTTGTGCACATGGTCCACTCTGCACAGCACACTACAGTCTCAGAGACAATCTTTACTTGGGTCCAACTTCCAATGGATATGGAGATGCTCTTTTCCCTTTCACATAACACCAGAACCAGGGGATATCCACTAAAATTGAATGTTTGGAGAGTGGATGGACAAAAGATTTCTTTGTCCAGTCGGTAGTTGGTGTGTGGAACTCCCTGCCACAGGATGTGGTGATGGCATCTAACCTCAATGCCTTTAAAAAGGGATTGAACAAATTCCTTGAAGGAAAGGATCAGCACAGGTTACAAAGCATGAGGGGTGGGCGCAGATGTGGGCAACCTCAAAATGCCAGATGCGGGGGGCACCTGGATATAGGTGTCTTTAGTGCTCCCTGATGCATCTGGTGGGCCGCTGTGTGATACAGGAAGCTGGACTAGATGGGCCTTCAGCCTGATCCAGTGAAGGCTCTTATGTCAAGGACATCTGATGCATCTGGAGTCATAACCTGTGGTTGCATATTTGTCACCTCTGGGCAGAAAATAGGACATAGAATAGGAAGCCAATGGGAAGCCATCAAATGGGGCCCCCTGAAATAGCATTAAATAGAATGGAGTGTTAAAAGTTTTCTTCACAGCACATCAGAGGAAGTTTTTGAGATGTCGACTCTCATGCTCTTCTGTATATGGAATAATAAAAATCCCTGAATGTAGAAAACTAGCTGATCGAAGGATGAGCTGGGTAGGATCTCGGACAAATTTGTTTTCTATGGGAAAGAGTAGGAGGGAGCAGTAATCAAGGTGCAATCCTAACCGATTTAGGCTACAATCCTAAAGACACTATCCTTGGAGTAAGACAATGGGGCTTACACAATGGGGTAGACATGGTTAGGATTCTGCTCTTAGGGTGCAATCCATAGTAACTACGGGGAGTCCTTGTGCCAATGTAAGAACAATTTATTCTGGATTGCAATATGAATTTCCCATAGGTTTTCTCCTGGTGGTGCAGTAACTACGTTGATATGTCTCATATGTGCTCCCGTAGTTGTAGGGTTAGGCTAGCACAACTCATCTGTCTCCCTATTCCTATGGTGGTGTGGGGAGGCCAGCGCATGTTTGTGCACTGGCCTAAGCTCCGCAGAAGGAGTGAAGTAATGCCTTCTGGCACTTTTGTGACACCCAGAAGACAGCACAGGTTATGTCGGGACTTGTGTGGTATTTAAATACGACACTTTGTAAAGACCTGGATTTTTTCCCAGCTTTGATACATGCAATAGCATGGACTGAACCCAGAATCTTGCACATGACAAGGATCTTTTCGACATGGCCCAGGATTCTGACCACTCTGCAGGCCCCCCATCCTTTTCCCAGCCATACTGTGACAGCTCTGACAACAGAGTGAGCATGTGGTGCAGTAATAATATAGGGTGAGCATGTGGTGCAGTAATAATATAGGGTGAGCATGTGGTGCAGTAATAATATAGACCACTGACTCATATTTAAGGTGAGGTGCTGTAGATAATGGCCAAGAGCCAGACAGAAGCCCCCCTCCCCGCTTTCGAGGCTGCCCCCACTTCCCTCTCTCTGCTTCCTTTGCGGCAATGTAATGGTGCCACGTGTGGCCAACAGTCCTCATCCCAAGCAATAGAGAGCTGTGCAGCATCCTTGGAGACAGCATCAAGACTCAGGAGATCTCAAATTCTCCTCTGGGAAATGTCACTCTTTTTTGGATTGACCTTACAACAGTGACATGAAAACAATAATACTAACCTCACTCTACAGGGTTGTTGTAGAGCAGTGATTTTCAACCTTTTCATCTCATGGCACACCATTGGTTGTTCTTACCACTGACAAGGCACGGCATGCCTTTCAAATCCCCAAGTTTTCCTATTAATGTCCCTCCCCAAATTCCTGCGGCACACCTGAGGACTATTTGTGGCACACTGCTGTAGAGTGAAGTCTGGAGATCTCCCAAAACGTTTCTCATACCTTTTATCCAGTGGTGGGATTCAAATAAATTAACAACAGGTTCTATGTCCTAATAACCTAAATTAACAACAGGTTCTATGTCCCATTAGTAACTAGTTCTCAGAACCAGACACTCATTAGCAAAGGGTTCTATAGAACCTGTGAGAACCCCCTGAAGCCCACTACTGCTTTTGACCCCTTTTGGTTTTTAACTGGGAATTCTGGGCACAAAGGTGGTACTTGGCATTGAATGTCCACTTCAAAGTTGCTTTGTACCCGGGTGGCTCTTTGGTCCCTCTAGCCCGATGTTCTCTACTCTGGCCTTCCACAGTATTTCTGGGCAGACTGTTGTTCATTCCCTGACATCTAACCCTTGTTGGAGATGCCAGAACATGACCTGGGCCACTTTTGTGCCATTTTGCTTGGACCTGGAATGGCTGAAGGTACATCAGGTGCTGACTTCTGAAGGTGCTGACCTTCTGAAGGTACATCAGGTGCTAACTTTGGAAAGTATGATTTTGGAAAGCAATCAGCCGCCACCATCCCCAACAGCTGGTTGACTCTGAAGCAACTTTAACTGTATTTTTGGAAATTCAATTAACCAAGTCCAGCCATTTAACAAATTCTCTTCCTGGGAACAAACTTAGCTTCATTGGCAGCACAAAAGAAGTCCCTTCCACTTTAGCTTCCCTCCACTGATGTGGCTAACTTACAGTGCAATCCGAAGCATGTATACTCAGAAGTCAGTCCCATTTTATTCAATGGAGCCTACTCCCAGGAAAGTGTCTTTAGGATTGCAGCCAGTGAGTTGTATGTCACCAGATTACCAAGCAATGTTCCCACATCCATACGGTGCTAGAACAGTGATCTCCAACAGTGCCATGGGACATTGGTGCTCTGCAGGTCACAGAAGAGCACAGTGGTTGAAAATTACTTCTGGATTCTGCAGTTGTGTTTGTAGGGCAACTATAGTCATGGATTGGCAGTCCAGTCATGGATTGGCAGAACTGGCAGAGGAGATAGGATAACTATATACATGGGCCCTAGAAATACTTACCTATATACATTGGCCCTAGAAATAAAGCTGCAGAACCCAGAAAAGTCTCCTGGAAGCAACATCACAAGACCATAGAGAAAATGTGGAACATCACTGTGCTCAAACAATAAAGGCTATCCCTGCAATCCAGAGTAACTACGGGAGCACGTAAGAGACATTACGTGTACCCGTAGTTATTGCACCACCTAGTGAAAACCTATGGGAAATTCCTATTGCAATCCAGAGCAAATTGTTCTTAAACCGGAGCAAGGACTCCCCATAGTTACTCTGGATTGCACTCTATGTCTGGAACTGGAGGTGGCCCATCAAGCAACAAGGACCTCCATGTGCTCCAAATGGGAATTTGGATTATGAATCACTGAGTAAAAGAGGAAAACCTTCTCCACTCCCTCTCTGTGCAGAATTTTGTACAGGTTTACAAACAAAAACTGAGCTGGCTAAAAAAATCCAGAAGACAATATAAGTGAGATTGTTTAATCTTGAAATATGTTCTTTAAAAAAAAGAGGGAGATAGGAAATACAGTCAATCACCATTTTTCAAGTATGTATATAATGTTGCCATAAGGAAAAGATAGATTATTAGTACAAGACCACCTATAGGATTTACACTGCTGGAAGAGAGCTTGAATATTTTTTGAATAAGAAATTAAAGAGAAAGAAAGAGGACGAGGGTTTAAAAATACAAGGCATAAATATCACTACATTGATTTAGATATAAGTAGTATTATTTTGGAATGCCATGGAAGGAACTAACCAATTTCTCTTGGGCACGATGACCACAGTCCTAACCAGATCTATGCAAAAGTAAGCCCCATTGTGTTCAATGGGTCTTACTCCCAGGAAAGTGTCTTTAGGATTGCAGCCTAAGAATGCTATAGTTCTGAGATTCTCTTGCATGAGGAGTCAGATTCAGAGGATTCTCCAAACAGGCAATTCCAACGTAAGTTTTAGACCCATTTCTTATGTGAAAAGAAACACAGGACAGGGGCTTCCTTCTGCCATTACTTCTGAGTATCCTGGCGCGCTGCCACAGATGCCACATTAGGAACATGTTTTTGTAAACAGGCAGGGACATTGACTGTATAAATAAATAATAATTACTATTATATTGAGGACATGGTTAACGCCGTCATCGAGCAACGTGGGATCCGGCTTCTCCCTGGGCAAGTCCACTTATTTCAGCCACACCAGGGCATGGGCAGTGCGCACTCTGCTCAAAAAATATACAGTGGTACCTCGCTGAACAAGCAAAATATTCTCTAGGATTCTGCCTCACACAACAAGTGGTGCTTCACTTAACAAGCACACTTGTTGGCAGTTGGAGCAGACGTGCTGGCCAGCAGCCCTTTTAAAAAGCATCAGGGCTGCCTAGCGCATGCGCATAGCGAAAGCAACACCTCCGCGCTGTTCCTCCTGTGGCTGGGCATCCGCAGGGCAGAGGGAGAGAAGAGCAGTGGAGAAGAGGGAAGCAGCTCAGGGCTGGGCAGAAGGGAGCAGGGGAGAGAGAGGCTCAGGATGGAGAGAAGGAGAAAGTGGGAGACACTTGTAAAGTGACTTTGATTGCAGCCTCCTAACCATGTCTACCCTGCCCATTGTGTTAAATGTGTCTTACTCCCAGGAAAGTCTTTAGGATTGCAGCCTAAGTAAACTTCATAGGATCATGCACACTGAATGCATATTTTGAATTCAATTGAAGTGTTTTGTCATCATTTTAACATCCAGTTAATATTTTTATTTGAATATTTTTGGGGTTGTGGAACCAATCATCTGAGTTTCCATTATTTCCTATGGTAAATTCTGCTTCACATAAAGAGCATTCCACATAACAAGCATGGTTCCGGAATGAATTAAACTTGTTATGTGAGGCACCACTGTAGTCACTGACTGATTGACTGACTGACTAACACCCAGCCAAAACCACCAGACTTAGAAGCATGAAATTTGGAGAGGGTGTTCTTTCCGTGATAGAGGCACCCACTAAGAATCAATTTTTTAGAAATTTAACCCCTAAGGGGCTGAAAAATGGTGCAATGCATTTTCATCCAGTACTTAACACTGAAGAGTGATAAAGCCCAGCCCCAAACTTTGTACCTGGTAGGGGTGCCCTTGGTTGAGGAAGGATTGGTGCATGGGGGATAATGCACAGGGGGGATAGTGCATAGGGGGTTTACAGGATCACCACTGCATGGTGGTGCACAGTGGACCCTGCTGTGCAATGATGCCCAGTAGGAATGCCCTGAGCTTGCTGCTGCCTGCCACTTCCCTCCGATATCCTCTGATGCCCATTCCCTGTTGGTGCCCAGTGTTGTCCATCGCTTACCAGTGCCCAGTACCTGCTGCCCTGTGCCCAAGGGTGCCTAGCGGTGCCCAGGTCCACAAATTTTCTTGAAATTTTACTCCCACAAAGTGGGTACAATTAAACAAATCAAATACATTTCTTTGTATTGCATAATTTGTTCCACGTATGTCCGTTGGGGACAGGAGATGGAAGTCCCACCCTCCTGATCATACAACCGCTATAATTTCGCCCAACACACCCCAGCTATGGAGGTTTCACCAGACATTGCATCACCAGACCTGAAAACATGCAGGTAATCTGTCGGTTTCTGTTTTTCCCAGTAAAGTAAAACTTTCTTGCGCTCAGAATGAACATTTTCAGCTTGCATGGGATTGACATGTGCAGAGTACTATTCTCTTCTAGCCATGAGTCTGGAAGGAACCAGACCAGCATGAGGGCCCCACAGCACAGAAACAGCAGCCCCATAGATCAGCTTTATCTGGCTACTAAACCGGGCCCCATTATTACCAAAGCAGGAGCACATGAAATTAAGTCCCAAAGAAGTAAGAAAGCAGCCCCCAGTCAGTGTCACTTCGGCTTCTTGAGTGCTTGGGCCCTGTATCTCCTCCCAATAGTGTAAGTGAACATAAGAGCCTAACTGGATTGGATCAAGGATCAATGGGGTCCATGTGGCCAACTTCCATAGTGGCCAACCAAATGGCTTTGGGAAACTACAACCAGAAGGTAACAAACCCCCCTCTGCTGTTGCCTGCAGGATGCAGCTAGTACAGTGGATTCCAGAAGTGTGCCAGACCCCCCCCCCCTCACTCCCCCAAAAACATCTGCTTGGGTTGCACCCTAAAATTTCCCCCAGAATACAAGCACTGTGATGCTCACTCTCCGGTGTGAGTTTTCTTGTGTGCGATCAGGTACAAGCCCCGCGTGAAACTCTTTCCACAATCCAAGCACTTATACGGCTTCTCTCCCCGATGGGTTCTTTCATGGGCCGTAAGGTTGGAGCTGCGTCGGAAGGCCTTCCCGCAGTCCGCGCAGCTATACGGCTTTTCCCCGGTATGGGTTCTCTCGTGGACGATGAAATCCGAGCTCCAGCGGAAGCTCTTCCCACAGTCTGAACACTTGTACGGCTTCTCACCCGTGTGTGTTCTCATGTGCGTGGTTAGGTTGGAGTTGCGGTTGAAGCTCTTCCCGCAGTCTGCGCACTGGAAAGGCTTCTCCCCCGTGTGAATCTTCTTGTGGCGGATGAAGTGCGACCGGTGGTCAAAGCTTTTCCGGCAGTCCTGGCACTTGTACAGCCGCTCCTCGCTGTGGATTCTCCGACGGAGGACCACACACCTCTTCTGCCGCTGGTTCTCCTGCATCCTGTCCTGGAAGATAATCTCACTGAGATCTTTGTAGCCCACCAAGCAAGGCACCGGCTCTGACACTCTTTTCACCGGATGGAGACCCTGATGTCTCTCTGGCCTCTGAAGGTTTTCAAAGGCTTTGCCCAGATCCACATGCTGAGCACGATTCTCGCAAGACCTTTGTAGTGATGTCCCACATGGAGCCTCTTGCTCAGAAGACTCCTGTTGCCTCTCATGTTCATTCAACAGCCTATTCCCTGTGGAATAAAAGCAGAACATCGAGTAAGTTCACTAATTGTTTCCTCCACAACAAACCTACCCCAAGGCCCATTCACCATTCACTGGCAAACCAAACTTTGAATCATTCCACCACCTCCAGAGACTATTTAATGCAAGTGAATTCATACCCTACAATCCAGAGTTACTACGGGAAGACGTAAGAGGCATTTACTCTTGATTGCTCTATGCATTTCCCATAGGTGGCACTGTAACAACGTCGGTGTAAAAGGTCCCATAGCTACTCTGGATTGTAGCCATAGAGTCCTGAGCAAACAAGCAACAATAAGCCATGATTTGTTATATCCGTAGAACCATAGTTTGTTCTATGTTCGTTATATGTTTGGCATATATATGTTGGCACAAACCAAGGCTCTGTATTCTTTCGGTGGGGAAAAAATTTATTTATTGAAGAGATTTATTCCCTGCCTTTCCCATATCAAAGCAAATTCTCAAGGCAGCTTTGAAAGCTTTAGTTCCTCCCCTCCTGCTGTCCTCACAACAACCCTGTGAGGTAGGTGAGAGTGAGTGACTTGGCCAAGGAGGGATTTAGTCCAACTCCCTAACCTGGTTTTCATCTTCCCCTGCACTTTAAATAAATGCAAGGAAAGTGTGTATTGATGAATTGTCATGTTTGCTAGAACACTAATAGTGCAATCCTATGACTGTCTACTCAGAAGTAAGTCCCATTATATTCAATGGGGCTTACTCCCAGGAAAGTGTGTTTATGGCTGCCATCCTAAAAGCACTTTCTTGGGAGTGACCCTACAATCCAGAGTAACTACAGGAAGACATAAGAGGCACTTACACTGGATTGCTCTATGCATTTCCCATAGGTTCTCATAGGTCGCACCGTAACTACGTCGGTGTAAAAGGTCCCATAGTTACTCTGGATTGTAGCCTAAGCCCCATTAAACTCAATGAAGCTTACTTCTATGAGACATGAATAGGACTGTCCCGCATGTCCCCAAGTTATATACTGGTTCCAGTCTGGAGGTCTGTCTGGAAGTTGGAACGTACAGAAACCTTGAAGGCTGCGCAAGGCTAAAGAGCCACATCAGATGGACTACGCCTGTGTGAAAGTGCCTTTGTAACTCAGATGCCTGTAACTGAGAGATCCAGGTATTCCAGTGCATATCATTTCGAAAACAAACCTGTCGGGTTTTTTAAATATAATATTTAAAACACATTAAGTAATCATTATTCTATCTTTTTTTGTAAATTATTTCAACTGAATTGCCAGAAGTAGTTGAGATCTTTTGAATATATACAGCACATGAAATTAATATGCATTCAGTGACCAAAATTATGGAAATCATGAATGCTTTCAATCAGATCTCCATCAATTTAGGGCACGGGGGGCCCAATCCTACCCAACTTTCCTCTGCAAATGCAGCCCCAAGGAAAAGGAACAAATGTTCACTTATCTTTAGGAAGCCTCATGACTGACCCCTTCCCACTGCAGGATGCAATGCTCATCCTACTGACACAGCTGTACAGGTGGCGGAAAGTTGGATAGGATTGTACCCTGGAACTTTGTCCTGGAAAACCCACATCACTGGGAAGGTGGGCAGTGGAAACATCAAAACATTGCACCACCCTACCTGTGAAAATTTCTGGGGCTCCCTCCACCGTCCTAAATAAGGTAGGCACTGACAACCTCCACATTTAAGTTTAGTGGAAGGAAACTCGGTGGAGAAACGACAGGTATGGAAGGGGGTGCCAGACCCTCTCCAACACCTGTTGGGCCACACTAAATTTTAACATCCTCCCACTGTACTCATCATGGGATTTTTAAGAAGATGTCACTTTACCTGGCTTCCGAGAAGTTCCCAGGCAGATCTGTTGCACCCTTGGAAAATTCACTGTCGCTTTTTCGAAGGAGTCCAGGACCTGAAACAGCAATGAACATTCCTGCTTAGGGGCAAAGAAGCAGATCAGACGAATGCCACGTGACCAGAGCTCCATTAGAGCTAATAATAGCAATATCTGCTCAGAAAGCAAGTCTGGGGCAACTGTCTGCAGTGATGAATTATCTGTCCTTTTTCTCCACTGACCTGTATAGGCAGGTTTTCTATCCTAAAACAGAACCTGGAAGAGTTTTTCCAGTGACTTCTCAACTGCCGCACCAAAATCCTGTGGCACACCCATGGGCTTTTTGTGGCACAGTGGTCAAATGACACTTTTTAAACACTATTTTTCACACTGCAACTCCCAAATGAGTCCAAAAAATATAAACCAAGGTGTGATCCTAACCAATTTAGGCTGGCATAACTCCCCTGGCATAACTTCCTGTGGTGGTGTAGGAAGACCAGTGCACGCTCTGCCCCACTCATGGGAGGGTTAGGCCAATGCTTCAGCCTCCCCACACCACCATAGGAAGTTATGGCAGGGGAGTTATGCCAGCCTAAATTGGTTAGGATTGCACCCATAGGCTGTACACCTGTGGAATTTCCACAGAAGCACAAAAGACCCACAAAATATGGTGCCAGGTGTAGGATTTGCCCTCTTGGGAAAGTCAGGCTTATGTCAAAGGCTTCCCAGAAGGTCATGCCCGAAGCTTACATGTGCCCCACACCATGCCAACACCTGTCTATTGGATGCTTAGTCAGACATCAGAATTTCTCACCAGCTGTGGTGGCCTCTCTGCCTCTTGTTGCCTCAGCAAGAAACCTTCCGCCAAGGCCACCGCCTGCGCACAGGTCCCGGGTCCACGTTCTCGGACACACTCCTGGATTCCTGGGGGAAGGATGCTCAAGAACTGTTCCAGGATCAGCACCTCAAGGATCTCCTCTTTGGTGTGCCTCTCAGGCTTCAGCCACAGATAGCAGAGATCCCGAAGTTGGCTGCACACCTCACGGGGTCCCTCAGCCTCCTGGTAGCAAAAATGCCTGAAACGCTGGCGTTGCATCTCCGAGGTGAGCACATCCTCTTCCAGGACCTCCTCCTTCACCTTCCAGCTGCTTGCTCTGCTGAGGCCTTGCTGGGCGGCACCGCAAGAGGCCTGGAGCCCTTTTGGATCATGGAAGGCCATCAGCTCCGGTAGCTGGGAGCTCCCCCACCCCGCGTGTGGGGACTGCACCACCTTCAGGAACTCCTGCCACTGGGCCTCCCAGCGTTGCGCCAAGCCCTCATCCGGTTCCTGCTTGATCTGTTGCGGCGTCACCCGCCTCAGGATCTCTCTGGCACCGCCTGCCTGGACCACTCGAGAGGTTTTCTTCAAGCCCTCCATCGTGCTGGCACAAACTGGGTCCTTCTCCTCCATCTTCACCCCTTGCTCCCGTGCGGCCTGGAATGGGAGACGCAGAACAGATGGCGCGACCCCCTGTTTTGTTACTGCTTTCCTGGAGGCCATAGAACAGCCTTATCCCATCTCAGACTGAGGTGCACAGACTCTTGAGGCAACCGCTGCGGGGAAAACCACCTCAGGGCCTTTGGTCGGTTCAGCTTGACGTCACAATCCCACAGTATCAAAGAGGCACCAAATACGGGGGCAACCAAGCCGGCAATGGTCAGAGAGGCAACGAAAAGCACTTCTCTGTAGGGAAACGGAGCTAGAAGGGGGGAAAGAAAAAAAATTAAAATCAAGGATGTTCTGGAGCCAACACTTCCTTCAGTGACTTGCTGGTCTGCCAGCACTGAGCTCAGGGGTTTGGGACCCTTTACTGCTTACTCTAAGGCAGAGATGTTCAACCTGTTTTGCCTTATGACACACCAACCAGGTGCCAAAATTGTCAAGGAACACCATCAATATTTGGACAATTGACAAAGCACGCCATGCTGCTGGTGGGGGTGTTCAATTTCTCCATAACACTATTAATAATTGATGTTTATTTAATTAATAAATAGTCCAAACTCCCACGGCACACCTGTGGACCACTTGCAGCACACCACTGTGCCATGGCACACTGGCTGAAAATCACTACTCTCGGTGTTCAATATGGGCTTCTCCTCTTGAGATATCTCTTCTGGGAGATTCTTTTGGGTTCTGAAGCTCTGTTTCTAGGATAGTGGTTCCCAAACTTTTTTAACATCCGGACCCACTTCTTTTAAAAATAGAAAATTTGTTTTATTGGGACCCAGTTTATTTATACTCTATTGCAGTGATTTTCAACCTTTTTCATCTCATGATACACCATTATTGACAAGGCACATCATGCTATTCAAATCCCCACGTTGAAACTTTATCTCAGTTCAACCATCCTGGCCTCTCTAGACGTCTCTGTCTCCATAACTCTGACATTCTCTCCAGTGGTTCTTAACCCTCTTGGAGATATATATACTGTATACTGTATGGGCTTCCTTGTATACTGTACCCCGCAAGTTTCATACATGCATTCACTGAACCCTTCATAGTTGGAAAAATAAAATGTTTTGTCCGTCATAACAAAAATATATTAATGCACTTGGCAACCCTGGCAAACAGAATGGACACACACCTCCGCCAAACCCTTGAGACTGATTCACCGAACCCCTGGGGTTCGATCAAACCCAGGTTAAGAACCACTGCTCTAGGCAGAAGGGATGGGGGGGTTGCTGACTATCCCCCAAATCCAGAGTAACTACAGGAGCACGTAAGAGACTTTACGTGCACCAGTAGTTACTGCACCACCTAGTGAAAACCTATGGGAAATTCATATTGGAATCCAGAGTAAGTTGTTCTTACACCGGAGCAAGGACTCCCCGTAGTTACTCTAGATTTTGCCCTTAGGCTGCAATCCTAAACACACTTTTCTGGGAGTAAGACAAACTGAACACAGTGGGGCTTACTTTTGAGTAGACATGCTCTCAGAGGGTTTTTTAAAAGTTTGGAGTGAATTATAAGATTATTTTTCATTATCTACTACGACAACAAATGTTTACAACTGACACTGAAATTATAACAGTTTTAATAAACAAATCTCAATCAACTGAGGTGGGACAAAACTATTAGGACCAAAAAAACCCTAATAATTATTGTTTTATTATAGTTGACCTCTGTAGATTTATGGAATATCCAGCCCTCGTGTCTGCAGCCAGGCAGTAGCAAGAAAAGGAACAAATAAAAAAAGAGGCAAGAGGTGGCAAGTAGGAAAGAAATTAATTTTTTTGCTCATCTGAGCAAGAATTCCAGGTTATTCTTATTTGAGATATATATTGTTGAAGTAGAAACACTTTTGAAAAGAACCCAGGATGCCATTACATTTGTGTAAAGTTTTATTCATTGATTCATTCATTGACTCTCTCTCTCTCTTAGGAATTCTTAAACCTTTTATAATTACAGACCCCCTATAGATTGCCTAACATATTCCAAGCCCTCTTCATTACACTGTCAAAAAATAATCAACACCAGTTCTATGGGGTACCAGCATGATTTCCAAAGTACTATATGGCAATAGCCACGGTCCTACATGGCAATAACGTGGATTTACTCTACGTAAGTATAGCTAGAAACAATCTATAGTGCCATGGTGAGAGTTACTAATCTAACAATTATTTAATTGTTCATAGACTGACATCTGAATCCTCAGCATGCCTACTCAGAAGTAAATCCCAGAATAGTCAATAGGGCATATCCCCAGGCAAGTGTGGATAGGGTTGCAGCCTATCCCCATCATTTGCTTCCCATACCTTCTAAAGGTATGCTTACCCCCAATTAAGAATACCTGCTCTAGTTTAGGTACGGACATGAAATTCACTCTCAAAATCTCAAGAGTTTTGCTACATATTCTTTTTCCACGGCTTATCCTTCAGGCCAGGAAAAAATGCCATATAACCGTTGGGACTAACAGCAAATTTATCTGCTGCTCCTAAGTCCCAACATTTTTACTGAAAAATAGAAATAACAATAATATTCGAGGGAGCTTCCTCCCAGGTAACTGCATATTGGATTGCAGCCTATAAACTATGTTTGTTATTGAAATCTGTCCTCTTTGGTGTCAATTTCTAGACGGTAGGCCTTTTGGGGCATGGACCTGCCATCTCATTCTCGGTAAACGGAGATCTCCTAAATGGAGCAAAAAAACCAACAACGCACACAACACAATTCCAAAGAGATGTGGATGTACACAGCACCAGTTCTATGTGGTACCAGCACATAGGTCTTGCTAGATCGGTGATTTTCAACCAGCATATGCCACAGATAGTCCTCAGGTGTGCCGTGGGAATTTGAGGAGGGACATTTAATAATAGGACAAATTGCGGGTTTGAACAGCATGGCGTGCCATGTCAATGGTAAAGTCTACTTGATGGTGTGTCATGAGATAAAAAGGTAGAAAATCACTGCGCTAGATCATATATATCCTCTTTTCACAGTATTGCTGATACTTCACATCTACAGAGCAAGCCACCAAAGCAACAGTTCTTCCTAGCAGAATACTCAAGGGTATACTAGCCCTGAACCTGGAGGTTCTGTTAACCACTTGTTAGCCTCCCCAAGCTTCTTTCCCAGTTCTACTCAGAACTGGGCACCAGTTCTTCTGAATGGTCTACCATTTTGTCACTATCGCAACATCTAGTGGCGTGGAGTTCCACAAACCACTTAACAACACATGATGTCAACATGTGTTGTTGAGATGTGCACATCTTGCCTGGAACGCAGCACCCATCTAGACTTGCCCTAAACAGGTTCACTGGGTTCATCACTAGGTTCACAAGGTGCGTCAGGTTCACCAAGTTGTGAACCTGGGGAGGAGGTTGGGGGGTTATGGCGAAACCCCTTCTGCATGCTCATGGACCTGCAGCCCTTTGACAGCACTTTTCTTCCTGCATTTAGCTGGATAGTTTGAGAAGGGAAGAGGAAACCTTGCAGTGATCCCACCCTTGACTTTGAATGGGGGGCTGCTCTTTCTTGAGATTGCAGGGGGGAGGGCTGTGCTGGGATCCACTGCCTCTGGGGATCCCCCCCCCCATTTTTTGCAATCAAAGCTTTGCATCAAAGAGGATGAAAGAACCCAAGATCTGTTTACTCACTGGGGCCTGGAGGCTTCAGGCAGTTGCACCCTTCATGCAACTGCAAACTGCAGCTGGGGAACTGGGTGGGGGGAGAAAAGCCACTTTATGCAAAGGTGGAGAAGGAATGGAGGGGAAGGAAGGCGGAAAAGGAAAGGAAGGGACTTTGGTCTCTTGCATTTCCACCTCCTCCCAAAGCCTCTCTAGCAATCCTGTCTCCTCTATCGGCTTAACCTATCCAGTGTCTGCAGAACCAACTGAGCCTGCAATCCCTCCCAACACTGCCACCCTGTTCTTTTCACCCAGCCACCCTCTTGCAAGACAAGCCAGTCCACAGGGGTAGTTTGGCATGGGTGCCGAGGGCCGTAGCTGCACCAGATGGATTTGCAAAAAAAAAAAAATTATGCTCCTTGCAAAAAATAAAAATAAAAATAAGATTATATCCATGGTTTCTTCCATAGTTTTAATTGTAAATCCACCGGACCCAGCGTCCGGGAAAGTTGTAGCTATGCAGCCGACCCACATTGTAATCTTAAAGATGATAGATAACCTAATGGTTATCGTTAAGGTTAAGGACTTAACTTTGGTTGCTGGGATTGTTTTAATTCTGTTAACTGTATATATACTTGTATTTTAAACTTAAGTGTAATGGCTTTTAGCTATACAATAAACTTGACTTGACTTGTCCATGGTTTCTTGATATATCCTGTATTCCTCTATGCCCCCCACATCTTTGTCAATGTAAAGATAACGCAGTGGTTCCCAAACTTGTTATCACCGGGATCCACTTTTTTAAATGATTAGTCTAATGGGACTAGTGCTGTTTTTCTGGAAAAATAGGTGCTGGTACTCACCTGCTGGTACTTACAGATACTCATCTGTATTGTATGTGTTTGTGTGTGGCACCCACAGAGGTGCCAGTACTCCATATGGTACTCCGTACTCAAAGAGACGCCTCATTGGGACCCACGTAGGTTTACTTGACTTTTAAATAAGGAGATCTAGAAAGAAATAATATTTGTTTGTATGTTTGAACCTGGAAAAAGTTTAAAAGGAAAAAATTTGAGAACCTCAAACGTTTATCTCCCTATATTTGTAAATGTAGGAACATTTACAACCTGTAGGAACTCAGCTATTTTCATAACAGTTATGGGCTGTCTGCAGGACAACTGCAGGAGCTGAGCTCTTTGCAAGATCAACTTATCTTTCCATCGGAGAATTAGTTCTCTGATCAGAGTTTTTAATCTTTCTGTCACCCTTTGTCCACCCATTAAAAATCAGATTGAGACCCGCCAGTGGGTCCCAACCCAAAATTTGGGAACCACTGTGATAATGCAGTCGACCACATGTGGTTTATGTTCAACATTAATAGGGATTTCGGCTGTTGAATTGCTGTTTGATATATTGTAAATGGGAGGTGCTGCTGTTGTGACAAAGCTTTGTATTTTCCTAGTACTCAAAATTCAGTAGTCTGTACAACAAGCCGGCAAGGTAGGCCAGCATTATTGTCTCCATATTAAGGATGTGCAATGGGTGGGGAAGCAGGTGAGGCACAGCTTCCTCACTGGAGTAATAAGGATCAGCCGTTAGCCTGATCCAGAGGCTCTTCTTATGTTCCTTGCACAGCATGCACTGTCCCTATATGAAACCAAAAGTCCCACACTTCCAAGTTTCACAACAGTGCACAAAGAGGATGGTAAAGATTTGGGGTTTTTTTACGGCACTGGTTTGGCACACCCAAGCCATGATCAGACAGCTTTCTGGATTGACTTGCCTCAGAGAAGTGAATCAAAGAGGTAGGACATGATTGAGATATTCAAAATAATTAAAGGACTGGATATGGTGGCTAGAAAGATGTGTCTATAATTGAGACGCAGAGATGTCTCTATGGTGGATGTCCCTCTCGCACAACACCAGAGAGAACATGCACAAAAATTCAGTGTTAGGACAGTTAGAACATTTCTTAACCCAGTGTGTGATTAATATGTGAAACTCCTTGCCACAGGATGTGATGATGCTGGCCGAGATGCCATTTAAAGGGAATGAGACAGATTGATAGAGGAAAAGTCCATCAAAGGTTACATTGTGGGTTTGTGCAACCTCCTGGTTTGCCAGACGCAAGGGAGCCATAACAGGATGCAGGCATCTTGAGTGCTCCCTGAAGCATCTGGTGGGCCAGTTGTGAGATAAGGGAAGCTGGACTAAGTGGGGTTTTGGCTGGATCCAGCAAGGATGCTCAATCATGATGCATCAATCAATCAACCAATCAATTAATCAAAGAGTATTTATATACTGCTTTGCAAGGAAAAGTTCACCAAGTGGTTTGGAGAGAAACTGAAACAACTCATGTCTAATGGCTTCCTAGGTGACCTTGGACTCATTCTCAGCCCCCCCACCACCACCTCACAGGGTTGTTGTGAAGACAAAAGGATTTAAAAAGCTTTGTAAAAATCTTTGTTACCCCCAGGCCCAGGATCTGTGAATGAATGGGCTGGCCAAGGTCACAGGCAGGTCTCCAACCTGTCTTTCAACTTCACCTGGATCCAGAGGAAATTGGGGGAAGGGCCCATAAAGGGTTAATCCAGCCAGGATTTCTTCCCAAAATCCATCATACCTGGAGGGGGAGGACAAATACTGACCAGGTCCCTCCCTCCACCCCTCAGTCCATTTGGAAGGGCAGTGGATGCTTGGAGATCCCTTTGGAGAACCTAACTACCTGAGAACATCTGGTGAGTTGGATGGGCAAGAACTGGAGGGCTTGGCATTACATGGAGAAATGTCCTCATGATGGATGGCAGGGATTGGGGAACTCCCTGCTACAAGATGACTCCCAATTTAGATGACATGCATTGCAATCCTAAGCATGTTTACTCAGAAGTAAGCCCTATTGGATTCAATGGGGCCAACTCCCAGGAAAGTGTGTTTAGTATTGCAGCCTTTGTAACTAGACATCCTTATGCAGGAGCCTTCTTGCAATGAGGATGAGCCACACAATGCAATCCTAAGCCTGTCTACTCAGAAGTAAGTTCTCTTTTATTCAATAGGGCCTACTCCCAGTGAAGTGTGTTTAGGATTAGAGAACTTTCCTGGGAATAAGGCCCATTGAACACCATGGGGGCTTAATCTTGAGTAGACATGGTTAGGATTGTGCTGTAAGTGGAACCTCCATGTTCAGGTGCCATGTTTCTCTGTATTTTGGGGAAGGGGGCTGTTTCAATCTATGTCTAGTTGCAGTCATGTTATTATGGGATAGCAAACCTTTCCAATAGTATTTAATTCAGGTGGCATTTTATTGGGTTGAGTATTGTAGGGGTCCTTTTTAGGTAGAAAAGAGGGGTACAAATAAAATATTTTAGCAACAAATACTCTAACCATTATACCAGCTGGCCCTTTTTCCCCCAAACTCTTTGGCCATTAGTAAGTTATGGATTATTGTTTTCATTATTTGGTGAATGGGGGGGGGGGGAGATCCAGGGTGGCAAAGGACCCTGGCAACTTGTGTTGTTTCACTGCCATGGCCAGGTTAGCCCCTGCCAAGGAGGGGGGAGAACCATTTAAGAAAATGGAAAGGTCAGGGGGGGTGGAGATGGCTCTTGGAAATCCAAACAATGTAATCCTCAGAAGAACAAAGGGCAGCTCCTGCCTTGAGTAGATCTGATTGTCTGGGCATTACCAGGGACAAGGAGGGCATCACTCCTTCCAAAGGCAGACTGATGGCTCCTCAATGGAGATGAATACATGAATAAAACAGCCTTTAAAAAAACAAAAACCTTCACCCTCCCAAAATGGGGGCATTTCCTAAGATCCCTTTTTCTTTTGAATATTGATGGTTGGATGGATGGATGGATGGATGGATGCCTTTCCCATGCCAAAACAAATGTGTAACAGCCCAATCCTATCCACATTTTCCTGGGAGTCTCACTGACTCTAATGGGACTTTCTTCTGAGTCAACCTGCATAGGATTGGGTTCATGGCAGCTTGTGAAGCATTTATCCTCACAACAACCTTGTGAGGTAGGCGAGGCTGAGAGTGAGCAACTGGCCCAAGATCATCCAGGAAAGGAAGGGGGTTTGAACCTGGATCTTCCAAACTTCACAGGGTTGTTATGAGGACAGCAGGAAGGAAGGAACTAAAGATTTGTTGGCCATCTTGGGCATTTGTGCTGGCATGGGAAAGGTGGGGTATACATTCAGTAAGTAAATAGTTGGGTTCTGGCAGGGACTGGGTCAAATGCTGCCCCAACATTGGTGATGTGGGGTGATGTGCCACCTTGTGTCCCCCACTTGTGATGTGCCGGCTTGTTTCCCCCACTCACCACCTTTCTTTCCTCTCAAATTTAGTTGGGTTGAGGAGGAAGAGAGAGGAGTGTGCAGGTGGGGTGGATTAGGACCCCTTACTGATCTGTACAGGTTGGGCCTCCATGTGCTAGATGATGTATACCATATGTCTTCTTTTTCCAGGACATGTCCTCTTTTTACACCCTGTGTCCTGGAAAACATCTTTATTATTCCCCTTTTCCTTGTGAGCAGGCAGCATGTAGCCTTCCTGGAACTGATAAATAATATGTGATAGTTTTTAATTTAATAAGCTATACTAATAAAAGGCTCACACACACAAAACAACTCCACAAACACAGACACGCTAACCCACTCTTACACACATACACAATGTAGTCTAACCCCCACCCGTACCCAACCCCACACTCCACACACACACATAACACAACCTAACCCACTCTTTCACACACACAACATGGACCAACCCCTGCACAAAACCCAACTCCACACACGCACACAACAGAACTACACACACACACACACACACACACACACGTTAACCCGCTCTTTCACATACACACAACTTAGGCCAACCCCCACACACACACTACACAACTTCACACACACAGACATGCTTACCCACTCTTTCACACTCTCACAATGTAGCCCAATCCCCACACATAACCGAATTCCACACTTCATACATACACAACAGTACTCCACACTCACAACCCCACACTCCACTCACACACAACACAACTCCACACACACACTAACCCTCCCTAACACACACACTCAATGTAGCCCAACCCGCACACATACCCAACCCCACACTCCATACACACACACATGCTAACCCACTCTTACACACACACAATGAAGGCAAACCCCACACACAACCCAACTCCACACACATATGCTAACCCACTCTTTCACACCCACAGTGTAGGCCAACCCCTCCCACACACAACATAGGCCAGCCCCCACACACAACCCAAGCCCACACTCTACACACAGATGCTAACCCACTCTTTCACACACACACAATGTAGCCCATCACCCCTACAACCCAAGCCCACACACACACCACACAACCCTACACATACAATCCCACACTCCATACACTCACACAACACAACTCTACACATACACACGCTAACCCACTCTTTCACACACACACACAACATAGCCCACCCACCCCCACAACACAACCCCACACTCATACACATACAACGTATCTCAGCCGCCTCACAACCCAACCCACACACTCCACAAACACACACAAAACCCAACTACACACACGCAAAACCTAACCCACTTTCTTTTACACGAAGACAACCTAACCCCAACCCCCACACAGAATTTTAAACATTTAAAAATAATTATAAAAGTTAAATTTCATATTGAGTTTAAAGTTACTCCACACAGACCTCTTATAACATCCAGCATTGGGATTTGTGTCTGGATGAGGAGGGAACACATTTGAATTTTAAATTAAAATAACTGAAAAAAATTGTGATTTTAAAAGTTTTTTATTTATACTGAGGTTAAAGTAGCTCTACATAGACATATTATAACATCCAACATTGGGATTTGTGTCCGGATAAGGAGGGAACAGTTAAGAATTCAAATTTGAAAATAACTGACGGAACCTCCAGTGAGGTTTTCAACTTCCATGGACTGAATTAAGGAATTCAAAGTTATTTCTTCAAAATGGCTGCTTTCGAAACCGCGCCAGACGTCCCTCTGCAGAAGCCGGCTTAAAAGTCCGCACGGTGTGCAGCTTTTAAGCTAGTAAGCAATAAATTTATAATAAGCAATAAGGAGGTTTATTGCCTAATAAAGTGGTTTATTGCAATTGATAAGCAATAAAGTAGTTTAAATTAACCATGTGAAAGCAATATCCCCGCATGCTTTTAGCTTTTATTATGTCACGTCCTGCATATTTCTTGGGTGTCCTATATTTTGGTGTCCTTGTCCCTTATGACATCCGATCACCCTGCTTTTGGTAGGGTCTAGAAGAACTAAGGAGGCTTCAGAAGAGCTTGTCGGAGGCCTTGAAAAGCTGCTTCTGGTTTGACTAGCAAAGGGGCTTTTCCCAGGGATCTGCGGCATCCGCCATGCATCAACTCTGCAGAGTCCAGGGGTTACACTGTATTCATGCAGCTAAGGAACCAGGGGCCTGCTGCATGCAAGAGCACATTTCATGCCGTGTGCAATGATGGTCTAATCCTTTTCTGGTTTCCTTGCATTGCAGAAGCTCCTCTTGACTCACTTGAGACCATTTCACGCTCCAGAACAAGCCATTGGTCCTTTGAAGGCACTTTGCAGCATCGCAGAGGAGGTTGTGCCTTTGCCGCAAAGGGTCCACATCCTGCACTTGGACTTGGCTGAGCACCCACTGGCTTGACAGAGCAAAATGAAAGTGGCTACGCACCAGAAGGCATCGGCCTGTGGTCCCCAGGCCAGTCTAGAGCGCAAAACCATTAGGACAAGGTCTCAGGTTTTAAAAGCCCTATTGCTGGAGAGGAGTATGGAAGGAGCCGGCAATGGGGCTCTTGCAAGCCAGGCCGGGACTACCAAACTGGCTTCACCAAGGCCACTGCAAGAGGTTCAGCCAGAGCCACAGCAGAGGCCACAGCAAGAGGTTCAGCCAAGGTCAAAGTCAAAGCCACCACAAGAAGTTCAACCAGAACCACAGCAGAGGCCACTGCAAGAGGTTCAGCCAAGGCCAAAGTCGAAGTCAAGGCCACCACAAGAAGTTCAACCAGAACCACGAGAGAGGCCACTAAAAGAGGTTCAGCCAAGGCCAAAGCCGAAGTCAAGGCCACCACAAGAAGTTCAACTAGATCCACTGCAGGGGCCACTGCAAGAGGTTCAGCCAAGGCCAAAGCCGAGGTCAAGGCCACCACAAAATGTTCAACCAGAACCACATCAGGGACCACTGCAAGAGATTCAGCCAAGACCAAAGCTGAAGTCAAGGCCACCACAAGAAGTTCAACCAGAACCACATCAGGGATCACTGCAAGAGGTTCAGCCAAGGCCAAAGTCGAAGTCAAGGCCACCAAAAGAAGTTCAACTAGAACCACAGCAGGGGCCACTGCAAGAGATTAAGCCAAGGCCAAAGCCGAAGTCAAGGCCACCACAAGAAGTTCAACCAGAACCACAACAGAGGCCACTGCAAGAGGTTCAGCCAAGGCCAAAGCTGAAGTCAAGGCCACCACAAGAAGTTCAACCAGAACCACATCAGGGATCACTGCAAGAGGTTCAGCCAAGGCCAAAGTCGAAGTCAAGGCCACCAAAAGAAGTTCAACTAGAACCACAGCAGAGGCCACTGCAAGAGATTCAGCCTAGACCAGAGCCAAAGCCAGAGTCAAGGCCGCCACAAGAAGTTCACCCAGAATCACAGCAGAAGCCACTGCAAGAGGTTCAGCCTAGGTCAGAGCCAAAGCCAGAGTCAAGGCCACTGCAAGAAGTTCAACCAGAACCACAGCAGAGACCACTGCAAGAGGTTCAGCCAAGGCCAGAGCCAAGGCCGCCACAAGAGGTTCCGCTGGAACCGGAGCTGGAGCCAGAGCAGAGGCCGCCACAAATGTTTCATTCGGAGGCAGAGCAGAGCCTGTTTCAGGGCTGGGAAACTGAATTCCAGGAGTTCCTGGAGGCAGAGGAAGCTGCATGGGAAGAACAGCTACTGATGGAGGTGAACCCCTGGGCCAACACAGCTGCTTTCTTGGCCTCTTTTGAGCAAGTGGCTCTGGCCTGCCGGTGGCCACGGAGAGAGTGGGTGACCCGGCTGCTGCCGGCCTTGAGCGATGATGCTGAGAAGGCCTTGGTCAGCCTGGACGCCAAGGACAGGGGAGACTTTCGGAAGTTGAAGGCGGCCATTTTGTGGAGGGAAGCCTGGGGCCGGGAGAGAAAGCGGCAGGAGTTTCGGCGCTTCTGCTACCAGGAGGCCAATGGGCCAGGGGAGGTATGCGCACGGCTCAGGGAGTTGTGTCACGAGTGGCTGAGGGTGGAGCACAGCACCAAGGAGCAGGTTCTGGAGCTGCTGGTCCTAGAACAATTCATGAACATCCTGCCCAAAGAGATGCAGAACTGGGTCAAGGAGCACGGTCCGGATACCTGTGCCCAGGCCGTAGCCCTGGCTGAGGATTTCCTACAGAAGCTGGCAGCTGCTGATCGGGGAAAAGATCAGGTGAGAGTCTACAGGTGGTCCTGTTGAGCACACTGAAGGTCACCTTCACATGCCTTTCAATTGCTTTGTGGTTGCAGTCACCCCTTGTCTTGCATGTCGTTCACCTGGACACTTGGCAAACCAACACCCTGTAGTTTAAATATTAAATAGTTGTCCTGTACAGTGGCAGTTTTAAGGGACAAGGCCTTGTGATGGTACAGGTGGCATAGCTAGCGGGGGTGGATCAGTCAGTCTTGGAAAGGGACCTTGGTGTGCAAGGCCATCCCCTTCAGAGCCTTTCAGGCTCCCCACCAGGAGTGGGGAGACGTCCCTTGAACATCATGGTGGGACCCCCTCCGAGACCGATTTCTCCATGCCCTCTAGCTACGCCACTCCTTCTAGGCCAGCAATTGGCAATAATTTTTCTTTTAGCACATTGACCTCTATGTGATGTCACTTCTAGGAGTCTGTTTCGTGACTCTGATCCAGGATAATTTTGGATGCAATATCAGTGCCACAGGTTGGATTGGTGTGGATTGGATTGGATTGCCACAGATTGGATTGCTACAAATGCACTTTTCCCTCTTGTCAGGCACTGGGTACATACCAGAAGCACTTAGGCTACAATCCAGAGTAACTACGGGAGCACATAAGAGACATTAAGTGCACCCGTAGTTACTATACCACCTAGTGAAAACCTATGGGAAATTCATATTGCAATCCAGAGTAACTTGTTCTTACACCGGAGCAATGACTCCCCATAGTTACTCTGGATTGCGCCTTTAGCCTGTCTTGTGGAACAAGAAAACTTTGGCTGCTCAGCCCAGCCTTAAAGCAACCCAGGCCAGCTGATGTCCTCTTGGCACCTGAAGTGGCATACTGAATCCTAGTCCTCCCTACCCAATCATGGGCCAGTTTTTCTTAATTTCCAGCTCAGCACTATTCTCCCTCTTTTCCTTTTTTCTTAAAGGCACTTAAAGGTTATTTTTATTGATTTTGAAAGAAATGAAGCAAAAATAAAAAACAGGAAGTAAGAAAAAAATAGAATAAAAGTAACCTTGAAAATTATATGGCAAGTTCCATATTTACCTTTCTTTAGTCTAATATCAAGTTCCACTACTTAAAAATCTTTAAGATTAAGGCTGCAATCCTAAAGACACTTTCCTGGGAGTAAGACCTATTGGACACAGTGGTGCTTACATCTGAGTAGATATGGCTAGGTTTGTGCTCTAAATATAATCTTATTTAACAGATAATCTTAAAATTATCTTTAAAAATCTTAAGATTTTTAAAATTTAAAAAATCTTAAGTTGAAATATAATCTTATTTAACAATTCCAACAAACATAGAAAAAAGGAGATACGTGTTATATGTAAATTGGCTGTTCATCATATCCATAATGCATTTGACTCATACTTTCCGACTGTCCATAGAGGTTTAAAGTGACTTCTTAAGAAAAGTTGTGAGTTTTTTCATTTCTTCAAAGTCCACCATTCTTCAACACAAGAATTTCCAATCTTTTGTCTTCTCCCTCTTTTCCAATCCAGAAGTAGCAGAGGTCAGTAGGAAGACATTGACAGCCTCACCTATCCACTGCCTTAGACAACTGTTTCAGTAGGCCCTAGGGACAGACCAGCATTCAAGCTTTTCTCCTTGATCTGTGAATGTCCTCCTCTTGGGTTCTTTCTGAACATGTGATGGGGGGAGTAGATCTCATCTTCCCATCATAGTTTACTCTCTGATGTCTCTGTTGGCTGTTTCAGGAGCTGGAAACTGTAACTGGAATTCCACCCAAGAGAAAGGGGACTCAGCTGGAGGTGGCGCCTATGCAGGTCCAGGCTAAGTTGGACATCAAAGACAGCCCCAGCACACTACAGAAGACATATCCAGGTAAGGAAAATGGGTGGTTGAGGGATGCCTGGGCTGAATCCCTTCCTGCCATCCATCTGAGCTGTCTCCAGAATTCCATGTCTGCCTTCCAAGCCTAGCTTGGCTACTCAGGAGTTTGACTGTGACACAGACATCATCACCAGATGCCCTGTCCTTTTCACTCACCCAAAAGTTTGTGGAGCTCTGCTGTAGACAGTACAAAGTGGACCACCAGGTTCAGACAAGGTCTATGACAGCTTGGTCTGCTTATTATTAAATCCCTAGATTGCCTTGTACATGGCACTCATCCATGTTGCTGTCTCTTTTCTCCAGCAGGCTACCGAAAGGCCAGAGCAAACCAGAAGAAGAACCAGAAGGGACGCCCATGTAAGGATGTGAAGCTCCAGATGAGGTTTCCGGAAAGAGTTAATACAGTCCTACCCCAGCTCTTGAAACAAGAAGGAGCCACCGAGGACCGTCGCCATTCATTGAGGCTGCGGAAAAGTCGTCCGGCACCAGCATGTGAGAAGCCCTCTTCTCCACCCAAGAAGGTCTGCAAGAAACTGGAGAATCCCTCCCAGTCCCAGGAAGCCGTCCCAGATCTGAAGACCTGCACAGAATGCGGCCTGCTCTTCAATGGCCTGGCAAGCTACATGCGCCACCACATCATGCACACCGGGGAGAAGCGCTATGAGTGTTGTTTCTGCGGGAAGGGCTTCTGCTGGCGCTCCGATCTGGTGCGCCATGAGAGCATCCACACCGGGAAGATGCCCCACGAATGCACCTACTGCGGGCAGGGCTTTGACCGCAAGTGGAAGCGGAAGCAGCACGAGGAGGAGCACCTGAAAAGCAAAGCCTTGATTTGAATGGGGGGAGGGGATGAGGGGTGGAGGAGGGCGTGAAGGTGGGTGCTGTTCAGACGATCCTTTAGCAGGCTGGTCCTTGGTCTGTGAGAGAAAGCACCTTGGGGTGTGTTGGGCGTGAAGGAAATTGCCATTCCTTTTCTATGAATGGAAAAGGGTTGACAATTCAGGGAAGAAGAACTACAGTCGGGCATATGTGGCCTTTGGAAAGGGCTCCCCTCCGGCTTCTGCCTTGGAAGGGACTTTATGATCCTATCACAAGCTCTCACTGACTTCATGATCCTATTCACAGTGATAGGTTCTTGCTCTTCATGATCCTTGTGATGGGCTGACCACTCTTCTCTCCAAAAATATGGTCCTCCTCCTGGCCAGCAAGAGCCTTGGCACACTGACTGAAATGCCCTCTCATCAAAATGGCATCATGTACCTTAGCAGTCAGAGGGGGGCAGTCCAAGTATTGCGGGCACAGCAAAGGTGGCATGTAAACTATTGGAACCATTGGTGCATTGGTGGCAATGTTCAGTCACTCACCAGATGGCTTCAATGGCAAGTGGGAAGGGCTGCTTACATGGCACCCTTCTCACGCTTGCACTGCCATACCCACCCACCACCCCCCAGTTATACTACTGGCCTGTTTCATTAGGTTGCATTCTTTTATTAAAGCAGTTCCTAGAGTAAGCAAACTCTAACTATTTCCAACCTATAGTAAGATTTCACTTAGCCTATTCTGAGTGTGGAAGTTTTAGGATCAAGAATGCTGTTTAACACTTAGTATTTGAGCTGGGGAAATCTGAAAAGAATTCCATTTTTTTACTTTAAGTGTTGAGAACTATGTGGTTTTAAGAGAGATAAATATGTTTTGCTTAATTTTTTATTTCTGATATTTGATAATATGCTTAATATATGTTGAGACTTGATCTACATACAGATCATTTTGGGTTTCGTAGAATGTTAAGTTAGGAAATTTGACTGTACAGGTGGGGGTGGGAAGGGGAAATTTGACTGTACTGCTTCAGGGTTCTAGTTCTGAGCTTGTAGGGTTTACTCTTGTTGGTGTTTTATGATTGGAATTTATTTTTTACTTTTATTCTTAATGTAAAAATTTGTAGCCCTATGTCTTCAGGGTCTTGGTACCAAACCAGTTCTGTTTATGCTATTAAAATTTTGAGTGTTGTTCAATAAACACCGTGTTGTCATTGAGGAATCTGAATGGCAATGGGCTTCCATTCCCGTTTTCTGGCTGTTGGGTGAATTTATGCTGGATGATTGATGTATCCTCAGGTCTCTTGAATCCGGAGTAGTTGAGGGAATGAACATTGAGGTGTGTCTGTGGATTCATTCGCAATGGCTGGAAATGCTGGTTTAGATGAAGGACTGGATTAGCTGGAAGCTCAGGGCTAGAAATCCTGGTCCTCTTGGAGAAAACAGGGTGATTTGGTCTTACCTGTGTAAGCCCCCTTTTCAGTGGTATATCCATGGTGGGGTCAGTCCTCTAGTTTGGGTTACTCCTCCCCTTCAGGTAGGTGGAGGTGAGCTGAAAGACTTCCTATGGGGAGGGGCGCCCAGAGATCCCCAGAATGTCCAAGCTTCCAGATGGCCTCTCCCAGGAAATGAGATACTCCGCTTCATCATCCTTCCTGAATCTGTATAGACACTCAGGCCCTGGATGTGAGGGAGGAGGCAACAGATGCATGAAGAGCATCAGAGGACTCCAGGAAAGCTTTCTTTGTGAAGATCTTGATCCTGCGGTCCTTGGGGTCCTTGGGAAGGCCATCACTATCAGCTGGCAGGGTTGAGGGGGCACCCAAGGTGGCTACTGGAGCATCCACCAGGGGGTTCCTGAATGGTCCATGAGTTCTGGGACCAGGGCATAGCACTTTGAGGAAGGCCTGCTGGAGTCTCCATGCTTGGCTGGGGAAGCCCACTCCTTGTCGATGAGGCGTTGGAAATAAGGGTGCATGGGGAAGCCCTGAACCACTTGTTCCTCAGGAGAAAAGGCTGCTTCTCCCCAGGAAGGCTTATCCACGGAGGAGGGAGGAGGATCAGACCCCCTTTGATATTCTAAGATGTGGAGGGTATCTGCATAGATCTGCTGGAACTGGTCAGGCAGCAGTAGCCTGGGACCTTGGGGAAGCTGGTCACCCTCCTCACTAGGTGCATCCTCTTCCTCTTCTTGGGAGTCACTGTCCTCCACCTCCCCCTCTTCTTCAGAAGCCTCTTGATCCCCATAGTGCTGGCAGGGGCAGGGGGTACCACGCCTAGCCTTCTTGGCCAGAGGAGGTCCTGATGGCACTGGAGACTCAGGGGCTGGGGCCATGGGAACAGCCACAGAGGGGGGGCAGGCAGGCCGCGTGGGGAACTGAATGGCTGTGACTATCTTAAGGATGGCGTCCAGGGCAGCAGATAGGCCTGCAGTAATGGAAGCCTCAATCCTTGCCAGCATAGCGTTGGTACGGTCAGACCCCCCTGAGGTTGTTGGCACTGAGGCAGAGGCAGCAAAACTGGACCCCTCAAGAGTAGATATGCCGGCCGTTGCCCGGCTTTGGGCTTTGTGTCTGACGGTCAGAAGGTCAGTCTGGGGATCTCTGGGCACCCCTCCCCACAGAAAGTCTTTCAGCTGACCTATGCCTATCTGAAGGGCAGGAGTAACCCAAACTAGAGGACTGACCCCATCATGGATGTACCCCCAGAGAACCCCCAGTCAAACCGGCAGAACCCCCAGTCAAACCGGCAATGGTGTCGCTAATGATCATGCAATCCAGTGCAAAGCTCAAAATGTTGCCCTGGAAATGATGTCATCCCTGGGTCGTTTTAAAAATAAAATTTAAAAAAATAAAAATTTAAATTTTTTTTAAGAAGAAAAAAATTCCCCATGACCAGAGCTGCCAGATGGCTAGAGGTCTCCTGGGCAGTAGCTGCTGTTCTTCAGGGTTCAGGTGGTCCCCACCCCACCTGCAGTCTCAAAAAGATGCATCTCATTTCTAACATGCACGTTTTTGTGCACATGGAGGATAAGGCACCATTTGAACAGCTGATAATACACGGTTGGATAACTTGATTTTTTTAAAGCAACTGCAGGTGCTTGAGAGCTTTAGCTGAATAGCAACTCCTCGTCCATGGCACGGCAGGAAGAAGCACATTACAGTTCCGTGGATGTGGAAATCTAGGCTGTCAGGGTGATTGCTAGCCTAGCCTAGCATCCCTTCTTCCTGATATTCTGTCATGCAACATGCCGGCCTTTTGGTACAGTGGGGCAAATGGAACCAGGTGGGGCAGGGTACTCTAGTCCTATAAACCTCCACTGGAAATCAGAAATGGTAGCTCCAGACAAATACTTGCTACCTCAACCACGGTCACATCTTGCATCTATGGCAATCATGCGAGAGCTCTCCAGTATAAACTTTATTCTACAAGAATTCTCCTGGCATTGCAATACTAATAAAACTCATCTATGCATGTCTTGGGCCGGTTGCTTCACGTTTGTGGGTGAACCTGATTGACCTACAGACTGATGCCTAGATGAACGATTGAGATCTGAGTCCAGTCCCTTCCCACCCCCCGCAAATACTCAAGCAGGAATAGAACAGTCTGGTCTTATTTAGAAAGTTGCAGAAGTGGTTCACAGCTCAGTCCTATGCATGTCTACTCATATGTAAGTCTCATTATAGACAATGGGGCTTATTCCCAAGTAAGTGTGAATTTGTGTAAGTTTTGGGCTGCTTTCTCTTTAGGCTCCTGCTCCAAGCGGGAGCTTGGAGGGCTGTACAGGCAGAACTCATGCAATTTCTTAAAAACCTATTTACAAATTTCTCTCCTCTATTTTTCTTTTAATAAGACCAACATCCAATCCTAACTATGGCTGCAATCCTAAGCTCCACTTAGGCAGCCCTAAGCCCCAACATAAGTCCTGTGCTGACCTGGGATGTCAACAGAAGTGCAGTAAGACACTTCTGCCCCACTCCTAGTGGGGTTAGACCAATGCACAGGACTATGCCAACCTCCACATACCACCATAGTAAGATAGGTCAGGTGAGTTAGACTGGCCTAAATCAGACTGCACCCTAAATTCCTGTGTGGCATTGCAGAGACACCAGCAATGGCTACATTACAACCCCCTCCCCATATTCAGACCTATCAGATGCTTACAATGTTTTGCGCACATCATGACTTGAGATCTGCTAACATATCCTAGGTGGGCAAAACTGTTCCCAAACCCTTCCGATCATCAGAACCATAATCAATCAATAAATTGAGATTGTCAATTAAAATTTATTATATCTGTATATGAATAAAAACAGTGACAGTAAAGCAAAAAGAAAAATGTTCACTTTTAGATGCTTGTGTATCAGTGCAATCCTAAGCATGTCTACTAAGCAAGTAAGTTCCATTGTGTTCAGGATATTGAGAGGTCACAGCTGGGGAGAAGTACCAGATTTACCAGAGGAGAAGGTGGTCCTTAGAACTAACCTGGAGATTGCGATAGCATCTTACTGACATCATATAGGGGGCAATTTTTCCAGCTGGCAGTCCTATATGGGCTTCCTGATTTTGTGCAAGAGATATAGCTAGTACAGATCCGAGAAGCCCATAGGTGTGGGCCCTAATCCTAACCAAGGGTTAGGATTGTGTTGTGAGGTTGTGGCAAAGGCAAGATCCGAATCAGAGCTTGTTCGTTCTGCCAACTCTGCCAACTCACTGAAAAATGTTTCAATGTCATTCCATATAAAAAGTGAATATCTTTGCTTTCTAAATTTTAGGGTGGTTAAGTTAATTTAATATAAAATTAAAGGGCTGACGATGCAGCCGTCTCCCCTGCTTGAGTTAGTTTGTGTTTCATAAGATGCGACCGGTTGGTGAAGCTGTCTCCGCAATCTAAGCATTTATAAGTCTTAAATCCTTTGTGGGTTTTCTGATGCAGGCTTAGATGCGACCTTTGCGTGAAGGACTTCCCGCAGATGGAGCACTTGTACAGTTTCTCCCCGGTGTGAATTTTGTGGTGCTTGTGAAGATTGGAAGACTGGCTGAAGCCTCGCCCGCAAGTGAAGCATTTGTAGGGTTTTTCTCCTGTGTGGATCATTTTATGTTTCAGGAAGCTCGACCGGTGATCAAAGGTCTTCCCGCACTCAAAACATTTGAAAGCCCTCTCCGCTCCATGGGTTTGCTGGTGTTTGTAAAGCTGGGAGAACTGATCAAAGCTTTCCCCACAGCGGGAACAGGTGTAGGTTTTCCCTGTGATATGGATTTCACGATGTTGGGAGAACATGGACTGTTCACTGAAGCTTTTCCCACAGTCTGGGCATTTGTAGATGGGCACCCCAATGTGCATTTTGAGATGCCTCTGGAGATTGGATGACTGTCGGAAGCTCTTGTCGCAGTCCGAGCATTTGTACGGCTTCTCCCCGGTGTGCAGCCTCTCATGCTTCCGTAGGTGGGACGGTTCCCGGAAGGACTTAGTGCAGTAGGAACACTTGAAGGGTTTTTCCCCTGTGTGGATTCTGTGGTGCTGAAACAGGTACCATCGTCGGCAGAAGGATTTTCCACAGTAGGAACACTTATAAGGTTTCTCTCCAGTGTGGACACCCTCAGGTTGAACAAGGGGCGTTTTCAGCTTTAAAATCTTCCCACTGCAAGGACGCGTAGTTTGTCCCTTGCCCTTTTGGACCCCCGTTTGAATTGTGCTGATCCTCTGAGCTGCCTTTTTTGTTGGACTTTTCCTCTTCTCCTTCATCACCCTATTCTGATTTCCAGAGGTTTTTTCTTCCTTGCTATCTTTGGAAATCCTGTTTTCTGTACTTTGCAGGGATGCCCTGCACAGTTCCCCTTGTAAGGAAGTTTCCTCACTTGGACTGTTTTCATCCTCAGTAGTCATCCTTGTTTGACTTGCTGGAAAAGAGAGAGAGGAAGAGAGAACATATCAGCACAAAAGATTGTGATGCTAACATCCTCCTATTAATTCATTTACAGGAACGGTCCTCTGACGGGGCCAACTGAGGAAGACGTCCTAGGCAGCAGACTGACCGGAAGCATCCACTTACTCATGCACCTGGATCCTCCCAGGACCTCCCAGACCCAAGACCTACCTGAGCTGCCATGTGCTGCCCACCGTTTTCTGGCCGTGTGTCACCCTTTAGGACTTGACACATTGCCAGATGGATGGCACATTACTAGGTGAGAGTGAGCAGCACATGGCACTCTGGCTCAGACTTGGCAAAGTCTTTAGCGGGCCCTGTTCATGTATATCCTGCTTATCTACAGTATTTATAATAACTAGACAAACAAGATGCAAATACTACTATGCGCACGCGCGCGCACACACACACACACACAACAATAAACAATTGCACTATTATTATTATTATTCTGAATTATTATTCTAAATATTTTTATCCAACCTTCTTTCCAACTTCTTCTTACCAACATCTAACTTCTTACGAACATCCAACACTCTGGTTTGTAGGGATTGCTTAACTAAGGTTCTTTCAGTTTGGGTGCAAAGGGAAACCACAGTTTAACAAACCAGAAAGTTTGGAAAAAAAATAATGTGAGAGAGGGGAGAAAGGGGGAAGGAAGGAACATGTTTATTTAAGTTTCTCTGTAAACTGCTTTGTGAAGTTTTCATTAAAAAGTGGTATATAAATACTACTGACGGATGGATGGATTGATTGATAGTTCAGAACTATTTTGTCTTACACAAACCAGTATTATGCACGGGTTACAAGCCATGAGGGGTGTGTGTCGATGTGGACAACCTCAAAATGCCAGATGCAGGGGGGGCACCTAGACACATGTGTCAGATGTGCTCCCTGAGGCATCTGATGGGCCGCTGTGTGATACAGGAAACTGGACTAGATGGGCCTTAGGCCTAATCCAGTGGAGGCTCTTCTTACGTTCGTATGGCATCTTAAAATCACAAATCCTAAAAATAAAATATTTTATAGTCATAGGAGTATATAAAGAGAGCCCCGTTTAAATTAAGAACCAACTGATCACACTTGATCATGTTCCCTGCAAAACATTGAGCTTTGCACCTCCTCTTGCTACACCACTTACCTAAACTAGTGGCCATCACTGCATCCCCATTGCAGATTGCTTTTCTTGTTCACCTCTTCTTGTTTAAATAAGAAGAACCTTATTTAAGAACCTTATTTAAATGGTAAGGTTTGTCTGCCTCACTTTTACACTTGTGCTTTCGCATAAGTTCAGGGCATTTTACAAGTGGAGCAGCTCTTACATGCTGTATACCAGGGACCAGAGAGAAGATAAAACTTAGAGCTCAATCCTAATCATGTCTACTCAAAAGTAAGCCCCATTGTGTTCTATGGTTCTTACTCCTAGGAAAGTCTTTAGGATTGCAGTCATACCCAACATCACCCCGGCAGCATCATCACTGTGGATGTCTTGGTCGATCTCTCCTTTCATGCATTTCTGCTCCGTAACCAGCTGTGTCTCCTCTGCTACGGGGATATTTGCACCCGTCTTCTTGGGAATCTGCATCTTATAAGATACATATAAGAATAAGATAAAATTATTATTAAATTAGGACACTGAACACTACAAGGACTTTTGATTCTACTTTTGCCCTGCCCAGAACCCCCAACTGTCCTTCATGTTATTGTTATTATTTTATAGATTTGAGCCTCTCCAAAGTGGTTCAAAGGGGCTTAATTTTTCTTTTAAATGTACATAACAAGAAGCAAGACATTAAAAGCACAGATTAATGTCACCTAAGATCATTTGGGGGGGGGCCCTGCTGACTGTGCCACCACCAAGAGGGGTAGGGGGTGCGGAGGTCAGGAGCAGGGGCTTTTTGGTGGCTGCTCCCCATTTATGGAACTCCCTTCCCCTGAAGCTGAGAACTGCTCCCTCTCTTCAGAGCTTTCATCGGGGCCTGAAACCCCTCCAGTTTATTAAATCTTTTAACTAATATCTGGCTAGTTGTTTTTAATCTTGCTTCCTGTTTTTAATTGGTTTTTAGGTGGTCTGACCACAGATATGTTTTTTTATGTTCCACGTTGTGTATACATATTTTAATGAATTTAATGTATTTTTGTTTTATATGTTTTTAAATTGTATGTATTACTGCACATAATAATTACTGTATTCTTAAATGTTGTAAGCCGCCTTGAATTCCCTTCGGGAAGAAAGGTGGGGTATCAATCCATCAATCAATCAATCAATCAATCAATCATTAGCAGCAGCATTAAGGAAATGCTCCTACTTCCTTACAAAGTTGTGATAAATGAGACTTATTTCCAGTGCCTGATTCCAAAATGGCAGATCCCATCCTCTCGCACCTCCTGACCTGAGCTTGGGACCCCCCAAGGGGTCCCAACCCCCACTTTGAGTACTACTGGAGTAAACAATATGGATGATTCTTCAGTATGGCCAATTGGCTGACACATTTGGTTTTTATTTCTTCATATGAGTGGTCATGGATGCGTCTTGGAGCTCCATCTTATGTATGTCTACTCAAAGTACCATTCAGTGGGGTTACTCCCAGGTGAGTGTGGATGGTGTTTTGGACCAAAGGGAATGATGGCCGTGAATGGCTCACCTGAGGTTCCTGCCTCTCAACCTGTTGTTGCCCCAGCAGAAATAGCTCTGCCAGGTCCACTGCCTGGGCACATGTCTCCGGGCTGCCCTCCCATACCCAGCGTTGCATCTCCTGGGGCAGGATGCTCAGGAACTGCTCCAGGATCAGCTGCTCCACGATCTGCTCCTTGGAGTGCCTCTCAGCTTTCAGCCACTGGTTGCAAAGTGCATACAGTCTCCCATAAACCCTTCTTGGTCCTTCAGCTTCATGGTAGCTGAAGCACCAGAACTGCTGGCGACTCTTCTCCCTGCTGGCAGCCTCCGTTCGCAATATGGCTGCCTTCACTTTCCCATAGTCCTCTTTGGCCTCGGCCTCCAAGCTGAGGAACGCCTGCTTAGGTCCACCACTGAGGGCTGGCTGGAGTCGGGCCACCCAGTCTTCCTTGGGCCACTGGCAGGCCTTGGCCACTTGCTCAAAGGAAGTCAGAAAGGCCTTAGCATCCTCCCATGGCTCCAGTGTGGGGTCTGCGGTCAACTTTGGGGCATCCAGTCCTGAAATGGGGGTGTCCAGAGTCTTCAGGAACTCCTGCCATTGAGTCTCCCACTGCTGGAGAATCACTTCACTTGTGGCCTGAGCAAGTGATGCCCTGATGCTTCCAGTTTGGATAACGTGGGGGTCCATGTTTGGGTCTTTTGCCCCCATCCTGAGAGTGCTGGTGGGCACATTCGGCACCTCTGCTTTGATCATCGGCTGGACCCTCTCTTCCGGCATGGCCTTCCATTGGGGAGCCATGTTACCAGTTCCACAGTGCTCCGCTGCCATTTCTTCCAGTGCAATAGCAAGACTACTGTCCAAGAGCCTGAGACTGGCCTAGAAGGATCTGTGCTCTGAGTCTGTGGAAGGTGGCCACGGCCCAGTCTGGTCCCAACTGGGGGGGGGGGGTATGTGTGTTTGGCCAGTCTGAACAGTCGAAGGGTCCTGCAGATCAACCACCAGACAACAGGAAGGACTTCAGCCTGTGGGAGAACGAAAAGTGGAATGAAATCCAAAACTCAAGCATTGTACTGTGCTTAAGGATTCTTGACTGGTAGACCGAGATCCGATCCCTCTTCAAGTAGATGAGGGCCCTGCTGGTCACTCCATCTATCCTCAGTGGCTCCCAGTAGACTCTGGGAAACCCAAACCCAAAGGGGGGTATGTGCTTCTCCCCAACAACTACTATCCAAGGCCAGCCCATAGCTGTCATAACAACTGGCTATAGATAAACCAAGAATTCATCCAATCTCCTCTTAATAAAGATATACTGGTACATCCTGTGGCAGGGAATTCCACAGATGAATTAGTCCATGTGTGCACATTTTTATAAACTTTATCTAAATTCACCTCCCACCAATGTTGTCTGAATATTTTTTCTCTGGTTTGACCTCAAAGTTCTTGTTTAATACCCATTTATCCTATAATACCTATACATTAAATCCAGTGGTATTTTTCTGGAAAATTAGGTGCCTATTACTCACCTGCCGCTAGTCACATGTATGTGTGTGTGTGCATGCATGTGTGTGTGTGTACTTACCCACAGAGGTTACACTACTCACACGGAGGTGCCAGTACTCCATACATGCACGTACCCCTCAAAAAGACCCCTGGTTAAATCTATAAAAGCCATCTACTCCTCAAACACAGGTAGAGCTAGAGCGGGTCTAGGTATACAACAGTGGTATAGCTAGAGCAGGTCCAAAGGCAATCCTAATCTCCAGTTAGGCTGGCTGAACCCCCACCATAAGTCCTGTGCTGACCTGGGGATGTTGTGAAAGTGCCATAAGACACTTCTGCGCCACTCCTGGGGAGAGTTAGGCCAGTGCACAAACATGCACTTGCCTCCTTACATAGGGTTGCCATATGTCCCCCAAAACAGGGACAATCCCGATGTTTGGGGATGTTCACGTACTGGAAAATGGGACAGAGGATCCTGTCCTGATTTTGTGGAAGAGAATTATGGCAATCTTATCCTTACATCACAATGGGAACGGGAAGACCTATGAGTTGTGCCAGCCTAGGTTAGGATCGCACCCTAAGTCAGTGAGAATTACTCACTGCCTTGTTATATGAAGTATCTTCAGTAATGCATCTATAGAAAATATCTTCACTAAATTGACTTGTTAAAAATACTGTAACAGTGTTTGAGCTGTTTTGTAGATTAAATGGCTAATGGTCAGGCTTTGAAACATTTCCACACAATCTATGACCACAGTTGTTGGAGTACAAAATTGGGAGATTCTTATAATGCCAAAGCTAACTTTTCGGGCAACCACATCTCAGTGGCTTTTTTGACCATCACTTGTTCTACATGGAGCTGCCCTTGAAGACTGTTCTGTGATCTCCACGATGCGACTTGAAGCTTATCACTTCAGTGCATTTAGGAGATGGATGAAAAGGTTGGATCAGCAACTCACTGGGTGAGATCAAACAGTGTTTTGGTGGTTCATTTTCATTCAATTAAGCCTGGATAAAAAAGGGGGGCACTGGCCTTCCCCCCCTCTTTGTAAAATATGCCTTGTATAGCCACGTCTTACTCAAAGAGGTTGATGCCACCATATGTGCTATTTCCAGGGTGGCCGTATGTCACAAGGAGCACAAGGGCCCTCCAAAATGTAGGATACCCAAGAAAAATATAGGACATGAGAATACAACAGCTAAAAACATATATATTGCCTTCATGTGGTTAATTTAACTCTATATTGCTAATTTAAAATTATCCTACTGATCCTTTTCCCCATTTTTCTGGAAACTCACCAATCACCTGCTGCCGGCCACATCCATCCAGGCCACCAACTGGTCCTTGATGGGATAAAACTCACAAGCCAGACATTTTACCCTGGTTAGTAAAAAGGAGGTGACGGAAGAGGAAGAGGAAGGAAGGGATGATGTGAAGTGTTGCATGTCTTTCTGATCCACTCTAGGACTCAAGCATTGGTCACATTAACCCTCGGCAGATGCAGAAACGCATCACTTACTGCAATTCCCATTTGCGATAGGTTTGCAGTTACAGTGTGAGCAAAAGCCATAAGAACAGGGGCCCACAAAATTATTTGTAATTAATAAATTATATGTAATAGTTTGAAATGTAATATGGTGCACATAAAAGCAATATATAAATAAGTGTTTATAGCTTTTATTTGATCATCCCCTATATTTTTCCTACATGCCCTTCATTCACATAGATGTTAAACAGCACAGAGACAATTTAGCATCATTTGCTGCCCCGAAGGTCTAATCCAGCCTGGAGGGATCCTAGTTGAGAGAAACCTTGCAGGGCATACAAATGGTCCCTGACATCTCCTTTAGGACTACAGAAAATCTGCCCATTTAAGAGCACAATCCTAACCATATCTACTCAAAAGTAAGCCCTATTGTGTTCAGTGTGTCTTACTCCCAGGAAAATTTCTTTAGGATTGCAGCTTAAGTGGCTATTTGTAGCTACTTATGGCTTTAGAAACATAAGAGTAGGAAGGAAGCATTGGGGACAAAGAAACACACTGAAAGGGGTAGACCCACCCATCCCAATATGCTCAGGGCCCCCCAAGATGTAGGATTCCCAAGAAAAATGTAGGACATGACATAATAAAGCCCAAAACAATCATGTATATTGCTTTCAAGTAGTTCATTTAAATTCTGTGTTTCTTATTACTAAATTTAAAACTATCCCTACAAACCAGAGTAACTACAGGAAGACGTAAGAGGGACGAAGGGCACAATCCAGAGTAACTACGGGGAGTCCTTGCTCCGGTGTAAGAACAGTTTACTCTGGATTGCAATATGAATTTCCCATAGGTTTTCACTAGGTGGCGCAGTAACTACGGGTGCATGTAATATCTCTTACGTGCTCCCATAATTACTCTGGATTGTAGGGTAAGACATAATTTTATAAATTACAGAAAGATTACATGCTCTCTGCTCACAAGGAAAAGGAGGACAAAGTAGATTTTATTCCCTAAAAGGCTAAAAAAGTGGACCTGTCCCTGGTAATCCTATAGAGAGAGAGAAATCAGAGCTCAGAAATAAACTTTTGGCCTTGCTAGCCCTTTATTATTAGCTCCATGAATATTCTTGTGCGCCTGTGAAATAAGGTAAAGGTTTCTTTGAGCATGACGGTGATGTTCCTTCCAACATCTAAAAGAGCTGTGTGTTTGTGAGGCACAGAAATGCTTGTGGAGAGCCATCGATGGGTTCTCTGATCATCTTGACGGCCTGACCTTCCGATGAAGCATTTCCCCCAGTATGGACATGCACACAGCTTCTCCCCAGCATTGGTTACTACTAGGACACCTCTTTGGAAGGAAGCTTTCCCCACAGGTGGTCAGTACTGATGTGGTCTTTTGTTCGTAGGTGTACAAGGCTGGAGGATTTTCCTGTGAGTAAAGTTTTTGTAAGCCCAGACAAATAAGTGTTTTCTCCCTCCTCTAACCTTCCGATGGCTAGAAAGACCAAAGGAAGCTTTGGCTGCACTCGGCGCATGTATGTTCAGTTGCTCTTTCTTTCATGTGGCTTCTCTGATGTTTTGGGAAGCTTGTCCTACATTTTCTCATCGTCTAGGCAGGCAGATGTCATCTCCTTTGAATGAGTTTTCTGGTGGATAGAAAGGCCATTCTTTGAAAAGCAGCCTTTGCCGCACTGGGCACATACATGTTCACCTGCTCTTTCTTTCATGTGGCTTCTCTGATGTTTTCGGAAGCTATTCCTGCAAGTGAAGCTGATTTCACAGTCCAGGCAGGCAAATGTTTCCTCCTCAGAATTAGTTTTCTGATGGTTAAAAAAACCAGTCTTTGAAATGAAGCTTTTGCCGCACTCGGCGCATGTATGTATCACCTCCTTTTTTTCCTTGTGGCTTCTCTGGTGTTTTTGGAAGCTTGTCCTGCTAGTAAACCTTTCGTCACACTCTAGGCAGGCAAATGGTTTCTCCTTAGAATGAGTTTTCCAATGGTTAGCAAGACCCGTCTTTGAAAGGCAGCCTTTGCCGCACTCGGCGCACGTATGCACTTCCGCCTTTTTTTCCACGTGGCTTCTCTGATGTTTTCGGAAACTTTTCTTACAGGAGAAGCTGATTTCACAGTCTGGACAAGTATTGGGCAGCCTCCACAGATGGGACAGCAGGTGTGTTTTCCAAAGGAAGGCTTGCCCACATTCGGGACATTTGTACATTTTCCCTCGACTTTCATGGAATTTCCAATGTTTCATAAACCGTCCAATCTTCATAAATCTTCTCAAACAAATGGGACACTTGAATGGTTTCCGAATTTTACCGGAAGCGGGTTGCATATCATTATAAGAGCTCCACCTTTTCTCAAATCCATGGTAGGTTCTTTTCTGCTGTTCAAAAAAAGTCCCCATAACAGGTGGGTCAATTGCCCCATGAGAAGCAGAGGGATCTACCTGGTTCCCAGAATAGCTCCAGTGATGCTTGAATATCTTCTGGCAGTCCTCCAGGGCTTCTGGCATATCTCTTCTCCAAGGTTCGTCTCGCTCATGTTTTCCACATTGCTGATTCCTCCCTTGGTTCTCACATTCGGTTTTGTAACTTGCTGGCATGAAAAAACAACACCACGTCAAGTGAATAAATACCTTCTCTTGTATTATACATTCAAGTCATGCAAAAATTTCATTTTCTTTGTAAACTTTCTAAACTTTTTTGTGTTAAAAGTGATATATAAATATTGTTGATTGGCTGATTTTCAACCAATCTGTGGTTGTAGGACATGCTATCAACCCATTGCTGGTTGTAGGACATGCTATCAACCCATTCCTCTTGCCACGAAGCCCTGCATCAGCAGCCCAAGAGCAGCCCCCAAGCAACCCCTTGCCTGACTTGATACCCTCTTGTTCTCTTGATTGGGCACAACTTGGGCACTGAGCATTGCCATCATTCGACCAATTGTGCCTGCATCAGGTAATCACAAATCTCTTGAAGACTGGCAGGTGTTTCGCTTGAATCTACAAGCCAACCCTAGGTTCAGGCTGCTCCTGAATTCTGGATCAGTGGAGATCATGGCTGATCTACACCCAGGCTGATCTTATGTCATAACCACAAAAGAGGACAATGGCTCACCAAATGTAGGGCACCCAAGAAAAATGTAGAACATGTCAAAATAAAAACTAGAATCTCTCATTCTGACGGTGAGGGCGGTTCGGCAGTGGAACAGATTGCCAAAGGAGGTGGTGGACTCTCCCTCACTGGGGATCTTCAAGCAGAAGCTCCACGAGCACTTGTTGGAGATGCTCTAGGAGGATCTTCCAACTCTAGGATTCTATGATTCATATATATATTACTTTCATGTGGTTAATTTAAACGTGGTTAATTTAATTTAAATTTATTAAATTTAAAACTTTTGCATATACTTTGTTACGTATGATTTATTCAGTATAAGAATTTTACATGAATTCTGCTCACACGGAAAAGGAGGACAATGAAGATTTTTTTTTCCCGGGACACAAGACTAAGAAAGAGGACATGTCCTAGAAAAAGAGGACATATGATCACCCTGGCTATATACCGTCCTACACTCACAGCTCCCCTTGCCATTCCTTCCTGTCTCCTGCCTTAAACTTACCTGCTTCTTCCATCCCATTAAGTTTTCTGGCCTGATCTGCTGCTACCTCAGCTGTTGTGGCACCTTTCACTGCTAAGGGTGCAAATCATAGTGCAAATCAGTGAAAGGCAGTGCCCCAGGCTGCACGTGTCACAAAGGCCTGTGAGCTTTGCAGCCACAGCCAATCACAACCTGTGGCTCTCACTCACATCCCAGCAGTTTCAGAGTGGTGCTTCACCTCTGGGCAATGGCAAAAAGATGATCCACTGACATGTCCGATCAATCGATCAATCAATCAATCCATCAGTCCGGTCAGTCCTATGCACATGTGATGTAAACACTCATGCCTCAATCCCACTTCATGCTCCTTCCAGTTTTCATAATCTCCTGGGGAGATTGTCAGGACTGGCCACATGTACCGGTATGTAGTGACCTACATTAGTATATACATTGCATGTACAAACCTTCCCCTATGTGATAGTCAAAATGATAATGGTACACCGGAAGGAGTAATGGGCTGACAGCATATGTACCATAAGGGGGAGATGGCTTGCACATCCGAGACAAATTGGGTAGCAGGACAGGAAAAACTATAGATGCCCATCAAGTACAATAATGTAGGTGCCCATCAAGACTGCCTGGCTGTTCTTCTGTATAGTAAATTTTCCTGACACATTTTGAGTGGGATATTTGGACTCTTAAAAGTAACCCCGTGCAGTTTCATGCACACTAAAAGGGAATTGTTTCTACATTTTCAGCTTTCCCCTGCGAAGGATTTCTTAATTGTAAGCTGCAATCCAATGTGTCTTACTCCCAGGAAAGCGTCTTTAGGATTGCAGCTTACAATGGGCTTACTTTTGAGTAAGCACAGTTAGGATGTTAGTTTTAGGGGACAGCTGCTAAAACTGAGAGCAGGGAGAATTAGAACAAACAAGGATATTTCTACACCCGGAGCGGAGTGTCATTAATCTGTGGAACTCCCTGCCTGAGGATGTGGTGATGGCACCTGAAGTCCTAGAAGACGGTTTTAAATGGGATTGGGCATTCGTTAGCCACCTTGAGTTGGCCTCGGCCCAAGTAAGGCAGCATATAAATTTATTAAATAAACATAGTGTGTGTGTGTATATATACACCAACTAGGGTTGGTGGAACCCCCATTAATTTCATTTAATTAAATATATAATAGTACACTTAACAAATCAGTGAGCATCCAAAAAAATCAGACACCCCCACCCCCCAAAAAGGATGAAAAAAATGGTCCTGGGACTGAGAAGACTTAGCTTGACATCTTCCTTGGCCACGTGAAGCTCATGGCCACCTTGGACCACCTATCCTCTCCCAGCTCAGAGGTTTATTGGGACGATCTCGGAAAGTTTATTATATGTTGCTCTGAGCTTTGTGGAGGAAGGGGATAGGATCAAGTGGTCAATATGTACACAGGTACATATTGACTGTACCAGGGCTGAACCAGGCCCATCTAGTCCAGCTTCTAAGAGAATGAATGAATGAATGATGATGAATGAATGGTCCTTTTGCAGGTCAGAGACAGGTGGAAATTCACCAGATCAGACTTTCTCTCACTGAATCTCCTTGTGGTTTGGAGGATCTGGCAACCCTGGCTGTTGAACCTCATGCATGTGAGATGCGCTTGCCTGTGTGCATGGCCTGGAAAGAGTTAAAAGACAAGCGAGCTGCCTTCGCCTAGAGAAGGTCTGGGAGATGTGAGGGCAGAAAAAGGGATGTCAATAGAGCTGCCACTTCCTTCCTGCCACACCAACTCTCCCACGTGGGGGTGGGGGATGCTGGCCACCGGGTGAGCTTTAAAGGGCTGCTGATGGAGTGGGTGGGCAAGGGGTGCCAGCCAAGACTGGGGTGCCAAGCAGGGGGCTGAGATCTGCCGGATGTAGGGTGGGGGCAATCACAGGGGTGCAGGTGGGGGTGCACAGAGCAAAGCAGAGCCCCTCTGCAGCAGACCTAGAACTGTGCAGCCCTAAATCATGCTCAGATCCCCCTTGCTAGGATTTCAAAACTGGGTGACATAGAAACTCAGCAGAAAAGTGGGGTTGATTGACAGAGGAGGAGGATTCGGGGTTTTAGAGAGGGGATTTCAACACTGTCCCCCACCCTGACTCTTCATCAGGACCCTGCGGGCAGGACAATTCCTCCTTATGCACTACTATGGACTTTTGCTATTGAAAGCACTCTTGCAGGAAATTGTTGGCAGGTGGCGTAGCCAGAGGGGGGTTCAAAGCAGTTTGTTTAGCAGGGAGCCGCCCTGAAGCATGCAAGGGGTCCCTCCCCTGACACTTTTGGGTCCATTCCAGGTTGGGGGAACAAAGTGGAGGCATACGCCTCCAACTCCCATCTCTGATCTGATGGTGGTGGAACTAGAAAAGAGAAAGTCTGAACCCATACAGTTGCCTGCACTAGACCAGCCAGACTGAGTGGTCCCATCCAAGAATGAAGAGGCCATGTGCAAAGACAGGATGATTAATCTGTGGAACTCCTTGCCAGAAGATATGGTTTTATTTATTTATTTGTTTGTTTGTTTGTTTCTTTATTTGCTTATTTGCTTATTTGCTTAGCGTATGGCAAATACATGGACTTATAGTAAATCAGATATTAATGTCCAGTCTACCCAAACGTTCAAGGACAGAATGGTCAGACAATTGACCAGTGTAGGCAATGTGATGAATATTTTGTTGAGATATGGTGATGCCATCTGGTGTTGCCTCTAATGGGCAGATGTATGGAGGAACATATGGAGGAATCCAAGTTTTGATGCAAGTGAGAGGCAACAGGATGTGTTTTGAGGTCCTTGAAGCATCAGGTTGGCCTCAGTGAGGTGCCCGAATCTGGACTGGGGGAGCTTGGCTTGATCCAGTAGGCTCATCTTAGGTTCTCATGTTACCTAAATTCTGGAGAAGGGGACTGATGGAAATGGCTGAGGACTTAGGGCACAATCCAGAGCAACTACGGGGAGTCCTTGCTCCGGTGTAAGAACAATTTGCTCTGGATTGCAATATGAATTTCCCATAGGTTTTCATTAGGTGGTACAGTAACTATGGGCACACATAATGTCTCTTACGTGCTCCCGTAGTTGCTCTGGATTGTGGGGCCAATGGTCTTGCTGCAGACTTTTTGGGGCATCTGGTTGATTTGCTTGAACTCTATTGGAGTCTAAGACATGGGGTAGGAAGCCTTTGGTTGGATGCAGACAGGTTATTGTTGTGTTCTTATGTTTCAGGCCCCAAGAAAATGGCTGCGGTGGAAAGTGCCATGACGTCTGTAGGCGCCCAACTCCAGTCTGCACCGGAGCATGGAGCACACCTCGGAGTGGAAAGAATCGGGCAGGAAGACTCAGTATGCCCCAAACCAAACAGAGGCAACAAGGGGGCAGGAAAAGCACCCCCTGTTCTTCAGGATGGGACAGCAAAGGAACTGTTGAGGTGGACGGCTCCACAGCAGGTGAAACAGGAGCCGGGGGAAGGAGTGCTGCCTGGCTGGGATGGCCCCTGGCAGGACTTCCTCAAGACAGTACAGTCCCCTCTCCCAGGATGGGGTAATGCACCGTTGTTGGCACCTGTGCCATGGGAGGAGAACTGCAAGGCGTTTGTGACTCCATCTGAGGGATCTACCGATGCTTGGATGTGGCCAAGAGGAGATTGGGCAGCCCGGCCCTTGGCAGGAGAAACCCCACATGTCTCCAGTGGCCTGGAGGTTAGAGATCAGGGTGACGGTGGGAAGCTAAAGGAAGAGATCTTGCAAGCAGGTCCAGTCAGCGCTGAAGTGCAGCGCCGGCGCTTCCGGCAATTCTGCTACCTGGAGGCCAAAACCCCCCGGGAGGTTTGCCTCCGACTCCGGGAGCTTTGTCATCAATGGCTGGAGCCTGAGAGGCACACCAAAGAGCAGATCCTGGAGCTGGTAATCCTGGAGCAGTTTCTGACCATCCTTCCAGTGGAGATCCAGAGCTGGGTGCGAGAGAGCGGTCCAAGGACCTGCTCCCAGGCAGTGGTCCTGGCCGAGGAATTCCTGATGCGGCACCGGGAGGCCAAGAAGTTGGACCAACAAGTGAGTAGCTTTCCCAGGGCAGGGAACTGGCCTCCCCTTCTTGCCAAGCCCTATACATGTGGTATTATATTATGAAGGAAAAAATAGGAAGAGGCGCAGACAATCCATTATATGCATTGCCCACTTATTGCACAGATTAGGGACCAGAGCACTGTCCAAAAGTGGAAAATGTTGAAAAGTGGAGCCCAATCTTTTTTAGTTTATAAATGTTGCTTCCAGTTCTTTTTTATCTAGAAAATTACAAATTTCATCTTGCAAATTGCTGCTGGAAAACAAAAATTTCTGCAAATGGATTCTCATTCCCATAATGAGATACAGAATGGAGGAGGGTTAGAGTTAAGGTGCAGAACAACAGAGAGAGGTTGAAAGAGCGTAACACGTGTTGAATGAATGAGTTCTGGGTATAATTGAAAGGTGCTGAAAGAGTGGATCATCAGAAAACAAGCCGTCAGAAAGCGGGGGACAACTATACTTCTGTTTCTTCTTGCAACAGACTAATCTCTATGGTCTTAGCCTCTTGTGATGCCACCTGCAGGTTCTGCAGCTGTTTTTAGGGCAATTGTCCATAGTCACCAATTATCTGTACTTCTTCCTCTGCCGGCAATCCAGTGGCAAGCTGTCAGATGAAGAGGTACAGTCAATTAGTGACTACAGATTATTGCCCACCACTGCATAAGAGGATGTCTATCATGGGGTTGATGTGCTAGCCTCCTGCACCAGGTGATGCAACCCTAGTGATGCCACTGGTGGTCACCACCTGCCTAAAGTGATAGCTGGGCCAATGCTTGGTCAGGGATTGTGCAATGGAGGTAAAGATTGAGGATTACCCCCTTGTTCTTTTTTTCTGAAAGTGGATTTTTTACCTGTTCCTCTTCCAGATGCCCAAGGCCTTCCTGGAAACTGCCGGGAACATCCCCAAGGGACAGCGGGCTCCATCAGACGCGGGGCAGTGGCAGCTCTACCGAGAGGCCAAGCAAGACAGCGACGGAGATGCCAGTTCACTGGGTAAGTCCTGCAGTTCTGTGGCTCAGGGGCACATTCTTAGCTGTGTCCAGACACTTCTGACTTGCCAAGAAGAGTTTGTGCCTAGATTTCCAGGCAGAAGTGGTTGGATGCAGTGAGATGTGGTGGCTCATGGAGAGACTGGAACACTACGTGGAACATTAAGTGCCACATGTAGCAGATTCCACTTTGGAGACTGCTGGTCTATGTTAACAAATTGCCTGTGCCACTTCCTCTGCCAATCATGCCAGGCTGAGGAATCAGAACAGCCAATTTGTGAGTGTCCCAATTTGTTATATGGTCTGTTTCCAGTTGCCCTGCAAAAAGCCCAAGAACCCAGAAGGGCTTTCTAGTGTGCTCCACTGTGTTCCAAACCACTGTGCTTTCAACCTTGTGCTCCAAACTCCTATGACACACCTGTGCACCATGGAGCTGCATTGTGACTACGCTGGAGCTGGAAACCTGGGTAGGATTGGGCCCTGAGTGACACTGTCATTGCTTGGGAAAGGATGTATTTTTAAAAAAATACATCACTATTAGTGTATACAGGTTGAGTGTCCCTAATCCAAAAATCCAAAGCTCCAAAATCTAAAACTTTTTGAGTGCAACTTCCTGATAGCTCAACGTGCACAAACTTTGATCCATGCACACAAAAATATTTTTAAAGAACATTATTTTAAATTAATATATTGCATCAAACTATCTTCAGGCAATAAGAAGTATATGAAACATCAATTAATTTTGTGTTTAGACTTGGGTCCTATAATGGCTGCAGTGGCTCAGTGGTTAAAATGCTGGAGTTAGAATTCCGCTCAGCAGGCCAGCAGTTCAGACCCGAATGCCGCCTTATGGGGTGAGCCCCCGTCCTTAGCCCAGCTCCTGCCAACCTAGCAGTTCAAAAGTAGGCAAATGCAAGTAGATAAATAGGGACCACTTCGGTGGGAAAGGCAACGTCCTGGTGACAGGCCCCTGTGACAGGCTGGCCAGGTTTCCCCATGTCATGCCCATCATGGATTGGAGGAAACTCCAATCCACAACAAGCAGACACCGTCTCACACGGTACAAATCCCGAAGAAGTTGCCTTTTTTAAACTTGGGTCCTATGCCCATGATATTATGTTATGGTTATGCAGGCCTCCGTCAGTCTTGAAAGACTATGGTACCATGCTCGGCGCTGCATTCACTGCATGCGAAGCACGAAAGCCTGGGTTAGATTGTTATGGAGGATAGGCTGTTACCCAAGCAGCAAATCCCCCCTCTCCACACCACTGAATTAGTCCAATGGAAAGGCAGAGCCAATACAATTGGATCCAGCTGGCGTCGCAGAGCTGGGCTAAGGACAGGACCCTGTCTTGTGGGGCCGATCTGGGTCTCGAACCCGGGCATGCTGGTTAACAGGCAGTGTCTTAGCCATTTGCACCACCCACAACCACCCATATTATGTATATGCAGATATTCCCACAACTTGAAAAACTCCAGGACGCTTCTGGTCCCAGGGCTTTTGGATAAAGGATATTCAACTGGTAGTAGGGTTCTGTGATGAAACACAGAATAGCTTGTTGCTATTGTTGTTGTTCCATCATACTTAAAACCAGAACAGATTTACAGAGCTCCCTGCAAGCACTTTGTAACCAAAACCTTACCCACTGCTGTACCAGGATTCTCCAAAAGACATGGCAGTAAAGGAAAAGGAAAAAAAAACTGTTGTTCTTGTAATTTCAGCAGGTGACGGTTGGGCAACTGAGAACGAGGAAGAGAAACCTTTGCTAAAAAGTTTGGAGAAAACAGAATCATCGAAGATATTTGGAGAGAGTTCTTTTGTGTGCCCCAAGCAGCTCGACGCTTTTGAAACTCAACCCAAATCAGAGAATCAGCAAGATGGCCTCTTCGGAGAGATTGAGTGTAAACCAGTTCCCTGCCAGGGGATCAGCAGGAAACTTGGTGAAGGTGCAACCCAGGATAGACTCCGCAAGGAACGGGGGAAAAAAACTTGCACAGAATGTGGGAAGTCATTTGGCCGGAGCTCGGACCTGCTTAAACACCGACGGACCCATACTGGGGAAAAACCCTTCCAGTGTCTCCACTGTGGAAGGAGCTTCAGCGACAGGTCCAACCTCATAGCTCACCGAAGAATTCATGCAGACAAGAAACCCTACCAGTGTTTGGACTGCGGGAAAAGCTTCTGCCAGAATTCCTACCTCATCCGCCACCGGAGGACCCACACGGGAGAGAAGCCGTACAAGTGCTCCTATTGCGGCAAAGGTTTCAGCGACAGTTCGAACCTGGTGGTGCACAAGAGAACCCACACGGTATGTGACAAGCCATATCGGTGCCCGGATTGCGGGAGGAAGTTCAGTGAGACATCTCTCCTTAGCCGGCACCAGCGCATGCATGCTAAAGAATGGCCGTACAACTGCTCGGACTGCGGGAAAACATTCCGTCACCGCTCGGATCTCGTGCGCCATCGGAGGACCCACACTGGAGAGAAGCCATTCAAATGCCTGGACTGCGGGAAGTGCTTCAGTCAGAGGTCTCATTGCAGCACACATGAACGAAGGCACAGCAGGCAGAAACTCTACCAACAGCCTTCGGATAGTGAGAAAAGTTTTGGTGCAGCCGAGGCAGGACTTCCCCCAAAGGAGGAAACTGGGGAAAGTGGGCAAAGCATGGTTACCCAAAAGGACATGCGCATGGGACATATGTGTGTCCTCCTCCACACGGAGTGGGGATATGTATAGCCAGGCTTCTAATGGCCCATTTCAGCCTGAACCAAACCAAGGCAAATTTGGGGTGAAACATGGTAGAGTCCTTGATACCTGGTGAGGGTGGAAGTGTCAGGTAGTTTTACATGGCATCGCTTGGTATCTCTTCCAGGGACTGAAACAGAAGTGGACTAAATTTGTGCTGAAGTGGGCAGTGCCCTTGATTTTTGTGCCTGACTGGTGCAGAATTGCAGAGGTAAGTAACAAACAGGGTTTGATACCCATCTTCAGACCCAGTAGATGGCCTTGTAACTCCTAATGCAGTGGAGATCTGGTTTCTTCACCCAAAGTGACCCGGAGTGCATTAAGGCTGCAATCCTAAAGACACTTTCCCGGGAGTCACACTTTCCCATTGAGCACAATGGGGCTTACTTCTGAGTAGACATGGTAAGGATTGTGCCCTAGGACCAGGAGGAACTGGTGGCATAAAAGAGGGACCAGGCTAGTGATTTTCAACATTTTTTTTTTCATGGCCCACTATGGTCCTGACATGAAGCTGCTCCCAGGAGACTCTTCTGGGATCTGCGGCTCTGACCCCTTCTACTGCCCTGATTAAATGTGAAGCTGCCATGGCTGTGCTAATGTTCCTCCGTTAATGTTTTTTTTAAATGGGTGCAAGGAGCCATCATGAAGAGTCCGTGTGCGGACTAAGTGCGCAGATCATCCTCAGGGGACTGGGATCATCTGACCTTGCTTTCTTGAATATCTTCCTATGTGTGTGTTTGTTCCCATTGAGAGGGGGCAGCATTTTTGCATGACTGAATTTCCCCCTATTGATCCTGCTCTGGCTGTGATGCATACTTTGCCTTCGGCTGCCAGGCGCTGTATAGGAATCTTTCTGCATGCCACTCTTGTGTGTCTGAAATGCATCACGTGGAGGAAGGAGGAGGAAGCACGGCCTCTTTCAGCCTCCGGCAGTCTTGTAAAGAGCAGTTGACTTATAGCGGGAGCGCACGCTTCCAATCGCCAAATGGGACCTGCCAAAAGAGCAGCTGTTTTACCAGATAAAAAAGGATCCAATCAGTTTCTCATTTCACTATGTATCCGAACTGTGTAAGTGGACGTTGCAAAATAAATACTGCTAAAACAACCGCTGTGTTTGGGTTTATTCATTCCTGGGATAATGCAGATTAATAATGCAGATTGCATTAATGCAGATTAATAATAGCAGAGTCTCAGCACAGTGCCCTGGCTCACCCCTCCCCAAGAGTGGCGCACAGCACTTTTGTGGCACCCCCACACCAGCACAGGATTTGTGTTGGGACTTATGCTGGCCTAACTAGGGGTTAGGACTGGGCTCTCCTACTGTGTCTGCAACCCCAGTACACACTTGCAAGTTCAGCAGTGGCCTGGGATATCAAGTGAACGACTGGCACAGCTTCTCTCAGTGAAGGATACAAGAGCTCATTCACTGTGATAATGGTGGATAATGTTTTCCGTGTACACTCACATTGGTCTCACAACCATTCTCTAAATTGCATATGGAAGAAGCTTATTCTATTAAAAGTTCACGTGGTGTATATATACATTCTCGGATGAGCCTTGAGAAGCCATTGTAGACTTACCTATTTAAATTAGCATATTAAATATTTTTATTTTAAATTAGTTTTAGTTCACCCTTCCACCAGAGTGCTCAATGGTGGCTTTCCTCATTCTTCCTTGGATCCAGTGTATCATCATAATCACCATTAGAAGACATAGGGTGCAATTCTAACCAATTTAGGCCAGCCTAACTCACCTGCCATATCTTCCTGTGGTGGTGTGGGAAGGTCAGCATATACTTGTGCACCAGCCTAATCCCCCTAGGAGTGGAGCAGAAGTACCTTATGGCAATTTTGTGAGACCCCTGGGTCAGCAAAGGACTTAGGCTGGGGCTTAGGCCAGCCTAAACCCCACCATAAGTCCTGTGCTGACTTGGGGATCTCACAGAAGTGCCGTAAGATACTTCAAAGCCACTCCTGGGGGAGGATTAGGCCAGTGCACAGACTCCATAACATCATGCACTTGATTCCCTATCATCAGGGGAATGGGAAAACCAATGAATTGTGCTGGCCTACATTAAGATTCCTAAAGAGTTTTAGTAATCTTAGGGGTTAGTAATTTATAGGGGTTAGTAATCTGGGTTAAGATTTTAGTACTAAAGTTTACCTAAGATTACTAGAGAGTTTCACAGCCTGGAGGGGAGGATCTGTGAATCTGGTCCTGTCTAACTCTAACCACTGCACAGCACTGCCTCATGTTGACTAAATTTAAACCCAGACCAATACCTTCCAGTCTCCACTCTCCCCCACCTTCTTTTCTTTAAAGAGCTGGCTTGCCAGGAAATAATTCCCAGTGCACATACGATTGGTTAATATTCTTTAATAAAACTAATAAAAATAAAATTGCCAAGCAGCAATTGAACCCAGCCCCACATTTTAGCCCCATCAATGCAAAATGCAGAAAAAAGAAACATTAGTGTTTGCCTTGCAAAACCCAACCAAAGCTGGTCTCCAGAACTTTCCATGACCTGCAAAAGGAAACACACAGTACAACGCAATTGTGGTTGCCCATGAATATTTTTGGGGGAAGGAGGAAGGTTGATCACAAACTCTTTGATGTGGATAGGGTGAAGAAGAGATCATTCAGCAGAGGAACATCCAGGTCTAGCTCCAGCACATGGTGCAACTTGACAGGTGTTGAGACCCCAACACGGCCCTTTCGGTTTCACCAGGACTGGAACTGACAGCCATTTTCTCGCTCACCCTTGTGGAGAAAACAAAATAGCAGATCCCAATGTAATGAGCAGTTCCCCACTATATATTCCCACCCATTTAAGTATAGGATGTTTTCAGTACCTTTTCAGTGGCTGATCATAGTGGCCAAGGGACTCATCTGAGGATTTACCAGATTTTATTTTAAAGGTGATGATGGAAAACAGCTCTCACTGTTCCTCTGTCCCAATAACTTTGGGAAACCTGCAATACACCTAGTAGACTCATACACCCCTAAATCTGTTGCTCATTGTGTGTGCGCACGCGTGTCCCCTGCAGACATTCATGGCTACAGGCTGCAATCCTAAAGACAATCCTGTTTTTGAGTAGACATGGTTAGGATTGTGCTCACAGTGTCACAGGCCCAAGTCTGCAAGTGGCAGGACAGGAGGAATGATCCAAACAGGTGCACGTGACTCCTGGCAGCAAGCATAGCTAGATAGGATCAGGACCCTGGCTAAGGTCAGCTGCAATTTTTATTTATTATTTTTATTGCAGTAATTTATACAACAATGGGTTTATGTTACATTTTTATTACAATACAATAAACTGCATTTGTATTTATAAATTGTATTGTAAATAAAATACAATAAACAAAATACAGACCAATACTGATGATCGAAATACCCTGCCTTCTTACTGTTTATTTTCTGACTATTCACTCTTTCAATTAAACCCAGCTCATTCATTCAACACATGTTCCACTTTTTCAACCTCTCTCTGCTGTTCTAAAGGCCAAAATTACCCTTCCACATGTTGTTGCTCCTGATCTAATTCCATTCCTGAAGGAGGTTTAATGAGAATCCATTTGCAGAAATCCTTGTGTGGCAGCAGGAATTTGCAAGATAAAAGGGGCATTTGCAATTCCCTTCCTAAAAAAGCGTTGGAAGCAACATTTATAAACTAAAAAAAAAACTGGGTTCCACTTTTCAACGGTTTTCATTTTTGGATGGTGCTCTAACCTATCCAATAAGTGGGCGATTCCTGTATTCTACTCAAATCTAACACACCATTGATTCTGATGCACACCCCGATTTTGGAGACTGAATTTCGTACGGAAAGGTGTGCATTAGATTTGACTAAATATGGTATATTAATTTAAAGAAGGCTGCATGTTGCCTGCTCACAAGGAAAAAGAGGACAACAAATTCCAGGATAGAAAGCTAAAAAAAAGAGGACTTGTCCTGGAAAAAGAGGACAGATGCTCAACCAGGACCCCGATCCTGCTGTGCATTGCTTGGCACGCATGCACCCTTCCTTGTCTCCTTCCTTGCAGGGCACCCAAACCCTCTTGCAGAGAGTGGCATAGCCAGAGGGGGGTGAGGAACTAAGTTTTGCAGGAAGCTTTGCAAGGGGTTCCTCCCCTGGGGAGCCTTCAGAAGTTTGCATGATGAGAAGAGACTCCCTGAAAAATATAGTGCCTCAGCCCCCCTCTGGCTACACCACTGCTTCCAGGGGGGCACCCCTTCTGCATTGCAGCCTCTCCTCCAGGTCCAGCCTCTGTGGGACCCCACCTGGGGAAAGAGCTGGCAGATCCTCCTGCAGACCAGACAGGAAGGGGCTCCACTCCCCACCTCTCTCTGCCCCTGTATGGGCTGGTTGCTTTTAACCCCCAGCTTGCAGGCTTAAAGGAGGGGTTGCATAGAGACAGAAGGACCCCCAAGATCAGCTGCCTTGAAGGGGTCTTGCAATCAGTGTGACCATCTGTCCTCTTTTTCCAGGTCATGTCCTCTTTTTGACCCTGGAAAAAAAATCTAGAATTAATAAATATTATATAACAAAATAACAATAACAATCAAAAAGAAATGTAACAAAATAATAAATAATACGTAACAAAATCTTGAATTAATAAATAATATGTAACAAATGACATGTAAGTTTTAGATTCAGTCATATGCAAACAGTGCAATTCTAAGCAGGTCTACTCAGAAGTAAGTCCCACTGCTTTCAATAGTACTTACTCTCAGGAAACTGTGCTTAGACACAAAACACAGTAACTAATCACACTTTCCTGGGAACAAAATTGGGCTTACTTTTGAGTAGACATGGTTAAGATTGTGCTCTACTATGTTACATATTAAAACTAGTTTAATATTACATTCTAAAATGCAATTATTTATTAATACTACTAATAATGTATTAATCACCAATTAATATATTAAAACTAAATTTATTAATACTAATAATAATTTATTATCCACTAATTAATATATTAAAACTAAATTCATTAAAACTAGTAATGATTTTTCAACCACTAATTAATACAGTGGTACCTTGAATAAAGCGCGTCTTGAATAAAGAGTGTCTTGTATAAAGAGTAAAATTTTCTCAGAAATTTCGACTTGCTTAAAGAGCACTGTCTTGAATAAAGAGCGCTTCTGAGGAAGTTTGGAACAGGCTTCCATTGGGGGGCCCTGGGCAAAGTTTGGAATAAGTTTCCATTGCCAGGGAATACATGGGACGTCCGGGAGGGGGGGGGGGAGCAGCCGGAGTCAGGTCTGTGTGTGGGATCTGTGTGTTGCAGCGTGGAAAGTGCCTGATCAATGTTCTCGTGCTGCTCCCCGTCAGCATCTTGGGAATGTTAAAGTTGCACAAAAAGACAATAGATTCCATTGAGCCAATGGAGAGCAGTGACTCCATTAGTGATTGTGAAAGATCACACTCCTAAACAATGTCTACTCAGACGTAAGCCCCATTGTGTCCAATCGATCTTACTCCCAGGAAAATGTCTTTAGGATTGCAGCCAAAGTCATCCACTCATCTGTAACCTTCACACCAGCCATGAAGGTTTTCAAAGGTACAGTACAGTTTAGTACTGTACAGTATTTTCTTTACTGCAGTGTTGTGTGGGTGGTGCAAGCAGTTAGGACGCTGTGCCTGTTAACCAACAGGCCAGGGTTCGAGACCCGGGTCGGCCCCACAAGACAGGGTGAGCTCCTGTCCTTAGCCCAGCTCTGCGATGGCAGCTGGATCCAGTCGTATTGGCTCTGCCTTTCCATTGGACTAAATCAGTGGCATGGAGAGGGGGGGTTTGCTGCTTGGGTAACAGCCTATCCTCCATAACAATCCAACCCAGGCTTTCGTGCTTCGCATGCAGCGTATGCAGCACTGAGCACGATACCTTAGTCTTCCAAGACTGACAGAGGCCTGCTGCTTTTGTGTTACTGTATATTGCAGTGCTTTGTACAGTGTTAGAGTGCAGTGTTTTGTAATCATTTTTATAAAGAGTTAATATTTTTATATGAATTTTTTTGGGTTGTGGAACCAATTGTCTGAGTTTCCATTATTTCCTATGGGAAAATCTGCTTCACTTAAAGAGCATTTCACTTAAAGAGCATGCCTCTGGAATGAATTAAGCTCTTTAATCGAGGCGCCACTGTACATTAAAACTAAATTTATTAATACTGTTAATAGTTTACCAATCACTTATTAATATATCAAAACTAAGACTACAATCCAGAGTAACTATGGGAGCACGCAAGAGACATTACGTGCTCCTGTAGTTACTGCACCACCTAGTAGTTACTGCACCACCTATGGGAAATTCATATTGCAATCCAGAGCAACTTGTTCTTACACTGGAGCAAGGACTCTCTGTAGTTACTCTGGATTGCACCCTAAATTTATTAATACTACTAATAATTTATTATCCACTAATTAATATATTAAAACTAATTTTATTAAAACTAATAATAATTTATCAACCACCAATTAGTACATTAAAGTACCTTAAATTTATTAATACTACTAATAGCTTGTCAATCACTTATTAATATATTAAAACTATTTTTATTATTAATAATAATTTATTATCCACGAATTAATATATTAAAACTAATAACTTATCAACCACCAATTAATACATTAAAATACCTTAAATTTATTAATACTACTAATAGTTTGTCAGTCACTTATTTATATATTAAAACTATTTTTATTATTAATAATAATAATTTATTATCAACTAATTAATATATTAAAACTAATTTTATTAAAGCTAATAATAATTTATCAACCAGTAATTAATACATTAAATTTATTAATACTACTAATAACTTATCAATCACTTATTAATATATTAAAACTAAATTTATTAGTAGTGATAATAATTTATTAATGACTACTTAATTATTAATCACTGAATAATTTATGAATTATTTATGAATTAGAAGGGGAAGGTTGTTTTTGCAGACAGAGGCTGAGAAGGAGGACGTGTCCTGGAAAAGGAGACAGGAGGTCCTGGAAAAGAGGACAGGGGCCACCCAAGCAGAGCAGGTGTTGGAGGGTGTGGTCCCTGCAGGGTTAAGACCAGCGAGTGTGCAGAAGGCTCTTCCTAGAGAGGCCCAGGACCTGCAGGGGGCGGGGCCAGCTGCTTCCGGTTGGAATGTTGAGTATCAGCTGCTCAGCAGGGGATGAATGGCTGCGCCTGGTGAGTGCGGGGCGCGCGGGGGGAGGGGCTGGCAGGGGTGCTCTGCAGACCCGGGTCAAGAGCACGTCTGAATGCAATGCATGCGTGTCATGCCTGCCTCCCTGCTAAAGTCCCCAAAGCATCCATGGGGCGCATGCAGGGGGCTCCCAAACTCTTCACCTCCAAGACCCACTTCTGCAAATAAATGACCCTCTCTTGGGACCCACCTGGCTTTAAAAAAATGGGATGGGGAGAAAGCAATTAATTTATAAGCCCATCAATTAATTAGTCAGTTAATCAATCAATCAATTAATTAATTGTTGGCTGGCTTGCTTAGAAATAGTAATCAATCAGTTAATTACTCAATCAATCAATTAATTGCTTAGAAGTAATAATCAATCAGTCAGTAAATCAATCAAGTAATTAATTGTTGGGTGGCTGGCTTAGAAGTAATAATCAATTAGTCAGTAAATCAATCAATTAATTGTTGGCTGGCTTGCTTAGAAATAGTAATCAATCAGTTAATTACTTAATCAATCAATTAATTGCTTAGAAGTAATAATCTATCAGTTAGTAAATCAATCAAGTAATTAATTGTTGGGTGGCTGGCTTAGAAGTAATAATCAATTAATTAGTAAAATCAATTAATTAATTGTTGGGTGGCTTGCATAGAAGTAATAACCCTCAAATACTATATATCCCCCTATCTGTCTGATCAAGCCCCTTACAAGGCACTGTGTGGCTCCCTTGCAGACAGTGGGGAGTGGAGCAGGGCCATTGGCCGGATGAACTGAACTGTCTGTTATTGAACTGCAAGAGGTGTACGGGAAAAATAGCCAGAAAAAGATCCTCAGGCGTTTACCTCCTTAGATGTTTGCTCTTTGGCATCTTGCATGGCAATTTGTGGCTGCCTTGCAAACTGCAGGAGCTGAGCTATTGGAAGGGTGGTTGGCAGCTGGCTGAGTTGGGGTGCAATCCAGAGTCCCTGCTCCAGTGTAAGAACAATTTACTCTGGATTGCAATATGAATTGCAAATATATCCTTTAATTAAACCGATATACTCAATCTCGTGGAATTAATTAACCAAATTTTCTTTAAGCAGATGGAGGCTCTAATTCAGGACCCTTTTCACCAGCTAGGAAGCAATAATCTACCACCCATGAGCAGTCTTTGAGATGTGAGCAGGATCCACTTCAGCTGAGAATGAGCCCATATGTAAAAATGAAAAGATTCACTCACCCTCCAGCCTCACCTGGTGTTTCCTTTCCAGGAAGACTGTTGTTGAAGCCTGTAACGCCCTGCCTACTGTAGGTGCCACACTGGTCAACAACACTCTCAACAACAAGGGCTGCAACCCACAGAAGCCGATGTCGCTACAAACTACAGTATTTGGTGGCTGAGGACCCAATCCTGACCACTTTCTGGTGCCGATGTAGCCACAATGCAGCCTTAAGGTAAGGGAACAAATGTTGGTGTTGGAATTAGCATTGGTGCTGGAAAGTTGGATCGGATTGGGCCCTACGGCACCATCAAATCTCTTTAATAAAGGGAAAATTCTTTGAATGATCCCCCCCCCCCACAATTTTCAGTTTAATAGGAATCTCGGAGCTGTTGTGTTGATTCTGCTCTGGATTTTGATAGGATATTTTATAAATTGTATTGTTGTTGTTTTGCTCTTTCCTTTGATTAGAACTTCCACTTTATTTTAAGTTTGCTACATGGGTCTCTTTCTCTAAACATAAACCCGTGCAGTGATGTTCCAGCATAAACCACTAGTACAGGCTTGTTACTTGTGGGTTGGTAGAAGGGGCAGGCTGCTGAATTAATGCCATATCTCCGGACCACCTGTCTTGGAGAAGTTCCCATGAAGGATTATGACAGCCTGCATTTTTGTTGGCAGCTGCCTTTCCACCCCAACCCCTATGAGCTGAAATGCAATGCTCACATCAAAGAAGGGAGAAGTAGCAGCTGTCCCCGAGAAGTGCAAAAGGACCCTCTGCAGCCGTCCCACTCAACCTCTCCATGAACCACTCACAGAGCAAGGGCCATACGAGGAGGCACCTCCTCTCCAGAAAAACCCCACACACAACTGGAAGTGGCAGTGAATGAAGGCCTTGTCTGTCTTTTTCAATTCCCCTTTTTCTCCTTCAGGGAAAAGCTCCTCTGGAATTTTGCTGGCTCCAATTCTTAGCTGCTTGTGAGCCTGAAAATCCCGATAACCTGGAGCGGTGCCGGAGGCTGCGTGAGGTCAGCCTGAGGGAGTGCATTTGCCTCACACGGGATGGCCACTGAGCAGGGAGCGCCGTTAGGGCTGAGTGGTGATGTCCAGGTTAAACCAGTGCAGAAGGCACCAATGGAAGAGGAAGAGGAGGCTGCGGGCCTGGCTGTAGGAGAGGAAATGGAGGACGGCAGTCGGGATGTCGAAGTTTTGTTGTTGGGGAAGAAGATGAAGGTGCAAGAGGAGGCTGGCTCTGTGAGTGGTGAGGGGGAGGAATCCCCAAAGGTGACCCAGCCTGAGAATGTCGAGGGGTTTCCCCCCAGTTTACTCAAAAAGCAGGTTAAGCAGGAGGCTTGGGGGTCCCAACTGTGCGGAGAGACCCTGTGGCAGGATTTCCCCCAAAGAGCGGAGTCTCCTAGATGCAACCTCCAGAGCCCACCAGCGGCTGGGGCCTCTCAACAAGAGGGCACTCAGACATTTCCAGCCACCTTCAAGGTTGAGGCAGGGGTCAGCACGGGCCCCACAGAAGAACAAGAGACCCAGACAGGGCTCGGCAGAGAAGCCCAAGAGGCCTCATGCAGCCAGTTTCCCTCTGGGAAGCCGGAGGAAGATTCCCTGGACGAGGACGCAGTCGTCTTGGAGCTTCAGCGCCAGCACTTCCGCCAGTTCTGTTACCAAGAGGCCGAAGGGCCCCAAGAGGCCTGCAGCCGCCTATGGTTCCTTTGCTGCCGGTGGCTGAAGCCGGAGAGGCACTCCAAGGAACAGATCCTGGAGCTGCTTATCCTGGAGCAATTCCTGGCCATCCTGCCGCAGGAGATGCAGTTCTGGGTCATGGATGGCTGTCCGCGGACCTGTGCCCAGGCGGTGGCCCTGGCCGAAACTTTCTGGCAGAAGAAGCGCAAATCTGCCAGGCACGATGAGCAGGTGAGGACAGTGTCATTCATAATACAGCAAAGCCTCAAGTCAGCAGTTCCCGTGCTTACTATGGGTGCTGCACCCTTCTTTGGTGGCTGCTCCTTCTTGGCTTTCCCGCATGCCACCATCATGGGTTGTGCAAGATCTGGTAAGATTTTTGTGCAGTCCAAGGTGGCAGCACCCAGGACAGCCAGGAAGGAGCTGCCTGGGATATTCCATGGTATCCCTGTGGGTGTGCCACAGTTGCGCAGCTTGGGAACCATTGCTGTAAGCAATTTCTTCAAGAGTGTTCTTAGTGCCTGGCACCTGACTTGATATAGTCCATCAATATTCAACAGTATTCATTTATACTCAGAGGGGACAATACTGGTCAGGGGTGGACAGCAGCCCAACCACACTGTGTCCGCCCAACTACCCACCCACGCCAGCAATTGGCAGCGTCTCAGACCATTCTGCTGGTTCGACTCAGGCAAGGAAGCTTGGTGTATTCATTGCCCCAGTAGTGGAGATTATTTGCATGCATAAATAAATATTTAAGTATTTTAAGATTATAAAAAAATTCATCTAGGGCTAGTCCAAGATCTAATGGTGTGCCAAAGGCTGGTTGTGCCAGTTTTTCCTCCTCCTGCTCCCAGGGTAAGAGAAAGGAAGAAGGTGACAGAGCTGAAGAAAAGCTGCCCCAGGATATTCTCGGCCACCTCTTCAGTGGACTTTCATCCCGTTCCCCTGGGAAAAGCCCCACATCCCACATTGGGCTTTGCCAGTCCACACCGCTTTTTTTGCCAGAACACTTGACACGCCAGAAGAGCTGACAAAGCGATCACAATCTGGCAGAACCAGAGCTCGTCCTGACCCTCTCTGGCCCTGGTTTCCCCCATCCCCACCCTAAATCAGAATACTTCTCTCCCACCCTCCCTTGAAGCTTTCACTGCCACTCAGAAGTTTTACCTAACTTGGGACAGAGCTGGAAGACAAGAGGTTCAGTGCCAACTGGCGCTGGACCAGTACCGGCACTGACTTGGTGCAGGGTGTCACCGGCGTGCCTTGCGGGATGTTTGCAACACCCAGCACTAGCTCAGGATTGGGCCCTCAGTCAGCTTCGTGGATGTGTAGTATTAATGTGTATTATTGTCTTAATAAATCTATTTTATGAAGTGTATTTATTCAAATCTCACCTTTTTTAAACTTGAATTTGCTCACATTAGTCTCAGTCGAAAACTTCAAGCCATGGTTTTGGAGTTATTGGATTGACAGACATTTGTCTGATTCCCATTTTTCATGGATTGCTCCTTTTAACTCCTTTTAACTTTTTTCCTTTGTGATCTTTCTTTTCTTCCTTTGGTTTCTGCCCTGTCCATTCATCCTTAGTGTGTCCTCCTACAAGGGAACGAGTGAAAGAAAAGAACTTGGGGCACAATCCTACCCAATTTTCCAGCTTTAGGGTACGGACAGTTCAATTCCAAAGTAAAAGAACAAACATTGCCTTTCCTTGAGGAGGCCTCAGTGATGGCCCCCACAATTGCAAGGCGCAACATGTGCCCCAGTAGTACAGCCATGCCAGTACTGGAAAATTGGATAAGATTGTACCCTCAATCTAAACTTTTTCCCCCTGTCATTCATTTCAATTTAGAGAAATAAAAACCACATGGCACAGCCCACAAATCCCACCATTTCAGAATACATGTGGGGGAAATCACAGAAACGGAATATTCCTGAATATAACTTCCCCATCCCAGGAATGTAAAAAGAGCCCAGTATCAGGAGATGTCACTCTTGGGATGCTTTTCTTGATGCCTGTGAAAACCGGTGCCAGGAATAGTGCTTTTTATTATAAATGGGGTGCTTGTGGGGGGTCAAGAACTGCTTGTCTGGTAACACTTCTCTCTCCTGCCCCTTCCCTCTGTGCTGAATGGGATTTTTGCTTCGTTGTAGGGGCCAGAACCTGTTCAAGAGGTAGCACTGGATTTCTCTGAAGTCGACCCTGCCTCACTGGACGGCGGAAAGAAACAAATGGAAGGGCTCATTGGAGAGGTTGGCTCACTGGGTAAGGGTTTCCCTGTATTGGACACTTTGAGAGTGGGACACTGTGGACACAATGGGAGGGAGTGTTGAAGTGTGTGGTGTAGTGAGCAAGATCTGACACATGTGTAGGGTTGCCACAAAATTGGAACATGACCCTCTGTCCCATTTGCCAGTATGTGAACACAGTCCCCAAAATTGGGATTGTTCATGTTTTGGGGGACTTATGGTGACCCATAAGATAAAGATATTGTAGCATCCCTGAGGGCTAACTGCCCAAAATACACCTTGGGGCATCTTGAAGGTTATCGCAGTTACTGGGAGGCCTTTCCAAGCATCAGAAGGCCTCCAGAAGACACCTCAAGTTGTGGCACATAGACAGTTGACCCCCCCCCCCATATCCGTTTAGCTATGCCACTGCCTGATGTCATGATGCACATTTATCTCATGTACCTATATTAAACTGCCATTTCACCATACCAAGAAGCAGAGTAAGGCTAAGCAGACATAGGGCTGGCTTGGGTCTCTGTGGCCCCCACTGAATTATAACCAGCAAATGATTTGGGATCTTGGATACAGTTGACAAGGCTGGGTAAGATACTTGCCTCTCACTGCAAACTTTTAAATTTTCTTGGTTTCCATCAAAAATCAGAGGGATAAGAAGTTAAAGAGTACTAGCTAAAGTGCTGGGGAAGTATTAGACTTCTTAGTTTTTCCCTTTCTATCAGGTTGTCTTGAGCTACAGAAATCAACAGATAAAACTTATTTTAATACTAGAGAAAACATACCCGCGTTGCGGGAGTAAAATCCCCTCCGTGCATCATCCCCCATGCACAATACCCCTGTAAAACATCCCCATGTGTACTATATGCAACACCCCCTATGCGCATCATCCCCCATGCGCAATACCCCCATACAAAATCCCCCATGAGCACCTTCCCCCATGTACAACACCCCCATGTGCATCATCCCCCCACACGCAATACCCCACAATCATCCCCCATGTGCAACACTCCACATGCATAATACCCCTGTACATCCCCCATGCGTACCGACCTCCCAATGCGCATCGTCCCCCATGTGCATCAGTCCCCCATGCAATGTGGATATATTTCGCTAGTTGTATTAATCTAAATTGGGTATTTGCAAAGGATGGATAATTGAAAAGATCAAATCAGAAATCAAACTTCTCAATAATATTTTTGATTTTTTTTCTCCAACAGGTGATAAAGTGATACATATGAATAAGGTAAAGAATCAAGACCAGCCAGGAGAGTTTGAGGAGGAGGAAGCAAATGGGATACCAATGGACAGCCCAGAGGAAGAAAGTGTGCTGGACAGTGAACAGGAAGAAGCTTCTGGAAGCTGGCAAGGGCCAAAGGAGCACCAAGGAAACTCCCCTGGGGAGAAAGAAGGAAAGCCTATTATTCCTCACAAGGATGAGGATCCCCTCTCTGAATCCACAGGCCAACAGGTTATCCCCACAGTGAAGAGTGAGAATACATGCATAGTTGATGAGCTTAATTTCCCCGAAAACTCAGAAATAATTGAATTTAAGGTGACTCACACAGGTGACATGTCCTATAAATGCTTGGACTGTGGGAAAAGCTTCAATTACAACACCAGCCTTGTGAGGCATCGGAGAATCCACACAGGAGAGAAACCTTACAAATGCTTGGATTGTGGGAAATGTTTCTGCCAAAGCTCAGGCCTCACCATTCATCAGAGGATCCACGCCGGGGAGAAAGCTTACCAGTGTCTGGACTGCGGGAAAAGCTTCAGAGTGAAGTCCCACCTCATTAGGCACTCTATAATCCACAAGGGAGAAAAACCCTACAAGTGCGAAGAGTGCGGCGTCAGCTTCTGTGAAAGATCAGAGCTGAGAATCCACCAGAGGATCCACACAGGAGAGAAACCCTATAACTGCGCCGACTGTGGAAAAAACTTCTGCCGGAAAGCAGACCTTACTCTCCATCAGAGAATTCACACCGGTGAGATGCCTTACAAGTGCGTGGAGTGTGGGAAAGGCTTTCGATGGAGCTCAAACCTCATCACACACCAGAAAACCCACACGGGGGTGAAACCCTTTGAGTGTGCTGAGTGTGGGAAGAGCTACTATTCCAAGATGAGCCTCATTCGACATCAGAGAGTCCACACAGGGGGGACCCCATATATATGCTCCAGCTGTGGGAAGAGCTTCTGTGACAGCACCAGCCTTACCAGGCACCAGAAAATCCACACTGGGGAAAAGCCTTATATTTGTGCGGACTGTGGGAAAAGCTTCAACCGGAACTCAAATCTTGTCTCTCACCAGAGGACCCACACAGGAGCCAAGCCATTCCTGTGTGTTGACTGTGGGAAAAACTTCAGGTCTAAATCAGAGCTCCATAGGCACTACTCGGTCCATATGGGCGAAAAGAGCTTGGGGGGTGATGGGGGTGGTGACCCAGAGGTTCCAACACAGGAGGCAACTAATACCGATCAAGAAGTTAGAAATGAATAGAGGATGGGGGGTATGTGTGTGTTGTGTGTAAATCTGTCTAAGAACCTACAAAGTTGCACAGAGTTTCATTTAGTCTACCTTCTCACTTTGCAGTTCTACCTTCTCATTTGCAAAGGAAGAGCCAAACAATTTGGGGCTGTCCATGGCACATGCACAATTTTAGTTGCTTCCGGTGATCCTCTATTTTGGGGTTCCTTTGCCTGGACACCTGTAGTCTTTGGTGCTACTGAATTTGGCAACATTGCCGGCCATTGCAGCATCTCCTGTTGCTTTTTTTCTTTTACCTTCTCCTTCTTATATATATTTTCACTTTTAAAAAAAAATCTCTTGTGTGTTGAGTAGTGCAGCTGTGCCTGATTGTTGCATGCTGTGAATTCTGAAGCTGATGCTCCCTTTATTTTTATAATCATTTTTTGTGTTTTTTTTAAAAAAAGGTACTCTGCATGCTCTTGAGGCTCTTGTTTTTTAAGATGTGTTTAGGCAATGACATTTTATACTGGTGCCTCTTTCCATACCTGATTATGGAAGTCCGTCTTTACTTATGGTCTTGGTCTGTATCTCTTCCTCTAAAGACTAAGGTGTTGTAACATTCTCTGGATCTCATTCAGCCTTTCAGGGGCCCTTCCTTGCAATGAACAATATAAGGTTTATTACTCAGACAAATATCAACTATGTATAGGAACATTATATTCAAATACTGTATTTAGATAACCATCACTTTATTCTGAAGTACTTTCTAAGCAGTGGGAAACTTTACTGGAAGGCCTGAAAATCCAGAAATTTTGCTTGAAATTAAAGCCTTTGTTTGCCATTCATTCTGCAAAGTCAAGGCTTCCTAACACTCTTTTTTGGTCAAGATTGCCCTCATCTGTGTGCATTTCAGTAAAAGGAATGTTCATTTAATATTATGCATTGCATGATTTTCCATAAAATGAATACGTTTTATTTTTCCCTCATAGATAACATGTCCTGAACACATTATCCAGTAAAAAGTGTGGAAATTCTGTTCTTGGAATGTCTTTATTCTCTGGGTTGTGACTTCTTAAACTAGAAAACTCATTCGCTTCCTAGCGAATTGACGGCATAGGCAAGATTTGAATTGGGGATGGAGAAGAAGGCATTGGGGTCAGAATCAAAAGAGGAGAGGTGAGGATTGTGTTCATGATTCACTCATTTGGAACAGACCAATTGAGGGACGGTGGTGGCTCAGTGGTTAGCGACACTGCATTTGTCCAAGACAGACCGCTCCACCTTCCTCTAACTATGCCACTTGGTCAGATAATTCTTTACCGTGAACTGTGGTCTTAAAAATTCTTTACCGTGAACCGTGGTCTTAAAAAATTCTTTACCGTGAACTGTGATCTTAAAAATTCTTTACTTTGAACCGTGGTCTTAAAAATTCTTTACCATGAACCGTGGTCTTAAAAAATTCTTTACCGTGAACCGTGGTCTTAAAAATAGCCATAGGATCCAGAAAAGTCTGTCAAATCCTGCCCATCCCAGCCTTGGGGCCACCAGAGGCTGCTGCTGGGTTGCTGGGGTCAAAGGCTTGGCACTGGCTTCCCCTGGCACTCACAACAACCCTGTGAGGTAGGCAAGGCCAAGAGTGACCCCAGATCACCCAGGAAGCTTCATGGCTGAGTGGGGAGTTAACTCTGAATCCTCCAACTCCCTACCACCACAACAGCCTGGCTTTCACCACCATAAGTACTACTGAACACAATGGGAATTCCTTGTGCAGCGAACTACAAGCCCCAGAATTCCTTGCGCGCATAGCTTTTGGCAATTGGCGTTTTCCAATTGCCTTAGGATGGGGGCGGGGCTAAAGCCTGAAAAAGAAACGGAAGCTTCTCCCCTCCCCGCCGCAGCCAATCCACAGACGGGCTCAGTACAGGTGGGCGGGACTGGAAATCTGAGGGACTTGATTTGCTGCCCAAGATGGACCAATGGGAAGCCGCTTTGCAACGCATTTCCCTCACATTTCTCTCAAGACCGTTTCTGTGGAGATTTTTAAGACGCCGCCGTAGCTGTCAATCATTTCAGTCGGAATCCATCTCACCAATAGGAATCCGAAGTTAGCGTTCGGCCCGCCTCTTCCCTCCCTCTCACGTGATTTCGCTGAGCCAATGGGCGGCGAGTGAGAAGCCGCTTGCTTTTTGAATAGCTATTGGTGAGGAGTGGGAAGGAAGGGTGGACGGGAACTAGAACCTAAGGTGAGGTTGTGTTTTAGGTTCTCAGTCTTTTTTTCCCCTCAAAACGGCGCGGGCGGGCAGATTCCAACTTTGTATAATGAATGAATGAATCTTTTCAGTTTGTTACAAGAAAGACCTACTGATGTTTTCTGCTGCTGAGACACCTTGACCTGGGCACCCCCTTGCTCATGGGGCCTCAGTGGCTCCAATCCTTACAACACTTTCCTGGGAGTAAGAGCCACTGAACACAATGGGGCTTACCTTTGAGTAGACATGGTTAGGACAGATTACACAGGACGATACCCTGTATGGACTTTATATGACTTTACATTTTATTATTAAAATCAAATGCAGGATCAATGCAGTTCTAATGATCATGGGATGCAGTCCTAATGATTAATCCTAATAATTAATCCTGTTACAGCTGAGATCATTGCTGTGTGTACAACCACATGTGTTCCCCTTTGCAACTGACACCCCTCCTAACAATCTTTGAGGGGTTCACCTCTTCATGCATCTCCCCATCAAGAAGGGGACCAGCTGCTCCTGCTGTAACCACTGCAGACTCCTGCTGCACTATTCAAACAGGCCATTTCCTCCCTCACCAGGAGGAAACCCTCATGTTCATCAACCCCCATGTGCAACATCCCCCCATGCACATCCACCCCCATGCGCAACATCCCCCCATGTGCATCAACCCCCATGCGCATCAACCCCCATGCGCAACATCCCCCCATGCACATCCACCCCCCATGCGCAACATCCCCCCATGCACATCAACCCCCATGCGCATTATGCATCAACCCCCAGTTTTATGACACAAGACCATCTTTCCAGGGCTGTCTAGTAAGTACAGCTTGGTGGGTTTAACCCTCTGGACAGTGGCGTAGCCAGAGGGGGCAAAGCATTAAGTTTTGCAAAGGTCTCCCACCTGCAATGCTCCCTGCAAGACTTGGTGCTTACACCCCTCTAGCTCAGGGTGATCACATATCCTCTTTTTCCACGACATGTCCTCTTTTTTGAGCCTGGAAATAAAACCTTCAATGTCCTCCTTTTCCCTGTGAATAGGCAGCATATATCTTTCATGTAGTTAATAAATTATATATAATACAACAAATTATAGATGCAAATGTAATAATGTATAATATAGTGTTTAAATTCAGCACATGAATTTCAACACATGAAAGCAATATACAGCACATGAAAGCAATATACATGAAAGTGTTTTTAGCTTTTATTTTGTCATGCCCTACATTTTTCTTCAGTGTCCTGCATTTCGGCTTATCCTCTTTTGCAATTATGCCATATAGTCAACCTGGTTTGGGGACTTCTCACAAACAGATGGCCTACGTGGATCCGCCTGATCCAGCAAGGTTGCTCAGACTGACATGCTAGCGAAGACGTACCCGCATTGCAGAGGTAAAATTCCCCCCAGATGCCATTCCCCCACTTTGCAACAACACCATGCACAACAACCCCCCTTGTAACATCCCCCCATATGTCCCGACAACAACCATGCACAACAACCCCCCTTGCAACAACCCCGCTTCCACATTGTCCCCCCATGCGCAACACCCCCTTGCATCATCCCCCCATATGTCCCCACCCCCATGCACACCATCTCCCCATGCATCCCACCACCCCATGTACACCACCCCCATGCACACCATCACCCCCAGTACATCAGCTGGATATCGATCAGTCAGTCTTCAACGTTAAGTACTGTGTAGGACAGAAAGATGTTGCACCCCAATTCACCCCCTTAACGGTTAAATTTCTCAGTATTGGTTCTTGGTGGGTGTTGATGGAACACCCACCCCAAATTTCACACTTCTAGGGTGGTTTTGGCTGGGCATTGATGACTGAGTCAGTCAGTGACTTTTCAATTTTATATGCGGTATATAGATAGAACTAGGTAGGCTTACACAAATTGAATGCTCATTGTCACACAATGTATAAAACATTTTCTAAGATCACAGGAAATTTGTTTCCTCTTCCTTGGCCCCCAGGCATCCTTTATGAACCCAGTGTGATGAGATCAGAAATTCCCAGGATCCCAAAAATGTTTTTCCCCTTCCTTTTTTTACCCTGGTACAGTTAACATCTGCACCCCCTCTGATGCGCCCTGTGATGACCCAGTAAATCAATGAAATGGATAGAACGAACACTAACCAGTAGCTAACACTATTGCCATCCAGGATCCAAGCAGCCCAGTTCTAGGCTGGACTGCCCAGGATGGTTTGGATCCAGAGGTTTATACCACCCACTTTCCAGGCCTGATCCACCCATGATCCCACCCGCTGCCTGTCCTCCCCCTGCCCTCCTCACACCCATGTGCTGTCAACATGGCAGCAGTACAAATGTACCTTGTGCAGGTGCCCATTGGCTGAATTAGAAGCTAATGCATCTCCATGCACCTGCCTTCCTCCTTTGGTGGCGGCACAGATGTGCCTTATGGCATTTTTACCACATCCAGAGACTGGCACAAGAGACTTGCGCTGGCCTACGGCACCGTCTGGATTGGCCCTATGACTCAGATCCATTGAAATTAAGAGGACTTTAATTAGTAACAATTAATTTGGCTCAATGATTGCGGTGTTTAGTCTTGACATTCTCAACAAACCACTCTGTTTTTCCCTTTGTGAGATATGCACGGATTTGCAATATTTTATTATAATATTCTGAGTTAATACACAATGTTTGACAGTAACATGTTCTCCCAAAATTAGAAGGACAGTTTCCCCATGCACTGTTTCCATTTTTTGATATTTTCCACCCAATAAGCAATTCAGCATTGCATGTTAGTCTTACTAATGAATTCTATTTTTCTATCAAAATACTTTCCTTCCTACAGCAGTTTTAGTAAGAAACGCCTTTATTTGAGAATATTTGGTGAATAAAATCTAATCCCGTCTTTACATTGCGGTTTTCTACGTTATAATCTTCCCACAAAACAAACTTTCCAACTTGGCCGTCAGGTTTTTCAAAAGGGATATAAGTGATGAAAGCAATTATGAAGTTTTATTTAGACATAATTGTTTTTCTCCTTAATATTTTTTTTTCCTTACAACAACACTAAAATATTCTAGTCTGAGAGAGCGTGTCCCAGTTTGAACCCAATTTGTCCAAGCACAAACCATATCACTACACTGGTTTTATAGGTGGCCTTGAAGGGTATTCTACATACTGGGCTGTTTGGACCCCAGTCTGACCCCATTCTGGGATATAAATTCACCAGCTGCAAGAATTGCAAGGTTTTTTTCAACTCACAATGATGTGGCGTGAAAGATCCACTGGTGCGCCACGGGAATTTGGTGCACGATGACTGAAAATAGCTGACAAACTCTTCTAGGTTCTGCAATTCTGTTTGTAGGTAACAAATATAGTAATAAATGATCTGTCTCTGCTAGCAGAGGGATGGACCGTATTACAGACAGTTGCCCTAAAAACAGAGCAATAGACCCTAGGAGTGTCTCTCGGGAGTGCCAAGAGGCAAAGATTATGGAGAACACCATTTGGGTTAATGTACCATGAGAAGAAAAATGTTCAAAACTTGGTGCTTCTGGACACTACAGTAAGAGGAAGATGGACAGAATTCAGGACTCTTCCTCATGAAAGGCTGAAAGCATCATTACGCCATCGTAATGGGAAAAGCTGGGGAGGGGATACAGCTTAGTTACTTTAAGGTCGCTGATATACCATGAGATTAGTTCATGCTTGTACAAAAGACAACTTTAGGATCAGATGCAGACATCCTACCTGGTCCAATACTCTGTACAACAACGGCCTGCAATGGCCTCGAGGAAGCTAAGAAAATTCCAGATCATGAAAGTGATGACTTTCTGCTTGATCCTGGTAAAATAAGCAGAGCTATACTGCCTCTGGACAAGGGCTTACTCTAGAGGCAGCATGTACACAATCCTTTAGCAGAGCAGGAAAAACCAAATTTCCATCAAACCGAACATCTTGCTTCTCACCATGGCCAGATGGCTGCAGTAGGCTCCACCATCTCTGTGGCCCAGCATGTATCTCACAGATATACTGCCACTGGCTATGGAGGGCCCACTGAGCTAACGTAGCTAATAGTCAATGGAAGATCCTCCCTGGGAGAAATGTAATCACAGGTCACAGGACGTAGCTGGGAATCGGTGCCAGCTCTGGAATTTGGCTGGCTGGGTGGAGGTTGGGGGCTGGCACCAGGCACTCCATGCGAACCCCCCATTAAACCCAAACAAAGCAGGGTATGGAAGCTAAGGTTTTTTCATGCTGTTTCTGACATCTTGCAGCACAACATGCGTAGAGACAACAGTGGCACTTTGGGGTGGTGAGCCCTTTAATGGTCTTGGGATTCCTACCAATGCCTAACATCTCATCCTTTTGGGGCCAGCTCAGCATGGGTTTGTTGTGACACTGTGCATTGGGGAGCACAGCCTTCCCACAATGTTATACCACCAGCCATCACGTCCTCGACTCCAGATCATTCCGTTCCCTTGAGTAAAACATAACACAACACTTTTAGGGTGCCCCAAAGCGGTGCCTGACAATATATTAGGTAGGCTATCAGTAGGTTAGGTAGGTCTATGCGAGCAATAAGGCTGTACTGTGTCAGGCTCTACCACAAGCAAAGGATGCTGAGTTTGATATGGGGAAAAAAACAGCAACACGCTCATTTTTGTGAAAGTATTAACACCGCACTAAAGTCTTCAAACTACGAAAACCAACCAGCATCAAATGGTTGGAGAAAGTTCTGGAAAATTAAATAAATCCATCTGGTCACAGCCCACGTCCAGGACTCCCAAATGAATTCCAATTTGTAGAAAATGAGTGGCACGCCAAAGAAATCAGAAGAAGATGCAGGTCAGCACACAAAGTTGTTCGTCGGAAAGCTCAAATAGGCAGGGAAGAAACGCACCTTTGCGTCTCTTAATCCGTATTTTAAAAGTTTGTCGGAGAAAGAGCCACAGTTCCCAAATGTTCTTGCTTGCAGGGATGCAGATCCCTGCATGCAAACCTGGTTCTGCTTCAGTAACCTGCTTCAACCTAGGCATCAAACCAGCATCAACATGAAGCTCTCGGGTTGTCTGGCAAGTTTCGAGCGGACATATGGAAAACAAGGGGTTAACCTCAAGAAGACTTTCCAGAATTAAAAAAGCCCCTCCGGGTATTGTTTTCATGGTGCAAAACAGCAGTGTGTGCTTCCAGTCCGAGGAGCATGGTCCTTTATGTTCTGCACCTAGATCGGGGTTTGCACAAGGATCACAAGCCACTTTGGAGATGGCACTGGTTTAATGTCACACCCAAGCATATTGTTCATCCCTTCCTCTTAGCTGATTTATGGCGCATATATATGTATGTATATATATATGATATATATATATCAGCCACAGTTTTTCCAATTGTGGAGGATTTTCCAGTCACAAAGGATTCTCCAAACAACAGACGGCACATCTGTGTTGCCGTTAAATGAAAAGTCCGCTCTACAGTCACATTATCCTCAATGTTCAAAAATTGAAGAGCAGGTGAAAAGCTGTTTAAAGGCCCCTAATTGATAAGTAACAATATTTTTTTAATGTTCCAATAAACACCAGGATGGTTTCAGATGTGTTTAGATTCTCAGCTTCTAATGGAAGCTTTACCTATATAGGTATATATAGGATTACCTGTTGCTGCTTATATGGCTTCTCTCCTCTGTATGAGTATCCGTACATAAGTCTTCAAGGCGGTATTACTTCCACATGGTTCCAACTGTCGGGGAACATTTCTCCAGTGTTTGTACAGAGTTCTTAAACTGCTTCCCATGGGTGGTGCATCAGATGTGGCTCCTGCTGTGTCGGTGGAAGGAGATCACAAGCCAAGGCAGGGTAACGCTCATTAAAGAAGTTTGCCTTAAAAGTTTTTATAGAAGTCACACACAAGGAATAACACACAACCATCTCTGTTTATTCTTGTTAAGATGCTTCCTTGCTGGTCAATGTGGATACCTTGTAATTTCTTCCTTTGGCCAGAGATAGACTAAAATCACCCCTTACGTGACGTTTACAACCTCTTGTAGATTTGAGTTCCAACTTTTTTTTAACGCAACTTTTTAAAAAATGCGCCTCAACAGAACCCTGTGCTCCAAGCATTTACATGTACATTAATTTGACCTTAGTAAATCCTGGGTTTCTGAGCAGCTACGTAGCGTTACATTATAGGTTCTCTAATAGCTACTAAAATGCAACTAGTCGTAGAAATTGGAGCACTTACGTGGCCTTCTGCTAGCATGTGAACACACTCAGGATCTCATATCTATGTATGGATCCTCCTATGCTTAACAAGATTCTCACCAGAGCAGAAGCTTTTCCCACAGTCTGAGCATTTATAGGGGTTTTCCCCTGAATGGATCCTCTGATGCCTAATAAGGTTTGAACTCTGACTGAAGCCTTTCCCGCAGTCCAAGCATTTATATGGCCTCTCCCCGGTGTGGCTTCTCTGATGTATCACAAGTTGTGACTTGGTGACAAATGATTTTCCGCACTCCAAGCAATTAAAAGGATTCCCATTTGTGTGGATTTTCTGGTGCTTCAGGAGTTTCATGCTGGAATTGAAACCTTCTCCGCAGTCAGCGCACTGGTAGAGCATCACCCCCTGATGGGTTCTCTGATGGACGTTCAAATGGGAACTCTGACTGAAGCATTTCCCACAGATCAAACATTTATAGGGCCTTTCCCCTGTGTGGATTCTCTGATGGATGATAAGGTAGGATTTGGAAATGAAGGATTTCCCACAATCTAAGCACATATTAGAATTAGCAGTATTAGCAGTAATAGCATTAGTAGCACTCATATCAGTATTAGCCATAGTGGAAGTAGGAGTAGGAATAGGAATGGAAGTAGTAATAGGAATGGAAGTAGGCATAGGACTAGGAGTAAGAATAGGAATAGGACTAGGAGTAAGAATAGGAATAGGTGTAGGAATAGGACTAGGAGTAAGACTAGGAATAGGACTTGGAGCAAGAATAGGAATAGGACTTGGAGTAAGAATAGGGGTAGGAACAGGACTTGGAGAAGGAGTAGGAGTAGAACTAGGAGGAGGAGTATGTGGTTTCTTTGCTGCGTGAATTTTCTTGTGAGTAATAAGCTGGGACTTTACTCGAAAGCTTTTTCCACATTCCGAACATGAGAACAGCTTCTTTCCCGCATGCGTTCTTTGGTGGACATTAAGGTGGGAACTCTGACTAAAGCTCTTGCCACAGGCCAGGCATTTGTAGGGTCTCTCTCCGGTGTGCATCCTCTCGTGGATAATCAGGTAAGACTTGAAAATGAAAGACTTGCTGCAGTAGGAGCAGGTGTAGGGTTTCTTCGCCTCGTGGATTCTCTTATGGGCAATAAGGTGAGAGCTCACCTTGAAGCGTTTCCCACAATCCAAGCACTGCAAAGCCTTCTTTCCTGTGTGGGTTCTTTGATGAACGGTCAGGTGGGAGCTCTGCGTGAAGCTTTTCCCACAAAGCAAGCACTGGTACGGTCTCTCTCCGGTGTGGATTCTCTGGTGGATGATCAGGTATGACTTGGCAAAGAAGGATTTGCCACAATAGGAACACTTGTGCGGCTTCTTTGCTGCATGGATTCTCTTGTGAGCCAGAAGGTGGGAATGCACCTTAAAACTTTTCCCGCAGTCGGAGCATATATATAGGCTCCCTCCCGCGTGGTTGCTTTGATGCTTAATCAGTTTTGCGCTCGAACTGAAACTTTTCCCACAGTCGGGGCACTGGAACGGCTTGGCTCCTGCGTGGCTTCGTATGTGGACGTTCAGGTGGGAACTCTGGCAGAAGGTTTTTCCGCAGGTCAGGCATTTATAAGGTCTTTCTCCAGTGTGGATTCTCTGGTGGATAATAAGGTAGGATTTGGTAAAGAAGGATTTTCCACAGTAGGAGCACTTGTGGGGTTTCCTTGCCGTGTGGTTTCTCATGTGAGCGATAAGGTAAGAGCCAACCCGGAAGGTCTTCCCACACTCCGAGCACTTATAGGGGTCCTCTCCTTTATGGATTCTTTGATGTTCGATTAGGTCCATGCCAGAATGGAAACTTTCCCCGCAACTGGAACACTGGAAAGATTTTTCTTCTTTGTGGGTCCTTTGATGGACGGTAAGGTGAGCGTTTTGGCTGAAGCTTTTCCCACATTCTAGGCATTTGTACGGTCTCTCACCGGTGTGGATTCGCTGGTGAATCATCAGGTGAGAAGCGGCAACGAAAGACTTCCCACAATCAGCGCACCTGTGCGACTTCCTGCGTGCGTGCATTCTCTTGTGGGCTAGAAAGACTGCGCGCGCCTTGAAGCTTTTCCCGCAAGCCATGCATTTAAAGGGATTCTCACTCTCGTGGACGCTCTTGTGTTTGGCAAGGTTGGTGCTGGAACAGAAGCTTCTGCCGCAGTCGGAGCATTGGAACGGCTTCACTCCCGTGTGAATCCTTTGATGGACGGTCAGGTTCGAACTCTGGCTGAAGGATTTTCCACAGGCCAGGCACTTAAAGGGTCTTTCTCCGGTGTGGGTCCTTTGATGGATGATAAGATGTGCTTTTGCGACAAAGGATTTTCCGCACTCTGGACATCTGTGCGGCTTCCTTTCTCCTTTAGGGGAAATAGAGGGAGAGACCATCTCAAAGCTTTCCTCACCATTGGAGCATTTATATGGACTCTCCCTTGTGTGGGGTCTCTCAAAGCCTGGCCTTTGCTTGAAGCTCAATCCACCGATCTTGAACAGGCCTTGCTTCTTCCCTGCGTGTGTTCTCTGTTGACCCCCCATTGCGTCGAGAGGCTCATTGCCCTCCCAAAGGACAGATCTTTCCACTCTTTCCCGTAAGCCATTGCCTCTCTTTCTCAATCCTTGGGGCCACCCTTCAGTGGCGTCTTCTGCTTCACCTGCTTTTGGTGACCTGTTTAGGCACCCTTGGTCAAAACCTGCTGGATGGTCTTCACTGCCGCTTGCCCATCCTTCACCTGTCAGAGCAAAGAAGACATTTTCAACATTAAAGTGTCCCCATAGGTTCTCCTGCTAGGGACGCTAAAGGCGGTGCTCACCCCAATACAAGGCCAAAGAGCCAGCGTCGTCCAAAGATGCCTCCGTGGTCATGAGGCCAGCATGACTAAACACTAAAACTCATTTTACCCTCTTCATTTTAATTTATATACCACAACGTTTTCTTATTTTCCTTTCAAGGAAGGACTAACTCCCAAGCTTGTGGTCAAACCAGGTTCAGGGTCCAGTTTCCGTGATCAAAGTCCAGCACCATCTGGACCAGTGAGTTGATGGCCCAATGATGTCATTTGCATGATATCATCATTTACAGTGATGTCATTTGCATGAGCAATGGATTGCAAGGGGGGCTGTGGGGTGCCACACAACCATGGTTGTGTGGAGAGGTCAGCGTATGCCTGTGCAGTGGCCTAATCCCCCTAGGAGTTGGGCAGGAGTGCCTTACGCTCCTTCTGTGACACCCCCAGGTCACCAAAAGACTTATACCAGGGCTTCTGCATGTACAAGTGTTCCTCATTATCCACTAGGGTTCTTTTCCAGGACCCCCCATTAAAAAAATATCTGTATATAAAGAAAACAATGGAAACATAAATTTAAATAAAACTTCCAGGTTTCTTGTTCCTCTATTATGTTTCTTGTTCCTCTATATGTTCTAACTGAATATCTGCAGGGGTTTGATAAAGGGACTGAAAATGATTGTTTGCATGACTACTTCTCTACAACAGAAGAAAAGCAGTTTTTAAAACTGTGATTTGCAGAGACCGTTCATGTTGAGTCAAATCTGTGTATGATAAGGTCGGACCTATATGGAACCTGTGAACACCCAAGTGAATGAAAGCTTGTGGGAGTGAATGAAAGGATTGGGCCAGAGGGTTGCAGCAGTGGCATAGCTAGAGGGGGGTTAGGATTTGCAGGGTAAGTGCCCTCCCCGCTTCGGAGCCATTCTGGGACGGGAAGCAAAATGGAGGCATTGACCTCGACTGCCCAAGTGCTCCATCCTGCATTCGCCTCGGTTTTGCTTCCCTACCTGGAATGGCTCCAAAGGAGAGGGGGAGAAGCCCCTTGCACACCCCAGGGAGGCTCCCCACAAAATGTAGTACTTTGCTGCTCCAAGCTATGCCACTGGGCTTCAGAGCATCTCGACATATTTATTTGATTTATACCCCACCTTTCTACCTAATAAAGGATACCGAAGGCGGCTTACGGCAATAAGAACAGCACAGAGAAGATACAATAATGATGTGATTAAAAATAGATTAAAAACAATAAAACCAGACAGTATAATACCCTTAAAACGATATATAAAAAACAATAAAAACTCAAGTTTAAAAGACCGTTGCCTACCTTGCAAGTAAGATATGTAGGAACTGCCATCATAAGCCTGTCTAAATAAGAGGGTCTTCAGGCCTCACCGGAGGGACAACAGCGAGGAGGATTTCCTTAACTCAATAGGGAGGGAGTTCCACCAAGTGGGTGCCACCACCAATAAGGCCCCGTTTCTGGCTGCCATCCCTATAACATCTTTCAGTGGCGGCATAATCAACAGGGCCCCCTAAGATGACCTCAGAGGATGGACCGGATTGTATGGAAGATGGTGGTCTCTCAAATATGCTTGTCCCAGGCAATTTAGGGCTTTATAGGTCATAGTCATACATAGGGCTAGTACATAACTCCTTACCCAGTGAATTAGCATCCCCATTATCAACTTCTTGGCCGGCTTCTCGGTAAACCTGCCGTCGCTCACAGTCCAGCGGTGACTCCTCTTCCTCAGAGAAATCCAGAGCGACTTCCTCAATAGGTCCCAAGTCCTGAAAAAAGAGATACCAGTCAAAGCACAGACATGGCAGGTGTAGAGGACAACCTAAAATGGCAAGAGTCTACTCCATCTTGTAGACAGTAGGTACTTGCAGCAGCCAGGGGAACAGAGTAAGTTCGAGGGCTGAAAAGAAGCACCATGTCTTCAATCTCGGGAGACCTGGGTTCAATCCCCCCACTCAGCAATGATGTTCAGGGGTGACCCTGGGCCAGTCACTATTTGTCAGCTTAGCCTGCCTCACAGGGTTGTTGTGAGACAAAATGGTGATCAGAACATTGCACGCTAATACTAAGGGGAGGCCATGTTGGAGTGAAAGGTGGTCTCAAGGCTGGGGAAGCTATTCTGAGACAGTCTGTGGTGTCACTGAAAATCTGTGAGGCCAGTAGAAGGGAGGATGGAATATCCTTTTGGTGGAGGACCCAAACCGTGTGATAATTTATTGGCTGGAAATGGAGTCAAGGGAGAAAGTGGTACAGAGAAGACGGAAAAGGTCCCAGCACTGAGGTTCCCATGTTAACACCTCGGTCCACAAAGAAGGCCTGGCAGACTCCTAGGGCACCACCTGGCTAGAAACTCCCCATGAGACCTGAATCTAAGTGCCAAGATCATGACCCCATAAAATAATCAGGGAACCTCCGTTTGCAAAACAGAGGTAATGTCCCTAGCCTACCTTGCAAGGCCGTTGTACAGAGTTGACGTAAGGAAAGCATGACAAATAGTTATTCGGACTACAAGAAACGGGTTCGCTTGTTTGTTACAAGGACAGATCATCAGAAGTTGCTCCGGAGTAAAGCTCTCACCTGCTCTTCCCAGCTGCTGTCTCCTCGCTGTCTCTGCAGGAAGTTCTCGGCCAGGGCCACTGCCTGGGAGCAAGTATCTGGGACATGTTCCTTCACCCAGCTCTGCATCTCCTGGGGTAGGATGGCCATGAACTGCTCCAAGATCAGCAGCTCCAGGATCTGCTCCTTTGAGTGCTTCTCCACTTTGAGCCACTGGCGGCAAAGTCTCCGGAGTTGGCCACAGGTGCTCCTCGGACCTTCCGCCTCCTGATAGCAGAAGCGCCTGAAGTTCTGGCGCTGCCTTTCCCTGGCGATGGTGTCTCTGCGCAAGATGGCCGCTTTCACCTTGTCGTAGTCCACTCTGTCTCTGGTGTCCAGGCTACTGAAGATCTGCACCACTTCCCCACTGAGGGCTGGCAAGAGACGGACCATCCAGTCTTCTCTGGGCCACCGGCAGGCTTCAGCCACCTCCTCAAAGGAGGCCAGGAAGGCTTTCGTATGGTTCCAAGGGGTGGGCTCCTCCTGGAATGGTGGGGTCTCCCATTCTGAGTGAGGGTATTCCAGAGTCTTTAGAAAGTCCTGCCACTGGTTTTCCCAGCGCTGAAGGACCCCGTCTCCTGCTTCCAGTCCTCTGGGTGGCCTTTGTGGGAACTCCTGAATACTCCCTGTCTGGATAATATGAGGGGCTTCCCCCGAACCCTCCACTGATATGGGATCTGATGCATCTTCTTCCTCCGTCTTGATCTGCTGATGCACCCCTTGCTCCAACTCTAGGCATGATTGGGTCCCTTTCTCGGCAGCCATTTCCTCTTTGGCCGACATCAGCCTCGTCCGAGGTCAGCCTGATTTCTGCCCCTTTGCTTGCTTGGCAAATATTGGGGGCAAATGCCCCCTTCAACCTGCCCTTGTTTTTAAATCTCAAGATTAATTGGTTGCACCAGGGCAATGGATCTTGCTCAGAAGGTCAATGATCAGGGCTTCTGGATCAGCATTCCAGATCAGTAAGAGGGTCTTCAACCTGGAGAAAGAGATATAAATAGGAATATGAGAGAAAAATACAGTAAAACCTTGGATTGAGAGTGTTTTGCAAGACAAGCAAACATTTCTAAGAAATTTTAGTCTTGCAATTCAAGCGATGTCTTGCAATACAAGCAAAAAATATAGTCCTGGCTGGGAAACAACCAATTTTGGTGCTCCACCAGCACCTGTTCAGCCACTCCTGAGAGACCAGCGTATGCAGGTCTACTTTTAAGTAAGACTATTACAGACAATGGGGCTCACTCCTAAGTAAGGGGGGGTCAATGGAAAGGGGCCTAAGATCTACAGTAAAGCACATTCCTAACCATGTCTACTCAAAAGTAAGCCCCCAATGGGTCTTACTCCTAGGAAAGTGTCTTTAGGATTGCAACCCTAGTCTTACATGTCTACTCTAAAATAAACCCTAATATCTTCAGTAGTGGTGCTTCTCCTCACCATCTTGGAAGTTCCTGTCTATCCCTACAATCCGGAGTAACTTTCTATCCCTACAGACTGTCTATCCCTACAATCCGGAGTAACTATGGGAGCACGTAAGAGACATTACGTGCAGCCGTAGTTACTGCACCACCTAGTGAAAACCTATGGGAAATTCATATTGCAATCTAGAGTAACTTGTTCTTACACCGGAGCAAGGACTCCCTGTAGATACTCTGGATTGCGCCCTTCGGCTCTGTGGGTGTATATTGCAGCTATTTTAGTGAGGGTGACCACCAAAGAAGATCAGATCTCCCCCCACCCCCCAAAAATTAATGTAGGACACCCAGGGCAAAATAAAAGCTAAAAACACCCCTCAGTATTGCTTTTATGTGGTCAATTTTCACCCTAGTTATTATATTTAAAATTATTACGTGTAATTTATTAATTCCAAGAAGGTTCCATGTTACCTGCTCATAAGGAAAAGGGGGACAATTAAAATTTATTTCAGGATGCAAGGCAAAAAAAGAGGACATGTCCTGGAAAAAAGAGGTCATATGATCACCCTGTATTCTGGCAAATTGTCACTGACAAATCTACCCTCCTGTCTAAACTTTGTTCAATACCATTTGAAAGATGCTTTGAGCAGATTCCTAACCTTGTCTACTCAAAAGTAAGCCCCATTGTGTTCAATGGGTCTTACTCCCAGGAAAGTGTCTTTAGGATTGCAGCCTAAAGTGTCTTTAGGATTGCAGCCTTTGGCTTAAAAGCTACAGCTCCTGGTCCTGACTTCTGGATGCGAATGAAGCACAACAAGAAGTGGGCACCATGTCTGTCTGTCCTTGCCAGTCAATTTCATTGGGCAACCCCCATGTTCTAATACAGGGGTCTCCAAACTCCGGCCCTGCGAACAGATGTAGCCCCCTGCACGCCTCAAGATCCCTCTATCTGGCCCCTGAGCAAGTCCCGTAATCCACTCCATTACATTCTTATATGGAAATTTATTCAAATGTATTCAAATTTGAAATGTAAATTAGTTTTTGTGGCCCCTGGCACAGTGTCAGAGAGATGATGTGGCCCTCCTGTCAGAGTGTTTGGAGACCCATATTCTAATATGATGAGAGACGAATAAAAACTATTATTATTATTATTATTATTATTATTATTATTATTATTATTATTATTATTATTATTATTCCCCTGCCAAGGACATCAAAGACATTCTAAAAATAAACAAAACAATATGGAATCTTATTTTGCAGCATATTTTGATTGCTCTGAAAATGACTCATCAAAACGAGATAATGTTTACTCCTTGCAACGGAGCATTGAGTAACCACCGGAACTGATGGCAAAGTTGGAATCAAATGATAAAATTATTACTATTATTATTAATTGATTAATATCCCACCTTTCTTCCCAAAAGGGAACACAATTAAAACATACAACAACAGATAATAACATACAATTTAAAAACGAATTTAAAATAACTTGGGGCTTGATCTTTTGCCAGCAAGATCTCACTGGTGTTTTCATTTTAACAAGTCATCTATAAATGACATGAAGCTGCCACATCAGAAAATTAATTCATCCAATGAAAATTATTATTATTATTATTATTATTATTATTATTATTATTATTATTATTATTATTATTATTATTATTCCTTTATTGGCATCAATGCAAATTAATTTTCTGAAGACGCAGGGGCTCAGCAGCAATTCAAGCAGGGGCTGAACTGGCCCACTGATGCGGTCAACTGAGGCAGTCGCTTCAGGCAGCAGATGAGTAAGAGCACAAGCCTAACCATGTCTACTCAAAAGTAAGCCTCCTTGTTTTCAATGGGCCTTACTCTCAGGAAAGTGTCTTTAGGATTGCAGCCTTAGTAGGACGTGCCTGGGACTGAAGAAGCAAGGTTACCATATGTCATAACCAAAAGAGAAGATAAGGCTCCCTAAAATATAGACACACAAAAACAAAAGCTAAAAACACTCATATATATTGCTTTCATGTGGTTAATTTAACCACTATATTACTTATTAAATGTAAAGCTACTACATATAATTTATTATGTAAACTATATTAATTACAAGAAGGCTACAAGCTGCCTGCTTACAAGGAAAAGGGGGGCAGTAAAACAAGAGCCACTGAAAGTGGAACGATTTTTCAGGGGTTTTTTAACCACCTTTTTCAACCAATTGTGGTTTTTTTCAACCACTGTTCACTGCAGCACACCTTAGCTAAGAGTAGACCTTTCACAACACACCAGTTAGAAAATGCTGCTCCTGTACAGTTCTTCTTGCAACCCATGTTCTCCTCACAACAGCCTTGCAAGGTAGGATAGTCTGAGAGGTTGTCACTGGCCCAAGGGCTCCCCAGTGAACATGATGGTGACACTGAATTTTAAAAAAAATCTTTGCAAGCATCCATGTCCAGTTTGCAAATCAATATATCAATCTATAGGAGATAATTTTCATATCCGCAAATTAAAACGTCACATTTTCTGATTTTCTCTGGCACACACGAATCCAGTTTCAGCCCTTTTTAGGACACCCCGAAGTGTGCATCTTGGTGTCTGGTTCAGCCTTTTGGGTTCCCTGGAATGACCGTAAAAACTGGGGGGAACAGATCTTGAACTCCACTTCTAGAGTCAAGCAAATATCAACACACATAGGCTGCAATCCTAAACACACTTTCCTGGGAGTAAGCCCCATTGAATATAAAGGGACTTTCTTTTGAGTAGTCAGATTTAGTATTGCACCCATACTCTGTGTAAGGAAGAAACACCCTAATGTTGCCATATGTCCCGCAAAACAGGGACAATCCCAATTTTGGAGGATTGTGATCAGATACTGGCATATGCAACAGAGGGTCCTGTCCTGGTTTCATGGGAGAGAATTATGACAACCCTACATGTGGGCACAGGGCCTTGATTGATTGATTGATTAATAAACTTATTGATTAATTATTAATTGATTAATAAAATTGCTTTCTAGACGTATTTGAGAGATGTTAGCAATCACAACCCTGTCCTCCAGGGACACATCAAATCTCCCTTTCAAAACTCAGAGGCCGCCACATCTTGTCCCTGCTACATGCTTCTTTGGTTCAGACATGCTCTCTTGTCCTCGGTTTCATGTTCGAGGTGCCTGGATATCTTTGTTGTGTCCCTGATGGGACACAGATCTGCATTTTGTGTCCCAGATGGGGCAGATCTGCATCTTGAACAGGTGCATGGCAGGCAGAAATCCAACCAGGCAAGCACCCCCACCAGCACTTTTTCTGCTGTCATGCAGCTGTCATGATCATGTACATGATTCCCTCTGGGTCTACTCACCGTCCTGTGCAGATTTTCTACCTGCAATGATGCACCTCTTGGCCTGGACAGCTCCAGGGCTCCCCTCCCCCTTCATCCCCAGCTGAACAGTCAGACAGGAAGGAACCTGCACTTTTTTTGCACACACATGCACACCCTTGTCATCTTCCTGAGCACCGCTAGGAAGTGGCGCTCGCTTTCCTTAACCCTTACAGACTCATGCAACCCGGCTGTGGCTAATGTGACTGTTTTTTTCCATGTGCAGGCCTTTTGCACAGGCTTTTCTTCTTGCAAAATAAAAAAAAACTAAGTGCGGGAATAGAAATCCCCTTGCAAAAATGTCCAGCACCTTCTGGAACAGTATATTTGCAGCAGAAATAAAGGGAGAACTAGTAAGAATGATTTGCAAAGTGTGCACTTAAAATGCAAAGTGTGCACTTAAAAAGTCCTGCTGACTCAGGGTATGGCATAATCCAAAAAGAGGACAAGGCCCCCCCAATTTAGGACACCCAAGAAAAACATAGGACGTAACAGGTTAAAAACTAAAAACACACATATTGCTTTCAGGTAGTTAATTTAAACACTATCAGTGCAATCCTAAGCATGTCTACTCAGAAGTAAGTCCCATTGAGTTCAATAGTACTTACTTCCAGGAAAGTGTGGTTACAATTGCAGCCTATGCACACTTTCTCAAGAAAGTGTGTATAGGATCGCAGCCTAAGTCCCAAAGAACGCAATGGGACTTATTTCAAAGTAGATATGCTTCCCTCCATGCGCAACTTCCCCATGCGCATGAACCCCCCATGTGCACAAACCCCCCATGCACAACTTCCCCCATGTGCAACTTTTCCCCATGCGCAACTTCCCCCCATGCGCAACTTTCCCCATGCACATCAACCCCCATGCGCAACTTCCCCATGTGCAACTTCCCACCATGCACATCAACCCCCATGCGCATCAACGCCCCATGCGCAACTTCCCCCATGCGTATCAACCGCCATGTGCAACTTTCCCCATGTGCTTCGACCTCCCCATGCGCAAATTCCCCCATGCGCATTAACCCCAATGTGCAACTTCCCCCATGCGCAACTTCCCCCATGCGCATCAACCCCCCATGCGCATTAACCCCCCATGCACAACTTCCCCCATGCGCATCAACCCCCATGCGCATCAAGTCTGGCGCATGCGCAGTGCGGCCTGGTTAGGGCCCGCCCCACCCCATGACTCCGCCCCGCCCCCTGACTTCTGGCCCCGCCCCTGACTTCCGGTGAACCGGATCTTAAGGGAGGCTGGGCCCATCACTGTCCACAGTGCAACCTCTTCCTCCGAACAACATCCCCCAGTGCACCAGGCAGAGAGGACCAAATTGGCTGGATGTTGCTCAGTCTCCCATGTTAAGTATAGGACGAAAACATGTTGCCCCCTTTTCAGCCCCTTCCGGTTGGAATTTCCGAAAACCGGTTCTTAGTGCACCCCTCCCTCACGGAAGGAACACCCACCCCAAATTTCACGCTTCTAGGCCCACCGGTTTTGGCAGGACAGTGACGAGTCAGTCAGTCAGTGAGTGACTTTTCTCTTTTATATATATAGAAGAAGAAGATAACGTAATCCAGTATCAAATCTACACAATGTATAGTATACAATATATAAGACACTATTGCTCCAAAACAGATCAAAGTTCCTTCTTAATTTCCCTGCACTGTTTGGCTTCCTTCCCCAACTGGGGGCTCGCTCAGAGTGCAATCTTAGCCACACTTTCCTGGGAGTAAGCTTCATCAAATGCAATGGGACTTACATCTGCGTAGACATGCCTAGGATTGCACTTAGTGTGGTTGAATGCAGAATCCTGGATTTCAGCCTGTTAATCAGGCAGCTTGTTAATCTTAGCCCAAATATGAGGGGGGAGCAGCAGACCAAGCTGTCCCTAGATAGGTGCAAGTTGGGGGGCAACATGAGCGGTGGGAGCTCCCCTTTTGTGGCCATAGGTTTGTTAAGAAATCGCAGGGCCAAGTGCAGCCCAGGGATGCACAAAGTGTGCAACATGTCCTTATCCTTGAATGGGTGTGGGGCAGACTCACCAAAGGCCAGGTGATCAGGTACTCTGATCAGGTACTCTGATGTGGTCCCAATCCAGGAATGTCTTAGGGTGTCATCTTCTTGGATCTATGCTCTATACAGTGCCACTTGGCCTGGTTGATCTTGGCTGCCGTGAAGGCACTGGTGGCATCAGCACTCAGACAAGACACACTCACTCATTCTTGAACTCAATGGCAGCCTCCACAGCTTAGTCCACCTCCCTGACATTACAATGAGGAGGGGGGAGGACTAGGGGTCCCATAGCAATACATAAGCTTCACTGGGTGCAGATCTATGCACCTCACAGTGTGATCCTCACCTCTGGTTAGGCTGGCATAAGTCCAGAGTTCACTTAATGGTGTCTCAGACATGCTGGTTCCCCACATCACTGGAGAAATGGGGTGACAGGTGATTTGTGCTGGCCTAAATTGGTTAGGATTGCATCGGAAGCATCTGAGTAGCGGCAGGCAGACATTTCCAAAACAGAACCTGCAGTAGAGCCAGTCCACCTGTCGGTGACAAGGGTGAAGCCGCCTGTACATGCAGGCTATCACTGGGCTAGACTAATGCAGGCTGTTGGCCACCAGCCACTTAAAGAATCATAGAGTTGGAAGGGACCTAAAAGATCATCTAGTCCAATCCCCATGCCTTTAGAAGATATACTCCTACAGCAGTGGTACTTAGGCATTTCAGCCCAGGATCCCCTTTCAAATTTAAAAACCTGTTCGGAACCCCGTCAAACTTACTGGGATGTGACATCAATGTGATGCCAGACCTCCTCCATGTTTACTCAGAAGTATCTCATTGTGTTCAATGAGTCTCCGTCCCAGGAAAGCCCACTGCCAGATTCCACAATGGCCGATCCCCCCCAGTGCAGGCATGCAGCACTGAACCTCGTCCCCCTCTCAACAGAGTGGAGCCACACCTCACAGGGACACCTCTGGAGTAGACTGGCCTGTTCTGTCCATAATAAATGGCATGTAGTCCCTCCTGATCTAGGGCTAGTCACCATAACCTATGTACCTTATTATTATTATTATTATTATTATTATTATTATTATTATTATTATTATTATTATTATTTCAACCATAATAAATGGCATGTAGCCCCTCCTGATCTAGGGCTAGTCACCATAACCTATGTACCAACCTTGAAAAAAGGTAAAGGTGTCCCCCGCAGGTTATACTGCTAGTTGTGACCAACTGTAGGATGTGGTACTCATCCCCATTTCTAGAGCCATAGAGCCAGCGTTGTCAAACATGTGGCCCGTGTGTGCACCAAACACCGTTACCTTCCCAACCTTGTAATACAAGCAAAATAAGAAAACAACCTTGTCCACCATACTAAGCTCAAAAAATAAATTCAAATCTCAAAACAATCTTACCTGTAAAAAGGAGATTGGACCAAATCAGAGTCCTGAATTTATTAATTTTATTTAAGGGATTAAACTTTCCTATGCTAAAACACATGCCCAGGACAGCTCACAAAGCTTTAGTTTCTCCCCTCCTACTGTCCTCACAACAACCCTGTGTATTTTTATATACGGTACACCGATCTCGTCTTATAGACAGCCGAGCTAGATGCAATCACCACATCCTGTGGCAAGGAGTTCCTCAGGCTCATTACAGGCTGAGTCAAGAAATATTTTCTTTTATCTGTCCCAGCCCTCCAACATTCCATTTTAGTGGATGCCCCCTAGTTCTGGAGTTGTGCAAGAGGGGAAAACACATCCCTCCATCCAATCCCTGCATAATTTTGCATGTCTCAAAAAATACATCATATTCCCAGATAATACCCCCTTAGAAGGGACTCCGGCTCCTTGCAGAAAATACTCCAACATACTCCAACAAATACCCACATTTTTTAATAATTTAGATGTTTGGTCATAGGCCCAGATACTTCATGCACTTTGTAAGTGCCAATTTTATGATGCTGCATTTTGCCATCCAAAAAACAAATCTTCACCCCCATCACTGATCTAAGGGCAGAGATGGCCAAACTATAGGAAGCCTTTGACTAGTGGCAGACAGACACCCAGTAGAGCCATCGTCCTGTTGGTGATCAGAGTGAAGCCTTCTGCCCATGCAAAGCCTGCCACAGATGCAGGCTGGACACCAGTCACATAGAATCACAGAATTGAAAGGGACCTAAAAGGTCATCCAGCCCAAACCCCTGCCTGTAGTAGGATATGCTGATCTTGAGTACCTCCAGCGGGTGCTTGCCGCTGGAGATTGAATCTTGCGGGTGGGAGATTGAATTCCTTTGGGAAATTGTTCCTCCTGTTCTGTTTACAGGCAAAGCACATTGTCCACAACCCCACACTGGAAAAATAAATGCAAATTTTAAAACAGAATCTTGCCTGTCAAAAAGGAGATATGACCAGAGAAACAGTTCTGAATTTATTAATTTTATTTAAAAGATTTATAACAAAACTTTCCATGAAAAAAATGAACACCCAAGACAGCTCACAAAGCTTTAGTTCCCCCCTTCTGCTGTCCTCACAACAACCCTGCAAGGCAAGTGATGCTGAGCGTTGAGTGAGTGATCCAAGGTCAGGCAGGAAGCTACATGAACTTTGATCTTCTGGGTCTCACTCCAATTCCCCGACCTCTATATAAACCTGGTTCTCACTTTCCTCTTGCCCATCAGAATCACTTACATCAGCATCGTGCACCCCACTTTCCTCTTGCCCATCAGAATCACTTACATCATCATCAGGACACCCTTGTGAAGTATGGGGAAGCCCCCCACCCATCTGGATCACAGCCCCCTCACTATCATCCAGTTCGGAGTTACAAGGGATGGTATAACTTTTAATATATTCATGAAACGAAAGAAGTTCTCTTTCATCAAGGTTTCCTGCAAACAGATCACCCCATAACGTATTTAAGCGTCTCTTCCAAGACTGCACCATCTTCTCAAACTGCTTCTCCTTTTCATGGAGAACGTGATCACAATTCACCATCATGGTCGCCAATTCTATGCGATGGCTGATGTCCTCCTCTTGGTGTGTCTTAGGGTGCAATCCAGAGTAACTACGGGGAGTCCTTGCTCCGATGTAAGAACAATTTACTCTGGATTGCAATCCGAATTTCCCATAGGTTTTCACTAGACAGTGCAGTAACTACGGGTGCACGTAAAGTCTCTTACGTGCCCCCGTAGTTACTCTGGATTGTAGGGCCACTCTCCTTTTTTCTACGAACAAGATCACCATCAAGGCTGGTTGGGGCTCCACGTTTTTTAGTGGGGGGTCTTCCCACAGGGCTCTCCTTTCCTGCAATAAGAATAAAACATTTATTTCAAATGCAATAAATACAGGGCAGGAAAAAATCTTTTATTAAACATAGTGGTTTATTTGTTTTGTTTATGGATTTCTACTCCACCCAGCTTTAATTTCTCCCCTCCTGCTGTCCTCCACAACCACCCTGTGAGGTAGGCGAGGCTGAGAAACTGGCCCAAGTTCACCCTTCACAGCCAAGGAGGGATTTCAACCTGGATCTTATCCAACTCCTGGATCCTCCCCACCATCCTGCTCTCAAACCAGACCCAACATTTACTAAAAACAAATTTTTTTAAAGGAAAAGATTGGAAACCTTTTTGCAGAAACATTTTGCAGAACTTTTGTAAATAAAACTTTTATAATTTTTTTTATTTTTTATAAATAAAAAATACTTAAGAGATTAAATACTTAACCCCTGCTAACTGGACAAGAGGCACTCTTTCAAGTGGGGAAACCTTTATCTAGCAGGGGGAACGTAGCGGCCCTCCACACCCCAGCAATGTCTGTTCAAGTGGCTTCTGCTGGTGCTCTTGTTTGCATTTTAGATTGTGAGTCCTTTTTGGGGTAGGGGCCCATTAGCTATTAATTAGCTATTAATCTTTTCAATTTCTTGTAAACCGCTTTATAAACTTTTTTAGTTGAAAAGCAGTATAGAAAAGAAAAAGCAGTATAGAAAAGTAGATAGAAAGATTTTTGCTTCAAAGCTAAAAGGAAAGCAGAAAAATATAATTTATTGTACTGCTTTACTATAGTGCCCAACTATTAATTACGGTATTTCATTTTTTCTGTAAACTGCTTTGGGAACTTTTCAGTTGATCAATTAATAATGGTGTTGTATTTATTGAGTGGATGGCAATAATATTCAGTATAATATATTAATTAAATTTTGAGCTGAAAAGCTGAATACAAATTTTTTAATTAATCAGTTAATTAATTATTAGTATTAATTATATATTTAGAGTGGTGCCTCACATAACGACTTTAATTCGTTCTGGAAGCATGCTTCTTATGTGAAATGCTCTTTATGTGAAGCAGATGTTCCCATAGGAAATAATGGAAAGCTCCATTTAACACAATGGGGCTTACTTCTTTCTGGGTAGACATGGTTAGGAGGCTGCATTCAAAGACACTTTCAAAGCTTCCAACTTTCTCCTTCTCTCCATCCTGAGCCTCTCTCTCCTGCTCCCTTCTGGCTAGCCCTGAGCTGCTTCCCTCTTCTCCACTGCTGTTCAATCCCTCCACCCAGCGGACGCCCAGCCACAGGAGGAGCAGCGTGGAAGTGTTGCTTTCTCTATGGGCAGGCGTGCTAAAAAGCAACCTGACGCTTTTTAAAAGGGCCTCCAGCCAGCGCGTCTGCCCAACTGCCAACGAGTGTGCTTGTTAAGTGAAGCAACACTTGTTATGTGAGGCAGAATCCTAGAGAAATTTTTGCTTGTTATGTGGATCACTTGTTAAGCGAGGTACCACTGTATTTAGTGTACGGTAATAAAAGCAGGCCTCCGTCAGTCTTGAAAGACTATGGTATCGTGCTCAGTGCTGCATACGCTGCATGAGAAGCACGAAAGCCTGGGTTGGATTGTTATGGAGGATAGGCTGTTACCCAAGCAGCAAATCCCCCCTCTCCATGCCACTGAATTAGTCCAATGGAAAGGCAGAGCCAATACGATTGGATCCAGCTGGCGTCGCAGAGCTGGGCTAAGGACAGGAGCTCACCCTGTCTTGTGGGGCCGACCCAGATCTCGAACCCTGGCCTGCTGGTTAACAGGCACAGCATCTTAACCGCTTGCACCACCCACAGCCCACTTGTATGGTAATAATATTACAATATACAGTATAACATAATAATAGTAATAATAATAACTATCACTAATTATAATAATAGTCTCCCCTATTACATGTTGCTCTTACCGTCAGCCATCCTATCATTGTCATCTGTTAGTAATGGATCTACTATCCAGCACTGGCTCTGCCCTACACACAAAGAATCATTTCATAGTACTGTATTTACATTAAGAAAGGAATATAATTGAGTTCTCAGTTACTTGGGTTTATCTTTTAACGGTGTCCGTCTCCGACTTTCAGAGGCCGTCATAGACATCACTGGAAAAAAAAACCAATGGAAACACTAGCCCTAAAATACAGTACTTTTTTTAAAAGGAATAAAGTTTAGGAATAGGTTTAGGATTACCTTCTATTAGGCTTGCTGTATAGTCCTGACTATTCATTTTTTTTCTTCTTCTTTTTTCAAAAACCAACCTGTAATCAAGAATAGACAAGTTTCAGCTTCACAGCAAGTATCACACGGAGAAACACAAAAATGTTTCCACCAGACCCTGCAGAGAGGTGCATCCCCTCCATTTTCCCCAATTAACAACCCTGAGTGCATCCCCTCCATTTTTCTCAAACAATATTTCGCTTTGCATACTGCACTACAGCCGCAAAAGTATTGATATACCGCTTTTCAGCTAAAGGTTCATAAAGCGGTTTGGAGAAAATGAAATATATAATGGTTAGTAAATACACACAAACATAGGACAAATGTGCAAAGTATACAACTTAAAAGCATTCACAAAACAACATCCCCAAATGGAATGCAATACTTACGGGCTTGTAGAGCTGGACTTTTCCAGAGATCTTTGGTGGACACAGAACAAGGGAAAGAGAAATCTGGGCTCTCAACCCCTCTCCTTTTGGAAGGCTGTGGCCGGAAGGAAGGGCAGGAAGTAACCTTCCAGGTGGTCTCCCAAGATAAACAGTGCCTACTGGTGATCCCCTTTTACGAACAAGAAAGTGAAAAAGTGACTCACAAGAAAATGAATAATATTAAACAAACGATTCTTTAACGATGACATACAGTGGTACCTCTCATAACAAGCGCCTTGCTTAACAAGCGTTTCACAATACAAGTATAAATTTCCAAGAAATCTTGCTTAACATAACAAGTTCCGCTTCACTTAACAAGCAAGCGCGCTATGGGCAAGCGTGCTATGCAGCCCTTTAAAAGGACTGCTGCCTCTAACTGCCCCCCAATTTGAGGGCAGTTGCCTGGAGGTGCCAGAGGCAGCTACCCCTAACTGCCCCCAAGTGCCCCCACCGACCACCTTGAACCTCCAGCATCAGCCCAGGTAAGCCTCCCAGGAAAGTCTTTGATTGCAGCCTCTTGACCATGCCTGCTCAGAAGTAGGCCTCTATGTGATATGGGAAGCTGGACTTGATGGACCTACAGGAAGCTAGATGGGCTTTTGGCCTGATCCAGTGGAGGCTTTTTTATGTTCTTGGGTGCAGAGGAAGCCTCCCCACTTCCCTCTTCATTTCTCTAGGAATCCAGAATTTCCTCTTAACCCTTGGAGTGCCTCAATAGAGACATCCTGTGGTTGAGTCCAGGAGAGGGAGAGACTTGGCCAGCAGGTCCCCAGGTACCCACTGCCCTGCAGGAGTCTCTCCAGGGTACCCCAATTCTGCACTTGAGGATAGTCTTATTTGTTGGGTTTGCATCCCACCTTTCTCCACAAAGTGGATCCAAAGCAGCCAACATAATATTTGAACATATAATTCAAATATTTCTTCCAATTCTAACCCCTACTTAGGCCACCATAAATCCCAGCATAAGTGCTGTGACAGCCAGGGGGTGTCACAGAAGTACCGTAAGGGGTACATAACTCCTGGGGGGTTCAGACATGCACCATCCTCCCCCCTCCCCACAGCCACAGGAACATGGACTGGAGATAGGTGGTTTTGCTGGCTTAAATTGGTTAGGAGTAGATAGAATATGTTGCTGCTACTCAAATATTGCCGTTTGCTGATCTAGTCCTGGCCCCCCATCCTTCCCCAACATGTAATGGAGGGAATATTTTTTTATTTACTCTTGTCATACAATCCACAGACGTACATAGTTAATGTAAATCAACTGTCAATGTCCAGGGGAGCTAAGCTAGGAGATGTTCCAGGACACAAGACAGGACAAGGGTTTGGAAAGATGCAGGATAAAATGCAGTTCCTTCTCCCCTCCCTGCGAGGCAGCCAGATTAGGTCTCCCTAAACCCATGCCAAGAGAAGTAGGACCCTGATGGATCTGGCCAAAAGACCATCTACTGTTCAGGAGCACACAAGGTCACAAGAGACCTGCACCCTGGATCTCAGAATGAATCTGAAATTCTTAGGTAGCGACATCTTAAATCATGAGGTTGCATACATCTTCTTGTAACCCACAATGGACTTTTCTTCCAGAAATACACCAATCCCCTGTTAAAGACAGCCAGGCTGGATGCCATCACCACATCCTGTGGCAAGGAGTTCCTCAGGCTCATCACATGCTGAGTCAAGAAATGTTTTCTTTTATCTGTCCCAGCCCTCCAACATTCCATTTTAGTGGATGCCCCCTAGTTCTGGTGTTGTGCAAGAGGGGAAAACACATCCCTCCATCCAATCCCTGCATAATTTTGCATGTCTCAAAAAATACACCATATTCCCAGATAATACCCCCTTAGAAGGGACGCTGGCTCTCGGCAGAAAATCCACCAACTTAAAGGTACTTACACCCACATTTTTAATAATTTAGATGCTTGGTCATAGGCCCAGGTACTTCATGTACTTTATAAGTGCCAATTTTATGTCATGCTGCATTTTGCCATCCAAAAAAACAAATCTTCACCCCCCTCTGGCACCGTTTTTCTACACTGAAGAGTCCCAAAAGGCCTTCTTTGTAAGGTCTCCAATTTCCATGAAATACTTTTTGAGATGTGGCAACAGAACTGGATGCAGTAATCCAGTTGAGGCTTAACCATTGATTTGTAGGATGGCATTATAATATTCACCTTCACTCACAGATCAGGTTCTTGAAGAAGGAGGATGGTGCCCTGGTTTCTAGGTTGGACTCAGACTGGAAAGATCTAAGGGCAGAGATGGCCAAACTATAGGAAGCCTTTGACTAGTGGCACGCAGATACCCAGTAGTGCCATCGTCCTGTTGGTGATCAGAGTGAAGCCTTCTGCCCATGCAAAGCCTGCCACAGATGCAGGCTGGACACCAGTCACATAGAATCACAGAATTGAAAGGGACCTAAAAGGTCATCCAGCCCAAACCCCTGCCTGTAGTAGGATATGCTGAGCTAGAGCACCTCCAGTGGGTGCTTGCCGCTAGAGATTGAATTCCCTTGGGAAATTGTTCCTCCTGTTCTGTTTACAGGCAAAGCACACTGTCCACAACCCCAGCCAAGTCCACAACCCCACACTGGAAAAATAAATGCAAATTTTAAAACAGAATCTTGCCTGTCAAAAAGGAGATGTGACCAGAGAAACAGTTCTGAATTTATTTATTTTATTTAGAAGATTTATAGCAAAACTTTCCATGCAAAAATTGAACACCCAACACAGCTCACAGAGCTTTATTTCCCTCCTCCTGCTGTCCTCACAACAATCCTGCAATGCAGGTGAGGCTGAGAGCTGAGTGAGTGATCCAAGGTCAGGCAGGATGCTTCATGGATTTGAACTTTGATCTTCTGGGTCTCACTCCAACTCCCAGACTTTTACATAATCCTGGCTCTTGCCCATCAGAATCATGACTATCAGAGTCACTATCAGAATCATGACTATCAGAGTCACTGTCAGAATCACAACTATCAGAGTCACTATCAGAATCAGTATCAGAGTCACTATCAGAATCAGAATCAGAGTCACTATCAGAGTCATGACTGTCATAGTCACTATCAGAATCATCATCATCGGAGTCAGAAGAAGTATCTTGAGATGCATCTCCTCCTCTATCACTATCATCACTCTCAGAATCATCACCATCAGAATCACTACCATCAACATCCGGACACCCTTGTGAAGTGTGGGGAAACCCCCCACCCATCTGGATCACAGCCTCCTCACTTTCATCTGGTTCAGTGTGACCAGGGATGGTGTAACTTTTAATTTCAAGATTTCCTGCAAACAGATCCCACCATAATGTATTTATACGTCTGTACCAAGAGTCCACCTTCTTGTAAAGCTGAGCTTTCAGATCCTTCCCCTTTCTAGGGACAGGGAGCTCACAATTCGCCATCAATTGTTTCTGACCGTTGGTATCTTCCACTGTGTGTATCGTAATCTGCTTTTTTCCAAAAACAAGGTCCCCATCAAGGCTGGTTAGGGCTCCATTTTTTTAGTTGGGGGTGTACCCATGGGGTGCTTCTTTCCTGCAATAAGAGTAAAACCGTTATGTTGACTGCAATTACAAAAAGAGCAGGAAATTTTTTTATTAAATATGGATTGCATAAACAACTCAAAGCAAATGCCCAAAAGTGGATTAAAGAACTTTAATTCCTCCCCTCCTGCTGTCCTCCACAACAACCCTGTGAGGCTGGCAAGGATGACTGTGAGTAACCAGCCCAACTTCACCCAGGAAGCTTCATGGCCTAGATCTTGTCCAACTCCTGATCCTCCATAACATCATGCTCTCAAATCAGACCAAATATTTACTAATTTTAAGGAAAAGATTGGAAGCCTTTTTGTAGAAACATTTTGTAGATAAAATACTTAAAAGGTGAAAGATTTTTGCTTAGAAGCTGAATGGAAAGCAGAAAAACGTCACTTCTTGCACTGCTTAACCATTTATTAATTATTAATTATTTTATTTTCTCTGTAAACCGCTTTGGAAACTTTTGAGTTGAAAAGAAGAATACAAATCTTTTAATTAATAAGTTAATTATTAATACTGCAGACACATCACACTGCTGATATATCATATATTAATGATATATTTATTTAGTGTATGACAATATTATATTATACAGTATAACATAATAATAGTAATGGTAATAATAATAACTATCACTAATTACAATAATAGTCTCCCCAATTACGTATTTCTCTTACCTTGGGCCAACCTGTGACTGTGTCCTGTTAGCAATGGATCTGCTATCCAGAACTGGCTTTGCCCTACAGGCAGAAAGTATCCGTTCTTAGAATTGTATTTAGATTAATAGGAGGAAATAATATAATTAAGTTCTTAATTACTTGGTTTACCTTTTAATGGTATCTGTCTCTAACTTTCAGAGGCCTTCATACACAACACTGAAAACATAAACCAATGGAAACATTAGCCCTAAAATACTTTTTAAAAAAGTACAATACTGGAATAGAATTAAAAGATTACCTTTTAAGGTAACCGTTTTTCTATATTGTCCTAACTTTTTATTTTTTTATTTTTTTTATTTTTACAATTACAATTTTTACAATTTTTACAATTTTAAAATTTTAAAATTTTTACAATTTTATTGTACTTTTTTATTTTTTCAAAAACCCAACTATGACTAATCAAGTGCAACTAATCAACTAGCAACTAATCAAGACAGACTAATCAAAAATGTTTCAAGCAAACCGTGCAGAGAAGTGCATCCCCTCCATTTTTCCCAACAACATTGACGGCGTCCCCTCCATTTTTCCAACTAAAAATATTTAACTTAAACAAACACTGCACTACAACATAGTGTTTATATATACAGTGTTTATATACCGATTTTCAGTTAAAACTTCTCTAAATAAAGTGGTTTAGAGAAAATGAAATAAATAATGGTTAGTCAACATAGGGAATATGGGGAATGAATAAATATATAGGGAATATATATAGGGAATATAAATACACACACTATATATATAGGGAAAATATATAGGGAATATAAATACACACACTATATATATAGGGAAAATATATAGGGAATATAAATACACACACTTACAGGTGTGAAGTGCTGAACTTTTCCAGAAATCTTGAGTGGACACAGAACAAGGGAAAGAGAGAGGAACAAGGAAAGGGAACAAGGGCTACCAGTCCTTCTCTTTTTTATAAGGCTTTAAGGTCATGTAAAAGGAAGGGCAGGTCCAGAAGGTTCTAAAAGATCTTGTTGACCCATCAAGGAGATTTCCAAAGGGTATTAGGCAAGGGTCAGGTTCTGCAAAGGATTAACCACTTAGGTAATCTGGGCCAAAAATGTGACTGTCATTCATTAAATAGTTTCCTTTTTTCATTCATTAAATAGCTTACTTTTTCATTCTTTAAATAGCTTTTTCATTCATTAAATTCATTAAATAGTACATGATTGTTGAACGGTATATATAAAGAAAAAAATCAGTACATACCGGTTACAAACATATCCCGTCGCTTACACTAGTATTTTAAAAAGAATTGATAGCAATGATTGTCTTCTACAGGGTGATCAAATGTTCTACCCAAAAAAGAGGACAAGGCCTCCCAAATGTAAGACAACCAAGAAAAATGAAGGACATGACAAAATAAAAGCTAAAAACACATATATTGCTCTCATGTGGCTAATTTAAACACTACAGTATATTTCTTCTTATTAAATTTAAAACTGTTGCATGTAATTTATTAATTACAAGAAGGCTACATGCTGCCTGCTCACAAGGAAAAGGAGGACAATGAAGATTTTTTTTCCCAGGAAACAAGGCTAAAAAGAGGACAGGTCCTGGAAAAAGAGGACACTTGGTCATCCTGTCCATGGTGGCATACAGGAGGGAGGGGAGAGATAAGTGATAAGGGTTCCCTCCTCTGTTGTGCCATTTCAGGCAGGGGAAGCAAAATGGAGCTGTATGGCTCCCTCCAAGAGTGACTGCTCCACCCCCCTCTAGCTACACCACTAGTGTGATAGGGTCATTAGGTTTAATATATATAGCCTAACTTTTATTACTTTGATTAGCCCCCTTGGGTTTCCTTTTGTTAGGAAGAAAGGCAGCATACAAATCTGTCTAATCTATATACAGTGGCACCTCATGTAACAAATTTAATCTGTTTGTTACGTGAAACATTCTTTACGTGAAATGGATTTTCCCATAGGAAATAATGGAAACTCAGATGATTGGTTCTACAACCCCAAAAAATATTCATATAAAATATTAACTGTATGTAAAAATGATGACAAAACACTGGAATTGAATTCAAAACATGTGTTCAATGTGCATGATCCTATGAAGTCTACTTAGGCTGCAATCCTAAAGGCACAATCCTAAAGACACTTAGGAGGCTGCAATCCTTAAGACACGTTCCAGGGATTAAGAGTAAGGCCTATTGAAGACAATGGGGCTTCCTTCTGAGTAGGCATGGTTAGGAATTAGCAATACTAGACACTTTTGTGGGAGTAAGACCTGATTCTATGACACTTTCCTGGGAGTAAGACTTATTGAACAAAATAGTAGGCATGGTTAGGAATCAGCAATCCTAGACACTTTCCTGGGAGTAAGATCTGTTGAACACAATGGGGCTTACTTCTGAGTAGGCATGTTTAGGAATTAGCAATCCTAGACACTTTCGTGGGAGTAAGACCTGTTGAACACAATGGAGCTTACTTCTGAGTAGGCATGGTTAGGAATCTGCAATTCTAGACACTTTCCTGAGAGTAAGCCCCACTGGGGGTACTGGGGGTCTTCTGGGGGGTGGGAGGGTGTTTGGAGACAGTGGGGGGGGGGATTCAGGCAGCTGGGAATAGTGGCAGACACTTTAAAAGCCTGACTCCCTGCAGAGCCTGCTGGAGGGAGGAGCATCCCCTGACTTGCTCTCCACCCTCTTCAAAAGCTCCACAGCTGGCCTTCTTTACCCAAATCAGCTTCTCTACCCAAGTCCAAGGCCAGGGGAACAGTATGTTCTTTACCTGGAACATACTTTACCCAGGGCTTTCTTTACCCAAGGTACACTGTGTATAAAAGAGAAAAGTCACGGGGGGGGGGTGTTCCTTCCGTAAGGGAGGGGTGCACTAAGAACCGGTTTTTGGAAATTCCAACAAGAAGGGGGTGAAAAGGGGTGCAACACGTTTCCCTCCCTATTCTTTGCATTGGAGAATTGATGACTCAGCAACATTCCGCCCCAACTGCTGGGCCTGAAGCATGGAATTCTGGGAGTTCCTTCTGTCACCTGAACACCCTCCAAGAACCATCTGGAGAAACTTAACCCTTCAGGGGCTGAAAAGGGGTTCAACCTGTTTTTGTCCTAAACATAACTTGGAAGACTGACTAACATCCAGCCAATTTGGTGCTCGCTGCCTGGTGCACTGGGGGGATGTTGTTTGGAGGAAGAGGTTGCACTGGGGAGGATGATGCGCATGGGAGATGTTGTGCATGGGGAAAATTGCACATGGGGGAAATTGCGCAAGGGGGACTGATGCATGGGGTGTTGATGCGCATGGGGGTTGATGCACATGCGGGGTTGATGCGCATGGGGGGTTGATGCGCATGGGGGTTGATGCACATGACGGGAAGTTGCACATGGGGGACTGATGCACTTGGGGTTTTGATGCGCATGGGATGTTGATGTGCATGGTGGAAGTTGCGCACTGGGGAAAGTTACGCATGGTGGACTGATGCGCATGGGGGGATGTTGCGCATGGGGGACTGATGGGGAACTGCTGTGCATGGGGTGTTGATGCACATGGGATGTTGATGTGCATGGTGGAAGTTGCGCATGGGGGACTGATCAGTGGGGAGCTCCAGCAGGTTTGCACCTACTCGATAGAACCGGTTGTTAACAAGAGATAGGATATATAAAATTTAAAAATAGTCATTTAAAAGTGTCTGCCAGATGGGCAGAGAACAGGTTGTTAATTTCTTTGAAGCCCATCACTGGGACTGATGCGTATGGAGGACTGATGCGCATAGGGGGAAGTTGCATATGGGGGACTGATGCGCATGGGGAAGTTGCGCATGGGATGTTGATGCGCATGGGGGGTGTTATGCATGGGGGATGATATGCATGGGGGAAGTTGCACATGGGGTGTTGATGCACATGGGGATGTTGCGCATAGGGGATGTTATGCATGGTGAGATGATATGCATGGGGGGATGGTGTGCATGGAGGCATGTTGTGCATGGGGGATGATGCGCATGGGGGACGATGTGCAGGGGAGTATTGCATATGGTGCACATGGGTGGAGGGTGCGTACTGGGGAGATGGTGCACATGGGGGAAGATGCATGGTGGGGGGATGGCGTATGGGGGGAATTTTACTCCCACAACGCAGGTATGTTTTCGGTAGTTGATGAATAAATGATGAATAGTTAATAGCTAGCAAACCAATCCTTTTGGGTTCTACTGCTGCCAAACTAGTGTTCTGACAGCCATAGCTTTGTGCTTCTGGAGGGCCAGATCAGTGAGAAGGAAGGTCTATGAACTTGGGTGAGCTGGCTGGAAGAAGTAGCAGAATGGGGGAGGACAAAATAGGGGTGTGATAGAAGGAATGAGTGGTACCAGACATGGGTGACCTGCACCGGAAACCCCTTTGGTAATAGTTGCAACACCCCCTTTATTTTCTCATAACAGAGGAACCACAGAATATCCATCACATCATATCCATCTCCAAAGCCATCACCCCAGTCAAAGGGTCCCCTTCCAAGATCAGTTCCTGATGGTAGGTAAAACCAGGGATGGGCAGTCCACTGCTTCCCATAAAATTCTTGATTTTGACACCTACAGTACTGAAACTCCTTGTCTGATTTTTTAAAATGTGGTTCCTACTCAAAAGACAGATGTGGTTTCTATCCTGAGTGGGAGCCTGGATGTGCTTTAAGGCAATGCCTGTGGCAGACGTTTTCACCACAATCAGAGCAGTCTCATGGGTTCAATCTGGTATGAACGTGTTTACCAGGATTGTAAGATGAATGATCATAGAAGCTCATTTCACACTCCCAACATTTAAACAGTTTATCCTGTGTGGGTCATTTTATGCACTTTTAGGTGTCCACCCCGACGGAAACTCTTTCCACACTCCAAGCATTTGCATGGCTTCTCTCCTGTGTGGTTTCTGAGATGCACAGTCAGAACTGAGCTCTTAATAAAGCCTTTTCCACACTCCAAGCATTTGAAGGGTTTCTCTCCAGTATGTATTCTTTGATGGAAAGTGAGATATCCACTAAGCCTAAAGCTCTTTCCACACTCCCTGCATTTATATGGTTTCTCCCCGGTGTGGCTTCTTTGATGCAAAGTCAGGTGTGAATTCTGAATGAAACACTTTCCACACTCCAAGCATTTATAGGGTTTTTCCCCAGTGTGGATTCTGTGATGCAAGTTCAGGTGTGTGCTTTGACTGAAGCTCTTTCCACACTCCATGCACTTATATGGTTTTTCCCCGTGTGGGTTCTTTCATGCTGTGTGAGTTTGGCATTCTCAGCAAAACATTTTCCACACTCAAAGCATTTATATGGCTTCTCCCCTGTGTGGGATCTTTGATGCAAAGAGAGGCTTGAGCATACTCTGAAGCTCTTTCCGCACTCCAGGCATTTATGTGGGTCCTCCTTTGTGTGGCTTCTTTGATGTGGTCTCAGTTCCAATTCACTGCTAAAGGTCTTTGAACATTGATTGCTTTTTCCCTTCCTCTTTCGAGTTACTATTTCGCGATCATCTGGGATATTTAAGTCTTTACCCTTACGAGCATTAGAACAATTTCTCCACCACTCTGTCTGGCTTCCCTCCTGCTCCTGTGATCTGTCTTCATGCGCAGCTTTCTCCCTTGTGTGCATCTTCTTGTGGGACTTACGATGTGCGCGTGTGCTGAGGCTTCTTCTGCTCTTAGAGCATTTAAGCAATTTCTTCCCACTGGGGTTTTTGCTGTTAATGCTGGATGTTTCCCCATGCAATAGATGCTTATTTCTTCTCTTCCATGTGGGATGTTCCTGCTCAGCTGGGATCTCACAGAGGTCATGATCCTGAGAATGAACAGCTTCAGCCCTCCAGTACAGTGCTTGGTTTCCCTTCTGCCTCCTTTATCCACCCGGATCATCCGGATCCTCTACATCAATCGTAGTTATTTTGGGTGACATCCCATGTGGCTCCCTTTGATCCTTGCTGTCTTCTCTGTTGCTTCCTAAAACACAAAAAAGCTTTTGATTAGCAGTGCAAGGTGCAGGTGGAACTTCTCAAACACACTTCTAGGCTTATAAGGAGGATTCAATGGTGTAGACTCCCAGGAAACTACATATAGGATCGCAGCCCTATGAAGAAATATTCACCTGCACCCTATGGGCTGAAACTAGGGCTTCATTAAGCACGATGTGACCAGATGCCAAAGCCAAAATTCCCAGCCTAGCTCTGCAAAACTCCTACCTCCCCAAGCCAAAATTCCTACCCACTTAAAAAATGTAGACCACCCCCCCAAAAATGTAGGACAAATGTAGGACATGTTAAAATAAAGCAAAAATACTTGTATTGCTTTTCTGTACTTAATTTCAACACTTTTAAAATTGAAAACCTTTTAAACTGCATGATTCAGACCCAGACATTAAAGAGACCCTCAAATCAGTTTGTAGTAACATAATGAAAGCCCGTGACTCCAACTTATGTGATTCAGACCGAGACAAACACACAAACATAAACACACACTCACCACCGGAGAGGACCTCAAGCCATGTGGAGCAGCCATTGAGGCTGCAGAGGTGGTGTGGCTTGGCACAGCTTGGAGGGAGGAGAGGAGGCACGCAGCAGCCAGGGGAAAGGGAGGGCTGGATGGCGAGGCTGAGCTGTAGCGCACAGGGCGCTGCAGGGGCCAGGAGGGCTGCTGGCCATGATGCAGTGGGGAGGAACTTCTTCCTGGTCTGCCTCCGCAGTGCTGACTCTGGGGGAAATCCAGAGCCAGCGCGCAGCATGCAAAAGTTTAAAGGACTGCCAGGGCTGGGCTGGAATCCCAGAGAGGCTAGGGGGTTTCCCTACTGTTTTGCAGAAGCAGTCTGGGGAAATACGGACAGATGGTCACCCTGTGTATAAGTAACTTACTTGCTGATATTGCCTCTTCCTCCTGGAGATCCTGAAAAAATGAATGCTCCTCTTCCCCCAGCTGCACAATGAAGGTGGGTTTTGGAAACTGGTCTAGAAAGGAAACAAGGACATGTGATACTTCCAACAATCAATCAATCAACAGTATTTATATACCAGTTTACAACAAAAATTTCACAAAGTAATTTACAGAAAATAATGACAAAAATATGGATGTTTTCCAGATTCTACACCTCCCAAAATGTACAGAGCAGGAAGGACAAGACTCTATCACACAAACATGCAGCCAAAACAGTTGTAGGGGTCCCAAAATATTGGGTTTAAGCTGGGGGGGGGGGGTTCAAGCTCATTGCTCACTAAACATGGAAAGAGTCCCTTTCAGGGAATGAATAAACTTTGCTAAGGATTTTTTTAAAACTAGAACAACTACCACACTTACACTTGTAGGGCCCAATTGTATCCTAGCTTTCATCACCAATATAGCCACAATGCAACAAATGTTCTCTTATGTTGAGGATGTAGGATGGAGCACATGCCAAGTTGGCGCAGTTGCACTGACTCTGGAAAGCTGAGTCAGGCTCTTAGGCTGCAATCCTAACCTCCAGTTAGGCCAGCCTAAGCCCCAGCATAAGTCCTGTGCTGACATGGGGGTGTCACAAAACTGCCATAATTTAACCCCTAAAGTACCCCTCAGCTGGGTAGGATTTGAGTCTCCTCTGACATGACATCTCCTCTCTCGCCATGCAAAACAAGCCCCTGATTCCTGGTTCTGGCTGTAGCCAGGGTTGCCCAGAGTTGGCATTGGATCCAGGCAAGATGCCCAATTGCCAACCTAGAAGGGGGACCAGAAGGTCCTTGTTTTCCAGGACATGTCCTCTTTTAAGCCTCGTGTCCTGGAAAAAAATCTTCATTGTCCTCCCTTTCCTTACGCGCAGGCAGCATGTAGCCTTCTGTAATAAATTATACATAATGGTTTTAAAGTTAATAATAAATAATATAGTGTTTAAATTAACATCAGGAAAGCAATATATAAGAGTATTTTTGGCTTTTATCTTATCATGTCCAATGTTTTTCTTGGGCATTCTACATGTTGGAGAACTTGGTCGCTTTTGCTGTTGTGAAATCTGGTCATCCTGCCCCCTTTTCTAGCACTCTTTGACAACCTTACTTTGAGTAGTGCCACTGCATCGCTTTTCCTCCACTCCAGCCAAGTCCACTTCCATAAAGCAGGGAGAGCCAAAGTCTGGCCTAAGAACAGAAGAAGAACCCTGCAGTGCTGGATCAGGCAAAGGCACATCCTGTGGGAGCCTCCTTCTCTAGAAATTGCACATCATGTGCATCATGGCTTGAAATACAGGACAAATTTTTCCTCCAGAAATCCGGCCAATCCTATCTGAAAGGCGTCCAAGCCAGATGCCTCACCACATCCTGTGGCAAGGAGTTCCATTGACTAATGGCATGCAGGGAATAGCAGTACTTTGTGCACCCTTCACTTTCCCAACCACTCAGGGATGAAGGAACTTCCTTCCCAACTTTGTTCTCACTGGATGCTCCTTGGGGCAGGATCTGCTGTGCACTGGCTGGAAAGGGCCACCTGCAGGGAGGAAGCAGCCTGGCTCTGGGGCTGGATTCTCTCTTCAGGTCAGGGCCAGAAGACTGGGGGGGGGGGGGCGGGCCGGGCCGGGGGCAATCTTATGGATTTTATGCAAAATGGTCACCCTGGGAATCAGTCCCCGGACCTAGGGTCAGATAGGGGCCCAGGAGCCAATGAACAAGATGATATATATCATAACCGGAAAAGAGGACAAGGTTCCCCTGAAATGCAGGACACTCAAGAAAAATGGAGGACATGACAAAATAAAAGCTAAAAACATTCATATATATTGTTTTTAAGCAGTTAACGCTTCGTTACTTATTATTCAACTAGCAAAAATGTACCCACATTGCAGGAGTAAAAGTCCCCATATGCCATTTCCCCCCCCTGCGCATCAACCCCCCACGCCCATCAACCTCCCATGTGCACCATGCACATCAAACCCCCATGCACATGATCCCCCCGTGCGCATCATCCCCCCATGTGCAACATCCTCATGCGCAGCATCCTTTTTTTGTGCCAGCCATAATCTCTCTGGAGGCCATCTGGAGCAGACCACTGCCATCACTGAGTAGTTAAAAATAATTTCCTGTCCCCACTTAAATATGAAATTCATATAAGTAACTGGATCAGTCTTCACATTCCCTTGGAGAAAGGATGCAGGGTGGGCAGGTTATTAAAAATTCCTCCACCAGCAGCCCTTGAACCTGGACAAACCACAACTGAATATTGCAGAGAAAGGAAAATAAAAAGGTCAGCTGTGCAATAGAGTGGCACATCCGACACATCAAGGGACAACTCCCAGCCCCACAACCCCCATTTCTATGGTGCAATAAGAAACATAAAGAGGGACAATTCAAGCCTTTGTTTCTTTCCAACCAGGGAAAAGGGTGTCCTTACCCAGAGAGGCCACCATCTTGTAATTTTCCAGGATGACTTCTCTGTAGAGAGCCTTCTGGTCCTGATCCAGCAGCGTCCACTCCTCCTCCGTGAAGCACACAACCACATCCTCAAAGGACACTGACCCCTGCAAGGAGAAAACTGTTCACACACAGCCTCCCACCATTTTAACATCACATCCACCTGCTCTTTCTCTCACTGTTTGAAATCAGAAATGAAGGTGGAATGACCTGGACGCTGGCAAAACAGGGTCCAACACACTCTATTGGGAGGATATACAGGCTGGAGACCCTGAAAAATATGATGCATCAAGAGGTAGATCACCTTCTGTCTTATGGATCACCTGTGATCTTATAGTTCGACTACGGTGATCTGCCCCTTACCTGAGCAAGCAGCATAGTTGCTGATTCTGCTGTGTGCCAAAGAGGAGCCCGGTTGGTCAGAATTGTGGCCATGATGGGATTTTGGTACCTGTGTAGGAAAGAAAATTGATGTCAGAGAGCACAATCCTAACCATGTCTACTCAAAAGTAAACTCTATTGTGTTCGGTGGGTCATACTCCCAGGAAAGTGTCTTTAGGATTGCAGCCAGAGTCTTCATACTCTGTGGTGTCAGGCCTTTTCTCTCCACCCTGCACTGTCTGGTCAGTGGTTCCCACCCCTCAAGTAAATAGCATTGCTCTCTGCTTACCTGTGTGCTGCTCTCCCACCCATGGGACTGTCCTTTGCCCCACAACTAACTTATAAACACAGATGATGTGTAATAGGGAGGGACAAAAGGGATCAGGATAGGAAGTGTTTCCCTCCCCCACTCTTCCCCCTTCCCTTTCTAGCAAGCCAGAGTTGCTCCTTTAAACCCTTGGACTACCAGTCAGCAGGAAGATCCTATGCAAATTATGCCAGGCATGCACATGTTGCCCTAAGGGCAAAATCCAGAGTAACTATGGGGAGTCCTTGCACCGGTGTAAGAACAACTTATCTGGATTCCAATATGAATTTCCCATAGGTTTTCTCTAGGTGGTGCAGTAACTACGGGTGCACATAAAGTCTCTTACGTGCTCCCGTAGTTACTCTGGATTTGGGGGTTAGTGTGGCAGTGTACTCTGTACCCAAAGTAGTGTACAGATAGAGACCAGTGTTCTGTTTCTAGATCCAGTCCTGGCCACAACTTATTAATCCAAAGGTGCAACTCTAACCCACTTTCCAGCCCTGGCATAGCTGCGCCAGTTGGGGATGCATGTGCTACATCCTGCACTTGAGAGAGGCTCCAGAACTCTAGGGGCAAACCCCTTACCTGCTGCAGAGGGTCCAGGCCTCGGCACAGCTCTGTGCAGGTGGGGAGGATCTGGTTCTGGGCTTCAGCTCCAAATGTGGGTCTGAAGAGCTATGATAGTGGGGTTGGGGAATGGGGGATCCAATTAAATAGGGTTGCCATAATTCTCTTCCACAAAAATGAGACAGGGCCCTCTATCCCATTTGCCAGTATGTGAACACAATTCCCAAAAACCAGGACTCTCCCTGTTTTCCAGGACATATGGCAACCCTATCAGCATTGGCACTTGCAGTAATCCTGGAAATTTGAGCTCATTTATTCATTCATCTATCTGATGGTTAAGAAGTTAAGACACTATATCTGTTAACCAGCAGGCCAGGGTTCGAGACCCGGGTCGGCCCCACAAGACAGGGTGAGCTCCTGTCCTTAGCCCAGCTCTGCGACACCAGCTGGATCCAATCGTATTAGCTCTGCCTTTCCATTGGACTAATTCAGTGGCGTGGAGAGGGGGAATTTGCTGCTTGGGTAACAGCCTATCCTCCATAACAATCTAACCCAGGCTTTCGTGCTTTGCATGCGCCAAGCACAATACCATAGTCTCTCAAGACTGATGGAGGCCTGCTTTATCTGTAATGTGTTTAAATTTTATATTTGAAATATTTTATCTGGCCCCCAACAGCATGCCAGATATTTGCACATTTGATGCCACCAATGCTTACTGTGGCAATATGTTCAGACTGGGAATCTGTCCCTGGACCTAGGGTCAGATAGGGGCCCAGGAGCCAAAGAGGGCCCAGAACAGGATCATACTTGTCGTAACCAGAAACGAGGACTAGGCTCCCTTGAAATGCAGGACACTCAAGAAAAATGGAGGACATGACAAAATAAAAGCTAAAAACACTCATCTATATTTTTAAAGCAGTTAACACTTTCTTACTTTCTATTCCGTATAAAACTCTTACACATAAGAGTCTGTCTCTTTCATTTTCTACACATCTTCTTTCTTCTATATGTCACTGACTGACTGACTGACGCCCACCCAAAACCTCTGGACCTAGAAGCATGAAATTTGGGGAAGGTGTTCCTTCCATAATGGGTGGTTCTTAGAACCTATTTTGGGAAATTCAAACGAGAAAGGGGTGAAAGAGGGTGCAATGTCCCTTTACATTAAAAATTCCTGACATTAACGCCCAGCCCTAAGCCTGGACCTAGAAGAGTGAAATTTGACATGAGCACCCACAATTTTTAGAAATTTCACCCCTGACGGGGTGAAAAGGAGCACAATGTGTTTTCGTCCCTGAACTTAACATTGAAGTTTGACTGATCAGCACACAGCCCCAACCCCTTGATCTAGGAGCGTATTCATTCTGTGATGCACAGACCACAAAGAGCCCAGAGCCTGGTGGTGCCCAGTGCCTGAGGATGCCCCGTGCCCAGTAGGGATACCCACTGGTGCCTGCCACTGCCCTCTGGTACTGTCTGATGCCTGTTGTTGCCAGTGTCTACCGGTACCCAGTTCCCAGTGCCAGTGGCTGATGCCCAGCAGTGCCCAGAGCCCACAAATATTCTTGAAATTTTACTCCCACAATGACAGGTACTAAATTTCACTGGGAAAGATTATGAATTACAAGAAGGCTATATGCTGCCTGATCACAAGGAAAAGTACAATGAAGATTTTATTTTTGAAGGCTAAAAAAGATGACATATCCTGCCAAAGGGAGGGTGCTAAAGATGTATCCTGACACTCCTTGACACACTGTCAGGTTGGGAGGAAACTGGCCCTCCTCTTGAGCTTGGGATTCACTTACCATGGAGGAGTGGAAGGGATCCCAGGTCCATCTTATGGGGCTGAAAAGGATCAGAGGGAAAGCTACTGCCACGGGCACCAGAATCCGGGTGCTGAGTGTGTTGGGTGCTTCTGAGGGCGTCTGGGAGGCTACTACAAGGCTAAGGAAGTTGGACTAAATGGGCCCTGATCCTGCAGCATTCCTCTTATATAGGGCTAATTGCCCCAGAGCCATCCATTCCTCCCAGGTCACCCAACCTGCTTCCTCCACCCCAACTAGTAGTCTGGATGTCCGCAGTATTTGCTCCCCTGCTTGGGTTTCTGGGCAGGATGATGGGCTGCTGCTCGGCAGACACGTCCAGCACTCTGTTGGGGTGAGTCTCACTCTCCCCTCCAGCCACCCCAGCACCAACCCCTCTGGGAGGCTCCAAGGTGAAACATCTTCCTTCCTGGAAGGGGTACCCTCTGCTAACTGGGCAAGAGTCCCTCTAGACAAGTGGGTGTTCTCCTTTATTTAGCAGGGGGAGAGTAACTGGCCCTTCACATCCCAGCAATGTCTGTTCTAGTGGCTTCTGCTTTTTGCACTTTAGTTTGTGAGCCCTTTTGGGATAGGGACCCATTAGCTATTAATCAGCTATTAATCTTTTCATTTTCTTGTAAACCACTTTGTGAACTTTTTAGTTTCACCCCATGTCTACTCAAAAGTAAGACCTATTGTGTTCAATGGGTCTTACTCCCAGGAAAGTGTCTTTAGGATTGCAGGCCAAGTTGCAGGCCAAATTGTTTACTAAGATTTAATAGTTATTGAACAGCCATGGAGGAAAAGGAATCATGTATCTGAAGCGCTTGCGGGCCACATAAAATGGTGAGACGGGCCACATTCAGCCCATTGGCCTTGAGTTTCACACCTAGAGTTTCCTTAACAATGGCTGCCCAGTGTCTGTGTAGGATACACATATAGTGAATAAATGCATGAACAAGTCTGTATTTATTGTTTCATAAAATAGTCTTCAGGTAAAGATCTAACATACTTCAGGTAAAGATCTAACATACATTCCCTTAGCCAACTCTTCACAGTCTCCTCCCAGACAATAAACTTGTCATCTGAGATACTGGGAGAATGGAGAAATCTGGTAGGATCTTAAGGTATTTGCTTATGCAGCAAAACTCAAGAATTTATTGACATTTCTGAGGTAAAATAGGATCCAAGTTTCTGAGGTAAATCAGACTCCAAGTTTCTGAGGTAAATCAGACTCCAAGTTTCTGAGGTAAATCAGCAGAGTGTGGTGGAACACTGTCCTCAAGACCTTATAGAGTTTCTTTGGCAAAGGACACACATGCACTGAAGAAATACATTAACATGACTGTACTTTTAAGTACGTACATAAAATAGTCCAAACAAAGTATCTAACAAATATCCCCTCAGTTGACTTTTCACAGTCTCCTCACACACTGAAAATAAACCCAGAGTGAGGTTTTCTCTCAGCTCCACACAAAATGCTGTCAACCCACAAGTTGCAGATCACAACAGCTGTGCATAAAAGCACCAGCCCATCAGAGCGGAGATTACCTCAGACTCTGTTTCTGCCCAACTCAGGCCTGAAAATTTACCTCAGGTTATTTCATACCGTGACATCCTACCAGACTTATTTTTTCCCAACTTTAGGCAAAGAAAGGGGACTACTTAGGACCTCGTGTCAGTTAAACTGTTGAACTACTGGAAATATATGTACAACCAAATTAAATATAATGGTACAGGTAACTTATAGTCCAATCCTGAACTGCATGGAGTATACGGTGGCTCTGGCATCCTGGTACCCCAGGCAGCTGCATCCACCTCCTCAGAAGAAGGGAATGTTTCCTTTCCCCCATAAGTGGAGCAGCTTGCAATAGGGCTACTCATTTCTGCATTTCTACAGCCTCCAACTGCCATAACCTCATTATCCCTCAGCTCTCCTCTTGGCAGACCAATGCAGTGCCTGAGCTATTTCTGGTGCTGTCCGGCAGTCAACAAACTTTATTCACAGCTCACAAGAATGAGTTTACTCTCAGGATTGGGCACTTTATCTTCTTCCCCCACTTCTGAATCCACTTCCTCTATCCATCTCTTCCTTTCTACATTCCTCTGCCCCTCGTTCCATTTCTCTCTCCTCTCATTCCTCCCTCATTCATTCCTCCCTCGCACTTGAAGCTTTGTCCCAACTAACCCGTCTGCCTCCCACAACTGTGGCAACATGTTTGTATCCTGTGTGCATAGCTTGATATGCCTCAAGGCTTGCCCTGGTGGTGGAATCCTTCAGCCACACTAACAGCGCAATCCTAAACACCCAGTAAGGCCAGCACAAATTCCTTTGTGCTGACCGAGGGTATTGTACACATGTCAGAAAGCACATCTACAACCTGGGGTGTAGGGAGTTGTGTTGGCCTCCCCACACCACTCCAAGCTCTGCCACTTGATAATTTGTGCTGTCTACGCTTGGCCAGGGGTCTGGGGGCTTGTGGAGGGGCAAGAGTGAGTGTAGGAGGGAGGCATTCCAGGGTGGGAAGAGCTTTCCTGGGGGCAGGTGGGCAGGGACTGGGAGGAGAGGTTGAGATTATACTGGATCCCAGTATATTGGAGTTATACTGGATCCCAACCCTGGATCCAGGCAGCATGGCACAGCCTCAGACTGTTCACCTCTGCTTGGAGTTGTTCCATTGAAATTGGTGGCACAGCTTCAAATAGACTCATTGGGGCTACTGCCCATTACCTGGATTAAACAAAATACCTTCCCTCACCCCATAGAAGTGCAGCAGCACCCCAAAACTTGCACTAGATGTGGGGCAGACCTATGTGGATTCCTTGATGCTTATTCAAGATTGAACTCTGGCTGAAGCTCTTTCCACTTTTCTAAGCATTCATATGGTTTTTCTCCTATGGGTCCTTTGATGCACAGCAAGTACCACCCTGTGACTGAAAGTCTTTCTGCACACCATGCGTTTATATGACTTCACCACCATGTGGGTTCTTTGATGAAAAGTTAGATGTGAGCTTTGCTGAAAGCACTTTCTACACTCCAGGCATTTATATGATTTCTTACTAGTGTGGGTTCTTTGATGCAAAGTTAGTTTATCTTTTCTACTGAAGCTCTTTCCACATTTTAAGCATTTATATGGTTTCTCCCCAGTGTGGGTTCTCTGATGCACTGTCAGTTCTGAATTTTGACGGAAGCTCCTTCCACACTCCGAGCATTTATATGGTTTCTTACCAGTGTGGGATCTTTGATGCAAAGTTAGTTTATCTTTCCTACAGAACCTCTTTCCACATTTTAAGCATTTATATGGTTTCTCTCCGGTGTGGGTTCTTTGATGCACTGTCAGTTCTGAATTTTGACAGAAGTTCTTTCCATACTCCAGGCATTTATATGACTTATCTCCTCTATGAGTTCTTCGATGTCTTGCAAGGTCTGATTTCCTGCTGAAGAACTTGGCACAATGAGAGCATTTTTGTTTTCTCTTTTCATTATCAACTGGAATAATATTTAAATCCCCACCATGATGAGCATCAGAATTATTTCTCCCCTTTTCTGTCTGGCTTCCCTCCTGATCACGTGATGTATTTTCATGCACAGTTTTCTCCCTTGTGTACATCTTCTTGTGGGAACGAAGATGTGAGTTTGTGCTAAAGCTTTTTCTGCTTTTAGAGCATTTAAGTGATTTCTCTCTTTCTGGGATTATGCTTTTTCTCTCAATGTCTGAGATGCAACTGACGGCTTCTTTGCGCAATGGATGCTTCTGCCTTCTCTTCTCTTTGGGATTTTTCTGCTGGATTTGAATTACTTGGAGGTTGTAATCCTGAGAAAGAACATCTTTTGCCCTCCAGCCAAGTGCTGGGCTTCCCTCCTGTCTCCCTGATCCATCCCTTTCTCTAATAGTGTCTTCCTCTTTATCATTTATGATTGTTTCCAGAGGCAGCCCACATGACTCCATCTGATCCTCACAGCCTTCCTTGTTGCTTCCTTGAAGGAAAGAGAGGTTGAATTAGCAGTGTAAGGTGGAAACTGTTAGGGATATATATTTAGTGATAAACACAGGGAACAGGGTCACAGCCCTGTTCATTGACCGAGCCTATAATCCTATCCATAATTAACTAGAAAAGAAGAAGAAGAGAAGTTGCATAAGGTGTGCTGGGACAAGGTTACCAGATGCCAAACCCGAAAAAGAGGACAAGGTCCCCCAAAATTCCTGACATTCAAGCAAAAATGTGGGATACCCCAAAAATGTAGGATAAATGTATGAAATAAATATATCAAATGCATCAAATAAAGTATTGTATTGCTTTCCTGTACTTAATCTCAACACTATATTACTTACTAGCAAAGATGTACCCCCGTTGTGGCAGTAAAATTCCCCCATACACCATCCCCCACCGTGCAGCAACCCCATCCATATCACCCCCTCATGGGCATCCCCCATCCTCTGGCACAACATCTCCTCCAGTGCATCAGGCACCGAACACCACATTGGCTAGATGTTGTCAGTCTTCCATGTTAAGTTTAGGACAAAAACACTTTGTACCTCTTTTCACCCCCTTAAGGATTAAATTTCTCAAAATCGTTTCTTGGTGTCACATAAGGAACACCCTCCCCAAATTTCATGCTTCTGGGTCCAGGGGTTGAGGCAGAGCATCATTCAGTCAGGGATTCTTCAATGGAAAGTATAGGGAGGAAAATGCGTTGTACCCCTTTTCACCCCCTTCCCGTTGGAATTTTCAAAATTCCAACGTCTTAGTGGGTGCCTCCACCCAGGTTCTTAGTGGGTGCCTCCATCACAGAAGGAACACCCTCCCAAATTTCATGCTTCTAGGCCCAGCAGTTTTGGCTGGGCGTTGATGAGTCAGTCAGTGAGTGAATGAATCAGTGACTTTTCAATTTTTTATATATAGATTTTTAAACTGAAAACTGAAAACCTCTTTGCAAGACCTGTTTTCACCAACAACGCACGTGCAAGAAACTGAAAGCAGAGATGATCCCCCAGACACTCCAGTTTCCCCTATACCTGTTTCCTGAACCCAAACACATGAAAGTTGCTCAAAGAATTCACACACAAACCGTCCACACACACATATACGCACACACACCATGCACTCTCACGCACATGCCAGCTTTTATGATGTAAATGACTATTACAAATAGCTTGAGAAGCCTGACTCATGTAAATAGTCATTTGTAATTTGTAAATAGCCGGCCGGAGTGGTGGCTGGAGTGGTGCAAGGCAGCCTCACTGAGGGGAGGACTAGAACAGCCCTTTCCCCTTCAGTCACTCCCCCCCACCACAGGAGCCCCAGGAAAGAAGGGCAGTCAGGCTTGGGGAGCTGACGGAGCGACAGGAGCCTCCAAGCCAATTTCCCTGCTCTGCCAGGGCTTCCTGAGAAGCACCTTCTCCCGCATTCCCGCAAGATTGTTCCTGCAGACTAACGGGCTTCTGGACAATAGTAACCCTAGTGTTAAAGATGGAGGCAGTCTTGCTAGGTCTACTCGACTGTGGTTTGGTAGAGAAAGTACCAGTTTGGGCCTCCCTCTCTTTCAAGTCCAACAAGAGCTGAAATCTCACATTACAATCTTAACAAATGCCATTTTGTACAGTGGGGTTTTACAAGAAGGGGATTCATTCATTCTCTTGTAAACGGCCTGTAAAACGTCTTATAAATGTCTCCACTCCACTGAATAGTTATTTTCTCACCAAATGAAAATGTACAGAGATTCATATGTAGGAATTCATATGCAGTTTGGCGGTGGAAGAGATTGCCAAGGGAGGTGGTGGACTCTCCCTCACTGGGGATCTTCAAGCAGAGGCTCGACAAGCACCTGTTGGAGATGCTCTAGGACGGGGTGTCCAACATGCGGCCCAGGACAAGGGTGGATGCGGCCCTCCTGCAAAGCTGGCCACTACCATTGGAAAAACCGGCTTTGTGGCAGCAGCCATTTTCAAATTTTGCGTGCTTCTCTGCGCACTGCCCTGGGTGGCCACCACAAAGCTGGTCTGGGCTGCCTGGCTCCTCCCTCTACCTAGAGCGCTTCAGGCCCCTGCAGACCTTGCAGCACCCACCCACCCGCATCCCCCCAAAGCAGCCTCAGCCTCTATCCCAGCTGCTGCCTGCTGCCCTTGAGACATACTCAGAAGTAAGCCCTGTTAAAGTCAATGAGGCTTACTCCCAAGTTGCAGTCTGAGAGCCCAATGATGCAAAGGATGGGCTGTGATCCTCTCCAAGCTTAACCCTGGTGATATGCTGCAACCCTAACCATGTCTACTTAGAAGTAAGGCCCAGTGGGTCTTACTCCCAGGAAAGTGTGTTCAGGATTGCAGCATATCTCCAAGGTTAAGCTTGGAGAGGATCACAGCCCATCCTATGCATCATGCCTCCTCAGAAGTAAGCCCCACTAAAGTCAAAGAGGCTTACTCCCAAGTTGCAGTCTGAGATGCTGGGAAAACGCACCCTTTCCCTCTTCCAGCCGGAACAGAAAGGCAGGTTTGGGCAATTCCTCTGGGAAGGAAAGAAGAAGATGAACTCCTTCCAACACACAAAAAAATCCAAGCTGTTTCAGGTGACCCAATTCTAGGCTGCCTAAGAGGCAGTGGGGTGAGGAATGCCACACGGGGAAGGAAGAGGAAGAAATGGTGCCTGCAGGGAGAGGGGGAAACGGCGCCCACAGGGGGAGAGAATATCTCTGTGATCCAAAATTTGCTTTGCGTACAAGGGACCCCAGTTTCTATCCCTGGCACCAGCTTGAGAAAGGTGTGGAAAGCTTTCCATAACATATTAAGATAGCATATAACATAGATAACATATTAAGACCTGGTCCCTCAAGGAGACCAAGAGAAGGAGAATTAAAAGTTGTCTATTTTGCTATTTGGCTTGGAGAACCAAGCAAGGCTGGTAAAGGCCTCTCTTGGCACCAGGACAGACCGAGTCCAAGATGGCATCACTCAAAAGAAACCTTTCTCTTTTGAAAACTTGCAAGCAATCTGGAAATGGACATGGATCTTGGTACAAGCAGGAGAGAAAAATAATCTCCTTGTCCCTGTTCTCCTTCAACGTGGAAGCCTCCCTCACCCATGAGTAACTGGTCCAAGAGAGCCCAGTTTTTCACTAGTGACATCAGGCACAGGGGTTGGGTAACCACACCCGATAATTCCCACATTCCCTGGAGAAGGATGAAGGATGGGCAGATTGTACGTCATGCAGGGGAAGGACAAGACTTGACAGGCACTGTTTATGGACGATGGGGCAGATGCTGACATTTCAGGGGACAAAATCCAGCCCCCACGAGCCCCATTTCTTTGGTGCTATCCTGACAGTGAGAAACACAAACGGGCAATTCATTCCTTGCTTCTTGCCCACCAGGGGAAAGGGGCATCCTTACCCAGAGAGACTACCATCCAGTAGTTCTCCAGCATGACATCCCTATAGAGAGCCTTCTGCCCTGGATCCAGCAGAGCCCACTCCTCCTCCGTGAAGCGCACGGCCACCTCCTCGAAGGACACCGGACCCTGTGAGGAATAAATTAGTCTCCTGTCATTAAAATTGTCCCATCTGTTGAATACAACATCTGTTATTTGGCTCTCAGTGTGAGATTCATTAAGGTGGAACAACTGGGTATGTTGTTCCACACTGCAGTTCCAACTGCAACATATTTGGTAAACCAGTGGGCTGCAATCCTAACCACCACTTAGGCTCACACAAATCCTGAGAAGGCCTGGGAGTGTTGAAAAAATGCCATAAGGAACTTCTGTCCCACTCCTTGTGAGGTTAGGCCAGCGCACAGACATGTGCCAGCTTCCCCATACCTCCATGGGAATGGAGACAGATAAGTTGTGCTGGCCTAAATTGGATAGGATTGCACCTCAGTGTTTGTAATTGTTTTTCTTGTTCATGACCGAACCATAGTAAACCTTGCACAGAGTCAAGAAGGAAAATACCACATGGATCTTCAGGGGAAACCAGGCACAAACTGGAATTTAGGGGAGCTTCATTGGGGCTTAAAGGTCCACCTGGAACCAGAGGAGAGGTGATGGTTGAAGATAGGATGAGGTGACATGGCTGCAGGCGGCAGATAGACCAGACCTGAGAACAGAAACTGTTGTTGAGTCCCGGCAGACTTTGAGCTCAGATCTCTTGTAGCATAAGATGAAAAGTGTTATATGGTTAAGGAAATGAATTTAAGTTGTTGCCATTGTAAGAGGGTAAAGATTTACTATGCACATCTTTGGAGGGAATGTCCTAAGGCAGCGTTTCTCAAAGTTGGGGTCGGGACCCCTTTGGGGGTTGCCTAGAGGTTTCCTTGGGGTCGCCTAAAGACCTCTGGTGCAGGGGGCCAGGTCAGGCTTTCCAGATCTCCGGCTGTAGCTGCGCACGCACTGGGGCTTACTGACAGCCTCAGGGCCCAATCCTATGCATGCCTACTCTGAAATAAACCCCATTATAGGCAGGGGGCCTTTAATCCCATGTAAATGTGGATATGATTGCAGCCTCAGGGCCCAATCCTATGCATGCCTACTCTGAAATAAATCCCATTATAGTCAGGGGGCCTTTACTCCCATGTAAATGTGGATAGGAATCCAGCCTCAGGGCCCAATCCTATGCATGCCTACTCTGAAATAAATCCCATTGTGTTCAATGTGTGCATAGAACACACATTTCATTTGTAACAATGAAAATACATCCTGCGTATCGGATATTTACATTACAATTCATAACAGTAGCAAAAGGTAATTGAATTTTGGCAGTTGATTTTGGAAAAGGTGGAGGGCTTATGCAACCTGAAGCTGGAACTATCTGGGAAAATGCTATTTATGGGAGTTTTGGGGAACAATAAAGTTAAAAAAAAACCCCAAACAGGATATATTAAAAGCTATGATTCTAACTGCCGATGCAGTAATAGCATATGGGTGGAAGGATGCATCAAAATGGACTCTGGAAAGATGGAACTGGTATCTTTACAAATGGATACAATCAGACATACTGTTGATTTTGAGACAGGATAAGGTATGGGAAGATAAGATGACAGAGATAAGAGAAAGAAATGGCTGGGATATATTGAATGAGTAAGAGAAGGGGGGGCAAAAGTGTTCTGTTGGTTAAAATCCAAAAGGTGTGCCCATGGCCGCAGATATAAAAGTAGATGGTCGCTTTTTCAAGGGGGGTGAGAATATACAGGGGAAAAGATGATGTTTATGTATGATTACGTAAATATAAGAGAAATGGAAATATACGGATTTGTAAATATATATGGTATCAAACAATAAAATAATTTTTAAAAAGGTGAAAAGTGTTTTAACATTCTTATGGAAGCACCAAGCTGTATCTGTCTGTCCCTTACCTGGGCTGGGGGCATAGTGACTGACTCAACTCCGCACCAAGGAGATCCTCTGGATTGCTGCCTCAATGCCATCCTGTGGCTTCTGCAGGAAAAAAGCACAATGGAAAGTTATTCACTTTTCATAGCTTTCTGCACTTCACCTCCATTTCCAATTTGGCACTGTCTTCCCATTTGCTCCATAGATCTGGTTCTGATCCAGGGGGGAGAGCCCCACCTTGGCACTCTTTGTCCTTATTTTGTTCCCTCTCCACCCATCAAAAAACCATTCTCCCCCACTGGAATTACTATCGGGGGCTTCCTGGCAGGGCTGTTGCCCTGAAGACACACTTCAGTCTTGGGTGGCCCAGAGACACCCCCCTCCCAACAAGACACATGCCTTGACCCTCCTGGGAGAGGTTGGACCAGCACACAGAAATGTGACACTGTCCTCTCACCACCATGAGAACGGGAAGCAGGCGAGTTGTGTTGGCCTAATTCAGTTAGGATTGCACCCCCCGCATCTCACTAGCATTATTCCCATGGGGTTTTTTTGGCAAGGCAGCACTTCAATCTTGGGTGGAGGGTCCAAGGGACACCCCCACCATGTACACACATACAGGGCTGGAGAGTAGTGGTGATTTTGGGGTTAATCCTACTCCAGAGTAGGATATTTTTTCTTAATGTTACTCCTACTCTAGTCCCCAATAAAAAATATTTCATCATTGCCACATGACCTCAGCCTACTTTTTGAAATTCTGATTACATTACGATTAGATGGTAATCAATCAGAATTCAAATGGCTGTGGCTATATTTTTTTAATTTAATGCAAATTTGAAATTACACAATATATATTTGATACAAATATTATTTATTCAATACCATGCACTAATACGCTAATTTTTAATTTTATTTAATAAAAAAGAGCAAAAAACTAAAACTAAACTATACGTTTAGTATTTTCGATTGAGTTAGTTCTCAAAAACAGTACAGACTCAATCAAATCTTCTTTCATCGAAGCACATAAATCAGATTTTATTATTTTGAGGGCTGAAAACAGCCTTTCAACACCGACTTGGAAAGATGGTAGAGTAGTAATGCAAAAGGCTGCATCTTGAACTATTAGTGGATATATTTTTATTGCATCTATTTATCTCCTAATTAACTTTAACAGACTTACAAATTCATATTCATTCAAAACAAAAAAAAATAAAATTTAAATTAGACAGTGCAATATAATAAAATTGTTTTGTGGTGTTTGCATGTACAATTTAATAATTTAATTTTCTAACTCCTGTAAAAACCTCTTCCTCCTTTACTCCTTCTACTACCCAGCCCTGCACACAAATTGAAAGATGCAGACGCCTTGATGCAGGGTACATAAGCAGGTTACTCCTTGCAGGGCAAATATTTGGATCTGTATATTCCCAGCTCACTTCACATCATCCAGCAATCCTACCCCACACTCACCTAGGGGTAAGGCCTATTGAGAGTAATAAGTAATGGGACCTACTTCTGAGCATACATGCACAGAATTGGGCTTCCACTCACCTTGAATGAAGCACCTGCTTGGATGTAGAGAACATAAGGATGTTGCTCACTGCAAATATCTGGGACTGTATCTTCCTAACTCACTTCTGTGGGGGTCGAACCCTCTGGGTTCCTTCTTCTGATAGCACTAACTCCATCAGGAATTCTCTGGTTCTTTTGGATCCGACTAGGATGCCGGAATGATGGACAACTTGGCTCTAGTTCCCAGGATCGGATTCCACCTGCCTCTGTTCAAATCGGCAGCAAAGAAACCTTAAAAGAGAAAAAAGCCACAATCAGTGAGGGTTAAGGAGACAAAAGGAATGACAAGCTCCAAGGCAATCGCATTGGGAAGGGTCCCAGGCCCACGTCATGCTCTCCGGGACCCCCATCATGTCCCGTTATTTTTGCATTCACTCCAGTTAGGGACCCCCCTGGATATTTTAGATCCAGCTTTCACACTGATCCTGTCAGGACCCCCCCCCCAACCCCACTCCACCCTACCCCACATACTGACCCTTCCAAGACCAGACCAAAAACCATTCAATGGGGAGACTGTCACAATTGGTGTGTGTCCCCCATTCCTTTCACCAGCTGGCTCTGTTCACCTCTATCCCCTCTCCCAGGGCTTCTCTCCCACTCCCCTAAATTCCTTCCACCCATCACAGCTGGGGACCCTCTTTGTCCACAAAAGGGCTTCACTGGACCCACCAAGGGAGGATGCAGACCACAAACTCCTGCTTTTGGGGGGGGGGAATGGGAAGGAGAGGAGCAGGATGTGATGTTTTTGCACACACATACACCACACACAAAGCCCTCTAGGAACCTGGAGTCAGTCCTTTTAACCCTTATAGTGCCTCTCAGCTGAGATGAAGGACCATAGACCAGGATCTGAGCCTCCTCTAGACTGACATCCCCTCTGCCACCCATGCAGCACCAGTACAAAATTCAGCACCAGAAAATTCAGCACCAGTACAAAATTCAGCACCAGTACAAGATGCAGCACCAGCACATGATGGACTGTGGGTGGCACACGGTGGCATTGTCTCTTTGGCCAGGGCTGCCCAGAACCGGCATAGAGCCTGGGAATAAATGTCCAGTTGCCCCCTTCTGGGGTGATCATAAGTCCTCTTTGTCCAGGACATGTCCTCTTTTTAAATCTTGTGCCCTGGAAAAAATCTTCAATGTCCTCCTTTTCCTTGTGAGCAGACAGCAAGGAACCCTCCAGTAGTTAATAAATTATATGTAATCGTTTTAAACTGGATAATAAATAGTATAGTGTTTGAATTAACAACATGAAAGCAATATATATGCATGTTTGGGGGCTTTTATCACATCCTACATTTTTTGGGGTGTCCTACATTTTGGGAGGGGCCGTGTTCTCTTTTGTGGTTATGAAATCTGCTCACCTTACTTCCCTGGCCCACCATCCTTCGATATTCTTACTCCAAGTATTGCTTTTTCTCTACCCCAGCCATGCCCACGTTCTTCTTCTGCATCCCATAAAGCAGGGGCAATATTTTGGGTGCTCCTGAAGGCCACCACAAGGCAAAGGAAGCAGAAATCTTTCTGAATAATGTCTTCCTCGTGTCATACACCACTGAATGCGTATTTTCCAGCAGAATCTGTTGCAAAAAACAGCTTTGAAATATCTCCTTCCTATCAAATATTATGGCCAAAAAATAAAAATGCATGGAAAAAAGTGAAAGTAAGCTGTAACCTTTTAGGTTACAATCCTAAACATGCTGTCTGCTCACAAGGAAAAGTAGGACATTGAAGACTTTTTTCCAGGGCACAAGACTTTTTTTTCCAAGGCACAAGACATGTCCTGGACGAAGGGGATATATGATCACCCTAGAAGGGGGCAATTGGGCATCTATTCCTAGGCCCTATGCCAGTTCTGGGCAGCCCTGGCCAAAGAGGCAGTTACAGTTAAGAGTTGCTCATGAGTAGACAAATGTGCCTTAGTCTATGGGAAAGGGCAAACTGGGATGAATTCAATAGCCCCAGAATGGTTCTCCTGAGCCAATGATTGCAACCCCAACTAATAAACCCAGAAGGAAGTCACTTGCATTGAGTCCTATGGAAAGTGGGACTGAGGCTGCAATCCTAACAATCCTACACTTTCCTGGGAGTAAGTATTGTTGAACACAATGGAACATATTTTTAGTAGACATGCTTAGGATTGCACTGTGAGCGACACAACTGCGTTTACTCATGTCTTTAATAAACACGCAAATAAACAAACATGTCCTGAACCCGAGTTCAGGTCAGGAACAGAGGAGTGCAAAGCCACCAGAATGGTCCCAATCCAGTGGAAGTGGAGCTCAACAGGTGCTACAGGAGGAAGCCACACTCCTCATCCCCAAAAAGAATAAAATAGAGACTTAGAGCACAATCCTAACCATGTCGACTCAAAAGTAAGCCCCATTGTCTTCAGTGGGTCTTACTCCCGAGAAAGTGTCTTTAGGATTGCAGCCTTTCACAGCAATCCTAACACACCTTTCTGGGACCAAGACCCATTGAACACAATGGGACTTATTTCTGAGTAAGGAGATTTTTAAAATATGAAAATATTAATTATCTAATTAATTATATTAGTACTAATAATTGAGATGGGGAGGGCTAACAATGACACCTAATGAGGAGCTTCCTCTGAAGGTCTACCGGCATCTGTAATACTGGAGGTAATCCTGCAGCAGGTTTCCTCAGATGCTGATCCCTCTGATTAATTTTGGTTCGGTGACTCTTGTCTGGTCCAGGCGGACTCTGGAGCCCATTAGCTGAAAGGAAAGGTGTGAGGGAAGCTCTGGATTCAGAGTAACTGCTCTGCCCAGGCAATGCTAAACATGCCCTCAACTTGCCTCTCCTGAGCTGCTTAGGCTGCCCCAGTTAGGGCAGAGCAGGTCCACCTCTCTTAGGGCACCCTATCTTGCCTTGCTCTGCCCTAAGCCTCCTTCAGAGTAACTGGGCTGGAGCATCTTGCAGTTGCTCCAACCTAGTGTTAGATAGGGCACCCTAAGGGCTCTTATGTGGACAGATTAGTTGCTCTGGATTGTCCTGTTAGTCTCCCTTTATGGGTCTAAAATCAAGTGTATTGGGAGATTTAATGATCCATGAGCTAATTAAGGAAGGCTTGTAGGATGTCCTGCGGGATCAGTTTCTGCCAACCGATATGCCATAGTGCCAAGATGACCCTGGAAGTAGGTACAAAAAAGCTGGGCTTCTTGTCTGAGAAGGTGCTGTATGGGAGGAGGAAGGGAAGGATTCAAGATGTAGTGATCACACTCTCTTACCCTATATAATAACCATGCAGCCCAACTTGGCCTCCTGAGATTTGTGCCTAGTATTGAAGAGATCCATGTTGTGCCTCCAAAACCCAGAGATTAAGATCGGGGGGAAGTGCTTGCTACCATCTCCATCCTATCCTGCTCCTTGGTACACTGTCTCTTTACCCAGACTTACCTCTTTCCTCCACCCAGTACTAGCTTAGCCTAGGTTAGCGATGAGTTGAGGCTTTTGCCTGATCAGCCCTATGAGTAATATGGCCCTGTCCACTAAAGGTTAGGTCACCAGATGCACATGATAATATGGATATGAATAATATGGATAATAATATAGGTGATAATAATATCCATAATAATATGGATACGAATATGGAGAGGCTGTGTGCACTTCACCAGATGAGAAGGCAACTTGCATCATTCATAATGGATCTCCTCCAACTAAGATAAACCCAGTAGCCAACTTGATGGCACACAAATGAGTAAGGGTGCAATCCTATTTGGGTGGCGCAAGCGGTTAAGGCGCTGTGCCTGTTAACCAGCAGGCCAGGGTTTGAGACCCGGATCGGCCCCACAAGACAGGGTGAGCTCCTGTCCTTAGCCCAGCTCTGCGACGCCAGCTGGATCCAATTGTATCGGCTCTGCCCTTCCATTGGACTAATTCAGTGGTGTGGAGAGGGGGGATTTGCTGCTTGGGTAACAGCCTATCCTCCATAACAATCCAACCCAGGCTTTTGTGCTTCGCATGCAGCGTATGCAGCACTGAGCACGATACCATAGTCTTTCAAGACTGACGGAGGCCTGATTTGGCGCAATGGACTTACACCCGCTCCTGGATGTTGCAAATGTGACATGAATATATCATGGTAGTTGGGTAGGCCAACTTGAGTGGCCCCCAGTGCTAGATTTGGATTGGCAAAGGCTAAGTTCATGTCAGCCTAGGAAGGCTGGCATGGGCAATTGGAAAAGGTGACATGGTTTCACATTGGGCAGGGACATCTTATCCCCCCTACCCAGCCTATCTGTTGTCATTGTGAACTGCTCTGATCTGCCAGACATTTGCCAGCAGGACAAGGGATAAGGGGAGAAATATTCCATGACTCCCGAGTTGCACTACAGCCACCTCCTAACCTTCACTGGATACAGGATAAGCTCAATGCAGGTTAGGATTGGGCTGTAAGAGTTCTTATAAGAGTTCTCTTGGGCTATAGGAGTTCTTATAAGTCCTATAAGAGGATTGGGCTATACGAGTATTATCTCTGATACATGAAAATGAGAGATGGCTCTTCTTAACTTACTTTATTGATTTCCTGCTGTGTTGTAACAACATCTCACTGAACAATTAGTTTCATTGCTCAGTTAAAGGAATCAACTTTACTTGTGTTTTCTTTTTGTTTTCTTTTTCTGAATTTTTGGCAATTCCTTTTATGATGGTATTTTTAAAAAACACCTGGATTTTCACCATTTTGGCCAGTGCAATATCATGCCTGCCGAGGTATTCACCCAGTGCAGTCCCCACAATCCAACTGATGTCCCTGGGTATGAAAGTATCACGAGATGTAGTATTTCCTAAAGTTGATGGAGAAACTGTTCTTTTCAATAACTTTGAAAAACATCACATAGCATTACCGAAACACCTTGAGTTGATTTTGGATGCTGAGGGAGGTTCCTTCTCTGACTGAAGTTCTCTCCATGCTCAAAAGGATTAACATGGTTTTTATCCTCTGTGGGTTCTTTGATGCAAAGTCAGGTCTGAACTCTGACAGAAGTTCCTTCCACACTCCAGGCATTTCTATGGTTTCTTTAAGTGGGTTCTTTGATGTGCAGTCAGTTTATAGCTCTGCCAGAAGCTCTTTCCACACTCCAGACATATATAGGGTTTCTCTCCTGTGTGGGTTTTTTGATGCACAGACAGGCTTGAGCTCCGACTGAAGCTCTTTCCACACTCCAAACATGTATATGGTCTCTCCCCTGTGTGGGATCTTTGATGCATAGTCAGGCGTCGGTTCTCACTAAAGCTCTTTCCACACTCCAAGCATTGATATGGTTTCTCCCCTGTGTGGGATCTTTGATGCACAGTCAGGCTTCGGTTCACACTAAAGCTCTTTCCACACTCCAAACATTGAAAAGGTTTCTCTCCTGTGTGGGTTCTTTGATGGGAAGTCAGGATTGACTTTGTATTGAAGCTCTTTCCACAGTCCACACATGTATAGGGTTTCTCCCCTGTGTGAGTTCTTCGATGTAAAGTCAGTCCAGAACTTTTCCTGAAGTTCTTTCCACACTCCAGACATTTATAGGGTTTCTCCCCTGTGTGGGTTTTTCGATGCGCATTGAAGCCACTGCGTTCTCTAAAGCTCTTTCCACACTCCAAACATTGATATGGCTTCTCCCCTGTGTGGATTCTTCGATGAACGGTAAGTTTTCCACGGTTTGTAAAGCTCCTTCCACAATCCAAGCATTTATATGGTTTCTCCCCTGTGTGTATCCTTAGATGGCTGATAAGGTTTGCATTGGTCGTGAAGCTCTTTTCACACGCCAAGCATTTGTATGGTTTCTCCCCTGTGTGAGTTGTGTGATGCAAAGTGAGCTTATTACTGGTACTGAAGCTCTTTCCACAGTCCAAGCATATATATGATTTCTCTTCTGTGTGGGATCTTCGATGCACAGTCAGGTATGAGCTCCGCCTATAGCTCTTTCCACACTCCAAGCATTTGTATGGCTTCTCCCCGGTGTGGGTTCTGAGATGCTTTTTCAGATTTGATTTACTAAAGAAGGTCTTTGCACAGTGAAGACAATTTTCCTTCTTCCCAATTGTAATAGTAGTAGCAGTAGTAGTAGCAGTAGTAGTAGCAGTAGTATCTAAATCCAAACAATGTTGTGCATCAGATTTATTTCCCCATTTCTCTGTCATGATTCCCTCTTGGTTCTTTAATCCTTCTTGATGTACACTTTTCTCCCTTGTGTGCATCGTTCCATGGGAAGACAGACATGTACTTGTGCTGAACCCCGTTCGGCTCTTATAGCACGTGGATGTCTCAAAACATTTGAATGGTTTCTCCCTTTGATGCCGAGTCCAGCTCTTTCCACACTCCAAGCATTTATATGGCTTCTTCCCAGTATGGATTCTTTGATGCTCCGTTAGATGTGAGCCACGATGGAAGCGCTTTCCACATACCAAGCATTTATATGGTTTCACTCCTCTGTGGGTTCTGTGATGCAAACTTAGATTGCTACTCACACTGAACCTCTTTCCACACACCAAGCATTTATATGGCTTCTCCGCTGTGTGGGATCTGTGAGGGTTCTTTCTCAGTTCTGATTTACTGATGAAGTTCTTTCCACATTGAGGGTAATATTTTTTCATCTTCCCAACTGTAGTAGTAGTAGTAGTAGTAGTATCCTGCAACAACACAAATGGCTCCTTCCAATTCTCACCATCTTCTTTGTTGCTTCCTGGAAAAGAGAGGAATGTCACCAGCAGCGCCTGAGAAGCTGGAATCCCTAATGCCCACTCTTAGGCATGTATACGTGGATGTAAAGATTCAGTGGTGTGGATTCCCACAAAACAATGCATAGGATCGCAACCTTGTTCAGTGACCAACTCTCACTTAGCTATTGTGGGGAAGGGGAACATCCTGGCCTGGTGCTGGACTTTGCAAGGCCAGGATGTTTTGGTGAAGCCTTTTGACCCCACTTATGAACCTGATGGTGTCACCGAAGTGCCACTGATTTTGAAGATGGTCTGAACCATTCCTCCCACTCTCTCCCAACCCTGTTGTCACCAGCATGTTCAAGGACCAAAACCTCTCAAGGGTTTGTGAGGTAGTCAAGTGCCTCTCCTCAGCTCTGGACTCCTCACCTGCAAACCCTGCAAACCTCCACAAGCAACGTACCTGCCTGGAGGTCCTGAGAAAATGCCTCTTCTCCTTCTTCCAGCTGGGAAATGAAGGCATGTTTGGAAAATTCCTCTGGGAAGGAAACAAGGAGGTAAGTTACTCTCAACTACAAATTATTGAGGCTGTCCAGGAGACCTGATTCCAGGCTGCCTCCCATCCCTCCCTAAAGGCCTAGAGCGGAACAGGGGGAAGAGGGAAGGTCTTTGAACTCCTGAACGTAAATATAGTGCTGAAGCAGCCATGTGGATCCCAATGTATGGGTCTGTCTCTGGACTGGTGATGGATGTTGTGCAGCCCAACAAGCATGCATGTGTAGGGGCCTCATCCTCAACATATCTCAGCAAGCCAGACAACTCATGGTGCCTACGCACGGCACCTGGAAATAGTGAGGATGGCAGTATCAACTGTTTTGGGTAAGCCTATTTCTGCCCAAGCAGGCGGGGGGTGGGGGGGCACAGACAGGCCCAGAGGAGCTAACACTTTGCTTGCTGTGTTGCCCTCTCAGCCATGAAACCTGAAATGAGTCAGGAGTTGGGAATCCAGATGTGGAATCAAAACCAGCCATGGTTTTTCCATCCACCTGCCAGTACAACGAAGGGAGCCTCACCCAGAAGGACAACCATCCCCACCATGCCTCCTCCTCAAACATCACTCTCTCTGGAACGAGACCGAGGCAGGCAGAGATCAGAGACCACCTTCTCCTGCCTTTCTACCACCTGAGCAGGTCATCCTGTCGGCTACATTTGGCAGGCCTAACAGGTCCCAAAAGGAGATTTCTGATTTCCCACCAATTCATGTCTTGTCTAGACATTTGTATGCTGCCTTTTGAGCCCCAACAAGCATCCATTAGCTCTGCAATAGGAGGGTCAGCGGGCACATCAACGGACCACTTTCAGCCTTACAACCCCCATTTCTATGGTGCAATCCTGAGACTAGGATACATGAAGAGGAGCAATCCAAGCCTTTGCTTCTGAACCACCTGGGAAAAGGGCATCCTTACCTAGAGAGGCCACCATCCAGTAATTCTCCAACATAACGTCCCTGTGCAGGGCTTTCTGGCCTGGATCCAGCAAAGCCCACTCATCCTCTGTGAAGAGCACGGCCACCTCCACGAAGGACACTGGACCCTGCAAGGAGAAAACAGTCTTTGGATCAAGATCCTTTAAAGAATCTTCCTCTGCTGTTTCGCTCCCAGTCTGAAAAATGGGAGCTACTGGACATTTTATTCCAATGTATTTGGCAACTGTGAACATTTGCTATTTCTTTTTTTCCAACTGGAGCAAGCCAACCTCTTTTGATGCCCAGAATCCTGAAGGAAAATCATTCATTGGGGCTACAACAGCAATAGCCTGTTCCACTACAGCGGTCCTTGACGCCGAGTTCTGACATGTGCAGGTTTTCTCAAGAGTTGGGTCTACAACCTTCATCGTGCTACGATGCTGGGTTCCTTTTGGTCCCTTTTTTGCCCCACCGGGACATTCTCAGCCGTGGCAAACCCCTCTTTCTACCACCAGGCACATAGGGATGCCCCATGCATAAGCGACACTGTAACCTGAGCCTCCAGCTACTGGCAGAGGCAGGTAAGGTGCCAAGCGGTGCTGGGTGTGGGGAGGGTGGAAAAGGCAGGCTGGATGCATTTCTAGGAGGGCTTACCAGAAAAAGGCTTGCAAAGGAAGCACTCAAGATGTTTCAGGCACTTTCCTTCCCCCCTCCCTCCCCAACTGCCCCATACCTGGGCTGGAGGCATAACAGCTAATTCTGCACCACACCACAGAGGAGAAGCTCTAGAACGTGGTTCTAATGCGATTCCACTGCCTGCGAGGGAGACAAGGGTGTGGGGTGGGAAGACATTTACATTTCATAATGTTTTGAACATCACTTCCTTGTGCAATTCCTTCCTTGTACATCACTTCCTTTCCATTTGCTCCCTAGCTGTGATCAGTCCCAGATGTGCCCCAGTGATGTGATCCCAACACATCTGGATTCAATTTCTTCTTTGGCCACTTTATCCCAGGTTCTTTCCCTTTCTCTCTGTCCAGTCACCTCCTTCCCATCCTTGAAGCCTGCTTAGGCAGCTTTCAGTTACCACATGAAAAAATGCAATATGGTTTTGGAGATGGTGTAAATCCTTCCCATACACAGTGTCACCTGCATCTTCAGGGACCCATTTCCTAAGGATCCCTCCCAAGGGTGCTGTGATAAAAAGGATCCTTCACCACAATAGAAATGTCATTTTTCCTGGGACAAGTTCTTGCTGGTGAGGCTGATGAGGCATCTCCCCCACTCTTTACTCATCACCTGCAAACCTCCACAAGCAACATACCTTCAGGCAGGGTGACCATATAGAATGGAGGGCAGAGTGCCTGTACCTTTAACCATTGCATAGAAGAAGGAATTTACACAGGTTTTGCTCACCAGAGAAGGGTTTAACATTTGCCTAAATTCCCTCTCCTATCCAATGGTTAAAGATATAGGCACTCTGACCATTCTATATGGTCGCCTTGCCTGCAGGCATCTCTTCTGTCTGGAGGTCTTGGGAAAATGTCTCCCCTCCTTTTTCCAGCAGGGAAACGAAGGCAGGTTTGGGAAATTCTTCTGGGAAAGAAACAAAGAGGAGAGTTACACTTCGACTACAATTATCAAGGCTGTTTAGGATACCCAATACTAGGCTGCCTCCCACCCCTCTAAAGACCTGGAGCAGGAAAACACATAGTGCAGAAGCAATTATGTGGATCCCAAAGTATTGGTCTGGCTCTAAGTTGGTGACGGGTATCATGCGACCCAGTGAGGGTGCATGTGTCACCCTCTCCACACATCCCAACTCAACAGGAAGCTTTGGCAAACCAGATGTCTTGTGATGCTTTAAATGCTGCATACAGCATGCTGTGCATGGCCGTGATGCTCTCCCTGCTCATGAAACCCGGAATGAGTCAGGAGTTGGGAATCCAGCTGTGGAGTCAAAACCAGCTATGATTTTTCCATCCACCTGTCAGTGCAACGAAGGGAGCGTCACCCGGAAGGACAACTGTCCCCACCATGCCTCCTTTTCAAACATCACTCTCTCCGGAAAGAGACCGAGACAGACAGAGAATGGAGGCTGCCTTCTCCTATCTCTCTCTCAACCAAACAAGTCACTGATGGAACAACACCTTGTCAGCTACAAAAGGCTCATTTGGCAGGCCAGGCAGATCCCAAAAAGGGGATTTTGAAGTTCCCTGATAACTTTTCTAGACATTTATATCCCGCTCTTTGAATCCCAACAAGCAGCTCTGCAATAGGGAGGCTCAGCAAGCACATCAAGGGACCACTTCCATCCCCACAACCCCCATTTTTATGGTGCAATTCTGAGAATAGGATACATGAAGAGGGGCAATCCAGGCCTTTGCTTCTTAACCACCAGGGGAAAAGGGGCATCCTTACCCAGAGAAGCCACCATCAAGTAATTCTCCAACATGACCTCCCTGTACAGAGTTTTCTGGCCTGGATTCAGCAGAATCCATTCCTCCTTTGTGAAGCACACGGCCACCTCCTCCAAGGACACCAGACCCTACAAGGAGAAAACAGTCTCTGCTCACACATAGCTTCCTTCCCTTTTAAAGGATCTCCCTCTTCACTTTCACTCCCAATCTTTACAGCTTTATATTTTGAATATAGGAAAATTTCAGGGATGTTGCTCATGCCTACATCTGCCCCTTACCTGGACTGGAAACATAGCTGCTGATTCTGCTCCAGGGCACAGAGATGTTGTTCTGAACCTGGCCCTGATGTGATTCCACTGCCTGTGAGGAAGACAAGGGCAGTGGAAAGATATTTAGAGCACAATCCTAACCCTGTATACTCAAAAGCAAGCCCCATTGTGTTCAAAGGGTTTTACAACCAGGAAAGTGTCTTTAGGATTGCAGTCTTTCCCTACAATCCAGAGTAACTACGGGAGCACGTAAGAGACTTTACGTGCACCCGTAGTTACTGCATCACCTAGTGAAAACCTATGGGAAATTCATATTGCAATCCAGAGCAAATTGTTCTTACACTGGAGCAAGAACTCCCCGTAGTTACTCAGGATTGCACCCTTACTCTTCAAATCATTTTGAACATCACTTCCGTGTGTAATTGACAATCTTCCCATTTGCTCCCAAGTTCTTATTGGACCCAGATATGCCTCAGTGGGGTAAGCCCCACACATCTGGTTTCACTTTCTTCTTCAGCCACTTTGTCACCCAGAAATGATCTGGAAAGAGATCTTACCCTCCCAACCCACTGAGATACACCTGGAAAGATGTGGGCGATTCCCCCAGGCTGTCTAAGAGGGCTGCTCTCTGCAGGGCAGACTTTGGGGGAAGGATCTTTGTTGCAGAGGTGCTCACCCTACTTTGTTCCTTCTTCTGATAGCATCAAAGGTCTCGTTCTTCTGGATCAGGCACTGGATGCTGGAAGGATCCTTATCAGTTGCAAACTCCAGTTGCTTTCCTTATGGCTTTGATCCCACTGTTAAAATCAGGAGCAAATTAGGTTAAGACCACAAAACCCAATACACTGATTTCGAGTTATAAACCAGGTCTGCAATTGTGAGGGTCATGCTGGACTCCCCCACTTTCCCTTCACTAGCTGCCCTGTGAGTGTCTCTGCACACTTGGAGGCTCCTCTACCACCTTCCTCTTTGTTCTGATGCAGATGTTTTTGAAGGAGGCTGTGCAAGGATGTTGTAGTGGGGTAGGTAGGCAGGATTTATTTATTTACCAGCAAAAATGTAACCACATTTTACCCCGTACGCCATCCCCCCCAGAGCATCAATCCCTCACATACATCAAACCCCCATGCGCAACATCCCCATGTTCATCCTCCCCATGCGCATCATCCCCCCATTGCAATATCCATGTTCATCCACCCTATAACCATTACCCCCATGTGTAACATTCCCCCTATGCGCATCAGTCCAACATGTGCATCAGTCCAACATGCGCATCAGTCCCCCAATGTGTATCACCCCCATGCACAACAGCCCCCTATGCGCAGCATCCTCCCAAGTGCAACTCCTCCCTCCGAACAACATCCCCCCACCACTGCACCAGGCACCGAGCACCAAATTGGCTGGATGTTGGTCAGTCTTCCATGTTAAGTATAGGACAAAAACACGTTGCACCCTTTCCAGCCCCTTAAGGGTGAAATTTCTCCACATTGGTTCTTGGTAAGTGTTCATGTGATGGAAGAAAAACCCTCCCCAAATTTCACACTTCTAGGTCCAGGGGGTTTGGCTGGGTGTTGATGACTGAGTGAGTGACTTTTCTCTTTTCTGCATATAGAAGATTTAACATATGGCAAATACACAGACTTACGGTAAGTCAAATGGAGGCAGGATGGTGTAGTGGTTACAGATCCAGGTTCAATTCCCATCTGAGCCTTGTAGCTTCCTGGGTGAACATGGGTCAATCACTCACGCTTAGCCTCACCTACCTCACAGGGTTGTTGTAAGGAAAAAAGGAGGGGAAGAGCTAAGCCCCCTTTGGGCATTTGCTTTGGCAGTGTATAGATGCTGACCTCCCCTTGCACTCCATCTGGAGATGCACAAAGGCGAGGCCATGTGTAAACCTCTAATAAGAGCCTAACAACAAGGATCAGGCTCAGGTACTTTTCCATGCACACTCCTCAATTCCCCCAACACACACTCCAGTCCTGGGACTTTACCTTCAATGGCATCTGAACTTACCATAAGTGGATGTGGGAAGCAAGGCAAGGGGGAGGAATAGGAAGAGTCTTCCTCACTCCTCCCCATTGCTGGCCTCTGGAATCCTTTTAACCCCCAGTGTGCCAGGCAGTCTCCTCCTCCTCCCTGATGCAGCTCTGATGCCCCCTACATGGCTGATCAGGTAGGGTGACCATATAGAAAGGAGGACAGAATGCCTGTTCCTTTAACCATTGCACAGAAGAGGGAATAGAGGCAGGTGCTGCTCTTTAAACCCTTCTGTGATGAGCTAAACCTGACTCAATTCCCTCTTCTATACAATGGTTAAAGGTAAAGGCACTCTGACCTCCTTTCTATATGGTCACCCAGTATCAGGTCCTCTTCCTTCCCAGCCTGGCATCCTGAGTCCTGCAGGTGGCAGATCTTGGCCACCCACCTGCACACCTTGTCCTACAGGGTCAGGCCCAGGGAAGGGTGTGCAGGGGCTCAGATGGCCATGACTAGGGTCACAAAGTGGTCCAGGACCCACAGAAGGGCCCCCAAAGTCTCCTTGGATCTTCCATCCTCCAGGCTGCTGGAGTGCTCAAGGATGACCATCTGTCCTCTTTTTCCAGATCAAGTCCTCTTTTTTAGCCTGGCGTCCTCGAAAAAGAAATCTTTTTCTTGTGAGCTGGGGATACTCTAGCTCCCCATGAGCTGGATGAAAAGCAGATCCATGTGGACTCTTCAATTTCATATAGAGAGATAAATTAAAAGTAAATATTGAATTAAAGAATCACTATGAGGCATACATCGTGGAGAATATGGAATTGTTATAACTATATAACGGTTCTATAGGATTGCAGTCTGGACTTAATCACAAGAAGTACACTTTGGTGCGGGAACATTAGTGAGAGATCCATGGTTATTATGCAGGAATTGTAAATTTCACATGTGAACAATGTAAGTGGAAGTCTAGAGAAGAACAGACACGAAGAGGGTTTTAACTCTCAGTGTTAAAATAAATAAAAAGTATATGGATCCAAACATGGAGAGTCAATATAGGAAAAGCAATTAAAATAAGAAGAGCAGGTAATCTCTAAAATAAACTGTTACTGATATTTGGAAAAGAAGACAAACATGAGTCCTTGATAATCTGTGGTTTCACTTAATATCTCTAAACAGACATAGGCTGCAATCCTAAAGACACTTTCCTGGGAGTAAGACCCATTGAACTCAATGGGGCTTACTTTTGAGTAGACATGGTTAGGATTGTGCTCATAAGTGCCATTGTGTTCTGTGAGACAGTGCAATCCTAACCATGTCTACTCAAATGTAAGCCCAATTGTACCCCAAGCCTTAGAGCAATGGGTCTTACTCCCAGAAAAGTGTCTTTAGGATTGCAGCCATAGCCACACTTTCCTGGGAGTAGGACAAGTTGTGCAGGTGGGTGGCCCAGATCTGCTGCCTGGAGGACTCAGGATGCCAGGTTGGAAAGGAAGAGGCTCAAGCAGCCCTGGGGAGAGGAGCTGATCAGCCATGCAGGGGGCATCAGATGCTGCATCAGGGGGGAGGAGGAGGAGGAGGGGGGGGAGGAATGGCTGCCTGGCACACTGAGGGTTAAGAGAAGCCACTCAGAGGGCAGCAAGGGGGGAGTGGAGAAGCCACTTCCTGTTCCTCCTCTTGCTCTACCTCCCCCATCCCCATATGTGGGGCCAGCCTCCCTTTATGGTAAGTCCAGAGCCTTTTGGGGGTGAAGGGGAGTCCTAGGGCTGAGATGCATGGAGGTGAACTGGTGGATGGAAGAGAACCTGAAGCACCTAAGTAGCCAGAGGGGGTTCCCTGATACTTTCCTCCCCCTTGAATCCAGAGGTGGGATAGAGATCCTAAGAGAGAGCCTCAGTTTGCAGCTGAGAAGGGCTGTCTGGATACCTGCAGCTGATCCAGAAGCACCAGAGGTCCAAATAGTTCTTTACCCAGTGTGTCATTAGTCGGTGGAACTCCTTGCCACAGGATTTGGTGATGCAAATTAAACCAGATGCTTTTAAGAGTGGATTGGACAGATTTCTGGAGGAAAAGTCCATCATGGGTGGCAAGCCATAATGTGTCTGTCCAGTGCAACCTCCTGATTTTCAATATAGGGAACCTTAAAATGCCAGGTGTAGTGGAGGCACCAGGATGCAGGGGTTTTGTTGTTGTGGATGCTCCTTGACGCATCTGATGGGCCTGATCCAGAGGGGCTCTTCTTTTCTTGCACAGTTGGACTCTCCAAAGTGGGAACAGAATCGGCAAAGCAGGGTGGGGGTTCCTGATGGGGTAGCCCACGTTGTCTGCTCTTAGAAAATGTGGGGCCCAATTGGAAACTTTCTTTGCCAGGCACCATGTTCACCATGATGTTTCTGCAGAACCTTGTGGCTGGAAGAACCTAGGACAAAGTGGCGGAAGGAGAAAGTGAATCCAGATGTGTGGTGCTCACCCCACTGGGGCATATCTGAGCCTGATCAGAGCTAGGGAGCAAATGGGAAGAGAGTATCAATTGCACAAGGAGGTGATGCTCTAAACGGTTTGAAGAGTAAATGTCTTCCCATCGCCCTTGTCTCCATCACAGGTAGTGGAATCCCATCTGGACCACGTTCTAGAGTGGCGTGGAGCAGAATCAGCAGCTATGCCTCCAGCTCAGGTATGGTGCTGATGGGGGGAACGAACGTACCTGAATCATCTTGGGTGCCTCCTTTGCAAGCCTTGTTTCTGGTGCTGGAGAATATCCAGGTGGACGTGTTTTTGAACTCCACAGCTCTCCAGGGGCTGGAACCAGTTGACCAGCCAACTCTTGGAATTTGTCTGAGATGATCTAACTGGCCTTGCAGTGGCCTTTAACTGGCACATTCCTTTTTCATTCCTTCATTCAGACCAACTAAAGGGAGGAGAGGCAGCGAACTTTGTCCTGTCTTGCTATTTGTCAAAGTTGCATCCAGCCCAGATATAATTTTTTGGAGGACTCGTAGGACAATAGAAATTTTTACCATTACCCCAAATAACTGCCCAACTCTTTGGGGCTTGAAGTGCACTCTCTGCACTACCTGCCCCATACCCAGCACTGCTTGGCATCATACCTGCACATGTCGGAATTTTGCCTCCAGGGCCACTGCAGTGATATGCCTGATCAATGAATGAGCCACCAGGTATTTTCCTTCAGGCTTCTGGGCATCAGAAGAGGTTGTTGGGGGAAAACCTGCTCTGATTTACCGAATACTCTGCAGTAAATTGCCCGCTTTTCAGGCTGGGAGCAAAAGAGCAGAGGATCTTGAAGAGCAGAAATACCTTTACAAGGGCAGGATGCTGTGTATGAACAGAGACTGATTTCTCCTTGCAGGGTCCAGTGTCTTTCATGGAGGTGGCCGTGTGGTTTACGGAGGAGGAGTGGGCTCTGCTGGATCCAGCCCAGAAGGCTCTCTACAGGGAAGTCATGCTGGAGAATTACAGGATGGTGGCCTCTCTGGGTAAGGACGCCTTTCCCCCTTAGTGAGGAAGCAATTGCTTCCTCACTAGTCCTGTATCATATTTTCAGGACTGCACCATCGAAATGGGGGTTGTGGGGCTGGAAGTGGTCACTTGATGTGCCTGCTGAGCATCCCTATTGCAGATCTGATGGATGGTTATTGGGGCTCAAAAGCCAGGATACAAATGTCTAGAAAAGTCATCAGCAGTGAGAAGTACAAAATCCCCTTTTGGGATCCTCTAAATGAGCCTCTTGTAGCCAAGTGGTGTCGCACCTGCTCAGGGGGTAGAAAGACAGGAGAAGGCAGCCTCTGATCTTTGCATTACTCAGGCTACAAAGACACTTTCCTGGAAGTAAGATCCATTGAACACAATGGGGCTTACTTTTGAGTAAACATGGTTAGGATTATGCTGCATGTCTCTTTCCAGGGAGGGAACAGTCTGAGGATGAGTGGAGGGAGGACAGTCGTCCTTCTGGTTGAGGGTTTCCTTCCATGTATTGACATGTGGATGGAAAAAACCATGGCTGGTTTTGGCTCCCCAGCTGGATTCCCAAGTAATAACTCATTCCAGATTTCATGATGAGGGAGAGCACTGTGTGCGGGCGATGTGGCAAGCAAATGGTTGGCTCCTCTAAGCCTGCCTGAACCCCTGTGGCCTGCTTGTCCACTAATAGGATTCCCAGAAACATTTGGCATGGATATCATCACTATTGCTGGGTGCCATGCACAGCATTATAGGTATGCTATGCACGGTGCATCATACGCAGCATCACTAGCTGGCTTGCCACAGATGCCTAGTGAGTTGGGGTGTGTTTGGCCTCACCCCTCCTGGTGCCAACCCTAAGCCCCACCAATACATTGGGATCCACATAGCTTCTTCTGCACTATATTTACATCTGCAGGTTCAAAGAAACCTTTAGGACGGTTGGGAGGCAGCATGGAATTGGATCTCTTTGAACAGCCTTGATTTGTTGTAGTCGAGGAATTTTAGAGCCACAAGTAACTCCTGTCCTTGTTTCCTAACTAGATGAATCACAACCTGCCCTCATTTCCCTGCTGGAAGAAGGAGAGGCTGAATTTTCCCAGGACCTCCAGGCAGGTAAGTTGCTTATGGAGGTTTGCAGGGATGAGTCCAGAGCTGGAGAAATGCACTCAGCTGCCTTGGACTCACCAGCACCAACTTGTCCGAGGGGCATCTAGCAGGCATCCATCAGTTTTGAGAGACTATGGTATCGTGCTCGGCGCTGCACACGCTGCATGCGAAGCACGAAGGCCTGGGTCAGATTGATATGGAGGAGAGGCTGTTACCCAAGCAGCAAATCCCCCCTCTCCACGCCACTGAATTAGTCCAGTGGAACGGCAGAGCCAATATGATTGGTTCCAGCTGCGTCACAGAGCTGGGCTAAGGACAGGAGCTCACCCTGTTTTGTGGGGACCGACCCGGGTCTCGAACCCTGGCCTGCTGGTTAACAGGCACAGCGTCTTAACCACTTGCGCCACCCACAGACCCAAGGGGGCATCTAAAGGTTGTGCTAAAGGTTCTCCATTCATTAGTTATTACAAACCACTTTTTCTGTAAACCACTCTATGAATTTTTTGTTGAAAAGCAGTATATAAATACTGTAGGTTGATTGATTAACTGAGGCACAGGACTAGTTGTCGCACTTATTCTGCCCATCAACTTCATGCCTCTGACCTATTTTGTATCATTTATAACATTTGCAAGACCAAAGTATACATGAGCTGATAATTTATAGCTATTACAGATTTTATTCTAGCTGACTGTAGGCCACTCGGGCCACAGAAAAGGCTCTTCCCTGGCCTGCCACCTTCTCTCTGTTTTGCTGGCTGGTTGCTTAGGATGTGGACGCTGTCAGTTCCTCTGAACCCCAATCTCTGAGCTTTCCTAGGAGTGATATTCAGATGGACTTCGGAAGACTTGGCACCTCTGAAATGCTCTCTGGCCAGAGTCAAGGGGGAGGGAAATTATCTCACAGTGACAAAGATAACCCCGATCCCACAGGGACATAGGTACAAATATATCTAGAGACATAAAAGAGAAAAGTCACTGACTGACTCACTGACTGACTCACTGACTCATCACCGCCCTGCCAAAGCCGCTGGGCCTAGAAGCATGAAGTTTGGGGTGGGTGTTCCTTCCGTGAGGGAGGGGTGCACTAAGAACCGGTTTTCGGAAATTCCAACCGGAAGGGGGTGAAATGGGACGCAACGCGTTTTCCTCCCTATACTTTCCATTGAGAATTGCTGACTCAGCAACATTCCACCCCAACTGCTGGGCCTGAAGCATGGAATTCTGGGAGTTCCTTCTGTCACCTGAACTCCCACCAAGAACCATCTGGAGAAATTAACCCTTCAGGGGCTGAAAAGGGGGCAACGTGTTTCTGCCCTATACTTAACATGGGAGACTGAACAACATCCAGCCAGTTTGATGCTCAGACCCTGGTGAACTGGGGGATGTTTTTCGGAGGGAGAGGTTGCACTGGTGAGGATGCTGCACATGGGGGGTTGATGCGCATGGGGGGTTGATGCGCATGGGGAAAGTTGTGTATGGAGGATGATGCACATGGGGGATGATGCGAATGTGGGGTTGATGCGCATGGGGGATGATGCGCATGGGGGATGATGCGCATACAGGGAAATTGCACATATCGGGAAATTGCGCATGGGGGTTGATGCGCATGGGGGTTGATGCGCATGGGGATGCTGCGCATGGGGGATGATGCGCATACAGGGAAATTGCACATATCGGGAAATTGCGCATGGGGGTTGATGCGCATGGGGAAGTTGCACATGGGGGGATGATGCGCATGGGGGATGATGCGCATACAGGGAAATTGCACATATCGGGAAATTGCGCATGGGGGTTGATGCGCATGGGGGTTGATGCGCATGGAGGGAAGTTGCGCATGGGGGAAAGTTGCGCATGGGGGAAAGTTGCGCATGGGGGGTTGATGTGCATGAGGGGTTGAGGCACATGGGGAAGTTGCGCATGGAGGTTGATGCGCATGAGATGTTGTGCATGGGGGGTTGATGTGCATGGGGGGTTGATGCGCATGGGGAAAGTTGAGCATGAGGGGTTGATGCGCATGGGGAAAGTTGAGCATGGGGGGTTGATGCGCATGGGGAAGTTGCGCATGGGGGTTGATGCACATGAGGAGATGTTGTACATGGGGGTTGATGCGCATGGGGGAAGTTGCACACGGGGGGTTGATGCGCATGGGGGGTTGATGCACATGGGAGAAAGTTGCGCATGGAGGAAGTTGTGCATGGGGGAAGTTGCGCATGGGGTGTTGATGCGCATGGGGGTTGATGTGCATTGGGGGGTTGGTGCGCATGGGGAAAGTCGCGGATGGGGGAAGTTGCACATGGGGAAGTTGAGCATGGGGGGTTGATGCATATGGGGGGAATGGCATACGGGAGAATTTTACTCCCGCAACGTGGGTACGCTTTTTGCTAGTATATATATAACTGAAAAGTTGCTCGCTCGCTCACTCATCAACGCCCAGCCAAAACTACTGGGCCTAGAAGCATGAAACTTGGGGAGGGTGTTCCTTCCATGACATCAACACCCACCAAAAACCGATGTTGAGAAATTTAACACTTAAGGGTTGAAAAAGGGTGCAAGGTGTTTTTGTCCTATACATAACATGGAAGACTGACCAACATTCAGTCAGTTTAGTGCCTGGTATACTGGGGGAGAATTGTTTTGAGGGAGGGGTTACACTGGGGAAGATGCTGCGCATGGGGAGGTGATGCACGTGGGAAGGTGATGCGCATGGGTATTGATGCACATGGGGGGTTGATGTGCATCAGGAGATGATGCACGTGGGGGGCTTGATGCGCGTGGGGGACTTGATTTGCATGGGGAGGTTGATGCACAGTGGGGGGGTTGATGCACAGTGGGGGGATGGCGTATGGGGGAATTTTACTCCTGCAATGAGTGTATGTTTTCACTAGTGTATAATAAGATAGGTAGGACCCATTGCAGAAGGTGATGCTCCTTTTGCCCTGGATCAGAACAAAACTTAAGGATCAGCAGGTTGCTGCTTAGCCATGTTGTAGATCCTGTCCTCGGATTCCATGGCAGGTTTTCCAGTGGATGTTCCTTCTGGCTTCCTTCTCTCTATTCCTGATGACATCTCTCATCATTTCCCTTCTTTGACACTCTTGTTAGGTGGATCCACAACTGGCTTGATGGCCGCACTCAAAGGGTTTTAGTAAATGGTTCTGTGTCAACCTGGAGGTTGGTTTCAAGTGGGGTGCCCCAAGGCTCTGTCTTGGGCCTGGTCCACATTTTCATCAGTGTCTTGGGCCACATTTTCATCAGTGACTTGGAGGAAGGGATATGGGGGAGCCTGATCAAATTTGCAGATGACACCAAGCTGGGAGGAGTAGCAAACACAACAGAGGACAGGAGAAACCTCCAGGAGGATCTGGATAAACTAGAATTCTGGGCTGTAACAAACAGAATGAACTTCAACAGGGAGAAGTGCAAGGTTCTGCACCTGGGCAATAAAAACCAAAAACACAGGTATAAAATGGGGGATACGTGGCTTGGCAGCACAACATGTGAGCGGGATCTTGGAGTGGCTGTGGATCACAAGCTGAACATGAGTCAGAAGTGTGATGTGTCTGCAAAGAAGGCAAATGCCATTTTAGGTTACATTAAGAGGACTGTAGCTTCCAAGTCACGAGAAGTTCTAGTTCCTCTTTACTCTGCATTGGTGAGACCTCACCTTGAGTCCTGTGTTCAGTTCTGGGCACCTCACTTGGAGAAAGATGCAGCCAAACTGGAGCAAGTCCAGAGGAGAGCAACAAGAATGATCAGTTTGATGGAGGGGAAGCCCTATAAGGAAAGGTTGGGGGAACTTGGGATGTTCAGCCTGGAGAAGAGGAGGCTGAGGGGAGACATGATTGCCCTCTTCAGATCCCTGAAGGGCTGTCATAGAGAGGAAGAGGCTCATTTGTTCATAGCTGCTTCTGAAAGCAGGACTAGAACCAATGGGTACAAACTGCAAGAAAGGAGATTCCAGTTGGATAGCAGGAAAAAATTCCTGAGGGTTCGGGTGGTTCAGCAGTGGAAGAGATTGCCAAGGGAGGTGGTGGACTCTCCCTCACTGGGGGGCTCGACGAGCACCTGTCGGGGATGCTGTCGGGGGATTTCCTGCTGCAGGCAGGGGGTTGGACTAGATGACCTACTAGGTCCCTTCCAGCTCTATGAGTCTGTGATTCTTTTCCCTCCTCAGAAAGAACAAGGATTGGAAAGGCTACTCTCCCAGGCTAAGATGTCTCCTTGTCTGGCTAAAATTATCTTCCCAGCACAACGTGAGCCAGTAAACCTGGGCTCTGCATTATAGCATTCCTTCTGTTTGTTGCCTTCTCTTTGATGCCACTTAACCCTGCTGTTTTCCACCCTTCTTCACTTTCACCCAATAGGAAGGGGCTCAAATAAACTTTGTACCCCAAATTCCTCTCACCGGACCTGAGGAGAAGGCTGCTATCATGCGATCCTCTATGTTCTGTCATTTATGTGCTATTATTTATCATGGGCCAGATGCAGCCCACAGCAAGCCTCTTTCTGGCACCGGGCCACCCTCTGGTCCATGGAGAGCTTCTGTCCCACTCAAGAGAACACCAGATGCAACCAGATCTGTGCTCTGTTTGCATCCAGAAGTTGTTCTGAGAACCTCAGTATGAGAGTTCCATCTCCAAAGTATATATTTAAATTTTATATTTAATTTTTTTTGCCCTCAACAACATTCCAGATATTTAAGGAGGTCCTTCAGAATACTTGAAGACCCTTGATCACTGTATGCAGTTTGCAGTGATGAAATGTCAGCATTACCATTTCTTTGTTTGTGGAAGTTGTTGTTTTTCTCTCTCCCCACAGGTACTCCAGCCAGGTAAGGGGGGCTGCATGGGGGTTTTTGGAAGCACCTTTTGCTCAAACTACTGATCCTTCAACTTTCCCTAGCCTTCCATGTCTACTCTAAAGTAAGCCCCAGTAAAGTAAGTAAAGTAAAGTAAGCCCCCCTGTGTAAAGGGGGGTTGGTTCACCAGGGAAGGGGTGTGCGCACTTGATGAATAATGCTGTGAGTTTGCAGGTTTGCCTTTCCACCCAACAGGTTCCCCAAAGTAAGAGGGTGCAAGGAGGGGAGGTGGTGGGGAGGAGTGCACACAAACAGCCACCAGGGAACAAGGGCACTCACCTTTCACATCTGTTGTGGTGTCTGGGTATTTCTCTCTCTCTCTCTCTCTCCTTGCAGCCTCTCTGACTGTCAGAAAACCCAGCCAGTAGGTGCTGCAGATTACATTCACTGCTTGCCTGGGCATAACTGGGCAGCTGTAACAACTCCATACTCAACCGTGGCCTAGCATACCTGCTCCCGAGTAGGCCCTATGCAGCTGGAGTCCTGCAGGGGCTGCAATGAAGTACACTGGAAGCTTTGCCAGTGCTGGTGTGACCCTTCTGTCTTGGAAAGATGCTAGCTAGCTGATGCCACTCTGCACATGCTCGTCATCCAATGTCTCCTTCCCTTGCATTGCAGGTTGCCATTCCACTGGGAAGGAGACAGAGTGCAATCCTAACCATGCATACTCAGGAAACTGCATTTAGGATTGTAGCCACTGATCCCTATGTTTGCACAAGCACTTGGACACAATGGGGATTACTCCCAGGAAACTGCATATAGGCTTGCAGCCACTGGATCCCTATGTTTGCACAAGCACTTACCCATCCTTCCCACATATGAGTTCAACAAGCAGAATTCACAGATAACAAAGTTGAAGACACTCAGCCCCACAGTGCACACTATAATGATGCCCCCGCACCTGACGTTTCCAGTGCAAAATGTGCCATAATCCCCGGCGTTACCAGTGCGAAATGCGCCGGCGGCCCTGGCGTTTCCAGTGCAAAATTCGCCATAACCCCTGGCGTTACCAGTGCGAAATGCGCCGGCGGCCCTGACACTTCCAGTGCGAAATGCGCCAGCGTCCCCAACACTTCAACGGATGACATCATCACTGGGTGCCCCAGGAAGTCCCTGTGCTGATGGGAATGTCTCAGTTGCAGCCATGAGACACATCTGGAGCCCTCATGCTGTGAGGGCACTGGTCAGGGCAGTTGGCAGGAGTCCCCAACTGCCCTGCCTCATATCCAGCACCACTGCCCCCAATGGTGATGCGTGGGAGGGTGTGCGGGTGGCTATGGGGGCTTCAGGCAGGGTCTGGACAGTCCCACAGATCCGGTCTAAATGGAAGGCGGTGAAGGCCTCCTTCCACTGGGAGAGGGCCTATCGTCTTGCCAGTGGCGAGCCCAGTAGCCAGCCCCCCCCCCCCACAATACCGCAAGCTGCTGAGACTGTGGGTGAGGGCTGGACGCCCAGCATACAGAGACTGGCGGTATACACGTAAGTCAGGCCTACCTTACCTGATTCTTGGTCACAGTTGAATGTGGCAGTTGTGGGCCTTTACTGTGGGCCCTGACTGGTGTCTATAACTGGTGGGGGGCTGCATATGCTTGTCCTGCCAGTGTGGGGTGTCCACAGTGGGAGTTGCAATGCAGTGCCGTTGTCAGACGGAATGGAAGCCTTGCTGCCTCCAGCTGTGAGCACTGCAGACATTGATGCAGGTGCAGCTTCCCAAACCCTGCAATAGAGAGTGTAAACGGCAGTGCTGAGAAGTTCATGTGCCCTTTGACCGTTGCCCTCAGTGTGTCCTGGGATGGGAATGCTCTGGGTGTCTGTTGGTGCCCAAGGCCCCCCCTTCCAATGTAGCATGTGGCAACTCCAGGCAGAGGGAGGTGCCAGGCAGGGGGAGGTGCCACTCATGGGGTATGAGAAATCAGTGTAGCTCACATGGCAGGGGCTGAGGAGGTGGTTAGGCTGCAGGCTGGGGTCAGGAAGGGGGGGTGCTCATGGTGCTGCAGGGGTCTGTGCCATCTGGCAGATGAGCCCCATTGAGTTGGAAGGGATGGGTACTGCAGGCAGGCATGACCGTGTCCTCTTCCTATGTCTCCCATGTGCAGCAGCCATGATCAGGGGACCTCAGCGGGCACTTTGGCCCCGGAGAAGGACTCTGGAGGAGAAGGAGGACCACCAGGAGGAGGACCACCAGGAGGAGGAGCCAGAGTCAGAGCTGGTAGAGGTAGAGCACCAGCAAGAGGAGGAGCACCAGGTGCTGGAGGAGGTGGTCCAGCTACAGGAGGAGGAGGAGGCGGAGCTGGAGGTGGTGGAGGAGCAGCCCTGCAGAAGCCCTCAGGGACTGTTACAGCTGTCCCCTGGTTCTGTGGAGCCTGCCACTGGACAGCCATCTGCCACCCTGGCAACTGTGGACAGGCAGGTCCAGACCTCCCCTGGGCTGGATCTAGAGGAGGGGGAGCTGGCCTCCAGCCCAGAGCCTGGGGAGGTTGAGCAAGACCAGCCAGTTTGCCGGGAGGAGGTACGGCAGCTCCGGGCACAGGTTGCAGCTCTGGAGCAGCAGCTGCACCTCCGTGACCATGTGATCCACCAGCTGTACCAGCAGCTGACACACCTGAACCAGGCCCTCCATGGACACTGGGAGAGCAACAGGCGGTTGCAGCGCATGCTTGACCCGCTCCTGCAGCAGGACCGCCACTAACTTCCACCCTCCCTCCTGTGGACATGTGGGGATTGGACGATATATTTTGCCCCCCACACCACTGTGCCTTGTTCCCCCGTGACCCCAAGTGTATATAGTTCTTTGTAAATAGTTCATGTTATGCCAGTTGCAGTTCTAACCTTGTCTACTCAAATGTAAGGTGTGTCTTCAAGGGACCCGTGCACTGTGAATGTGCTGTCATGTGAGCACACCTGTGCACTCTGTGAAGTTGTTCAGTGTCCCTGTACTGGGAATGCACCCTGGGAAGGTAGTCTGGGAATCTGTCTAGTGCCTTCTGCACGCTGGGACTCTACCTCAATGACTGCACAGGGGCACACTCTGCCTATACTGTGGGAACCTGGTCCCGTCCCCTCTGAGAGTGTCCCCAAGGGGCCCATGGTCCCAACTAATGTTGTTGCACTGGGATTGCACATATTGTTCATAACTTGCATTTATTTGGGATCACTGTCCCCTGCTATCTGAGGATGAGCAAAAGCAAGCTTGTGAGCAAGAGCAATGTGATATGAGCCAATAAATGTGTTGAATGAAATTCATACTTGTGGCAGCCTCTTTGGTGCAGCAGTCCCATGGGAGGGATGAACATTGGTGAGTCACTAGGGTGAGTCACAGCTGGCCATCTGGGACACGGTGCCATTCATCACACCTGCAAATGAAGAGGGGTGGATGAGTGAGGGCCACACCACTTGGATAGACCACACAGGGCCCATGCACAGGTCCCGCCCCTTGGGTGTGACTCAACACTGGCTCGTGTCCAAAGTATGTGGTGGCAACATAGTTTCTGAGTTCCACTCCTCTAGGATCTGCGCCTTGATGGTGGTGAGCCTCCTCCTCCTCCTCTGCTGGCATGGGTTCCGGCGCAGCTCCAGGTTCTTCAACCATAGGAATTCTTCATCGCAAGCACAAGTTATGGAGCATCATACATGCGAGGATGATATTTGCAGCTCTCTCAGGGCGTCTCATGAGACGGCCTCCAGTCAGGTGGAGACAGCGAAAATGCATTTTCAGCATGCCGAAGGCCCTCTCAATGACAATGCGTGTCTGTGTGCAATATTATAGCGTGCAATCGGTCCTGCGATGTCTTGCGCATATGGCGTAAGAAGAAAAGCATGCAACGGGTAACCACGGTCCCCTGTGGAGGAAGGGAGAGCATAAGTGAGGTGCCAACCCACCCCCGCCCCCCACACCTGTTGTAGCTGCTCTGCAGCTCCTTACTTACCTAGAAGCCAACCAGTGCCTTCTGACCAGGCTGCAAGGAGGATTAACGGAAAACCCGTGCATCATGGAAACTGCCTGGGCATTGAGTCCTGGCTGATGTGAAGAAGGCTTGCGCATCTGTGGTGGCCATCACATTCACATCACTCTCCTTCAAATGCATGCCAGTATGAAAGAACAACATGCAGCTAGCCATGGAAGGGGCCAGACCACACATCAGGGTTGTGGGCATGGCCAGCAGCACAGACAGGGAGGCAGTGTGCCTCCTCCCAACTCTGGACATGCAGGGGTCCAGGAGGAATCTACCAGTGGGGAATCACGATCAGGTGCTGAAGGAGGCAGGACCAGACGCTCACAGGCACAGCGCCAACGCAGCTGGTCCTCTCCACCTCACCCTCCCTCAAAACGGACCCGCAAACAGTAGGGCCCCCTGGCCACGGCCTCATTTTTCATCTTGCATTGTAGCTGTCAAACATCCCCCCTTCTCCATCTGCGCCCAGTATCCATGACCACACACCCCAGCCTGAGCAGCCTTCCCCAAGGACACCTGGGGGATTGGCACTCTGCCACCTTTGAGGCACCATCCAGCCTCCCCATCCAGGCCTATTCCACCTGCAGCCATCCCTCTTTTCTTGGCCCTTGTGGGTGTGGATCCTGGTGAATTTGGGGTCCCCTGCTGTCTGATGTTTTGTTCCTAGAGAGTACAGGTCACTCATATATCTCTATCTTTTGATACTGGTTTGTATTGGGAATCAACATATATATCTCTATCTTTTGATACTGGTTTGTACTGGGAATCAACATATATCTATCTATCTATCTATCTATCTATATATATATCTATATATCTATATATATATATCTATATATATCTCTATGTTTTGATACTGGTTTGTACTGGGAATCAACATATATATCTCTATCTTTTGATACTGGTTTGTACTGGGAATAAATATATCTGTATCTTTGCAATCTTGTCTCTGCTGGTGTCTGTTGTGCTGTTCCTTTAATGCAGAGTTTCCCCTCCAGACAGCTGCTCCCATGTTCCCAAGGACCACAGGACACTCATGTTTATCTGTTGATGTTGTCTTTATTGACAATACACACACACATGTCTCCCTCTGTGCAGTCTTGCCCCTGCTGATGACTGGGCTTTTCCTGGGCCACCCTGCCTGCTTGGGGGTGCAGGGGGGCAGCTTGTTTCCCATTTCCAGCCCTGACAGCCCTGCCCTGTCAATCTTGCTGGGAAGACAATCTGACAGCTTGACAGCTACTCCACCCCCCCCCCCCCATCTAGCCAGCTGGTTCTCCATGTGATCAGGAGGGTAGGGCAGTTTGGATAGCTGCTAGTGATTCTGAATGGTATGAGAGCAGGTCAACTCGTGTGTAACCCAATGGAGTAACTTATGTGGATCACTGCACTGGAGCAGTTACGGGCAGACCTAAATTACAGGCCGACTTAAGTTCTCTGCCTCACACATAACTCTGTGTTTAGGATACAACATAGTTAGGGCAGAGCAAGCAAAAGTTGCTCTGGATTGTGCTCTCAGTCTGGATTGCAATATGAATTTCCCATAGGTTTTCACTAGGTGGAGCTGTAACTATGGGTGCCCGTAATGTCTCTTACGTGCTCCCATAGTTACTCTGGATTGTAGGGTATGTTAAGGGGGATTTTCTGATAACAGTTAGAGGAATTATCTCAGGGTCTCCTAATGACATTTCTCTCTTTTCCAGGAAGCAACAAACAAGACAGTGAGAATCAGAGAGAGCCATGTGCGGTGTCAGAAATTTCTACTACCACAGCAACAATTAGGAAGATGGAGAATAATTATCCTCCATGTGCAAAGACCTTCAGCAGTGAATCAGAACTGAGAAAGCATCACAGAACCCACACAGGGGAGAAGCCATATAAATGCTTGGTGTGTGGAAAGAGCTTCAGTGTGAGCACAAATGTGACTCGGCATCAAAGAACCCACACAGGGAAGAAACCGTATAAATGTTTGATGTGTGGAAAGAGCTTCAGTGTGCGCTTCTATCTAAGTCTGCATCACAGAACCCACACAGGAGAGAAGCCATATAAATGCGTGGAATGTGGAAAGAGCTTCAGTGTGAGCTCAAGCCTACGTTTGCATCGAAGAACCCACACAGGGGAGAAACCGTATAAATGCCTGGTATGTGGAAAGAGCTTCCGTTGTGGCTCACATCTAACTGAGCATCAAAGAATCCACACAGGGGAGAAGCCATATAAATGCTTGGAGTGTGGGAAGAGCTTTAATGTGAGCTCAAACTTGAGTCGGCATCAAAGAACCCACTCAGGGGAGAAACCATACAAATGCTTTGAGTCATATAAAGGCTCTAAGAGCAGAAAAAGCTTCAACACAAGCACACATCCTACTTTCCATGGAAAGATGTATACGGGGGAGAAAAGTGTGCATCAAGACGGATCAAAGAACCAAGAAGGAATCCAGACGGAGAACTGGAGTAATAAATCTGGTATTCATCATGGTTTGGATTTAGAAACTACTTCTGCTACTACAGTTGGGAAGACAAAGGAAAATGACCTTCAATGTACAAAGACCTTTAGAAGTAAATCAGATCTGAGAAAGCATCACAGAACCCACACAGGGGAAAAACCATATAAATGCTTGGAGTGTGGAAAGAGCTTCAGTGTCTCCAGAAGCCTGACTGTGCATCAAAGAATCCACACAGGGGAGAAGCCATACAAATGCTTGGAGTGTGGAAAAAGTTTCAGTGTGAACTCAAACCTGACTCGGCATCAAAGATCCCACTCAGGGGAGAAACCATATCCGTGCATGGAGTGTGGGAAGTGTTTTGCTGAGAACGCAAAACTGATTTCACATCAAAGAACCCACACAGGGGAGAAACCGTACAAGTGCTTGAAATGTGGAAAGAGCTTCCGGGCCAGTGGAACCCTTACTTGCCACTTAAGGTCACACACAGGTGAGAAACCATATAAATGCTTGGAGTGTGGAAAAAGCTTCAGTCTGAGATACAGCCTGACGTCACATCAAAGAAGCCATACGGGGGAGAAACCCTATACGTGCTGGGAGTGTGGAAAGTGCTTCAGTAGGAGCTCATATTTAACTCAGCATCAAAGAACTCACAGTGGAGGGAAATCATTTCCATTTTTGACCATGGAAGGAGCTTCAGTCAGAGAAAGAACCTCCCTCAACATCCAAAATCAAGACATTTCAGTAGTGTGATATAATTGTGTTCAGAAAAAGTTATTGAAAAGAACAATTCCTGTATCAATTCCTGTATTATTTTGTATCAGCTTTAGGAAATACTGCATCTAACAGCACTTTCATACGCAGTGACGTCACTAGAAGTGGGCAGATTGAGAATCCTGAATCAGGAGACTTCCTTTGGCGGATGTGACATTACTGTGCCCAAAATAAGAAAAAACCTGTTTTGTTTGTATTTTTAAAATAATGCCATTGTGTTATGTCATCTTATGCATAATTGAACTGTCATAACAGAAGGAATTGCCAAATATACAGAAAAGGAGAACACAACGACCTTTTGTACTATCTGGTCCACTCTAGAAGTTTTCCTGTATTTAACTTTCAGAAGAAAAATAAGTTGGGAAAAATAAGTCGGGGCCAAAGGAAATGGAAAGACCTTGTTCTGCACCTACTTCCAGAGTTGTCTGGTCCTATGGGGTATTTACTGGCAGAAACGGATCCAGCAGGACATTCCACAAGCCTTTCTGAACTAGATCATTATATCTCCCCATTTGTTGGCAACCCAAGAACATGGTTGTGTCACTCACTGATGATGATGCAGGCACTTGATTTTAGACCCATAAAGGGAGACTAATTGGAAAAGCTTTGAGATGCTTCGATGAGGCAGGGCAGAGGACATGGATTTGTATTTCCCTATTTGGTCTTAATAAAACATCTTAAATGACATGGTTGGTTTGATTTGTAAAGAATAACATCAGAACGGGGGGAAATTCCCATTTGGAAAAGAGAAGAAGTGGGGTGCATTACTGATGGTGGAAGTCGTGGGTCCTGTTGAGGGTGGCAGAAGGGGGGATTCCAGGAGGGAGGGAGGATGCTGGAGCATGTGGTGAGGGCTAATGGAAAGAGCTCAGTCTGGTGGGAGGAGGACAGGGGTGGTCAGGAAGCCTCTGGACCAAAGTCCAAAGGAGAGTGGTGGTGGTTTCCAGGGTTCCACAGGCCCCTGAGCTCCATCCTATCATAGGGCAAGCCTTCATGTTGACTGTTCCCTACAGCTCAGAGGTTGCTGGAGCTCTGGGTCTTCTGCTCCCTCTGTGGGGGTGAGGGGTCCAGCAGTGAGGTGGGTTGAGGAGCCTCCTCTAGAGGTCTAACTGAGTCCGTAATACTGGAGGTAGTCCTGCAACAGGTTTCCTCCCATTAATTTTGGTTTGGTGACTCTTGTGTGGCCCAGGCGGACTCTGGAGACCTGTCAGCTGAAAGAGTGGGTGTTAGGCCCGCACAAGTCCTGTGCCACTCTGGGGGTGTCCCAAAAGTGCCATAGGGCTCTTCTGCATCACTCCTGGAGCGCGTTTAAGCCTATGGACAGAGACGTGCTGACCTCCCCAAGGGTGCCTGCATATGTCCTCCCCCACCACCACCATGGGAATGGGGAGCCCATGACCTTCCTGGGAGGGAAGGGGTTTCACCTTGGATCCACACTGTGAGGCTGGTGCTAGGGTGGCCAGAGAGGACAGTGAGACTGTCACCACAACCTAGTGTTGGATGCGCCTACCGAGCAGCACCCATCATCCTGCCCAGCCACCCAAGCAGGAGGTGGCACAACTTCTGGAGACATCCAGACTACTAGCGAGGCCTGGAAGCACTTTCCACATTCCAAGTACTTTTATGGTTTCTCCCATGTATGGGTTTTTTAATGTCTGTCTCAATTTGCCCTTATTTTGTTTTTATTTATTGTTTAAATTGTGGTACTTGCTTTTTTTTTTATGGTGGAAAATGGTAAAATACTAAGGTCTACAATGGGAAGCCACCTTGGGGATCTCCTCTGGTGGATGAAAGGCGGGGTGTAAATATTTTAAATAAATAACCTCCAGGTCTCCAAATGCCTTAAAAGTGGCATTTAAAAGTAACATCCAAAATGGTTCTTATATATGTTAAATGTGGCTAGAATATTTTACGCACAATATTGCAAAACCTGGGATCCACTGTTGCTTGAAGAATGGCGGATCGAAGGTATGGACTTGGCAGAAATGGATAAAACTTAACTTTTTCCATAAAGAGAAAGCAAAGAAAACCTTTATAAATAACTGGAAACCCATTTTTGACTTTTTGTGAGAGCGAACAATGTTTTATTTCTTAGACACTTCAAGCAGGCAGTCTAATTTCTTTCTTGTTTTGTATGTGTTTTTTAGTTTAAATGATGCTATTGTTTCTCTTGTATTTATAGTACTTTTAAATATTAAAAGTATTAAATACCTTTAAATACTTGGTTTCTCTTTTAAATACTATTATTTAAACACTATTACAAAGAAAATAAACCAGGCAAAAAGGAACCCCTTGACTCTGGAAGCTGAGAGGATGTCTCCAGTTATCAGTGGCTTCACTTCACCACGGGAGTCCAGAATGGAACAATTAGGGATAACTGGGCAGCTGGTAAAGCTCAGATATTTGGGTAACTGGTCCAGCACAGTTGAGTCACTGGTCCAGCTCAGCTGAGATGGGAAGTTCCTTGGAGACATAGGGCACAGATCACTCAGGGTGACCAGATGACCGGAAAAACCCGGATTTGTCCGGATTTTTAGCCTCCTGTCTGGGTGTCCTACATTTTGGCATAATTGTCCTACATTTTGGCTTCATTTTGAAACTTCATGATAGTGCAAAGAACCCCATCATGCCATATGTCGTTGGATTCGTACTGAAGAGCAGAATCCAATGCAAAAATCAGTTTTGAGATATCTCCTTCCTATCAAATGTTATGGTCAAAAAACCGAAAAACAAAAACAAAAAATTACATTTTTTGGCCATTTTTTTCAGCGGGCAGGAATTTTGCCCTGGGATTAGGAATTTTGGCCTTGGGGTTAAGGAATTTTGGGTTTGGCATCTGGTCACCCTGAGGTCACTGTGCCTCATTCCCCCAAAGTTGATAAGCTTCTAGTCCCTGTGTGACTCTTAGGCTTCAGCCTAGCCAGTATTAGGAATAATATGGCTCAGTGCACAGAGCATGGACCTCCTTCCATTTTCACACCACAGGTAATAAATACCAGTAAGTCAAAAATAAAGTTTTATTTGTGTGGCCCACTAAAAAAAACCACAATTTTCACTATTTTGGCCAGTGTTTTCACCCATGCTGAGTGGGTCACCTAGTGTGGTCCACTGGCCCTAAATCCAGAGTAACTACGGGGGCACGTAAGAGACTTTACGTGCACCCGTAGTTACTGCACTATCTAGTGAAAACCTATGGGAAATTCGGATTGCAATCCAGAGTAAATTGTTCTTACACCGGAGCAAGGACTCCCCGTAGTTACTCTGGATTGCACCCACAATTTCACAGACTTCTAATAAGGGCCATAGCTAGGGGGGCCCAGTATAAGTGTTCCCTCCCTAGGAGCTGGCACTCTGCCCTCCTAGCATTTTTCACAGACTTGTCCTTGTTTTTTCAGACTCTGATCCTTCAAATGGATGCCTTCAATTTTCGTTTTTGTTACTTGAGTGTTCACTACAGGCAGTCTGGTCCAATCAGGTCAGGTCAAGGATTGCTAAGGAGCTATCAGCAATCCCCTTTTGCATTACAAGGGGAAGAACTAAGCCTGCTGGCTGCTCTGTCTTTCCAAGGAGGGGAAACCCACTGCAGGGTGAAGAGCCTGCTTCTCATCTCTGGTCTTCTGGCATCAGTTGGCGATAGTTAGAGAATGCTCTATTCTGGGTCATTCAAATAAATTATTATTATTATTATTATTATTATTATTATTATTATTATTATTATTATTATTATTATTATTATTATTATACATAAATACACAGCAAACAATTTTGTGCTGGTTTCATTCACTTCAGCAGTCGGACCCTTCCCAAGTGTCTGATGTAGCAGCCTATAATTCGTGCTGATCCCAGAAGGGTAGCTTTCTGCAGTTGGCAGAGTGATATTATTATTATTATTATTATTATTATTATTATTATTATTATTATTATTATTATTATTATTGATGGTGGGGTGGGGTGGGGATAAATGCTTTTTTTCGAGAAACCCTAAATGGGTTTCTGCTTTCAGATACATTTTTTAAATTTAATGCTTGCTTGGAGGGACAGGGGAATCCTTACCTGTTCAGGGACCACATGGGATCATCTGGGGCGTTTTCTTGGCCTTTGTACTTTTGTAGGGATGGAGGCCTGTGCATTGAGGTGGTGTGCAAAATGAAAAGATAGGTTGCCTGTTACTTCTATGCAAACAATGCTTTTATTCTGTGCACATTGTTATATTGTACACCAGTATAATTGGCATAATCACCCCCACCCCCACCCCCAAACAATTGTCCCCACCTTCTACACTCCTGGCTACACAGCCCTGCTTCTAGTGATGTTACTGGATAAGGAAGTATTGTTAGTCTTAATATTTCCTAAAGTTGATGTAGGTATTGTTCTTTTCTATCACTATATTTGAAAAAGGTCACAATTATATCTCACAGCAGTACATGGACCCCTTGTGTTGATATTGGATGTGGAGGGAAGTTCCTTCTCTGACTGAAGTCATTCCATGCTCAAAGGATTCAGTCTATGGGTTCTTTGATGCCGAGTTAGATGGGAGTTCTGACTGAAGCTCTTTCCACACTCTAAGCATTTATAGGGTTTCTCCTCTGTGTGGATTCTGTGATGGGAAGTCAGTTCTGAGCTCATCCTGAAGCTCTTCCCACACTCGAAGCACTTATAAGGTTTCTCCCCCGTGTGGATTCTTAGATGCACAGTCAAACCTGACTTCTGGCAGAAGCGCTTTCCACACTCCAAGCATTTATACGGTGTCTCTCCTGTGTGGCTCCTTAGATGAACTTTCAGGTGTGAGCTCTCACTGCAGCTCTTTCCACACTCTAGGCATTCATAGGGTTTCTCCCCCGGGTGGCTTCTTTGATGGGAAGTCAGGTGTGAGCTGCGACTGAAACTCATACCACATTCCAAGCATTGATAGGGTTTCTCCCCACTGTGGACTTGTTGATGGAAAGCCAAGTTTGATTTCTTACTGAAGCTCTTTCCACACTCCAAGCATTTATAGGGTTTCTCCCCAGTGTGGATTCTTTGATGTTCAGTGAAGTGTTCTTTCTGAATAAAACACTTTCCACACTCCAAGCATTTGTATGGGCTTGTCCCAGAGTGGGAGAATTTATGATAATTCAGGCTATCAGTCCTGCTGAAGCTCTTTCCACACTCCAAGCATTTATAGGGTTTCTCCCCTGTGTGGATTCTTTGATGTACAGTGAAGTGTCCTTTCTGACTGAAACACTTTCCACACTCCAAACATTCATAAGGTTTCTCCCCTGTGTGGCTTCTTTGATGTACAGTGAAGCTTTCTTTCCAACTGAAGCTCTTTCCACACTCCAAGCATTTATAGGGTTTCTCCCCTGTGTGGACTCTTTGATGACTAGTGAAGTCTCCTTTGTGACCGAAACACTTTCCACACTCAAGGCATTTATAGGGTTTTTCTCCTGTATGAGTCTTTTGAAGTTTTCTCAGTCCTGACTTACTGCTGAAGGTCTTTCCACATGGAGGGTGTTTTTCCTTTGTCTTTCCAGTTCCCTTTTCGGGATCAACTGGAATAATCTTTGAATTCCTGCCATGATGAGCACCAGAGTGATTTCTCCACCTCTCTCTCTGGCTTCCCTCCTGCTCCTGGGATCTGTCTTCATGGGCAGCTTCTTCTCTTGGGTGGATGTTCTCTCCTGAAACTTTGCTGGGTTTCTTGATGTCTGAGACAGAACCAATGGCTTCCCTGTGCAATGGACACTCCTGCCTCTTCTTCCCTTTGGGACTTTTCTTCTGGATCTGGGTTTGTGGAAGGTTGTCATCCTGAGAAAGAACAGCTTTGGTCCTCCCTCCAAGTGCTGGGCTTCCCTTCCTCCTCCCTGATCCGTCCCTTTCTCCAATGGTTTCTTCCTCTACCTCACGCATGGTTGTTTCCGGTGACAGCCCACACGCCTCCTCCTGATCCTCACTGCCTTGTTCATTGCTTCCTGGAAGAAAGAGAGAAGCTGGATGAGCAGCGCAAGAGAAAACTGGAACCTATAAACACACTGCTACGAAGGTAGATTTAGGGCACAATCCAGAGCAAGTTCAGCCTGCACTGCCCTAACTGCTCTCTCCTAACTATTCTGTATCCAGAGTAGAAAGTTTTGCTGCATCCAGAGAGTCAGGAAGCCTGGGCTGCCCTAACTGCTCCACAGCATGCTAAGTAATTGACACATGGGGAGGACATGCTTCTGAGGAGACACCCCTCTGATCACACTGAACAAGGAACAGCTGTGGTGCCAACAGTGGTGACATGACTCTGCGCATCACCTGGTGCGGAAGTCTATGCATCACCCCTGGGATGCACGCATCCCCCCACCTGGACTGCGCAGTCGCCTGGACTGCGCAGTTGGCTTCAGAAAGAGTACTGCGCATGCACCATCTCTGACACCTGTGCAGTACTTTTCTGAAGTCTTTCAGCTTCAGAGGAGACTGTGTAGGCATCAGAGTTGGTGCCTGTGCAGTACTCTTTCTGAAGCCATTTGGCTGCTGCTCCACCTCCTGAGTGAGGCCGAATGGCTGTGCAGAGGCGCAGACTTCCTTCGCTCTAAGGAAGTCTCCTCTGAATCTGTTCAGCATGCTCGGTGTTTTTGCACAGCACACCTCAGCTGGATGTTCGGGCCAGCTCCGTGGACAAGTGGCAGCTTCTGGCTGCTGCTCTGCCTTGGGCGTGCTGACGTCTGGGGCCTGCCAAAGGACAGTCAAACTCCTCTGGCGCATCACCCCATACGGAGCGCATCACCGAATGCAGCCCACGCCAGCCGCACCAGTCTGGTGACGCCACTGGGTGCCTGCCTTATAAGGAGTCCCTGATGAGATGCCAGTACATTCTCCAGTGAATACAAGGGGCTTCTTGGAGTGGCCTGCTGTATCCTGAGGTTTGTGGGCAGCCGTAGTTGTTCCATATCCTGAGGTTGAGAGGCAGGGGTTGCAGCTAGGCTGGCCAAGAACTCAGATTTTTGGTCAGCACTGCCATTCTTACTCGGGCCTTATCATGGACCCCTATGGGTCTACTCATTACTATACCTGCTCCTGAGGTGGCATATCTTTGAGGAACTGGAAGTGGGCATTTCTGCCTTGGAAACAGGCTCTGGATACAGAGTAACTGCTCTGCCCTAGGCAATGCTAAACATGCCCTCAACTTGCTTCTCCTGAGCTGCCTAGGCTGCCCCAGTTAGGGCAGAGCAGGTTCACCTCTCTTAGGGCACCCTATCTTGCCTTGCTCTGCCCTAAGCCTCTTCCAGAGTAACTGGGGTAGAGCATATTGCAGTTACTCCACCCTAGTGATAGATAGGGCAGCCCAATGGCTCTTATGTGGACAGATTAGTTGCTCTGGATTGTGCTGCTAGACATAAACCCCAAAGCCTTCAATGGCACTGACTCCCAGGGAATTATGCACAGGATCGCAGCGCAGCTCACTGACTGAGGCTGCAATCGTGTGCATACCGTAAGATGTTCTAATCCTTATAGCTATAATGGGACTTATGTCTGAATAGATATGCATAATTGCAAGGAGCAGTCTGGGTTGTGCTTTTAGGTTGCTATCCTAAACCCCAGTAAGGCTGGCACAGGTGCCCAGTTGGCCTGGAAGGGTCACAAAAGTGCCATAAGACATTTCTGTGCCTCTCCTTGGGGTGATGGGCCAGTGCACAGACATGAGCCAGCCTCCCAAACCTCCACGGGAATGGGATGGCGCCCTCTTTGCTAGGCCTGCTGGAGTATGTTCCTGAAGAAGGCATCAGACTGGGGAGTTTTAATCTCACAAGAGGGTCTCATAAATGCCATTTTGCTGAGTGGGGCTTTCCCAGGAGGGAGTCATTCATCCTCTTGTAAATGGCCTGTAGACAACACTCAGCTCAGCTCAATTTTTTCACCCATCTTATTTGCTTTATTCTGATAAAAACAAATCTATGCATGTCTGCAGACAGGAAAAGATACAGGAGATTCATCACAGCTTAAGAGGGAGTCCAGAACTTGAAATATCAGTGGCTGAGCAGGTGGGAACCTTGTGTCAACTGAAGTAGGCAGTGCCCAGCTCCACAGCTACATGGCCCTGACTGGCCATCAGTAGCAAGCAGATTGGCCAGGATGAGGGGTTCAAGCAGGCCTGTGTACTTGGGGTGAATGGAATCTGAGGTCAACAGCTTTCTTTCTCCCCATGACCCTCTTCCTCTCCCCAGATACAAAGCCAGCCAAGAGAGGGAGGGAGAAGGCAGAGGGAGGCATCAGACCCCAAACATGGCTGGGGGAGGAGGAAGTGATTTCTAGGAATCAGGAGATGGTCCACTTAACCCTTAAGGTGCTTCTCAGCTGAGATGAAGGACAGCCAAGGACTGGCTGAAGAACCCAAGAAGAGCCCTGCAGTGCTGGATCAGGCCAAAGCACATTCTCCCTTAAAAAACTGGAGGGTGATCCTCTTTTATTTAGCAGGGGGAGAGTAACTGGCCCTCCACACCCCAGCAATGTCTGTTCTGGGGCTTCTGCTGGTGTTCTTTTTGCACTTTAGATTGTGAGCCCTTTTGGAACAGGGACCCATTAACTATTAATTAGCTATTATTATTTTTCCATTTTGTTTGTAAACCGCTTTGTGAACTTTTCAGTTGAAAAGCGATATATAAATACTGTAGATAGATAGATAGATAGATAGATAGATAGATAGATAGATAGATAGATAGATAGATGCAGAGAACAGATTCAGTAATACCTTTATAAAATTGTAATTTTATAGCAGCTCTTGAGGCAGATTGAATTTTCTCAGCTGGCGCAAGAAGTACATCCTCTGATGAGCATTTTTAATGATGCTGCGTACATGACCATTTCAGGTCTTGGGAGATTACAGAGCCCAAGAACTTGAAGGACTCCACCACTAAAACCATATTATCACAGATGGAAACTGGAAGTAAGGTAGGGGGTACCTTCTGAAATCCCTGGACACCAGACCTGCAGTGCTGGATCAGGCTGAGATGCATTCTCCCTTGAAAATCTGGAAGTTGCACATCATGCCCACCATGTTACCTAAGAACAAAGGGTGCCAGAGCACGCGAAGAGTGAGGGCTAATGGAAAGAGCCTTGTCTGGAGGGAGGAGGACAGAGGCGGTCAGGAAGCATCTGGACCAAAGTCCAAAGGAGAGTGGAGGGGTGTCCAGGGGTTCCACAGGCCCCTGAGCTCCATCCTATCACTAGGGCAAGCCCTCATGTTGACCGTTCACGCAGGTCAGAGGTTGCTGCAGCTCTGGGTCCTCTGCTCCCTGTGTGCCCATTGAGGTGGGGGGCTAGCAATGAGGTGGGCTGAGGAGCCTCCTCTAGAGGTCTGCCAGAGTCCTTAATACTGGAGGTGGTCCTGCAGCGGGTTTCCTCAGACGCTGCCATCTCCCATTAATTTGGGTTTGGTGACTCTTGTCTGGCCCAGGCAGTCTCTGGAAACTCTCTGGAAGAGAGGGTGTAAGTCCAGCACAAATCCTGTGCTGGCCTGGGGGTGTCACAAAAGTGCTGTGAGGCTCTTCTGCATCACTCCTGGGGAGTGTTTAAGCCAGTGAACAGATATGTGCTGGCCTCCCCAAGAGTGTCAGCACATGTCCCCCCACACTACCACCGGAACAGTGCACAGACATGTCCTGGTGTCTCCACACCACCATGGGAACTGGGGGGGGGGAGAGTTGTGCCATCCTCAATAAGGGGGGAAGGCAGTCTCAGTTTCCCCACAGTCCAGGCAGATTTGCTTCAGGCCCATGTTAGGAGCTAAAGCCCAGAACAGGCTCTGTCCAACTGCAGAGAGCTGTCCTGAGGGCTGGATCCACTGCAGGAGGGAAGGGGTTTCAGGCTGGAGCCTCTCTGAGGGGCTGGAGGGGAGCGTGAGACTCTCACCCCAACCTAGTGCTGGACGTGGCTGCCGAAAAGCACCCCATCATCCTGCCCAGCAACCCAAGCAGGAGGTGGCACAACTTCTGGGGACATCCAGACTACTAGTTGGGATGGAGGAAGCAGGGGTGGCCGGCTGGCTCTCTGGGGCAATAATCCCAAGATATGGGTCCTGCTGGATCAGGGCCCAATTAGTCCAGCTTCCTTCGCCTTGTGCTGGTGCACCTGGAAGCGTCCAAGAAAAACTCAGCACCCAGATCCACTTCTCCCTGGCAGTAGCTCTCCCAGAGGGGATCCTTCTCAGCCCCAGCCCAAGATGGACCTGGGCTCCCATCTGCTCCTCCATGGCAATCGGACCCCAAGACAAGAGCAAGGCCAGTTTCCATCCAGCTGGACACCTTGTCGAGGAGTGTCGGGGACAGTGTGACCATCTCTCCCCTTTTTTCATGACATGCCCTCTCTTATTAGTCTGGATCCTAGAAAGAATATTCCCCATTGCCCTCCTTTTTCTAGTGAGCAGACAATGTCGTTTTCTTGTCTTTAATAAATTCCAAGAATTAAATTATACATAAAAGTTTTAAATTTAACAATAAGAGGTGATATAGTGCAAGTGGCTGCAGTGGCTTAGTGGATGAAGGTGCTGTGCCTGCCAGTCTGAAGGTCAGCAGTTGGAAGAGGCCTCTGTGGGTCTCACTTGGTGATCCAGTTGGAGTGGATTTGTGGGCAAAGGGAACATTCACTAAAGCTTCTGCCTGACCCCGGGTGCCATTAATCTGCGGAACTCCTTGCCACAGGATGTGGTGATGGCATCTGGGGGATGCCTTTAAAGAAGGGCCAGAGGAAAAATTCATCCTGGGTGACATGGAGGGCATGATGTGCCACCTGCAGATCTTCAAGGGAGAATGCGCCTCGGCCTGATCCAGCACTGCAGGGCTCTTCTTTGGTTCTCAAGCCAGTCCTTGGCTGTCCTACATCTCAGCTGAGGCGCCTTAAGGGTTAAGTGGAGTATCTGCAGATTCCTAGAGAGAGTGAGCAGAAATGTCACTTCCTCCTCCTCCTCCCCCAGCCATTTTTGGGGTCTGATCCTCCCTCTCCCTCCCTCTCTTGGCTGGCTTTGTATCTGGGGAGAGGAAGAGGGTCATGGGGAGGAAGAAAGCTGTCCCCATTCACAGCCCAGCTGATGGAAGGAGTGGGGAGTAAACCCAAAGCCTCCTCCATTGCATGCCAGGTTAGGGTCTGGATCTGGGGTGGGGGTCCTGAGATGCAGAAACAGTGGGGTGTGATGAGGGTCCTGGAGAGCAGGGAGCTTCCCATTCTCTTGGTCTTCTTAACCATCACTCTGGCTGCTTTTCCCTTTTCAGCCTTGGCTGCCTCTTTGAAGACAAGCAGATGGGATCTGATCCTGGGAAGGAGCCTGGCTCACCTTCCAGGAGGTCAGAACCTGAGCTGTGGAGCAAATGGGAAGCCAAGCCCAGTTGCAGGTGGAAGTGAAGTGCAGAACGGGATGAAAAGTGAACCTTTTCCAATGTGTTTGTCTCCTGCAGAGGTCCCAGGATGGCCCTGAGACAGCAATCCAGAGCATCTCCTTGGCATGGAAGGGAATCAGCAGCTATGCCCCTCGCCCAGGTATGGGGCAGATGGTGGAGGATGTTCCTACAAACAGCTTGGAGCATCTCCTTTTGTTGCTGGCCTTCACAGAGAACTTTTCATCTTCAATATATATAAAAAGTATCTATATATATTAAAAAACTAGCAAAAAGCGTACCTGCGTTGCGGGAGTAAAATTCCCCCATAAGCCATCCCCCCACGGCACATCAATCCCTCACACACATCAATCGCCCATGAGCAACATCTCCTCATGCGCATCAGTCCCCCCCACGTGCATAAGTCCCCCATCCGCATCATTCCTCCATGCACACCATTTCCCCATGCGTATCACCCCCTGTGCACATCAAACCCCCATGTGAAACATCTCCCATGCGCATCATTTCCTCATGTGCATCTATCCCCATACACATCAACCCCCATGCGCATCATTCCCCATGTTCATCCTCCCATGTGCAACATCCCCCATGAAAATCAGTCCCCCATGCACATCATCTACTCAGGCACATCAACCCCCGTTCACATCAGTGCCCCATGCATAACAGTACCCAATGCGCAACTACCCCCATGCGCAACAACCCCCCATTGCACAACATCCCCCTCTACGCATCAACCCCCATGCGCGTCAACCCCCCATGCGCAACATCCCCATGTGCATCAACCCCCCATGTGCAACATCCCCCCATGAGCACCAATCCCCATGAGCATCAAACTCCCATGCACAACATCCCTCATGCACATCAACACCCCATGTGCAACATCCCATGTGCATCATCTCTCCATAAGCATCAACCCCCCTTGTGCATCAGCCCCCCATGCGCAATAACCCCCATGCACATCATCTCCCCATGCGCATCAACCCCCCCATGTGCAACATCCCCAATGCAAATCAGTCCCCCATGCACATCATCTACTCATACACATCAACCCCCGTGCGCATCAGTACTCAATGCGCAACTATCCCCATGTGCAACAACCCCCATGCACAACATCCCCCTGTGCGCATCAACCCCTATGCGCGTCAACCCCCCATGCGCAACATTCCCCCATGTATATCAACCCCCCATGCGCATCAACCCCCCATGCGCATCAACCCCCCGTGCGCATCAAACCCCCATGCGCAACGTCCCCCATGTGCATCAACACTCCATGCACAACATCCCCATGCACAACATCCCATGCGCATCATCTCCCCATGAGCATCAACCCCCTTGTGCATCAACCCCCATGCGCAACATGCCCCATGCGCAACAACCCCCCATGCACATCATCTCCCCATGCGCATCAACCCCCCATGTGCAACAACCCTCCATGCGCATCATCTCCCCCATGCACATCATCTCCCCATGAGCATCAACGCCCCCAATGTGCATCATCTCCTCATGCGCATCATTTCCCCATGCACTTCATCTCCCCCCATGCATAGCATCCACTCCAGTGCAACCCCTCCCTCCAAACCACATCCCCCCACTGCACTGGGCACTGAGTTCCAAATTGGATGGATGTTGGTAAGTTGTCCATGTTAAATATAGGACAAAAACATGTTACACCCCTTTTCATCCCCTTAAGGGTTAAATTTCCCCACATTGGTTCTTGGTGGGTGTTCATGTCACAGAAGGAACACCCACCCCAAATTTCACGCTTCTGTGCCCAGCGGTTTTGGCTGGTTGTTCATAAGTGAGTGAGTGAGTTTTCATCTTCTGTATATATATAAAAGAGAAAAGTCACTCACGCACTCATTGATTCACTCATCACAGCCCTGCCAAAACCGCTGGGCCTAGAAGCGGTTAGAACCCACCTAAATTTGAACCCTTAGAACCTTAGAACCCACCTAAATTTGGGGTGGGTGCTCCTTCTGTGACGAAGGGATGAACAAAGAACCAGTTGCAGGGCGTTGTTGCGCATGGGGGATTGTCGCACATTGGGGGTTGTCAAGCATGTGGGGTTGTTGCGCATGGGAAATTGTCATGCATGGGGGTTGATGAGCATGGGGGGTTGTTGCACATAGGGTTTTTGCACATGGGAGGTGTTGCGTAGGGGGGGGTTGTTGTGCATGGGGAGTTGTTGCTCAGGGGGAGTTGTTGCACATGAGGAACTGAGGTGCATGGGGGTTGTTGTGCAGGGGGGGTGGTGCGCATGGGGGAACGATGCGCATGGGTGGTTGATGTGCATGGGTGGTTGATTTGCATGGGGGGATGGTGCACATTGGGGATAACACACATGGGGGGATGTTGTGCCTGGGGGTTTGTCATGCATGGGGGATTGTCGCACATTGGGGGTTGTTGCGCATGGGGGTTGTCGTGCTTGGGGGTTGTCAGGCATGGGAGATTGTCACGCATGGAAGATTGTCATGCATGGAGGTTGTTGGGCATGGGAGTTGTACTTGGGGGGGTTTGTGTATGGGGGTTGTTGCGTATGGGGGGTTGTTGCGCATGGGGGTTTAATGTGTATGGAGGGTTGATGTGCATGGGAGTTTGATGTGCATGGGAGTTTGATGCTCATGGGGGGCTTATGCTCATGAGAGATGTTGTGCATGGGGTGATTATTGAGCATGGATTATTGTGCATGGTGGTGTATTGCACATGGGGGATGTTGCACATCGGGTGTTGATGCGCATAGGGGGACTGATGCACATGGGGAATTGATGCGCATGGGGGATTGATGCGCAGTGGGGGGATGGCGTATGGGGAATCTTACTGCCGCAATGCAGGTACGTTTTCATTAGTCTTAAATATAAATACCTACCGTAATAAAAACTTTTGCCGCAAGAGATCAGAGCTAAAAAGCCACCTGGAATGCGAAGGCAGCTCCTGTTCTCCGAGGCTAGTCAATCTGCCACCTGTGGCCACATCACACCTCTTCTCTGGATCCAGGTGGACTTCATCGCCCCAAAGATGGATCCTGAAAGGATTCCAGTTGTGTTCTTGGATTCCTGAATCCAGAGCCAGACTTTGCTTTGGTTCAGTCTGAAAAAATATTTTCAGACTGAGGGTGCAACGCTATCCAATTTAGGCCAGCGCAACTCACCCGTCTCTCCATTCCCGTGCTGGTGTGGGGACTCTGGGGCACGTCTGTGCACTGGCCTAACCCTGCAGCCCCAGAGTGGCACACTTTTCTGACACTCTCAGGCCATCAAGGGACCTATGCTGGGACTAATGCTGCCTTTACTGAGAGTTAGGATTGGAGCACGTCACTTAACAGGTCTAGTTTGCCAAGTATACTGCAGGAAATGCCCAGCTGCTCCCACCTTCATTAAACTTCTCGCACTGGGAGCAGCTGAGTAGGAGGATATGATGTTTAAAGGGTGGGACAGTTTTAGTGACACGAGACTATGTATTCCTTGCAGGGTCCGGTGTCCTTCGAGGAGGTGGCCGTGCGCTTCACAAAGGATGAGTGGAGTCTTTTGGATCCAGGGCAGAAGGCTCTCTACAGGGACGTCATGCTGGAGAACTACTGGATGGTGGCCTCTCTGGGTAAGGACACCCCTTTGCCCATCTGGGCAAGAAGCAAAGGGTGGAGTTGCCCTCCTTGTGTTTGCAAAAGCCTCTCAGGATTGCACCAAAGAAAGGGGGCTTGTGGAACTAGAATTGGTCCCCTGAAATGTCAGCATCTGCCCCGCCTGGCATCACTGAGTGCCTTCCAGGACATGTCCTTCCCGAAATGATTTTGCACCATCTGCCCATCTCTAGGGGATCAAAGATAGATGGGCGCCATCTGCCTATCTCTTTCTCTACTGCTTGTCTCAAGATCCACGTTCACTTCCAGATAACTTGCAAACCTTTTGGCTGATGCCGTCTTGGACTCAGCCTGTCCTGGTGCCAAGAGAGGCCTTTGCAACCAGTTGCTTTGCCAGCCTTGTTCGGTCATCAAAACAAAATCTACCAATCTTTCCTAATCTTATCTATAAGACCGAAACAGGAGCCACAAGGATTGAAACGCAGAACTCGGCTGGGCGGTTCAGCAGCAAGGGGACTATTGTGCTGATGGGCAAAAAGCATCCGTTCTGATGGGAACCTCTGATCAATATGATCAGCAGAGAGATTCAAATTGATACACCAGAGAACAAGTTTTTCTAAGCAATTGTCTGATCTTTGAACAGTCACAGAAATTTCAAGACGCAGTTTGTGTAAACGCAACCTGAGTAAGCGCAGTTTGTGTAAGGGGAAGGAATCTAACCACAAACTCGTTTCCCAATCTGGAGACCTTTAGCTTCAGGAATACCTTTTGCAACTTCACCACAAATTTCAGGTTCTTGTGTCTTGTCTAAGAACCGAAATGCAACAACTGCAGTAGTTCCCTGAGTTCATACAAAGTTTAGATATTAGATATTGAAGCCTTTCATCTGATGTAAAGCTTCATTAGGTACTCCGTATATCAAAAATTAATTACTGTATTATTCTGCAACATCTGTCTATCTACTGTATTTATAAACAGCTTTTCAACTAAAACGTTCACAAAGCGGTTTCCAAAGAAAATGAAAATGGACATCTTTGAATTCTCCTTTCCTGGGTCTCCTCTAGGGCCAGGTCTTCACATGTTTCTGTTATGAGGAAGGCCCTGCTCCATATGAGATTTTACTCCCAGATCATGCAAGGGAGACAGGCTGTCCTTGCCCTTAGATCAGATGTTTGGGGCATCATGCAGGGAGCTCTTTCTCCAAAGTCAGACCTCTGACCCGTCTCACACCGACTGGCAGAAGCGCTCCAGGGATTCATGCAGGGACACTTCCTGACCCTCCCTAGAACTGGTGCCAGAGGTTGATCCTGGCATCCCTTCTTTGCAAAGCAGATTTGGGACCCCAGAGATGTGGCTCCCCCAGTGAGTGTCCCACTCAGGTGGTGGAGAGGCAGGAAAGGCTGCTTCCTCTTGCTCCTTGTCTGACGCTCAGTCTCCCTGTGAGGAGGAGGAGCAGTTCTCCTTCCAGTTGAGGCTTCCCTTCCATGGTCTGCCAGGTGGAGGAAAAGAACGTAACTGGTTTCACCTCAACTGCCAGATTCCCAACTCGTGGCTCCTTCCCTATTTCTTCTTGAGCATTTGAGACTGGACTCAAATAAGGCCAACTTGGGGATCCCACAGCCTCTTCCGCAGTAGAGTTCAAAGAGGTCCCCCCACATTCCTTTCTGGGGGTGGGAAGCAGCCTAGAGACAGGTCTGCTGGGAAAGCCTGGAGTTTTTGTGTTGGAAAGAGCTCATCTTCTTCTTTCCTTCCCAGAGGAATGTTCGAAGCCTGCATTCCTGTCCCAGCTGGAAGAAGGAGAGGGTGTGTTTTGTCAGAATCTCCAGGAAGAGGAGAACTCAACAGGTAACCTGCATCTGCCTGAGACCTGGGAGCTTCAGAGGGTGCTGTGGTGAAGGGGGAGCCTTCCTCACCATAGCTGCTCCCCCCACATGGACAAAATGGTGTTGGTCAGGCTGAGTCTGCTTCATTCCTCTCCCTCATCCTGCAATGCCACCTCTGGCAAGACCAGGACAACAGTTTGGCTGAGCAGCAGACTCAGAGTGGCCCTCCATCGGCACCTCTTCAACCCCTCTGTCCTGCTTTTGCCCAGGTAAAGTCAGACCATTGTCCATCTAGCTCATGCTGTCTACAAACACCTCGTTTCTCCAGCCCATCATCCTCATGCTTCTGTCCCTCATGGTTCCAGGGTTCTGTCTCCTGTTATTAAATTGAGATTACAGTGAGACCTGATCCAGTCCAGAGATGTGCCAGAGTTCCAGGGTGGTGAAGCCATGCCAGTGGCACAGATGTGCCTCATTGTGTTTTGCTGATGTATCTGCCCAGCACAGTGGTTCCTTTGGGGCAAGGGAACCTCTGCCTAATCCTGTGAAGGCTCAGATCCCTGGAGCAGAGGCATGAATAACGGAGGTTGTGGGAATTATGCCTGAAGACCACATTGAGGGAGATGACACAGGACCACATACAGGGACTGCAGTGTTGACCTCAGCTTCCATTCAGCCACAAGTACACATATCTGCTTGAACCCCTCTTCCTGGCCAATCTGCTTGCTACTGATGGCCAGTCAGGGCCATGTAGCTATGGAGCTGGGCACTGCCTACTCAGTGCTTAAGGATGTTGGGGATACCATTTGTCCTTCTCCTCCAGAACCTTCTCTTCTGTCCCTTGCCTTGGATTCCTCTTATGTAGACGCAAGAACAGCATGGTTGCAATTGTGGCTTGACTGAGCCCTGTTATTCAGTTGAGGTTATAGTGAGATCTGATCCAATCCAGAGATGTGCCATCTCTGATTAGAAGTCTGGGGTGAACTGTTCCTCTGGGTTCTATTGTTTCTTAGGGCTGATGCTCACTTAGCATTCATGGCTCTTCTACTAATCCTTCCCACATGCTCTTTCCAAATAGTTTTGAGGCTGGAGATAAGAGGGACAGGCCAGCCCCAGTTCCTTACAGCGTTGCTGTGGGTCGTGCGCTGAGAGGAGATGTGGTGATGGGCTGCGGTAGCAGGTAGCATACTCCAGCAGGGCTAGCAAACCCGTGGGGGTTTGGGAGGCTGGCTCATGTCTGTGCACTGGCCTATCACCCCAAGGAGTGGCACAGAAGTGTCTTCCATGCCAACTTCCAGGCCAACTGGGGACTTGTGCCAGCCTAACTGGGGTTCAGGATTGCAACCTGGAAGCACAACCCTGAGTGCTCCTTGCAGTTATGCATGTCTACTCAGACGTAAGTCCCATTATCATGATAAGGATTAGAATGTCTTCTGGTTCAGGTAAGTATGCACAGGATTGCAGCCTCAGTAGGTGGGCTGCCATCCTGTGCATAATTCCCTGGGAGTCAGTGCCATTGAAGGCTTTGAGGTTTATGTCTAAATCTACCTTTGTAGCAGTGTATTTATAGGTTCCAGTTCTCTCCTGTGCTGCTCATCCAGCTTCTCTCTCTCTCTTCAAGGAAGCAATGAACGAGGCAGTGAGGATCAGACGGAGGCGTGTGGGCTGTCACCGGAAACGACCGTGCATGAGATAGAGGGAGAAACCATTAGAGAAAGAGAAGGATCAGGGAGGAAGAAGAGAAGCCCAGCACTTGGATGGAGGACCAAAGCTGTTCTCTCTCAGGATGACAACCTTCCACAAACCCAGATCCAGAAGAAAAGTCCCAAAGGGAAGAAGAGGCAGGAGTGTCCATTGCACAGGGAAGCCATCGGTTCTGTCTCAGACATCAAGAAACCCAGCAAAGTTTCAGGAGGGAAGAAACCATCTAAAAGGTCTCAGAGCAGAAAAGGTTTCAGCAGAAACTCCCCTCTTTCTTCCCTCCAGAAGATCCACCCAAGAGAAGAAGCTGCCCATGAAGACAGATCCCAGGAGCAGGAGGGAAGCCAGGTGTGGAGAAACCATTCTGGTGCTCATCATGGCAGGGATTCAAAGATTATCCCAGTGGGTCCCGAAAAAGGAACTGGAAAGAAAAAGGAAAAATGCCCTCTGTGTGGAAAGACCTTCAGCAGTGAGTCTGAACTGAGAAAACATCATCAGACCCTTACAGGAGAGAAGCCATATAAATGTTTGGAGTGTGGAAAGAGCTTCTGTCGGAAAAAAAGCTTCACTGAACATCAAAGAGTCCACACAGGGGAGAAACCCTATAAATGCTTGGAGTGTGGAAAGTGTTTAAGTCGGAAAGGAAACTTCTTTATACATCAAAGAATCCACACAGGGGAGAAACCCTATAAATGCTTGGAATGTGGAAAGAGCTTCAGCAGAATTGATAGCCTGAATTATCATAAATTCTCCCACTCTGGGACAAGCCCATATAAATGCCTGGAGTGTGGAAAGAGCTTTAGTAAGAAATCAAACTTGGCTTTCCATCAGAGAGTCCACACAGGGGAGAAACCCTATCAATGCTTGGAGTGTGGAAGGAGCTTCAGTTGCAGCTCACGCCTGACTTCCCATGTAAGAAGCCACACGGGGGAGAAACCCTATGAATGCCTAGAGTGTGGAAAGCGCTACATTGAAAACTCACACCTGAAAGTTCATCTAAGGATCCACACAGGAGAGACACCGTATAAATGCTTGGAGTGTGGAAAGGGCTTCAGTGAGAGCTCACACCTTGTTTTGCATCGAAGAATCCACACAGGGGAGAAACCCTATAAGTGCTTGGAGTGTGGAAAGAGCTTCTGCCAGAAGTCAGGTTTGACTGTGCATCTAAGAATCCACACGGGGGAGAAACCCTATAAGTGCTTGGAGTGTGGGAAGAGCTTCCCCCACAACTCAGCCTTGACTGCGCATTTAAGAATTCATACAGGGGAGAAACCCTATAAGTGCTTGGAGTGTGGAAAGAGCTTCTGCCTATCATCAGGCTTGAATGGGCATCTAAGTATCCATACAGGGGAGAAACCCTATAAGTGCTTTGAGTGTGGAAAGAGCTTCCTCCACAACTCTGCCTTGACTAGGCATCTAAGAATACATACAGGGGAGAAACCCTTTAAGTGCTTGGAGTGTGGGAAGAGCTTCAGGATGAGCTCAGATCTGACTTCCCATCGCCGAAGCCACACAGGTGAGAAACCATATAAATGCTTGGAGTGTGGAAAGAGCTTCCAGCAGGGATCAGCCTTGATGGTGCATCTAAGAATCCATACAGGGGAGAAACCCTATAAGTGTTTGGAGTGTGGAAAGAGCTTCCGCCAGAACTCTCATCTAACTAAGCATCAAAGAACCCACAGAATGAATCCTTTTAGTGTGGAATGACTTCAGTCAGAGAAGGAACTTCCATCCCCCTCCATGTCAACACAAGGCGTTTCTGTAGTGCTGTGTGATATAATTGTGACTTTTTAAAACTAGTGATTGAAAAGAACAATTCTTACATTAATTTTAGGTAATATTAAAACTAATAATACTTCCATATCCAGTAACATCACTAGAAGCAGGGCTGTAGCCAGGAGAGTAGAAGTGGAAGGGGGGGGAACGGTTATTTTGTGACTGACGGTCCTGGTAGCCACAGCTGTGCACTGAGTGAACATTACGGTCGAGGCCAGAGCAATATAGTGGTGGGTGAGGAAGGCTTCTCACTCAGGTAAGCCAGTGGGGAGAGTGGAGCAGGCTGGAGGGAGGAATGAGTCCATCACATCCTGTAGCCATACATATTTGCTACCCCTTCAGTGGGATAAAAAACCCACTGGCCAAGTTGATGGCACTCACACAACTGAATGAGGAGTTGCGCATGAACACTGATACATGGACATGAATCCTCTTTTTGTTACATAAGGCTATTGCCTTTAATATTATTTATTTAAAATATTTACAACCCGCCTTTCTTCTGCCAGAGGAAGTGCCCACGGCGGCTTACAATTTTAAATATTTTACCATTTTCGACCTTTAAAAAAATAAGCACCACAATTGAAACAACAATCAATAAAAACCAAATAAGGGCAAACAGAGACCGGCAAACGATGCATCACACAAAGACAATGAAACAAACTTTGAAATAGTTCCGTTTATCTGGTTATTTGGTGAGAATGTTGGATAAAATGGTAAAATATTTAAAAGCTTCAGGCAGAGAAAGAACCTCCCTCAACATCCAGAATCAAGGCGATATAATTGTTATAATGTTGATATAATTGATATAATGTTAGACTTTGGACTAACAATCAGCCTGAAGAAAACACAAGTCATGGGTCAGGGTGTGGACTCACCTCCCTGTATCACAGTCTCTGAACATGAACTGGAGGTTGTCCATGACTTTGTGTACCTTGGCTCAACTATCTCTGACACTCTCTCCTTAGACTCTGAGCTGAATAAACGCATTGGTAAAGCGGCTACTACATTCTCCAGGCTTACAAAGAGAGTATGGCTTAATAAGAAGCTGACGGAACATACAAAGATCCAGGTCTATAGAGCTTGCGTCCTGAGCACACTCTTGTACTGCAGTGAGTCTTGGACCCTTTATGCATGGCAGGAGAGGAAGCTGAACACCTTCCATATGCGCTGTCTCCGACGTATTCTTGGCATCACCTGGCATGACAAAGTCTCAAATGACACAGTCTTGGAACGTGCTGGAATCTCTAGCATGTTCACACTTCTGAAACAGCGGCGTCTACTCTGGCTTGGGCATGTCGTGAGAATGGCTGATGGTCGGATTCCAAAAGATCTCTTATATGGAGAATTAGTGCAGGGAAAGCGCCCAAGAAGGAGACCACAGCTGCGATACAAGGACATCTGCAAGAGGGATCTAAAGGCCTTGGGAATGGACATCAACAGCTGGGAAACCTTGACCTCTGACCGCTCAGCGTGGAGGCAAAAGACCCAGCATGGCCTTCTCCAACTGGAAGAGACACTTGTTCGGCAGGCTGAAGCAAAGAGACAGACCCGAAAGCAGCGAAACCTGGGGACGGGCAGGGGACGGAATTTATTTGTCCTCAGTGTGGAAGGGATGGACACTCTCGAATTGGCCTTTTTAGCCACACTAGATGTTGTTTCAGGACCTCCAATCAGAGCACGATACCATAGTCTTTCGAGACTGAAGGATGCCAATAATAAATGTTATATAATTGTGACGTTGTTCAGAGAGAGTTATTAGAAAGAACGATTCCTGTATCAAATACTGCATCTCACAGTACTTTCATACCCTGTGACATCACTAGAAGTGTGTGGATGGAGAAGTTGGGAAAAATAAGTCGGGGCCACGGGAAATGGAAGGACCTTGTTCTGCACCTCCTTCCAGGGTCATCTGGCCCTATTTACTGGCAGAAACTGATCCAGCAGGACATTCCACAAACCTTTCTGAACTAGATCATGAATCATTGTATCTCCCCATTGGTTGGCAACCCAAGAACATGGTGGTGTCACTCGGATGATGCAGGCACTTGTTTTGACAGATGATGCAGGCACTTGATTTTAGACCCATAAAAGGGAGATTCAGTGGAAAATCGTTTGAGATGCTTCGATGAGGCAGGGCAGAGAACATGGTATTAGGTCTCAATAAAACATCTTAAGTGATTTTGTTTTGATTTGTAAAGTCACCAGAACGGGGAAAAATTCCCATTTGGAAAAGTGAAGAAGTGGGGTGCGTTAGTGAGGGTGGAAGTAGGGGGTCCTGTTGAGGGTGATTGAAGGGGGGATTCCGGGAGGGAGGGAGGTGCTTTTCTGTGTCACTCCTGGCCTCCCCAAGAGTGCCAGCACATGCCCCCCCCCCCACAACACCACGGGAACAGGGAGCCTGTGACACTCCTATGGGAGGGCTGGACAAGTGCACAGACATGTCCTGGTGTCTCCACATCACCATGGAACAGGTGTGGGTGTGTGTGAGTTGTGCCATCCTCAATGGGTTGGGATGGCACTCTCAGTTTCTCCACAGTCCCAGGCAGCTTTGCTTCAGGCCCACCTTTGGAGCTGAAGCCCACCACCAGGCTCTCCCCAGCAGCGGAGCGCTGTCCCAAGGCCTGGACCCTGTGCCGGTGGGTCTTGGTGACCCAGTTGGAGTGGAGAGAGGGATGCCCTTTTCCCTCTGCACAGGGAACACTCACTAAAATGGAGGGGTTGGGAGAGCAAGGGCACCCAAAGGAAGCTACTGCTTGAGCCAGGATGCCGTTAGTCTGCGGAACTCCTTGCCACAGGATGTGGTGATGGCATCTGGGGGAGGCCTTGAAAGAAGGGCCAGTGGAAAACATAGTGGGCATGATGTGCCACCTGCAGATATTCAAGGGAGAATGTGCCTCAGCCTGATCCAGCACTGCAGGGCTCTTCTATGGTTCTTAAACCATATGGTTCTTGGCTGTCCTTCATCTCAGCTGAGGCACTTTAAGGGTTAAGTGGACCATCTCCAGATTCCTAGAAATCACTTCCTCCTCCCTCTGCCATGTTTGGGGTCTGATCCCTCCTCTCCCTCCTCCCTCCCTCTCTTGGCTGGCTTTGTATGGGGAGAGGAAGAGGGTCATGGGGAGGAACAGAGCTGTCCCCATTCACAGCCCAGCTGGTGGAAGGAATGGGAGGTAAACCCAAAGCCTCCTCCATTGCATGCCAGATTTGGGTCTAGATCTGGGGTGGGGGTCCTGAGAGGGTCAGTATTAAAGCAGGACCCAAGAGTGCCAGGAGGGTCCTCCGCACTGGAAGGGATGCAAAAACAGTGGGATGTGGTGAGGGTCCTTAGAAGGAGAACTGAGGCCTGGGACCCTTCCTGACCCCACCATTCATTGTCCCCTTAACCATCACTCTGGCAGTTTTTCCCTTTTCAGGCTTCTTGGCTTTGAATAGAAGCAGATGGGATCTGATCCTGGGAAGGAGCCTGGCTCACCTTCCAGGAGGTCAGAACCAGAGCTGTGGAGCAAATGGGAAGTCAAGCCCAGTTGCAGGTGGAAGTGAAGTGCAGAACGGGATGAAAAGTGAACCTTTTCCAATGTGTTTGTCTCCTGCAGAGGTCCCAGGATGGCCCTGAGACAGCAATCCAGAGCATCTCCTTGGCATGGAGGGGAATCAGCAGCTATGCCCCTTGCCGAGGTATGGGGCAGATGGGGAGAATATGCGCATTGCAGTGATGCACATTGCAGGTTGATTCTCATGGGGGTTGATGCTCATGGGGAGTTGATGTGCATGGGGAGATGATGCGCTTGGGTAGATGACAAGAATAACAACATAACCTTTACTGGCATAGATAAATAAAAATTGGTAAATCTTCCTAGATGGTAAGCTGATGGGAAGATATCTAGCCTAGCAGGCAGAAATGCCCTCCTTTTGTTGGGATGAGTCAGGTGGAGAAAATATTTCACCTGTCGACCAAATGAAGGAAATAAACCAAAGAAGGAAGAGGAACAGGTTGGGTTAAGATTAGCAGATAAGGTTTCAGTTTCCGGCTCCCATAACTGGAGTTTAATGACGTGATAGGCTTTTAGGAGTCCATGTCAGCTAGAATTTCTGGAGAGAGCCCGAGGGCTAGAAGCTGAGCATCAACGATGGTTTGGAAGCAATTTGATAAGTATGAATCCTTAATAAGGTCTTGTAGGATGGAGCTTGGATGAGAATTAAGATGACGCTTTAGCCAAAACTTGAATGTAGAGGCCCAGGAGAGATAGAAGGAAGATGTACGCCCAGTTCAAGTATAATTGTTAACAGCCTAATTAAATGTGGGGTCCCAAGAATCCTGCTGAAGAATTTAATTGGCAATTGGCTTGTCTGGATCAGCATTGACAGCTTCTATCCAGATAGGTACTCCATACAACTGAGGAGTGGTTTTGAGGTGGAGTTTCCTGCATGGAAATGCATGGATAGCAGCAGGTACATACCGATTACCTTTGTTAAAGAAGAACCTAGCAATTGTGTTTAGGGACAGGAGGGCTGAAGAGACAGCGGATTTACGCTGGAGGGTCCAGGTGAGGCCATGATGGAATCAACCCCCGGCGTATGTGGGAGTAAAATTTCCCGGTACGACAATACAATGGTGGGGTCGAAGTGCATGGGGGATTGTTGCGCATGGGGGTTGTCGTACATTGGGGTTGTCACACATGGGGTTGTCATGCATGAGAGTATGTCACACATGGGGGTTGATGTACGCCTAGATACCTCAATGACTGCATGAAAATTGAGATTATTGATTTTCCATAAAGAAGATGCCCAAGATTTAGAGAAGACAAGGATTTTGGTTTTTTCAGAGTTGATGGAGAGATGGTTGGTGAGACAGTACTCATGAAAGGTTGCAAGGAGTTTGCGGAGGCCTCTTGGGTAGATGATGCGCATGGGGAGATGATGTGCATGGGGGTCGATGTGCATGGGGGTCGATGTGTATGCTCATGGAGGATGTTGCACATGGGGAGATGTTACTTACTCACTGACATACTTCTAATTACTCACTCACTGAATCACCAACACCCAGCCAAAACAGCTGGGCCTGGAAGCGTGAAATTTGGGAAAGGTGTTTGGAGGGAGGCGTTGCACTATGGAGGATGCTATGCATGTGGCTTTTGCACATGGAGGTGTTGTGCAGGGGGAGGTGATGCACATGGGGATTTGATGCGCATGGTGGGTTGATTCGCATGGTGGGGTTGATGCGCATGGGGTGATACGCATGGGGGATTGTCGTGCATGGGGGTTGTCGTACATAGGGGTTGTCACACATGGGGTTGTCATGCATGAGAATATGTCACACATGGGGGTTGATGTACATGGGGGTTTGATGTGTTCGGGTGTGTGAGTGTGTTACTGAATCACTGGATGCTGCGCATGGATTATTGCGCGTGGGGGTGTATTGTACATGAGGGGATGTTGCACATAGGGTTTTGATGCACATTAGGGGACTGATAGTGCATGGGGAATTGATGCACATGGGGGATGTTGCGTATGGGGGATTGATGAGCATACATGGTTGATGCGCAGTTGGGGGATGCCGTACCGGGGAATTTTACTCCCGCAACGCAGGTACGTTTTCTCTAGTCTTAAATATAAATATCTACCACAATAAAATCTTTTGCCTCAAGAGATCAGAGCTGAAAAGCCACTTGGAATGCAAAGGCAGCCTCTGTTCTCCGAGCTTGGTTAATGTGCCACCTGTGGCCACATCACACCTCTTCTCTGGATGGACTTTATCACCCCAAAGACGGATCCTTTAAAGGCTACTATTCCAGTTGTGTCCTTGGATTCCTGAATCTAGAGCCCAACTTTGAGCTTTGATTCAGTCTGAAAAATATTTTCAGACCGAGGGTGCAATTTGGGCCAGTGCAACTCACCTGTCTCTCCATTCCCGTGCTGGTGTGGGGATGCTGGAGCACGTCTGTGCACTGGCCAAACCCCACAGCCCCATAGTGGCACACTTTCCTGACAATCCCAGGCCAACAAGGGATCTATGCTGGGACTTATGCTGGCCTTACAGAGGGTTAGGATTGGAGCCCAAGTCACTTAAGAGGCCTAGTTTGTCAAATATACTGCAGGAAATACGAAGTTGCTCCCACCTTCATTAAACTTCTCACACTGGGAGAGGCTGAATAGGAGGATGTGATGTTTAAATGGTGGGACAGTTTTAGTGACATGAGATGAGTTATTTCTTGCAGGGTCCGGTATCCTTCAAGGAGGTGGCCGTGCGCTTCACAAAGGAGGAGTGGGCTCTGCTGGATCCAGGGCAGAAGGCTCTCTACAGGGATGTCATGCTGGAGAACTACTGGATGGTGGCCTCTCTGGGTAAAGACACCCCTTTGTCCTGCTGGGCAAGAAGCAAAGGGTGGAGTTGTCCTCTTTGTGTTTCTCGCTCTCAGGATTGCACCAAAGAAAGGGGGCTTGTGGAGCTGGAATTGGTCCCCTGAAATGTCAGCATCTGCCCCCCTGGCATCACTGAGTGCCTTCCAGGACATGTCCTTCCTGGCATGACTTGGCACCATCTGTCCATCTGGAGGGGAAGAAAGGATAATTTTTTTCCTGCTTGTCCCAAGATCCACGTCCATTTCCAGATAACTTGCAAACCTTTTGGCTCAGTCTGTCCTGGTGCCAAGAGAGGCCTTTGCAGCCTGTCGCTTTGCCAGCTTTGTTTGCTCATCAAAACAAAATCTATCAGTCTCTCTTTCCTAATCTTATCTGTCTGTCTGTCTATTGTATTTATATACCGCTTTTGAACTAAAAAGTTCCCAAAGTGATTTCCAAAGAAAATGAAAATGGACACCTTTGAAATCTCCTTCCCTCGGTCTGCTCCAGGGCCAGGTCTTCACATGTTTCTGTTATCAGGAAGGTTCTGCTCCATATGAGATTTTACCCCCAGATCAAGCAAGGGGAGACGGGCTGTCCTTGTCCTAGATCAGACCATGTTTGGGGAGTCATGCAGGGAGTTCCAATTCCACCTTCTTCAAAGTCAGGCCCATCTCACCCTGACTGGTAGGAGTGCTCCAGGGATTCATGCAGGGACACTTCGCGACCCTCCCTAGAGCTGGTGACAAGAGGTCGATCCTGGTGTCTCTTCTTTGCAAAGCAGATTTGGGACCCCAGAGATGTGGCTCCCCCAGTGAGTCCTGCTCAGGTGGTGGAGAGGCAGGAAAGGCTGCTTCCTCTTTCTCCTTGCCTGTTGCTCAGTCTCCCTGTGAGGAGGAGGAGGGAGCAGTTTTCCTTCAGGCTGAGGCTTCCCTTCCATGGGCTGCCAGGTGGAGGAAAAGAACATAGCCATTTTCACCTCAACTGCCAGATTCTCAACTTGTGGCTCCTTCCAGATTACTTGAGCATTTGAGACTGGACTCAAATAAGGCCAGTTGGGGGTCCCACGGTCTCTTCCACAGCAGAGTTCAAAGAAGTTGCCCCCCCCCCCCGCATTCCTTTCTGGGGGTGGGAAGCAGCCTAGAGACAGGTCTGCTTGGAAAGCCTGGAGGTTTTGTGTTGGGAGGAGCTCATCTTCTTCTTTCCTTCCCAGAGGAATGTCCCAAACCGGCCTTCCTGTCCCAGCTGGAAGAAGGAGAGGATGTGTTTTCCCAGGAAGAGGAGAACTCAGCAGGTAACCTGCATGTGCCTGAGACCCGGGAGCTTCAGAGGGTGCTGTGGTGAAGGGGGAACCTTCCTCACCAAAGTCCGCTTTGTTCCTCTCCCCCATCCTGCCACGCAACCTCTGGAAAGACCAGGACAATAGCTTGGCTGAGCCACAGACTGAAAGTGGCCATTCATTGGCACCCTCTTCAACCCCTCTGTCTGCTCTCGCCCAAGCAAAGTCAGACCTTTGTCCATCCAGCTCATGCCATCTACCCACACCTCTTGTTTCTCCAACACATCATCCTCGTGCTTCTGTCCTATTCTGGTTCCACAGTGGTGAAGCCATGTCAGTGGCTCAGATGTGCCTCATCAGGTTTCACATATGTATCTGCCCAGCGCAGTGGTTCCTTTGGGGCAAGGGAACCTCTGCCTTATCCTGTGCAGGCTCAGATCCCTGGAGCAGAGGCGTGAATGGAGGTTGTGGGAATTATGCCTGGAGACCACACTGAGGGATATGACACAGGACCATGTACAGGGACTGTGGACCTCAGCTTCCTTACACCCCGTAGTACACCTGTCTGCTTGAACCTCATCCTGGCCCATCTGCTTGCTACTGATGGCCAATCAGGGCCACATAGCTGTGGAACTGGGCACTGCCTACTCAGTGCTTAAGGATGTTGGGGATACTATTTCTCCTTCTTCTCCAGGACCTTCTCTTCTGTCCCTTTTCTTTGTCTCCTTTTGTGTAGAACAGCATGGTTGAAATTGAGGTTTGATGGAGTCCTGTTATTAAACTGAGGCTATAGTGAGACCTGATCCAATCCAGAGATGTGCCTTCTCTGATTTGAAGTTTGGGGTGAACTGTTCCTCTGGGTTCTGTTGTTTCTTAGGGCTGATGTTCACCTAGCATTCATGGCTCTTCCACTAACCCTTCCCGCATGCTCTTTCCACAGAGTTAGTTTTGGGGCTGATGAGAAGAGGGATAAGCCAGTCCCAGTTCCCTGTAGCTTTGCTTTAGATCATGGGCTGAGAAGAGATGTGGTGATGGGATGTGGGAGCCGTCCATACAACTGCAAAGGCTCCCACTTGCTCAGCCGCTGACCTACCCCTTAAGCTGGGATGAATCTCCTGTATCTTTTCCTTTCCTCAGACATGCATAGATATTGTTTTTATCATGATAAAAAAGATGGGAGAGAAAATTAGGCTGAGCTGAGTGTTGTCTACAGGCCATTTACAAGAGAATGAATGAATCCCTCCTGGGAAAGCCCCACTGAGCAAAACAGCATTTATGAGACCCTCATGTGAGATTAAAACCCCCCAATCTGGTGCCTTCATCACTGAACATACTCCAGCAGGCCTAGCAAAGAGGCCTCCATCCTGTTCCCGTGGATGTTTGGGAGGCTGGCTCATGTCTCTGCACTGGCCTATCACCCCAAGGAGTGGCACAGAAGTGTCTTATGGCACTTTTGTGACCCTTCCAGGCCAACTCGGGACTTGTGCCAGCCTAGCTGATTGCAACCTGAAAGCACAACCCAGAGTGCTCCTTGCAATTAATGCATGTCTACTCAGACGTAAGTCTCATTATAATGATACGGATTAGAATGTCTTCTTGGGCAGGTAAGTATGTACAGGATTGCAGCCTCAGTCAGTGAGCAGGGCTGGGATCCTGTGCGTAATTTCCTGGGAGTCAGTGCCATTGAAGGCTTTGGGGTTTATGTCTAAATCTACCTCCGTAGCAGTGTATTTATAGGTTCCAGTTCTCTCTTTTGCTGCTCATCCAGCTTCTCTCTCTCTTCCAGGAAGCAATGAACGAGGCAGTGAGGATCGGACGGAGGCATGTGGGCTGTCACCGGAAACAACTATGTGTGACATAGAGGAAGAAACCATTAGAGAAAGGGACGGATCAGGGAGGAGGAAGGGAAGCCCAGCACTTGGATGGAGGACCAAAGCTGTTCTTTCTCAGGATGAGAACCTTCCACAAACCCAGATCCAGAAGAAAAGTCCCAAAGGGAAGAAGAGGCAGGAGTGTCCATTGCACAGGGAAGCCAACGGTTCTGTCTCAGACATCAAGAAACCCAGCAAAGTTTCAGGAGAGAACATCCACCCAAGAGAAGAAGCTGCCCATGAAGACAGATCCCAGGAGCAGGAGGAAAGCCAGAGAGAGAGGTGGAGAAATCACTCTGGTGCTCATCATGGCAGGGATTCAAAGATTATCCCAGTTGATCCCGAAAAAGAAACTGGAAAGAAAAAGGAAAAACACTCTCCATGTGGAAAGACCTTCAGCAGTAAGTCAGAACTGAGAAAACATCAACGTACAGGAGAGAAGCCATATAAATGCTTGAATTGTGGAAAGTGTTTCAGTAGGAGCAATTGCCTCTCTTCGCATTCTAGAACCCACACTGGGGAGAAACCCTATAAATGCTTGGAGTGTGGAAAGAGCTTCAGTAAGAAATCAAACTTGGCTTTCCATCAAAGAGTCCACACAGGGGATCAACCCTATCAATGCTTGGAGTGTGGAAGGAGCTTCAGTCGCAGCTCACAACTGACTTCCCATCAAAGAAGCCACACTGGGGAGAAACCCTATGAATGCCTAGAGTGTGGAAAGCGCTACATTGAAAACTCACACCTGAAAGTTCATCTAAGGAGCCACACAGGAGAGACACCATATAAATGCTTGGAGTGTGGAAAGGGCTTCAGGGAGAGCTCACGCCTTGTTTTGCATCGAAGAATCCACACAGGGGAAAAACCCTATAAGTGCTTGGAGTGTGGAAAGAGCTTCTGCCAGAAGTCAGGTTTGACTGTGCATCTAAGAATCCACACGGGGGAGAAACCCTATAAGTGCTTGGAGTGTGGAAAGAGCTTCTGCCATAAGTCAGGTTTGACTGTGCATCTTAGAATCCACACAGGGGAGAAACCCTATAAGTGCCTGGAGTGTGGAAAGAGCTTCTGCCAGAAGTCAGCCTTGACTGGGCATCTAAGAATCCATCTAAGAACTGACTTCCCGTCACAGAATCCACATGGGGGAGAAACCCTATAAATGCTTGGAGTGCGGAAAGAGCTTCAGTCAGAACTCTCATCTAACTCGGCATCAAAGAACCCACAGTATGAATTCTTTGAGCGTGGCATGACTTCAGTCAGAGAAGGAACTTCCCTCCACATCCAATATCACCACAAGGGGTTTCTGTACTGCTGTGCGATATAATTGTGACTTTTTTCAAATATAGTGATAGAAAAGAACAATTCCTACATTAACCTTAGGAAATATTAACAATACTTCCTTATCCAGTAACATCATTAGAAGCAGGGCTGTAGCCAGGAGTGTTGAAGTGGGGGGACAACGGTTTTAGGGGGGGCAATTATGTCAATTATATATACTGGTGTATATCTGTACAATATAACAATTTGCATCGAATAAATGGATTTTTATTTCTTTACATAGAAGTAACATGCAACGTATCTTTTCATTTTGCACACCACCTCAATGCACAGGCCTCCATCCCTACAAAAATACAAAGGCCAAGAAAAAGCTCCAGATCCCATGTGGCCCCCTATATGTAAGGATTTTTCACACATATAGTACACATTCATCACACATGCCTTGCATTCAATGAACTTTAAAAGCCATGGAAAGGCTCCAGATGATCCCACGTGGTCCCTCAACAGGTAAGGATTCCGCTGCTCCTCCAAGCAAGCATTAAATTTAAAAATGTGTCTGAAAGCAGAAACCCATCCAGAAATCCAAAGAGAAGATTTCTCCCCATCCTATTCTCCTCACCCTACTCATCACCCCAACATCAATAGCTTTGGAATAATTTATTTGCATGATCCAGAACAGAGCATTCTCTATCACCAACTGATGCCAGAAGACCAGAGATGAGAAGCAGGCTCTAGGACCCTGCAGTCGGACAGGGACCCTTGGAAGGATAGGGCAGCCAGCAGGCTTAGTTGTCCCCCTTGTAATGCAAAAGGGGATTTCTGATGACCCCTTGGAAATCCTTGACCTGACCTGATTGGACCAGACTGCCTGTAGTGAACACCCAGGGAACACAAACCAAAATTAAAGGTATCCATTTGAAGGATGAGAGGCTGAACTAACCAGGACAGGTCTGTGAAAGACGCTAGGTGGGGCAGGGTGCCTGCTCCTAGAGAGGCAACACCCATAGTGCCCCCTAGCTATGGCCCTGACTAGAAATATGTGAAATTGTGTGGACCACACCAGGTGACCAACTCAGCCTGGATGACAACACTGGCCAAAACTGAAAATCATGGTTTTCTCAATGATGGTCCACACAAATAAAACATTATATGTGACTTATTATCTGTGGTGTGAAAATGGGAGGAGGTCCATGCTCTACGCACTGAGCCATATTATTCATAAGACTGGCTAGGCTGAAGTGTAAAAGTCACACAGGGAGCAGAAGCTTGTCAACTTTGGGAGATGCACCACTGAGACCTGTGCCCTATGGCTCCAAGGCTTAAAGGCACTTCCTCTCTAAGCTGAGCTGTACCAGTGACTCAATGGCTTGTACCAGTTGCGCATGGGGGGAAGTTGCGCATGAGGGGGATGTTGCGCATGGGGGACTGATGTGCCGTGGGGGATGGTGTACAGGGGAATTTTACTCCCGCAACATGGTTACGCTTTCGCTAGTAGACCCATTAAGGGAGACTCATTGGAAAAATGTTTGGGATGCTTTGATGAGGCAGGGCAGAGAACATGGTATTTTTCTATTTGGTCCCAATAAAACATCTTAAACGACATTGTTGTTTTGATTTGTAAAGAATAACATTAGTCACCATAACGAGTCCTTCGCCTGACAGAAGCTGTTCTGAATGGGTTCTGTATCGATACGAGTGAAAGCAGAACAAGAAGTCCAGGTTCACCAAACAGAGGAAAACAGTCTTTACGTGGAATCCGTGACATGTCCAAGGCTGTATCTCTTCTAGATTCAGAACTTAGGCTTTGCGGATGGTTAGCAATACCTGCAACGATATCACGGTAGAGAATGTCTCCCAGCAAGACTCAGGACTTCTCTGGAATATCACCAGGCTTTGAGGCCTCAGTAGGCATCTCACTGGGCATCTCCAGCCTCACCAGCCTCCGATCCTGTCAGGGCTCCACACAAGCACAGGCTGAGCCAGATGCTCACAGAACCCGCACTGAACAGTTGGCTAGCAATGAGGGGGGCTGAGGAGCCTCCTTTTCCTCAGACGCTGCCCCCTCCCATTAATTTGGGTTTGGTGACTCTTCTCTGGCCCAGGCAGACTCTGGAGACCTGTCAGCTGAAAGAGAGGGTATCAGGACGGCACCAGTCCTGTGCTGGCCTGGGGGTGTCACAAAAGTGCCACAAGGCTCTTCTGGGACACTCCTGGGAGCCTTAAGGCCAGTGAACATATATGTGCTGGCCTCCCCAAGAGTGTCAGCACATGTCCCCCCACACCACCACGGGAATGGGAAGACGGGGACCCTCCTGAGGGAGGTTTGGACCAGTGCACAGACATGTCCTGGTGTCTCCACACCACCATGGGAATGGGGTGTGTTTGTGTGAGTTGTGCCAGCCTCAAGGGGGTGGGATGGCACTCTCAGTTTCTCCACAGTCCCAGGCACCTTCGCTTCAGGCCCACGTTTGGAGCTGAAGCCCAGAACAGGCTCTCCCCAACGGCAGAGAGCTGTCCTGAGGCCTGAACCCTCTGAAGGAGGGAAGGGGTTTTGCGTTGCACCTACCCTGAGGGGCTGGGGTGGCTGGAGGGGAGAGTGAGACCGTCACCCCAACTGAGTGCTGGATGTGCCTGCTGAGCAGCTCCCCATCATCCTGCCCAGCAACCCAAGCAAGACGTGGCACAACTTCTGGGGACATCCTGACTACTAGTTGGGGTGGAGGAAGCAGGGGTGGCCGGCTGGCTCTCTGGGGCAATAGTCCCAAGATAAGAGGAGTCCTGCTGGATCAGGGCCCAATTAGTCTAGCTTCCTTTGCCTTGTGGTGGTGCACCTGGAAGCATCCAAGAAACTCAGCAGCCGGATCTACTTCCCCCTGGCAGTAGCTCTCCCAAAGGGGATCCTTCTCAGCCCCAGAACAAGATGGACCTGGGCTCCCATCTGCTCCTCCATGGCAGTCAGACCCAAGACCAAGAGCAAGGCCAGTTGCCTTCCAGCTGGACACCTTCTCGATGAGTGTGACCATCTCTCCCCTTTTTTCATGACATGTCCTCTCTTTAGACTTGGATCCTAGAAAGAATATTCCCCTGACCTGATCTGCCCTTGCTTTTTCAGCCTTTGGCTGCAATCCTAAACACACTTCCCTGAGTGTAACCCCCATTGAACACAACAGGACTTCCTTGAGAGTAGAGGGGCCATGCTTAGGATTGCCCCCTTTGTCTTTCTAATCCTTCCCTGATGGGTGTGCTTCAGGTTCCTTTTGTTCCAGCAGAGAATGGGGGAGGGAAGGGGGTCCCATTCAGAATTAGGGCCATCTCCAGCTCCTTCTCCATTCCCCTCCTCTGCAGGCACCACTTCCAGTCTCTGTAAGTAGAGAATATTTTTTATATTCTGGATCACAATAATTCCTACAAGATTTTTGTGCTGGGGGAGAAATGCTTCATTAATTTAATGCTTGCTGGGGGGGGGGGGGGGGCAGAGAAATCCTACCTGTTGTGGGACCACCTGGGAAAAGGGGCCCTTTCTTGGCTTTGAGAACTGAATGCAGGACTTCTTCACTGCCCTCCTTTTTGCTGATGAACCTTCAATAGTTGCAGGTAATAAATTATATGTAGCAGTTTTAAATTGAATAGTAATATAGTGTTTAACCAAATGAAAACAAAATACCTGAGTGCTTTTGGCTTTTACTTTGTCATGTCCTACATTTTCCTGGAGTGTCCTACATCTGGGGGGGCTTGTCCTCTTTTGAAGTTATGAGATATGGTCACCCTGCATGTAGGCACACATATGCATGTCTCTCCCCACATCTGTGATGAATTGTGTTTTTCCTTTGGACAGGGTAACCATAAGTGCCTCCTCAAAATGTAGGACACCTAAGAAAAATGTAGGACATAAAAATTCATATATATTACTTTCATGTATTTAATTTAAACACTGTTGCCTGTTCTTAAATTTCAAAGTATTATTTGGGATTTATATTTACTGCATATTTGTGTATTACACAAATTATATTATATTTATTGCATATTTGTGTATTACAAGAATGCTTCAAGCTGCCTGCTTACAAGGAAAAGGTGACACTGAAATTTTTCCAGGACAAAGGGCTACAATGTAGGACATGTTTGGGACATGCCTTGTTCCTGGGAGAAAAAATCTTCATTGCCCTTCTTTTCCTTGTGAGCAGGCAGCACTTAGCCTTCTTGTAATTCAGATATATATATAGTCAGTATACTGTATATAAATCTGAAGTCACCCAAACTGCTGGGCCTAGAAGCATGAAATATGGGGAGGGTGTCCCTTCTGTGCCATCAACACCCACCAGGAACCCATGTGGAGAAATTTAACCCTTAAGGGGCTGAAAAGGGGTGTTTTTGTCCTATACTTAACATGGAAGACTGACCAACATCCAGCCAATTTGGTGCTCAGACCCTGGTGCACTAGAAGGGATGTTATTGAGAGGAAGGGGTTGCACGGGGGGGGGGGGGGGATGATGCGCATAAGGGGGTTGATGCGCATGGGGGGATTTTATGAGTGGGCGGATGTTGCTCATGGCAGGATGTTGTGCATGGGGGAATGTTGCGCATGGAGGGTTGATGCGCATGGGGGGTTGATGCTCAATAGGGGGATGGCATATAATGTGATCTTTTTCCAGGACAGGTTCTGAGTTTTGCCTTTGGGTCCTGAAAATAAATCTTAATTCTCCTCTTTGTCATTGTGATCAGGCTCCATAGAACCTTCTGGTTATTACGATGTATGGTCACCCTGCTCCCCCCAAACTGTAAGACAACCTATAAACTGTAGGACATGACAAAATAAATGCTAAGAACACCATGTACTGCTTTCATGTGATGAATTTAACACGATCAGTGCAATCGTATTCATGTCTACACAGAAGTCAGTTCCATTGCGTTCGGTGGGGCTTACTCCCAGGAAAGTGCTCTTAAGATTGCAGCCTTTTACTTATTACTAAATTTAAAACTATTACATATAGGCTCCAATCCTATACACCAGGGGTGTCCAGACTTTCAACTTGAGGGTTCCTGGACCTTTAAGAATTGTATTGAGGAGGGAATTTCAGCAGGTGCAGCTTCTCCTCTCACAGACCTACAGCTGCAGAAATTTCCTCTTGTTAAAGGTCCAGGAGCCCTAAAGTTAAAGGTCTGGAGATCCCTGCTCTAGGACTTTGTCTAAACTCTTTTTAAAGGCCTGGATACCACATGTCATCACCACATCCTGTGGCAGGGAGTTCCACAGACCAACTGCATGCTGGGGAAAGAAATATTTTCTTCTGTCGATCCCGACCCTCCCAACATTCAGTCTGAGTGGCTGTTCCCTCGTTCGGGTGTGATGTGGGACTTTGCTGGGACTGTCTCTTGGCCTCAGAGGGTAACCTTCTGCCTGCTGCCCCGGAGCTGTTGTACCTCCCCTACTGAGGGAAAAATAACCTGCCTCTAGCTCAGGGGTCAGGGAACTTTTTTACCTTTTACCCCAAAATAGATTTAGATATGCTGACATTACCCCCTGATATGCCAGCATTACCCCCACAAACCCTGCATCTATCCCTACCCTAGTGTCCCTTGCTTCCCCTATATTGTTCCATCACCCCCAGGAACTTCCTTTCCCCCCATTTGGGGTAATGTACCCCTGTTCCCTGACTCTAGCTGCTTGGCTCTGCCTGTCGCTCTGTCATAATGTGTTTACCCTCTGGGGGGAGCTCAGGGGAAGGAAGGTGACCCGGAGTGTGGCCATTATTAGTAGAGTGAGGGGTCATGGAAGATATGGTGGGAGGGGTCCTGTAGTCCGTAACAGAAGGAGACAGACTGTCCCTCTTTCTTGCCCTCCCCTCAACCCTCTGACCTTAGGCAGCCTGAGCAACAGTCCCCCTCGTTCCGGGGGCCTGCTCTTTAAGTAAAACGCTCTTTAAGTGAAGCGGATTTTCCCATAGGTAATAATGGAAACTCAGGTGGTTGGTTCCACAACCCCCAAAATATTCATCTAAAAATAGTAAGTGGATGTAAAAATGATGACAAAACACTGGAACTGAATTCAAAACATGCATTCAATGTGCATGATCCTATGAAGTCTACTTAAGCTGCAATCCTAAAGACACTTTCCTGGGAGTAAGCCCAAATTAACACAATGGGGCTTACTTCTGGGTAGACATGGTTAGGAGGCTGCAATCAAAGACACTTTCCTGGGAGGCTTACCTGCGTTGCTGCTGGAGGTTCAAGGTGGCCAGTGGGGGCAATTGGGGGCAGATAGGGGCAGCTGCTTCTGTCACCCCCAGGCAACTGCCCCCAAGTTGGGGGCAGTTAGAGGCAGCAGCTCTGGCTGGCAGCTCTTTAAAAGAGCCTCCGCATGGAGCGTCACGGCTGCATAGCACGCATGCCCATAGCATGATTGCTTGTTAAGTGAAGCAGAACTTGTTATGTGAAGCAAGATTTCTTGGAAATTTATACTTGTTATGTGAAATGCTTAGAATCATAGAATCATAGAGTTGGAAGGGACCCAATAGGTCATCTAGTCCAACCCCCTGCCTGCAGCAGGAAATCACCCTAGAGCATCCCCGACAGGTGCTCGTCGAGCCTATGCTTGAAGATCCCCAGTGAGGGAGAGTCCACCACCTCCTTTGGCAATCTCTTCCACTGCCGAACCGCCGGAACCATCAGGAATTTTTTCAGTATATCCAACCGTAATCTCCTCTCTTGCAGTTTGTACCCATTGGTTCTAGTTCTGCTTTCAGAAGCAGCCATGAACAAATGAGCCCCTTCCTCCCTATGACAGCCCTTCAGGTATCTGAAGAGGGCAATCAGGTCTCCCCTCAGCCTCCTCTTCTCCAGGCTGAACATCCCAAGTTCCCCCAACCTTTCCTGGTAGGGCTTCCCTTCCATCCCACTGATCCTTCTTGTTGCTCTCCTCTGGACTTGCTCCAGTTTGGCTGCGTCTTTCTTCAAGTGAGGTGCCCTGAACTGAACACAGGACTCAAGGTGAGGTCTGACCAATGCTGAATAAAGAGGAACTAGAACTTCTCGTGAGTTGGAAGCTCCAGTCCTCTTAATGCAGCCTAAAATGGCATTTGCCTTCTTTGCAGACACATCACATGCTGACTCATGTTCAGCTTGTGATCCACGGCGACTCCAAGATCCCGCTCACATGTTGTGCTGCCAAGCCAAGTATCCCCCATTTTATACCTGTGTTTTTGGTTTTTATTTCCTAAGTGCAGAACCTTGCACTTCTCCCTGTTGAAATTCATTCTATTTGTTACAGCCCAGGATTCCAGTTTATCCAGATCCTCCTGGAGGTTTCTTCTTCTTCTGTTGTGTTTGCTACTCCTCCCAGCTTGGTGTCATCCATAAATTTGATCAGACTCCCCCTTATCCCTTCCTCCAAGTCATTGATAAAAATGTTAAAGAGAACCGATCCCAAGACAGAGCCTTGGGGGACCCCACTTGAAACCGATCTCCAGGTTGATGCAGACACATTTACTAAAACCCTTTGAGTGCGGCCATCGAGCCAGTTGCGGATCCACCTAACAATTGCCCCGTCTAGCCCATATTTTTCCAACTTCCCAATTAAAATGTCATGTGGTACCTTGTCAAATGGTTTGCTAAAGTCAAGATAAATGACATCCACAGCATTGCCATGTCCAGTAAGCTCGTAACCCCATCAAAAAAGGAGATCAGATTTGTCTGGCAAGATTTATTCTTGGTAAATCCATGCTGGGTTTTTTTGATCACCGAGTACTTGTCTAGATGTGCCCAAATTGTGTGTTTTATGATTTGCTCTAATATCTTGCCCAGGATTGAAGTCAAACTGACTGGTCTATAATTTCCCGGGTCTTCTTTTTTCCCCTTCTTAAAGATTGGGACTACATTTGCCCTCTTCCAGTCCAGGCACTTCTCCACTCCTCAAGGGTTTCTCAAAGATGATCGACAGAGGCTCTGCAAGGACATCTGCCAGTTCCTTAAGAACTCCAGGATGCAGCTCATCCGGTCCAAATGACTTGAATTCATTTAGGCCAGTTAAGTGGTTCCGAACCAGTTCTCTGTCAATCTTAATCTGCTGTTCTGCACCATCCATGTTTTCATTACCTCTTTGGGGATGTAAACACATCCCCGAATCAGTCAATGATCCCGCACCCCCATTTTCACAGCCCTCCTTCCGAGAACAGACCGATGCAAAGTAGGAGTTGAGCAGCTCTGCCTTCTCCTGGTTTCCAGACACCTGCTGTCCATCCTTGTCCAAGAGCAGCCCCAGCCCCTCGTCTCTCCTCCTGTTCCTTTAGGCATATCTAAAGAAGCTCTTTTTGTTATCTTTGACTCCCCTGGCCAGCCTCAGCTCAGACTGAGCTTTAGCATCCCTGACCCCCTCCCTACAGGACCGGGCTGTCTGCCTGTACTCCTCCCTGGTGATCTTTCCAGTCTTCCACTCCCTATACTTCTCTTTCTTTAACTTCAGCTGATCCCCAAGTTGCCTGTGGAGCCAACCTGGTTTTTTCAGCATTTTCCCCCCTTTCTTTTTCATGGGAATTGTTTCTGACTGTGCTTGTAGAAGCTGCCTCTTAAGGAGCTCCCACCCATCTTGGGCCCCTTTCCCCATTAGATCATCAACCCATGGGATCCCACCTATGACTCCTCTAAGCCTGTTGAAATCAGCTTTCCTGAAATCCAACATATAAGTTTCACTCTGCACTCTTTTTATTTCCCACATTATTCTAACTTCCAGCAGCTCATGATCGCTTTCCCCTAAAGTTCCCACTATGTTGACCTGATCAACCAGTTCTTCACAATTTGTTAAGATCAGGTCAAGGATGGCCCCTCCCCTTGTCGTTTCCTCCACCTTCTGGACCATGAAGTCATCTTCCAGGCCCATCAGGAATCTACTGGAGCTTCCATGCTTGGCTGAGTTTGTCTCCCAGCAAATGTCTAGATAGTTAAAGTCCCCCATTACTACTACCTCATATTTCCTTGCAACGCTTGTTATGTGAGGTGCTTGTTATGAGAGGTACTACTGTAATTTAAAAGGGAAAAGAGCATCTCCCTATCCATTCTATCCATTCCTTTCATAATTTTGTAGAATTAATCATAATTAATAGTTAGTCATAATGAACCACCCAAAATATTTCTCTATGTGAAATTGGGTTGAATTACAGGTCTTTGATTTCCCACACCTACCCTTTCATTTTGTACACCAGCATAGATGGTTGGCATAATTGCCAATCCCCCCCATTTTTTTGCCCTCCTACTTCTACAATCCTGGCTACAGCCCTGGCCAATGGAAAAATTCATCCCGGGTGACAAGGTGGGCATGATGTGGCATCTCCATATCTTCATCGGAGAATGTGCCTTAGCCTAATTCCAGCACTGCAGGGCTCTTCTTTGGTTCTTCAGCCAGTCCTTGGCTGTCCTTCATCTCAGCTCAGAGGCAAGTGGTTAAGGGTTAAGTGGACCATCTCCAGATTCCTAGAAATTTCACTTCCTCCTCCCCCCCCCAGCCTGTGTTTGGAGTCTCATTCCCCCCTCTCCCTTCTCCCTCCCTTCCATGAGGTCAGAACCAGAGCTGTGGAGCAAATGGGAAGGGAGTGTCCAGTTGCAGGTGGAAGTGAAGTGCAGAATGGGATGAAAAGTGAACCTTTTCCCAATGTGTTTGTCTCCTGCAGAGGTCCCAGGATGGCACTGAGACAGCGATCCAGAGGATCTCCTTGGCATGGAGGGGAATCAGCAGCTATGCCTCTCTCCCAGGTATGGGGCCGATGGTTGAAGATGGTCCTGGAACTTATACTGGCCTAATGGGGGGTTCGGATTAGAGTCCAAGTCACATCACAGGCCTAGTTTGTCAAATATACTGCAGGAAATACCCATTTGCTCCCACCTTCATTAAACTTCTCGCACTGGGAGCAGCTGAGTAGGAGGATATGATGTTTAAAGGGTGGGACAGTTTTAGTGACATGAGACTATGTATTCCTTGCAGGGTCAGGTATCCTTCGAGGAGGTGGCCGTGCACTTCACGAAGGAGGAGTGGGCTCTGCTGGATCCAGGGCAGAAGGCTCTCTACAGGGACGTCATGCTGGAGAACTACCAGATGGTGGCCTCTGTGGGTAAGGACAACCCTTGGCCCTGGTGGGCAAGAAGCAAAGGGTGGAGTTGCCCTCTTTGTGTGTCTCACTCTCAGGATTGCACCAAAGAAACGGGTCATGTGGAGCTGGAATTGGTCCCCTGAAATGTCAGCCTCTGCCCCATCTGGCATCACTGAGTGCCTTCCAGGACTTGTTCTTCCCTGCCTGATTTTGCACCAACTGCCCATCTCGTGGGGAAGAAGGGATAATTTCTCTCTCCTGCTCAGGTGGTGGAGAGGCAGGAAAGGCTGCTTCCTCATGCTCCTTGCCTGCCGCTCAGTCTCTCTGTGAGGAGGAGGAGGGAGCAGTTCTCCTTCAGGCTGAGGCTTCCCTTCCATGGTCTGCCAGGTGGAGGAAAAGAACGTAGCCGGTTTCACCTGAACTGCCAGATTCCCAACTGGTGGCTCCTTCAGATTTCTTGAGCGTTTGAGTCTGGACTCAAATCAGGCCACATTGGGGATCCCACAGCCTCTTCCGCAGCAGAGTTCAAAGAGGTTGCCCCCCAGGCATTCCTTTCTGGGGGTGGGAGGCAGCCTAGAGACAGATCTGCTTGGAAAGCCTGGATGTCGGAAAGAGCTCATCTTCTTCTTTCCTTCCCAGAGAAATGTCCCAAACCAGCCTTCCTGTCCCAGCTGGAAGAAGGAGAGGGTGTGTTTTGTCAGAATCTCGAGGAAAAGGAGAACTCAGCAGGTAACTGAGACCCGGGCGCATCATAGGGTGGTGTGGTGAAGGGGGAGCCTTCCTCACCATCTCTGCTCCCCACACTCAGTGCCATTGAAGGCTTTGGGGTTAATGTCTAAATCTACCTCCGTAGCAGTGTGTTTATAGATTCCAGTTCTCTCTTGCGCTGCTCATCCAGCTTCTCTCTCTCTTCCAGGAAGCAATGAACGAGGCAGTGAGGAACGGACGGAGGCGTGTGGGCTGTCACCGGAAATAACTGTGCATGAGGTAGAGGAAGAAACCATTAGAGAAAGAGAAGGATCAGGGAGGAAGAAGAGAAGTCCAGCACTTGGATGGAGGACCAAAGCTGTTCTTTCTCAGGATGACAACCTTCCACAAACCCAGATCCAGAAGAAAAGTCCCAAAGGGAAGAAGAGGCAGGAGTGTCCATTGCACAGGGAAGCCATCGGTTCTGTCTCAGACATCAAGAAACACAGCAAAGTTTCAGGAGAGAACATCCACCCAAGAGAAGAAGCTGTCCATGAAGACAGATCCCAGGAGCAGGAGGGAAGCCAGAGAGAGAGGTGGAGAAATCACTCTGGTGCTCATCATGGCAGGGATTCAAAGATTATTCCAGCTGATCCCGAAAAAGGAACTGGAAAGACAAAGGAAAAACACCCTCCATGTGGAAAGACCTTCAGCAGTAAGTCAGGATTGAGAAAACATCAACAGACTCATACAGGAGAGAAGCCATATAAATGCTTGGAGTGTGGAAAGAGCTTCAGTGATAGCTCCTATCTGACAACGCATCGAAGAATCCACTCAGGGGAGAAACCCTATAAATGTTTGGAGTGTGGAAAGAGCTTCCGCTGGATTGTCAGCCTCAAATCTCATAAATTCTCCCACTCTGGGACAAGCCCATACAAATGCTTGGAGTGTGGAAAGTGTTTCAGTCAAAAAGGAAACTTCACTAAACATAAACGAACCCACAAAGGTGAGAAACCCTATAAATGCTTGGACTGTGGAAAGAGCTTCAGTGATAGCTCCTATCTGACACTGCATCGAAGAATCCACACAGGGGAGAAACCCTATAAATGTTTGGAGTGTGGAAAGAGCTTCAATTGGATTGATGGCCTGAAATCTCATAAATTCTCCCACTCTGGGACAAGCCCATACAAATGCTTGGAGTGTGGACAGTGTTTCAGTCACAAAGGAAACTTCACTGTACATCAAAGAAGGCACACAGGGGAAAAACCCTATAAATGTTTGGAGTGTGGAAAGAGCTTCAGCAGGATTGATTACCTGAATTCTCATAAATTCTCACACTCTGGGAAAAATGCATACAAATGCTTGGAGTGTGGAAAGTGTTTCATTCACAAACGAAACTTCACTAGACATCAAAGAACCCACACAGGGGAGAAACCCTATAAATGCTTGGACTGTGGAAAGAGCTTCATTGATAGCTCCTATCTGACAATGCATCGAAGAATCCACACAGGGGAGAAACCCTATAAATGTTTGGAGTGTGGAAAGAGCTTCAGCAGGATTGATAGCCTGAAATCTCATAAATTCTCCCACTCTGGGACAAGCCCATACAAATGCTTGGAGTGTGGACAGTGTTTCAGTTACAAAGCAAGCTTCACGGTACATCGAAGAAGGCACACAGGGGAAAAACCCTATAAATGTTTGGAGTGTGGAACGAGCTTCAGTAGGATTGATAGCCTGAAATCTCATAAATTCTCCCACTCTGGGACAAGCCCATATAAATGCTTGGAGTGTGGAAAGTGTTTCAGTCACAAAAGAAGCTTAACTGAACATAAAAGAACCCACACAGGGGAGAAACCCTATAAATGCTTGGAGTGTGGAAAGAGCTTCAGTAGGATTGATAGCCTGAAATCTCATAAATTCTCCCACTCTGGGACAAGCCCATACAAATGCTTGGAGTGTGGAAAGTGTTTCAGTCACAAAGGAATCTTCACTAAACATAAAAGAAGCCACACAGGGGAGAAACCCTATAAGTGCTTGGAATGTGGAAAGAGCTTCAGAAAGAGTGATAGCTTGAATTCTCATAATTTATTGCACTCTGGGACAAGGCCATACAAATGCGTGGAGTGTGGAAAGTGCTTCATTCGGAGATCAAGCCTAACTGTGCACCATAGAAGGCACACAGGGGAGAAACCTTATGAATGTTTGGAGTGTGGAAAGAAGTTCTGTGAGAGATCAGCCCTGACTATGCATTTCAGAATCCATACTGGGGAGAAACCATATAAATGTTTGGAGTGTGGGAACAGCTTCAATCGGAAATATCACCTAACGCGGCATCAAAGAACCCACAAAATGCATCCTTTGAGCATGGAATGACTTGGAGCGCCATTATCAGTACTCGTGTATATCTGTACAATATGACAATTTGCATAGAATAAATGCCTCTTTGTTTGCATAGAAGTAACACGCGACTTATCTTTTCATTTTGCACACCACGACAATACACAGGCCTCCATCCCTACAAAAGTACAAAGGCCAAGAAAATGCCCCAGATGATCCCATGTGGTACCTGAACAGGTAAGGATTCCGCTGCCCCTCCAAGCAAGCATTACATTTAAAAATGTATCTGAAAGCAGAAAGATTTTTCCCCACCCCACTCCACTCCCCACATCAATAACTCTGGAATAATTCATTAGCACAATCCAGAATAGAGCATTCTCTAACTATGGCCAACTGATGCCAGAAGACCAGAGATGAGAAGCAGGCTTTAGGACCATGCATGGGTTGCCCCTCCTTGGAAAGACAGAGCAGCCAGCAGGCTTAGTTCTTCCCCTTGTAATGCAAAAGGGGATTGCCCATGGCCCCTTGGCAATCCTTGACCTGAACTGATTGGACCAGACAGCCTGTAGTGAACACCCAGGGAACACAAACCAAAACTGAAGGCATCCATTTGAAGGATGAGAGGGTGAACAAACCAAGACAGGTCTGTGAAAAATGCTAGAAAAATGCCAATATTTTCTAGGTTTTCCCCAGTCACACAAATATTCTTAGGTCTATAGATAACACTGATCAAGTCCCCAACAATAGTATCAGTAAAATACCACAGACAACCAAATAGTTTAGGATCTAGCAAAACTGTATGTATAGGATCAGGCAGTTGATCAGAGTCATATACAGTCCAGGTCATCAACATTCAGTCTAGCATACAATAAAGAATAGTCAGTTCACTCCAGATATATTTACAAAGTCACAGTCCGTCAGCTCTTCTATCTCCTCTCTTATCTACCCACAAACGTGCACTGAGACATGCTCCTTTATATACACAAAGTCATATCTACATTTTTGTTCATACACCTTTAATTTGCTGATAGGATTAACACCATTGATGTCATCTGTAGGTCAACTTATTCTCTTCTGAGCTAATCCCTTTTGCAAGCATCACCTTTCACCCAGTTTCACTTCAATTTTGCTGACTCATTTTACTTTTCTTTCGTTCTTCATGTATTTACAAATACTTACAAATAAATCTAATTCCACAGGATATCATTTTTATCCTGGCTGGGGCAGGCTGCTGGCTCAGTGGGGGGCCAACACCCATACTGCCCCGCTAGCCATTTCCCTGGCTAGAAGTATGTGAAATTGTGGGGACCACACCAGGTGACCAACTCAACACGGGTGACAACACTGGCCAAAACTGTGAAAATCTTTGTTTTTTAAGTAGTGGGCCATACAAATAAAAGGTTATTTTTGACTTATTTCCTGTGACGTGAAAACGGGAGGAGGGTCCATGCTCTGCGCACTGAGCCGTATTATTCAGAAGACTGGCTAGGCTGAAGTCTAAGAGGCTTAAACGGACTTCCCATCTAGGATGAGCTGTACCAGTTACCCAAGTGAAGTTGCCATCCTAACCACAGTTTCCTGGGAGTAAATATTATTGAACACAATGGTACTTACTTCTGGGTAGACATGTTTAGGATTGCACTGTGAGCTGTACCAGTTGCGTAAATATCTGGACTCCCGTGGTTAAGTGAAACCTCTGATAACTGGAGACACCCCTCTCACCTTCCAGAGTCAAGCGGGTCCTTTTTCATGTTTATTTTCTTCATGATAGTATTTAAAAGAGAAACTATTGTAGCATTAAAACTAAAAAATACATTCAAACAAAAAGGAAAGTAAACCTGCATAGAGTGTCTCCAACACCGTAGAAATTAATCCCAAAAAGTCAAAAATGGGTTTCCCGATTTTCATAATGGTTTTTATTGGTTTCTCTTTATGGAAAGCTGTATGTTTTATTTATTTAAATTATTTATACCCCGCCTTTCTCAGCTAAGGAGCACAATCCTAACAATGTCTACTCAGAAGTAAGCCCCATTGTGTTCAGTGGGTCTTACTCCCAGGAAAGTGTCTTTAAGATTGCAGCCAAGGACTGATTCAAGAAGGCCAGCAAAAAAACCCATAAAACATCCTAAAAAGACATTTAAAAACAGTTTAAACATACGAAAAAATGTTCCGTTTCCCTCCAAAACAGTTGCAGTTAACAGTTAAGGTCATCTAAAGATTAGTTTCGCTCTAGCAGGGATTAAGAGGACTCTGTATATTCAGTACATAACTCTGGCCGCCATACCTCTCACCAGATGCACCACTGAGACCTGTGCCCTATGGCTCCAAGGCTTAAAGGCACTTCCTCTCTAAGCTGAGCTGTACCAGTGACTCAATGGCTTGTACCAGTTGCGCATGGGGGGAAGTTGTGCATGAGGGGGATGTTGCACATGGGGGACTGATGCGCATGGCGGATGTTGCCTATGGGGGTTTGATGCATATGGGGGTTGATTTGCCTGGGGGGACTGATGCTCCGTGGGGGGATGAGGGGATGAGGAGAATTTTACTCCCACAACATGGTTACGCTTTCGCTAGTAGACCCATAAAGGGAGATTCTTTGGGAAACCGTTTGAGATGCTTTGATGAGGCAGGGCAGAGAACATGGTAGTTTTCTATTTGGTCCCAATAAAACATCTTAAACGACATTGTTGTTTTGATTTGTAAAGAATAACATTAGTCACCATAATGAGTCCTTCGCCTGACAGAAGCTGTTCTGAATGGGTTCTGTATCGATATGAGTGAAAGCAGAACAAGAAGTCCAGGTTCACCAAACAGAGGAAAACAGTCTTTACGTGGAATCCGTGACATGTCCAAGGCTGTATCTCTTCTAGATTCAGAACTTAGGCTTTGCGGATGGTTAGCAATACCTGCAACGATATCACGGTAGAGAATGTCTCCCAGCAAGACTCAGGACTTCTCTGGAACATCACCAGGCTTTGAGGCCTCAGTAGGCATCTCCCTGGGCATCTCCAGCCTCACCAGCCTCCGATCCTGTCAGGGCTCCACACAAGCACAGGCTGAGCCAGATGCTCACAGAACCCGCACTGAACAGTTGGCTAGCAATGAGGGGGGCTGAGGAGCCTCCTTTTCCTCAGACGCTGCCCCCTCCCATTAATTTGGGTTTGGTGACTCTTCTCTGGCCCAGGCAGACTCTGGAGACCTGTCAGCTGAAAGAGAGGGTATCAGGACGGCCCCAGTCCTGTGCTGGCCTGGGGGTGTCACAAAAGTGCCATAAGGCTCTTCTGTGACACTCCTGGGAGCCTTAAGGCCAGTGAACATATATGTGCTGGCCTCCCCAAGAGCGTCAGCACATGTCCCCCCACACCACCACGGGAACGCGGAGACTGGGACCCTCCTGGGGGGGGGGTTGGACCAGTGCACAGACATGTCCTGGTGTCTCCACACCACCATGGGAATGGGGAGTGTTTGTGTGAGTTGTGCCAGCCTCAAGGGGGTGGGATGGCACTCTCAGTTTCTCCACAGTCCCAGGCACCTTCGCTTCAGGCCCACGTTTGGAGCTGAAGCCCAGAACAGGCTCTCCCCAACTGCAGAGAGCTGTCCTGAGGCCTGAACCCTCTGAAGGAGGGAAGGGGTTTTGCGTTGCACCTACCCTGAGGGGCTGGAGTGGCTGGAGGGGAGAGTGAGACCCTCACCCCAACTGAGTGCTGGATGTGCCTGCTGAGCAGCTCCCCATCATCCTGCCCAGCAACCCAAGCAAGACGTGGCACAACTTCTGGGGACATCCAGACTACTAGTTGGGGTGGAGAAAGCAGGGGTGGCCGGCTGGCTCTCTGGGGCAATAGTCCCAAGATAAGAGGAGTCCTGCTGGATCAGGGCCCAATTAGTCTAGCTTCCTTTGCCTTGTGGTGGTGCACCTGGAAGCATCCAAGAAACTCAGCAGCCGGATCTACTTCCCCCTGGCAGTAGCTCTCCCAAAGGGGATCCTTCTCAGCTCCAGAACAAGATGGACCTGGGCTCCCATCTGCTCCTCCATGGCAGTCAGACCCAAGACCAAGAGCAAGGCCAGTTGCCTTCCAGCTGGACACCTTCTCGATGAGTGTGACCATCTCTCCCCTTTTTTCATGACCTGTCCTCTCTTTAGACTTGGATCCTAGAAAGAATATTCCCCTGACCTGATCTGCCCTTGCTTTTTCAGCCTTTGGCTGCAATCCTAAACACACTTCCCTGAGTGTAACCCCCACTGAACACAACAGGACTTCCTTGAGAGTAGAGGGGCCATGCTTAGGATTGCCCCCTTTGTCTTTCTAATCCTTGCCTGATGGGTGTGCTTCAGGTTCCTTTTGTTCCAGCAGAGAATGGGGGAGGGAAGGGGGTCCCATTCAGAATTAGGGCCAGCTCTAGCTCCTTCTCCATTCCCCTCCTCTGCAGGCACCACTTCCAGTCTCTGTAAGTAGAGAATATTTTTTATATTCTGGATCACAATAATTCCTACAAGATTCTTGTGCTGGGGGAGAAATGCTTCTCTTTGGATAAATCATAGATGGGTTTATGATTTAAATATATTAATTTAATGCTTGTTGGGGGGGGGGGGGCAGAGAAATCCTACCTGTTGTGGGACCACCTGGGAAAAGGGGTCCTTTCTTGGCTTTGAGAACTGAATGCAGGACTTCTTCACTGCCCTCCTTTTTGCTGGTGAACCTTCAATAGTTGCAGGTAATAAATTATATGTAGCAGTTTTAAATTGAATAGTAATATAGTGTTTAACCAAATGAAAACAAAATACCTGAGTGCTTTTGGCTTTTCTTTTGTCATGTCCTACATTTTCCTGAGGTGTCCTACATATGGGGGGCTTGTCCTTTTTGAAGTTATGAGATATGGTCACCCTGCATGTAGGCACACATATGCATGTCTCTCCCCACATCTGTGATGAATTGTGTTTTTTCTTTGGACAGGGTAACCATAAGTGCCTCCTCAAAATGTAGGACACCTAAGAAAAATGTAGGATATAAAAAACTCATATATATTACTTTCATGTAGTTAATTTAAACACTATGTTGCCTGTTCTTAAATTTGAAACTATTACATGGGATTTATATTTATTGCATATTTGTGTATTACATGAATGCTTCAAGCTACCTGCTTAGAAGGAAAAGGGGGACAGTGAATTTTTTCCAGGACAAAGGGCTACAATGTAGGACATGTTTGGGACATGCCTTGTTCCTGGGAGAAAAAATCTTCATTGCCCTTCTTTTCCTTGTGAGCAGGCAGCACTTAGCCTTCTTGTAATTCAGATATATATATAGTCAATATACTGTATATAAATCTGAAGTCACTCACCCAAACTGCTGGGCCTAGAAGCATGAAATATGGGGAGGGTGTCCCTTCTGTGCCATCAACACCCACCAAGAACCCATGTGGAGAAATTTAACCCTTAAAGAGCTGAAAAGGGGTCAAGGTGTTTTTGTCCTATACTTAACATGGAAGACTGACCAATATCCAGCCAATGTGGTGCTTCCTGCCTGGTGCACTAGAAGGGATGTTATTCAGAGGAAGGGGTTGCTCTGGGGCAGGGGGTGATGCGCATAAGGGGGTTGATGCTCAATAGGGGGATGGCATATAATGTGCTCTTTTTCCAGGACAGGTTCTGAGTTTTGCCTTTGGGTCCTGCAAATAAATCTTAATTCTCCTCTTTGTCATTGTGATCAGGCTCCATAGAACCTTCTGGTTATTACGATGTATGGTCACCCTGCTCCCCCCAAACTGTAAGACAACCTATAAACTGTAGGACATGACAATAAATGCTAAGAACAACATGTACTGCTTTAATGTGATGAATTTAACACGATCAGTGCAATCGTATTCATGTCTACACAGAAGTCAGTTCCATTGCGTTCAGTGGGGCTTACTCCCAGGAAAGTGCTCTTAAGATTGCAGCCTTTTACTTATTACTAAATTTAAAACTATTACATATAGGCTCCAATCCTATACACCAGGGGTGTCCAGACTTTCAACTTGAGGGTTCCTGGACCTTTAAGAATTGTATTGAGGAGGGAACTTCAGCAGGTGCAGCTTCTCCTCTCACAGACCTACAGCTGCAGAAATTTCCTCTTGTTAAAGGTCCAGGAGCCCTAAAGTTAAAGGTCTGGAGATCCCTGCTGTAGGACTTTGTCTAAACTCTTTTTAAAGGCATGGATACCACATGTCATCACCACATCCTGTGGCAGGGAGTTCCACAGACCAACTGCACGCTGGGGAAAGAAATATTTTCTTCTGTCGATCCTGACCCTCCCAACATTCAGTCTGAGTGGCTGTTCCCTCGTTCGGGTGTGATGTGGGACTTTGCTGGGACTGTCTCCTGCCCTCAGAGGGTAACCTTCTGCCTGCTGCCCTGGAGCTGTTGTAGCTCCCCGACTGAGGGAAAAATAACCTGCCTCTAGCTCAGGGGTCAGGGAACTTTTTTACCTTTTACCCCAAAATAGATTTAGATATGCTGACATTACCCCCTGATATGCCAGCATTACCCCCACCAAACCCTGCATCCATCCCTACCCTAGTGTCCCTTGCTTCCCCTATATTGTTCCATCACCCCCAGGAACTTCCTTTTCCCCCATTTGGGGTAATGTACCCCTGTTCCCTGACTCTAGCTGCTTGGCTCTGCCTGTTGCTCTGTCATAATGTGTTTACCCTCTGGGGGGAGCTCAGGGGAAGGAAGGTGACCCGGAGTGTGGCCATTATTAGTAGAGTGAGGGGTCATGGAAGATATGGTTGGAGGGGTCCTGTAGTCCGTAACAGAAGGAGACAGACTGTCCCTCTTTCTTGCCCTCCCCTCAACCCTCTGACCTTAGGCAGCCTGAGCAACAGTCCCCCTCGTTCCGGAGGCCTGCTCTTTAAGTGAAATGCTCTTTAAGTGAAACGGATTTTCCCATAGGTAATAGTGGAAAATCAGACGATTGGTTCCATAACCCCCAAAATATTCATATAAAAATATTAACTGGATGTAAAAATGATGACAAAACACTGGAACTGAATTCAAAACATGCATTCAATGTGCATGATCCTATGAAGTCTACTTAGGCTGCAATCCTAAAAACACTTTCCTGGGAGTAAGCCCCATGTAACACAGTGGGGCTTACTTCTGGGTTGACATGGTTAGGAGGCTGCAATCAAAGACACTTTTCTGGGAGGCTTACCTGGTCTGCTGCTGCAGGTTCAAGGTGGCCAGTGGGGGCAGCTGCCTCTGTCACCCCCAAGCAACTGCCCCCAAGTTGGGGGCGGTTAGAGGCATACAGCGCTGGTTGGCAGCACTTTATAAAGAGTCTCCGCATGGAGCATCAGGGCTGCATAGCACGCGTGCCCTGTAGCATGCTTGCTTGTTAGGTGAAGCAGAACTTGTTATGTGAAGCAAGATTTCTTGGAAATTTATTCTTGATATGTGAAATGCTTGTTATGTGAGGTGCTTGTTATGAGAGGTAGTACTGTAATTTAAAAGGGAAAAGAGCATCTCCCTATCCATTCTATCCATTCCTTTCATAATTTTGTAGAATTAATCATAATTAATAATTAGTCATAATGAACCACCCAAAATATTTCTCTACATGAAATTGGGTTGAATTACAGGTCTTTGATTTCCCACACCTACCCTTTCATTTTGTACACCAGCATAGATGGTTGGCATAATTGCTAATCCCCCCCCCATTTTTTTGCCCTCCTACTTCTACATTCCTGGCTACTGCCCTGGCCAAAGGAAAAATTCATCCCGGGTGACATGGTGGGCATGATGTGGCATCTCCATATCTTCATCGGAGAATGTACCTTAGCCTAATCCAGCACTGCAGGGCTCTTCTTTGGTTCTTCAGCCAGTCCTTGGCTGTCCTTCATCTCAGCTGAGAGTAACCTTAAGGGTTAAGTGGACCATCTCCAGAGTCCTAGAAATTTCACTCCCTCCTCCTCCCCCAGCCTGTGTTTGGGGTCTGATCCCCCTCTCCCTTCTCCCTCCCTTCCATGAGGTCAGAACCAGAGCTGTGGAGCAAATGGGAAGGGAGTGTCCAGTTGCAGGTGGAAGTGAAGTGCAGAACGGGATGAAAAGTGAACCTTTTCCCGATGTGTTTGTCTCCTGCAGAGGTCCCAGGATGGCACTGAGACAGCAATCCAGAGGATCTCCTTGGCATGGAGGGGAATCAGCAGCTATGCCTCTCTCCCAGGTATGGGGCCGATGGTTGAAGATGGTCCTGGAACTTATACTGGCCTAATGGGGGGTTCGGATTAGAGCCCAAGTCACATCACAGGCCTAGTTTGTCAAATATACTGCAGGAAATACCCAGTTGCTCCCACCTTCATTAAACTTCTCGTACTGGGAGCAGCTGAGTAGGAGGATATGATGTTTAAAGGGTGGGACAGTTTTAGTGACATGAGACTATTTATCCCTTGCAGGGTCAGGTATCCTTCGAGGAGGTGGCCGTGCACTTCACGAAGGAGGAGTGGGCTCTGCTGGATCCAGGACAGAAGGCTCTCTACAGGGACGTCATGCTGGAGAACTACCAGATGGTGGCCTCTCTGGGTAAGACACCCCTTGGTCCTGCTGGGCAAGAAGCAAAGGGTGGAGTTGCCCTCTTTGTGTTTCTCACTCTCAGGATTGCACCAAAGAAACGGGTCATGTGGAGCTGGAATTGGTCCCCTGAAATGTCAGCCTCTGCCCCACCTGGCATCACTGAGTGCCTTCCAGGACTTGTCCTTCCCTGCCTGATTTTGCACCATCTGCCCATCTGGAGGGGAAGAAAGGATCATTTCTCTCTCCTGCTCAGGTGGTGGAGAGTCAGGAAAGGCTGCTTCCTCTTCCTCCTTGCCTGCCGCTCAGTCTCCCTGTGAGGAGGAGGAAGGAGCAGTTCTCCTTCAGGCTGAGGCTTCCCTTCCATGGGCTGCCAGGTGGAGGAAAAGAACATAGCCGGTTTCACCTGAACTGCCAGATTCCCACTGGTGGCTCCTTCCAGATTTCTTGAGCGTTTGAGACTGGACTCAAATCAGGCCACACTGGGGATCCCACAGCCTCTTCCGCAGCAGAGTTCAGAGAAGTTGCACCCCCTTCTTTCATTTCTGGGGGTGGGAAGCAGCCTAGAGACAGGTCTGCTTGCAAAGCCTGGAGGTTTTGTGTTGGGAGGAGCTCATCTTCTTCTTTCCTTCCCAGAGGAATGTCCCAAACCGGCCTTCCTGTCCCAGCTGGAAGAAGGAGAGGGTGTGTTTCCCCAGCATCTCCAGGAAGAGGAGAACTCAGCAGGTAACCTGCATGTGCCGGAGACCCGGGATCTTCAGAGGGTGCTGTGGTGAAGGGGGATGTTCCTTCCAGTATCCGCTCGCCCCACTCAGAGAAAGCAGTGTCGATCAGGCGGTGTCGATCAGGGTCGGTGTCGATCAGCGGTGTCGATCAGGAGACCCCCTTGCTCAGCCTCTAACCTGCCAAGTTCTGGACTCCCTCTTAGGCTGTGATGAATCTCCTGTGTCTTTTCCTGTCTGCATCTCCTGTGTCGTTACCTGTCTGCATCTCCTGTGTCGTTTCCTGTCTGAATCTCCTGTGTCGTTTCCTGTCTGCATCTCCTGTATCGTTTCCTGTCTGCATCTCCTGTATCGTTTCCTGTCCGCATCTCCTGTGTCGTTTCCTGTCCGCATCTCCTGTGTCGTTTCCTGTCCGCATCTCCTGTGTCGTTTCCTGTCCGCATCTCCTGTGTCTTTTCCTGTCTGCATCGCCTGTGTCTTTTCCTGTCTGCATCTCCTGTGTCTTTTCCTGTCTGCATCTCCTGTGTCTTTTCCTGTCTGCATCTCCTGTGTCGTTACCTGTCTGCATCTCCTGTGTCGTTTCCTGTCCTGTCTGCATCTCCTGTGTCGTTTCCTGTCTGCATCTCCTGTGTCGTTTCCTGTCCGCATCTCCTGTGTCTTTTCCTGTCCGCATCTCCTGTGTCGTTTCCTGTCCGCATCTCCTGTGTCTTTTCCTGTCCGCATCGCCTGTGTCTTTTCCTGTCCGCATCTCCTGTGTCGTTTCCTGTCTGCATCTCCTGTGTCGTTTCCTGTCTGCATCTCCTGTGTCGTTTCCTGTCAGCATCTCCTGTGTCGTTTCCTGTCCTGTCAGCATCTCCTGTGTCGTTTCCTGTCTGCATCTCCTGTGTCGTTTCCTGTCTGCATCTCCTGTGTCGTTTCCTGTCTGCATCTCCTGTGTCGTTTCCTGTCCTGTCAGCATCTCCTGTGTCGTTTCCTGTCTGCATCTCCTGTGTCGTTTCCTGTCTGCATCTCCTGTGTCGTTTCCTGTCTGCATCTCCTGTGTCGTTTCCTGTCTGCATCTCCTGTGTCGTTTCCTGTCCTGTCTGCATCTCCTGTGTCGTTTCCTGTCTGCATCTCCTGTGTCGTTTCCTGTCTGCATCTCCTGTGTCTTTTCCTGTCTGCATCTCCTGTGTCGTTTCCTGTCTGCATCTCCTGTGTCTTTTCCTGTCTGCATCTCCTGTGTCTTTTCCTGTCTGCATCTCCTGTGTCGTTACCTGTCTGCATCTCCTGTGTCGTTTCCTGTCCTGTCTGCATCTCCTGTGTCGTTTCCTGTCTGCATCTCCTGTGTCGTTTCCTGTCCGCATCTCCTGTGTCGTTTCCTGTCCGCATCGCCTGTGTCTTTTCCTGTCCGCATCGCCTGTGTCGTTTCCTGTCTGCATCTCCTGTGTCGTTTCCTGTCTGCATCTCCTGTGTCGTTTCCTGTCAGCATCTCCTGTGTCGTTTCCTGTCCTGTCTGCATCTCCTGTGTCGTTTCCTGTCTGCATCTCCTGTGTCTTTTCCTGTCTGCATCTCCTGTGTCTTTTCCTGTCTGTAGACATGCATAGATTTTTGAGAATAAAGCAAATAAGATGGGTGAGAAAATAGAGCTCTTCAGTGGGTCTGAGCTGAGAGTTGTCTATAGGCCATTTACAGACGTATGAATGACTCCCTCCTGGGAAAGCCCCACTGAGCAAAATGGCATTTATTAGACCCTCATGTGAGATTAAAACTCCCCAATCTGGTGCCTTCATCACTGAACATACACCAGCAGGCCTAGCAAAGAGACCTCCTGTTCCCATGGAGGCTTGGGAGGCTGGCTGTTGTCTGTGCACTGTGTTGTTTGTTAGGCATATCACCCCAAGGAGTGGCACAGAAGTGTCTTATGGCACTTTGGTGACACTTCCAGGCCAACTGGGGGCCTGTGCCATCCTAACTGGGGTTTAGGATTGCAACCTGAAAGCACAACTGAGTGCTCCTTGCAGTTATGCATGTCTACTCAGACGTAAGTCCCATTATCATGATAAGGATTAGAATGTCTTCTGGTTCAGGTAAGTATGCACAGGATTGCAGCCTCAGTAGCTGGGCTGCCATCCTGTGTATAATTTCCTGGGAGTCAGTGCCATTGAAGGCTTTGGGTTTATGTCTAAATCTACCTCCATAGCAATGTGTTTACAGGTTCCAGTTCTCTCTTGCGCTGCTCATCCAGCTTCTCTCTCTTCCAGGAAGCAATGAACGAGGCAGTGAGGAACGGACGGAGGCGTGTGGGCTGTCACCAGAAATAACTGTGCATGAGGTAGAGGAAGAAACCATTAGAGAAAGAGAAGGATCAGGGAGGAAGAAGAGAAGCCCAGCACTTGGATGGAGGACCAAAGCTGTTCTTTCTCAGGATGAGAACCTTCCACAAACCCAGATCCAGAAGAAAAGTCCCAAAGGGAAGAAGAGGCAGGAGTCAGAACTGAGAAAACATCAACAGACTCATACAGGAGAGAAGCCATATAAATGCTTGGAGTGTGGAAAAAGCTTCAGTCGGAAAGAACGCTTCAATGTACATCAAAGAAGCCACACAGGGGAGAAACCCTATAAATGCTTGGACTGTGGAAGGAACTTCAGTGATAGCTCCTATCTGACAATGCATCGAAGAATCCACACAGGGGAGAAACCCTATAAATGTTTGGAATGTGGAAAGAGCTTCAGTAGGATTGATAGCCTGAAATCTCATAAATTCTCCCACTCTGGGAGAAGCCCATACAAATGCATGGAGTGTGGACAGTGTTTCAGTTACAAAGCAAGCTTCACTAAACATAAAAGAATCCACACAGGGGAGAAACCCTATAAATGCCTGGAGTGTGGAGAGAGCTTCAGATGGATTGATAGCCTGAATTCTCATAAATTCTCCCACTCTGGGACAAGCCCATATAAATGCTTGGAGTGTGGAAAGTGTTTCAGTCACAAAAGAGACTTCACTAAACATAAAAGAATCCACACAGGGGAGAAACCCTATAAATGCTTGGAGTGTGGAAAGAGCTTCAGATGGATTGATAGCCTGAATTCTCATAAATTCTCCCACTCTGGGACAAGCCCATACAAATGCTTGGAGTGTGGAAAGTGTTTCAGTTACAAACAAAGCTTCACTGTACATCAAAGAAGCCACACAGGGGAGAAACCCTATAAGTGCTTGGAGTGTGGAAAGAGCTTCAGCAGGATTGATAGCCTGAATTCTCATAATTTATTGCACTCTGGGACAAGGCCATACAAATGCTTGGAGTGTGGAAAGTGCTTCATTCAGAGATCAAGCCTGACTGTGCATCACAGAAGGCACACAGGGGAGAAACCTTATGAATGTTTGGAGTGTGGAAAGAAGTTCTGTGCGAGAGCAGCCCTGACTATGCATCTCAGAATCCATACTGGGGAGAAACCATATAAATGTTTGGAGTGTGGGAATAGCTTCAATCGGAAATATCACCTAACGCGGCATCAAAGAACCCACAAAATGCATCCTTTGAGCGTGGAATGACTTCAGTCAGAGAAGGAACTTCCCTCTACATCCAGTATCAACACAAATAGTTTCTTTATTGCAGTGTAATATAATTGTGACTTTTTTCAAAAAATAGTGATTGAAAACAACAATCCCTACATTAACTTTAGGAAATATTACAACTAACAATACTTCCATATGCAGTAACAACATTAGAAGCAGGGCTGTAGCCAGGAGTGTTGAAGTGGGGGGGACAATTGTTTCAGGGGTGGACGGCAATTACGCCAATGATCTGTACTCGTGTATATCTATACAGTATGACAATTTGCATAGAATAAATGCCTCTTTGTTTGCATAGAAGTTACATGCAACCTATGCTTTCCTTTTGCACATCACCAAAATACACAGGCCTCCATCCCTACATAAGTACTAAGGCCAAGAAAACGCCCCAGATGATCCCATGTGGTCCCTCAACAGGTAAGGATTCCGCTGCCCCTCCAAGCAAGCATTAAATTTAAAAATGTATCTGAAAGCAGAAAGATTTTTCCCCACCCCACTCCACTCCCCACATCAATAACTCTGGAATAATTCATTAGCACAATCCAGAATAGAGCATTCTCTAACTATGGCCAACTGATGCCAGAAGACCAGAGATGAGAAGCAGGCTTTAGGACCATGCATGGGTTGCCCCTCCTTGGAAAGAAAGAGCAGCCAGCAGGCTTAGTTCTTCCCCTTGTAATGCAAAAGGGGATTGCCCATGGCCCCTTGGCAATCCTTGACCTGAACTGATTGGACCAGATTGCCTGTAGTGAACACCCAGGGAACACAAACTAAAACTGAAGGCATCCATTTGAAGGATGAGAGGCTGAAAAAACCAAGAAAGGTCTGTGAAAAATGCTAGGAGGGGCAGGCTGCTGGCTCAGTGGGGGGCCAACACCCATACTGCCCCACTAGCCATGGCCCTGGCTAGAAGTATGTGAAATTGTGGAGACCACACCAGGTGACCAACTCAACACGGGTGACAACACTGGCCAAAACTGTGAAAATCTTTGTTTTTTAAGTAGTGGGCCATACAAATAAAACGTTATTTTTGACTAATTTTCTGTGACGTGAAAATGGGAGGAGGGTCCATGCTCTGCGCACTGAGCCGTATTATTCAGAAGACTGGCTAGGCTGAAGTCTAAGAGACTTAAACGGACTTCCCATCTAGGATGAGCTGTACCAGTTACCGAAGTGATGTTGCCATCCTAACCACAGTTTCCTGGGAGTAAATATTGAACACAATGGTACTTACTTCTGGGTAGACATGTTTAGGATTGCACTGTGAGCTGTACCAGTTGCGTAAATATCTGGACTCCCGTGGTGAAGTGAAACCTCTGATAACAGGAGACACCCCTCTCACCTTCCAGAGTCAAGCGGTCCTTTTTCATGTTTATTTTCTTCATGATAGTATTTAAAAGAGAAACTATTATAGCATTAAAACTAAAAAATACATTCAAACAAAAAAGAAAGTAAACGTGCATAGAGTGTCTCCAGCACTGTAGAAATTAATCCGAAAAAGTCAAAAATGGGTTTCCAGATTTTCATAATGGTTTTATTGGTTTATCTTTATGGAAAGCTGCATGTTTTATTCATTTAAATTATTTATACTCCGCCTTTCTCAGCTAAGGAGCACAATCCTAACAATGTCTACTCAGAAGTAAACTCCATTTTGTTCAGTGGGTCTTACTTCCAGGAAAGTGTCTTTAGGATTACAGCCAAGGACTGATTCAAGAAGGCCAGCAAAAAAAAAAACATAAAACATCCTAAAAAGACATTTAAAAACATTTTAAACATACGAAAAAATGTTCTGTTTCCCTCCAAAACAGTTGCAGTTAACAGTTAAGGTCATCTAAAGATTAGTTTCGCTCTAGCAGGGATTAAGAGGACTCTGTATATTCAATACATAACTCTGGCCGCCATACCTCTCACCAGATGCACCACTGAGACCTGTGCCCTATGGCTCCAAGGCTTAAAGGCACTTCCTCTCTAAGCTGAGCTGTCCCAGCGACTCAATGGGTTGTACCAGTTGCGCATGGGGGGAAGTTGCGCATGAGGGGGATGTTGCGCATGGGGGACTGATGCGCATGGCGGATGCTGCCTATGGGGGGTTGATGCGCATGGGGGACTGTTGCTCCGTGGGGGGATGAGGGGATGAGGAGAATTTTACTCCCACAACATGGTTACACTTTCGCTAGTAGACCCATAAAGGGAGATTCTTTGGGAAACCGTTTGAGATGCTTTGATGAGGCAGGGCAGAGAACATGGTAGTTTTCTATTTGGTCCCAATAAAACATCTTAAACGACATTGTTGTTTTGATTTGTAAAGAATAACATTAGTCACCATAATGAGTCCTTCGCCTGACAGAAGCTGTTCTGAATGGGTTCTGTATCGATACGAGTGAAAGCAGAACAAGAAGTCCAGGTTCACCAAACAGAGGAAAACAGTCTTTACGTGGAATCCGTGACATGTCCAAGGCTGTATCTCTTCTAGATTCAGAACTTAGGCTTTGCGGATGGTTAGCAATACCTGCAACGATATCACGGTAGAGAATGTCTCCCAGCAAGACTCAGGACTTCTCTGGAACATCACCAGGCTTTGAGGCCTCAGTAGGCATCTCCCTGGGCATCTCCAGCCTCACCAGCCTCCGATCCTATCAGGGCTCCACACAAGCACAGGCTGAGCCAGATGCTCACAGAACCCGCACTGAACAGTTGGCTAGCAATGAGGTGGGCTGAGGAGCCTCCTTTTCCTCAGACGCTGCCCCCTCCCATTAATTTGGGTTTGGTGACTCTTCTCTGGCCCAGGCAGACTCTGGAGACCTGTCAGCTGAAAGAGAGGGTATCAGGACGGCACCAGTCCTGTGCTGGCCTGTGGGTGTCTCAAAAGTGCCACAAGGCTCTTCTGGGACACTCCTGGGAGCCTTAAGGCCAGTGAACATATATGTGCTGGCCTCCCCAAGAGCGTCAGCACATGTCCCCCCACACCACCACGGGAATGGGAAGACGGGGACCCTTCTGAGGGAGGTTTGGACCAATGCACAGACATGTCCTGGTGTCTCCACACCACCATGGGAATGGGGTGTGTTTGTGTGAGTTGTGCCAGCCTCAAGGTGTTGGGATGGCACTCTCAGTTTCTCCACAGTCCCAGGCACCTTCGCTTCAGGCCCACGTTTGGAGCTGAAGCCCAGAACAGGCTCTCCCCAACTGCAGAGAGCTGTCCTGAGGCCTGGACCCACTGCAGGGGAGAAGGGTTTTCACATTGGAGCCTCCCTGAGGGGCTGGAGGGGAGACTGAGACTCTCACTGCTGAGAAGGTGGTGGTGTGCCTTGTGGTGGTGCACCTGGAAGCATCCAAGAGACTCAGCAGCCGGATCCACTTCCCCCTGGCAGTAGCTCTCCCACAGGGGATCCTTCTCAGCCCCAGAACAAGATGGACCTGGGCTCCCATCTGCTCCTCCATGGCAGTCAGACCCAAGACCAAGAGCAGGGTCAGTTGCCTTCCAGCTGGACACCTTCTCGATGAGTGTGACCATCTCTCCCTTTTTTCATGACATGTCCTCTCTTTAGACTTGGATCCTAGAAAGAATATTCCCCTGACCTGATCTGCCCTTGCTTTTTCAGCCTTTGGCTGCAATCCTAAACACACTTCCCTGAGTGTAACCCCCACTGAACACAAGAGGACTTCCTTGAGAGTAGAGGGGCCATGCTTAGGATTGCCCCCTTTGTCTTTCTAATCCTTCCCTGATGGGTGTGCTTCAGGTTCCTTTTGTTCCAGCAGAGAATGGGGGAGGGAAGGGGGTCCCATTCAGAATTAGGGCCATCTCCAGCTCCTTCTCCATTCCCCTCCTCTGCAGGCACCACTTCCAGTCTCTGTAAGTAGAATATTTTTTATATTCTGGATCACAATAATTCCTACAAGATTCTTGTGCTGGGGGAGAAATGCTTCTCTTTGGATAAATCATAGATGGGTTTATGATTTAAATATATCTTTTATTTAATGCTTGTTGGGGGGGGGGGGGGCAGAGAAATCCTACCTGTTGTGGGACCACCTGGGAAAAGGGGTCCTTTCTTGGCTTTGAGAACTGAATGCAGGACTTCTTCACTGCCCTCCTTTTTGCTGGTGTGCCTTCAATAGTTGCAGGTAATAAATTATATGTAGCAGTTTTAAATTGAATAGTAATATAGTGTTTAACCAAATGAAAACAAAATACCTGAGTGCTTTTGGCTTTTCTTTTGTCATGTCCTACATTTTCCTGGAGTGTCCTACATATGGGGGGCTTGTCCTCTTTTGAAGTTATGAGATATGGTCACCCTGCATGTAGGCACACATATGCATGTCTCTCCCCACATCTGTGATGAATTGTGCTTTTAATTTGGACAGGGTAACTAAGGAGGCTCCTTAAAATGTAGGATACCTAAGAAAAATGTAGGACATTAAAACTCATATATATTACTTGGATGCCAAATAATATACTTGGATGCCAGTACTAGTGTATTACAAGAAAGCTTCAAGCTGCTGCTAACAAGGAAAAGCTGCCTGCTTAGAAGGAAAAGGGGACATTGAATTTTTCCAGGACAAAGGGCTACAATGTAGGACATGTTTGGGACATGCCTTGATCCTGGGAGAAAAAAATCTTCATTGCCCTTCTTTTCCTTGTGAGCAGGCAGCATTTAGCCTTCTTGTAATTCAGATATATATATAGTCAATATACTGTATATAAATCTGAAGTCACTCACCCAAACTGCTGGGCCTAGAAGCATGAAATATGGGGAGGGTGTCCCTTCTGTGCCATCAACACCCACCAAGAACCCATGTGGAGAAATTTAACCCTTAAGGGGCTGAAAAGGGGTGCTTTTGTCCTATACTTAACATGGAAGACTGACCAACATCCAGCCAATTTGGTGCTCAGACCCTGGTGCACTAGAAGGGATGTTATTGAGAGGAAGGGGTTGCACGGGGGGGGGGGGGGGGATGATGCGCATAAGGGGGTTGATGCGCATGGGGGGATGTTATGAGTGGGCGGATGTTGCTCATAGCAGGATGTTGTGCATGGGGGATTGATGCTTGGTAGGGGATGGCATATAATGTGCTCTTTTTCCAGGACATGTTCTGAGTTTTGCCTTTGGGTCCTGAAAATAAATCTTAATTCTCCTCTTTGTCATTGTGATCAGGCTCCATAGAACCTTCTGGTTATTACAATGTATGGTCACCCTGCTCCCCCCAAACTGTAAGACAACCTATAAACTGTAGGACATGACAAAATAAATGCTAAGAACACCATGTACTGCTTTAATGTGATGAATTTAACACGATCAGTGCAATCGTATTCATGTCTACACAGAAGTCAGTTCCATTGCGTTCGGTGGGGCTTACTCCCAGGAAAGTGCTCTTAAGATTGCAGCCTTTGTTACTTATTACTAAATTTAAAATATAGGCTCCAATCCTATACACCAGGATTGTCCAGACTTTCAACTTGAGGGTTCCTGGACCTTTAAGGATTGTATTGAGGAGGGAACTTCAGCAGGTGCAGCTTCTCCTCTCACAGACCTACAGCTGCAGAAATTTCCTCTTGTTAAAGGTCCAGGAGCCCTAAAGTTAAAGGTCTGGAGATCCCTGCTCTAGGACTTTGTCTAAACTCTTTTTAAAGGCCTGGATACCACATGTCATCACCACATCCTGTGGCAGGGAGTTCCACAGACCAACTGCACGCTGGGGAAAGAAATATTTTCTTCTGTCGATCCCGACCCTCCCAACATTCAGTCTGAGTGGCTGTTCCCTCGTTCGGGTGTGATGTGGGACTTTGCTGGGACTGTCTCTTGGCCTCAGAGGGTAACCTTCTGCCTGCTGCCCCGGAGCTGTTGTACCTCCCCTACTGAGGGAAAAATAACCTGCCTCTAGCTCAGGGGTCAGGGAACTTTTTTACCTTTTACCCCAAAATAGATTTAGATATGCTGACATTACCCCCTGATATGCCAGCATTACCCCCACCAAACCCTGCATCTATCCCTACCCTAGTGTCCCTTGCTTCCCCTATATTGTTCCATCACCCCCAGGAACTTCCTTTCCCCCCATTTGGGGTAATGTACCCCTGTTCCCTGACTCTAGCTGCTTGGCTCTGCCTGTTGCTCTGTCATAATGTGTTTACCCTCTGGGGGGAGCTCAGGGGAAGGAAGGTGACCCGGAGTGTGGCCATTATTACTAGTGAGGGGTCATGGAAGATATGGTTGGAGGGGTCGTGTGGTCCGTAACAGGAGAAGGAGGCAGTCTGTCCCTCTTTCTTGCCCTCCCCTCAACCCTCTGACCTTAGGCAGCCTGAGCAACAGTCCCCCTTGTTCCGGAGGCCTGCTCTTTAAGTGAAACGCTCTTTAAGTGAAGCGGATTTTCCCATAGGTAATAATGGAAAGTCAGACGATTGGTTCCATAACCCTCAAAATATTCATATAAAAATATTAATTGGATGTAAAAATGATGACAAAACACTAGGACTGAATTCAAAACATGCATTCAGTGTGCATGATCCTATGAAGTCTACTTAGGCTGCAGTCCTAAAAACACTTTCCTGGGAGTAAGCCCAAATTAACACAATGGGGCTTACTTCTGGGTTGACATCATTAGGAGACTGCAATCAAAGACACTTTTCTGGGAGGCTTACCTGCGTTGCTGCTGGAGGTTCAAGGTGGCCAGTGGGGGCAGCTGCCTCTGTCACCCCCAGGCAACTGCCCCCATGTTGGGGGGAGTTAGAGGCATGCAGCGCTGGCTGGCAACACTTTTAAAGAGCCTCCGCACGGAGCGTCAGGGCTGCATAGCACACATGCCCATAGCATGATTGCTTGTTAAGTGAAGCAGAACTTGTTATGTGAAGCAAGATTTCTTGGAAATTTATACTTGTTATGTGAAATGCTTGTTATGTGAGGCGCTTGTTATGAGAGGTACCACAGTAATTTAAAAGGGAAAAGAGCATCTCCCTATCCATTTTATCCATTTCTTTCATAATTAACCTTAAGGGTTAAGTGGACCATCTCCAGATTCCTAGAAATTTCACTCCCTCCTCCTCCCCCAGCCTGTGTTTGGGGTCTGATCCCCCCTCTCCCTTCTCCCTCCCTTCCAAGAGGTCAGAACCAGAGCTGTGGAGCAAATGGGAAGGGAGTGTCCAGTTGCAGGTGGAAGTGAAGTGCAGAACGGGATGAAAAGTAAACATTTTCCCAATGTGTTTGTCTCCTGCAGAGGTCACAGGATGGCACTGAGACAGCGATCCAGAGGATCTCCTTGGCATGGAGGGAAATCAGCAGCTATGCCCCTCTCCCAGGTATGGGGCAGATGGTTGAAAATGGTCCTGGAACTTATAGTGGCCTAATGGGGGGTTCGGATTAAGTCCAAGTCACATCACAGACCTAGTTTGTCAAATATACTGCAGGAAATACCCAGTTGCTCCCACCTTCTTTAAACTTCTCACACTGGGAGCAGCTGAATAGGAGGATATGATGTTTAAAGGGTGGGACAGTTTTGTGACTTGAGACTATGTATTCCTTGCAGGGTCTGGTGTCCTTCGAGGAGGTGGCCGTGCACTTCACGAAGGAGGAGTGGGCTCTGCTGGATCCAGGACAGAAGGCTCTCTACAGGGACGTCATGCTGGAGAACTACCGGATGGTGGCCTCCCTGGGTAAAGACACCCCTTTGCCCTGCTGGGCAAGAAGCAAAGGGTGGAGTTGCCCTCTTGGTGTTTCTCACTCTCAGGATTGCACCAAAGAAAGGGGGCTTGTTTAGTTGGAATTGGTCCCCTGAAATGTCAGCCTCTGCCCCACCTGGCATCACTGAGTGCCTTCCAGAACTTGTCCTTCCCTGCCTGATTTTGCACCATCTGCCCATCTGGAGGGGAAGAAAGGATCATTTCTCTCTCCTGCTCAGGCGGTGGAGAGGCAGGAAAGGCTGCTTCCTCTTCCTCCTTGCCTGCCGCTCAGTCTCCCTGTGAGGAGGAGGAGGGAGCAGTTCTCCTTCAGGCTGAGGCTTCCCTTCCATGGGCTGCCAGGTGGAGGAAAAGAACGTAGCCGGTTTCACCTGAACTGCCAGATTCCAGCTTGTGGCTCCTTCCAGACTGGACTCAAGTCAGGCCAACTTGGGGATCCCACAGCCTCTTCCGCAGCAGAGTTCAAAGAAGTTGCACCCCCTTTTTTCATTTCTGGGGGTGGGAAGCAACCTAGAGACAGGTCTGCTTGCAAAGCCTGGAGGTTTTGTGTTGGGAGGAGCTCATCTTCTTCTTTCCTTCCCAGAGGAATGTCCCAAACCGGCCTTGCTGTCCCAGTTGGAAGAAGGAGAGGGTGTGTTTTCCCAGGAAGAGGAGAACTCAGCAGGTAACCTGCATGTGCCTGAGACCCGGGAGCTTCAGAGGGTGCTGTGGTGAAGGGGGATGTTCCTCCCCATATCCGCTCCCCCATATCTGCTCCCCCCAGAGAAAGCGGTGACAATCAGGCGGTGTCGATCAGTGTCGGTGTCGATCAGCTGTGTCAATCAGACAGAGTCCCCCTTGCTCAGCCTCTAACCTGCCAAGTTCTGGACTCCCTCTTAAGCTCTGATGAATCTCCTGTATCTTTTCCTGTCTGTAGACATGCGTAGATTTTGTTTTTATCAGAATAAAGCAAATAAGATGGGTGAGAAAATTGAGCTCTTCATTGGGGCTGAGCTGAGAGTTGTCTACAGGCCATTTACAGAAGTATGAATGACTCCCTCCTGGGAAAGCCCCACTGACCAAAATGGCATTTCCTCTATCCTCGTGTGAGGTTAAACTCCCCAATCTGGTGCCTTCATCACTGAACATACACCAGCAGGCCTGACAAAGAGGCCTCCATCCTGTTCCCGTGGAGGTTTGGGAGGCTGACTCATTTCTGTGCACTGGCATATCACCCCAAGAAGTGTCTTATGGCACTTTGGTGACACTTCCAGGCCAACCGGGGAACTGGGCCAGCCTAACTGGGGTTTAGGATTGCAACCTGAAAGCACAACCCAGAGTGCTCCTTGCAGTTATGCATATCTACTCAGACGTAAGTCCCATTATCATGATAAGGATTAGAATGTCTTCTGGTTCAGGTAAGTATGCACAGGATTGCAGCCTCAGTAGCTGGGCTGCCATCCTGTGCATAATTTCCTGGGAGTCAGTGCCGTTGAAGGCTTTGGGGCTTATGTCTAAATCTACCTACGTGGCAGTGTGTTTACAGGTTCCAGTTCTCTCTTGTGCTGCTCATCCAGCTTCTCTCTCTCTTCCAGGAAGCAATGAACGAGGCAGTGAGGATCAGATGGAGGCGTGTGGGTTGTCGCCAGAAATGACCATGCATGTGGTAGAGGAAGAAACCATTAGAGAAAGGGACGGATCAGGGAGGAAGAAGAGAAGCCCAGCACTTGGATGGAGGACCAAAGCTGTTCTTTCTCAGGATGACAACCTCCCACAAACCCAGATCCAGAAGAAAAGTCCCAAAGGGATGAAGAGGCAGGAGTCAGAACTGAGAAAACATCATCAGACTCATACAGGAGAGAAGCCATATAAATGCTTGGAGTGTGGAAAGTCTTTTGGTCAGAAAGGAAACTTCACTAGACATCAAAGAAGCCACACAGGGAAGAAACCCTATAAATGCTTGGACTGTGGAAAGAGCTTCAGTGATAGCTCCTGTCTGACAATGCATCGAAGAATCCACACAGGGGAGAAACCCTATAAACGTTTGGAGTGTGGAAAGAGCTTCAGTAGGATTGATAGCCTGAAATCTCATAAATTCTCCCACTCTGGGAGAAGCACATACAAATGCTTGGAGTGTGGACAGTGTTTCAGTCACAAAGGAAACTTCACTAAACATCAAAGAATCCACACAGGAGAGAAACCCTATAAATGCTTGGAGTGTGGAAAGAGCTTCAGATGGATTGATAGCCTGAAATCTCATTAATTCTCCCACTCTGGGAGAAGCGCATACAAATGCTTGGAGTGTGGACAGTGTTTCAGTCACAAAGGAAACTTCACTAAACATCAAAGAATCCACACAGGAGAGAAACCCTATAAATGCCTGGAGTGTGGAAAGAGCTTCAGATGGATTGATAGCCTGAATTCTCATAAATTCTCCCACTCTGGGACAAGCCCATACAAATGCTTGGAGTGTGGAAAGTGCTTCATTCAGAGATCAAGCCTGACTGTGCATCATAGAAGGCACACAGGGGAGAAACCTTATGAATGTTTGGAGTGTGGAAAGAAGTTCTGTGCGAGAGCAGCCCTGACTATGCATCTCAGAATCCATACTGGGGAGAAACCATATAAATGTTTGGAGTGTGGGAATAGCTTCAATCAGAAATATCACCTAACGCGGCATCAAAGAACCCACAATATGCATCCTTTGAGTGTGGAATGACTTCAGTCAGAGAAGGAACTTCCCTCTACATCCAGTATCAACACAAATAGTTTCTTTATTGCGGTGTAATATAATTGTGACTTTTTTCAAAAAATAGTGATTGAAAAGAACAATTCCTATATTAACTTTAGGAAATATTATAACTAACAATACTTCCATATGCAGTAACAACATTAGAAGCAGGGCTGTAGCCAGGAGTGTTGAAGTGGGGGGGACAATTGTTTCAGGGGTGGACGGCAATTACCCCAATTATTTGTACTCGTGTATATCTATACAGTATGACAATTTGCATAGAATAAATGCCTCTTTGTTTGCTTAGAAGTAACACGCGACTTTTCTTTTCATTTTGCACACCACCACAATACACAGGCCTCCATCCCTACAAAAGTACAAAGGCCAAGAAAATGCCCCAGAAGATCCCATGTGGTCCCTCAACAGGTAAGGATTCCGCTGCCCCTCCAAGCAAGCATTACATTCAAAACTGTATCTGAAAGCAGAAAGATTTTTCCCCACCCCACTCCACTCCCCACATCAATAACTCTGGAATAATTCATCAGCACAATCCAGAACAGAGCATTCTCTAACTATGGCCAACTGATGCCAGAAGACCAGAGATGAGAAGCAGGCTTTAGGACCATGCATGGGTTGCCCCTCCTTGGAAAGACAGCAGCCAGCAGGCTTAGTTCTTCCCCTTGTAATGCAAAAGGGGATTGCTGTCCTTGACCTAAACTGATTGGACCAGACTGCCTGTAGTGAACACCCAGGGAACACAAACCAAAACTGAAGGCATCCATTTGTAGGATGAGAAGCTGAACAAACCAAGACAGGTCTGTGAAAAATGCTAGGAGTGGCAGGCTGCTGGCTCAGTGGGAGGCCAACACCCATACTGCCCCGCTAGCCATGGCCCTAGCTAGAAGTATGTGAAATTGTGGGGACCACACCAGGTGACCAACTCAACACAGGTGACAACACTGGCCAAAACTGTGAAAATCTTTGTTTTTTAAATAGTGGGCCATACAAATACAACATTATTTTTGACTTATTATCTGTGACGTAAAAATGGGAGGAGGGTCCATGCTCTGCGCACTGAGCCGTATTATTCAGAAGACTGGCTGGGCTGAAGTCTAAGAGGCTTAAACGGACTTCCCATCTAGGATGAGCTGTACCAGTTACCCAAGTGAAGTTGCCATCCTAACCACAGTTTCCTGGGAGTAAATATTATTGAACACAATGGTACTTACTTCTGAGTACACATGTTTAGGATTGCACTGTGAGCTGTACCAGTTGCGTAAATATCTGGACTCCCGTGGTTAAGTGAAACCTCTGATAACTGGAGACACCCCTCTCACCTTCCAGAGTCAAGCGGTCCTTTTTCATGTTTATTTTCTTCATAATAGTATTTAAAAGAGAAACAGTTACAGCATTAAAACTAAAAAATACATTCAAACAAAAAAGAAAGTAAACCTGCATAGAGTGTCTCCAACACTGTAGAAATTAATCCCAAAAAGTCAAAAATGGGTTTCCCGATTTTCATAATGGTTTTTATTGGTTTCTCTTTATGCAAAGTTGTAGGTTTTATTCATTTAAATTATCTATACACCGCCTTTCTCGGCTAAGGAGCACATCCTAACGGTGTCTACTCAGAAGTAAACGCCATTGTGTTCAGTGGGTCTTACTCCCAGGAAAGTGTCTTTAGGATTGCAGCCAAGGACTGATTCAAGAAGGCCAGCAAAAAAACAAACATAAAACATCCTAAAAAGACATTTAAAAACATTTTAAACATACGAAAAAATGTTCTGTTTCCCTCCAAAACAGTTGCAGTTAACAGTTAAGGTCATCTAAAGATTAGTTTCGCTCTAGCAGGGATTAAGAGGACTCTGTATATTCAATACATAACTCTGGCCGCCATACCTCTCACCAGATGCACCACTGAGACCTGTGCCCTATGGCTCCAAGGCTTAAAGGCACTTCCTCTCTAAGCTGAGCTGTACCAGTGACTCAATGGCTTGTACCAGTTGCGCATGGGGGGAAGTTGCGCATGAGGGGGATGTTGCGCATGGGGGACTGATGCGCATGGCGAATGTTGCCTATGGGGGTTTGATGCATATGGGGGTTGATTTGCCTGGGGGGACTGATGCGCATGGGGGACTGATGCTCCGTGGGGGGATGAGGGGATGAGGAGAATGCCCCCTCCCATTAATTTGTGTTTGGTGACTCTTCTCTGGCCCAGGCAGACTCTGGAGACCTGTCAGCTGAAAGAGAGGGTATTAGGATGGCACAAGACATGTGCTGGCCTGAAGGTGTCACAAAAGTGCCATGAGACTCTTCTGGGACACTCCTTGGAGCTTCAAGGCCAGTGAACATATATGTGCTGGCCTCCCCAAGAGTTTCAGCACATGTCCCCCCACACCACCACGGGAACACGGAGACTGGGACCCGCCTGGGGGAGGGTTGGACCAGTGCACAGACATGTCCTGGTGTCTCCACACCACCATGGGAATGGGGTGTGTTTGTGTGAGTTGTGCCAGCCTCAAGGGGGTGGGATGGCACTCTCAGTTTCTCCACAGCCCCAGGCACCTTCGCTTCAGGCCCACGTTTGGAGCTGAAGCCCAGAACAGGCTCTCCCCAACTGCAGAGAGCTGACCTGAGGCCTGGACCCACTGCAGGGGAGAAGGGTTTTCATGTTGGAGCCTCCCTGAGGGGCTGGAGGGGAGACTGAGACTCTCACTGCTGATAAGGTGGTGGTGTGCCTTGTGGTGGTGCACCTGGAAGCATCCAAGAGACTCAGCAGCCGGATCCACTTCCCCCTGGCAGTAGCTCTCCCACAGGGGATCCTTCTCAGCCCCAGAACAAGATGGACCTGGGCTCCCATCTGCTCCTCCATGGCAGTCAGACCCAAGACCAAGAGCAGGGTCAGTTGCCTTCCAGCTGGACACCTTCTCGATGAGTGTCGGGGACAGTGTGACCATCTCTCCCCTTTTTTCATGACCTGTCCTCTCTTTAGACTTGGATCCTAGAAAGAATATTCCCCTGACCTGATCTGCCCTTGCTTTTTCAGCCTTTGGCTGCAATCCTAAACACACTTCCCTGAGTGTAACCCCCACTGAACACAAGAGGACTTCCTTGAGAGTAGAGGGGCCATGCTTAGGATTGCCCCCTTTGTCTTTCTAATCCTTGCCTGATGGGTGTGCTTCAGGTTCCTTTTGTTCCAGCAGAGAATGGGGGAGGAAAGGGGGTCCCATTCAGAATTAGGGCCATCTCCAGCTCCTTCTCCATTCCCCTCCTCTGCAGGCACCACTTCCAGTCTCTGTAAGTAGAGAATATTTTTTATATTCTGGATCACAATAATTCCTACAAGATTCTTGTGCTGGGGGAGAAATGCTTCCCTTTGGATAAATCATAGATGGGTTTATGGTTTAAATATATTAATTTAATGCTTGTGGGGGGGGGGGGGAGAGAAATCCTACCTGTTGTGGGACCACCTGGGAAATGGGTCTCTGTCTTGGGTTTGGGAATTGAATGCAGGACTTCTTCACTGCCCTCCTTTTTGCTGGTGAGCCTTCAATAGTTGCAGGTAATAAATTATATGTAGCCATTTTAAATTGAATAGTAAGTAATATAGTGTTTAACCAAATGAAAACAAAATACCTGAGTGCTTTTGTCTTTTCTTTTGTCATGTCCTACATTTTCCTAAAGTGTCCTACATAAGGGGGCCTTGTCCTCTTTTGAAGTTATGAGATATGGTCACCCTGCATGTAGGCACACATATGCATTTCTCTCCCCACATCTGTGATGAATTGTGCTTTTAATTTGGACAGGGTAACTAAAGAGCCTCCTTAAACTGTAGGACACCTAAGAAAAATGTAGGACATAAAAACTCATATATATTACTTGGATGTCAAATAATATACTTGGATGCCAAGTAAGGATGCCAATACTAGTGTATTACAAGAAAGCTTCAAGCTGCCTGCTTACAAGGAAAAGGGGGAAATTGAATTTTTTTCCAGGACAAAGGGCTACAATGTAGGACATGTTTGGGACATGCCTTGTTCCTGGGAGAAAAAAATCTTCATTGCCCTTCTTTTCCTTGTGAGCAGGCAGCATTTAGCCTTCTTGTAATTCAGATATATATATAGTCAATATACTGTATATAAATCTGAAGTCACTCACCCAAACTGCTGGGCCTAGAAGCATGAAATATGGGGAGGGTATCCCTTCTGTGCCATCAACACCCACCAAGAACCCATGTGGAGAAATTTAACCCTTAAGGGGCTGAAAAGGGGTGTTTTTGTCCTATACTTAACATGGAAGACTGACCAACATCCAGCCAATTTGGTGCTCAGACCCTGGTGCACTAGAAGGGATGTTATTCAGAGGAAGGGGTTGCACGGGGGGGGGGGGATGATGCGCATAAGGGGGTTGATGTGCATGGGGGGATCTTATGAGTGGGCGGATGTTGCTCATGGCAGGATGTTGTGCATGGGGGAATGTTGCGCATGGAGGGTTGATGCGCATGGGGGGCTGATGCTCAATAGGGGGATGGCATACAATGTGCTCTTTTTCCAGGACATGTTCTGAGTTTTGCCTTTGGGTCCTGAAAATAAATCTTAATTCTCCCCTTTGTCATTGTGATCAGGCTCCATAGAACCTTCTGGTTATTACGATGTATGGTCACCCTGCTCCCCCCAAACTGTAAGACAACCTATAAACTGTAGGACATGACAAAATAAATGCTAAGAACACCATGTACTGCTTTAATGTGATGAATTTAACACGATCAGTGCAATCGTATTCATGTCTACACAGAAGTCAGTTCCATTGCGTTCGGTGGGGCTTACTCCCAGGAAAGTGCTCTTAAGATTGCAGCCTTTTACTTATTACTAAATTTAAAACTATTACATATAGGCTCCAATCCTATACACCAGGGGTGTCCAGACTTTCAACTTGAGGGTTCCTGGACCTTTAAGGATTGTATTGAGGAGGGAACTTCAGCAGGTGCAGCTTCTCCTCTCACAGACCTACAGCTGCAGAAATTTCCTCTTGTTAAAGGTCCAGGAGCCCTAAAGTTAAAGGTCTGGAGATCCCTGCTCTAGGACTTTGTCTAAACTCTTTTTAAAGGCCTGGATACCACATGTCATCACCACATCCTGTGGCAGGGAGTTCCACAGACCAACTGCACGCTGGGGAAAGAAATATTTTTTTCCGTCTCTCCCGACCCTCCCAACATTCAGTCTGAGTGGCTGTTCCCTCGTTCGGGTGTGATGTGGGACTTTGCTGGGACTGTCTCTTGGCCTCAGATGGTAACCTTCTGCCTGCTGCCCTGGAGCTGTTGTACCTCCCCGACTGAGGGAAAAATAACCTGCCTCTAGCTCAGGGGTCAGGGAACTTTTTTACCTTTTACCCCAAAATAGATTTAGATATGCTGACATTACCCCCTGATATGCCAGCACTACCCCCACCAAACCCTGCATCTATCCCTACCCTAGTGTCCCTTGCTTCCCCTATATTGTTCCATCACCCCCAGGAACTTCCTTTCCCCCCATTTGGGGTAATGTACCCCTGTTCCCTGGCTCTAGCTGCTTTGCTCTGCCTGTTGCTCTGTCATAATGTGTTTACCCTCTGGGGGGAGCTCAGGGGAAGGAAGGTGACCCGGAGTGTGGCCATTATTAGTAGAGTGAGGGGTCATGGAAGATATGGTGGGAGGGGTCCTGTAGTCCGTAACAGAAGGAGACAGACTGTCCCTCTTTCTTGCCCTCCCCTCAACCCTCTGACCTTAGGCAGCCTGAGCAACAGTCCCCCTCGTTCCGGAGGCCTGCTCTTTAAGTGAAACGGATTTTCCCATAGATAACAATGGAAACGCAGACGATTGGTTACACAACCCCCAAAATATTCATCTAAAAACATTAACTGGATGTAAAAATGATGACAAAACACTGGAACTGCATTCAATGTGCATGATCCTATGAAGTCTCCTTAGGCTGCAATCCTAAAGACACTTTCCTGGGAGTCAGCCCAAATTAACACAATGGGGCTTACTTCTGGGTAGACATGGTTAGGAAGCTGCAATCAAAGACACTTTCCTGGGAGGCTTACCTGCGTTGCTGCTGGAGGTTCAAGGTGGCCAGTGGGGGCAATTGGCTGCAGATGGGGGCAGCTGCCTCTGTCACCACCAGGCAACTGCCCCCAAGTTGGGGGCAGTTAGAGGCAGAAGCTCTGGCTGGCAGCTTCTTAAAAGAGCCTCCACGCGGAGCGTCAGGCTGCATAGCACGCATGCCCATAGCATGATTGCTTGTTAAGTGAAGCAGAACTTCTTATGTGAAGCAAGATTTCTTGGAAATTTATACTTGTTACGTAAAATGCTTGTTATGTGAGGCGCTTGTTATGAGAGGTACCACAGTAATTTAAAAGGGAAAAGAGCATCTCCCTATCCATTCTATCCATTCCTTTCATAATTTTGTAGAATTAATCATAATTAATAATTAGTCATAATGAACCACCCAAAATATTTCTCTACATGAAATTGGGTTGAATTACAGGTCTTTGATTTCCCACACCTACCCTTTCATTTTGTACACCAGCATAGATGGTTGGCATAATTGCCAATCCCCCCCCCCCCATTTTTTTGCCCTCCTACTTCTACAATCCTGGCTACAGCCCTGGCCAATGGAAAAATTCATCCCGGGTGACAAGGTGGGCATGATGTGGCATCTCCATATCTTCATCGGAGAATGTACCTTAGCCTAATCCAGCACTGCAGGGCTCTTCTTTGGTTCTTCAGCCAGTCCTTGGCTGTCCTTCATCTCAGCTGGGAGTAACCTTAAGAGTTAAGTGGACCATCTCCAGATTCCTAGAAATTTCACTCCCTTCTCCTCCCCCAGCCTGTGTTTGGGGTCTGATCCCCCTCTCCCTTCTCCCTCCCTTCCATGAGGTCAGAACCAGAGCTGTGGAGCAAATGGGAAGGGAGTGTCCAGTTGCAGGTGGAAGTGAAGTGCAGAATGGGATAAAAAGTGAACCTTTTCCCAATGTGTTTGTCTCCTGCAGAGGTCCCAGGATGGCACTGAGACAGCGATCCAGAGGATCTCCTTGGCATGGAGGAGAATCAGCAGCTATGCCTCTCTCCCAGGTATGGGGCCGATGGTTGAAGATGGTCCTGGAACTTATACTGGCCTAATGGGGGGTTCGGATTAGAGCCCAAGTCACATCACAGGCCTAGTTTGTCAAATATACTGCAGGAAATACCCAGTTGCTCCCACCTTCATTAAACTTCTCACACTGGGAGCAGCTGAGTAGGAGGATATGATGTTTAAAGGGTGGGACAGTTTTGTGACTTGAGACTATGTATTCCTTGCAGGGTCAGGTATCCTTCGAGGAGGTGGCCGTGCACTTCACGAAGGAGGAGTGGGCTCTGCTGGACCCAGGGCAGAAGGCTCTCTACAGGGACGTCATGCTGGAGAACTACCAGATGGTGGCCTCTCTGGGTAAGACACCCCTGGGTCCTGCTGGGCAAGAAGCAAAGGGTGGAGTTGCCCTCTTGGTGTTTCTCACTCTCAGGATTGCACCAAAGAAACGGGTCATGTGGAGCTGGAATTGGTCCCCTGAAATGTCAGCCTCTGCCCCACCTGGCATCACTGAATGCCTTCCAGGACTTGTCCTTGATGATTTTGCACCATCTGCCCATCTGGAGGGGAAGAAAGGATAATTTCTCTCTCCTGCTCAGGTGGTGGAGAGGCAGGAAAGGCTGCTTCCTCTTCCTCCTTGCCTGCCGCTCAGTCTCCCTGTGAGGAGGAGGAGGGAGCAGTTCTCCTTCAGGCTGAGGCTTCCCTTCCATGGGCTGCCAGGTGGAGGAAAAGAACATAGCCGGTTTCACCTGAACTGCCAGATTCCCACTGGTGGCTCCTTCCAGATTTCTTGAGCGTTTGAGACTGGACTCAAATCAGGCCACATTGGGGATCCCACAGCCTCTTCCGCAGCAGAGTTCAGAGAAGTTGCACCCCCTTCTTTCATTTCTGGGGGTGGGAAGCAACCTAGAGACAGGTCTGCTTGCAAAGCCTGGAGGTTTTGTGTTGGGAGGAGCTCATCTTCTTTCCTTCCCAGAGGAATGTTCCAATCTGGCCTTCCTGTCCCAGCTGGAAGAAGGAGAGGGTGTGTTTCCCCAGCATCTCCAGGAAGAGGAGAACTCAGCAGGTAACCTGCATGTGCCGGAGACCCGGGATCTTCAGAGGGTGCTGTGGTGAAGGGGGATGTTCCTTCCAATATCCGCTCGCCCCACTCAGAGAAAGCAGTGTCAATCAGGCGGTGTCGATCAGGGTCGGTGTCGATCAGCGGTGTCGATCAGGAGACCCCCTTGCTCAGCCTCTAACCTGCCAAGTTCTGGACTCCCTCTTAGGCTGTGATGAATCTCCTGTGTCTTTTCCTGTCTGCATCTCCTGTGTCTTTTCCTGTCTGCATCTCCTGTATCGTTTCCTGTCTGCATCTCCTGTATCGTTTCCTGTCTGCATCTCCTGTGTCTTTTCCTGTCTGCATCTCCTGTGTCTTTTCCTGTCTGCATCTCCTGTGTCTTTTCCTGTCTGCGTCTCCTGTGTCTTTTCCTGTCTGCGTCTCCTGTGTCTTTTCCTGTCTGCATCTCCTGTGTCTTTTCCTGTCTGCATCTCCTGTGTCTTTTCCTGTCTGCATCTCCTGTGTCTTTTCCTGTCTGCATCTCCTGTGTCTTTTCCTGTCTGCATCTCCTGTGTCTTTTCCTGTCTGCATCTCCTGTATCGTTTCCTGTCTGCATCTCCTGTGTCGTTTCCTGTCTGCATCTCCTGTGTCTTTTCCTGTCTGCATCTCCTGTGTCTTTTCTGTCTGCATCTCCTGTGTCTTTTCCTGTCTGCATCTCCTGTATCGTTTCCTGTCTGCATCTCCTGTGTCGTTTCCTGTCTGCATCTCCTGTATCGTTTCCTGTCTGCATCTCCTGTGTCTTTTCTGTCTGCATCTCCTGTGTCGTTTCCTGTCTGCATCTCCTGTGTCGTTTCCTGTCTGTAGACATGCATAGATTTTGTTTTTTGAGAATAAAGCAAATAAGATGGATGAGAAAATTGAGCTCTTCAGTGGGGCTGAGCTGAGAGTTGTCTATAGGCCATTTACAGAAGTATGAATGACTCCCTCCTGGGAAAGCCCCACTGAGCAAAATGGCATTTATTAGACCCTCTTGTGAGATTAAAATTCCCCAATCTGGTGCCTTCATCACTGAACATACACCAGCAGGCCTAGCAAAGAGACCTCCTGTTCCCATGGAGGCTTGGGAGGCTGGCTGTTGTCTGTGCACTGTGTTGTTTGTTAGGCATATCACCCCAAGGAGTGGCACAGAAGTGTCTTATGGCACTTTGCTGACACTTCAGGCCAACTGGGGGCCTGTGCCATCCTAACTGGGGTTTAGGATTGCAACCTGAAAGCACAACCCTGAGTGCTCCTTGCAGTTATGCATGTCTACTCAGACGTAAGTCCCATTATCATGATAAGGATTAGAATGTCTTCTGGTTCAGGTAAGTATGCACAGGATTGCAGCCTCAGTAGCTGGGCTGCCATCCTGTGCATAATTTCCTGGGAGTCAGTGCCATTGAAGGCTTTGGGTTTATGTCTAAATCTACCTCCATAGCAATGTGTTTACAGGTTCCAGTTCTCTCTTGCGCTGCTCATCCAGCTTCTCTCTCTTCCAGGAAGCAATGAACGAGGCAGTGAGGAACGGACGGAGGCGTGTGGGCTGTCACCGGAAATAACTGTGCATGAGGTAGAGGAAGAAACCATTAGAGAAAGAGAAGGATCAGGGAGGAAGAAGAGAAGCCCAGCACTTGGATGGAGGACCAAAGCTGTTCTTTCTCAGGATGAGAACCTTCCACAAACCCAGATCCAGAAGAAAAGTCCCAAAGGGAAGAAGAGGCTGGAGTCAGAACTGAGAAAACATCAACAGACTCATACAGGAGAGAAGCCATATAAATGCTTGAAGTGTGGAAAAAGCTTCAGTCGGAAAGAACGCTTCACTGTACATCAAAGAAGCCACACAGGGGAGAAACCCTATAAATGCTTGGACTGTGGAAAGAACTTCAGTGATAGCTCCTATCTGACAATGCATCGAAGAATCCACACAGGGGAGAAACCCTATAAATGTTTGGAATGTGGAAAGAGCTTCAGTAGGATTGATAGCCTGAAATCTCATAAATTCTCCCACTCTGGGAGAAGCCCATACAAATGCATGGAGTGTGGACAGTGTTTCAGTTACAAAGCAAGCTTCACTAAACATAAAAGAATCCACACAGGGGAGAAACCCTATAAATGCCTGGAGTGTGGAGAGAGCTTCAGATGGATTGATAGCCTGAATTCTCATAAATTCTCCCACTCTGGGACAAGCCCATATAAATGCTTGGAGTGTGGAAAGTGTTTCAGTCACAAAAGAGACTTCACTAAACATAAAAGAATCCACACAGGGGAGAAACCATATAAATGCTTGGAGTGTGGAAAGAGCTTCAGATGGATTGATAGCCTGAATTCTCATAAATTCTCCCACTCTGGGACAAGCCCATACAAATGCTTGGAGTGTGGAAAGTGTTTCAGTTACAAACAAAGCTTCACTGTACATCAAAGAAGCCACACAGGGGAGAAACCCTATAAGTGCTTGGAATGTGGAAAGAGCTTCAGCAGGATTGATAGCCTGAATTCTCATAATTTATTGCACTCTGGGACAAGGCCATACAAATGCTTGGAGTGTGGAAAGTGCTTCATTCAGAGATCAAGCCTGACTGTGCATCATAGAAGGCACACAGGGGAGAAACCTTATGAATGTTTGGAGTGTGGAAAGAAGTTCTGTGCGAGAGCAGCCCTGACTATGCATCTCAGAATCCATACTGGGGAGAAACCATATAAATGTTTGGAGTGTGGGAACAGCTTCAGTCGGAAATATCACCTAACGCGGCATCAAAGAACCCACAATATGCATCCTTTGAGTGTGGAATGACTTCAGTCAGAGAAGGAACTTCCCTCTACATCCAGTATCAACACAAATAGTTTCTTTACTGCGGTGTAATATAATTGTGACTTTTTTCAAAAAATAGTGATTGAAAACAACAATCCCTACATTAACTTTAGGAAATATTATAACTAACAATACTTCCATATGCAGTAACAACATTAAAAGCAGGGCTGTAGCCAGGAGTGTTGAAGTGGGGGGGACAATTGTTTCAGGGGTGGACGGCAATTACGCCAATGATCTGTACTCGTGTATATCTATACAGTATGACAATTTGCATAGAATAAATACCTCTTTGTTTGCATAGAAGTTACATGCAACCTATGCTTTCCTTTTGCACATCACCAAAATACACAGGCCTCCATCCCTACATAAGTACAAAGGCCAAGAAAACGCCCCAGATGATCCCATGTGGTCCCTCAACTGGTAACAATTCCGCTGCCCCTCCAAGCAAGCATTAAATTTAAAAATGTATCTGAAAGCAGAAAGATTTTTCCCCACCCCACTCCACTCCCCACATCAATAACTCTGGAATAATTCATTAGATCAATCCAGAATAGAGCATTCTCTAAGAATTGCCAACTGATGCCAGAAGACCAGAGATGAGAAGCAGGCTTTAGGACCATGCATGGGTTGCCCCTCCTTGGAAAGACAGAGCAGTCAGCAGGCTTAGTTCTTCCCCTTGTAATGCAAAAGGGGATTGCCCATGGCCCCTTGGCAATCCTTGACTTGAACTGATTGGACCAGATTGCCTGTAGTGAACACCCAGGGAACACAAACTAAAACTGAAGGCATCCATTTGAAGGATGAGAGGCTGAAAAAACCAAGAAAGGTCTGTGAAAAATGCTAGGAGGGGCAGGCTGCTGGCTCAGTGGGGGGCCAACACCCATACTGCCCCGCTAGCCATGGCCCTGGCTAGAAGTATTTGAAATTGTGGGGACCACACCAGGTGACCAACTCAACACAGGTGACAACACTGGCCAAAACTGTGAAAATCTTTGTTTTTTAAGTAGTGGGCCATACAAATAAAACGTTATTTTTGACTAATTTTCTGTGACGTAAAAATGGGAGGAGGGTCCATGCTCTGCGCACTGAGCCGTATTATTCAGAAGACTGGCTAGGCTGAAGTCTAAGAGGCTTAAACGGACTTCCCATCTAGGATGAGCTGTACCAGTTACCCAAGTGAAGTTGCCATCCTAACCATAGTTTCCTGGGAGTAAATATTATTGAACACAATGGTACTTACTTCTGGGTAGACATGTTTAGGATTGCACTGTGAGCTGTACCAGTTGCGTAAATATCTGGACTCCCGTGGTTAAGTGAAACCTCTGATAACTGGAGACACCCCTCTCACCTTCCAGAGTCAAGCGGTCCTTTTTCATGTTTATTTTCTTCATGATAGTATTTAAAAGAGAAACAGTTACAGCATTAAAACTAAAAAATGCATTCAAACAAAAAGGAAAGTAAACCTGCATAGAGTGTCTCCAACACCGTAGGAATTAATCCCAAAAAGTCAAAAATGGGTTTCCAGATTTTCATAATGGTTTTATTGGTTTATCTTTATGGAAAGCTGCATGTTTTATTCATTTAAATTATTTATACCCCGCCTTTCTCGGCTTAGGAGCACAATCCTAACGATGTCTACTCAGAAGTAAACTCCATTTTGTTCAGTGGGTCTTACTCCCAGGAAAGTGTCTTTAGGATTACAGCCAAGGACTGATTCAAGAAGGCCAGCAAAAAAAAAACATAAAACATCCTAAAAAGACATTTAAAAACAGTTTAAACATACGAAAAAATGTTCTGTTTCCCTCCAAAACAGTTGCAGTTAACAGTTAAGGTCATCTAAAGATTAGTTTCGCTCTAGCAGGGATTAAGAGGACTCTGTATATTCAGTACATAACTCTGGCCGCCATACCTCTCTCCAGATGCACCACTGAGACCTGTGCCCTATGGCTCCAAGGCTTAAAGGCACTTCCTCTCTAAGCTGAGCTGTACCAGTGACTCAATGGCTTGTACCAGTTGCGCATGGGGGGAAGTTGCGCATGAGGGGGATGTTGCGCATGGGGGACTGATGCGCATGGCGAATGTTGCCTATGGGGGTTTGATGCATATGGGGGTTGATTTGCCTGGGGGGACTGATGCGCATGGGGGACTGATGCTCCGTGGGGGGATGAGGGGATGAGGAGAATGCCCCCTCCCATTAATTTGTGTTTGGTGACTCTTCTCTGGCCCAGGCAGACTCTGGAGACCTGTCAGCTGAAAGAGAGGGTATTAGGATGGCACAAGACATGTGCTGGCCTGAAGGTGTCACAAAAGTGCCATGAGACTCTTCTGGGACACTCCTTGGAGCTTCAAGGCCAGTGAACATATATGTGCTGGCCTCCCCAAGAGTGTCAGCACATGTCCCCCCACACCACCACGGGAACGCGGAGACTGGGACCCGCCTGGGGGAGGGTTGGACCAGTGCACAGACATGTCCTGGTGTCTCCACACCACCATGGCAATGGGGTGTGTTTGTGTGAGTTGTGCCAGCCTCAAGGGGGTGGGATGGCACTCTCAGTTTCTCCACAGCCCCAGGCACCTTCGCTTCAGGCCCACGTTTGGAGCTGAAGCCCAGAACAGGCTCTCCCCAACTGCAGAGAGCTGACCTGAGGCCTGGACCCACTGCAGGGGAGAAGGGTTTTCACATTGGAGCCTCCCTGAGGGGCTGGAGGGGAGAGTGAGACTCTCACTGCTGAGAAGGTGGTGGTGTGCCTTGTGGTGGTGCACCTGGAAGCATCCAAGAGACTCAGCAGCCGGATCCGCTTCCCCTGGGCAGTAGCTCTCCCACAGGGGATCCTTCTCAGCCCCAGAACAAGATGGACCTGGGCTCCCATCTGCTCCTCCATGGCAGTCAGACCCAAGACCAAGAGCAGGGTCAGTTGCCTTCCAGCTGGACACCTTCTCGATGAGTGTAACCATCTCTCCCCATTTTCATGACCTGTCCTCTCTTTAGACTTGGATCCTAGAAAGAATATTCCCCTGACCTGATCTGCCCTTGCTTTTTCCGCCTTTGGCTGCAATCCTAAACACACTTCCCTGAGTGTAACCCCCATTGAACACAAGAGGACTTCCTTGAGAGTAGAGGGGCCATGCTTAGGATTGCCCCCTTTGTCTTTCTAATCCTTCCCTGATGGGTGTGCTTCAGGTTCCTTTTGTTCCAGCAGAGAATGGGGGAGGGAAGGGGGTCCCATTCAGAATTAGGGCCATCTCCAGCTCCTTCTCCATTCCCCTCCTCTGCAGGCACCACTTCCAGTCTCTGTAAGTAGAATATTTTTTATATTCTGGATCACAATAATTCCTACAAGATTCTTGTGCTGGGGGAGAAATGCTTCTCTTTGGATAAATCATAGATGGGTTTATGGTTTAAATATATTAATTTAATGCTTGCTGGGGGGGGGGGGGGCAGAGAAATCCTACCTGTTGTGGGACCACCTGGGAAAAGGGGTCCTTTCTTGGCTTTGAGAACTGAATGCAGGACTTCTTCACTGCCCTCCTTTTTGCTGGTGAGCCTTCAATAGTTGCAGGTAATAAATTATATGTAGCCATTTTAAATTGAATAGTAAGTAATATAGTGTTTAACCAAATGAAAACAAAATACCTGAGTGCTTTTGGCTTTTCTTTTGTCATGTCCTACATTTTCCTGGAGTGTCCTACATATGGGGGGCTTGTCCTCTTTTGAAGTTATGAGATATGGTCACCCTGCATGTAGGCACACATATGCATGTCTCTCCCCACATCTGTGATGAATTGTGCTTTTAATTTGGACAGGGTAACTAAGGAGGCTCCTTAAAATGTAGGATACCTAAGAAAAATGTAGGACATTAAAACTCATATATATTTCATATATATATTTCATCTTTGAGAAATCCTTGAGGAGTGGAGAAGTGCCTGGACTGGAAGAGGGCAAATGTAGTCCCAATTTTTAAGAAGGGGAAAAAAGAAGACCCGGGAAATTATAGACCAGTCAGTTTGACTTCAATCCTGGGCAAGATATTAGAGCAAATCATAAAACACACAATTTGTGCACATCTAGACAAGTTCTCAGTGATCAAAACAACCCAGCCTGGATTTACCAAGAATAAATCTTGCCAGACAAATCTGATCTCCTTTTTTGATGGGGTTACGAGCTTACTGGACATGGCAATGCTGTGGATGTCATTTATCTTGACTTCAGCAAAGCATTTGACAAGGTCCCACATGACATCTTAATTGGGAAGTTGGAAAAATATGGGCTAGACAGGGCAATTGTTAGGTGGATCTGCAACTGGCTCGATGGCCGCACTCAAAGGGTTTTAGTAAATGGTTCTGTGTCAACCTGGAGGTCCGTTTCTAGTGGGGTCCCCCAAGGCTCTGTCTTGGGACCGGTTCTCTTTAACATTTTCATCAATGACTTGGAGGAAGGGATACGGGGGAGCCTGATCAAATTTGCAGATGACACCAAACTGGGAGGAGTAGCAAACACATCAGAAGAAGGAGAAACCTCCAGGAGGATCTGGATAAACTGGAATCCTGGGCTGTAACAAACAGAATGAATTTCAACAGGGAGAAGTGCAAAGTTCTGCACTTAGGCAATAAAAACCAAAAACATAGGTATAAAATGGGGGATACTTGGCTTGGCAGCACAACATGTGAGCAGGATCTTGGGGTCACCGTGGATAACAAGCTGATCATGAATCAACAGTGTGATGTGTCTGCAAAGAAGGCAAATGCCATTTTAGGTTACATTAAGAGGACTGTAGCTTCCAAGTCACGAGAAGTTATAGTTCCTCTTTATTCTGCATTGGTGAGACCTCACCTTGAGTACTGTGTTCAGTTCTGGGCACCTCACTTGAAGAAAGATGCAGCCAAACTGGAGCAAGTCCAGAGGAGAGCAACAAGAATGATCAGTGGGATGGAAGGGAAGCCCTACGAGGAAAGGTTGGGGGAAGTTGGGATGTTCAGCCTGGAGAAGAGGAGGCTGAGGGGAGACATGATTGCCCTCTTCAGATACCTGAAGGGCTGTCATAGGGAGGAAGGGGCCAATTTGTTCATAGCTGCCTCTGAAAGCAGAACTAGAACCAATGGGTACAAACTGCAAGAGAGGAGATTCCGGCTGGAAATCCGGAAAAAATTCCTGACGGTGAGGGCGGTTCGGCAGTGGAACAGATTGCCAAGGGAGGTGGTGGACCCTCCCTCACTGGGGATCTTCAAGCAGAGGCTTGATGAGCACCTGTTGGAGATGCTCTAGGGGGAATTCCTGCTGCAGGCAGGGGGGTGGACTAGATGACCTACTAGGTCCCTTCCAACTCTATGATTCTATGATTCTATGATTCTATGATTCTATTACTTGGATGCCAAATAATATACTTGGATGCCAGTACTAGTGTATTACAAGAAAGCTTCAAGCTGCTGCTAACAAGGAAAAGCTGCCTGCTTAGAAGGAAAAGGGGACATTGAATTTTTCCAGGACAAAGGGCTACAATGTAGGACATGTTTGGGACATGCCTTGTTCCTGGGAGAAAAAAATCTTCTATGCCCTTCTTTTCCTTGTGAGCAGGCAGCATTTAGCCTTCTTGTAATTCAGATATATATATAGTCAATATACTGTATATAAATCTGAAGTCACTCACCCAAACTGCTGGGCCTAGAAGCATGAAATATGGGGAGGGTGTCCCTTCTGTGCCATCAACACCCACCAAGAACCCATGTGGAGAAATTTAACCCTTAAGGGGCTGAAAAGGGGTGCTTTTGTCCTATACTTAACATGGAAGACTGACCAACATCCAGCCAATTTGGTGCTCAGACCCTGGTGCACTAGAAGGGATGTTATTGAGAGGAAGGGGTTGCACGGGGGGGGGGGATGATGCGCATAAGGGGGTTGATGCGCATGGGGGGATGTTATGAGTGGGCGGATGTTGCTCATGGCAGGATGTTGTGCATGGGGGAATGTTGGGCATGGAGCGTTGATGCGCATGGGGGGTTGATGCTCAATAGTGGGATGGCATATAATGTGCTCTTTTTCCAGGACAGGTTCTGAGTTTTGCCTTTGGGTCCTGAAAATAAATCTTAATTCTCCTCTTTGTCATTGTGATCAGGCTCCATAGAACCTTCTGGTTATTACGATGTATGGTCACCCTGCTCCCCCCAAACTGTAAGACAACCTATAAACTGTAGGACATGACAAAATAAATGCTAAGAACACCATGTACTGCTTTAATGTGATGAATTTAACACGATCAGTGCAATCGTATTCATGTCTACACAGAAGTCAGTTCCATTGCGTTCGGTGGGGCTTACTCCCAGGAAAGTGCTCTTAAGATTGCAGCCATTGTTACTTATTACTAAATTTAAAATATAGGCTCCAATCCTATACACCAGGATTGTCCAGACTTTCAACTTGAGGGTTCCTGGACCTTTAAGGATTGTATTGAGGAGGGAACTTCAGCAGGTGCAGCTTCTCCTCTCACAGACCTACAGCTGCAGAAATTTCCTCTTGTTAAAGGTCCAGGAGCCCTAAAGTTAAAGGTCTGGAGATCCCTGCTCTAGGACTTTGTCTAAACTCTTTTTAAAGGCCTGGATACCACATGTCATCACCACATCCTGTGGCATGGAGTTCCACAGACCAACTGCACGCTGGGGAAAGAAATATTTTCTTCTGTCGATCCCGACCCTCCCAACATTCAGTCTGAGTGGCTGTTCCCTAGTTTGGGTGTGATGTGGGACTTTGCTGGGACTGTCTCCTGCCCTCAGAAGGGTAACCTTCTGCCTGCTGCCCTGGAGCTGTTGTAGCTCCCCTACTCAGGGAAAAATAACCTGCCTCTAGCTCAGGGGTCAGGGAACTTTTTTACCTTTTACCCCAAAATAGATTTAGATATGCTGACATTACCCCCTGATATGCCAGCATTACCCCCACCAAACCCTGCATCCATCCCTACCCTAGTGTCCCTTGCTTCCCCTATATTGTTCCATCACCCCCAGGAACTTCCTTTTCCCCCATTTGGGGTAATGTACCCCTGTTCCCTGACTAGCTGCTTGGCTCTGCCTGTTGCTCTGTCATAATGTGTTTACCCTCTGGGGGGAGCTCAGGGGAAGGAAGGTGACCCGGAGTGTGGCCATTATTAGTAGAGTGAGGGGTCATGGAAGATATGGTGGGAGGGGTCCTGTAGTCCGTAACAGAAGGAGACAGACTGTCCCTCTTTCTTGCCCTCCCCTCAACCCTCTGACCTTAGGCAGCCTGGGCAACAGTCCCCCTCGTTCCGGAGGCCTGCTCTTTAAGTGAAATGCTCTTTAAGTGAAACGGATTTTCCCATAAGTAATAGTGGAAAATCAGACGATTGGTTCCATAACCCCCAAAATATTCATATAAAAATATTAACTGGATGTAAAAATGATGACAAAACACTGGAACTGAATTCAAAACATGCATTCAATGTGCATGATCCTATGAAGTCTACTTAGGCTGCAATCCTAAAAACACTTTCCTGGGAGTAAGCCCCATGTAACACAGTGGGGCTTACTTCTGGGTTGACATGGTTAGGAGGCTGCAATCAAAGACACTTTTCTGGGAGGCTTACCTGGTCTGCTGCTGCAGGTTCAAGGTGGCCAGTGGGGGCAGCTGCCTCTGTCACCCCCAAGCAACTGCCCCCAAGTTGGGGGCGGTTAGAGGCATACAGCGCTGGTTGGCAGCACTTTATAAAGAGTCTCCGCATGGAGCATCAGGGCTGCATAGCACGCGTGCCCTGTAGCATGCTTGCTTGTTAGGTGAAGCAGAACTTGTTATGTGAAGCAAGATTTCTTGGAAATTTATTCTTGATATGTGAAATGCTTGTTATGTGAGGCGCTTGTTATGAGAGGTACTACTGTAATTTAAAGGGGAAAAGAGCATCTCCCTATCCATTCTATCCATTCCTTTCATAATTTTGTAGAATTAATCATAATTAATAATTAGTCATAATGAACCACCCAAAATATTTCTCTACATGAAATTGGGTTGAATTACAGGTCTTTGATTTCTCACACCTACCCTTTCATTTTGTACACCAGCATAGATGGTTGGCATAATTGCCAATCCCCCCCATTTTTTTGCCCTCCTACTTCTACAATCCTGGCTACTGCCCTGGCCAAGGGAAAAATTCATCCCGGGTGACATGGTGGGCATGATGTGTCATCTCCATATCTTCAAAGGAGAATGTACCTTAGCCTAATCCAGCACTGTAGGGCTCTTCTTTGGTTCTTCAGCCAGTCCTTGGCTGTCCTTCATCTCAGCTGAGAGTAACCTTAAGGGTTAAGTGGACCATCTCCAGAGTCCTAGAAATTTCACTCCCTCCTCCTTCCCCAGCCTGTGTTTGGGGTCTGATCCCCCCTCTCCCTTCTCCCTCCCTTCCATGAGGTCAGAACCAGAGCTGTGGAGCAAATGGGAAGGGAGTGTCCAGTTGCAGGTGGAAGTGAAGTGCAGAATGGGATGAAAAGTGAACCTTTTTCCATTGTGTTTGTCTCCTGCAGAGGTCCCAGGATGGCACTGAGACAGCAATCCAGAGGATCTCCTTGGCATGGAGGAGAATCAGCAGCTATGCCTCTCTCCCAGGTATGGGGCCGATGGTTGAAGATGGTCCTGGAACTTATACTGGCCTAATGGGGGGTTCGGATTAGAGCCCAAGTCACATCACAGGCCTAGTTTGTCAAATATACTGCAGGAAATACCCAGTTGCTCCCACCTTCATTAAACTTCTCACACTGGGAGCAGCTGAGTAGGAGGATATGATGTTTAAAGGGTGGGACAGTTTTAGTGACATGAGACTATGTATTCCTTGCAGGGTCAGGTATCCTTCGAGGAGGTGGCCGTGCACTTCACGAAGGAGGAGTGGGCTCTGCTGGATCCAGGGCAGAAGGCTCTCTACAGGGACGTCATGCTGGAGAACTACCAGATGGTGGCCTCTGTGGGTAAGGACAACCCTTGGCCCTGGTGGGCAAGAAGCAAAGGGTGGAGTTGCCCTCTTTGTGTGTCTCACTCTCAGGATTGCACCAAAGAAACGGGTCATGTGGAGCTGGAATTGGTCCCCTGAAATGTCAGCCTCTGCCCCACCTGGCATCACTGAATGCCTTCCAGGACTTGTCCTTCCCTGCCTGATTTTGCACCATCTGCCCATCTGGAGGGGAAGAAAGGATAATTTCTCTCTCCTGCTCAGGCGGTGGAGAGGCATGAAAGGCTGCTTCCTCTTCCTCCTTGCCTGCCGCTCAGTCCCCCTGTGAGGAGGAGGAAGGAGCAGTTCTCCTTCAGGCTGAGGCTTCCCTTCCATGGGCTGCCAGGTGGAGGAAAAGAACACAGCAGGTTTCACCTGAACTGCCAGATTCCCACTGGTGGCTCCTTCCAGATTTCTTGAGCGTTTGAGACTGGACTCAAATCAGGCCACACTGGGGATCCCACAGCCTCTTCCGCAGCAGAGTTCAGAGAAGTTGCACCCCCTTCTTTCATTTCTGGGGGTGGGAAGCAGCCTAGAGACAGGTCTGCTTGCAAAGCCTGGAGGTTTTGTGTTGGGAGGAGCTCATCTTCTTTCCTTCCCAGAGGAATATCCCAAACCGGCCTTCCTGTCCCAGCTGGAAGAAGGAGAGGGTGTGTTTCCCCAGCATCTCCAGGAAGAGGAGAACTCAGCAGGTAACCTGCATGTGCTGGAGACCCAGGATCTTCAGAGGGTGCTGTGGTGAAGGGGGATGTTCCTTCCAATATCCGCTCGCCCCACTCAGAGAAAGCAGTGTCGATCAGGCGGTGTCGATCAGGGTCGGTGTCGATCAGCGGTGTCGATCAGGAGACCCCCTTGCTCAGCCTCTAACCTGCCAAGTTCTGGACTCCCTCTTAGGCTGTGATGAATCTCCTGTATCTTTTCCTTTCTGCATCTCCTGTATCGTTTCCTGTCTAGACATGCATAGATTTTGTTTTTATGAGAATAAAGCAAATAAGATGGATGAGAAAATTGAGCTCTTCAGTGGGGCTGAGCTGAGAGTTGTCTATAGGCCATTTACAGAAGTATGAATGACTCCCTCCTGGGAAAGCCCCACTGAGCAAAATGGCATTTATTAGACCCTCTTGTGAGATTAAAACTCCCCAATCTGGTGCCTTCGTCATGAACATGCTCCAGCAGGCCTAGCAAAGAGACCTCCTGTTCCCATGGAGGTTTGGGAGGCTGGCTGTTGTCTGTGCACTGTGTTGTTTGTTAGGCATATCACCCCAAGGAGTGGCACAGAAGTGTCTTATGGCACTTTGCTGACACTTCCAGGCTAACTGGGGGCCTGTGCCATCCTAACTGGGGTTTAGGATTGCAACCTGAAAGCACAACCCTGAGTGTTCCTTGCAGTTATGCATGTCTACTCAGACGTAAGTCCCATTATCATGATAAGGATTAGAATGTCTTCTGGTTCAGGTAAGTATGCACAGGATTGCAGCCTCAGTAGCTGGGCTGCCATCCTGTGTATAATTTCCTGGGAGTCAGTGCCATTGAAGGCTTTGGGTTTATGTCTAAATCTACCTCCATAGCAATGTGTTTACAGGTTCCAGTTCTCTCTTGCGCTGCTCATCCAGCTTCTTTCTCTTCCAGGAAGCAATGAACGAGGCAGTGAGGAACGGACGGTGGCGTGTGGGCTGTCACCGGAAATAACTGTGCATGAGGTAGAGGAAGAAACCATTAGAGAAAGAGAAGGATCAGGGAGGAAGAAGAGAAGCCCAGCACTTGGATGGAGGACCAAAGCTGTTCTTTCTCAGGATGAGAACCTTCCACAAACCCAGATCCAGAAGAAAAGTCCCAAAGGGAAGAAGAGGCAGGAGTGTCCATTGCACAGGGAAGCCATCGGTTCTGTCTCAGACATCAAGAAACCCAGCAAAGTTTCAGGAGAGAACATCCACCCAAGAGAAGAAGCTGCCCATGAAGACAGATCCCAGGAGCAGGAGGGAAGCCAGAGGGAGAGGTGGAGAAATCACTCTGGTGCTCATCATGGCAGGAATTCAAAGATTATTCCGGTTGATCCCGAAAAAGGAACTGGAAAGACAAAGGAAAAACACCCTCCATGTGGAAAGACCTTCAGCAGTAAGTCAGGACTGAGAAAACATCAACAGACTCATACAGGAGAGAAGCCATATAAATGCTTGGAGTGTGGAAAAAGCTTCAGTCGGAAAGATCGCTTCACTGTACATCAAAGAAGCCACACAGGGGAGAAACCCTATAAATGTTTGGAGTGTGGAAAGAGCTTCAGCTGGATTGATAGCCTGAAATATCATAAGTTCTCCCATTCTGGGACAAGCCCGTACAAATGCTTGGAGTGTGGAAAGTCTTTTTGTCAAAAAGGAAACTTCACTAAACATCAAAGAACCCACACAGGGGAGAAACCCTATAAATGCTTGGACTGTGGAAAGTGCTTCAGTGATAGCTCCTATCTGACAATGCATCGAAGAATCCACACAGGGGAGAAACCCTATAAATGTTTGGAGTGTGGAAAGAGCTTCAATTGGATTGATAGCCTGAAATCTCATAAATTCTCCCACTCTGGGACAAGCCCATACAAATGCTTGGAGTGTGGACAGTGTTTCAGTCACAAAGGAAACTTCACTGTACATCAAAGAAGGCACACAGGGGAAAAACCCTATAAATGTTTGGAGTGTGGAAAGAGCTTCAGCAGGATTGATTACCTGAATTCTCATAAAGTCTCACACTCTGGGAAAAATGCATACAAATGCTTGGAGTGTGGAAAGTCTTTTGGTCAGAAAGGAAGCTTCACTAGACATCAAAGAACCCACACAGGGGAGAAACCCTATAAATGCTTGGACTGTGGAAAGAGCTTCAGTGATAGCTCCTATCTGACACTGCATCGAAGAATCCACACAGGGGAGAAACCCTATAAATGTTTGGAGTGTGGAAAGAGCTTCAGCAGGATTGATAGCCTGAAATCTCATAAATTCTCCCACTCTGGGACAAGCCCATACAAATGCTTGGAGTGTGGACAGTGTTTCAGTTACAAAGCAAGCTTCACGGTACATCGAAGAATGCACACAGGGGAAAAACCCTATAAATGCTTGGAGTGTGGAACAAGCTTCAGATGGATTGATAGCCTGAAATCTCATAAATTCTCCCACTCTGGGACAAGCCCGTACAAATGCTTGGAGTGTGGAAAGTGTTTCAGTCACAAAAGAAGCTTAACTGAACATAAAAGAACCCACACAGGGGAGAAACCCTATAAATGCTTGGAGTGTGGAAAGAGCTTCAGTAGGATTGATAGCCTGAAATCTCATAAATTCTCCCACTCTGGGACAAGCCCATACAAATGCTTGGAGTGTGGAAAGTGTTTCAGTCACAAAGGAATCTTCACTAAACATCAAAGAAGCCACACAGGGGAGAAACCCTATAAGTGCTTGGAATGTGGAAAGAGCTTCAGATGGAGTGATAGCCTGAAATCTCATAATTTATTGCACTCTGGGACAAGGCCATACAAATGCGTGGAGTGTGGAAAGTGCTTCATTCGGAGATCAAGCCTGACTGTGCATCACAGAAGGCACACAGGGGAGAAACCTTATGAATGTTTGGAGTGTGGAAAGCAGTTCTGTGCGAGATCAGCCCTGACTATGCATCTCAGAATCCATACTGGGGAGAAACCATATAAATGTTTGGAGTGTGGGAACAGCTTCAGTCGGAAATATCATCTAACACGGCATCAAAGAACCCACAAAATGCATCCTTTGAGCGTGGAATGACTTGGAGCGCCATTATCAGTACTCGTGTATATCTATACAATATGACAATTTGCATAGAATAAATGCCTATTTGTTTGCTTAGAAGTAACACGCGACTTTTCTTTTCATTTTGCACACCACCACAATACACAGGCCTCCATCCCTACAAAAGTACAAAGGCCAAGAAAATGCCCCAGATGATCCCATGTGGTCCCTCGACAGGTAAGGATTCTGCTGCCCCTCCAAGCAAGCATTACATTTAAAAATGTATCTGAAAGCAGAAAGATTTTTCCCCACCCCACTCCACTCCCCACATCAATAACTCTGGAATAATTCATTAGCACGATCCAGAATAGAGCATTCTCTAAGAATTGCCAACTGATGCCAGAAGACCAGAGATGAGAAGCAGGCTTTAGGACCATGCATGGGTTGCCCCTCCTTGGAAAGACAGCAGCCAGCAGGCTTCGTTCTTCCCCTTGTAATGCAAAAGGGGATTGCCCATGGCCCCTTGGCAATCCTTGACCTTAACTGATTGGACCAGATTGCCTGTAGTGAACACCCAGGGAACACAAACCAAAACTGAAGGCATCCATTTGAAGGATGAGAGGCTGAAAAAACCAGGACAGGTCTGTGAAAAATGCTAGGAGGGGCAGGCTGCTGGCTCAGTGGGGGGCCAACACCCATACTGCCCCGCTAGCCATGGCCCTGGCTAGAATTATGTGAAATTGTGGGGACCACACCAGGTGACCAACTCAACACGGGTGACAACACTGGCCAAAACTGTGAACATCTTTGTTTTTTAAATAGTGGGCCACACAAATAAAACATTATTTTTGACTTATTATCTGTGATGTGAAAATGGGAGGAGGGTCCATGCTCTGCGCACTGAGGCTTTAACGGACTTCCCATCTAGGATGAGCTGGACCAGTTACCCAAGTGATGTTGCAATCCCAACCACAGTTTCCGGGGGGGGGGGGGGGAATATTATTGAACACAGGCGTACTTACTTCTGAGTAGACATGTTTAGGATTGCACTGTGAGCTGTACCAGTTGTGTAAATATCTGGACTCCCGTGGTTAAGTGAAACCTCTGATAACTGGAGACACCCCTCTCACCTTCCAGAGTCAAGCGGGTCCTTTTTCATGTTTATTTTCTTTATAATAGTATTTAAAAGAGAAACAGTTACAGCATTAAAATTAAAAAATACATTCAAACAAAAAGGAAAGTAAACCTGCATAGAGTGTCTCCACCACTGTAGAAATTAATCACAAAAAGTCAAAAATGGGTTTCCCGATTTTCATAACGGTTTTTATTGGTTTATCTTTATGGAAAGCTGTATGTTTTATTTATTTAAATTATTTATACCCCGCCTTTCTCAGCTAAAGGCTGATTCAAGAAGCTAGCAAAAAACAACACAAAACATCATAAAAAGACACTTAAAAACAGTTAAAACTTACAAAAAATGTTTGTAAGTTCAAAACACAATACCTCCCAGTCTCCACCTCAGTTTAAGGCTGTCTTGAACAGGTGGATCTTTAGGTCCCTGCTTAAAGCTCTGCATAGAGGGAGCTTTCCTCAAAGGCAAGGGACTTCCAGAGTCACGGTGTAGCCACCAAGAAGGCCCTGTTCCTGGCTATTGTGTAGTGCTGGGGTGTCCAACACGTGGCCCAGGGGCCACATGCTGCCCAGGACGAGGGTGCATGCAGCCCTCCTGCAAAAACCAGGCTGAAACCCTAACCATGTCTACTCAGATGTAAGGCCCATTGTACCCAGTGGGTCTTACTCCCAGGAAAGTGTGTTCAGGATTGCGGCATATCTCCAAGGTTAAGCTTGGAGAGGATCACAGCCCATCCTATGCATCATGCCTCCTCAGAAGCAAGCCCCACCAAAGTAAATGCGGCTTACTTACAAAAGATAACTGGGGATTATGAAGCTTTGGGGAGGAAGATTAAGGACCTGGGGGATACCCAGGTGGTATTCTCATCCATCCTCCCAGTAATCGGCAAAGGTCCTCAGAGAGATGGCAAGATTTTCCAGGTCAATAGCTGGCTTCAAAAATGGTGTCATCGAGAAGGATTTGGATTCTGGGATCACAGGATGAACTTCCTTGAGGAAGGACTCCTAGCAAAGGATGGACTACATCTTATGGGTTGGGGGAAGAGGGTCTTCAGAGGGGAGATGGCCAACCTTATAAGAAGGGCTTTAAACTAAATAAGAAGGGGGTGGGTTACATCCAAAGGGAACCTGGGAATAAGGAAAATGCTCTGGATGGAAATTGCCAGGGCACGGCTTTAAGTCAAAAATCTTGAGAGGGGCCTGGCCTTACAAAAAAGGAGGGAAATGCATTGAGTTGCAACCTCCAGGGCTTAAGTTGCATTTACACAAATGCACAGAGCCTGGGAAATAAACAAGATGAGCTGGAGCTTTTAGCAAGTGAAGGGAAATTTGATTTGATAGGAATAACTGAAACTTGGTGGGACTCCCAGGACTGGAACACACAATTGGAAGGCTATCAGCTGTTCCAGAGGGACAGAAGTGGCAAAAGGGGAGGTGGAGTAGCATTATATGTCAAGAACATATATACTTGCTCTGAAATCCAGGAGAGTGGTCCGGATATCCCTGTGGAGTGTGTTTGGGTAAAAGTAAGGGGGAAAAATAAGAAACAAAACATTGTGGTGGGCGTCTACTATAGACCGCCAGGCCAAGGAGAAGGAGTAGACGATGTCTTCTTGGAGCAACTGGCAGGCGTTGCAAGGAAATATGAGGTAGTAGTAATGGGGGACTTTAACTACCCAGACATTTGCTGGGAGACAAACTCAGCCAAACATGGAAGCTCCAGAAGATTCCTGATGGGCCTGGAAGATAACTTCATGGTCCAGAAAGTGGAGGAAACGACAAGGGGAGGGGCCATCCTTGACCTGATCTTAACAAATCGTGAAGAACTGGTTGATCAGGTCAACATAGTGGGAACTTTAGGGGAAAGCGATCATGAGCTGCTGGAATTTAGAATAATGTGGGAAATAAAAAGAGTGCAGAGTGAAACTTATATGTTGGATTTCAGGAAAGCTGATTTCAACAGGCTTAGAGGAGTCATAGGTGGGATCCCATGGGTTGAAGATCTAATGGGGAAAGGGGCCCAAGATGGGTGGGAGCTCCTTAAGAGGCAGCTTCTACAAGCACAGTCAGAAACAATTCCCATGAAAAAGAAAGGGGGGGAAATGCTGAAAAAACCAGGTTGGCTCCACAGGCAACTTGGGGATCAGCTGAAGTTAAAGAAAGAGAAGTATAGGGAGTGGAAGACTGGAAAGATCACCAGAGAGGAGTACAGGCAGGTAGCCCGGTCCTGTAGGGAGGGGGTCAGGGATGCTAAAGCTCAGTATGAGCTGAGGCTGTCCAGGGGAGTCAAAGATAACAAAAAGAGCTTCTTTAGATATGCCCAAAGGAACAGTCATTTGGACCGGATGAGCTGCATCCTGGAGTTCTTAAGGAACTGGCAGATGTCCTTGCAGAGCCTCTGTCGATCATCTTTGAGAAATCCTTGAGGAGTGGAGAAGTGCCTGGACTGGAAGAGGGCAAATGTAGTCCCAATTTTTAAGAAGGGGAAAAAAGAAGACCCAGGAAATTATAGACCAGTCAGTTTGACTTCAATCCCGGGCAAGATATTAGAGCAAATCATAAAACACAAAATTTGTGCACATCTAGACAAGTACTCGGTGATCAAAACAACCCAGCATGGATTTACCAAGAATAAATCTTGCCAGACAAATCTGATCTCCTTTGTTGATCGGGTTACGAGCTTCCTGGACATGGCAATGCTGTGGATGTCATTTATCTTGACTTCAGCAAAGCATTTGACAAAGTCCCACATGACATTTTAATTGGGAAGTTGGAAAAATATGGGCTAGACGGGGCAATTGTTAGGTGGATCTGCAACTGGCTCGACAGCCGCACTCAAAGGGTTTTAGTAAATGGTTCTGTGTTAACCTGGAGGTCAGTTTCAAGTGGGGTCCCCCAAGGCTCTGTCTTGGGCCCGGTTCTCTTTAACATTTTAATCAATGATTAAGAGGAAGGGATACAGGAAAGCCTGATCAAATTTGCGGATGACACCAAGCTGGGAGGAGTAGCAAACATAACAGAAGAAGGAGAAACCTCCAGGAGGATCTGGATAAACTAGAATACTGGGCTGTAACAAATAAAATGAATTTCAACAGGGAGAAATGCAATCCAGGAGGTCAATGGTGTCAAGGCCACTGAGCGGTCCAGTGCGATAAACAGGGACGCACTCCCCCGTCCATTCTCCGGCATAGGTCATCCACCAAGGTAATCAAGGCAGTCTCCATTCCAAACCCCAGCCTGAAGTGATTGAAAAGGTTCCAGATAATCAGCTTCACACAGCTTCACTCTGAAGCTGAGATGCCACCCCCCACTCAACCACTTTGCCACTCCAGAAATCTGTCCAATCCCCTTAGAGGCCAGATGCCATCAACACATCCTGTGACAAGGAGATTCACAGACATGCTGAGCAAAGAAAAACCTTTTGTGTATCCTAATTGTGTATCACTCAATTTTAGTAGATTTTCCCTGGTTCTGGGGTTGTGCGAGACAGAAAAGAGAATCTCTCTATCAGCTCAAACCCTCCAGATCACCAAGACCCTCACAGCAGTCCTTTCCAATAACTTAATTTCTAATAATAAATTCTAACAAGATAATTTCTAATAATAAATTATATGACATCATGGCCCCATAAATATTTGCTACCCCTCCTGTGGGATCAAAAAGCCAGTGGCCAAGTTGATGGCACTCACACAAATGAATAAGGAGCCTCGCATGAACATACGTGGAAATGAGAGCTGACCTTACTGAGTCCCTGCCGTGTCATTAACTCTCAGAACAATCAGTCTCATTGGTCAGTTGGTAATTAAAGGAATCCTCTTTTTGTTACATAAGACTATTGCCTTTTTATTTATTTAAAATATTTACACCCCGCCTTTTAGACCTTAAAATTTTACCATTTTGGACCTTAAAAAAATAAGCAAGCACCACAATTTAAAGAACAATAATAACAAAATAAGGGCAAACGGAGAAAGATGAGGTATCGCACAAACAACATGCAACCAAAACTTTTAAATAGTTGAAAAGTTGTTTTCTTTTTCTACTTATTTTGTCATAATGTTTGATAAAATATAAATAATTCAAGATGTTTTGCTTCATTACATTCTGCATTATCTTTCCAATGACATGTTCAATCCTTGGCATATGTGAATTGGCTTGGTTGCGAATGTGTGTATCTGAAAGAGCAAGATGGAAACCACCTTGTGCCATTCATGTCTTGGGTCTTGGTTTCCATGATCCCTGGAAAGTCTTTGGTGGCCAGCAGGCACCTTCTAGAGGCAACAGGGACATTCAAAACGGTGCCTGCAAGTGGCACAGAGTCCTTTGAATGGTCAAGGAAAAACTCCATTTTCCCCCGCTATTTCAAAGCACTGCACTCTGATCACGATCCCGTTTGAAAATCCCTCCTACACCTAGTCACTCCCTGAATGCAGAGGGATATTCATAATGATGAGGAGGGAGTGTTTTCAATGGTCAAGGAACTTTCAGGAGATAGTGAGACCCATCCAGCCCCCAGCACAAATTTGTGACCTATAGGGATTTACAGGAGCCAAACCCCTGCAGATCATGGATTGACAGTATATAACCTTACTGTATCATTCCTAAATACAAAGGTTTCCACAATTTAGGCCACTAGTGGTGCCACACACACCGCCAATGTCACCCAGGGTGGTTCATAGCCTCTGCCCCCACTGGCTACAGTACGAAGGAACAACAAAAGCAAAACTGTATGGGTCCCCGTGTTGACAACATGTAACAAATGTCCCCTCTGGTAACAACAAGCATACCCACTTCATCTCCTCAAACTGGCACCAGGTAAAAAGCAGGAGTGAGGCTGAGGAGATCCACTGTGAGTGGGGAATTATGAAGGGGTAAGGGAAAATAATGTCACTTCCCCCCCATCATACACACACACATATTTTGACATGTCAGTATGCTGTGATGGGGAAAACAAAGGAAATGGGCTGTAGGTGTGACAGTAATATTATTAGTTATACTGTACTACTACTACTATTGTAATACTATAATACTACTAATAACCATTAGGCTGCAATCCTAAATACTATTCTAAATTCTAAATACTAATCCTAAATACAATCCTAAATACTATTAGGCTGCAATCCTAAGAGCACTTTCCTGGGAGTAAGCTTCATTGAACTCAATGGAACTTACTTCCGAGTAGACATGACAAGGATTGCACTGTATGTAATTCTGTTTATTACTGTAATAATAATACTGTGGATGTGATAGTGATACTATTAGCTTCTATTATCTCCTTATGTCGATATGGCTGTTCTTGTTTTCAATAACTTTTTATGAACAAAGTCATGTTTATAACTCTGAGTAGCACTAAAATGTGTTCCATTTATTTTGGGATGTGAAAGAAGGTTCATTCATTCTCTGGCTGACAGTCTTTCCACACTCCAATCATTGATGTGGATCCTCCCTTGTGGTGGGTTCTTTGATGCCGCGTCAGCTGTGAAGTCCGACAAAAGCTGCTTCCACATGTCCAGCATTCATACGGTTTCTCCCCTGTGTGGGTTCTGTGATGTGCAGTCATGCGTGACATCTCGCTAAAGCTCTTTCCGCACTCCAAGCACTTATACGGTTTCTCCCCTGTGTGGATTCTTTGATGCACAGTCAAGCTTGAGCTCGAACTGAAACTCTTTCCACACTCCAAGCATCGAAACGGTTTCTCCCCTGTGTGGGTTCTTTTATGCACAGTCAGTTGTGAGTTTTGACTGAAGCTTTTTCCACACTCCAAGCATTTAAATGGCTTCTCCCCTGTGTGGATTCTTTGATGCACTGTCAGTTCTGAACTCTGACTGAAGCTCTTCCCACACTCCAAGCATTTAAATGGCTTCTCCCCTGTATGTGTTCTTTGATGCACAGTCAGGTGTGAGCGCTCAGTGAACCTCTTTCCACACTCCACACACTGATATGGTTTCTCCCCTGTGTGGGTTCTTTGATGCCCCATCAGGTTTGAGCTCTTACTGAAGCTCTTTCCACACTCCAAGCATTTATACGGTTTCTCCCCTGTGTGGGTTACTTGATGAGTAAATTTTGATTTACTGCAGAAGTTCTTTGCACATTGTGGACGTTTTACCTTCCCCCTTTCAGTTACTTTTTCTGGATTGTATGGGAGAATATTCAAATCCCAATACTGATGAGCACAGTTTTCATCATTGGTTCCTAGAACAGAAAAAGAAACTTGAGTAGCAATAGAGAGGGGGAACCTCTGGTGCACATTCCTAGGGCGTGTATAATCAGAAAAAACAGTCTTGTAAAAAGACCTGATCAAGAGATGAATTGCATTACACATGCACAATATTATTAATAATTTATTTTTATAAATTTATGAATGAGGGCCCAATCAGACATCTTGCCCCTGGCCCAAAGCCAGCATTCATAGAATCATAGAATCCTAGAGTTGGAAGGGACCTAGTAGGTCATCTAGTCCAACCCCCTGCCTGCAGCTGGAAATCCTCCTAGAGCATCCCGGATAGGTGCTTGTCAAGCCTCTGCTTGAAGATCTCCAGCGAGGGAGAGTCCACCACCTACCCAGGCAATCTGTTCCACTGCCGAACTGCCCTCACCATCAGGAATTCAGCAGCCCTCCTGTCACATGCCCAAGAAAAATAACTTCTACAAGAGCATCAGCACAAACAATAAAATCCCAGAGGGATTTTACTTCAGGCAAAGGATCTGTCACGGCCCACCTTGTCTTGATGGTGCCTCTACCAGGGCATGGATAGCCAAACCTCAATTTTGAGCAAGCAAGTTTCGCATCATTGTGAAAGGTGACCAAGGTAAGGGACACTTAGACCACACTTATGACTTATGTCTTCAATTACACAGGGTTTGGAGGTTGCATATCTCAAAAACCTTAAGTTTTAAAAAAGGGGCGTAAGCAGAGGCATCACTAGGGTTTGTGTCATCTGGTGGAGGAGGCCAGTGTGTCATCCCCACAATGAACTTTCTCATTCCATACAGTGGGTTGGGCACTGTGTGTAATGCTGGACCATCACTCCACCCTGCTTGGTTTTTAACTATAACTTTTGGTAGAACAGAGATATTTTGATGTGGTTTCCTTCCTTGCATTCTGCATGCACTTATGTATCAAATGATATATAACAGGATGGCATTTTTAAAAAAACACATTTTTTAAAAAACAGATTTTAAAATTTTGGCCAGGAGTGGTGTCACTGACCCTGTGCGCAACACCCAGTGTGGTCTGCACCCCAGCAACATCACCGGATGTAAGTTTTTTAAGAAAAAAACTGAGATTCCCCAGAAACTGTAGAGGACCACCGCTAGTCAGTGTAGACAGCACGGAGCCGAGCAGAAATGTACAGGAGGGGGACATGAGGGCTAGAACATCAGTTATTCAGAACAGATGGGCATTTTCAGTTTGGCCTGAGGCTGGAGCCATCCAGAAAGGAAGAAAGCTGCTATTATAATGAAGGGCCCTTTTCCACTACAGAACCTTCTGGTGATACTCACCCAGTGTATTCTGGGCTGAAACTACTGGTATCTAATATAAACAGGATTGTACATTACCCGGTGACTTTGCTTCCTTGGGTTCTTGGAAAAATGCACACAGCCCAATTTCCAGCTGACAAATGATGGCAGGTTTGGGAAATTCCTCTGGGAAGAAAACCAAGAGACAAAATACTTCTGAATGCAAAATATCAAGGCATACTATAAAAAACTTATTCAAGCTGCCTTTCCTCCCATGTACCAGGAAGGGAAAAACAAACTCTTTGAACTCTCATGCATGAATACAGGTGGCTCATTGTGCAGGCCTGGGAGGTCCTAAAAGAGCATTCTGTACTTTTCACAATTTATGTCTTAAGAGACCCACTAGGTATTAATTAGCTATTAATTTTTTTGCATTTTCTTTGTAAACTGCTTTGTGAACTTTTACTTGAAAAGCGGTATATAAATACAATAGATAGATGATAGATAGATATCTTTCCTAGATGTTTCTATCCTGCCTTTTGATCCCCAACAATGATCAGCAGGACACACAAGCCTCTGTTTCTGGAGGCAACCCTGAGAGTGAAAAATAAGAGGAGCAATAAAAGCCTTTGCTTCTTACCCAGGGAGGCCACCATCCAGTAATTCTCCAGCATGATGTCCCTGTAGAGAGCCTTCTGGTCCGGATCCAGCAGAGCCCATTCATCCTCCGTGAAGCACATGGCCACCTCCTCGAAGGACACTGGAGTCTGGAAGGAGAAAAAAGTCATATCATCTCTACTCTTTCACTCTCAGGGTGGAAAGGTGTAGGATCGGGGGAGCTCTGCTTGGCCATATCCTGAACTTCACATTAGGCTACAAGGCCCTCCACCGAGTCTCTCCAAATTGCCAAGGCAGATGTGTGAAGCCCCTTTGCAAGAGCTCCCCCCCCCCCCCGAAAGACCTCTGGGTGCTTCCCAGAACCTGCTGGCTACAGTGGCAGCTGCTTTGGTACCACTGCTCTGGTGGGTGCCTGGAAGCTCCCAGTTCTATGGGAGGCCAATTAAATAATCTCAGAAAATTTACAAGATAAATTTACATTTATTGCTCAATTGATCCATGTTTCAGACCCCGGCTTGGCCTGTATGTGATAGTTGTGCAAGAGATATGTGGCAAACAGTTCATAGTTCTACATGCCTGGAATGTAGTTCTCATGTGCATTACATAAGTAAAATTCATTAAAATTAAATTTTAATGAAGTAAAATTCATTTGTTCATAGAAATTCTGCCTCTAATGTATTCATCTATGTAAGTTTATTAAAATATGAAATGTAAATTAATTTCCTAGGCACACACACACAGTAGTGCCCCTCCTGCCAAAATTCTTGCCCACAGTTTGGAGAACCATGCAGTCCATACACACTTTTTTGGGTGGTCAGACTTTCTTTGTCTGCAAAGAAAGCAAATGCCATTTTAGGCTGCATTAAGAGGACTGGAGCTTCCAAGTCATGAGAAGTTCTAGTTCCTCTTTATTCAGCATTGGTGAGACCTCACCTTGAGTCCTGTGTTCAGTTCTGGGCACCTCACTTGGAGAAAGATGCAGCCAAACTGGAGCAAGTCCAGAGGAGAGCGACAAGAAGGATCAGTGGGATGGAAGGGAAGCCCTACGAGGAAAGGTTGGGGGAACTTGGGATGTTCAGCCTGGAGAAGAGGAGGCTAAGGGGAGACCTGATTGCCCTCTTCAGATACCTGAAGGGCTGTCATAGGGAGGAAGGGGCCAATTTGTTCATAGCTGCTTCTGAAAGCAGAACTAGAACCAATGGGGACAAACTGCAAGAAAGGAGATTCCAGTTGGAAATCTGGAAAAAATTCCTGATGGTGAGGGTGGTTTGGCAGTGGAAGAGATTGCCTGGGTAGGTGGTGGACTCTCCCTCACTGGGGATCTTCAAGCATAGGCGCACCTGTCGGGGATGCGCTAGGGGAATTTCCTGCTGCAGGCAGGGGGCTGGACTAGATGACCTACCAGATCCTTTCCAACTCTATGATTCTATGACATTTTGTACCATCGGGGAGGAAAAATAAGCTCTTGGAAGGCATCAGAGAAGGAAGGAGGTACATGATCTGTTTCTTGCACATGCCCCCCCCCCAATTTGCCCCTTACCTGAGCTGGAGGCATAGTTGTTGTCTATGATCGATCTTAAAAGGAGGTGGTCAAGAGACTGTGGCCCAATGCAGTTCCTGGGCCTGTGAGGGAGACAAGTGTGGTGGGAAGACTTTCACCCTTTGTACCTTTTCGAACATCACTTCTGTATGCAATTCTCTTCCGATCTGCTCCATAGCTCTAGTTCTGTCCCGCAAGGGCCCCAGAAGGGTGAGCCCCATGTTCACTGATTCACTTTCTTCCTCCTTCTGCCACTTGATCCCTATTTCTCCTTTCCCCACTACCTGTCCAGAACCCCCCTTCCTTCTTTCACATCTGTGAAAACCAGCAACACAGAAGGGGAAGACACTTGAAAGGAGGAAACAAGTGTTGAAGATATGAAACTGGTCCACGATGCCCCCATTTGGAGGCCTGCAGTATCCTTCTTGGGGGCCCCAAATGCCCTGTCCCATGGGTTTAAGCCAGGAAGGATTTCTCAGCCCTCCTGGCTCAGGGCTCTTCACTGTCCCTGGTTGGCCCCCAGCACGGAGGTACAGCCAACTCGGAGGAAACCCAAGCTGTGACAGCTGTCACATTTTGGGTATCCCCTCTTTCCTTGCACTGGCTGGCTTTCCCTGCCTACTAGAAAGCATTCCACCCACAGCAGCACCAGTGCCCCCTATACACCCACCCACAAAGGGGTTTGAACTCACCAAACTGCCCACAGGCCCAAAGAGGGGCAGGAGGAAGAAGAAAGAGAAGGAAAAGGAAGTGGCTTCCCACTCATGGCCCCCCCACCCAAATTGCACCTCTAGGAATCTAGAGTTGCTTCCATTAACCCTGCACTGCTTGCTCAGCTGAGAGGAAAGTGTAAGGATGGACCTCCTGAACCTCCTGGAACCAGGAAGGACAGGGAGGTGCATCTCCTCCAGATGGGCACACCTGTCCATCAAAGGCCAGGCAGAGCTCCACCAGTCTGATGGCTGCCTGCTCCAGAGGCAAGGGGGAGGGGTACGTCTTGCCCTCAGAGCAGCCCAGCTGACTGACTGCCCCCAGCAGAGCCCAGGCAGAGCTCCACCAGACTGATGGCTGCCTGCTCCAGAGGCAAGGGGGAGGGGTACGTCTTGCCCTCAGAGCAGCCCAGCTGACTGACTGCCCCCAGCAGAGCCCAGGCAGAGCTCCACCAGACTGATGGCTGCCTGCTCCAGAGGCAAGGGGGAGGGGTACGTCTTGTCCTCAGAGCAGCCCAGCTGACTGACTGCCCCCAGCAGAGCCCAGGCAGAGCTCCACCAGACTGATGGCTGCCTGCTCCAGAGGCAAGGGGGAGGGGTACGTCTTGCCCTCAGAGCAGCCCAGCTGACTGTCTGCCCCCAGCAGAGCCCAGGCAGAGCTCCACCAGTCTGATGGCTGCCTGCTCCAGAGGCAAGGGGGAGGGGTACGTCTTGCCCTCAGAGCAGCCCAGCTGACTGACTGCCCCCAGCAGAGCCCAGGCAGAGCTCCACCAGACTGATGGCTGCCTGCTCCAGAGGCAAGGGGGAGGGGTACGTCTTGCCCTCAGAGCAGCCCAGCTGACTGACTGCCCCCAGCAGAGCCCAGGCAGAGCTCCACCAGTCTGATGGCTGCCTGCTCCAGAGGCAAGGGGGAGGGGGACACAATGGACTTACTTCTGAGTAGACTCCATAGGGTGAGTGCTCTACTTCAGGCACTCAGTAGGAAGGCTGTTACACAGAAGTCAGCCCTTTGGAGACAATGGACTTACTTTTGATTAGACAACATAGAATTGGAAATATCTTTGGGGTTCCCCCTCTCCCCTTTAGGTCTTTAGGGGAGCAATTGGAGCTCTTACTTTCGAGTAAGTTCATTGGACACAATAGACTTACTTATATTTTGAGGCCATAGAGTTGGGATGAGCTTTGGGACTTTCTCCCATTCAGGGGTTAGGGGAGGAATGGGGTCTCTTACTTGTGAGTAAGCCCATTGGACACTTATGTTACTTTTGAGTGGAGACCCTAAGGGTGGTAACAGCACCTGGAAAAGTGCTTTTTGGAAGCACTTTTGGAGCACCCTTTTCCATTTAGGGTCTTAGGGGAGAAATTGGGATTTCTACAATTGGGATTCTTCTTGGCATACAGGCCAGAGGAGCAGAAGCAAGGCTGGTTCCTACAAGGTGGGGCAGCCACCCATGGGTGCATGAGGACCAGGATGATGATATGACTGGAAATTTCTGGATTTGTCCTCTTTTTTAGTCTGCTGTCTGGGTGTCCTCCAAAAGGGCTTCATTGTCCTCCATTTTGGAACTTTGCCATGGTGTGCAATACCCCATCAAGTCATATGTCGTTGGATTCTTAATGAAGAGCAGAATCCAATACAAAAATCAGTTTTGAAGTATCTTCTTCCTAACAAAAGCTATGGCCAAACAAATCAAAAATATGCATTGAGCTCTATGGGTAAGTGAAAGTGCCCAATATTGTGGCTTTACTTGTGAGTAGGCAAACGTACCATTGATTGCCAGAAAGGCCAGACTGAGAGGAATCCAAGACCTTGTCCTCCTTTTGAAGTTTGGGCATCTGATCCCATGAGATTGGCAGTGCCATAAGATGGCAAACTCATGATTGCATTTGAACTGATTTGATGGGGTACTGCACAACACGGCAAAGGATGACTAAGAGCACAATCCTAACCATGTCTTCTCAGATGTAAGCCTCATTGTGTCCAATGGGTCTTACTCCCAGGAAAGTGTCTTTAGGATTGCAGCAAGGAACCTTCTAATGACACTTGTTTTTTCTCCTTTTGAGGATTTCACGGAAATGTGACATTCATTTTCATTCAACAGATGCATCGCTCACACCGCTACAGCCTTATTTGGGTGATGCTTTTCTACACAACCCTGCACAAGTTCTCAATGTTTACAAATATTCTTAGGGCGCAATCCAGAGTAACTATGGGGAGTCCTTGCTCCGGTATAAGAACAGTTTGCTCTGGATTTCAATATGAATTTCCCATAGGTTTTCACTAGGTGGTGCAGTAACTACAGGTGCACATAAAGTCTCTTACGTGCTCCCGTAGTTACGCTGGATTGTAGGGTTTATCTCATTTGAGGAGAAGGATTCCTCCTCTTTATTCTCCTCCTCCTCCTCCTCAATGTTTACAAATTGATATTTGTATTTGTGGAGGCTGCTACTCTCCTATATTTAGCAGGGGGAGAGTAGCAGCCCTCCTCACCCCAGCAATGTCTGTTCAAGTGGCTTCTGCTGGTGTACTTTTTGCATTTTAGATTGTGAGCCCTTTTGTGACAGGGACACATTAGCTATTAATTAACTGTTTTTTTTTCATTTTCTTGTAAACCGCTTTGTGAACTTTAGTTGTAAAGCAGTATATAAATACTGTAGATGGGTAATCTCCTCCATTATCCGTTGCTGTTGCTCATGATGCAGATCAGTCAATTCATTTGTTTGTTTTACAAGGCACTGCTTATTTTACAAGACAGAATTTCTTAGAAATTTTAGTTTGTCTTATAAAAGCATTCATCTTACATGTTATTTATCTCACAAGGTACCACTGTATATAGAAGACAGTAAACTGTTAAATATTGAACTATATTTATAATAAAATATAGATATTTTTATCCTGTAGGGAGGGGGTCAGGGATGCTAAAGCTCAGTCTGAGCTGAGGCTGTCCAGGGGAGTCAAAGATAACAAAAAGAGCTTCTTTAGATATGCCCAAAGGAACAGGAGGAGAGACGAGGGGCTGGAGCTGCTCCTGGACAAGGATGGACAGCAGGTGTCTGGAAACCAGCAGAAGGCGGAGCTGCTCAACTCCTACTTTGCATCCGTCTATTCACAGAAGGAGGGCTGTGCAAATGGGGGTGCGGGATCATTGACTGATTCGGGGATGTGTTTAAGAGGAAGGGGCCAATTTGTTCATAGCTGCTTCTGAAAGCAGAACTAGAACCAATGGGGACAAACTGCAAGAAAGGAGATTCCGGCTGGAAATCCGGAAAAAATTCCTGAGGGTGAGGGCGGTTCAGCAGTGGAACAGATTGCCAAGGGAGGTGGTGGACTCTCCCTCACTGGGGATCTTCAAGCAGAGGCTCGATGAGCACCTGTTGGAGATGCTCTAGGGGGAATTCCTGCTGCAGGCAGGGGGTTGGACTAGATGACCTACTAGGTCCCTTCCAACTCTAGGATTCTATGATTCTATGATTCTAAAATATTGTATTTAGTCAAATTTAATGCACCGTCAGATCTAATGTTCATCCTGATACTAGAGACAAATTTGGCTGGAAAAGGTGAGCATTAGATTTGCGTAAATATGGTATTTCTGTAATCAGGCTCACACAGATCTTTTTTGAAAATTTTTTGGGGGTATTTTATTGATTACAGGTATGGGCTATGGGTGGCGCAAGTGGTAAGACACTGTGCCTGTTAACTAGCAGGCCAGGGTTCGAGACCTGGGTCGGCCCCACAAGACACGGTGAGTTCCTGTCCTTAGCCCAGCTCTGCGACGCCAGCTGGATCCAATCGTATTGGCTCTGCCTTTCCATTGGACTAATTCAGTGGCGTGGAGAGGGGGGATTTGCCGCTTGGGTAACAGCCTCTCCTCCATAACAATCCAACCCAGGCTTTCGTGCTTCGCATGCAGTGTATGCAGCGCTGAGCACGATACCATCGTCTTCCAAGACTGACAGAGGCCTGCTTTTTTATAAGTACAAGGAACAACGATATACAATGGGGAAGGGTACACACAGGGTTATACACATAAGGACCTCCAAGGCGTGACGCAAGTTAACATCATTTCAAATCAAAATTTCATTTTAAACAATATATTCTCTAATTTTCTCCAATCCATTCAAATTTATATCACTGAATTTCATTTTTCATTTTAATTTTAGCACCTTCTTGAACTCATTTACTTTCTATATCTCCATCTAAATAAAATCTCAATAAACTTATCATAATCTATTATCTTGTCTCAATTTTATCAAACTTATCGCTTATTCCAAAGAAGGCGTTTCTTTTTGTTTTGCTAGAACAAGGCAAAAAAGGCATTTCTTGCCTCGCCGCACCCTGAAAGTTTTCTTGTGCCAATGTAAAAAAGCAGGCCTCCATCAGTCTTGGAAGACTATGGTATCGTGCGCGGCACTGCATACACTGCATGTGAAGCACGAAAGCCTGGGTTGGATTGTTATGGAGGATCGGCTGTGACCCAAGCAGCAAATCCCCCCTCTCCACGCCACTGAATTAGTCCAATGGAAAGGCAGAGCCAATACAATTGGATCCAGCTGGCGTCGCAGAGCTGGGCTAAGGACATAAACTCACCGTGTCTTGTGGGGCCGACCCAGGAATTGAACCCTGGCCTGCTGGTTAACATGCACAGGGTCTTAGCCACTTGCGCCACCCACAGCCGATGTAAAATATAGCCAATTAAGGGTGCAATCCAGAGTAACTACAGGGAGTCCTTGCTCCAATGTAAGAACAATTTGCTCTGGATTGCAATATGAATTTCCCATAGGTTTTCACTAGGTGGTGCAATAACTATGGGTACACGCAATGTCTCTTACGTGCTCCCGTAGTTACTCTGAATTGCAGGGTAAGTAGTCAGTAGTAAGGCTGTGGGTGGCGCAAGTGATTAAGATACTGTGCCTGTTAACCAGCAGGCCAGGGTTTGAGACCCAGGTCGGCCCCACAAGACAGGGTGAGCTCCTGTCCTTAGCCCAGCTCTGTGACGCCAGCTGCATCCAATCGAATTGGCTCTGCCTTTCCATTGGACTAATTCAGTGGTGTGGAGAGGGGGGATTTGCTGCTTAGGTAACAGCCTATCCTCCATAACAATCTAACCCAAGCTTTCGTGCTTCGCCTGCAGCGTATGCAGCGCCGAGCATGGTACCATAGTCTTTCAAGACTGAAAGAGGCCTGCTTTTTTCAAAGTAGTCAATAGTTTCCAACTACTATCTTCCAAAATCTTAATCTGTTTTGAGAAAACAAGTTGTTTTACTCATCTTCAGCCAAGTCTTAATTGTCCTTATCCTTCCCACGCAGATGTTTTCACACATACACACACACCCCTTGCTACATAGACAAATATAGGAAGTTAATAACAAAGCAAGCAAAAGCCTTGCAGGTGAACCGGCTTTCATTGTTATGCAGGATATAAATCTTTCTTCTTCTTCTTCTCTCTGGTGGGTGCAGACCTTCTTTCTAATTATCCTCCCCCCCCAGCTGTTTAGCCATCTTTGTTTCTCTTTAGCAGAATGACACTGGATCAGCCTTGAATTACATGATGCCTGAAAGACATACCTTTGTGTTAGAATTACTTTGTTGATTTCTTAATTGTCCATTTGTTTATCTTGATAAATTGCAGTTGTAAATCCTTGGACATGTCTCAATGTGGGGGGGGGGGGGGGAAGAGACACAGTTTCTGCCATTTGGCCTCTGCAGCAAACCCATGGAAATTGGCAGAGCATGTCAGCACAGGATTGCCATTCCTGACACTAAATATGTCACCAGCAGCTCCATACTTCTCACCCCCCTGAGGGTTGAGAGACCAGCACCCAGATCAGGATGCTGATATGAATGCCTGCCAAGAGCCAGGAGCTCGGAGGCTCCTGATCTTCCATCATGACATCTTGACTCTGCCTCCTAATCCACGCACAGACCTTTATAATGCTCACCATTTTAACATCCAGCCGAACTCAAATTTCTTGTGTTGATTTTTGACTCTAGGGCCACATGGATACAGATGTCTTGTGTGCTCCCTGAATAGGCATCTGGTGGACCACTGTGTGATACAAGAAGGTGGACTAGATGGGCCTTTGGCCTGATCCAGTGGAGCCTCTTCTTATGTTCTTATGGGTCCAAGCTCTGACTGCATATCTTTCCACATTCAAAAGACTGATTCGATCTCTGTCCTGCATGCGTACATGGATGTGCTCTGCGGCTTTTCCTGTGGCCGTGGCATACCTGGGTCTTGTGCTGCTCACAGGCCACAGTCAAATGCCACCCCCTACCCAGAAGAAATTCCCATGTGCTAGAAACTTTCACCTACTTGTTGTAATAAGTCACACAAGACATGCAGTGTGTGGTTGATGGAAGAATCTCTCTTGCCCTCTCTGAGGCCAGGTCTTTTATTAGTTACACACAACGCATAGTGAATCATGACAGTTCATTAGTAGGTGGTACAAAGAGATAGGTGATCTTGGCATAATCTTGGCAGGAGACTGGTTATCAGGGACTGCAACAATGGTCAATCTTAGGTGTTGATCAAACATCCTGGGCAAACATCCTAAGCAAGCATAAGTAAGTCATATTATGTTGATTCCAACCGAGTTCCAGTTATGAGGTCAAAAGGCTAGCTGTGTCTCTGCAGGCTGCTGTTCTGGGTTTTCCTCGCAGACCAACAGCTTGGAGAGAGAAGGCTGTGCCAAGTGAACCACAGTGTTCAAAGGTGAACCAAAGTTTGTACCCCAACACCTACTACAATTCAAAGGATTTGATTTGAACACCATATTTGAAGCACTCCTATAGTTTCTCTCTGATGTGAGTTCATCTGTCGAGAGTAAGAGCCAAGTGGTTTCTCCACTCCCGGCATTCATACATTTTATCTTATGTGATTCTTTGTTGCAAAGTCAAATGTCTGCAAAGTCAGGAAGCTTTTGCTACACTCCAAATATTTATATGGTTTCTTCCCTGGTTGGGTCATTCAATGCACAATCGGCGCTGATCCCTTTTTAGAGATCTTTATGCACTTACATGGTCTCATGCGTGTGGGTTTTTTGATGGAGAGCGAGGTTTGAACTCTGACTGAAGAGTTTTCCACACATAAGCATTTATATGGCCTTTCCCCAGTGTGGATTCTTTGATGTTTAGAGAGCTCTGCACTGGGAATAAAGCTCTTTCAACACTCATGGCCTCTCCGCTGTGTGGGTCCTTTGATGCACCCGCAGGCCTGAACTACTACGGAAGCTCTTTCCACACTCAAGACATTGATATGGCCTCTCCCCTGTGTGGGTCCTTTGATGCACCCTCCGGCCTGAACTATGACTGAAGCTCTTTCCACACTCAAAGCATTTATATGGCCTCTCCCCTGTGTGGGTCCTTTGATGCACCCTCAGGCCTGAACTATCACTGAAGCTCTTTCCACATTCCAGGCATTTATATGGCTTCTCTCCACTGTGTGTTCTTTGATGGGAAGTCAACTGTGTGCTCCTACGGAAACCCATTCCACACTGTAAGCATTTATATGGTTTCTCTCCCGAATGGGTCCTTAAATGCACAGTCAAAACTGATTTCTTAATAAAACCTTTTCCACACTCCAAGCACTTATATGGCTTCTCCCCTGTGTGGATTCTTTGATGGTAAAGAAGTTGTTGATGATCTCTGAAGTTCTTTCTACACTCGCAACATTCATAGGGTTTGTCCCCTGTGTGGGTTCTGTGGTGCAAAGTCAGGTGTGAACACTTACTGAAGCTCTTTCCACACTTCAAGCATTTGTATGGTTTCTCTCCTGTGTGGGTTCTTAGATGCAAAGTCAGGATTTCGCTCCTACTGAAGCTCTTGCCACATTCCAAGCATTTATATGGTTTCTCCCCGGTATGGGTTCTTTGATGCAAAGTAAGTTTACCTTTCCAAATGAAGCGCTTTCCACACTCCAAGCATTTATATAGTTTCTCCCCTGTATGGGTTCTTTGATGCATAGTCAGGCTATTGTTCCTACTGAAGCGCTTTCCACACTTCAAGCATTTGTATGGTTTCTCTCCTGTGTGGGTACTCAGATGCAAAGTAAATTTATCTTTCCTACTGAAGTTCTTTCCACTCTCCAAACATTTATGTGGTTTCTCCCCTGTGTGGGTTCTTTGATGTTTATTAAGGCTTCCACTAACACTGAAGCTCTTTCCACACTCCAAACATTTATATGGTTTCTCCCCTGAATGGGTTCTCTGATGTTTATTAAGGCTTCCGCTATCACTGAAGCTCTTTCCACTCTCCAAACATTTATATGGTTTCTCCCCTGTGTGGGTTCTTAGATGCGCAGTCAGGTGTGAGCTCATACCGAAGCTCTTTCCACATTCCAAGCATTTATGTGGTTTCTCCCCAGTGTGGGTTCTTTGATGTTTGATGAGACATTCTTTCTGACTGAAGCTCTTTCCACATTCCAAGCATCTGTATGGTTTCTCCCCTGAGTGGATTCTTTGATGCACAGTCAGGTGTGATCTCTTACTGAAGCCCTTGCCACAGTTCAAGCATTTATATGGTTTCTCCCCTGTATGGGATCTTTGATGCAATCTCAGGTGTGAGCTCTGACTGAAGCTCTTTTTGCACTCGAAGCATTTATAGGGTTTCTCCCCTGTGTGGATTCTTAGATGCACGGTCAGACATGAGCTCACAGTGAAGCTCTTTCCACATTCCAAGCATTTATATGGTTTCTCACCTGTATGGGATCTTTGATGCAAAATAAATTTATCTTTCCTACTGAAGCTCTTTCCACACTCCAAACATTTATATGGTTTCTCCCCTGTATGGGTTCTATGATGTTTATTAAGGCTTCCACTATCACTGAAGCTCTTTTTGCACTCGAAGCATTTATATGGTTTCTCCCCTGTGTGGATTCTTTTATGTCTACTAAGGCTTCTACTCTCACTGAAGCTCTTTCCACACTCCAAACATTTATATGGTTTCTTCAGTGTGTGGATTTTTTGATGTTTTATCAGTTCTGATTTCCTGTTGAAGGTCTTTGTACATTGAGCACTTTTTCCCTTCCTCTTTCCAGTTACTTTCTCAGGATCTACCGGAATAATATTTAAATCACTGCCCTGCCAATTATCAGACTTATTTCTTAATTTCTCTGTCTGGCTTCCCTCCTGCTTCTTTGATCTGTCTTGTGGGGCATTCATATCAGCTTTCTCCCTAGTGGGGATCCCTTCATAGGAAGTAACATGAGTGCTTGTGCTGAAGCTTTTTCTCTTCTTAGTGTCCTTAAGATTCTTATTCCTTCTGGAAACTTTCCTGTGTTTATTAACGTCAGATGCACACATTTCTCCATGGAATGTACTTTTATTCCTTCTCTTTGCTGTAGGATGTTCCTCTTCAACTGGAATTTCATGCAGGTCATAATCCTGGGAATGACCATCTTCTGTCCTCCAGCCCAGTGCTGGGCTTCCCTCCTCTCTTATAGTTCCATCCTGGTCTAGAAACATTATTTCCTTGATACCGAGCAGGATTGTTTCTGACGACACCACAACTGGCTCCCTCTGATCCTCACTGTCTTCTCCATTGATTCCTGGAACACAGTGCAAGAGAGGTGACCCCTTAACATACACTTCAGTATATGTGTTCTGTGGCACCAACTTCAGGAATGTATACCTCAGATCACAGGCCTGCCCAGGGTCTCAGTTGCCTTGGGATGGGGCAGCCTTGCTAGACCTGTTGGACAATCGTGAGATTTTGGCCTCCCTCTGACTTCTCCTTACCCTCAAATTATTGGTTTTTTACAGAAAATGTTGTTTGTAAAGAAGGCTTTGCCTTCTTTGCCAGATGTTTGGTTGGCACTGAGCTCAGCTGCACCGAAAAGTGGATTTCCACAAACTCATTATTTTCACCAGTGTTGTTTACTCCCATCCTGAGTAGTTGAGAGATGCCATGCAGAGGAAACCAGTCACTGTTCCCTTAAGGCAGTGAAACCTTTTTGGCACCAAGTGCTGACTGATGGTGTTGGTGCCCAGTGGCGTGTCCAGAAGTCCAGGCATGCGCATTGGGCCAGGAGTGCCCTGAGCCTATTGCACATGCCGGGAGTTTCACTGGCATGCTCTGCCCCAAAGAGAAGCAGGCTGCTCCTTTTCAGAGCAGAGCACTCTTTTGCCCAGTGCACATTCCCATATTTTGGGCATCTGCACTGGGCACCAGTGCTATCAGTCAGCACTTACTGCTGAAAAGATTAGCCATCACTGCTTTAAAGGAATAGTGACTGGTTTCTTCTCATGGAATCTCTCAATTACTCAGCAGAGTGCTCCTCTTTATAGCAGACCCAGTTGAGGGCACCAGTGCCCCGTGTGCAAACCCAGAGCTCTGGGGATGCATGCTGGTCTTAGAGTGTCATCTGAGGGCGCTGTGGCCATGTGCCAGTAAAGAGGACTCTGAGTGACAGCTCTGGCATGTATGCCATAGGTTCGTTACCACTGCCTTGCATTATGTGGTGACATCACAGTGGCAACACTGCTGCAATTGCTCCTGTCCCAAAAGAGGATTTTTAAGTGCACTGTATATCTATAAAGGTATATACCCAGTGTTTCTTTCTTTTCAATAATTTGTTCCTAGGGAAATGTACCCTTCTTCAGCCACTCTGTTTCCAGCTCTTTGCTTGATGTAATTAAACGACCGTACACAAAGGGTTTTAGTAAATGGTTCTGTGTCAACCTGGAGGTCGGTTTCAAGTGGGGTACCCCAAGGCTCTGTCTTGGGCCCGGTTCTCTTTAACATTTTCATGAATGACTTGGAGGATGGGATAGGGGGAGCCTGATCAAATTTGCGGATGACACCAAGCTGGGAGGAGTAGCAAACACATTAGAAGACAGGAGAAACCTCCAGGAGGATCTGGATAAACTAGAATTCTGGGCTGTAACAAACAGAATGAATTTCAACAGGGAGAAGTGCAAGTTCTGCACTTGGGCAATAAAAACCAAAAACACAGGTATAAAATGGGGGATACTTGGCTTGGCAGCTCAACATGTGAGCGGGATCTTGGAGTCGCCGTGGATCACAAGCTGAACATGAGTCAGCATGTGATGTGTCTGCAAAGAAGGCAAATGCCATTTTAGGCTGCATTAAGAGGACTGGAGCTTCCAAGTCACGAGAAGTTCTAGTTCCTCTTTACTCTGCATTGGTGAGACCTCACCTTGAGTCCTGTGTTCAGTTCTGGGCACCTCACTTGAAGAAAGATGCAGCCAAACTGGAGCAAGTCCAGAGGAGAGCAACAAGAAGGATCAGTGGGATGGAAGGGAAGCCCTACCAGGAAAGGTTGGGGGAATTTGGGATGTTCAGCCTGGAGAAGAGGAGGCTGAGGGGAGACCTGATTGCCCTCTTCAGATACCTGAAGGGCTGTCATAGGGAGGAAGGGGCCAATTTGTTCATAGCTGCTTCTGAAAGCAGAACTAGAACCAATGGGGACAAACTGCAAGAAAGGAGATTCCGGTTGGATATCTGGAAAAAATTCCTGAGGGTGAGGGCAGTGCGGCAGTGGAACAGATTGCCAAGGAAAGTGGTGGACTCTCCCTCACTGGGGATCTTCAAGCAGAGGCTTGACGAGCACCTGTCAGGGATGCTCTAGGAGAATTTCCTGCTGCAGGCAGGGGGTTGGACTAGATGACCTACTAGGTCCTTTCCAACTCTATGATTCTATGATTCTAAACGCCAAGACAGAATCCACCACACAGCTATGTCGTTACCTGCTGGTTCATCTCCATCATTGGGGTCCAGGATAAAGGGAGCGTCCCCTCCTTTTGGCCAGGAGTCAAGGCCAGCTCTGAGAAGTCCTTTGGCGGAAACAAAGTAAAGCGTTATTTCTGTCTGCAACACATCTTGGAAGGAAACACAATCACACCTTAAAGAAAATTAAAAACATTATGAATGTCCTGCATGGATCCAATAACATTTGCCTGGCAATTCTGAATTTCAGCATATTGTGTACAGAACGGGCACTGAAATGCCGCCTAAGGTTTCACATTGCAGAGAAGTCCCAGCCAGGAATTCTTCCTCTCCCCAAAATGGTCCTGTCTCTGGAAAGAGATCTGGCACTTTGCACATCCGAGCAGAGCATGTGTGTGGGGAGACGCCTCCTTTGAATGCATAGGGATGGCTCTCTCTCAGCAAACTGTCTGTGCGGACTTTTCATGGACTGGATCCGAGAGCTGGGTCTGTTTCTCAACAGTGTCAACCAGCAGGGGATGAACAATCAAACTCTCTTGTGGTATGAAGATCACAAAGTGCTTATGGATGGCTTGAGATTCATTCATTCATTCATTCATTCATTCATTCATTATGCAGCCCTTGTCCACCACATTGTAAATTTATTCAAATTAAATTAATTACATTTATGTAAACTTATTCAGAATTGAAGTGTCAATGATTTCTTTTTTCCAGTCCCCAGCACAGTGTCAGAATGGCAGAGAAGTGCAATGACTCAGTCTAACCATTGTCATCTTGTTACATAGGGGGCTTCAATTGTGAGGAAGGCTCCCCTTTCACCACAGCGCCTTTGTGGTGGTTTGATACTTTTCCCAATTGTTGCCTTTCCTAGACATTTATATCCTGCCTATTGATCCCCAGCAATGCACCAATCAGCTCTGCAGCAAGGAGGTGCAGGCAGATGTATCAGAGGACAGGATCCAGCTCCATGTCTGTGGTGCAATCCTGAGAGTGAGAACCAAGAAGAGGGGCAATTCAAGGCTTTGTCTCTTGCGCACCAGGGAAATAGGGTGTCCTTACCCAGAGAGGCCACCATCTCATGAGTCTCCCGCATGACTTCCCTCTGTAGTGCCTTTTGGCTGGGATCAAGCAGGGCCCACTCCTCCTCTGTGAAGTGCACGATCACCTCCTTAAGGGACACCGGACCCTATAAGGAGAAAAAAGAATTACAAATAATGTCCCAGCCTTGAACAGAAAGTCTCCTGCTGTTTTGATCCCACCTGAAGAGTGACATTAAGGTGGGAGCAACTGGGTTGGAGAGACATTAAGGTGGGAGAAGTGCAACTGGAGAATCAGCAAAGGCCTGTTCATTGCCTTTGCCCCCTTGAGGGCAATCAAGGACAAAGGCCAATCCTGTATGAAGCATTTTGTCCTGAAGGAAAACCAAAGTCATCATGCAGGCAAATGCAAAGGCCAACTCCTGTCTAGCACTCGAAGGATAGGATCCTGCAATGTGCATGTTTTGGATCCAATGTGCATGTGAAGGTTTTGGATCCTTCACCTCTACTCTGTTGCTGTGCTGTGTCCATTTGGACCCTCCTTCGCTGACACTTCGCCTCTCCAGGACCTTCTTCCCTCAACCAACAGTACTCATGCTTTAGATTTCATGGCCTCCTTATTTTTGCAGTTCTTTGCAAACACACACCCTGTCCTTCTAAATGTCCCTTTGACTTCTATTGAAACTCCACTTCCTCCCCTCTCTGTAAAGTTCCCTTTTGTGGCTACTCCCTGCAGGCTCCACCTGCTCCATACCTGATCAGACATCATGACAGGTTCTCCTTCTCCAGCGAACTGAGGAGGTGACCCAGAACAGGACACTGACATCACTCCAGTACCTGTAAGGGACACAGAAGGGAAGGGAGACTTTATTCTTCCAGTACAGATTCAGAACATAAGAGGAGCCTCCACTGGATCAGGCCAAAGGCCCATCTAGTTCAGATTCCTGCATCACACAGCAGCCCACCAGATGCCTATTCAGGGAGCACATAAGACACCTGCATCCAGATGCTTTCTCCTGCATCTGGCATTTTGAGGTTGTCCACCTATACACGCCCTTGATGACTTGTAACCCATGATGTAACTCCAGGAATTTGTCCAATCCCTTCTTAAAAGCATTAAGGCTAGATGCCATCACCACATCCCGTGGCAGGGAGTTCCACAAATGAACTATGCACTGGGGTAAAGAAATATTCTCTTTTGTTGTTTGGTTTCCTTCCAGGCTCCAGATCTGATCTTCTGCCTGTCAACAGAGTCCAAGGAGACAACAAGTATCCCCTCTTTATGCAGCACATCAGGCTGGCTTGCTGACCATAATGTGACTTACTTTAAGTAGACATGGATAGGAGTGTGCCTGAGGTTACTTTAGTTATCCTCCCCTCTGCTCAGTGATCTGTGTAGTCACAAGCCTACAAAGTGATAGTCACAGGATAAGTTTGCTCATGCGCAGATCTTTTTTTAAAAAAACATACATAATTTTAGAATTAGATTCCTTTCTATTTTTTGTATACTTAAGAAATAAAATAAAAAAGCCTACAAAATGAATAACATAGATTCATGGAATTCTGCTGGGAGGCCAAGCCATGGTTGCCCCAAACAGCAAGTCATGCTTTCTGGGGCTCCTGAGGGCACTGCCAGGACCAGGGGTGAGACTGCAGCAGGCAGATGGAGGGCAGGCAGGAGGAAGAATTTCCAGCCTGCAAGGACTGCCTGGTCCTGGAGTGGATTCAGCTTGGCTGGAGGTTCTCAGGAGGAACATAGGAGGTTCTCAGCTGGACTGGGTGGCTTACTTTCCAGCTCCCACAGTATGAGATTCTGGATTCCCTTATTTGGGAATAGATTCCACTGAACTCATGAGGACTGACATCTGAGTAGGCATGTGCAAGAGTGTGGTGTGATGTGCACTCACTGGGCTCAAGCTGATTCCTGCACCCCCTACTCCTCTGGTCTCTCCCTCCATCATCTCCTAATGTCTGACACCATCACTGCTCCCCTCTGACAGCAACAACCCATGGAAAGGAGGGGGCTGCAGTGTGGCTGCTGCAAAACCCTGGCAAGCTGGGAGGAGGGGGTCCCACACTCCAATTCCGGAGATAGGCCTTGGGGATTTCAGTTCCTCTGGTTCCAAATAGAACCTCAGACCTTGGTGGTCCTGGTACTGAACTCCCGAGTATGGGCCAGCACTCTTGGATCATCTGTCAGGGAAGAAGGAGGCAAAGGTCACCCATATCCCTCCTCAAGGCAGCCCCCCAACCTGGACAGCTATCCCCGACCCTAGATAGCTCCCTTTCTGGCTCATCCCTGGTTCCTCCCTGGCCCAGAGGTGTAGCCAGAGGGGGTGTAGAGAAGTCAGTCTTGGGGGTCCCTCACCCTTTTGGAGCCGTTCCCCTACTGCTCCCTTTCTCTCACCCCACCTGGAACAGGATGACCAGATGTCATAACTGCAAAAGAGGACAAGGCCCTCCAATATGTACGACACACAAGAAGAATGCAGGACATAAAGCTAACAACACTCGCTCAATTGATACATAGATAGATACAGTAGATAGATTCCATGTCATTAATGGAAACACTGTATAACTTATTAAAGTAGCAGGAGTAAAATTCCAAGAATATTTGTGGGATCTGTTGACTGCTGGTTACTGGTGAGCACCACTGAGCACACCAGATGCCTACTGGGCAGTGGACATCACTGGGCAGCAGGAGACAGTGGGCACTACTTCTGTCAGGCATCACAATGTCAGGCATCCCTATCAAGCACCCTTTTAGGCACTGGGCACCAGTGGGCAACACTGGGCAGCAGGCACCACCGGGCACCAAATTGGTTCTTAGTGGGTCCAAATTGGTTCTTAGTGGGTTCTTAGAAGGAATACCCTGGTTGGCTTCCAGGGGGACCACAGGTGGCTGCCTGCGGAGCGTCTTGCAGGGGGGGGGCAGTGCTGGGAGATCCCCTGGAGCTTCCCTGGAGCCCTGCCTGGTGCTTGATGGGGGGGTCGCCTGCAGAGAGATGCTGGTCCTCTGTTCTGGTCACCCAGGGGGAGGAAGGCTGCCAGGGGGATCCAGGGCTCCCTGCCTGGCAAGGGCTGCTCTCTCCTCCAAGGAGATGCCTGCTCCAGCCTGGCAGCAGCAGGTCTACCCACCCAAGCTCTGCCCCTGATTGATGGGGCTCTGGAGGGAAGGTGGTGCTCAGTGCTGCAGGATCCTGCCCCTGATGATGCCCCCCACTCACCTCCAGCCCTGGCCCCCCTGGCAGTGCCCAGCACTTCCGGCAACGTCAGCAGAGCCAGGCGGAGCAAGGGAAAGGCGGGGCTGGCTGGGGAGGAACCAAAAGTAGGCCCCATTGTGATCAATGGACTTACTCCCAGGAAAGAGTCTTTTGGATTGTAGCTTGTCTCCCAAAATGGGGGGAAGCAGGGTCAGGGGGGAGGGGAGCTCTTACACACAAGTAAGCCCTTTGGAGACAATTGACTTACTTTTGAGTAGACAACATAGAATTGGAAATATCTTTGGGGTTCCCCCTCTCCCCTTTAGGTCTTCAGGGCAGCAATTGGAGCTCTTACTTTTGAGTAAGCTCATTGGATACAATAGACTTACTTATATGTTGAGGCCATAGAATTGGACGAGCTTTGGGGCTTTCTCTCTCCCATTCAGGGGTTAGTGGAGGAAGGAGGTCTCTTACTTGTGAGTAAGCCCGTTGGACACTTGTTACTTCTGAGTGGATACCCTAAAATTGGGAACATTTCTTAGGCCTCCCGTTTTCCATTCAGGGTGTTCGGGGAGCAATTGGGATTCTTACTTTCGTGTAAGCCCATTGCTCCCTTTTGTTACTTCTGAGTGGACACCGTAAAGTTGGGAACAGCACTGGGAAAGTGCTTTTTGGAAGCACTTTTGGGGCACCCTTTTCTGTTTGGGGCATTTGGGGAGCAACTGGGATTCTTACAATTGGGATTCTTCTTGACATATAGGCCTGAGGAGCAGAAGCAAGACCGGTTCCTGCAAGGTGGGGCAGCCACCTATGGATGCATGAGGACCTCACTGAACTTTTACCATGAAATCCTTTTATTTCAGGTTTTCCCTGGGTCCGAAGCACCAGGAATGCATGAGATTGGCAGTGCCATAAACTGGCAAACTCATGATTGCATTTGAATTGATTTCCTACTTGAAGAGATCATGGACTTAAAAAACATGAAAAGACACAAAGTGGTGTATTTTTATTCCAAATGCTCTTTAATTTTAAATGCACTAATATATACTAGGGAGGTGATATAGTGCTAGAAGATGCAACACAGTAGTATGACTAATTGGGAAAGAAACCTATTTCAATTCCCAGAAAATACCATCAATACCTAAAGTAGTGTTTTGTGTTTTTATAAATTAAAAACACCTTTCAACATGTTTCTAGTTTCTTTCTTTTTCCTGTTTGCTCCAGGAAGAATGCAGGGAAGGGGGAGGTGGTGCATGGGTGGTGCATGGAGGGGAGTATCATTGCACACTGGTGCACAGTGGTCGCTGCTGCGCAACTATGCAGGATAAGGAAAAATATTATGCAGGATAAGGAAAAATATTTCTACTTTCTCCTATGATCTGCCCTTATAGTCACCATCCTCCATACTTTGCAGTGCATTCCATTTTTGCATTGCTTCCTACTACAGCAGGTGAAACTTTAAGTAAAGTTTCTAGGTGCAATAATATCAGTATATTTAATATTGTCTATTAAATTATTAAAGGGTAATCGATGTACTGTTTGTTCTGCTCATACTATTGCACAGGTCAATTCCTAAGTTGATGTAGGGCACAATCCACATCTGAACGCAGAGCAAAAAGTTATGATGCATCCAGAGAGTCAGGAAGCCTGGCCTGCCCTACCTGTTCCAGAGCATGCTAAGTAGGCAATAAGACAGTGACACCTGGGGAGGGCTTCTTCCTGAGGAGACCCCCCTCAGATCATGCTGAACATGCCCTCAACGCGCCTCTCCTGAACTGCCTATGCTGACACAGCTAAGGCAGCCCAGCTCCATCCCTCTTGGGGCAGCCTATGAGCACAATCCTAACCATGTCTACTCAAAAGTAAGCCCCATTGTGTTCAATGAATCACAATTGAAAGTATCTTTAGGATTGCAACCTATGTTGCCTAAGCCTGCCCCAAGCTTTCTGGGCTGGCCCATCTTGGACATGGGCCACCCCAGTGATAGATAAGGCAGCCCAAGTGCACTTCTGGATTGCAGCCATAGCCATTGTTAAAAAGCCATACTTACTCAAATCTAATGTGCTATTGAATTTAATGCGCCATCAAATCTAATGCATACCCCAATTTTAAAAGTCTTGAGATTCAAAAAATGTTTTCTGGCAATTGTAATACACAACTGCAAAGAAGGTGCAAAATTTAATTTTATTGCATATAAATTATATGAGAATAATAACATGGCAATGGGTTTATGTTAAGATTTTTACATAATTTCATACAAGAATGGGTTAATGTTACATTCCACCATGCAACATCATCAACCCGTGCACCCTTGCCCTGGTGCACCATCCCCCTCTGGAGCACCAGACACGGGGACCAAATTGGTTCTTGCAGAACAAATACACCCGCCAAATTACCCACTTCTAGGTTCAGGGGTTGGGGATGGATGTTGGTCAGTCAGTCTTCAATGTAAAGTATAGGGACAAAACACGTTGCACCCCTTTTTCAATCCTTTAAGGGTTAATTTTCTGAAAATTGGTTCTTAGGGGTTGCTCATGTTGGAGAAGGAATACCTTCCCAAAATGCCATGCTTCTAGGTCCAGGAGTGGGGGCACAGCATTGATGATTTAATGATTCTCCACTCTAAATTGCACCCTCTTCCAGTATAAATTTTCAAAAACCAGTTCTTAGTGGTTGCCTCTGTCTCAGAAGGAACAACGTCCCAAATTTCATGCTTCTAGATCCAGCAGTTTTGGCTGAGCGTTGATGAGTCAGTGAGTGACCTTTCAATTTTATACACAGTAGTGCCTTGAAAGACAAATATAATTCGTTCTGGATGCATGTTTGTCTTACAAAGCGTTCTTTATACAAAGCTGATTTTCCCCTAGGAAATAATGGATACTCAGACAACTGGTTCCACAACCCAAAAATATTCATACAAAATATTAAATATGTAAAAATGACAACAAAACACTGTAATATAATACAGAAAACAATTACTGTAATATTAATAAAAAAACACCGACTAAGGGCACAGTCCAGAGTAACTACTGGGAGTCCTTGCTCTGGAGTAAGAACACTTTACTCTGGATTGCAATATGAATTTCTCATAGGTTTTCACTAGGTGGTGCAGTAACTACAGGTGCACGTAATGTCTCTTACGTGCTCCCGTACTCTGGATTGCAGTCTAATTTTCACTTAAAGAGTCACTGGTGTCATTCATTGTCATTCAACAGATTCATCGCTTGCTCTGCTACAGCCTTATTTGGGTGGTGCTTTTCTACAAAATCTTACACAAGTTCGCAATGTTTACAAATATTAATTTTATTAGATTATACTTATGATCAAAATATTGAATTTACTCAAATCTAATGTGCCATCAGATCTAATGTGCACTCCGATATTTGAGAGATTTGGCTGATAAAGGGGAGCATTAGATTTGAGTAATTATGGTATCTCTGTAATCAGTCCACACACAGATCTTTATAACGCTCACCATTTTAACATCCAGCCGAACTCAAATTACTTGTGTTGATTTTTGACTCTAGGGCCACATCGATACAGGTGTCTTGTGTGCTCCCTGAATAGGCCTCTGGCGGACCATTGTGTGATACAAGAAGGTGGACAAGATGGGCCTTTGGCCTGATCCAGTGGAGCCTCTTATGTTCTTATGCGTCCAAGCTCTGACTGTGTATCTTTCCTCATTCAAAAGACTGATTCGATCTCTGTCCTGCATATGTACCTGGATGTGCTCTCCGGCTTTTCCTGTGGCCATGGCATACCTGGGTCTTGTGCTGCTCACAGGCCACAGTCAAATGCCACCCCCTACCTAACCCAGAAGAAATTCCCATGTGCTAGAAACTTTCACCTACTTCAATTCAAAGGATTTGATTTGAAACCATATTTGAAGCACTCCTATAGTTTCTCTCTGATGCGAGTTAATCTGTCGAGAGTAAGAGCCAAGTGGTTTCTTCACTCCCGGCATTCATACATTTTATCTTATGTGATTCTCTGATGCAAAGTCAAATGTCTACAAAGTCAGGAATCTTTTGCTACACTCCATATATTTATATGGTTTCTTCCCTGGTTGGGTCATTCAATGCACAATCGGTGCTGATCCCTTTTTAGAGATCTTTATGTGCTCCAAGCACTTACATGGTCTCATGTGTGTGGGTTTTTTGATGGAGAGCGAGGTTTGAGCTCTGACTGCAGAGTTTTCCACACTCTAAGCATTTATATGGCCTTTCCCCAGTGTGGGTTCTTTGATGTTTAGAGAGCTCTGCACTGGGAATAAAGCTCTTTCCACACTCATGGCCTCTCCGCTGTGTGGGTCCTTTGATGCACCCTCAGGCCTGAACTATGACGGAAGCTCTTTCCACATTCCAGGCATTGATATGGCTTCTCTCCATTGTGTGTTCTTTGATGGGAAGTCAAGTGTGTGCTCCTATGGAAACCCATTCCACACTGTAAGCATTTATATGGTTTCTCTCCCGAATGGGTCCTTAAATGCACAGTCAAAACTGATTTCTTAATAAAACCTTTTCCACACTCCAAGCACTTAAATGGCTTCTCCCCTGTGTGGGTTCTTTGATGGTAAAGAAGTTGTCCATGATCCCTGAAGTTCTTTCTACACTCCCAGCATTCATAGGGTTTGTCCCCTGTGTGGCTTCTTCGATGCAATCTCAGGTGTGAGTTCTGGCTGAAGCTCTTTCCGCACTCGGAACATTTATATGGTTTCTCCCCCGTGTGGGTTCTGTGATGCAAATTCAGATGTGAACTCTTACTGAAGCTCTTTCTGAACCACTTATATGGTTTTTCTCCTGAGTGGGTTCTCTTGTGCATGGTGAAGGTTTTACTCCCTCTGAAGCTCTTTCCACACTCAAAACATTTATATGGTTTCTCCCCCGTGTGGATTCTTAGATGCGCAGTCAGGTGTGAGCTCATACCGAAGCTCTTTCCACATTCCAAGCATTTATATGGTTTCTCCCCTATATGGGTTCTTTGATGTTTATTAAGGCTTCCACTAACACTGAAGCTCTTTCCACACTCCAAACATTTATATGGTTTCTCCAGTGTGTGGATTTTTTGATGTTTTATCAGTTCTGATTTCCTGCTGAAGGTCTTTGTACATTGAGCACTTTTTCCCTTCCTCTTTCCAGTTACTTTCTCAGGATCTACAGGAATAATATTTAAATCACTGCCCTGCCAATTATCAGACTTATTTCTTAATTTCTCTGTCTGGCTTCCCTCCTGCTTCTTTGATCTGTCTTGTGGGGCATTCATATCAGTTTTCTCCCTTGTGGGGATCCCTTCATAGGAAGTAACATGAGTGCTTGTGCTGAAGCTTTTTCTCTTCTTAGTGTGCTTAAGATTCTTATTCCTTCTGGAAATTTTACTGTGTTTATTAATGTCCGATGCACAAGTTTCTCCATGGAATGTACTTTTATTCCTTCTCTTTGCTGTAGGATGTTTCTCTTCAACTGGAATTTCATGCAGGTCATAATCCTGGGAATGACCATCTTCTGTCCTCCAGCCCAGTGCTGGGCTTCCCTCCTGTCTTATAGTTCCATCCTGGTCTAGAAACATTATTTCCTTGATACCGAGCAGGATTGTTTCTGACGACACCACAACTGGCTCCCTCTGATCCTCACTGTCTTCTCCATTGATTCCTGGAACACAGTGCAAGAGAGGTGACCCCTTAACATACACTTCAGTAAGTGAGTTCTGTGGCACCAACTTCAGGAATGTATACCTCAGATCACAGGCCTGCCCAGGGTCTCAGTTGCCTTGGGATGGGGCAGCCTTGCTAGACCTGTTGGACAATCACCAGATTTTGGCCTCCCTTTGTCTTCTCCTTACCCTCAAATTATTGGTTTTTTACAGAAAATGTTGTTTGTAAAGAAGGCTTTGCCTTCTTTGCCAGATGTTTGGTTGGCACTGAGCTCAGCTGCACCGAAAAGTGGATTTCCACAAACTCATTATTTTCACCAGTGTTGTTTACTCCCATCCTGAGTAGTTGAGAGATGCCACCAGTCACTATTCCCTTAAGGCAGTGAAACCATTTTGGCACCAAGTGTTGACTGATGGCACCAGTGCCCAGCGGCCCCTCTCCCATGTGTCACAATGGCACAACAAATGCTTCAGGGAGTAGACAACAAAAGACCTTCCTGGTGCCCTCCCTAAAAATATGGCATTCTGAGGTAACCTACATCTAAAGTAAGGAATGTGCCCGGCTTGAAACCCATGATGGACTTTTCCTCCAGAAATTTGTCCCATCTCTCCTTAAAGGCATCCAGATTAGATGCCATCACCACATCCTGAGGCAAGGAGTCCCACAGGCTAATTACACACTTGGTATAGAAATATTTTCTCTTGTTTGTCCTAACTCTCCCAACACTCAAATTTAGTTCTGCCAACCAGGAGCAAAATCACTGTAACATCCTCCACGCTGGTGTCATCTGATCTGAGGTGCCAGGAGGCCATGCTTGGCCTTCTTGTGCCTCAAAAGGAGCCCCCTTTTCTTTCTTCTGGTCTGTTGTCTCTATTTTGATACTAGAAAAATGTACCCTTCTTCAGCCACAACTCTGTTTCCAGCTCTTTGCTTGATGTGATTAAACCTCAAGACAGAATCCACCACACAGCTATGCCGTTACCTGCTGGTTCATCTCCATCATTGGGGTCCAGGACAAAGGGAGCGTCCCCTCCTTTTGGCCAGGAGTCAAGGCCAGCTCTGAGAAGTCCTTTGGAGGAAACAAAGTAAAGCGTTATTTCTGTCTGCAACACATCTTGGAAGGAAACACAATCACACCTTAAAGAAAATTAAAACATTATGAATGTCCTGCATGGATCCAATAACATTTGCCTGGCAATTCTGAATTTCAGCATATTGTGTACAGAACGGGCACTGAAATGCCGCCTAAGGTTTCACATTGCAGAGAAGTCCCAGCCAGGAATTCCTCTTCTCCCCAAAATGGTCCTATCTCTGGAAAGAGATCTGGCACTTTGCACATCCGAGCAGAGCATGTGTGTGGGGAGACGCCTCCTTTGAATGCACAGGGATGGCTCTCTCTCAGCAAACTGTCTGTGCGGACTTTTCATGGACTGGATCCGAGAGCTGGGTCTGTTTCTCAACAGTGTCAACCAGCAGGGGTTGTGGTAGACTGAATGCCCGCTGAACAATCAAACTCTTTCCTGATATGAATATCACAAAGTGCTCATGAACAGCTTGAAAATTATTCATTCATTAATAAACTAGCGAAAGCGTACCCATGTTGCGGGAGTAAAATTCCCCATACAACTGCGCTTCAACCGCCCATGCACATCAAACATGCACGTGCATCCACCCCATGCGCAAAATCCCCAATGTTCATCCCTCTATGCACATCATCCCCCCTATGCGCATAATCCCCCCTATGCAAATCATTCCCCATGTGCATCAACACCAATGTGCAACATCCCCCGTGTGCATCAGTCCCCCCATGTACTTCAACCACATGCGCATAATTTCCTCATGTGCATAATTTCCCCTTGTGCATCAAACATCCATGGGCATCAAACACCCATGTGCATCAACCCTCCATCCGCATTAAGTCCCCATGCGCAACAGCCCCCCATGCGCTGCATTCTCCCCATGCAACCCCTCTCTCCAAACAACATCGTCCCCAGAGCACCAGGCACTGAGCACCAAATTAGCTGGACGTTGGTCAGTCTTCCATGTTAAGTATAGGAAAATAACACATTGCACCCCTTTTAAGCCTCTTAAGGGTTAATTTTTCCACATTGGTTCTTGGTGGGTGTTCATGTGACAGAAGGAACACCCTCCCCAAATTTCATGCTTCTAGGTCCAGGGTTTGGGGCAGAGCATCCCTCAGCCATCGATTCTTTGATGCAAAATATAGGGAGGAAAACATGTTGAGCCCCTTTTCACCCCCTTCCGGTTGGAATTTCCAAAAACCAGTTTTTAGTGCACCCCTCAGTCATGGAAGGAACACACTCCCCAAATTTCACGCTTCTAGGCCCAGCCGTTTTGTCAGGGTGTTGATGAGTGAGTGAGTGAGTGAGTGAGCGAGCGAGCGAGTCAGTCTGTCCGTCAGTCAGACACTCAGTGACTTTTCTCTTATATATATAGACTAGTGAAAGCATGCCCACGTTGCAAGAGTAAAATCCCACATACAACATCCCCCCACTGCGCATCAACCCCCCATGCGCATCAACCCCCCCCCACGCACATCAGTCCCCCATGCGCATCAACTCCCCATGTGCAATGGCCTCCCATGCACAGCATCCTCCCTAGTGCAACCCCTCCATCCAAAGAACATCCCCCCAGTGCACCAGGCACCGAGCACCAAACTGGCTGGATGTTCCATGTTAAGTATAGGACAAAAACATGTTGCACCCCTTTTCAGCCCCTTAAGGGTTAAATTTCTCCACCTGGGTTCTTGGTGGGTGTTCATGTGACAGAAGGATCCCTCCCCAAATTTCATGCTTCTAGATCCGGGGGTTGGGGCGGAATGTTGATGAGTCATCAATTCTCCAATGCAAAGTATAAGGAGGAAAATGCGTTGTGCCCCTTTTCACCTCCTTCTGGTTGGAATTTCCTTTTGTCATGGAAGGAACACCCACCCGAAATTTCACGCTTCTAGGCCCAGCAGTTTTGGCAGGGCGTTGATGAATCAGTGAGTGAGTGAATCAGTCAGTGAGCACAAGCTGCACATAAGTCAGCAGTGTGATGTATCTGCAAAGAAGGCAAATGCCATTTTAGGCTGCATTAAGAGGACTGGAGCTTCCAAGTCACGAGAAGTTCTAGTTCCTCTTTATCTGCATTGGTGAGACCTCACCTTGAGTCCTGTGTTCAGTTCAGGGCATCTCACTTGAAAAAAGATGCAGCCACAGGTGGGCACTTCCCGGTTCGGGCCTACTCGCCCGAACCGGATCTTCCTGTTTCCCTGCCACTGGCGAACTGCCAGCAACAGGGAAACGCAAAAACATAGCGGACCGGTTCAGTCCGCCATGTTTTTGCGCCCATGACGCTTGCGCAGGTGCCTGCTTTGAAGCGGGCTTGCCCACTTTAGGGCAGGCACCATGCAAACGTCAACATTGACGCTTGCGTAGTGCCTGCTCTGAAGCGGGCCGGCCCGCTTCAGGGCAGGCACTGCACAGGTGCCAATGTTGGCCCGCCCCTCGCCCCAGCCCCGCCCCTGACCCGCCCCGCCCCCTGACCCTGGCCTGCCCCCCAATTTCCGGCAAACCGGATCTTGGGGTTGGCTGGGCCCACCCCTGGATGCAGCCAAACTGGAGCAAGTCCAGAGGAGAGTGACAAGAATGATCAGTGGGATGGAAGGGAAGCCCTACAAGGAAAGGTTGGGGGAACTTGGGATGTTCAGCCTGGAGAAAAGGAGGCTGAGGGGAGACATGATTGCCCTCTTCAGATACCTGAACGGCTCATTTGTTCATGGCTGCTTCTGAAAGCAGAACTAGAGCCAATGGGTACAAACTGCAAGAAAGAAGATTCCAGTTGGATATCCGGAAAAAATTCCTGACTGTTTGGGTGTTCGGCAGTGGAACAGATTGCCAAGGGAGGTGGTGGACTCTCCCTCACTGGGGGTCTTCAATCAGAGGCTCCACGAGCACCTGTCGGGGATGCTCTAGGAGGCAGGGGATTGGACTAGATGATCTAATAGGCCCCTGGACTAGATGATCTAATAGGTCCCTTGGACTAGATGATTTAATAGGTCCCTGGACTAGATGATCTAATAGGTCCCTTCCAACTCTATGATTCTATAATACCCTGCCTTTTGATCCCCAGCAAAGCACCAATCAGTTCTGCAACAAGGAGGTGTAGGCAGATGTATCAGAGGACAGGATCCAGCTCTGTGTCTATGGTGCAGTCCTGACAGTGAGAAAGACGACGTGACAGGGAGCAACTGGGTTGGAGAGACATTAAGGTGGGAGAAGTGCAACTGGAGAATCAGGCCTGTTCATTGCCTTTGCCCCCTTGAGGGCAATCAAGGACAAAGGCCAATCCTGTATGAAGCATTTTGTCCTGAAGGAAAACCAAAGTCATCATGCAGGCAAATGCAAAGGCCAACTCCTGTCTAGCCCTCGAAGGATAGGATCCTGCAATGTGCATGTTCTCTCCGTTTTGGATCCTTCACCTCTACTCTGTTGCTATGCTGTGTCCATTTGGACCCTCCTTCGCTGACACTTTGCCTCTCCAGGACCTTCTTCCCTCAGCCAACAGTACTCATGCTTTAGATTTCATGGCCTCCTTATTTTTGCAGTTCTTTGCAAACACACACCCTGTCCTTCTAAATGTCCCTTTGACTTCTATTGAAACTCCACTTCCTCCCCTCTCTGTAAAGTTCCCTTTTGTGGCTACTCCCTGCAGGCTCCACCTGCTCCATACCTGATCAGAAATCATGACAGGTGCTCCTTCTCCAGCGAACTGAGGAGGTGACCCAGAACAGGACACTGACATCACTCCAGTACCTGTAAGGGACACAGAAGGGAAGGGAGACTTTATTCTTCCAGTACAGATTCAGAACATAAGAGGAGCCTCCACTGGATCAGGCCAAAGGCCCATCTGGTTCAGATTCCTGCATCACACAGCAGCCCACCAGATGCCTATTCAGAGAGCACATAAGACACCTGCATCCAGATGCTTTCTCCTGCATCTGGCATTTTGAGGTTGTCCACCTATACACGCCCTTGATGGCTTGTAACCCATGATGTTCCTTTCCTCCAGGAATTTGTCCAATCCCTTCTTAAAAGCACTAAGGCTAGATGCCATCACCACATCCCGTGGCAGGGAGTTCCACAAATGAACTACGCACTGGGGTAAAGAAATATTCTCTTTTGTTGTTTGGTTTCCTTCCAGGCTCCAGATCTGATCTTCTGCCTGTCAACAGAGTCCAAGGAGACAACAAGTATCCCCTCTTTCTGCAGCACATCAGGGCTGCACTGAACAGGGTCCCCCCAGACATAGAGAGTCCCATCACCTCTCCACTGACCTGGCAATGGGAGGGCAGGTCTAGCCAGGCCTATTTGGAGAACAGCTGCATGAATCTGAAAGCAGGATGTGGACAAAGGAAGGGAGACCTACGGTCAAGAGGCTGCTCACCAGATCACAGAAAGGGCAGAATATTTTAAGGCAGGGAATGAGAAGCTGGAGTGGGATCAGAGGAGGGCCACGAGGCTGGCACAGAAGCATCTGGGCACCAGTCTGCATTGAGAAGATGATTCTCAGCCAGAACTGGTCAGGGAAGGGAAAGAAGTAGCAGATCGAGGCTGGCTTGCTGACCATAATGTGACTTACTTTAAGGAGACATGGATAGGAGTGTGCCTGAGGTTACTTTAGTCATCCTCCCCTCTGCTCAGTGATCTGTGACAAGCCTACAAAGTGATAGTCACAGGGTAAGTTTGGTCATGTGGAGATTTCTTTTTTTAACATACATAATTTTAGAATTTGATTTCTTTCTATTTTTTGTACACGTAATAAATAAAAACTTTAAAAAAACAGGCCTACAAAATGAATAATATGGATACATGGAATGACTGCAACATATGGATACACGGGAGGCCAGGCCATGGCTGCCCCAAGCAGCAGGTCATGCTTTCTGGGACTCCTGAGGGCACTGCCAGGACCCAGGGGTGAGACTGCAGTGGGCAGATGGAGGGCAGGCAGGAGGGAGAAGTTCTAGTCTGCAAGGACTTGCCTCATCCTGGAGTGGATTCTTCTTAGCTGGAGGTTCTCAGGAGGAACATAAGAGGTTCTCAGCTGGATTGGGTGGCTTCCCTTCCAGCTCCTACATTATGAGATTCTGGATTCCTTATTTGGGAATAGATCCCATTGAACTCAAGAGTTCTGACTTAGGCATGCGCAAGAGTGTTCTGTGATGTGCACTCACTGGGCTCAAGCTGATTCCTCCTCCCCACCCCTCTGACCTCTCCCTCCATCATCTCCTAATGTTTGACACCATCACTGCTTGCCTCTGACAGCAACACCCCATGGAAAGGAGGTGGTTGCAGTGTGGATGCTGCAAGACCCGGGCAAGCTGGAAGGAGGGGGCCCTACACTCCAATTCCATGGATAGGCCTTGGAGATTTCAGTTCTTCTGGTTCCAAATACAGAGGAACCTCTAATACTCCAACTGCTGCCAACTAGGGGGCTGTTGCCTGGGGGCGCCAGAGGCAGCTGCCCCTAACTGCCTCCAAGTGCCCCCACCGGCCACCTTGAACCTCTGGCAGCAGCCTTAGTAAGCCTCCCAGGAAAGTGTCTTTGATTACAGCCTCCTAACCATGTCTACCCAGAAGTAAGCCCCATTGTGTTAAATGGGGCTTACTCCCAGGATAGTGAGATTGAGATCTTTGATTGCAGCCTCCTAACCATGTCTATCCAGAAGTAAGCCCCACTGTATTCAATGGGTCTTACTCCCAGGAAAGTGTCTTTAGGATTGCAGCCTAAGTAGACTTCATAAGATCATGCACACTGAATGCATATTTTGAGTTCAATTCCAGTGTTTTGTCATCATTTTTACATCCAGTTAATATTTTTATATGAATATTTTTGGGGTTGTGGAACCAAACGTCTGAGTTTCCATTATTTCCTATGGGAAAATCCGCTTCACGTAAAGAATGTTTCATGTAAAGAACATGCCTCCGGAATGCATTAAATTTGTTACGTGAGGCGCCACTGTAATTAACTGAAACACTTTGTAACTTATTATTAAAGTAGGAGGAGTAAAATTTCAAGAATATTTGTGGGGCCTGTTGACTGCTGGTTACTGAGCATCAGCTCCAGTTGTTGACTGCTGGTTACTGGTGAGCACCTCTGGGCACTAGCTCCAGGCAATGGGCATGGGGTGGCAATGTGCACCACTTGACCAACAGGCACTGGGCACTAGAGGATATCAGGGGACAGTGGCGGGCAGAACTGGGCACCAGCAGGCATTGGGCATCTCTACCAGGCACCACTGGGCAGCAGGGACTACCATGCACCACAGTGCAGTGGGCACTGGGCACCAGGAGGCTGGGTACCATTGTATTCTGGTCACCCAGGGGGAGGAAGGCTGCCAGGGGGGTCCAGGGCTCCCTGCCTGGCAAGGGCTGCTCCCCCCCTGCTAGGAGATGCCTGCTCCAGCCTGGCAGCAGCAGGTCTGCCCACCCAGCCAAGCTCTGTCCCTGGTGGGGGGCTCTGGATGGAAGGTGGTGCTCAGTGCTGCAGGGTCCCTGCCCTGATGATGCCCCTCACTCACTCACCTCCAGCCCTGACTCCCCTGGCAGTGCCCAGCACTTCCAGCAACGTCAGCAGAGCCAGGAGGAGTAAGGGGAAGGCGGGGCTGGCTGGGGAGGAACCAGGGCACCCTTCCTCCCCCTGGACTCTTCCTTCCCTCCTCCCTCGTTCCTTCTAGTGCCTGGACTGGGACCTTCTGGGGCAGGTACCTCTTCCAGGCTTTGCCATCCTGTGGCAGGGAGTTCCACAGATTAACTACACTCTGGGTAAAGACATATTTCCTTTTCTCTGTCCTGACATTCCACATTTGGAGCACAGTCCTAACCATGTCTACTCCAAAGTTAGCCCCATTGTGTTCAATGGGTCTTACTCCCAGGAAAGTGTCTTTAGGATTGCAACTTTTGTCTCCCAAAATAGGGGGAGACCCTCCCAGGGAGACCTTATCTATTCTTTTTCCAGGGCATGTCCTCTTTTTTTGTCTTGGGGAAAAAATCCATTGTCCTCCTTGTGAGTAGGCAGCAAGGAAGTTCTTGGAATTCATAAATTGTATGTAATAAATCATATGTAGTATGTATGTATGTATGTAGTATATCATATGTAGTAAATTTAATATAGGATGCAATCTTAACCCCACTTTCTTGGGAGTAAGAAAAACGGACTTACTACTGGCCTTTATTTTTGCTTAGGATTGCACTGTTTATGTTTATCCATATGAATGTTATATATATTGTTTTTAGCTTTTATTTTATCATGTCCTGCATTTTTCATGGGTGTCCTACACTTTGGAGAGCCTTGTCCTCTTTTTTTGGTGATGACATCTGGTCACCCTGCATGAGCAGCAAGGAGGGCATCAGGATGCAGGTCTCCCTCCCCTGGTGAACTCCAGCCTGGGAGGAAGGGGCTGAGGCTGCAATCCTCATGCAGAGACTGCAGCCTTCTCTGATGAAGATGCACTGCAAGGGTTAAAGTAAGTGAGTCCAGATCCCTACACAGGCCAATGGGGGAGGTGAGTAGTGGGGGGGGGAATGAATGGGGAGGTTGCTTCCTGCTCCTCCTCCTGCCTTTGCCTTCCTGCTCCTCCCTTTGCCACCCATGTGTCTGGAGTCCTGGGTCCTGCAGTGGAGACACAGCCTGCTGTGGGTAAGGGGGTCTTGGGGCTGGAGCAGTGGGAGGTAATGGGGGGAGAGTGGAGCCCCCAAGGGGGAAGCAAGCCAGGCTCCCAGCCAGGGAAGGGGGGATCCAGTGAGTCACCTCCACCCCAAACCACTCACCCTCCTGCTAACCCTGGGTCTGTTCTGAGCAACTGGCCTTAGAGGGGCTTCTGTTAGGTGTCTTTGAAACTCTTCAGCATTCTTCATTCTCTGTATATTGCTGATAGATACAGAAGGTCCTTGCTATTCTCAGGCATCCATTCCTGGATCTCCCCCCACAAGTGGGGAGCACGTTCAGGAGGTGATCATGAAGCTAGAAACCAGAACTGTGTAGTTTAGACCTCCTCTCCTGTTCCACTTTGTGCTTGTGGGGTGGGGTGGGATGGGTGGGAAGGAGCCTAGGATAATCTCTTTGCAAAAGCTCATTGATTTATACTCATACTAGCGAAAACATATCCGCATTGAGGGAGTAAAATTTCCCCGTATGCCACCCCCCACTGTGCATCAACCCCGCCCCATGCTCATCAACCCCCATGCACAACATCGCGCATCTGTCCCCCATGCACATCCGTCCCTCATGCACCCCCGTTCGCAACAGGCCGCCCCATGTGCAGCATCCCCCCATGCACAGCATCCTCCCCAGTGCAACCCCTCCCTCCAAACAACACCCCTCCTCCAGTGCACCAGGCACTGAGCACCAAACTGGCTGGATGTTGGTCAGTCTTCTATGTTAAGTATAGGACAAAAACATGTTGTACCCCTTTTCACCCCCTTAAATTTCTCCACATTGGTTCTTGGTGGGTGTTCGCGTGATAGAAGGAACACCCTCCCCAATTTTCACGCTTCTAGGTCCGGAGTTTGGGGCAGAGGATCCCTCAGTCACCGATTCTTCAATGCAAATTATAGGGAGGAAAACGCTTTGTACCCCATTTCACCCCCTTCCGGTTGGAATTTCTGAAAACCCGGTTCTTAGTGACTCCCTCCATCCCTCCCTCATCATATAGTCCATTATATATATGGAATTTCCCAAACCTGCCTTCGTTTCCCAGCTGGAAGAAGGAGATTGTATGTTTTTCTGGGGCTTGGGGTGGCGGAGAGATCCAGAGGTGAGCTGCTTATGCACAGAATATGCTGGGTAAGGGGGACCTGACGGGAGCTGGGGTGAAAGGGATCCCCCCTTGTGGGGCTACGTGGCCTAGGTCAGGATAGTAAGCATTTCACTTTCTTCCTCTCTAGCCTCATCCAATCCACCCCAGCAGCTGGACTGACATGTGGATGGAGAGTCCCTGTGCCTCTTATCCATTGCCTGATCTGGTTATCGGTGAGCCATTTAGGGCTGGGCTTCCCACTCAGCTGGGATTCCTTGTTCAAAGTGATTCCTTTTGTTTCCTCTGCAGTATTTCTGACTCCTCAGCTTGCACCCCATGGCTAGAAGGAAGGGACGCTCCTCTTGCCCTGGACTCCAAGGTAGGGGAGGAATGACAGATAGCTGCTTCATCAGGGTGACCATATGACTGGAAATTCCTGAATTTGTCTGGATTTTTAGCCTCCTGTCTGGGTGTCCTACATTTTGGCTTCATGGTCCTACATTTTGGCTTCATTTTGGAACGTTGTGATGATGTGCAGTACCCCCATCATGTCATGTGTCATTGGATTCATATTGAAGAGCAGAATCCAAAGCAAAAAATCGGTTTTGAAATATCTCCTTCCTATCAAAAGTTATGGCCAAAAAACTGAAAAACAAAAATATGCATTGAGCTCTATGAGAAAGTGAAAGAGCCCAATATAGCGGCTTTACTCATGAGTAGGTGAACATGCCATAGTCTGCCAGAAAGGCCAGGCTGAGAGGAATCTAAGGACATTAGAATGGTCCAGATCCAATGAACAGAGACTCCAAAATCACCCCAAAAAGTGGCCCCTGATAATTGCATTGATCTTTATGGGAACTGAAAGGGAACCTTATTGCGCCTTTACTCGCAAATAGGCAAACTTGCCTTAGATATTTTGGGGAGGCTGAGAGAAATCTGGTCCTGATCCAATAAATGAAGCCCCTACCAGGCACCTCACAAGGAAACCCTTTGTCCAAGCTCCACTGCATTAAACCCTTTTGAAAGTGAGGGTTTTACTCACGAGTAAGCAAGCATATCTTGCTGGTGTGGAAGTTCAATCCGGAATGGAGTGCAAGGCTTCCAGAATGGTCCTGATCCTGTGCACTTGGAGCTCAGCAAATGCTCCACAAGGCAGCATTTGAGTGTTTTCAGCATATGAGTGTTTTCAGATTTTATTTTGTCATGCCCTACATTTTGCTTGGATGTCCTACATTGGGGGGGGTCGTGTCCTCTTTTTTGGTTACACCATATGGTCACCCTCAGTGTCTGCTTTGAGCTACTTACCTGTGCATTGTTGGTGAAAACAGGTCTTGCAAAGAGGTTTTCAATTTAAAAAGAAGTACTATAGTGTTGAAATTAAGTACAGAAAAGCAATATGAGTGTTTTAGTTTATTTTAACATGTCCTACATTTTCTCCTACATTTTTGGGGTGTCCTACAATTTTTAAGCGGGTAGGAATTTTGGCCTTGGGGTTCAGGAAGTTTGCGTTTGGCATCTGGTCACCCTGTTCTTAGTTGGATGGTGGGAAAGGGGTTGTTCTTTGGGGAAGGGGTTGTGTTAAATATCTTCCAGGAAAGAGATTCAGCACATGCTTGGGCTTTGTGTTGTCCATTCAGGTTGACACCTCGCAACACTTCCACTCGCCCCATTAGAAATGTAGCTTAGGGCACAATCCTGAAGTTCACTTGGGTTCCCCTATCTATCACTGGGCTGACCAAATGCAAGATGGGCCACCCTAGTTATTCTGGAAAAGGCTTGGGGCAGCCTAAGGCGACATAGGCTGCCCCAAGACGGGTAGACCTAGGGCAGCCTAAGTAGTTCAGGAGAGGCATGTTGAGGGCATGCTCAGCATTGCCTAAGGCAGAGCAGTTATGCTGTATCCAGAGCTTGTTTCCAGGGCAGAAATGCCCTCTCCCAGCTCCTCAAGAGTTATACCACCTCAGGAGTAGATCCATAGGGGTCCATGAAAAGGCAGAGTAAGAACAGCAGTGTTGACTAAAGATCTGAGTTCTTGGCCAACCTAGCTGTAACCCCTGCTTCTCATCCTCAGGATATGGCACAACTACAGCAGCCCCCTAACCTGGGTATACAGCAGGACACTCCAACAAGCCCCTTGCATCCATCCTCCATTAGAGGTATTGCTGCAATGGAGTCTCATGCTGCAGCTGTTACTGTACTTCCTTATAAGGAAGGCGCAATAGCTGGTCCTTGTTCAGTGTGATCTGATGTGGGTCTCCTCAAGAGCAAGCCCTTTCCAGGTGTTACTTACTTGGTGCCTACTTGGTATGCTCTGGGCAGTTAGGGCAGCCCAGGCTTCCTGACTCTCTAGATCCAGCATAACTTTCTGCTCTGGATTCAAATAGTTGGGGCAGCCCAGCTAGAGCACTCCTCACTGCCCTAACTCTGGACTGTGCCCTTAGAAATGAAGGGTGCTGAGAAGGGGGAGAGGTTCCATCATACACCTTTTGTGATGCCCCCTTCCCTGATTTCATACTACTCTGACGAGTGGGTACACCAGGGATGCGAGCAGGAAAGCAGTGAGTGCTCTCGGGGACAGTGACATGAAAGGAAGGGTCAGTTGGAAGGCAGTCTTTTTTAATGCCCATGAATGGGGTGCAACATCAGATAGGCAAGCTAGTGAAAATGCAGCAGGTCACTTTCAAAATGAGATTGCAAATGTGGTGTCTACACTTGCACTGGTCAACACAATCATAGAATCATAGAGTTGGAAGGGACCTAGTAGGTCATCTAGTCCAACCCCCTGCCAGCAGCAGGAATTCCCCCTAGAGCATCTCCAACAGGTGCTCATCGAGCCTCTGCTTGAAGATCCCCAGTGAGGGAGAGTCCACCACCTCCCTTGGCAATCTCTTCCACTGCAGAACCACCCTCACCGTCAGGAATTTTTTCCGGATTTCCAGCTGGAATCTCCTCTCTTGCAGTTTGTACCCATTGGTTCTAGTTCTAGTTCTGCACAAACCTCCACCTTTTGTTTGACCAGAAATCAAGAGACTGCAGAGAGGTGGTGACATCAACCTTTCTTCCTTCTCTTGTTTTCCTGGTTCATGATGAGAGAAACCAGAGGGGGACCTGCACTTTTGACTTTGCTAATTTAAAAAGAAAGGTGATCAAGGCTAGCAAAGCTGCCTCCGTCCCATGACCAGTTGGGTTGTAAAGAGACCGAGCATCCATTATTGTTCTCTTTCTCCACAACTGCTAATTCAGAGTTGGTGACTGAGTTACAATCCTATGCATCCGTTCCAGGGAATTGGTGCTGCAGAATGTTTTGGGTCTACTTCAGCGTAACCATGCCAAAGGGTGCACTTCAGACATCTCATTTTTCTGTTTCACTATTGAGATTCTTTTTCTGTTTAAGGAAGCAGTGGACAAGACGATAAAGATGAGAGGAAGCCACGGAGAGAGTCGCTGGAAACAACCATGCCTGACATGGAGGGAGCGGCGTTTAGAGAGCAAGGTGGATCAGGAAATCAGGAGGGAAGCCCAGCACTTGGTGGGAGGACAGAATCTGTACCTGGCCAGGAAATCCAACAGGAAGATCCCAAACCGAAGAGACGGAAAAAACAACATTTGAACACAGAAGGAATCAATTGTGAATCCATACTTAAGAAACATTATGTAATCCACCCAGGAAAGAAATCCTTTAACTGCTCAGAATGTGGAAAAAGCTTCAGTTCAAGCACACTTCTTGCTTCCCATGAAAAGATCCACACAAGGGTAAAATCTGCGCATCAAGAAAGATCAGGGAAGCAGGAGGAAAACCAGATAGAGAGACAGAGAAATAAATCTGATGCTCCCCAGGATGGAGCTACCGATGTCATCCCAGTCCATCCAGAATCAGAAACTGGAAAGAGGGAAGAAAAGTGCCCGCAATGTGCAAAAACCTTCAGCAGCAAATCAGGTCTTATAATACATCAAAGGACACACACAGGGGAGAAACCGTATACGTGCTTGGAGTGTGGAAACAGCTTCAGTCAAAGGCCACATTTGATCGCACACATAAGAACCCACACAGGGGAGAAACCATATACATGCACCGAGTGCGGCAAGTGCTTCAGTAACAGCTCAAACCTGACTGCACATCGGAGAACACACACAGGGGAGAAACCATATACGTGCTTGGAGTGTGGAAAGAGCTTCACTGTAAGGTCACACCTGACTGTGCATCAAAGAACCCACGCAGAGGAGAAACCACACACATCCTTGGAGTATGGAAAGAGTTTTGGTGTGAGCAGCACTCTGACTGGGCATCAAAGAACCCGTACAGGGGAGAAATCACACACATGCTTGGAGTGTGGAAAGACCTTCAGTGGGAGTAGAATTCGGCATCAAAGAACCCACACAGGAGAGAAACCATATACATGCACAGAATGTGGAAAGACCTTCAGTCAAAAGCCACATCTAACTGCACATCTAAGAACCCACACAGGAGAGAAACCATATGAGTGCTTGGAGTGTGGCAAGAGCTTCAGTAACAGCTCAAACCTGACTGCGCATCAAAGAACACACACGGGAGAGAAACCATATCCTTGCTTGGAGTGTGGAAAGTGCTTTACTGTGAGGTCACAGCTGACTGCGCATCATAGAACCCATACCGGGGAGAAACCACACACATGCTTGGAGTGTGGGATGAGTTTCAGTGGGAGCAGAAGTCGGCATCAAAGAACCCACACAGGGGAGAAACCATATATATGTGTGGAGTGTGGAAAGAGCTTCAGTGTGCGCAGTAGTCTGACTTGGCATCAAAGAATCCATGCAGTGGAGATACCATATACAGGTTGAACCTCTGCAACGGTGATGGTTTGGTTCCAAGAACCTCCATGAATATCTGTTGGAAATCTGAAATGGTTACCCATTTTTGGAAAAAGAGTTGTTAACCATGGTAAAAGGCAAGGCACTTTAATATCATAATTATATGGGGTCATGGAGGGGTCTACCCCACAGCTGAAACTAAAACCAAACTGAACTCTTTGAAGGCTTTCCCAGACAAGATTAATTTAATTTACCATGGTTAACAGGCTGCTTTTAAGGCATTAACTGCTACTCAAGGGATGTTTATCTTTAAATTTAAAGAGCCAAACTCATTCCTGTTGAGACCAAATGGCTGATTTTCATTTTAAAATGCTGATAATTAGGTTATACCTGTTAGTGCTTGGTGTGTGGAAAGAGCTTTACTGTGAGCTTAAGCCTGACTCTGCACCAAAAACACATGGGGAGAAACCATATACTGTATGTGCTTGGAGTGTGGAACGAATTTCCATGACCAGCATTGACTCACTTGGCATCAAAGAACTTGCACAAAAGAAAAACCACATGAATGTTTGGCGCATGGAAAGAAGTTTGTGTGAGTTAAGCCTGAAATTGCATCAAAGAAGCCACACGGGGAAGAATCCATAAGGATGTTTGGAGTATAGAAAGAGTTTCGCTAGCCCCACAAACCTGACTTAGTATCAAAGAACCCACATAGGTGAGAAACCATATAAGTGCCTAGAATATGGGGGGGGGGGAACGTCAGCCTCAGCTCAAGCTTGTCCTTACAGCAAAGAATCCAAACTGGAGAGAAGCCATATTAGTTATTAAGATTGCAGTCCTAAGAGCACTTTCTGGGGAGTAAGCCCCATTGAACTCAATGGAAGTTACTTCTATGTAGACACAAATAGGATTACACTATAAGTGTGTGCATCATTAATTCTGCAACAAAGAACTTAATTCTGCGTCACACTGAATTGTGCATCAAAAAACCCAAATGGGATAGAAACTGTATTAATAGAATGTGGACTGAGCTTCAGTGATTATTTATCACTTTAATTCTCATGAAATAATTCGCACTGCAGCCTGTGCGTGGAGGATGCCCCCATAGGGTACGCCTTCAGGCACGTGAAGCTGCGTGCACCGAACAGAGACCTCACCATTGCAGAGGTGGGCAGGCTGTGGTGTCACTCTGCCCAGCTGGATGTTGCCACAAGTGTGTTAAGCTCTCAGGGATCTGTTGGGATGAAGGATGGGGCAGTGCTTTTTTGGTGTGGAGGAGTGTGGGTTGTGGGTGGGAATTGTGGATGGGAAAGTGGGGAGTGGGAAGTGGGGCTGGAACCTGGCACTTGTACTTATGTTGGTCTTGGGCTGCTTATATTTATATCTGCTCTTAGGGTGGTACAGAACCAAGTAGACCCATTGGGGCTGATGCAGCACCCCAAACATGCACTGAATGAAGCATAAGCATGCCTGTTAGGATTGCGTGGTAAATTACCTGCATTACGTAGTAGTAGTTAAATGGATATACATACCTTCTCAACCAGCTATTTAATTTAAATTTTGATAAGGTCCTAAATAGTTAACTTTCTTTGCTTAAAGTTGAGAAAAAATATATGGTTTTTTGGTCATAACTTTTGACAGAATGCAAGTATTTCACTCTGGTTTTGTTTCTCTGAATTTTAGTGTAAATTAATGCACTAAAAGCGCAATCCTAACTATTTAAAGCAGAACAACTCCCCATCTCCCTATTCCTGCAGTGGCGTGAAGAAGCCGGTGCATGTCTGTGCAGTGGCCTAACCCCTTCAGGAGTGACACAGAAATGCCTTATGGCACTTTTGCAACACCCCCAGGCCATTGCTTGACTTACGCTGGCCTAACCACCGGTTAGGTTTGCACTGTCAATGGTATATAATTAAGGGTGCAATCCTAATTGTGCCCTGATCTTTTGTGCCAAATGGGGCATGTTGTGAAAATACCATAAATTACTTTATTGCCACTCCAATAGGCTGGCACACAAACATGCGCTGTACGCAGTTGGTCTTTCCTGCAGATATTGCCTTTGTCTTAACGTTTTCCGTCTCTTGTAATAAATGCTGTCTTTATTCTTCTGGAAAATTCTGGCTCTTGGTTTCTTTCAGCTGAACTAGAGATACCTTGAGATTGATCACTCCACAGCTCACAGTGGCCCATCCGATGCCTCAAGGAGCACACAAGACCACAAGAGTCCTGCATCCTGTGCACACACACGCATGGGCACAAATACCTGGCATGTCAGTACTTACGTAGATTTTAGCAATGTGTTCTCTGCTGCAATTTTTTAGTCTTCCCATTACAGTGCCACACAAAAGTATCCCTTCTCATGGTGTGTTTCCACCAGTGAGCGTCACCAGTGGCACTTGAGGTGGTGCCTGGTGGTACAAGAGGGATCCCTGCGCAATTGTGTCTCAGCAGTGAGACCAGGAAGGTGATGCAACAAGCAGTGAACAGACTAGCATAGCCTTAGCTCTAAAGCTTGCTATTTTCCTTTTCCTTGATGGGAAAGCCCAGCCCTCCCAAAGATGTCATTGCCAGCTACTTCCAGTGGTACTGAGAATAGGTGGGCCATATGAAGTGCCATGTGCAGCACAACCCTTGAGAAACTCCTCAATCAGTAGCATAGCTGGAGGGGGTGCATCCATCATGCAAAACTTTCCACAACTTTGAAACCACATGATGCTGCACAAGAAAAATGGAGGTGTAAGATCCTAGGACCCGAATGTAAGGCTCTTTGTGGCACATCATCCATCATCTGGGATGAAGGGGCCTCATCCCAGACATACCAGATTGGGAGGGAACAAAATGTGGGGGGTGGTATTCCTTCTAGTCTACAGAAAACACTACAGAAAACAGGCCTTGTGCCAGTGCAGGCCTTTCTGGGGTGCAACTGCATCCAGCAAACCTGTTTATTATTATTCGTTTGCTGTCTTCACTACATGGCTCCATACTGGAGCCAGGAGGATCAGGCACTTCTTTGGAGAGCAGATCTTTGCGGATAAGGAACCAAGAGAGATAAAAACAGTGCCTGAAATACTGGAAGGAAGATCCAATTCAGTGACCACAAAAGAATGGCACACCTAAGCAGGGTACCAAAGTATGTGGTCAAAGTATGGCACAAAGGCCTTGTGCCAGTGCCATTCCACCCAGCAAACCTGTTTATTATTATTCATTTGCTGTCTTCGCTACATGGCTCACCACCCTGTTTTGATCACAACCAGGCTGTAACGTCATAAGACTGCCAAAGTCTCATATACTCCTTCCTGTATCTAACAGTGGCACATCCTGTGGCAAGGAGTTCCACAGATTAATTATGAAGAGTCCTGCTGGATCATGCCAAAGGCCTATATAGTCCAGCTTCCTGTATCTCAGTGGCCTAATAGACCACATAAGACAACAAGAGATCTGCACCCTGATGGCATTTTTCTTTGACATTCTGTGGCAGCCTGTGTCTAAAATCAAGAGCTTGCACGTACACATCATCCCTCCTTAAAGGCATCAATGCCATCACCACATCCAATAGCAAGGAGTTCCACAGATTAATTCCATGCTGGTTAAAGAAATATTTCCTTTTGTCTGTCCTATCTCTCCCAACACTCAGTTTTTGTGGTTGTCTCCTAATTCTGGTGTTGGTTAGAGGAAAAAGAGGTCCCTCTCCTCTCCATTCCCTGCATAATTTTGTGTGTCTCAATCATGCCACCCTCTTTTCTAGAGGTGCTTCTAGAGGAGCCCCAAACTCTGTATCCTTTCCCCACAAGGAGGGTGTCCCAGCAGGAACCATTTTGGTCACACTCTCCTGCACCTTTTCCATATATCCTTTTGGAGATGTGGCGACCAGAACTGGATGCAATCCTAAATGCCATTGATTTATATGTCACTATAATACTGGCTGTTTTATCCGCATCTGAAGGTTCTTGAGCACCAGATCATGTTCCAGTGTCCCAGATCATGTTCCAGTGTCCCAGATCATGTTCCAGTGTCCCAAAGCCCAATGGACAGTCTTTCCAGGCTCCTTCCTTGTCTCTGAAGCTGCAGCCCCTGCAAGTGGGATCCTTGCAGTTCCCACTGCCTGAGACTCCAGAGCCTGGGCCTGGATGGATGCAGGGAGGGGGGAGCCTGGAAAGAAGGGGGGGCTGAGGCTGCAATCCTCATGCACAGAGTGGAGGCTGATCTGAATGAGATGCACTGCAAGGGTTAAAGTGAGTGAATCCAGAGCAGGCAAATTGGGGGGGGGGGAGTGGTGGGGAGGAAATGAATGGGGAAGATACTTCCTGCTCCTCCTCTTTCCCTTTCCTTCCCCCCATGTGTGTGGGGTCTGGAGCCCTTCTTGGGACTTGGAGGTGAGTTCACAGCCTGATGTGGGTGAGGGGAGTCCTGGGGCTGCAGCAAGGGAGAGGAAGGGAGTGGGAGATTGGAGAGGAGTCCCCAGTGGGGAAGGAAAACAGGGAAGGGGACACCCAATAGATCAGCCCCCCCAAACCACCCACCCCATGCTAAACCTGCAACTGGTCCTAGAGGGGCTTCTGATCCTGATCTTTTAAACTCTTCAGCATCCTTAAATCTCCCTTTTGCAGCCTGGAGCTGCTCTGAGCTTCCTCCTGCCTGGTTCCAGTAGGGTTCAGTGGGCTCCCAGCATTGGGATCTGAACGGTAAGAAGGGTGGCTGGGTGCCAGGAGGAGCCAGGAGGATCAGGCACTTCTTTGGAGATCTGATCTCTGGGGATAAGGAGCCAAGAGAGATCCAAACAGTGCCTGAAATACTGGAAGGAAGATTAAATTCAGTGGAAAAACCACAAAAGAATGGCAGACATAAGCAGGGTACCAAAGTATGGGATACTTACCTCTGCCGAAATCTTACAGCTTAGGATGAACCTAAGCAGAGGAATGAGAGAGCTCCACGTAGCCCAAGGCTAGGCATGTCTACTCAGAAGTAAGGCCTGTTCTAGTCAATGGGGCTCACTCCCACAGTAAGGGTGTCTAGGATCGCAACGTTCTTTCTGCTAAGAGACGCTTGGCTGGGCTCAGTTCCCCGACTGATTTGCAATTAGTGAATCATTCCAGGTTTCATGAGCAGTGAGCTTCTACTCGTGGGAAGGAAGCCCATACTTTGGGGTCCTTTTGCCTGTTTGTGTCTGAGATGTTCCTGTCCCACTTTACGCTGAGAGGGAACAGTATAGGTTAAGTTCTCTATGAATTGTTTTATACTCATACTAGCAAAATGTACCTGTGTTGTGGGAATAAAATACCCCCCGTGCACCACCCCCCATTGTGCAACACCCTCCCATGCACAGCAACACCCCCATGCACATCAACACTCCATGCACATCACCCTCCCATGTACATCATCACCCATGCACATCACCCTCCCATTCGCACAAACCCTCCATGTGCAACATCCCCCATGAGCAACATCCCCATGTGCACCACCCTCCCAGGTGCACCATCCTTCCATGGGCATCTGTCCCCCCCATGCAAATCAACCCCCATGCGCATCATCCCCCCACAACATACCCCCTGCGCACCATTTCAACCAGTTCAACCTCCAGTTCAACCTCCTTCGCAGTGCATAAGGCACTGGGCACCAAATTGGCTGGATGTTGATCAGTCAGTCTCAATGTTAAATATAGGACAAAAACATGTTGTACCCCTTTTCAACCCATTATGGCTTAAATTTCTCAGCATCAGTTTGTGGTGGGTGTTCATGTCACAGAAACATTTCATGTTTCTAGGTCCAGGGGTTGGGGCAGGGCAGTGATCAGTCAGGGATTCTTCAATGTATAGGGAGGAAAATGTGTAGCATCTCTTTTGACCCCCTTCCAATGGGGATTTCTGAAAACCAGTTCATAGTGGGTTCCTCCACAGTGTAATTGAAGTCTACTTAGGCTGCAGTCCTAAAGACACTTTCCAGGGAGTAAGACCCATTGAACACAGCTTTCCTGGGAGGCTTACCTGGGCTGCTGCTAGAGGTTCAAGGTGGCTGGTGGGGGCACTTTGGGGCAGTTAGGGGCAGCTGTCTCTGGCACCCCCAGGCAACTGCCCCCAAGTTGGGAACAGTTAGAGGCAGCAGCGCTGGCCATCAGCCTTTTTAAAGAGCCTCTGCGTAGAGCATCAGGGCTGCATAGCGCGCATGCCCATTAGGCGCCAGCGTGGTTTGCTTGTTACGAGAAGCAGATTTGTTACGTGAAGCAGGATTCCTTGGAAATTTAGACTTGTTACGTGGAACATACTTTACATGAGGCGCCACTGTATATATAAAAATGAAAAGTCACTGACACTCACTCATCAACGCCCAGCCGAAACCACTGGACTTAGAAGCACAAAATTTTTTTTTGGGGGGGGGGATTGTTTCTTCCGTGATGGAGGCAGCAATTAAGAACTGGTTTTCAGAAATTCCAACCAGAAGGGGGTGAAAAGGGGCACAACACGTTTTCCTCCCTATACTTTGCATTGAAGAATCGGTGACTGAGGGATGCTCTGCCCCAACTCCCCGGAGGGGGGGTTCCTTCTGTCACATGAACACCCACCAAGAACCCATGTGGAGAAATTTAACCCTTAAGAGGCTGAAAATGGGTGCAATGTGTTTTTGTCCTATATTTAACATTGAAGACTGACTGATCAACATCCAGCCAATTTGGTGCCCAGTGCCGTATGCACTGGGAAGGAGGGTGCGCGTGTGGTGATGGTGCACATGAGGGATGTTGTGCATGAGAAGATATTGCGCATGTGGGTTCATGCGCATGGGGGATGTTAAGCATGGCAGGTTGATGCACATGGGAGATTGATGTGCTTGAGGGGATGATGCACATGGGGATTTGATGCGCATGGAGAGTTGATGCACATGAGTATTAATACACATGGGGGTTGTTGTGCATGAGGAAATATTGTGCATGGGTGTGTTGCACATGGGGAAATGTTGTGCATGGGGGGTTTGATGAGCATGGGGGTTTGATGCGCATGGGGGGTGTTTTGCAATGGGGGGATGGTGTACAGAGGATATTGTACTCCCGCAACACAGGTACATTTAGCCAGTCAATTATATATAGAGTAGCAAAATGTACCTGCATTGCAGGAGTAAAATCCCCCATGCGACATCCGCCCTGTGTGCCATTCCTCGCATTGCACCATCCCCCACCCCCTGGGAACACCCCTCTCATGTGCAATACCCCTCCGATGCGCAACACCCATCCCATGTTCAACTACTGAAACTCAACACATACCCTCAAGTGCATCCTGAGGCACAACACAAGCACACAGGAGCAACACCCCTCTTCTCCTCTCCCCGGTGCAGGATTTGAGGCTGGGTGTTGATCAGTGTTCAATATTAAGACTAGCATGAAAATGTGTTATACTCCTTTTCAGTCCCGTATGGGTTATATTTCTCAACTCTGTTTCTTGATGGGTGCTCACATCACATAAGGAACACCCTCTCCAAATTTCATGCTTCTAGGTCAAGGGTTGGTCAGTCAGCAATTCTTCAAAGTCAAATATAGGGAGGAAAACACTTTGCCCCCTTTTCACCCCCTTCCAGTAGGAATTTCCCAAAACTTAGTGGTGCCTCCATCTCAGAAGGAACACCCTCCCCAAATTTCACACTCCCAGGTCCAGTGGTTTTGGCTGGGCATGGTCCAGCGGTTTTGGCTGGGCATTGATGAATGAGTGAGTGAGTGACACCTCAATCTCTCATATATATGAGAAGGCTGAAAAGGGGTGCAACGTGTTTTTGTGCTATACTTAACATGGAAGACTGACCAACATCCAGCCGATTTGGTGCTCGGTGCCCAGTGCAGTGGGGGGGATGTTGTTTAGAGGGAGGGGATGCACTGGGGAGGATGCCCTGCATGGGGGTGTTGCGGATGGGGATATGATGCGCGTGGGTGTTGATGCACATTGCGGGGTTGAAGTTCGTGGGGAGATGATGCGCATGGGGGTTGATGCGCATGGGGTTTTGATGTTCATGGGGAGATGATGTGCATAGGGGACTTATGCGCATGGTGGGGATGTTGCACATGGGGGTTTGATGCGCATGGGGGAATGATGTGCATGGAGGGGATGAAAATGGGGGAAGTTGCACAAGGGATGGATACGCATGGGGGGTTGATGTGCATGGGCGGTTGATGTGCAGTGGGAGGATGTTGTATGGGGGAATTTTAATTCTGCAACGTGGGTACGCTTTTGCTAGTTTCATATATATAGAAGAACACTTTCCCACCCAGCAAAAGAAGAAGCCACGTTTTGGGAAAAGGGTCCCCGCTGAGCATTGCCAAAATCTGGAGCAGAGCACATGAGACAGGGAGCACATAAGACCCTGCATCCAGGCAAACCCCCACCACATCTGGCATTTTGAGGTTGTCCACATCTACACACACCCTCATGGCTTGTAATCTGTGATGGTCCTTTCCTCTAGGAATTTGTCCAATCTCTTCTTGAAGGCATCGAAGCTAGATACCACCACCGAATCCTGTGGCAGGGAGTTCCACAGACCAACTACACGCTGGGTAAAGAAATATTTTCTGTTGTACGTCCTAAACCTCCAATTGTAGTGGATGTTCCCTCGTTCTGTTGTTATGTAAAAGGGAAAAGAGCATCTCCGTATCCACTCTATCCATCCCTTGCATAATTTTGTACGTCTCAATCATGTCTCCCTTCTCAAGCATCTCTTTTCTAGACTGAAGAGCTCCAAATGCTGTCGCCTTTCCTTAAGAGGAAGGTGTCCAAAACCACCCCTCATTTTGGTTGCTCTCCTCTGAACCTTCTCCATTTCCTCTCTATCCTTTTTGAGATGTGGCCATCAGAACTGGACACAGGACTCCAAATGTGGCCTCACCATCGAATTGTTTAATTATTGTATAATTTTTGCCGTTCATTCTCAATCTCTTTCCTAATGACCTCAAGCATGGAATTTGCCTTCTTCTCTTCTGCTGCACATTATGCCAACACCTTCCCTGAGCTCTCCATCAGCACCCCAAGACCTCTCTTCTGCTCTGTCTCAGAGTCCTTTATCCTGTATGTAAGTTGAGGAGCCTTTGCCTCAATGTGCATAACTCTACATTTACTCACATTAAAACGCATCTGCCAGTTTGTTGCCCATTTTTCCAATAGGGAGAGATCCCTCTGGAGCTCTTCACAGTCTTTTTTGGTCTTCACCACTCAGAACAGTTTGGAGTCATCTGTGAACTTGGCTTTCTCACTGCTTACCCCTGTCTCTAGGTCATTTATGAACAGGTTGAAAAGCAACGGTCCCAGGACAGACCCCTGGGGACCCCACTTGTCACATCTCTCCATTGTGAAAATTGCCCATTCACACCCACTCCCTGTGTCCTGGCCACTCAGGTCCTAGGTGGACCTGCCCTCTAATGGACTGGGAACTGGCCAGGACACAGAGAGTGGGTGTCAATGGACAGCTAGGACCATACACCAAAGACCAAATCCTCACATTACGTGATGGCATCCTGAGCCCGATGCACTCCAGCGCAGCTGGCCTCCGCACTCAGATCGATGTCACAAATCACAAGCCCCTTCCATGGAGAGCGTCTCCCATGGAGGAAAATAATGCCTGAGTCTTGTGCGGATGTGGATCCTGTGCAGAAAAAAGTAAGCAAATTTGCTTATGTGATCTGATCCAAAAACCTTTGACACAAGCGTTGCACTCATTTTCTTCTCCTGCCTCTTATCCTTTGCCTGAGCTTGTTATCTTAGTACCGTTTAATTCCTGGCTCCCCCACCCCAATTTGGATTTCTAGTTCAGAGTGATATTTGTGGAGGAGAGTCAGCCACACAGCTCAGAGTTTGAATACGGTGCTGAGAGCAACTGTGGAGAAACAGGTCCATAAATATGTTTGCTGATAGGAGAGACACCTGCATGTGGTCATAAACCTCCACATCCTCCGCTGCTCACAGGAAGAATCCCAGATAGTTTGACTGCAGAGGAGATCGTTATTGGGAGAAGGGGAATACCTGGCTGGGTCTTCTCCCAATGAGAGCCCCAAATGGCATTCAGTGCAACTCCAAATTGCCCAGCAAATATTTTCTTCATATGGAAGATATTTTTTGGTGGTAGATTCTGAGATTTTTCTGGCCAGCTGTAATCCATTGCTAAGTATTGGTCCCACCTGGTTATACCTGGATTTTTGATACATGGATTTGACTCTTCTTCTTCTATGTCTCTAAGGATGCCATTGAATACATGAGGCAAAATGTTAGGCTTCCAACAACTCTCCAAGTGGCCAGAAAACCTGAGACATCATATAAATAGTAAATTTCTTGGTTTTGTTCTAATGTGGGAATATGCCTACTGCCAAGATGAGTGGTCTTCAGAAAAAAAAAACTGTTCTTTGTTTCCTCTCCAGAGTTTCTGACGCCTGACCTTGCATCCCATGGCTAGAAGGAGGAGACGATCCCTTTGGCCTGGACTCCAAGGAAGGGGAAGAATGACAGGTAATCGCTTAGTTGAGTTCAGCATCTTGTCCTTTGGTTAAATATACTAGGTTGGGTTAAATGTCTTCAGGGTAAAGATTCAGCCGTCAGCTGCACTTCTAAACCCCAATTAGTCCCATGATTGCCGCGGGGGGGGGGGGGGTGAGGGGGTGTTGCAAGAGTGGTGTAAGGCTCTTCTGCTCCACTCCTGGGTGCGGGGGTTAGGCCAGCATACAAACATGAGTTAGTCTCTCCACATCACCAAGGAACGAGGAGCGAGTGAGTGGTGCCAGCCTAACATGGTTAGGATTGTGCCCTGAGACCTGCAGCATACATTTCTTGGGCTTTGTGTTGTCCATTCAGGTTGACACCTTGCAACATTTCCCCTTAATATGGAAGAGAAACTCCCTAAACTAAGCTGATGTCCTACTAGAAATGAAGCTTACAATTGAAGGGTGCTGAGAGCATGGAGATGATCTGTCATGCACCTTCCCTGATGCCTCCTCCATTGACATCCTACCTTCTGTGATGAACGGGTCTTCCAGGGGTGCAAGCGGGAAAGCAATGAGTGCATTAGGGGGCACTGTCAGTGGCTAGAAAGGAAGGGTCAGCTGGAAGGAGTGTCCATGAATGGGGAAGGCAGGCTATTGGGAAAGCATCTGAAAAAGGAGACTGAAAATCTTCTATGATTCTATGAAAATCTGGTGCCTACACTTGTACTGGTCGACCCAAACCACCATTTTTAGTGCATCCCTGGTCAAGTGACTGCAGAGAGATGGTGACACCAACCCTCTTCCTTCTCTTGTTTTCCTGCCCCATTTTGTGAGAATCCAGGTAAGAGACTGTTCTTTTGACTTGGCTAAGTAAACGTTGACCAGGGCTAGTAGAGCAGCCTCCGTGGTTGTAAGAGGCCAGGCAGCCATGGTTGTGCTCCTTTCCACAACTGCCAATTCAAGGTGGACGGCTGAGCAGGGCTGTGATCCTACATGTAATTTCCATGCGGTCAGTGCCACAGGATCTTTTCAGTCTGCTTGGAGTAACCATCCTGAGGAGCAGAGTTCAGATGTCTCACTTTTGTGTAGCTCTGTTGAGATTCTTTTTCTGTTCCAGGAAGAAACGGAGAAGGCAATGAAGATGAGAGGAAGCCATGTGGGGACCCACAGGAAACAAGCATGCTTGAAACGGAGGAAGAGAGGTTTAGAGAACAAGGAGGTTCAGGGAAGCAGGAGGAAAACCAGACAGAGAAACAGAGAAATAAATCTGGTACTCAGCAGGGAACGGATGTCCATATCATCCCAGTCCACCCAGAATCAGAAACTGGAAAGAGGAAGAAAAAGTGCCCTCAGTGTGCAAAACCTTCAGCAGCAAATCCGATCTTATAAAGCATCAAAGAACCCACACAGGAGAGAAACCATATCAGTGCTTAGAGTGTGGTAAGGGATTTGCTGTGAGCTGACACCTGACTGTGCATCAAAGGACCCACACAGGAGAGAAACCATATAAATGCTTGGAGTGTGGAAAGAGCTTCAGTGTGAGCAGAAGTCTGACTGTGCATCAAAGGACCCACACAGGAGAGAAACCATATAAATGCTTGGAGTGTGGAAAGATCTTCAGTCGGACATCTCACCTGATTGTGCATCAAAGAACCCACACAGGCGAGAAACCATTTACATGCATGGAGTGTGGAAAAACCTTCTCCCGTGGTGGAGAACTTACTCTCCATCAAAGATCCCATACAGGAGAGAAACCATTTACATGCATGGAGTGTGGAAAGAGCTTCAGTAGGAATGGTGGCCTGACTGTCCATAAAAGAACCCACACAGGAGAGAAACCATATCAGTGCTCAGAGTGTGGAAGGGGCTTTACTTTCAGCTCAGAGCTGGCTGTCCATCAGTTAAAGCCACAAAGGGGAGAAAACACATAAGTGCTTGCATTGTGGAAAGGGCTTTACTAGCAGCTCAAATCTGACTGTGCATCAAAGAACCCACACAGGAGAGAAACCATATGAATGCTTGGAGTGTGGAAAGAGCTTCAGTGCGAGCAGAAGTCTGACTTGGCATCAAAGGACCCACACAGGAGAGAAACCATATGAATGCTTGGAGTGCGGCAAGAGCTTCTGTGATAGTGGAAGCCTGACTGTGCATAAAAGAACCCATACTGGAGAGAAACCATATACATGTCTGGAGTGTGGAAAAAGGTACAGTCAAAGCTCACACCTGGCCATACATCAAAGAACCCACACTGGAGAAAATCCATATAAATGCTTCGAGTGTGGAAAAAGCTTCAAAGAGAGTGGAAAACTTACTGTCCATCAAAGAGTGCACATAGGGGACAAACCTCATAAATGCCCCAATTGTGGAAAAAGCTTCGGTCGGATCTCACACCTGCGTGTACACCAGAAAACCCACACAGAGGAGAAACTGTATGAGTGCTTGGAGTGTGGAAAGAGTTTTCGTGACCAACCTCAACTCACTTTGCATCAAAGAACGCACAGTGGAGAAAAACCATATAAATGCTTGGAGTGTGGAAAGCGTTTCAGGCAGCGACTACACTTAGCTATACATCAAAGAACCCACACAGGGGAAAAACCGTATGAATGTTTGGAGTGTGGAAAGAGGTTCTGTGTGAGATCATCCCTGAATTCGCACCAAAGAATGCGCACAGGGGAGAAACCATATGAATGTTTGGAGTGTGGAAAAATCTTCAGTTACAGATCAGCCCTGACCAAGCATCTAAGAACCCACACGGGGGAGAAACCATATAAATGCTTGGAGTGTGGAAAGAGTTTTCATCGTGGCTCACATCTAACCGGGCATCAGAGAACCCACACAGGGGAAAAACCATATAAATGCTTTAAGTGTGGAAAAACCTTCACAAGAGGCGGAGAACATACCCTCCATCAAAGAACCCATACAGGGGAGAAGCCGTAGAAATGCTTGGAGTGTGGAAAGAGGTTCACACATAGCTCGTCCCTGGCTTTGCATCAAAGATCCCACATGGAGAAAAACCATATACAGTGGCGCCTCACGTAACAAAATTAATTCGTTCCGAAGGCATGTTTGATACTTGAAACGTTCTTTACGTGAAGCGGATTTTCCCATAGCACATAATGGAAACTCAGACAATTGGTTCCAGAACCCAAAAAATATTCATCTAAAAATATTAACTGGCTGTAAAAATGATGACAAAACACTGGAATTAAATTCAAAACATGCATTCAATGTGCATGCTCCTATGAAGTCTACTTAGGCTGCAATCCTAAAGACACTTTCCTGGGAGTAAGATCTGTTGGACACAATGGGGCTTACTTCTGAGTAGTCATGGATAAGATTGTGCTCTTTCACTATCACTAATGGAGTCACTGCTATCCATTGGCTCAAAGGAATATTTGTCTTTTTGTGCAACTTTAACATTCCCAAGCTGCTGATGGAGAGCAGTGTTAGAACATTGATAAGGCATGCCTTCCATGCTGCTGCACACAGATCCCACATACAAACTTGGCTGAGGCTGCTCCCCCCGGACCCCACATGAGTTCCCTGGCCATGGAAGCCTATTCAAAACTTTGCCCAGGGCCCCACTATAGCTCAAGCTAGTCCCCTTGTCCCCTCCTCGTCCCTCGTCGTTGTCCCCGTGGGTTCCCTTGCCATGGAATCCTGTTCCAAACATCCTCAGAAGTGTTCTTTACCCAAGACAGTGTTCTTTACGCAAGTCAAAATTTCTAAGAAAATTTTGTTCTTTACCCAAAACGCCCTTTACCCAAGTCGTTCTTTACCCAAGGTACCACTGTAAATGCTTAGAGTGTGGAAAAATCTACCCCAGTGGTGGAGAACTTACTCTCCATCAGAGAATGGATGGTGGCCAATGGAAAACTTATTTCAGACCAGTGGAAAACTTACTCTCCACCCTAAAGACACTTTCCTAGTAGTGAGATCCATTGAACACAATGGGGCTTACTTTTGAGTAGACATGCTTAGGATTGTGCTCTTACTCTCCATCAGAGAACTGACTTTGGATAGAAACCACATACATGTTTGGAGTTTGGGAGAGCTTCACTTGCAGCCTATACCTGATTGTCCATCAAAGATCCTATAGTGAGAAGAAAGCATTTCCTTACAAGTTGTTACATCAAACAATTCACACTGGAAAGAAGCCATATTAATGACTAGCAAACACGTACGCGCATTGTGGGAGTAAAATTCCACCCATAAGCCATCCCATCACTGCGCAACAACCATCAGAGCATGATACCATAGTCTTTCCAGACTAAAGGATGCCAATGTATGGGTTCTGTTGCTGCCTTGAGAGCATCTTACATTCCTGGGTCAGAATCATGTATGTTGAAGTCACTTGCATGGGTTCTGGAGGCTGCTTTGGGAGAGACTTAAATGCCTGGGTCAGAATCGGATCTGCTCTGAGCCACTTTTATGTCTTTGGGTGATTTTTTAAATATGTCCTACATTTTGGTGGGGGGGTTTACTAACATTTTTAATAGGTAAGAATTTTGACTTGGATGAATTGAATTTGGGAGGAATTTTGGGTATGGCATCTGGTCACCCTGATTTTGGGTGTCTTTGATTTTTATCTGCTCTAGAGGTGGAGCATAACCAACCATTGGGGCTGATGCAGCATTTCTGAGGTAAGGGGAGATGTTTCCTCCTGCCCTAGGAGATGCAGCAGCAGATCCCAACTGGTGCTGAAGGAAGCACAGGCATACCTGTTAGGACTGCACTGTAACTTACCTGCTTTAGGTAGTAGTAGGTTGGATCAGAAATGGATATACACCCCTTTCCAGAGCATCAGCCATACATCTAGATAAGGTCCTAAGTGGGTGGGTGGTTGCGTTTTAAATTTTTTATATATATTATTGTGTATGTTGTTATGTTTCATGCTGTTAGCAGCTTTGAGTTGGCCTGGCTGAGAAAGGCCAAACAAAGAAATAGTTAGCTTTTTTTGCTTAAAGTTGAGAAAAATGAATATTTTCTTGTGTTTTTTTGGGGGGGGGATGGGGGTCATAACTTTTGATAGAACAGAGATACCTTGTAAGAGGTACCTTGTAAGACAAATAACTTGTAAGACAAACTAAAATTTCTAAGGAATTCTGCCTTGTAAGACAGTTTTACAACAAAAATTCATTGTGAACGAGGGAGTTGATGGACCTGCATCGTGAGCAACAGCAAGAGGTGATGGAGGAGATCTCTCTCATCTGCAGAGGAGGAGGAGAATAAGGAGGAGGAATCCCTCACATCAAACGAGAACATTTGGAAACACTGGGAAATGGGGCAAGATTTTGTAGAAAAGCCCCACCCAAATAAGGCTGTAGCAGAGCAAGCGATGAATCTGTTGAATGTCACATTTCCATGAAATCCTCAAAGGGGACAAAAGTGTTTTTAGAAGGTTCCTTGTGAAAGTGGCTCAAAAAGACATCAGTGACTCTAAGCGAAAATAAGTCATCCTTGGCCATAAAGGTTTTCCTTTTCAGTTTTACTGTACAGTATATTACAGTGGGTTTTTTTTTTACTAATATTACAGTAATTGTGTTTTGTATTATATTACAGTGTTTGGAATTTGATTGCAGTGTCTTGTCATCCTTTTTACTTACAGTTAATATTTTTATATGAATATTTTTGGGTTGTGGAACCAATTGTCTGAGTTTCCATTGTTTCCCATGGGAAAATCCGCTTTGTATAAAAGAACGCTTTGTATGACAAACATGTGTCTGGACTGAATTATGTTTGTCTTACAAAGCAGTGCTGTATTTTAATGTAAATTAATTGAAAAGCCTTATGGCACTTTTATAGCACCCCAAGGCCAGCATAGGGCTCGCACTGGTCTAACCAAGATTTAGGATAGTGCTGTTAATGTTACATAATTAAGGGTTTGACCCTAATCGTGCCCTGGTTCGGCACAATGTGCTATTTCAGGCATGTTGCCAAAGTGCATAAATTACTTTATCGCAACTACAATATGTTAGAAGTGTACATGTACAGCATAGAAACATGCACATGCAGATGTACAGCATAGAAACATGTGCTGTACACAGTTGGTCTTCCCTGCAGACCTTGTCTTTGGGCGCAATCCAGAGTAACTGCAGGAGCTTTTATGTCAACATAAGAACAATTGACTCTGGATTACAATATGAATTTCCCATAGATTTTCACTAGGTGGTACCGTAACTACATCAACATAAATGTCTTTTATGTGCTCCCATACTTACTCTGGATTGTAGGGACAGTCTTATGTTTTCCATCTCTCCCTATGACTCGCCCACTGCTTTGATCACAACCATGCTTTGAGGTAGCAAAAGTTCATAAGAAGGTGGCCAAAGGCTCATCTACTCCAGGTTCCTGTATCTCACAGTGTATCCTGTGGCAAGGAGTTCCACAAATGAATTATGTATGTAGAGCCCCGCTTGATCATGCCAAAGACCTATCTAGTCCAGCTTCCCACCAGATGCTTTAGGGAGCACACAAGACAGTAAGAAACATGTCTATAAATACTGTAGATAGATATATCTGACAACAGCGTCCTCTATTTATTTGAAATTTATCTGCCGTTGTAGGAGTAAACCATTCTCCCCTCCCCGTTCACCAGGCACTGGTCACTACTGGACAAACTGGTTCTTTTAGTGGGTCTTTACATTCCAGAACAAATGTGCTCCCCAGATTTCATACTTCAAGGTCCAGGAGTTGGGACTGGATGTTTATCAGTCAAGTCTTCAATGAGTTCTTCAATGGAAAGTATAGGGAGGAAAATGATCTGTGCCCCTTTTCACCCCCTTCCAACTGCAATTTCCTACAATCCAATTTTTAGTGGATGCCTCCATCACAGAAGGAAGACCCTTCACAAATTTCACACTTCTAAGTTCAGTGGTTTCGGCTGGGCGTTGATGTGTCAGTGAATCAGTCAGTCAGTGACCTTATAATTTTATATATACGCTAGCAAAAAGCATACCCGCGCTGCAGGAGTAACATGCCCCCATATGCCATCCCCCCACGGCACAACATCCTGCATGCGTATCAGTCCCCCCATGCGCAACATCCCCAAGCGCAACAACCCCCCCAGCACAACAACCCGCCCATGTGCATAAACACCCCATGAGCATCAACACCCCATGTGCAACATGCCACATGCACAACAAACCCCAAGTACAACCCCCATGTGCATCAACCCCCATGTGCAACTTCCCCCATGCGCAACATCACCCATGTGCATCATGTCCCCATGTGCATCTTGTTGGGGCGGAATGTTGATAAGTCATCAATTCTTCAATGCAAAGCATAGGGCGGAAAATGCGTCACCCCCTTCTGGTTGGAATTTCCAAAAACTGGAACACTCTCCCCAAATTCCACGCTTCTAGGCCTGGTGGTTTTGGCAGGGCGTTGGTGAGTCAGTAATGATGATGATTAGTTTTATAAAACGCATTGCACCCTTTTTCACCCCCTTCTGGTTGGAATTTCCAAAAACTGGTTCTTAGTGGATCCCTCCATCATGGAAGGAACACCATCATCAAATTTCACGCTTATAGGCCCAGTGGTTTTGGCTGGGTGTTGATGAGTCAGTGATGATGATGAAGATGCCTTTTATTTATATAGATGAGGGACACCTATATAGACTAGTGAATACTAGACCTGTTACAACAGAGGATTGCATTGGGTTTTTTAAAATTTGTTTCATCATTATTTGAGTCTGTCCATGTTAAGGTCTTGGGAATTATGCTTCTTAAGTGTATTTTTAAACCACTGCAGCAATTGAACAGGAGGCTCCTGTTCTTGAGTAGGAACAAACTTTTAGCACTTTTACGTCACCATAGACCCTTTCCGTCCTTTAACCAACAGTCTTCAACACCCTTGAATTTTAGGCCTGTTTTCTGGACTAAGGAGGTTCATGAAGAGCTAGGAAGCCTCTCTTAGGGGACAGCCTCGTAGTGTTAGCACCATCCCTTTTCTGTTTTCTTTTTTCACCGGCCCTCTTAAGCCTTTTAAATGATCACATCAATTCTTGCATCCATTAACTATAAATGTAGCCAACTGTCTTGTATTTCCAGCAGTACAGAAGTGCATATACAATATGGCCTCAAAGTACTTAATGAACTTTTCAGGTTCATGCTGTCATTCACCGTGTTGGTCACCTGATGGTGAGAAAGGTGGATAGGCCATGCAGATTTTATTTCTTACTGCTCTAGGTATTGAGATTTTAGCTGCACCTGTTGGCTGTTTGCAAGCACTGGCCCTTTAATCCCTTACTTTGGAGATAAGGGGTAATTGCCCCTACTGTTTGATCGCTGGCTGCTAGACAGCTTAAAACCATGGGGTTGAGCTCACACTTTTAGTTTTAAACAACATATAACCACATTACATTCAATATGCAACTTTTTCTTATGCATAATTTAAAAAAATAACATACGGATGTTCATCCTTCTCCTTAAGATTTTTTATAATATTCAGCCGAGGCATAAGATAGTATTGAAACTCTAAGGATCCTAATTGTAGCTAGATTTCTGAATGAGAAGTTGTGCTGCAGTCTTCCCTGACCACAAAAATAATTTTAACTTTGCTAGCTTCTCACGGTTTTGAGTGTACAATGGGGATTTACACCAACCCAAGCACCCATGGAGCATCCTACACTTCTTCCAATAGGATCCAGTGCTCCCCGGGACCCTCTCTGTTACCCCCCCTTTCTGGGCTTAAAGGAAGATGACCAACTGACCAGTTTGCTGAACTGGACGAAGGTGATGACCTCTTGCTTAGTTGCCTTTCTCCCTTTGATCTCCCTTTGATCTCCGAAGGTTTGTGTGTTAGATCCCGATCTCCACAATGTGCTGAGCTCACTCTGAAATCTGCAAAGCAGCCAGTTTGAGGTCAGATCATATCCATGTTCCCACAATAAAGCTCGGGAGGTTCTGCGTGGGGTAACAAACCCCTTGTGTCCCCAAAGGGGATGCCAGAACTGAGACTGAAATAGAGAGAGAGGAATTTCACCAGCAGCTCCTGTTTCCCGCTCTGGGGACCCTATAAGGAATACCTTTGGAAACTAACCACAAATTACAGGTGCTCATGTCTTGTTTCACTTTCCTAAGATCAGAAGTGCAGCAACTACAGTCATTTCCTGGGTTCATGAATAGTCCAAGCAAAGTTCAGATATTAAAGCCTTTCATCTGATATATTGCCATTGCTAAGGCATCATTAGATACTCTGTGTATCAAAAAGTAATTACTCATTTTTCGCCAACACCATGGGCCCCATCTGCCCTCACATAGGGGTTTGGAAACCCCTGCTCTAGGGGGTTATGTTCGCCATACGTAGAGCAAGAGTGGCCCTAGTTAGAGGGGTTTCAATGGACGGACAGACAGATTTTGCCATACCGCAGTCTCCAGGGGCCAAAATGCTTTGCAGCAAAGAGTGGAAGTTGGGCCCCTGTTGCAGCCTTGTGATCTGGGATTTAATAGGATTTAATAGGATGGGGATGCCTGAGCTGGGACTGGGAACAAATTCTGGAGAAGATGAGAAGAGCCTTCTCTGGATGAGGCCAAAGGCCCACCTAGTTCAGCTTCCTGCATCCCACAGCGGAGCACAGAAGAGACCTGCATCCAGGTGCATCTCCACAGACAGTCCTCCTGCCTGGAGCCTGTGCTGGTCCTTCTCCTAGGAATGGATCCCAGCTGGGGGTCAGGAGGGAAGCCTGGGCTGGGACTCCCTTTTGCTGCCCCTGCCCAGAGTGGCTCCAAAGGGGCTCCCTGCAGGACTCAGTGCTGCCCCCTCCAGCTACGCCACTGGAGATGCTCAGCATGCAGAAGGCTCTGCACAGGATCAGGGCTTCTCCCCTCCAGGCAGCTCTACTCGCAAGTAACCCCCTTGCAGTCAGTGACCTCCTGGGTCTGCAACAGAGTATCCAGGCTGGGATCCGCTTCCTTCCACCTGCTGGCAGAGCTGGGCGGGGGCGTAGCTGGAGGGGGGGGGGCGAAGGAGCTATGCAAGTGGGGAGGGCAGGAAGGAGTGCAGGGGCAGCCTGTGTAATAGGAATGAAGTAGGTACCAGCAGGGAAAACTCAGGAGATGATGATGCAAGCAAGGATCAGCTTTATTCAGAGCTCCGGGCTCAGCCGGACAGTTTCCTGCCTTCAAAAGGACTGAGCGCTTTGTACAAATTGAGTAGACCTTTTATAGCATAACTGTTTCTCTACATAATAAGATGATTCTGTTCATAACAAGAGGATTTATACAATCAAAGATTTTATCCTCAGTGGCTTCCTGAGCCGAGATGGGAAAACTGTGTGGCAAGACATGACATTACACATCAGTACAATGAAGAACACTTGTGGCAATCAAGCACCTGTATTCTGACATTGGTTGATCCATCTGAGTTTCCTTTCCCACAGGAAGAAGAATTAAAATTTTATTTTAATTTTATAATTTTGGGGCTTCAAATAAGTTCTTCTGATTTGCCTGACCATTTAACATTGCTTTACTTTCCGTCCAGGCTGCAGGGTTTAGGCAAGACAAAGGAAAGGACATTTCTTTCAGTTCCTGCTGAGATAAGCATATCTTTACAAGTCTTAAGTGGGCCATTTACTGTAGACAATAACAGTGCTTGAGAACTTGGGACAATTCATTGTGATGTTATAATCCCTTCTCTTGGGAACCTGTGAGAACCTTTGAATTTTGATGGATAGCCTTGCCTGGGGCAAATGTGTGTTCCCAGCCGTTGTTGAATGTCTGTCAGGTGCTTGGCTGCCTGTCCTTTACTATAGGCAGCCCACAGAATGATTTCAAAGGCATCAAATAATTTCAATAATTCTAATAATAATTCTAATAAATTCTGACAGCTGGTTTTTGTCTACCATACCTGGACAGGAGGAGGAGGAGGAGAGACGTTCCTCCTTCTGCAGAGACCCTCCCATCCTTTTCCTCTTCTCCACTGCTTGGCACTGCGAGGGTTAAAAGAATGGGGGGAGGAGAGGGGCAACCCCTTCCTGGACTGCCCTCCCTCCCTCCCTCCCTTCCTTCCTTCCTTCCTCCCTCCCTCCTGGTGGATCCCTTCCTCCTCCTCCATCCCTGCCCAGGAGCCGCATCCTCTGCGAAGTAGCGCAAAGAGACCTTCTTTGGACCAGCAGGAGGGTTAGTTCTGGAGGTGGGAGTGGAGGGGATGGGGGGACAGAAGTTGGGGGTCACTGGTGCTGATACCAGGGGGGAAGGGGGAGGGGGGAGGGGGGAGGACATTGAGGATTTTCTTCTAGGACACAAGGCTGGAAAGAGGACATGTTCTGGGGAAAGAGAACAGTCCCCCATTTTTTGGTTTTTAATGCCCAAGTGCAGAACTTGCACTTCTCCCTGTTGAAGTTCATTCTATTTGTTCCAGCCCAGGATTCCAGTTTATCCAGATCCTCCTGGAGGTTTCTCCTTCTTCTGTTGTGTTTGCTACTCCTCCCAGCTTGGTGTCATCCGCAAATTTGATCAGGCTCCTCCATATCCCTTCCTCCAAGTCATTGATGAAAATGTTAAAGAGAACCGGTCCCAAGACAGAGCCTTGGGGGGCCCCACTTGAAACCGATCTCCAGGTTGATACAGAACCATTTACTAAAACCCGTTGAGCTAGTTGCAGATCCAATTGCAGAACCTGCTCCCTCCCAGATCTGCAGGCAGAGCTGGGCGGGGGTTTAGCTGGAGGGGGGGCAAAGGAGCTCTGAAAGAGGGAGGAGGGTAAAAGGAGGAGAGACCTTCCCCCTTCCACAAAGACCCTCCCTTGCTCTTCCTCCTCTCTGTGGTACTGCAAGGGTTAAGATTGGAGGATGAGAGGGGCAGCCCCTTCCTAGCAGGACACGCAGTGGGGTCACCCTAAGATCCTGTATGGAAATGACGCTTGCACCCTTTCTGTTTCTGCGCTAAATGCTGATGACCAGATTGGGACTCCAAATAGGAGCCATGGAGTAACCTTAACATTGGGTATAGGAGTTGTCCTGGGGGATAGAAGAAGCACCTTTCCAGAGCTTATTAGGCTTCTCCTTGTTCCGAAGTATCAGCTGCCAGGTAGAGGTTGTCACAAAGCTGCTGAAGACGTCAACTGTGGTGGGCAGAAGGACAAAGGGCTGGTCAGGACCACCTCCAGGAGCCTTTGGTGATATGTTTCCCCTCTGAGTGGAAGGAAGGGATTTCTGAGTCAGAAGAGGATGGAGAGAAGGTGGAGCAGGAAAGTGGGGGTGAGGATGGATCAGGCCCAGGAGAGCACAGGGAGGGTGAGCCAGGCTGCTGCTGGATCTGGCTGTGAAAGTCTTTCAGGATCCTCTCCTCCTGCTCCTGAAAGTCTTACGTGGTTCTACTCAATCAGTGCCAGTTATTTGGCTAGTCCAGTTCCGAGTGAACCCATAGTGGCTGCTGGAGATTGACACTGGGAAAGAAACAAATGTTCCCTTACCTTACCTGGAGTAGACTTCCAGCTGCATTGTGGCAGCTATGCTATATGTTGTCCATTCTTACTAAGAACATGAGCTCCCCAAAGAAACTGCGCCAGAGCCCCGTAAATGGCCCTACACTCTAGCCAATTGACACTATGCTTCACCTCCTGAGGAGACCTTTTGCCTTGAGAAGGGGGTGTGTGTGTGTCCCCCATGGTGTGCACCCACCTCCTGAAGACTGTCTTCATTTTGTGAAGTTGGGGTTGCAAGAAGTTTTGAAGGGGTCAAAGATAGAATCAAGACAAGTCTACTATGTTGTGACAAGATATCGTAAGGCCTGAGATCCACTGCAGCATTTTCTCTGGTTTAAATTTAAGGCTGTTAGACATTAAATCAGGGCCTGTTAATTAAAATTAAAATTCCAACCCTCCCTCAGTATGCCAGAGATAGAACTAGTGAGTGGATCACTGCTGTTTTGGGGGGTTGGGTAGGTGGGGGTGATGCTTGTTGTGGTTCACTATAGAATCATAGAATCCTAGAGTTGTAAGGGACCTAGTAGGTCATCTAGTCCAACCCCCTGTCTGCAGCAGGAAATTCTCCTAGAGCATCCCCGACAGGTGATTGTCGAGCCTCTACTTGGCAATCTGTTCCACTGCCGAACCACCCTCACCATCAGGAATTTTTTCCAGATATCCAACCAGAGATGATATCCATCTCTCCAAACCATGTTTTATTCCTCTTTTCTTCCAACCCTTTCCACCTCCACCCTCACCTTTTTTTCTAAACTTACAAGTCCCTGATCCCTTTGGCAGCCTCTCTTTCTCCCACCGTAGCCTCTTGGAGGTACCCTGTACCTCTTGGAGGTACACCGTAGCCTCTTGGAGGTACCCTGTGCCTTAACTGGGGCCTGCACACCACACGTGCCAACCTGCCTCTCTTTGGAGGGGGATGTTGAAGATGGAAACCCATCCAGGCTTCACAGCATCTGTGATCTGCACTCAGCTCTGGCTGTTGAAAGCATTAATTCCTTCATCTGCACACAAGGCAGGGATGGGGGAACAAAGAGAAGAAGGAAGGAGGATGAAGGAGGAGGGAGATCAGAGACCAAAGGGATACGATGGTTGCAATGCAAGAACTTTCAGGCTTCAAAGGAATGGTGCTGTGGATGAGACTAAGGCATGTGCAGCAGTGGCCGGACTGCAGGGTGCACAGTTCTCCCCCCAGCCACAGGTTTGCTGAGTCTCTGCTTGTTGCTTTCAACCAAAGCCTCCTCTGGCCTCAGATGTCATCCGATGCTTTGACTTCCACTCCACGCTACCATTTCTGCTACCCACCCATGTGCGGGAATGGCCAGAGCTTGGAGCACATGGCTCCAAAATACCCAGATACGTTGTAGAGAGAGGTTTAGCTTGGCTCTTATTTCTCCTCGAATGGCTGACATTTGACTGAAATCAGTGCGATCTACAGGCCATTTAAGGTCACGGATCAGCCCCACACCACAAAACTATACATGTTTTAGCATTTATTAAGATGGTAGCATGAGAATAAAGGTGCCGACAGGCCTGTGCTTTAGACTTGTGCTTGAGAGATGCCACTAACATTGCACTGCTAATCAGGAGTCTCTTTCTCTTCCAGACACCAAAGGGGGATTTGAGGGAGCCAAGTAGGGGGTCGTTGGACATGGCCTTGCTTGGAGAAGAGGCACAGCCTTTGAGAAATGAAGACGGAGCAGGGAGGGAGGAGGAGAGACCGACCACTGGCTGGAGGAGAGAACTCGTTGTCTGTCTCCATAAACTAGAGATCAAAGAGGAATATTCCGGAGTAGGGGAAAGTGAGGGGATTCCTTTCCATGAAACAACTAGCAAGAGTACACCTTTTTCTTCCGAAAGGAGGAGCCGCAGGAGGCAGAAACCTGCACTTCAGGACAGATCAAAGAAGCAGGAGAAGAACAAGAAATGGAGAAGGAAGTCTGACTCTCAGGATTCTGGCAACTCCAACATCCTCCCAGTCAGATCAGAAGAAGACACTGGAAAGAAGATTAAAAAATGTGCTCACTGTGGAAAGACCTTCAAAAGTAACTCCAGACTTTTAGCTCATTTGAAAACCCACACATGGGAGAAACCCTATAAATGCTTGGAGTATGGACAGAGCTTCAGTCACAGTCTAAGTCTGACATATCATCTAAGAACCCACACAGGGGAGAAACCCTATAAATGCTTAGAGTGTGGAAAGAGCTTCAGTGATAGTGGAAACCTTAGTATACATAAAAGAACCCACACAGGGGAGAAACCCTATAAATGCTTGGAGTGTGGAAAGAACTTCAGTCAGAGCTCCAGCTTAACTGTACACCTAAGAACCCACACAAGGGAAAAAACCCCACAAGTGCAAGGACTGTGGAAAGAGCTTCAGTAGGAAAGATATACTTACTGTGCATCTAAAATCCCACAAAGGGAAGAAACCATAAAAATGCTTTGAGTGTGGAAAGAGATTCAATGGTAGTGGAAATCTTAGTAAACATGAAAGAACGCACTTGGGAGAAACCATATAAATGCTTGGGAGTGTGGAAAGACCTTCAGTAGGAATGGAAATCTGACTTTGCATTTAGGAACGAACACAGGGGAGAAACCATGCAAATGCTTGGAGTGTGGAAAGAGCTTCAGTGTGCGCTCAAAGCTGAATGTGCACCAAGAAAAGAAACCATAAAACTGCCTTGAATTTCTTCTCATGCACAAATGTACGAATCTTACAGCAGGTTTTATATATAGTGGTACCTCTCATAACGAGTGCCCTAAATAACAAATGTTCCACATAACGAGTTAAAATTTGTGTGGGCTTCTTCCTCTTGTAACGAGCATTATTTGCATGATGAGGACTTTCTCCTCTTGCCTGCAGTACATGAAGAGGCCAGCAGAGGGAGCTCAGGAGCTTCTTCGGTTGAGCAACAAAGATAGCTGTTCCTGCAGCCAGCAAATATGTGGCCAGCACAGCCTCTGCAGCCTCCATCAGGAAGGAGGGAAAACTCCTCCTCCCCCCCCTCTGGAGCCCCCCTCAGACAGACCCCTTCCCCCCAAGGAAGCAGGAAGCCCCCCCAGCCTGGACCTCATTATAACGACCCCTCTTCCCCCCACTACCACCTTCCCTGCCTGCAGTTTTCCTTTCCTGTGTGTAAGCCCTAGTGGATTCAGTGGGGCTTGATTCTGAATAGACCGCATAGGATCGGGCCCCTCTGCTCTTGCTCTTCATGCAAACTTGGAGTCAGACTGCATCCTTCACATTTTCTTGTGAGTAAGCCCCAGTGGATTTAATGGGGCTTGATTCTGAGGAGATAGCATTGGATCTGGCCCCTTTGCTGTTGCAGACTGCCTATGTAGTTTGCATAGACAGATCTCACACACAGAGAGGTTCCTTGTTAATGACGCTCCAAAGACACCAGTGACACTTTTAGGGGAAATTAGTCATCCTTGGCCATAAAGGTTTTTTTACTGTACAGAATATTAGTGTTTTATTACAGTAATTGTGGTTTGTATTATATTATAGTGTTTTGAATTCAATTCCTGTGTTTTGTCATCATTTTTACATACCGTTAATATTTTTATATGAATATTTTTGGGGTTCTGGAACCAATTGTCTGAGTTTCCATTGTTTCCGATGGGAAAATCCACTTCACTTAAAGAGTGTTTCGCTTAAAGAGCATGCCTCTGGAACGAATTAAGCTCTTTATGTGGGGCACTGCTGTATTTTTTCATGGCTGTAGGGTGAGGGGAAGGAATGTAAACAGACAGCTAATGGCTTGACGCAAGTGACGAAACCAGGCTTGCACATCAGTGTTCATAAATCTTAAAAAGAGAAAAATAATAAAGAGGGGATTTTCTCATAACAGTGTGTCCTCAGTGGTGTCAGACTAGAGGCTCCTCGGGCAGTGACCTGAACACTTTGGAAAGGGCTGTCTGCAGGAATCACCTTAGGGTGACACATGGATGCTCCTGAGATAGATTGGCATCTTCTCTCCAACTTGTGGTCAGACCATGCCAGCTGCACAGGGAGAGATGAGGCCACTGAGAAGCCACATGCAGTTCCCCCAGTGATAGTCCTACCCTCAGCCGCTCTAGATGTTTTTAAAAGGGGACTGGACAGATTTCTGGAGATAAGGTCCATCATGGGTTACAAGCAATGATGAATATCTTCATCCTCTAGGTTTTATCGAATCAGACTCAGTGGATCATCTAGTCCAACCCTCTGCCTGTTACAGGAGATCCTCATCTTATGCGGACCCGGGACTTGAACCCTGGGCTGCTGGTTAACAGGAAGTGACTTAACAACTTGTGCCACCAGAGTCTCAATATGTAGATGTAGGCCGTCTCAAAAACACAAGGTTGGCACATGGAAAATAGTTTCTTACCCATTTCTGATAGAGAGGAAAGACTCCATAGCAATACCAGCTATGTTGAACTGATAGCACCCTCTGAACTCATAGCACCCTTTGGCTCTGTAATTACTTGCAGGGAGCAAGACCCATTGAATGATGGCCTCAGTGGAACTCCTTCTGAGTTGAGTTACCAAGGATTGGTTTGGCCTGCTAAGGCTGCAATCCTAAAGGCACTTTCCTGGGAGTAAGACCTATTGAACACAATGTGGCTTACTTTTGAGTAGACATGGTTAGGATTGTCCTCTAAGCCTCATAGCTGCAGTTGACCCTTTCCCACTCTCTCGCTACTTCCTTCTCCGCCAGTCTCTTCCACCCTGTTTACAGATGGGACAGGGTAGCAAGAGAGGTTCCCCCCCCCAAGCCAGAATTGGTCCTGTTTCCTTTCTCAGAACTGGCAGGCTTCTTACATGCTTCATGATGCCACCACTCCACATCCATCCATCCCCAACCTGGCTGAGCTGGGATGCACCTTTGTTCCCTGCCATGTCTATGAAATGAATGGAGAGTCTCCTTTGCCGCAGCCGAGTGGGATCACACAAGGGAAGAAAGAGAAGGGTCTGGCACAGTCTGTGCTGCTGCCACATATTGTGATGGGCATGAACGTGGGGGAGAGTTGAAAGAACCTCTAACAGAGATTTTCAGCCTTTTTTTATCTCAAAGCCTACTGAGAAGACTATAAAATTGTCAAGGCAGAACATCAGTGTTTTGTTCACTGTTGCGGGTGCGCCTATTCTTTCTGCCAGTTCCCCCACTCACAGTGACTTGGTCATCAAGAAGGATGGAAATCTGGGTCCCATCCTCATCGTCGTCCCCCCGAGCATACATCTCTAATGACAACCACACCAGTAAGTAGGAAGAGAATCACGTTTACTTGCTCCAAGCTTTGTTACCAAAGTCTATAACTTTTCTTCTACACATTCACACATAATAACAGGGTGTCATCCAACATAAACAGGTAAGTTCTCCCAACTTTGCTTAAAACAATGTCCACAATTCAAGTGTCCCTTTTCTCACACACTCTCTCTCTCCCTTTAGGTGATCTTCGTCTCCGTTCTAGATCGTCCCGTCCTCTGGGCTCTCTCTCCTGGTCTCGTTCGGGAGGGGTGAACCATGAGGTGTTGCTTTTCACTGTCTTCAGTTTTGTCCCTTCTCCTTCTGATACCCCCTGCTCCTCCTTAGTTAGGAAGGGGTGCTCAGATGTTTGGTTCTTTGGGTTCTCCTGGTATGCCAAGTACGTCCCGGGCTCTTTCCAAGGGAGTTCCTCCCTCCACAACTCCCTTTCCGAGGAAGTTCCTCCGCTCCTCCAAAGGCCCACCGATGAGGAAACTCCTCCTGGGGCATACCATCTGGTTGACGGTCCCACAGTAATGCCCCTCTCTGCTGGGCCACCCCTACCCCCAGTTTTCCAGAGCTCCAACATGTCCTCCATCTTCCAGACCTCCACTGTGTCTGGGAAGGTCTGAATGTCAAGGTGTGGGGGGGGGGTAGTCCAGTCGGTTCCATGCCCTTAGGCTCTCTCCCATGTGTATTCCATATTGAACCTCTAACAACGTGCATCTCTTGAGGTGGCACAGATCCGAGTAGTACAATTGGGGCTGCTGTGGCTTTACCTGGGAAACAATGCACTTGCCTTGCCCCTGGCTGAGCCACACCTTGCCCCCATTTTATGTTGGGTACGGTGCAGGCCAGTGGGCCTCCCAGTTCCAAGCAGGATTTAATTGGGCTTTTTTTTAAACAAAAAATTATTTTTGTTGCTGCTTCATAACTGTCATTTTGCTACTGTTGTGAATCGTAATGTAAATATCTGATATGCAGGATGCATTTTCATTGTTACAAATTGAACATAATTAAAGCATAGTGATTAATCACAAAATAATATTTAATCATATATTGTGAAACATTTATTTCTAATTACAAATAAAAAGATACAAAATACCTTGCAAGGCCCCCTACACCAGGGGTCTTTAGGCGACCCCCAAAGGGGTCCTGACCCCCCAGTTAAAGAAACATTGCCTTAATCCATCTGTAGGGTACTGGAATGCAAATGCCCCTTCTACCTTCTCTACCTATGCCCCCTCTACCTTCTCCCCCTGCCAGCTGCAATGCACATGAATGAGCTGTGGCAATGAAATACCAGTAGCCTACCAGCCAAGCCCTTGGTAAGGGGGAGATGAGCACACAAACACATCATTCCAAAACCACCCCAATATAAAGCAGAGAGTTACAAAATTAGTTACAAAATTAAGGGCACAATCCTAACCAGTTAAGGCCAGCTTAATTCACCTGGCATACCTTCCCAGCTGTCAGCAGTCCCTCTTCGACTTGCCAGCTAAGGAACTGGCGCAGATTTGAGGAGACACCCTGGTGAATGGGGAGTTACGGAGGAGTAAGGAAACACAATTTTGATTTTTTCTCCCAAACTTTCCAATCTGTATCCCCACCATCACAATAGCATCTGCACACTGGGACAGGAAAACTATAGGAACGGGCTCTAAATGTGATAGTATCATTCGATTTCACATTATCTTCTTAACCATGACATGAAAATATGGTGCCCAGTCAAGATGCCTCCCCTTAAGAGCTACGCTGACAATCACTAGAGGACCACACAGAGCTCTCAGCAGGACTCAGCATTTTCCGTAACCCTTAGATGCCCATCCGGATCCAGAGTCTGGAAATGCAAATTTATGCAAATTGGGCTATTTTTAGATGGGCATCTAAGGGTACCTCTTTAGACTACACAGGTACAACTCTTAGACTACACAGGTACAACTCTTTAGACTCTGGCAACTCTTGAGACTACACAGGTACATACTGAACTTATAGAAAGCAATGCACCTGCAGTTACATATATAGGTCAAGACATCATGGCATCCAAACCGCAACTCTGTAATAAGAAGGTGTTTGTTTATGAATGATGGGTATATTTGAAGTAGTGATTGTGAGCAATAGGGCAACCATATTGGTTAGAATAGAACCATCTTCCTCCTCAAGTTGACCTAGTAGTAGAAAAAAGAATTAAACTGACCAACAAATGAGAGTTTTTTTCCAGATATAAGATGGAATGTAAAGAGGAGTGAGAGTTGTGGCCTTTGAAAGGCTGGGAAAATAGGAGATTGTTCCTTTATGTCCCAGTCTGGGGGGTAGTGATGACTCTAAGGTCTCTAGATGGACACCACCTGCAAGGGGGAGCAAAAATTTATGTGCAGCTGTGTGTGATTTAAGGGAGTAAGGGAATATGGGGGAAAATCATGAATTCTTTGAGTATTTGACAGCTGGTTAAGTGGCCCAGAGAGTGGTATTAGTGTGAAGTTGACTAGCTGGGGTGCTAGCAAAGATGAGAAAGATGGGGAGAGAAAGATGGGGGAAGAGATCCAGGCAGCAGCATCCTTGGTAATCCCCTTTCTGAATCAACAAGGACTTTTTCTATGACCATGGAACTTGGGGAGTAATTAAGTCCACGGTTGCCATCTATAGAATTAGTGAGGTTCATTGTATAGACCAGATAAGCAAGTGTTATTGTTTTTCAGGGTAGAGACTCAATTTGCATTTTGGTTCACGGTGTGATTCTTAATAAACAATTTGAAGTTTGTAACTTTAAACCCTTTTTCAGAGTGTCTCATTATAAGAGGGAGATGAGTATGAAGCTTGGAGGTATTGAGTGAGGGGTGCTCTTTCTTGGAGCAGAGCAGTCTTAGTCCACGGCAGTCAGAGGAGTGTCGGCACGCATCCGCTCCTCAACTCAGGCTACACCCCTGCACCTGGGAGGGATGTCCTCCCATGCTCCAGTGCATATGGTGCCCTTCTGGAGGCACAAATGTCTGATGCTGGTAAAGGAACAATCTTGTCCATGTAGCCTGGTATGGAGCAAATGACATCTAATTCAATTCCTTTTCACTTTCTCTGTAATTTTCTTTTTTCCCCCATGTATGTGCTTCTGACACAAATAAGGAGAGAACCTCTGGTGTTCTGAGAGCATCAGGGGAAAATGGGTTACAAGAAAGTTCTCAAGAGTATTTAGTTATCCGAGTAGCATTTTAAACACTACGTGTCAAACCTGCTCTAAGGTTTGTACATTTATTCATGAGAATACAAGGGAGTTTTATGATTTTTCTTGTTTGTGGGATCTTTGGTGCACATTCAGCTTTGAACTCAAACTGAAGCTCTCTCCACATTCCAGGAATTTCTATGGTTTCTCTCCTGTGTGGGTTGTTTTATGTTTATTAAGGCTTCCACTATCACGGAAGCTCTTTCCACACTCCAAGCATTTATATGGTTTCTCCCCTGTGTGGGTTCTTAGATGCAAAGACAGACTTTCATTCTGAGTGAAGCTCTTTCCACACTCCAGACATTTATATGGTTTCTCCCCTGTGTGGGTTTTTAGGTGTGAAGTTAATCCTGAATTCGGACTGAAGCTCTTTCCACACTCCAAGCATGTGTATGGTTTCTCTCCTGTGTGGGTTCTCAGATGCACAGTCAGTTTTCCCTTCTGACTGAAGCTCTTTCTGCACTCCAAGCATTTATAGGGTTTCTCCCATGTGGGTTCTTAGATGGACAGTCAGACTTCCATTGTGACTGAAGCTCTTTCCACACTCCAAGCAGTTATAGGGTTTCTTCCGGGTGTGGGTTTTTTCATGAGAAATAAGACTATCATTCCTACTGAACCTCTGTCCACACTCTAAGCATTTATAGGGTTTCTCCCCTGTGTGGGTTCTCTGATGAGCTAAAAGTTTGGAGTTACTTTTGAAGGTCTTTGCACAGTGAGCACATTTTCTAATCTTCTTTCCAGTGTCTTCTTCTGGCCTGACTGGGAGGATGTTGGAGTTGCCAGAATCCTGAGAGTCAGACTTCCTTCTCCGTTTCTTGTTCTTCTCCTGCTTCTTTGATCTGTCCTGAAGTGCAGGTTTCTGCCTCCTGCGGCTCCTCCTTTCGGAAGAAGAATCTGTACTCTTGCTAGTTGTTTCATGGAAAGGAATCCCCTCACTTTCCCCTACTCTGGAATATTCCTCTTTGATATCTATCTTATGGAGACAGACAACGAGTTCTCTCCTCCAGCCAGTGGTCGGTCTCTCCTCCTCCCTCCCTGCTCCGTCTTCATTTCCCAAAGGCTGTGCCTCTTCTCCAAGCAAGGCCATGTCCAACGACCCCCTACTTGGCTCCCTCAAATCCCCCTTTGGTGTCTGGAAGAGAAAGAGACTCCTGATTAGCAGTGCAATGTTAGTGGCATCTCTGAAGCACAAGTCTAAAGCACAGGCCTGTCGGCACCTTTATTCTCATGCTGCCATCTTAATAAATGCTAAAACATGTATAGTTCTGTGGTGTGGGGCTGATCCGTGACCTTAAATGGCCTGTAGATCGCACTGATTTCAGTCAAATGTCAGCCATTCAAGGGGAAATAAGAGCCAAGCTAAACCTCTATCTACAACGTATCTGGGTATTTTGGAGCCATGTGCTCCAAGCTCTGGCCATTCCCGCACATGGGTGGGTAGCAGAAATGGTAGCGTGGAGTGGAAGTCAAAGCATCGGATGACATCGGAGGCTTTGGTTGAAAGCAACAAGCAGAGACTCAGCAAACCTGTGGCTGGGGGGAGAACTGTGCACCCTGCAGTCTGGCCACTGCTGCACATGCCTTAGTCACATCCACAGCACCGTTCCTTTGAAGGCCGAAAGTTCTTGCATTGCAACCATCGTATCCCTTTGGTCTCTGATCTCCCTCCTCCTTTATCCTCCTTCCTTCTTCTCTTTGTTCCCCCATCCCTGCCTTGTGTGCAGATGAAGGAATTAATGCTTTGAACAACCAGAGCTGAGTGCAGATCACAGATGCTGTGAAGCCTGGATGGGTTTCCATCTCCAACATCCCCCTCCAAAGAGAGACAGGCTGGCACATGTGGTGTGCAGGCCCCAGTGAAGGTACAGGGGACAGTTCTGTCTCTGCCACCTCCAAGAGGATATTGTGGGAGAAAAACATGCTGCCAAATGGATGAGAGGCTTGTAAGCATGGAAAAGAAGGGGTGTAGGTGGAAAAGGGTGGGAAGAAAAGAGGAAATAAAACATGGTTTGGAGAGAAAAAACTGCAAAAAGCATCACCTCCACCTTCCCACCCCCCAAAAAACAGCAGTGATCCACTCACTGGTTCTATCTCTGGCCTACTGAGGGGGGGGGGGCCTGGAATTTTAATTGACAGACCCTGATTTAGGGTCTAACAGCCCTAAATTTAGACCAGAGAAAATGTTGCAATGTATCTGAAGCAATATGGTATCTTGTCACAACATAGCAGACTGGTCTAGATTCTATCTTCGACCCCTTCAAACCTTATTGCAGCCCCCACTTCACAAAATGAAGACATTCTTCATGGTGCACACCTTGGGGGGGACACACACACAACCTTCTCTGGGCAAAAGGTCTCCTCAGGAGGTGAAGCATAGTGTCAGTTGGCTGGAGTCCAGGGACAGGTCCCAGGATTCTGGCACAATTTCTCCAGGGAGCACATGTTTGTAGCAAGAATGGACAACATATAGCATAGCTGCCACAATGCAGCTGGAAGTCTACTCCAGGTAAGGTAAGGGAACATTTGTTTCTTTCCCAGTGTCAATCTCCAGCAGCAACTATGGGTTCACTCGGAACTGGACTAGCCAAATAACTGGCACTGATTGAGTAGAACCACGTAAGACTTTCAGGAGCAGGAGGAGAGGATCCTGAAAGACTTTCACAGCCAGATCCAGCAGCAGCCTGGCTCACCCTCCCTGTGCTCTCCTGGGCCTGATCCATCCTCACCCCCACTTTCCTGCTCCACCATCTCTCCATCCTCCTTCTGTCTCAGAAATCCCTTCCTGCCACTCAGAGGGGAAACATATCAGCAAAGGCTCCTGGCGGTCCTCCTGACCAGCGCTTTTGTCCTTCTGCCCACCACAGTTGACGTCTTCAGCAGCTTTGTGACAACCTCTACCTGGCAGCTGATACTTCGGATGTGGGGAAGCCTATTTACCTCTATTTACCTCTATTTATTTCTTCTACCCTCCAAGGACAGTTACTATACTCAATGTTAAGGTTACTCCATGGCTCCTATTTGGAGTTCCAATCTGGCCATCAGCATTTAGTGCAGAAACAGAAAGGGTGCAAGCGTCATTTCCATACAGGATCTTAGGGTGACCTCACTGCGTGTTCTGCTAGCATGAACTGGGTTCCTCCGATATTGGCACATGTCTGTTTTTCAGCTGACCAGAACTGCATCTTGAAGAACATGATTCTGACAGGAGATCTACTCAGATGCTCTCCTGCTCACCACGGCACCTGCACCTACCAAGAACATGCGGAACTAGACCAAGGTATGGGGACTTCCTCAGATACCCCCAAGCACAGCAGGCACATTTGCATCTCAGAAACCATGTCCTTCCATTAAGTGTTCTTCAAGCCAGCTTTGAAGGCCTGGAGATGGGCAGGGCTGAACTCTGTGCTTGTGGTGCAGGGGCACATGAGACCCTCATCCATGGACTTGAAGAACATAAGAAGGGGCATCGCTGGGTCAGGCCAAAGGCCCATGAAGTCCAGCTTCCTGTATCTCACCAGATGCCTGTTCAGTGGCCCACCAGATGCCTATTCAGGGAGCAAATGAGACATCTGTATACAGGTGCTCCCCCTGCATCTGTCCACCTCCACACACACACCCCTTGTGTCTTGTAAACTGTGACGGTTCTTTCCTCTAGGAAAGTGTCCAATCCTTTCTTCAAGGCATTGAGGCTAGATGCCATCACCACTCTTGTGGCAGGGAGTTCCACAGACCAACTACACGCTCAACTACATGGGTCAAGAAATATTTCCTTTTGTCTGTCCTAACTCTCCCAACATTCAATTTTGGTGGATTTTCCCTAGTTCTGGTGTTATGTGAAAGGGAGAAGAGCACCTCTCTGTCCATCCCTTTCATAATTTGTATGTATCAATCATGTGTGTGTCCCCCAATCATGTACTTTAAGACGGACCTGGGTGCAACCACCTGAGTCAAGCATATTTGCATACACATCTGTCATGTATGGCCATGGAGGCAGCCACAGAGGCTGTCCATGCTCTGCTCACAGCTAAGAGAGGATGCTGGACTGGATCAATGGCAGACTGACTGCTGCGACTGATCTTCCCGAGGGGGACAGCAATGCTTGACATGGGATAAGGAGCTGGATGGTTGGAAGGGTTGACTCACTGAGTGACCCACCAGAGAAACTGGAAATGGGCTCCGTCACTGAATCCCTTTACTCTGACCCCATAATATGTACTATGTATTAATAATAGACTCTATAGATATTTATTTTATTCCAAGAAAGGAAAACCTATCTGCTCTCTGGAAAGGGGAGACACTGACAAACACACCTGGAAATTTGTGGATATTTGATGGAGTTCCTCTCTGCTGGGCAGTCGTTGGGGCCTGGATCTTCCCTGCGCAGTTGCTGAGAGGCTCCTCCTGCTACGTCCTCCTCTGTTCCTTCTTCTGAGAGCACCAACCTTCCAACACCATCTCTGGGTCTTCTGGATCAGGAAGGGGTTGGAAGGGTCCTCTTTGGCTTCAAAGACCAGGTTTTCCTTATGATTTGTGGTGGCGCAAGTAGTAACAGGAAACGGCTCGTTAACAGGCAGGCCAGGGTTCAAGATGCGGGTCCTACAAGATGGGATGAGGCCCTGTTTTTAACTCAACTCCTGCCAATGTTTGAAAGCATGTATATACAGGTAGATAAACCTTCTGTGGGAAGGTAGAACAGCTTTTCATGCACCTTTGGCAGTTGTGCCAACCCCATGTCTATAGATGTGCCTTTGGACAATTCTGGCTCTAAAGGCTTAAGAAATGGTCACGACTAGCAGGACTGCGGTGGACGCTTTGACTTTTTAAAAGATGTTGACAACAAATAAATAAAACTAGATAAAACTGGAGAGTCACTGACGGAATCACTCACTGTCTAACTCATCAGCACCCAGTCAAAACCGCCAGACCTCATTCATTAACATCCTTCGGTCTCAAAAGGCTATGGTATTGTGCTCTGAATGGAGGTCCTGATACAGCATCTAGTACGAATGAAAGGCCAAATTGAGAGTGGCAATCCCTTCCACACTGGGGCAGATACAGTCTGTCCCCTGCCCAGACCCCAGATTTCGCTGATTCCAGGTCAGCCTCTTTGCCTCAGCCTGCCAAATGAGTGAGATATGTAAGTTGTTTCACTCAGGCTCGAACCCAGGACCTTCTGCGTGTAAAGCAGACGTGATAACCACTACACCATGGAATCATCACAGAAGTGTGAAATTTGGGGAGTGCCTTCCTTCTGTGATGGAGTCACCCACTAAGAACTAATTTGGGGAAACTCAAACTGGCAGGGGGTGAAAAGAGGTGCAATGTGATTTTGCTCTAGATTTAACTGCCTGATCTACATTCAGCCCCAGACCCTGGACCCAGAAGCAGGAAATGTGGGGAGGGGATTCCTTCCATGATGCAAGGATCAAAGAAGAACCCATTTGGTGTGGTGCCCGGCAGGGATGCCCAGTGCCCAGCAGTGCCTGGTGGTGCCTGCTGTCTGCATCTGCCATGCAAAGAAGTCCTGCACAGCCGAGTCCAGCTGTCTGTTGGATGCCTGAAGATCAGTCCTGCCAGGCTGTGGGGGTTGCAGTGGGGCTGGCTGGGGGGAGGAGATGCCAGATCTCCCAGACCTCCACCTCCTGCTCCAGCTCAGGGCAGAACAGGGGCAGCTGTTGTCTGGGGCAGGAAAGGGGCTCTGAACTGGGGGGTCTTCAGCACCCCTTTTGCTGTCCCCATCCCATCGCTTGGCTTCTGCCTTTGTCCCTGCACACCCCCCCCCCCCCACGGTCCTCTCTCCCCCCCCCCGCACCAGCATCAGCACCCCCCAACCAGGGCTCTCCTCTCCCCCCATGCCCTCTACTCCCACCCCAGCACTGACCCTCCTTCTGCTCCCCAGAAGGATTCCAGAGAAGAAAAGAAGGAAAGAGGAAAGGATGGAGGGCGGTCCAGGAAGGGGCTGCCCCTCTCCTCCCCCCTCATCTTAACCCCGGCAGTGCCAGGAAGAAGAAAAAGGAAGAGGAAGAGGAGGATGTCTGCAGAAGGAGGAAGGTCTCTCCTCCTGTCTAGGCATAGCTCCTTCGCCCCCCTCCAGCTACGCCCCCGCCCAGCTCTGGCTGCAGGTGGAAGGAAGCGGATCCCAGCCTGGATACTCTGTTGCAGACCCGGCAGGGAGCAGGTCACTGACTGCAAGGGGGTTACTTGCGAGTAGAGCTGCCTGGAGGGGAGAAGCCCTGATCCTGTGCAGAGCCCTCTGCATGCTGAGCATCTCCAGTGGCGTAGCTGGAGGGGGCAGCACTGATCCCATTCCAGTCCTGGCCCTGATGCAGCTACACACCCCCTGTCTTCAGGCTGTCCCCCCTTCCAGCACCCAGTCCAACCCCCTCCCTCCCTTCCACTCCTTCCCTGCCCTTCTGCTCCTGCTGCTCCTGGGGGTGCCCAAGGCCCCCTTGGAAGAGCCAGAGGCGCTCCCTGAGCCTGGCAGGAGTGAGAGAGGGGTGGTCAGTGCTGGGCTCTGATGGCAGCCAGCAGGGCTTGCTTAGGCTTGTGCCTTGTAAGACAAACTTAATTTGTTCCAGAAGCATGTTTCTCTTACAAAGCATTCTTACAAAACGGATTTTCGCATAGAAAATAGTGGAAACTCAGACAATTGGTTCCACAATGCAAAAATATTCATATAACCATATTAATTGGATGTTAAAATGATTACAAAATACTAGTCAAATTCAAAACACTGTAATATAATACAGAACACAATTAGTGTAATTAAACACTGTAATAAAATGTAACAGGAAAGAAAACCCTTTATGGTCAAGGATGACTAATTTCCAGTTAAAAAGTCCCAGGTGTCTTTTTGAGCATCTTTAACAAGGAACCTCTCTCTTTGTGAGTCTCTCTCTTTGCATCTATCTGTTTGCACCCATCTATTCAAACCAGATAACCAGCTTGCAGAAAACCAGCAGCAAAGGCTTGTGCCCGAATGTAAAGGGGGCAAAGATCCTTGCTGTCCACTCAGAATCAAGTCCCATTGGATCCACGGGGGCTTACTCACAGGAAAGTGTGTAGGATGCCAGCATGACTCCAAGTTGCTGCTGCAGCAGCAGCAAATGATTCTGCCTGGAAGCAAAAGCGGGGTCCAGGGAGGTAAGGTGGAGGGGAGAGGGGTAGTTCCCGTGCTGTCAAGCAAGGGGAGGCTTCCTTGGAGGGAAGGGCTCCAGGATCAGACATGATAGCTGGGGACTCAGGACGCTGCTGTCTGTGTGTCCTTCTGCTAGATGACCACTGGTACTGCAGGTAGGAGAAGGTCTCAGCCACCTGGAGCCAGGCAATGGGGATCCATCTCACAAAGCACTTGCAAGGCAGAATCCCATAGAAATTTTAGTTCGTCATTCAAAGAACTCGTCTTACAGGGCATTTGTCTTACAAGGTACCACTGTATAGGCAATGGAAGACTGGAAAGATCCCCAGGGAGGAGTACAGGCAGATAGCCCGGTCCTGTAGGGAGGGGGGTCAGGGATGCTAAAGCTCAGTCTGAGCTGAGGCTGGCCAGGGGAGTCAAGGATAACAAAAAGAGCTTCTTGAGATGTGCCCAAAGGAGGAGGAGGAGAAATGAGGGAGTGGGGCTGCTCCTGGACAGCAGGTGTCTGGAAACCAGCAGAAGGCAGAGCTGCTCAAATCCTACTTTGCATCCGTCTATTCTCTGAAGGCGGGCTGTGCAAATGGGGGTGCGGGATCATTGGCTGATGTGGGGATGTGCTTACATGGTGTGGTGGTGCAGACAGATGCTGGTGGTTCTGAATGATGAGAGCGGATCAACTCGTGTGTAATTGCAGGCCATGCAGCACTTACAGGCTGCCTTCTGAACATGCCCGGTGGAGCAACATGTGCTGATCACTGCTCCGGAGCAGTTACAGGCAGCCATAGGTTCCTGCTTCTCTGGCTGAAGCATAACTCTGTGTTCTGGATACAGAATAGTTAGGGTACAGCAAGCTGAATTTGCTCTGGATTTGGCTCCAAATAAACAATTATTTTCACTTACCATTATTAATTTTTCCCATACTGATTATTCATTATTCTCTGACTATACTAATTTTTTTAAATAATTCCAAATAAAACTATCTAAAATGACTCAGGCTGCAATCCTTCCACTATAAGTCACCAATTCCGTGTTGATTTGATAGGAATATGTAAACACTCCGACGTGTATAAACTAGTTCACTTGAATGAAAACAAAGAACATGAAAACAAAGAACTTCTCTACTCTCCTCACAGAATCTCAGCAGCTTCCACAAAATATTTTATAGATCTCTTCAAAAATCCAAAACCGTCTCAACTGTATATTTTATATCTTGTTGTTCTGTAAATATGCTCTATCCATTCTGTCGCAGGTCGCTCCTGCCCCCCTTCCAGTCCCCCCGCTAACGGTGACCCGGTCGTCCATGACCACTGAGATTTGGGCGGCACCATCATCTTCCTCCCCCAGAGTGCACATCTTCAAGGAGACTCCAACTCAAGGTAGGTAACGAGAAACACACGTTTACTCGTTCAGAAGCGTAATGGTTGCAGTAGGCTCTATCTTAACACTTCTTTCATTACAGGTACCAACACAACGTCCCTTGATTTCAACACCAGCAACAGGTAAGTAACATTCCCAACTATAGTCCATTAACACGAGACCCTTGCCTCATAACTCTTCCTCTTCTTTTCCAGGACGGGGTTCCTGGACGTCTCCTTTCCGCCAGCTGACAGGCTCACTTGCCCCTGCTTCTGCTGTCACCACGCATGAAGCAACTTGGCATTTCTTCCCCATCTCTCTCTCTCTGCTCCCCAAGGCTCCTTCCAGGCTCCTTCCACGAGAGTTCCTCCCTCCAAGTACTTCCCACTCTTTTTCCTCCAAGTCCCTTATATCTCAGACTCCTCCTCCCATCTCTTCCCGCCAGATTCCCACCAATGACAGAACCCCCCTATCCACATACCACTTCGTCAAGGGTCCCACAGTTATCCCTCTTCGTGCCAGACCTCCCCTCCCCGCAGTCCTCCACAGCTCCACCATGTCCTCCATCCTCCATCCTTCCACAGAGTCCGGAAAAGTCTGGATATCTAGGGGAGGGTAGTTAGGACGTTCCCAAACCTTTAGGCTCTCCAAGGTGGACCCCCATTGGCTCCATATTGTACCGGCGTCCCAGTCCACATCACACATTCATACAGTCTTGTTATGCAAATATTTATGCAGTCTTTTCATGCAATAATTTCTTTTCAATTGCTTTTTAGTCCTTAATTAAATTTAGTCCTTAATTAAAAGTTCTTACCCAACTTATCGTGACTGTTTAATATTTCTGACTTCTGAATAAGTCCACTTATTCCTCCAACTTCCAAATCGGTTCTTCACTTCATGCCCCAGAAAATTAAAAATACGGAAGGAGGTCTGGCCTGGTTTGCATCCAAATCTGGGGTTGTTGTTTACCTTCTCTTCGCTCTGACTGTAATATCTCTCCAGAGCCTTTTCCATGGAGGGATGACACAGAAGAGTTTTATACGAACCTTTATGGTTTATCTCTTTGTTTACCCTTTTATCCAGGGAAATAGTTTGTTTGAATCCATTGGATGTGAGCATGAAAACCCTCTAGCAGAGGGTTATCTAGCAGAGCTCTTTCTTCCCCATCTCTCGAAGGGCCAGCCATGATCCCAAGCAAGAAGTCCTAATTGTGGCTTCTTTGATGAATAATAAGGTTTCCGTTCTGACTGAATCTCTTTCCACACACCAAGCACTTATACGGTTTCTCTCCTGTGTGGGTTCTTTGATGCTTATCCAGGGTTGATCTCTGACTGAAGCTTTTTCCACATTCTAAGCACTTATATGGTTTCTCTCCAGTATGGGTTCTTTGATGCACGTAGAGGCCTGATATACAGCTGAAGCCCTTTCCACACTTTAGGCATTTGTATGGTTTCTCACCTGTGTGGGTTCTGTGATGTGAAGTCAGTTGTGAGCTGCTCCTGAAGCTCTTTCCACACTCTAAGCATGTATAGGGTTTCTCACCTGTGTGGGTTCTGTGATGTGAAGTCAGTTGTGAGCTGCTCCTGAAGCTCTTTCCACACTCCAAGCATGTATAGGGTTTCTCTCCAGTGTGGGTTCTTTGATGAACAGTAAGTGCTCCATTTTCACTGAAGCGCTTTCCGCAGTCTAAGCATGTATATGGTTTCTCCCCTGTGTGATATCTTTGATGCAGAGTCAGGCTTGAACTAACAGTGAAGCTCTTTCCACAAACCAAGCATTTATATGGTTTCTCACCTGTATGGGTTCTCTGATGAAAAGTCAGACTTCTTCTCTCACTAAAGCTCTTTCCACACTCCGAACATTCATATGGTTTTTCCCCACGGTGGATTCTTTTATGCTTAACTAGGTTGTCTTGCCACGCAAAACACTTTCCACATTCCAAACATTCATACGGTTTCTCTCCCGTGTGGATTCTTTGATGCTGGCTGAGACGGCGTCGGTCAATGAAGTTCTTTCCACACTCCAAGCATTTATATTGTTTATCCCCTGTGTGGATTTTTTGGTGCGTACTCAGGTGTGCGAGTTGAATGAAGGTTTTTCCACAATCAAGGCATTTATATGGTTTCTCCCCTGTGTGGATTCTTTGATGGATAGCAAGTTTTCCACCCTCAGAGAAGCTTTTTCCACACTCCAAGCATTTATATGGTTTTTCTCCACTGTGGGTTCTTTGATGCATAGTCAGGTGGCCATTCTGTTTGAAGCTCTTTCCACATTCTGAGCATGTATATGGTTTCTCCCCTGTATGGATCCTTTGATGTACAGTCAGGCTTGCGCTCGTAGTAAAGCTCTTTCCACACTCCAAGCAGTTATAGGGTTTCTCACCTGTATGGAATCTTCGATGCACAGTAAGGCTTCCAGCATCACTGAAGCTCTTTCCACACTCCAAGCATTGATGTGGCTTCTCCCCTGTGTGGGTTCTTTGATGCAGAGTCAGTTTTGAACTTTCTCTGAAGCTCTTTCCACACACCGCGCATTCATGTGGTTTCTCCCCTTTATGATATCTTTGATGCAAAGTCAGGCTTGACCTCACAGTAAATCTCTTTCCGCACTCCAAACACACATATGGTTTCTCCCCTGTGTGTGTTCTTTGATGCCAAGTCAGGCTTCTATTCATACTGAAGCTCTTTCCACACTCTGAGCATTTATATGGTTTTTCTCCAGTGTGGGTTCTTTGATGCATTTTCAGTCCTGAGCTGTGTCTGAAGCTCTTTCCACACTCCATGCATTTATATGTCTTCTCCCCATAATGGGTTCTCTGATGCACAGTCAGGGTTGACTTCAAAGTAAAGCTCTTTCCACACTCTAGGCATGTATAGGGTTTCTCCCCTGTGTGGATTTTTAGATGCGTTATAAGACCTGACTTGCGTGTAAAGGATTTTAAACACTGAGGGCATTTTTCCTTCCTCTTTCCTGTTTGTGATACTGGAGGGACATGAATAGCCCCACCATGGTGGGCATCAGATTTCTTTCTCCATTTCTCTGTCTGGCTTCCCTCTTGCTTCCCTGACTTTTTCTTCATGCGCACATCTTTCTCTCTTGTGTGGATCTCTTCCTGGGAATGAAGATGTTGACCTGAACTGAAACTTTCTCTACACTCAGAGCAATTAAATGATTCCTTCCCTGGATGAATTTCACAATGTTTCTGAAGGGTGGACTGTGAATCAATTCCTTCACGGTGCATTCGCTTATTCCGTCTTTTTCCTTTGGGATCTTCCTGTTGAATTGGGATTTCCTTGCAAGCGACAGATCCTGGGCTTCCCTTCTGCTTGCTTGATACACCTTGTTCTCTAAACATCACGTCCTCTGTGTCAAGTACAGTTGTTTCCAGTAAACTCCTGTCGTTCTCGTTGTCTCCTCTGTTGCTTCCTGGCACAGAAAGAGAATCTCATTACACAAATGAAAATCTGAATAACTCCTTCATATGCTTACTCAGAAGTAACAGATTCTGATTCTTTGGCTCTTTTGATAGTACATATAGGATTGCGGCCTGCTCAGTCACAAACTCTGAATTAGCAATTGTGGAGAAGTAGCACCATCATGGCTGTGTGGACTCCCACAACCTCACCTGGTCAGGGGATGGAGACTGTTTGCTAGCCCTGGTCAGCCATGTTTATTTAGCGACAGAAGCATAGTAAGCAGAGTGCAGGGGGTTTTACAACAAGTTCCACCTTTGGGAGAGGATTACCAAAATTGTAAGTTTGTGAAGGTTTGTAATAACCCCATCATGTTACATGCCGTTGTAGGCGGAATTTACAGCAGAACTCAATGCAAAAATCTGTTTTGAAATAGCTCCTAACTATTTAAAGATATTACCAAAACAAATGGAAAACAAAAATAAGCGTGAGCTATATGGAAAGTGAAACAGAGCTATATTCATGCCTTTACTTGTAAGTAGGCTAACTTGCCATAGAGTGCTGGAAAGGGCAGGCTGAAAGGAATCCAACGACACCAGAAAGGTACTGATCCAATCAGGGTGACCAGATGCCAAGACCAAAATTCCTGAACTCCATGTCCAGAATTTCTACCCCGCTGGCAGAAATTCCTACTCCACAAGCCAAAATTCCTACCCACTTAAAAAATTGTAGGATATCCAAAAAATGTAGGACACATGTAGGACATGTTAAAATAAAGCAAAAATACTCATATTGCTTTCTTATACTTATGTCAACTTTTAAAATTGAAACCTTGTAAAATGCAATATTCAGACCCAGACATTTAAGAGACAGTTTGTAGTAGCATAACACAAGCCAGTGACTCCAATGTAGTGGTTCAGACCCAGACAAACACACACTCACAAGCACACACTCATACACACACAAGCACACACTCATACACACACTCACATACACACTCATATACACACAAGCACACATTCATACACGCACAAGCACACACTCATACACACACTCACAAGCACGCACTCATACACTCACAAGCACACACTCATACACATACACACACAAGCACAACTCAAACACACATAAGCACACACTCATACACACACTCAAACACACATAAGCACACACTCATACACACACTCATACACTCACAAGCACACACACATACACATACACACACAAGCACAACTCACACATAAGCACACACTCATACACACACTCAAACATACATAAGCACACACTCATACACACACTCACAACACACTTACACACATAAGCACACACTCATACACACATAAGCACACACTCATACACATACACACACAAGCACACAATCATACACATACACACAAGCACACACATTCACACAAGCACACATTCAATCACATACAAAGAAGCACACACTCACACACCCACAAGCACACGCTCATACACACACCCACAAGCACACACTCATACACATACACACGCAAGCACACAAACACACACATACACACAAACACACACATACACACAAGCACATATTCAATCACATACAAAGAAGCACACACTCACACACCCACAAGCACACGCTCATACACACACCCACAAGCACACACTCATACACATACACACAAGTGCACACTCATGCACACACTCACAAGGACACACGCACACACATACACACAAGCACACACTCATACACAAACACTGAGAGTGGCAGGCTTGGGGTGGGGGTACCTGCACGGTGGCTCTGCAGCCGCGGCTTGGCTCTGGAGGCCGGTGGGACGGAGGAGAGTGGCTCTTGTTTCCGGGGGATCCAACAGGTACGGACCAGTCCGCCATAGACCTGTCTCTGCCTGCTCCATATTGGAAGACCCAGAGCCGCAGCTGGAGAGGAAAGGACCAATACAGAGTGGGCGGAGGCAGGACTATGGGGGACCTAAAAAGCGACAGACTGGTCTGTACCTGTTGGATCCTCCCCAGAAACAAGACCTCTTTTCAAAATCCCATTTTTCCAGTACTGGTGGTGTTTTTTCCCCGTCCAGAGGGAGGGGCTATTTAGAGGACCCTCCAGGGAAATCCGGAGGTCTGGTCACCAATGAAAGCACCCCCACCCATCACCCCAGAGGGAAGTCCCTCCTCCAAGCTCCACTGCATTGAGCCCTATGGAAAGCAAAACTGAGTTATATCATCACACCAGTGAAATGTATCTGCATTGCGGGAGTGAAATACCCCCCTCTGTGTACCATTCCCCCATTGTGCATCATCCCCTCATTGTGCATCATCCCCCATGCACATCAACACCTCCTATGCGCATTGTTCCTTATGCGCATCGTCCCCCAAGCACATCGTCCCCCATGTGCATCAACCCCCCCCCCCGCTCATCATTTCCCCATGCGCATCAACCCCCCTTACGCATCAACATCCCCTCAAGGGCCACATTCCCCCATGCACATCAAAATCCCATGTGCAACATCCCCCATGCGCATCCACCCGCCATGCACAACACCCTCCCCATTTGCATCATACCCCCATGCACATCATATCCCCATGCGCACCCTCCCTCCCTGTGCATCAGGCACCCAGCACCAAATTGGCTGGATGTTGATCAGTCAGTTTTCTGTGTTAAGGACAAAAACACGTTGGACCCCTTTTCAGCCCCTTAAGGGTTAAATTTCTCAACATCAGTTCTTGGTGGGTGTCGATGTCACAGAAGGAACACCTCCCCCCCCCCCCCAAATTTCATGCTTCTAGGTCCAGAATATCCATCAGTCATGGATTCTTCAATGGAAAGTATAGGAAGGAAAACACATTGTGCCACATTTCGCCGCCTTCCAGTTGAAATTTCCAAAAACTGGTTTTTAGTGGTGCCTCCGTCATGGAAGGAACACCCTCCCAAAATTTCACACTTCTAGGCCCAGCAGTTTTGACTGGGCATTGATGCATCAGTCAGTGAATCACTCAGTCAGTGACTTTTTAGTTTTATACTAGCAAGAACGTACCCGTGTTGCGGGAGTAAAATTCCCCCCATACGCCATCCCCCCCACTGCGCATCAATCTCCCATGCACATCCAACTCCCATGCGCAACAATCCTCCATGGGTGACAATCCCACAATGCGCAACAGCCCACCATGCCCAACAACTCACCATGTGCAACATCCCCATGTTCATCACCCCATGCGCAGCATCCTTCCCAGTGCAACCCCTCCCTCCGAACAACATCCCCCCAGTGCACCAGGCACTGAGCACCAAACTGGCTGAATGTTTGGTCAGTCTTCCATGTTAAGTACAGGACAAAAACACGTTGCCCCCTTTTCAGCCTCTTAAGTGTCAAATTTCTCCACTTTGGTTCTTGGTGGGTGTTCATGTGACATAAGGAACACCCTCCCCAAATTTCACGCTTCTAGGTCTGGGGATTGGGGCAGAGCATCCCTCAGCCACCAATTTTTCAATGCAAAGTATAGGGAGGAAAACACGTTGCGCCCCATTTCACCCCTTTCTGATTGGAATTTATGAAATCTGGTTCTTAGTGGGTGCCTCCCTCATGAAAGGAACACCCGCCCCAAATTTCATGCTTCTAGGCCCAGCGGTTTTGGCAGGGCATCGATGAGTGAGTGAACGAGTGACTTTTCAATTATATATAGAGAGATATACAGATATAGATTTACTCACAGATTGGTGCTTGGGCACCAATGAGACATTGCCATTACACAGGTGACACCAAACATGAACCATTGGCTGTGTTTGGGGTGAGGGAACCATGAGCAGTATCTGGAGGGCCTCTTCCAGGCATCTAGACCTGGACTGCAACATATCACGGTGGGGCAGTGCTGTACCTAGGGGGGTCAAAATGAGTGTTGATTATAACCTTGCCCCTCTTAGCATTTTTCACAGATGTGTCCTCGTTTTTTCAGCCTCTTATCCTTCAAATGGACGTCCTCAAGTTTGGTTTTTGTTCTCTGAGTGTTCACCCCTCCATGCAGGCAGTCTGGTCCAATTCAGGGTAACCATATAGCATGGAGGACATAATGCCTCTACATTTAAGCATTGCATTGATGAGAGAATTTTGGCAGGTGTTGCTTTTTTTAACCCTTCTATGTTGAGCCTAAATTCCCACTTCTAGGCAGTGCTTAAATGTAAAGGCACTCTGTCTTCCATTTATATGGTCACCCTCGTTGTGAGGTATCAACTAAACGGACAATAAAACCCCAGGAATGTCTGTTGGAGAATTCACTGCTGAGTCTCCTTCCCTGTAGATATTTGATGCAATCCACCTGCCTCCCCAAAGGACAGGCTCCTCTACCCAGCTAAGTAGCTACCTGTTATTCCTCCCTTCCTTGGAGTCCAGGGCAAATGGAGCAGCCTTCTAGCCATGGGACAAGTTCAGCCGCCAAAAATTCTGTAAAGAAAAAGAACAGTTATTGCCATTACTTGGCAGGAGATCCTTCCCTCATCGGGACAAAAATAAGAAATCACTTCCATGTGAGCCTTTAAGGGTCGTGCAAGTGGTTAAGTCACTGTGCCTGTTAACCAGCAGGCCTGGGTTTGAGACCCGGGTCGGCCCCACAAGACAGGGTGAGGTCCTGTCCTTAGCCCAGTTCTGCGATGCAGCTGGATCCAATCGTATTGGCTCTGCCTTTCCATTGGACTAATTCAGTGGCGTGGAGAGGGGGGATTTGCTGCTTGGGTAACAGCCTATCCTCCATAACAATCCAACCCAGGCTTTCGTGCTTCGCATGCAACATATGCAGCGCTGAGCACGATACCATAGTCTTCCAGGACTGACGGAGGCCTGCTTTTTTTTAATGCTGAAAAAGTCCCCTTCGGCTTATACTCGAGTCAGCTTATACTTGTCATAAAGTGGGCAAAGAAGTGGATTTCTGCACAAGCAGCTCAGCTAAGGTCAACCTTTTTTAAAAAAGCAGGAAAGGCTGCTTTGCTTCCTTCTTTTAAAAGAAACACCAACTCAGCAGATTGATCCCTCTCCTCCCTGCATGTAGGAGCTTGATGGCTCACCACATTGGCTGATTTCTCCTCATTAAAACAACAGTAGCTGCTGCATCTCCGACCCTAGACTTATACTCGAGTCAATAAGTTTTCCCAGTTTTTTGTGGTAAAATTAGGTGCCTCGGCTTATACTCAAGTTTATACGGTACTTGGCATCCAGACTCTTGAAAGACTATGGTATCATGCTCGATGCTGCATGAAAAGCACGAAAGTCTGGGTAGATTAATATGGAGGATAGGCTGTTACCCAAGCAGCAAATCCCCCCTCTCCACACCACTGAATTAGTCCAATGGAAGGCAGAGCCAATACGATTGGATCCAGCTGGTGTAGCAGAGCTGGGCTAAGGACAGGAGCTCACCCTGTCTTGTGGGGCTGACCCGGGTCTTGAACCCTGGCCTGCTGGTTAACAGGCACAGTGTCTTAGCCACTTGCGCCACCCACAGCCCCTAGAAAGCATTAAGATGCGGTCATGAAAAGAAAATGAAGGGAAGGATCTCAGGCTGTCCTTTTCTCTGTTTGACTGCAATGCAAAACAGACTTCTGGCCTCCAAAGTGCTTTGACTGAACCATATTAGTTCAAGTCCAGAATGGTGTGCGTGTGCCAAATGATGTGGGGCAGCTCCATCACTTCCAAGTGGCGGCTGTTGGCCCTGCCCCTTTCTGAACATGCTCCTTCCCACACGCCAGCCCAATGCATTTTCCAAGCCCATAAGACAACAGGACTGTCAGAATCCAATATTTCACGAGAGACATCAAGCACTGAGCTGTGTACCTGACTCTCCTCCAGGGAACCATCACTTTGAACTGGGAATCCCAGCCCAGCTCATCAGTGGCCCCTCTAAGACCAGTTGCTCAGAGCAGACCCAGAGTACGCAGGGGGATGAGTGGTTTGGGGGCTGACCCATTGGGTCTCCCTTTTTCCTTCCCCCCTTGGGGAGTCCTCTCCCACCCCTTCTGTCTACAGTATTTCCTTCCTCCCCTGTGATCTCCCCCTGCTCCAGCCCCAGGACTCCCCTCACCCACATCAGGCTGTGTACTCACCTCCAAGCCCCAGGAAGCTCTCCTCCCACCCACAAAGGAGGGATGAAGCAAAGGGAAAAAGGAGGAGCAGGAAGAGACTGTCCCATTTATTCCACCCAACCACTCATTTGCCTGTATAGGGATGTGGACTCACTCACTTTAACCCTTGCACTGCATCCCATGCAGAGCAACCTCCACTCTGTGCATGAGGATTGCAGCCTCAGCCCCCCTTCTTTCCAGGCTCCCCCCTCCCTGCATCCATCCTGGCCCAGGCTCTGGAGTCTCACTGGGGCTCCAAGGGCAGGACTGGAGCAGGCAGTGGGAACTGCAAGGATCCCACTTGCAGGGGCTGCAGCTTCAGAGACAAGGAAGGAGCCTGGAAAGTCTGTCCTTTAAGCATTGCTTGGGACCCTTGAACATGATCTGGTGCACAAGAACCCCCTGATTGGGAATAAAACAGCCAATACTACAGTGACATATAAATCAAAGGCGTTTGGAGGACTGCGTCCAGTTCTGGTTGCCACATCTCCAAAAGGATATATGGAAATGGAAAGGTGCAGAATAACAAGACCAACACCAGAACTAGGAGACAACCACTAAAAAGGAGTGTTTGGACAGTTAGGACAGACAAAGGAAATATTACTTTTCCCAGTAATCCGTGGAACTCCCTGCCACAGGATGTAGTGATGGCATCAATGCCTTTAAGAGGGGATGATGTTTATGTGCAACTGTCTGATTTTAGACATAGGATACCACAGAATGCAAGTTGGCAAAGAGGGCATCAGGATGCATGTCTCTTGTTGTCTTGTGTGCTCCCTGAAGCATCTGGTTGGCTGCTGTGAGATACAGAAAGTTGGACCAGAGAGGGCTCTACCCTCTCTATCTTTGGCCTGATCCAGCAGGGCTCTACCTATATAATTAATCTGTGGAACTCCTTGCCACATCCTGGCCTTGTGGATGATGCTATAGTTGTGATGCAGCTTCTCCCTTGAGTCCCGCTGGCTGCTGCTTGCTCTGCTGGCACTGACCTCTTTCAACCCCTCTGCTAAGCAGCTTCTTCATCCCCAAAATGGCCTCCTCAGAGAACAAGTCGATGAGGGTCAGCACTGCAGGACCCTCCTATTCCTCTCAGAGAGGAAAGGTTCTTGCGGCTCACAGGGGGCTATCTGCCTGTTCCAGGATGGCACCCTCAGCCAGCCTGTGAGCGCAATCCTAACCTGCAGTTGCACAAGTGTATCTGGCAATGCATCAGCACAGCTGCGCCAGAGGAAGGTTTGCGTTGGCGCAAGTCCCTGTCAGAGCAGCAAGCCTGTGCTATGGCTACACAGCTGGTGTGCCAGCAAAGCCACACAGCTGCAAGTGGCACCAGGATCATGCTGAAGGCATGACCCTAAATCAGGGGTTCTCAAAGTACGGCCCGTGGGCCAGATCCGGCCCGCTTGGGCCCTCAATCCGGCCCGCAGCCTCCCCAGAGCTTGGTGGGAGTGCTCTGCCCTCAGCTGTGTGGGAGATGGAGAACCAGGGCGCGCAGTGTCTCTGTGTGCCCAGAGGCTCCTCCTCGCTCAGGGGCGCCCGCGTGGCACCACCATACTGCAGCAGCCTCTCTCTGGCCAGCCGGGGGGTTTAAAGCCACCCGTGCTGGTCCTTCACGCCTCTGCAGCCTCCCCCCAGCCGTCTGGGGGGTGGCTTGAGAGACACCAGAGGCTCCAACAGACCCCAAAGGCAGGTCCCCGGGAGTGTTTTTAAAATGTAGGGCAAAATGTAAGACATCCTACAATGTAAGGTCCTCCAAAAGTCCAGATTATAGTCCGGCCCCCAACAGTGTCTGAGGGACAGTGAACCGGCCCCGTTTAAAAAGTTTGAGGACCCCTGTCCTAAATGGTGCAGAAGTGCTGTATCCAAACCCTGTTCTTAGGGCCGACATGTGCCCTCCAATCATGGGCAGGGAAAACAAACCCCCCCCCCCTTGGAAATGGAGGGAAAATGAGGCCCCCTCCGGTTTGAAGGGAAAACGAAGTCCCCTTTCTTCAGTCAATAACCATCATTCCAATACATATCATTGCCCACACATTCCTTTGTCCATTTTACTGTAATTTGTCATGTATGCGTTAATAAACATGCATTAAATATGTGTTAATAAATATGTTTTTCCCCAACATGCATAACTTTACATTTGCTTGCATTGAAACACATTTGTTGTTTAGTATCACATCCTCCCAGTTTGGAGAGCTCCTTCTGGAGAACCCAGTCCTATTAGGGCCAGCTGACAGTGGAGTGTGTGTTCCATTGCTGGTGACCGTCATAAAGCAATTGGAAAAGTCACACCAACGGGGTGCAGAGTAGCACATTGCAGGACAGTCAGCAGGAAGGCTGTACGTTAAGAGATCCCGTATATATTAAGATATCCAAGAAGACCCACCTAGGCAGGTAGGATGTTGCGGGAGATGGGACAGGGTTAGGGAAAGGCAGAAGGGAGGGGGAGGAACAAAGTGTCAACAGAGCAGAGGAAGAGCAGGTCCACATAAACCAACACCAGTAAATTTGGTGGCACAGGTAAGTTGTGGAGGTTCATCCCCAAGATTGGAGGTGACCTCCGCCACCTCACAGACTAGCAGCACAATCCAGAGGAACTACAGGAGCTTTTACGTTGACGTAAGAGACATTTATGTCGATGAGGTTATGGCGCCACCTAGTGGAAACCTATGGGAAATTCAGAGTAATCCAGAGTAATCCAGAGTAAATTTTTCTTGCATCGACATAAGAGCACCCATAGTTACTCTGGATTGTCCTGTAGGTAACCTTGTCCTTTCCGCATTGGTTGGGAAGGGAAAGCATGAGATTGGACTGTAAATTATATTTCTTGGAAGGGAGTTGTAGCAAAGTGGTCAACAACCTGCTTGGTTTACAGAAGAGTTTTGGCTCATGCTACAATCCTATCAATATTTACCCGTGAGTAAGCCCCATTGACTGTAATGGGCTTGCTTCTGAGGAAACAAGCATAGGTTTAAACTCTTAATCCCTACATCTCCCAGAAGAACTGGAGAAAGACCCATTCCTGAAACCCCAGAGGCTGCTGAGCTAGAAGGACCCAAGTTCTGACTCAGTGCATGGTAGCAATGACATATAGATTCATAAAATGCCACTGTTGGAAGGGTTCTTCGAGGTCACCTATTCCATCCCACTGCTCAACATAGACAACTGTGTGCAATATTGTAACCCTTTTCATCAAAGAACTTCAAAATTTGATAAACATGTAACAAAAACGTGACCATAAATAGATGCATGTTCCTTAAACAGGTACAGCTATTTGTGTTATGAGCATTAAAGCATTAAAGTACAAGCAGGCATCAGCACACCAGGCCCTGCCTCGTCCACATGTCTCAGGTGCATAGGACATTTTGGGATCAGACCACTAAGGTCTGATTATTACTTAGGTCCAGGCCCTGATTTTGGGATCAGACCACTAAGGTCCACTCCCACATGGGTCTTCAAGTGAGTATTCAGGTGTGACTTCTGGCTAAACCGTTTCCCACATTCTGAACATTGATATGGCTTTTCTCCTGTGTGGGATCTCTCATGCACCATAAGGTCTGAGCTCACACTGAAGCCTTTCCCACAGGCCAGGCATTTGTATGGCTTCTCCCCAGTGTGGATTCTTTGGTGTCTACTAAGAAGGGACCTCACACCGAAGCTCATGCCACATTCAGTGCACTGATATGGCTTTTCCCCAGAGTGAATTCTCTGGTGTGTATTAAGGTGTGATTTCTGAATGAAGCTTTTCCCGCACTCGGAACATTTGTAAGGTTTCTCTCTCGTGTGGGTTCTCTCATGTACCATAAGGTCTGAGCTCACACCAAAGCTTTTTCCACAGTCTAAACACTTGTATGGTTTCTCTCCTGTATGGATCCTCTGATGCCTGGTGAGTATTGAACTCACGCTAAAGCTCTTCCCACACTCATGACATGCGTATGGTTTCTCCCCTGTATGGGTCCTTTGGTGGCTAATAAGCTGTGAGCTCCGGCCAAAGCTTTTCCCACAGTCTGAGCATTTGAATGGTTTTTCCCCCGTGTGGGCTCTCTGGTGGGTGATCAGATCGGAGCTCACACAAAAACCTTTCCCGCAGTCTGAACACTTAAACGGCATGTCCCCCGTATGTATGCGCTCGTGGTTCCTCAGGTGGGAGCTCTGATGGAAACTCTTTCCACATTCCAGGCATTTGTAGGGTTTTTCTCCTGAGTGGATCCTCTGATGCTTAATAAGGTGGGAACTCACAATGAAACTCTTCCCACAGTGGGCGCACGAATAAGGTTTCTCTCCCGTGTGGGTTCTCTCATGGGTAACAAGGGATGATCTTAGGCTGAAATTTTTCCCACACTCAGAACATCTGTAAGGTTTCTCTCCAGTGTGGGTCCTCTTGTGGGCAATGAGTCCTGTACTCCGACTAAAACTTTTTCCACACACGGCACAAGTCCTTCCCTTCTTGCCTTTGTGGATGCTCAAGTCATGTGCTATTCTTTCGCAGGCTCTGTTGTCAGCATCCTCCTTCCCAGGAAGAGACCTGTTTCCTATTTCTACTGGGCAGCCTTCCTCCTCATGATGCTGAGGAAGGTTTTCAATTCTTGCAATCAAAGGAGACCAGCATAGTTCCCGTTGGCCAGATTTCTCCAGCTGATGCTTCTCATCTTCTTCAGCCCCACTTGGTGGTTCTTCACCTGCTAAGATTTAAGAAAAGATAATATCGTTGGCACAAATCTAATTAGACCTGGAGACCTGGCATAGCCAAGGTAAGGGAACAAACTTTACCGTATGCAAAGAAGGCCACCAGAAGCCTAAATTCCCCTATGGGATCTAGCAGGCACTACACTAGTGTTGCAACATTGGTGTGCAGAGAGTTTTGCTAAGGATTAACTGGACAGGAGTTGTCAAGGAAGCCTTTGATTAGACTGTTATATTCGCAGGCCTCCGTCAGTCTTGAAAGACTATGTATCGTGCTCGGTGCTGCATACACTGCATGCGAAGCACGAAAGCCTGGGTTGGATTGTTATGGAGGATAGGCTGTTACCCAAGCAGCAAATCCCCCCTCTCCACGCCACTGAATTAGTCCAATGGAAAGGCAGAGCCAATACGATTGGATCCAGCTGAATAACGGAAATCGTTTCACGACCTTGTAGCTCCACCACACATAAAAAGCCAGAGCTATAAAGAGGGTAAATATCTGAGTACAGTATATATTCTCAAGAGTGTGGCTAATGCAGCAAGGTGGTCAGCATGTCCACCACAACACGGGTATTTTACCCTGCAAGGTTGCATCCGCTCCAGTCTCCTGTTTGGCCTTTTGGTGGGATTCTTTCTCCACCAAGCCTGAGGAAACCTTGACCCCAGCACAATTCTCCACAGTATCCTGGAGTTGTCCCAGTTCCTAAAAGGATATAAGGTAATTTAAAAAATCAGTTATGGTTTCAAAATACAGGCTTGATACTTTCCATTTTAATTGTTTATTATTGATTTATTTAATGGATCAAGAAATAATTTTCTCGTGCCAACACAATGCCCAAGGCTAAATGTAAAGCTTTAGATCCATCATTACAACTACCCTGTGAGGTAGGTGAGGCTGAGAATGAGTGAGTGGTCCAAGGTCACCCAGGACGCTTCATGGCCAAAGAAGGATTTGAACGTGGATCTTCCAGGTCTCAGTCCAGCACCTGAACCACTACACCATCCTGGCTCACTCTTGAAATTTGGGTTTCAGAATGGAGATTATGATCAATCTGAACTTGAATTGACATTTTTGCAGCCTTTTCCACATTGTGTCTTTTTCTAAACCTTCAAACATCCTCTATAACTGGCTATAATGGTGGTATGATGGTGGTATAACTGGCTATGATGGTGGTATTTATGCTCAAAGCCAGGAAACCCTGTTTCTTATTCCAAGGTCAAATAGAAACCACAGCCTCCTAATGCATGTAACATCTTATCAAATGTTGCCCCCTTACCAGCTCTTACACCTCCTTTCTTTGGATCAGGAAGAGGATGGATGAGTGTTGAACATGTTACTGGATCAGGTCAAAGGCCCATCCAATCCAGCTATCTGGATCTCACTAAAGTAGCCCACCAGATGCCTCAAAGAGCACACAAGACAACAACCTGCACCTTGGTGCGCTCCCCATACCTGACATTCTGGGGTTGCCTACATCAAAAATCAGGATGTTGCACATATCCTTCATGGTCTGTAATGGACTTTTCCTTCAAAAACTTGTCTAATCTTCACTTTAAAGCCATCTATGCTATACCCTGTGGCAGGAAGTTCCACAGATCAACTACATGCCAGATAAAAAAATATTTTCTTTTGTCTGTCCAACACATTTTTTACGTGGTTGTCACCTGGTTCTGTGTTGTGTGAGAAGGAAAAGATCCACTCTATCCATCCAATGGGCCAAAACTATACAGGTGTCCCTTGTTATCCACTGGGAAACTCCCATGGATAAAAAAATCTGTGTATAAAGGAAACAGTGGGAAAATAGATTTATTAAAGACCCACTTCCAGTTTTCTTGCTCCTCTAATGCGTCTAATGGAATAAGTCGGTGCCTCAATATCTGCAGGGGTTTGAGTCTGAAAAATGGAATGATTGCTTGCATGACTACCTCTCTACAACAGTAGAAAAGCAGTTTTTTAAAAAAAAAAAACCGTGATCTGCAGTGGCCATTTGTGTTGAGTCAAATCCACATATTAAAAATCTGTATATAACAAGGTTGAAAATTGTACACAATTTTCCAAAAACGGATGCAAGAATACCCTCTTGTGCGTAATAACAAAAATTCTTACAAAAAACTTTGCGCTATCCAGGGTTTTTATATTTAGTATTTGTAGAACTAATCATAGAATTGAGAAGTAGGGCTGAATGACATGCTAAAAGGTAAGGGCAACTAGTGTACATGACTAGGTTCAGGCGTAAACCAGAAACCACCAGCTTATGTCACCACCAGGCGATAGCGAGATTCTTACCTCTTGTCTCAGCAGGAAAAGCTCAGCAAGGGCTACAGCTTGGACACAGGTCTCTGGGCTATTTTCCTGCACCCAGCTTCGTATTTCTGAAGGCAGGATGCTCAGGAACTGCTCCAGGACCACCACTTCTAAGATCTGTTCTTTGGTACAACTTTCGGGCTTCAGCCACTTACAGAAAAGATCCCAGAGGCAGCTGCAGGCTTTTCGGGGACCCTCAGCGGCTGAATAGCAGAATTGCCGAAAACACTGACGTTGTACCTCTACGTTGCCTGCAGGATCTTCTCCCCCTTGCTTACAACTGCCTCCACCTTCAATCTCCATTTTGTTACATGCCTGTAGGATTTTGTGTCTGAGAAATTGAATCTCCAACCCTCCTGGAGGTGAATGGCTGGGATCAGGCACCCCTTTGAAGGGGACCGGAAAATCTATGTTATGTTTCTGTGACCCAGAATCCGATATCAGTTGATTTCTCCTTCCCAGGTGTCTTGTCTTCTCCAGCCAGCGTGACTCTCTATACCTGGGCAACCACTCAATTCTTTCAAGAGGGAGGCAATCAAAGTGTTCTTCTATCCTATCCTGTACTGAGGGGCCTTCCTCCTCCTTTCTCACTTCTGAACGCACAGTCTGTTTTAACATAGCCTGGAAGCTGGGATCCAGGATGGCTCCTGCAACCTCCTTGGCTGCCATTGGGCAAAATCCAGAGTAACTACGGGGAGTCCTTGCTCTGTTGTAAGAACAACTTACTCTGGATTCCAATATGAATTTCCCATAGGTTTTCACTAGGTGGTGTAGTAACTACAGGTGCACGTAAAGTCTCTTATGTGCTCCTGTAGTTACTCTGGATTTCGGGGATTGTGTCTTTTACACCTAAGAAATCGAGTTAGGAGATCTTGGAATACTGAACTTTCGGATCCTACAATACCCGCCTACTGGTTGTCTTCACAGGCGTCAAACGGGGCATTTTGTTAGAGGATTTCTAGAAAATATCAGGATTTATTTTTCCTTTTTTAATGAGAAGATTAAAAAGAGATCATTGGGGTGTTGAGAGAAAAGTAATTGAATACTGTATTTACTCAAATCTAACGCTCACCTTTTCCAGCCAAATTTAGTCTCCAAAATCAGGGTGCGCGTTAGATATGATGATTAGATTTGAGTAAATGTGGTATTTTGATTATAAATATAGGGTTCGCATTAGATTCGGTGGCGCATTAGAGTAAATACAGTAGATTGATTTTCAGAATGCATCAGCGGCAACTTCTTCCTGCAGGAAGGAGACACAAAGGAGACTCAAGAGCAAGGATCATCACAAGCATTTAGGACCCAATCCTATCTAACTTTCAAGAGCAGGTGCAGCCATAATGCATAAAGCAGCCCCTCCATTTCCTTATGTTGGAAAGGCCTTCATGACGGCCTCTCCACCACCGGATGCAGCATATACCCCATTGGCTCAGCTATATCAGTGCTCAAAAGTTGGATAGGATTGGGTCTTTAATTTAAAATCATATCATTGTTCAAGTTGCAGCATACTTGATGAAGCAGATCCAACTCCAACACTAGCAAGGATCTGGAATAGAAGTGCTCAGAGATTTCATTAAAACCTAAGCGCCAAAAGTGCCTATTAAAACCCTATTAAAAGTGCCTATTAAAACCCTAGTATGAACCCTTCACCACTTTATATTTACTCAAAAGGAAAAGTTCCATTGTGTTCAGTGGGATTTGCTCCCAGGAAAATCTATATAGGATTGATCCTTAAGGTCTTGCTGGGTGGCTGTTCATTAGCAAGGTCTAATGAACATGATAAGCTTTATCACTGGATTCAAGGTTGGTTTGGTCCAGATTCCATGTCTAGCATTATAGGGTTACAGTGGCATAGCTAGAGGGGGGGCAAAGTATTACGTTTTGCAGGGAGCCTCAACACAGCATGCACCTCCAATTTGCTCCCACTGCCTGGAATGGCTCCGAAGGGGATGAGAAGTCTCTTTGCATGCTATCGGGATGCTTTGTGTAAGACTTAGGCTGCAATCCTAAAGACACTTTCCTGAGAGTAAGACCCATTGAACACAATGGGGCTTACTTTTGAGTAGACATGGTTAGGATTGTGCTCTTAGTGCTTTGCACCCCTTATAGCTACCTCTGCAAAGGCTCAAAAACAGGGCAGGAAGGGGACACCCATGCCCTACTGTATTTGGTACACAGAAGATAACTTAGCTATGCCACTATAGGTTTGGTCATCTTCCAAACCTACCGACAGGATACTGACAGGATATCAGTTTAATGGGAAGAAAGAATATTAAATTATTTTAATCAACCAAACAAACTAAAAGAAAGAAATGTAAGGTCAGCATTGCCATGGAATACACTCATCCCTCGTAGGGAAGCCGGATTTGTGAACCTGTTTTTTTCGGATTCTGTCCAACCATCACTTCTGATCAGGATCAAACTGGGAGAATCAGATGTTTCCTATTTTATGCCAACTCCAGGAAGGTGCTTTTTATTCCCCAGACCCTGCAAATGCCCCTTTCAAACTCACAAAGACGGAAGGAATATGCCTTCCTTCTCTCCCCCCATCACTTCACTGGCCCTTGCTAGGAATTAAAAGCTCTGACAGTTTAACCCTTAAAATTCATATGGGGACCCCCTCCCACAATTTGATCTAACCAAATAATTGTTCTCGGTGTACTGTACTATGGCAGCGTGCTTTTCAAAGGACATCAGTGGGGAGGCTCTGCCTCACCTGCCTCCCCATCCGCCACATGGGCTGGGAAAGCATGCATAAGATTGCAGGCATGGATTATTTCCTTTCCTTTGCCCAGAATTGGACAACTCTGCACATGATCAGAGTGCTGATCATATAGACCAGTGATTTTCAACCTTTTTCATCTCTAACAAGGCACTGAATTTGTCAAGGCTCACCATCAGTTGTTTTTAGCATTGACAAGGCACACCAGACTGTTCAAATCCCCAATTTTAATTAATTAATGTTAATTAATGACCTTTCTCAAATTCCCGCAGCACACCTGAGAACCATCCGCAGCACACAAGTGTGCCACGGCACACTGGTTGAAAATCACTGATATATACTATTGTACTTGCAATTGCTGTTTTGCACACTTAGGGTATATTCAGAGTATTTTGCATTTTCTGGGACTGATCTTGCATGCTGATCTGAAACCTTACCTCTTTTAACGTGCCCCATAAGTCCGGTCACACACCCCATTCGGTGCAGGGGAAACCCATCCAGACCCACAACTTGCAGGCTCTTTGCAAATGGCTTGCATTGAGCAACACAGTACAATGCATTGGCTCCTGATAATGCTCATTTGAAAGATCCCTGAAGAGTTAAAGCAACAGAATTGCAAGTCCTAGAGAGGCCCAAAAATGTGGGTTGGGGGGGTTGAGTCAATGCTGGGCCCTCCTTTCCTGGCAGAAAGGAAGCTGTACATTTGCATGGCTGCAAAAGGTAGGCTTGCAAAGGTGGGAGGTGTTCATAAGAAAGGCACTGATGCAAGGCAATGGAAGATCTTCTATCCCAGCATGACAGATTGTGCCTGGAGTTGCCACCTTTTCCCCTAGGCTGGGCTCCTGTGTCTTTTTAAATAGATTTGCCAAGTGCCTGGGGGAAAAACACATCCAAAAACCACAGCCTGCACCTTCACTGCAGAGATCTGATGGACAGCAGTCAGCAAAGTTTGCAAAGTGGGGCATCAACATCATTGTCTGCCACAGCTGGAGCAAAATTTCTTTACCCAGAGAGTTATTAGCCTGTGGAACTCCTTGCCACAAGATGCTTAACTTCCTTGCAATCACGCCCTGTGTATCTTGATTTACAGCACAAATGACAAGCACAACAAGGACCAGCCTGGCAATATATGTCTCTGTGGAATTTCTCCTTGTTCCGCAGGCCCTAAGAATACAGCTAAGGGGTGCTGTCACAGGGGTCTCGTGTCCTTGAGTAGAGAATATATTGTGTAGTTAGCATCTATAGGTGTTCCTGTTCTTCCAAGCTGACAACAAGCCCCGTCTCCTGTTGTGACATTTTTAAAAACCATTTTGGTTAACAAACTTGGAGTGTTTCACAGTTCCACACAAAGGATTTTGTGTGCCAACTGGCTTGTCTTGTGGTTGAGCCCAGCCACTTCCTTGGCCTGGCACAAATTTGGCAAGGGACGTTTTTTGGGGTGAGTGATATTGACATGCTTCATTGGTGTGTCTTAAAGTGCTGCGGTTACTAAAGGCACAGGAGCTAAGCCAAGATAAGAAGATGGCAACCTTCAAATTATGCTGAGATATAATATAATATTGAGGGATTGGAACTGGGGTTGCCATATGCCCTGAAAAACCAGGTCCACATATTAGGAAGGGCAAAATCCAGAGTAACTACGGGGAGTCCTTGCTTCGGTGTTAGAACAATTTACTCTGGATTGCAATATGAATTTCCCATAGGTTTTCACTAGGTGGTACAGTAACTACAGGTGCATGTCATGTCTCTTACGTGCTCACATTGTTACTCTGGATTTGGCTGTAAGTCTGAAAGCAGATCCTGTTCCAATTTTGTGGAAAAGAATTATGGCAAACCTAGGAATGGAAAACATGTCATTAATTGTTTTCTTTACATTTTCTTTGTAAACCACTTTGTGAACTTTTTAGTTGAAAAGCAATATACAAATGCTGCAAATAGATAGAGAGCAGTGCTGGGTGACAGCATCGCACAACAGGGGCTGGTGCGTTACCAGAAAAAGGGGAAAATATTTTGCACGCTGCCTCCACGTGGTCATGGCTGGGCCTGTACATAGATATTTCAAATATTGTCCATGATTTTGGATGTGTGTCAGACTTGATTTCTTCTTGCTGTGTATACCGGAGCATTCATGTTTTTTATGGCTTGTCCCTTTCTTTTAGGGAGAAGCTTTGGTTCGTAGGACGGTCACCTTCCCCTTGGTTTGATTTGGAAACTAGAAGCTTGATGGTGTCCTCCGATTGATCCCAAAAGTGGAAGTGACACTTGTGCTGATGCAAACCAGAAGACTTTATCCGTATTTGCCCTGAGATCTCAGAGGAGCAATTGGGGAGTCCACACCTCAAAGTTATTAGATTGGAATAACGTGGCCTACGGCTAGAGAGGAACTGAAGTGGTGGCATCTCTACACATCTCCAGAGAAATAAGCATGTCGACAGAGCCGGATGTGCCAGCAGCTGTGGGTCTTCCGTTGCAGTCTGTGTTGTGGGATTATGTTCCACCACAAAAAGAAATAAGAGTTCTGAATTCAATGGGTTCCCACCTTGGAGAAAGGCTGGAGAGGCCTCAGAGAGCTGATAGAAGCAACTTTGAGAGGAAGGTTGAGGAGCTTGAGAGGTGCCAAGAGGAGCTCCCCAAAGTTGCACCTCTCCTAAAATCAGGATGGGGCAATAGACCTTCCCTATGGGATGATACCAAGGTTTTTCTGCCTTCCTTGGAGGGAGAGGCATATCCCAGAGAACAAGAGAACCTGTTCCTGCCAGGCCTGTGTGGAGAGACCAAAGAACCCTACAGCTGCCTGGACTCCAAGGGAGGCTATGAGTCCATCAAGGAGGACACCTTGGAAAGGGAGGCTATTGCCACAGAGATTCAGAGGCAGAACTTCCGGCAGTTCTGCTACCAGGAGGAAGAAGGGCCTCGTGTGGTGTGCAACCACCTGTGGTACCTTTGCCATCGGTGGTTGAAGCCTGAGCGGCACACCAAGGAGCAGATCCTGGAGTTGTTGATCCTGGAGCAGTTCCTGACCATCCTGCCTCAGGACCTACACGGCTGGGTCAAGAGGAATTGCCCCAAGACCTGCTCCCAGGCAGTGGCCCTGGCTGAAGATTTCCTGCAGAGGCAACGAAAAGGTGTGGGTCAGAGAGAGCAGGTGAGATGGGAGTTAGACTGCAATCCTAAAGACACTTCCCTGAGAGTAAGATCTATTGAACACAATGGAGCTTACTTTTGAGTAGACATGGTTGTGCTCTAAGATGTTGTGCTCTAAGCCTTAAATAGCTGCAGAAGGTTGTCCAGGAGGCAGTCAGAAATCAGGCATAGGGGAACATGGTGGGCATGGGGGTGGGCACAACATGGTGGGAATGGGGGTGGGCACCATTTCACCCATTGGGCATTGATCCTTCTGTGACAAGGGAACTATCTGAGATTTCCCCACCCATGGATCATCACCCTTCACCAACAGTGAAGGGACCACAAATCCCATATGTTCTGTCCATCTTCAGCAGGATAAGCTGAGCAGCAACTTAAGACCTAGCTTATACTGGCAGTTGAGATCCATCAACAGTATTTATACACAGCTGTTCATTAAAGAGTTCACAACACTGTTTATAGAGAAAATAACTAATGGCTCATGGGGTTTACACAGTCTTGGAGACCCTTGAGATTCCTGGGAAACCCAAATTCTAATGAACTCGATTTCCCAAACCTGCAACTGTTGTTCCGAAAAGTGCAGCATGCGCTGTGTAGCTTCCCGGTCCTATGTGGCAACAGACAGCCCCACAAGCCTCCCCAGTGGCCAATTCCGTTACCAATTCAGTGAACCTCACAATACTTCTGCAATATGCTGGGGTGTTAGGTTGAAAGTAGACATAGGGCACAATCCAAAGTAACTACAGGGAGTCCTTCCTCTGATGTAAGAACGATTTACTCTGGATTGCAATATGAATTTCTCATAGGTTTTCATTAGGTGGTGCCATAATCACATTGATGTGATTACTCTGGATTGTAGTTACTCTGGAATGTAGGGATAGTGAAAGCCCCTGAGCCACAGGTTCAAAAGTTATCTCCCCCAAGCGAGTGACTCTTTTCTAAGTATCTGCTACCCCGTTTAGAAAATACCTTATTAACGTGATCACATATCTCCAAAGCTGATGACACTTTTGAGGCATGGCTGTTGTTCTGATGCATGCAATCCATATTTAAATGAACACACTTCCCAGGACCCAAAAGAAAATTTTGTGTTTTATTCAACCTTAATTTTTAGTTTGTAGGCTGTGGGTGGCACAAGCGGTTAAGACGCTGTGCCTGTTAACCAGCAGGCCAGGGTTCAAGACCCGGGTCGGCCCCACAAGACAGGGTGAGCTCCTGTCCTTAGCCCAGCTCTGCGACGCAGCTGGATCCAATTGTATTGGCTCTGCCTTTCCATTGGACCAATTCAGTGGCGTGGAGAGGGGGGATTCGCTGCTTGGGTAACAGCCTATCCTCCATAACAATCCAACCCAGGCTTTCGTGCTTCGCATGCAGCGTCTGCAGCGCCGAGCACGATACCATAGTCTTTCAAGACTGAGGCCTGCTTTTTTAATTTATAGTTTAAAAAATGTTTTATCCAACCTTGAAGGAACCAAGAGAACTCCTTGTTCCATTTTCAACCTATGTCCTCTTGATCAGAGTCTGGCACCTCTTCAGAAGGATTCCTCTAAACTCTTGCTCCTGTTTTTCAGGTGGTTTTTGAGGAGACACCTACAAATTCCCCTGAAGCCAAGAAGATGTCTTCAGAAACTGGAGAGAAACAACCTGATACAAAAATCAAGCAAGAGGGAGTTGGAGGTGCTAGTTGTGCAGGTATGTCTTCCTTGCATCCTCAGTGTAGAGGAAGTGTGGACACTGAGATGTCTACTGGGACACTGAGAAGTACGGTTTGATTGGCAGCTGTTGGCCAACAATCCTATGGATCTCCATGCCTCAGAAAACATCACCTGCTCATTTTTGTTACCTTATGCATCTGACATAGTGGATTGTGGTCCACAAAAGCTTCAATTGTCAGTATGTTTCTTCTTATGATCCACTGACCTCTATAGTCTTTGTGGCCTCTTGTGATGTCACATCCAGCCACTAAGAGATCCTATGAATTATCAGGCTCTGTCTGTAGGAATGAATTGCCAGCAGTGGAAAAGGGATAGACAATTTATTGTTGTTGCTCAGACATTAAATTTTGCCTGCCTCTGTGACCTCCCTCCAAATGCCAGATACAAGGAAGGGCACCTGGATGTGGGTGTCATGTGTGCTCCCCAAGGCATCTGGTGGGCCTCTGTGTGATATAAGAAGCTGGACTACATGGGCCTTTGCCCTGGTCCAGTTGAGGCTCCTCTTATGTCCTTACCTGTCCTTCCAATGAACAATCAGGGTTGGTTTCCTGGAGGATTTACTAATTTGATCACCTTGAAGTCCAAGGGACTCTAATGAGTCTTATCCAACACCATAATTCAAAGGCATCTTTTTTTGGGGGTTATCAGCCCAATTTCTCTTGCCCCCTTTGGTCACAGTCTACTGAACTCAGCCCTATCAACTCATCTTTGAATCGTAGCATCATAAAATCCTGGAGTTGGAAGGGACCCACTGGATCATCTAGTCCAACTCCCTACCTGTAGCGGGAGTTCCTCATCTTGTGGGGACCCAGGTCTTGAACTCTAGCCTGCTGGTTAACAGGCACAGTGTCTTAACCACTTGTGCCACCAAATGTAACGGAACAGCCTACACACAATTTTATTTATTTATTTAGAAAAAAAAATAAAGTTTAGTTTTTATATAACAAAGATCCCTAGAACTCATATCTAGTTATTGCCCTTCCTAAATCCTCTGCTGGATCGGCAGTAAACAGCATTCAGACCTTTGAACACTGAACAGCGTTCAGACCTTACTTCTGAGTAAACATGCATATGGTAACAAAATTGCGTATGGTAACAAAATTGCACTGTAAATCACAGAATTCTCACACCTGGAGACCCCATTGGCCCTTTCTCCGATCCTTATTTAATGCCCAAACATGGGCCAGATCCTACTCAACTTTCCAGCACTGTAGCCATGTCAGTGAGACGTCCACTACATTCCACAGTGGTGGGAAAGTCACTGAGGCCTCCTCAATGTAAGGGAACCTTTGATCGCTTGTCTCAGGGCTGTATCAACACTGGAAAGTTCAATAGGATTGTGCCCTAAGACTTTGCTAGTTAATGGTACATTATAGCAAGATTTGGTTTGTAGTTTGCAGTTCTTTGGCATGATTACCAATGTTTCTGGTTACTTTGATAGTTTTACCTCCAAATCCAGAGTAACTACAAGAGCACGTAAGAGACTTTACGTGCACCTGTAGTTATTGCATCACCTAGTGAAAACCTATGGGAAATTCATATTGGAATCCAGAGTAAGTTGTTCTTACACCGGAGCAAGGATTCCCCATAGTTACTCTGGATTTTTGCCCCTAGTTTTACTGTCTTTACCAGGGGGGGCAAAGTGGGCTACTTTAGGGGTTCTGGACCTCTGTGAGATGATAATTTCTGGCTGAAATTCCCTCTTCTATACAATTGCGAAAGGTCCATGAGCCCTAAAGTGGCCCAGTTTACCTACCCATGTTTTATACACCAGTTTGTGTACTGGTTTAAATAATCTCTGTTTTCAATAATGTCTGGTTAAATAAAGCAGGCCTCCATCAGTCTTGAAAGACTATGGTATCGTGCTCGGCGCTGCATACGCTGCATGTGAAGCACAAAAGCCTGGGTTAGATTGTTATGGAGGTTAGGCTGTTACCCAAGCAGCGAATCCCCCCTCTCCACGCCACTGAATTAGTCCAATGGAAAGGCAGAGCCAATACGATTGGATCCAGCTGGTGTCGCAGTGCTGGGCTAAGGATAGGAGCTCACCCTGTCTTGTGGGGCTGACAACCCTGGCCTGCTGGTTAACAGGCACAGTGACTTAACCGCTTGTGCCACCCACAGCCCTCTGGTTAAAAAATGTCTGGTTTAAATAATGTACCTGTGGATTTTGTGATTTGTTCTGCAGCTGTTGAACAGACAACGGAGTTGGAATACCTGCAGCTGAAATCTCTGGAATTGGTGGAACCACGTGGAAGGGTGAGGAGGAGGCACTTTCCATCTTTGATGGAGAAGAAAGATCTTTCTGAGCAATTTGGAGGCAGAGAACCGGGAGAGGAATCAGAGGAAAGTGGTGTTTGTGGCAAAGGCTCTAACAACCTCACTGAATCCACAAATGAGCAGAAGTACATGAAAGGCAAGCAGGAAACAACCTGTAGTGTGTGCGGAAAAAGCTTCAGTCGCAGAACAGGCCTGCTGGCGCATGAGAGAGTGCACACCGGGGAGAAGCCTTACAAGTGCTCGCACTGCGGGAGAAGCTTCCGGTCAAAGTCGACCCTTGTTGTACATCAGAGAACCCACACAGGTGAGAAACCTTACCAGTGCCGGGAATGTGGAAAGAGTTTCCCGGTGACCACGCAGCTGATTGAACACGAGAGAACGCATTCGGGAGAAAAGCCCTACAAGTGCACCCAGTGTGGACAGACATTTCGGCAGAGATCCCATCTGAAGAACCACCAAAAAATCCACACGGGAGTCAAACCGTTTAAATGCTCGTATTGCGGGAAAGGGTTCAGCATTAGCTCAGACCTTATAAGGCACGAGAGGGCCCACACTGGGGAGAAACCGTTCCAGTGTCCGGACTGCGGGAAGCGATTTTGTAACAGTTCACAGGTAATAACGCACCGAAGAGTCCACACAGGAGAGAAACCTTACAAGTGCCTAGAATGCGGGAAGGGATTTACTGTGAGCCAACAACTCATCCGGCATCAGGCCGTCCACACAGGAGAGAAGCCATATCAGTGCCTGGAGTGTGGGAAGACGTTTGGTGTGAGCACACTTCTCACTGGACACCTGAGAATCCATACGGGGGAGAAACCCTACGAGTGCTCAGAGTGTGGGAAGTGTTTTCGGCTACGCTCCACTCTCATCACACACCTGAAAATCCACACCGCAAGGAAAACCTAGAATGAGAATCCAAAGAAAGTGGGATGGGTAGAATTGCCAGGGACATGGTGACCCTATGTCATTACTGCAAAAAGAGGACAAACTCCAAAATGTAGGACACCCAAGAAGGATACCAGAATAAAAGCTAGAAACACTCATATATACTGCTTTCATGTGGTTAACTTAAACACTATATTACTTATTAAATTTGAAACTGTTACATATAATTTCTTACACCTAATTTATTAATTACGTGCTGCCTGCTCACAGGGGAAAGGAGAATGAAGTTTTTTTTTCCAGGCCACAGGGGTGAAAAAAGAGGACATGTCCTGGAAAAACTGGGCATATGGTCACCCTCAGTAGGAGGAATTGTTACACATTTAGAACAGTCGTGGAAATAAAGTAGAGGGTCCTTTCCTCTAATTAAGAGTGGTGTTTTCAAGGACAGCAGTTCTCAAAACCCCGTCCATTATGGGACTTATGACAGCCTAACTGGGGTTGTTCTCCCTTACAATAAAATCCATGCTGCATTCAAAAGAACTTTATGTTGGGTCAATCCTATGCAACCTTCCCAGTACTGATGTGGCTGCAATGCAGCCTCAAGCTAAGGGAACAAACCTTTCCTTACCTAGACCTCCATGACTGTCCCCAACCACCGCAAGACACAGCACATGCCCACTGGTATGGCAGCATCAGCACTGAGGAGTTGGATAGGATTGGGCTCTCAGAGAATTTCGTTCAGACCCTGCAGCCAAAACCAGCACATCCATGCAAAGAGATTTTGAGGTCTTGAGATTTTGGCTCACTGTTTTGGTGACATTGAGCTAACTGCAGTTTGTATGCTGATGGCTGAGCTGATGCATGTTTAGTCGGGGTAAATCCCATTAAGTTCAAGAGGCAAGTGCATGTGGCATCGGGGCCTTGCTGGCTCGCAGTGCAGTCCTGGACCTATAGATCAGACACTCCCAAATAAGCATGTTTAGGATCAGAGCCTTGCATTCTCCCCATCATGCCCAGTGGCTGAATGCCTTTGATAACTGAGCCTTCAAACTCCTCTATCTGTACAATACTGTTGTCAGGATTGGGCTTTTCGTCCTTGCAAAAATTCAACGTGTGCTTTCATGTTACCATGTGCTGATCATAAAGTGGGGCTTTGCCAGCCCCTTATACTCCATTCCCGGATTTTTTCCCCCCAGAGAACTTTGCGGGGTTAAAAATCGACAGAGCCTTGGTGCCTGGAGAGGCCCTGGAGCAATGGAGTGTGATGAACAAGGTAGATATTTCCTGTCCCCTACAGAAAAAGAAGCTTGAATTGTGCGTTGTGGATTGCTGTGAGCAATGCTGTGCATTGAGAATAAAGAGGTAAGTGCTTTGAGGCTGAAAAGGAGAGCTGTCAAGTGTGAAAGAAAGAAAGAAAGAAAGAAAGAAAGAAAGAAAGAAAGAAAGAAAGAAAGAAAGAAAGAAAGAAAGAAACTCACAGGTGGAGATTCACAGGTGACAGGTGTGAAGGTCTTGATGCGCCTCTGCCACTACCCTGGGCAGAAAATGGGGGGGACATCTCCAACCATGCAGTAGCATAGCTAGAGGGGGGCAAAAGGCCATGTTTTGCAGGGCGCCTCAGTGTGCCCTGCAAGTTGTCCCTCTCCTTTGCCATTGGAGCCAGTCCCCAAAGCATTGCGCTCTGCAAGATGTAGCTTTTTAACCCCCTCTAGCTATGCTACTGCACCCATCCACTCACTGTTACTGATGCTGCTGCTCCTCCTGTCCCATTTCCTGGATTGGGAATGTAAGAAAGCAAAAGTGTGGTAGGAAATACTGTTCCCACCTTGATTTTTTTATACACAGATTCGACTCAACACAAATGTTGAATTTTTTTAGAAAAGCTTTTCTACTCTTTAAGGGTCATACAAGCAACCATACAATTTTTCAGTCCTGGAATCAAAACCCAGCAGATATTGAGGAACTACCTTATTCCATTAGGCGCAGTAGAGGAGCAAGAAACCTAGAAGTGGGTATTTAAATCTATTTTTCCATTGTTTTTTTTAGACACAGGTTTTTTTTTTAATCCATGAGAGGTTCTGGAACGGACCTATTGAGGATCAAGAGAACCTCCACCTTCCCCTACACCTACTGCATCAGCCTTAACACATTGAAGTGTGCATGGTGCCGAAATCCTATCCCAGAGCCTGTGGAACCGAAATTGTGTTGCACCTAAAGGGTGGGATGATGGGCAAATGCAACACTTAAAAGGCCACAATCCTAACCATGTCTACTCAGAAGTGAGCCCCATTGAGTTCAGTGGGTTTTACTCCCAGGAAACTGTCTTTAGGATTGCAGCCTTAGATGGATGTGTTATAATGATATCTGTGCACCTAAAGGGATGCCTAAAAAGTGGGGTTGGGGTTGAGGGCAACATGCAATCGTGTAAGATGCATTTGTGCATCCTTACACACATCCAAACACATATCCTGACACGCATCCTCCAGTTGGAAACTCCACACTTGAGACAGTGAAACTCACAGATGTCAGAGACTGCCCTATGGACTGATGCATGGACAGATGCATGTCCTCTGATGGACAGATGCATGGATAGATGAAAGCAGTCCTGAGAGAGAGAGAGCAATCCCCCTGCAACCTGAAACTGGTGAATCCACTGAGAACTACTGCTCCAGGGCCTAACCAGGGCCTAACCAGAGCCTGAAAGAAGAGATGCTTTTGTGGTGGAGACACAGCAGCAAAACTTCCAACAGTTCCCTTATGTGGATGCCAAGGAACCACAAGAGGCCTTCAGCCAGCTGTGGTACCTTTACCATCAGTGGCTGAAGCCCCAGATGGCTCAGATCCTGGAGATGCTGATCCTGAAGCAGTTCCTAACCATCTTGCCACAGGAGATCCAGAGTGGGGTGAAGGTACATGGTCCAGAGACGTGCTCCCAGGCAGTGGCCTTGACTGAAGAGTTCCTGTTGAGGCTGCAAGAGGCTGAGATCTCAGAAGAGCAGGTGAGAGTATTTCATCTTGGAAAACCCCAAGGCTTCCCATGTGTGTTATGATATGTATAACGCATCCTGGAATTTTAGGTCAACCTGCAGGTTAGCAGATTATGGGCACAATCCAGAGTAACTACGAGGAGTCCTCGGTCCAGCGTAAGAACAATTTGCTCTGGACTGCAATATGAATTTCCCATAGATTTTCACGAGGCGGTGCAGTAACTACAGGTACATGTAATAATGTCTCTTATGTTCTCCCGTAGTTACTCTGGATTGTAGGGTAAGTTGACTCTGGCATCCAGAAACAGCCTGTGGCAGGTCTTGCAGCTACAGCATTGCTTCAGGCGGCAGGGATTTCCTCATCCTGGTGTATGATTTTTTTTGCCAGTTCCCTTCATGTGAAACCTTAGCATGTCAGGAAGAAGGTTAACCTAAAAGCATCCTTGCTAGCATTCTATATTTTCTGCTTGCAGTGCAATTTCCATATAAAATACACCCACATACATCCAGCCAGCTATTTATTAGCAGGAGGTTGAACTTGATCTACAAGGGGATGCTGATAACTATTGAGCCTTACCCAGGAAAAAAATTGAGTGAGGAAGCTGTAAATTGCAGGGTGTCCTGGTCAATTTGTCTATATGCAAAGGAGGAAAAATCAACTGATTTTAACTTATTTTTCTTTTTCAGGTCCAAGTGAACTTGGCAGCACCTCCAAAAAAGTTCAGTGTGGAAGAGTATAGGACCGTAATCAAGTTCCTGTTTCTCCAAACCTTGGAGAAACCTTGGGTCACAAACCTTGGGTGATGGTGGCCCTTCAGATGCAACAGTTAAACATTAGGTTGTCAATTTGTCAAAATGTCAACAACATTTTGGTGTTGAAGGTGAGAAACCCAGTGGAAACCCATGCATGACATGATCATGGAGGACCATCAAATATCCACCCAAGGTATTGCTATATATCTGGGAATATCACGTGAGAGAGTTGGTGACGTTATCCACAACTCTTGGAAATGAGAAAGTTGGCAGCAAAGCACCTGTATGGGTGCTTTGGATCTTAGCAGAATGGACAAGAGAACCTCATCAGATGATCCTGACGGCCCTTCCAGCTTCATTACCATCTTTGTTCAGTTCCCCTTTTCCACCGGTTTCCACCATGTTGGGTGCTGCCTGCCTTGCATTACTGATTAATAAGCAGCTATTACCAGTAATCATGATGATGAAAAAGAATTAGCATCTGATTGAGCCCAGAAAACGAGCCAAGGAGGAAGAGGAAGGTCTCTGTGATTTGAACTTCAAAAGACTCCTTGTCTGAGGGTTCTTTCAACTGGCTGGAAAGGTTGCTGGAAGGAGCCAGCTAACAAATGATACTTGGGAGAGTGACAGGTAATTATGGGAGCACGTAAGAGACATTACGTGCACCCGTAGTTACTGCACTACCTGGTGAAAACCTATGGGAAATTCATATTGCAATCCAGAGTAAATTGTTCTTACACCGGAGCAAGGACTCCCCATAGTTACTCTGGATTGCACCCATAATGTTAGATGTGCAAGATTTGTGAGAAAGAATCCAGAGACGGACTATTCCATGCTAGTTCATGCCAGGACTTTCCAGGTTTCTAACATGCTTTTGGTTATGGAGCATCATCTAAAAATAGGGGTTGATGAGTCAGTAAGTGAGCCTTGGATTTTATATGTATAGATTATCACATAAAATTTATTACATATAATTTATTATTGTGTGTAATGTGCTGCCTGCTCACAAGGAAGACAAGGAAGATTTTTTCCCCCTAGGTCTTAAAGAAAGGAGGACATGCCCAGGGAGAAGAGGAGATCTGGTCCCCCTGCCCCTTGGAGGCTGCTGCAGGCAGGGTCCTGGGAACAAAAGAGGGGGGAGGGCAGGTGGGGGTGGAAGGAGCCTTTGGCTGCCCCCTTCTCCTTTTGTTCCCAGACCCCTGCAGCTCCCTCCAAGTGGGGATCAGGATCAGGCCCAGGCCAGGCTGCAGCCCCCCCTTTCCACCCTGTGCAACTCTTGCTGCCCAGAAAGTAGCCTTTTCAAGGAGATTACTTTGTTTCCCCTGCCAGGCATTGTCTGCGCCCTAAGCCCTTCCTCCTCCTCTTCATCCTCCTCCTCCTCCCCCTCCTCCTTCCGCCTGGTGGCACTGCCCCCTCCCTCTCCTGCTTAACCCCTTCCTCCCCAGGCTGCTCCTACCCCATGCATTGCCATGCAATTAAATGCAATGCACAAACCAGGCATTTTCCAGGGTGCTGCTCAGAAATGCAAGGTTTGCAAGCTGGTGGGGAGGGGGGGAATGGTAGCCATTGCATGCATGCACCCCCCCCTCTGGAAACTCTCTGCCTTGCCCCCCCTCACAGCCAGATGCTGGAGGGTTAAGGCCATAGAGGGAGTGCTTTTCCCAGAGAGGCAGAGAAACTTGAGCCTCTTAATCCCCTTCTGCTGCTGCTGCTGGGAGGAGAGAGGCTGCCTGGCTGGTTGGGGGGCTGAGGAGCCTTTGCAATCCCCCCCCCTTTGCAAGGGACATCCAGAGGGATGCATGGAGGGTAAGCAGCAACTGCAAGGGAGGTGCATCCAGGGGGGGTCCCCTCCAGCCACCCTAGTGCCCCCCCAGACTGGCTCTGCAGGAGGACAGCCCAGACCAAACCCCTCCCTCCCCACCCCCTCCAGGGTGCAAGGGGGAGGCGTTTCCTGGCTGATCCCTGTCTGGACAATGGCAGGCAGGCAAGGCAGGGGGCCCTGATCCCTCCCTGCAGCCCCCTAGAGGCTTCTCTCCAGTTGCATGGGGTGGCTGGTGGGGGGGGGGAAGGACCCCCAGCACAGAAGAGCCCCCATCCAGCTGCACCACCAGCTCCTGGCTCTGTGCAAAGTTCTGTCTGGACTTCCCCAGGCTCTACCACTAGGAGTTGGGCAGCATGGAGTCTGGGGGGAGGTTTCAACTTTTTACACCACCCCAATTAATTAATTAATCAGTCAATCAATTTTATTTATTTATTTTTTGCTCTCTCTGAGTCAGGTAGAAGGGAGTTTGGTAGGCTGAAGTCCAGGGGCTTCAACGTTTTGGGCCACCCCAATCAATCAATCAATCAATCAGTCAGTCAGTCAATCAGTCAGTCAGTCAGTCAATCAATCCTCTTTGGGCCTCCCCAGCTAATGATTTTTTTCCAGGCAGGGAGGGAAACTCAATCACTTAGCTTTGCAGCCTGGAGTCTAGAGGCTTCAACATTTTTGTGCCACTAACCCAATCAATCAATCAATCAATCAATCAATCAATCATTTTTTGGCTTCTCCAAGTGGGAATAGGGTTGATCCCTGTGTTTGATAGCCTGGAGTTCAGGGGCTTTAACCTTTTTGTGCAATCAGTCAGTCAGTCAGTCAATCAATCAATCAATCAATCAATCAATCAATCAATCAATCAATTTTCTTTGGGTCTCCCCAGCTACTGATTTTCTGCGGGGAGGACTTGATCATTGAATTTGGTAGTCTGGAGTCCAGGGGGTTCCACTTTTTTCTGCCACCACCTCAAAGAATGAGTCCTTTTAGGCCTTCCTTGAGCTGCTGATTTTCTGCAGTCAGGGAGAGGGGCTCAATCACTGAGTTTGGCAGCCCCGAGTTGTGGGGGGTTTCAACTTTCTTTGGTGCCACCTCTATAAAAGTGTACGACTTGGTGCACCAACGATGGTAGTCTTAACCAAGGACTTTCCAGTGATTTTTAAAATAACAGGGACCTTGAATCTATTCGTTCATTTAAATTTTGCCTCTAATATATTCATTTATGTAAAGTCAGAGTCACTGAAGCAGAAAAATGCAAGCTTTAATTCAGCTTGTTGATTCAATACAAAGAATTATTTATAACTTATTTCTTTCTGCTTATTAATTTCAAGATTTATATACTCCTTTTCTGATATTCAACTGAAAAGTCACTGACTGACTGACTGACTGACTCATCAACGCCCAGCCAAAACCGCTGGGCCTAGAAGTGTGAAGTTTGGGGAGGGTGTTCCTTCTGTGATGGAGGCACCCACTAGGAACCAGTTTTTGGAAATTCCAATCAGAAGGGGGTGAAATGGGGCACAACGAATTTTCCTCCCTACACTTCCCATTGAAGAATCATGATCATTGATGATGGATGCTCTGCCCCAACTCCAAGACCTAGAAGCATGAAATTCGGGGAGAGTGTTCCTTCTGTGACAGGAACACCCACCGAAAACCAATGTGGAGAAATTTAATCCTTAAGGGGCTGAAAAGGGGTGCAACATGTTTTTGTCCTATACTTAACATGGAAGACAGACTGATCAACATCCAGCTGATGCACTGGGAGGGAATGATGCACATGAGGGAATGATGCACATGGGGAGATGGTGCGCAGAAGGAGATGGTGCGCATGGGGGATGATGCACATGGGCGGTGACGCATATGGTGCACGTGGGTAAAGGGTGCGCACGGGGGTGTCGCACATGGAGGTGTTGCATATGGTACTAATGGGTGGACAGTGCGCATGGGGAGTGTTGCACCTGGGAGGACAATGCACTTGGAGGGTATGGCATATGGTGCGCATGGGTGGATGGTGCACATAGGGAGTGTTATACGGGGGGGGTATTGTGCATGGAAGGATGATGCACATGGGGAGACGATGCACAGTTGGGGGGATCGCGTATGGGAGGAATTTTACTCCTGCAACACAGGTATGTTTTCCCTAGTTATATAATATAATTATATATTACTAGTGAAACTACAGTGTTGTGGGAGTAAAACTTCACCTGTACGCCATCCCCTCACTGCGCACCACCCCCATGCACACCATCCCCCCATGAGCACCATCCCCCATGCACAACACCTCCATACACCACTTCCTCATGTGCAACACCCCATGCGCAACACTCCCATGTGCAATATCCTTGTACACCATCCCGCCATGTGCACCATCCCCCATGCGCACAGTCCCCCATGCGCATCATCTTCCCATGCGCAACACCCCCGTACACCATCTCCTCATGCGCAATACCAATGCACGTCGTCCACCCATGCACAACATCCCTGTATTACATCTCCCCATGCATACATATTCCCATGTGCATCATTCTTCCATGTGCATCCCCCCATGCACAATACCCCCATACAATACCCCCGTATCCCCCCAATGAGCGCCATCCCTCCATGTTCAACACCCCCATGCGCCCCATCACCCCATGTGCACCCTCATGGGATTCTTCAATGAAAAGAATAGGGAGGAAAACGTGTTGCACCCCTTTTCACCCCCTTCATGTTGGAATTTCCAAAAACCAGTTCTTAGTGGGTGCCTCCATCATGGAAGGGACACCCTCCCCAAATTTCACACTTCTAGGCCCAGGGATTTTGGCTGGCCGTTGATGAACGAGTCAGTCAGTGAGTCAGTCAGTGACTTTTCAGTTTTATATATATAGATGAAAATCGGTCTGAGTGCAGAGCTTGGCACTCCACTTGTACCTTAGGTTGCTGACCCCTACTTTACACTCTACACTTGTTGCGTTTACCAAGGAGTAACGGATTTTCTTCCATCAGAATAATGGAATTTGGAATTTCTTATCTTCTCTTTTCTGCTGAGCAATGGGAGGATCATTTGGCTGCTTGCACTGAGCTAGATTTCTGTGTTCTTGCATATTCCTGTTCTACAGGTAGAAGAGCCTGTCGCCAGCCATTGATCCTGCTTGGGGCCTTTCTGTGCACTTCCAAGGAAAAGTCCTTCTGACCTGATAGCTACATTTTCTACTCACGTCATCAAAGAAAAAAGAGGCCAAGCGCTCCTCAGATCCACCACATTTGCAGAGGAAGAGTGTGAATACGAAGGCTGTCCCACGATGGCCACCAAGCGTGGAGCAGCCCCAAGTCTCCCGTTTCAGGGTGCCTTGGAGCAGATGTCTCAACAGGGGTCGAAACTGGATGAAGAAGAGGAAGCTGAAAATCCTGAACCAGAGGAAAGGTGGAAGGGGAAAGGAGGGGCATCTCGCAGCGCCCGAGAAAAAGAGGGGCTGCCTCGAAGCCGAACAGCGCAACATAAAGAGCTTCTGAACGCAGGCTGTTCCGCACGCTCTGGGTGGAAGAACTCACAGCTGTCGCGGTCATCAGAGTGGGAAGACAGACCGGTGTTTTTGCCCTCCACAGAGGGGCCAACGGTCACCCGCAAGTGGCCCAGAGGTGCGCGGACCTCCCGACACCCGCCAAACTTCACTGGGAAATCCTCAGCGGCCCACAACAGTATGGACTCGGGGGAAATTAATGAGTCTGGTGTGATGAAAATGAAAGAAGAGATCTTGGGCGATGACTCGGCCAGTATGGAGATGAAGCGGCAGCGCTTCCGGCAGTTCCGCTACCAGGAGGCCGAGGGGCCCCGTGAGGTGTGCAGCCAGTTGTGGTACCTCTGCCACCGGTGGCTGAAGCCCGAGAGGCACACCAAGGAGCAGATCCTGGAGTTGTTGATCCTGGAGCAGTTCCTGGCCATCCTGCCACCGGATATCCAGAGCTGGGTCAAGGAACACGAACCAGAGACCTGCTCGCAGGCGGCGTCCCTGGCCGAGGACTTCCTGCAGATGCAACAGGATGCCGAGAGGCGGGAGCAGCAGGTGAGTGAACATCTCATTCTGGGGTTTGGCAGAGCATGGTTTCCAGAACAAGGGGGTGTCCAGTAACAGTTAATTCATTTTACTTTTTAAAGTAATTTTTTTTACCTGAGTTGCAGCAGAGCTTCTTGTTTTCAGTCTCATTGTATCTACCGAAAGCTTTCTTCCTGGTAAGTAGTTTTTCAATTGTGGGGCCACACCTGAGAAGCCCCTGCAGGAAGAGCAGCAAACAGCGTGGAAAATTGTGGTCAAACCACAATCTGGAGGGTTAGATTCCTCTTGAAGTGTCTCAGACGTGCTTTACATTTGTTACACACTAGTGCTTTGTCAACAGTGTGCATGGAATATTTTTGGTTTTTAAATTCTATCGACAATAACTTTTGACTGTGGAATATGCACATCCCCGATATAACTTCTCATCACCCCTAATGGCCCCATCAACCCCGAGAAAAAAACTTGGGTGCTGGACCCTAAGTTGGGGCTGGATGGAAATACATCTGGAGAGGCATCAGGAGGCTGAACATAGGACCCTCTGACTTGTGAAGCTGACTTCTTCTGAAACACTCTCTCTTGCCTATTCCTTGGATTATTGGACAGGAAAGAGTTCCATCTGAGACTGTGTGGTGCAGTGGTTAGCGCAGCAATTCTCATTTTTTTTTCTCATAGCACACTGAACTCTGTGGTCACCACCTCTTGTGATGTCACGTCCAGGAGACTGTTCCAGGTTCTGCAGCTCCGTTCCTCAGGCAACTGTCTAGTAATGAATTTTCTATCCTTCTGCCCTAGAGTTTCTAGGGCACCTGTTTTCATTCCCCTAGAAACAGAGCCATAGAACTTGGAAGAGTTTTCAATTGCTTTTTATCCAAGTTCCCGTGGCCCAGATGGACCTCTCATGGCTACAGCAGTTGAGAATCACTAGGTTAAGAGTATTGGACTGAGATCAGGGAGACCCAGAAACACGTCCCTCTCAATGACGGAACTCACTGGGTGGACTTTGGGCTGGTTGTCATCTCTGGCTGTAGCCTACCTCACAGGGTTGCTGTGACGATAGTGGTGGGGGCCATGTGTGCTGACCTGAGTGTGCTCTGGATACCAGTCAAATCCTGATCCTGCAAAGCATCTCCTGGGGACACCGAATCATCCATAGCACATGTGACTTTCCTTGCGACTCTCAGACTTAGCAGGGCTCTTGGTGCTCTTTTCAGGTCCTTGGGCTGTTTGAAATGGACAATGCAGATTCTCCGGAGGCTGAACCTGAACAGCCTCCATCAGATGCTGTACCAAAGCCCCTGTTCAGGGAAGCCAAGCAGGTGGCGGATGAAGAAGAGGCCACTTCTTTGGGTAAGAATTGGATTGAGTCTGTTTGGAGTATATCTCTCGTTTTGAGGTGCATAGTTAAATCTTGGGGGGGGGGGGCGCTGACTTAAGAAAGCTTTACATGCTAGTGCTTCTGGAAGGGACCTGCTCATTTTCTTCCTCACTAAATGGGGTGCTGCCATGTTTGCTTGTTGGCCGTCATCCCAGACATCTCGATTTAAACAGGTCAAGAGCTAGAAGGTGGTGGGCATTTCCAATCCATTGCCCGTTAGAGTAAATCACTGGTGTAGACAGTCTTGGGCGAGGTGGCCCAACCATCTGATTCTGCATTACACAGCCTGGTGTACACTGTTGTTTGTGCTGAAGAATGGGCTGGACCAGCACTTGCAGGCACATCCTGCATCCTAACGGACAGCGAAGGCAAACTGTTGGGAAAGCAGAAACCATCTCCATCTTTCTGGAGATCTTTCAGGAAAAGAACGAGTTGATGTAAGAATTTACACCATGTTGGTAAATGATGAAAATAGTTAAATGGCCATGTTGAAACATCCCACTCAAATGTAACAGCTTGTTTTAGTTCTCATAACTGGGTCTCTGAACTCTTGAGTATAATCAGGATCTTTCCCCTTGCCTGATCTTATAGGGACCCTTGGCCAGGTGGAACAGAGGGCAGGCGCACCCATTCCTCTCTACCCAGAGGAGGGCAGTTCTGATGATGAGGGCCTCTTGGACCTTGTCTATGCCGCTAACCTCGAGATCCACAGCCGGCGGCCACCCCGACGGACCCGCCTCATCCGGATGCGCACCCACGAGTTGCAGGTGTCTGACGAGGAATGCCTGACCCGCTTCCGTCTGGACCGCCAGGCTATCCAGGATCTGTGCACGTTGCTGGCACCGTACCTTGACGGGGCCTCCGCCAGCCGCAGGCACATCCCCACCCTGCAGAAGGTCCTGATTGCTCTGCAGGTTCTTGGGACTGGCTCTTTCCAGCGGATGACAGGCGACAATCTCCGGGTGTCCCAGTCTTCCGTCAGCCGCTGCTTGGATGCGTTCCTGGAGGCCATGCTTCGCCATGTGCATGAGCACATCACCTTCCCTACCACCGACTCGGAGCTTCGCCGTACCCGGGATGCTTTCTTCGACATTGCAGGCTTCCCGAACGTCATTGGGATCGTGGACTGCACCCATGTGCCAATCATCGCACCGGCAGACATGCCGGCACTCTATCGCAATTGCCACAATTTCCACAGCCTGAACGTTCAGGCTACCTGTGATGCAGCAGGGTGCTTTACCCATGTGTTGGCGAAATTTCCGGGGAGTGTCCATGACGCCAGGATATTTCAGCTCTCCCAGCTTCAGAGGCTTCTGGAGTCATGGCCTGAAGGGAAGGGGTGGCTTTTGGGTGAGTATCTATCTATGGTATTTATATACTGCTTTTCAGCTAAAAAGTTCACATACTAAAAAGTATGTGGAAGGCTATAGATATAGGCTTTATCGAAATCCTTTATTGATTTATCTTTATATCTATGCTTCATCTAGGCTGCACAGTATACGTATATGTAGGCTTTATCTATGCAACATAATCCCCAGGATTGTACCCCTGCAGGAGAAGGGCAGATTATTATTATTATTATTAAACAGAGGTGCTGCCAGAGTTTGGAGATGTGGGGACCCCCTCAGAGAGCTTCCCCATGCCTTAAACAGCAAAGTACGACAATCACGACAAAACCATGAGTTTTCTGATTTCATCGTGATCGCTACTTTCTCTGTTAGGAGAGAAACCTTGGTATGCTGGTGGATTGCTTGATAAAAATGTCTGCTCCATGTGCGGTGGTAGTAAGGAAGACTATGGATGTAATCCAGAGTAACCATGGGAAGGCTTTGCTCCAGTGTAAGAACAATTTGCTCTGGATTGCAATATGAATTTCCCATAGGTTTTCACTAGGTAGTGCAGTAACTACAGGTACACATAATGTCTCTTACGTGCTCCCGTAGTTATTCTGGATTGTAGGGTAGATTTCGTACTTGGGATCATTAGGAAAAGTATTGAAAATAAAACAATGAATATGTTGCCATTGTACAAATTGATGGTTAGAACATTTTTGGAGTACTGTGTCCAGTTTTGGTTCTTAAAAAAGAAAATAGAAGAAATGGCAAAAGAGGGCAGCCAAAATAATCCTTGAGCTGGGCATTCCCCCAGCCCCCCACGGAAAGCCTACAGCATTTGGGGCTTTACAGTCTAGAAAAGAGGTGGTTTGAGGGGGGGGGGGATGTACTTTTCCCTCTTGTATAATTCCAGACTCAGGAAATCAATTTAAATGAATGTGGTTAAACTCTGTTCTATTAGAACAGAGAAAAGAACATACTTCTTAACCCAGTGGGTGATTGGTCTGTGGAACTCCTTGCCACAGGATGTGGTGCCAGATGCAGGGGAGGGCAGCACGATGCGGATCTCTTTCTATAGCATCTGGTGGTCCACTGTGAAATACCAGAAGCTGGATTAGATGGGTCTGTGGCCTGATCCAGCAGGGCTCTTCTTATGATCTTATTAGATCTGCCCTGAGAGAGGGCTACATGGAAGGAGGTTGGCTTTTCCAAGGCAGGCAGGCCAGGCTTCCTTCTAATGCTCATGATGTTTCTTCTTTTCCACAGGTGACAGTGGCTACCCCTTACGTCCTTTCCTCATGACTCCTCACCCGGATGATGGCCCAGAGCCCGTGGCACGTTACAACGCCACTCACGAAACAACCCGGATGGTGGTGGAGCGAGCGTTTGGGCAACTCAAGATGAGGTTCCGGTGCCTCCACTCCACGGGGGGCCGGCTCATGCTTCGCCCCGAAAAGGTGGCTAAGGTGTTTGTGGTGTGCGCCATGCTACACAACATGGCCCTCCGACGCCAGTTGCCCATCATCAATGGTGGACAAGGGGTGGACACCGAGGTCCCGGTGCCTCCATACCTGGACACTGATGGTGGTATAGAGCAGGATCCTCGTGGGGTGGAGGTTCGGGAGCAAATAATCAGCACTTATTTCTCACAATAAATTCAGCTTTCAGTAGATATTGATGTTGGTTTAATTGACCTTGGCTTTCAACTTGATAATAGTTTGATTTCAGTGGATAGCTTGTAGTTGGGTCCTGCAGGACTAGAGGACTGAAGAACAAGCCGCACATAGCTGAGTTATATATTTTCCACTCTCACCTGTGTCTGGTGCTTGGTACTTCTTTTCCAGAGAAGTAATTATAGAAGATTATGGATTATAGTCTAACTCATGGTATTAACTGGGAGAAGGCGATTGGCTAGTGACCCCAGGCTTAAATCAATTAGATCAGGAGTCTCTAAACTTTTTGGCCAAAGGGCCAAAATACCTGGCACAGTGCCGTGGGCCAAAAAAAATGTAAATATAACATTTAAATAAACAGACTAGAAACTTAGATTAATGAATAAAAGGTAAAGGTGTTCCCTGCAGATTGTACTGCTAGTTGTGACCGACTGTAGGGTGGTGCTCAACCCCGTTCTTAACCCGCTGGCTTAAGAGCCAGCATTGTCCACTGATACTTCTGTGGTCATGGGGCTGGCATGACTGCCGAAGGCACATGGACCACTCTTTTTAGTTTTTATCTACTTGCGTTTCCATGCTTTCAAACTGCTAGGTTGGCAGGAGCTGGGCTAAGGACGGGAGCACACCCTGTCTTGTAGGACCTGGGTCTCAAACCCTGGCCTGCTGGCTTACTGGCACAGTGTCTTAACCACTTGCACCACCGCAGCACATGATTAATGAATAAATGGGCTCAAATTTCCAGGATTTCTGCAAGCACCAACACACAGAATAGAAATAAAGCATAGAGATAAATGAATCCCCATTTTCTCCACCCCACCATCATAGCACTAATTATGTTTGGTCAACTGAGTCAGAGGCTCTTAGGGGACCGGAGGCTAGCCATGGGCCAGTATGAGGCTTGCCACAGGCCACCTCTGGACTCCAGGCTAGGGTTTGGAGACCCCTGAATTGGATCAACTCATGGCAAACATGTCTCTTCACCATAAGTGATGTTGAGAGCTGCAAGTGGAACCTCCATGGACAGAGAATGCAGCATTAAGCAGGGCTACTAAGAGCTGGCATTGGGTACAGGACAAGATTCTGTGCTCCCCCCCCCAAAAAAAATGTCAATGCATTGAAAGTAGACTCAACCTGTAGTAGAAACAGCCCCGGATAAGCTGAGGTACCATTTAGTTTGTAGGAACTTTGTTTTGTACTGTATAGTTTGTTTTACCATAGCCTGGGCTGTCTTGATGCCGGGGCTTCCCACTACCACGCCTATGCCTGGCATTCAGGATCTGGAGGCAAACAAGACTAGAGATCCTAACAGAGCTGGTCAGTTTTCCAGAATGCCTAATGATCACCAGACAAGTGGCACAGAACTTCCCTCCCTCCCTTCTTTTCTCTTTAATTCTGTTTCAAGAATAGAGACGGGACATTTATTTGTGCTATTCCTCATTTTTAGCTTTTTAATGAACTCCTTAAAAAAATTAAGTCCTCCATTGCAAGGAAAAAAAGCACTGATGGATGGATGGACGGACGGATGGACAAATAGACGAATGGACACAGAAGGTAGCAACTCATATGATCATCAGAAGAGCCCTGCTGGATCAGACCAAAGGGCCATGTAGTACAACGTTCTCAAGAAATGCTTCAAGGAATACATAAGATAACTGCACCTGGTTGCCTTACTTAGCATCTGGCATTTGGAGGTATTATTGGACATAAAAATAAGAAAGTTGCACATACCCATCATGCCTTTTAGTGAAATGAATTGCAACTTTTGACTCCATGAATCTCCAGCAAAGGGTTTGGAGGCTACCTGAATCTGGGCCCAACTTGGGAGGAAGAGGCAGGGAGGGTCCTTAAGACATGAAGCCCTCTCAGGTTGACCCCTAAGCAAACATGCTAGGGAAAGCCAATAATAGATGCATTTAATGTATTCTTTGAAATAATGTATTTATACAGAAAGGATACTTTCTGTATCCTTCATGCATTGGTGCATTTTTTTTACTCTTACAGATAATGTACACACAGACACACAAGCATCTTTGCCCTGATCTACAGGTAAGTTGCACCCCACACCTGTACTGTGGTTGGTTGAAAGCAAAGTGTTCAAACTACATTTTAGAGCCCCTGGACCTTTCACAATTGTAGAGAAGAGGGATTTCAGCAGGTGCACCTTTTGATATGTGAAATGAGAAGCAGCACCTGTTGAAATTCCCTCCTTTACACAGTTGTTAAAGGATCTGAAGTTGAAAGTTGGGACAGCCCCGCAAAAAAAGATAGCTTGGGAAATCACAGATCTGCTGTGTAATGTGCACATTGCTTCCGAGAAGGACAATTTCCTTTTAAAGAGAAGTTTGTAGATCTTAAGGGCGATCGTAATGAATTGTCAGATCGGGATGAATATTCTTTCCAATGGTCAATGCCAGAGCAAGCCACATAACAGGAAAGATTATCATTGCGCAAGCACAAGTCCCAAACTGATCAGGAAGTATTGATAGACCTTCCAGGGAAGGGAGATCAATTGATCAAAGTAGCGTCGTGCTAGGGGCATTCATGGAATAGGGTTGCTATATGTATATGGCAGCCCATGGTTTAGGATTGCCATATGTCCCAAAAAAACAGGGACAATCCTGATTTGGGGGATTGTGTTCACATACTGGCAAATGGGACAGAGAGTCGTCCCAATTTTGTGGACGATTATTATGGCAACTCTACCCTGGTGGCTCACCATAAGGGGCATGCATGTTGCTGATGCTCCTAATGGCAATGAAGGCATGCAGGCAAGCGCCAGGCATGGCCTGGGAGTAAGGATTAAGGGGAGGATAAGCCAAAATTTGAATGAGAAGCAACAATGCAATGGAAATGCCTTGTCGGAGGAAGGGGGCCAAGGAAGGGATCTCCAGCCAGTGTCCTGTATTGTAAGAATTCCAAGAGACCTACCAAAAAGCTATGCTGGGGCCTCAAAGGATGAAGGTGAAGGTACCAGGCTTAGCATCTTTGGGTCAAGTGGAGAAAGAGACCCCGACTGAAGCCAAAGAGAAGGGATTACAGACAATCCCGTACAAAGCCTGATGAGCCAGTTGGTTTGACTCCATTACAGCAGTTTCAGCTCTTTGGTCCTAAAAGCACTGGGCTTTCATCCTCAAATAGGAAAAAACTGGCCCGGTTTGGAAACATGCAAAATAAGTCCCCTATGTGCCCACAGGGGACAACAAATTATACAATCCTTTTGCAATAAAATAAATAAAATAAATGCAATATATTGGAGAATGCTATCTACTCACATTTCCTAGACTGGCTATATTTACATACCTGTATTTTCTTGAATCTAATGCACCACTGAATCTAATGCACACCCTATACTTATAATCAAAATACCACATTTAGAGCACAATCCTTACTTAAAAGGAAGCCCTATTGTGTTCAATGTGTCTTACTCCTAGGGAAGTGTCTTTAGGATTGCAGCCTGACTTGAATCTAATTAACAATTGAATTTAATGTGCACCCTGATTTTGGAGACATCGGCTTAAAATGAAATTAAGCCCCTTGCTCTGGAGCAGTCAAGACGACTTTCCATAAGATAGCACTAGAGGGTGACGCAACTGCATGGACCCGTAACTGCTCTGGATTTAGCCCTAAATTCAGCTGGAAAAGGTGAGCGTTAGATTTGAGTAAATACGGTATTTTTGTTCCTTGGGGTTACAAAAATTTGGATTACTTCCTTCCGCACACATTACTGTTAAGCGATACCTTGAATAAGCAAGAACTTCAGGTCAAATGAAAATATTCACACCAGCAGGTTGTACAGTTACTCCCACCTTGCAGGGAACACTGGGATGGACTAAAAGGTCTACCTTTCAGGTTGTCCTGCGAATAATGCTAATATGGGCAGTGTTCATCCCTGTTACAAGGCCAAAGAGCCAACGTTATCCAAAGATATCTCCGTGATCATGAAGTCGGCAAGACTAAATGCCAAACAGAACGTTGTTACTTTCATACCAAAGTAGTACCTATTTATCCAGTTGAATTTACTGCTGTGTTGGCAGGACCTCAGCAAGGAGAAGAAACTCACTCTATTGTGTGGTCCCAAAACTCCAACCTGACAACTTTCAGGATGACAAGCTCAGCAGCTTTAACCACTGAGCCACCACAGCCCTATTTCAATATTATTAATATTAATATAAGAGGACAAGAATCCTCTCCCCAAAATATGTAGGACTCTCAATAAAAATGGAGAAGAAAAGCCCCCAAAACACTCATTTATATTGCTCATATACACTGGTCATATAATGTCATATAGTGACCATATGTCATAACCATTAGAGAAGACAAGGCCACCCAAAATGTAGGACTCTCAATAAAAATGGAGGACATGACCAAAAAACCCCCAAAACACTCATATATTATGCATATAATTTCCATATATACACATACATGTATGCATGTATTTTATATATGTGTGTCTGTGTGTCTGTGTGCGCGCGTGTGTATAGGTGTGTATACACATACATGTATGTATTTTGTGTGGGTGTATACACACATGTGTATACATATGTGCATATGTAAGTGTATACACATGTATGTATTTTATGTGTGTGTCTATGTGTGTGTGTGTATGGGCGCACGTGTCCGTGCACGTGCGTGTGTAGGTATGTATACACATACATGTATGTATTTTGTGTGTGTGTATACACACATGTGTACATGGATGTGCATATGTAAGTGTATACACATACATGTATGTATGCATTTTGTGTGTGGGTATACATGCATGTGTATAAGTATGTGCGTACGTATGTGTACACACATACATGTATTTGTTTATTTTGTGTGTGTATACATACATGTGTATACGTATGTGCGTATTTTATGTGTATATGTGTGTGTGTGTGTGTGTGTGTACATGTGTACACACACACACACATATCTTTCATGTGGTTAATTAAAACATTATATTGTGACATCCCCCAAAAAGTAGGACTCAATAAAATGTAAGACTGAAAAAACCTAAAAACATATATTGCTTAATTTAAACAGTATATTGCTTATTATTAAATGTCAAACTATTTCATATAATTTCTTACATATACTTAATTAATTCCAAGAATTAAGAATTATTAATAGCAAGGTCTCTGCATGCTCACAAGGAAAAAGGGGAAATGAATTTTTCCAGGTGCTCAAAGATAATGTTGGGTCCTGGGAATCCCATGCAACTTAGTGGGGGATCCCCTCCTCTGGTGGTTCCAGGGAATCCCATGCCTGGGGGATCCCCTCCTCTGTCACCATCCTGCCTCCATCCACAGCATGAGCCACTCAGCATCATCATCAGAGGCTGTGCTGGAAGAGTCCTCCACTGTGGACACCAAGGGGTTAAGGGCACAAAGCCCTCCTAGAAGGGAGAAGGAAGAAGGAATGGGGAGAAGGGGGGTGGTCAAATGAGGAACCGCCCCTTTTCCCAGGGAGGGTGGAGAGTGGGAGTTGCTTTGCTGTTTGATTCCCAGCTGCAGAAGCAGAGCAGAGAAGCAGACCCAGGTGATGCTGAGTGGCTCATGCTGTGGATGGAGGCAGAGGAGGGGATCCCCCAGGCATGGGATTCCCTGGAACCACCAGAGGAGGGGATCCCCCCACTAAGTTGCATGGGATTCCCTAGACCCAACAGACTGGGGGATCCCCTACTCAGTTGCATGGAATTATCTGGAACCACCAGAGGCGGGGATCCCCCCACTCAGTTGCTTGGGATTCCCTAGACCCAACAGACTGGGGGATCCCCTACTCAGTTGCATGGAATTATCTGGAACCACCAGAGGCGGGGATCCCCCCACTCAGTTGCTTGGGATTCCCTAGACCCAACAGACTGGGGGATCCCCTACTCAGTTGCATGGAATTATCTGGAACCACCAGATGCAGGGATCCCCCCACTCAGTTGCATGGGATTCCCTGGAACCAGCAGAGGAGGGGATCCCCCCACTCATTTGCATGGGATTCCATGGAATCACCAGAGGGAGGGAATCCCCCCACCAGCCAGGTTTCTAACAAGTGTGTAAGTGCCTCTGCCCCTCCTCTCAGCAGGAGGGCCCTCTCTTCCACACATGTGTGGAGTTTCCCAGACAGATCCCAGGCACAGGGGGATTGCATGGCAAGCAAGCAGGTGGAGAATGTCATATATACCCCCAGCATGTTCAAAGTGCGAAGAGGGGAGGGGGAAGAAAAAAGAGGGAATGAGAGAGGTTCCCATCCTAATGAGGGGTGTAAAAACAAAGGGAGAGAATGATCAGACCCCCAACCTAGGCTAGCAAGGGGGGTGGGTGGGTATGAAGAATCATAGAATCCTAGAGTTGGAAGGGAACTAAATGGTCATCTAGTCCAACCCCCTGCCTGTAGCAGGAAATCCTCTTAGAGCATCTCCGACATGCTCCACATGCTCATGGAGCCTCTGCTTGAAGATCCCCAGTGAGGGAGAGTCCACCACCCAGTGAGGACTGTGCACGTGGTGGTGCCTGCACAGTCCTTCTGAAGCCAGTCAGCTTAAGAAGTGACTGCGCAGGGGCCACGCATGGCCCCTGTGCAGCCCCGAAAAGGGGCATGCGCGCATCCCCGCACCGGGAAACGCGCGTGCTGGGATCGCCCCTGGATATTTGACCATAATAAATCTGTTAGTTGCAGACTCTATCAGTGAGTGGCAAGTGACAATCCCTATTAGTGACTGGCAGGTGACAATCAAGCTGCCTCTGGTGTGTCGTAGTCAGTGATCTTCTCACTTCAATTGTAAAGCTATCCAAAATGAGTAAAAAACAAACTTCGCTAAAGAACTTCTTTGGAAAGGGAGAAAGATCCAATGATCAAACAGCAACAGAGGCTGCTGCTCCAAAAGTGGCGCATGTTCCTCTTTCGGATAGCACCGTATCTAGACAAATTGATGAAACAGCAGAGGATATTGAGACACTGTTGTTAGAGGCTGTGGGTGGCGCAAGTGGCTAAGACACTGTGCTTGCCCCACAAGACAGGGTGAGCTCCTGTCCTTAGCCCAGCTCTGCGACGCCAATCCAATCGTATCGGCTCTGCCTTTCCATTGGACTAATTCAGTGGCGTGGAGAGGGGGGATCTGCTGCTTGGGTAACAGCCTATCCTCCATAACAATCTAACCCAGGCTTTCATGCAGCGTATGCAGCACCAAGTACGATACCATCGTCTTCCAAGACTGACGGAGGCCTGCTTTTTTTGCTAGAGAATATTAGAGTCACCATGGTATGCAATCCAGGCTGACCAGTCTACTGATGCTTGTTTTTGTGAGATATATTTTTCAGGAGGATGTGCATGAAGATGTTATGTGCTCTTTCCTGGCCAACCCACACCGCTGCTGCAGTACTATCCAAGTCTTTGAATGATGTCATCTACGGATGACGCTTTGCAGCTCAATATCAAGATGAACCTCAACAATCCCCATATGTCCAGTTGGGTAGCCAAAGCGGGCAGTGGTGTGGAAAGTATTGCACAGTGTGTCACGTTGGGGGTCCCTCACATTTGTCGTTGGTGCAATACCCGCAAAGCCGTCAAAACATATGGTTTGTGCTTTTTCCTAAATATTTTTTCTTAATATTTTCCTTGGTGAATTTTTGATTGCCTTCCCTTTTGTGTCCATTTCCATTTGTCTGCAGGGCCCCAGGAAAGTCAGAGCAGCCCATAAAAGGGCCTGGTACCATTTTGGACCCTGGAGCGTATGCCTCCGTTTTGCACCCATTGCCCAGAATGGCTCTGAAGAGGAGGGGCTGCTTGCAACTCCAGGGAGGCTTCCTGCAAAAATCTAGGCGCTTGAGCCTAGGAGCTTCTGCATGCAAAGCAGGTCCTCAACCTGGGGTCAAACCCAAGATCTACCATCACCTGAGACTCCTAGTTGCAACCACCTTCTTACCTGACAGCCCCCCTACACTGAAAGAGAAGTTAAAGCAGAAGAGGAAGTCTGATGCACATAAAGATACCATGTTTTCTCTTCTGCTCTGCCCCAGAGCAGAGTAAATCTACACACAGCAGTGTGTAAATCTACACACCAGGATGTTCTAGTTAAACATCAGGACAAAATTATTGACAGTAAGAGGTGATCTGATGCTGGAACAGATTGCCCAGGGAGGTGGTGGATCCCCTTCACTGGAGAGCTTCAAGCATGGGCTTGATAGATACATGCTCTGGGAGGATCCCCTGCTCCCTGGAGGGGGTTGGACTAGATGACCTTGTGGGACACTTTCAACTTCAATATTCTATGATCTTTAAGTTCCGAGAACAGGAGGATACGACGTTTTGATTATAGTGCGCATTAGATTTGCACTATAAATGCGGTATTTTACATTGGGCTATAATCACCCTGTTACAGAACAAATTTTAATCATTATTTCTCTTTAATGCCTAGGCTGTGCCCTTATTGCTGCCAAGTCACACAAGCGGCCGCTCTGTGTGCCAACTGATATGAGTGCCAGCCTGGCATGATGAATTATTTCACGCAGTCCTTAAACATATACAACAGACGCCGCCTTTCTGAGTCACAGGCTCAGCTCCTGGAGAACTCAGGTCAAGCCCCAGCACTGTGCTGTTCCTTCCTGAGGAGGAGAATTCCATTTGTATAAACTCTTCCCTTTATTCTCCCCATTAAATGTATTTATTTAAGGGATTTAGACCTCGCCTTAATCATGCCAACAAAAATGCCCAGATGTGGCTTACAAAGCAATGTAAGCAGCGCAGCTTTCAATGCTTTTATCCTTTTGTCTTTACAACAACCCTGCGAGGTAGGTGAGGCTGAGAGTGAGTGACTGGCCCAAAGACACCCAGGAAGCCTCAAAGCAGAGGTGGGATTTGAACCGGGATCTTCATTCTCCCTCCTGGATCCCCTCAGTGGAACTTTGTTTTCGTGCATCCCACCCCCACAATTGAACGCAGTTCCATATTTTGCCTGTCATACTGCAAAACACTTGCATTTAAATTTTTTAAGACTGCAATCCTGTGCAAACCTACCCATGAGTAAGCAGAACAGAACACAGCGGGACACTTTGGGGAAACATGCTTAGGCTTGTCCTACAAATGGCACGATGAAACTCCCTATTTTCTCTGCTTTTGCTATTATGCAAACCTAATCCCAAATACACCCCCTGGTATGCGAACAGTTGCAGTTTAGCAGTTCCCAGTACTGAGCCTTGGGCGACATGCCCTGTCCTTCCACATTCAGAATTGGTTTCCCATAATTGTGGGCCGGGGACGGCAAGGCACATTTTATCTGATTCCAAAGCCATTCAGCCAGCAAGTTATATATAAAAGGCATCTTCATCATCATCACTGACTCATCAACACCCAGCCAAAACCGTCAGGCCTAGAAGCGTGAAATTTGGGGAGGGTGTTCCTTCTGTGATGGAGGGAGTCACTAAGAACCAATTTTTGGAAATTCCAACCGGAAGGGGGTGAAATGGGGTGCAACTTGTTTTCTTCCCTATACTTTGCATTGAAGACTCAGTGACGGATGGAAGCTCTGCCCCAACCCCTGGACCTAGACGTGTGAAATTTGGAGAGGGTGTTCCTTCTGTCACATCAAGAATGGATGTGGAGAAATTTAACCTTTAAGGGGCTGAAAAGGGGTGCAACGTATTTTTGTCCTACATTTAACATGGAAGACTATCCAACATCCATCTGATTTGGTGCTCAGTGCCTGGTGCTCTGGGGGGATGTTGTTCAGAGGGAGGAGTTGCATGGGGAGGATGTTGTGCATGGGGGGCTGTTGCGCATGTGGAGGTGATGTGCATGGAGAGGTGATGTGCATGTGCGGATGCTGCACATGGGCAGATGATGCTCATAGGGGGACTGATGCGCATCTGGGGAAGTTGCACATGGGGGTTGATGTGCATGGCAGGGTGATGCGCATGTGGTACGGTGCGCATGGGGGATGGCATATGGGGAAATTTTACTCCCACAACGTGGGTACATTTTCACTGGTATATATATAAAAGAGTCACTGACTGACTGACTCACTCATCAACGCCCTGCCAAAACCAGTGGGCCTAGAAACATGACATTTGGGGTGGGTGTTCCTTCTGTGACTGAGGGGTGCACTAAGAACCGGTTTTCAGAAATTCCAACCAGAAAGGGGTGAAATGGGGTGCAACGTGTTTTCCTCCCTACACTTTATATTGAATCGCTGACTCAGAGATGCTCTGCCCCAATCCCCGGACCTAGAAGCATGAAATTCAGGGAAATGCCTTCTGTCGCATAAACACCCACCAAGAATGAATATGGAGAAATTTAACCCTTAATAGGCTGAAAAGGGGTGCAAAATGTTTTTGTCCTATACTTAACATGGAAGACTGACCAATAGCCAGCCAATTTGGTGCTCACTGCCTGGTGTACTGGGGGAGAAGTTGTTTGGAGGAAGAGGTTGCACTGGGGAGGATGTCGTGCATGGAGGTTGCACATGGGAAGATGCACATGGGGAGATGTTGCGCATGGGGGTCGATGAGCATGGGGGATGTTGAGCATGCGGGAAGTGGCGCAAAGGGGTTGATGCGCTTGGGGGACAGATGCCCATGGAGGGATGTTGACCATGGGTGTTGATGCGCATGGTGGGATGTTGCACTGGGGAGGATGCCGCGCATGGGGGGTTGCGCATGGGAAGATGCGCATGGGGGAAGTGGCACAAGGGGGTTGATGCGCTTGGGGGACTGATGCCCATGGAGGGATGTTGAGCATGGGGGTTGATGCGCATGGTGGGATGTTGCACTGGGGAGGATGCCGCGCATGGGGGGTTGCACATGGGAAGATGTGCATGGGGGACAGATGCGCATGGGGGACAGATGCGCATGGGGGACAGATATGCATGGGGGAAGTGGCTCTTGGGGGACTGATGCCCCTGGAGGGATGTTGAGCATGGAGGTTGATGCGCATGGTGGGATGTTGCGCATGGGGGGTTGATGTGCAAGGGTGGATAAACATGGGGAAGGTTGTGCTTGGGGATTGTTGTGCATGAGGGATTTGCACATGGGAGGCGATGAGCATGGGAATGTTGAACATGGGGATGTTGAAGATGGGGGTGGATGTACAGGGGAATTTTACTCCCGCAACGCAGGTACACTGAATAAAATCATCTCTTGGAGTCTCTTTCTTACAGGAGGGGATTTTCTGTAGTATTTTCTTATAACTAGCTTAAAAGCCGCACTCCAGGGGAGACTTTTAAGCCCGCTCTTGTGCAGGGCTTTTGGGGCCTTCCCCCCAAAACTAAAGGGACATCTAGTCCAGCTTAGAAAGCAGCCATTTTGAAGAAATAACTTTGATTTCCTCAATTCAGTCCATGGAACTTGAAAACCTCACTAGAGGTTTTGTCCGTTATGTTCAAATTTGAATTCTTAACTGTTCCCTCCCCATCTGGCCACAGATCCCAATGCTGGATGGTATGTCAATGTAGAAAAAGTGTGTGGGGGGCTAGAGGACGTGCGTGGAGTTGCGTTGTGGGTGTGGAGTGTGGGGTTGGTTTGTATGTGGGGGTTAATCCTGGGATCATCCCAATTCCAATACATCTATGTTGAGCAGGTGTGGGCAGACCTCGAGGGGTTTAGGATGTGTGTGGGTGTGGGGTGTAGGGTTCGGTTTGTGTGTGGGGGTTAATCCCAGGATCATCCCCATTCCAAAGAGGTATATATGTCTAGGTTGACCAGGTGTGGGCAGACCGAAAGGGGTTTAGGATGTGTGGAGATGTGGGGTTTGGGGTTCGGTTGTGTGTGGGGGTTGATCCCAGGATCATCCCAATTCCAAACAGGTATAATATGTCTTTGTAGACCATAGCTATCTAGCGGAGCTAGAGGGGAACCAGACGGACAGGCAGAATTAGCCTTTTATTAGTATAGATAAATGATAAATAAATAATTAATGATATGTAGTCTAGTTTTAAAATTAATAATAAGTAATATAATGTTGTAGTATTTAATGAATAATAAGTAATAGAGGGTTAAATCAATATATGAATGTTTTTAGCTTTTTATTTTGTCATGTCCTGCATTTTTATTTGCTGTCCTACATTTTGGGGTGCCTTGTCTTCTTTTGCAGTTATGACATCTGATTGCCTTGACTTTGACCAGTCGCCTACTCTCAGACCCACCTACCTCACAGGGTTGTTGTGATGACAAAAGAATAAATGCGTTGTAAGCCACCTTGGGATTTACTTCAGCTCTGAAAGGGCAGGATATAAATCCATTAAATAAACAACAAAAAATGAGTTCAATTGGACATAGGCTGCTATCCTAAAGACACTTTCCTGGGAGTAAAACCCATTAAACACAATGGGTCTTACTTTTGAGTAGACATGGTTAGGATTGTGCCCTTATTCCATATATAGGGTTGCCACCTTGTGCTGCCTCTCCTCGAACCCCATTTGGCTTTTGGTGGCCCATCTGCTCTGTTTCTGAGAGCACAATCCTAATCATGTCTACTCAGAAGTAAGCCCCATTGTGTTCAATGTGTCTTACTACTGAGTAGACCTGCACAGGATTAGGTTGTAACCCTCCCAGATGTTGCAGGTAACCCTTCTGTCCCCACATGCTGTCTTTCTGACCTCGGACACCTTCCTGGTGGTCTGTGGTGTGCTGCATGGTGCTCCTTTTGAAGGCAAAACGTGATGTGATCTGGGCGAGGGTCTAGACAGGGTTACCATATATCAGGACCACAAAAGAGGACAAGGACCCCCAAAATGTAGATCACCCAAGAAAAATTTACTTATTTATGGGATTTATACCCCACCTTTCCCATGCTGTCACAGATGCTCAAGGCAGCTTACAAAGCTTCAGTTCCTCCTCTCCTTTGGTCCTCACAATGACCTTGTGAGGTAGGCAAGGCCGAGAAAGAGTGACTGGTCCAAAGTCACTCAGGAAGCTTCATGCACAAGGGGGGATTTGAACCTGGATCTTCCAAGTCTCAACTCCTGAACCACTACCCCATCCTGGCTCTAAAATGCAAATGTAGGATATGAATGTAGGATATTGCTTTTATGTGCTTAATTCGGGTGCAATCCTAAGAAATTTAGGCTGGCCTAACTCAGATGGCCCATCCATGTGATGGTGTGGAGAAGTTGGCATTAGCCTGTGCATTGGCCTAACCCCTAAGGAGTGGGGCAGAAATGCCTTACAACACTTTTGTGAGCACAGGACTTATGCCAGGGCTTAAGCCAACCTAAGTGGAGGTTAGGATTGCAGCCAATTCTATATTACTTATGAATACATTGAAAACTATAAGTAATTTGTAGTATAATTTAAGAATTAAAGCAGGCTACACGATGCCTGCTCACAAGGAGATGGAGGACATATAGTCATGCTGGTTCTGGGAGATGTATCAATGTGATCATGTTTCTGTACTGCTATGCTTAAATCCCAGCACAGCTTTTGTTCACGTAAATGTTGACTGATGTACAGGCTTCGACACGTAACGCAGATGGGACGGGAACATTAGGGGGCAGTTAAATGCCGGCTCCCACCCACACACCCCACAACCACCACCTCCCTCTCCTCCGGGAAATCAGGCTCCATGACTCGAAAGACTTGGGCTTTGAGTCAAGTCACGAGGTGTGTGACTCAAGGCATGAGTCACCAGGGCCGGGACTAAAGACTTGTGTCAAGTCAGAAGGGCTGTGACTCAAGGCTCGATTCGAGACTTGGACTGGGTGACTTGAGCAGCTCTCCGGAAAGAACACATTTGGGGCCTTTTGGAACTGCTCGGCACCGAGAAAGGTAAAGCTGGAACTGAGAGGCAGCTCTGAGCAGTGCTGCGGCCAGCCTCACCAAAGCCTTTCTTCCCCCTCCTTTCTTCCATCCTTCCTTCCCTCCCTCCCTCTCTTTCAGCCCAGCCAAGCTCCCGCCCACCCAGCAGCTCTTTGCTGGAGCAGGAACTGGGCGTTTCTGGTGTGCAGCATATTGGGGGGGGGGGCAGAGGAGAAATCACAGGGGCAACTCCAGTGACCCTCTTTCGTTGCATTTGAAGCTTGGCTGCTGCTTGCTGTTGCTGCTGTGCTCATCCTCATAGTGTGGCACAAAGATCTCCAGCTTTGGGGTTCTGCCTGGAGCATAGGGGGACCCTACGCTCACCTTGGAGGGCCTAGCAAGGCACTGTGGTTCCCCCCGACGGCCCCCCCCGACGGCTGCTTTGAGACGCCAAGCTGCTGCTTGCCTGGTTGCTGTTGTTGCTGTGCTCATTCTCATGGTGTGGCACAAGGATCTCCAGCTTTGGGGTTCTGCCTGGAGCCTAGGGGGTCCTAAGCCCTCCTAGGAGGGCACAGCACTTCACCACACTGCCCCCCTTTCACAGCATTCAAAGCTCGACTGCCGGGAGACCTAGTTGCTGTTGTTGCTGTGCTCATCCTCAAAGTTTGGCACAAGGATTACCAGCTGTGGGGTTCTGCCTGGAGCATAGGGGGACCTTATGCCCACCTAGTAGAGACTAGGGGGGCCCTGTGCTTCTCCCGACTGCCCCCCAACCCCCCTGCTGCATTCAAAATTTGGCTGCCAAGAGACGCCAGGCTGCTGCTTGCCTGCTTGCTGTTGCTACTGTGCTCATCCCCGTAATGTGGCACAAAGATCTCCAGCTTCAAGGTTATGCCTGGAGCATATGGGGACCCAGTGACCCTACAAGGACCCTAGTAGGGCACTGTGCTTCCCCTGACTGCTCCCCTTTTCTTGCATTCAAAATGTGGCTTGCCCGTCAGGCTCCTGTGTGCCTGGTTGCTGCTGCTGCTGTGCTCGTCCTCATAGTGTGGCACACATATTTTGTAATGTGGCACAAAGATCTCCAGCTTCGGCGTTGTGCCTGGAGCACGGGGAACCCTATGCCCACTTAGGAGGGCCTAAGTGGGTCCTGAGTTTCTCCTCTTCCACTGCATTCAAAGCTTAGCTTCCTGATCTGTGCTTTCTGAACAACACCTGCTCCTGTGCTTCTCCCCTTAACGTGGCACAAAGATCTCCAGCTTTGTGCCAGACCAGGAGCACAGGCCTGCCCCCCCCCCGACTGCCCCCTTTCCATTCTTTCCCATTGGAGGGTGGTGGTTGTGATCTCTGTGCAATGCCAGCCAGAATGCAGGCATGTTCTGGGTGGTGAGCACCACTCTCAAGGTGGCGCACACCCTCTGATGGTGGGGGAACTGGCCCAGCTCCCACTGGGGGTGGAAGTGGGGGTGAGGATCACAAAATGTCTTTCCAGGTAGCCAAACAGAGAAAGACAGGGATGGGCACCCGACTCGGGTGACTCATCCTTGCGTCATGCTTGAGTCACATCCCTCAAAGACGCACTCTCCACTCGAGTCACGTCCTTCGATGATTCACATTCTATTCATGACTTGTGGGGAGTGGGCAAGGAAGCACAAACAACATCCCTGGTGGTGTGTGTGTGTTGGGGGTCCTCTCATCACTTGCATCACTCCATATATTTTTGGGGTTGCTTTAAATGCCTGCAATTCATAGCATTTTTTGTCCTTGCTAAAACCATAAGTCTCGGAGATGCTTTTGCTAATATCACCCATTTTACTAGTATCACTAATATCACCCAATATCTTCCCCCAACCCATTAAGCGTGGAGGGAAACTTTAATTTCCTCCTTTTCCTAGTTAATGGGAAGCATGTAGCCTTCTTGTAATGAACACATTACATGTAATAAATTATTTGTAATGATTTTAAATTAAATAGTAAGCAATAACAGTGTTTAAATTGGGCACATGAAATCAATATACAGTATATGAGTGTTTTTAGCTTTTGTTTTGTCATGTCCTACATTTTTCTTGAGTGTCCTACATTTTGGAGGGCCTTGTCCTCTTTTTTGGTTATGGCATGTGGTTACCCTGTGAGAACAGGCTGCAAGAGAGGGGGGGACATTAGTTCATTGAACCCAAAGAAGACTGGTCCCCCCCGCACATGAACACCCTCTCTCTAACACGCACACACACACAAACACTTGTGTAAGCTGTGAAAGCTTGGGTGGCTTTGAAAAGGAATGAGACAAAAGGGGACATCCACTCAAGTGTCACGGCTATTAGAAAGAAAATATTTCTTTACCGAGTAAGTCTTTAGTCTGTGGAACTCCTTGCCACAGGATGTGGTGATGGCATTTGCGTTACAAGCTGAGATGGGTATGTGCAACCTCCAGATTTTAGAAGAAGGCTTCTTTAGGATGGCAGGTGCAAGGAGAAGGCATCAGGATGCAGGATCAAAATGTAAGACATCCATTTAAAATGTAGGACACAACAAAATAAAGGCAAAAACCAGTCTTATATATTGTTTTCACGTTGTTAATTTAAACACGATTGGCACAAAACTAACCATGTCTACTCAAAAGTAAGCCCCATTGTTTTTAGTGTGCTTAGGAAAGTGTGTTTAGGATTGCAGCCTGTATTATTATTAGGACTATATTATATTATTCAGAATAATATAAACATTATGTTAATAATATAAACACTATGTAAACAATAATATATACAATATGTTGTTATTATTGCATTACTTGTTATTAATTCATCACATTGTGCCTGACTGTAAGGCTGCGATCGTAAACACACTCTCCTGGGAGTAAGATCCATTAAACATAATGGGTCTTACTTCCGAGTAAACATGGATAGGATTGTTCTCTAAATCAAGAGCTTATACTGGCCCAGTGTCTGATTCTTTCGGCTGGATGGACGTGGACATTAATATCTGATTTACCATAAGGCCATGTATTGTATGCCATACAATCAATCAATCAATCAATCAATCAATCAATACTTATTAAATTTAAAACTGTTACATATAATTTATTATATATTTTGTGCAATCCTAAGCATGTCTACTCCAAAGTCAGTTCCATTGTGTTCAATAGTACTGAGAGCACAATCCTAACCATGAGAGCACAGTCCTAACCTACTCAAAAGTAAGTTCCATTGTGTTCAATGGGTCTTACTCCCAGGAAAGTGTCTTTAAGATTGCAGCCTTACTCCCAGGAAAGTGTGGTTAGGATTGCAGCCTAAAGAGACTTATAATAGGGATTACTTCTGAGTAGACAGTCATAGGATTGCACCCATAATTTATTAATTACAAGAATATATACTGCCTGCTCACAAGGAAATGGAGGACAATGAAGGATTTTTTTTACAATGTTAAAAAATAGGACATGTCCAGGAACAAGAGGACATATGATCACCTTTCCCAAAAGAAACTTTGTACCCTTTGATGATATTCCTCTGGGAGGCTCTGCAGGAGCAGGACCTTTCTCCAGGAAAGGATGGCTAGGATTGCAGCCCTGGGCTGCACTTTCCTGGGAGTAAGCCCAGTTGAACCCAATGGATCTGGCTTGTGAGTAGACCTGCATTGTTGAGTGGGGGGCTGGGCTTGTGCTCACAATGGGAGGGTCAGTCAGTCCCTCCCCCTCCCCCTCCCCCTCCCCCTCCCCTGCACAGCTCAGCAGCCTGGATAGGACTCCATACAGGGCTCCTTCCAGTGGGAGGGGGCTTTTGAAGGGGGAGGAGCTCCTGCTGCTGTAGCTGCATCAGTCTGCCTGCCCCCTCCATGCTGGGGGTCCCTCCCACTCAGCCCTTGCAGATCAGGCAGGAGAGGCTGCAGCTGGCAAGATCTTCCTAGGCAGGCAGGGAGGAAGGAAGGTAAGTGGTTCCTCCACCCTCTTTTCACCACCAATTTGCTGGGATCAGGTTGGGATCCCCCCATCCTGGAGGGCTGGCAGAGAGGGGCTGTCCCAAGGGGTTGGGGAGTCTGCTTAGAACCCTCCCCCCAGCACCCACCCCTGGCTGGGGCTCAAACTGTGGAATCTGGAGGTGAAGTGGGGGGTGCTACTGAAACGATGGCTTTGTGTGTTGGTTTGCTGACTGCAAATAAGATTCCTTTGGAAGCACCAGCAGGCAGTGGAGTAGCTAGAGGGGGTGCAATGCACTAAGTTTTGCAGGAATCATCCCCACAGCACTACATTTTGCAGGGTCCAGAACATCACCACTTAGTAAAGTACTAAGTTTTGCAAGGTGTGCAAGCAGACCCCTTTCTTCAGATCTGCACCAGGTGATGGGGGCAAAACAGGCATTTGTGTCTTTGCACACACCGCTCTGAACGGCTCCAGTGGTAAGGCCGTGGTAAGGCTTCCTGCAAAACATAGAGCTTTGCACCCCCGTTAACTATCCCACTAGCTCGGTGGGATCAGTTGTCATAACCGTAAGAGAGGGTAAGGCACCCAAAAATGTTATGTCCTAAGAAACATGTAGGACATAACAATAAAAACTCCTATATTTATTCCATGTGCTTAATATATATTAATGTTTAAAATAATATTATACGGTATTATAAACAGTACTAATAATATTATACAGTATTAATATACTGTATTTACTCAAACCTAACGCTCACCTTTTCCAGCCAAATTTAGTCTCCAAAATCAGGGTGTGCATTTGATTCAATGGTTGATTAGATTAGGGTTAGTACAACATTTTTATTATAAGTATAGGGTGCGCATTAGATTTGATGGTGCATTAGATTTGAGTAAATATGATATATTAAGCTCTAATATATAATAATATAATATATATTAAGCTCTATTGATGTTTAGTTGTTAAGCTGTGTCTGACTCTTTGTGACCCCTTGGACTGCAGCATGCCAGGCCACCTGAAACACAATATTACTTATTATTAAAATTAAAATTATATTACATATCATTTATTATATATGATTTATTAATTTCAAGAAGACGATGGATACAGAAGTATCCAGATTTTCCAGATTGCAAATGAGATTTTTTTTTTTTGAAGCACCAACAGGTGCAATGATCACTATGGAGGATAACTGATTCCTGTGTGGTTTGTAGGGAACGCTGCTGTCTTTGTCGGATCATCCATCCAGGGATGAAAATGGAGGAGCACGAACCCAGCGGCCCTTCCTTAGGGTCAGAAGGAGCAGGAAAAATCCCTCATCTGCTCTGCGTCGAGAGTCTCGGGGAATTCTCGCAAAAGAAGCCAGAAGAACAAATTAAGAAGGAACCAGACGAGGGGTCCCTTCAGCAATGGGAAGCCCAGTGGCAGGAGTTCCTCAGGTCGGTGGAATCGGCTCATTTAGTACGGGAAACCCCACGGTTGCCAGAGAAGCCCTCCCCGTGGGACGACGCCAAGGCCTTCCTGGCCTCCTTTGAGCAAGTGGCTGAGGCCTGCCGGTGGCCCAAAGAAGAGTGGGTGGCCCGACTCCTGCCGGCCCTCGGGGAAGAAGCCAAGCCTTTGAGCAGCTTGGCTCCCAGAGACCGAGAAGATTACGGGAAGGTGAAGGCAGCCATCTTGCGGGGTGACGCACTGATCCGGGAGAAGAAACGCCAGCACTTCAGGCACTTGTGCTACCAGGAGGCTGAAGGGCCAAGAGGGACATACAACCGACTCCACAAACTTTGCTGTGGGTGGCTGAAGGTTGAAAGAAACTCAAAGGAACAGATTCTGGAGCAGCTAATCCTGGAGCAGTTCCTGACCGTCCTGCCGCCAGAGGTGCAAGCCTGGGTGAGGAACTGTGGTCCAGAAACCTGTTCCCAGGCTGTGGATCTGGCTGAGGATTTCCTGCGGAGACAGCGGAGGGACCTGAGACAGGAAGTCCAGGTGAGGTGGTTTCACCTATTTTTCTTCCATGCCACATGGTCAGGATGAGGAATTGTTGACTGTCTATCTCCCCGTCTCAACGGTGGAGACCTGTAGGCTATGATGGGTTGAGCCTCTTGCTTCCTCTTCTAGATTGCTAACCAAAGCTTTTGGTTCTCTTTATACTCCGCATCCTGTCTCACAAAAAAGATGTTCTGATATTGTTCTAGATCTACTATCTTCTGTTGGGTCAGCTCCATGCAGCACAAGCTGTTGTGGTTTTGTAGATAGCCTGTGGGTACAGTCCTAAGCACCTGATGGCCATCATTACTGCAGTGGCATGGGGAGGCCAGCGCATATCTGTGCACGGACCTAACTCCCCAAGGGGTTGCGCAGGCCAAGGGTTAGGATGGCACTGTGGGTTCTAAAGGAAGGACCTTGGAAGTGCATACTGTGGGGTCCTTGGCACCTGCTGTCTTGAGATCTGTGGATTCCAGCAATGCTTGCCCACATCTTTCCACGCTTCAGTCCAGGCACCATTAGAAGCAACTTCCACATCTGGTCACACCTGGGAAGTTTGCTGAGGGTTCACTCCATTAGCCTTCCTGGAGCTCAGGATACCTTCCAGATGTGACCAGATGTCACATCTGGTGATGTTCTGAAGCACACACCGTGGTCTGTGGGCTGGTGCAACCTCCAGATGAGTGGGGTCACCTCTGGATAAGTGGTATCAAGCTCCTTAGCTTGCGGAATTAGATATCTACTGGGTGGTGTGTTTGGAACTAGTTCCCCATGAATACCAAGGGACAACTATTCTTAAAAAACCTCAATCCTGCCTTTGGTCCCATTTCTGAAAATGGGGTGGGAGACAGAATTAAATCCTCCACAACTCTGTTACGCTGTCCTGAATCAGTTTCTCCCACTTGTCGCAGGTGCCTTTTAAGGAGATGGTTGTGAATTTTGCTCAGGCAGGCCAGACTCCACCTGTCCTTGAACAGGTGCCGCCATGCATAGAAATCAAGCAGGAAAATGTGGACGGGGATGCTGGCTTGTCAGGTAAGGAAGTCAATGCCATTTTGTATCTGAGTGGGAATGTTCTGGAATGCTCCTAAGGGCTTAGCCATGGTTCCTGTTCCTTAAAGTAGCTGTTTTCTCCTTGGGATCCCACAGACTCCTTGATGCAAGGAAGAGAGGAGACATTCAGAGCAGTGGAGTAGTAGGGTGCTGGTGCTCAGTGGTAAAAGACACTGTGCTTGTCAGCATGAAAGTCAGCAGGTTGGTCCTTCAAGACCCACACGACAGTGTGGTCCCAGCTCCTACCAACCTAGCAGTTCAAAATCATGGAAATGCAGGTAGATATATAGATACCACTTCAGAGGGAAGGTAACAGCATTCCATGTACTTTTGGAATTTTGTTGTGCCAGCCACATGACCTCAGCGACATCTTTGGACAGCGCTGGATCTTCTGCTTTGTAATGGTGATGACCATCACCCTTAGAGTTGGTCACTAGTTGTAGGTGCTTTCGAACTGCCAGGTTGGTAAGAGCTGGGCAAAGGATGGGAGCTCACTCCATGTTGTACCACCCGAGTATTGATCCCCAGCCTGCCAGTTGGCAGACCTGGCATCTTAGTAACCCCTGAGCCATTATAGCCCTATCGTGACATCACAGTAACTCAGTTATTGACCAGAGCCACTTCGTGGCTCCTTCATAGAGCCAAATAGGCTCCTCAAGAAATCAGAAATCTGTATTTAAAGATTTAAAATCTGCTGCTCAGTATAGATGTTATCTGATGCCAAAGGTACGGGAGAACACTATATTCTGGGTTCCATCCTTTATACTGCTAAGGTTCCCAAACTCTGCACTGAGCACACTGCAGCAATGCAGTGCAGATAGGGCACAATGGGATGTCCCCAGCATCCTCTTCCTCCTGATCCAAGGTGGCGGCATCTTGGAGAGCCGGGAAGGCCACTACGAAAGAAAGGCACCATGGCAAGAGTAAGTTTGGAAACTGCTGCTTTATACCTTTGGCGAGGGCAGCAGTTTATTCAGTCTCTTCACGGGGATCCCCTTGAAGACTATTTGGAAACGACAGTTAGTGTATAACATGGTGCTGTCGGGCTGCTGCTCCAGCAGCTGCACTGGCTGCCCATTCATTTCCAGGCCCAATCCAAGGTGATGGTTTTGACCTTTAAAGCCCTATACAACTTGGTGCCAGGATATCTGAGAGACCATACAATCTGTCCCATCATTTCCAGTTATTGGAGAGGACCCTTGCAAGGGTGTTGTCACTGATGGAGGTGAGAAGGGTGGCAGCGAGGAGTAGAGCCTTCTTCGTAGTGGCACAGGTTTTATGGAATTCCCTTCCTCTTAGGTTTTCTAGTGGGGTCTAATGACACTTCTTTTAATTCACATTCTGGTTTGGGGATTTTAATATGGGGTTTTTATGCTAGAGCACAGGCCTAACTAAAAAATAAGCCCCATTGTGTTCAATGGGTCTTACTTCCAGGAACCTGTCTTTAGGATTGCAGTCTTAGTGCTTTAACCATCATTTTACCACTTGCCGCTGGATTTTAATCCTACTGTGGGCTTTATGAGCTTTAAAAAAATTTCTTATGACATTTTAACATTTTTTGTGTAGTTTTTGTATTTGTTATGCATACTATTTGATAATTTTTTTAGAAGCCGCTTTGGGTTGCCTGGGAGAGAAATTGCGGTAAAAATCCTGTAAATAAAATAAATGGTTCTCCCCTACTCTTACTTCCTATCACTCAGTCTGGAGTTACCCTGAAGTAGATTTTTCCACTCTGCCCCCAATGTCTGGCTTTTAGATGATATTATTTGGTCCTTTAGATAATGTGCTATAGTGTCTTTGTATTGATGGGCCAGCTAGCAAGGAAAGTTCTGCCTTTAAATAATATGGTCCTAGGGCAACTGTCAGGGACCTTGACTGACTGTGAATAACCCTCATGAAGTGTGGATAGGATTGCAACCTCAGTTTATAGGATGGCCAGGTCAAGGAAGCAAAAATACTTCACCAGTCACTAGCCACGTAAGAACTACAGCGGTCCTGCTTTATCCTCACGTCTGGCACCCACTGATTTGACTATCCACAGACAGCCTTGCAGGTTGGGCGAACTGGGCTAAATATATATTTGGCTATGCATTTTATTGGGTTACCTTGGGCCAGTCTACCTTGTGGGGTGGTTGCGGGGACAAGATGGGCAGAATCATTTACAAGCTCTTTAGAACAGGTCTGAGCTAAATGTGGAACAACTAAGAATAAACTCTGTCCCCTTTTGGAGCTAATCAAGTTTCTTTCTTTATTCTAGAGAAGAGGACAACTGACGGGGTTCCACTTGGACTGTCATCAGCAAGAAGCGACCAGGAGGTGCTGAAGGAGACCTTTTGGAAAGGACCAAAGAGGCACGAGGGAGACGACATGAAGAAGGGGAGAGTTGAATCCATTCCTTGTCAGTCTGGGGGCTTCTCTGAAATCCCAGTCCAACAAGATAATCAAATGGGAGAAAAAATGGACACATTTCTTAGTACTCCTTGCAGAATCCGCACTGAGGAGCAAGCAAGTGAAAGCATCAGATTGGAGATGAGCATCATTGACAACAGAAGTCTTGCTGAATGTCATGCAGCCCAAAAGGCGGAGAACCGTTGTAAATATTTGGTGTGTGGAAAAAGCTTAAGCTCTCATGGTACTTTCCACGAAGCAGTCCACACTGGCCAGGAAACCTGCAAATACTTGGAATGCGGAAAGACCTGCAACATGAGCTCAAACCCTACGAAAGCAGAAAAACGGCACAAGTGCCCGGAGTGCGGCAAGAGCTTTGGGCAGAGCACGCACCTGACTTTACACAGAAGAATTCACACCGGGGAGAAGCCCTACGAGTGTGTGCTGTGCGGAAAGACGTTCAGTCGGAAGGGCTCTCTGACCTCGCATCACCGAATGCACACCGGTGAGAAACCGTATCCGTGCGTGGAATGCGGACGGAGTTTCAGCTTCAGCTCCAATCTCATTAGGCATCGAAGAACCCACCTTAGAAAGAAGCCGCAGCAATATTTGCACAGCGGGAAGAGTGCCCATCAAAGCCCACACCTCCTTTCTCATCAGAGGATTCATACCGGGGAGAGCCCTGCAAAGGTGCAGAGTGTGGAAAGGGTTGCCAGCAGACAACAGGCCTCACTTGCCAGGAAGGAAGTCGCCTGGAGGGAAGATGCAGAAATGCATGAAGAGCCAGAAGTGCTTCCATCAGATCAAATATGTTACGTGATAAAAAATGAACTTATAGAGTCCCCAATTGCGCAGTCTTAGTAGCTGCCTTTATGTTTCATTGATACATCCACCCTTCTTTTCCCCTTTTGTACAATCTGAAAACTTTCCCTTCTTTTTTTCCCCGCTTCCAAATAAACGGTTTTGGAGTCTTCTGCCATTTTTTGTACATATGGTGCTCACTAGAAAAGAAACTAATGGGGCAATCCTGTGTATATTTAGAGGTCAGTCTACCTACACTGAGTGGAGCTTATGTCAAGGAGAACTTCAAGGGGTAGAGTGTGGGAACCTCATCTTAACATCACAGGTTCTATTAAAATTGTTGAACTTATTGCAGCAAAAGATAGTCAGTTGACTAACAGCCTGATTCGAAGGACTTACCACCAGCGCTCTGCCCTTGCTGGGTGTCACAAATGTGCTTGATGGACTTCCCAGCAGCAGAGAAGTGGATGGGATTGTGGAAGAAGTGGGAAGGAGGCATGTTGGGGCAGGGAGAGAGTGTGGTGGGAGGAGGTTGTATCCAGCAGAGCTCAACTCTGACACATCCCATGTCATGATTTCTGAGCCCCAGCAGCATGGACTCTCTTCAATGCATCCTTTTCTCTACCCATCACCTTGGATAAATTATTGGTGGGGGGAACAAACTTCCCCCACTTGGAATGACTCCGAGGCATACCTGCTTGTATGCAGCAGTGAAGCTCCCAGCAAAACTTAGCACACTGCACCCCTTTAACTCACTGGATGATATGATATCATCATGTCATATTCTAGGAACCTCCTAAGGATGCAAATGCATAAATTGGAGTTAAAAGCTTTTTTTCAAACCTCAAACCCCATCAGCTTCTGAGTCCTCTGGTGTGATTCTCATGAAGTTTGCAGTTCACTATAATCCCAAGATGGAATTGCACAGCCTCCCCAGATGTTGGGTTGAATCCCGGGTGTGTACTCGGGATTCTGGGAAAGAGGGTCCTGCTGCTACTAATGCACATTTGTCCTAACAAGTCCCAATCATTGATTCCACCAGAAAGTGAATCCAATCAAAGAAGAGCTTTTACCACCCTGGCATCTCATAATGAAGATGGACACCAAGTGGGGTCCCGCCTAGCAAGGAAAGATTTCCACACAAAAGGTGTGGCAGATCTTGCACTCACTGTGCAGACAGTGCCAGTTTCAGTTCTTGGCATCCATTTGTTTAGATGTGTTTGCCGAGAACTGCACGGGGCACCTTTGATCGATGCTTCAGTCGAGGGACACCATGATGGGCACGAGGGCTACAGGCAGCTTCTCAAACTTCTGGTGGAATGACTGTAGGTAATACACTGACATTTTCCCCACACCCCAGATTGAAGAATCCATTCATTTCCCCAGGATAACTTCATTCAGAGTTTGTATAATAAATCCGTATATTCCAGTCAACCTGCAACATCTTAAAGCACAACACTTATTCTCTTACTCCCCCTCTTGTCCCATTTCCTATAATACTGGAGAGGAATATTGTTCTGCTGTCTCTCACCCCTTAAAGAAAATCCACCCGTTATCAGATCAGCTGCAAGACTTGTTTCTTGCTTGTTTCAGCGCACTTCGTCCCCTAATGCAGGGTGAGCAGGTCCCGTGTAGCGTTGCCATAATTATCTTCCACAAAATTGGGACAGGACCCTCTGTTCCATTTGCCGGTATATGAACACAATCCCCCCAAATCAGGATTGTCCTTGTTTTTCTGGACGTATGGAAGACAAAGTGCCTCTACCTTTGGCCATTGTGTAGAACTAGGAATCTTGACAGGTCCTGCCAAATTCCCTTTTCTATGCAAAGATTAAAAATAGAGGCAGTGGAGTACCTGGGTGGGGGCAGAGCAGTCAGTCTTGGAGGGAGTTCCCAGGAAGGCCATTCCATACAGAGAAGGCTTGCCTACTCCTTTCACCTGGCACAGCGGCAGCTTTTGAAGTGGCATTTCTTTAGCAGACCTAAGAGGGCAGACATGGTTGTAGGGGAAAAGGCTGACTTTTAGGTACCCTGGCCCAGGTTGGTGCACATGTTTAAACCGGGCAAATGTATTTCTAGCAACGTTAGTTACCTGATTTTCAAAGGGAGAGCTGAGAGTCCAGGAAAACTTTCAGGTGCCATCTCAAATCAGTGCCTCATTGACTTTCAGGACAATCAGTCTCTAATCTGAGTTAGAAAACCCCACTTTTTGTTACATAGGGCAGTTGTGTTTTCCTTATTTTCTGGCCATAACCTTAGGTGGAATACAGATCTTTCAATCCAGATCATAGGGGCACAATCCAGGGGCACAATCAATAGGGGCACAATCCAGACTAACTACGGGTCCTTGCTCTGGTGTAAGAACAATTTGCTCTGGATTGCAACATGAATTTCCCATAGGTTTTCAGTAGGTGGTGCCGTAACTATGGGTGCACGTAATGTCTCTTCTTGCTCCCGTAGTTACTCTGGATTGTAGGGTCATAGATTGTTTGGTTTGTTTCTTTACTTTCTGCACTAAAGTACACATCAAATGATATGTAACATGATTTTATTCTACGAAAAGGCAGGGGCAGGATCAGGGGGTGCCTCCATCCATTCAATGCTTCCTCCGGCCCTTCACTTTTAACAGCCTGTTTGGGCCCACCTTATGACTGGAGCTGCATTCCTCTCATCCAGAACAGAAAAAGAGGACAAGGCTCCCCAAAATGTAGAACACAACAAAATAAAAGCTAAAGACAATCATGCATATTGCTTGCTTGTGGTTAATTTAAACCAGGGTGACCATATCTCATAATCTAAAAAGAGAAGCCACCCCCAAAATGTACAACATCCAAGAAAAATATAGGACATGAGAAAATAAAAAGTTACAATATCCATATCGAGGTTTCATGTGGTTAATTTAAGCATTATACTTCTTATATTCATGTACAGTATATTGCTGTTCATATTCATATTATACTTAACATTCATATTGCTTTCATATGCCTACATTTAAACACAATCCTAAGCATGTCAAGTCCCATTGTGTTCAATACTTACTTACTTACTGTGTTCAGTACTTACTCCCAGGAAAGTTTGGTTAGAATTGCAGCCTATATTAGATTCAAAACTATTCCATATAATTTATTAACTACAAGAAAGCTTCATGCTGCCTGTTCACAAGGTAAAGGAGGAAAATTAAGATTTTTTTCCCCCAGGACATGTCCAGAAAAAGAGGACGTGTCCAGAAAAGAGAGGACATTTGATCACCTTGAGTGATGCTCCCTGAAAATCAAGCAGTACATGGGAAGAGGGATCCCCCTCCTGGCTGGTCCAGACCTGGCATCCTTTGTATAGGACTATGGGCTGGCTGGCACTGCCAGGGTTAACAAGAGATGCAAGTGGAGGGGGGAGAGAAGAAGGAGGGGGCCTCTTCCTGTCCTTCCCACTTCCCTTCCACCCCTTCAACAGTCAGCAGCACCTCTGGTGAGTCTGCAGCCCAGATTTTTTTTTTTTTTGGGGGGGGGGGGGGTTTGAATAGAGAAGGAATGGGAATCTTCATTGTGGCAGCCCCCCTTTGCATAGTGCATGTGGGGTCTGCTTTGTGGGTGAGGCTGCTTCTCCCACCTGGGTTGGTATCTCTAGGGAGGGGGTCTGGATGGATGGGGGTTGACAGAAGGGCAAGTGGCAAGTGGGCAAGCAGAGGGTTGAGCCTCTGCAAAGAACAGCAGGGGGTGGAGGATGCCCTGGGGAGCAACACTGTAGCCCTGCAGCTCTTTCTCTGCTGACAACTGAAGGTCTGCCTGGGTGTTGCATGTTGTGAATGCAGATCTCTCCATTAACAGTTAGATGGTTTCATCTAAGGGGCTTCCGGACATCTGTGATCCAAAAGAATCAGATCAAAAGAGCCTCTGCAACCACAGAGACGGCATAGCCACATTTCAGCCACATGCTTGCCTCCAATGAAACACACGCACACACACAGATATTTTGTCTGTCCTAAACCTATGTTCAATTTTAGAATTCAATGTTGGGAGGATTAGGACAGACAAAATATTTCTTGACCCAGCATGTAGTTGATCTGTGGAACTCCCTGTCACAGGATGTATCTGGCCTCAATGCCTTAACAAAAGGATTGGACAAATCCCTTGGGAAGTACCATCACAGGTTGCAAGCCATGTTGATGCAGAGGTAGATTTAGATGTAGATGCCAGATGCACATATGGTGTCATATGTGCTCCTCCAGGCATCTGGTGGGCCTCTGTGTGATACAGGAATCTGGACTAGATGGGCCTTTGGCCTGATCCAGCGGAGGCGCTTATGTTCTCCTTCTTAGTTTTTAATAGAGTACAGCTGTTTATTGTTTGGTACCAAAGGAAGGTAGATGGAGCTCTATCTCCAAAGCATGTACAGAGTAGCAAGTCTCTTAATTTATACCATCCAAATAGTAGGTGATTCATTATCGAATACAGTCCATATCTTCACATCACCCTTTTGCCAGGAATCTGAGTAGGTCTGCTTGGCCTGAGAGGTGCAAGATAATATAGGAGGGGCTTCTCAGCAGAGCAAGGAGGCCTTTGATCTGTTCTGTAAATTGACTTTTGATGCCCCTATGCCTGGGTGACCAGTAGCTTTTAAACAGGGCATAATCCTGTGGGTGGCGCAAGTGGCTAAGACACTGTGCTTGTTAACCAGCAGGCCAGGGTTCAAGACCCAGGTCGGCCCCACAAGACAGGGTGAGCTCCTGTCCTTAGCCCAGCTCTGCAACACCACCTGGATCCAATTGTATTGGCTCTGCCTTTCCATTGGACTAATTCAGTGGCATGGAGAGGGGGGATTGGCTGTTACCCAACAGCCTATCCTCCATAACAATCCAACCCAAGCTTTTGTGCTTCGCATGCAGCGTATGCAGCGCAGAGCACGATGCCATAGTCTTTCAAGACTGACGGAGGCCTGCAATCCTGGCTATAGTTCTTTAATGACTTTAGTAAAGACTATATTATTTAATGGACCTTGTTATCTTGGCATCACCAACTAACCCTACAATCCAGAGTAATTACGGGAGCAATTACATGTACCGATAGTTACTGCACCACCTAGTGAAAACTTATGGGAAATCCATATTGCAATCCAGAGCCAATTGTTCTTACACTGGAGCAAGGACTCCCTGTAGTTACTCTGAATTGCAAGTATGTCAGAAGTATGGGGGCTGCAGTCACAACTTGCATTGTCTTTTTTTGGGGGGGGACGGACAGATGGATACTTGTATTCCTCTCCTCTTGCAATCAAAGAATGTGCTGAGCAGTTTTAGAAGTTTTCAGGCTCAGGCATGCACTACAAAATATAGTTTGGGTAGTACAGCCTAATAGTAAAATAGAAACTGTAAACAGCAAAATACATCTATCGGAGTGGGTTAAAACTGCACAAACTATAGTGGAAGAAAGCCTTCTTTATACTTTTTGAAGGTCCATGTGCAGAATATTGGTCAGCTCAACTCCAGCCACTTCCTTGCTGAAGCAGACACCATAACGGGGCAGAAAGCGGAGGCAGAGACAATAGATTCCCCTGTTTCCCTCTCTCAGGATCCTGCCTCAGAGTATGGATATCCATATCATTATTCTGCCTCTCATCCCCCTCATTCCACTGCAAGGTCAGCCAAGGTGGGGGGACTTGCCGCATCTCACGGAAGGCAGTTATGTGCAATAATGATGCGCTGTGGGAAGAAGGACTTGATGAGGTCTCCTTGAACTCTGTCAACTGGCAGAAGATCAGAACCAGAGCCTGGAAGAAAGGAGGAAATGGAAAAGTACATGAATTGGAGGAATAAAGTCTCCGCCACTCTTTCTCTCCCACAGGCAGTAAAGTGGTGTCCATGTCGTGTTCTGGATTGCCGTCTCCGTGGGCTGGAGAAGAAGTAGCTGCTGCGATGTCTGCTCAGGTAGGTGGCAAGGGACCAGGGAAGTCTCCAGGAAGGGGCCTCCCTCTTGGTACTGCTGTCTTCCTTTCTTGTGGCTTCTGGTGGTGCAGGATGTCAGGGACGCCCACTCAGAAGACCCTGAGCTCCATGCATCTCTTATGGGTTAAGAGTCCACTCAACCACTATGTGCTGATGACCAGCTTCCAGGACTCCATTGGTGAGGAATGCCCATGTGAAAAGTGTGAGCTTGCACTGTTTAAGTATAGCTTATTTCCCAAATAGGAATGAGGGGATGTCTTGCTCTACCCACCTGGGCGCATATGCTCTCCTCCTATGTGCTGCTCACATGTGCTTCCAGCCCAGAGTAAAGCCTGGGCTTCTCTGTTCAGGTGAGAGCCTTCCTCACCTGATAGTGCCCTACACTATCGCTTAAGCAGGGTGTTGTGGACCTGCTGCAGTTGCAAGTGGGCAAGCAGAGGATAAGCTTTGGTTTTGACCAAGTTTTAGGACATGTCAGCAGTTACAGTCATAGGTACAGTCTCCCTTTCCCCTCTCCCTTTCTCCCATGGCTCTGGAGATTCTCTATCAGCCAATGTCCAAGCTTCAGCCAGCCCTTTCTCATCCCTGGTCCATACCTTATAATCTCCAGGTGTTGGCTCCAGTCTTGGTTCCACCACCCCATTCTCTGTATGGTTCTTCCACCTCCTCTTTCAGGGGACAGGAAGGCTCCTGCAGGTACTTGCAACAGGTGCTGGCCTTTCTGTGCGGCCAGCTTTGCTCTGCTCAAGTGTTCAGTAGTTTGGGCCCAATTGAAGCCTTTCCATCCCCTCCTAGCACATGCCTGTCCGAGGACACAGGCTATTCCCAAGAAGGTGCCAAATAAAGCCGTGGAAACCAAAAGCTGCCAATCCTGCTCTTGTTCCTTGTTGTTGTTCTGATGCACAAAAGCTGAACTACTCAGCTGGTCCATTGACCACATTTTGAAACTCTGGACTTGCCAAGTATTTGCAAAGCACCAACTGCAGAAAAAGAGCTGTCTTTGCCCCTTTCAGGTTTTGTTTTGAAAGGTGTCTTGAGTGGAGGTAATTTGTGGTTTTCTTCCTTTAGTGTCTTGTATCCTTTGAGGATGTGGCTGTGCATTTCACCAAGGAGGAGTGGGCTCTGCTGGACCCAGGCCAGAAGGCCCTGCATTCAGAAGTGATGCTGGAGAATCAGGAGAACGTGGCTTCTCTGGGTAAAGCAGGATCTCTTTACCTTTTTTCCTCCACATATGGTAACATGAAGGAAGTGGCAGGATTTTGGCATCTATTTGCCCAACTGCCTCTTTTGCACCACTTTAGGTTGGATACAATAGAGTAGGTCAGCGTTTCTCAAAGTGGGGGTCGCCTAGAGCTTTCCTGGGGGTTGCCTAAAGACCCCTGGTGCAGGGGGCCAGGTCAAGCTTGCCAGACCATCGACTGTAGTTGTGCGCGCACTGGGGCTGACTGACAGGCTCAGGGCCCATCCTATGCATGCCTACTCCGAAATAAATCCCATTATAGTCAGGATGGCCTTTACTCCCATATAAATGTGGATAGGATTGCAGCCTCAGGGCCCAATCCTATGCATGCCTACTCTGAAATCAATCCCATTGTGTTCCATGTGTGCATAGAACACACATTTCATTTGTAACAATGAAAATACCTCCTGCATATCGGATATTTACATTACGATTCATAACAGTAGCAAAATTACAGTTATAAAGTCGCAACGAAAATAATTTTATGGTTGGGGGTCCCCACAACATGAGGAACTTATAAAGGGGTCACAGCATTAGGAAGATTGAGAACCACTGGAGTAGGTGGACTAAACAGAAGTGGTAAGGAGGCAGAAAATGGTCTGAGCAGTGCAATGCAATCCAAATGTGCACTGGAATAGACAGATTGGCTCAGCCTGAGCTGTATTCAGCACACGTTATAGGACTGAGAATGAGATGCTATGACAGAGATGGTGCAGCTTATCCCTTCCCTAGGGTAGGGCTGCAGCAGGTCCAATGGGTCTACTTGGATCAAGGCCACTACTGGAGGTTGCCTAAGTCCAAGCAGATGGAAACCTCTAGGCCACTTGGGAATGGAGGCTGGAATCCTGCATAACTATCAGATCAGAGCGCCACCTCCTGCTCTCTGCCGCCAGGTCCAGTGGTGGGATTCAAATAAATTAACAACAGGTTCTATGTCCTCATAACCTAAATTAACAACAGGTTCTATGTCCCGTTCGTAACCAGTTCTCAGAACCAGGCGCTCATTAGCAGAGGGTTCTATAGAACCTGTGAGAACCCCCTGAAGCCCACCACTGCCCAGGTCCATCCTGTACTCAGAATGGAACACTTCCTATTTTCTCCCCACCCTCTCAAAGCCCCTGTACTGGCCTCTCCTTGTGCCACCATAACCCTAACTGTGTAGGGGTTGTCTGATAAGGTACACACCTTATCATTTTTTAAAACACACACACACACACATGCACGCATGCGCGCGCGCACACACACACAAAGTATCAGTAATTAATAAAACTAGCAAATTGAGACAATCAGATCTGATTAAAGTGGTCCATGCTCTGGTGGAAGAAAGGTGGCACTTTCAGGAAAGCCCCCTCAGATGACCTAAGAGATCATCTTATGGGAGAAGGCAGTCCCTCAGATATCCTGACCCCAAACCATGAAGGGATTTAAAGGTCAATACCTACACCTTGAATTGGTCCTGGAAATGAATGGATAACCAGTGCAGTCGCCGAAGCAGCAGACAATCAGACTGCCAAGCTTTGGATATCACTCTGGCTGCCACATTCTGCATTAATTGCAGCTTATGAACTCTCTTCAAGGACAGCCCCATAGAAAGTGCTTTGCAGTAATCCAGACTAGAGCATGGACACCATAATCAGGTCCAATTGACTCAATTTGCTAGTTTTATTAATTACTGATACTTTCTGTGTGTGCGCATGCGTTTGTTCAAAAATGATACTAATACCTGGTTGGAATATCCCTATCTTTTTGAACCTTCCGCTAGCTTTTCACCCCAAGATATGTGCGCAATTCTGAATTTCAGTTAAATACTTTTATTCTAGAGCGGGTTTTTTGCTTTCTTTTATTTTAATGTGGGAATGTGTGTTGTGCCAAAATCTGTTGCAGAGACATCACCATCCTTTTGTTTCCTCTGCAGAATTTCTTCAGGCTGAGCTTTCCTGGCTAGAAGGAGAGGACACTCCTTCCGCCCTGGACTCCAAGGAAAGGGACCGATCGGCAGGTAACTGCTTAGCTGCGTTGTGGATCCTATGCTCTGGGGGTTTGTCGAACCTATTTAAGGAAGGAATACCTGTGGGCAAGTTTTCCAGTAGACATTTCTTATGGCTTTGTGTTGTCCATTCTGTTTTCACATAATAACAAATACTTCCTTCCTTGGGACCCAGTTCCACATCAGAGTTAAGTTGGAGTATAGTCTGGTATACCCCTCTGCCAAACTAATGGTGCAATCCCAAGCATGTCTACTCAAAAGTAAGTCCCATTGTGTTGAATGGTATTTACTCCCAGGAAAGTGTGATTAGGATTGCAGCCTAAGTGCCTCTCCCTTTAGAAATTAAGCCTGTCCTCCTCCTATGGCAGCCTAATGTATATCCGGTACTTCTCGAGATATGCTGCTAATAGGCCTATAGCCTAAAGCAGCGTTTCTCAAAGTGGGGGTCGGGACCCCTTTGGGGGTCACCTAGAGGTTTCCTGGGGGTCACCTAAAGACCCCCATTATAGTCGGGATGGCCTTTACTCCCATATAAATGTGGATAGGATTGCAGCCTCAGGGCCCAGTCCTATGTATGCCTACTCTGAAATAAATCCCATGTTGTTCAATGTGTGCATAGAACACACATTTCATTTGTAACAATGAAAATACCTCCTGCATATCGGATATTTACATTACGATTCATAACAGTAGCAAAATTACAGTTATAAAGTCGCAACGAAAATAATTTTATGGTTGGGGGTCCCCACAACATGAGGAACTTATAAAGGGGCCACAGCGTTAGGAAGATTGAGAACCACTGTCCTAAAGTGAAATTAAGCCCCTTGCTACGGAGCAGTTAAGAGGACTTTCCATTAGATAATACTACAGGGTGACGTAACTGCGTGGACCCATAACTGCTGTGGATTTTGCCCATATTCTGCCTCTCACCTCTGTTCTAGCAACTCCTCACAAAAACACTTTTTTGTTCCCACATAGGGGAGAAACCATATAAATGTATGGAGTGTGGAAAGAGCTTCATTCAGAGAAGAAACCTTACTGAGCACCAAAGAACCCACACTGGGGAGAAGCCATATAAATGCATGGAGTGTGGAAAGAGCTTCAGTCAGAGGAAAAACCTGATTCTTCATCAAAGAATCCATACTGGAGAGAAGCCGTATAAATGTATGGAGTGTGAAAAGAGTTTCTGTGACAGTTCAAGCCTGACTGTGCACCAGAGATCCCACACCGGGGAGAAACCATATAAATGCACGGAGTGTGGAAAGAGCTTCAGGAGCAGTTCACAACTGGCTGTACATCGAAGAATTCACACAGGGGAGAAACCATATAAATGCCTTGAATGTGGAAAGTGCTTCAGTCAGAGCTCAAGGGTGACTTTGCATCTAAGAATCCACAGAGGGGAAAAACCATACAACTGCTTTGAATGTGGAAAGAGCTTCAGCGAGAGGAATAATTTGACAATACATCAAAGAACCCACACAGGGGAAAAACCATATGAATGCATGGAGTGTGGGAAAAGCTTCACACACAGCTCAAACCTGACTGTGCATCAAAGATCCCACACGGGAGAGAAACCCTATAAATGCTTGGAGTGTGGAAAGAGCTTCACTGCACACGGAAAGCTGACAGTTCATCGAAGAACCCACACAAAGGGCCCACGCAGAGGAGAAGCCATAAAAATGTTTCGCATGTGGGAAGAGTTTGAGTCAGACAGCGAGAGCTGCTATGCTGGTTCTAGAGGCTGGGATGGGCTTCCAGCATCTGAGCAAGGTGTATCACCTTGGGGTTTTAACAGCCCCAGAGAAGGCCTCTGGGGTAGAGAGGAAGCATTCTCTCCACTGCACAAACAGGGGAGCCCCAATGCACACGGTCACCCTGTTTCTAGGAGGAAGGAGCAGCATCCTCTTCTACCTCAGAGACAGGGCTTCCCCAGCGTGTGGGTTCCCCTTCCCCTGGGGTGGAGAGGTGACATTCCTTCCATCCCGGAGACAGGGATTCCCCAGTGTGCGCAGGTCTCCCTGCCTCTGGGGCAGAGAGATGGCATTCCCCTCAACCCCATAGAGTCCCCAGTCGCGCATGGGTTTGCTGGTCTCTGAGGGAGGGGAGGCAGCCATCTGCCCTCTCAGAGACCAGGAGCCAGCCCTGGGTTTTGCTCATGTCCAATAGACCTTATGAACAAAATGGACTTATGAACGAGCTTCAGGAATGGAACCAATTTGTAAGTCGGGGACTTAACTATGTAAAAACAACTTTGTCTCTTAGTTTGTATGTTTGTTTGAACAGGCTCTGAGTTTGTGCCTTGCCTGCCACATACTGGTGTGGTTACAAACCGCAGGTGGGTCTGTTTTAATATAAGGGTGGCCATTTTCTTTTCCTTTTCAGGAGGGTGGCCGATTTGTGCCCATGGCCAACGAGTCCCAGGGAATGCCTGAGAAAGCAGCCAGTGGAAGGGGAGGCAAGGAGGAGCCTGGCAGCAGAGGTGGCAATTGAGGTGGGATGCCAGGCAGGCAACAAGCAGTTGAGGGATTCACTGTCAGGCGGGGAAGATGGCCTGGTCCAACTGCCTTGGCCCGCCTATCTCCCCCAGAGGAATCCTCGTGAATGTCCCCTTTGCTAATTATGGGGTGCCATACAGCCCTGCTTTGAGGCACCCACAACACTAACTGCCTTCTTTCAGTTGTGTCAATCTATTTGCAAGAGCATTCCTGTTTGCTGGGAGGGGAAGGCATGAATGAAGGCACCCCCTAAGAATGGGGAGCACACATGGAGGGTGGTATTAAGCCTCCCCTTTCTCCCTTGGAGAACCACCTTTGCCAGGTCACCTTTGTGGCTACATCCATTTTCTGACAGTTCTGGTCTTTCATCATCTTTCAGTTATACCCAGAACTAACCCAGAACTAACTCATGCTCTATCAACCTCACTCGGCATCTCTAAAGACTATATTTGTCATCCCTAATGTTGATTTGCATGTGACGTGGTGATCAGACTGCTTTTGGCACTTCCTTATGACATCCTTCAATAAATAACCATCATTCAAATGCATAAGATATTCATTATGCACACATCTTTGTTCATTTTACTGTAATTTGTTATGCATTTTGGCAACGTGTTAATAAATATGTTATATAGGCTGTTGCAGTTGATATTTATGTCTTGTTTAATGACCATTTTGCATTGGGTTTCACTTTTGGATTGTGGTCCGGTCCCTAAACCGTCCAGTTAAGTGGGGGAAGCCTGCACCTTATTAGACAAGCCCTACACAGGTGGTCTTGGAGTGTGAAACGGAGTGACCATATGTCATAATGGCAAAAGAGGACAGGGACCCCCTTATCACTTTCAGGGATGAGTTAGGGTTAGGGATGGCCCTGGTTTCGGTGTCTAGACTGGAGGCTTCTTAGGACAGGGATCTGGACTATGAGGGGCTTTATTTTCCCTCCCATTCTAAGGGGTTTTTGGATTCCCTCCAATTCTGAGTGGGCTTCATTTTCTCTCCTATTCTGAGGGTGCTTCGTTTTCTCTCCTATTCTGAAGGGACTTTGTATTCCCTTGAATTTGAGGGGCTTCATTTTTCCTCCGGTTCTGAGCAGGCAAAGGTTTTCCTTGCCATTCTGAGAGAGCTTCACTTTTCCCACCAATTCGGAAGAGGCTTTGTTTTTCCTCCAGTTTTGAGGGGGCTTTGTTTGTTTGTACATAGTTTTATTCTCTAAGAGCACAATCCTAACCATGTCTACTCAAAAGTAAGCCCCATTGTGTCCAATGGTTCTTACTCCCTTTAGGACTGCAACCTAAATCTGTCCTCACAAGAAGCCTGTGATGTGAGTGAGGTTGAGAGATGGTGAATGGACTGGCCCAAGATTGTCCAGGAAGCTCTAAGTCCAGAAACCTGGTACCATCTTGGTTCTTAAACAGGGATCTCCAAACCCCAGCTTGGGGGTCAGATGCGGCCCTCGGCAAGGTTCCGACAAGACCCCTCTATCCGACCTTTGGGGAAGCCTCGTAATCCACTCCAATATATTCTTATATGTAAATTTAAGTAAAAGTATTCAAATTTGAAATGTAAATTAGTTTTCCAGCCCCTGAGATCATGTCAGAGAGATGATGTGGCCCTCCTGCCAAAAACTTTGGAGGCTCCTGCTCTTAAAGACCCTGAACATAAGAACACAAGAAGCTTCACTGGATCAGGCCAAAGTCCCATCTAGTCCAGCGTCCTGTATCACACAACAGCCCACGGGGGTCTGCACATAAAACACCTCCATCCAGGCGCCCCCCCCCCCCCACATCTAGCATTTTGAGGTTCTCCACATCTCCACACATCCCTCTTTGCTTGTATCCTATAATGGTCCTTTCCTTTAGGAATTTGTCCAATCCCTTCTTAAAGGCATTGAGGATTGATGTTATCACCACATCCTGTGGCAGGGAGTTCCACAGATTAATTTCACACTGGATAAAGAAACATTTTCTTTTGTCTGTCCTCACCCAACATTCAATTTGAGTGGATGTCCCCTCGTTCTGGTGTTATGTGAAAGCGAAAGGAGCATCTCTCTATCCATTCCTTGCATAATTTTGTACATCTCAGTCAAGTCTCTCCTCAAGCACCTCCTTTCTAGGCTGAAGAGTCCCAAATGCTGCAGCCTTTCCTCATTCGGAGGGTGTATATAAATCTTTATGATGCAGCAGGAATTTGCAAGATAAAAGTGGCATTGCAATTTGCTAGCTAAAAAAGCATTGGAAACAACATTCGTTAACTAAAAAAAAATTGGGTTCCACCTTTCAACGGTTTTCACTTTTGGATGGTTCTCTGTTCTTTAAACCAGTGGTTCTCAACCTTCCCAATGCCGTGACCCTTTAATACAGTTCCTCATGTTGTGGGGACCCCCAGCCATAAAATTATTTTTCTTGCTACTTCATAACTAATTTTGCTACTGTTATGAATCGTAATCTGATATGCAGGATGCATTTTCATTGTTACAAATTGAACATAATTAAAGTATAGTGATTAATCACAAAATCATATTTAATGATATATTGTGAAATATTTATATCTAATTACAAATAAAAAGATGCAAAATACCTTGCAAGGCCCCCTACACCAGGGGACTTTAGGCAACCCCCATGAAAGGGTCAGGTGACCCCCAAAGGGGTCCCGACCCCCAGTTTGAGAAACACTGCTTTAAACTATCCAATAACAAGTGGGGGGATGCCTGTACCTGGTTCTGGCCAGAGCTCAAATGTCCCAGGGCAGCAGATTGTCACTATGTTGGATTAGGGTCTCTTAGATTTCTGGATCTAACCATTGGTTCTAGGTAAGCTGTATGATTAGAACGGTCAGAATTAGAACTTGCTGTGTATGTCTTCACATTTACAGGACATCAATCAAAAGTGCTCTCAAAAGTGTGTAGGGATCCTTCTGTGTTGGTGGAGAGGGAGTCATGCTCACTATTTTCAAGGCCAATCCATCAGTTCCACTGCAATATTGCATCCAAAACTGACCAAATCATACCCAGCACAGGAGCAGCCATAATTCAGCTACAAATAAGGGGGCAAATGTTATCATACCTTCAACCTGCCTCGGTGACTGCTCTCTCCCACCGGAGAAAGGGTAGACACCATTGGCATAGCTGTACTGGCACTGAGAACTGGATAGGAAGAGCCTCTTCAGCAGAGTAGTGGGCAAGGATGTAGGGAAGGAGGCTGTCATTTAGATACCCTAACCCATGTTATATAGGGTCTTAAAGGTTAGAACCAGCACTTTGAATTGGAATTGACTGGGCAATCGGTGTAGGCAATCAGCATTGATCTAGGCCAGGAGTGTCCAAACTTTTTGGCAGGCCACAATGAGGCTTGCTGTGGGCCACCTTTGGCCCCAGCACTGGGATTTGGACACCCCTGACCTAGGTGAGTCACAACATCTGGTCCCTGCAACAGTTCCAGCTTCTGCATCCTGATCTAGCTGCAAACAAAGTGAAATGAGGACTGCTTCATACTAAGACCTGATGGTCCCCTTGCGGTCTCAAATCAACGCCTCATTCAATCTGTCTCATTGGCGGGTTCAGAGTTAGCAACCTCCACTTTTTGTTACATAAGGCAGTTGTGCTTTCCTTTTTCTAGTTTTCTGGATGGGACCTTGAGATGGATACATATCTTTCAATGCAGGTTGTTTAATGCATTCTGTATTAAAGTGCACTTTGGATGATATGTAAGATGATGGTATCTGGGTTGGCCCCACAAGACAGGGTGAGCTCCTGTCCTTAGCCCAGCTCTGCAGCGCCAGCTGGATCCAATCGTATTGGCTCTGCCTTTCCATTGGACTAATTCAGTGGCGTGGAAAGGCGGGATTTGCTGTTTGGGTAACAGCCTATCCTCTATAACAATCTAACCCAGGCTTTCGTGCTTCGCATGCAGCACCAAGCACGATACCATAGTCTTCCAAGACTGACGGAGGCCTGGTATCATGCAAAGAGTCAGCGGGTGCGTGCAGGGGGTATCCCCCTCCATTCAATGCCACCTCCTGACTGGACCTGGTTTGCTCTCCCCCAAAATGCTTTGAAGGGGAAGTGAAGTGGCTGGTGATGCTCCCACCAAAACATAGTGCTTTGAACCCCCTTTAGCTACTCCACTGCAGTGCATGGGGATCCCTGTCCTGGTCCAGACTTGCACCCTCTGCAGAGAAATCTTCCTCTGTTCTGGCTGGCACTCCCAAGGTTAAAAGAGGGGGGAGCCAGTGGGGGGAGCCACTTCCTAACCCTACCCACTTCTCTGCTCTCTCCCTCACCAGTCAGCAGCACCTCTGGTGAGTCTGCAGCCCATTAGAGGGGAGTCCCAGGGCTGGGGGTGGAAGGAGGGGGGAGAAGCCTAACTGTGGCAAAGCCTCCTTTGGGTCTGAGGCTGATCCTCTCACCTGATTTGGTGTCTCTTGGGGGGTATAGAGGGGGATAAGAGGGGTGGGGGCACCAGCACTACATCCTTTGTAGAGAACTATGGGCTGCCTGGCACTCCCAGGGTTAACAAAAGCTGCAAGTGGGGGTGGGGTATAGTGGTGGAGTGGGGTGGGGGTGGGGGTTAGGGAGGGGGAGCCACTTTCTGTCCTGCCCACTTCCCTTCCACCCCTTCACCTTCAGCAGCACCTCTGGTGAGTCTGCAGCCCAGATTTTGGGGGGGGGGGTGTGAACAGAGTAGGAATGAGAATCCTCACTGGGAACTGAGTGTTCTGTCTGGGTGTTTTCCTTTCTAACCCCCCCCCCCCCAGTCTGCAGCCTCTCTGGGGAGATCTGAGCTTTGACAAATAGGGTGTTTAAAGAAAACAATGGAAAAATAGGTTTTTCCCGGTTTCTTCCTCCAATATTGCTCCTAATTGAATCAGGTAGTGCTTCAATAACTGCAGGGGTTTGATTCTGGGACAGAAAAATGGAATGACTGCTTGCATGACTGCCTCTCTACAACGGTAGAAAAGCAGTTTTTTAAACTGTGATCTGCAGTGGCTGTTTCTGTTGAGTCAAATCCATGTACACTGCTCACAAGAATTTGGGGATATTTCAAAATGAATATAAACGGCTCATACATTAGGGGATATTTCCAACTGATAAGACAGTATAATACAGTGGTGCCTCGTATAACAAATTTAATTCATTCTGGTAGCATGTTTGTTATACAAAATGTTCTTTCTACGAAGCGGATTTTTCCATAGGAAATAATGGGAACTCAGACGATTGGTTCCAGAACCCAAACATATTCATATCAAAATAGTAACTGTATGTAAAAATGACGACAAAACACTGTAATCAGATTCAAAACACTATAATACAGATCAAAATTACTGTAATAAAACACTGATATTCTGTACAGTAAAACATCCTTTATGGCCAAGGATCACTGGTGTCTTTTTGAGCATTTTTCACAAGAAACCTATCTCTGTGCGTGAGATCTGTCTATCCAAACTAGATAGGCAGTTTGCAACAGCAGAGGGGCAAGATCCTATGCTGTCTCCTCAGAATCGAGGCCTATTGAATCCACTGGGGCTTACTCACAGGAAAGTGCATAGGATGCAAGCCTGACACTTTCCATGGGATGCTTCTGCTAGCAGAATAGCTTCTGCTTGGATTGAAAAGGGGCCAGATCCTATGATGTCTCCTCAGAATCAAGGCCTATTGAATCCACTGGGACTTACAGGAAAGGAAAACTGCAGGCAAGAAAGGTGATGTGGGGGAAGAGGGGTGGTTGTAGTGGGGTCCAGGCAGGGGCTTCTTTGGGGGGAAGGTTTGAGAGGGACTCCCGAGGGGAGTGCAGAAGTTTTCCCTCCTACCTGATGGAGGCTGCAGAACCTTGGCTGGCCAGATGTTTGCTGGCTGCAGGACAAGCCACGTTTGCTGGTGGACTGAAGATGCTCCTGTGTCCCCTCTGCTGGCATGTTCACTGGTACTGCAGGAAGGAGAAGTCCTTCCTCAGCTGCCCAGCCAATGCAGACAGGAGGAGAGGGAGCCCAGCCAATGGGGATTTGCTATTCAAAGGACATTCGTTCAACAAAGCAGAATCCCAGGGGAATTTAAATTCGTTATTCAGAGCATTCCTTATGCAGGGCACTCAAAGCATTCCTTACGCAGGGTTATGCAAAGTACCACTGTATATTCATTTTTAAATATCCACTAATTTTTGTGAACAGTATATAAAAAAACTGTTTCTAATAAGGTTGGCCAGTATAGCATAAGCCCGTTTTCACCTCCGATGTGTGCCACTCCCGTTCGTTGGGTTTCTGATTCCTTGGACAGAAAGAGGATAATACTAGATTGTGAGCTCTGAGAAAAGCAAAAAGGAAGTTCCACTTCTCCTTATAAATGCTGATCCACTTCTGTCTCTTTCTAGGAGGCACAACAGTAAGGATCAGAGGGAGCCAGAAGAGCCATCAGCCATGCGGGAGGAAGAAGAAAGGGGTTTCATAGACCAAGACGGATCAGAGAAGCAGAGGGAAAGCTCAGCACCTGCCCGGAGAACGAGATCTGTTACTTGTCAAGCTAACAACCACCAGGAAGTTCCATCCCAAGAAGAACGTCGCAAAGAGGAGAAGGAGAAGAAGCGTCCACTGCATGGAGAAACCACCGGGTATAAATCCAACATGAAGAACAGTAGAGAAACCCATGCAGAGAAATCTGTGCATCGGGACAGACCAGAGAATCAGGAGGGGAATGAAACGGAGATACAGAGAAAAAGTCATGATGCTCATCAGGGTGGAAATTTCAATGTCCTCCCAGTTAATCCAGAAGGAAATGCTGGTAAGAGGGGGGGAAAGTACAACCGACATGCAACAACCTTAAACTATAAAGCAGAACTCGGAACATATCGAGGAACCCAGAAAGACAAGAAATCATGTAAATGTTTGGAGTGTGGAAAGAGCTTCAGTGGGAGCTCCTACCTGACTGTGCATCAAAGAATCCATACAGGGGAGAAACCCTATAAATGCTTGCAGTGTGGAAAAAGCTTTAGTGTGAGCTCACGCCTGACTGTACATCAAAGAACCCACACAGGGGAGAAACCCTATAAATGCTTGCAGTGTGGAAAAAGCTTTAGTGTGAGCTCACACCTGACTGTACATCAAAGAACCCACACGGGGAGAAACCCTTTAAATGCTTGGACTGTGGAAAGATCTTCTGTGATAGTGGAGGCCTCAATAAACATCGAAGAACACACACTAAGGAGAAACCTTTTATATGCCTGGAGTGTGGAAAAAGCTTCAGTGTCAGCAGTAGCCTGAATGTGCATCAGAGAACGCACACTGGGGAGAAACCTTATAAATGCTTGGAGTGTGGAAAGAGCTTCAGTCAGAGCTCACATCTAAGTGTGCATCAAAGAACCCACATAGGGGGAAAACCATATAAATGCTTGCCGTGTGGAATGATCTTCAGTGATCATGGAAGCCTCAATACACATCAAAGAACACACAATGGGGAGAAACCCTTTATCTGCTCGAAATGTGGAAAAAGCTTCAGTGTCCGCAGTAGCCTGAAAATGCATCAAAGAACCCACACAGGCGAGAAACCCTATAAATGCTTGGAGTGTGACAAGAGCTTCAGTAATAGTGGAAGCCTCAATAAACATCACATAATACACACTGGGGAAAAACCTTATAAATGCTTGGAGTGTGGAAAAAGCTTCAGTGTCAGCAGTACCCTGAGTATGCATCAAAGAACCCACACTGGGGAGAAACCCTATAAATGCTTGGAGTGTGACAAGAGCTTCAGTAATAGTGGAAGCCTCAGTAAACATCACAGAATACACACAGGCGAGAAACCCTATAAATGCTTGGAGTGTGACAAGAGCTTCAGTAATAGTGGAAGCCTCAATAAACATCACAGAATACACACAGGCGAGAAACCCTATAAATGCTTGGAGTGTGACAAGAGCTTCAGTAATAGTGGAAGCCTCAATAAACATCACATAATACACACTGGGGAAAAACCTTATAAATGCTTGGAATGTGGAAAAAGCTTCAGTGTCAGCAGTACCCTGAGTGTGCATCAAAGAACCCACACTGGGGAGAAACCCTATAAATGCTTGGAGTGTGACAAGAGCTTCAGTAATAGTGGAAGCCTCAATAAACATCACATAATACACACTGGGGAAAAACCTTATAAATGCTTGGAATGTGGAAAAAGCTTCAGTGTCAGCAGTACCCTGAGTGTGCATCAAAGAACCCACACTGGGGAGAAACCCTATAAATGCTTGGAGTGTGACAAGAGCTTCAGTAATAGTGGAAGCCTCAATAAACATCACAGAATACACACAGGCGAGAAACCCTATAAATGCTTGGAGTGTGACAAGAGCTTCAGTAATAGTGGAAGCCTCAAGAAACATCACATAATACACACTGGGGAAAAACCTTATAAATGCTTGGAGTGTGGAAAAAGCTTCAGTGTCAGCAGTACCCTGAGTGTGCATCAAAGAACCCACACAGGGGAGAAACCCTATAAATGCTTGGAGTGTGGAAAGAGCTTCAGTGATAGTGGAAGCCTCAATAAACATCAAAGAATCCACACTGGGGAGAAACCCTATAAATGCTTAGAGTGTGGAAAGAGCTTCAGTCAGAATTCCCACCTCTATGTTCATCGAAGGACCCATACAGCAAAAACTATATAAATGCTTGAAATATGGAAAGTCCTTTGGCCTGATCTGGCAGAAGCTCTTCTTTTTCTGCTGTTCTGATTTTTTGAGAGAGAGAGAGAGAGAGAGAGAGAGCGAGCAGTGACGTAATGAATTTTGGATTTGATGATTAGTTTTAAAAAATTCAATTTAAAGGACTATTAAAGAAAAAAATTTTTAATTAATGGAGTTTATGAAGATAAGAGGCACTGTAAGCTGATAAGGGGTGAAAATTTAGGTAATCCACATAAAGGTAATAAGTTAGAATTTTGGCTTTGCTCATACTATGCTATTAATCTGCTAGTCTGTAGTTTAATCGGATTTATTCTGTCTAGTTTTTAAAAGCATTTTTATGTGTTTTTGTTTTAATAAAGTTTGTTCATTTTTTGCTTTTTTAAATTTTACCATACAAATAAAATAAAAAGAATAAAATAAAAAGAGCACATCACTGTTTGGAGTCTGAGAAGCACAGGGGTAGGGGTGGGGTGGACCACAACTGTGAAGTGGAGATGAAGGGTGACAGGATGATGGATGGAGGGGGGAGGATTTAGCACACATCTGAAAGGGCTGATTGGTGGTTCGGGGATAACGGTGGGCATGGTGCACCAACAGGGGCTTTTAAACCCAGGTGCTGCAAGGGGCTTTGCCAGACTGGCCAGCAGGTCCACATCAGGACTTCAGGGTAGAGTCTGTTAGTGAGGACAAGTACTTGTCCTCCTGTATTTGCTGATCTGATTGTTATCCATGGACCAAATTATCTGATGTTCCAATTTATGCCAGCTTATAGTATTATTTAAAGGTAATGCTGTTCCCTGCATGTCATCCTGCTAGTCATGCCCAACTCTGAAGGGTTGTGCTCATCCCCATTACAAGGCTAAAGAGCCAGCGTGGTCCAAAGATGTCTCTCTGGGAAAAAGTCATGTATCATTTCACACAATGTCAAGATCAGTGAGGTCTGAAGATGTGCTGTGGCCAGCATGACAAAATCCCAGAAGTGCATAGAATGCTGTTATTGCCCACTGAAGTGGTACCTATTGATCTACTTGCATTGACGTATGTAGGTATGACTCTACATTAAGCACAGGTGCAGAGTGCTAAAGCAGCAGAATAATATGCAGACACCAGATGCTGTTCAAAAACCAGAGTATATTCAGTAGGAAAAAGGCAGAGTCCATTCAAAGTTCCAGGTCATACACATTCAAGAGTTCCAGGCAACCAAAGTCCAAGGGATAGTCCAATGAACAGAGTCAGTGTACAGTCCAAGTCAATAGGTAATCAGACAGAGTAACAGCTTCAGTGCTTTCACCTACACCCACACAGGCAATAACAGAGACCTCAGCTTTATTACACTGTGATAGAGTAGCCAATCAAGTTGCTCCTCATTAAGTATCTTTTGGCCAGGTATCTCTTGGCCAGGTGCAGGCAATTACCAGGAATACTGTTGGAAAGGATTCTGGTGGCACTTACTATTTGCCTGGCCAACCTGCATTGGGAGTGCAGGCCCCAACACTATAGAATCAGAGTTAGAAGGGACACAGTAGGTCATCTAGACCAATCCTCCGTCTAGCAGGAAATCCTAGACTAGAACATCTCCGACAGGTGCTCATCAAGCCTCTCTTGAAGACTCCCTGTGAGGGAGAGTCCACCACCTCCCTTGACAATCTCTTCCACTTCCCAACCGCCCTCACCATCAGGAATTTTATTCCGGATATCCAACCAGAATCTCCTCTCTTGCAGTTTGTCCCCATTGGTTCTAGTTCTGCTTTCAGAAGCAGCTATGAACAAATTGGCCCCTTCCTCCCTATGACAGCCCTTCAGGTATCTGAAGAGGGCAATCTTGTCTCCCCTCAGCCTCCTCTTCTCCAGGCTGAACATCCCAAGTTCCCCCAACCTTTCCTGGTAGGGCTTCCCTTCCACCCCACTGATCCTTCTTGTTGCTCTCCTCTGGACTTGCTCCAGTTTGGCTGCATCTTTCTTCAAGTGAGGTGCCCAGAACTGAACACAGGACTCAAGGTGAGTCTCACCAATGCTGAATAAAGAGGAACTAGAACTTCTCGTGACTTGGAAGCTCCAGTCCTCTTAATGGAGCCTAAAATGGCATTTGCCTTCTTTGCAGACGTATCACACATCCGACTCATGATTTGGGGAGTACACATGATATCCAGGGCCCTTCTGCATCTGGCCTTTGGAAGTTTTCCACATCTACATCTATCTATGCACACATACATACCCATACAGTACACCCATCATGGCTTGTAACTTGTGATGGTCCTTTCCTCTTCAAAAGTGTCCAGTCCTCTGTGGATAGCATGGTGGTCACCCATAGTTAGATTTAACAAGCTATTTTCCTTGCTGCTTTCATAGATGTGATACTTATGCAGCTGAACTATCCCTTCATTTGTCCTTCAGGATGCGACTGACACTAGTTAAGCTCTAATAAAGTTTCTGTTAAGTTTCTTTATTAACATAACACCACTATGGGTTGTCCATATCTATGAACAAATTAGCACCTAGAGCAGGGGTCTCCAAACTCCAGTGCTGGGGTCAGATCCTCACTGTGGCCCCTGGTAAGACCCCCTCCATCCCTTATGTGCTCCCTGAATGGGCATCTGGTGGGCCGCTGCGTGATGCAGGAAGCTGGATTGGGGGGTCTTGGCCTGATCCACTGGAGGCTCTTCTTACGTTCTTAGTGCACTTTCACCAGAAGCCTTGTGGGCAACTCAAATCCTCTCTCTATCCTCTTCTCTTCCTCCGCAGGGGTGGCTAACAGGGAAGGTGAAGACTAGTGCTAGGACGACAACAAAGTCCGTTCTCTGAGGTCATCTGAGGGGACCCTGATGGTTGTGCCGCCATGGAGAGAGGTCAGGGGATGGTGGCCAGAAACAGGGCCTTCTCTGTTGTGGCTCCTGCTCTGTGGGACTCCCTCCCCTTTGAATTAAGAGCTGCTTCCTCACTCTTAACCTTCTGGCGGGGCCTAAAGACTTGTTTTATTTAAGAGAGCCTTTGAACCTATAATGGCTTTCTTTTAAATTACGGTTGACTGCATCCTATTTTATATTTTAACTGTACTGATATTTTAACTGTATTTTATGTAATGATTGTTAGCCGCCTTGGATGCCCTTCGGGGAGAAAGGCGGAGTATAAATCTAATAAATAAATAAAATCATTTTTGCGGGGTGTCAGTGTCCTCCCTCCTGTTGTGCAGGTTCCCAGGAATCCCTGAGGTCTGTGGACACCAGCATTGCACAGCTTTGTGAGTTGTGGTGACCAGAACTGGTCTCAGGACTCCAGGTGTGGCCTGATCAGGTTTTACAGCATCCTAATATTCCCCATTTCATTCTCAGTCTCTGTGTAGCCATCTTCCGGGACCTGGATTTCATCAGGGCCCACCACACTCCCTCCTCGATCCCCAAAGGTATCCTCCAGTTCCCACTGGATGGTCTTCAGTGGTTTCTCCTCTCCCCACTTTCCTATTCACCAGTTCCCTGCTCTCCCCCCCCCCCCAGTCAGCAGCACCCCGGTGAGTCTGCAGCCCATTAGAGGGGAGTCTCAGGGCTGGAGGGGGGTAGGAGGGGGAGAAGCCTAACTGTGGCAACCCCTCCTTTGCCTGCTTTGGGTCTGAGGCTAGTCCTCTCATCTGGTTTGGGGTGTCTGGGAGGGTCTAGAGGGGGAGAAAGAGGGGTGGGAGGACAGGGAGATAAGAGGGGTGGGGGCACCAGCACTTGCATCCTTTGTGGAGAACTGCGGGGTGGATGGCTGGCACTCCCAGGGTTAACAAGAGCTGCAAGTGGGGAGATTGGGGAAGGGGGAGCACTTCCTGTCCTGCCCACTTCCCTCCCCCCCTTCACCAGTCAGCAGCACCTCTGGTGAGTCTGCAGCCCAGATTTTTTTTGGGGGGGGGGAGTGAACAGAGAAGGAATGAGAATCCTCACTGTGACAACCCCCCTTTTCCTGATGCATGTGGGGTCTGCTTTGGGTGTGAGGCTGCTTCTCCCCCCTGGGTTGGTATCAGGGGTGGGGGATCTGGGGGGAACTGGAAGAGAGGAAGGCAGTTGGGGGACAGGATGGGTGGTGGTTGAGACCCTGCAAAGAACAGCAGGATGTGAAGGACTCACTGGGGAGCAACACAGCAGCTCTGCTGGGCACTGAAGGGCTGCCTGGGTGTTTTCATGGAGAGGCATGTTGTGAGTGTAAATCTGGCTGGCACTGCAAGGGTTAAAGGGAGCTGGGGGGGGTGAAGGAGCCACTTCCTGCCCTGCCCCTTCCTTTCAACCCCCCTCCCCCAGTCTGCAGCCTCTCTGGGGAGATCTGAGCACACTGAGGGTGAGGGGGGACCCAAAGCTAGGTTGGGGAGAAGAGGAGAGATGGGGAGGGAAGGCCAGGCTGAGGGCAGTGGGGGGGGGGGGGTGAGAAGCCGGACTCTGAGAAGCAACCCCCCTTTACCTGCTGCATGTTGGGTCTGGTTTGGTGGGGGGGATCTAGGGGGTGGGGGGCAGCAGCACCTCTGAGGCCTCTGCAAAGAACAGCAGGGGATGCCCTGGAGAGCAACACTGTAGCCCTGCAGCTCTTCCTTGGCTGGGAATTGAAGGGTTGCCAGATGTTTAATATGAAGGTACATCTCTCATGCTGTGCAAATGGGTACTAGATGGTTTCATCTGATTTAATGTTCTTTACTCTGGCTTTTACAGGTGCAGGAGGGGAGACACCCCCCCCTCCCCCTCCGCACGATATAGGGAGCTGGATCTGCATCTGAGAAGGGCCCATCCGGACATCTGCAGCGGATTCAATAGAACCAGATGATTCATCAGAGAGGAGGGTCCCACTTGCTGGGAGAAGCCCACAGGATTACCCACTCATGGGGTATTTATTTATTTATTTATTAGACTAGCGAAAAGCGTACCCATGTTGCGGGAGTAAAATTCTCCCGTATGCCATCCCCCCTATGCATCAACCCCCAATGCGCATCAATGCCCCATGCACAACTTCCCCACATGCGCAACTTTCCCCATGCACATCAACGCCCAATGCGCAACTTCCCCCATGCACATCAACCCCCCATGCACACCCCATGCACATCAACCACCCATGCGCAACTTCCCCATCCGCATCAACCCTCCATGTGCAACTTCCCCATGTACATCAACGCCATGCACAACTTCCCCCATGCACATCAACCCCCCATGCACATCAACCCCAATGCACATCAACCCCCATGCGCAACTTCCCCTATGCGCATCAACCCCCATGCACAACTTCCCCCGTGCGAATCAACCCCACATGTGCAACTTCCCCCTATGCGCATCAACCCCCCATGCGCATCAACCCCCAATGCACATCAACCCCCATGCGCAACTTCCCCTATGCGCATCAACCCCCATGCGCCACTTCCCCCCATGCGCATCAACCCCCATGCACAACTTCCCCCATGCACATCAACCCCCCATGCGCAACTTCACCCATGCACATCAACCCCCCATGCGCAACTTCCCCATGCACATCAACCTCCATGTGCAACTTCCCTCCAAGCGCAACTTCCCCCATGCATTTCAACCCCCATTCGCGACTTCCCCTCATGCGCATCAACCCCCATGATCAACTTCCCCATGTGCAACCTCCCCCATGCACATCAACCCCCATGCGCAACTTCCCCCATGCACATCAACCCCCATGCGCAACTCACCCCATGCACCCCATGCACATCAACACCCCATGCACAACTTCCCCATGCACATTAACCCCATGTGCAACTTCCCTCCAAGTGCAACTTCCCCCATGCACTTCAACCCCCATTCGCCACTTCCCCCATGCGCATCACCCCCATGCGCAACTTCCCCCATGTGCATCAGCCCCCATGCGCAACTTACCCCATGATCAACTTACCCCATGCAGATCAACCCCCCATGCGCATCAACCCCCATGCACAACTTCCCCCATGCGCATCAACCCCCATGCACATCAACCCCCCATGCGCAACTTCCCCCATGCACTTCAACCCCCATTCGCCACTTCCCCATGCGCATCAACCCCCCATATGCAACTTCCCCATGCGCAACTTCCCTCATGCGCAACTTCCCCACATGTGCATCAACCCCCATGTGCAACTTCCCCCATGCGCATTAACACCCCATGCGCAACGTCCCCCATGCACAACTTCTCCCATACGCAACTTCCCCCATGCACATCAACCACCCATGCGCAACTTCCCCTATCCGCATCAACCCCCCATGCTCAACTTCCCCCATGCACAACTTCCCCTCATGCGCAACTTCCCTCCACACGCAACTTCCCCCATGCGCATTAACCCTCCATGCGCAACTTCCCCATGCACATTAACCCTCCATGCACATCAACCCCCCATGCACAACTTACCCCATGCGCATCAACCCCATGTGCAACTTCCCCCAAGCGCAACTTTCCTATGCGCATCAACCCCCCATGCGCCACTTCCCCCATGCGCATCAACCCCCATGATCAACTTACCCCATGCACATCAACCCCCATGCGCAACTTCCCCCATGTGCAACTTTCCCTCATGCGCAATTTCCCCCATGCGCAACTTCACCCATGCACATCAACCCCCCATGCGCATCAACCCCATGTGCAACTTCCCTCCAAGCGCAACCTTCCCCATGCACTTCAACCCCCATTCGCCACTTCCCCCATGCGCATCAACCCCCATGCGCAACTTCCCCCATGCGCATCAACACCCCATGCGCAACGTCCCCCATGCGCATCAACCTACATGCACAACTTCCCCCATGCACAACTTCCCCCATGTGTATCAACCCGCATGCGCAACTTCCCCCATGCGCATCAACCTCCATGCACAACTTCGCCCATGTGCATCAACTTGCATGCGCAACTTCCCCCATGCGCACCAACCCCCCCTGCGCAGCATCCTCCCCAGTACAACCCCTCCCTCTGAACAATATCCCCCCAGCGCACCAGGTAGAGAGCACCAAATTGGCTGGATGTTGTTCAGTCTCCCATATTAAGTATAGGACAGAAACACGTTGCCCCCTTTTCAGCCCCTGAAGGGTTAATTTCTCCAGATGGTTCTTGGTGGGTGTTCAGGTGACAGAAGGAACTCCCAGAATTCCATGCTTCAGGCCCAGCAGTTGGGAAGGAATGTTGAGGAGTCATCAATTCTCCAAAGCAAAGTATAGGGAGGAAAACGCGTTGCCCCCCTTTTCACCCCCTTCCGGTTGGAATTTCCAAAAACCGGTTCTTAGTGCACCCCTCAGTCATGGAAGGAACACCCACCCCAAATTTCACACTTCTAGGCCCACCGGTTTTGGCAGGGTGGTGATGAGTCAGACAGTGAGTCAGTCAGTGACTTTTCTCTTTTATGTACAGTATATAGATTTATATCCCACTTTTCTTCCTTAACAAAAGGAAACCCAAAAGGCTAACAACATTTAAAAACAACAATAAAATACCACTAAATTAAAATACAATTAAATTATATAAAAACAGTAAGAAACAGATCAAAGCAGATCGGAGGATCTTGTTCTAACTTGGCTCCCTTTCCTATGCAGGCCAGGGGAGTTTTGGGGAGGGGGGACACTTGTCCCCTCCTCCCCCCTCCTGCAGTTGAAGAACGTGCTAAGCTAACAGGGTTTCAAAAGTTTTCAGGCTCTGCCCTGCACAGCAAAGTCTGCTTAGAGACCAACCTGAGACCACCGTGTGAGTTTTTAGAATACAAGAGTCTGAAATCCCAAAGGCATATTTTAAAAAACCAGAAAAAGAGGGTCTGACCCCCCCTCATAACATAACAACATAAGAAGAGATGCCTCTGGATAGGGCAAAGGCCCATCTAGTCCTGCTTCCTGGATTAGGGAGCACACAAGACCCCTGCATCCAGGTGTCCCCCCTCACTGCATTGGGCATTTTGAGGTTGCCCTTCCAGCCCCCCTGACCGAGTTTTGCAGCAGCCATGCTGCACCCTCCACATGCCATGCACAACCACCCTGCTCCTGGCACGACTATCTGCTGATTACATTCCTTTTTTTTGTGGCAATGCCCAGCATGTCCCTGCCTTGATCAGACAGCTATACTTTTGATTTGCGTCTCTGTTTTGAACTGTGCTGAGAAGGGGTTTGCCATTTCTAACTACCCCAAATTACTTGCTAAACCCAGTATTGCTTCGGGCATCGGATAGGACTGTAGGTCTCAGCCCTATTGAGTGGTAACATCCACTCTAGCAGTGGTACTTGGGCATTTCACACGGCACTCCCTTTCAAATTAAAAAGTATGTTGGGAACCCCCAGTCAACCTTACTGAGATGTGATGTCATCAAGTGTCATGACTGGAAGTGACATCACTTTTGTGCCAGAGCTCCTCCATGTCTCTTTGGAAGTAAGTCCCATTGTCTTCAAGCAACTTACTTCCAGGAAAGTATGGATTGCAGCCTGTGCTCTGTCTATTTGGAAGGAAGTCCCCTTATTCTCAATGGCGCTTACTTTGAAAAAGTGTGGACAGGATTGCCGCCTCCTGGTTCCATTCTAGAAAGGTCTTCTGAGAAGTAAGTCTTACTCACTGGAAAGCATGGTTTGAATTCAGCTCCAGCTTGCCCCACAAACTGAGGTCTCCCCAACGGGAGCATCCTTCTCTTCATATTTCAGTCCCATTTCCCTTATGATAATATGTTATAACCACAAAATAGGACCAGGCCCCCCCAAAATGTAGGACATCCAAGAAAAATGTAGGACATCTATATATATAAAAGAGAAAAGTCACTGACTCACTCACTGACTCACTCACTCACTAACTCATCACCGCCCTTCCAAAACCGCTGGGCCTAGAATTGTGAAATTTGGGGTGGGTGTTCCTTCCGTGACTGAGGGGTGCACTAAGAACCGGTTTTCTGAAATTCCAACCAGAAAGGGGTGAAAAGGGGCGCAACACGTTTTCCTCCCTATACTTTGCATTGAGAATTGCTGACTCATCAACATTCCGCCCCAACTGCTGGGCCTGAAGCATGGAATTCTGGGAGTTCCTTCTGTCACCTGAACTCCCACCAAGAACCATCTGGAGAAATTAACCCTTCAGGGGCTGAAAAGGGGGCAACGTGTTTCTGTCCTATACTTAACATGGGAGACTGAACAACATCCAGCCAATTTGGTGCTCAGACCCCGGTGCACTGGGGGATGTTGTTCGGAGGAAGAGGTTGCACTGGCGAGGATGCTGCGCATGGGGGGAAGTTGCATATGAGGGGAAGTTGCGCATGGGGAAAATTGCGCATGGGGGAAGTTGCGCAGGGGGAGAAGTTGCACATGGGAAAAATTGTGCATGGGGGGAAGTTGCGCATGGGGAGAAGTTGCACATGGGGAAAATTGCGCATGGGGGAAGTTGCGCATGGGGGGAAGTTGTGCATGGGGAAAATTGCGCATGGGGGTAAGTTGCGCATGGGGGAAAGTTGTGCATGGGGGGACGTTGTGTATGGGGGAAGTTGCGCATGGGCAGGGTTGCCATATCCCCGGAATTCCCAGGAGCCCTCCTGAAAACAAGCTCCGCCTCCAGACCAACAAGCTCCACTTCCAGGCTCCGGAGAAAGTGCCTCCTGCTGCCAGCGGCCATTTAAATTTGGCGCGCTGTGGCTGTGGCTGCTTCTCTTCAGCTGTGTCTGGTGCTGATGGGGAGAAAGAGTGAGCGGGAGAAGGAGGCTCCTCCCCCTCACTGCCTCCCTCTGGATCAGCATCTCCAGTCCTCACTGCCTCCTGGATGCTGCCACTCTGCCTCCTCCCTACTGAGTCCAGCCTCATGGCTCAAAAGTAAGCCCCTCTGCAGTTAATGGGTCTTACTTCCTGGGAGGGATCTTCAGGACTGCAGCCTTAGAAAACACTCCTGACCATGTCTACTCAAAAGTAAGCCCCTCTGCAGTTAATGGGTCTTACTTCCAGGGAGGGATCTTCAGGACTGCAGCCTTAGAAAACACTCCTGACCATGTCTACTCAAAAGTAAGCCCCTCTGCAGTTAATGGGTCTTACTTCCAGGGAGGGATCTTCAGGACTGCAGCCTTAGAAAACACTCCTGACCATGTCTACTCAAAAGTAAGCCCCTCTGCAGTTAATGGGTCTTACTTCCAGGGAGGGATCTTCAGGACTGCAGCCTTAGAAAACACTCCTGACCATGTCTACTCAAAAGTAAGCCCCTCTGCAGTTAATGGGTCTTACTTCCAGGGAGGGATCTTCAGGACTGCAGCCTTAGAAAACACTCCTGACCATGTCTACTCAAAAGTAAGCCCCTCTGCAGTTAATGGGTCTTACTTCCAGGGAGGGATCTTCAGGACTGCAGCCTTAGAAAACACTCCTGACCATGTCTACTCAAAAGTAAGCCCCTCTGCAGTTAATGGGTCTTACTTCCAGGGAGGGATCTTCAGGATTGCAGCCTTAGAAAACACTCCTGACCATGTCTACTCAAAAGTAAGCCCCTCTGCAGTTAATAGGTCTTACTTCCAGGGAGGGATCTTCAGGACTGCAGCCTTAGAAAACACTCCTGACCATGTCTACTCAAAAGTAAGCCCCTCTGCAGTTAATGGGTCTTACTTCCAGGGAGGGATCTTCAGGACTGCAGCCTTAGAAAACACTCCTGACCATGTCTACTCAAAAATAAGCCCCTCTGCAGTTAATGGGTCTTACTTCCAGGGAGGGATCTTCAGGACTGCAGCCTTAGAAAACACTCCTGACCATGTCTACTCAAAAGTAAGCCCCTCTGCAGTTAATGGGTCTTACTTCCAGGGAGGGATCTTCAGGACTGCAGCCTTAGAAAACACTCCTGACCATGTCTACTCAAAAGTAAGCCCCTCTGCAGTTAATGGGTCTTACTTCCAGGGAGGGATCTTCAGGACTGCAGCCTTAGAAAACACTCCTGACCATGTCTACTCAAAAGTAAGCTCCTCTGCAGTTAATGGGCAGCCTTAGAAAACAATCTTGACCATTCCTACTCGAAAGTAAGCCCCCACCAGCCTCCCCTGCTGCCTGTAGCACCCACTATCCTGTAGCCACCCCCACCAACTCCCCTGGCCCTGCCTGTGCCCACTACCCCAAAGAAAACCCCCACCAGCCCTGCATTCACCCCCCCCAGAAACCTCCCACTTACCTACATTCCCCACCCCAGAGAAACCCTCCACCAGCCACCCCTGAATGCACCCACTGCTCCTCCCCCCAGGGTGTGTGTGTCTATTACCTTAAAAAGGTAATATAGTGTTGGAATTAAGTACAGGAAAGCAATACAAGTATTTTAAGCTTATTTTAACATGTCCTACATTTCGTCCTACATTTTTGGACAATTTTTTTAATTACAGGAATTTTCTCAGGAATTTTGGGTGGACCGAGAGGAATTTTGGCCTTAAATCAGGAATTTTGGGGTTGCCGTGCAGGAATTTCCAGTTTGGCGTCTGGTAACCATGCGCATGGGGAAAATTGCGCATGGGGGAAGTTGCGCATGGGGGAAAGCTGCGCATGAGGTGAAGTTGAGCATGGGGGGAAGTTGCGCATGGGGGAAAGCTGCGCATGAGGGGAAGTTGCGCATGAGGTGAAGTTGAGCATGGGGGAAGTTGCGCATGGGGGAAAGCTGCGCATGAGGGGAAGTTGAGCATGGGGGGAAGTTGCGCATGGGGGAAAGCTGCGCATGAGGGGAAGTTGAGCATGGGGGGAAGTTGCGCATAGGGGAAAGCTGCGCATGAGGTGAAGTTGAGCATGGGGAGAAGTTGCGCATGGGGGAAAGCTGCGCATGAGGGGAAGTTGCGCATGAGGTGAAGTTGAGCATGGGGGAAGTTGCGCATGGGGGAAAGCTGCGCATGAGGGGAAGTTGCGCATGAGGTGAAGTTGAGCATGGGGGAAGTTGCGCATGGGGAAAGCTGCGCATGAGGGGAAGTTGCGCATGAGGTGAAGTTGAGCATGGGGGAAGTTGCGCATGGGGGAAGCTGCGCATGGGGGAAAGCTGCGCATGAGGGGAAGTTGCGCATGAGGTGAAGTTGTGCATGGGGGAAAGCTGCGCATGAGGGGAAGTTGCGCATAAGGTGAAGTTGAGCATGGGGGAAGTTGCGCATGGGGGAAAGCTGCGCATGAGGGGAAGTTGCGCATGAGGTGAAGTTGAGCATGGGGGAAGTTGCGCATGGGAAAAGTTGCGCATGAGGTAAAGTTGAGCATGTGGGAAGTTGCGCATGGGGGAAGTTGTGCATGAGGGGAAGTTGCGTATGAGGGGGAAGTTGCGTATGGGGAAGTTGCACATGGGGAAAATTGCGCATGGGGGAAGTTGCGCATGAGGGGAAGTTGCGCATGGGAAGTTGCGCACGGGGTGAAGTTGTGCATAGGGAGAATTTGCGCATGGGGAAAAATTTCGCATGGGGGAAGTTGCGCATGGGGAAAATTGCGCATGGGGAAAATTGTGCACGAGGGAAAGTTGCTCACGAGGGGAAGTTGCGCATGGGGAAAATTGCGCATGGGGGAAGTTGCGCATGGGGGAAGTTGCGCATGAGGGGAAGTTGTGGATGGGGAAAATTGCGGATGGGGAAAATTGCGGATGGAGAAAGTTGCGGATGGGGGAAAGTTGTGCATGAGGGAAAGTTGCAGATGGGGGGAATTTACGCATGGGGGAAGTTGTGCATGGGGGAAGTTGCACATATGGGGAAAGTTGCGCATGGGGAAGTTGCGTATGGAGGGAAGTTGCGCATGGGAGGAAGAGGTGCATGGCGAGTTGATGCGCATAGGGGAAGTTGTGCATGGGGGGTTGATGCACATGGGGAAATTTGTGCATGGGGGGTTGATGCACATGGGCGAAGTTGCACATGAAAAGAAGTTGTGCATGGGGGTTGATGCGCATGGGGGGAAGTTGCGCATGCAGGGTTGATGTGCATGGGGGAAGTTGCGCATGGGGGAAGTTGCGCATGGGGGTTGATGCGCATGGGGAAAGTTGCGCATGGGGTGTTGATGCTCATGGGGGAAGTTGCACATGGGGGAAGTTTACTTCCGCAACGCAGGTACGCTTTTTGCTAGTAACAAAATAAAATCTAAAAGCATGTATTGCATTTATATCCTTAAATTTAAATACCAAATTACCGGTACATATTAAATTTAAAACTATTACAAATAAATTTGAGAAAACTACAAGGAAAAAAGATTTATTTTCCAGGACACGAGGCTAAAGGCCAGGAACTTATATATCTGATTCTTCTCCAGATATGTTGCTCTTAATCCACACCCTGACCTCTATTCAAGCAACTCCTCACATAAACGATACTTTCCCACCTTATATTTTCAATTCCTTGCCTCTTTTCTTTAGGAGGGCTCAGTATAGGACAGGGCTGCAGACCCCTTGGGGGAATTTGACCTCATTTCTGGGGCCTCACTGGAAGTTTGGTACCACAATGCCAGATTCCAAGGTTGTGGCGCCCAGCCTTGCTGCGGGTGTGAGTGAGCAGACGGAAAAGTGCACACAGTAGCAGCAGTTCCTCCATCCCAAACTGCCCCATGAGATTGTTGTGGGGGTGAGGGTGGGGAGGGATGGAGAGATTTCAATGTGGAGGGAAGATACCAGGCAGAAGTCCCGCTAAGGTGACCCAGTGCCAAGCAGATCCATCAGGTGAAGTATGGGAAGTAGATCTTCTTTGGTGCTGGGTCTCATCGGCAGGAGTTCAGGGATGCCAGGTGTCTTCCTCCAGTCCTGAAGTCTTTCTATCACTCACTCCCCACACTGCAAATCTATGAGCCAGCTGAGGATGGAGGTGCTGCTTCTGCTCCACGTGTTCTGCCCCTCCTGGCCTTCCCTTTGCCCTCCACTGTGCTTCTCAAGTGCCTCAAATCCCTACTTTCATAGCCATAGACTCCAGCACCCCACTGGCATTGCATGTAAGTCAATGTAAGGATCTCAAACCTGTCTGGGATCAAGACCCCACTGGCTGAAAAGGGTCTGGCTTTTGAGTAGACTTGTAGTGGATGGGCACTCAGGCAGCAACCCATACTTTCCTGGAAGTAAGTCCCTTTGAATACAAGGGGACTTACTTCTGAGTACACATGCAAAGGATGGGGCACAGGCTGCAACCTTTACTTTCCTGGGAGTAAATCTCATTGAACAAAATGGGACTTACTCCCAAGTAGACATGAATGAGGTTTGACATCACAGTGATGTCACTTCCTTTCTGATAGCACTTCTGACCATGACCTCACTTCCTGAACAGATTAACAGGGGGTCCAGGATGGATTGTTATTCTTAGAAGGGAGTCCCAGTCTGAAATGTCTGAGAATCACAGACTCTGGAGAGCTTCTCCTTCCCCACTTGTGATTCTCTAAAGAAGTGGTCTTCAAAGTGGGGGTTGGACCCCTTGGAGAGTCACGACCTCGTCTTGGGGTGGGAGTCGGAAGAGGGTGGGATCCACCATTTTAGAATCTGGCACTGGGCTTTCCTGGGAGTAAGATTCACTGAACACAATGGGACTGATTTCCAAGCAGACATGGAGGAGAATCCCAGTCAATTTGACAGGGGGTCCTTGACAGATTTTTAAATTTGAAAGAAGTGCCTGAATGCCACTCCTCGAAAGAAACCTTGTCCAACATGGCTATAAAATTGCCCCTTTAAGGACTGGTCAGGTTGCAAGGGACCAAGTTGTGCTCTGGTCCACAACCCACTTACTGAAATGGTGCAAACATGTGCATATGTTCCTGGAGTCCCCGTCACGAATCCAGGAGATGTGCTTCTGAGCATTCACAAGACTTGGAGTGCATTTTAGAAGTTCCACTTCTCTGATGCTGATTCCGGTTCTGTCTCTTTTCTAGGAGGCAAAGGACACAACGGTGAGGATCAGAGGGAACCACGAGAGCTGTCACCGGAAACAATCATGCGAGATGTAGAAGAAGACCAAGACAGGTCAGAGGAGCAGGGGGAACACTCCGCACCAGCACAGAGAACTAGATCTGTTACAGGGGAAAAGCCATATGAATGCTTGGATTGTGGGAAAGACTTCACTGACAACATACAATTGACTGTGCATCGAAGAACCCATACAGGGGAGAAACCCTACAAATGTCTAGAGTGTGGAAAGAGTTTCAGTGTGAGCTCCAGCCTGACTGTGCATCGAAGAACCCACACAGGAGAGAAACCCTTCAAATGCTTTGAGTGTGGAAAGAGCTTCACCCGCAGCGGAGGTCTGACCTTGCATCAAAGTACCCACACAGGGGAGAAACCATATAAATGCTTGGAGTGTGGAAAGAGCTTCAGTAATAGTGGAAAACTCAAGATACATCAAAGAACCCACACAGGGGAAAAGCCATATAAATGTTTAGAGTGCAATAAATGCTTCACTAAGAGTGAACACCTCAGTCAGCATAGAAAGACCCACACAGGTGAGAAACCATATAAATGCTTGGCGTGTGGAAAGAGCTTCACGCAGAACTCATCCCTGACTGTGCATAAACGAACCCACACAGGAGAGAAACCATATCAGTGCTTGGTGTGTGGAAAAAGCTTCAGTCAGAATGCACACCTGAGTGTACATAAAAGAATCCACACCGGAGAAAAATCCCATAACTGTTTGAACTGTGGAAAGAGCTTCAGAGATAGTGGAAACCTCAACCAACATCAAAGAATCCACACAGGGGAAAAACCACATAAATGCTTCGAATGTGGAAAGAGTTTCAGTGGGAGTTCCAGCCTGACCCTGCATCAAAGAACCCACACAGGACAGAAACCATATAAATGCTTGGAGTGTGGAAAAACCTTTAGTATGAGCTCACACCTGAATGTACACAAAAGGACACATACTGGGGAGAAACCATATAAATGCTTGGAGTGTGGAAAAAGCTTCAGAGAGAGCTCACAACTGAACGTGCACAAAAGAACCCATACGGGAGATGAACCTTATGAATGCTTGGAGTGTGGAAAGAGCTTCCGTGTGAGATCCTGCCTAGCTGTGCATCAAAGAATTCACACAGGGGAGAAACCCTATAAATGCTTAGAGTGTGGAAAGAGCTTCAGTGATGGTGGAACCCTCAATAAACATCAAAGAATCCACACCGGGGAGAAACCCTATAAATGCTTAGAGTGTGGAAAAAGCTTCAGTGTGAGGTCCAGTCTCCGTGCACATCAAAGAACCCACACAGGGGAGAAACCATATCAATGCACTGTGTGCAGCAAAAGCTTCAGGAAGAGCGGACACCTTGCTTCGCATCAAAGGACACACACAGGACAGAAGCCATATAAATGCCTGGAGTGTGGAAAGAGCTTCACTCAGAGCTCAAGCTTTACTGTACATCAAAGATGCCATACAGGTGATGAACCTTACAAATGCATGGAGTGTGGAAAGAGCTTTCGTAGGTGCGATGTCCTGAATGTGCACCAAAGAACCCACACAGGGGAGAAACCGCATAAATGCTTGGAGTGTGGAAAAAGCTTCAGTGCGAGCTCACAACTGAATGTACACAAAAGAACGCACACTGGGGAGAAACCATACAAATGCTTGGAGTGTGGAAAGACCTTCAGTGTAAGTTCAAGCTTGATGGTTCACCAGAGAACCCACACAGGGAAGAAACCTTATAAATGTTTGGAGTGTGGAAAAAGCTTCAGTGTGAACGCACAGCTCAATGTACACAAAAGAACGCACACTGGGGAGAAACCATTCAAATGCTTGGAGTGTGGAAAGACCTTCAGTGTAAGTTCAAGCTTGATGGTGCATCAGAGAACCCACACAGGGAAGAAACCTTATAAATGCTTTGTGTGTGGAAAGAGCTTCGCTCAGAGTGGGAACCTGGCTGTGCATCACAGAACACACAAAGGGCTCCTGAATATCCAGTTCACAGATCTTTTTGGATCAACAGTATTTGGGGATCGCTTTCTTGCCAGCAATGGAGACCCTCACAATTTAGCAGAGTCCCTCACAGTGGAGCACAGAACTCTTTAAAATGGCCGAGGGAGGCGTCAGTGTGTGGGTGGACAGCCATAGGCTGGAATCGCTGTTCCTATTCAGTATCTGCAGCCATAGGAGATGCACATTCTTGGGGTGCCAAGTTCATGGAAAATGTACTTTTGAATAGACAACAATATTTATTTTATTTTATTTATTTATTTTATTTATATCCCGCCTTTCCTCTCCTACAACAGAGAGCCCAAGGTGGCTAACAAACAGGATAACCACCATTAAAATCGAATTATAAATATAGATTAAAACATAATTAAAAACAATTAAAATACAATTAAATTTAGAAAAGCTCAGAACAATTAAAACAGACTAAAAACATAATTAAAAACATTAAAAATAAAACAATAAAACTGCCCCCAACCTATGCCCCATTTAAAATGCTTTTTTAAAATAAAAGGGTAAGGCTCCACCTGAAGCTCTGTACAGAGGGAGCTCTCCTCAATTCTAAGGGGAGGGAGTTCCAAAGCCTGGGTGCCTCCACTGAAAAGGCCCTATCTCTGGTCGCCACACCTCTCACATCTTTTAGTGGCGGCACAGTCAGTAGGGCCCCTTCAGATGATCTTAGGTGATGGGCCGGATTGTAAAGAAGAAGGCGGTCCCTCAGGTACCCTGGACTCGAGCCATTTAGGGCTTTAAAGGTCAGGACCAGCACTTTGAATTCAGCCCGGAAACGAATGGGCAGCCAGTGTAGTCGCTGAAGCAGTGGCCCAACAGAGTCGAACCGATGAGCCTCAGCAACCACACGGGCCGCTGCATTCTGGACTAGTTGAAGTTTCCAAACCGTCTTCAGAGGCAGCCCCACGTAGAGTGCGTTACAATAATCTAGTCTCGATGTCACTAGGGCATGGGTTATCGTGGCCAGATCCGAGCAAATCAGGTATGGTTGCAGCTGGCGGATCAGCCGAAGCTGAGCAAAGGCACCCCTGGCCACAGCCGCCACCTGGGACTCCAGGAGCAGCTGTGAATCCAGGAGAACCCCCAAGCTGCGAACCTGCTCCTTCAGAGGGAGTGCAACCCCATCCAGAACGGGATGATATTCCAATACCCGAGTCGAGGACTTCCGGACCAGGAGAACCTCTGTCTTATCAGGATTTAATCTCAGCTTGTTCACCCTCATCCAGTCCCCCACTGCCTCCAGACAACGATTCAGGACTTCAACCGCCTCCTTGGACTCAGGAGGAAAGGAGAGATAGAGCTGGGTGTCATCAGCATACTGATGACACCTCGCTCCAAACCTCCGGATGACCTCTCCCAGCGGCTTCATGTAGATGTTAAATAGCATGGGGGATAGAATGGAACCTTGTGGCACCCCGCACCAAAGAGGCCAGGGTGCCGAGCAAGCATCCCCCAGCACCACCTTCTGGGACCGGTCAGCCAGGAAGGAGCGGAACCACTGCAAAACAGTGCCTCCAATCCCCAACCCGGCCAGTCAATCCAGAAGGACACCATGGTCAATGGTGTTGAAGGCTGCTGAGAGGTCCAGCAGGACCATCAGGGACGCACTCCCCCTGTCCATTCCCCGGCGTAGGTCATCCACCAAGGCAACCAAGGCAGTCTCTGTCCCAAACCCCGGCCTGAAACCAGATTGGAAGGGATCCAGATAATCAGGGAATAGGGAATATATATATATTTATATATATATGTCCTATATATATATGGACTGTATATATCTCCTGCATATTTGTACCAAAGCTGTACGCTCCCTTGTTACTTTAACAATCTTTGTAAATTTTTCTGCTTTTAAATATTCTGAGTTGTGAGCTCTCTTAGGTGTTCTTATTAAGGAGCCTAAAGGGGCACAAATGCTGGACAATTTTACAGCAGAGTGCCTTGGAGAAACCCACCCACAAGCACCTGAGATACAAATATGGACTCTGAGTGACGTTGCGGTTGTTGGAGGACACTGTGTCCAGGAGGTTGGAGGGGTCAGACTCCTGACATTTGGACCCACCTCTCTTTGTTCAGATGTTCCGGACGAGCTTATCGACTTCTGTGGAAGGAGGGAGGCGGGTGTATAAAAGGGAGAGGGAAGGCAGGAAAATGACAGTAGGCAAGAGGGAGGACACTACTAGAGAAAGTGCTGGACACCTCGTTGTTCCCTTGTCCACCTGGAAGAACCCTGAAAGAGAAATAGAAAGTGTTAGTTGATGGACGTTGACACTTGCTTACCTTGTTACTGGAAACTGTCTTGACCCGAATCCTTGTCATGGTGATGTGACCTGTTGAAAAAAGTATAGAGACATTATATATTTGATAAGAACATGGGGACATGACAGACCCCATCATCTCTCTGACAGAGGGCACAATCCAGGATTAGGGCAGTGAGAGTGGCCCAGCTGGGCTGTCCCCAGTAGGCTGTGCCCAGAGTAGAAAGTTGCACTGAATCCAGAGTCAGGAAGCCTGGGCTGCAGTAGCCGCTCCAGAGCATGCTCAGTTGGCACCAAGTCAGTGGCACCTGGGGAGGGCTTGCTCCCAAGGAGACCTGCCTCAGATCACGCTGAACAAGGAGTAGCTGCGGTGCCTCCCTTAAAGGAAGCACAGGAGTCCCTGACAACCAGTAATAGCTGCAGCATGAGACTGCGGTACAGCAGGACCTATAGTGGAGGGTGGATACAAGGGGATTGCTTGGAGTTGTCCTGTATCCAGAGGGTAGTGGGCTGTCGTAGTTTTGCGTATCCCGAGGTTGAGAGGCAGGGGTTGCAGACATGCTGGCCAAGAAGTCCAGATTTTTTTTCTCAACACTGCCGTCCTTACCCTGCCTTATCATGGACCCCTATGGCTCTACTCAGATTTATTCCTGCTCCTGAGGTGGTATAACTCTGAGGAGCTGTGGGGGGGGGGCAAGTCTACTCTGGAAACAGGTTCTGGATACAGCCTAACTGCTCTGTTCTAGGCAGTGCTGAACATGCCCTCAACATGCCTCTCCTGAACTGCCTAGACTGGCACAGCTAGGCCAGCCCTGGCCCTTCTGTCTTGGGCCAGCCTATTTGACTAAACATACTCCTAAACGGAGAGAGGGCGTTCATAAGCCCCCTTTGTTTCCTGAGGATCACTTGTGGGCTGGATGGAAGGGCTTGCTTCCATCCACGCTGTGGTCAGCGTGAAGGCTCATCATGGGCTGCATCTGGCCCGTGGGCTGAGATTTGTGCGCACCTGTTTGATACCAACCTGTGTCCTGCCTGTATAAATGCCAATACAAGCATCCCCTGGTACAGCATCTGTGGATCAAGGATCTGTGGATCCATATATACATGATTCCACGTGCCCAATACTTTGGTTTGCCTTATTTTTTGGAAAGGATCATGTATCTTTTATACCCAACTTCCCTATGCTGAGCCTTCTGGCTGGGATCCAGCAGAGCCCATTCCTACACCTCCAACGTCCTACTCCTCTATGGGTGCACAACCACCTCCTTGAAAGACATCAGACCCTGAAAGGAGAAACAGTCTTTGATCACAAATAATTCCCCCCCAGCCTTCCTTATCCCCTTTTTATTCACTGGCTGAAAGGAGAAATTAGGGCAGGAAGTCTTGGGATTCTCTTCATATGTAACGAGCTGGTTTTCTGGGTTTCTTTCCTTGAGCTTATGCAACAAATGCCGTCCTGTTCAAAGCATGGTGCAAGGTGCGCATGACTTGACTCTGAGAAGGCTGGGGAGAAAGGGATCTCTGATTCTAGGGATGCTATCAGGGTCTTCCTGATGCTGGGCTGCCTCAGAGGAAAAGGAACCCTGAACTCCCTGGAATAAGTTCCCAGCTGTGCCCCCAAAACAGGAGATTCTTTTTCAGACTATACCTGCTTTATTTTCAGACAAACCATTAAAAGAATGGCAGCAACTTGTGGTGAAATTTATAGGGCAAGGGAAAAAGAAATGAAATGTAGGATCCTGCAGAATGCAAAAGACAGAGGTGGACGAGGTCTGCTGGACTTGGAAGTTTACGATGAATCATGTTTTCTGTGGCTGAAAATTGATCTGCAAAAGAGAAAAATGTTAAACCTCTTATGGGGGAGGAAAGGCGGGGTATAAATTGAATAAATAAATAAATTAATTAAACTTCAAAGAACATGGTTTGTTATGGTATGAGAAATTACACTTGGCATCCATCAGTCTCGAAAGACTATGGTATGGTGCTCAACGCTGCATGCAAAGCATGAAGGCCTGGGTAGACTGATGTGGAGGATAGGCTGTTACCCAAGCAGCAAATCCCCCCTCTCCACAGCACTGAATTAGTCCAGTGCTAATATTAAAAATAAGCAAACCATAAACAATAAACTCACATAATTCAAACAAGAATACATGAAGAAAAGACATACTGAAGTTGCAATCCTAACCACACTTTCCTGAGAGTCAGTCCTAGTAAATACAATAGGACTTACTTCTGAGTAGACGTGCACCAAGAATAACTATATATATATAAAAGAGAAAAGTCACTCACTGACTGACTAACTCATCACTGCCCTGCCAAAACTGCTGGGCCTAGAAGTATGAAATTTGGGGTGGGTGTTCCTTCCGTGACTGAGGGGTGCACTAAGAACTGGTTTTCGGAAATTCCAACAGGAAGGGGGTGAAAAGGGGCGCAACGCGTTTTCCTGCCTATACTTTGCATTGAGAATTGCTGACTCATCAACATTCCGCCCCAACTGCTGGGCCTGAAGCATGGAATTCTGGGAGTTCCTTCTGTCACCTGAACTCCCACCAAGAACCATCTGGAGAAATTAACCCTTCAGGAGCTGAAAAGGGGGCAACGTTTTTCTGCCCTATACTTAACTGAATAACATCCAGCCAGTTTGGGAGACTGAATAACATCCAGCCAGTTTGGTGCTCAGACCCTGGTGCACTGGGGGATGTTGTTCGGAGGAAGAGGTTGTACTGGCGAGGATGCTGCGCATGGGGGGAAGTTGCACTTGGGGGGAAGTTGCGCATGAGGGAAAGTAACATGGCTGTAAGTCAGGACATGGCTGTAACTCAAAAATCTTGAGAGGGGCCTGGCCTTACAAAAAAGGAGGGAAAGGCATTGAGTTGCAACCTCCAGGGCTTAAGTTGCATTTACACAAATGCACAGAGCCTGGGAAATAAACAAGATGAGCTGGAGCTTTTAGCAAGTGAAGGGAAATTTGGTTTGATAGGAATAACTGAAACTTGGTGGGACTCCCAGGACTGGAACACACAATTGGAAGGCTATCAGCTGTTCCGGAGGAACAGAAGTGGCAAAAGGGGAGGTGGAGTAGCATTATATGTCAAGAACATATATACTTGCTCAGAAATCCAGGAGAGTGGTCCGGATATCCCTGTGGAGTGTGTTTGGGTAAAAGTAAGGGGGGAAAATAAGAAACAAAACATTGTGGTGGGCGTCTACTATAGACCGCCAGGTCAAGGAGAAGGAGTAGACGATGTCTTCTTGGAGCAACTGGCAGGCATTGCAAGGAAATATGAGGTAGTAGTAATGGGGGACTTTAACTACCCAGACATTTGCTGGGAGACAAACTCAGCCAAACATGGAAGCTCCAGTAGATTCCTGATGGGCCTGGAAGATAACTTCATGGTCCAGAAGGTGGAGGAAGCAACAAGGGGAGGGGCCATCCTTGACCTGATCTTAACTAATTGTGAAGAACTGATTGACTAGGTCAACATGGCGGGAACTTTAGGGGAAAGCAGTCATGAGCTGCTGGAAGTTAGAATAATGTGGGAAATAAAAAGAGTGCAGAGTGAAACGTATATGTTGGATTTCAGGAAAGCTGATTTCAGCAGGCTTAGAGGAGTCATAGGTGGGATCCCATGGGTTGATGATCTAATGGGGAAAGGGGCCCAAGATGGGTGGGAGCTCCTTAAGAGGCAGCTTCTACAAGCACAGTCAGAAACAATTCCCATGAAAAAGAAAGGGGGGAAAATGCTGAAAAAACCAGGTTGGCTCCACAGGCAACTTGGGGATCAGCTGAAGTTAAAGAAGGAGAAGTATAGGGAGTGGAAGACTGGAAAGATCAACAGGGAGGAGAACAGGCAGGTAGCCCGATCCTGTAGGGAGGGGGTCAGGGATGCTAAAGCTCAGTATGAGCTGAGACTGGCCAGGGGAGTCAAGGATAACAAAAAGAGCTTCTTGAGATATTCCCAAAGGAACAACAGGAGAGACGAGGGTCTGGGGCTGCTCCTGGACAAAGATGGACAGCAGGTGTCTGGAAACCAGGAGAAGGCAGAGCTGCTCAACTCCTACTTTGCGTCCGTCTATTCTCGGAAAGAGAGCTGTGCAAATGGGGGTGCGGGATCATTGACTGATTCGGGGATGTGTTTACATCCCCAAAGAGGTAATGAAAACATGGATGGTGCAGAACAGCAGATTAAGATTGACAGAGAACTGGTTCGAAACCACTTAACTGGCCTAAATGAATTCAAGTCATTTGGACCGGATGAGCTGCATCCTGGAGTTCTTAAGGAACTGGCAGATGTCCTTGCAGAGCCTCTGTCGATCATCTTTGAGAAATCCTTGAGGAGTGGAGAAGAGCCTGGACTGGAAGAGGCGAATGTAGTCCCAGTTTTTAAGAAGGGGAAAAAAGAAGACCCGGGAAATTATAGACCAGTCAGTTTGACTTCAATCCCGGGCAAGATATTAGAGCAAATCATAAAACACACAATTTGTGCACATCTAGACAAGTACTCGGTGATCAAAACAACCCAGCCTGGATTTACCAAGAATAAATCTTGCCAGACAAATCTGATCTCCTTTGTTGATCCGGTTACGAGCTTACTGGACATGGCAATGCTGTGGATGTCATTTATCTTGACTTCAGCAAAGCATTTGACAAAGTCCCACATGACATTTTAATTAGGAAGTTGGAAAAATATGGGCTAGACAGGGCAATTGTTAGGTGGATCTGCAACTGGCTCGATGGCCGCACTCAAAGAGTCTTAGTAAATGGGTCTGCATCAACCTGGAGATCGGTTTCTCGTGGGGTCCCCCAAGGCTCTGTCTTGGGCCTGGTTCTCTTTAACATTTTCATCAATGACTTGGAGGAAGGGATACGGGGGAGCCTGATCAAATTTGCAGATGACACCAAACTGGGAGGAGTAGCAAACACATCAGAAGAAGGAGAAACCTCCAGGAGGATCTGGATAAACTGGAATCCTGGGCTGGAACAAATAGAATGAACTTCAACAGGGAGAAGTGGAAGGTTCTGCACTTAGGAAATAAAAACCAAAAATACAGGTATAAAATGGGGGATACTTGGCTTGGCAGCACAACATGTGAGCAGGATCTTGGGGTCACCGTGGATAACAAGCTGATCATGAATCAACAGTGTGATGTGTCTGCAAAGAAGGCAAATGCCATTTTAGGTTACATTAAGAGGACTGGAGCTTCCAAGTCACGAGAAGTTCTAGTTCCTCTTTATTCTGCATTGGTGAGACCTCACCTTGAGTACTGTGTTCAGTTCTGGGCACCTCACTTGAAGAAAGATGCAGCCAAACTGGAGCAAGTCCAGAGGAGAGCGACAAGGATGATCAGTGGGGTGGAAGGGAAACCCTAGGAGGAAAGGTTGGGGGAACTTGGGATGTTCAGCCTGGAGAAGAGGAGGCTGAGGGGAGACATGATTGCCCTCTTCAGATACTTGAAGGGCTGTCATAGGGAGGAAGGGGCCAATTTGTTCATAGCTGCTTCTGAAAGCAGAACTAGAACTAATGGGGACAAACTGCAAGAGAGGAGATTCCGGCTGGAAATCCGGAAAAAATTCCTGAGGGTGAGGGCGGTTCGGCAGTGGAACAGATTGCCAAGGGAGGTGGTGGACTCTCCCTCACTGGGGATCTTCAAGCAGAGGCTCGACAAGCACCTATCGGGGATGCTCTAGGTGGATTTCCTGCTGCAGGCAGGGGGTTGGACTAGATGACCTACTAGGTCCCTTCCAACTCTATGATTCTGTGATTCTAAGTTGCACATGGGGGACATTGCACAAGGAGGGAAGTTGCACATACGGGAAAGTTGTGCATGGGGGGAAGTTGCGCGTGGGGGGTTGATGTGCATGGGGGGTTGATGCGCATGGGGGTTGATGCGCATGAGCGAAAGTTGCGACTGGGGGGTTGATGCACATGGGGGAAGTTGCGCATGGGGGGATGAGGCGCATGGGGGGATGAGGCGCATGGGGTTGATGCGCATGGGGGATGATGTGCAAGGGGGGAAGTTGCGCATGGGGGATGATTCGCATGGGGGATGATGCACATGGAGGAAAGTTGCACATGGGGGGATGATGCGCATGGGGAATGTTGCACATGGGGGGTTGATGTGCATGGGGGAAGTTGCGCATGGAGGTTGGTGCGCATGGGGGAAAGTTGCGCATTGGGGTTGATGCACATGGGGGAAGTTGCGCATGGGGGTTGATGCACATGGGGGAAGTTGCGCATGGGGGGTTGAGGCACATGGGGGATGATGTGCATGGGGGGAAGTTGCGCATGGGGTTGATGTATATGGGTAAGTTGCGCATGAGGGGTTGATGCACATGGGGGAAAGTTGCGCATGGGGGTTGATGCACATGTGGTAAGTTGCACATGGGGGTTGATGCCCATGGGTGAAGTTGTGCATGGGGGGTTGATATGCATGGGGGAAGTTGTGCATGGCGGGTTGATGCGCATGGGGGAAAGTTGTGCATGGGGGATTGATGCATATGGGGGGATGGCATACAGGGGAATTTTACTCCCGCAACGCGGGTACGCCTTTCGCTAGTAATAAACTATAAACAAAGCAAAAAATCTCTAATTACTTATCACCATTATGTTGATAATCTAATTTGTCACCCCTACATAACTACACAGCTACATAACTATGGCTGCAATCCTAATCCCTAGTTAGGCTGGCATAAGTCCCGGCACAAGTCCCGTTCTGGCCTGGGGGTGTCATGAAAATGTCTGTGCCACTCCGGGTTGGGAAGTGTTAGGCCAATGAAGAGACATTCGCCGGCCACCCCACAACAACATGGGAACAGGGAGACAGGTATAGGGTTGCCATAATTCTCTTCTACTTGGCCAGGACCCGCTGTCAAATGTGCCAGGATGTGAACATAGTCCCTGAAAACTAGGACCGTTCCCTTTTTCCGGGACATATGGCAACCCTGGCTGGATAAAACAGTTATGTCAGTTCTAAGTAGTGGGGAAAATGTGGCTCTGCTCCCCAACTCTGGGCAGGTCTGCTCGGGAGTAAGTCCCTTTTCCTCCTCCCAGGCACAGGCTTGCCCTGTACAGGCAGGAACAAGGCAGGCAGGGTGCCTGAGGGAAGCCACCAGGAGGAAGTGCACACCAGGCCCCAGTCCTCACTCCTGCAGCACCAGCTCATTCCCAGTGGTTTTCAAAGTGGTGGTCGGAACTTCATTTCAGGGGTCACGGAAAGTGGGTGCTGCCATCTTGGAATTTGACACTGGGCACTTTTAGTGGCACTTCCAGCCATGGCATCACTTTTGGGGGGTCCTGGACAGATTGTCATTCTCAGAAGGGGGTCCCGGAAGCTTTGAGGGTCTCTGCCCTGAGGTGATACGTTCCCATTGCTCCTTCCCACCCACATTCCCCTTAGAAATGGCCTCTACTGGGCTTGGCACCAGCAAAGGTCCCTGGTGGTCCAGAGTGGACTGATGACTGTTGGTCTCTCCACCCCTCGCTGCTCCCAAGCAGGGTGACCAGATGTCCTCTTTTTCCAGGACTTATCCTCTTTTTTTGTCCTGTGTCTTGGAAAAAAAACTTCATTGTCCTCCTTTTCCTTGTGAGCAGGCAGCATGTAGGCATCTAGCAATCCATAAACTGTATGCAATAAATCAATTCCAATCGGTTTAATTGCAACAAAAAGTAATATAGGGTATAAATTAAGCACATGAAAGCCACATATCAGGGTTTTTAGCTTCTATTTTATTCTGTCCTACATTGTTCTTGGGTGTCCTATATTCTGGGGGGCCTTTTCCTCTTTTCTGGTTTTGTCATCAATTCATTCTGAAATTATAAGGTGTATAAATTAAGCATCTGCAAGACACATGTAGGAGTAGCATGAAGCCCAATCCCTGGCATGCCTGCTCAGAAGGAAGTCCATAGGAGTCAATGGGGTTTACTCCCAGGAAAGTGTGGGTAAGGCTGCATTCTTCTAGCCCAATCCCAGGCATGCCTACTCAGAAGGAAGTCCATTAGCGTCAACGGAGTTTACTCCCAGGAAAGTGCGGGTAGGGGTGCATCCTCCTAGCCCAAGCCCTGGCATGCCTACTCAGAAGGAAGTCGATTAGAGTCAATGGGGTTTACTCACAGGAAAGTGTGGATAGGACTGCAGCCTCAGCCCAGCATCTTCATGCCATCTGGTGGCTCTGGCCAGGGGGTGGGTCTGCAGTGCATAGAGGGAGGGGAAGCCTCCTGTCCTTGCATGCTCTGCAGAGAACTGGGCAGGCTGGCACTGAGAGGGTTAAGAGGTGCTGCCAGTGGGGGGAAGGAGGGGGTGCCACTTCCGGCCCTGCCCACTTCCTTTCCCTTCTCTCCCCCTCCAGGTGAGCAGCACTCCTGCTGAGTCTGCAGCTCTCTAGGAGGAAGAGGAGGGAGGGGAGACCCCTGGCTGGGGAGGGCAGGCCAGGCTCTAGGGGCAGCCAGGGCAGAGCAGGGGGATGAGAAACCTAACTGTAGGACCCCCCTTGCACTGTGCATGTGGGGTCTGCTTTGTGGTGAGGCTGCTTCTCCCACATCACACATGTGGGTGAGGCTGGGTTGGTGTTCCTGGGGAGGTGTGGAGGGGACAGGATGGAAGGGCAGAAAGGGTGGGGGGTGAGAGGAGGGGCAGCCAAGGGTTGAACCCCTGCAAAGAACAGCAGGGGTGGAGGATGCCCTGGAGAGCAACACTGTAGCCCTGCAGCTCTTCCTCTGCTGGCGACTGAAGGGCTGCCTGGCTGTTGCATGTTGTGAATGCAGATCCCTCCTCTCTTGTGATGAACAGCTGGATGGTTTCATCTCATATGCAGTACTATTGCTTGGTTCACTGCTTGAATAGGGCCAACTCGGAGTGCTAAGCTTGTCCTATAAGCCCCAAATGGTCATCCTCAGGTCACCAGATAAGGCCCTTTGAGGAGTGCCATTGCCTAGGGAGGTGATGGGGCAGCAGCCAGAAATAGAGGGCTGCAACTGAGCCACTTCTACACAACCCATTCCCTGAAAAAGTGGCATATGTTCCCTTGGCATAAGTTCCTGGGAGTCCCTGCCATGGAGTCCAAGGGATTTCCTGAGGAGAGCCAGGCTTGTGTAGTGGTGAGGGAGCTGGGCTGAGATCTGGAAGATCCTGGTTCGAATCCACCCGCAGCCATGAATCCTCCTGGGCAGGGTGACTTAGGCAAAGGTCCCTGCGGCAGCACCACTTCCTGCAACACCCTCTTCCCAAAGCAACCTCAGCAGAGGAAACCTGGTAAATTGTGCCTGGTGAATGTGGAGGGTGCTTTACAGAAGTCCTGAAGGCAGCAAAAAGCCTCCAAAGGTCATCGAGGTCATCATACCGCTGGTAAAGAAGGCAGTAATGCTATCGGGGTGGTTTTCCTGAAGCCCTATAAGCCTTAACAATGGCATCCTTGAGCCACCTAGATAGACTGGACTTATAGGGACTCTTATTAGTTGAAGAGCTTTGAAAGGACAAATAGGGTGTCTGTCTTCCTTAGGGACTTGTACAGGTGTCCTTATTCTCCACTAGCCTTCCATGCTGGAACCTTCCATCGATAAATAAAAAAATCAGTGTATAAAGAAAACAATGGAATATTAGGTTTTTCCAGGTTTCTTGCTCCAATATTGCTCCTAATTGAATCAGGTAGTGCTTCAGTAACTGCGGGGGTTTGATTCTGGGACTAAAAATGGAATGACTGCTTGCATGACTCCCTCTCGACAATGGTAGAAAAGCAGTTTTTTAAACTGTGATCTGCAGTGGCTGAATATGTTGAGTCAAATCCAAATATAAAAAACTGTTTCTCATAAGGCTAGAAAGGTAAACATGTGAAGCTCTTTCCACACTCCAAGCATTTATAAGGTTTCACCGCTGTGTGGGTTAGAAATGTAAATGTGTTTACTTTGGGAATTAGAGGGGTCCAGGAAGAGGATCCCTTGACCTTGTTTTTAAAAGGTTGACTGAGAATCCATGACTTGGAGTATACTTTAGAAGTTCCACTTCTGTGTTGCTGATCCACCTTCTGTCTCTTTCTAGGAGGCACAACAGTAAGGATCAGAGGGAGCCAGAAGAGCCATCAGCCATGCGGGAGGAAGAAGAAAGGGGTTTCATAGACCAAGACGGATCAGAGAAGCAGAGGGAAAGCTCAGCACCTGCCCGGAGAACGAGATCTGTTACTTGTCAAGGTAACAACCACCAGGAAGTTCCATCCCAAGAAGAACGTCGCAAAGAGGAGAAGGAGAAGAAGCGTCCACTGCATGGAGAAACCACCGGGTATAAATCCAACATGAAGAACAGTAGAGAAACCCATGCAGAGAAATCTGTGCATCGGGACAGATCAGAGAATCAGGAGGGGAATGAAACGGAGATACAGAGAAAAAGTCAGGATGCTCATCAGGGTGGAAATTTCAATGTCCTCCCAGTTAATCCAGAAGGAAATGCTGGTAAGAGGAGGGGAAAGTACAACCGACATGCAACAACCTTACACTATAAAGCAGAACTCAGAACTTATCGAGGAACCCAGAAAGACAAGAAATCATGTAAATGTTTGGAGTGTGGAAAGAGCTTCAGTGGGAGCTCATCCCTGACTGTGCATCAAAGAACCCACACTGGGGAGAAACCCTATAAATGCTTGGACTGTGGAAAGAGCTTCAGTGACAGTGGAAGCCTCAATATACATCACAGAATACACACTGGGGAGAAACCCTTTATATGCTTGGAGTGTGGAAAAAGCTTCAGTGTCAGCAGTAACCTGAATGTGCATCAAAGAACCCACACTGGGGAGAAACCATATAAATGCTTGGTGTGTGGAAAAAGCTTCACTCAGAACTCAGACCTGACTGTGCATCAAAGAAGCCACACTGGGGAGAAACCCTATAAATGCTTGCAGTGTGGAAAAAGCTTTAGTGTGAGCTCACACCTGACTGTACATTTAAGAACCCACACAGGGGAGAAACCCTATAAATGCTTGGAGTGTGGAAAAAGCTTCAGTGATAGTGGAAGCCTCAATATACATCTTAGAATCCACACTGGGGAGAAACCCTATAAATGCTTGCAGTGTGGAAAAAGCTTTAGTGTGAGCTCACACCTGACTGTACATTTAAGAACCCACACAAGGGAGAAACCCTATAAATGCTTGCAGTGTGGAAAAAGCTTCAGTGATAGTGGAAGCCTCAATATACATCATAGAATCCACACTGGGGAGAAACCCTATAAATGTTTAGAATGTGAAAAGATCTTCAGTGATATTAGAAGCCTCAATATACATCATAGAATCCACACTGGGGAGAAACCCTATAAATGCTTAGAGTGTGGAAAGAGCTTCAGTCGGAATGGAAATCTGACTTTGCATCTAAGAACCCACACAAGGGAGAAACCCTATAAATGTTTGCAGTGTGGAAAAAGCTTTAGAGTGAGCTCACACCTGACTGTGCATCAAAGAACCCACACAGGGGAGAAACCCTATAAATGCTTGCAGTGTGGAAAATGCTTTAGTGTGAGCTCGCACCTGACTGTACATCAAAGAACCCACACAGGGGAGAAACCCTATAAATGCTTGGAGTGTGGAAAAAGCTTCAGTGATAGTAGAGGCCTCAATATACATCATAGAATCCACACAGGGGAGAAACCCTATAAATGCTTGGAGTGTGGAAAGAGCTTCAGTGATAGCAGAAGCCTCAATATACATCATAGAATCCACACTGGGGAGAAACCCTATAAATGCTTGGAGTGTGGAAAAAGCTTCAGTGATAGTAGAAGCCTCAATATACATCATAGAATCCACACAGGGGAGAAACCCTATAAATGCTTGGAGTGTGGAAAGAGCTTCAGTGATAGCAGAAGCCTCAATATACATCATAGAATCCACACTGGGGAGAAACCCTATAAATGCTTAGAGTGTGGAAAGAGCTTCAGTCAGAATTCCCACCTCTATGTTCATCGAAGGACCCACACAGGGGAGAAACCCTATAAATGCTTGCAGTGTGGAAAGACCTTCAGTCAGAATGGAAATCTGACTTTGCATCTAAGAACCCACACAGCAAAAACTATATAAATGCTTGAAATATGGAAAGTCCTTTGGCCAGAACTGGCAGAAGCTCTTTTTATGTTGTTCTGATTTTTTGCGAGAGAGAGAGCGAGAGAGAGAGAGAGAGAGAGAGAGAGAGAGAGAGAGAGAGAGAGAGAGAGAGAGCAGTGAGGTAATGAATTTTGTATTTGATGATTAGTTTTAAAGAATTCAGTTTAAAGGACTTTTAAAGAAAAATTATTTTTAATAAATGGAGTTTATAAAGATAAGAGGCTCTTTAAGCTGATAAGGGGTGAAAATGGAGATTATCCACATGAAGGTAATAAGTCAGAATTTTGGCTTTGTTCTTGCTATACTATTCCTTTTATCTGCTAGTCTTAGTTTAATCGGAGTTATTCTGCCTCGTTTTTTAAAGCATTCTTATGTGTTTTTGTTTTAATAAAGTTTGTTCATTTTTGGCTTATTTTTAATTCTAGTATGCAAATAAAATATAAAGAATAAAATAAAAAGAGCACATCACTGCTTGGAGTCTGAGAAGCACTGAGAAGTATGTGAACGCAGTCCCCAAAACTAGGAACGTTCCCTTTTTCCGGGATATTTGGCAACCCTGGCTGGGTAAACTATCTTTGTCAGTTCTAAGCAGTGGGGAAAATGTGGCGCTGCTCCCCAACTCTGGGCAGGTCTGCTCGGGAGTAAGTCCCTTTTCCTCCTCCCAGGCACAGGCTTGCCCTGTACAGGCAGGAACAAGGCAGGCAGGGTGCCTGAGGGAAGCCACCAGGAGGAAGTGCACACCAGGCCCCAGTCCTCACTCCTGCAGCACCAGCTCATTCCCAGTGGTTTTCAAAGTGGGGGTCCGGACGTCATTTCAGGGGTCACGGAAAGTGGGTGCCGCCATCTTGGAATTTGGCACTGGGCACTTTTAGTGGCACTTCCAGCCATGGCATCACTTTTGGGGGGTCCTGGACAGATTGTCATTCTCAGAAGGGGTTTCGGAAGCTTTGAGGGTCTCTGCCCTGAGGTGATCCGTTCCCATTGCTCCTTCCAACCCACCTTCCCCTTAGAACTGGCCTCTACTGGGCTTGGCACCAGCAAAGGTCACTGGTGGTCCAAAGTGGACTGCTGACTTTGTTGGTCCCTCCACCCCTCGCTGCCCCCAAGCAGGGTGACCAGATGTCCTCTTTCTCCAGGACGTCCTCTTTTTTAGCCCTGTGTCCTGGAAAAAATCTTCATTGTCCTCCTTTTCCTTGTGAGCAGGCAGAATGCATACATCTAGTAATCCATAAATTGTATGCAATAAATCCAATGCAATAGGTTTAAATGCAACAATAAGTAATATAGGGTATAAATTAAGCACATGAAAGCTACATATCAGGGTTCTTAGCTTTTATTTTATTCTGTCCTACATTGTTCTTGGGAGTCCTACATTCTGACGGGCCTTGTCCTCTTTTCTGGTTATGACATCAATTTATCCTGAAATTATATGGTGTATAAATTAAGCACCTGCAAGACAAATATAGGAGTAGGATGGAGCCCAATCCCAGGCATGCCTACTCAGAAGGAAGTCCATTAGCGTCAATGGGGTTTACTGCCAGGAAAGTTTGGATAGGGCTGCATCCTCCTAGCCCAATCCCAGGCATGCCTACTCAGAAGGAAGTCCATTAGAATCAATGGGGTTTACTCCCAGGAAAGTGTAGGTAGGACTGCAATCTCCCAACCCAATTCCAGGCATGCCTACTCAGAAGGAAGTCTATTAGAGTCAATGGGGTTTACTCACAAGAAAGCCTGGTTAGGACTGCAGCCTCAGCCCAGCAGCTCCATGCCATCTGGTGGCTCTGGCCAGGGGGTGGGTCTGCAGTGCATGGGGGGAGCCCCCTGTCCTGGCACCCTCTGCAGAGAACTGGGCAGGCTGGCACTGAGAGGGTTAAGAGGTGCTGCCAGTGGGGGGAAGGAGGGGGTGCCACTTCCTGCCCTGCCCACTTCCTTTCCCTTCTCTCCCCCTCCAGGTGAGCAGCACTCCTGCTGAGTCTGCAGCTCCTTAGGAGGAAGAGGAGGGAGGGGAGACCCCTGGCTGGGGAGGGCAGGCCAGGCTCTAGGGGCAGCCAGGGCAGAGCAGGAGGGATGAGAAACCTAACTGTGGGATCCCCCTTGCATTATGCATGTGGGGTCTGCTTTGTGGTGAGGCTGCTTCTCCCACATCACACATGTGGGTGAGGCTGGGTTGGTGTTCCTGGGGAGGTGTGGAGGGGACAGGATGGAAGGGCAGAAAGGGTGGGGGGTGAGAGGAGGGAGCCAAGGGTTGAACCCCTGCAAAGAACAGCAGGGGTGGAGGATGCCCTGGAGAGCAACACTGTAGCCCTGCAGCTCTTCCTCTGCTGGCGACTGAAGGGCTGCCTGGCTGTTGCATGTTGTGAATGCAGATCCCTCCTCTCTTGTGATGAACAGCTGGATGGTTTCATCTCATATGCAGTACTATTGCTTGGTTCACAGCTTGAATAGGGCCAACTCAGAGTGCTAAGCTTGTCCTATAAGCCCCAAATGGTCATCCTCAGGTCACCAGATAAGGCCCTTAGATGAGCGCCATTGCCTAGGGAGGTGATGGGGCAGCAGCCAGAAATAGAGGGCTGCAACTGAGCCACTTCTACAGTCTACAGTATTTATATACCGCTTTTCAACTGAAAAGTTCACAAAGCGGTTTACAAGAAAATGAAAAAATTAATAGCTAATTAATAGCTAATGGGTCCCTTTCCCAAAAGGGCTCACAATCTAAAGTGCAAAAAGAACACCAGCAGAAGCCACTTGAACAGACATTGCTGGGGTATGCAGGGCCAGTTACTCTCCCCCTGCTAAATAAAAGAGGAACACCCACTTGAAAGAGTGTCTCTTGCCTGAAAAAGTGGCATATGTTCCCTTGGCATATGTTCCTGGGAGTCCCTGCCATGGAGTCCAAGGGATTTGCTGAGGAGAGCCAGGCATGTGTAGTGGTGAGGGAGCTGGGCTGAGATCTGGAAGGTCCTGGTTCGAATCCACCCGCAGCCATGAATCCTCCTGGGCAGGGTGACTCAGGCAAGGGTCCTTCTGGCAGCACCACTTCCTGCAACACCCTCTTCCCAAAGCAGCCTCAGCTGAGGAAACCTGGTAAATTGTGCCTGGTGAATGTGGAGGGGGCTTTACAGAAGTCCTGAAGGCAGCAAAAAACCTCCAAACATCACTGAGGTCATCACACCACTGATAGAGCAGGTGGTAATGTCATCGGGGGGATTTTCCTGAAACTCCCGTCGATAAATAAAAAATCAGTGTATAAAGAAAGTAATAGAAAAATAAGTTTTCCAGGTTTCTTGCTCCAATATTGCTCCTAATTGAATCAGGTAGTGCTTCTGTAACTGCGGGGGTTTGATTCTGGGACTAAAAATGGAATGACTGCTTGCATGACTCCCTCTCTACAATGGTAGAAAAGCAGTTTTTTAAACTGTGATCTGCAGTGGCTGAATGTGTTGAGTCAAATCCATATATAAAAAAATCTTTCTCCGCCAAGGTTACAAAGGTAAACATGTGAAGCTCTGTCCACACTCCAAGCATTTATAGGGTTTCTATCTACAGTATAGATACAGTATAGTATCATTTCTCCTCTATGTGGGTTAGAAAAGTTAACATGAGTTTACCTTGGGAATAAAGGAGGGGTCCAGGTAGAGGATCCCTCGACCTTGTTTTTAAAAGGTTGACTGAGAATCCATGACTTGGAGTATACTTTAGAAGTTCCACTTCTCTGTTGCTGATCCACCTTCTGTCTCTTTCTAGGAGGCACAACAGTAAGGATCAGAGGGAGCCAGAAGAGCCATCAGCCACGCGGGAGGAAGAAGAAAGGGGTTTCATAGACCAAGACGGATCAGAGAAGCAGAGGGAAAGCTCAGCACCTGCCCGGAGAACGAGATCTGTTACTTGTCAAGCTAACAACCACCAGGAAGTTCCATCCCAAGAAGAACGTCGCAAAGAGGAGAAGGAGAAGAAGCGTCCACTGCATGGAGAAACCACCGGGTATAAATGCAACATGAAGAACAGTAGAGAAACCCATGCAGAGAAATCTGTGCATCGGGACAGATCAGAGAATCAGGAGGGGAATGAAACGGAGATACAGAGAAAAAGTCATGATGCTCATCAGGGTGGAAATTTCAATGTCCTCCCAGTTAATCCAGAAGGAAATGCTGGTAAGAGGGGGGGAAAGTACAACCGACATGCAACAACCTTAAACTATAAAGCAGAACTCGGAACACGTCAAGGAACCCACAAAGACAAGAAATCATGTAAATGTTTGGAGTGTGGAAAGAGCTTCAGTGGGAGCTCATCCCTGACTGTGCATCAAAGAACCCACACTGGGGAGAAACCCTATAAATGCTTGGTGTGTGGAAAAAGCTTCAGTCAGAACTCAGACCTGACTGTGCATCAAAGAACCCACACTGGGGAGAAACCCTATAAATGTTTGGACTATGGAAAGAGCTTCAGTGATAGTGGAAGCCTCAATAAACATCACAGAATACACACTGGGGAGAAACCCTATCAGTGCTTAGTGTGTGGAAAGGACTTCAGTCAGTATGGAAATCTGACTTCGCATCTAAGAACCCACACTGGGGAGAAACCCTATAAATGCCTGCAGTGTGGAAAAATCTTTAGTGTGAGCTCACACCTGACTGTACATCAAAGAACCCACACAGGGGAGAAACCCTATAAATGCTTGCAGTGTGGAAAGAGCTTCATTGATAGTGGAAATCTCAATAAACATCAAAGAACCCACACAGGGGAGAAACCCTATAAATGCTTGCAGTGTGGAAAGAGCTTCAGTGATAGTGGAAGCCTCAATGTACATCACAGAATACACACTGGGGTGAAACCCTATAAATGCTTGGAGTGTGGAAAGAACTTCCGTGATAGTGGAAACCTCAGTATTCATAATAGAATCCATACTGGGGAGAAACCCTATAAATGCTTAGAGTGTGGAAAGAGCTTCAGTCAGAATGGAAATCTGACGTTGCATCTAAGAACCCACACAAGGGAGAAACCCTATAAATGCTTGGAGTGTGGAAAGAGCTTCAGTGATAGTGGAAGCTTCAATAAACATCAAAGAACCCACACTGGGGAGAAACCCTATAAATGTTTAGAGTGTGGAAAGAGCTTCAGTCAGAATTCCCACCTCCATGTTCATCAAAGGACCCACACAGCAAAAACTATATAAATGCTTGAAATATGGAAAGTCCTTTGGCCTGAACTGGCAGAAGCTCTTCTTTTTCTGCTGTTCTGATTTTTTGCGAGAGAGAGAGCGAGCAGTGAAGTAATGAATTTTGGATTTGATGATTAGTTTTAAAGACTTCAATTTAAAGGACTATTAAAGAAAAATTATTTTTCAATTAATGGAGTTTATAAAGATAAGAGGCACTTTAAGCTGATAAGGGGTGAAAATTGAGATTATCCACATGAAGGTAATAAGTCAGAATTTTGGCTTTCTTCTTGCTATACTATTCCTTTTATCTGCTAGTCTTAGTTTAATCGGAGTTATTCTGTCTAGTTTTTTAAAGCATTCTTATGTGTTTTTGTTTTAATAAAGTTTGTTCATTTTTGGCTTATTTTTAATTTTAGTATACAAATAAAATAAAAATAATAAAATAAAAAGAGCACATCACTGCTTGGAGTCTGAGAAGGACTGTGAAGAATGTGAACGCAGTCCCCAAAACTAGGATCATTCCCTTTTCCCACAAAATTTGGCAACCCTGGCTGGGTAAACTATCTTTGTCAGTTCTAAGCAGTGGGGAAAATGTGGCGCTGCGCCCCAACTCTAGGCAGGTCTTTTCAGGAGTAAGTCCCTTTTCCTCCTCCCAGGCACAGGCTTGTCCTGTACAGGCAGGAACAAGGCAGGCAGGGTGCCTGAGGGAAGCCACCAGGAGGAAGTGCACACCAGGCCCCAGTCCTCACTCCTGCAGCACCAGCTAATTGCAGAAGTTTTCAAAGTGGGGGTCGGGATTTCATTTCAGGGGTCATGGAAAATGGGTGCCGCCATCTTTGAATTTGGCACGGGGCACTTTTAGTGGCACTTCCAGCCATGGCATCACTTTTGGGGGGTCCTGGACAGATTGTCATTCTCAGAAGGGGTTTCGGAAGCTTTGAGGGTCTCTGCCCTGAGGTGATCCGTTCCCATTGCTCCTTCCCACCCACCTTCCCCTTAGAAATGGCCTCTACTGGGCTTGGCACCAGCAAAGGTCACTGGTGGTCCAAAGTGGACTGCTGACTTTGTTGGTCCCTCCACCCCTCCCTGCCCCCAAGCAGGGTGACCAGATGTCCTCTTTCTCCAGGACGTCCTCTTTTTTAGCCCTGTGACCTGGAAAAAAATCTTCATTGTCCTCCTTTTCCTTGTGAGCAAGCAGAATGTATACATCTAGTAATCCATAAATTGTATGCGATAAATCAAATGCAATAGGTTTAAATAGACAGACAGACAGATAGATTTATTGGCCAAGTATGAACTCCACACCCGGAACTTGGCTTCGGCAACGGTTGCAGACATACAAACACCAACACAGAAAAATCAAACAATACATAGAATACATACAGAGCATACATCAGTTACTACTTCAGTATTTTCAAGAGTCCCTCAGCATAGTTGATGGTTCAGCAATTTAATGGCACAAGGAAAAAAAATGTCCTTGTGCCTAGTTGACTTAGTGTACAGAGTCCTATATCGGCGTCCAGAGGGAAGAAGCTCAAACAAAATGTGTCCAGGGTGAAGAGGGTCTGCAGCAATACTCATGGCTCTCTTCTTGACCCGAGCGATATCTAGATCCTCCATAGTGGGCAGACCAATTATTTTTCTGCTATACCTATAGTTCTTTGTAGTTTTTTCTTGTCCAGTTTGGATGCTGTGCCAAACCAGACAGTGATGGAACTGCAGAGAACAGATTCAATAATTCCCCTATAAAACAGGGTCAACAGCTCTTGAGGCAGATCGAATTCCCTCAGTTGACGCAAGAAGAACATCCTCTGATGAGCCTTTTTAATGATGCTGCTGATGTTAGTTGACCATTTCAGGTCTTGGGAGACTACAGAGCCCAAGAACTTGAAGGACTCCACCACTGAAACCACATTACCAGAAATGGAAAGTGGAAGTAGCATAGGGGGTGCTTCCTAAAGTCTACCATCACTTCCAGTTTTTTGTGAATTAAGCTCCAGATGATTCCTACTGCACCACAGAACCAGTTGTTCAACCTCCCGTCTGTATGCAGATTCATCACCATCACGGATCAGACCAATGACCGTTGTGTCATCTGCAAACTTTAAAATTTTAACAGAGGGGTCCGAAGAGGTGCAGTCGTTTCTATAAAGGGAGAAAAGCAACGGGGAGAGCACACACCCTTGAGGAGCTCCTGTGCTGATAGTTCGAGTACTAGATGTAATTCTCCCCAGCCTCACCTGCTGCTTCCTGTCCGTCAGAAAGCTAAGTATCCACTGACAGATAGGAGCAGATACATTAAGGTGGATCAGTTTAGAATAGAGGAATGATGGAACAATAGTGTTGAACGCTGAGCTGAAGTCCACAAAAAGGACCCTAAAGAATCCAGATGTTGCAGGATATAGTGTAATGCCATATTTACAGCGTCATCCACTGACCTGTTAGCCCTGTAGGCAAACTGAAGGGGGTCTAGCAACGGGTCTGTGATGACCTTCAAGTGGGCCAACACCAGCCTCTCAAAGACCTTCATTACAGCAGATGTTAAAGCAACAGGTCTATAATCATTCAGCCCACCGATGGAAGGTTTCTTAGGAACTGGAACGATGATGGAGTCTTTAAAACATGAAGGGACCTTGCACCGCTCTAGCGAAATATTAAAAATCTGTGTAAGGATGGGGGCCAGTTGTATGGCGCACACTTTCAAGCAGAGAGGAGTTACCCCATCTGCGCCTGGGGCTTTTTTAGCCTTCTGCCTTTGAAGAAGGCACATCTTTTTCGCAGATTGTCAGAGGAGTAGATACAGGAGTAGAGATAGTTGTGGAGGAAACAACGCTTGGTACATCCGAACCTAAATAAGTAACAGAAGATGGCGATAGTTGCTTATCAAACCTACAATAAAACTCATTCAAGTCCTCAGCCAATTTATGGCTCTCCAGAACAGAGGGGGACGTTTTCTTGTAGCCTGTGATGGTTTCTAAATTCCTCCAAATCATAGCAGAATCATGATTTGAAATTTGTTTTTCCCATTTTTCACTGTAAGATCTTTTCGCCACTCTGATCTCCTTATTCGGTACATTCCTGGCATGGTTATACAGAGATCTGTCCCCTTTTCTATAAGCCTCCTCTTTAGCATGTCGGAGTTGCCTGAGTCTTACTGTGAACCAGGGTTTCTTATTATTATAAATAGGAAAAGTCTTGGTGGGCACACATAGGTCTTCACAAAAACTAATATAAGATGTCACAGTGTCAGTGAACTCATCCGAGTTGTCCGAAGCAGTTTCAAAAGTATTCCAATCAGTGCAGTCAAAGCAAGCCTGCAACTTTAACTTTGCCTCCTCAGACCAACACTTTACTGTTCTGACCACAGGCTTTGCAGCTTTCAGTCTCTGCTTATAGGTTGGAATAAGAAAGATCATGCAGTGATCAGAAAGACCCAGGGCAGCAGGAGGGACAGAGCGATAAGCACCCTTAACAGTGGTGTAACAGTGGTCCAGGGTGTTCTTGTCCCTGGTAGGACAGCTAACATGCTGTTTACATCTGGGCAGCTCTCGAGTTAGATTTGCTTTATTGAAATCCCCTAATACAATGATTCCTCTCACTTGGAATAATCAAGTCAGCAAGATCCTGCAGAGCACGACTGTTACAAGCTTGAGGTGGAAAATAAATCCCTCCCAGGATCACGGAGGAAAACTCCCGGGGGGAATAGAACGGTTTACAATTGGTAAATAAAGCCTCCCGATCTTCACTGCAAGTTTTCACTAACACTGTAACATCTTTACACCAACTACTATTTCTATAAAAACAAATTCCACCTGCCCTTGTTTTGCCAGATGATTCCATCACACGACCTGCTCTATAAATCTGAAACCCCTGGAGATCAACTGCACTGTCTTGAACAGACTCGTTCAGCCAAGTTTCCGTAAAACAAAAAGCAGCTGAACGAGAAAAGTCAAAGTTAACCCGCTTAACAAGGTGCAATTCGTCCATTTTGTTGACCAGCAAATGCAACATTAAGTAATATAGGGTATAAATTAAGCACATGAAAGCGACATATCAGGGTTCTTACCTTTTATTTTATTCTGTCCTACATTGTTCTTGGGTGTCCTACATTCTGGGGGGCCTTGTCCTCTTTTCTGGTTATGACATCAATTCATCCTGAAATAATAAGGTGTATACATTAAGCACCTGCAAGACACATATAGGAGTAGCATAGAGCTCATAGAGATCTAGTAGTATATCTAGTATACATCTAGTAAACCATAAATTGTATGCAATAAATCCAGTGCAATAGGTTTAAATGCAACAATAAGTAATATAGGGTATAAATTAAGCACATGAAAGCTACATATCAGGGTTCTTAGCTTTTATTTTATTCTGTCCTACATTGTTCTTGGGTGTCCTACATTCTGGGGGGCCTTGTCCTCTTTTCTGGTTATGACATCAATTCATCCTGAAATAATAAGGTGTATACATTAAGCACCTGCAAGACACATATAGGAGTAGCATAGAGCTCATAGAGATCTAGTAGTATATCTAGTATACATCTAGTAAACCATAAATTGTATGCAATAAATCCAGTGCAATAGGTTTAAATGCAACAATAAGTAATATAGGGTATAAATTAAGCACATGAAAGCTACATATCAGGGTTCTTAGCTTTTATTTTATTCTGTCCTACATTGTTCTTGGGAGTCCTACATTCTGACGGGCCTTGTCCTCTTTTCTGGTTATGACATCAATTCATCCTGAAATTATATGGTGTATAAATTAAGCACCTGCAAGACACATATAGGAGTAGGATGGAGCCCAATCCCAGGCATGCCTACTCAGAAGGAAGTCCATTAGCGTCAATGGGGTTTACTGCCAGGAAAGTTTGGATAGGGCTGCATCCTCCTAGCCCAATCCCAGGCATGCCTACTCAGAAGGAAGTCCATTAGAATCAATGGGGTTTACTCCCAGGAAAGTGTGGGTAGGGGTGCATCCTCCTAGCCCAAGCCCTGGCATGCCTACTCAGAAGGAAGTCGATTAGAGTCAATGGGGTTTACTCACAGGAAAGTTTGGATAGGACTGCAGCCTCAGCCCAGCATCTTCATGCCATCTGCTGGCTCTGGCCAGGGGATGGGTCTGCAGTGCATGGGGGGAGCCTCCTGTCCTGGCACCCTCTGCAGAGAACTGGGCAGGCTGGCACTGAGAGGGTTAAGAGGTGCTGCCAGTGGGGGGAAGGAGGGGGTGCCACTTCCTGCCCTGCCCACTTCCTTTCCCTTCTCTCCCCCTCCAGGTGAGCAGCACTCCTGCTGAGTCTGCAGCTCCTTAGGAGGAAGAGGAGGGAGGGGAGACCCCTGGCTGGGGAGGGCAGGCCAGGCTCTAGGGGCAGCCAGGGCAGAGCAGGAGGGATGAGAAACCTAACTGTGGGACCCCCCTTGCACTGTGCATGTGGGGTCTGCTTTGTGGTGAGGCTGCTTCTCCCACATCACACGTGTGGGTGAGGCTGGGTTGGTGTTCCTGGGGAGGTGTGGAGGGGACAGGATGGAAGGACAGAAAGGGTGGGGGGTGAGAGGAGGGGCAGCCAAGGGTTGAACCCCTGCAAAGAACAGCAGGGGTGGAGGATGCCCTGGAGAGCAACACTGTAGCCCTGCAGCTCTTCCTCTGCTGGCGACTGAAGGGCTGCCTGGCTGTTGCATGTTGTGAATGCAGATCCCTCCTCTCTTGTGATGAACAGCTGGATGGTTTCATCTCATATGCAGTACTATTGCTTGGTTCACTGCTTGAATAGGGCCAACTCGGAGTGCTGAGCTTGTCCTATAAGCCCCAAATGGTCATCCTCAGGTCACCAGATAAGGCCCTTTGATGAGCGCCATTGCCTAGGGAGGTGATGGGGCAGCAGCCAGAAACATAGGGCTGTAACTGAGCCATTCTACACAACCCATTGCCTGAAAAAGTGGCATATGTTCCCTTGGCATATGTTCCTGGGAGTCCCTGCCATGGAGTCCAAGGGATTTGCTAAGGGGAGCCAGGCATGTGTAGTGGTGAGGGAGCTGTGCTGAGATCTGGAGGATCCTGTTTCGAATCCACCCTCAGCCATGAATCCTCCTGGGCAGGGTGACTCAGGCAAGGGTCCCTGTGGCAGCACCGCTTCCCGCAACACCCTCTTCCCAAAGCAGCCTCAGCAGAGGAATCCTGGTAAATTCTGCCTGGTGAATGTGGAGGGGGCTTTACAGAAGTCCTGAAGGCAGCAAAAAACCTCCAAACATCACTGAGGTCATCACACCACTGATAGAGCAGGTGGTAATGTCATCGGGGGGATTTTCCTGAAACTCCCGTCGATAAATAAAAAATCAGTGTATAAAGAAAATAATAGAAAAATAAGTTTTCCAGGTTTCTTGCTCCAATATTGCTCCTAATTGAATCAGGTAGTGCTTCAGTAACTGCGGGGGTTTGATTCTGGGACTAAAAATGGAATGACTGCTTGCATGACTCCCTCTCTACAATGGTAGAAAAGCAGTTTTTTAAACTGTGATCTGCAGTGGCTGAATGTGTTGAGTCAAATCCATATATAAAAAAATCTTTCTCCGCCAAGGTTACAAAGGTAAACATGTGAAGCTCTGTCCACACTCCAAGCATTTATAGGGTTTCTATCTACAGTATAGATACAGTATAGTATCATTTCTCCTCTATGTGGGTTAGAAAGGTTAACATGAGTTTACCTTGGGAATAAAGGAGGGGTCCAGGTAGAGGATCCCTCGACCTTGTTTTTAAAAGGTTGAGTGAGAATCCATGACTTGGAGTGTATTTTAGAAGTTCCACTTCTCTGTTGCTGATCCACCTTCTGTCTCTTTCTAGGAGGCACAACAGTAAGGATCAGAGGGAGCCAGAAGAGCCATCAGCCATGCGGGAGGAAGAAGAAAGGGGTTTCATAGACCAAGACGGATCAGAGAAGCAGAGGGAAAGCTCAGCACCTGCCCGGAGAACGAGATCTGTTACTTGTCAAGGTAACAACCACCAGGAAGTTCCATCCCAAGAAGAACGTCGCAAAGAGGAGAAGGAGAAGAAGCGTCCACTGCATGGAGAAACCACCGGGTATAAATCCAACATGAAGAACAGTAGAGAAACCCATGCAGAGAAATCTGTGCATCAGGACAGATCAGAGAATCAGGAGGGGAATGAAACGGAGATACAGAGAAAAAGTCATGATGCTCATCAGGGTGGAAATTTCAATGTCCTCCCAGTTAATCCAGAAGGAAATGCTGGTAAGAGGGGGGGAAAGTACAACCGACATGCAACAACCTTAAACTATAAATCAGAACTCAGAACATATCGAGGAACCCACAAAGAAAAGAAATCATGTAAATGTTTGGAGTGTGGAAAGAGCTTCAGTGGGAGCTCATCCCTGACTGTGCATCAAAGAACCCACACTGGGGAGAAACCCTATAAATGTTTGGACTGTGGAAAGAGCTTCAGTGATAGTGGAAGCCTCAATAAACATCACAGAATACACACTGGGGAGAAACCCTATAAATGTTTGGACTGTGGAAAGAGCTTCAGTGATAGTGGAAGCCTCAATAAACATCACAGAATACACACTGGGGAGAAACCCTATAAATGCTTAGTGTGTGGAAAGGACTTCAGTCAGTATGGAAATCTGACTTCGCATCTAAGAACCCACACTGGGGAGAAACCCTATAAATGCTTGGAATGTGGAAAAAGCTTCAGTGACAGCAGTAGCCTTAATGTGCATCAAAGAACCCACACTGGGGAGAAACCCTATAAATGCTTGGACTGTGGAAAGAGCTTCAGTCAGAATGGGAATCTGACTTTGCATCTAAGAACCCACACTGGGGAGAAACCCTATAAATGCTTGGACTGTGGAAAGAGCTTCAGTCAGAATGGGAATCTGACTTTGCATCTAAGAACCCACACAGCAAAAACTATATAAATGCTTGAAATATGGAAAGTCCTTTGGCCTGAACTGGCAGAAGCTCTTCTTTTTATGTTGTTCTGATTTTTTGCGAGAGAGAGAGAGAGAGAGAGAGAGAGAGAGAGAGAGAGCGAGAGAGAGCGAGAGAGAGCGAGAGAGAGCAGTGAGGTAATGAATTTTGTATTTGATGATTAGTTTTAAAGAATTCAATTTAAAGGACTTTTAAAGAAAAATTTTTTTTAGTTAATGGAGTTTATAAAGATAAGAGGCACTTTAAGCTGATAAGGGGTGAAAATTGAGATTATCCACATGAAGGAAATAAGTCAGAATTTTGGCTTTGTTCTTGCTATACTATTCCTTTTATCTGCTAGTCTTTGTTTAATCGGAGTTTTTCTGCCTAGTTTTTTAAAGCATTCTTATGTGTTTTTGTTTTAATAAAGTTTGCTCATTTTTTGCTTTTTAAAATTTTAGTATACAAATAAAATAAAAAGAATAAAATGAAAAGAGCACATCACTGCTTGGAGTCTGAGAAGCACAGGGGTAGGGGTGGGGGTGGACCACAACTGTGAAGTGGAGATGAAGGGTGACGGGATGATGGATGGAGGGGGGAGGATTTAGCACACGTCTGAAAGGGCTGATTGGTGGTTCGGGGATAACGGTGGGCATGGTGCACCAACAGGGGCTTTTAAACCCAGGTGCTGCAAGGGGCTTTGCCGGACTGGCCAGCAGGTCCACACCAGGACTTCAGGGTAGAGTCCGTGGACAGGTACAGGTGTCCTCCTGTATCTGCTGATCTCATTGATATCCATGGACCAAATTAAGTACTGTTCCAATTTATGCCTGCTTATAGTAGTATTTAAAGGTAATGGTGTTCCCTGCATGTCACCCTGCTTGTCATGACCAACTCTAAAGGGTTGTGCTCATCCCCATTACAAGGCTAAAGAGCCAGCATTGTCCAAAGATGTCTCTCTGGGAAAAAGTCATGCATCATCTTCACACAGTGACAAGATCAATGAGGTCTGAAGATGTCCTGTGGCCAGCATGACAAAATCCCAGAGGTGCATAGAATGCTGTTCCCTGCCCACTGAAGGGGTACCTATTAATCTACTTGCATTGACAAGTTGGGAGAGTTGGAAGGGACCTAGTCCAATCCCCTGCTTGCAGCAGGAAATCCTCTCCAACAGGTGCTCATCGAGCCTTTGCTTGAAGATCCCGAGTGAGGGAGAGTCCACCACTCTCCCACCACCAATCTGTTCCACTGCCGAACCACCCTCACCCTCAGGAATTTTCCCCAGATATCCAGTCTTAATCGCCTTTGTTGCAGTTTGTCCCCATTGGTTCTAGTTCTGCTTTCAGAGGCAGCTAAGAACAGATGAGCCCCTTCCTCCCTATGACAGCCCTTCAGGTATCTGAAGAGGGCAATCAGGTCTCCCCTCAGCCTCCTCTTCTCCAGGCTGAACATCCCAAGTTCCCCCAACCCTTCCTGGTAGGGCTTCCCTTCCATCCCACTGACCATTCTTGTTGCTCTCCTCTGGACTTGCTCCAGTTTGGCTGCATCTTTCTTCAAGTGAGGTGCCCAGAACTGAACACAGGACTCAAGGTGAGGTCTCACCAATGCAGAGTAAAGAGGAACCAGAACTTCTCGCGACTTGGAAGCTCCAGTCCTCTTAATGCAGCCTAAAATGGCATTTGCCTTCTTTGCAGACGTATCACACATCCGACTCATGATTTGGGGAGTACACATATCCAGGGCCCTTCTGCATCTGGCGTTTGGAAGTTGTCCACTTCTACATCTATCTATGCACACATACATACCCATACAGTACACCCATCATGGCTTGTAACCTGTGATGGTCCTTTCCTCTAGGAATTTGTCCAATTCTCTGTGGATAGCATGGGTGGTCACCCATAGTTAGATTTAACAAACTCATTTCCTTACTGCTTTCATAGATGTGATAGTTATGCAGCTGGATTACCCCTTGATTTGCCCTTCAGGATGCGACTACCACTAATTAAGCTCTAATAAAGTTCCTGTTAAGGTTCCTGATTAACATAACACCGCCATGGGTTGTACATATTTATGAACAAATTAGCACCTAGAGCAGGGGGCTCCAAACCCCAGCGCTGGGGCCAGATGCAGCCCTTGGCGATCCTCAGTGTGGCCCCTGGCAAGACCCTTCCATCCATCCCTTGGGCAATTCTTGTCATCCACTCCAATACATTCTGGGGGATAGAATGTATCATGGGGGATAGAATGGAACCTTGCGGCACCCCGCACCGAAGAGGCCAGGGTGCCGAGCAAGCATCCCCCAGCACCACCTTCTGGGACCGGACATCCAAGTCATGCCGGATCTGATCGACCTTGTCCGCGAAGTGTTGGGCGAACTCGCCACAGCGAGCCTCCATGTGCTCTACCACATCAGTACGGGGGGGCAGATGGAGTAGGCCCCAGACCACACGGAAGAGCTCTGCTGGGCGGTTCTCTGCGGATGCGATGGTGGTAGCGAAATACATCTTTTTAGCCACCGCTGCCGCCGCAGAGTCGGCTTGCCAGTGAGCCCTGGCATCTGCCCGATCAGAAACAACACGAGTTTTTTGCCACCGTCGCTCTAAACGTCGACCCTGCTGTTTCAAAGACCGCAGCTCCCCAGAAAACCAAGGAGCTGCGTTTGATCTACGGCAGGGCCAAGGTCGCTCAGGAGCGATCTCATCCAGGGCCCAGGTCATCTCCGTATTCCAGAGACTGACCAAGGAGCCGGGTGAGTCGCCAGCTCTGGCAGCAGGAAAATCTCCTAGAGCCCTCAGGAAACCATCAGGTTCCATCAGTCTCCGAGGGCGGACCATGGAATGCAGTCCCCCGCCTGTGCAGAGGCTACCGGCTGCAATAGGCCTAAATCCCACCAGGTAGTGATCTGTCCATGGCAATGGGGTGATGGAGATGTCCTTCACATCCAGATCACCATCAACCTGCCCAGCAGTGAACACAAGGTCCAGTGTGTGCCCCGCATCATGAGTAGGGGCAGATATTCTTTGAGACAGACCCATGGTTGCCATGGAGGCCATGAAATCCTGAGCTGCAGATGTTTGGGGTGCCTCGGCATGGACATTGAAGTCCCCCAGCACTAAAAGGCGAGGGCACTCCAACGCCTTGCACAAGATCACCCCGGTCAGCTCAGGCAGGGAGACTGTTGGGCAGCACGACGGGCGGTACACCAACAGAATCCCTATTCTGTCTCGCCCCTCCAGCACAACACGGAGGCACTCAAGCCCTGTGAACTGCTGGACAGGGGACCTGGTGAGAGGGATAGAATCACAATAGACTATCGCAACCCCTCCTCCCCGCCCCTGAAGTCTTGGCTGCTGCAGCACCCGGAAACCTGACGGACAGATCTGGGAGACAGACAGCTGTACTTTTCATCTGCTTCTCTGTTTTGAACCGTGCTGAGCAGGGGTTCCTCACTTCTCAGTACCCCAAATTACTTGCGTCAGCCCAGTATTGGTTCGGGCATCGTATAGGACTGTAGGTCTCAGCCCCATTGAGTGGTAACATCCACTCAAGCAGTGCTACTTGGGCATTTCAGCAATGCACTCCCTTTCAAATTAAAAAGTATGTTGGGAAGCCCCAGTCAACCTTACTGAGATATGAATGTGATGTTATCAACTGTCATGACTGGAAGTGCCATCACTTTTGTGCCAGAGCTCCTCCCTGTCTTTTTGGAAGTAAGTCCGACTGTCTTCAAGCAATTTACTCCCAGGAAAGTATGGATTGCAGCCTGTGTCCCGTCTATTTGCAAGTAAGTCCCCTTGTTCTCAATAAAAGTATGGACAGGATTGCAACCTCATGGCCAGATTCTAGACAGGTCTACTCAGAAGTCAGTCTTACTCCCAGGAAAGCATGGGTTCAATGCAGCCCCAGCTTGTCCCACAATCTGGAGTCTCATCCTCCTCTTCACACTTCAGCCCCATTTCCATTGTGACAATCTGTTATAACCACAAAGTAAGATGAGCCCCCCCCCAAATTTAAAACTATTACAAATAATTTATTACACATAATTTATCAATTTGGGGAAGACTACATGCTGCCCACTAACAAGGGAAAACTTTTTTTCCAGGTCACAGGGCTAAAGGCCAGGAACTTATATATCTGATTCTTCTATACTAATAAAACACTAATTCTGTCTGTCCTTCTGTCACATAACCCTATAGCGCCGTCCACGACTGCTCTACAGAGACATATTTTTCCCTTTTTAATTGGGATGATCCCAGGTTTAACCCCCTCACACAACCCAACTCCACACTCCACACACACACAATGTAGCCCAATCCCCACAAACAACCCAACCCCACACTCCACACACACACATAACACAACTCCACACACGTCCTCTAGCTTGCTCTACATAGACATAACATCCAGCATTGGGATTTGTGTCCGGATGAGGAGGGAACAGTTGAAAATTCAAATTAGAAAATAACTGATGGGACCTACAGTGAGGTTTCCAAGTTCCATGGGCTGAATTGAGGAATTCAAAGTTATTCCTGCAGAACTTCTGTTTTCCAAGCTGGACCAGACGACCCTTGAGTTCTTCAGTACAGGACTGGGCTGCAGACCCCTTGGGGGATGTGGCCTCATTTCAGGGGCCTTGCAGGAAGTTTGGTGCCACAATGCCAGATTCCAAGTGGTGGTGCCCAGCCTTGCTGCGAGGTGTGAATGAGCAGAAGGAAAAGTGCGCACAGTAGCAGCATTTCCTCCACCCCAAACTGCCCCATGGGATTGCTGTTGGGGGTGGGGGGGAGAGGGATGGAGAGATTTCAGTGTGGAGGGAAAATACCAGGCATCCCGGAAGTCCCGCTGAGGTGACCCAGTGCTAAGCAGATCCACCAGGTGAGGAAAGGAAGTAGGTCTTCTTTGGTGCTGGGTCTCATTGGCAGGAGTTCAGGGATACTGGGTGTCTTCCTCCACTCTTGAAGTCTCTCCGTCATTCTCTCCCCACACAGCAAAGCTACGAAACAGATCAGGATGGAGGTGCTGCTTCTGCTCCACTTGTTCTGCTCCTCCTGACTTTCCCTTTGCCCTCCACTGTGATCCTCCTGTGCCTCAAATCCCTGCTTTCACAGCCATAGGCTTCACCACTGTGTAACCCCACTGTGTAACCCCACTGGCATTGCATGTAAGTCAATGTAAGGATCTGCAAACTTGTCTGGAATCAAGACCCCACTGGCATGAAAGGGTCTGGCTTTTGAGTAGACCTGTAGTGGATGGGCGCTCAGGCAGCAATCTATACTTTCCTGGAAGTAAGTCCTTTTGAGCACAAGGGAACTTACTTCCAAGTACACATGCAGAGGATGGGGCACAGGTTGCATCCTCTACTTTCCTGGGAGTAAGTCTCATTGAACAAAATGGGACTTACTCCCAAGTAGACATGAATGAGCTTTGACATCACAGTGAAGTCAATTCCTTTCTGATAGCATTTCCAGCCACGATCTCGCTTCCTGAACAGACTGACGGGGGTCCAGGATGGACTGATATTCTTAGGAGGGAATCCTGGTCTGAAATGTCTGAAAATCATTGCAGGAAAACAACATTCAAGCTGCTGTGAGGCATGACAGACTCTGGAGAGCTTCTCCTTCCCCACTTGTGATTCTCTAAAGCAGTGGTCTTCAAAGTGGGGGTCGGACCCCTTGGAGAGTCACAACCTCAGCTCGGGGCTGGGGTCGTGAGAGGGTGGGATCCACCATTTTAGAATCTGGCATGGTGCTTTCCCGGGATTAAGACTCACTGAACACAAAGGGTCTGGAGGAGAATCCCAGTCAGTTTGACAGGGGGTCCTGGACAGATTTTTAAATTTGAAAGGGGATCCCAGGCTGAAGTGCCTGAACGCCACTCCTCTAAAGAAACCTTGTCCAACATGGCTATAAAATTGCCCCTTTAAGGACTGGTCAGGTTGCAAGGGACCAAGTTGTGCTCTGGTCCACAACCCACTTACTGAAATGGTGCAAACATGTGCATACGTTCCTGGAGTCCCCGTCACGAATCCAGGAGATGTGCTTCTGAGCATTCACAAGACTTGGAGTGCATTTTAGAAGTTCCACTTCTCTGTTGCTGATTCCGGTTCTGTCTCTTTTCTAGGAGGCAAAGGACACAACGGTGAGGATCAGAGGGAACCACGAGAGCTGTCACCGGAAACAATCATGCGAGATGTAGAAGAAGACCAAGACGGGTCAGAGGAGCAGGGGGAACACTCCGCACCAGCACAGAAAACGAGATCTGTTACAGGGGAAAAGCCATATGAATGCTTGGGTTGTGGGAAAGGCTTTAACTGACAACATACAATTGACTGTGCATCGAAGAACCCATACAGGGGAGAAACCCTACAAATGTTTGGAGTGTGGAAAGAGTATCACTGTGAGCTCCAACCTGTGATGCAACCTGGGTGCATCGAAGAACCCGTACAGGAGAGAAACCCTTCAAATGCTTTGAGTGTGAAAAGAGCTTCACCCACAGCGGAGGTCTGAACTTGCATCAAAGTACCCACACAGGGGAGAAACCATATAAATGCTTGGAGTGTGGAAAGACCTTCAGTGTAAGTTCAAACTTGATGGTGCATCAGAGAACGCACAAAGGGAAGAAACCTTATAAATGCTTGGAGTGTGGAAAAAGCTTCAGTGTGAGCTCACAACTCAATGTACACAAAAGAATGCACACTGGGGAGAAACCATACAAATGCTTGGGGTGTGGAAAGACCTTCAGTGTAGGTTCAAGCTTGATGGTGCGTCAGAGAACCCACACAGGGAAGAAACCTTATAGATGCTTGGAGTGTGGAAAGAGCTTTGCTCAGAGTGGGAACCTGGCTGTGCATCACAGAACACACAAAGGGGAGCAAGCAAATCTTGGAAACTGTTTAGTTTAGGTTCCTGGAAGCTCCTGAAGATCTCCAACTCACAGATCTTTTTGGATCAACAGTATTTGGGGATCGCTTTCTTGCCAGCAATGGAGACCCTCACAATTTAGCAGAGTCCCTCACAGTGGAGCACAGAAGTTTTTAAAATGGCCGAGGGAGGCGTCAGTGTGGGGTGTGTGGGGTCTTGGCTATGAGGGAGCCAACCCACTTCCTAATTGACAGCTTGCCTGGCTAGAATGGGTTCCCCTCCACCCCAGAAGGCTCACAATGAGGTGGGTGTTGCTGCCTCAGTGATGGGGGAGTGAGGGATCTCTGAATGCTCTCCCTTCCACTCCCATCTGCCTCCGTCACCAGGATGCCAGCCAGCTCAGAACGGGGCTCCACCTGCTCCTTGGCATTTTTTTCCACCTTTATTCTCTGAGCTTATCTGGGGTGGAGCTTCCCCTTCCCTCTGGTCACCCTTAACCCCTTGCCACCACTTGTGCCACCACAGTTGCCCCTGCTCTTTGCTATTCAACTGCCTCCTCAGCCTTCTTAGCCTTGCCAGCCCCACCTCCAGCTATCTCTAGCTGAGGCAAGTAACATGCTTTCCGTGGGGGCTTCCCTGGCATGGGGGCTGTCTCCCTGCCCCTGGGATCTCCTGGGGGAACCCCCTCCCTTGTCCATAGCTGTTCCTGGGTCTCCTCCTGGAGAGCAGGGCGACTGCCTTCCCTCCAGGCTGCTCCTGGAGGCTGTCCCAAATCTCCCTCTGCTGTCTGGCATGGAGCCTCAGGTAAGGCGGGGAACCCATCCCCGACAGGGTGGATAGCCATAGGCTGGAATCGCTGTTCCTATTCAGTATCTGCAGCCATAGGAGATGCACATTCTTGGGGTGCCAAGTTCATTTGAATAGACAAGAATAGGACTGTATATTTGTCCTGTATATATATTTGGACTGTATATATCTCCTGCATATTTGTACCAAAGCTGTACGCTCCCTTGTTTCTTTAACAATCTTTGTAAATTTTTCTGCTTTTAGATATTCTGAGTTGTGAGCTCTCTTAGGTGTTCTTATTAAGGAGCCTAAAGGGGCACAAATGCTGGACAATTTTACAGCAGAGTGCCTTGGAGAAACCCACCCACAAGCACCTGAGATGAAGGACTTCCCAGACCCCATACAAATATGGACTCTGAGTGACGTTGTGGTTGTTGGAGGACATTGTGTCCAGGAGGCTGGAGGGGTCAGACTCAGCCGAGCAGACTCCTGACCTTTGGACCCACCTCTCTTTGTTCAGAGGTTCCGGACAAGCTTATCGACTTCCGTGGAAGGAGGGAGGTGGGGGAGGTCATGGTGTATAAAAGGGAAAGGGAAGGCAGGAAAACGACAGTATGCAAGAGGCAGGACGCTACTGGAGAGAGTGCTGGACACCTCGTTGTTCCCTTGTCCACCTGGAAGAACCCTGAAGGAGAAACGGAAACTGTTAGTTGATGGACGTTGACACTTACGTTGTTACTGGAAACTGTCTTGACCCGAATCCTTTTCACGTTGATGTAACCTGTGGAAGGAAGTATAGAGACATTATATATTTGATAAGAACATGGGGACATGACAGACCCCATCATCTCTCTGACAGAGGGCACAATCCAGGATTAGGGCAGTGAGAGTGGCCCAGCTGGGTTGCCCCCAGTGGGCTGGGCCCAGAGTAGAAAGTTGCACTGAATCCAGAGTCAGGAAGCCTGGGCTGCCGTAGCAGCTCCAGAGCATGCTCAGTTGGCACCAAGTCAGTGGCACCTGGGGAGGGCTTGCTCCCAAGGAGACCTGCCTCAGATCACACTGAACAAGGAGCAGCTGCGGTGCCTCCCTTGAAGGAAGCACAGGAGTCCCTGACAACCAGTAATAGCTGCAGCATGAGACTGCGGTACAGCAGGACCTATAATGGAGGGTGGATACAAGGGGATTGCTTGGAGTTGTCCTGTATCCAGAGGGTAGTGGCTGTTGTAGTTTTGCGTATCCCGAGGTTGAGAGGCAGGGGTTGCAGACATGCTGGCCAAGAAGTCCAGATTTTTTTTTCTCAGCACTGCCGTCAGCCCTTACCCTGCCTTATCATGGACCCCTATGGCTCTACTCAGATTTATTCCTGCTCCTGAGGTGGTATAACTCTGAGGAGCTGTGGGGGGGCAAGTCTACTCTGGAAACAGGCTCTGGATACAGCCTAACTGCTCTGTTCTAGGCAGTGCTGAACATGCCCTCAACATGCCTCTCCTGAACTGCCTAGACTGGCACAGCTAGGCCAGCCCTGGCCCTTCTGTCTTGGGCCAGCCTATTTGACTAAACATACTCCTAAACGGAGAGAGGGCGTTCATAAGCCCCCTTTGTTTCCTGAGGATCACTTGTGGGCTGGATGGAAGGGCTTGCTTCCATCCACGCTGTGGTCAGCGTGAAGGCTCATCATGGGCTGCATCTGGCCCGTGGGCTGAGATTTGTGCGCACCTGTTTGATACCAACCTGTGTCCTGCCTGTATAAATGCCAATACAAGCATCCCCTGGTACAGCATCTGTGGATCAAGGATCTGTGGATCCATATATACATGATTCCACATGCCCAATACTTTGGTTTGCCTTATTTTTTTGGAAAGGATCATGTATCTTTTATACCCAACTTCCCTATGCTGAGCCTTCTGGCTGGGATCCAGCAGAGCCCATTCCTACACCTCCAACGTCCTACTCCTCTACGGGTGCACAACCACCTCCTTGAAAGACATCAGACCCTGAAAGGAGAAACAGTCTTTGATCACAAATAATACCCCCCAGCCTTCCTTATCCCCTTTTTATTCACTGGCTGAAAGGAGAAATTAGGGCAGGAAGTCTTGGGATTCTCTTCATATGTAACGAGCTGGTTTTCTGGGTTTTTTTCCTTGAGCTTATGCAACAAATGCCGTCCTGTTCAAAGCATGGTGCAAGGTGCGCATGACTTGACTCTGAGAAGGCTGGGGAGAAAGGGATCTCTGATTCTAGGGATGCTATCAGGGTCTTCCTGATGCTGGGCTGCCTCAGAGGAAAAGGAACCCTGAACTCCCTGGAATAAGTTCCCAGCTGTGCCCCCAAAACAGGAGATTCTTTTTCAGACTATACCCGTTTTATTTTCAGGCAAACCATTAAAAGAATAGCAGCAACTTGTGCTGAAATTTATAGGGCAAGGGAAAAAGAAATGAAATGTAGGATCCTGCAGAATGCAAAAGACAGAGGTGGACGAGGTCTGCTGGACTTGGAAGTTTACGATGAATCATGTTTTCTGTGGCTGAAAATTGATCTGCAAAAGAGAAAAATGTTAAACCTCTTATGGGGGAGGAAAGGCGGGGTATAAATTGAATAAATAAATAAATTAATTAAACTTCAAAGAACATGGTTTGTTATGGTATGAGAAATTACACTTGGCATCCATCAGTCTCGAAAGACTATGGTATGGTGCTCGACGCTGCATGCAAAGCATGAAGGCCTGGGTAGACTGATGTGGAGGATAGGCTGTTACCCAAGCAGCAAATCCCCCCTCTCTACAGCACTGAATTAGTCCAGTGCTAATATTAAAAATAAGCAAACCATAAACAATAAACTCACATAATTCAAACAAGAATACATGAAGAAAAGACATACTGAAGTTGCAATCCTAACCACACTTTCCTGAGAGTCAATCCTAGTAAATACAATAGGACTTACTTCTGAGTAGACGTGCATAGGATTGCACCAAGAATAACTATATATATAAAAGAGAAAAGTCACTCACTGACTGACTAACTCATCACCGCCCTGCCAAAACCGCTGGGCCTAGAAGTGTGAAATTTGGGGTGGGTGTTCCTTCCGTGACTGAGGGGTGCACTAAGAACCGGTTTTCGGAAATTCCAACAGGAAGGGGGTGAAAAGGGGCGCAACGCGTTTTCCTCCCTATACTTTGCATTGAGAATTGCTGACTCATCAACATTCTGCCCCAACTGCTGGGCCTGAAGCATGGAATTCTGGGAGTTCCTTCTGTCACCTGAACACCCACCAAGAACCCAAGTGGAGAAATTTAACCCTTCAGGGGCTGAAAAGGGGGCAACATGTTTCTGCCCTATACTTAACATGGGAGACTGAATAACATCCAGCCAGTTTGGTGCTCAGACCCTGGTGCACTGGGGGATGTTGTTCGGAGGAAGAGGTTGTACTGGCGAGGATGCTGCGCATGGGGGGAAGTTGCACTTGGGGGGAAGTTGCGCATGAGGGGAAGTAACATGGCTGTAAGTCAAAAATCTTTAGAGGGGCCTGGCCTTACAAAAAAGGAGGGAAATGCATTGAGTTGCAACCTCCAGGGCTTACGTTGCATTTACACAAATGCACAGAGCCTGGGAAATAAACAAGATGAGCTGGAGCTTTTAGCAAGTGAAGGGAAATTTGACTTGATAGGAATAACTGAAACTTGGTGGGACTCCCATGACTGGAACACACAATTGGAAGGCTATCAGCTGTTCCGGAGGAACAGAAGTGGCAAAAGGGGAGGTGGAGTAGCATTATATGTCAAGAACATATATACTTGCTCTGGAATCCAGGAGAGTGGTCCGGATATCCCTGTGGAGTGTGTTTGGGTAAATGTAAGGGGGGAAAATAAGAAACAAAACATTGTGGTGGGCGTCTACTATAGACCGCCAGGCCAAGGAGAAGGAGTAGACGATGTCTTCTTGGAGCAACTGGCAGGCATTGCAAGGAAATATGAGGTAGTAGTAATGGGGGACTTTAACTACCCAGACATTTGCTGGGAGACAAACTCAGCCAAACATGGAAGCTCCAGTAGATTCCTGATGGGCCTGGAAGATAACTTCATGGTCCAGAAAGTGGAGGAAACGACAAGGGGAGGGGCCATCCTTGACCTGATCTTAACAAATCGTGAAGAACTGATTGACTAGGTCAACATGGCGGGAACTTTAGGGGAAAGCGATCATGAGCTGCTGGAAGTTAGAATAATGTGGGAAATAAAAAGAGTGCAGAGTGAAACGTATATGTTGGATTTCAGGAAAGCTGATTTCAGCAGGCTTAGAGGAGTCATAGGTGGGATCCCATGGGGTGATGATCTAATGGGGAAAGGGGCCCAAGATGGGTGGGAGCTCCTTAAGAGGCAGCTTCTACAAGCACAATCAGAAACAATTCCCATGAAAAAGAAAGGGGGGAAAATGCTGAAAAAACCAGGTTGGCTCCACAAGCAACTTGGGGATCAGCTGAAGTTAAAGAAAGAGAAGTATAGGGAGTGGAAGACTGGAAAGATCACCAGGGAGGAGAACAGGCAGGTAGCCCTGTCCTGTAGGGAGGGGGTCAGGGATGCTAAAGCTCAGTATGAGCTGAGACTGGCCAGGGGAGTCAAGGATAACAAAAAGAGCTTCTTGAGATATTCCCAAAGGAACAACAGGAGAGACGAGGGTCTGGGGCTGCTCCTAGACAAAGATGGACAGCAGGTGTCTGGAAACCAGGAGAAGGCAGAGCTGCTCAACTCCTACTTTGCGTCCGTCTATTCTCGGAAAGAGAGCTGTGCAAATGGGGGTGCGGGAACATTGGCTGATGCGGGGATGTGTTTACATCCCCAAAGAGGTAATGAAAACATGGATGGTGCAGAACAGCAGATTAAGATTGACAGAGAACTGGTTCGAAACCACTTAACTGGCCTAAATGAATTCAAGTCATTTGGACCGGATGAGATGCATCCTGGAGTTCTGAAGGAACTGGCAGATGTCCTTGCAGAGCCTCTGTCGATCATCTTTGAGAAATCCTTGAGGGGTGGAGAAGAGCCTGGACTGGAAGAGGGCAAATGTAGTCCCAACCTTTAAGAAGGGGAAAAAAGAAGACCCGGGAAATTATAGACCAGTCAGTTTGACTTCAATCCCGGGCAAGATATTAGAGCAAATCATAAAACACACAATTTGTGCACATCTAGACAAGTACTCGGTGATCAAAACAACCCAGCATGGATTTACCAAGAATAAATCTTGCCAGACAAATCTGATCTCCTTTTTTGATGGGGTTACGAGCTTACTGGACATGGCAGTGCTGTGGATGTCATTTATCTTGACTTCAGCAAAGCATTTGACAAAGTCCCACATGACATTTTAATTGGGAAGTTGGAAAAATATGGGCTAGACAGGGCAATTGTTAGGTGGATCTGCAACTGGCTCGATGGCCGCACTCAAAGGTTTTAGTAAATGGTTCTGTGTCAACCTGGAGGTCGGTTTCAAGTGGGGTGCCCCAGGGCTCTGTCTTGGGCCTGGTTCTCTTTAACATTTTCATCAATGACTTGGAGGAAGGGATACGGGGGAGCCTGATCAAATTTGCAGATGACACCAAACTGGGAGGAGTAGCAAACACATCAGAAGAAGGAGAAACCTCCAGGAGGAACTGGATAAACTGGAATCCTGGGCTGTAACAAACAGAATGAATTTCAACAGGGAGAAGTGGAAGGTTCTGCACTTGGGCAATAAAAACCAAAAACACATGTATAAAATGGGGGATACTTGGCTTGGCAGCACAACATGTGAGCAGGATCTTGGGGTCACCGTGGATAACAAGCTGATCATGAATCAACAGTGTGATGTGTCTGCAAAGAAGGCAAATGCCATTTTAGGTTACATTAAGAGGACTGGAGCTTCCAAGTCACGAGAAGTTCTAGTTCCTCTTTATTCTGCATTGGTGAGACCTCACCTTGAGTCCTGTGTTCAGTTCTGGGCACCTCACTTGAAGAAAGATGCAGCCAAACTGGAGCAAGTCCAGAGGAGAGCGACAAGGATGATCAGTGGGGTGGAAGGGAAGCCCTACCAGGAAAGGTTGGGGGAACTTGGGATGTTCAGCCTGGAGAAGAGGAGGCTGAGGGGAGACATGATTGCCCTCTTCAGATACCTGAAGGGCTGTCATAGGGAGGAAGGGGCCAATTTGTTCATAGCTGCTTCTGAAAGCAGAACTAGAACCAATGGGTACAAACTGCAAGAGAGGAGATTCCGGTTGGATATCCGGAAAAAATTCCTGAGGGTGAGGGCGGTTCGGCAGTGGAACAGATTGCCAAGGGAGGTGGTGGACCCTCCCTCACTGGGGATCTTCAAGCAGAGGCTCGACAAGCACCTATCGGGGATGCTCTAGGTGGATTTCCTGCTGCAGGCAGGGGGTTGGACTAGATGACCTACTAGGTCCCTTCCAACTCTATGATTCTGTGATTCTAAGTTGCACATGGGGGACATTGCACAAGGAGGGAAGTTGCACATACGGGAAAGTTGTGCATGGGGGGAAGTTGCGCGTGGGGGGTTGATGTGCATGGGGGGTTGATGCGCATGGGGGTTGATGCGCATGAGCGAAAGTTGCGACTGGGGGGTTGATGCACATGGGGGAAGTTGCGCATGGGGGGATGAGGCGCATGGGGGGATGAGGCGCATGGGGTTGATGCGCATGGGGGATGATGTGCAAGGGGGGAAGTTGCGCATGGGGGATGATTTGCATGGGGGATGATGCACATGGAGGAAAGTTGCACATGGGGGGATGATGCGCATGGGGAATGTTGCGCATGGGGGGTTGATGTGCATGGGGGAAGTTGCGCATGGAGGTTGGTGCGCATGGGGGAAAGTTGCGCATTGGGGTTGATGCACATGGGGGAAGTTGCGCATGGGGGTTGATGCACATGGGGGAAGTTGCGCATGGGGGGTTGAGGCACATGGGGGATGATGCGCATGGGGGGAAGTTGCGCATGGGGTTGATGTATATGGGTAAGTTGCGCATGAGGGGTTGATGCACATGGGGGAAAGTTGCGCATGGGGGTTGATGCACATGTGGTAAGTTGCACATGGGGGTTGATGCCCATGGGTGAAGTTGTGCATGGGGGGTTGATATGCATGGGGGAAGTTGTGCATGGCGGGTTAATGCGCATGGGGGAAAGTTGTGCATGGGGGATTGATGCATTAGGGGGTGATGGCATACAGGGGAATTTTACTCCCGCAACGCGGGTACGCCTTTCGCTAGTAATAAACTATAAACAAAGCAAAAAATCTCTAATTACTTATCACCATTATGTTGATAATCTAATTTGTCACCCCTACATAACTACACAGCTACATAACTATGGCTGCAATCCTAATCCCTAGTTAGGCTGGCATAAGTCCCGGCACAAGTCCCGTTCTGGCCTGGGGGTGTCATGAAAATGTCTGTGCCACTCCGGGTTGGGAAGTGTTAGGCCAATGAAGAGACATTCGCCGGCCACCCCACAACAACATGGGAACAGGGAGACAGGTATAGGGTTGCCATAATTCTCTTCTACTTGGCCAGGACCCGCTGTCAAATGTGCCAGGATGTGAACATAGTCCCTGAAAACTAGGACCGTTCCCTTTTTCCGGGACATATGGCAACCCTGGCTGGGTAAACTATTTTTGTCAGTTCTAAGTAGTGGGGAAAATGTGGCTCTGCTCCCCAACTCTGGGCAGGTCTGCTCGGGAGTAAGTCCCTTTTCCTCCTCCCAGGCACAGGCTTGCCCTGTACAGGCAGGAACAAGGCAGGCAGGGTGCCAGAGGGAAGCCACCAGGAGGAAGTGCACACCAGGCCCCAGTCCTCACTCCTGCAGCACCAGCTCATTCCCAGTGGTTTTCAAAGTGGTGGTCGGAACTTCATTTCAGGGGTCACGGAAAGTGGGTGCTGCCATCTTGGAATTTGACACTGGGCACTTTTAGTGGCACTTCCAGCCATGGCATCACTTTTATGGGGTCCTGGACAGATTGTCATTCTCAGAAGGGGGTCCCGGAAGCTTTGAGGGTCTCTGCCCTGAGGTGATACGTTCCCATTGCTCCTTCCCACCCACATTCCCCTTAGAAATGGCCTCTCCTGGGCTTGGCACCAGCAAAGGTCCCTGGTGGTCCAGAGTGGACTGATGACTGTTGGTCCCTCCACCCCTCGCTGCTCCCAAGCAGGGTGACCAGATGTCCTCTTTTTCCAGGACTTATCCTCTTTTTTTGTCCTGTGTCTTGGAAAAAAAACTTCATTGTCCTCCTTTTCCTTGTGAGCAGGCAGCATGTAGGCATCTAGCAATCCATAAACTGTATGCAATAAATCAATTCCAATCGGTTTAATTGCAACAAAAAGTAATATAGGGTATAAATTAAGCACATGAAAGCCACATATCAGGGTTTTTAGCTTCTATTTTATTCTGTCCTACATTGTTCTTGGGTGTCCTATATTCTGGGGGGCCTTTTCCTCTTTTCTGGTTTTGTCATCAATTCATTCTGAAATTATAAGGTGTATAAATTAAGCACCTGCAAGACACATGTAGGAGTAGCATGAAGCCCAATCCCTGGCATGCCTGCTCAGAAGGAAGTCCATAGGAGTCAATGGGGTTTACTCCCAGGAAAGTGTGGGTAAGGCTGCATTCTTCTAGCCCAATCCCAGGCATGCCTACTCAGAAGGAAGTCCATTAGCGTCAATGGAGTTTACTCCCAGGAAAGTGCGGGTAGGGGTGCATCCTCCTAGCCCAAGCCCTGGCATGCCTACTCAGAAGGAAGTCGATTAGAGTCAATGGGGTTTACTCACAGGAAAGTGTGGATAGGACTGCAGCCTCAGCCCAGCATCTCCATGCCATCAGGTGGCTCTGGCCAGGGGGTGGGTCTGCAGTGCATAGAGGGAGGGGAAGCCTCCTGTCCTTGCATGCTCTGCAGAGAACTGGGCAGGCTGGCACTGAGAGGGTTAAGAGGTGCTGCCAGTGGGGGGAAGGAGGGGGTGCCACTTCCGGCCCTGCCCACTTCCTTTCCCTTCTCTCCCCCTCCAGGTGAGCAGCACTCCTGCTGAGTCTGCAGCTCCTTAGGAGGAAGAGGAGGGAGGGGAGACCCCTGGCTGGGGAGGGCAGGCCAGGCTCTAGGGGCAGCCAGGGCAGAGCAGGGGGATGAGAAACCTAACTGTGGGACCCCCCTTGCACTGTGCATGTGGGGTCTGCTTTGTGGTGAGGCTGCTTCTCCCACATCACACCTGTGGGTGAGGCTGGGTTGGTGTTCCTGGGGAGGTGTGGAGGGGACAGGATGGAAGGGCAGAAAGGGTGGGGGGTGAGAGGAGGGGCAGCCAAGGGTTGAACCCCTGCAAAGAACAGCAGGGGTGGAGGATGCCCTGGAGAGCAACACTGTAGCCCTGCACCTCTTCCTCTGCTGGCGACTGAAGGGCTGCCTGGCTGTTGCATGTTGTGAATGCAGATCCCTCCTCTCTTGTGATGAACAGCTGGATGGTTTCATCTCATATGCAGTACTATTGCTTGGTTCGCTGCTTGAATAGGGCCAACTCAGAGTGCTAAGCTTGTCCTATAAGCCCCAAATGGTCATCCTCAGGTCACCAGATAAGGCCCTTTGAGGAGTGCCATTGCCTAGGGAGGTGATGGGGCAGCAGCCAGAAATAGAGGGCTGCAACTGAGCCACTTCTACACAACCACTGTCTGAAAAAGTGGCATATGTTCCCTTGGCATAAGTTCCTGGGAGTCCCTGCCATGGAGTCCAAGGGATTTCCTGAGGAGAGCCAGGCTTGTGTAGTGGTGAGGGAGCTGGGCTGAGATCTGGAAGATCCTGGTTCGAATCCACTCGCAGCCATGAATCCTCCTGGGCAGGGTGACTTAGGCAAAGGTCCCTGCGGCAGCACCACTTCCTGCAACACCCTCTTCCCAAAGCAACCTCAGCAGAGGAAACCTGGTAAATTGTGCCTGGTGAATGTGGAGGGTGCTTTACAGAAGTCCTGAAGGCAGCAAAAAGCCTCCAAAGGTCATCGAGGTCATCATACCGCTGGTAAAGAAGGCAGTAATGCTATCGGGGTGGTTTTCCTGAAGCCCTATAAGCCTTAACAATGGCATCCTTGAGCCACCTAGATAGACTGGACTTATAGGGACTCTTATTAGTTGAAGAGCTTTGAAAGGACAAATAGGGTTTCTGTCTTCCTTAGGGACTTGTACAGGTGTCCTTATTCTCCACTAGCCTTCCATGCTGGAACCTTCCATCGATAAATAAAAAAATCAGTGTATAAAGAAAACAATGGAAAAATAGGTTTTTCCAGGTTTCTTGCTCCAATATTGCTCCTAATTGAATCAGGTAGTGCTTCAGTAACTGCGGGGGTTTGATTCTGGGACTAAAAATGGAATGACTGCTTCCATGACTCCCTCTCGACAATGGTAGAAAAGCAGTTTTTTAAACTGTGATCTGCAGTGGCTGAATGTGTTGAGTCAAATCCAAATATAAAAAACTGTTTCTAATAAGGCTAGAAAGGTAAACATGTGAAGCTCTTTCCACACTCCAAGCATTTATAAGGTTTCACCGCTGTGTGGGTTAGAAATGTAAATGTGTTTACTTTGGGAATTAGAGGGGTCCAGGAAGAGGATCCCTTGACCTTGTTTTTAAAAAGGTTGACTCTGAGAATCCATGACTTGGAGTGTATTTTAGAAGTTCCACTTCTCTGTTGCTGATCCACCTTCTGTCTCTTTCTAGGAGGCACAACAGTAAGGATCAGAGGGAGCCAGAAGAGCCATCAGCCATGCGGGAGGAAGAAGAAAGGGGTTTCATAGACCAAGACGGATCCGAGAAGCAGAGGGAAAGCTCAGCACCTGCCCGGAGAACGAGATCTGTTACTTGTCAAGGTAACAACCACCAGGAAGTTCCATCCCAAGAAGAACGTCGCAAAGAGGAGAAGGAGAAGAAGCGTCCACTGCATGGAGAAACCACCGGGTATAAATCCAACATGAAGAACAGTAGAGAAACCCATGCAGAGAAATCTGTGCATCGGGACAGATCAGAGAATCAGGAGGGGAATGAAACGGAGATACAGAGAAAAAGTCATGATGCTCATCAGGGTGGAAATTTCAATGTCCTCCCAGTTAATCCAGAAGGAAATGCTGGTAAGAGGGGGGGAAAGTACAACCGACATGCAACAACCTTAAACTATAAAGCAGAACTCGGAACACGTCAAGGAACCCAGAAAGACAAGAAATCATGTAAATGTTTGGAGTGTGGAAAGAGCTTCAGTGGGAGCTCATCCCTGACTGTGCATCAAAGAACCCACACTGGGGAGAAACCCTATAAATGCTTGGACTGTGGAAAGAGCTTCAGTGACAGTGGAAGCCTCAATATACATCACAGAATACACACTGGGGAGAAACCCTTTATATGCTTGGAGTGTGGAAAAAGCTTCAGTGTCAGCAGTAACCTGAATGTGCATCAAAGAACCCACACTGGGGAGAAACCATATAAATGCTTGGTGTGTGGAAAAAGCTTCACTCAGAACTCAGACCTGACTGTGCATCAAAGAACCCACACTGGGGAGAAACCCTATAAATGCTTGCAGTGTGGAAAAAGCTTTAGTGTGAGCTCACACCTGACTGTACATTTAAGAACCCACACAGGGGAGAAACCCTATAAATGCTTGCAGTGTGGAAAAAGCTTCAGTGATAGTGGAAGCCTCAATATACATCTTAGAATCCACACTGGGGAGAAACCCTATAAATGCTTGCAGTGTGGAAAAAGCTTTAGTGTGAGCTCACACCTGACTGTACATTTAAGAACCCACACAAGGGAGAAACCCTATAAATGCTTGCAGTGTGGAAAAAGCTTCAGTGATAGTGGAAGCCTCAATATACATCATAGAATCCACACTGGGGAGAAACCCTATAAATGTTTAGAATGTGAAAAGATCTTCAGTGATATTAGAAGCCTCAATATACATCATAGAATCCACACTGGGGAGAAACCCTATAAATGCTTAGAGTGTGGAAAGAGCTTCAGTCGGAATGGAAATCTGACTTTGCATCTAAGAACCCACACAAGGGAGAAACCCTATAAATGTTTGCAGTGTGGAAAAAGCTTTAGAGTGAGCTCACACCTGACTGTGCATCAAAGAACCCACACAGGGGAGAAACCCTATAAATGCTTGCAGTGTGGAAAATGCTTTAGTGTGAGCTCGCACCTGACTGTACATCAAAGAACCCACACAGGGGAGAAACCCTATAAATGCTTGGAGTGTGGAAAAAGCTTCAGTGATAGTAGAAGCCTCAATATACATCATAGAATCCACACAGGGGAGAAACCCTATAAATGCTTGGAGTGTGGAAAGAGCTTCAATGATAGCAGAAGCCTCAATATACATCATAGAATCCACACTGGGGAGAAACCCTATAAATGCTTGGAGTGTGGAAAAAGCTTCAGTGACAGTAGAGGCCTCAATATACATCATAGAATCCACACTGGGGAGAAACCCTATAAATGCTTAGAGTGTGGAAAGAGCTTCAGTCAGAATTCCCACCTCTATGTTCATCGAAGGACCCACACAGGGGAGAAACCCTATAAATGCTTGCAGTGTGGAAAGACCTTCAGTCAGAATGGAAATCTGACTTTGCATCTAAGAACCCACACAGTAAAAACTATATAAATGCTTGAAATATGGAAAGTCCTTTGGCCAGAACTGGCAGAAGCTCTTTTTATGTTGTTCTGATTTTTTGAGAGAGAGAGAGAGAGAGAGAGCGAGAGAGCTGTGAGGTAATGAATTTTGTATTTGATGATTAGTTTTAAAGAATTCAGTTTAAAGGACTTTTAAAGAAAAATTATTTTTAATAAATGGAGTTTATAAAGATAAGAGGCTCTTTAAGCTGATAAGGGGTGAAAATGGAGATTATCCACATGAAGGTAATAAGTCAGAATTTTGGCTTTGTTCTTGCTATACTATTCCTTTTATCTGCTAGTCTTAGTTTAATCGGAGTTATTCTGTCTGGTTTTTTAAAGCATTCTTATGTGTTTTTGTTTTAATAAAGTTTGTTCATTTTTGGCTTATTTTTAATTCTAGTATGCAAATAAAATATAAAGAATAAAATAAAAAGAGCACATCACTGCTTGGAGTCTGAGAAGCACTGAGAAGTATGTGAACGCAGTCCCCAAAACTAGGAACGTTCCCTTTTTCCGGGATATTTGGCAACCCTGGCTGGGTAAACTATCTTTGTCAGTTCTAAGCAGTGGGGAAAATGTGGCGCTGCTCCCCAACTCTGGGCAGGTCTGCTCGGGAGTAAGTCCCTTTTCCTCCTCCCAGGCACAGACATGTCCTGTACAGGCAGGTACAAGGCAGGCAGGGTGCCTGAGGAAAGCCACCAGGAGGAAGTGGACACCAGGCCCCAGTCCTCACTCCTGCAGCACCAGCTCATTCCCAGTGGTTTTCAAAGTGGGGGTCCGGACGTCATTTCAGGGGTCACGGAAAGTGGGTGCCGCCATCTTGGAATTTGGCACTAGGCACCTTCAGTGGCACTTCCAGCCATGGCATCACTTTTGGGGGGTCCTGGACAGATTGTCATTCTCAGAAGGGGTTTCGGAAGCTTTGAGGGTCTCTGCCCTGAGGTGATCCGTTCCCATTGCTCCTTCCCACCCACCTTCCCCTTAGAACTGGCCTCTACTGGGCTTGGCACCAGCAAAGGTCGCTGGTGGTCCAAAGTGGACTGCTGACTTTGTTGGTCCCTCCACCCCTCGCTGCCCCCAAGCAGGGTGACCAGATGTCCTCTTTCTCCAGGACGTCCTCTTTTTTAGCCCTGTGTCCTGGAAAAAATCTTCATTGTCCTCCTTTTCCTTGTGAGCAGGCAGAATGCATACATCTAGTAATCCATAAATTGTATGCAATAAATCCAATGCAATAGGTTTAAATGCAACAATAAGTAATATAGGGTATAAATTAAGCACATGAAAGCTACATATCAGGGTTCTTAGCTTTTATTTTATTCTGTCCTACATTGTTCTTGGGAGTCCTACATTCTGACGGGCCTTGTCCTCTTTTCTGGTTATGACATCAATTTATCCTGAAATTATATGGTGTATAAATTAAGCACCTGCAAGACAAATATAGGAGTAGGATGGAGCCCAATCCCAGGCATGCCTACTCAGAAGGAAGTCCATTAGCGTCAATGGGGTTTACTGCCAGGAAAGTTTGGATAGGGCTGCATCCTCCTAGCCCAATCCCAGGCATGCCTACTCAGAAGGAAGTCCATTAGAATCAATGGGGTTTACTCCCAGGAAAGTGTAGGTAGGACTGCAATCTCCCAACCCAATTCCAGGCATGCCTACTCAGAAGGAAGTCGATTAGAGTCAATGGGGTTTACTCACAGGAAAGTGTGGATAGGACTGCAGCCTCAGCCCAGCAGCTCCATGCCATCTGGTGGCTCTGGCCAGGGGATGGGTCTGCAGTGCATGGGGGGAGCCCCCTGTCCTGGCACCCTCTGCAGAGAACTGGGCAGGCTGGCACTGAGAGGGTTAAGAGGTGCTGCCAGTGGGGGGAAGGAGGGGGTGCCACTTCCGGCCCTGCCCACTTCCTTTCCCTTCTCTCCCCCTCCAGGTGAGCAGCACTCCTGCTGAGTCTGCAGCTCCTTAGGAGGAAGAGGAGGGAGGGGAGACCCCTGGCTGGGGAGGGCAGGCCAGGCTCTAGGGGCAGCCAGCGCAGAGCAGGGGGATGAGAAACCTAACTGTGGGACCCCCCTTGCACTGTGCATGTGGGGTCTGCTTTGTGGTGAGGCTGCTTCTCCCACATCACACGTGTGGGTGAGGCTGGGTTGGTGTTCCTGGGGAGGTGTGGAGGGGACAGGATGGAAGGGCAGAAAGGGTGGGGGGTGAGAGGAGGGGCAGCCAAGGGTTGAACCCCTGCAAAGAACAGCAGGGGTGGAGGATGCCCTGGAGAGCAACACTGTAGCCCTGCAGCTCTTCCTCTGCTGGCGACTGAAGGGCTGCCTGGCTGTTGCATGTTGTGAATGCAGATCCCTCCTCTCTTGTGATGAACAGCTGGATGGTTTCATCTCATATGCAGTACTATTGCTTGGTTCACTGCTTGAATAGGGCCAACTCGGAGTGCTAAGCTTCTCCTATAAGCCCCAAATGGTCATCCTCAGGTCACCAGATAAGGCCCTTTGAGGAGTGCCATTGCCTAGGGAGGTGATGGGGCAGCAGCCAGAAATAGAGGGCTGCAACTGAGCCACTTCTACACAACCCATTGCCTGAAAAAGTGGCAAATGTTCCTGGGAGTCCCTCCCATGGAGTCCAAGGGATTTGCTTAGGAGAGCCAGGCATGTGTAGTGGTGAGGGAGCTGTGCTGAGATCTGGAGGATCCCGTTTCGAATCCACCCTCAGCCATGAATCCTCCTGGGCAGGGTGACTCGGGCAAGGGTCCCTGTGGCAGCACCACTTCCTGCAACACCCTCTTCCCAAAGCAGCCTCAGCAGAGGAAACCTGGTAAATTGTGCCTGGTGAATGTGGAGGGGGCTTTACAGAAGTCCTGAAGGCAGCAAAAAACCTCCAAACATCACTGAGGTCATCACACCACTGATAGAGCAGGTGGTAATGTCATCGGGGGGATTTTCCTGAAACTCCCGTCGATAAATAAAAAATCAGTGTATAAAGAAAATAATAGAAAAATAAGTTTTCCAGGTTTCTTGCTCCAATATTGCTCCTAATTGAATCAGGTAGTGCTTCAGTAACTGCAGGGGTTTGATTCTGGGACTAAAAATGGAATGACTGCTTGCATGACTCCCTCTCTACAATGGTAGAAAAGCAGTTTTTTAAACTGTGATCTGCAGTGGCTGAATGTGTTGAGTCAAATCCATATATAAAAAAATCTTTCTCCACCAAGTTTACAAAGGTAAACATGTGAAGCTCTGTCCACACTCCAAGCATTTATAGGGTTTCTATCTACAGTACAGATACAGTATAGTATAGTTTCACCCCTGTGTGGGTTAGAAAAGTTAACATGAGTTTACCTTGGGAATGAAGGAGGGGACCAGGTAGAGGATCCCTCAACCTTGTTTTAAAAAAAGGTTGACTCTGAGAATCCATGACTTGGAGTGTATTTTAGAAGTTCCACTTCTCTGTTGCTGATCCACCTTCTGTCTCTTTCTAGGAGGCACAACAGTAAGGATCAGAGGGAGCCAGAAGAGCCATCAGCCATGCGGGAGGAAGAAGAAAGGGGTTTCATAGACCAAGACGGATCAGAGAAGCAGAGGGAAAGCTCAGCACCTGCCCGGAGAACGAGATCTGTTACTTGTCAAGGTAACAACCACCAGGAAGTTCCATCCCAAGAAGAACGTCGCAAAGAGGAGAAGGAGAAGAAGCGTCCACTGCATGGAGAAACCACCGGGTATAAATCCAACATGAAGAACAGTAGAGAAACCCATGCAGAGAAATCTGTGCATCGGGACAGACCAGAGAATCAGGAGGGGAATGAAACGGAGATACAGAGAAAAAGTCATGATGCTCATCAGGGTGGAAATTTCAATGTCCTCCCAGTTAATCCAGAAGGAAATGCTGGTAAGAGGGGGGGAAAGTACAACCGACATGCAACAACCTTAAACTATAAAGCAGAACTCAGAACATATCGAGGAACCCAGAAAGACAAGAAATCATGTAAATGTTTGGAGTGTGGAAAGAGCTTCAGTGGGAGCTCATCCCTGACTGTGCATCAAAGAACCCACACTGGGGAGAAACCCTATAAATGCTTGGTGTGTGGAAAAAGCTTCAGTCAGAGATCACATCTGACTGTGCACCAAAAAACCCACACAGGAGAGAAACCTTATAAATGCTTGAAGTGTGGAAAGAGCTTCAGTCAAAATTCACATCTGAGTGTGCATCAAAAAAGCCACACTGGAGAGAAACCCTATACATGCTTCGAGTGTGGAAAGAGCTTCAGTGATAGTGGAAGCCTCAATATACATCACAGAGTCCACACTGGGGAGAAACCCTATAAATGTTTGGACTGTGGAAAGAGCTTCAGTGATAGTGGAAGCCTCAATAAACATCACAGAATACACACTGGGGAGAAACCCTATAAATGTTTGGACTGTGGAAAGAGCTTCAGTGATAGTGGAAGCCTCAATAAACATCACAGAATACACACTGGGGAGAAACCCTATAAATGTTTGGACTGTGGAAAGAGCTTCAGTGATAGTGGAAGCCTCAATAAACATCACAGAATACATACTGGGGAGAAACCCTATAAATGCTTAGTGTGTGGAAAGGACTTCAGTCAGTATGGAAATCTGACTTCGCATCTAAGAACCCACACTGGGGAGAAACCCTATAAATGCTTGGAATGTGGAAAAAGCTTCAGTGACAGCAGTAGCCTTAATGTGCATCAAAGAACCCACACAGGGGAGAAACCCTATAAATGCTTGCAGTGTGGAAAGAGCTTCAGTGTCAGCAGTAGCCTGAATGTGCATCAAAGAACCCACACAGGGGAGAAACCCTATAAATGCTTGCAGTGTGGAAAGAGCTTCAGTGATAGTGGAAGCCTCAATGTACATCACAGAATACACACTGGGGTGAAACCCTATAAATGCTTGGAGTGTGGAAAGAACTTCCGTGATAGTGGAAACCTCAGTATTCATAATAGAATCCATACTGGGGAGAAACCCTATAAATGCTTAGAGTGTGGAAAGAGCTTCAGTCAGAATGGAAATCTGACGTTGCATCTAAGAACCCACACAAGGGAGAAACCCTATAAATGCTTGGAGTGTGGAAAGAGCTTCAGTGATAGTGGAAGCCTCAGTAAACATCAAAGAACCCACACTGGGGAGAAACCCTATAAATGTTTAGAGTGTGGAAAGAGCTTCAGTCAGAATTCCCACCTCCATGTTCATCAAAGGACCCACACAGCAAAAACTATATAAATGCTTGAAATATGGAAAGTCCTTTGGCCTGAACTGGCAGAAGCTCTTTTTTTTCTGCTGTTCTGATTTCTTTCGAGAGAGAGAGAGAGAGAGAGAGAGAGAGAGAGAGAGCAGTGAGGTAATGAATCTTGGATTTGATGATTCGTTTTAAAGAATTCAATTTAAAGTACTATTAAAGAAAAATTATTTTTAATAAATGGAGTTTATAAAGATAAGAGGCTCTTTAAGCTGATAAGGGGTGAAAATTGAGATTATCCACATGAAGGTAATAAGTCAGAATTTTGGCTTTGTTCTTGCTATACTATTCCTTTTATCTGCTAGTCTTAGTTTAATCGGAGTTATTCTGTCTAGTTTTTTAAAGTATTCTTATGTGTTTTTGTTTTAATAAAGTTTGTTCATTTTTGGCTTATTTTTAATTTTAGCATACAAATAAAATAAAAAGAATAAAATAAAAAGAGCACATCACTGCTTGGAGTCTGAGAAGGACTGTGAAGAATGTGAATGAGGTCCCCAAAACTAGGATCATTCCCTTTTCCCACAACATTTGGCAACCCTGGCTGGGTAAACTATCTTTGTCAGTTCTAAGCAGTGGGGAAAATGTGGCGCTGCGCCCCAACTCTAGGCAGGTCTTCTCAGGAGTAAGTCCCTTTTCCTCCTCCCAGGCACAGACATGTCCTGTACAGGCAGGTACAAGGCAGGCAGGGTGCCTGAGGGAAGCCACCAGGAGGAAGTGGACACCAGGCCCCAGTCCTCACTCCTGCAGCACCAGCTAATTGCAGAAGTTTTCAAAGTGGGGGTCGGGATTTCATTTCAGGGGTCATGGAAAATGGGTGCCGCCATCTTTGAATTTGGCACTGGGCACTTTTAGTGGCACTTCCAGCCATGGCATCACTTTTGGGGGGTCCTGGACAGATTGTCATTCTCAGAAGGGGTTTCGGAAGCTTTGAGGGTCTCTGCCCTGAGGTGATCCGTTCCCATTGCTCCTTCCCACCCACCTTCCTGTTAGAAATGGCCTCTACTGGGCTTGGCACCAGCAAAGGTCACTGGTGGTCCAAAGTGGACTGCTGACTTTGTTGGTCCCTCCACCCCTCCCTGCCCCCAAGCAGGGTGACCAGATGTCCTCTTTCTCCAGGACGTCCTCTTTTTTAGCCCTGTGACCTGGAAAAAAATATTCATTGTCCTCCTTTTCCTTGTGAGCAAGCAGAATGTATACATCTAGTAATACATCTAGTATACATCTAGTAATCCATAAATTGTATGCGATAAATCAAATGCAATAGGTTTAAATAGATAGACAGACAGACAGACAGACAGACAGATTTATTGGCCAAGTATGAACTCCACACCCGGAACTTGGCTTCGGCAACGGTTGCAGACATACAAACACCAACACAGAAAAATCAAACAATACATACAATACATACAGAGCATACATCAGTTACTACTTCAGTATTTTCAAAAGTCCCTCAGCATAGTTGATGGTTCAGCAATTTAATGGCACAAGGAAAAAAAATGTCCTTGTGCCTAGTTGACTTAGTGTACAGAGTCCTATATCGGCGTCCAGAGGGAAGAAGCTCAAACAAAATGTGTCCAGGGTGAAGAGGGTCTGCAGCAATACTCATGGCTCTCTTCTTGACCCGAGCGATATATAGATCCTCCATAGTGGGCAGACTGACTCCAGTTATTTTTCTGCTATACCTATAGTTCTTTGTAGTTTTTTCTTGTCCAGTTTGGATGCCGTGCCAAACCAGACAGTGATGGAACTGCAGAGAACAGATTCAATAATTCCCCTATAAAACAGGGTCAACAGCTCTTGAGGCAGATCGAATTCCCTCAGTTGACGCAAGAAGAACATCCTCTGATGAGCCTTTTTAATGATGCTGCTGGTGTTAGTTGACCATTTCAGGTCTTGGGAGACTACAGAGCCCAAGAACTTGAAGGACTCCACCACTGAAACCACATTACCACAAATGGAAAGTGGAAGTAGCATAGGGGGTGCTTCCTAAAGTCTACCATCACTTCCAGTTTTTTGTGAATTAAGCTCCAGATGATTCCTACTGCACCACAGAACCAGTTGTTCAACCTCCCGTCTGTATGCAGATTCATCACCATCACGGATCAGACCAATGACCGTTGTGTCATCTGCAAACTTTAAAATTTTAACAGAGGGGTCCGAAGAGGTGCAGTCGTTTCTATAAAGGGAGAAAAGCAACGGGGAGAGCACACACCCTTGAGGAGCTCCTGTGCTGATAGTTCGAGTACTAGATGTAATTTTCCCCAACCTCACCTGCTGCTTCCTGTCCGTCAGAAAGCTAAGTATCCACTGACAGACAGGAGCAGATACATTAAGGTGGATCAGTTTAGAATAGAGGAATGATGGAACAATAGTGTTGAACGCTGAGCTGAAGTCCACAAAAAGGACCCTAAAGAATCCAGATGTTGCAGGATATAGTGTAATGCCATATTTACAGCGTCATCCACTGACCTGTTAGCCCTGTAGGCAAACTGAAGGGGGTCTAGCAACGGGTCTGTGATGACCTTCAAGTGGGCCAACACCAGCCTCTCAAAGACCTTCATTACAGCAGATGTTAAAGCAACAGGTCTATAATCATTCAGCCCACCGATGGAAGGTTTCTTAGGAACTGGAACGATGATGGAGTCTTTAAAACATGAAGGGACCTTGCACCGCTCTAGCGAAATATTAAAAATCTGTGTAAGGATGGGGGCCAGTTGTATGGCGCACACTTTCAAGCAGAGAGGAGTTACCCCATCTGCGCCTGGGGCTTTTTTAGCCTTCTGCCTTTGAAGACGGCCCCGCACATCTTTTTCGCAGATTGTCAGAGGAGTAGATACAGGAGTAGAGATAGTTGTGGAGGAAACAACGCTTGGTACATCCGAACCTAAATAAGTAACAGAAGATGGCGATAGTTGCTTATCAAACCTACAATAAAACTCATTCAAGTCCTCAGCCAATTTATGGCTCTCCAGAACAGAGGGGGACGTTTTCTTGTAGCCTGTGATGGTTTCTAAATTCCTCCAAATCGTAGCAGAATCATGATTTGAAATTTGTTTTTCCCATTTTTCACTGTAAGATCTTTTCGCCACTCTGATCTCCTTATTCGGTACATTCCTGGCATGGTCATACAGAGATCTGTCCCCTTTTCTATAAGCCTCCTCTTTAGCATGTCGGAGTTGCCTGAGTCTTACTGTGAACCAGGGTTTCTTATTATTATAAATAGGAAAAGTCTTGGTGGGCACACATAGGTCTTCACAAAAACTAATATAAGATGTCACAGTGTCAGCGAACTCATCCGAGTTGTCCGAAGCAGTTTCAAAAGTATTCCAATCAGTGCAGTCAAAGCAAGCCTGCAACTTTAACTTTGCCTCCTCAGACCAACACTTTACTGTTCTGACCACAGGCTTTGCAGCTTTCAGTCTCTGCTTATAGGTTGGAATAAGGAAGATCATGCAGTGATCAGAAAGACCCAGGGCAGCAGGAGGGACAGAGCGATAAGCACCCTTAACAGTGGCATAACAGTGGTCCAGGGTGTTCTTGTCCCTGGTAGGACAGCTAACATGCTGTTTATATCTGGGCAGCTCTCGAGTTAGATTTGCTTTATTGAAATCCCCTTACAAGCTTGAGGTGGAAAATAAATCCCTCCCAGGATCACGGAGGAAAACTCCCGGGGGGAATAGAACGGTTTACAATTGGTAAATAAAGCCTCCCGATCTTCACTGCAAGTTTTCACTAACACTGTAACATCTTTACACCAACTACTATTTCTATAAAAACAAATTCCACCTGCCCTTGTTTTGCCAGATGATTCCATCACACGACCTGCTCTATAAATCTGAAACCCCTGGAGATCAACTGCACTGTCTTGAACAGACTCGTTCAGCCAAGTTTCCGTAAAACAAAAAGCAGCTGAACGAGAAAAGTCAAAGTTAACCCGGTTAACAAGGTGCAATTCGTCCATTTTGTTGACCAGCAAATGCAACATTAAGTAATATAGGATATAAATTAAGCACATGAAAGCTACCTATCAGGGTTCTTAGCTTTTATTTTATTCTGTCCTACATTGTTCTTGGGTGTCCTACATTCTGGGGGGCCTTGTCCTCTTTTCTGGTTATGACATCAATTCATCCTGAAATAATAAGGTGTATACATTAAGCACCTGCAAGACACATATAGGAGTAGCATAGAGCTCATAGAGATCTAGTAGTATATCTAGTATACATCTAGTAATCCATAAATTGTATGCAATAAATCCAATGCAATAGGTTTAAATGCAACAATAAGTAATATAGGGTATAAATTAAGCACATGAAAGCTACATATCAGGGTTCTTACCTTTTATTTTATTCTGTCCTACATTGTTCTTGGGTGTCCTACATTCTGGGGGGCCTTGTCCTCTTTTCTGGTTATGACATCAATTCATCCTGAAATAATAAGGTGTATACATTAAGCACCTGCAAGACACATATAGGAGTAGCATAGAGCTCATAGAGATCTAGTAGTATATCTAGTATACATCTAGTAATCCATAAATTGTATGCAATAAATCCAATGCAATAGGTTTAAATGCAACAATAAGTAATATAGGGTATAAATTAAGCACATGAAAGCGACATATCAGGGTTCTTAGCTTTTATTTTATTCTGTCCTACATTGTTCTTGGGAGTCCTACATTCTGACGGGCCTTGTCCTCTTTTCTGGTTATGACATCAATTCATCCTGAAATTATATGGTGTATAAATTAAGCACCTGCAAGACAAATATAGGAGTAGGATGGAGCCCAATTCCAGGCATGCCTACTCAGAAGGAAGTCTATTAGAGTCAATGGGGTTTACTCCCAAGAAAGCCTGGTTAGGACTGCAGCCTCAGCCCAGCAGCTCCATGCCATCTGCTGGCTCTGGCCAGGGGGTGGGTCTGCAGTGCATGGGGGGAGCCCCCTGTCCTGGCACCCTCTGCAGAGAACTGGGCAGGCTGGCACTGAGAGGGTTAAGAGGTGCTGCCAGTGGGGGGAAGGAGGGGGTGCCACTTCCTGCCCTGCCCACTTCCTTTCCCTTCTCTCCCCCTCCAGGTGAGCAGCACTCCTGCTGACTCTGCAGCTCCTTAGGAGGAAGAGGAGGGAGGGGAGACCCCTGGCTGGGGAGGGGAGGCCAGGCTCTAGGGGCAGCCAGGGCAGAGCAGGGGGATGAGAAACCTAACTGTAGGACCCCCCTTGCACTGTGCATGTGTGGTCTGCTTTGTGGTGAGGCTGCTTCTCCCACATCACACCTGTGGGTGAGGCTGGGTTGGTGTTCCTGGGGAGGTGTGGAGGGGACAGGATGGAAGGGCAGAAAGGGTGGGGGGTGAGAGGAGGGGCAGCCAGGGGTTGAACCCCTGCAAAGAACAGCAGGGGTGGAGGATGCCCTGGAGAGCAACAGGGCATGGAGAGCTGGCGACTGAAGGGCTGCCTGGCTGTTGCATGTTGTGAATGCAGATCCCTCCTCTCTTGTGATGAACAGCTGGATGGTTTCATCTCATATGCAGTACTATTGCTTGGTTCACTGACTGAATAGGGCCAACTCGGAGTGCTGAGCTTGTCCTATAAGCCCCAAATGGTCATCCTCAGGTCACCAGATAAGGCCCTTTGAGGAGTGCCATAGCCTAGGGAGGTGATGGGGCAGCAGCCAGAAACATAGGGCTGCAACTGAGCGACTTCTACACAACCCATTGCCTGAAAATGTGGCATATGTTCCCTTGGCATACGTTCCTGGGAGTCCCTGCCATGGAGTCCAAGGGATTTGCTGAGGGGAGCCAGGCATGTGTAGTGGTGAGGGAGCTGTGCTGAGATCTGGAGGATCCTGTTTCGAATCCACCCTCAGCCATGAATCCTCCTGGGCAGGGTGACTCGGGCAAGGGTCCTTCTGGCACCACCACTTCCTGCAACTCCCTCTTCCCAAAGCAGCCTCAGCAGAGGAAACCTGGTAAATTGTGCCTGGTGAATGTGGAGGGGGCTTTACAGAAGTCCTGAAGGCAGCAAAAAACCTCCAAACATCACTGAGGTCATCACACCACTGATAGAGCAGGTGGTAATGTCATCGGGGGGGATTTTCCTGAAACTCCTGTCGATAAATAAAAAATCAGTGTATAAAGAAAATAATAGAAAAATAAGTTTTCCAGGTTTCTTGCTCCAATATTGCTCCTAATTGAATCAGGTAGTGCTTCAGTAACTGCAGGGGTTTGATTCTGGGACTAAAAATGGAATGACTGCTTGCATGACTCCCTCTGTACAATGGTAGAAAAGCAGTTTTTTAAACTGTGAGCTGCAGTGGCTGAATGTGTTGAGTCAAATCCATATATAAAAAAATCTTTCTCCGCCAAGGTTAGAAAGGTAAACATGTGAAGCTCTGTCCACACTCCAAGCATTTATAGGGTTTCTATCTACAGTATAGATACAGTATAGTATCATTTCTCCTCTATGTGGGTTAGAAAAGTTAACATGAGTTTACCTTGGGAATAAAGGAGGGGTCCAGGTAGAGGATCCCTCGACCTTGTTTTTAAAAGGTTGACTGAGAATCCATGACTTGGAGTATACTTTAGAAGTTCCACTTCTCTGTTGCTGATCCACCTTCTGTCTCTTTCTAGGAGGCACAACAGTAAGGATCAGAGGGAGCCAGAAGAGCCATCAGCCACGCGGGAGGAAGAAGAAAGGGGTTTCATAGACCAAGACGGATCAGAGAAGCAGAGGGAAAGCTCAGCACCTGCCCGGAGAACGAGATCTGTTACTTGTCAAGGTAACAACCACCAGGAAGTTCCATCCCAAGAAGAACGTCGCAAAGAGGAGAAGGAGAAGAAGCGTCCACTGCATGGAGAAACCACCGGGTATAAATCCAACATGAAGAACAGTAGAGAAACCCATGCAGAGAAATCTGTGCATCGGGACAGATCAGAAAATCAGGAGGGGAATGAAACGGAGATACAGAGAAAAAGTCATGATGCTCATCAGGGTGGAAATTTCAGTGTCCTCCCAGTTAATCCAGAAGGAAATGCTGGTAAGAGGGGGGGAAAGTACAACCGACATGCAACAACCTTAAACTATAAAGCAGAACTCGGAACATATCGAGGAACCCAGAAAGACAAGAAATCATGTAAATGTTTGGAGTGTGGAAAGAGCTTCAGTGGGAGCTCATCCCTGACTGTGCATCAAAGAACCCACACTGGGGAGAAACCCTATAAATGCTTGGTGTGTGGAAAAAGCTTCAGTGATAGTGGAAGCCTCAATAAACATCACAGAATACACACTGGGGAGAAACCCTATAAATGTTTGGACTGTGGAAAGAGCTTCAGTGATAGTGGAAGCCTCAATAAACATCACAGAATACACACTGGGGAGAAACCCTATAAATGTTTGGACTGTGGAAAGAGCTTCAGTGATAGTGGAAGCCTCAATAAACATCACAGAATACACACTGGGGAGAAACCCTATAAATGTTTGGACTGTGGAAAGAGCTTCAGTGATAGTGGAAGCCTCAATAAACATCACAGAATACACACTGGGGAGAAACCCTATAAATGTTTGGACTGTGGAAAGAGCTTCAGTGATAGTGGAAGCCTCAATAAACATCACCGAATACACACTGGGGAGAAACCCTATAAATGTTTGGACTGTGGAAAGAGCTTCAGTGATAGTGGAAGCCTCAATAAACATCACAGAATACACACTGGGGAGAAACCCTATAAATGTTTGGACTGTGGAAAGAGCTTCAGTGATAGTGGAAACCTCAATATACATCAAAGAACCCACACAGGGGAGAAACCCTATAAATGCTTAGAGTGTGGAAAGAGCTTCAGTCAGAATGGAAATCTGACGTTGCATCTAAGAACCCACACAAGGGAGAAACCCTATAAATGCTTAGTGTGTGGAAAGGACTTCAGTCAGTATGGAAATCTGACTTCGCATCTAAGAACCCACACTGGGGAGAAACCCTATAAATGCTTGGAATGTGGAAAAAGCTTCAGTGACAGCAGTAGTCTTAATGTGCATCAAAGAACCCACACAGGGGAGAAACCCTATAAATGCTTAGAGTGTGGAAAGAGCTTCAATGTCAGCAGTAGCCTGAATGTGCATCAAAGAACCCACACAGGGGAGAAACCCTATAAATGCTTAGTGTGTGGAAAGAGCTTCAGTCAGAATGGAAATCTGACTTTGCATCTAAGAACCCACACAGGGGAGAAACCCTATAAATGCTTGCAGTGTGGAAAATGCTTTAGTGTGAGCTCGCACCTGACTGTACATCAAAGAACCCACACAGGGGAGAAACCCTATAAATGCTTGCAGTGTGGAAAGAGCTTCAGTGATAGTGGAAACCTCAATATACATCAAAGAACCCACACGGGAGAAACCCTATAAATGATTGGAGTGTGGAAAGAGCTTCAGTGATAGCAGAAGCCTCAATATACATCATAGAATCCACACGGGAGAAACCCTATAAATGCTTAGAGTGTGGAAAGAGCTTCAGTAAGAATGGAAATCTGACTTTGCATCTAAGAACCCACACAGGGGAGAAACCCTATAAATGCTTGCAGTGTGGAAAATGCTTTAGTGTGAGCAGTCAGAATTCCCACCTCTATGTTCTTCGAGGGACCCACACAAGGGAGAAATCCTATAAATGCTTGCAGTGTGGAAAGACCTTCAGTCAGAATGGGAATCTGACTTTGCATCTAAGAACCCACACAAGGGAGAAACCCTATAAATGCTTGCAGTGTGGAAAGACCTTCAGTCAGAATGGGAATCTGAATTTGCATCTAAGAACCCACACAGCAAAAACTATATAAATGCTTGAAATATGGAAAGTCCTTTGGCCTGAACTGGCAGAAGCTCTTCTTTTTATGTTGTTCTGATTTTTTGCGAGAGAGAGAGAGAGAGAGAGAGAGAGAGAGAGAGCAGTGAGGTAATGAATTTTGTATTTGATGATTAGTTTTAAAGAATTCAATTTAAAGAACTTTTAAAGAAAAATTATTTTTTAGTTAATGGAGTTTATAAAGATAAGAGGCTCTTTAAGCTGATAAGGGGTGAAAATTGAGATTATCCACATGAAGGTAATAAGTCAGAATTTTGGCTTTCTTCTTGCTATACTATTCCTTTTATCTGCTAGTCTTTGTTTAATCGGAGTTATTCTGCCTAGTTTTTTTAAAGCATTCTTATGTGTTTTTGTTTTAATAAAGTTTGTTCATTTTTTGCTTTTTAAAATTTTAGTATACAAATAAAATAAAAAGAATAAAATGAAAAGAGCACATCGCTGCTTGGAGTCTGAGAAGCACAGGGGTAGGGGTGGGGGTGGACCACAACTGTGAAGTGGAGGTGAAGGGTGACGGGATGATGGATGGAGGGGGGAGGATTTAGCACACGTCTGAAAGGGCTGATTGGTGGTTCGGGGATAACGGTGGGCATGGTGCACCAACAGGGGCTTTTAAACCCAGGTGCTGCAAGGGGCTTTGCCGGACTGGCCAGCAGGTCCACATCAGGACTTCAGGGTAGAGTCTGTTGGTGAGGACAAGTACGTGTCCTCCTGTATTTGCTGATCTGATTGTTATCCATGGACCAAATTATCTGATGTTCCAATTTATGCCTGCTTATAGTAGTATTTAAAGGTAATGGTGTTCCCTGCATGTCACCCTGCTTGTCATGACCAACTCTAAAGGGTTGTGCTCATCCCCATTACAAGGCTAAAGAGCCAGCATTGTCCAAAGATGTCTCTCTGGGAAAAAGTCATGCATCATCTTCACACAGTGACAAGATCAATGAGGTCTGAAGATGTCCTGTGGCCAGCATGACAAAATCCCAGAGGTGCACAGAATGCTGTTCCCTGCCCACTGAAGGGGTACCTATTAATCTACTTGCATTGACAAGTTGGGAGAGTTGGAAGGGACCTAGTCCAATCCCCTGCTTGCAGCAGGAAATCCTCTCCAACAGGTGCTCATCGAGCCTTTGCTTGAAGATCCCGAGTGAGGGAGAGTCCACCATCTCCCCTGGCAATCTCTTCCACTGCCGAACCACCCTCACCCTCAGGAATTTTCCCCAGATATCCAATCTTAATCGCCTTTGTTGCAGTTTGTCCCCATTGGTTCTAGTTTTGCTTTCAGAGGCAGCTAAGAACAAATGAGCCCCTTCCTCCCTATGACAGCCCTTCAGGTATCTGAAGAGGGCAATCAGGTCTCCCCTCAGCCTCCTCTTCTCCAGGCTGAACAGACCAAGTTCCCCCAACTTGTAGAGGTTCCCTTCCATCCCACTGACCATTCTTGTTGCTCTCCTCTGGACTTGCTCCAGTTTGGCTGCATCTTTCTTCAAGTGAGGTGCCCAGAACTGAACACAGGACTCAAGGTGAGGTCTCACCAATGCAGAGTAAAGAGGAACCAGAACTTCTCGCGACTTGGAAGCTCCAGTCCTCTTAATGCAGCCTAAAATGGCATTTGCCTTCTTTGCAGACGTATCACACATCCGACTCATGATTTGGGGAGTACACATATCCAGGGCCCTTCTGCATCTGGCGTTTGGAAGTTGTCCACTTCTACATCTATCTGTGCACACATACATACCCATACAGTACACCCATCATGGCTTGTAACCTGTGATGGTCCTTTCCTCTAGGAATTTGTCCAATTCTCTGTGGATAGCATGGGTGGTCACCCATAGTTAGATTTAACAAACTCATTTCCTTACTGCTTTCATAGATGTGATAGTTATGCAGCTGGATTACCCCTTGATTTGCCCTTCAGGATGCGACTACCACTAATTAAGCTCTAATAAAGTTCCTGTTAAGGTTCCTGATTAACATAACACCGCCATGGGTTGTACATATTTATGAACAAATTAGCACCTAGAGCAGGGGGCTCCAAACCCCAGCGCTGGGGCCAGATGCAGCCCTTGGCGATCCTCAGTGTGGCCCCTGGCAAGACCCTTCCATCCATCCCTTGGGCAATTCTTGTCATCCACTCCAATACATTCTGGGGGATAGAATGTATCATGGGGGATAGAATGGAACCTTGCGGCACCCCGCACCGAAGATGCCAGGGTGCCGAGCAAGCATCCCCCAGCACCACCTTCTGGGACCAGTCATCCAAGTCATGCCGGATCTGATCGACCTTGTCCGCGAAGTGTTGGGCGAACTCGCCACAGCGAGCCTCCATGTGCTCTACCACATCAGTACGGGGGGCCAGATGGAGTAGGCCCCAGACCACACGGAAGAGCTCTGCTGGGCGGTTCTCTGCGGATGCGATGGTGGTAGCGAAATACATCTTTTTAGCCACCGCTGCCGCCGCAGAGTCGGCTTGCCAGTGAGCCCTGGCATCTGCCCGATCAGAAACGACACGAGTTTTTTGCCACCGTCGCTCTAAACGTCGACCCTGCTGTTTCAAAGACCGCAGCTCCCCAGAAAACCAAGGAGCTGCGTTTGATCTACGGCAGGGCCAAGGTCGCTCAGGAGCGATCTCATCCAGGGCCCTGGTCATCTCCGTATTCCAGAGACTGACCAAGGAGCCGGGTGAGTTGCCAGCTCTGGCAGCAGGAAAATCCCCCAGAGCCCTCAGGAAACCATTAGGTTCCATCAGTCTCCGAGGGCGGACCATGGAATGCAGTCCCCCGCCTGTGCAGAGGCTACCGGCTGTGATAAGCCTAAATCCCACCAGGTAGTGATCTGTCCATGGCAATGGGGTGATGGAGATGTCCTTCACATCCAGATCACCATCAACCTGCCCAGCAGTGAACACAAGGTCCAGTGTGTGCCCCGCATCATGAGTAGGGGCAGATATTCTTTGAGACAGACCCATGGTTGCCATGGAGGCCATGAAATCCTGAGCTGCAGATGTTTGGGGTGCCTCGGCATGGACATTGAAGTCCCCCAGCACTAAAAGGCGAGGGCACTCCAACGCCATGCACAAGATCACCCCGGTCAGCTCAGGCGGGGAGACTGTTGGGCAGCACGACGGGCGGTACACCAACAGAATCCCTATTCTGTCTCGCCCCTCCAGCACAACACGGAGGCACTCAAACCCTGTGAACTGCTGGACAGGGGACCTGGTGAGAGGGATAGAATCACAATAGACTATCGCAACCCCACCTCCCAGGAAAGTATGGATTGCAGCCTGAGTCCCGTCTATTTGCAAGTAAGGCCCCTTGTTCTCAATAAAAGTATGGACAGGATTGCAACCTCATGGCCAGATTCTAGACAGGTCTACTCAGAAGTAGTCTTACTCCCAGGAAAGCATGGGTTCAATGCAGCCTCATCCTCCTCTTCACACTTCAGCCCCATTTCCATTGTGACAATCTGTTATAACCACAAAGTAAGATGAGCCCCCCTCCCCCCAAATTTAAAACTATTACAAATAATTTATTACACATAATTTATCAATTTGGGGAAGACTACATGCTGCCCACTAACAAGGGAAAACTTTTTTTCCAGGTCACAGGGCTAAAGGCCAGGAACTTATATATCTGATTCTTCTATACTAATAAAACACTAATTCTGTCTGTCCTTCTGTCACATAACCCTATAGCGCCGTCCACGACTGCTCTACAGAGACATATTTTTCCCTTTTTAATTGGGATGATCCCAGGTTTAACCCCCTCACACAACCCAACTCCACACTCCACACACACACAATGTAGCCCAATCCCCACAAACAACCCAACCCCACACTCCACACACACACATAACACAACTCCACACACGTCCTCTAGCTTGCTCTACATAGACATAACATCCAGCATTGGGATTTGTGTCCGGATGAGGAGGGAACAGTTAAAAAGTCAAATTAGAAAATAACTGATGGGACCTACAGTGAGGTTTCCAAGTTCCATGGGCTGAATTGAGGAATTCAAAGTTATTCCTGCAGAACTTCTGTTTTCCAAGCTGGACCAGACGACCCTTGAGTTCTTCAGTACAGGACTGGGCTGCAGACCCCTTGGGGGATGTGGCCTCATTTCAGGGGCCTTGCAGGAAGTTTGGTACCACAATGCCAGATTCCAAGTGGTGGTGCCCAACCTTGCTGCGAGGTGTGAATGAGCAGAAGGAAAAGTGCACACAGTAGCAGCATTTCCTCCACCCCAAACTGCCCCATGGGATTGCTGTTGCGGGTGGGGGGGAGAGGGATGGAGAGATTTCAGTGTGGAGGGAAGATACCAGGCATCCCGGAAGTCCCGCTGAGGTGACCCAGTGCTAAGCAGATCCATCAGGTGAGGAAAGGAAGTAGGTCTTCTTTGGTGCTGGGTCTCATTGGCAGGAGTTCAGGGATGCTGGGTGTCTTCCTCCACTCTTGAAGTCTCTCCGTCATTCTCTCCCCACACAGCAAAGCTATGAGCCAGCTCAGGATGGAGGTGCTGCTTCTGCTCCACTTGTTCTGCTCCTCCTGACTTTCCCTTTGCCCTCCACTGTGATCCTCCTGTGCCTCAAATCCCTGCTTTCACAGCCATAGGCTTCACCACTGTGTAACCCCACTGTGTAACCCCACTGGCATTGCATGTAAGTCAATGTAAGGATCTGCAAACTTGTCTGGAATCAAGACCCCACTGGCATGAAAGGGTCTGGCTTTTGAGTAGACCTGTAGTGGATGGGCGCTCAGGCAGCAATCTATACTTTCCTGGAAGTAAGTCATTTTGAGCACAAGGGAACTTACTTCCAAGTACACATGCAGAGGATGGGGCACAGGTTGCATCCTCTACTTTCCTGGGAGTAAGTCTCATTGAACAAAATGGGACTTACTCCCAAGTAGACATGAATGAGCTTTGACATCACAGTGAAGTCAATTCCTTTCTGATAGCATTTCTGACCATGATCTCGCTTCCTGAACAGACTGACGGGGGTCCAGGATGGACTGATATTCTTAGGAGGGAATCCTGGTCTGAAATGTCTGAAAATCATTGCAGGAAAACAACATTCAAGCTGCTGTGAGGCATGACAGACTCTGGAGATCTTCTCCTTCCCCACTTGTGATTCTCTAAAGCAGTGGTCTTCAAAGTGGGGGTCGGACCCCTTGGAGAGTCACGACCTCAGCTCGGGGCTGGGGTCGTGAGAGGGTGGGATCCACCATTTTAGAATCTGGCATGGTGCTTTCCCGGGATTAAGACTCACTGAACACAAAGGGTCTGGAGGAGAATCCCAGTCAGTTTGACAGGGGGTCCTGGACAGATTTTTAAATTTGAAAGGGGATCCCAGGCTGAAGTGCCTGAATGCCACTCCTCTAAAGAAACCTTGTCCAACATGGCTATAAAATTGCCCCCTCCCAAGGCCAGTCAGGTTGGAAGGGACCAAGTTGTGCTCTGGTCCACAACCCACTTACTGAAATGGTGCAAACATGTGCATATGTTCCTGGAGTCCCCGTCACGAATCCAGGAGATGTGCTTCTGAGCATTCACAAGACTTGGAGTGCATTTTAGAAGTTCCACTTCTCTGTTGCTGATTCCGGTTCTGTCTCTTTTCTAGGAGGCAAAGGACACAACGGTGAGGATCAGAGGGAACCACGAGAGCTGTCACCGGAAACAATCATGCGAGATGTAGAAGAAGACCAAGACGGGTCAGAGGAGCAGGGGGAACACTCCGCACCAGCACAGAAAACGAGATCTGTTACAGGGGAAAAGCCATATGAATGCTTGGGTTGTGGGAAAGGCTTTAACTGACAACATACAATTGACTGTGCATCGAAGAACCCATACAGGGGAGAAACCCTACAAATGTTTGGAGTGTGGAAAGAGTTTCACTGTGAGCTCCAACCTAACTGTGCATCGAAGAACCCGTACAGGAGAGAAACCCTTCAAATGCTTTGAGTATGGAAAGAGCTTCACCCACAGCGGAGGTCTGAACTTGCATCAAATACCCACACAGGGGAGAAACCATATAAATGCTTGGGATGTGGAAAGACCTTCAGTGTAGGTTCAAGCTTGATGGTGCGTCAGAGAACCCACACAGGGAAGAAACCTTATAGATGCTTGGAGTGTGGAAAGAGCTTTGCTCAGAGTGGGAACCTGGCTGTGCATCACAGAACACACAAAGGGGAGCAGGCAAGTCTTGGAAACTGTTTAGTTTAGGTTCCTGGAGGCTCCTGAAGATCTCCAATTCACAGATCTTTTTGGATCAACAGTATTTGGGGATCGCTTTCTTGCCAGCAATGGAGACCCTCACAATTTAGCAGAGTCCCTCACAGTGGAGCACAGAACTCTTTAAAATGGCCGAGGGAGGCGTCAGTGTGGGGTGTGTGGGGTCTTGGCTATGAGGGAGCCAACCCACTTCCTAATTGACAGCTTGCCTGGCTAGAATGGGTTCCCCTCCACCCCAGAAGGCTCACAATGAGGTGGGTGTTGCTGCCTCAGTGATGGGGGAGTGAGGGATCTCTGAATGCTCTCCCTTCCACTCCCATCCGCCTCCGTCACCAGGATGCCAGCCAGCTCAGAACGGGGCTCCACCTGCTCCTTGGCATTTTTTCCACCTTTATTCTCTGAGCTTATCTGGGGTGGAGCTTCCCCTTCCCTCTGGTCACCCTTAACCCCTTGCCACCACTTGTGCCACCACAGTTGCCCCTGCTCTTTGCTATTCAACTGCCTCCTCAGCCTTCTTAGCCTTGCCAGCCCCACCTCCAGCTATCTCTAGCTGACGCAAGTAACATGCTTTCCGTGGGGGCTTCCCTGGCATGGGGGCTGTCTCCCTGCCCCTGGGATCTCCTGGGGGAACCCCCTCCCTTGTCCATAGCTGTTCCTGGGTCTCCTCCTGGAGAGCAGGGCGTCTGCCTTCCCTCCAGGCTGCTCCTGGAGGCTGTCCCAAATCTCCCTCTGCTGTCTGGCATGGAGCCTCAGGTAAGGCGGGGAACCCATCCCCGACAGGGTGGATAGCCATAGGCTGGAATCGCTGTTCCTATTCAGTATCTGCAGCCATAGGAGATGCACATTCTTGGGGTGCCAAGTTCGTTTGAATAGACAAGAATAGGACTGTATATTTGTCCTGTATATATATTTGGACTGTATATATCTCCTGCATATTTGTACCAAAGCTGTACGCTCCCTTGTTTCTTTAACAATCTTTGTAAATTTTTCTGCTTTTAGATATTCTGAGTTGTGAGCTCTCTTAGGTGTTCTTATTAAGGAGCCAAAAGGGGCACAAATGCTGGACAATTTTACAGCAGAGTGCCTTGGAGAAACCCACCCGCAAGCACCTGAGATGAAGGACTTCCCAGACCCCATACAAATATGGACTCTGAGTGACGTTGTGGTTGTTGGAGGACATGGTGTCCAGGAGGCTGGAGGGGTCAGACTCAGCCGAGCAGACTCCTGACCTTTGGACCCACCTCTCTTTGTTCAGAGGTTCCGGACAAGCTTATCGACTTCCGTGGAAGGAGGGAGGTGGGGGAGGTCATGGTGTATAAAAGGGAAAGGGAAGGCAGGAAAACGACAGTATGCAAGAGGGAGGACGCTACTGGAGAGAGTGCTGGACACCTCGTTGTTCCCTTGTCCACCTGGAAGAACCCTGAAGGAGAAACGGAAACTGTTAGTTGATGGACGTTGACACTTACCTTGTTACTGGAAACTGTCTTGACCCGAATCCTTTTCACGTTGATGTAACCTGTGGAAGGAAGTATAGAGACATTATATATTTGATAAGAACATGGGGACATGACAGACCCCATCATCTCTCTGACAGAGGGCACAATCCAGGATTAGGGCAGTGAGAGTGGCCCAGCTGGGTTGCCCCCAGTGGGCTGGGCCCAGAGTAGAAAGTTGCACTGAATCCAGAGTCAGGAAGCCTGGGCTGCCGTAGCAGCTCCAGAGCATGCTCAGTTGGCACCAAGTCAGTGGCACCTGGGGAGGGCTTGCTCCCAAGGAGACCTGCCTCAGATCACACTGAACAAGGAGCAGCTGCGGTGCCTCCCTTAAAGGAAGCACAGGAGTCCCTGACAACCAGTAATAGCTGCAGCATGAGACTGCGGTACAGCAGGACCTATAATGGAGGGTGGATACAAGGGGATTGCTTGGAGTTCTCCTGTATCCAGAGGGTAGTGGCTGTCGTAGTTTTGCGTATCCCGAGGTTGAGAGGCAGGGGTTGCAGACATGCTGGCCAAGAAGTCCAGATTTTTTTTCTCAACACTGCCGTCCTTACCCTGCCTTATCATGGACCCCTATGGCTCTACTCAGATTTATTCCTGCTCCTGAGGTGGTATAACTCTGAGGAGCTGTGGGGGGGCAAGTCTACTCTGGAAACAGGCTCTGGATACAGCCTAACTGCTCTGTTCTAGGCAGTGCTGAACATGCCCTCAACATGCCTCTCCTGAACTGCCTAGACTGGCACAGCTAGGCCAGCCCTGGCCCTTCTGTCTTGGGCCAGCCTATTTGACTAAACATACTCCTAAACGGAGAGAGGGCGTTCATAAGCCCCCTTTGTTTCCTGAGGATCACTTGTGGGCTGGATGGAAGGGCTTGCTTCCATCCACGCTGTGGTCAGCGTGAAGGCTCATCATGGGCTGCATCTGGCCCGTGGGCTGAGATTTGTGCGCACCTGTTTGATACCAACCTGTGTCCTGCCTGTATAAATGCCAATACAAGCATCCCCTGGTACAGCATCTGTGGATCAAGGATCTGTGGATCCATATATACATGATTCCACATGCCCAATACTTTGGTTTGCCTTATTTTTTGGAAAGGATCATGTATCTTTTATACCCAACTTCCCTATGCTGAGCCTTCTGGCTGGGATCCAGCAGAGCCCATTCCTAGACCTCCAACGTCCTACTCCTCTATGGGTGCACAACCACCTCCTTGAAAGACATCAGACCCTGAAAGGAGAAACAGTCTTTGATCACAAATAATACCCCCCAGCCTTCCTTATCCCCTTTTTATTCACTGGCTGAAAGGAGAAATTAGGGCAGGAAGTCTTGGGATTCTCTTCATATGTAACGAGCTGGTTTTCTGGGTTTTTTTCCTTGAGCTTATGCAACAAATGCCGTCCTGTTCAAAGCATGGTGCAGGGTGCGCATGACTTGACTCTGAGAAGGCTGGGGAGAAAGGGATCTCTGATTCTAGGGATGCTATCAGGGTCTTCCTGATGCTGGGCTGCCTCAGAGGAAAAGGAACCCTGAACTCCCTGGAATAAGTTCCCAGCTGTGCCCCCAAAACAGGAGATTCTTTTTCAGACTATACCCGTTTTATTTTCAGACAAACCATTAAAAGAATGGCAGCAACTTGTGCTGAAATTTATAGGGCAAGGGAAAAAGAAATGAAATGTAGGATCCTGCAGAATGCAAAAGACAGAGGTGGACGAGGTCTGCTGGACTTGGAAGTTTACGATGAATCATGTTGTTTTCTGTGGCTGAAAATTGATCTGCAAAAGAGAAATTGTTGAACTTCAAAGAACATGGTTTGTTATGGTATGAGAAATTAAACTTGGCATCCATCAGTCTCGAAAGACTATGGTATCATGCTCAACGCAGCATGCGAAGCACGAAGGCCTGGCTAGATTGATATGGAGGATAGGCTGTTACCCAAGCAGCAAATCCCCCTCTCCACGCCATTGAAAAAGTCCATGCTAATATTAAAAATAAGCCAACCATAAACAATAAACACACATAATTGAAAAAGTATACACGAAGAAAAAACATACTAAAGTTGCAATTCTAACCACACTTTCCTGAGAGTAAATCCTAGTAAATACAATAGTAGACATGCTTCTACTTCTGAGTAGATATGCATAGGATTGCCAAAAATCTAATTACTTGTTAATGTTATGTTGATAATCTAAATTGTCACCCCTACATAACTACACAGCTACATAACTATGGCTGCAATCCTAATCCCTAGTTAGGCCAGCATAAGTCCCGGCACAAGTTCCATTCTGGCCTGGGGGTGTCATGAAAATGTCTGTGCCACTCCGGGTTGGGGGGTGTTAGGCCAATGAAGAGACATGTGCCAGTCTACTCACAACAACACAGGAACAGGAAAACAGATATGGGGTTGCCATAACTCTTCCACCAAACCTGGCCAGGACCTGCTGTCAAATGTGCCAGGATGTGAACGCAGTCTCCGAAAACTAGGACCGTCCCCTTTTTCCGGGACATATGGCAACCCTGGCTGGATAAAACAGTTATGTCAGTTCTAAGCAGTGGGGAAAATGTGGGGCTGCTCCCCAACTCTGGGCAGGTCTGCTCGGGAGTAAGTCCCTTTTCCTCCTCCCAGGCACAGGCATGTCCTGTACAGGCAGGTACAAGGCAGGCAGGGTGCCTGAGGGAAGCCACCAGGAGGAAGTGCACACCAGGCCCCAGTCCTCACTCCTGCAGCACCAGCTAATTGCAGTGGTCTTCAAAGTGGGGGTCGGGACTTCATTTCAGGGGGTCACAGAAAGCTGGGTGCCGCCATCTTGGAATTTGGCACTGGGCACCTTTAATGGCGCTTCCAGCCATGTCATCACTTTTGGGGGTCCTGGACAGATTGTCATTCTCAGAAGGGGGTCCCGGAAGCTTTGAGGGTCTCTGCCCTGAAGTGATCCGTTCCCATTGCTCCTTCCCACCCACCTTCCCCTTAGAAATGGCCTCTACTGGGCTTGGCACCAGCAAAGGTCGCTGGTGGTCCAGAGTGGACTGCTGACTTTGTTGGTCCCTCCACCCCTCGCTGCCCCCAAGCAGGGTCACCAGATGTCCTCTTTTTCCAGGACTTGTCCTCTTTATGCAATAAATCTACGCAAAAGGTTTAAATGCAACAATAAGTAATAAGGGGTATAAATTAAGCACATGAAAGCCACATATCAGGGTTTTTAGCTTTTATTCTGACCTACATTGTTCTTGGGTGTCCTACATTCTGGAGGGCCTTGTCCTCTTTTCTGGTTATGACATCAATTTATCCTGAAATTATATGGTGTATAAATTAAGCACCTGCAAGACACATAAAGGAGTAGCATGGAGCCCAATCCCAGGCATGCCTACTCAGAAGGGAGCCCATTAGTGTCAATGGGGTTTAATCCCAGGAAAGTGTGGGTAGGGCTGCATCCTCCCAGCCCAGGGGTCGGGGAACTTTTTTCACCTCTTACCTCAAAATATATTTAGGTATGTGGACATTACCCCCTTGATTTGAAAGGAAGGAAAAAATATATTCTTAATTTTTTGAATTGAAATATGTGGCTTCTGGGGAGCTGGAAGAAAAGTTTGAAGTAGGTGATAAAATAGTACGTAATATGGTGCTAAAATTAACCACATGAAAACAATATATATGAGTGTTTTTAGCTTTTAAAAATGTCCTCCATTTTTCTTGGATGTCTTATATTTTGGGGGGCTTGTCCTCTTTTTGTGGTTATGACATATGGTCACTGCATATTGGAGAAATGTGGGGGTCAGGGTGACCATAATAAAAAAAGAGGACAAGATCCTGCAAATGATAACAAGTTCAGGATTCAATTAAAGTGGGGAAGAGAGTCCAATCTATTCAAGTTTACTCAGAAGTAAGACCCATTGTAGTTATTGGGCTTCCCAGGAAAATGTGAATAGGATTGCAGCCTCAGAGCCCAATCCTGTGCCTTTCTATTGAGCAGCAGACCATTATAGTCAGTGGGGTTTCCTTCCAGGAAAGTGTGGAGAAGATGCAGCCACAGATCCCAATCCTAGGCATTTCTCCTCAGAATTAATGCCCATTACAGTTGGGGGGGGGGGTTCCTTCCAGGAACGTGTGGTGGCATGAAGCCTTCTTGTAATTAATAAATTATATGTAATCATTGTAAATGTAATAAGTAAATATAGGCTGCAATCCTAAAGACAATTTTCTCAGAATAAGACCCATTTAATATAATGGGGCTTACTTTTGCGTAGTCATGGTTAGGACTGTGCTCATAGTGTTTTAATTATCCACATGAAAGCAACATAGGTCAGCATTTTTAGCTTTAATTTTGTCATGTCCTACATTTGTCTTGAGTGTCCTACATTTTGGGATTCTCTTTTATGATTATGAGATATGATCACCCTGATACAGGAGCAATGAAATGGTCTTACCAGAGGGAGCGGGATGGGAGGGGGTTGTTTATAACACAGGCAGACTCAACAGCACCCAAAGGAGGATGCTTTCTCCTTTCATTTCTGTCTGCAGGGCTCCAGATCCTGCTTGGTCCCCCTCCGCACCTGCTTCTTTGCTCTGGACAGCTGAAGAAGATGGAAATGTTGTGCAGCTACACAAGGCAGATGGCTGCGGGTCTCACTCCTGTCCTGACTGCTGATTTAGCAGTAGTTCTCACTCTCTCTCTCTCTCTCTCTCTCTCTCTCTCTCTCTCTCTGCTCACTTAGAAGCAGTTTGGATCATGACTTCAAGAAGCAACTCTGCTCTCAGACTCAGGTCTCTGTTTGCAGCAGGAGCTGAAACACAGCAGCAGTTATTATCAGGCAGATCAAGTTGTTTCTAGCATTTAGTTCCATAACTTTGGGTGCAATGCAATGCACACTTTCCTAAGAGTAAGCCCCAAGGAAAATAATGACACTTGCTTCTGAGTAGGAAAGCAGAAGCTAGAGCTCTGAGAAACCCCAGCCTGCAGATGAGACACTGTTGATCTCTCTCCCCTCCACCCCCCCCCAGCCTGAACTTCTTATGACCCTTCAGGGCTTCACACCTTTTGTTTGTTTTGATCTTCGGAAGCTGGAGCTGATGAGGTGCTAAGAGTCATCCATCAAGCCTGCAGAGTGATTGCAATGCTTGCCCTGCTCTGTGCTGGTCATGCACACCTGGCTGTGTCATTCATATGCAAACACAGGTGGTCCATTACCCCCAGGTGGTCCATTTACCCCTGTTCCTGGAAGTCCATTAGCGTCAATGGGGTTTAATCCCAGGTAAGTGTGGGTAGGGATGTATCCTCCTAGCCCAGTCCCAGGCATGCCTACTCAAAAGGTAGTCCATTAGAATCAATGGGGTTTACTCCCAGGAAAGTGTGAGTAGGGCTGCAACCTCCTAGCCTAATCCCAGGCATGCATACTCAGAAGGAAGTTCATTAGAGTCAATGGTGTTTACTCCCAGGAAAGTGTGGGTAGGGTTGCACCTCAGCCCAGCATCTCCATGCCATCTGGTGGCTCTGGCCAGGGGGTGGCTCTGCAGTGCATGGGGGGAGCCCCATGTCCTGGCATCCTCTGCAGAGAACTGGGCAGGCTGGCACTGAGAGGGTTAAGAGGTGCTGCCAGTGGGGGGAAGGAGGGGGTGCCACTTCCTGCCCTGCCCACTTCCTTTCCCTTCTCTCCCCCTCCAGGTGAGCATCACTCCTGCTGAGTCTGCAGCTCCTTAGGAGGAAGAGGAGGGAGGGGAGACCCCTGGCTGGGGAGGGCAGGCCAGGCTCTAGGGGCAGCCAGTGCAGAGCAGGGGGGATGAGAAACCTAACTGTGGGACCCCCCTTGCACTGTGCATGTGTGGTCTGCTTTGTGGTGAGGCTGCTTCTCCCACATCACACATGTGGGTGAGGCTGGGTTGGTGTTCCTGGGGAGGTGTGGAGGGGACAGGATGGAAGGGCAGAAAGGGTGGGGGGTGAGAGGAGGGGCAGCCAAGGGTTGAACCCCTGCAAAGAACAGCAGGGGTGGAGGATGCCCTGGAGAGCAACACTGTAGCCCTGCAGCTCTTCCTCTGTTGGCAACTGAAGGACTGCCTGGGTGTTGCATGTTGTGAATGCAGATCCCTCCTCTCTTGTGATGAACAGTTGGATGGTTTCATCTCATATGCAGTACTATTGCTTGGTTCACTGCTTGAATAGGGCCAACTCGGAGTGCTAAGCTTGTCCTATAAGCCCCCAATGGTCATCCTCAGGTCACCAGATAAGGCCCTTTGATGAGCGCCATTGCCTAGGGAGGTGATGGGGCAGCAGCCAGAAATAGAGGGCTGCAACTGAGCCACTTCTACACAACCACTGTCTGAAAAAGTGGCATATGTTCCCTTGGCATATGTTCCTGGGAGTCCCTCCCATGGAGTCCAAGGGATTTGCTGAGGAGAGCCAGGCATGTGTAGTGGTGAGGGAGCTGGGCTGAGATCTGGAAGGTCCTGGTTCGAATCCACCCGCAGCCATGAATCCTCCTGGGCAGGGTGACTCAGGCAAGGGTCCTTGTGGCAGCACCACTTCCTGCAACACCCTCTTCCCAAAGCAGCCTCAGCTGAGGAAACCTGGTAAATTGTGCCTGGTGAATGTGGAGGGGGCTTTACAGAAGTCCTGAAGGCAGCCAAAAACCTTGAAATATCACTGTGGTCATCACACTGCTTATAGAGCAGGCAGTAATGCCATCAGGGGTTGATTTTCCTGAAGCCCCATAAGCCTTAACAATGGCATTCTTGAGCCACCAAGATAGACTGGACTTATAGGGACTCTTATTAGTTGAAGACCTCTGAAAGGACAAATAGGGTGTCTGTCTTCCTTAGGGACTTGTACAGTTGTCCCTTGTTATCCACTAGTGTTCCATTTTGGAACCTCCCAAGGATTAAAAAAATCAGTGTATAAAGAAAACAATGGAAAATTAAACTGTGATCAGCAGTGGCTGAATGTGTTGAGTCAAATCCATATATAAAACAATCTGTTTCTATCAAGGTTAGAAAGGTAATCATGTGAAGCTCTTTCCACACTCCAAGCATTTATAAGTTTTCTCTCCTGTGTGGGTTTTTTTTGATGCACACTCAGATGTGAGATCTGTCTGAAGCTCTTTCCACATTCCAAGCATTTATAGGGTTTCTCCCCTGTGTGGGTTAGAAAGGTTAACGTCTTTACCTTGGGAATTAGAAGGGTCAAGGTAGACGATCCCTTGACCTTGTTTTAAAAAAGGTTGATTGGGAGAATCCATGACTTGGGGCACAATCCAGAGTAACTACGGGGAGTCCTTGCTCCGGTGTAAGAACAATTTGCTGTGGATTGCAGTATGAATTTTCCATAGGTTTTGATTAGATGGTGCAGTAACTTCGGGTACATGTTATGTCTCTTATGTGCTCCCATAGTTACTCTGGATTGTAGGGTTGGAGTAGATTTTAGAAGTTCCACTTCTCTGTTGCTGATCCACCTTCTGTCTCTTTCTAGGAGGCACAACAGTAAGGATCAGAGGGAGCCAGAAGAGCCATCAGCCATGCGGGAGGAAGAAGAAAGGGGTTTCATAGACCAAGACGGATCAGAAAAGCAGAGGGAAAGCTCAGCACCTGCCCGGAGAACGAGATCTGTTACTTGTCAAGCTAACAACCACCAGGAAGTTCCATCCCAAGAAGAACGTCGCAAAGAGGAGAAGGAGAAGAAGCGTCCACTGCATGGAGAAACCACTGGGTATAAATCCAACATGAAGAACAGTAGAGAAACCCATGCAGAGAAATCTGTGCATCGGGACAGATCAGAGAATCAGGAGGGGAATGAAACGGAGATACAGAGAAAAAGTCATGATGCTCATCAGGGTGGAAATTTCAATGTCCTCCCAGTTAATCCAGAAGGAAATGCTGGTAAGAGGGGGGGAAAGTACAACCGACATGCAACAACCTTACACTATAAAGCAGAACTCAGAACATATCGAGGAACCCAGAAAGACAAGAAATCATGTAAATGTTTGGAGTGTGGAAAGAGCTTCAGTGGGAGCTCATCCCTGACTGTGCATCAAAGAACCCACACTGGGGAGAAACCCTATAAATGCTTGGTGTGTGGAAAAAGCTTCAGTCAGAGATCACATCTGACTGTGCACCAAAAAACCCACACAGGAGAGAAACCTTATAAATGCTTGAAGTGTGGAAAGAGCTTCAGTCAAAATTCACATCTGAGTGTGCATCAAAAAAGCCACACTGGAGAGAAACCCTATACATGCTTCGAGTGTGGAAAGAGCTTCAGTGATAGTGGAAGCCTCAATGTACATCACAGAGTCCACACTGGGGAGAAACCCTATAAATGCTTGGAGTGTGGAAAGAGCTTCAGTGGGAACTCATCCCTGACTGTGCATCAAAGAACCCACACTGGGGAGAAACCATATAAATGCTTGGTGTGTGGAAAAAGCTTCACTCAGAACTCAGACCTGACTGTGCATCAAAGAAGCCACACAGGGGAGAAACCCTATAAATGCTTGCAGTGTGGAAAGAGCTTCAGTGACAGTGGAAGCCTCAATAAACATCACAGAATACACACAGTGGAGAAACCCTATAAATGCTTGGACTGTGGAAAGTGCTTCAGTCAGAATGGAAATCTGACTTCGCATCTAAGAACCCACACAAGGGAGAAACCCTATAAATGCTTGCAGTGTGGAAAAAGCTTTAGTGTGAGCTCACATCTGACTGTACATTTAAGAACCCACACAGGGGAGAAACCCTATAAATGCTTGGAGTGTGGAAAGAGCTTCAGTCAGATCACATCTCTGAGTGTGCACCAAAAAACCCACACAGGAGAGAAACCCTATAAATGCTTGGAGTGCGGAAAGAGCTTCAGTAACAGCTCACATCTGACTATGCATCAAAGAACCCACAAAGGGGAAAAACCCTATAAATGCTTGGAGTGTGAAAAGTTCTTCAGTGATAGTGGAAGCCTCAATAAACATCACAGAATACACACTGGGGAGAAACCCTGTAAATGCTTGCAGTGTGGAAAGAGCTTCAGTGTCAGCAGTACCCTGACTGTGCATCAAAGAAGCCACACAGGGGAGAAACCCTATAAATGCTTGGAGTGTGGAAAGAGCTTCAGTCAGAATGGAAATCTGACTTTGCATCTAAGAACCCACACAAGGGAGAAACCCTATAAATGCTTGCAGTGTGGAAAAAGCTTTAGTGTGAGCTCACACCTGACTGTACATTTAAGAACCCATACAGGGGAGAAACCCTATAAATGCTTGGAGTGTGGAAAGAGCTTCAGTCAGATCACATCTCTGAGTGTGCACCAAAAAACCCACACAGGAGAGAAACCCTATAAATGCTTAGAGTGTGGAAAGAGCTTCAGTCAGAATGGAAATCTGACTTTGCATCTAAGAACCCATACAGCAAAAACTATATAAATGCTTGCAATATGGAAAGTCCTTTCTCCTGATCTGGCAGAAGCCCTTCTTTTCCTGTTCTGATTTTTTTGCAAGAGAGAGAACAGTGAGGTAATCAGTCTTGGATTTGATGATTAGTTTTAAAGACTTCAATTTAAAAGACGATTAAAGAAAAATTATTTTTAATAAATGGAGTTTATAAAGATAAGAGGCTCTTTAAGCTGATAAGGGGTGAAAATTGAGATTATCCACATGAAGGTAATAAGTCAGAATTTTGGCTTTGTTCTTGCTATGCTATTCCTTTTATCTGCTAGTCTTAGTTTAATCGGTCTGGGTTTTTTAAAGCATTCTTATGTGTTTTTGTTTTAATAAAGTTTGTTCATTTTTGGCTTATTTTTAATTTTAGTCTACAAATAAAATAAAAAGAGCACATCACTGCTTGGAGTCTGATAAGTGCTGTGAAGAATGTGAATGCAGTCCCCCAAAACTAGGATCATTCCCTTTTTCCGGGAAATATGGCAACCCTGCCTGGGTAAAGTAGTTTTCTCAGTTCTAAGCAGTGGGGAAAATGTGGTGCTGCTCCCCAACTCTTGGCAGGTCTTCTCGGGAGTAAGTCCCTTTTCCTCCTCCCAGGCACAGGCATTATGTACAGCAGTGATGGGATTCAAAGAAATTAACAACCTCTTCTCTGTCCATCTGGCAGCCACTTCTAAATGGCTATTTTTAAACTTTATGTGTCCTATTTCTCGTTAACAGCTGGTTCTACAGAGTAGGTGCGAACCTGCTGGAGCCCAACACTGGTGTACAGGCAGGTACAAGGCAGGCAGGGTGCCTGAGGGAAGCCACCAGGAGGAAGTGCACACCAGGCCCCAGTCCTCACTCCTGCAGCACCAGCTAATTGCAGTGGTTTTCAAACTGGGGTCAGGACTTCATTTCAGGGGGTCATGGATAGCTGGGTGCCGCCATCATGGAATTTGGCACTAGGCACCTTTAAAGGCACTGCCAGCCATGACATCACTTTTGGGGGGCCGTGGACAGATTGTCATTCTCAGAAGGGGGTCCCAGAAGGGTTTCTGCTGTGAGGTGTCCACCTTCCCCTTAGAACTGGCCTCTACTGGGCTTGGCACCAGCAAAGGTCGCTGGTGGTCCAGAGTGGACTGCTGACTTTGTTGGTCCCTCCACCCCTCCCTGCCCCCAAGCAGGGTGACCAGATGTCCTCTTTCTCCAGGACGTCCTCTTTTTTAGCCCTTTTTCCTGAAAAAATCTTCATTGTCCTCCTTTTCCTTGTGAGCAAGCAGAACGTATACATCTAGTAATCCATAAATTGTATGCAATAAATCCAATGCAATAGGTTTAAATGCAACAATAAGTAATATAGGGTATAAATTAAGCACATGAAAGCTACATATCAGGGTTCTTAGCTTTTATTTTATTCTGTCCTACATTGTTCTTGGGAGTCCTACATTCTGGAAGGCCTTGTCCTCTTTTCTGGTTATGACATCAATTCATCCTGAAATTATATGGTGTATAAATTAAGCACCTGCAAGACAAATATAGGAGTAGGATGGAGCCCAATCCCAGGCATGCCTACTCAGAAGGAAATCCATTAGAGTCAATGGGGTTTACTCCCAGGAAAGTGTGGGTAGGATTGCAATCTCCTAACCCAATCCCAGACATGCCTACTCAGAAGGAAGTCCATTAGAGCCAATGGGGTTTACTCCCAAGAAAGAGTGGGTAGGACTGCAGCCTCAGCCCAGCATCTCCATGCCATCTGCTGGCTCTGGCCAGGGGGTGGGTCTGCAGTGCATGGGGGGAGCCCCCTGTCCTGGCACCCTCTGCAGAGAACTGGGCAGGCTGGCACTGAGAGGGTTAAGAGGTGCTGCCAGTGGGGGGAAGGAGGGGGTGCCACTTCCGGCCCTGCCCACTTCCTTTCCCTTCTCTCCCCCTCCAGGTGAGCAGCACTCCTGCTGAGTCTGCAGCTCCTTAGGAGGAAGAGGAGGGAGGGGAGACCCCTGGCTGGGGAGGGCAGGCCAGGCTCTAGGGGCAGCCAGGGCAGAGCAGGGGGATGAGAAACCTAACTGTGGGATCCCCCTTGCACTGTGCATGTGGGGTCTGCTTTGTGGTGAGGCTGCTTCTCCCACATCACACATGTGGGTGAGGCTGGGTTGGTGTTCCTGGGGAGGTGTGGAGGGGACAGGATGGAAGGGCAGAAAGGGTGGGGGGTGAGAGGAGGGGCAGCCAAGGGTTGAACCCCTGCAAAGAACAGCAGGGGTGGAGGATGCCCTGGAGAGCAACACTGTAGCCCTGCAGCTCTTCCTCTGCTGGCGACTGAAGGGCTGCCTGGCTGTTGCATGTTGTGAATGCAGATCCCTCCTCTCTTGTGATGAACAGCTGGATGGTTTCATCTCATATGCAGTACTATTGCTTGGTTCACTGCTTGAATAGGGCCAACTCGGAGTGCTAAGCTTGTCCTATAAGCCCCAAATGGTCATCCTCAGGTCACCAGATAAGGCCCTTTGAGGAGTGCCATTGCCTAGGGAGGTGATGGGGCAGCAGCCAGAAATAGAGGGCTGCAACTGAGCCACTTCTACACAACCCATTGCCTGAAAATGTGGCATATGTTCCCTTGGCATATGTTCCTGGGAGTCCCTGCCATGGAGTCCAAGGGATTTGGTGAGGGGAGCCAGGCATGTGTAGTGGTGAGGGAGCTGGGCTGAGATCTGGAAGATCCTGGTTCGAATCCACCCTCAGCCATGAATCCTCCTGGGCAGGGTGACTCGGGCAAGGGTCCCTGCGGCAGCACCACTTCCTGCAACACCCTCTTCCCAAAGCAGCCTCAGCAGAGGAAACCTGGTAAATTGTGCCTGGTGAACGTGGAAGGTGCTTTACAGAAGTCCTGAAGGCAGCAAAAAGCCTCCAAAGGTCATCATACCGCTGGTAAAGTAGGCAGTAATGCTATCAGGGGGTGATTTTCCTGAAGCCCTATAAGCCTTAACAATGGCATTCTTGAGCCACCAAGATAGAGTGGACTTATAGGCTGTCCTATTAGTTGAAGAGCTTTGAAAGGACAAGTAGGGTGTCTGTCTTCCTTAGGGACTTGTACAGGTGTCCCTTGTTCTCCACTAGTGTTCCATTTTGGAATCTTCCGTCGATAAATAAAAAAAATCAGTGTATAAAGAAAACAGTGGAAAAATACCGTTTTTTCCAGGTTTCTTGCTCCAATATTGCTCCTAATTGAATCAGGTAGTGCTTCAGTAACTGCGGGGGTTTGATTCTGGGACTAAAAATGGAATGACTGCTTGCATGACTCCCTCTCTACAATGGTAGAAAAGCAGTTTTTTAAACTGTGATCTGCAGTGGCTGAATGTGTTGAGTCAAATCCATATATAAAAAAATCTTTCTCCGCCAAGGTTACAAAGGTAAACATGTGAAGCTCTGTCCACGCTCCAAGCATTTATAGGGTTTCTATCTACAGTATAGATACAGTATAGTATAGTTTCACCCCTGTGTGGGTTAGAAAAGTTAACATGAGTTTACCTTGGGAATGAAGGAGGGGACCAGGTAGAGGATCCCTTGACCTTGTTTTTAAAAGGTTGACTGAGAATCCATGACTTGGAGTATACTTTAGAAGTTCCACTTCTCTGTTGCTGATCCACCTTCTGTCTCTTTCTAGGAGGCAGAACAGTAAGGATCAGAGGGAGCCAGAAGAGCCATCAGCCATGCGGGAGGAAGAAGAAAGGGGTTTCATAGACCAAGACGGATCAGAGAAGCAGAGGGAAAGCTCAGCACCTGCCCGGAGAACGAGATCTGTTACTTGTCAAGGTAACAACCACCAGGAAGTTCCATCCCAAGAAGAACGTCGCAAAGAGGAGAAGGAGAAGAAGCGTCCACTGCATGGAGAAACCACCGGGTATAAATCCAACATGAAGAACAGTAGAGAAACCCATGCAGAGAAATCTGTGCATCGGGACAGACCAGAGAATCAGGAGGGGAATGAAACGGAGATACAGAGAAAAAGTCATGATGCTCATCAGGGTGGAAATTTCAATGTCCTCCCAGTTAATCCTGAAGGAAATGCTGGTAAGAGGGGGGGAAAGTACAACCGACATGCAACAACCTTACACTATAAAGCAGAACTCAGAACATATCGAGGAACCCAGAAAGACAAGAAATCATGTAAATGTTTGGAGTGTGGAAAGAGCTTCAGTGGGAGCTCATCCCTGACTGTGCATCAAAGAACCCACACTGGGGAGAAACCCTATAAATGCTTGGTGTGTGGAAAAAGCTTCAGTCAGAACTCAGACCTGACTGTGCATCAAAGAACCCACACTGGGGAGAAACCCTATAAATGCTTGCAGTGTGGAAAGAGCTTCAGTGTCAGCAGTAACCTGACTGTGCATCAAAGAACCCACACTGGAGAGAAACCCTATAAATGCTTAGAGTGTGGAAAGAGCTTCAGTCAGAATGGAAATCTGACTTTGCATCTAAGAACCCACACAAGGGAGAAACCCTATAAATGTTTGCAGTGTGGAAAAAGCTTTAGTGTGAGGTCAGACCTGACTGTACATTTAAGAACCCACACAGGGGAGAAACCCTATAAATGTTTGCAGTGTGGAAAAAGCTTTAGTGTGAGCTCATACCTGACTGTACATTTAAGAACCCACACAGGGGAGAAACCCTATAAATGCTTGCAGTGTGGAAAATGCTTTATTATGAGCTCACACCTGACTGCACATCAAAGAACCCACACAGGGGAGAAACCCTATAAATGCTTGGAGTGTGGAAAGATCTTTAGTGATAGTAGAAGCCTCAATATACATCATAGAATCCACACTGGGGAGAAACCCTATAAATGTTTAGAGTGTGGAAAGAGCTTCAGTCAGAATTCCAACCTCTATGTTCATCGAAGGACCCACACAGCAAAAACTATATAAATGCTTGAAATATGGAAAGTCCTTTGGCCTGATCTGGCAGAAGCTCTTCTTTTTCTGCTGTTCTGATTTTTTGCGAGAGAGAGAGAGAGAGAGAGAGCAGTGAAGTAATGAATTTTGGATTTGATGATTAGTTTTAAAGACTTCAATTTAAAGGACTATTAAAGAAAAATTATTTTTTAATAAATGGAGTTTATAAAGATAAGAGGCACTTTAAGCTGAAAAGGGGTGAAAATTGAGATTATCCACATTAAGGCAATAAATTAAAATGTTCATGCTTTGTTCATGCTATACTATTCCTTTTATCTGCTACTCTGTAGTTTAATCGGAGTTATTCTGTCTGGTTTTTTAAAGCATTCTTATATGTTTTTGTTTTAATAAAGTTTGTTCGTTTTTGGCTTATTTTTAATTTTAGTATACAAATAAAATAAAAAGAACAAAATGAAAAGAGCACATCACTGCTTGGCATCTGAGAAGCACTGAGAAGTATGTGAGTGAACACAGGCCCCAAAAACTGGGACCGTCCCCTTTTTCTAGGACATATGGCAACCCTGGCTGGGTAAAATAGTTTTCTCAGTTCTAAGCAGTGGGGAAAATGTGGGGCTGCTCCCCAACTCTGGGCAGGTCTTCTCAGGAGTAAGTCCCTTTTCCTCCTCCCAGGCACAGGCATGTCCTGTACAGGCAGGTACAAGGCAGGCAGGGTGCCTGAGGAAAGCCACCAGGAGGAAGTGGACACCAGGCCCCAGTCCTCACTCCTGCAGCACCAGCTAATTGCAGTGGTTTTCAAAGTGGGGGTCCGGACGTCATTTCAGGGGTCACGGAAAGTGGGTGCCACCATCTTGGAATTTAGCACTGGGCACTTTTAGTGGCACTTCCAGCCATGACATCACTTTTGGGGGGTCCTGGACAGATTGTCATTCTCAGAAGGGGATCCCGGAAGCTTTGAGGGTCTCTGCTCTGAGGCGATAAGTTCCCATTGCTCCTTCCCACCCACCTTCCCCTTAGAAATGGCCTTTACTGGGCTTGGCACCAGCAAAGGTCGCTGGTGGTCCAGAGTGGACTGCTGACTTTGTTGGTCCCTCCACCCCTCGCTGCCCCCAAGCGGTTGACCAGATGTCCTCTTTTTCCAGGACTTGTCCTCTTTTTTAGCCCTGTGTCCTGGAAAAAAATCTTCATTGTCCTCCTTTTCCTTGTGAGCAGGCAGAATGTATACATCTGGTAATCCGTAAATTGTATGCAATAAATCAAATGCAATAGGTTTAAATGCAACAATAAGTAATAAAGGGTAAAAATTTTGCACATGAAAGCCACATATCAGCGTTCTTAGCTTTTATTTTATTCTGTCCTACATTGTTCTTGGGTGTCCTACATTCTGGGGGCCTTGTCCTTTTTTCTTTTCCTTGTCCACTCAAAGAAGGAAGGAAGACCACGAATCAATATCAGCAAGACCCGCAGTCTGGAAAAAGTGTTGGGATTTGACCAAGCACTCGAGGAAATTCTCCCAGGCCCGGCTGAGGCAAACGCTTCTGAACGGTGGGAACATTTCAAGAATGCTGTTTATATACCGCCTTTTTGTAAGTTTTTGGTAAGCAGGTTAGAAAGACAGCAGATTGGTTTGAAGCCCACTCGGAGGAGCTGACACCAGACCTTGAGGAAAAGAGGAGAGCTCTAACTGCATATAAAGCCTGTTCTAGTGAGCGTAATCTTCAAGACCTGCGAGCCGCCCATAGCAAAGTCCAACAGATTGCCAGGAGATGTGCTAACAATTATTGGCTGCAGCTTTGCTCTCAGATCCAGGTAGCAGCTGACACAGGCAACATCAAGGGGATGTACGGTGGCATCAAGCAGGCCTTAGGTCCAACAGTGAGGAAATCTGCCCCGCTTAAGTCCGCTACAGGTGAGGTCATCCAGGACCGAGAACAGCCGATGGCACGCTGGGTGCAGCACTACTCTGAGCTATACTCCAGAGAAAATGTAGTAACTGAAGAAGCATTAAACAACATTGAGTGCCTGCCTGTCTTGGAGGAGCTTGACAGTGAACCAACTTTAAAAGAACTAAACAAAGCTCTGGATTCCCTTGCTTTTGGCAAGGCACCCGGGAAAGATCACATCCCTGCTGAAGTTCTGAGGTGCTGTAGAAGGACCATTTCCACTGAACTGTACAAGATATTCTGCCTTTGTTGGAGGGAAGGTGGAGTACCACAGGACATGAAGGACGCTAATATCGTCACACTGTACAAGAACAAAGGCGACAGGGGTGACTGCAACAACTACCGTGGCATCTCTCTTCTTAGTGTTGTAGGGAAGCTGCTTCCCGAGTCATACTGAAGAGGCTTCAGGTGCTTGCAGAGAGAATCTATCCTGAATCACAGTGTGGATTTCGAGCCAACAGGTCCACCACTGATATGGTGTTTTCCCTTCGACAGTTGCAAGAGAAATGTAGGGAACAAAGACAGCCACTCTTTGTAGCCTTCATAGATCTCACAAAGGCTTTTGATTTGGTTAGTAGGGATGGCCTTTTTAAAATCCTCCCCAAGATTGGATGCCCACCTCAGCTCCTCAACATCATCAGGTCCTTTCACGAGGACATGAAGGGCACTGTATTTTTTGATGGCTTAACATCAGACTCCTTTCACATCCGAAGTGGAGTGAAGTAGGGCTGCGTCCTCGCACCAACTTTATTTGGGATCTTTTTTGCAGTCATGCTGAAGCATGCTTTTGGAAACGCAACAGAGGGAATCTATCTCCGGACCAGATCCGATGGAAAACTCTACAATCCTTCCAGACTAAGAGCAAAGTCCAAAGTCCAGCTGAAATGCTTGCGGGAGTTCCTCTTCGCCGATGACGCTGCTGTTACTGCTCACTCTGCTGAAGACCTTCAACAACTTATGGACCATTTAGCAAAGCCTGCCAAGACTTTGGACTAACAATCAGCTTGAAGAAAACACAAGTCGTGGGTCAGGGTGTGGATCCACCTCCCTGTATCACAATCTCTGAACATGAACTGGAGGTTGTCCATGACTTTGTGTACCTTGGCTCAACTATCTCTGACACTCTCTCCTTAGATACTGAGCTGAATAAACGTATTGGCAAAGCAGCTACCACGTTCTCCAGGCTTACAAAGAGAGTATGGCTTAATAAGAAGCTGACGGAACATACAAAGATCCAGGTCTATAGAGCTTGTGTCCTGAGCACACTCTTGTCCTGCAGCGAGTCTTGGACCCTTTATGCATGGCAGGAGAGAAAGCTGAACACCTTCCATATGCGCTGTCTCCGACGTATTCTTGGCATCACCTGGCATGACAAAGTCTCAAATGATGCAGTCTTAGAACGTGCTGGAATCTCTAGCATGTTCACACTTCTGAAACAGCGGCGTCTACGCTGGCTTGGGCATGTCGTGAGAATGGCTGATGGTCGGATTCCAAAAGGTCTCCTATATGGAGAATTAGTGCAGGGAAAGCGCCCTAGAGGGAGACCACAGCTGCGATACAAAGACATCTGCAGGAGGGATCTAAAGGCCTTGGGAATGGCCTTCTCCAACTGGAAGAGGCACTTGTTCAGCAGGCTGAGGCAAGGATGTTATGGAAATTTGAGTGGAAATATCAGGAAGAACTCAGAAGATGCTCATGCAAGCAAAAGATTATTGGAGCTCCAGACTACAGTCGGACAGAGTTTTGTCCCTCAAAAGACTGAGTACCTTGTACATCTTGCACATACATTTTTATATCTTTACTGTCACGTAGGCAATCTCTAGACACTTCCTGGCTTAGGAAAGAAAAGAATGGGGAAGGACACATATCTTGAGAGCTTCCTGGCTTGTGAAAGGAATAGAATGTGGAAGGGTACATGGTTACACAATTTCACAATGGAAAACATTCACTGTTATCTAGTACATATAGGTTTTACATTTTGTTGATCCATTCGGGCTTCCGTTCACACAAGGAGAAACACATAGAGGAGTACACATAGAGGAGTAGCATGGAGCCCAATCCCAGGCATGCCTGCTCAGAAGGAAGTCCATAGGAGTCAATGGGGTTTAATCCCAGGAAACTGGGTAGGGCTGCATCCTCCTAGCCCAATCCCAGGCATGCCTACTCAGAAGGAAGTCCATTAGAGTCAATGGGGTTTACTCCCAGGAAAGTGTGGGTAGGGCTGCAGCCTCAGCCCAGCATCTCCATGCCATCTGCTGGCTCTGGCCAGGGGGTGGGTCTGCAGTGCATGGGGGGAGCCCCCTGTCCTGGCACCCTCTGCAGAGAACTGGGCAGGCTGGCACTGAGAGGGTTAAGAGGTGCTGCCAGTGGGGGGAGGGAGGGGGCGCCACTTCCTGCCCTGCCCACTTCCTTTCCCTTCTCTCCCCCTCCAGGTGAGCAGCACTCCTGCTGAGTCTGCAGCTCCTTAGGACAGCGTTTCTCAAAGTGGGGGTTGGGACCCCTTTGGGGGTCGCCTAGAGCTTTCCTGGGGGTCGCCTAAAGACCCCTGGTGCAGGGTGCCAGGTCAGGCTTGCCATACCTCTGCTGTAGCTGCGCGCGCACTGGGGCTGAATGACAGCCTCAGGGCCCAATCCTGTGCATACCTACTCTGAAATAAATCCCATTATAGTCAGGGGGGCCTTTACTCCCATGTAAATGTGGATAGGATTGCAGCCTCAGGGCCCAGTCCTATGCATGCATACTCTGAAATAAGTCCCATTGTGTTCAATGTGTGCATAGAACACACATTTCATTTGTAACAGTGAAAATACAGCCTGCATATCGGATATTATATTACGACTCATAAAAGTGGCAAAATTGCAGTTATAAAGTAGCAACGAAAATAATTTTATGGTTGGGGGTCCCCACAACATGAGGAACTTATAAAGGGGTCACAGTGTTAGGAAGATTGAGAACCACTGCCTTAGGAGGAAAAGGAGGGAGGGCAGGCCAGGCTCTAGGGGCAGCCAGGGCAGAGCAGGGGGATGAGAAACCTAACTGTGGGATCCCCCTTGCATTATGCATGTGGGGTCTGCTTTGAGGGTGAGGTGGTTCTCCCACATCACACATGTGGGTGAGGCTGGGTTGGTGTTCCTGGGGAGGTGTGGAGGGGACAGGATGGAAGGGCAGAAAGGGTGGGGGGTGAGAGGAGGGGCAGCCAAGGGTTGAACCCCTGCAAAGAACAGCAGGGGTGGAGGATGCCCTGGAGAGCAACACTGTAGCCCTGCAGCTCTTCCTCTGCTGGCAACTGAAGGGCTGCCTGGGTGTTGCATGTTGTGAATGCAGATCCCTCCTCTCTTGTGATGAACAGTTGGATGGTTTCATCTCATATGCAGTACTATTGCTTGGTTCACTGCTTGAATAGGGCCAACTCGGAGTGCTGAGCTTGTCCTATAAGCCCCAAATGGTCATCCTCAGGTCAGCAGATAAGGCCCTTTGATGAGCGCCATTGCCTAGAGAGGAGATGGGGCAGCAGCCAGAAATAGAGGGCTGCAACTGAGCCACTTCTACACAACCCATTGCCTGAAAAAGTGGCATATGTTCCCTTGGCATATGTTCCTGGGAGTCCCTGCCATGGAGTCCAAGGGATTTGCTGAGGGGAGCCAGGCATGTGTAGTGGTGAGGGAGCTATGCTGAGATCTGGAGGATCCTGGTTCGAATCCACCCTCAGCCATGAATCCTCCTGGGCAGGGTGACTCGGGCAAGGGTCCCTGTGGCAGCACCACTTCCTGCAACACCCTCTTCCCAAAGCAAGTTATAAGTTAGAATTACTATACTATTCCAGTTATCTGCTAGTCTTAGTTTAATCGGAGTTATTCTCTCTAGTTTTTTAAAGCATTCTTATGAGTTTTTTTTTAATAAAGTTTGTTCATTTTTGGCTTATTTTTAATGTTAGTATACAAATAAAATAAAAAGAATAAAATAAAAAGAGCACATCACTGCTTGGAGTCTGAGAAGGACTGTGAAGTATGTGAATGCAGTCCCCAAAACGAGGATCGTTCCCTTTTTCCTGGATATTTGGCAACCCTGGCTGGGTAAACTATCTTTGTCAGTTCTAAGCAGTGGGGAAAATGTGGGGCTGCTCCCCAACCCTAGGCAGGTCTTCTCGGGAGTAAGTCCCTTTTCCTCCACGCAGGCACAGACATGTCCTGTAAAGGCAGGTACAAGGCAGGCAGGGTGCCTGAGGGAAGCCACCAGGAGGAAGTGCACACCAGGCCCCAGTCCTCACTCCTGCAGCACCAGCTAATTGCAGTGGTTGTCAAAGTGGGGGTCTGGACTTCATTTCAGGGGTCACAGAAAGTGGGTGCCGCCATCTTGGAATTTAGCAATGGGCACCTTCAGTGGCACTTCCAGCCATGACATCACTTTTGGGGGTCCCTGGACAGATATTCCCAGAAGGGGGTCCCAAAGCTTTGAGGGTTTCTGCTGTGAGGTGACACGTTCCCATTGCTTCTTCATGATGCTCATCAGAAAGTCATGATGCTCATCAGGGTGGAAATTTCAATGTCCTCCCAGTTAATCCAGAAGAAAATGATGGTAAGAGGGGGGGAAAGTACAACCGACATGCAACAACCTTAAACTATAAAGCAGAACTCAGAACATATTGAGGAACCCACAAACACAAGAGTTTCAGTGGGAGCTCATCCCTGACTGTGCATCAAAGAATCCATACAGGGGAAAAACCCTATAAATGCTTGGACTGTGGAAAGAGCTTCAGTCAGAACTCACATCTGAGTGAACACCAAAAAACCCACACAGGAGAGAAACCATATAAGTGCTTGGAGTGTGGAAAGAGCTTCAGTAAGAGCTCACATCTGAGTAGACATCAAAGAACCCATACAGGGGAGAAACCATATAAATGCTTGGTGTGTGGAAAAAGCTTCAGTCAGAACTCAGAGCTGACGGTGTATCAAAGAACCCACACCAGGGAGAAACCCTATAAATGCTTGCAGTGTGGAAAGAGCTTCAGTGTCAGCAGTAGCCTGAATGTACATCAAAGAACCCACACTGGAGAGAAACCCTATAAATGCTTAGAGTGTGGAAAGAGCTTCAGTCAGAATGGAAATCTGACTTTGCATCTAAGAACCCACACCATGGAGAAACCCTATGTTTGCAGTGTGGAAAAAGCTTTAGTGTGAGCTCAGACCTGACTGTACATTTAAGAACCCACACAGGACAGAAACCCTATAAATGCTTGCAGTGTGCAGAGAGCTTCAGTGATAGTGGAAGCCTCAATGTACATCACAGAATACACACTGGGGAGAAACCCTATCAATGCTTAGTGTGTGGAAAGAGCTTAAGTCAGTATGGAAATCTGACTTTGCATCTAAGAACCCACACCATGGAGAAACACTATAAATGCTTGCAATGTGGAAAAATCTTTAGTGTGAGCTCACACCTGAATGTACATAAAAGAAGCCACACGGGAGAAACCCTATACATGCTTGCAGTGTGGAAAGAGCTTCAGTGATAGTGGAAGCCTCAATAAACATCACAGAATACGCACTAGGGAGAAACCCTATAAATGCTTGCAGTGTGAAAACAGCTTCAGTGATAGTGGAAGCCTCAATAAACATCACAGAATACACACTGGGGAGAAACCCTATAAATGCTTAGAGTGTGGAAAGAGCTTTAGTCAGAATGGAAATCTGACTTTGCATCTAAGAACCCACACAAGGGAGAAACCCTATAAATGCTTGGAGTGTGGAAAGAGCTTCAGTGATAGTGGAAGCCTCAATAAACATCAAAGAACCCACACTGGGGAGAAACCCTATAAATGTTTAGAGTGTGGAAAGAGCTTCAGTCAGAATTCCCACCTCCATGTTCATCAAAGGACCCACACAGCAAAAACTATATAAATGCTTGAAATATGGAAAGTCTTTTGGCCTGAACTGGCAGAAGCTCTTCTTTTTCTCCTATTCTGATTTCTTTCAAGAGAGAGAGAGAGAGAGAGAGAGAGCAGTGAGGTAATCAATCTTGGATTTGACGATTCGTTTTAAAGAATTCAAAGGACTATTAAAGAAAAATTATTTTTAATGGAGTTTATAAAGGTAAGAGGCGCTTTAAGCTGATAAGGGGTGAAAATTGAGATTATCCACATGAAGGTAATAAGTCAGAATTTTGGCTTTGCTCATTCTATACTATTCCTTTTATCTGCTAGTCTTAGTTTAATCGGTCTGGGTTTTTTAAAGTATTCTTATGTGTTTTTGTTTTAATAAAGTTTGTTCATTTTTGGCTTATTTTTAATTTTAGCATACAAATAAAATAAAAATAATAAAATAAAAAGAGCACATCACTGCTTGGAGTCTGAGAAGGACTGTGAAGAATGTGAATGCAGTCCCCAAAACTAGGATCATTCCCTTTTCCCACAACATTTGGCAACCCTGGCTGGGTAAAGTAGTTTTGTCAGTTCTAAGCAGTGGGGAAAATGTGGTGCTGCTCCCCAACTCTTGGCAGGTCTTCTCGGGAGTAAGTCCCTTTTCCTCCTCCCAGGCACAGGCATTATGTACAGCAGTGATGGGATTCAAAGAAATTAACAACCTGTTCTCTGTCCATCTGGCAGCCACTTCTAAATGGCTATTTTTAAACTTTATGTGTCCTATTTCTCGTTAACAGCCGGTTCTATAGAGTAGGTGCGAACCTGCTGGAGCCCAACACTGGTGTACAGGCAGGTACAAGGCAGGCAGGGTGCCTGAGGAAAGCCACCAGGAGGAAGTGCACACCAGGCCCCAGTCCTCACTCCTGCAGCACCAGCTAATTGCAGTGGTCTTCAAACTGGGGGTTGGGACTTCATTTCAGGGGGTCAAGGAAAGTGGGTGCCGCCATCTTGGAATTTGGCACTGGGCACCTTCAGTGGCATTTCCAGCCATGACATCACTTTTGGGTGGTCCTGGACAGATAGTCATTCTCAGAAGGGGGTCCCAAAGCTTTGAGGGTTTCTGCTGTGAGGTGATACATTCCCACTGCTTCTTCCCACCCACCTTCCCCTTAGAAATGGCCTCTACTGGGCTTGGCACCAGCAAAGGTCCCTGTTGGTCCAGAGTGGACTGCTGACTTTGTTGGTCCCTCCACCCCTCACTGCCCCCAAGCAGGGTCACCAGATGTCCTCTTTTTCCAGGACATCCTCTTTTTTAGCCCTTTTTCCTGAAAAAATCTTCATCGTCCTCTTTTTCCTTGTGAGCAGGCAGAATGTATACATCTAGTAGTATATCTAGTATACATCTAGTAATCCATAAATTGTATGCAATAAATCCAATGCAATAGGTTTAAATGCAACAATAAGTAATATAGGGTATAAATTAAGCACATGAAAGCTACATATCAGGGTTCTTAGCTTTTATTTTATTCTGTCCTACATTGTTCTTAGGTGTCCAGCATTCTGGGGGGCCTTGTCCTCTTTTCTGGTTATGACATCAATTTATCCTGAAATTATATGGTGTATAAATTAAGCACCTGCAAGACAAATATAGGAGTAGGATGGAGCCCAATCCCAGGCATGCCTACTCAGAAGGAAGTCCATTAGAATCAATGGGGTTTACTCCCAAAAAAGTGTGGGTAGGACTACAATCTCCCAACCCAATTCCAGGCATGCCTACTCAGAAGGAAGTCTATTAGAGCCAATGGGGTTTACTCCCAAAAAAGTGTGGGTAGGAGTGCAGCCTCAGCCCAGCATCTCCATGCCATCTGGTGGCTCTGGCCAGGGGATGGGTCTGCAGTGCATGGGGGGAGCCCCCTGTCCTGGCACCCTCTGCAGAGAACTGGGCAGGCTGGCACTGAGAGGGTTAAGAGGTGCTGCCAGTGGGGGGAGGGAGGGGGTGCCACTTCCTACCCTGCCCACTTCCTTTCCCTTCTCTCCCCCTCCAGGTGAGCAGCACTCCTGCTGAGTCTGCAGCTCCTCTCCTTAGGAGGAAGAAGAGGGAGGGGAGACCCCTGGCTGGGGAGGGCAGGCCAGGCTCTAAGGGCAGCCAGGGCAGAGCAGGGGGGATGAGAAACCTAACTGTGGGACCCCCCTTGCATTGGGCATGTGTGGTCTGCTTTGTGGTGAGGTTGCTTCCCCCACATCACACATGTGGATAAGGCTGTGTTGGTGTTCCTGGGGAGGTGTGGAGGAGGACAGGATGGAAGGAGCAGAAAGGGGGGCAGAAAGGGTGGGGGGTGAGAGGAGGGGCAGCCAAGGGTTGAACCCCTGCAAAGAACAGCAGGGGTGGAGGATGCCCTGGAGAGCAACACTGTAGCCCTGCAGCTCTTCCTCTGCTGGCGACTGAAGGGCTGCCTGGCTGTTGCATGTTGTGAATGCAGATCCCTCCTCTCTTGTGATGAACAGCTGGATGGTTTCATCTCATATGCAGTACTATTGCTTAGTTCACTGCTTGAATAGGGCCAACTCAGAGTGCTAAGCTTGTCCTATAAGCCCCAAATGGTCATCCTCAGGTCACCAGATAAGGCCCTTTGATGAGCGCCATTGCCTAGGGAGGGCTAGAACACTAGAGGGCTGCAACTGAACCACTTTTACACAACCCATTGCCTGAAAAAGTGGCATATGTTCCTGGGAGCCCATGCCATAGAATCCAGGGGATTTGCTGAGGAGAGCCAGGCATGTGTAGTGGTGAGGGAGCTGGGCTGAGATCTGGAAGATCCTGGTTCGAATCCACCCGCAGCCATGAATCCTCCTGGGCAGGGTGACTCAGGCAAGGGTCCTTCTGGCAGCACCACTTCCTGCAACACCCTCTTCCCAAAGCAGCCTCAGCAGAGGAAACCTGGTAAATTGTGCCTGGTGAACATGGAGGGGGCTTTACAGAAGTCCTGAAGGCAGCAAAAGACTTGCAAAGGTCAATGAGGTCTTCACACCGCTGACAGAGCAGGCGGTAATGCCATCAGGGGGTGATTTTCCTGAAGCCGCATAAGCCTTAACAATGGCATCCTTGACCCACCTAGATAGACTGGACTTATAGGGACTCTTATTAAAGACCTTTGAAATGACAAATAGGGTGTCTGTCTTCCTTAGGGACTTGTACAGGTGTCCCTTGTTATCCACAGTGTTTCATTTTGGAACCTCCCGTGGATTTAAAAAAATCAGTGTATAAAGAAAATAATAAAAAAATAAGTTTTCCAGGTTTCTTGCTCCAATATTGCTCCTAATTGAATCAGGTAGTGCTTCAGTAACTGCAGGGGTTTGATTCTGGGACTGAAAAATGGAATGACTGCTTGCATGACTCCCTCTCTACAATGGTAGAAAAGCAGTTTTTTAAACTGTAATCTGCAGTGGCTGAATGTGTTGAGTCAAATCCATATATAAAAAAATCTTTCTCCGCCAAGGTTACAAAGGTAAACATGTGAAACTCTGTCCACACTCCAAGCATTTATAGGGTTTCTATCTACAGTATAGATACAGTATAGTATAGTTTCACCCCTGTGTGGGTTAGAAAAGTTAACATGAGTTTACCTTGGGAATGAAGGAGGGGACCAGGAAGAGGATCCCTCGACCTTGTTTTAAAAAAGGTTGACTCTGAGAATCCATGACTTGGAGTGTATTTTAGAAGTTCCACTTCTCTGTTGCTGATCCACCTTCTGTCTCTTTCTAGGAGGCACAACAGTAAGGATCAGAGGGAGCCAGAAGAGCCATCAGCCATGCGGGAGGAAGAAGAAAGGGGTTTCATAGACCAAGACGGATCAGAGAAGCAGAGGGAAAGCTCAGCACCTGCCCGGAGAACGAGATCTGTTACTTGTCAAGCTAACAACCACCAGGAAGTTCCATCCCAAGAAGAACGTCGCAAAGAGGAGAAGGAGAAGAAGCGTCCACTGCATGGAGAAACCACCGGGTATAAATCCAACATGAAGAACAGTAGAGAAACCCATGCAGAGAAATCTGTGCATCGGGACAGATCAGAGAATCAGGAGGGGAATGAAATGGAGATACAGAGAAAAAGTCATGATGCTCATCAGGGTGGAAATTTCAATGTCCTCCCAGTTAATCCAGAAGGAAATGCTGGTAAGAGGGGGGGAAAGTACAACCGACATGCAGCAACCTTAAACTATAAAGCAGAACTCGGAACACGTCAAGGAACCCACAAAGACAAGAAATCATGTAAATTTTTGGAATGTGGAAAGAGTTTCAGTGGGAGCTCCTACCTGACTGTGCATCAAAGAATCCATACAGGGGAGAAACCCTATAAATGCTTGGACTGTGGAAAGAGCTTCAGTGACAGTGGAAGCCTCAATAAACATCACAGAATACACACTGGGGAGAAACCCTTTATATGCTTGGAGTGTGGAAAAAGCTTCAGTGTCAGCAGTAACCTGAATGTGCATCAAAGAACCCACACTGGGAAAAAACCTTATAAATGCATTTTGTGCAGCAAAAGCTTCACTGTGAGCTCAGCCCTGATAGTACATCAAAGAACTCACACAGGGGAGAAACCCTATAAATGCTTGGAGTGTGGAAAGAGCTTCAGTCAGACCTCATGTCTGAGTGTGCACCAAAAAACCCACACAGGAGAGAAACCTTATAAATGCTTGGAGTGTGGAAAGAGCTTCAGTGGGAGCTCATCCCTGACTGTGCATCAAAGAACCCACACTGGGGAGAAACCCTATAAATGCTTGGACTGTGGAAAGAGCTTCAGTGACAGTGGAAGCCTCAATAAACATCACAGAATACACACTGGGGAGAAACCCTTTATATGCTTGGAGTGTGGAAAAAGCTTCAGTGTCAGCAGTAACCTGAATGTGCATCAAAGAACCCACACTGGGAAAAAACCTTATAAATGCATTTTGTGCAGCAAAAGCTTCACTGTGAGCTCAGCCCTGATAGTACATCAAAGAACCCACACAGGGGAGAAACCCTATAAATGCTTGGAGTGTGGAAAGAGCTTCAGTCAGACCTCATGTCTGAGTGTGCACCAAAAAACCCACACAGGAGAGAAACCTTATAAATGCTTGGAGTGTGGAAAGAGCTTCAGTAACAGCTCACATCTGACTATGCATCAAAGAACCCACACTGGGGAGAAACCCTATAAATGCCTGGAGTGTGAAAAGTTCTTCAGTGATAGTGGAAGCCTCAATACACATCACAGAATACACACTGGGGAGAAACCCTATAAATGCTTGGAGTGTGGAAAGAGCTTCAATCAAAATGGAAATCTGACCTTGCATCTAAGAACCCACACAGGGGAGAAACCCTATAAATGCTTGGAGTGTGGGAAGAGCTTCAGTCAGATCTCATCTTTGAGTGCGCACCAAAAAACCCACACAGGAGAGAAACCTTATAAATGCTTGGAGTGTGGAAAGAGCTTCAGTGGGAGCTCATCCCTGACTGTGCATCAAAGAACCCACACAGGGGAGAAACCCTATAAATGCTTGGAGTGTGGAAAGATCTTTAGTGATAGTAGAAGTCTCAATATACATCATAGAATTCACACTGGGGAGAAACCCTATAAATGTTTAGAGTGTGGAAAGAGCTTCAGTCAGAATTCCCACCTCTATGTTCATCGGAGGACCCACACAGCAAAAACTATATAAATGCTTGAAATGTGGAAAGTCCTTTGGCCTGATCTGGCAGAAGCTCTTCTTTTTCTGCTGTTCTGATTTCTTGCAAGAGAGAGAGAGAGAGAGAGAGAGAGAGAGCAGTGAGGTAATCAATCTTGGATTTGATGATTAGTTTTAAAGACTTCAATATTAAAGAAAAATCATTTTTAATAAATGGAGTTTATTTTACGAGGCACTTTAAGCTGATAAGGGGTGAAAATTGAGATTATCCACATGAAGGTAATAAGTCAGAATTTTGGCTTTGTTCTTGCTATACTATTCCTTTTATCTGCTAGTCTTTGTTTAATTGGAGTTTTTCTGCCTAGTTTTTTAAAGCATTCTTATGTGTTTTTGTTTTAATAAAGTTTGTTCATTTTTTGCTTTTTTAAATTTTAGCATACAAATAAAATAAAAAGAATAAAATAAAAAGAGCACATCACTGTTTGGAGTCTGAGAAGCACAGGGGTAGGGGTGGGGGTGGACCACAACTGTGAAGTGGAGATGAAGGGTGACGGGATGATGGATGGAGGGGGGAGGATTTAGCACACGTCTGAAAGGGCTGATTGGTGGTTCGGGGATAACGGTGGGCATGGTGCACCAACAGGGGCTTTTAAACCCAACTGCTGCAAGGTGCTCTGCCAGACTGGCCAGCAGGTCCACACCAGAACTTCAGGGTAGAATCCATTAGTGAGGACAGGTACAGGTGTCCTCCTGTATCTGCTCATCTGATTGTTATCCATGGACCAAATTATCCGCTGTTCAAAATTTATGCCAGCTTATAGTATTATTTAAAGGTAATGATGTTCCCTGCATGTCACCCTGCTAGTCATGACCAACTCTGAAGGGTTGTGCTCACCCCCATTAAAAAGCTAAAGAGCCAGCTTGGTCCAAAGATGTCTCTCTGTGAAAAAGTCATGTATCATCTTCACACAATGTCAAGATCAGTGAGGTCTGAAGATGTGCTGTGGCCAGCACGACGAAATGTCACAGGTGCATAGAATGCTGTTACTGCCCACTGAAGTGGTATCTAGTGATTTACTTGCACTGACACAGAATCACAGAATGCTAGAGTTGGAAGGGACCTAGTAGGCCATCTAGTCCAACCCCCTGCCGGTAGCAGAAAATCCTCCTAGAGCATCCCTGACAGGTGCTCGTGGAGCCTCTGATTGAAGACCCCCAGTGAGGGAGAGTCCACCACTTCCCTTGGCAATCTGTTCCACTGCCGAACCACCTTCACCATCAGGAATTTTTTCCAGCTATCCAACGGGAATCTCCTTTCTTGCAGTTTGTCCCCATTGGTTCTAGTTCTGCTTTCAGAGGACCAAAGAACAAATGAGACCCTCCATATGACAGCTTTTCAGATATCTGAAGAGGACAGTCATGTTTTCCCTCAGCCTCCTCTTCTCCAGCCCAAGTTCCCCCAAACTTTCCTCGTAGGTTTCCCTTCCATCCCACTGATCATTCTTGTCGCTCTCCTCTGGACTTGCTCTAGTTTGGCTGCATCTTTCTTCAAGTGAGGTGCCCAGAACCGAACACAGTCCTCTGTGGATAGCATGGGTGGTCACCCATAGTTTTATTTTTTATTTATTTTATTTACGATCCAAGATCAAACAACCACACAGTTAGATTTAACAAACTAATTTCCTTGCTGCTTTCATAGATGTGATAATTATGCAGGTGGGTTACCCCTTTATTTGTCCTTCAGGATGGGGCTGACACTAATTAAGCTCTAATAAAGTTTCTGTTAAGATTCCTGATTAACAAATTAGCACCGAGAGCAGGGGTCTCCAAGCCCCAGTGCTGGGGCCATATGCAGCCTTTGGCGATCCACAATGTGGCCCCTGGCAAGACCCCTCCATCCAGCCCTTGGGCAAGCCTTGTCATCCACTCCAATACATACTTATATGTAAATTTATTCAACTTTGAACTGTAAATTAGTTTTTCAGAGTCAGAGAGATGATGTGGCAATCCTGCCAAAAAGTTTGGAGACCCCTGACTTAGAGGGAAGGACCATCACAGGTTGCAAGCCATGACAGGTGTGTGTGTATGTATGTATGTATGTATGTATGTATGTATGTATGTATGTGCAGATGAAGATGTCCCATGTGTAGATTTGGACAACCTCCAAATGCTAGATGCAGGGGAGGCACCTGGATGCAGGTGTCTTATGTGCTCCCTGAATAGGTATCTGGTGGGCCGCTGTGTGATGCAAAGTCCAAAGTCCAGCTGAAATGTTTGCAGGAGTTCCTATTCGCTGACGATGCTGCTGTTACTGTTCACTCTGCCGAAGACCTTCAACTTTTGGACCGTTTAAGCAAGGCCTGCCAAGACTTTGGACTAACAATCAGCCTGAAGAAAACACAAGTCATGGGACAGGATGTGGATTCACCCCCTTGTATAACTATCTCTGAACATGTTCTGGAGGTTTGTCCATGACTTTGTGTACCTTGGCTCATCTATCTCCGACACTCTCTCTTTAGATACCGAGCTAAATAAACGTATCGGTAAAGCAGCTACCACGTTTTCTAGACTTACAAAGAGAGTGTGACTTAATAAGAAGCTGACGGAACATACAAAGATCCAGGTCTATTGAGCCTGCATCCTGAGCACACTCTTGTACTGCAGCAAGTCTTGGCCCCGTCATGCGCAGCAGGAGAGAAAGCTGAACACATTTCATATGCGCTGTCTCCAACGTATTCTTGGCATCACTTGGCATGATAAAGTTTCATATGGTGCAGTCTTGGAACGTGCTGGAATCCCTAGCATGTACACACTTCTGAAACAGCGACGTCTACGCTGGCTTGGACGTGTCGTGAGAATGGCCGATGGTTGGATTCCAAAAGACCTCCTGTATGGAGAACTAGCGCAGGGAAAGTGCCCTAGAGGGAGACCACAGCTGCGATATAAAGACATCTGCAAGAGGGATCTAAAGACCATGGGAATGGACATCAACAGCAGGGAAATCCTGACCTCTGATCGTTCAGCGTGGAGGTGAAAGACGCAGCATAGCCTTCTTCAGTTCGAAGAGACACTCATTCAGCAGGCTGAGACAAAGAGGCAGATCCGGAAACAGCGAAATCTGGGGGCTGGGCAGGGGACTGACTGTATCTGCCCTCAGTGTGGAAGGGATTGTCACTCTTCAGTCATAAAAGACACTGTTTTAGGACCTCCACCTCTGAGCACGATCCTTTCGAGACTGAAGGATGCCAATGATGGGCCGCTGTGTGATGCAGGAAGCAGGACTGGGGGGTCTTGGCCTGATCCAGTGGAGGCTCTTCTTATGTTCTTAGTGCACTTTCACCACAAGCCTGGTGGGCAACTCAAATCCTCTCTCTATCCTCTTCTCTTCCTCCACAGGGGTGGCTAACAGAGGGAAGGTGAAGCATAATTATGCAGGTGGGTTACCCCTTTATTTGTCAGCAACGTCCGTACAATCCAGCTCAGTCTCGGAAGTCATCTGAGGGGACCCTGATGATTGTTCCGCCATGGAGAGAGGTTAGGGGATGGCAGCCAGAAACAGGGCCTTCTCTGTTGTGGCGCCTGCTCTGTGGAACTCCCCTTTGAATTAAGAACTGCTTCCTCTCTCTTAACCTTCTGGCAGGGCCTAAAGACTGCTTTAAAAGAGACTTCGAGCCTATAATGGCTTTTTTAAAAATTATGGCTGACTTTATCCTATTTCAGTGGTTCTCAATCTTCCTAACGCCGTGACCCCTTTATAAGTTCCTCATGTTGTGGGGACCCCCAACCATAAAATTATTTTCGTTGCTACTTTATAACTGTAATTTTGCTACTGTTATGAATCGGAATGTAAATATCCGATACGCAGGATGCATTTTCATTGTTACAAATGAAATGTGTTCTATGCACACATTGAACACAATGGGATTTATTTCAGAGTAGGCGTACATAGGATTGGGCCCTGAGGCTGAAATCCTATCCACATTTACATGGGAGTAAAGGCCCCCCTAACTATAACGGGATTTATTTCAGAGTAGGCATGCATAGGATTGGACCCTGAGGTTGTCAGTCGGCCCCAGTGCACGCACAGCTACAGCCGGAAGTCTGGCAAGCCTGACCTGGCCCCTTGCACCAGGGGTCTTTAGGCGACCCCCAGGAAACCTCTAGGTGACCTCCAAAGGGATCCCAACCCCCACTTTGAGAAATGCTGTCCTATTTTATATTTTAACTAGCGAAAGGCATACCCGCTTTGCGGGAGTAAAATTCCCCCGTATGCCATCCCCCCATATGCATCAACCCCCCATGGATAACTTTCCCCCAGGCATAACAACCCCCCATGCGCAACTTCCCCCATACACATCAACCCCCATGCGCAACTTCAGCCATGCGCATCAACCCCGCATGCACAAGTTACCCCATGCACATCAACCCCCCATGCACAACTTCCCCCATGTGCATCAACCCCCCATGTGCAATTTCCCCATATGCATCAAACCCCATGCGCAACTTCCCCCATGCGCAACTTCCCCATGCCCAACTTCCATGCGCGACTTTCCTCCCATGCGCGACTTTCCCCCCGTGCGCAACTTCCCCCCGTGCGCAACTTCCCCCCGTGCGCAACTTTCCTCCATGTGCATCATCCTGCCATGGGCAACTTCCCATATGCACAACTTCCCCCCGTGCGCAACTTTCCCCGTGCGCAACTTCCTCCCATGCACAATTTTCCCCATGCGCAACTTCCTCTCATGCGCAATTTCCCCTCATGCGCAATTTCCCCTCATGCGCAGCATCCTTGCCGGCGCAACCTCTTCCTCCGAACAACATCCCCCAATGCACCAGGGTCTGAGCACCAAATTGGCTGGATGTTGTTCAGTCTCCCATGTTAAGTATAGGACAGAAACACGTTGACCCTTTTCAGCCCCTGAAGGGTTAAATGTCTCCAGATGGTTCTTGGTGGGAGTTCAGGTGACAGAAGGAACTCCCAGAATTCCATGCTTCAGGCCCAGCAGTTGGGGCGGAATGTTGATGAGTCAGCAATTCTCAATGCAAAGTATAGGGAGGAAAACGCGTTGCGCCCCTTTTCACCCCCTTCCGGTTGGAATTTCCGAAAACCGGTTCTTAGTGCACCCCTCCCTCATGGAAGGAACACCCACCCCAAATTTCACACTTCTAGGCCCACGGGTTTTGGCAGGGCGGTGATGAGTCAGTCAGTCAGTCAGTCAGTCAGTCAGTGACTTTTCTCTTTTATATATATAGATTGTATTGATATTTTAATTGTATTTTATATAATGATTGTTAGCCACCTTGGGTGCCCTCCAGGGAGAAAGGCGAATAAGTCTAATAAATAAATAAAATAATTTTTGCTGTGTGGCAGTATACTCCCTCCTGTTGTCCAGGTTCATAGGATTCCCTGTGGCCTGTGGACACCAGCGTTACACAACTTTGTGAGTTGTAGTGACCAGAACTGGTCACAGGACTCCAGGTGTGGCCTGATCAGGTTTTATAACATCATAATATTCACCATTTCATTCTCAGTCCCTTTTAAAATTACCACTGATTGCGTTGAAGCTGGATTGGAGGGGTCTGTGGCCTGATCCAGCAGGCTGTTCTGATGTTCCCTCTGATAGGTCCACCTCTGCCCACCACCCGCTGGCAGAATGGATAGAGAGCAGCTTGGTGCAGATGTGGCTCCCCCGGCATCTGGCACAAGGTTCCCATATTGTGTGCCCCATCCCACCATTGTCACAACCCTTGTTCTCCATTCTTCCACTTAGAATCATAGAATCATAGAGTTGGAAGGGACCTAGTAGGTCATCTAGTCCAACCCCCTGCCTGCAGCAGGAATTCCCCCTAGAGCATCTCCAACAGGTGCTCATCCAGCCTCTGCTTGAAGACCCCCAGTGAGGGAGAGTCCACCACCTCCCTTGGCAATCTCTTCCACTGCCGAACCGCCCTCACCGTCAGGAATTTTTTCCGGATTTCCAGCCGGAATCTCTTCTCTTGCAGTTTGTACCCATTGGTTCTAGTCCTGCTTTCAGAAGCAGCTATGAACAAATGAGCCCCTTCCTCCCTATGACAGCCTTTCAGGTATCTGAAGAGGGCAATCGTGTCTCCCCTCAGCCTCCTCTTCTCCAGGCTGAACATCCCAAGTTCCCCCAACCTTTCCTGGTAGGGCTTCCCTTCCATCCCACTGATCCTTCTTGTTGCTCTCCTCTGGACTTGCTCCAGTTTGGCTGCGTCTTTCTTCAAGTGAGGTGCCCAGAACTGAACACAGGACTCAAGGTGAGGTCTCACCAATGCAGAGTAAAGAGGAACTAGAACTTCTCGTGACTTGGAAGCTCCAGTCCTCTTAATGCAGCCTAAAATGGCATTTGCCTTCTTTGCAGACACATCACATGCTGACTCATGTTCAGCTTGTGATCCACAGCGACTCCAAGATCCCGCTCACATGTTGTGCTGCCAAGCCAAGTATCCCCCATTTTATACCTATGTTTTTGGTTTTTATTTCCTAAGTGCAGAACCTTCCACTTCTCCCTGTTGAAGTTCATTCTATTTGTTACAGCCCAGGATTCCAGTTTATCCAGTTCCTCCTGGAGGTTTCTCCTTCTTCTGTTGTGTTTGCTACTCCTCCCAGCTTGGTGTCATCTGCAAATTTGATCAGGCTCCCCCGTATCCCTTCCTCCAAGTCATTAATGAAAATGTTAAAGAGAACCGGTCCCAAGACAGAGCCTTGGGGGACCCCACTAGAAACTGACCTCCAGGTTGACACAGAACCATTTACTAAAACCCTTTGAGTGCGGCCATCGAGCCAGTTGCAGATCCACCTAACAATTGCCCCGTCTAGCCCATATTTTTCCAACTTCCTAATTAAAATGTCATGTGGGACTTTGTCAAATGCTTTGCTGAAGTCAAGATAAATGACATCCACAGCATTGCCATGTCCAGTAAGCTTGTAACCCGATCAACAAAGGAGATCAGATTTGTCTGGCAAGGTTTATTCTTGGTCAATCCATGCTGGGTTGTTTTGATCACCGAGTACTTGTCTAGATGTGCACAAATTGTGTGTTTTATGATTTGCTCTAATATCTTGCCCGGGATTGAAGTCAAACTGACTGGTCTATAATTTCCCGGGTCTTCTTTTTTCCCCTTCTTAAAGGTTGGGACTACATTTGCCCTCTTCCAGTCCAGGCTCTTCTCCACTCCTCAAGGATTTCTCAAAGATGATCGACAGAGGCTCTGCAAGGACATCTGCGAGTTCCTTAAGAACTCCAGGATGCAGCTCATCCGGTCCAAATGACTTGAATTCATTTAGGCCAGTTAAGTGGTTTCGAACCAGTTCTCTGTCAATCTTAATCTGCTCTTCTGCACCATCCATGTTTTCATTACCTCTTAGGGGATGTAAACACATCCCCGAATCAGTCAGTGATCCCGCACCCCCATTTGCACAGCCCTCCTTCTGTGAATAGACGGATGCAAAGTAGGAGTTGAGCAGCTCCGCCTTCTGCTGGTTTCCAGACACCTGCTGTCCATCCTTGTCCAAGAGCAGCCGCAGCCCCTCGTCTCTCCTCCTGTTCCTTTGGGCATATCTCAAGAAGCTCTTTTTGTTATCCTTGACTCCCCTGGCCAGTCTCAGCTCAGACTGAGCTTTAGCATCCCTGACCCCCTCCCTACAGGACCGGGCTACCTGCCTGTACTCCTCCCTGGTGATCTTTCCAGTCTTCCACTCCCTATACTTCTCTTTCTTTAACTTCAGCTGATCCCCAAGTTGCCTGTGGAGCCAACCTGGTTTTTTCAGCATTTTCCCCCCTTTCTTTTTCATGGGAATTGTTTCTGACTGTGCTTGTAGAAGCTGCCTCTTAAGGAGCTCCCACCCATCTTGGGCCCCTTTCCCCATTAGATCATCAACCTATGGGATCCCACCTATGACTCCTCTAAGCCTGTTGAAATCAGCTTTCCTGAAGTCCAACATATAAGTTTCACTCTGCACTCTTTTTATTTCCCACATTATTCTAACTTCCAGCAGCTCATGATCGCTTTCCCCTAAAGTTCCCACTATGTTGACCTGATCAACCAGTTCTTCACGATTTGTTAAGATCAGGTCAAGGATGGCCCCTCCCCTTGTCGTTTCCTCCACCTTCTGGACCATGAAGTTATCTTCCAGGCCCATCAGGAATCTACTGGAGCTTCCATGTTTGGCTGAGTTTGTCTCCCAGCAAATGTCTGGGTAGTTAAAGTCCCCCATTACTACTACCTCATATTTCCTTGCAACGCCTGCCAGTTGCTCCAAGAAGACATCGTCTACTCCTTCTCCTTGACCTGGCGGTCTATAGTAGACGCCCACCACAATGTTTTGTTTCTTATTTTCCCCCCCTTACTTTTACCCAAACACACTCCACAGGGATATCTGGACCAGTTTCCTGGATTTCAGAGCAAGTATATATGTTCTTGACACATAATGCTACTCCACCTCCCCTTTTGCCACTTCTGTTCCTCCTGAACAGCTGATAGCCTTCCAATTGTGTGTTCCAGTCATGGGAGTCCCACCAAGTTTCAGTTATTCCTATCAAATCAAATTTCCCTTCACTTGCTAAAAGCTCCAGCTCATCTTGTTTATTTCCCAGGCTCTGTGCATTTGTGTAAATGCAACTTAAGCCCTGGAGGTTGCAACTCAATGCATTTCCCTCCTTTTTTGTAAGGCCAGGCCCCTCTAAAGATTTTTGAGTTACAACTGTGCCCTGGCAATTTCCATCCAGAGCATTTTCCTTATTCCCAGGTACCCTTTGGACATTACCTACCCCCTTCTTATTTAGTTTAAAGCCCTTCTGGTAAGGTTGGCCATCTCCCCTCTGAAGACCCTCTTCCCCCAACCCGTAAGATGTAGTCCATCCTTTGCTAGGAGTCCTTCCTCAAGGAAGTTCATCCTGTGATCCCAGAATCCAAATCCTTCCCGATGACACCATTTTCGAAGCCAGCTATTGACCTGGAAAATCTTGCTATCTCTCTGAGGCCCTTTGCCAATTACTGGGAGGATGGATGAGAATACCACCTGGGTATCCCCCAGGTCCTTAATCTTCCTCCCCAGAGCTTCATAATCCCCAACTATCTTTTGGAAAGTTTCCCGAGCAGTATCGTTTGTTCCTACGTGGATGAGTAAGAACGGGTGACGATCAGCAGGTGTGATCATCCTCGGTAGCCTCTCCGTGATATCCCGTATCCTGGCACCAGGGAGGCAGCACACCTCACGGGGAAACGGGTCTGGTCAGCAGACAGCTTCCATGCCCCTCAGGAGAGAATCTCCAATCACCACCACCCTCCTCCGTATTCTCCTTCTGTGTCTAGCTTCCCCCACATTAACTGGTTGTGGCTGCTGTCTATGAGGGGGATCTGTAGGCATGCCAGTATGGGCAATGCCAGGATCCGGTGTAGGTGTGCTAGCAAGAGGAACTTCTGCCAGCATGGTGGAATCTGAGAGACTCTGGAAACGGTTGTATAGCTCCAGTGGTTCTCGACTGCTCCTGCCCTTTTTTCTCCTGACTGTCACGTGTCTCCACGAAGAGACATCATTGCTGGGGTCCCCACTGGTGTCATCCCTCTGGAGAAGTTCCGTGTGTGTTGTATCAAGGAACTCCTCAGATGCCTTAATTTGACGAAGGGTGGAAACTTCACCCTCCAATGCTGCCACCTTCTCCTCCAACAGTGCAACCAGTTTGCACTTGCAGCATCGATAATCCCCGGGGTCCTTGGGCAAGAAGACAAACATGGCACACGTGGTGCATGTCACGACAACTGCGCCCTTCCCTTCCATCTCCTGTCAACTTCACAAGTCCTCCTTGCTCACAGGCTCCGGTCCACAGGATCGTGCCTCAGGCACTAATAAAGCCCTTGAAAGCTCCTCCCACCAGGCAACCAGCCAATGAACACCTAGCAGCAATTAAGCACTCAGCTAAGCAGCCCCCTCCTCCACTCACCTGAGACTCTGTGTTCCCTCTCACCTCTCCTCTGAAAAGGAGGCAGAACCAGGAACAGGCCCTAATAAAGCCCTACAAGGTACCTCCCACCAGGCAACCAGCCAATGAACAGCTAGCAGCAATTAAGCACTGAACTAAGCAGCCCCCTCCTCCACTCACCTGGGACTCTGTGTTCCCTCTCACCTCTCCTCAGAAAAGGAGGCTGAACCAGGAACAGGCCCTAATAAAGCCCTACAAGGTACCTCCCACCAGGCAACCAGCCAATGAACACCTAGCAGCAATTAAGTACTCAGCTAAGCAGCCCCCTCCTCCACTCACCTGAGACTCTGTGTTCCTTCTCACCTCACCTCAGAAAAGGAGGCTGAACCAGGAACAGGCCCTAATAAAGCCCTACAAAGTACCTCCTACCAGGCAACCAGCCAATGAACACCTAGCAGCAATTAAGCACTCAGCTAAGCAGCCCCCTCCTCCACTCACCTGAGACTCTCGTGTTCCTTCTCACCTCTCCTCAGAAAAGGAGGCTGAACCAGGAACAGGCCCTAATAAAGCCCTACAAAGCACCTCCCACCAGGCAACCAGCCAATGAACACCTAGCAGCAATTAAGCACTCAGCTAAGCAGCCCCCTCCTCCACTCACCTGAGACTCTCGTGTTCCTTCTCACCTCTCCTCAGAAAAGGAGGCTGAACTAGGAACAGGCCCTAATAAAGCCCTACAAAGTACCTCCTACCAGGCAACCAGCCAATGAACACATAGCAGCAATTAAGTACTCAGCTAATCAGCCCCTCTCCTCCACTCACCTGAGACTCTGTGTTCCTTCTCACCTCTCCTCTGAAACAAGTCCTCTGACTTGTTTCTCCTTTCCATGCCCTTCCAGTCCCAACCTTCCCTTTTTTGGTTTCAGAAGGGCAAAAATTTGGCAAAATATCTTTACTGTGGTCATGAATGTGGAGTCAACCTATGGAAATCTTGTGCACTGATGGACTTGCCAGTGACCTAAAAGCAGGCAGCACAGCACAGGCTAATTTGGATCTTCTGGACATGCTTCCTATAGCCAGGTTAACTCTTCTTGCATCTTTCACAGCAATGGTTACCTAGAATTCTGGCTAAGCCAGTTTCAGGCCAGTTCAGGCCAGTTTCATTTTATCCTAAGAGATCCTCAAGGATGGGGAAAGTTCCCTTCAGAGACCCTGGGACAGGATGCCCTGGCAGATGCTTGCTGGGCTCCCTACTGGTCTCTGGCTTACTCTGCCAGCATCCAGGGCCAGCCCAGTCATGCAACCACTGGAAGCCGTGGCAATAAGTGGAAAATTCTGAGGAAGTTATGTTAATTATGTTATGTGATTATGTTAATTCTGAGGAAGTTATGTTAATTAAGTTATGTGATTATGTTAATCAGAGTGTCTTCTGTTACTACTTCCTTCCAAGAGGAGGATCTATTTTGCGCACTAAACCGTCAGGCTAGAATTATATTAAATGGACTTTGGAGTAATGAAATTTGCATGCGCTTATATAGGAACTATAGAATTGCTGCATGACACACAACATGATCCTATGCATGTCTACGCACAAGTAAGTCCCACTGTATGAATTGTGTACACCCAGGAAATTAGGGAAAGGATAGTTAATTAACCAACACTAGAAAAAGTCTTGGTTCAAAAAGTCTGTAGAGGGACCGTAGTAGGATCAGACCTTGCGTGTGGGGAGTAGAATGCAGCTTAATGAATAAACACAACTCCAACAAATTGGATAAAAATCTTATTGACTTTCCTCCACAGAAACCCTTGTGTCTTTTTTTGCCTTTGTCACACACTCCTCTCCCCCATGTATCCCATGTGCAGCCTTGCATGGGGGTGACATGGCGGTTTTGTGGTGTGATGAGCTTCAGCAGAAAACAGTATTCACTCTGATATGAATATAGGTGTGTGTCCAAGTGAAGCTCTTTCTACACACCAAGCACTTCTGTGCTTTCTGTCCTGTGTGCCTCCTTTGATTCCATTTACATGGAAACCTTCCCACTCTTAGCACTGACCCTTCTGCACAGGTCATTGGAAGGATCTCCAGTCTTGATTCACTAACAAATGTCTTCACACTTGGTTGTTCTTTCTGTACTTTTAAACTTCTGCAATGGGCACAACATGGAGTTGTGTTTATCTCTGTGCTCCAGCCGGTTCCTCAGCACTCTCCTTTCTGTGGATCGTTCGAAGGAACCCAAGTTGCGATGCCCAACATTCGACACTGTGCAACCAGGACTGATTTATATTGGCTGCTTTCCTTACAGAAATAAGGCACAGATTCCTTTTCTTCCCTGTGTAGCCATCTTCTGGGACCTGGATTTCATCAGGGCCTACCACACTCCCTCTTAGATTCAGTTCCCACTGGATTGTCTCTAGCGACATCACATTTGGTTTCTCCGGCTCCCCATTTTCCTATTCATCACCTAAAAAAAAGAGAGACTCCTCAGTTGGAAATAAAAGAATGAAGTCAAAGAAGAAGACAGATAAAGAGGTGCTGCTTGACACAAGCTCCATACTCTGCAGATGTTCACAGACACTATTAGTATGAGTTCCTCACCTGTTCATTCAACACTCTGCAGCTCTATGAGGTTTAATGGGATCACATTAAGTGAGGCTCTATGAGGTTTAATGGGATCACATTTAATGGTATCACATCAGTGCTATGGGATCACAGTGATGTACAATCTGCGTTTTCAGTATTATTTTTAGTTGGTTTTATTATAAATTTATAGGACAGGATATTTTAAACGTTTTTGTATAATCTAATTGTTTTTTTAACTGTATTTTAATTGTGTTTTAACCAAATTTATTGCTATCTAGTTTTAGTGGTATTTTAATGTTAATTGTTGTTAGCCGCCTTGGGTTCCCTTTGGTTAGGGAAGAAAGGCGGGATACAAGTCAAAAAATAAATAAATAAATAAATAAATAAATAAATGAATGAATGAATAAATAAATAAATAAATAAATAAGCAGGCCTCCGTCAGTCTTGAAAGACTATGGTATTGTGCTTGGCGCTGCATACGCTGCATGCAAAGCATGAAAGCCTGGGTTGGATTGTTATGGAGGATAGGCTGTTACCCAAGCAGCAGATCCCCCCTCTCCACGCCACTGAATTAGTCCAATGGAAAGGCAGAGCCAATACGATTGGATCCAGCTGGCGTTGCAGAGCTGGGCTAAGGACAGGAGCTCACCCTGTCTTGTGGGGCCGACCCGGGAATTGAACCCTGGCCTGCTGGTTAACAGGCACAGTGTCTTAGCCACTTGCGCCACCCAATAAACAAACAAATGGTAGCTTAAACACCCCATTCAGTTGGCAAGTTATTCAATAAATATTGGTGAGAGATTACCATACTTTTTGTATCAGCATTATTGACAACACATACACAGCCTACACGTAAGTTACGTATTCATGTTTTATTTAGCCAATGTACTTCCAATTCATATTAATTTAACACAGAAAAGGTTATATACTACACTAGCGAAAGGCGTACCCGCGTTGCGGGTGTAACTTCCCCATACAGCATCCTCCACAGCGCATCAACAACCCATGCGCAACCTACCCCCATGTACAACATTCCCCTGTGCACAACTTCCCCCATGCGCATCATCCCTCATGCGCAACTTCTCCCCACGCGCAACTTCCCCCCATGCGCAACTTCCCCCCATGTGCAACTTCCCCCATGCGCAACTTTCCTCCATGTGCATCATCCCCCCATGTGCATCATCCCCCCATGTGCAACTTCCCTCCATGCGCATCGTTCCCCCATGCGCATCGTCTCCCATGCGCAACTTCCTCCATGCGCAACTTCCCCCGTGCGCAACTTTCCCCCCATGCGCAACTTTCCCCAGGCGCAACTTCCCCCATGCGCAACTTCCCCCCATGCGCAACTTCCCCCCATGCGCATCATCCCTCATGCGCAACTTCCCCCATGCGCAGCATCCTCTCCAGTGCAACCTCTTCCTTCTAACAACATCCCCCCAGTGCACCAGGCACTGAGCACCAAACTGGCTGGATGTGGTTCAGTCTCCCATGTTAAGTATAGGACAGAAACACATTGCCCCCTTTTCAGCCCCTGAAGAGTTAAGTTTCTCCAGATGGTTCTTGGTGGGTGTTCAGGTGACAGAAGGAACTCCCAGAATTCCATGCTTCAGGCCCAGCAGTTGGGGCGGAATGTTGAGGAGTCAGCAATTCTCAATGCAAAGTATAGGGAGGAAAACGCGTTGCGCCCCTTTTCACTCCCTTCCCGTTGGAATTTCCGAAAACCGGTTCTTAGTGCACACCTCGGTCACGGAAGGAACACCCACCCCAATTTTCACGCTTCTAGGCCCAGCAGTTTTGGCAGGGCGGTGATGAGTCAGTGAGTCAGTCAGTTAGTGAGTCAGTCAGTCAGTGAGTCAGTGAGTGAGTGACTTTTCTCTTTTATATATATATAGACTAGCGAAAGGCGTACCCGCGTTGCGGGAGCATAATCATCAACCCCCCATGGATAACTTTCCCCCAGGCGTAACAACCCCCATGCGCAACTTCCCCCATACACATCAACCCCCCCAAGTGCAACTTCACCCATGCGCATCAACCCAGCATGCACAAGTTACCCCATGCGCAACTTCCCCCATGCACATCAACCCCCCATGCACAACTTCCCCCATGCGCATCAACCCCCCATGCACAACTTCCCCCATATGCATCAAACCCCATGCACAACTTTCCCCATGCGCAACTTTCCCCATGCGCAACTTCTCCCCATGTGCAACTTCTCCCCATGCGCAACTTTCCTCCCGTGCGCAACTTTCCTCCCATGCGCAACTTTCCTCCATGTGCATCATCCCCATGCGCAACTTCCCCCATGTGCAACTTCCCATATGCGCAACTTTCCCCCCATGCGCAACTTCCCCCCATGCGCAACTTCCCCCCGTGCGCAACTTTCCTCCATGTGCATCATCCCCATGCGCAACTTCCCCCATGCGCAACTTCCCATATGCGCAACTTCCTCCGTGTGCAACTTCCTCCGTGCGCAACTTCCTCTGTGTGCATCATCCCCCCATGCGCAACTTTCCTCCGTGTGCATCATCCCCCCATGTGCATCATCCCCCCATGCGCAACTTCCCCCATGCGCAACTTTCCTCTCATGTGCAATTTTCCCCATGCGCAACTTCCACCCTTGCGCAACTTCCCCCCATGCGCAACTTTCCTCCATGCGCAACTTCCTCCCATGCGCAACTTTCCTCCATGCGCAACTTCCTCCCATGTGCAATTTTCCTCCCATGTGCAACTTCCCCCCTGCGCAACTTTCCTACATGTGCAACTTCCCCCATACACAATTTCCCCTCATGCGCAATTTCCCCTCATGCGCAATTTCCCCTCATGCGCAGCATCTTCGCCAGCGCAACCTCTTCCTCCGAACAACATCCCCCAGTGCACCAGGATCTGAGCACCAAATTGGCTGGATGTGGTTCAGTCTCCCATGTTAAGTATGGGACAGAAACACGTAGCCCCCTTTTCAGCCCCTGAAGGGTTAATTTCTCCAGATGGTTCTTGGTGGGTGTTCAGGTGACAGAAGGAACTCCCAGAATTCCATGCTTCAGGCCCAGCAGTTGGAAGGAATGTTGATGAGTCAGCAATTCTCAATGCAAAGTATAGGGAGGAAAACGTGTTGCGCCCCTTTTCACCCCCTTCCGGTTGGAATTTCCGAAAACCGGTTCTTAGTGCACCCCTCAGTCACGGAAGGAACACCCACCCCAAATTTCATGCTTCTAGACCCACCGGTTTTGGCAGGGTGGTGATGAGTGAGTGAGTGAGTCAGTCAGTCAGTGAGTGACTTTTCTCTTTTATATATATAGATGATCCTACCTTTACTTGTAAATGAAGTCCGGTCTCCCATCCTTCTGGACAAAGATCTCAGTGACTTTGTTGTAAAACTCCTCTTTCTTTTCTTTCAGCCTTAAAAGTCTCTCGGTCTCAATAGAGATGATGGCCAGGGATGAAAGTTGTCCTTGGTCGGTCTCGTTCCGATGGTACGTTTTGAGCCGTTTCAAAGCGGAGAACGTCCTTTCGACAGACACGGTCATGGCGGGTATTGTGAGCACCAGTTGGACTAACTTGGTTGCTTCTGGGACTGTCTGCATGAGATCATTCTGGGCCAGAAAGCTGAGGAGCTGTCGGGGCGATTTGCATTCGTTCCTCACCATCGCTGAATTATACAACCCGATGAGATCGGCTTTGAGCCTGACGAAGTCAAAGTGTCTGGCGTATTTCGACAGGCTCTGCAGTTTAGTGTCGTCAAAATGTTGCGACAGTTCATAAAATTTTGTGCAGTCGACCAATCCGACAAAAGCTAGCTCCCCAAAACTATCAAACCTGGCTTTCAGTTGAACGCCAATATTGTCCAGGATATTATAAAACAGTATTCGTCTCTGCTCTCTGATGGGGTATCCGCTTTGGGCATCTTCCTTCAGGCTGAGAGCAATGCACCTCTGCTCAAATTGATCATAGAAACTGTCAAATTCATGCTTCTGGCGTTCCACAATTTCCATGGTGTTGCGGATCTGTGCGCAGCAGAAGCCTATGTCCATTGGCGTACACTGCAGCACACGAAAAAGTGTCTCCGTTTTATTGAAAATATCCTCATACGCCATGATGAGGAAGCAGGTTGATGCTTTTGACAGCCAGAGATCATATCCAGTCGCCATTATCAAGGTCTCACAGTCCCAATCGTCGAGATTCTCACTGATAATCTGAAACACAACACGCAGATCAGGGTGGAACATGCTGACTGTTTGCACTAGTCTGGAATTGGAGCTCCAGTTCATGGGCACCCCTCTTGGAAAACGTAACCTCACAACATTATCGAGTAGGTGGGTGCGTTTGGCTGACTGGTTGAAAAACGCTGCAAGTCCCTTAAGTGTCCTAAAAAACATTTTACATTCAGGCATGTATTTTGCTGAATGTGAGAGCACCAAGTTCAAGTTGTGCGCATAGCAGTGGGTGAGCATGGCCTCAGGCACCTTTGCTTTCATCTTGGCCTGCACCTCACCGAGGTCTGACGCCATCACAGAGGCTCCGTCGTAGGTCTGAGCTACCAGCTTATCAACGCACCTGTATTTCCTCAACACTCTCAAAACATAATCTGCGATAGCCGCTGCACTCCGGTCCTCACCCACATCATCAAAACCCAAGAAAGCCTCCCTCACCTCACAGGTGGCCTCACTCTTAGCCACGTAATGCAAAATTACAGAGATGTGGGCTTTGTCTGTGACGTCTGTCTCATCCACTTCGACTGCAACAAACCGGGTGGCGTTAATCTCCTCTTGGATATCTTTTCTAATTACATCACTGACCGCTTCGATCAGGTCATTCTGTACTTTGTGGGATAAGCCGGAAAACACAGGGGATGTTGCCAAATGTCTCGCTAACTTGTCGTCTTTCTCCGCAAATGCGTGCAGTAGCTCCACATAGTTGCCGCGATTAAAAGAGCCTGTGCTCTCGCTGAGCCTATGAAACGCTAATTCCTGTTTGGCGAGGAAGCAGGTTGCGTTAATGAGGTCTTTCAAAATCTCACGGTTTTCCTTGACCTTTGCGTTGTGGATGCTGATATTTAATCTCCGCTGCTCATCCAAAGCCAGATCCGTCCTTGAAGTGCTAAAAGTTTTTAAAGCAATTTGGCTTTGAATGTGAGCTGTTGATCTTTCATGTTTGCTGAGGCTCCTCGGTAGATTTTTCAAGTCACAGAACCCCTCGTTGGTCCAAACATTGTTGCTGGCGGAGAACAAGAGGCAAGGGAAGCAGAAGAGGCGGTTCCTCGCGGCACAGCCACACAGCCAGTCTTTCCGCTGGTACCACTCCATTTGGAATGACCGTGTTATCCTCTCTCCGGTTTTCTGGCGCAGGCCATTCATTTCAGGCATTGGTCTTCCGCTGTTTATCACACCTTGTTTTGATCGGAAGTCCAATTTTGAGAAATTTTTTAGGTTTTCAATTTTGGCAGCCTGACGCCAGAGATATTTTTTGTCCCGTCTCACTTTCCGGAGTGGATCCCTCTGCACTTCTCCTGTAACGAAAGAGAAAGAGGGGGGAGGGAGCAAGTTAGAGAGGTTCCTCCAATCCTGTGAGTACCCAGATCTAGGAGAGAGCTGCCTCCAGGCCTGAAGTTAGGCACTACTTAAAAAAATAGTACAGTGGTCCACTAGTATCCATAGGGGATCTGTTCTGATCATACCCCATGGCTTCCTCATGAGGAAGCTGCTTGATCTATAATCTAACAAGGCTATGCAGTTTCTCCAAAACTAGATGTGACAGGGCAAAATGGATGTGAAGTTTGGAATCGGTGTCCCAAATTCATATAAAACAATCATACATTTTGAAAAAAAGTTTCTATGATCTTTAAAACTGCAGGCCTGTGATATTTGTACAACGGCCAAAAAACAGCATGTAAAGTGAGACATATGCTTAGAAGTGTTTCTGATGACTAAGATAGGATTGTAGGGTAGGTCTTATTGAATGAAATGATCTTCCTTCTGATTAAGATAAAACCAGAGTTTTCAAATCCTCCACACGTGCCCATCCCTTCCTCCATTTCTGGGTCAAAAAGATCAGACTCTGATCCCTCCATCAGAGAATGGGCAACAAGAAAATGGGGGAGATGCTGAAAGTGAAACGAGAGGGACAAGAAGCCGGTATCACTTATGGGTATGAACAACAAGTGGTAGATGGCCTGACTACAGGAAGGTAGCTCTCATAACCAGAGGAGAGAGGAGTTCTTCCTCTTCCACGTGGCACTTCCACATGGAAAGATAATCTATTCTGCGACACTCGGAGCACAATCCTAACCTGTGCGCACGCACAGCCTCCATGCCCTTTATACTGCTAGGACTTGACCAAGAATTGTGCTTCATTTTTGCACTAGTTTTCACTCAGTGACTTTAAATTCAGTGACTTTAATTATTATAATTCAACCATCTCAATGAGCATACATTACAAGGGCATAACCGTTGGCACCCTTTCATGGCTGGCACCCAGGGTGTACCGACCCCAGTTCTGAAGTGCTATGGTCCTGCCCACCTGCAACTGCCTTTCCATCTCGTCAGCCTTGGAAGGCACCTGTCACACACAACTGAAAATATACAGAGCAATACCTATTTCGTTTCTTGTAGGGGTCGTGGCATCGTCCTCTAGAAGCTCGGAGCTGCTTGCTGCAGAATCAGGTTCCTCGTCATTGGGTCTCCCTGAGCAACAGGAAGGAGGAAAAATATCTGGGATAACAAAAATGATTATGTCAGGAACAGAGGTTAATACTGTGGGGCTTGTGGAGAGATATGAGACGTCAAGACAGATATGAAATTGCATCCTTATGGGTCTGCCTATCCTGATGAGGTTTTTAAAAAATCAGAGAATCCATGAGCCCTCAGGCAAAGCCCAAAAATTCCCAGGCCACAAAGTGGGGACGTCTACACTTGAGCAAGTTCTTCCTCATTAGGTCTCGCTAAGCGACATAAATAGGAATGTACCTAGGAGGGATCTGTCTGTTTTGGGTAAATTGAAACAATACATAGAATCCATTGGCCCTCCTTGGAAACCCCACAGTTCTCTGGCCATAAAACAGGCACCCTCCATATATACCTGCCGATTCATCTTCTTCCTTGAGAACCTGGACATATGGACCTTCCCCCTGTTCCAGCTGGGAAACAAAGGCAGGTTTTGGAGACTCATCTTAGAAGGGAAAAAATAAGTTGTTTGTGAGTATAAAATATTGAGGGGTTCTACAGATACCCAAATCATGGCTGTCTTGTACCCTTAAAGACTCAGGGGATGGGAAGAAGACTCCCATAACCCTACATGAGGTTTGCCTCTCTGTGGGGCTTTTCTGCACCCCTTCTGTCCTTGCACCCCCTTCTACCACCTTCTAAATTGGACCATGATGACAAGCAGAGATGGATAGGGAAAGAGAAGGTGGCCTGATCCAAGAACCACGCTGAGCAAGTCAGATACAATGGGAGGTCCAACGAAGAAACTGCCAGCAGGAATTCCTCACCAATTCAATCAACTTGGAGGAGAGAATTGTCTTCACCTCCAAAGCCCTGTGCGGCTTGATATCAGATTGGGACACAAGCAAGGTGGGGTTGCACAACCCATTATGATGCCTGACACCCTCCCCCAAAATGGATTCCCCCACATTCTTCCTCCCTAGTTCTCCCTGAGCAAACGGAAAGGGGGGAACACCCATATTTACTCAAATCTAATGTGCCATCAAATCTACCATGCACCCCTATTTTTAAAGGCTTGCGATTAAAAAATGTTTACTGGCTATTGTAATGCGCAGCTACAAAATTTAATTTTACTGCATAAAACTGAGTTATAGAACAATAATGATATGACAGTGGATTCATTTTTATTAAACTGTACTTTATACAAGTATACATACATCATACAAGAAGTACATATGAAGATGTATGATGTACATCTATGTACAGATGTACATAAGATGTGTGAAAACCCCTTATATAAGTTTGAGAGCACAATCCTAACCATTTCTACTCAAAAGTAAGCCCCACTGTGTTTAATGGGTCTTACTCCCAGTGTCTTTAGGATTGCAGCATAAGTTACATTTTTATTACAATATAATAATTACTGAACTATACTTATAATCAAAATACTGTATTTTTGCTCGAATCTAATGCACCATCAAATCTAGTGTGCACCTAAATTTTAGCAGGAAAAGGAACGTGTTAGGTTTGAGTAAATATGGTATATCTGGGATGAATCTGTCCAAATACATGTAACCCACTGGTCCTCCTTGGAAACCTCACAATTTCCTGGGCACAAAGGAGGAGCCTCCAAATTTAAGAGCACAATCCTAACCATATCTACTCAGAAGGAAGCCCTTGTGTTCAACAGGTCTTACTCCCAGATAAGTGTGTTTAGGATTGCCGCCTAAGTAAGTTACCTGCTGATATTTCTTCCTCCTTGAGAACTTGGACATATGGACCTTCCCCGTCTTCCAGCTGGGAAACAAAGGCAGGTTTTGGACTCTCCTCTGAGAAGGAAGCAAAGGAATGAGTATATAAAATATCTGAATATATAAAATGTTTAGCAACCTGACTCTAGGCTGTCCTGTGCCCCCAAATGTATAGGAAGCACCTCACCTACTCTGCCATGGTCCCCAAAAGGGTACATGTGTGCTCAGAGGGGCTTTTCTGGCATACCCTCTGTCCCTACACACCTTCATTCCTTCCTTTGAATCAGGCCAAGGTGACAGAGACAGAAATGCTGCCTGACCCAAGATCCACACCAAACAAGTTAGGCGCAAAGGGAGGCCCGGCAGGGACATCATCAGCTATAATGGGGATTGTTCTACCCATTTTAATGCCTCCTTCCCAATGAAGGCTTCCCCTAAGATCTTCTTTGGGTCTCCCCAAGCAACAAGCAGGCATCCGTCAGTCTTGAGAGACTATGGTATCATGCTCGGCACTGCATACGAAGCATGAAAGCCTGGGTTAGATTGATATGGAGGATTGGCTGTTACCCAAGCAGCAAATCCCCCTCTCCATGCCACTGAAATAGTCCAATGGAAAGGCAGAGCCAATACGATTGGTTCCAGTTGCGTCGCAGAGCTGGGCTAAGGACAGGAGCTCACCCTGTCTTGTGGGGACTGACCTGGGTCTCAAACCCTGGCCTGCTGGTTAACAGGCACAGTGTCTTAACCACTTGCACCACCAAGAAAGAGGGAATATATCCAGATGGACCTGCCAGTCCTGGGAGAAATTAAACATAATACAAAGAATCCATCTGCCCTCCCTGCAAATCCCACAGTTTCCAGGCCAGGAAGGGGGCACCTTCAGCAAGTTACCTGCCGATTCATCTTCTTCCTTGAGAACCTGGACAAATTGACCTCCCCCTTGTTCCAGCTGTGAAACAAAGGCAGGTTTGGAGAATTCCTCTGAAAGGGAAACAAGATTCCTTATAAGTTCCCAGCATAAAAGTTTCCGAAAGATCTCTGTCTGAAACCCTGGAGAGCCCCAACCGGTCCACAACAGCTACATAGCCATGGGCTTGACTCAGGAGAAGGTGGCTCCCAACAGCCCAGTCCTGTCCGGGACTACTCAGGGTGCCAGCAGGCCAAGATGGTGATTCAGACAAGGAACGAAGGTAACTTTGGGGCTACTTCAGGAAACATCTATGAAAAGCTGAGGGACAGGCAAGACAACCAGCCCAGAACTTTCCTCACTAATGACACACAACCTATTTCACACCTGCATTCTTTGCAAAGATGTTGCTCATTAGATGTCTTCAGCCTGGCTGAAGGCCAAGATGCAAAGCATCATGAATTCTGCTTTCAAAAATAACTACGGGACTATGGGAAAAAATAAGAGTAACTATGGGAAGACGTAAGAGGCACTTACTCCGGATTGCATTTCCCATAGGTGGCACAGTAACTACGTCTTTGTTAAAGGTCCCATTATTACTCTGGATTGTAGCTAAAGAGATGGTTATCTTCACCTTCAAAGCCAAATGATATCAGCCCATTGATACCACCTCAAAAATCTGGAATCAGATTGGGATACATGAAGGCTGGGTTGTGGTACCTATTAAGATGCCTGTCTCCCTCCCAATAAATGGTTTACACCAAGTTCTTCCTCACTGAGTCTCCCTGAACTAAAGGAAGGAAGAAATAAACAGTATTTGGTATGGATTTGTCTGTCACTTTACAGAACCTTTCTCTGGAAACCCAAAAGTTCCCAGGCCAGTTAGGAGACACCTCCAAACACAAGCAACTTACCTGCCGAAAGTTGTTCTTCTTTGAGAACCTTGACAAATGGTCCTTCCCCTTGTTCTAGCTGGGGAACAAAGGCAGGTTTGGGAAATTCCTCTGAGAAGGAAACAAGGAGATGAGTTACTACGAGTACAAAATATGGAGGTGTTTGTGGTTCCTAGGCTGGAATCAGAGAAAGACTAAAAAAATAGTCTTGATTGCTGGTCCAGCTTCATCTTATCTATAAACCAGATCAGACCTCCATCATGCCCCAGTACAGTAGGACAGTCACATTCGGCCAGGGTTCTGAGTAATCACACCAAGTTAATGTAGTCCTTGAAAAGTCTCATCTTTAATTAATTAATTAGCTATTAATTGTTTTCATTTCCTTTGTAAACCGGTTTGAGAACTTTCAAGTTGAAAAGTGGTATATAAATACTGTAGATAGACAGATCTTCTGGAGAGGTGATCTGGACACAGGACAGGGATAGCATGTGCAGAGCAGGGTGCTCCAGCAGCAGCATCTGGTCCAGGACAGGTCACCAATTAATGGGCCACGATACCAGATCATGTAAAGGAAGGAGAATGATGGGGGGTAGCAAGCACTGTCAATCACAAGTGGGGACCGACCGAATGGGATTTTTGTATTTTTTTCATTCAATTTCTTGATCCAGACATTCCTATCCTACCATTTTATCTACAAAGACAGGTCAAGCTAGGCTTTACAACTGCAAGGAATAACACAACACAAGTCCTAGCACCACACATTTGAGGTAAGAGTGAGGAATTTAAGCCTCTGGGTCCTGCTCACTGGAGGTAAAGGGTGTCCTTACCCAATGAAGCCATGTTCTCATAACTCTCCAGCATGACGTTACGGAACAGAACCTCTTGGCTGGATCCACCAGAGCCCACTCTTCCTTTGTAAACTGCACAGCCACTGCCTCCAGAGACACCAGACACTGAAATGAGAAAGCAGTCTATGCTCACAAATATTTTCCCCACTACTTTAAAATCACACACACATACAATATTTGGCCCACAGTTACAAAAATGAAATTAAAATGGGATAGACTGGGCATTTTGTTGCTGTTGTACACCTGTTGGGTCCTGAAGAAAAACACCACAATCCTCCTTGAGTGATCACAGCAACAATGTTTGCCCGGGAGATAGGAAACCTGACCTGCAACTGCATAGCTGTCTAGGAAATGCCAGAGCATATGAAAAAGCAGTCATATATACAAAACAGGACATAGAATATGATTTAACCTCCTTTTCAATACATCTGGTACTGTTATAGATACCATTCTGTAAATTTCCTGGAGTTCCAGAACTATATGTAAGAGGCAGAGCCCTGGCAATACCCCTTGATAAAGATCCAGGCTAGAAAGAAATGCTCAATATGGGCACAATCCTAACCATGTGTACTCAAAAGTAAGCCCCATTACGTTCAATGGGACTTACTCCCAGGAAAGTGTCTTTAGGATTGCATGGCTGTTCTTAGAAAGAGCTACAAGCAAACTTTATTGCTAGTTAGAAACAAGCAGAGAATTCCTCATGTCTAGGGACCTGCAAAAGGCGAGGTTATTTTCCTGGCAAAGAAAAATACTTTCTTTTCCTTCCTCCCCCCACCCCAAAAAAATTTTCCTACTCTTTGTCCTATCCTCTAGCTATGCCACCATAGATACCCTCTCCTTTTAAGGGTTTCTGATGGCGAGTGTGACCACCACTAGTGTTTCAATACCAGAACAAATTTAACTGGTAATAGAGGCATTTCCGGAAGTGCATGTAGTGCTTATCTCTCCACCCTTCCCAAAGACACTGGGACACGTAGGAGGTGGTTCACTTAGCAACTTGTTTCGGCTACTAACCCTCAGATTTGTGACAGCCATAGAGCTGGGCACAGATCCAAGGAGTTTCATGGTCTACTGTGAGACTTACACACCCACAATCCCTTCTAGCATCTAATTACAAATTCAAACCCCAAACTAATTGCAGCGACAAAGACAGCCAGCAAGAGAGGACAATATAGGATTTCACTGCTCAGCAGATTTGTGTTCCAACCCCCAGTATTCTGCGTAGCTCAGAAACACTCTTTGTGAAGGGTGAAATCTGCAATCTTGCAAAATCAGGAAAATAATATTCTGTTTTGAGGTATGTGGGAATAAAGGGGACCATCTTTCCTGCTGAATTGTCCCTTACCTGAGCAGGGTGCAAAGCTGTCGACTGGCACTACGCTCACAAGGAGACAATCTGGATCGTGGCCTCAATGCCATGCCAATGCCTGCGAGGCAACAAGCATGATAGAAAATGGGTAAAAAACTTTCCATCCCGGTGCAGCGTGACTCTAATTTCCTATTTGCTCCATAGGTTGGCTTGTGCTCCAAAACTGGATGAGCCCCACATACTTTGCTTAAAGTTAACCCCGTTAAGAAGAGCTGCTCAAAAGAAGATCCAGAGCTGAGCATGGAAAAGGGCCATCATATTTTATCTTCTCACACTTCCCTTTAAGAGCCTGGAGGCAGCTGGGTTGATTATTAATTATTATTACTATTATTATAGATGATTTTATTTATAAGGCATGAAATATAGTCACTTGTACATTAATAATCACAAAAATTAAATCACTGACTGGTGCCAAGCTTTGATACGGGATGCTGCCAGTATTATTACTATTATTATTATTAATTACATGTCACACCAGCCGGTTCTTTAGCTAGACTTGGTGTCAATCACTAGTCAAGTCCCGCCAAGTATTATTAATTAAGTAACTGATGGAGGCCTGCAACTAATTAATTAATTAAGTAATTAAGTACTATTTCGGTCACCAGGTCTTTGACTGGAATTGGCCCTATTGTGATTCTGATTCCTATCCAAGGAACTAGGAAACACAAAGGTATCATCTCAATAAGTGTGAAGTTCCCAAGAGTGCTGCTTTTTGTAACTGGGCAGTTGTGATCTTCAGGATGCCCATTAAGTTTAGATGTTACTGGAGACTTCATGGAATCGCTCCAAGAGCACCTATTATGATTACTGATTCAATTTATATACTGCCTTTCTTCCTACTTAAAAAAAAATAGAAATCCAAGGTGGATTCAGTGCTGGGGTTGGGAGAGGCTTGGCTGGGCAGAATTGATGGGGGTGAAGGGTCTGGTTATGCAGGGTGGAAAAGAAGAGAGAGGGATGGAGGGGCAGAGATGGCCAAGTTTATGCTCCAGCCAGTTGAAAGGGGGGTGAGAAAAATTCACTTCTCCAGAACCCCCTTCCAAATCCCACTGCTGTTCCTTGCATCCCTCCCATAGAGGAATAAAGCTGAGCAAGGAAAGGGGGCTGTTACTGTATTCTCACACCCCACTAACTGGCTGGGTTGTGGGTCCAGCCATCTCTGCCCCCCTGGACTCCTCTTCTGCCCCCCTCCAACTTATCTCTCTTCTTTCCCACCATGCATGCCCAGGCCCTTCACCCCCTTCAGTTCTGCCCACTCAAGCCCCCCAAGTACATGCAGGAGCTGCTGCCCCAAAGCTGAGCATGGAAAGGGGAAGGGGCTGCAGAGGCCTGTCATCCACTCCCCCCAGACCCCTTACCTCACCCCCTTCTTTCCCACCCACAGCAGCCCTGGCAACCCCTTCACCCCCAAAGCAGGGCCTGCAGAAGCCTGTCTTCCACTCCCCCTCCTCTTCCCCCCCTGCCACTGGAGCCTGAGCCCCTCACTCTGCCCCATATCCTTTCCCACCCACAGCAGCCCTCACACCCCCAAGTGGAGCAGGTAAGGGGGCTACAGGAGCCTGTCATCCACTCACCCACCTGGACCTGAGCCCCTCCCTTTCTCCTCCCTCCACCTTTCCCAACCACAGCAGCCCTGACCCCCTCCACCCCCAACCACCACTGCACTCACCAGGCAGGCTACTGGCACTGCGCATGCGCACACAGGAAAAGGATGGGCAGGAAGGGGCTTCCCCACTCCTCCCCCCCCCCCCCCCGTCGCCTCTCTAGGAATACAGAGTCTCTCCCCTTAACCCTCACAGTGCTGGACAGGCCAAGGAAGGGCTCTGTAGAACATCCAAGACTGGAGCCTGCTCCTCTCCTCTGGGCAGGCCTCCCCACTCAGTTGAGGCAGTCTCCCCTGTATGATGGGTGGGGAGGCAGATGAGGCAGAGCCTCCCCTGTGCTGTGGGTGGAGGGGCAGGAGAGGCAGAGCCTACCCTGTGTGGTGGGTGGAGGGGCAGAAGAGGCAGAGCCTCCCCTGTGTGGTGGGTGGGGAGGAGAGGCAGAGCCTCCCCTGTGTGGTGGGTGGAGGGGCAGGAGAGGCAGAGCCTCCCCTGTGTGGTGGGTGGGGAGGAGAGGCAGAGCCTCCCCTGTGTGGTGGGTAGAGGGGCAGAAGAGGCAGAGCCTCCCCTGTGTGGTGGATGGAGGGGCAGGAGAGGCAGAGCCTCCCCTGTGTGGTGGGTGGAGGGGCAGGAGAGGCAGAGCCTCCCCTGTGTGGTGGGTGGAGGGGCAGAAGAGGCAGAGCCTCCCCTGTGTGGTGGATGGAGGGGCAGGAGAGGCAGAGCCTCCCCTGTGTGGTGGGTGGGGAGGAGAGGCAGAGCCTCCCCTGTGTGGTGGATGGAGGGGCAGGAGAGGCAGAGCCTTCCCTGTGTGGTGGGAGAGAGCAGGAGAGGCAGAGCCTTCCCTGTGTGGTGGGTGGAGGGGCAGGAGAGGCAGAGCCTCCCCTGTGTGGTGGATGGAGGGGCAGGAGAGGCAGAGCCTCCCCTGTGTGGTGGGTGGGGAGGAGAGGCAGAGCCTCCCCTGTGTGGTGGGAGAGAGCAGGAGAGGCAGAGCCTTCCCTGTGTGGTGGGTGGAGGGGCAGAAGAGGCAGAGCCTCCCCTGTGTGGTGGATGGAGGGCCAGGAGAGGCAGAGCCTCCCCTGTGTGGTGGGTGGAGGGGCAGAAGAGGCAGAGCCTCCCCTGTGTGGTGGATGGAGGGGCAGGAGAGGCAGAGCCTCCCCTGTGTGGTGGGTGGGGAGGAGAGGCAGAGCCTCCCCTGTGTGGTGGGAGAGAGCAGGAGAGGCAGAGCCTTCCCTGTGTGGTGGGTGGAGGGACAGGAGAGGCAGAGCCTCCCCTGTGTAGTGGGTGGGGAGGAGAGGCAGAACCTCCCCTGTGTGGTGTGAGAGAGCAGGTGAGGCAGTGCCTCAGTAGGTACTCAGTCCTCTAGTGGTTATTGGGAGCAAACGTTCCCCTTGGGTTCTTCCAAATGAATAATGTTGAAAGCCAAATAGAAAGTTTATTAAAGAAGCATATTAAGTTAAGGCACTTAAAAATTCTGGTCCTTTCTTTATAGCCCATTGTGGTTCCTTCCTGCCAGTCGTTCTGGATCCCCTGGTCCCTGTCCTTGGGCCAAAGAGGTGAGGTTGAAGAGCCTCACCCAGGTGAAGCTGATTTGCAGTTCCAAGCTGGGCTGTTGCCAGTGCTCAGTATCCTTTTGCTAGCCCATCACCTCCGCTGCTGCGACTCTTTTCCTGTCTTGAGACAAAGAAATACCATTCACACAGCCTGTTTATCTTTCTGTGAAACTTTTTGTTTCCTCTCTGCCAACTGCCTCGCACCAGCTTCTTGTGGCTTCTACTAAAATCTCAGAGGCCAGAGCGCTTTGGGTACACGTTTAGCTAACTTTGGCTCACCACTAAGCCCAAAATCCACTTGCCCTTTACGCCCACCCCCCTGAAATTTTTTTGCCCCCCTACTTTTATAATCCTGGCTATGGCCCTGGTGAACCATCTCTAGTTTGCCAGCCTTTGAGGGGTACCATTGATCTCCTGAGGAGCAGTGGCATAGCTGGAGGGGGGCGAGGCAAAGCACACCATTGCAACAGAGGGGTTCAGCCGACTGCAGCACTCAATGCTTTGCACACCCCCCAGCTATGCCACTGCCAATCCATAACCGTACCTTCCTGAAAGACACAGTGGAAGCATCTCACAGCCAGCCCTTTCTTGGGTCTCAGCTTAGGCTTGCTCTGCCAGCCACAAGGAGACCTGTGAGGTATCTGGCCTTTGCCACACACTTGCTGATGCTGAGGTGGTGGCGCCAGACCTACTGGGGTTGCCACCACCGCCCACCCTTAACCAGCTCCCATTCCAGCAGAGAGGTATATAAGCCTCTCATGCTGCACATAGCCAGTCATGGGTCTCTGGCCAGCCACATGAAGCCCTGTGAAAAATGTGGGCTTATGCGGAGGTGGTGGTGCCAGACCAGCTGACGTGGCCACCCCCATCAAACTCCTGTTCTGCCAGAGAGGTTCACAAGGCTAAGGGGGAAGCCAGCAAGGACCCCTTGTTTTGCTGGCCATGGGCACCTGCCCCTCCTCAATTAGAGATCAGGGGCCAGTCCTCCACAGGAAGCCTCACAATAGAGCCAAACAATATTAGATTGGCAAATATGCTGAAATTAAGATCAACTTGGGTGGTATGTGCCATGCTGGCTGTTGAGTCACTTTCAGAAAGGCTGTCTGTGTCTCTACACAGGTACAATCCAAGAGAGATCCTTGAACAAGGTCCTGCCTTTTCCTTAAGGGGGAATTCCTTGCAGTCCTGCTACTCTCCCCCTTCAAGGAGAGCCTGGGCTTCCCATTGCCTTTGCTGGAAGAGAAGCCTCCATTTTCAGATCAGTGCAAGTGGCTAAGACACTGTGCCTATTAACCAGCAGGCCAGGGTTCAAGACCCAGGTAGCCCCCCAAGACGGTGAGCTCCTGTCCTTAGCCCAGCTCTGCGACGCCAGCTGGATCCAATCGTATTGGCTCTGCCTTTCCATTGGACTAATTCATTGGTGTGGAGAGAGGGGATTTGCTGCTTGGGTAACAGCCTATCCTCTATAAAAATCTAACCCAGGCTTTCGTGCTTCGCATGCAGCGCCAAGCACGATACCATAGTCTTTCAAGACTGACGGAGGCCTGCTGTTTTAGAGCCAAGATGCTGCCAAGTTCAGTGGGTCAAATCAGTGGCGCCAAGACTATGGATGCAGAGGGCCCACACCATAAAAAGGTGGAAAATAAATACTGGTAATGGTGGGCAAATTGAGTCAAGAGAGATGTCCCTGAGGGGTTGCTTGACCTGTGTCCCCCTCCAACAATATTTGATGAAACTGAGTATGGGGGGGATTCCTTCCAGAACACTGAAATCTCCACCTGAAATGCCAACGGAAATAGCGCAGCAGTCTTTTGGGGGAGAATTGTGACTGATGCATGTTCTCTCTGTCTTGGGTCAGCTGCCTCTGTCCTTTTTCATCCCCCATCCCTGGCCTGTTGTCTCTCTAGGCTTGCTTCAGACCAAGTGTGCTGGTCCTCAGGGTTCTGCAACCCCCCTAACCATACCTCGTGTGGGGACCAGAGAGGCTCCACAAGCCACCCCTGCACTCCCTGCATGGGGATTTCAATGTAGAGAAAAGACTTGGACTCACACCTTGAGTCCCTGGCTGACTCTGGACCTCTGAACGCTCAGCGGGCCCCAGCCTGAAACTTAAGACAGTGGTAGCAAATACTTTCCCAGGGTTCTTTTGATTGGGAAGGTTTGATCAAGCATTAATCAACTCGGTTTTAAAAAATAATATATAGATTTATTAAATGAAAAACAAGGCACAACACAATGCATAATAAGTTTCAAAGACAGAAATAATAAAAGCTTATCTATCTATGCACATAACAGAATCACATTCTCCAAAATGGGAAGTTGGCTTCTGCAGCAACCTTGCAGCATAGTCCCAAGACAGGATCTCATCAGCATAGCTAGATGGGTTCAGCTTCCAAATCTATGGAGACAATGTCACTCCCAAACACACTGGATTACCAGGGTTCTCCAATGCTCCCTTAGATGTGGCTTCTATCCTCCTTTTATAGCAGGGTTTCCCAACCCCCGGTCCGGTAACCACTGGTCCTTGGCAGCTCCTCTAAGTGCCTCTTCCCCTCCGCACAGGAGCAGGGCTCTGTTGGAGGAATGCAACCTCAGAGACCCATCCTATGCCTGTCTACTCAGCAGTAAGTCCCATTGTAGTCAGTGGAGCTTACTCCCAGGAAAGTGTGAACAGGATTGCAGCCTCGGAACCCAATCCTATGCCTGTCTTCTCAGAAATAAGTCCCAGTCCAATCCAATGCCTGTTACTCAGAAATAATTCCCATTATAGTCAATGAGGCTTGCTCTCCAATAAGAGTGACTTGGACAGCTCTATAATTATATAATTATAATCTATATATATAAAAAAGTCACTGACTCACTGACTGAATGACTCATCACCGCCCTGCCAAAACCGGTGGGCCTATAAGCGTGAAATTTGGGGTGGGTGTTCCTTCCGTGAGGGAGGGGTGCACTAAGAACCGGTTTTTGGAAATTCCAACCGGAAGGGGGTGAAAAGGGGCGCAACGCGTTTTCCTCCCTATACTTTGGATTGAGAATTGTTGACTCCTCAACATTCCTCCCCAACTGCTGGGCCTGAAGCAGGGAATTCTGGGAGTTCCTTCTGTCACCTGAACTCCCACCCAGAACCCATCTGGAGAAATTAACCCTTCAGGGGCTGAAAAGGGGGCAACGTGTTTCTGTCCTATACTTAACATGGGAGACGGAATAACATCCAGCCAGTTTGGTGCTCAGTGCCTGGTGAACTGGGGGATGTTGTTCGGAGGAAGAGGTTGCACTGGCGAGGATGCTGCGCATGGGGGGAAGTTGTGCTTGGGGGGAAGTTGCGCATGGGGGGTTGATGCACATGGGGGAGGTTGAACATGGGGAAGTTGCGCATGGGGGGAAGTTGCGCAGGGGGGATGATGCGCATGGAGGAAAGATGCACATGAGGGGAAGTTGCGCATGAGGGGAAGTTGCGCATGGGGGGAAGTTGCGCATCGGGGATATTGCACATGGGGATGATGTGCATGGGGGTAGTTGCACATGAGGGGAAGTTGTGCATGGGGAAAGATGCGCATGAGGGGAAGTTGCACATGGGGCAATGATGCACATGTAGGAAAGTTGCGCACGGGGGGAAGTTGCGCAAGGGAGAAGTTGCGCATGGGGATGTTGCGCACGGGGGGAAGTTGCGCATGGGAGAAGTTGCGCATGGGGTGATGATGCGCATAGGGAAAGTTGTGCATGGGTGATGATGCGCATGGGTGAAGTTGCACATGGGGAAGTTGCGCATGGGGTGATGATGCGCATAGGGAAAGTTGTGCATGGGTGATGATATGCACGGGGCAAAGTTGCGCATGGGTGATGATGCGCATGAGGGAAGTTGCGCATAGGGTGTTTATGCGCTGTGGGGGGATTGCATATGAAGAAATGTTATTCCCGCAACGCGGGTACACTGGTCACTAGTAATAATTATAAAGGGTTATCTGTAATATGCACTCTGAATGCACTCTGACAGAAGCTCTTTTCCACATGCCAAGCATTTTCAGTGGTGCCTTGGAAGACAAATTTAATTCTTTCTGGAAGCAAGTTTGTCTTACAAAGCATACTTCTTACAAAGTGGAATTTCCCATAGGAGATAATGGAAACTCAGACGATTGGTTTGACAACCCAAAAATATTCATATCAAAATATTAACTGTGGGTGCAATCCAGAGTAACTACGGGGAGTCCTTACTCCGGAGTAAGAACAATTTGCTCTGGATTGCATTATGAATTTCCCATAGGTTTTCACTAGGTGGTGCAGTAACCACGGGTGCATGTAATGTCTCTTATGTGCTCCCATAGTTACTCTGGATTGTAGGGTAAATATAAAAATGCTGACAAAACACTGTAATAAAATTCAAAACACAATTACTGTAATAAAACACTGTAATATACTGTACATTAAAACAGAAAAGAAAAACCTTGTTGTCTACTCAGAATCAAGTCCCATTGAATCCAGTGGGGCTTCCTCACAGGAAAGTGTGGATGCAAAAGTGGGACTTAATCACAGGAAAGTGGGGTGGGAAGGTTTGATCAAACATTAATCAACTCAGTTTTAAAAAATAATATATAGATTTATTAAATGAAAATAAACAGGGAGGGGGTTTCCTTGGGGGGAGAAGGGATTTATTTTGAGGGGAATTCAGAAGCAGGAGGAGTTTTCCCTCCTACCTGATGGTGAATGCTGCAGGGGCTCAGCTGGCTGGAGACTTGCTGGGGAAGCTCAGAGCTCCTGTGCTCCCTCTGCTGGCCGCTCTACTAGCACTGCAGGCAGGAGGAGGAGGAGGAGGAGGAGAAAGTCCCTCCTCAGCCACCCAGCCCAGCCAGTGGGGATTTGTTTTACAAAGCACATTTGTTTTACAAGGCAGAATCCCAGATAAATTTTGATTCATTTTACGATACATTCATCTTATAGGACATTCGCCTTGCAAGGTACCACTGTATATAGTTTTTGCTGTGTGTGTTCTTCGATGCATCATCAGGTGTGGTTTCTGACTGAAGCTTTTCCCACACTCCAAGCACTGATATGGTTTCTCTCCTGTATGGGTTCTTTGGTGCACAGTCAGGTTTGAGTTCTGACTGAAACCTTTCCCACATTCCAAGCATTTATATGGCATCTCACCTGTGTGGGTCATTTTATGCTGAGTGAGGTGCGTACTCTTACTGAAACATTTATTGCACTTCATGCATTGATATGGTTTTTCTCCTGTGTGGGATCTTTGATGCACAGTCAGGTTTGAGTTTTGACTGAAACTTTTCCCACATTCCAAGCATTTATATGGTTTCTCCCCAGTGTGGGTTCTTTGATGTATAAGCAGGATTGAACTTCCACTAAAGCTGTTTCCACATTCCAAGCATTGATATGGTTTTTCTCTTGTGTGGGTCTTTTGATGCTTATTCAGGTCTGAGATGTGACTGAAGCTCTTTCCACACTCCAAGCATTTATATGGTTTCTCCCCAGTGTGGGTTCTTTGATGTTTAGTTAGCAATCCATATTCATGGAAGCTCTTTCCACATTCCAAACATTTATGTGGTTTGCCCCCAGTGTGGGTCCTTTTATGTACATTCAGGTGTGAATTCTGATTGAAGCTTTTTCCACACACTGAGCACTTATATGGCAACTCACCTGTGTGGGTTCTTTGATGTATAGAGAGGATTGAGCTTCCACTAAAGCTCTTTCCACACTCCGAGCACTGATATGGTTTCTCCCCTGTGTGGGTTCTTTGATGTTTATTCAGATTTGAGCTGATACTGAAGCCCTTTCCACACTCCAAGCATTTATGTGGTTTCTCCCCAGTGTGGGTTCTTTTATGTACATTCAGTTGTGAACTCTGATTGAAGCTTTTCCCACACACCAAGCACTTATACGGTTTTTCTCCTGTGTGGGATCTTTGATGCACAGTCAGGTTTGAGTTCTGACTGAAACTTTTCCCACATTCCAAGCATTTATATGGCATCTCACCTGAGTGGGTCCTTTTATGCAGAGTGAGGTGCGCACTCTTAGTGAAGCATTTATTGCACTCCACGCATTGATATGGTTTCTCTCCTGTGTGGATTCTTTGATGCTGAGTGAGGTGTTCGCTCTGAGTGAAGCTTTTGCTGCACACCATGCACTGATATGGTTTCTCCCCAGTGTGGGTTCTTTGATGCAAAGTCAGGCTAGAGCTGTGTCTGAAGCTCTTTCCACACTCCGAGCATTGATATGGTTTCTCCCCTGTGTGGGTTCTTTGATGCACAGTCAGGCTTGAGTTGTCTCTGAAGCTCTTTCCACACTCCAAACATTTACATGGTTTCTCCCCTGTGTAGGTTCTTTGACATGTTCTGAGTTTTGATGCATTGCTTAAGGTCTTTACATGCTGATGGTGTTTTTCACTTTTCTTACAAATACCTTTTTCAGGATTAATTGGGATGACACTGACATTTCCATCCTGATGAGCATCTTGACTTATTCCTTCTACATCCCACGTGGTTTTGTCTGCTACACCACTGCATGGTTTCAGCTCTTGTGGCTCCCTCTGATCCTCACTGTCGTGGCCTTTGCCTCCTAGAAAAGAGAGAGGACCTGGATCAGCAACAGAGAGGTGGATCTTCTAAAATACACTCCAAGGCATGCATTTTCAGAAGCAAAGCCCACTGAATTCCTCAGCAGGGACTTTCAGGAATGTATGCCTACATTTGCATTGGTTGAATAAGGGTGACAGCCAATCTGGCACAGCATGAGCTAACAATTTTGCTGTCTGAGTGGCATTTTTGGAGAAGGACAGAGTATACATTATGCTGGCACAGGAGTTGACCTGCTGTCATAACTGAATCCAGGGAATGATGATCATCCATGTTACAAGACTGAAGAGCCAGTGTTGTCCAAAGATATCTCTATGGTCATGGGTCAGCATGACTAAGGGCACAATCCAGAGCAAGTTCAGCCTGCTCTGCCCTAACTGCTCTCTCCTAACTATTCTGTATCCAGAGCAGAAAGTTATGCTGCATCCAGAGAGTCAGGAAGCCTGGGCTGCCCTAACTGCTCCAGAGCATGCTAAGTCAGTGACAGCTGGGGAGGGCTTGCTCCTGAGTAGACCCCCCTCAGATCACACTGAACAAGGTACAACTGTGGTGCCTACAGTGGTGACATGACTCTGCGCATCACCCGGTGTGGAAGTCTGTGCGTCACCCCTGGGATGTGCGCACCCCCCAACCTGGACTGCGCAGTCACCAAAGTTGGCGCCTGCGCAGTTGTTTCTGAAGCCAACTGGCTTCAGAAAGAATACTGCACAGGCATCATCTCTGACTCCATTTCTGTTCCATTTCTGAAGCCTTTCTACTTCAGAGGAGACTGTGCAGGCGTCAGAGTTGGTGCCTGTGCAGTACTCTTTCTGAAGCCATTCAGCTGCCACTCCGCCTCCTGAGTGAGGCCGAATGGCCGTGCAGAGGCGCGGACTTCCTCCGCTGTAAGGAAGACTCTTCTGAAGCTGTTCGGCATGCTCAGTGTGTTTCTGTGCAGTGTACCTCAGCTGGCCATTTGGGCCAGCTCCGAGGACGAGTGGCAGCTTCTGGCTGCTGCTCCGCCTTGGAGCAGACCTGAATGGGCACGCTGACGCCCGGGGCCTGCCAAAGGACTGTCAAACTCCTCCGGTACATCATCCCATACAGAGCGCATCACCCAATGCAGCCCACACCAGCTGCACCAGTCTGGTGACGCCACTGGGTGCCTGCCTTATAAGGTGTCCCTGATGAGAGGCCAGTACATTCTACAGTGAATACAAGGGGCTTCTTGGAGTGGCCTGCTGTATCCTGAGGTTTGTGGGCAGCCGTAGTTTGTTCCATATCCTGAGGTTGAGAGGCAGGGGTTGCAGCTAGGCTGGCCAAGAACTCAGATTTTTGGTCAACACTGCCATTCTTACTTGGGCCTTATCATGGATCCCAATGGGTCTACTCATTACTATACCGGCTCCTGAGGTGGTATGTCTCTGAGAGGCTGGAAGAGGGCATTTCTGCCTTGGAAACAGGCTCTGGATACAGCTCTGCCCTAGGCAATGCTAAACATGCCCTCAGCATGCCTCTCCTGAGCTGCCTAGGCTGCCCCAGTTAGGGCAGAGCAGGTCCACCTCTCTTAGGGCACCCTATCTTGCCTTGCTCTGCCCTAAGCCTTTTCCAGAGTAACTGTGGTGGGACATCTTGCAGTTGCTCCACCCTAGTGATAGATAGGGCAACCCAAGGCCTCTTATGTGGACAGATTAGTTGCTCTGGATTGTGCTGCAAATGTGAAAGGTGCATGGAATACTGTTACCTTCCCACAAAATGGTACCAAATTTATTTACTTGCATTGACATGCTTTTGAAGTGCTAGGTTGGTGGATCTGGGCAAGAGATGGGAGCTAACTCTATCTTGCAATATTTGGGTCTCAAACCACCAACTCACCGACCATCAGGTCAACAAACACACCATCTTTAACCACTAAACCATCGCAGCCCTAGGAGGTGGGAATGGCTGAATTTATAAAGCCGATATTTTCAAGCCTTCAGCCTGGCACCCCCTTCTTAGAATGAGAATATGTCCAGGACCCCTCAAATGATGTCATCACCCTGGAAGTGAAGTTACATCCAACAGTGACTTCACTATGATGCCAGAGTTCATCCATGTCTACTCAGAATTAAGTCCCATTGTGTTAGATGAGAACTGCTCCCAGGAAAGCATGGATTTCACTCTAGAGCTCTGGTGGTGCCCAGTTCCAGATTATAAAATGGAGGCACCCGGCTTTTCATGACCTCCTGCAATGAAGTTGTGACATCTCCGAGAGGGCTCAGAACCCCACTATTAGAAGCACTGTCCTAGTCTGAGAACCACTGTGCTTAGAACCAAAGGAGAACCACTGTGCTTGGTCTGGAAGAGGGGATGACCCCAACCTAGCTCTGATGAGAAACAGGGGGCCGAAGGAGGGATATACTATGAGGTGACACCTGAATGGACAGCACAAAGCCCTAAGAATTGCAAATTCTTTCTATGGCTAAACAAATTCCCAAAGCACAGGATCCTCAAGACAGCTGAGCACTTACCTGCTGATGGGTCCCCTTCCTTGGAGTCCAGGGCAAAGGAAGTGTCCCCTCCTTCCAGAAAGGAGAGCTCGGCTTGGAGAAATTCTGCAGAGGAAACAAGGAATTGTGAGTTGTGCCCAAAGCAGGTCTTGGCATAACACACACTCCTGCAGCAGAGCAAAAGGAAACCAACTCACTCTGAAATGCGAGTATTCAACAGAAATTCATACCTGACTCTATGAACTTGGCTCTTGTGAATAGAAGTAAACTGTGGTGAAAAGCCAGTGAGAAGGAAGGGAAATTCCATCCATGGCCTGCTGAATATTTTCAAGGGACTGCTGGGTTTGTCAGGGACAAAGTGATCCTCTAATTCTTACCCTGCCACTTTTGAAGCAGAGATGCTTCTGCCCACTGAAGTGGATCTCCAGAGGAAAAAGCCTTTCAAGGGTCCCCTTCTCAAGGATTCTGTGATGGAGACCCTTCACCACAGCAGAAATGCCTTTCCTTTCTGGGGTGACCTGGCCTTGGCCAGGAGGAGTCACATAGCACTGCCACTCTAATCCTCCACCTGCAAGCCACGACAGCAGCTTGGCTGAGCAACAAATTCAAATGCTGGGGTGATCTGAGTGACTCATGTTCTGGCCCTCCGTTATCCTCCTTGTTTCAACTTTCGCTCAAGTCCCCTATTCTATCCAGTCTCAAGTGTAGGAGGTAGTTGAGCAAATAGATGTTACAACCCTGCCAATCTGGATGATGGTCTCAGTTGGCCTCATGATGGACCAGTGCCTGTTATTCTCCCTCCTGTTATGTGGGTCTCAAAGGCACAGGATACCAGCAGCATTCCAACCACATCACTGCATGCAAGAGGGAGGCAGAGGAGGCATTTACTAAGCATTCCCCTGTGCATCACTGCAGAGATCAAAGGGGTCAGGCCTTACCTAGGAAAGCCACGTTCTCCTGATTCTCCAGCATCACTTCTGCATGCAGGGCCTTCTGTCTCAGGTCCAGCAGAGCCCACTCCTCCTTGGTGAAATGCACAGCTACATCCTCAAATGATACAAGACCCTGAAGGATGAAAGCCACAAATCACCCTCACTCAAGACACCGGTTGTAAGTACCTGCAGAAGGAATATCACAGTACCAAGGTCCAGTACAAAGAAGGAGGCCCCTAGGGCTGAGGTTCCCTGTAGGATTCCCTGCTCCCTACCTGAACAGACATTGCACCACCTGCTTCTTCTCCAGCCCACTGATGTGACAATCCAGAACAGGATACAGACACCACTCCTCTGGCTGTGGGAGAGAAAGAAAGGGAAAGACATCATTCCTCCAGTTCCGGGAACAATTAATGTCCTAGTCCGTATCCTCCATTCTTACAGGATCCGATGCCAGCTGACAGTGTTCAAGGAGACAACATCAAGTCCTTCACGCAACACATCATTACTGCACAGGACAGGCTTCCACGTGTGCGGGAAGTCCCACCACCTTGGCTGATGCTGCAGTGGAATGAGGGATGTACAGAGGACAGTGAGCATTAGCAGTACATGAATATCCATGCTCAGAGGCAGGATTTTGGGGCGGGGGGAAAACAGTGGGGAGATCTACTGCCCCTGCATCCAGCTTCTGCCCCATTGGGATAGTGTAGTGGTTTTGCATTTTTCCTCCAGAAAGAGCAGACATCTTCCATCCCTTCAACCCTGAACCACCCTGCTCTCCCCCTTTTGTCCCCAAACCCCTCCAGCCCCCATCCAGATCCCCCACCCCTCCTGTCCCCCACCTGTCCTTTCTAGGAGGTGGGGAAGAAACAGTGGGGAGATCTACTCCCTCTGCATCCAGCTTCTTCCCCGTTGGCATAATGTAAGTCCAGTTCCCATCCAGATCCCCCACCCCTCCTGTCCACCTCCAGTCCCACCACATCTCCTATCCTGTTCCTCTTCCCTCCACCCCTCCTGTCCCCCATCTGTCCCTCTCCTTTCCCCCACCCTCCTCTCCCCCTCTTGTCCCCAGGCCCCTCCAGATCCCCTTCTCATCCCCTACCACTCCTGTCCCCCCACCCTTCTTGCCCCCCTCCAGACCCCCAGATACATCAAACCAGAAGGGAGGAGCAGCCTGAGATCAAAAGCAGACCCACATGCAGCATACAAGGGGGGGTTGCCAGAGTCAGCCTTCTCAGCCCCTTCCCTCCGCTCTGCCCTACCTGGCCCTGAGCCTGGCTTTCCCTCCCCACCTGGGGGCTCCCCTGCCTCCTCTTCCTCCCCCCAGGCACTGGGAGCCCCTCACCTCCAGTGGAGTCTGCACTCACCAGAGAGGCTGCAGACTGGGGGAGAATAGAAAAGGGAAAGAGCAGAGAGGAAATGGCCCCCCCTCCTCCCCCTCCTGGCTCCTTTTAACCCCCTCAGTGCCAACCAGCCAGGCAGAGGACCAGCTCCCCCCAAGTCTCCCCCCAAGCCTGCCATGTCCCCTTTAGAAACCCCTCCAGGGCTGAGCCAAGAGGTGGCATAGCTGGAGGGGGCAAAGCACCAGGGTGAGTGGGGCCCTCTCCTCCCCTTGGGAGCAGGAGGACCAGATCTCACCACCAAAGAAGAGGACAAAATGTAGGACACCAAAAAATGGAGGACACAACCAAAGAAAAACACTCATAAAACTAAAAACACTCATATATATTACTTTCATCTAGTTCATTTAAATACTATAGTGGAATATAGAATAGAATCCTAGAGTTGGAAGGGACACCAGTAGGTCATCTAGTCAGGAATTTTTTTCAAATTTAGGGGTCAGGATCCCCTTGGGAGTCACAACCTCCTTCCAGGGGGTTGTGAAAAACTGGGCACCCCCATCTTGGAAATTGGCATACTGGTATCTGGCACCGCCGTCTCAGAATGGGGCATTCAGGCTCCTTTTTCAGGCGTAAATCTTATTGAACACAATGGGACTTACTTCCAAATAGACATGGAGGAGCAGTGGCACCAAACTAATGTCACTTTTAGTTGGATGTCACTTTGGCCATGACATCCCATAAAGCCAGGAAGCACATAAAATGCACAAAGGTAGACATTTTCCCTTGTGCCAACCCCAGTAGAAGGGGATGCCCACTAAAACTGGCCTACAGGAGACTCAGAATTTACAAAAATATTTTAGCCAGCTTATCATTAATCATGTGGAACTCCTTGCCACAGGATATTGCTTTGGCATCTGGAGTGGGGCCCAATCCTTTCCAGTACTGATGCAACCACAATTCACCCCTCTTGATAAGAGAACCAACAGACCTCCATGCAGTGGCATAGCCAGGGGTGTGCAGGGGATGCACTTGCACCCGGGTACAAGCTTTAAGGGGGCTACAAGTTGACCTTGACACTAGTGATTAAAATTGTGAAAAATGTGCCTTTACTTGTGAGTAGGCCAACATGCCTCAGATCAGACTAAGAGGAAGCAGGTCTTGATTCAATGAATGCAGCCCCACCATTCACCGCAGAAGGAAGTCCCTGCTCCAGGCTCCCTGCATTGAACTCTATGGAAAGTGGAAGTAAACTGCACAGCCTAAACTTAAGGAAGCAACCATGCCTGGCCTCCAGTTCAGCTCAGACTTAGAGGAATGCACGTCCTCCAATCCTGCAACCCTAAAGACACTTTATGTCCCCCCAATCCTGCAACCACAGGTGGGCCCAAGCCGGTTCAGTAGCGGCGGGGTGCCCACAAAACCCAGTGTACCGGTTCGGTACGCTGGGAGGAGACGCAATGTGCGTGTACCAACCTCCTTCTGGAGGAGACCACAGCGTATGCACCGACCTCGCAGTGCGCATGTGCCGGGGGTTGACACATGCGCAGTGCATGGGGTTGGAGGTCCGCCCCTAGCCCCGCCCCCACCCCGGCTGACCCCCGGTCCGCCCCTAGCCCCGCCCCCACCCCCGGCCCTGACCTTCCGGCGAACCGGTTGTTGGGTGAGGTGGGGCCCACCATTGCCTGCAACCCTAAAGACACACTAGGAGTAAGACCTATTGAACACAATGGGGCTTACTTTTGAGTAGACATGGTTAGGATTGTGTTCCAAATTGGGTCAGTCTGAGTCAACCCTGAATCTGACCTCTGAAGGCAGGTGTGTGTCCCCTTCCTAGACTCCAAAAAGTGATGTATTCTTCATTTTGGGGGGTGCAGCTGAGAACATATTTCATTCCCTCTGGGGCAGCACTCCTTTGCCCAGCATCAGAAAAACCATGGGTTGCCCCAGCTCAAGTACATAGAATCAGGGAAACATTTCTCCCCGGCTTTCTCAGAATTAAGTCACTTGTGGCACTGACCTCAGGCACCCTGCACTGGATAGGATAGCATTGAACAGGATAGCATTTTTCCCATAAAAAGGAAAGAAAAACCCAGAAAATGAACCGGTTACATATGCAGAGAATCCTCATAATTTCTCCTTTCAACCCATGAATAAAATGGGCAAGGAATGTTTGGGATAAATTTATGAACAAAGGCGGTTTCTGCTTCCAGTGCCTGGTGTCTTTTGAGGAGGTAGTTGTGTGCTCCTCGAGTAGGAGGAGTAGGAAAGTGCTAACCTAGATCCCACTTGAAAGGCTCGGGACAGTGAAGTTATGCTGGAAGAGTCTGGATCATGGCCTCCCTGAATGTTCATCCAAGAAAATTCTGGGTGAAATTGTTCATCATACCAAACTGGTATCCACATATTATATATTGGCACATAAAACTGGTGCTTTTGTTACCTGGCGGTAAGACTTAGGGTGCAATCCAGAGTAACTATGGGGAGTCCTTGCTCCAGTGTAAGAACAATTTACTGTGGATTGCAATATGAATTTCCCAAAGGTTTTCACTAGGTGGTGCAGTAACTACGGGTGCACGTAATGTCTCTTACGTGCTCCCGTAGTTACTCTGGATTGTAGGATTATACAGGCTTCCTTCAATACCCACAAGGGACACATTCCTAGCCACACAGACTGAAGACCTATTGCTGTCCCCACACCTTCTCATGCACCCACTACTGCACAGGAAGGCTTGTATATCTTGCTTTGGTCAGATGTTATAAGCTTCCTGTTAATGTTTGCTGAGCCCCTCTATCTTTAGGCTTCCTGCTTGCTACTATTCTATAAGCTTTCTCTTTATAGAATTGAGTTAAAGATACAGGATCCAATTGTAAAGGATGCAAACAAAAGTAAAGGATATGGATGATTGCAGGGAAACGTGTATAAGTGGATCCACAGATCCTGGATACTAAGGGATGGTTGTATTGGCATTTATACAAGCATGACATAGATATCCGTTAAAACGGGGACCCACATTCAAACCCAGGGGTCAAACTCACTCAAGCCCATGACAAACACCCTCCATCTGGCTCACAGATTATCCCTGTAATACTCCGGAGTCAAAGGGTGGTTATGAATTTGTTTGAAGATCATCCCCTCTGTGTGTAAGAAAGTGTTTATGAGCTGATTTGAATTCACTCAAATAATATATTCATTTATGTAAATTTATTGAAATGTCCAAACAAATCTCCGTGGACTGCAAAGAGTGGAAATCCACTGTCAGTGAGTTGTGGAACCCACCAGCATGTATAGCAATACACTGGCTGTGAAGGTAACCAACTCTGGCTTTAAGTGAAGGGCTTAAGTGAAGTAAGTGAAATGAAATTTAATCAAATTTGAAACGTAAATTCCTTTTTTTTCAGTCCTTGACCCAATGTCAGAGGGTTACAAAAGGTGGACGACCCCATGGCTGGCATGACCTTCAGTCCAGGCAAGGACACTAAGCAGCAGCAGCGGGTAAGCGGTTGCAAGAAATATTTAGAAAGAAGGTTCAGCAACAGAGGAATCCATACAGTCGTACAGTCATAGGTTATGCAGTCAAATCATTATACAGACTGATGTAAGTCACTCAGTCACCCTGAGTCGCTCAGATCTGGCCATGGTGACCCGTGACCTCGTGACATCAAGACTGTACTATTGCAACACGCTCTAGGTGGGGCTGCCTCTGAAGACGGTCTGGAAACTCCAACTAGTCCAGAATGTGGTGGCTCATGTGGTTGCTGTCAGGCCACTGCTTCAACGGCTACACTGGCTGCCCATTTGTTTCTGGGCTGTATTCAAAGAGCTCATCCTGATCTTTAAAGCCCTAAATGGTTCTGGTTCAGGGTATTTGAGGGACCACCTTCTTTCTGTACAATCCAACTCGTCACCTACAGTCACCCTACTAACTGTGCCACCACCAAAGGAGGTGAGAGTTGTGTTGGGCAGGAATAGGGCCTTCTCTGTGGTGGCACCCTGGCTTTGGAACTCCCTCCCCCTGGAACTTAGCAAAGCACCCTCCATACAGAGCCTCAGGTGGCGCCTAAAAACTTTATATTTAAAAACAATAGCTTTTGACTGAGGTGGAAGTTAGGTATTGTTTTATTGTTTTTAATTTAGGTATGCTTTTAATTGTTTTTTATTGAATGTTTTTAATATGTTTTACTCGTTAGAAGCCTTGAGTCAGCAACAGCCCAAGAAAGGTGGGGTACAAATTTATGAAATAAATAAATAATAATAAGCTCCCGCTGTCCATGGGAAAAGCACCCCAACTGGTATGCTGGACCAGCTCCTTTTCATGGTTCTCCTGGCCTATTCAAGCCAATCACATCCCAGGTGACTCACAATTTTGTGACAATTTTGTGGTTTCTCCCGTGTGAGTTCTTTGATGTGTAGTGGACTCTCCCTCACTGGGGATCTTCAAGCAGAGGCTGGATGAGCACCTGTTGGAGATGCTCTAGGGCGAATTCCTGCTGCAGGCAGGGGGTTGGACTAGATGACCTACTAGGTCCCTTCCAACTCTAGGATTCTATGATTCTATGATAGTCAGACTGGAGCTCACACTGAAACTCTTTCCACACGCCAAACATTTGTAGGGTTTCTCTCCCATATGGGTTCTTAGATGCAAAGTCAAGTGTGTGCTGACAGTGAAGCTTTTTCACACTCCAGGTATTCATATGGCTTTCCCCCTGTATGGATTGTTTGGAAACTCTTTCCGTAGTTCAAGTATGCATATGGTTTTTTATCTGTGTGGGTCCTTTGATGCTGAGTGAGGTGCTGGCTCTGACTGAAGCTCTTTCCACACTCCAAGCATTGATGTGGTTTCTCCCCTGTGTGGGTCCTTTCATGCCTTGTCAGGTCTGATTTCTGACGGAAGCTCTTCCCACACTCCAAGCATCGATACGGTTTCTCTCCTGTGTGGGTTCTTTGATGTTTAGCGAGGCTTCCACCATCACTGAAGCACTTGTCACATTTGAAGCATTTATACGGTCTTTCCCCTTTGTGGGTTCTTTGATGTGAAGTCAGATGTCCGTTTTGGGCAAAGCTCTTTCCACACTCCAAACACTTATATGGTTTCTCCCCTGTGTGAGTTCTTTGATGTTTGCTGAGACAGTTTTTCTGATTGAAGCTCTTTCCACACTCCAAGCACTTATATGGTTTCTCCCCTATGTGAGTTCTTTGATGTTTGGTGAGACCGTCTTTCTGACTGAAGCTCTTTCCACACTTCAAGCACTTATATGGCTTCTCCACTGAGTGGGTCTTTTCATGCTTTGTCAGGTCTGATCTCTGACTGAAACACCTTCCACACTCCAAGCATTTATATGGTTTCTCCCCAGTGTGGGTTCTTAGATGCAAAGTCAGGTGTGAGCTCATAGTGAAGCTCTTTCCACACTCCAAGCAGTTATATGGTTTCTCCCCTGTGTGGATCCTTTGATGCACAGTCAGGTTGCTTTTGTCACTGAAGTTCTTGCCACAGTCCAAGCACTGATATGGTTTCTCCCCCGTGTGGGTTCTTTCATGCTTCGTCAGGTCTGATTTCTTACTGAAACACTTTCCACACCCTAAGCATGGATATGGTTTCTCCCCTGTGTGGGTTCTTTGATGAGAAGTCAGATGTCCATTTTGAGTAAAGCTCTTTCCACACTCCAAGCATTTGTGTGGTTTCTCCCCAGTGTGGGTTCTTTGATGTTTGGCGAGACATTCTTTCTGACTGAAGCTCTTTCCACACTCCAAGCATTTATAGGGTTTCTCCCCTGTGTGGATTCTTTGATGCACAGTCAGGTTGCCTTTGTCACTGAAGCTCTTGCCACAGTCCAAGCACTGATATGGTTTCTCCCCTGTATGGGTTCTTTCATGCTTTGTAAGGTCTGATTTCTTACTGAAACACTTTCCACACACCAAGCATGGATATGGTTTCTCCCCCGTGTGGGTTCTTTCATGCTTCGTCAGGTCTGATTTCTGACTGAAACACTTTCCACACTCTGAGCATTTATGTGGTTTCTCCCCTGTGTGGGTTCTTTGATGCACAGTCAGTGTTGAGTTTCGTCTGAAGCTCTTTCCGCACGTTGAGCATTTATGTGGTTTCTCCCCTGTGTGGGTTCTTAGACCTGTTTCTAGTTTTGATTTATTGCTTAAGTTCTTTGCCTGATGATAGAGTTTTTCATTTTTCTTACCTTTTTCTGGCTCAGCTGGGATGATATTGACATTTCCATCCCGATGAGTATCTTGGTTTTTTCTTTGTATCTCAGTTTCGTTCCTCTCCTGATTCTCTGCTCTGTGGATCTCTTCATGGGAAGTTGGGTCTGTATTTGTACTGAAGCTCCTTCTCCACTGAGAGCATTCAAATGATTCATTCTCTATGTAGATCTTCCTGCTTTTATTAATGTTGGATTTATAACCACTGGTTTCCCCATGCAATGGACACGTCTTCCTTTTCTCTTGTTCCTGACATTCCTGTTGGGCTGCAATTTCCTGGTGGTCCTTATCCTGACAAGGAACAGAAGTAGATCTTGGGGCAGGTGCTGGGCTTCCCCCCTGCTTCTCTGACCTGTCTTGGTCTCTGAATGTTATTCCTTCTACATCCCACATGGTTGTGTCTGCTACGCCACTGCTTGGTGACAGCTCTTGTGGCTCCCTCTGATCTTCACGGTCATGTCCTTTGCCTCCTAGAAAAGAGAGAGGACCTGGATCAGCAACGGAGAAGTGGACCTTCTAAAACACACCCCAAGGCATGCCCTCTTGATTCTGTTACCCATGAGGTTTCATCATTACAAAATCAATCTGTTATTATTGTCGTATAAGAATATAATGTATGATCAAGGATGTGTTCTTCCCATAAGCCTCAGTATATAGGCCAAACTGAAGGCATAGTCAAGTGCGCCTTTTCTGACCCTTATCTTTGCGCCCCTACATTGTAGCCCCTACATTGTCTGATTTGATGGGAGGGAGCAGGAAAAAGGGAGGGTAAAAAAGAAAGCAGGTTTTAAAAAGATAGCATATTACCCATCCAGCGAGCGCACCCTTCCATTGGTCTGGCCAACTTTGGAGAGAGAGAGAGAGAGAGAGAGAGCACTCCTCGAGGGAGGCAGATTCTCTCTTGGTGAGGAACCAACTCCAGACACATTTTGAGTCAAAAAGTACTCTATTTATACATATTTTGGCAACTTGTCTATATGACCGGTTTTTTTGGGGGGGGGGTTAATCCTCTGAATGTTTACTGGGCTACCCAGAAAGGAAACAAACAATTTACATTGATAGTAGGACCAGATAGGAATTTGCATTGATTGCTGTTTGAGTATTGACTGAGGAGCCAGTGTGGTCCAAAGATATCCCTATGGTCATAGACCAGCATGACATACAGTAGTGCCTCACTTAAAGAGCTTAATTCGTTCCGGAGGCATGCTCTTTAAGTGAAACGCTCTTTAAGTGAAGCAGATTTTTCCATAGGAAATAATGGAAATTAAGACGATTGGTTCCACAACCCCCAAAATATTCATATAAAAATATTAACTGGATGTTAAAGCAATGACAGAACACTGGAATTGAATTCAAAACATTCAATGTACATGATCCTATGAAGTCTACTTAGGCTGGAATCCAAAAGTCACTTTTCTGGGAGTAAGTGCCATTTAACACAATAGGGCTTACTTCTGGGTAGACATGGTTAAGAGGCTGCAATCAAAGACGCTTTTCTGGGAGTAAGCCCCATTTAACACAATGGGGCTTACTTCTGAGTAGACGTAGTTAGGAAACTGCAATCAAAGACACTTTCCTGGGAGGCTTATCCGGGCTTCTACTGGAGGTTCAAGGTGATCAGTGGGGGCACTTGGGGGCAGTTAGGGGCAGCTGCCTCTGGCACCCCCAGGCAACTACCCCAAAGTTGGGGGCAGTTAGAGGCAGCAGTGCTGACCGGCAGCCCTTTTAATGATCCTCCATGCGGAGCACCAGGGCTGCATAGCATGTGTGCCCAGAGCGCACTTGCTTGTTAAGTGAAGCAGAACTTGTTATGTGAAACAAGATTTCTTGAAAATTTTTGCTTGTTACGTGAAACGCTTGTTAAGCGAGGTACGACTGTACTTTCAAACTGCTAGGTTGGTGGGTTTGGACAAGAGATGGGAGCTAACTCTGTCCCACAATATTTGGGTCTCAAACCACCAGGGTGACTGGATGCCAAAACCCCGTTCCCCAAAATTCCTATCCTCCAAGCCAAAATTCCTACCCAGTTAAAAAAAGTGTAGGATAAATGTAGGACATGTTAAAGTATAGCTAAAAATACTCACACTGCATTCCTGTACTTAAATTTTGCACAACTCTCATTGCAGTAGACCAGACACCAACCAAAAAGGCACATGTTTAAGTGATCCCAGCAGCCAGACTTTCTTAGGCAGGCATGCAGAGGCTTGGTCTTTCCGGCTCCTTTCCTTTGCCCCCTTACACAGTATACCATATATACTTGAGTATAAGCCGATCCGAGTATAAGCCGAGGCACCTAATTTTACCACAAAACTGGGAAAACTTATTGACTCGAGTATAAGCTGAGGATGCGAAATGCAGCAGCTACTGGTCCATTTCAAAATACCGTGAAAATAGAGACCAATAAAATAACATTTACTGAGGCATCAGTAGGTTAAAGGTTTTTGAATATTTATTTCAAAGAAAAACAGTGCTTTAAAACAGTATTTTACAATTATTTATTTTCAAGAAAAATAGTAAACTAGCTCTGTAAGTAGAATAGAGTCAGCCAAAACCATATGGTATCAACAGTACTTTAAAACAGTACTTTACAATAATTTATTTTCAAGAAAAACAGTAAACTAGCTCTGTAAGCAGAATAGAGTCAGCCAAAACCATATGGTATCAACAGTACTTTAAAACAGTACTTTAAAAGTAGAAAAACCTTAGCTTGATCAGTAGAACACAAGAGTTAAAATCTTTCAAAACTGGATTCCTCCTCCTCATCTGTATGTCCAACCAGAACTTCAGCTTCAGCAGCTGTGACGTTATCAGCATAGACATCGTCATCATCACTGAGTTCGCAGTCATCACCATCGCCGCTGTCGTCCTCATACAAAGCGCTGTCTTCACTGCCATCCATTGCATTACTAATGCCACATTTCTTGAAGGCGCGTCGCACCATGTCCTCTGGAATATCTTCCCATGCATCACCAACCCACTTTGCTATCAGTTCCATGTCGGGCTTCATCAGATTTCCAACTTTTGTCGGTCGGGCTTGACCAGATGACATCCATTCACGCCACATCTTTCGCACACGGTCTTGGAAAGGTTTATTTAAACACACGTCAAGGGGCTGCAACACAGATGTAAGCCCACCCGGAATAACGGCCAAAGTAACTTGAGAAGACTTTGCTAATTTTTTAATGTCATCAGATGTGTGGGTTCTGAACATATCCCACACTAGCAACGATGGTTTTTTCTTTAAGGCAGCTCCTGGCCGTCCGTTCCAAATTTCTTCCAGCCATTTTTTGGTTCCGTCTTCATCCATCCAGCCTTTAATATGTGCGCGCACTGTAATGCGTGGTGGGAATTTGGCCTTTTTAGGCAAGATCGTTCTTTTAAAAATAACGACAGGCCTCAGCTTCGTTCCATTAGCCAAACATGATAGAACGACCGTGAAATAGTTCTTTTCATTTCCGGTGGTTCTGAGTAAATTAGTTTTTTCTCCCAAACTTGCCACAGTTCTGTTGCTTGGAAGATCAAAGGTCATAGGTATCTCGTCCATATTCCCAATATCTCCCAGGTCATAGTTATGGATCCTTCTTTGTTTGATGACGAATGAATTGAACGATAGAACTTTTTCATCCAGGTCTTTTGGCAACTTCTGTGAAATCTTTATTCTTTGCCGCTGACATAGGTCATACCTATTCATGAAGCGGTTACACCATCCTGCTGACGCTACAAAATTTTCAATGCCTGGTGCTTTTAGTTTGCCGTCTTTAGCCAATTGAAGGGCTCGTAAGCGAATTTCCATGCGTGTTACGCCATAACCATTTTGACGACACTCCATAACCCATTTACGCAATTCAGTCTCTAGAGCCCCATATGAAGTTGTTGGACCACGTTGAGCTTTTTTTGCCTTTGAAATCTTTTCCAAGTCTGCTTTCATTTTCCGCCACTCCCTCACTTGTTTTTCATGCACACAAAATTCCCTACTTGCAATACTGTTATTGCTTTGTTCTGCTCTTGCCACAACCTTAAGTTTGAAACCAGCTTCGTATGACCTGCGTTTCTGTTTTGGTCCAGGATTTGAAGGACTAGGAGCCACATCTAACAGGATAAAAGAAAAGACTTTGAATGAGTGAGTGAGTAGGGAAGGGAGGCAGGTGAGTGAGTGGGGCAGGGTTCAGGATCAGGCAGAAGTGGTAAGTGGGCCTTCTTTTAGGTAAGTGGGCCTTCTTTTTGGGGTAGGGTGCACTTGCAGAATCAGGGCTGCATACCTGGCATGCCTACCCAGAAGTAAGGCCCACTCCAGCCAATGGGGTTACTCCCAGCAAAGTGTGCTTGCTTTGCAGAAACAGGGCTGCATCCCTGGCATGCCTACTCAGAAGTAAGGCCCACTCCAGCCAATGGGGCTTACTCCCAGCAAAGTGTGCTTGCTTTGCAGAATCAGGGCTGTATCCCTGGCATGCCTACTCAGAAGTAAGGCCCACTCCAGTCAGGAATACAGCCTCAGGGCCCAATCCTGGTCATGTCTACAAAGAAGTACTGTACTGCTACCTGAGGCTGAGGAGGGACCTGGCTGTGGTGGGGTGTCCAAGGATGGCTCCATTTCTGAGTGAGTGGTGAATGAGTGCAAGGCGAGGTGTCCAGCCGGTGTGTCCGCAGTGGAAGGTGCAAGGAAGTGGAAGGTAGGCAGTGGAAGGTGCAACGTAGGCTGCGTAGGGCATGTGCCTCCCCCTCAAGCCAGCAGCATCAGAACCACCACCCCCTGCATCAGGAGCAGGACCACCATCCCCTGCAACCAGGGATGCTGAATCTCCTCTCTCAGATCTCCTCTCTCTCCGCTGCCTGAAGCAGCTCATGGCCTTATCCATGGCATGTCTACTCTGAAGTAAGTCCCACTCCAGCCAATAGGGCTGGCATCAGGAGGAGCACCACCATCCCATGCAACGAGGAGGATCTTGCTGCAACGAGGAGGATCGAGGAGCAGCAAGAAGCCAGCTGAACTGGCATCAAGAGCAGGACCACCATCCCCTGCAACCAGGAATGCTGAAGGAGGGAGCGGGGGATCGTGCCCGCCACCACCTCCTCCTCTTCGCCTCTTGAAGTGGCAGTAGCAGCAGAAGCAGGAGCAGGAGAGCTCCAGGTGCGCACTGGTATTCTCGCCTGCCACCCCTTGCCTCCTCCTCACCGCCTGGAGCGGCAGGAAGTTGGAGCAGCCAGCGGCAGCAGCACTAGCAGCACCAGGAGAGGTAGTTTTTTTCTTAGAGATTTTCCTGACCTGAGTATATGCCAAGGAGGCTTTTTGGGCTCATTTTTTGAGCTCAAAAAACTTGGCTTATACTCGAGTATATATGGTAAGCTCCATCTAGATATATAAAACTGAAAGGTCACTCACTGACTCACTTACCCAACAATCCAGAGTAACTATGTGAGCATGTAAGAGACATTACGTGCATCCGTAGTTACTGCACCACCTAGTGAAAACCTATGGGAAATTCATATTGCAATCCAGAGTAAATTGTTCTTACACCAGAGCAAAGACTCCCCGTAGTTACTCTGGATTTCACCCATACTGACTCACACACTGACTCATCAATGCCCAGCCAAAACCACTGGGCTAGAAGCATGAAATTTGGCAAGGGTGTTCCTTCCATGATGGAGGCACCCACTAAGAACCAGTTTTTGGAAATTCTAACCAGAAGGGGGTGAAATGGGGTGCAATGCGTTTTCCTCCCTATACTTTACATTGAAGAGTCTCTGACTGAGGGAAGCTCTGCCCCAACCCCTGGACCTAGAAGCATGAAATTTGGGGAGGGTATTCCTTCGGTGACATCAACACCCACCAAGAATGTTGAGATATTTAACATTTAAGGGGCTGAAAAGGGGTGCAATGTCTTTTTGTCCTATACTTAAGATGGAAGACTGACCAACATCGAGCCAGTTTGGTTCCTGGTGCACTGGGGGATGTTATCTGGAGGGAGGGTTGCACTGGGGAGGACGCTGCACATGGGGGTGTGGCACATGGGGAGATGATACGCATGGGGAGGTGAAATGCATGGGCGGTTAATGTGCAGGGGGGCATCCAGTTCAGGTAATGTCAGGGAAATTCCTGTCTTCTTGTCAGCCTGCAAACCACCAATTTGCCGACCTTCAGGTCAACAAGTACAGCATCTTTAACCATTGAGCCATTGCAGCCCTAGGAGGTGGGAATGACTGAAGCCGAGGTTTTCAAGCCTTCAGCCTGGGAGCCCCTTCTTAAAATGAGAATCTGTCCAGAACTTTCCGAAGTGATGTCATCAACCCACAAGTGAAGTGACATCCAACAGTGACATCACTGTGGGGCCAGAGTTCCTCCACGTCTACTCAGAATTGTCCCATGGTGTGACAAATTACTCCCAGGAAAGCATGGATTTCACTTGGAATGGGTGCCCCATTCCAAAATGGTGGTGCCCAGTTCCAGATTATAAGATGGAGGCACCCAGCTTTTCATGATCTCCTGCAATGTTGCGACATCTCTGAGGGGGTTCAGACCCCCACTTTTAAAAGCACTGTTCTGAAGGGAGAACCACTGTGCTTAGTCTGGGAGAGGGGATGACCCCACCCCACCTCTGATGAGAAACGGGACTGAAGGATGGATATACTATGAGGTGACACCTGAATGGACAGCACAAAGCCCTAAGAAATGTCTACTTGAAATTCTTTCTATGGCTAAACAAATTCCCAAAGTACGGGATCTGCAACACAGCTAAGCACTTACCTGCTGATGGGTCCCCTTCCTTGGAGTGCAGGGCAAAGAGAGTGTCCCCTCCTTCCAGAAAGGAGAGCTCGGCTTGGAGAAATTCTGGAGAAGAAACAAGGAATTGTGAGTTGTGCCCAAAACAGGTCTTGGCACAACAAACACTCCTGCATTAGAGCAAAAGGAAACCAACAACACACTCTGAAATGCGGGTAATTAACAGAAATTCATGCCTGACTCTGGAAATATGCATCGGGCTCTTGTGCATAGATGCAAACTGTGCATTTATTTTAGGATAGGCTTGCCATGTGTGTCTAAAAACAGGGACAAAATGATTTGGGGGGGATTGTGTTCACATACTGGCAAATGGGACTGAGGAGCCTGTTGCCATTTTCTGGATGAAAATTATGGCAACCCTATCTTGGGGTGAAAAGTCAATGGAAAGGAAGGGAAATTCCAGGGATTATTTAGTATGATTTTCACACAGAGACACAAGCACAAACTCGTGTGGATAAATAAAAATTGTGTATAAAGAAAGAAGGAGAAAATAGGTTTAAAGACTCACTTCTAGGTTTCTTGCTCTTCTGTTGCACCTAATTGAATAAGGTAGTGCCTCAATATCTGTAGGGTTTGATTCTGGGACTGAAAAATGGACTGATTGCTTGCATGACTACCTCTGCAACAGTAGAAAAGCAGTTTTTAAAACTGATTTGCCGCAGCCATTTGTGTTGAGTCAAATCCATGTCTTAAGAAAATCCGTGTATTACAAGGTCGGAATTGTATCAGACTATTTGTCAGTAATTAATAAAACCAACAAATTTAGTCAATAGGACCTGACCACAGTTCTAACCAAGATCTAACCATGGGTGAAAAGTTCTGCTTAATATGCTTTAAACACACACGTCCCCGTCTCCCCCCCCCCCCAAACCATTAAAGCAGAAACTTTTAGACCATAGTGAAATTTGGGGAGCGTGTTCCTTCCAAGATGGAGACACCCATTAAGAACCGGTTTTAGGAAATTCTAACCAGGAGGGGGTGAAAAGGGGCACAACGCATTCTCCTTACTATACTTTACATTGAAGAGTCCCTGACTCAGAGACTGCATACTGGCCTAGTAAACAATGCACATTTGACCTATCCTTATCTACAGCTTAAGCTTATTCAAGCATCTGAAATGATGTGAGCTACTGGAAAAGGTATCACAACATGGCCTGCTGAACAATTTCAAGGGACGGCTGGGATGGTCAAGGCCAAAGAGTCCCTCCAATTTTGACCCTGCCACTTTCTAAGCAAAGATGCTTCTGCCCACTGAACCCCAGAGGATGTTTGACGGTTCCTTCTCAAGGGTGCTGTGATGGAGACCCTTCACCACAGCAGAAATGCCCTTCCTTTCTGGAGTGACCTGGCCTTGGCCAGAAGGGGTCACATAGCTCTGCCCCTCTGATTCTCCACCTGCAAGCCACGACAGCAGCTTGGCTGAGTAACAAACCTCGAACACTGGGGTGATCTGAGTGACTCATGTTCTGGTCCTCCATTATCCTCCTTGTTTCTATTTCCACTCAAGTCCCCTATTCTATCCCAATCTAATGTATAGGAGACAGTTGGGCAAATAGACGTGGCAACTGCCAATCTGCTGCCAGAGATGATGGTCTCAGTTGGCCTCTTGATGGACCAGTGCCTGTTATTCTCCCTCCTGTTATGTGGGTCTCAAAGGCACAGGATACCAGCTGCATTCCAGTCACATCACTGCATGCAAGAGGGAGGCAGAGGAGGCATTTCCTAAGCATTCCCCTGTGCACCACTGCAGAGAACAAAGCGGTTCTGCCTTACCCAGGGAAGCCACGTTCTCCTGATTCTCCAGCATCACTTCTGCATACAGGGCCTTCTGATCTGGGTCCAGCAGAGCCCACTCCTCCTCAGTGAAATGCACAGCAATGTCCTCAAACGATACAAGACCCTGAAAAAAGAAAGCCAAAAATCACCCCCACTCAAGACACCGTTCAATTCAAAACCTGAAAGGGACGAAGATGTATCTTTTTCTGCAGTTGGAGCTTTGAGAACACTTGCCAAGTCCAGAATTTTAAAATGTGGTCAATGGACCAGCTGAATAGTTCAGCTTTTGTGCATCAGAACAATAACAAGGAACAAGAGCATGACTGGCAGCTTTTGGTTTCCACCACCTTAGTTGGCACCTTCTTGGAGCCAATAGCCTGAGTCCGCAGCCAGACATGTACTAGGAGGGTCTGGGGAGGCCTCGGCCAGGTATGGCTTGGGATATTGAGCACTTGAGCAGAGCACAGCTGGTCTCAAGAACAGGCCAGTACCAGTTGCAAGTACCTGCAAGAGCCTTCCTGTCCCATGGAAGAGCTGTATGATCCAGGAGACCAGGCAGATGGAACCAGAAGCCAAGGCCTGGAGAATATAAGGTGTGGACCAGGATGAGAAGTGGCTGGTTGAGGTGGTCAGGCTGACTAATGGAGAGGCTCCAGAGCCCTGAGAGCCAAGAGATGTACAACACACCAACCATCAGGTTGTTGCCTAGGACAAAGTGCCCACAATCTGAGGAAGCAAGCCCTACCTGAACAGACATTGCAACACCTGCTTCTTCTCCAGCCTACTGAGACGGTGATCCAGAAAAAGACACGGACACCACTCTTCTGCCTGTAGGAGATAGAAGAGGGAAGGCTTTATTCCTCCAATTCAGAGAACAATTAATGTCCTTCTCTGTGTCCTCCATCCTTCCTTCCAGAGTCCAGTTCTGATCTTCTGGCAGTTGACAGCATTCAAGGAGAAGGCATCACGTCCTTCTTTGTACAACAAATCATTACTGCACAGAATTGGCTTCCACCACATGTGGCGCATCCCACCACCTTGCCTGACCTTGCAATGGAGTGAGAGCAATGCACAGAGGATGGGACTATCAGTGCGCATGAGAAGAGTTGCTATAAGAATATCTGGGCCCAGAATATCCGGGCTTTGGAGGGGGGCAAATCACTACTGCCTCTGGATCCGGCTTCTGCCCCGTCACGGTGGGAGAGAAACACTGCCCCATCTGCGTCACAAGGAGGTGGATGGACTTCAGCTGATCAATATTCTGCACATGGACCTTCAAAAAGCTAAAGAGGGACTTTTCCCTTCAGTAGATATACAGCTATATAGATATATATGGCTGTTTATAGCATCTATTCTATTTGACTAGTAGGCTGCATCACTGAAACTGTATTTTGTGCTATCTGGACCTGGTTCAGGTCTGGTTCAGGACTGATAGACCTGCTGCAAAGCTGTGCAGCTCCGAGATGAGCTCCTCCCAGCACAGAGCTGGGCAAGCACGAATGCTCTGTCAAGCGGTGTCACTGAGGTGTCAATTTAGGGCCTTTGCCCATTGGGATAATGTAGTGGTTTTGCATTTTTCCTCCAGAAAGTGCAGGCGTCTTCCATCCCTTCAGTCCGGAGCCTGAAAACTTCTGAAACTTTGGTTCCTGGAGCAGGAAGAGCTGCAGGGCTACAGTGTTGCTCTCCAGGGCATCCTACACATCCTGCTGTTCTTTGCAGGGGCTCAGTGCTGGGGTCTTCCACATCTCCTGACAAATCCAGACCACCCCACCTATTCACCTCCACACTCCCACCACTCCTGTCCCACTCCAGATCCCACACCCTGCCTGTCCCCCACCTGTCCCGCTCCATATCACCTCTCCTGTCTCCCCCACTCCTCCCACAAATCTTGTCCTCCTCCTGTCCACTCCACCCTCTCTGTCCCCCACCTGTACCTGTACTTTCCCCCACCCTTTTGTCCCTCTCCTGTCCCCCACTTGTCCCTCTCCCCCCTTATCCCCATACCCCTCCTGTCCCCCTCCAGATCCCCCACCCATCTTGTCCTCCCCTAGACCCCCAGAGACATCAAACCAGAAGACACCAAACTGAGATCAAAAGCAGACCCACATGCAACATACAAGGGGGGGGGGGGTTGCCAGAGTCAGCCTTCTCAGCCCCTTCCCTCCCCTCTGCCCTGGCTGGCCCTGAGCCTGGCCTTCCCTCCCCCCCTGGGGGCTCCCTTCCCTCCTCTTCCTCCCCCCATGCACTGGGAGCCCCTCACTTCCAGTGGAGTTTGGACTCACCAGAAAGGCTGCTCACTGCGGGAGAAGAGCAGAAAAGGGAAAGAGCAAGGAGGAAGTAGCCCCCCTCCTCCCGCTCCTGGCTCCTTTTAACCCCCTCAGTGCCAGCCAATCAGCCAGGCAGAGGACCAGCTCCCCCCAAGTCCCCCTGCCTGCCATCCCCCCTGTAGAGACCCCTCCAGTGCTGAGCCAGGCAGTGGCATAGCTGGAGGGGGCAAACCACCAGGGTTAGTGGGGCCCTTGCCCTCCCCTTGGGCGCAGGGGGACCAGATCACACCACCAAAGAAGAGGACAAAATGTAGGACACCCAAGAAAAATGGAGGACACCACAAAAGAAAAGCTAAGAACCTGCATATATATTACTTTCATGGAGTTAATTTAAACATACTTAATCTTATTAAATTTAAAACTATTACACATAATTTATTAATTACAAGAAGGCTCCCTGTTTTCTGCTCACAAGGAGGACAACAAAGATTTTTTCTAAGATTTTTGAATTTTTTTTATTGAATGTTTTAAAAAAAGTTTTGTTGTTAGCTGACCCGAGAAAGGAGGGGTACAAATGTACTGTGTAAATAAATAAATTAAATAAGATGCAAGTCTAAAAAAGAGGACATGTCCTGGCAAAAGAGGACATTTGGTCACCCTGCCTGCTCTCTAAGCTGTGAGAGCCCAATAGTGTTAATTACCTCAAGATTTGCAAGCCTTTGAAGGGTAGTACTGATGGGGGGGGGGCAGTGGCATAGTTAGAGGGGGGCAAGGCGAAGAACACCATTGCAACAGAAAGGTTCGGCTGACTGCAACACTTAATGCTTTGCACCCCCCCCCCCAGATATGCCACTGCCAGTCCACAGTGAAAGCCACAGTGGAAGCATCTCTCACAGCCAGCCCCGCCTGCACATGGCCGGTCATAGGTCTCAGCTCAGGCCTTGCTCTGCCAGCCACAAGGAGACCTGTCAGGTATCTGGCCTTTGCCCCACATTGACTGATGTTGAGGTGGTGGCGCCAGACCTGCTGGATCTGCCACCACAGCCCACCCTTAACCAGCTCCCATTCCAGAAAAGAGGTCCACAGAGCTCTCTCACACACATCCATCCTCACCTGCATATGGCCTGTCATGGGTCTCAGACCTGGCTCTGCCAACCACATGCAGTGGCAGCCCTGTGAAATATGTGGGCTTATGCTGAGGTGGTGGTGCCATCCAGCTGATGTGGCCACCCCCAGCCAACTCCCATTCTGCTAGAGAGGTCCACAAGTCTGTGGGGAAGCCAGCGAGGTCCCCTTGTTTTGCTGGTGGTGGGCACCTGCCTCCTGAGTGGCAGAACAGGGGCCAGCCCTACTTAGATATATTCGCAAAAGATCCAAACAATATCAGATTGGCATATATGCTGAAATTAAGATCAATGTGGGTAAGTGCCACGCTGGTCACTGAGTCACTCTGAGAAAGGCCAGCTCTGTCTCTACACAGGTACACGAGATCCAAGTGAGATCCTTGACCAAGGTCCTGCCTCTTCCATAGGGGGGATTCCTTGCATTGCCTTTGGTGGAAGAGAAGCCTCCACTTTCAGATCAGGTTGTTTAAGAGCCAAGATGGTGCCAAGTTCTGGCGCTGGACGTAGACTGGGACATGAAGCTTGCTGGAAGATCATATCTGTGGGGTGTGCAGTACTGGATGAGAGATTCCCTGGATGGATGCTCAGGTTCCCTTTTACAAGACCTTTTTGCCCTACGGGGCATTATCTGTATTCAGACGTGTTCCAGGTCCAACATAGTGGCCAACGTGGCCTTGGTGCAACCCAGAAGAGGTTTCCAGGAGCTCCAGCTACTTCCCTGAGACACAGGAGTCAACCAATCCTCAGTAGGTCAAATCACTGGTACCAAAACTATGCTGCAAACTGCCTTGGGAGCATCTTACGTGTCTGGGTGAGAATAATGCAAGTTGAAGTCACTTGCATGGGTTCTAGAGACTGCTTTGGGAAAGACTTAAGGCCCTGGGTCAGGATCAGGTCTGCTCTGAGCCACTCTTATGTCTCTGGGTGATGGGAACAGGTATTGTGGGGCTGGATCTCTGGGACATGGTCAAGTCTGCTTGCACTTCACATGTGCATTGAAATGTGTACTTTACATGTGCATTGAAATGTGCATTGTTGGTGAAAAGAGATCTTGCAAAGATCTTTATTTTCAATTTTAGAAAATAAAATTTTCTTCCTGCTCCATACAAGTTGCACAGTCACCCACCAAGAGCACAGGCACCCGCCATGTCTACTCAGATGTAAGCCCCTGTGCGATCAATGGGTCTTACTCTCAGGAAAGTGTCTTCAAGTTCACAGCCCAAGTCACAGAAGCACGTCTCTCCCACACTGCATCAATTTACAACAAACTATCTTACAAGGCACTGTTTTTCTTACAAGGCAGAATTCCTTAAAAATTTTATTTTGTCTTACAAAGCGTTCTTCTTACAAGTTACTTATCTTACAAGGTACCACTGCACATGACATCCATGGATGTGTTTTATCTATATTTTTATTGACAATAAACATATCTTTATATTCTTGTCTTTGCTTGCGTCCCAACTTTTCCTGGGCCACCTTTCATGTTGGGGGGGGGGGAGAGCTGGAGTCCCCCCTTTCCCTGATTGTTCCCACCCTTCATCTACTGACAGCCCTGCCCTGTCCATCATGCTATGGTTGCCACATCCCCTCCCTGGCAGCTTGACAGCTGCTTGCTGGGGACTCCTGGCTTGCCCATGTGGGAAGGAGGGTGGGGGCAGTGCAGCTGTTTCTTGTTCAGTTGGATCTGAGGGGGGGTCTCCTTGGGAGCAACTCCTGCTCAGGTGCCACTTACTTGGTGCCAACTGAGCATGCCCGGAGGAGCAGATTTGTGCTACTCTGAATTGTAGCCTTAATCAAATTTGAAATGTAAATTCCTTTTTTTGAGAGATGAATGATTCTTTTAGAGAGATGACACAGCCCTCTTGCCAAAACATTTGCACACCCAAGTTAAAAAAATAATTATAAAAGGTTGATCTGTAATATCCACTCTGACAGAAGCACTTTCCACACTCCAAACATTTATATGGTTTCTCCCCAGTGTGGGTTCTTTGATGCAAAGTCAGGCTTGAACTAACACTGAAGCTCATTCCACACTCCAAACATTTATATGGTTTCTCCCCAGTGTGGGTTCTTTGATGCAAAGTCAGGCTTGAACTAACACTGAAGCTCATTCCACACTCCAAACATTTATATGGTTTCTCCCCTGTGTGTGTCCTTTGATGCAGTGTGAGGTGTTCACTCCTACGAAAGCTTTTGCTGCACACAATGCATTTATATGGTTTCTTGCCAGTGTGGGTTCTTTGATGCACAGTCAGGGATGATCTTACAGTGAAATTCATTCCACGTTCCAAGCATTGATATGGTTTCTCCCCTGTGTGGGTTCTTTGATGACGTGTCAAGTCACGCCTGTTACTGGAGGTCTTTCCACACTCTGTGCATTCATATGGTTTCTCCCCTGTGTGGGTTCTTTGGTGTACATGCCGTTCTGAGCTCCGACAGAAGCTCTTTCCACACTCTGAGCACTGATATGGCTTTTTCCCTGTGTGGGTTCTTTGATGCACAGTCAAATTTGGGTTCGAAGTAAAGTTCTTTCCACATTCCAAGCATTGATATGGCTTTTCCCCTGTGTGGGTCCTTTTATGCACTTTCAGCTGTGAACTCTGATGGAAGCTTTTTCCACACGCCAAGCATTTATATGGCTTCTCTCCAGTGTGGGTTCTTCGATGTTGAGTTAGCATTGCATGTTCACTAAAGCTTTTTCCAAACACTTATGGGATTTTTCCCCGGTGTGGATTTTTTTAATGTACATTCAAGTGTGAACTCTGACTGTAGCTTTTCCCACATTCCAAGCACTGATATGGTTTCTCTCCTGTGTGGGTTCGTTTATGCACAGTCAGGTTTGAGTTCTGACTGAAACTTTTCCCACATTCCAAGCATTTATATGGCATCTCACCTGAGTGGGTCCTTTTATGCAGAGTGAGGTGCGCACTCTTAGTGAAGCATTTATTGCACTCCATGCATTTATATGGTTTCACTCCTGTGTGGGTTCTTTGATGCACAGTAAGTTTTCCACTTTCACTGAAGCTCTTTCCACACTCCAAGCATTTATATGGTTTTGCCCCTGTGTGGGTTCTTTGATGTTGACTCAGACATCCACTTTGGGCAAAGCTCTTTCCACACTCCAAGCACTTATATGGCTTCTCCCCTGTGTGAGTTCTTTGATGTGAAGTCAGACTGGAGCTGACACTAAAGCTCATTCCACACTCCAAACATTTGTAGGGTTTTTCCCCTGTATGGGTTCTTAGATGCACTGTCAAGTATGTACTGAGAGTGAAGCTTTTTTCACACTCCAGGCATTTATACGGCTTTTCCCCTGTATGGATTCTTTGATGTTCAGCAAGTTTTCTGCGTCCTTTGAAAGACTTTCCACACTCCAAACATTTATGTGGTTTCTTGCCTGTGTGTGTTCTCTGACAAGTTCTGAGTTTGGGTTTATCGCTTAAGGTCTCTGCTTGCTGATGACGTTTTTCTTTTTTCTTACGAATATCTTTTTCTGGATTAACTGGGATGACACGGATGTTTCCATCCTGATGAGCATCTTGGTTTTTTCTCCGTATCTCAGTTTCGTTCCTCTCCTGATTCTCTGCTCTGTGGATCTCTTCATGGGAAGTTGGGTCTGTACTTGTACTGAAGCTCCTTCTCCACTGAGCGCATTCAAATGATTCATTCTCTGTGTGGATCTTTCTGCTTTTATTCATGTTGGATCCATAACCGCTGGTTTCCCCGTGCGATGGACGCGTCTTCCTTTTCTCTTGTTTCTGACATTCCTGTTGGGCTGCAATTTCCTGGTGGTCCTTATCCTGACAAGGAACAGATGTAGTTCCCTGGGCAGATGCCGGGCTTCCTCCCTGCTTCTCTGATCCGTCTTGGTCTCTGAATGTTATTCCTTCTACATCCCACATGGTTGTGTCTGCTACGCCACTGGGTGGTGATAGCTCTTGTGGCTCCCTCTGATTCTCACTGTCATGTCCGTTGCCTCCTAGAAAAGAGAGAGGACCTGGATCAGCAACAGAGAAGTTGATCTTCTAAAATACACTCCAAGGCATGCATGTTCAGAAGCAAAGCCCACAGGATTCCTTGGCTGGGACTTTCAGGAAGTCCCAGGAAGTCACTGACTCTGGGGAATGTTGCTCTTCCCTGTTAAAAGACTGAGTAGCCAGTATTGTCCAAAGATATCTCTATGATCATGGGCCAGCATAACTCAATGCAAAAGGTGCATGGAATACTATTACCTTCCCACAGAAAAGCACCGATTTATTTACCTGCATTGACATGCTTTCAAACTGCTAGGTTGGTGGATCTGGGCAAGAGATGGGAGCTAACTCTGTCTTGTAATATTTGAGTCTCGAACCACCAACTTGCCAACCTTCAGGTTAACAAGCACAATCTTTAACCACTGAGCCATCACAGCCCTCGGAGGTGAGAGTAGCTGAATTGCTAAATCAGAGGTTTTCAAGCCTTCAGCCTGGGACCCCCTTCTTAGAATGAGAATCTGTCCGGGACCCCCCAAGTGATGTCATCACCCCAGGAGTGAAGTTACATTGAACAGGACTTGACATCACTGTGAGGCCACAGTTCCTCCATGTCTTCTCAGATTTAAGTCCCATTGTGTTACGTGAGAATTACTCCCAGGAAAACATGGATTTCACCCTGGGTGCCTGATTCCAAGATGGTGGTGCCCAGTTCCAGATTATAACATGGAGGTGCCCAGCTTTTCTTGACCTCCTGCAATGAAGTCCCAACCTTCAAGCAATGAAGTCTGTTGTTTTAAGGCATAAAGTAAAATTACATAAATTCAACACCATGAAATGAAGTGTACCTGTTCCTTCAATAGTGTGTACCAAAGAAAGAAGGGAGGCAAAGAAAGGTGGGGAGAGAGAGGGAGGGAGCTGGGAAAGAAAGATGGAAGGAAGCAATATCTACCTTTTTCGTGCCATGCCATCCAGGAAGAACAAGAGGATGTAGGATCTTTTATAACCTAGGTACCATGTGGCTGTTGCCTCACAAAATGGGGAAGACCTGAAGACCAGACCTGAAGACCATCACCCAATTGGGACCAAGTCAAAGAAAGGCACACCCAGCTATATGTGGTTAAGCTTGGGCAGGACTGGAAAGACTGGGAGGGCACATGGCCTGATACCTGAACAGGATTAGCAATGGGAGACCTTCAGTGGCATTACCAGCGTAGTGTGGGTGACGCGCCTGGTGACGCGCCCAATGGGGAAGACCTAAAACTGGGGTACCTAAAAATTGCAACTTCATGATGGTGTGTCAAACCCTATCATGTCATATACTACTAGATTCATACTGAAGAGCAGAATCCAATGCAATGTTTTGAAATAGCACTTTCCTATCAAAAGTTATGGCCAAAAAACTAAAATATATAAAATAAGCATTGAACTCTATAGAAAGTGAAAGTGACTCCTATAGCAGCTTTACTCGTGAGCAGGCAAATGTGCCATAGTTCATTGGAAAGGACAGGCTGAGAGGAATCTAAGGGAACCAGAACTGTCCTGATCCAATGCACACAGTCCCCCAAATTACCCCAGAATGAGGTCCCTGATGATTGCATTGAAATTCATTTAAAATGGATGTGAACTGCACGGCTGTGTTTACTGGTGAGTAAGCAAGCATGCCTTGGCTGGAATGGAAGGTCAGTCCAGGAGAAGACAAGACTTCCAAAATGGTCCTGATCTGAGACATTACTAGGGCATTAGAAAGGGGACACCCTTGAAGGGGGTGGCCACCCTTGTGGCTTAAAATCATGGTTTGTAGAAATAATCCCATCATGTTCTACACTTTTGAATGTCTAATTTACAGCAGAAGGCAGTGAAACAAACCACCTTGAAATATCTTTATTCTATTAAAATGTATGGCTAAAAATACCAGTGGAGGCGCGACAATGGCACATAACCATGCCCACCATTCACTGTTGCCCCGCCCAATATATGGGGGTGACGCGCTGGCCTCCCGCACCAGGTGACGCGAACCCTAGTGACGCCCCTGGGGACCCTAGAAGCAGGATGGAGGTGAGACCACTCTTCAGACTGACTTCCGCATTAGCTTATAAATAGCAAGATGTAGGATGCAGGATGTAGGATGCAGCTTGGGTAACAGCCTATCCTCCATATTAATCTACCCAGGCCTTCGTGCTTTGCATACAGCGTCGAGCACGATACCATATTCTTTTGGTTGTCAAGTTTTTAAGGACACAGGAAGACAGGGAGTTAACAAAGAAGAATGGAATGCAGGGTGAGAAGGGCGTAGGCCAAAAAGTGAGGGGGGAATGAAGGACTTCGCACGTCAGATTCATAATATAATAATTAATAAAAAGTATAATAAGAGCTTTTCTCATAACATTCTGGAGCAGGTAAAAACTTAAGTCCTTTCCAACTTAATTCAACCTATGATGGGCAAAGAGGCTCTTCCAAGCATAGTCCATGAGCATGAGCAGAGTACCAAAGCCCAATACCCTAAGAAATGATGTTTAATACCACACAAGCATAATTCCCATGGTAAGAAACACCAACCCTGGGGTGTTTGCTCCCTTCCCTTTCGTAGGTCTGGCTCTAGGTATTACCCATTGCAACTCAAGATCAAATAAAATGTAGGACAAATGTAGGACATGGTAAAATAAAAGCTAAAAACACTTGTATTGCTATCCTGTACTTAATTTTAACACTATATTACTTCTTTTTAAAATGAAAACCTCTTTGCAAGACCCGTTTTCACTAACAATGTTTATGTAAGTGGCTCAAAGCAGACACGATCCTCACCCAGGGCGAGCATATGCCATAATAAAAAAAGAGGACAAGGCCCCCCCAAAATGTAGGACGTTCAAGCAAAATGTAGGGCAAGACAAAATAAAATCTGAAACACTCATATGCTGCAGACAGTCAAATTCTTCTTGCGGAGCATTTGCTGAACTTCAAGTGCACAGGATCAGGACCATTCTGGAAGCCTTGAACTCTCTGGATTGACCTTCCATACCAGCAAGGCATGCTTGCTTACTCATGAGTAAAAGCAGCTGTGCAGTCTCACTTGCGAAAGGATTTAATGCAGTGGAGCTTGGAGGAGGGGTTTCCTTGTGAGGTGTCTGGTAGGGGCTTCATTTATTGGATCGGGACCAGATTTCTCTCAGCCTGCCCCAAATATCTAAGGCAAGTTTGAAGCACTATTCTGAAGGGAGAACCACTGTGCTTAGTCTGGGAGAGTGGATGATCCCAACCTAGCTCTGATGAGAAACAGGGGGCCGAAGGAGGCAGATACTATGAGGTGGCACCTGAATAGACAGCACAAAGCCCTAAGAACTGTCTACTGCAAATTCTTTCTATGGCCAAACAAATTCCCAAAGCACGGGATCTGCACCACACCTAAGCACTTACCTGCTGATGGGTCCCCTTCCTCGGAGTGCAGGGCAAAGGAAGTGTCCCCTCCTTCCAGCAAGGAGAGCTCAGCCTGGAGAAATTCTGCAGAGGAAACAAGGAATTGTGAGTTGTGCCCAAAACAGGTCTTGGCACAACACACACTCCTGCACTAGAACAAAGGAAACCTACAACAGATATGCGAGTACTTAACAGAAATTCATGCCTGACTCTGGAAACGTGCCTGGCTCTTGCAAATAGAAGTAAACTGTGCATGTAAAAGCCAGTTTTACAAGGTATTACAAGTATATTACAAGGTAGGAACTGTACCAGACCATCCAGCAGCAGCAGCAAGCATCCATCAGTCTTGAGAGACTATGGTATCATGCTCGGCGCTGCAGACGCTGCATGTGAAGCACAAAGGCCTGGGTTTGATTGATATGGAGGATAGGCTGTTACCCAAGCAGCAAATCCCCCCTCTCCACGCCACTGAATTAGTCCAATGGAAAGGCAGAGCCAATACAACTGGATCCAGCTGGCGTCGCAGAGCTGGGCTAAGGACAGGAGCTCACCCTGTCTTGTGGGGACCGACCCAGGTCTCGAACCCTGGCCTGCTGGTTAACATCAGGTAAAGACCATCTATCAGTAATTAATAAAACCAGCAAATTTAGTCAGTTGGACGTGACCACAGTTCTAATCTGATCAAGGGAGGGAAGTTTTGTTTTAGTATGAGCTATACACACACACAACATTAAAGGAGGAACTATTAGATCATCAGTCAATAATTAATAAAATCAGCACATGAACTATGAGTGGTTTCTTGGAAGAAAAAAGTCCTCACTGGAAGGCTGGTAAAGAAGGAAAGGAGAAGAATTCCTAAGTCCCACTACTGAGAAGACCCTGTTCTTAGTTACATCCCCCTAACCTCCTTCACAGATGGGAAATCCAGGTGGATCCTCTAAGTTGACAAAAGAAAGCTAATGGGATTCAATGGAAGGATGTGGTATCTCAAAGATCATATGACCGTATTTTTCCAGATTTGTCTTCTTTTTTGAGCCTTCTGTCCAGGTGTCCTCTAAAAGGGCTTAATTGTCCTCTATTTATGCTTTATTTAAGAACTTTGCCATGATGTGCAGTACCCTATCATGTCATAAGTTGTTGGATTCATATTGAAGAGCAGAATCCAATGCAAAAATCGGTTTTGAAATATCTCCTTCATATCAAACATTATGGCCAAAAATATAAAAATCAAAAATATGCATTGAGCTCTATGGGAAAGTGAAAGTGCCCAATAAAGTAAGTGACTCACTTACTTGTGAGTAGGCAAACATGCCATTATCTGCCAGGAAGGCCAGGCTGAGAGGAATTCAAGATCTTGTCCACCTTTTTAGGTTCAGGCATCTGGTCACCCTGGTCCCAAACCATAAATGGCTTGAAAGGTCAGGTCAAGCACTTTGAAGTGGGCTGGAATCAGAAGCCACTGCAGGCAACAAAGCACTGACAGAGTCAAACCACCAACCACACAAGTTCCACCATCTCCAGCAACCACACACGCTGCAGCATTGGGCACTAAGTATCAGGAATTGAAGCATTACTGCACGAAGGGCAGTAACTCTTAAGCGCAACTCCATCTAGAGGAGGAGTGTCCAAACTCTCACCCAGGGACCAGATGTGGCCCATGGCAAGACCTCTCCATCTGGCCCCCAGGCAACCCTTGTAATCCTCCATATTGTCTCTAATACACTCGTATACATAAATTTATGTAAATTTATTTAAATTTGAAATGTGAATCATTTTCCCAGCCTTGAACACAGTGTCAAAGAGATGATGTGGCCCTCATGCCGAAAACTCTAGAGCCCGTTACAGTAGTATAATCTTGAGGTCACCATAATATGGACCACCGTGGCCAGGTCCATCTGAGGCAAGTATGGCTGCAGCTGGCATGGCAGCCAGAACTGGGCACTCTGGACCAAAGCTGACATCTGAAACATTCAAACCCATCAAGAGTTGGATCTGAAAGCTGGGTCTGCCTCACCACAACTACCATTAGAAGAGGGTTGTAGCTGACTTTAGGTACCCCCTTCCTGCAGCAGTAAAATTCTCTGACAAATATGAAAAAGGAGGTTGTCACGGGTCCTCCTCGGCTCTTCCCTCCCTGCTCTACCCACAGGGGTTTGCTCCTCGAGGATGACTGAGATCTGTGTCTCATCTTCATCACCCCCCCCCCCAGAATACATGACTCGTCACAAGGTAAGTAAGGAACACAAACAGGTTTACTTCCTTTGTTCTCTTTCTCTCTTACTCTCCAGCACAACACTTTAACAAGGTTTTCTTCTCAACAGGTCCACGCAGGAACCAAAACCCAACTCCATCAGAACCCCATCACCTTCACAACAGGTAAGTGTCTCTTTAGTTAAGTGTTCAATCTAAGTTCAAACCAAACGTCCAACAATCTCTCCTTCTGTTACAGGCACCCTCTCCCCTCGTCCTCCTTCCTGTCACCTTTGACAGCTCCGACTCCTTCTTCACCGGATGCGGCTTCCAAATCCTCCGTTCCGCTCTCCTGCAGGTTCTCAGAGTCTCTTAGGGAGAGGGGTTCCAAGGATAGCTCTGGGGGGGTCTTCTCCACCTTTCATAAGTGCTGGGTTCTCTCCATGGCACCTCTTCCCGCCACAGGACCTCCTCCACCTCCCCCTCTCGGTCCCTTATATCCTCTACTCCCCCGCCCATCTCTTCCCGCCAGATTCCCACCAATGAGGACACCCCTCCCTGCGCATACCAGCGTGTTGACGGCCCAACTGTTATTCCCCTCGGTCTAGGTCCTCCCCTTCCTCCCGTGCGCCACAGGTTGACCATACCCTGCATTGTCCACACTTCCACGGAGTCGGGGAAGTCTCTAATGTCTAAGGGGGGGTAATCCGGTCACCTCCATGTGCGAGTGCTCTCTCCCATATACACCCCCATCGGCTCCATGTTAAATCTGCTGTAGGCGTCCCAGTCAATCTGACAAACCCCCCACCCCCCGATAAGACAGGAGCAGTGGGGTCCTCCTGACCCAATGGTCCCTGGGTCGCCTGTCATGACAAAAAGTCTGCATTAGTCAATAAGGTTCCTTTTCTATGTATGATGTCAAATTTGAACGGTTGCAAAGCCAGATACCAACGGGTCAGCCGTGCGTTGCTGTCTTTCATTCTATTGAGCCAAGTGAGGGGTGCATGGTCGGTAATCAACGTAAATGGAGCTCCCAGCAGATAGTAACGGAGGGTCTCGAGGGCCCATTTTACAGCTAGCGCTTCTCTTTCTATGGTAGCGTACTTGGTTTCAGGTGGAGTGAACTTTTTGCTCAGATAAAAAATCGGGTGCTCTTTCCCTTCAAATTCCTGCACTAGCACAGCACCCATCCCTCTACCTGAAGCGTCGGTAATAACCTTAAAGGGTCTTGAAAAATCAGGAGCCCTTAGAACTGGACTAGTGCACAAAGCCTCCTTTAGCTGGTCTAAGGCCCTCTGACATTCAGGTCCCCAAGTCCATTTTCCTGCTCTCTTCCCCCTTAATAGGTCGGACAAGGGCGCTGCTAACTCCGAGAATTGAGGGATGAAGGTACGGTAGTACCCTACCATACCCAAGAACCTTTGAACATCCTTCCTGGATTGGGGGGTGGGCACCTCTGAAATGGCCTGAACCTTATCCATCACTGGGCGTACCTCGCCTCTCCTCACTCTGAATCCTAGGAACTGGATATCTTCCCGGCCTACCTGGCACTTTTCTGGATTGATGGTTAGGCCAGCCCCCTTTATCTCTCTCAACACAGCTCTCAGGTGACCTAGATGTTCCTGCCACAACGGGCTATAAATCACCACGTCGTCGATGTAGGCGGTGGCATAGGGGTATGCTTCTTTAGTAACTGATCTATCAGTCGTTGGAAAGTGGCAGCTGCCCCGTGTAGCCCGAATGGCATTCTAGTGAATTGCTCCCACGCAACTCTAAGAGTAGGGTTGGCCTTCTGCTCCTGTGCCACTCCTGCATGCTGTCCAGCTTCCGACCCCTCCTCTCCTACGTAAGTCTCCTTTTCCCCCCTGGTGCTCACCAGTTCTCCGAAGGACGGCCAATCTCTCCCCAATATGACATCATAGGGTAGTCTCCTGGCTATGCCCACTCTCATTGAGTGTTCTCTCCCACACACTCTCAGGACGACCTCTCCCGCGGGATACCCCTTTACGTCCCCGTGGACGCATCGAATCAGCACCCCCGGCCCTTCGGTTTTCTCTTGAGCCCATCCTTCTTTTACTAGGGTTTGGGAGCATCCCGAGTCTATCAGCGCCGTCCCCTCCTTTCCGTTGACTCTAACTTTACTTGTGAGGGGCTTAGGGCGAGGTACCTGTTCTTGGGTGTATGCCGCCTCCCTGGGCGTCTCATTATAGGGGCACTCTCTCTGAACGTGTCCTCGAATTCCACAACGGAAGCAGATGAGCCCCCCAGGTTGGTACCACGGTCGTTCTCTTCTCCGGGTGGCTCCTCCGCTCTCCTCTGGCTGTTCTTTCTCACCTCTGCTGGGTTTGGGGGGCATCCCGCCTTCGGCCATCTTAGCGTCTCTTTCCCAGGGTCTGCCATGCCCAATGGGTGAGACCTGGGGCACCTCCTTCCGTCCTCCCCTTTGCATCACCTGCACCCCGCCCTTCGTCTTGTCGCTCATCTTGAGGGACCGCTGTTCCCCCGCCTCCTCTGCTCCTTCAAAAGCCTCCAGGAGATGGACAGCCTCATCCAAGGTCTTGGGATCGTGGGACCTGACCCATTTCTCTGCCTTGGTGGGTATTGTTCCCAGGAATTGTTCCAGCCAAATGATCTCTACCACCTCCTCCATGGACCGCTCATTCGGTTTAAGCCATCTCATTCCATGAGCCCGGATCAGGTTGGCCAGCATCCTTCCCCCCGTCTCCTTCATGTACTCCACATTCCTCATTCTCCGACAGTATGACTCGTCTGACACTTTCAGGGTGTTGAGGATAGCCTGTTTGACCCTACCATAGTCTCTAACTTCATAGGGAGGGAGGGCTTCTACCACAAGTTGTGCCGGTCCCGACAGGTAAGGGGTCAGGATCACACTCCACTGCTCCCTCGGCTACCGGGCTGTCACCGCCATCCTCTCAAAAGCATTGATGTACGCTTCTGGATCATCTTCCTTGCACATTTTGGTTAACTTAAAGTGGTGGGGTTCTGTCTTGGGTTTCCCTTCCTCTCTCCTGAGTGTCTGGTCCCTCTGTAGATTGAGACTCATCATCATCTTTGCTTGTTCTCGTAGCCACCACTTCACCCATCTCGGGGGAGGTCTCTCATCGTCCTCATCCTCGCTTTCCCCATACGGGCCACCAATGTCACGGGTCCTCCTCGGCTCTTCCCTCCCTGCTCTACCCACAGGGGTTTGCTCCTCGAGGATGACTGAGATCTGTGTCTCATCTTCATCACCCCCCCCCCCCAGAATACATGACTCGTCACAAGGTAAGTAAGGAACACAAACAGGTTTACTTCCTTTGTTCTCTTTCTCTCTTACTCTCCAGCACAACACTTTAACAAGGTTTTCTTCTCAACAGGTCCACGCAGGAACCAAAACCCAACTCCATCAGAACCCCATCACCTTCACAACAGGTAAGTGTCTCTTTAGTTAAGTGTTCAATCTAAGTTCAAACCAAACGTCCAACAATCTCTCCTTCTGTTACAGGCACCCTCTCCCCTCGTCCTCCTTCCTGTCACCTTTGACAGCTCCGACTCCTTCTTCACCGGATGCGGCTTCCAAATCCTCCGTTCCGCTCTCCTGCAGGTTCTCAGACTCTCTTAGGGACAGGGGTTCCAAGGATAGCTCTGGGGGGGTCTTCTCCACCTTTCATAAGTGCTGGGTTCTCTCCATGGCACCTCTTCCCACCACAGGACCTCCTCCACCTCCCCCTCTCGGTCCCTTATATCCTCTACTCCCCCGCCCATCTCTTCCCACCAGATTCCCACCAATGAGGACACCCCTCCTTGCACATACCAGCGTGTTGACGGCCCAACTGTTATTCCCCTCTGTCTAGGTCCTCCCCTTCCTCCCGTGTGCCACAGGTTGACCATTTCCTGCATTGTCCACACTTCCACGGAGTCGGGGAAGTCTCTAATGTCTAAGGGGGGTAATCCGGTCACCTCCATGTGCGAATGCTCTCTCCCATATACACCCCCATCGGCTCCATGTTAGATCTGCTGTAGGCGTCCCAGTCAATCTGACAGAGGTAAAGATTTTATCATCTGTACTTTCCACCTTTTGACTCTGGTGCTGGGATGAAACAAAGTGAGACCTGCTGGTTCCATTGGAAATGAAGCCCAAGAAGGCATCAGCAACATGGCCTGCTGAACATTTTCAAGGGACTGCTGGTTGGTCAAGGTCAAATAGGTCCTGCAATTATGGCCATGCCACTTTCTAAGCAGAGATGCTTCTGCCCACTTAAGCAGATCTCCAACTCCAGAAGTCAGAGCCTTTTGAGGGTCTCTTCTCACGGGTGCTGTGATGAAGACCCTTCACCACAACAGAAATGCCCTTTCTTTCTGGGGTGACCTGGGCTTGGCCAGGAGGAGTCACGTAGCTTTGCCACTCTGATCCTCCACCTGCAAGCCATGACAGCAGCTTGGCTGAGCTATAGACTCAAATGCTGGTGTGATCCGAGTGACTCGTATTCTGGCCCTCCATTATTCTCCTTCTTTCCACTTCCATTCAAGTCCCCTATTCTGTCCCATTCTAAAGCGTAGGAAGCACTTGGGCAAAGAGATGCAGGGTGACCAGAGGAATGGAGGAGAGAGTGGCTGTACCTTTAACCACTGCATGCAAGAGGGAGGCAGAGTGACATTCTGCCCATTAGCTATTAACTAGCTATTACATTTTTCATTTTCTTTGTAAACCGCTTTGTGATCTTTTAAAGTTGAAAATTGTATATAAATACTGTAGATAGATTTACTAAGCATTCCCCTGTGCATTACTGCAGAGATCAAGGGGTCCTGCCTCACCCAGAGAAGCCACATTCTCCCGATTCTCCAGCATCACTTCCGCATGCAGGTCCTTCTGGTCTTGATCCAGCAGAGGCCATTCTTCTGCCATGAAACGCACAGCCACATCCTCAAAGGATACGAGACCCTGAAGGAAGGAAGCCACAAATCACCCCCACACAAGACACATTTCAAATCCAAACCTGAAAGGGGCAAAGACGGCTCTTTTTCTGTAGTTGGTGCTTTGCGAATACTTTGCAAGTGCAGATTTTTAAAATGTGGTCAATGGACCAGCTGAGTAGTTCAGCTTTTGTGCATCAGAACAAGGAACAAGAGCATGACTGGCAGCTTTTGATGTCCATGGCTTTATTTGGCACCTTCTTGGGAATAGTCCATGTCCTTGGACAGGCATGTGCTAGGAGGGGATGGAAAGGTCTCAGTTGGGCCCAAACTACTGAACACTTGAGCAGAGCAAAGCTGGCTTCACAGAAGGGCCAGCACCCTGTTGCAAGTACCTGCAGGAGCCTTCCTGTCCCCTGGTAGAGGAGAGTATGATCCAGGAGACCAGGCAGATTAGAACCAGAAGAGTGGAACCAGGAACCAAGGCCTGGAGAATATGTGTGGACCAGGATGAGAAGGGGCTGGCTGAAGCAGTCAGGCTGACTGATGGAGAAGCTCCAGAGCTCTGGGAGCCTGGAGAAATACAAGACACCAGCCATCCCATTTCTGCCCAGGACGAAGTGCTCACAATCAGAGCAGAACTGGGAAACAAGTCCCACGAAGCCTTTCAAAGCATCTTTTGGCTGCTATATGATAAGAATGGAGGTTGGCTGTCCCTATGAATGGCTGCTGAGAAGTCCTAAAACTGAGTCGAACCTGAAACCCAACCTCTGCTCACCCATCCAGAGCAGCAGCAGAGCCACAGCATCCTACACGGAGAGGTGGTGCAGGGCTTGTGGCAGGAAGGCTCTCACCAGAGTGGAGAAGCTCAGGCTTTACTCTGGGCTGGAGACACATTTGAGCAGGATCTGGAAGGAGAGCAGGTGTTTTGGTGGGTTGTCTCCTTACTCCAGTTTGGGGGCATAAGCTGTGTGGAAAGAACCTCTGTTTAAACTGTACAGGCTCACAATGATTTTTGTCACTACAAGCTCAATCCTATGCTGTCTACTCAGAAGTAAGTCCCATCACAGTATGGTCAAGGGGGTTACTCCCAGGAAAGTGTGGACAGGATTGCAGCCTCTATCTTTGTAGACACAATGCAACTTGTATTTAGCCTCACTCTGCAAGGCAACCTAGTAAGCTGCAGGATACAGAGGGCAGGCACTGTGGGCAGCCATGACTCCTGCCCAAGCAATCATATGTTGTCGGGCAAAAGAGGGTTGTCACACAAGAAGTATCCACACAAGACCCTGTGGAAGTGGGACCAAAATCCCAGAAACTGGTCATCAGAAGATGGTAGTTGAGTGGACCTTTAACCCAGGGGAGGAGATCCATGGAGCTCAGGGTCTTCTGCCAGGGCACCCTGACATCCTGCAGCACTAGAAGCCACCAAGAAAGGAATACCACAGTACCAAGCCTGGAATAAAGAAGATGCCCCTACTGTTACTGTACCCTGCAGCATTTCCTGCCTCCTACCTGAGTAGACATTTCAGCACCTGCTTCTTCTCCAGTCCACTGAGGCAAAGATCCAGAAAAAGACACGGACACCACTCTTCTGCCTGTGGAAAAAGAAGAGAGAAGGCTTTATTCACCCCATTTAGGGAACAACAAAATGTTCTTCCCTGTGTCCTCCGTCCTTCCTTCCAGGCTCCGATTCTGATCTTCTGCCAGTTGACGGCGTTCAAGGAGACAACATCAACTTCTGTGTATATCAAATCATTACTGCAAAGAATTGGCTTCCACCACGTGGCACATTCCACCATCTTGGCTGACCTTGCAATGGAATGAGAGCAATGCACACAGGACGGGACTATCAATGTGCATTAGAAGAATAGTTACAAGGATATCCAGGCTCAGAGGCAGGATTGGAGGGGGTGGGTGGAAATCATTACTGCCTCTGCATCCGACTCCATCCGTCACGATGGGAGAGAAACGCTGCCCCATCTGTATCAGCAAGGAGGTGGATGGAGTTGAGCTGACCAATATTCTGCACAAGACCTTCAAAAAGCTAAAGAAGGCTTTTTTCCACAAATGTTTATCCAATTTTAACCCACTTAATAGATATATGTTGCTGTTTGTAGCATCTATTCTATTTGACTACTAGGCTGCATCACCGAAAGTATATTTTGTGCTATTGGACCTGACTGACAGACCTACTGCTAAGCTGTGCAGCTCCAAGATGAGCTCCTCACAGTACAGAGCTGGGCAACCACAAAGTCTAGTGGCGCCACGTGATGTTGTGGAGATGGTTCTACCAGTGGTGAATCAAGAAGGGATGCAAAGCATCCTCTGCTGGGTGCAAGTGGCCTCCATTTGAGGCAAGGGGAACAATTATTCTCCTCCTTCCTTTCAGGCTCCGGTTCTGATCTTCTGCCAGTTGACGGCGTTCAAGGAGACAACATCAAGTCATTCTTCACGCAACACATCATTACTGCACAGGACAGGCTTCCACATGTGCGGGGAGTCCCACCACCTTGGCTGATGCTGCAATGGAATGAAGGATGTACAGAGGACAGTGTGCAGCAGCAGTACATGAATATCCATGCTCAGGAGCAGGATTTGGGTGAGGGCAAACACTGGGGAGATCTACTGCCCCTGCATCTGCCCCTGCATCCCTTCAACCCTGAACCTGAAAACTTCTGAAACTTTGATTAGCTCCTCAGATTCTTCAACTGTGAGGTGAGGGGGTGTCAAATGTGTATGTGTCCCCAAAAGACAGCAGCCACCACTCTTCTGCCTGATTAGGAAATGGGGCCTAAGCGAGCAGCGTGCAAGCAGCCCCTTCGCTCTGAAGCCATTCCAGTCGTGGAGGGAGTCTGTCTCAAAGCAGACTGTCTCAATTTTGCCTTTAAGGCAAAACTAGGACATCGAGAATGTACAGCCTAGAATGAGAGCATAGAAAAAGGATTCAGCGCATGGCTGAAAAAGGAAGTGCAAAGAGTAGGAAGGAGCCGTTTTCTTCTTTGCACAGCCTGCGGTCACTTCTGAGGCCCTCCTCCCTCTTCAACGTTTGCTGTTTCCTGGGCAGATGTTTGCCCAGGATCTTACCTCTCCTTGGTTGAGTAGTCTGCTGCGTCCTCTTTAGTTCCTCCTTCTGAGAGTCTCAACTGATGAATTTATGATTCTTCTGGATCTTCTGGAAGGACTTCCAGAGGAACCTTGTCGGCTGCACACTCAACGCCTGTTCTCAGGTAGGGGTGCTCACACCTGCATCAGTGGAATCCACAGTTAGGCATGTTCAAACATACAAGACAATCACACAACATCAGATATCTTCGGTTCAGCTCTTTGCTCTTTGGTTCCCAGCAGAGGAAGAGCTGCAGTGCTACAGTGTTGCTCTCCAGGGAATCCTACGCATCCTGCTGTTCTTTGCAGGGGTCAGTGCTGGGGTATTCCACCCCTCCTGATAGCCCCAGAACCCCCTCACACCACAAGTCCCCTTCCTGTCCCCCACACCTTGTCCTCCTGTCCTCTCCAAACTTCCTGTCCCCCCTGTCCTCTCACCCCTCCTGTCCCCCACATGTCCCTTTCTTTTCCACCACTCTCCCCCTCTTGTCCTCGTATTCCTTCAGTCCCCATCCAGATCCCCCACCCCTCCTGTCCACCTCCTGTCCCTCACCTCTCCTCTCCCCTTCCTCTTCCCTCCACCCCTTCTCTCCCCACCTGTCATAGAATCATAGAAACATAGAGTTGGAAGGGACCTAGTAGGTCATCTAGTCCATCCCCTTGCCTGCAGCAGGAATGTGCCTCTCCTTTCCCCCACCCTCCTCTCCCCCTCTTGTCCCCAGACCCCTCCTGTCCCCCTACAATTCCTGTGCCCCCCTGTGCAAAGACGAAAACAGCTGCTTGTCCCCCTCCAGACCCCCAGAGACACCAAAGCAGGGGGGAGGAGCAGCCTCAGACCAAAAGCAGACCCACGTGCAGCATACAAAGTGGGGGTGGGGGGTTGCCAGAGTCAGCCTTCTCAGCCCCTTCCCTCCCCTCTGCCCTGCCTGGCCTGAGCCTGGCCTTCCCTCCCCACCTGGGGGCTCCCCTCCCTCCTCTTCCTCCCCCCAGGCACTGGGAGCCCCTCACCTCCAGTGGAGTCTGGACTTACCAGAGAGACTGCTGACTGGGGGAGAGGAGAACAGAAAAGGGAAAGAGCAGAGAGGAAGTGGCCCCCCTCCTCCCCTCCCACCTCCTTTTTACCCTCTCAATGCCTGCCAGTCAGCCAGGCAGAGGACCAGCTCCCCCCAAGTCCCCCTGCCTGCCATCCCCCCTGTAGAGACCCCTCCTGGGCTGAGCCAGGCAATGGCATAGCTGGAGGGGGCAAAGCACCAGGGTTAGTGGGGCCCTTGCCCTTCCCTTGGGAGCAGGGGGACCAGATCTCACCACCAAAGAAGAGGACAAAATGTAGGACACCCAAGAAAAATGGAGGACACAACAAAAGAAAAGCTAAAAACACTCATATATATTACTTTTATGGAGTTAATTCAAACTATATACTACTTCTTATTAAATTTAAAAGTATTACACATAATTTATTAATTATAAAGAAGGCTCCCTGTTTCCTGCTCACAAGGAAAAGGAGGACATTAAAGATTTTTTTCCAGGATGAAAGCCTAAAAGGGAGGACATATCCTGGAAATAGAGGACATTTGGTCACTCTTCTTGGGAACCACTCTGAGCATCTCCACTTTGCAAGCCACTTTGCAAGGGGGCAGCACTGATCTCAGGGGGAGCTGGAGGGCGTGAGTCAAAGGACTCCATTGCAGTGGCACACCTCGGTCATTTGGCACTCGGGACCCACCAATTTTATACAGTTAAATAGATGTATTTTCATATATTAAAAAATCACCTTACAATTAATCCTCTGTTTTATTTTTTTGCAGAGGAGGGGGTGAGGCTGCCTCCTGGAGCACTTGCTGAGCTCCATTTTCACAGGACTGGGACCATTCTGTTGGCCTTGCATTGCTCTGAGCCTGAACAGGAGCCAAGGCACCTTTGCTTACTCATGAGTAAACATAGCTGTGGAGCTTAGTTTGACTTTCCATAGGGCTCCATTCACTTTTGATCTTTGGTCAATATCTTTTGATAGGAAGTGATATAGGTAAATTTATTGATTGACTTACCCTACAATCCAGAGTAATTACAGGAGTATATAAGAGACATTACGTGTACCCATAGTTACTGCACCACCTAGTAAAAACCTATGGGTAATTCAGATTGCAATCCAGAGCAAATTGTTCTTACACCGGAGCAAGGACTCCCGTAGTTACTCTGGATTGTGCCCTAATATTTCACCGGTTACACTAAATTGCAGAACCAAACTGCAGCTAGGCCACAGATCTAAGACGTGGTCCTTCTGATACTCAGAGACCCCAAAGGCCTGAGAATTAAATCGTACATCCCTAGGAAAGTACAAAAGCATCTTGTGTGGATACAAAGGTATCGAGTGTAAATCGCTGGACAGGAAGACAAAGCGGCTCTGGTGGCCCTGCTTCTGAAACAAACAAGATACCAGGCCCAGAACTGGGGTTAGCCAGCCCTAGAAACAGCGGAAGGCTATATACAGAAGTGGCGTGAGATACCCACAAACAACAGATTTAATAATATTAATGGGATGAACAAATAGAAAGTCAAAATGTATAGTATGATGTAATGGGACACGCTCAGTAACTGCTGCAAAACTGCTGTAAATTCTAAATTTCTTGGATGTTAGAGTATAAAACAGGAGGTGCCCACTTATCAGGGGCTCCATTTGTCCTTTTGTTGGTCAGTAAAGATGCTGTGCCTGTTAACCAGCAGGCCAGGGTTCGATTCCCGGGTCAGCCCCACAAGATAGGGTGAGCTCCTGTCCTTAGCCCAGCTCTGCGATGCCAGCTGGATCCAATTGTATTGGTTCTGCCTTTCTATTGGACTAATTCAGTGGCATGGAGAGGGGAGATTTGCTACTTGGGTAACAGCCTATCCTCCATAATAATCCAACCCAGGCTTTTGTGCTTTGCATGCAGCGCCAAGCACGATACCATAGTCTTTCAAGACTGACGGAGGCCTGATTTTTGGTCTGCTAAGACTAGGTTCGTGCCTGCAGCCGAACCTGACTTGGAGGCCGGCGCCTAAATAAACTTTTCTCTCTCTTTGCACCTGAGTTGTCCTGGTATTGATTGATAAGGGTCCCGATTCCTGTAACAGAAGGAGATATTTTAAATCAGTTTTTTTGCATTGGATCCTGTTGGAAAATACGCATCCAATGGTATATAATGGCATCCAACCTCAATGATTAGCGATTTTGGTCACCCCCAGTGTGTCACCCTAAGTGCTCCATTGCAACAGAGGGGCTCCGTTGCCTACAACACATGATGCGTTGCACCCCCAGCTATGCCGCCACTAGTACACACTGGATATGAAGTCAATAGATGGACCTTCCTGAAAGCCACAGTGGAAGCACCTCTGGCCCCCAGTTCCACCTACATATGGCTGGTCATGGGTCTCAGGCCTAGTTCAGCCAGCCACATGGAGCCCTGTGAAATATCTGGGCTTACACTGAGGTGGTGGTGGTGTCAGACCAGCTGATGTGGCACAATCAAACCCCCAGCCAACTCCCATTCTGGCAGAGATGTCCACAAGGCTGTGGGGAACCCAGCAAGGAACCCTTGTTTTGCTGGCTGTGGGCAGCTGCCCCCTCCTCGGTTGGAGATCAGGGACCAGCCCTCCACAGGCATCCTCACAACAGAGCCAAACAACATTAGATTGGCAGATACGCTGAAATTAAGATCAACTTGGGTGGTTTGTGCAACACTGGCTATTGAGTCACTCCAAGAAAGGCCATCTTTGTCTCTACACAGGAGAAATCCTTGACCAAGGTCCTGCCTCTTCATAGAATCCTAGAGTTGGAAGGGACCCAGTAGATCATCTAGTCCAGCCCCCTGCCTGTAGCAGGAAATCCTTCTAGAGCATCTTCAACAGGTGCTGGACGAGCCTCTGCTTGAAGATCCCCAGTGAGGGAGAGTCCACCACCTCCCTTGGCAATCTCTTCCACTGCCGAACCGCCCAAACCTTCAGGAATTTCTTCCGGATATCCAATCTTAATCGCCTTTGTTGCAGTTTGTCCCCATTGGTTCTAGTTCTGCTTTCAGAAGCAGCCATGAACGAATGAGCCCCTTCCTCCCTATGACAGCCCTTCAGGTATCTGAAGAGGGCAATCATGTCTCCTCTCAGCCTCCTCTTCTCCAGGCTGAACATCCCAAGTTCCCCCAACCTTTCCTGGTGGGGCTTCCCTTCCATCCCACTGATCATTCTTGTTGCTCTCCTCGGGACTTGCTCGTTTGGCTGCATCTTTCTTCAAGTGAGGTGCCCAGAACTGAACACAGGACTCAAGGTGAGGTCTCACCACTGCAGAATTCCTGGATGAATGCTCAGGTTGTGTTTTACAAGACCTTTTTGCCCCACAGAGTACTGTTTGCAATCAGACGTGTGCCAGGGCTAACATGGTGGTTTGTGGGTCTTGATACAACCCAAAAGAGGCTTCCAGGAGCTCCACTACTACAATCAGATAAAGGAGACAATTCTCAGTGGGACAAATCTATAGTGCCAAGACTATGGATGCAGAGGGCCCACTCCATAAAAAGGTGGAAAATAAATGGTGGGCAAGTGGAGCCAAGAGTGATGTCTCCAAGAAGTTGCTTGGACTGTGGCCCCCTCCCACAATATTAGATGAAACTGACCGGGGGGACGTATTCCAAGCCGTGCATCAGGTTATCAGAACCTTCCAGAACACTGAAATCTCCACCTGAAAAAGCCAACGGAAATAGTGCTGCAGTCTTTGTGACGAGAATTGTGACTGGTGCATGTTCTCTATCTTGGGTCAGAAGCCTCCATCATGCATTTGTGCTGCATCCCTTTTCCATCCCTCCATCCCTGGCCTGTTGCCTCTCTGGAACCTCCTGCCCTCATCCACAGCCTGCCCTGCCTTGCTTTGCTTTCATGGCTCCTGATCATTGCATTTCATTCTCAACACACGACCGGATCTCCCTGGGTTTTGAAGTCTGCTCTGCTGCTCACAGTGGAAGGTCCACCTGAACGAGAGGCAGCCCAAGTTCTCTGCTGCTGGTCTTGCTTCATCTACTGCCTGTGGTCATACAAACACACCCCACATGTGGCCCCTGCTATCCAACACCTATTATAAAACCATAACTCAAAATTAAACATGGCGATGCAAAGCCAGCAGGAGCGGCTGGGCAATGGTGTTCAAGTGGCGGAGAGGGCAGAAGCGTCATCATGCTCCAGAGCAGGTGGAGCCCCATTTATGACCTATCCGTGACTGGTTGGGAGAGCAGCTGTTCATGGCATAGCTGAGGGGGCTTTGGTAAGTGCTAAATAATTGCATGATCTTTTTTATTAGCTGTGATAATACATGTGCTGCAGCACATGATGCTGAAGTACCTGCATCCGGCAGCATGTGAGACCACAGAGGTGGGTTAATCCACAGCCAGTTCTCGGTGAGTGCATCTCCCGGTGATCCTATGTGCTAGTAGTGCATGTGACAAAGTTCCCTAAAACTGCTGCAGTCATAGCTAGGAGATGGTTTGTTGGCTTGTCAAATTGCCAGCTAGAGAGGGAAGGGAGCACTACTCCTCCATGCTTCTTCCCTTCTTGGCTCTCAGCTTGCTTGCCGGAGCCACTGTTGGAGGAAGAAGAAGTTGGCATCTTTCATAGTTTGCCTGCTTTTTTCCTCTCTCTTTTTGGAAAAAACAAATTGCTCTGCAACACTCGTTCATGGTGTTGTTACCTGATCAAATGCCAAGTTGAGACTGGCGTAACGGGGAGCCCTACTCTTTATGAAGACTGGCATCATCTGAACAGACCTAGCTGGAGAGGAGAAGCTTCCCACATGGCAAGACTGGAGACTTTCTGGAATCACTGGAGAAACTACATTTAAAGTCAGTTATTATTCCTATTTTTATTTATTTGTTTATTTTTCTCACGAGGCAGGACTCAGGGCAGCTAACAACAATTTTAATGCAATAAAAATTAAAAACACATCACGATTATTGTAACAGTTAAAACATTTAAAACAGTGCTACACCCTAAATTACAAAGAAAACAACATCATGATAACACCAACCTAGCATTAGTTGAAGGCTCTTAGGGTGAAATCCAGAGTAACTATGGGGAGTCCTTGCTCCGGAGTAAGAACAAGTTACTCTGGATTGCAATATGAATTTCCCATAGGTTGGTACAGTAACTATGGGTGCACATAATGTCTCTTACATGTGCACATAGTTACTCTGGATTGTGCCCATTGTTAAAGCTCAGTAGAAAGGGAGCTGTCCTCAGTTCTAGGGAAAGGGAATTCCAGAGCTGGAGTGCAGTCACCGAAAAGGCCCTGCTCCTAGTTGCTGCATCCAGATCTCAGTACTATATCCCTCACCTCTCTAACTGTGGCAGCACAGTTAGCAGGACCCCCACATGATCTTAGGTGATGGGTTGGATTGGATGGATGAAGGTGGTCCCTCAGATACCCCACACCCAGGAGGTATAGGGTTTTCAAGGTCAGAACCAGCACTGTGAATTCAGATGAAAATAAATGGGTAGCCAGCACAGTCGCTGAAGCAGTGTGCCAACTGAGTCGAACTGATGAGTCCCAGCAACCACAGGAGCTGCTGCATTCTGCACTAGTTGGAGTTTTGGGGACCATGTTCAGAGGAAGCCCCACATACAGCATGTTACAGTCTAGATGTAAGTAGGGTGTGGGTCACAGTGGTCAGACCTGAGCCTGAGTGACCTCAGGTATAGTCGAAGCTGGCAAAGCAGCAGAAGCTGAGTAAAGGTGCTCCTCGCCACAGCAGACACCTGGGACTCCAGAAGCAACTGCAGATCCAGGAGAACCCTCAAGCTGTGGACCGGCTCCTTCTGTCTTATGAGAATTTAGTTTCAGCTTGTTCTCCCACATCCAGCTCCCCACGGCGATTCAGGACATCAACGGCCACCTTGGACTCGGGAAGAAAGGAGAGATAGAATTGGGTGTCATCAGCATACCAGATAGATAGAATGATAGATAGAATGGGGATAAAATGGAACCTTGTGGCACCCCACACTGAAGACCCAAACAGGGTCAAGGTGCCAAACAAGCATCCCCAGCACCACTTTCTGGGATCTGTCAGCCAGGAAGGAGTGGAACCACCACAAGATGGTGCCTCCAATCCCCCACTCAGCCAACCTCCCAGGACATCATGGTCAATAGTGTCAAAGGCCACTAAGAAGTCCAACGGGCCCAACAGGGAAGCATTTCCCCTGTCCATTCCCCAGTATAGGTCATCCACTAAGGCACCCAAGACAGTCTCCATCTGGAACCCTGGCCCAAAGGCAAACTGAAAAAGGCTTACTAAGACTGAATGGGTTTTACAATTCAGAGAGAGGTTCTCTATTTCAAGAATTCCTACTTTTTTGGATGTTTCCTTTAATTTCCGGTCTCACTTCACTGGCTTCACTGTAATGCCTCTGGACAGACTCTGCTGCGACTGTGGCTGTCTTCACACACACATTCCCACAGCCCAGTGTCAACATCTCTCCGCACATAGTTTCCAGTGTTGTTGAGCCAGTGACCTTCACATCTTATCTTTGGGCAATTAACAGCGGCTCAACCCACTACACCAGACCTTCTAACGTGTCCACATCCTCAGGTTCTACAAGCTGAAAAGAATCCCAGAAGGCAGAAGTGACAGATGCATGACTAGATGCTGAAAAGGGGTGCAAAGTGTTTTTTTCCTATATTTAACATGGAAGACTGACCAACATCCAACCAATTTGGTTCTCGGTGCCTGGTGCACAGTGGGAGATGTTGTTTGGAGGGCGGAGTTGCACTGGGGAGGATGCTGTGCATGGGGGGTGTGCATGGGGGATGATGCGCATGGGGGAGATGATGCACATGGGAGGTTGATGTGTATGGAGGGATGTTGCACATGGGGGTTGCACACAGGGGACTTATGCAGGTGGGGGGTTGTGGCATATGGGGAGATGATGTGGATGGGAGGGTTGATGCGGATGGGGGACGATGTGCATGGGGCATGATGCGTATGAGGGATGTTGTGCATGGGGGATGTTGCGCATAGGGGGTTGATGCTCACAGGGTCTTGATTTGCATGGGGAGATGATGCACATAGGGGACTTATGTGCATGGAGGGTGTTGCACATGGGGGGATGTTGCTCATGGGGGATGTTGCACATGGGGGAATTTTACTCCCGCAACACGGGTACGCTTTTTGCTAGCAATCCAATAAATGGTTCTCACAGGTATTATGATGCTCACAATTTAAATAGTGAAACACCTTTTGTGAGTATCTTAATGTGAAGGGAGGTGAAAAACACTATTCAAAGCACTGATGGGGTTTTTATCATGTGTTGATGCAAGGTGAGGTTGGAGCTCACAGAGAAGCTTGTTCCACAATCTCAGGACTTACATGGTTTCTCTCGGTGTGGATTCTTTGATGCGCAAGAAGTTTGGAGCTTGAAATAAATCTCTTTCCACACTCCAAACACGGATATGGTTTCTCTCCTGTGTGGGTTCGTTGATGCACAGTCAGTTTCGAACTTGAAATAAATGTTTTTTCACACACCAGACAGTGATATGGTTTCTCTCCTGTGTGAGTTCTTCGATGCACAGTCAGTTTGGAGCTTGAAACAAATCTCTTTCCACACTCCAAACATTGATATGGTTTCTCTCCTGTGTGGGATCTTCGATGCACAATCAGGACAGAGTTTCGAATAAAGCTCTTTCCGCATTCCAAGCACTTATATGGTTTCTCTCCTGTGTGGGTTCTTCGATGCACACTCAGGTCTGAGATCACACTAAAGCTCTTTCCACACTCCAAACATTGATATGGTTTCTCCCCTGTGTGGGTTCGTTGATGTACCGTCAGGTCTGAGCTCACACTGAAACTCTTTCCACACTCCAAGCACTGATATGGTTTTTCCCCGGTGTGGGATCTTTGATGCAAAAGCAGTTTGGAGCTTGAAACAAATCTCTTTCCACACTCCAAACACTGATATGGTTTCTCTCCCGTGTGGGTTCTTTGATGTCCAGTAAGGTGTGCTCGCTGACGAAAACACTTCCCACATTCCAAACACTGATATGGTTTCTCCCCTATGTGGGTTCGCTGATGCACAGTCAGGTTTGACTTTAAACTGAAGCACATTCCACACTCCAAACATTTATACGGTTTCTCCCCCGAGTGGGTTCTTTGATGTTCACTGAGGTGTACTCGCTGACTGAAACATTTCCCGCATGCTGAGCATTTAAATGGTTTCTCTCCTATGTGGGTTCTCTGATGCACAGTCAGATTAGACTTCAGACTGAAGTACATTCCACACACCAAACATTTGTATGGTTTCTCCCCCGAGTGGGTTCTTTGATGTTCACAGAGATTTGCTCGCTGACTAAAACATTTCCCACATGCAAAGCACTTAAATGGTTTCTCTCCCGTGTGGGTTGTTTGATGCTTGGTCAGGTCTGAACTCTGAGTGAAGCTCTTTCCGCACTCTAAGCATTTAAATAGTTTCTCCCCCGTGTGGGTTCTTTGATGCATCGTTAGTTGTGCTTTTTGACTGAAGCTCTTTCCACACTCCAAACATTGATATGGCTTCTCCCCTGTGTGGGTTCTTTGATGCTTGGTCAGGTCTGAGGTGTGAATGAAGCACTTTCCACACTCCGTGCACTGATGTGCTTTCTCCCCTGTGTGGATCCTTTGATGTGCCGTCAGGCTGGAGATCACACTGAAGCACTTTCCACACTCCAAGCATTGATATGGTTTCTCCCCTGTGTGGGTTGTTTGATGGTATGTCAGAGCTTGACTCTGATTGAAGCTCTTTCCACATTCTAAGCATTTATATAGTTTCTCCCCCGTGTGGGTTCTTTGATGCATCGTTAGCTGTGCTGTTTGACTGAAGCTCTTTCCACACTCCAAGCACTGATAAGGTTTCTCCCCTGTGTGGGTTCTTTCATGCTTCGTCAGGTCTGATTTCTGAGTGAAACACTTCCCACACTCCAAGCATTTATAGGGTTTCTCCCCTGTGTGGGTTCTTTCATGCACAGTCAGGGCTGACCTCACACTAAAGCTCTTTCCGCACTCCAAACATTTATAGGGTTTCTCCCCCGTGTGGGTTCTTCGATGCACTGTCAGGCTTCCATTTTCACTGAAACTCTTTCCACAATCCAAGCACTTGTATGGCTTCTCCCCAGTGTGGGATCTTCGATGTGTTCTAAGTCCAGATTTACTGCAGAAAATCTTTCCACACTGAAGGCAGTTAAATAATTTCTTCCCTGGGTGTATTTGGTTGTTTTCATTACTGATCAATGCTTCTGGCGACGCTCCCCGTGGATCCTCATCACCTTCTTCATTGGTTCCTGGAACAGAAAGAGAACATTGACAAGCAATGCCACATACAGAACCTCTGATGTGCCCTCCTAGGGACCCCAAAGGATTCTAGTGGTGATGGTTCCCCAGGAAGTAAGCAACCCTACTCAAGGACTGACTCTCAAGTAGTATTGTGTGGAAGTAGCTCAACCTTAATTACACTGACTGGTGTAAACTGACCCAATCCTGGGATGGAGGCAGATTTGCTAGCCCCGGTGGACAACATTCAGAGAAGTCAGGAGGGGGCCTCTCTCTGGATTCTCAGAAGACTCACAGCAGCTGTAGTGTCTTATCATCTTCTACTTAGAAATGTAAAAATCCTATTTTCTAGTGGTGCCTTTCCAGGAATATCTTTGTTCCATATTGAATGGTATTGTCAGGGATCCCCTTCCCCAGAATCCCATGACTACCCTAGGGAGAATTCCCAGGAAATACCTGAAGGTACCCAGTTCACAGGTCCCTCAGAGGGGCGGGGGCTGAGTTTCTGCCTTGGGCTCACGGAGTGGACCTCACAACCCCAACTCCCCAACAGCTGAGAGAGATCCACTGACAGGCTTCTGAGAGAGATCCACTGACAAGATCCTACTCAGCCTTCGGAGGGACCAAAAATCTCTGGTTAATGGGTAGAACTGGTGACAGTGGGAATGAGGCTAGGTACTGGTGCTGGAAGGCAGACAGATGAAGCTAGTAAACAGGGAGGGTCAACAGGGAGGAGTGGGGTCAACCCCTCTTGTAGAATGCATGGGGAGGAAAGGGTGGGACAGGGAAAAGTTCCCAGGTTATATGTGTATGTGGTTGGACTGTGGGACTCACTGTCAGAGGAGGTGGTGATGGCATTTAGCCTCAATACCTTTAAGAAGTATTCGGATAAATTGCTAGAGGAAAGGACCATCATGGGTTACAAGCCATGAGGGGTGCGTAAAGGTGGACAACCTCAAAATGCCAGATGCAGGGGGGCACCTGGATGCAGGTGTGATATGTGCTCCCTGAGGCATCTGGTGGGCTGCTGTGTGATACAGGAAGCTGGACTAGATGGGCTTTTGGCCTGATCCAGTGGAGGCTCCTCTTGTCTATATACCAGTATATAAAAGAGAAAAGTCACCGACTGACTCGTCAACGCCCTGCCAAAACCGCCAGGCCTAGAAGCGTGAAATTTGGGGTGGGTGTTCCTTCCATGACTGAGGGGTGCACTAAGAACTGGTTTTTGGAAATTCCAACTGGAGGTGGGTGAAATGGGGTGCAACGTGTTTTCCTCCCTATACTTTGCATTGAAGAATTGATGACTCATCAACATTCCGCCCCAACTGCTGGACCTAGAAGCATGAAATTGGGGAGGGAGTTTCTTCTGTCACATGAACACCCACCAAGAACCTATATAGAGAAATTTAACCCTTAAGGGGCTGAAAAGAGGTGGATCGTGTTTTTGTCCTATACTTAACATGGACGACTGACCAACATCCAGCCAATTTGGTGCTCGGTGCCTGGTGTACTTGGGGGATGTTGTTCAGAGGGAGGGATTGCACTGGGGAGGATGCTATGCATGGGGGGTGCTGCGCATGGGGAGATGTGCATAGCGTGATGCACATTGGGGTTGATGTGCAGGGGAGATGATGTACATGGGGGATGGGGGTGGTGCACCTACAGGTGGATGCGCATGGGGGGTGGATGTGCATGGGGATTGATACACAGTGGAGGGATGGCATACGGAGGAATTTTATTCCTGCAATGTGGGTATGCTTTTCGCTAGTGTTCTTAAATAATCCTGGAAGTCTGGGATGGGGGGGCTCTGAGAAGTGCTTGGATCAGCTCCACCTGAGACCCAGGAAGCCTCAGGTCACTGAGCAGGAGAGTGATTGATATCTACAGGGGGTTACCCAGGTCCAGCCTCACCTAAGAGAGGCTAGTTCAGTGGGCTATGCCCCAGAGGCCCAACAGGCATGTAGCTGGCACATGACTGCATGGAAAACTGGATTTCCTATTCACCCGTCTTGCTTTATCTTGTATGGCATTGCCCTTCCAGCACTGCTCTTCTGGCCTTGTCCCCGAGCAGCCAAATAGGAGGGGAAAAAAGACACTGATTCTAGCTTCACCTGCATACTATTGGTGTGTGGGGGGGTGTCAAGGCAGGGAGAGTAGAGGGTTGGCAAGTTTTTAGGGTTTACTTAATATGTTCCCAATTCAGTGGTGGACCCGGCCTAGCCCAACAACCGGTTCCCCAGAAGTGGGCGGGGCCAGGCAGGGTCAGGGTCAGGGGACGGGGACAGAGAGAATTTAAAGGGGAAATCCTTTTAAAAATCTAAAAATTTAAAATTATAAAAACTTTTTTTAAAAATCTAAGTTTTTGTTAGTGCCCCCCAGAAACCCTAACCACACTTTCCTGGGAGTAAACCCAATTGACTGTCATGGGACTTACTTCAGAGTAGTCAGTCCCAGCCACACAAATTGACTGTCATGGGAAATACTTCTGAGTAGTCATGCTAGGATTGGGCTCTCAGGCTGCAGTCCCAGCCACACTTTCCTGGGAGTAAATCCCATTGACTATCATGGGACTTACTTCTGTGTAGTCATGCATAGGATTGTGCTCTCAGGCTGCAGTCCCAGCCACACTTTCCTGAGAGTAAGTCCCATTGACTGCAATGGGACTTACTTCTGAGTAGTCATGCTAGGATTGGGCTCTCAGGCTGCAGTCCCAGCCACACTTTCCTGGGAGTAAGTCCCATTGACTGTCATGGGACTTACTTCTGAATAGTCATGCATAGGATTGGGCTCTCAGGCTGCAGTCGCAGCCACACAAATTGACTGTCATGGGACTTACTTCTGAGTAGTCATGCTAGGATTGGGCTCTCAGGCTGCAGTCCCAGGCACTCTTTCCTGGGAGTGAATCCCATTGACTGTCATGGGACTTACTTCTGAGTACTTATGCTACGATTGCGCTCTCAGGCTGCAGTCCCAGGCACACTTTCCTGGGAGTAAGTCCCATTGACTGTCATGGGACTTACTTCTGAATAGTTATGCTAGGATTGGGCTCTCAGGCTGCAGTCCCAGCCACACTTTCCTGGGAGTAAGTCCCATTGACTCTAATGGGACTTACTTCTGAGTAGTCATGCTAGGATTGGGCTCTCAGGCTGCCTTCCCAGCCACACTTTCCTGGGAGTAATTCCCATTGACTGTCATGGGACATACTTCTGAGTAGTCATGCTAGGATTGGGCTCTCAGGCTGCAGTCCCAGCCACACTTTGCTGGGAGTGAATCCCATTCACTGTCATGGGACTTACTTCTGAGTAGTCATGCTATGATTGGGCACTCAGGCTGCAGTCCCAGCCACACTTTCCAGGGACTAAGTCCCATTGACTGTCATGGGACTTCAGAGTAGTCATGCATAGGATTGGGCTATCAGGCCGCAGTCCCAGACACACTTTCCTGGGAAAGTCATGGGACTGTCATGGGACTTACTTCTGAGTAGTCGTGCTAGGCTTACGCTCTCAGGCTGCAGTCCCAGCCACACTTTTCTGGGAGTAAATCCCATTGACTGTCATGGGACTTACTTCTGAGTAGTCAGTCCCAGCCACACAAATTGACTGTCATGGGAGTTACTTCTGAGTAGTTATGCTACGATTGGGCTCTCAGGCTGCAGTCCCAGCCACACTTTTCTGGGAGTAAATCCCATTGACTATCATGGGACTTACTTCTGAGTAGTCATACATAGGATTGGGCTCTCAGGCTGCAGTCCCAGCCACACTTTCCTGTGAGTAAGTCCCATTGACTGTCATGGGACTTACTTCTGAGTAGTCATGCTAGGCTTGGGCTCTCAGGCTGCAGTCTGAGCCACACTTTTCTGGAAGTAAATCCCATTGACTATCATGGGACTTACTTCTGAGTAGTCATGCATAGGATTGGGCTCTCAGGCTGCAGTCCCAGCCACACTTTTCTGTGAGTAAATCCCATTGACTATCATGGGACTTACTTCTGAGTAGTCATGCTAGGATTGGGCTCTCAGGCTGCAGTCCCAGCCACACTTTTCTGGGAATAAGTCCCATTGACTGTCATGGGACTTACTTCTGAGTAGTCATGCTAGGATTGTGCTCTCAGACCGCAGTCCCAGCCACACTTTCCTGTGAGTAAGCCCCATTGACTATCATGGGACTTACTTCTGAGTAGTCATGCTACAATTGGGCTCTCAGGCTGCATTCCCAGCCACACTTTCCTGGGAGTAAGCCCCACTGACTGTCATGGGACTAACTTCTGAGTAATTATGCTACGATTGGGCTCTCAGGCTGCAGTCCCAGCCACACTTTCCTGTGAGTAAATCCCATTGACTATCATGGGACTTACTTCTGAGTAGTCATGCATAGGATTGGGCTCTCAGGCTGCAGTCCCAGCCACACTTTTCTGTGAGTAAATCCCATTGACTATCATGGGACTTACTTCTGAGTAGTCATGCTAGGATTGGGCTCTCAGGCTGCAGTCCCAGCCACACTTTTCTGGGAATAAGTCCCATTGACTGTCATGGGACTTACTTCTGAGTAGTCATGCTAGGATTGTGCTCTCAGTCCGCAGTCCCAGCCACACTTTCCTGTGAGTAAGCCCCATTGACTATCATGGGACTTACTTCTGAGTAGTCATGCTACAATTGGGCTCTCAGGCTGCATTCCCAGCCACACTTTCCTGGGAGTAAGCCCCACTGACTGTCATGGGACTAACTTCTGAGTAATTATGCTACGATTGGGCTCTCAGGCTGCAGCCCCAGCCACACTTTCCTGTGAGTAAATCCCATTGACTATCATGGGACTTACTTCTGAGTAGTCATGCATAGGATTGGGCTCTCTGGCTACATTTCCAGCCACTCTTTCCTGTGAGTAAGCCCCACTGACTGTCATGGGACTTACGTCTGTGTAATCATGCTAGGATTGGGCTCTCAGGCTGTCTTCCCAGCCACACTTTCCTGGGATTAAGTCCCATTGACTGTCATGGGACTTACTTCTGAATAGTCATGCATAGGATTGGGCTCTCAGGCTGCAGTCCCAGCCACACAAATTGACTGTCATGGGACATACTTCTGAGTAGTCATGCTAGGATTGGGCTCTCAGGCTGCAGTCCCAGCCACACTTTCCTGGGATTAAGTCCCATTGACTATCATGTGACTTACTTCTGAGTCCCATTGACTATCATGTGACTCTCCCTCACTGGGGGTCTTCAAGCAGAGGCTGGATGAGCACCTGTTGGAGATGCTCTAGGGGGATTTCCTGCTGCAGGCAGGGGGTTGGGCTAGATGACCTACTAGGTCCCTTCCAACTCTAGGATTCTATGATTCTATGATTCTGAGGAAGCATGATGCATAGGAGGGGCTGTGATCCTCTCCAAGCTTAATCTTGGAGATATGGTGCAATCCTGAACACACTTTCCTGGGAGTAAGACCCACTGGGTACAATGGCCTTTACTTCTGAGTAAACATGGTTAGGGTTGCAGCATATCTTCAAGGCTAAGCTTGGAGAGGATCACAGCCCATCCTATGCATCACTGGGCTCCCAGACAGCAATTTGAGAATAAGCCTCATTGACTTTAATGGGCTCTCAGGCTGCAGTCCTAGCCACACTTTCCTGGGAGTAATCCCCATTGCCGCTGGAGTGGCAGGGGCAGGCAGCCGGGCACTTTTAAATTTGCTGTGGCAGCCCAATGAGGCACCCCACAAGCCCCAGCGGCCGAGGAAAGGACTCTCCGGTGCTGGGGCTTGTGGGGCACCATGCCAGGCTGCTGCAGCAAATTTAAAAGCGCCCGGCCAGCTGCCCGTCACTCCAGCGGCCGAACCGGTCCGCCCGATTATCGGGCCCCCCGCCGCTACCAGATCAGTAGCGGTGGGGAAATTGGAACATCCGGTCCCCGGGAACTGCCCTGAACCTGTCTGGGCCCACCATTGGTTCCCATATTCCTGCTCACTTCACTGAGTTGGTCCCCATACTTGACCACTATGCAAGAGTTGTTATGTTGGTGACAGTCTTTTGCCAACTGTTCCTCATGCCCTACGCCTCTCAACTGATGAACCGTGGGCTTTTTGGGGGGGGAACCAAAGCATGGTGTCTGGATGCAGAACTTGCCTTCATCACCACTGCTGCTGCATCCTGAGCAGGTGTTTTCATTGAGCTGAGCTGATCTATCAGAGATGGCACAGCACCCATTACCCAAGTGGTACTCCCCAAACCTGGGCAGGACCTGGCACGACTGCTGTTTAGGCTAAGAATCACCCCAGTCTCCTGCAGGTATGCAGTCCTGGTTGTGGTGTTACTGCCAAAGCTCCCCCACAATGACAGGAGAAAATAATTCTCCAGTGGTATATCCATGGTGGGGTTAGTCTTCTACTTTGCAGTTAGTCTTACTCCTTAGTAAGTTAGTCTTACTCCTCCCCCTCAGGTAGGTATAAGTCAGCTGAAAGACTTCCTGTGAGGATGTGTGCCCAGAGATATCCCAGACTGACCTTCACCTTTGGCAAAAGCAGCTGAAAGTGGAGTCAGCTCTGCTGACTCATGCCCTTCAGGAGCGCATTTTAGTGTCTTTTACCCCATTTTTTCCTTTTTCTCCCTATTCCTGGGAGACTGGGAGGGAGAAGCCCACCTACCGGGGGTTCTGAGTGGGTCATTGCTACAGCAGCTTGCAGCTCCTGCCTCCCTTCTTTCTCCCCCACCTGAAGACAGGGGTGAGACTGCTGCCAGTCCCCCCCATGAGGGGCCACCTGAAAAGTTCCCAAGAAGGCAGGTGGTCCGCTGGCTGCTCCCAGCAACATCAGCGATCCCCCCAATCTCCCTTCCCAGGCGGTGGTGCAGCGAAAGGAGGACCAGTCAGATCAGCAAGGCAGTGCGCGTTCCCTCCAAGGCTAAGTACCACTGCATTTGTCAAACTGTAAAGTTTTTATTTTTTTGCTTTAGTGTGTAGCATTTTTGTAGGAATTTGGGAGCGTGTATATATTTAGGCGCACTCATCAAAAGAATAAACAAATTGAGGCAGAGACGGGACAGTCCTATCACATTTTATGTGAGGCTGGTAAATGTCAGATTCCTTACCATGAATCCTAGTTCCAGGAGTAGAAGTGATGTCATTCAGAGAGTGAAAGTGGGTCAAGTGATTCAGAGAGTGAAAGTGGGTCAAGGCCTTTTGGGGGCCTCCCCCAATATTCCTGATCTGTGTAGCCGAGCAGGGGAACGACAACAGTCTCCAGAATCCAATAGGACAGAACAAAACTAGGGACATGGAAAAAAAAACTATGCTGCTATGGCAGCTAGCAAGGTGAAGCAGACTCTAGACACAGTGTTAGTACAGTTCTAGATCTACCATGCAACATGCAAATTAGGAAAGGATTCTAACTATTTACATAATACCCACCCAAGCCTGTCTGGAGTAGTGGTGGGCTGAATGACATCACTCTTACTCCTGGAACCAGGATTCACGGTAAGGAATCCGACATTTCCCAGGAGGAAGGAGTGATGTGATTCAGAGGGTGGGAGCTAGCAGAGCCGTAAAAAAGGAAAAGGGTGGTCCAGACAGGTGTGGGGCGTCTAGTTGTGCTCCACAACCTGATGGAGGACCCTTCTGCCCATGGCCACCTCAGTTGAGGCCCAAGAGTCCACCTTGTAATGCTTAGTGAAAGTGTGAACTGATGACCATGTGGCGGCTCTGTAGATCTTGTGCAAAGTGTAGCCGTCAAAGGCGGCTGAGGTAGTGGCACTCCTAAGGGAGTGTGCTGTGATACCGTTGGGAAGGGGCTCCCCCACCGACTGATAAGCCAGGCGATGAATAGTGCCTAAGACCTCCTAAGGCACCTGGTTCTCTTACGGTAAAGTTTGATTATGGAATAGCTTTTCCCTGGAGTAGATAGAGTTGGGGCAGAAGTCTGGCAAGATAAGCTCCTGCACCCTGTGGAACGGAGAGTTGACCTTATGGATGAAGGCAGGGTCAGTATGTAGTACCACTCTGTCCTTGTGAATGATGCAAAGTTGGGGGTGAACAGATAAGGCACTGAGCTCAGACACCCTCCTGGTGGAAGTGATGGCTACCAGGAAAAGTACCTTGAATGTGAGCACTCTGAGAGGTACAGACTTCAGGGGTTAGAAAGGGGCATGCATTAGGGTGTTAAGACCCTAAGAATTAAGACCCACCGACTGATAAGCCAGGCAATCCAGTATGTTAAGATCCAGTATGTTAAGACCATACTGGAGGGGGGGTTCAACAGAGACGCCCCTCTGAGGAAGTGCTTGATGTGGGGATGAGTGGCTATGCTAAATGTCGAGCCCGTCCCCAAGATGCTACTAATTGCGGATGCCTGCCGTTTAAGGGTGTTAGTAGATAGGCTCTTAGACAACCCTTCCTGAATGAAAGGATGGTGGGAACCTTAGCTCTTAGAAGTCTAACCCCCTTGCTTAGAGTGCAGGAGGCAAAGTGATGCCATGTAGTTCCATAGACCCGCCTAGTAGACTCCTTATGGGAGGCCAGCAGCGTGTTAGTTACCTGATCAGAGAAACCCTGAGCAGTTAGTATTTCCCTTTCAACCTCCATACAGTTAGATGGAGCAGATAAGGACTCAGGTGGACAGTGGGCCCCTGGATTAGAAGGTTGAGCCTGGTCGGGAGAGTCCAGTGAGGTTGAGCCGACATCTGGAGAAGGTCTGGAAACCAGTGTCATTGAGGCCATTTGGGTGCTATGAGGATCACGTCTGGTTGAGTGGCCTGGACCTTCTTTAGGACACGAGGGATCAAGGGAATAATACAGGAATTCCTTACCTGGGAATGTTCATTCCTGGAGAGAGGAAAAGGGGGGGGCGATTTATTACTGAGTGGGGTTGCCCCCGCCAGTCAGGAGGCAGGGCGGGACGTGCTGAGAAGATCCTCTTCCGGTGAGGGCGACCCCTTTCCAGTCCAGTGATAGTGCCCGGAAGGACACTCCCGTTGATGCTTGTAGAAGTTGTGTCTAAATGACGTTCCCTCCAATGGTATTGTGAGGAGGGTAGGAAAACCTGAGTGGACAGCGAGAGGCAGAAGAGTGAAGGCGAAGGGAAAGGAAACAAGATAGCAGGAGGAAGAACAGGTACCAGGCCCTGACCCTGGGATCCCTGTGTTAGCTATCCACTATAGTTGTGATTTGACCGGTGACCCAGTAGGATGGGCCCAATGCCCCCTTTTCCTCTCTCCAGGAATAGGACATTCCCAGGTAAGGAATTCCTGTATTTTCTCTGGAGTTCGGAAAAGGGGGGCGATTTATTACTGAGTGGGACATAACAGAGCCATCTATTTCTGGGTGGGAAGGGTCATGGCATGGTTACTGTGGCACCACTGTCTGTAGGACCCTTCGTCCGAAGGCGGCCTGGGCCGAGGCTGCCCTGTCATCCTTATAATGCCTAATGAAAGTATTAGGAGTTGCCCAGGTGGCTGCCTTGCAAATGGTTTCCAGGGAAGCTATATCCTCATAGACCGCGGAGGCAGCAACACTCCTGGTGGAATGCAGTGTGATACCCTGTGGGGGATCTTTGCCACACACCTTGTACACTTTGGTGATGGTGGCCATTAGCCACCTGGATAGGGTGGAAACAGAGGCCCTTTTTTCCTGCTGTGCCCTCCCAAAAGGACAAAAAGAGATTACGACTTTCTGAGGCTCTTTGTGCGGTCCGTGTAGTACTTCAGTGCTCTTTGCAAGTCCATGGAGCGCCACTCACACACCTTGGGAGTTCTTGGATGGGGGCAGAGATTGGGTAGGACTAACTCCCAGAACCTATGAAAGAGCGAGTGTATTTTGGGCATGAAGAAAGGATCTGGAATTAGTGGGAAGGTGTACAGGAGTACCTTGGGCTACGGAGCTGTGAGAGGGATGCTGCCCCAGGGATGCTGTTCTGAGCGAAGAACCTTGGTAGTTGGTTGTTGTTGAGGGATGTGAAGAGGTCCACCACCAGGAGACCGAAGTGATGGACGATCTGCTGGAACATTAGAGGATGTAGTTGCCACTCCTGCAGTCTCCTTCTGCTGAGCCAGTCCGTGGTGGCATTGTCCATGCCCACCAGGTGAACCGTTCAAATGCTCAATAGGTGCAGTTCCTTGTGCAGTGTTCTTGACCAGGTGCCTCCCTGACAATTGATGTATGTCTTGGACACTATCTTGGGAGTAATCTTGAGGGGGCACAGTCTGTTGTGGGATTCTTGTGGGACCTCTGCCTTTTCCCTTTCTTATTCTGAGAGTTTGCCCTCCTCCCCCGAAGACTCCAAAAGGGTGGTGTCATCTGCGGGCCAGGGACCCTCTGGGCTGGGCTCCACCCTGGGTGGGTGGTTTTGGATGTCCCTTGAGGGGAGGGCTGGGTCTTGGGTTCTGGACCCAAAGCCTGAGGCTGCTCTTTTGGGTAAGCCACGTGTCTTCTCTTGGATGGGGGGGAGCTCGGGGATGCCAGAGTTGGAGGAGCCCACCAAGGAATAGCTGCGTTCCCTCCTACGTGGGGGAGGAGGGCAGGAGGCAGTGCTGGTGGAGATTGTGCACCGGGCTGTGGTGCCACCATGGGGCCAAGGGCAGCCAGCACTCCGGCTAGCACTTGGTCCACCATCTGTTCAGGCAACTGGAATAGGTTGGATGGGGGGTCCCAGGTCCAGGGTGAGGGGCTGGGATGCTGGATTCTCCCTCCCCCACCATACCTGCAGTCCCTTGTGGTGGCAGGCTGTTCACTTCTGTGTGGGCTGGTTCCTGCTGGATCCCGCTGGAAGGGGGGCTGCTTGCTGTTGCTGGAGCACTTCCGCACCCTCCCAAGATGGCAGCTGCCGCGTGGTCGGTGGAGACGGTCTGCTTGATGAGCCTGAAGCCTGGTCTGTCTCCCCCGGGGGCTTCCACTGTGTCCCGCGGGAGCCCCTAAGCCAGGGGTCAGGGAACTTTTCACCTTTTACCCCAAAATATATTTAGATACGCTGACGTTCCCCCCTTGATTTAAAAAGAAGGAAATAATATATTATTATTTATTTAAATTCAAAATTTTATAGAATCTATTCAAAAAAATCCAGACTTATTTAAAAATGTAGGACAAAATGTAGGATGCCATACATTTTTAAAAAATCAGGAGTAAGCTCCATTGAATTAATGGGCTTACTCCTGAGTAGACAACTGGGAATGCTTACCTTGGCTGGGGAGGCTCAGGCTGCAGTTGGGGGCATCTGAGACCGAGTTCAGCTGTCCGGGCAGGCACTGCGGGCATCCATCTTGAAAAGAATGACCTTTCCCTGCCATTCTCCCTGGAGTGTCCTCGACCTCACCGGCACACACCTCCAATTAGGAAAGGGAAAGTGCTGGTGATGTCAGGAGAGGATACTCCACCCACGGAGAAGCCTCTCCGTGGGAACCTTTAGGCAGGGAGGCGCAGTCATTTTTTTCAAGATGGATGCCCACAGTTCTCAGACCCAGCCGTGCAAACCCACGGCTGGCTCAAACTGTTCCCCAGCGCCCAATATAGATTCACATGCATGCCCGGCTGTGTCTCATTACCCAGGAATTTCATTACCCAGGAATTTCATTTTTACCCCATTTGGGGTAATTTACCCCTGTCCCCTGACCACTGCCCTAAGCAGACTGGTGAGGCTAGGCTGGAGACGGAGGGCTGCTGAGTGCGTGGGCCCAAGGCCAGCCGGTAGAGAGAGCGCAGGCCGCCCACGTGGTCCTGGGGCCGACCGGGCCGCTGTGGCGGCAAAAACAAACAAAAACGGCGGAGAGGCTGTGCGCTCTCTGCTTCAGCCACCTGAAGTTGTGGTGGCCAAAGCCAAAAGGGAAAGGGAGAGCGGGGAGGATGAGCACTCTCTGAATCACATCACTCCTTCCTCCTGGGAATTGTCTGTTTAGCCTCGGCTGAGGTGAGACTGACAGAACAGCTCAGTTAAACCAACTGAGCATGTGCAGAAGAAACGTTTCTAATTAACAAAAGTCTCTCGTTCCTGAGGTAATTTTACCTCAGAATTTGAGTTAGCTGACTCTACAATCCAGATTAACTGTGGGAAGACGTAAGAGGCACTTGCTCTGGATTGCTCTATGCATTTCCCATAGGTGGCCCTGTAACTACGTCGGTGTAAAAGGTCCTGTAGTTACTCTGGATTGTCCAAGTAGACATCTTGCTATAGCTGTGCATGTTTTTTACATGCTCTGACTGTTGATTTGTGGCAATTGGACTTATGACTAGACTGGACATATGACTATGTCCTTATTTCTTATCATTCTAAACTGACTGCTGTGTAAAATGCTGTGTATATATGTAAATAGATATATATTTAATATAGATATAAGTAGACATACTGTATTTGCTGGCTTATATGTACTTTTTTCCTCCTCAAAGGGGGGGGGGGAATGTCTGTCTTATGGAGTGAAGGGGCCAAACCTGGAGCACCGTCTGCAGCTGTGCTCTGTCTCCCCAGGCAGGACAGGCCTATAGGAAGGTGAGGGTAATCTGGGGAGAAGGGACAGAGACTTCCCCATAGGCTCTTCCCCAAAGAAATGAATGGAGCCCAGATGAATAGCAGAGCATGGAGGCAGTCAGGCAAAAACAAGGGGGCACTGGTGGGAAGAGGGGAGGAGGAGGAGGCAGCCCAGGAGAGAGAGGTCCCTGCTGCTGCATTCCTATGCATGCTTTCCAGGGATGGAGGAGGTTTGCAATTTAGTATGCATGCACAGGATATGGTTCCTAGTGTTGCAGTCCTATGCAGGCTTTCCAGAGGTGCAGGGGGCTTGCAATTTAGTATGCATGCATAGGATATGGTTCCTAGTGTTGCAGTCCTATGCAGGCTTTCCAGGGGTGCAGGGGGCTTGCAATTTAGTATGCATGCATATGATCTGGTTCCTAGGGTTGCAATCCTTTCCAGGGTTGGAGGGGACTTGCAATTTAGTATGCATGCATGCATGGGATCTGATTCCTAGGAATGCAATCCTATGCATATTTTCCCGGGGTGGAGGGGACTTGCAATTTAGTATGCATGCATAGGATATGGTTCCTAGTGTTGCAATCTTATGCATGTTTTCCAGGGGTGGAGGGGACTTGCAATTTAGTATGCATGCATAGGATATGGTTCCTAGGGTTGCAATCCTATGCATGCTTTCCAAGGGTGGAGGGGACTTGCAATTTAGTATGCATGCATACTTCTAGGGTTGCAATCCTAAGCATGCTTCCCAGGGTTGGAGGGGGCTTGCAATTTAGTATGCTTGCATAGGATATGGTTCCTAGGGTTGCAATCCAATGCATCCTTTCCAGGGGTGGAGGGGACTTGCAATTTAGTATGCATGCATATTCCTAGGGTTGCAATCCTACTCATGCTTTCCAGGGTTGGAGGGGGCTTGCAATTTAGTATGCATGCGTGCATGGAATCTGATTCGTAGGGATGCAATCCTATGCATGTTTTCCAGGGATGGAGGGGACTTGCAATTTAGTATGCATGCAAAGGATATGGTTCCTAGTGTTGCAATCCTATGCATTTTTTCCAAGGGTGGTGGGGACTTGCAATTCAGTATGCATCCATAGGATATGGCTCCTAGGGCTGCAATCCTATGCATGCTTTCCAGGAGTGGAGGGGACTTGCAATTTAGTATGCATGCATACTTCTAGGGTTGCAATCCTACGCATTCTTTCCAGGGCTGGAGGGGGCTTGTAATTTAGTATGCATGCATAGAATCTGGTTCCTAGCGTTGCAGTCCTATGCATGTTTTCTAGGGGTGGAGGAGGCTTGCAATTTAGTACGCATGCATGGGGTTTGATCCTAGGGCTGCAGTCCTATGCATCCCTTCCTGTCTGAATCCCTCCCCACTTGCCTGCCTGCCTGCCTGGATACCCTCACCCCCCAAAGAAACACCCCACCCTTCCCAACCTACCTGGATCCCCCCAACCTCCAAAAGAAACCCCCCTCCACCAAACGTACCTGCCTCCCTGCATCATTTGCAATGAGATTTGTGCAAAATGTTGGTGTCTGCTCATGTACAATGAGATGTGTGCAAAAGTCAGAGATCACTGACACTAGTGATGAGTTCTTGGGGTTTCCAGAAAATTAGAAGTGTGCTTGAACCTTAAAGTCTTTCCTCATTTTTTAATGACAGTGATGATGGTTCTTAATACCACTGTTGGCTTTACATGGTTGTAATATTATTCTGCTATATTTTATTAAATATATTCGTATACCATTTGGTTCTTTACCATAGTTCTGCTGTAGCGCACTCTGAAAGGTCCTACAGTCCTTACCCTTCCAATATGTGGGATCGCCCCATACTCCTGGGTTGAAGCTACTGCTCTGTTCATTGCCTTACCTCCTGGTTTCTCTTCTTCTTTTAGGCCCTGGAAAAATGTACTCTCCCATTTTTGTAGCTGGGAAATGAAGGCAGGTTTTGGAAATTCCTCTGAGAAGGAAAAGATGAATTAACAATAAAATATGGCAGTATTTTATGACAATCATATAGCAAGGCTTTCCAAAGCAATCTGGGGTTCATCCAGCAAAATGTATGTAGCTCTCAGGCTGGAGTGTTTAAGCAAAAATAAAATAATGTGGAATCCTGGTCCACTTTGGGCGCAATCCAGAGTAACTACGGGGAGTCCTTGCTCCGACATAAGAACAATTTACTCTGGATTGAAATATAAATTTCCCATAGGTTTTCACTAGGTGGTGCCGTAACTACATTGACGTAAATGTCTCTTACGTGCTTCAGTAGTTACTCTGGATTGTAGGGACTGTCTTAAAAGTGGAACCTCCCAAATGATTAATCGGATCAGATCTCCATCTTGTCTCCATTGCACTGGCTGTCTCAGTGTCTCATTGATGACATCAAGCTCAGGCAATTTGCAACCATATCCCCTACAGGTCAGCCTACCCTACAAAGGACAAGTAGACTGTAAAAAACTTCCCTGATAGTAGCACTTCCTTCTCTACACACCATCAGCCCATCAAACCACATACGATGGAGGATTTGTTCCAGGCCAATGAAAATGCCATTCAGACAGCTATTTTCTGGTCCGCAAAGGGTGTGAAATCCAAACTTGTTATTGTCTTGAAATGTATTGTTTAGATTTCATCTCAATTTCTAATTTCTAATTTTTTAATTCATCTTTTAAAATTTTTAATGTAAGATGTTCTGGACTCAGCAGAATGAATGAATGAATGAATGAATGAATGAATGAATGAATGAATGAATGATCCAGTCTCTTAACAATAAGGGCTAATAGCCTGGATAATGCAGAGGAAGGTATGACAAGGTATGACAGGCTGTAATGGTTGGTGCAAGGCCCAGCCACCCTCTCCATCCAGTGTGCTGGTCCCTGCTGGCCCTGAGGATTGCCTGCTTTCTCATGGGAAGCAACAAGAACCTAGACTTCAACCAATATTTTGAACATAAGGACCTAAAAGGAGTGTCCACTTCTTGATCTCCAGCTGTTCTAGCTGAATCTGCTGGACAGTCCCCTCTCCCAAATAGTGGGAACATCTCTTGCTGGCATCATTATCTGTTGCACTTATACAACCCCAGCTACAGCAAGACATGTACCCATTGATATGGTGCAATCCTGACAGTGAAATCCAAAGATCGTTTTTAGCTTCTGTTCCTACCCAACAAGAAGACAAGGCAATACTTACCCAGCGAGGCCATCATCTCAGAATTCTCCAGTTTGATTTTATTGTCAGGAATCCACTCTTCTTTCATGAAACATACAGCCACCTCCTTGTAGGACTCTGGGGCTGAAGTGCAGTGCACACCTTTGGGGTAGCAAATCACACAAGGGTGAGAGGGAGGATCATGCAGGGAGGGAAGGATGAAGGGTGTCTTGGAGTCACCCACATGCCAGCCTAGTAAATCCCTTGAGGAACCAGCAAATAAATTCATGGGAGTGAGAAACAATCTGGGCTGCAGCAAGTCATTCCCAGACAACATTTTCCCCCTGCCCATTTGAAGTTGATCTGGCAGCCACAGTGGGAGGCAGATGCCCATCTCCTTCCATATGGTCCACCTTGTCACCCATGGGCAGTCACCGTAGGAGAATCCAGCCCAGACCATCTTTCACTTCTATGTGTTTCTATATTGATTCGTCAGCCATAGTGCCCGGAGGACGTGTTTAGGAACTGGATTTCTTAGGAACTGGGGCATGTTTTGGGACAGGCTGTGTAAGGGACAGGTGGAATCCAGCAAAGCAGAGATTGAAAACAGGTCCAGCTCCAACATAGGATTTCTGTGGATAAATTATCCTCATATCAACTGGCTCAATTTCTGCACTACAGACATTCCTTCCTGGAAGAGGGTAAACAAACTCCCAAAGCACAGGATCTACAACACAGCTATGCAATTACCTGTTGATCGGTACCCTTCCTTGGAGTCCAGGGCAAAGGGAGTGTCCCCTCCTTCCAGCCAGAAAAGCTCAGCCAGGAGAGATTCTGTAGAAGAAACAAAGTATGGCTATTTCTGTCTGCAACAGGTCTTGGCACAATACACACTTCTGCATTAAAATGGAATCAAAACTCACTCTGGATTGCAAGTATATAACAGAAATTCATGCCTGACTCTGAAAACACAGAGGGAAAGAAGAAACTGTCAGATCCTCTCAAGAGTGCTGCAGTGAATGAGGACCTTGCGCCCCCCCCCCCAAAATGTTTCTCCATTCTGGGGTGACAGCCTTAGATCAGGAAAAGCCACATATCTCTGCTATTCAGATCCTCCAGCTGCAAGTGATGATTGAGCTGTAGACCTCAAGGATTGGCATGATTTGAGTATTCCATGGTCTGGCCCTCCGTTTTCCCCACTCCGCTCCACTTCTGCTCAGCCCCCCCTATTCTATACCACTCTAAAGAGTAGGAGGTGGTGCAAGGGAGGCAGTTGGGCAAACAGGTGACAATCCTGCCAATCTGCTGCCTACAGCATCCGTCTCTGCGGGCCTCATGATGGGGCTGTGGCTGTTACTCTCCTAGCTGTTCTGCAGCTCTCAAAGACATAGGATCCCAGATGCACTCCCACCACATCACTGCATCACTAGCAGAATGCTAATGTTGCCATAAGGCCAAACATGGAAGCTGCTTATCGCAAGTGAGAGTCTGGCTAACTCAGGGTGACCATATAGAATGGAGGAGAGAGTGCCTCTACCTTTAAGCATTGCATAGAAGAGGGAATTCAGGTCAGCCTACACCACAAAGGACTTTTTAAACCCTACTACTGAGCTGAACCTGTTTTTTAAACCCTTCTAAACCTTTTAAACCCTTTTTTAAACTGAGCTGAACCTGCCTCAATTCCCTCTTCTATGCAATGCTAAAGGTAGAGACACTCTTCCATTCTATATAGTCACCCTGGTCTAACTCATACTGTCTACATATACTGGTAGTGGTTTTCCAGGAGTTTCTGATGCTTGTATGAGTTTATCTTTCCCAGCTCCAGTTGGAAATGCTGCCAGATTTTGAACCTGTCACTGAGACCCTTTCCTTTTCTTCCCTTCCCTGGAGCTCTCTCCTTGTAGGAATTTCCCGACTTTCCCTTGGAAGTTTATGGATTTCCAATAATATTCTTTGCAACAGCTCAGCCCTGTAAAAGGGAGGCAGAGAAGGCAGTTACTCGTCATTCCCCTGGGCGATGATCTGAGCTAACTGCACTTCCTCCATGTTAGCATCTACGGAGGAAAAAGGAAAAGGGGGCTTGACTTACTCAGAGAAGCCACATTCTCCTGATTCTCCAGCATCACTTCATTATGCAGGGCCTTCTGGCTTGGGTCCAGCAGAGCCCACTCCTCCTCAGTAAAATGCACAGCCACCTCCTCAAAAGATACATGACCCTGAACAAAGAAAGCCACAAATCTTCCCACTCAAGACACATTTCAAATCAAAACCTCAAAGGGGCAAAGACAGATTTATTTCTGCATAGTCAGTGCATCAAATATTCTTGGTACAACCAGATTTTTAAAATGTGGTCAACGGACCAGCTGAGTGGTTCAGCTTTTGTTCACCAGAACAATAAAAAGAAGGACTACTGGCACCTTTTGATTTCCATGGCCCTAATTGGTCTTCAGAAAGAAGAGGTATAGGGTCCGTACAGAGACTACGGAGGTAGAACCAGGAGCCAAGACCAGGAGAATACAAGGTGTGGCCCAGGGATGAATAAGGACTAGCTGAGGCTTGGAGACTGTCTGATGAAGACGCTCCAGATCTGTGGGAGGCTGGAGAAGGCAGGTGTGGTGCAGGGAAGAAGAGAGAGACAAGCGGATGTGGCTGGGGAGACAGTGGGGGAACCCAGTGGCAGGTAGGTGTCCAAGACACCTCCTCAATTTGGGGCCTCTGGAAGCATGATTTGCAAATTAAAATCGAAGTGTGGTTTGCATATGCTCATAATTGAAACTATGCAGGGAGAGGTCCTGCATATGTAGGGAGAGGTCCTACTGGCCAGCAGCAGAGGCCCAGAACAAAAAAAGAGGCCACTTCCTGCAGGACTCCTTGGTCACCTGTCCCCTACCTGTGCAGAAAACGCAGCAGCTGCTTCTTCTCCAGCCCTCGGTCCAGAACATGACATGGACTTCACTCCACTGCCTGTGGGAGACAAGAGAAAAAGGGGGAGATTTTCTTCCTCTAATTTGGGGAATGGTTCACTTCCTTGTCTGTGTCCTTCCTCCCTGGTTGTGCATGACATGTGGAGGGTTCTTACGGGGTGAAAGGAGACTAAAACTATGCCTTGAAAATTTCAGGCTCTGGCATTCCAAAAAAATCATACTATGGTCTAAGGCTGGTCTCTAAGCAGACTTTGCAGTGCATGCCTGAGCATGAAAACATATCTGTTGGCTCAGCACATTTCTCTACTGCAAGGAAGCAAGAGATCCCCTGCCCACCCAAAAGATGCAGGGGACTGTTATAGGAATCCCCTTGCATCTGGACTGCTTAGGAAAGGGTGCCAAGTTGGAGTAAGCCCCTTTGATCGGCTTACCCCTTAAGTAAGGAATCCTGGCTGTGTCTGGCAGATGTCCTCCAAATTCCAGTCCTGGGCTGAGGTTCTGTGAAGGCTTCTCTGGGGAATCACCCCTCGATCCCACCATCTGTACTCCCTGCAAAAGACAAGACTCAAGATCTGGACAAGAGGAGGACTAAGTCCCCACTCTGGGATGATGATCACCCCACAAAAGCCCCATGAGCACCCCAGAGATAGACTCCCACCTGCCACTCTGCATCCGCCAGTGCACGACTCCTGAGGAGACTTTCTGGCAGTGCCTCCGTGGTGCTCCTAGCCCTTCCAGAATGTGTTCCCTCCATCCCAGGTCTCTGACTCAATGTGCTTCAGCAACCACCTCCTCCTTCTGATGCTGGCAGGACAGCTGAGATTCTCCTCTGCTGGTAGGACCTCCCTGAAAAGCAAGCAAGGGGAAGACCAGTGATGACCCACAGCAGAAAGGCAGTGCGCTTGGGAACAGCTCTCCAGGATCTGAGGATTCTCTACACCAGCGCTAAACTCCTTCTCAGTGAGCACCAAGGAGTTCTCAATGAAATTTTGGGAGGGTGTTCCTTCCGTGAGGGAGGGGTGCACTAAGAACCGGTTTTCGGAAATTCCAACCGGAAGGGGGTGAAAAGGGGCGCAACGCGTTTTCCTCCCTATACTTTGCATTGAGAATTGCTGACTCAGCAACATTCCGCCCCAACTGCTGGGCCTGAAGCATGGAATTCTGGGAGTTCCTTCTGTCACCTGAACACCCCCCAAGAACCATCTGGAGACATTTAACCCTTCAGGGGCTGAAAAGGGGGCAACGTGTTTCTGTCCTATACTTAACATGGGAGACTGAACAACATCCAGCCAATTTGGTGCTCAGTGCTTGGTGAACAGGGGGATGTTTTCCGGAGAAAGAGGTTGCACTGGCGAGGATGCTGCGCATGGGGGAAAGTTGCGCAGGGGGAAAGTTGCGCATCGGCAGATGATGCGCATGGGGAAAATTGCGCATGAGGGGAAGTTGCGCATGGGGGAAAGTTGCGCATGGGGGAAAGTTGCGCTTGAGGGGATGATGCACATGGGGGACGTTGCGCATGAGTGGAAGTTGCACATGGGGGATGATGCGCATGGGGGAAAGTTGAACATGGAGGAAAGTTGCGCATGGGGAAAGTTGTGCATCGGCGGATGATGCGCATGGGGAAAGTTGCGCATGAGGGGATGATGCACATGGGAGAAGTTGCGCATGGGGGTTGATGCGCATGGGGGAAAGTTGCACATGGGGGGAAGTTGCGCATGGGGGTTGATGCGCATGGGGAAGTTGCACATTGGCAGATGATGCGCATGGTGGAAAGTTGCGCATGGGGGAAAGTTGCTCATGGGGAAAGTTGCGCATGGGGGTTGATGCACATGGAGGTTGATGTGCATGGGGGAAAGTTGCGCATGGGGAGAAGTTGCGCATGGGGAAAGTTGCGCATTGGCAGATGATGCGCATGGGGGAAGTTGCGCATTGGCGGATGATGCGCATGGGGGAAAGTTGCACATGAGGGGATGATGTGCATGGGTGGAAGTTGCGCATGGGGGATGATGTGTATGGGGGATGATGCGCACAGGGGGTAATGCGCATGGGGAAGTTGCACATGGGGAAATTTGCACATGGGGACATGATGCGCGTGGGGACATGATGCGCGTGGGGACATGATGCGTGTGGGGAGAAGTTGTGCATGGGGGAAAGTTGCACATGGGGGAAGTTGCGCATTGGGGGAATGTTGCTCATTGGGGGAAGTTGCGCAGTGGGGAAGTTGCGCATTGGGGAATGTTGTGCATGAGGGGACATTGCACATGGGGGGATGATGTGCATGGGGGAAAGTTGCGCATGGGGAAAAGTTGCGCATGGGGGTTGATGCACATGGGGAAAGTTGCACATGGGGGAAGTTGTGCATGAGGGGACATTGCACATGGGGGGATGATGTGCATGGAGGGACGATGTGCATGCAGGATGATGCGCAAGGGGGAAGTGGCACATGGGGTGTTTCTGCGCCATGGGGGGATGGCAAAGGGAGAAATGTTACACCCGCAACACGGGTACGCTTTTCGCTAGTTCTATATATAATGGATGCAGCTTAGAACTAGAAAATAACAACAGCTTAGAAAAAAAACTATTTTTATGTCCACACAAGGGAAGACTCCAGGGCTACGATGCTGCTCTCCAGCAGTCCTCCACATGCTGTACTTTGCAGCAGGTGCAGGTGCCCCCCTCCTGTCCCCCTCCACACTCTCCAAAGACACCTAACCAATCCCAGACCCCACATTCAGTATGCAAAGGGGGTTTTACCACAATCAGGCTGCAATCCTAAACCTCAGTTAGGCCAGCACAAATCTCGGCACAATTCCCATTGTGAACTGGGGGTGTTGTGAAAGTGAATTAGTGCCATTTGGGGGGGGTTAGGCCTATGCACCAACATGCGCCAGCCTCTCCACACCACCCACAGGAGGGGAGATGGCTGGGTTGTTAGGAATGCCATCCTAAATTGGTTAGTATGTCACCCTCATTCCTTGGCGCCCGAGTCTGGCCTTTCCTCCCCACCCTTCATTCTCCCCCTAACCAACACATGGTCCCAGCATCCCCAAAGGCTATGGACTCACCAGAGAGGCTGTTGCCGGGACAAAGAAAGAGGCTGCTCAGGAAGTGCCTTAATCAAGTTCCTCTTTTTCCTGTTCCATCCTTTTAACCCTTGGAGTGCTTGTGAATAGAAAGACCCCTGGCAGACCAGTGGGGGTCCGTGTTGCAGTGCTGTTCTCACCCCATCCACTTTTCCTTACCTGTCTGAGGCCTGGTTACATATAGGCTAATGGGTTGTGAGCTCTCCGTAACAGGTCAGGGGAGAGGTCTTGGGGTGCTGCTGGAGAGCTCGAAGAAAGTGTCAACCCCACATGTGGCAGTGGTGGAGACTTTAGAAAAGGACGGCAACTATGATAATGCCATCCTACAAACTGATGGTACGGCCGCACCTGGAGTGTCACATTCAGTTCTGGACACCACATTTCAAAAAAGAATATAGTGGAAATGGAAAAAGCGCAGAGGAGAGCAAAAGGACGACAGGACGGGACACCTTACTTAGGACACATCACTTAGGAGGAATGGCTACAGCATTTGGGCCCCCTCTGTCAAGAAAAGGGGTGTCTGAAGGGGGACATGATTTAGAGCACAATCCTAACCATGTCTAATCAAAAGTAATCCCCATTGCGTTCAGTGACTCTTAATCCCAGGAAAGTGTCTTTAGGTTTGCAGCCTTAGATATACAAAATTATGCAAGTTGTGGACTGAGAAATGCTCTTTTTCCACTAACACCAGAAATAGGCTTAGTGGCATCCATCAGTCTTGAAAGACTAAGGTATCGTGCTCAATGCTGCATGCTAAGCACGAAGGCCTGGGTAGATTAATATGGAGGATAGGCTGTTACCCAAGCAGCAAATCCCCCATAGTCCAATGGAACGGCAGAGCCGATGGGTTCCAGGTGCGTCGCAGAGCTGGGCTAAGGACAGGAGCTCACCCTGTCCAGTGAGGACCCGGGTCTCAAACCCTGGCCTGCTGGTTAACAGGCGTAGTGTCTTAACCACTTGCACCACCCACTTGCGCCAGAAATAGGAGACAACCACTAAAATTTGAGGACAGAAAAAGAAATTATTTCTTTACCCAATATGTAGTCTGTGGAACTCTATGCCACAACATGTGGTGATGGCCACTAGCCTGAATGTATTTGAGAGATGATTGACTTTTTTCCAAAAATTGGTCCAATCACAGGTTAAAAGCCTAGATGAGTATGTGCATCCTCTTTATTTTAGATGCCAAATGTAGGGGAGTGGATCAAAATGCAGGTCTCCTGTTGTCTTGTGTGTTGTCTCTGAGTCTTGTGTGTCCTGAGGCATCTGATGGGCTGCTGTGAGATATAGGAACATAAGAGCCTTCACTGGATCAGACCAAAGGCCCATCTAATCCAGCTTCCTGTATCACACAGTAGCCCCACCAGATGCTTCAGGGAGCACGTATGGCACCCAGGTGCCCCCCCGCATCCAGATTCCCTGGATGCATATGACCCTGCATATGGCATTTTGAGGTTATCCATGTCTACACACACCCCTCTTGGCTTGTAACCTGTGATGGTCCTTTCCTCTAGGAATTTCTCCAATCCCTTCTTAAAGGCATTGAGGATAGATGCCATCACCACATCCTGGGGCAGGGAGTTCCTCTGACCAACCATGATGGGTAAAGAAATATTTTATCTTGTCCTTCCTAACCCAACATTCAATGTGAGCAGATGTCCCCTAGTTCTGGTGTTACTTGAAAGGGAAAAGAGCATCTCTGTCCACTCTATACATCCCTTGCATAATTTTGTATGTCTCAATCATCTCTCCTCTCAAGCACTTCTTTTCTAGACTGAGGAGCCCCAAACGCTGTAGCCTTTCCTCATATGGACGGTCCCCCAGACCATCCATCATTTTGGCTACTCTCCTCTGAACCTTCTCCATTTCCTCTATATCCTTCTTGAGATGTGGCGACCAGAACTGGACACAGGACTCCAAATGAGCCCCACCATCAATTAGTACAACGGCATCATAATTTTTGCTGTTATATACTCAGTCCCATTCCTAATGGCCCCAAGCATGGAATGTGCCTTCTTCACTGCTGCAGCACATTGAGCCAACACCTTCATCAAGCTCTCCACCAGCACACCTCATTCTCTCTTCTGTTCTGTCAAACAGCTCAGAGTCCATTAACCTGCTTGTAAGGTTCGGATTCTTTGCCCCAATGTGCATAACTACATTTACTTACGTTAAAACACACTGCCACGTTGTTGCCCATCTTTCCAGTACAAAGAGGTTCCTCTGAAGCTCTTCACAGTCTCTTCTGGTCCTCACCACTCGGAATAGTTTGGTGTCATCCAAAACTTGGCCATTTCATTGCTTGACCCTATTTCTAGGTCATTTATGAACAGGCTAAAAAGCACCGGTCTCCGGACAGACCCCTGTGGTACCCCACTTTTCACCTCTCTCCATGTGAAAATTTCCCATTGACTCTCTGTGTCCTGCCCGTCAACCAGTTCCCAATCCATGAGTGGACCTGCCCTCAAAGAAGCTGGACTAGATGGGCCTTTGGCCTGTTCTAGCTGAGGTCTTCTGATGTTCTTATGGATCAGATGATGGTGTCTAGAAATCCCCCTCTTTCATGAAAATAACTGTACAGATCACCCCAAAAAACAAGAACCACCAAAAACCCAATGCCCAACTCGATGAATCAGACTTCCAGTATGAGCTCTGAGACATGGAAATTAGAACTAACTCATAGAGCACAATCCGAAACATATCTACTCAAAAGTAAGCCCCATTGTGTCCATGTGTCCATGTTTTGTTATATAAGGCAGTTGTGTTTTCCCTTTTCTAGTTTTCTAGCCATATCATTTGCTACAATACCATTAGAATACAGATGTTTTGACAGTTTGTTTCATAGCATTCTGAATTAAAGTACACATCAAATGATATGTTAACAATATGTTATGCAATGCTTCTTCCTGCCCCTTTGCTCTTTACAGCCTGTTCAGGTTAATCAATCAAATCAACAGTACAGTCGTACCATGGTTTACAAGCATAATTTGTTCTGGAAGCATGCTTGTAATCCAAAACAGCTGTGTATCAAAGCACATTTTCCCATAAGAAATCATGGAATCTCAGACAATTCATTCCACAATCCAAAAATATTCATATAAAAATGATTGCAATACTGTAACTGTAATACAAAAGGGCTGTGGGTGGCGCAAGCGGTTAAGTCGTGCCTGTTAACCAGCAGGCCAGGGTTCGAGACCCGGATCGGCCCCACAAGACAGGATGAGCTCCTGTCCTTAGCCCAGCTCTGCGACGCAGCTGGATCCAATCGTATTGGCTCTGCCTTTCCATTGGACTAATTCAGTGGCGTGGAGAGGGGGGATTTACTGCTTGGGTAACAGCCTATCTTCCATAACAATCCAACCCAGGCTTTCGTGCTTCGCATGCAGCGTATGCAGCGCTGAGCACGATACCGTAGTCTTCCAAGACTGATGGAGGCCTGCTTTTAATACAAAATAAAATACAAAATATAGAGAAGAAAATCAATTAACCTGCACTTTGAGCACAATCCTAACCTAATCCTTTCACGGGGGGTTTATTTCAAAAATTATCTCCTGGTAATGACAGAAATGCTGAAAAGCAGACTTTGGATGCCCCTGAATTATTTGAATTAAAAAGGCAAATGAGGACCGAGATGGAAGAAAAGAAATGCAGGAACACGACTCAAATTCAGGAATTTATTCTGTTCTGATCAATGTTTTCACTTATTGCAGTCTCAGTCTTGCTCGTGCTAAGTTAAAACAGTCAATTTAAAACATGTTTCAAAAATCCATTTCAAAAATATTGCATGTTTATATCTATAATTGTAAGCTGTCTTGGGAATCTGTTTCAACAGAATAAAGACAGGATGGAAATCTTTTATCAATACCGGTAATGTAAATAAACAAACAAATAAATAATGTAGTAAAATCTGGTGTAAACCATATCAAACAGAATTTAGGCCACCAAAAAGGCATCTTTCCCCACTTCCATCTCGCAGCAAAGCAGTAATTTTCCAGACTGTCTGTCCTGGACTGAGCCTTCTGGTCTGGATGCTGCACAGCCACCTCCTCAAAGGACACCAGAGCCTGCAAAGACAATCTTGCTTCATGAATACCTTTTTAATGTCACGTTACGCTTTTACACATCGTGTTAGGGCGCAATCCAGAGTAACTACGGGGAGTCCTTGCTCCGGTGTAAGAACAATTTGCTCTGGATAGCAATATGAATTTCCCATAGGTTTTCACTAGGTGGTGCAGTAACTACGGGTACACGTAATGTCTCTTATGTGCTCCCATAGTTACTCTGGATTGTAGGGTTAGTCTTTTAACAACTGCTTGCTCTTTTGCTTTACCTTCTGAAAATTGGCTGGGAATCATTCTGCAGTATATTTGGAAAATCAGATCCTTCCTTCCTTCCTTCCTTCCTTCCAATATAAACAGTGAATAGCACTGAAAAATACCTTGCGTGAATGTCTTGATGTGAAGGGAGGTGAAAAACAATATCCTCAGTCAAAGAACTGATGGGGTTTTTATCATGTGTGGTTGCAAGGTGAGGTTGGAGCTCACAGAGGAGCTCTTTCTGGATTTGAAGGATTTGCATGGCTTCTCTCCTGTGTGGGTTCTTTGATGCGATGTCAGGCTTGAGCTCTGACTGAACTTCTTCCCACACTCCAAGCAGTGATATGGTTTCTCCCCTGTGTGGGTTCTTTGATGCACAAGCAGTCTGGAGCTTGAAACAAATCTTTTTCCACACTCCAAACACCGATATGGTTTCTCACCTGTGTGGGTTCTTTGATGTTCACTGAGGTGTGCTTGCTGACTGAAACCCTTCCCACATGCTAAACATTCATACGGTTTCTCTCCTATGTGAGTTCTCTGATGCACAGTCAGGTTTGACTTTAGGCTGAAGCACTTTCCACACTCCAAGCACTGATATGGTTTCTCCCCTGTGTGGGTTCTTCGATGGTCACTGAGTAGTGCTCGCCGACTAAAACCTTTTCCACACTCCAAGCATTCATATGGTTTCTCCCCTGTGTGGGTTCTTTGATGCACAGTCAGTTGTGAACGGTCACTGAAGCTTTCTCCACACCCTAAGCATTTGTACGGCTTCTCCCCTGTGTGGGTTCTTTGATGTGTAGTCAGAATGGATCTTACACTGAAGCCCTTTCCACAGTCCAAGCACTTGTATGGCTTCTCCCCAGTGTGGATTCTTTGATGTGTTCTAAGTCCATATTTACTGCAGAAAATCTTTCCACACTGAAAGCAGTTAAATTTCTTCCCTGGGCGGTTTTTGTTGTTTTCATTAGAGATAACTGCTTCTGGTGACACTCCCCGTGGCCTCCTCTGATCTTCATTATCTTGTCTGTTGCTTCCTGGAACAGAAAGAGAATCTTGACAAGCAATGCCATAGACAAATAGGACCTCTGAGGTGCACTCCTGGGGAAACCCCAAAGGATTCAGTGGTGTTGGCTTCCTGGGAACTATGCATAGGATTGCAACCCTGCTCAGGGACTGACTTTCTGAGACAGGTCTTGTGGACCCCAAGCTTAGTTACTCTTGACAGCGGCAACCTGAGCTGGTTGAACCTGAACCTGCCTGGCATCAACTGACCTGGCTATCTGACTGGTGCAACCTGAGCCGGTCCTGGGATGAAAGCAGATTTGCCTGCCCTGTTGGACAACATTCAGAGAAGTCATAGGAGGGGGCCTCACTCTGGCTTCTCACAAGACTCAATGCTGTTGTAGTGTCACATCATCTTCTACTAAGATATGTTAAAATGCTGACTATTTTTACTTTTCCAGGAGACACTTTGCTCTTTATTGAGTGGCATGTAGGTGGCATTGAGCCAGTGGAAAAGTGAGGAGTGGATGTCTTTAGGCTCCATTTCATTACCCATTTTGCTATATCTTGTATGGCATTGCCCTTGAAATAATACCCTTGTGACCTTGTCACCAACCAAATACTGCCACATTCAATGTCAATAGGGTTGCCATAATTCACTTCCACAAAACCGGTACAGGACACTCTGTCCCATTTGCCAGTATGTGAACATAATCTCCCAAAATCAGGACTTTCCCTGTTTTTCAGGATATATGGCGACCCTAAATGTCAACCTCAGTTTAGGGTTTACTTAATACTTTCCCTTAAGCCTGCCCACCACACTGAGTTGGATCCCCACCCTTAGCCACACTGCTAAGTGGCAGTTGAAAGTGACAGCTGGTCAGTTAAGGACACCTGCTCAGTGTGTGAAGTAGTTCACAGACTTCCGTGAAAGGAGGAGCATAAGCTAGGGCTACCTGTATATATGTAAATCTGCATCCAAGTTATTTATGTTAATTTCCCTACAGAATGGGAAATTTCCAAACTGACAAAGCTCTTGAAGGGAAGGGGCTTTGACTCAGGGGCAGAGCAGCTTCTTTGCAGGCTAACGGTCAGGGATTTAATATCTGGCAACCTGTCCAGGTGGGTCTGGGAAAGCCTCAGCCACAGTGCTCAGCCAAAGCACTGATTATAAAATCAGATTGTCAGAGATTTGCTTTCTCATCCTGACCAATGCCAAGTCACCCCCAAGAGGTGAATTTCTACTGTGAGGAAGGGTGCCCTTGAACCACAGCATTCTTCTGGTCCCATTGATCCAGCATACTCTGGGCTGAAGCTACTCCTGGGTGGAGCTACGGCTGTGCTGGGTAGAACTGGTTTACCTGCTGGTTTCTCTTCTTCCTTTAGGCGCTGAAAAAACGCACGTTCCCATTCTTCCAGCTGGGAAATGAAGGCAGGTTTGGGAAATTCCTCTGAGAAGGAGAAGAGGAGATGGACAGACTGAAACAATATTTTATTACAATCAAATATTAAAGCTTTCCAAAGCAATCTAGAGGCAAAATGTATGTGGCTTCCAGGCTTGAATTAGGCAAAAATCAAATAATCTGGAATCCTGGTCCACTGTGTCTTAAAAGTGGAACCACCCAAATGGCTTATAGAATCAGACCTCCATCATGTATCCATTGAACGCAGCCACACAAGAACAGGACTTGTGCCATGGCTTATGTAAACCTAATGGGATCCACAACACATCTCAGCAAATACCTGCTGTTTGGTCCCTTTCCTTGGAGTCCAGGGCAAAGTGAGTGTTCCTTCCTTCCAGCCAGGAAAGCTCAGCCTGGAGAATTTCTGCAGAGGAAACAAAAATGATGGTTTCTGCAGCAGATCTTGGCACAACACACAACATTACAACAAAAATCCACTCTGGAACATGAGTATTTAAGTGAAATTCATGCCTGATTCTGAAAACAGTCGCCTGGCTCTTGAGAATAGAAGCAAACCGTGCACACAAACTGCGGTGAAATACAAGTGGGAGCTTCACAAGGCAGGGAAGTTTTAACTAGGTATTAATTAGAATCATAGGTATTAACTCATAGGTTTTAACTAGGTATTATTTAGAATCAGTCAAGGGCTGTGGACGGCGCAAGCGGTTAAGACGCTGTGCCTGTTAACCAGCAAGCCTGGGTTCGAGACCCGGGTCAGCCCCACAAAACAGGGTGAGCTCCTGTCCTTAGCCATCTCTGCGATGCCAGCTGGATCAAATCATATTGGCTCTGCCTTTCCATTGGACTAATTCAGTGGCGTGGAGAGGGGGGATTTGCTACTTGGGTAACAGCCTATCCTCCATAACAATCTAACTCAGGCTTTCGTGCTTCACATGCAGCATATGCAGCGCCGAGCACGATACCATAGTCTTTCAAGACTGACGGAGGCCTGCTTTAAATTAGGATCACTGCATAGCTAGCAGAATCCTGATAAACATGAGATGTAGATTCTGGCTGCAATCCTAAAGACACTTTCCTGGGAGTCAGACCCATTGAATACAGTGGGGCTTACTTTTGAGTAGACATGGTTAGGATTGTGCTCTCTGTCTATCATACTATCTACATGGACTGGCAGTGGTTTTCCAGCGGTTTCTGGTGTTCAAATGACTTTCCTTTGTTCCAGCCCCCCTCTGCAAAGGGTGGCAGAGAAGGCAGTTGCTAAATATTCCCCTGTGGCATCACTGAAGTGATCAGAGCTAATATTGTTTTTGTTATGTTGTAGCCACCTTGGGTCCTCAAAGCGGAGAAAGGCAGAGTATGTATGTATGCATGCATGCATGTATGCATGTATAAATAAATAAATAAATTCTCTTCCTCCATATTTGCATCTAAGGAGGAAATTCGGCACAGGGGTCTTGACTTACCCAGAGAAGCCACAATCTCTTGATTCTCCTGCATCACTTCTGCATGCAGGGCCTTCTGTCTCAGGTCCAGCAGAGCCCACTCCTCCTCGGTGAAATGCACAGCTACATCCTCAAAGGACACCAGACCCTGAACAGAGAGAGCCACACATCATCCCCACTCAAGACACCTTTCAAATCAAAACCTAAAAAGAGGAAAAACAAATCTTTTCCTGAACAGTCAGCACTTTGCAAATACTTGGCAAATCCAGAGTTTTAAAATGTGGTCAGTGGACCCACTGAGCAGCTTTTGTTCATCAGAACCACAAGAAGGAACAAGCACATGACTGTCAGATTTTTATTTCCACAGACTTAACTGGCACTTTCTTGGGAATAGCATGTGTCACAGGCCAGGTATGTGCCAGGTGGAGCCACGCAGAGCAAGGACTACTGACCAGTTCTGCTGGCCTCACAGAAGGCCTTACAGATGGAACAGCATCTGTTGTAAGTACCTGCAGGAACCTTCCTGACCCATGGAAGAGGAGGTGTAGTAACCTGAGAGATCAGGCAGGTGGAAACAGAAGCCAAGGTCTGGAGAATATAAGGGGTGGCCCACAGATGAGAAGGGCTGATGCTTGGAGATTGGATGATGGAGAAGCTCTAGAGCTGTGGGAGGCTGGAGTTGGTAGCTCTGCCTTTTGCTCTGAGGCCCAAGGAAGAAGAGGGAGGCATGTGGGTATGGCTGGAGAGAGACTCACAGCAACTTTCAACTAAAGGTGAAGGTGCCCACCACAGGCTGTACTGCTAGTCGTGACCAACTGTAGGGTGCAGTGCTCATACCCGTTTCTAAGCTGAAGAGCTAGTTTTCCAAAGACACTTCCTTGGTCATTTGGCCAGCATGAGAATACACTGAAGTGCATGGAACACTGTTGCCTTCCCACTGAGGCTGTACCTATTTAACTACCTGCATTTACGTGCTTTTGAACTGCTAGGTCGGCAAGAGCTGGACAAGGGACGGGAGTCACAAGGTTCATAATGTGGGCTCCTTCTAGACCTGATCAAAGAAGGATGCCCCTGCTTTTGCTGCTCCCTGCAGGCTCCCCTGGTCACCCGTCACCTGCCCCTACCTGAGCAGACATTGCAGCAGCTGACTCTTCTCCAGCCCACAGAGGAGGCAATCCAGAACATGACATGGACACCACTCCACTGCCTGTGGAAGAGAAAAAAGGGGGGAGACTTTATTCTTCCAGTTTAGGAAACTATTCCCATTTTTGTCTATTCCAGGGAGGAATCTTCTGATCTCTGCCAGTTGACAAGATGTGCTCCCTGAATAGGCATCTGGTGGGCAACTGTGTGATACAGGAAGCTGGACTAGATGGGTCTTTGGCCTGATCCAGTGAAAGCTCTTTTTGTGTTCTTAAATGCACAGAACTGGTTTCCTCCAAATGTGGGGAGTCCCACCACCTTGACTGACCTTGCAGTGGAATAAGAGGAATGCACCAAGGACAGTGTGCATTATCAGTGTGCATTAGCAGGATAGGTACATGAATATCCAAGCTCAGAGGCAGGGTTAGGATTAGGGTTGGGGAACCAGGAAAACACTGTTAGCTCAGCAGATTTTTCTACTGTGTGTAGGAACCAAGTGTCCCGCTCTCCCCTCCAAAAGACTCAGGAGACCATAACAATCCCCCTATTGGCCTGCTTAGGAAAGGGGTCCAAGTTGAAAAGGGTCCTTTTGATCTGCTTCCCACTCAAGTGGGCAATCCTGGCTGTGTCTATATCCTATAAATTCCAGTTCTGGGCTGGAGTCCAACAAAACCTTCTCTGGAGAGTGATTCCACCATCTGCACCCCCTGCAATCAGTATCTGGGTAAAGAGGTGGGCAAGGACCCCTGGGATGATGATCATCCTCCCACACTCCCAGCTCACACTCCCTTCTTTGTGAGCACCAAAGAGTTCTTAAGGGTCCTTTTTAAGGCAGGCTGTGCAATGAGGTTACTCCCTCCTAGGAAGATGGGATCTGGGGCTGGATCTTACCCACTTGGTGATTGAGAAGCCTGCTGTATCCTCTTCAGTTCCTCTTTTTCAGTGAATTCTCTGGTTCTGTTGGATCAACCATAGATGTCCAGATGGACCCTTCTCAGCTACCCATCAAGCTCCCTTTAAACCAGAGGAAAGCATGAGCATGGGGAAGACCAAGGGAGGGGGCAGGATAGGAAGTGACTCCATCAGGCATCCCCCACCCCTTGCTCCTTAGTTAACCCTTAGAGTGATGCAGAAGAGTGGAAAGACTCTGGAGGGGATGTGGGGCAGTGAAGGGTGACCATCTGTCTTCCTTTTCCATGACATGTCCTATTTTTTCCAGGCTTGTGTCCTGGAAAAATATCTTCATTGTCCTCCTCCTTTTTTTATTAATTTTGTAAAAGCAACAAACAAAGCAAAAATATTAGGAAAAAAAAGAGAAACGAAAAGAAAAGATACATAATAAGAATTTATTTATTTACGTATTTTATTTCATTGGTTTATTTTCCCCACCTATTTTCCCCAAAACAGAAAAGAATATTCTTTCTTTCCAAAGAATTGAATTATGAAAATTGTAAACCGAGCGCAGAACTCCAAATCCACCTTTCTTCAATCTCAAAAGTTTTCACCATCTAAAGATTTACCCAAAACAATTTAGTCTGGTTTAAACATGCCAACAAAAAGAGTTAGAGCCCAATCCTATGTATGTCTACTGGAAGAAAGTTCCATTATAATCAATGGGACTTACTCCCAGGAAAGTGTAAGAGTGCAGCCATAATGAGATGAAAATTATTAAGCAATTATCTACTAATCAAATCCATAATTCATTTGACTCATAATCCCTTTTTCCCAAAGATAATCCATGAATGGCTTCCAATTGTCCATAAAGGTTTATATTATTCCTTAAGAGGAGTTGTAAATGTGTCCATCTCTGCAAAGTCCAGTATCTTGATCCACCATCTTCCAGGGAGTGTCATTCAGGGACCTTCCAATTGCATATCAAATTCTTGAAGCAGTTGTCTTATATAAAAACATAATTTCAATTATTTTAATGAATTGAATCATCTCACATTTCCAGCCTCCTTTTTAACTTTGTGTCCTGGGAGAAGAGAAACTTCATTGTCTTCCTTTTCCTAAAATAAATAAATTTATTTTCCTAATTCTTATTTTGAAACTTTTCTTTGTGTTTTTCTTTTCTTCTTCCCTAATATTTTTGCTTTGTTTGGTGGTTTTATAAAATTAATAAAAGAAAAGAAAAAAGGAAAAGGAGGACAATGATTTTTTCCCCAGGACACAAGGCTAAAAAAGAGGACATACCCTGGAAAAAGAGGAAAGGTGGTCACCCTCCACTGCCCCACATCCCCTCTTTCCACTCTGCTGAGGCACTCTAAGGGTTAACTGAGTGGCAAGGGGGTGGGGGATGCCTGATGGAGTCACTTCCAGTCCTGTCCCTTCCCCTGGCCTTCCCCACTCACATATGGGAGCTCTGCTGGTGGGTCTTGGTGCAGTTGGGGGGAAGGAGATCCCAAGGGTGGGGGTGCTCCACCATGGATGCATGTGGGTGCTCCACCAGCAGGCTTCTCCACCATGGAGTGGGTATGATCCCATCTGCCTAGGAGCAACCTCATTGCACTCCCTGCCTTGAAATATCCCTTGAGAACTCCTTGGTGCTCACAGAGAAGGGAATTTAGCTCTGGCATAGAGGATCCTCAGACCCTGGAGACAGTGGTGGGATTCAAATAAATTAACAACAGGCTCTATGTCCTAATAACCTAAATTAACAACGGGTTCTATGTCCCATTAGTAACCAGTTCTCAGAACCAGGCGCTCATTAGCAAAGGGTTCTGTAGAACCTGTGAGAACCCCCTGAAGCCCACCACTGTCTGGAGATCTCCATCCCCAATGTGCTGCCTTTCTGCTGTGGCTCCTCATTACTCCTTTGCTTGCTTTCCAGGGAAACTCCTGCCTACAGAGGAAAACCTTACAAAGGAGGTGGTTGTGGAGGCACCTTGAAGTGGGATCTGAAATGGAGGGAACAGACTCCGGAACAGACTTGGAGCACCACAGTGTCACTGGCAGAAGGTCTCCCTGGGTGTCCTGCATTGGCGTAAATCCCAAAAGGCGTATTTTTGGGCGTAAAATCCCAAAAGGCATAAATCCCAAAGGCGTATTTTTAAAAACCAGAAAAAGAGGGGAAAAGATTCTCCACTCCCAGCTTCCTTACCCGAGTCTTGCAATGGCCACTGTGCAACCCCCTTACCTGTTGCCCTCGGACCTGAGTAGACCTAGAGCTGCACAGCCTATTAGCTATTAGCCCATTAGCTATTAATTAGCTATTAATTTTTTTCATTTTCTTGTAAACCGCTTTGTGAACTTTTCAGTTGAAAAGCGGTATATAAATACTGTAGATAGATAGATAGATAGATAGATAGATAGATAGATAGATAGATAGATAGATAGATAGATAGATAGATTAGGAGGCCTACTAGTGAGGTCAGACTAGTGCAAAATATAGTCAAATGGATTCTGTAAACAGGTACTCTACAGTGGTACCTTGGTTTATGAGCATGGTTTTGGAAGCATGCTTGTAATCCAAAGCACTTGTATAACAAAGCAAATTTTCCCATAAGAAATAATAGAAACAGAGACGATTTGTTCCACAACCCAAAAATACTCATATAAAAATGATTACAATCTCTATATAAAACTGAGAACGTACTCCTCATCAATGCTAAGCCCCAGCCCCTGGACCTAGAAGCATGAAATTTGGAGAGGTTATTCCTTATGAGACCTAAGTGCTCACTGATTTTGAGAAACTCTTTAACTCTTAAGGTGCTGAAAAGGAGTGCAACACATTTTTGTCCAATAGTAAACACTGAAGACGGATAAAACTCAGCCCTAAACTCTGTACCTGCCCAGAAGGAGTGCCCACAATTGAGGGGGGATGATGCACAGGGGCAGAATGGTGCATGAGGGGGAATGGTGCACGGGAGGGGACGGTGGTGCATAGTGGTCCCCGCTGCACAGTGATGCCCAATAGGAATGCCCAGTGCTCACTGCTGCCTGCCACTGCCCCGATATACTCCAATGCCCAGTGCCTGTCAGTGTCCATTGCTCACCAGTGCCTAGCAGTGCCCAGGCCCACAAATATTCTTGAAATTTTACTCTCACAGTGCAGGTACATTTCACTTGCACTGTAATATAATACAAAATAATAAAGAAAATACAAAATATAAAGAAAAATAAAACAATTTAACCTGCATTTAATCTTTCAGGTCTGTCAAGATGCAGTCTGTCACCCTGATTATAAAAGGGCTTCCTTTAGAGTAGATATGCAAGCTCCTTTCCATTGCCCCCTTCCATAGCAGTGAGCTCCATTGATGGTAATAGGCTTACTTCAAAAGTAGAAATGCATAGGCTGGTCTCTCAGCAGAGGCTGAGCAGTTGAACATGAGTGCTGAAACAGGCTGTATCCTGGCCAGAACGGTTTTTTGCTTGTATTGCACACATTGCTTGTATTGCAAGACAAAATTTACTAGAAATGTTTGCATGTCTTGCAAAATGCTTGCAATCCAAAATGCTCTCTATTATTTTGTACAAGGTTTTATTGTACTGACTTGGGTGAAACGTGCTGAAGCTGTTGTGGAATAAAACCTTTGATTTTTGAAAGTCCACATGCAAAATATGGGTCAGGTCACCTCCTTCCACTTCCCTGCTGAAGCAAAGACAGGCAGCCTTTCTCTCCCACGTAATAAGGTAGAAGCCGGAGGCAGAGGCAGTAGATCTCCCCACTGCTTGCATCCCTAGTCCTGCCTTTGATAATAGATATTCTTGTAGCTATTCTCCTAATGCACACTGACAGACCTGCTCTCTGTTCACCCATCTCATTCCACTGCAAGGTCAGCCAAGGTGGGAGGACTTGCCCCATATTGAGGAAGCCAGTTCTGTAAAGTAATGATGCACTGCATGAAAAAGTCATGATTTCTCCTTGTATTCTATCAACTGGCAGAAAGTCAGAACTAGAGCCTGGAAGGAAGGAGGAAATAGACAAGGACATGAATTGGAGGAATAAAGTCTTCCCTCCTTCTCTCTCTCCCACAGGCAATGGAGAAGTGTCCATGCCGTATTCTGGGTTACCTCATCTATGGGCTGCAGAAGAAGCTGCTGTTGCAATGTCTTCTCAGGTAGGGGCAGGTGACCGGAGCAACTTCTGGAAGAAGGGAGCAGTAACAGGGCATCCTTCTTTGACTGGGGCTGGAAGGAGCACCTTCCTTTCTTATAGCTTCTAATGCTGCAGGATGACAGGGGTGCCCACTCAGAAATCCCTGAGCTCCATGGATCTCCTTCCCTTGGTTAGGGGTCCACTCCATATTGTCAGCTAAAGTCCAATTTCTGGGACTCCACAGGTGCCTATTGATTGACATCATCTGGTTGCTCTGGTAGGATTGAGGAGAGCCTTCCTTCCTTCCTCTGATTCAGGAATTCTCTGATTCAGGAACAGCACATGTCCTAGAAGCTGCCCTGAATATATTGCCTTTCTCCAGGGAGCTCTGCTGGAATGAAGAGACAGCTTGTGCTACCCATCCTGGTACATATAGTATTCTCCCAAATATCCCTCACATGGGCCTCCAGCCCAGTACGACCACTATTTGATCTTCAGGTACAACCGCACTTTGATCTTCATTTGCAAATCATACCGCCAGAATACCTTAAAGGGGAAATTCATGGGCATCTACCACCCCTGGGGTCCCCAGCCAGTACAGGCTCAGTAGTTTTCCAGTCACATCTTTCGGCCTCTCTCTTTCCTGGGTCTCAGAGCAAAAGGCTGGAAGAATCCTCCAGCATCCCAGGACTTTGGAACATCTCCATCAATCATCCCCCAGGTCTTAGCCAGCGTCTTCTCATCCTTGGACCACACCTTATATTCTCCAGACCTTGGCTCCTGGTTCCATCTCTATGTTCTCCTTCTGGATCATACACCTCCTTTTCCAGAGGACAGAAAAGTTCCTACAGGAACTTGCAACAGTTACTTGGCCATCCATGAGGCCAGCTCAACTATGGGTGAATAACCCAAGCGGTGTCCAAGTGGTGACCTTCCCAGTTCCTCCTAGCACATGCCTGGCCGAGGACAAAGGCTTTTCCCAAGAAGGTGCCAATTAAGGCCGTGGAAATCAAAAGCTGCCACTTGTTTCTTGTTATCATTCTGAGCAACAGAAACTGAACTACTGAGTTGGTCCATTGACAGTATTGTAAACTCTGGACTTGCAAAGTACAGTGGTGCCTTCACGTAACAAATGCCTCACGTAAAGTATGTTTCACGTAACAAACAAAAATTTATCTAGGATTCTGCTTCACATAACAAACTGTGCTTCACGTAACAAACAAACTCGTTGGCAGTTGGGGCTGATGCTTTCAACAAGAGTCAGGACTGCCTAGCAAGCCCGCCCATAGCGAAAGCAACACTTCCGCGCTGTTCCTCCTGTGGCTGGGCATCCACTGGGCAGAGGGAGAGAAGAGCAATGGAGAAGAGGAAAGCAGATCAGGGCTAGCCAGAAGGGAGCAGGGGAGAGAGAGGCTCAGGAGGAAAAGAAGGAGAAACCGCGCCTCCTAACCATGTCTACCCAGAAGTAAGTCCCATTGTGTTAAATGGGGCTTACTTGCAGTAAAGTGTCTTTAGGACTGCAGCCTAAGTAGACTTCATAGGATCATGCACACTGAATGCATGTTTTGAATTCAATTCCAGTGTTTTGTCATCATTTTTACATCCAGTTAATATTTTTATATGAATATTTGGGGGGTTGTGGAACCAATCGTCTGAGTTTCCATTATTTCCTATGGGAAAATCCGCTTCATCTAAATAATGTTTCACGTAACAAACATGCCTCCGGAACAAATTAAATTTGTTCCGTGAGGCGCCACTATATTTGCAAAACACAAAGTAGGCAGAAAAAGTTCATCTTTCCCCCTTTCAGGTTTTGATTTGAAAGGTGTCTTGAGTGGGGGTGATTTGTGTCTTTCTTTGTTCAGGGTCTGGTGTCCTTTGAGGACGTGGCTGTGCATTTCACTGAGGAGGAGTGGGCTCTGTTGGACCCAAGTCAGAAGATCCTGCATGCGGAAGTGATGCTGGAGAATCAGGAGAATGTGGCTTCTCTGGGTAAGTCAAGATCCCTTTGCCTTTTCTCCCCTCTGCAAATACTAACATGGAGGAAGAGCGGTGAGATCTGATCACTGCAGTGGTGGCCAAGGGGGTATGGGTAGGAATGCCTCTGTTCCAGCAGTGGAACAGATTGCCAAAGGAGGTGGTGGACTCTTCCTCATCGAAGATCTTCAAGCAGAGGCTTGACGAGCACCTGTCGGAGATGCTCTAGGAGGATTTCCTGCTAAAGACGGGGGGTTGGACTAGATGACCTACTGGGTCCCTTCCAAGTCTACGATTCTGCGATTCCTCTATCTCCCTAGTACAAAGCTGGGCTGGGGCAAAGGAATGCCATTTGAAACCCAGAAACTCCCATGGGAGGGACAGGAAATTTCAAAGTGAGAGAGCTTCATGGAAGGGATGGGGCTATGTTCAATGACGGGTTCAATATCTTTCAACATTTCCAACTGGGGCTGTGACACACAGCCTGTGTAGACAGCGTGAGTTAGAATCATAGAATCATAGAATCATAGAGTTGGAAGGGACCTAGTAGGTCATCTAGTCCAACCCCCTGCCTGCAGCAGGAATTCCCCCTAGAGCATCTCCAACAGGTGCTCATCGAGCCTCTGCTTGAAGATCCCCAGTGAGGGAGAGTCCACCACCTCTCTTGGCAATCTGTTCCACTGCCGAACCGCCCTCACAGTCAGGAATTTTTTCCGGATTTCCAGCCGGAATCTCCTCTCTTGCAGTTTGTACCCATTGGTTCTAGTTCTGCTTTCAGAAGCAGCTATGAACAAATTGGCCCCTTCCTCCCTATGACAGCCCTTCAGGTATCTGAAGAGGGCAATCATGTCTCCCCTCAGCCTCCTCTTCTCCAGGCTGAACATCCCAAGTTCCCCCAACCTTTCCTCGTAGGGCTTCCCTTCCATCCCACTGATCATTCTTGTCGCTCTCCTCTGGACTTGCTCCAGTTTGGCTGCATCCTTCTTAAAGTGAGGTGCCCAGAACTGAACACAGTACTCAAGGTGAGGTCTCACCAATGCAGAATAAAGAGGAACTAGAACTTCTCGTGACTTGGAAGCTACAGTCCTCTTAATGTAACCTAAAATGGAATTTGCCTTCTTTGCAGACACATCACACTGCTGACTCATGTTCAGCCTGTTATCCACGGCGACTCCAAGATCCCGCTCACATGTTGTGCTGCCAAGCCAAGTATCCCCCATTTTATACCTATGTTTTTGGTTTTTATTGCCTAAGTGCAGAACTTTGCACTTCTCCCTGAGAGTTAGACAGACTCTCACTCATCATAGGGCTGTGGGTGGCGCAAGTGGCAAAGACACTGTGCCTGTTAATCAGCAGGCCAGGGTTTGAGACCCGGGTCGGCCCCACAAGACAGGGTGAGCTCCTGTCCTTAGCCCAGCTCTGTGACGCCAGCTGGATCCAATCGTACTGGCTCTGCCTTTCCATTGGACTAATTCAGTGGCATGGAGAGGGATTTGCTGCTTGAGTGACAGCCTATCCTCCATAACAATCCAACCCAGGCTTTCGTGCTTTGCATGCAGCGTATGCAGCGCCGAGCACGATATCGTAGTCTTCCAAGAATGACAGAGGCCTGCTACTCATCATAAGTAGCTTCCGTAATTGGCACTATCCGGATTCTGCTAGCCTTGTAGTGAGGTGGCCAGAGTGTAGCTGGGATCCTTTGCCTTTTAGAGCAGCACAAGAGGGAGAGTAACTTACATTTGTCCATCCATCAGATCACTTTGATGGTCACCTTAGGCAGCAAACTGGCAGAGTAGTTGCCTCAATTTGCCCAAGTGCCTCTTGCACAACCTCCTACAGCTTATGGTATATTCGGATAGAATAGGGGGACGTGAGCAGAAGTGGGGAAAGTGAGGGTGCAGAAGGGAATCCCTTTTATTCGGGGTTTCTCCCAAACAATTCCTGCCACAACTCACACTGAAGGGTTCTGGAAATAACTGGGTTCCTATAACTTGTAATGGAAATGATTATGGAATTAACCAAGGTTCCACTGTGTGTGTACTCATCAAATGAATAAAAAAATTGAGGTTCAAAGTAAACTTTATAAAGATTAATTTACCCTGCAACCACAGTAACTACGTGAGCACGCAAGAGACATTATGCACACCCATAGTTACTGCACCACCTAGTGATAACTTATGGGAAATTCATATTGCAATCCAGAGTAAATTGTTCTTACACCAGAGCAAGGACTCCCCGTAGTTACTCTGGATTTCACCCTTAAATACAGATTTACATAAATACAGGGAGTCCTAGCTTTATGCTGCTACTTAATCCATATATTAAAAGAGGTTACTTTAAGATGGAGAGTGTCTCTGTCTTGTAAGTGACTCTAGGTTTTGAGTGCATCTCCTGTTCCTGGGAGGGCCCTGCTTGGGTTTTAAGATTCACTGAAAGCAGATGGGGAGCAACCTCAGTCTGCTTGTCTTTCATACTGATAGTAACTAACAGTTACTTCTTTACCTGTGTGTGAGAGAGAGGGAGAGAGAGAGAAATCATACTAAATAGTACCTGGTTAGAACTTCCCTTTCTTGAGTAGCACCTGCCTGCATTTCACCCCAATTTAAGTGCACAGTTTGCTTCTATTCTCAAGAGCCAGCAAATGATTTCAGGGTCGGGCATGAATTTTGCTTAAATACTCACATTCCAGAGTTTCCTTTTGTTGTAATGTTGCACAAGAACAAAAATCACAATTCCTTGTTTCCTCTGCAGAATTTCTCCAGGCTGAGCTCTCCTTGCTGGAAGGAGGGGACACTTCCTTTGCCCTGGACTCCAAGGAAAAGGATCGATCAAAGGACACTCCCTTTGCCCTGGACTCAAAGGAAAGGGATCGATCAAAGGACACTCCCTTTGCCCTGGACTCAAAGGAAAGGGATCGATCAGGGGATGCTCCCTTTGCCCTGGAATCCAAGGAAGAGGACCGATTACTGGGTAACTGCTTAGCTGTATTGTGGATCTTATTAGGCTGGCATCCTGTGTTGTCTTGGGCAGGGTGACCAGATGCCAAACCCAAAATTCCTGAACCCCCAGGCCAAAATTCCTACCCGCTTAAAAAAATTGCCAAAATGTACTTTTTTGTTTTTATATTTTTTGTTTTTCGGTTTTATGGCCATAACTTTTGATAGGAAGGAGATAGCTAAAAACTGATTTTTGCACTGGATTCTGCTCTTCGATACAAATCCAATGACATATGACATGATGGGGTACCGCACACCATCACGAAGTTCCAAAATGTAGGACAATGAAGCCAAAATGTAGGACACTTGGATAGGAGGCTACAAATCGGACAAATCCGGGTTTTTCCGGTCATATGGTCACCCTGGTCTTGGGGATATCACAAAAGTGCTGTAAAGCACTTCTGCCACGCTCCTGCCTCCATATGAAGATAGATAAATTAAAAATCAGTATAAAATAACCAGGGGTTTGATTTTCCCCCCCAAACATTTTTTCATTTAAAAATGACAGCAGTGCATTCTCTGAACAGCCAGCTGATGACAGCATTGCCAGAATGAATACGGTCTGAAGGGCAGGAATATGGAGGTTTTGGAGGAAGTGGTGTCCCACATTTTCATTCCCCCCTCCCCATGCCCCATGTCTCATACAGGAGGCTCTTGGGAGATTGAAGTTCTTCTACATGTGTCAAGAATTTGGTAGCATGTTCCTCATGTGCCAGTCAGTGTTGGCATGTTCTCCAAGGCTCCCTGGCAGGGCTAAATAGCTTGATCTTTGGATCTCTGAGAAGGCATCACTGCTTTCAGTGGACAATTTTTGCTTTCATGGGTCTCATGGGTCTGAGGGGCCTTGGTTCTTTAGGCACCTGGCTGTCTGGGATTTTGTTTGCCTTCATGAAATGATCGATCAGGAAAGGATTTTCCATAGTTGGGCATCTTTATTTTCATCTGAAGGAATCATTGTGTGCCTGATGTGAGTGGAAACCTTCTGGACTAGGCTGTTTTTAATTCATCATGCTGTCATTCAGAAAACTGTTTTAACAAGATAAAAAAAAATCATGTTTGGATTGTATTGGTACTGCATTTCATATTTCATTGCATTTTTTATTTTTTGGCTCCTTATGTCAAAGTAAACATCACTGTGAATCATTGCTGACCTGCATATGTGCATTTTTCATGCTTTATTAAAGGAAATTCTTCTATTTATTTCATGTGCCCAGAGTTGGACTGGACTCATCATCCTGACAGTAGCTTCTCAGCTCGCTTGCTCTCTGCTCATTGCAATTTGAAGGTGAGTGTGTGTGTGTGTGTGTGTGTGTGTGTGTGTGTGTGTGTGTGTGTGTGTGTGTATATATATATATATATATATATATATATATATATATATATATATATATATCATGATTAGCAACTGACGTGAATATGTTCTTTCATCATGCTTTATTTGGAGCATAGTCCTAAGCAAGTCTGCTCAGAAGTAAGCCCCATGGTGCTCTTACTCCCAGGAATTGCAGCCTGCTGCAATCCTACAGACACTTGTTTAGGATTGCACACTATGAATCCTAACTAAGTCTGCTCAAAAGTACGCTTCATTATGTTCAATGGGTCTTACTCCCAGGAAAGTGTCTTTAGGATTCCAGCATTCGTCTTTGATGTGCCGTGTGTGTGTGTGTGTGTCATGATTACCACTGACCTGTACCACTGACCTGAACCTTAGCATGCTTTCTATATTTCTTTCATGTGCTGTAGGTGTTTTCTTGAATGGCTTATTAGAGTGGCTTTATGGCTGCAATTCTCTTACCTGGAAATAAGTCCCATTGTACTCAATGAAACTTCTGAGTAGACAGGCATAGGATTACACTGTATATTTCCTTCAACCTTATAGATGAAATGTGAATACTCAATGTCATCATGTTCACAAGACATGCTCTGGCATGCCCTAAATTTATCTGTCCAGAGATGCTGTCAGCATGTGTCTAAGGCTTTTTTCCCTGTTCTCAGAAGTGGGGAGCATGCATCTCAGGCAAATAAGATGTGGTAATTTTTTTAAGTTTATACTGTATGTTTACATTATGAGCACAATCCTAACCATGTCTACTCAAACGTAAGCTCCATTGTGTTCAGTGGGTCTTACTCCCAGGAAAGTGTCTTTAGGATTGTAGTCTATGTTATAAAACTATGTTTATATACTTATAATGACATAATCATCTCTTTTCTAGATGAAGCAAGATAACCCATGTTCATCAAGATTGAGCAGTGGATTCAGAAAATCCTCTGAAAGCCAAAGAGGGAACCCGAAGAAGGATGTACAGATTATGGAGTTGTTGGAGGAGTCTGAAGATGGCATGGAGCTGAGTGACTCTGATGATTATCCTACATTCCAGCCATTGCCAAATCCTACTGACAGTGAGAGTTCAAGTGATGAAGATGATCCGACTCGGACTGCTCAACATCCCGCTCGGGAGCAGAGCACAGCAACAGGCAACAGGCAAGAAGTGTGGTTTTCCGAGAAAGACAATCCATTTGCTTGTAATGAGCCTGTGTTTACAGGCAGTCATCAAGTAAACATTCATGGTGACAGCCCTGTTGATTATTTTTTACAGTTGTTTAGCTAGGACTTGTTGACAGAAATTGTGGCACAAACAAATTTGTATGCCTGTCGAAAAGGGAAAGATAATTTAGCGCTAACTGTAGCTGAACTGAAAATTTATTTGGGAATGGTACTGGTAATGACCAATATAAAATACCCACGTGGAAGATATTACTGGACTTCTGAACATGGATTGCGCATAGATCTCATAGCCAATGCTATGTCTGTGAATAGATGGGAGGAAATCGGGCGATATTTACATTTTATTGATTTGGATACAATACCTCCGAACAATACGGACAATGCAGTGCTTATAAAGCCGATGCTGCAGAAGTTCCACGACTCATTCCATGCCGCTGTCAGCCCAGAAGAATTCCAGAGTGTGGGTGAAATGATGAACCCCTTCAAAGGATGCTCACAGATAAAACAGTACTTTCCCCACAAAACCAAGAAATGGGGCTTCAAGGTATGGGTGAGGGCAGGAATTTCTGGATATTTAATCTATATCAAGGAGCAGATCCTGCCCGAAAAAGTTCAGACTCCTTTAGCGGTAGTGAAAATGTTGTGCTTAGACTTTGTCACGATCTTGCTGGTAAGAACTTCAAAGTCTATGCAGACAACTCTTTTACAAGCATCTCCTTAATCAGGAAATTGAAAGAGGATGATATTTATTATTTGGGTACTTGCAGAAAAGATTGGCTTCAAGGTGCAGAGAAGAAGCTGAAAAATGAGAAATACTTACAGAAGCTGGGCAGAGGACAAGTGTCAGTTGCCACAACCTCGGACGGCATTACTGTCACTAGGTGGGTTGATAATATCTCAGTTGTGCACACGGTCTCTAGTTATGCAGGCAAGAACCTCTACCTGCGAGAGGTTCAGCCGCAAGGATAAGGCATACATAAAAATTCCTCTACCTCGCAGCATAGACATTTACAACAAACATATGGGTGGGATGGACCTCACGGACTCTTTTGTGGCATTATATAGAGATGACATCAGAAATAAGAAATGGTACATGAGGATTTTCTACCATTTGCTGAATGTTCTTATTTGTAATGCATGGATTATTTGGAAATGGGAAGAGAAGGAAAAATTGGATTTGTTTCTATTCAGATCCAGAGTGGCAACTGCGTTGATCTATCGAGGCTCAGCTGAGCAAAATAAAAGGAAGATGGAGCATCCTTCTCTTCAGTCTCCACCACCACTCAAAAAACACATAACTCACTCTGTACCGTTTGAGAGGCGGTTTGATGGTGGAAAACACTTCCCAAAAAAGACTCAAGGTTCCTATGCCAATTGGTGTAGAGATGCGCACTGCAAGCGCAGAACCAGATATATCTGTGCCACATGTGAAGTTCCTCTGTGTCCAGAATGTATGGAATTACTCCATACCAGATAAGGACAGTGGAGTCACATGTGGCCCAACACCAGTTCTTGTTTTGTATTGTATAGGTATTTGTATTGCATTTTATTTTTCATTGCATTTTTTATTCTTGTATGTATGTTATTGTATAAAGTCTTGTATATAATCAAGTATTCTTATCGTGTTTGTAATTCATAGTTCTTGTTGCAATGTGTAAATAAAAACAAATTTATTTGGTCATTCTTGCAATGATGTATTGACAATATGTAGATCAGCATTCATTCATGTTAGACTTCTCAATCTAACAGTTGGTTCTAGGCAGTTGGTTGGTGACAGTTGGAGAACTATGTGGCAGTTGGAGCTCAGCTGTTCATCAGAGCAGAAGGATACTGGTTACTGCTGAGAAGAATTAGACTGAAAGACTTAATTCGTGTGTATGACTCAGATCGTGTTAGACTACTTTGAAGTGTAAATACAGTAAATAGTTAATCTATTCCACTACGCAGAATGGGAGGGAAAATGAAGCCCCCTCAGAACAGGAGGGAAAAAGAAGACCTTTCACCTCTCAGAATGGGAGGGAAAAAGAAGCCCCCTCAGAACGGGAAGGAAAAAGAAGCCCTCTCAGAACAGGAGGGAAAAAGCAGACCCCTCACCCCTCAGAATTGGAGGGAAAAAGAAGCCCTCTCAGAACAGGAGGGAAAAAGAAGACCCCTCACTTAACCCTCAGAACGGGAAGGAAAAAGAAGCCCTCTCAGAACAGGAGAGAAAAAGCAGACCCCTCACCCCTCAGAATGGGAGGGAAAAAGAAGCCCCCTCAGAATGGGAGGGAAAATGAAGACCCCTCAGAACAGGTGGGAAAAAGCAGGCCCCTCACCTACCCCTCAGAATGGGAGGGAAAAAGAAGCCCCCTCAGAATGGGAAGGAAAAAGAAGACCCCTCACTTACCCCTTGAGATTGGGAGGGAAAAAGAAGCCCCCTCAGAATGGGTGGGAAAATGAAGACCTCCTCGGGAGGGAAAAAGCAGACCTCTCATCCCTCAGAATTCGAGGGAAAATGAAGCCCCCTCAGAATGGGAGGGGCAAAATGCCCTCTACCTTCTCAGAAGCACGTTTATTCTGAGATAATACAAATTTACTCAACAGCAGGCCTCCGTCAGTCTTGAAAGACTATGTTATCGTGCTCGGCACTGCATACGCTGCATGCGAAGCACGAAAGCCTGGGTTGGATTGTTATGGAGGATAAGCTGTTACCCAAGTAGCAAATCCCCCCTCTCCACGCCACTGAATTAGTCCAATGGAAAGGCAGAGCTGATACGACTGGATCCAGCTGGCGTTGCAGAGCTGGGCTAAGGACAGGAGCTCACCCTGTCTTGTGGGGCCGACCCGGGTCTCGAACCCTGGACTGCTGGTTAACAGGCACAGTGACTTAGCCACTTGCGCCACCCACAGCCCTTACAAGGTGGCCAGATACAGTGGGGGACAGAGTGCCTCTGCCTTTAACCATTGCGTAGAAGAGGAAATCTTGGCAGGTGCCGCTTTTAAAACCTGCCTTTTTGAGCTGCGCATGCTAAGAATCCCTCTTCTACGAAGTGGCTGTTCTAGAGGCTCTCAGTCCGCCATAGTACCCGGTCACCCTGCATTTAAGGAACAGAGTGTACTGTAAGTGGATTAAAGCTGCAGTATGAATACTATAAAACTTCTGGCCTTGGATCAGGACTGTGTGTGCTTTGACGTTGTTTGAAGGTGGAATTGTCAAAATGAAGCACAAATATAAGTCTGGAGCACAGAAAAAAACCGGTTTCCTTCACCTGGGGTTTGTTTTAAAAGTTACCAGGTAATGATGGAGATGGTGAAAGACTTTGGATGCCCCTGAATTATTAGAAGAAAAATAGAAGATAGAAGGAAAGAAATGCAGGAACACACCTCAAATCAAGGAGATTATCCTGTTCTGCTTAACGTTTTCATTTATTGTAGTGTAATTCCAATCTTACTAACTTACTATACTTACTTACTAACTTTCTTACTAATCTTACTAACTTATCCTGTTACTAGATTATCCTGTTCTACTTAACGTTTTCATTTATTGTAGCGTAATTCCAATCTTACTAACTTACTTACTATACTTAACTTACAAACTCACTTACAAACTTACTAATCTTACTAACTTATCCTGTTACTAGATTATCCTGTTCTGCTTAACGTTTTCATTTATTGTAGCGTAATTCCAATCTTACTAACTTACTTACTATACTTACTTACTTACTTACTTAGTTACTTACTTACTAGGGTGCAATCCACAGTAACTACGGGGAGTCCTTGCTCCGGTGTAAGAACAATTTGCTCTGGATTGCAATATGAATTTCCCATAGGTTTTCACTAGCCAGTGCAGTAACTACGGGTACACGTAATGTCTCTTACGTGCTCCCGTAGTTACTTTGGATTGTAGGGTTATCTTACTAACTTACTAACGCTAAAACTGTCAATTAAAAATGTTTCTTTCGTAAATATTTTTATTTATCTGCTAACATACAAACAATGAACAATACAAAGATAACTAAAAATACACTTAAAAAGATAACTACATGAAATAATTCTGTGTAAAATATGCAAAGCCAGCATTTCTACTTACTTTTTACCACTGTATTAGAAAGTCTAATTTTAACCCTAGATCCTATGTATCTCCAAATGTAAGTCTAATCTTTATAAATTCTATTTCTTATGAAAAAGGAAAAGAAAAAAACTTATTTTCAAAAAATGCTTTGAAACAATTTAAAATTAATCTTCAATCACTTTTCTGTCTTGTAAAAAGTCAATAACTGGTTTTCAATTATTCAGAAAAAACTTTTAAATAGTTTTATCTTTAATTAAAATTGTGAGTTTGTCCATTTCTGTGAAGTATGTAAGTTTCATCCACCATTCATCTGTCGAATGAATGTTCATGGTTTTCCAGTATTGGGCATAAAGTATGCTCATCGCACTTATCTATATATAAGTGCTCATCATTGCCCAGCCAAAACCACCAGCCATAAAAGCCAGAAATTCAAGGAACATATTCCTTCCATGATGGTAGAACCCACTAAGACCCATTTTTAGAAATTTAACCTCTAAGAGGTGAAAAGGGGTGCAATGTGTTTTCATCCTATGTTTAACATTGAAGACTGTTGTGGTGCCCAGTGGTGCCCAGTTAGGGTTGCCACATATCCCTAAAAACAGAGACAATCCCGATTTTGGGGGATTGTGTTCACATACTGGCAAATGGAACGGAAGGTCCTGCCCTGATTTTGTGGAAGAGAATTATGGCAACCCTATGCCCAGTGGTACTTGCTGCCCAGTGTTGGTGCTGGTTCCCTGTTGGTGCCCGCTGCTTGCTGCTTCCTGATGGTACCCCTAGTGGTGACCGCTGCCCTCTATGCGGTAGTGCCCAATGTCCAATGGTGACTGGTAAGGATGCCCTGTGCTCAGTAAGGACGTCACATCCACTGGTGACTGCTGATGCCTGTGAGGGATGCCCAGTGCCCGATGGTAGCTATTAGTGCCCCCGCCCGTTAGCATGGTCATGCCCAGTGTCCTATGGAGCCCGGTGCTCAATAAGGGTGCCCAATGCCCATTGGTCCCTGCTGCCCACTGAATGATGGCACCCACTGCCTAATATTGAACATGTCCACCCCATGGAAACATTGACTCTTTTTTACATTTCCAAGATCTATTTTAAATATTTTTATATATTTTTGCTAATTTACTTGTTGATTAATTACGATGAAAATCATTTTAAACATAAAGTAAAGGTGTCCCCCCAGGTTATACTGCTTGTTGTGACCAACTGTAGGGTGCAGTGCTCATCACCATTTCTAGAGTCATAGAGCCAGCATGTGGATCACATGTCGCATATTTTCCTTAATATTCACATTCAAAGTAAATTTTATTTGCATTATCCATAGTTTCTCCCATTTTTCCATTAAAAGTTCATAACGTACATTCTTCACCCATTGAGTCATGCATTTTTAATTTGTTCATCTTCTGTATTTTGAAATGACAACTCATATTTGTGAACATGATACTTGGGGTACAACTTTTTTCAACTTTGAAACCATTTTTATTGGTCAAGTTTATTTGATATCCTATAATCACTGGAGAATCTACATTTAAAGTCACTGGAAAAATTACAATAGTCACTTATCAGTACCATTTTTATAATTTACAAAACACTTTTCAACAAGGAGGAGTTCACAAGCATTTTGCACAGTAAAATACACCAAGAAATGCTTCTCATGTGTATAATGATGCTTATAATTTAAATAGCGAGCAGCACTTCAAAATCTTGTGTGAATGTCTTGATGTGAAGGGAGATAAGAAAAGCCACTATCCTCATTCAAAGCACTGATGGGGTTTTTATCAGGTGTGGATGCAAAGTGAGGTTTGAGCTCACAGAGAAGCTCTTTCCACACTCTAAAGATGTATGTGGTTTCTCCCCTGTGTGGGTTCTTTGATGCAAAAGCAGTTTGGAGCTTGAAACAAATCCCTTTCCACACTCCAAACATTGAAATGGTTTCTCCCCTGTGTGAATTCTTCGATGCACAGTCAGTTTGGAGCTTGAAACAAATCCCTTTCCACACTCCAAACATTGATACGGTTTCTCTCCTGTATGTGTTCTTTGATGCACTATCAGGATCGAGTTTCGAATGAAGCTCTTTCCACACTCCAAACACTGATACGGTTTCTCTCCTGTGTGGGTTCTTCGATGCACAGTCAGTTCTGAACTTACACTGAAATTCTTTCCACACTCCAAGCATTGATATGGCTTCTCCCCTGTGTGCGTTCTTTGATGCATAGTTAGCGGTCCTCTTTGACTGAAACTCTTCCCACACTCCAAGCATTGATATGGTTTCTCCCCTGTGTGGGTTCTTTGATGCACAAGCAGTTTGGAGCTTGAAACAAATCTCTTTCCACACTCCAAACACTGATATGGTTTCTCTCCTGTGTGAATTTTTTGATGTCCAGTGAGGTTTGTTCGCAGACAAAAACCCTTCCCACATGCTAAACATTTATATGGTTTATCTCCTATGTGAGTTCTTTGATGCACAGTCAGGTTTGACTTCTGACTGAACCACTTTCCACACTCCAAGCATTGATATGGTTTCTCCCCTGTGTGGATTCTTTGATGGTCAATGAGTAGTGTTCGCCGACTAAAACCCTTCCCACATGCTAAGCACTGATATGGTTTTTCCCCCGTGTGGGTTCTTTGATGCACAGTCAGTTGTGAAGCGTAACTGAAGCTTTCTCCACACTCTAAGCATTTGTAAGGCTTCTCCCCTGTGTGGATTCTTTGATGCTTGGTCAGGCCTGCGGTCTGATTAAAGCCCTTTCCGCACTCCAAGCACTGATATGGTTTCTCCCCTGTGTGGGTTCGCTGATGCTTGGTCAGGCCTGAGCTCTGATTGAAGCCCTTTCCACATTCCAAACATTGATATGGCTTCTCCCCTGTGTGGGTTCTCTGATGGATTCTAAGTCCAGATTTACTGTAGAAAATCTTTGCACACTGAAAGCAGTTAAATGATTCCTTCCCTAGTTGTATTTGGTTGTTTTCACTACAACCGAATGCTTCTGGTGACACTCCCGACAGATCCCCATCACCTTCTCCGTTGCTTCCTGGAACAGAAACAGAAGCTTGACAAGAAGTATGCACAGGATTGCAACCCTGCTTAGAGACTGACTCTCTGAGTCATGTCTTGTGTACCCCAAGCTTAGGGTTAAGCTTGTCAGGTGTTGTGGGGCAGTACTCTAACTGGTGCAACTTGAGCCAGTCCTGGGATGGAGGCAGATTGGCTAGCCTCGGTGAACAATGTTAGTTCAGAGAAGTCATAGGAGGGGGCCTCACTCTGGCTCCTCAGCAGCTGTAGAGTCACATCATCTACTTAGAAATGCTAAAATACTGATTATTTTCTACAGTGTTACAGTGGTATTAATTCCTAGAGGAAAAAAACCATCACAGGAGAGTGTGTGTAAATGTGGACAACCCCAAAATGATATGGCACCTGGATGCAGGTGTCTTGTGTGCTCCCTTAAGCATCTGATGTTCCACTGTGTGATGGTCCATAGTGTGATACAGGAAGCTGGACTAGATGGGCCTTTGGCCTGATCCAGTGGAGGCTTTTCTTAAGTTCTTAATCAATCAATCAATCAAATCTATCTATCTAATCAGTCTATCTACAGTATTTATATACCGCTTTTCAACTAAAAAGTTCACAAAGCGGTTTACAAGGAAATGAAAATTTGATAGCTACAGTAATTAATGAGGAGCCCTGGTGGATCAGGACAAAGGCCCATCTAGTTCAGCTTCCACACAGGGGCCACAACAGCTTTAGGGATCACACAAGATACCAGGTTAAAAACATCCTTTTTGGAAAGGACCCCAAACATAGAAACTGCCTTCTTCACCACTCCTGCCTCTTCCTGGGCTGTCCCCTTCATCAAGATGATCTGACTTCATTGCGCTAGAGGAGGGCAGTAGAGGGCAGTAGGTCAGATGCATGCCCTTAAACGGAAATATATGTCAGCTGAGTCAGGTGTTCCATGGCAGGTGAAAGTGACAGCTGGTCAGTTAAGGACACCTGCTCAGTGTGTGAAGTAGTTCACAGACATCTGTGAAAGAAGGAGCATAAACTAGGGCTACCTGTATATATGTAAATCTGCATCAAAGTTACTTAAGTTAATCTTCATAAAGTTTACCCCAGTCTCAGCCTTAATTTGTTTGTTCATTTGACAAATGCACCCATATATAAATGCTAGCAAAAATGCTCCTCTATGAACCATGCCTTCCCCATGCACCATCACCCCCATGCACCATCTCCCCCATGCTCGCTGGTGCCTCCTGCCCACTGGTGCCCAGTGGTACCTGCTGCCCACTGCTGCCTGATGGTATCAGTGGTGTACATAGGTCATTTGGTACCCGAGACCCACAAATTTTTTGTCACCCGCTAATGTCAAATTATTTAATTAATTATTATCAGTATTAATTGATAGAATTAGATAATTTTCATATTTAAAAATCACATTACCAATTATACCAGTTTCAGGACACCCAGACACACCATACAGGACCCCGCTCCCCACCAGAGTTGCAGTTACTGGCCGGCAATAGGGACCAGGAAGCATATGAAAACAATTGGAAACTTCCATCATGCATGTTTTTATGTGTTTGTGTAGATGTGGACATCAACCTAGGATTAATAAATGTCACAGAGCACCATGTTATACACCCCTTTGCTCCAGCACAAGATTTGACATTCCCTTACACCAAAAACACCACTATACTGGACAGATATCCCAGCCAAATGCTATGCAATTCCACCTGTCTGGAGCTAAATGTGGTACCCTCCGTGACCCCAATGGGATACACAACTCACACTGGCTTCAGAGGTGGGGTAAGGCAAAAAGCACTAAGTGGAACCAAAGGAGGGCAATCCCCACTGCTCTCCTCCCTCACCCAAGAGTCAGTTCCAGCTTTTGGGTATGGCAAAGAGACCCTGTTCTCCAGGGAAGAGACAACAAATGCTGTTGTACCTCCCTGTTGCAGACCTTACTGGGCCTAATGCCATTTTTCACCTATAATAACACATTGGAACAGTGGGAAGTTTCCAAAATGACAAAGTTCTTAAAAGTGTCAGGGCTCAATGACAGCTACTTTGTATGCTAACAGTCCTGGGTTTAATTTCTGGCAGCCTTTCCAGGTGGACCTGGGAAAGTCTCAGCCAAGCTGCTTAGCAAAAGTGCTGTTGCTGTTGCAGGTTATGAGATCAGAATGTCAGAGATTTGCTGACACCTCCTGACCGATGCCACATTACCCCCAATTGGTGAATTCCTTCTGTAGGAAGGGTCCCATTGAACCACAATATCCTTCTGATCCCACTGATCCAGTGTACTTTGGGCTGAAGCTCCTTGGTTGGAGCTATGGCTATGCTGGGCAGTAGAGCCTTACCTGCTGGTTCCTCTTCTTGCTTTAGTCCCTGGAAGAAGGCACACTCCCCACCTTCCAGCTGGGAAATATAGGGAGGTTTGGGAAATTCCTCTGAGAAGGAAAAAAAGGAGACAATAAAATTTGATAGTATTTGATGACAATCAAATATTAAGATTTTCCAAAGCAATCTAGATAAAACCCATGAAAATGTGTGTGGCTCCTAGGCTGGAATTAGGCAAAAATAAAATTATGTGGAATCATGGTAAAGCAGAACCTCTCAAATGACTAACCAGATCATATCTCCATCATGTCTCCAATGCTACAGGCCAAACTCAGTCCAGTGTCAACCTGGTGAAAGCACAGGTGATAGGAAACTATTGTATATCCCCTTCAAGTCATAAGAGCCATAAGAATTGACCTGCTGGATCAGGCCAAAGGCCCAGCAAATCCAGCTTGCCACTTGCTTACTGTGACACCATTTCATTTTGATGCCCTGACCTGCATTTGGCATCTAAAATCAGAAGGATGCTTGTAATTTGTGATCTGCTTGCTTGTAACATGTTGCCTGTAATATCATGACTTTACCCACTGGGTCTGTGGAACTCCCTGCCACAGGATGTGGTGATGGCATCTAGCCTCAATGCCTTTAAGAAGGGACTGGACAAATTCCTAGAGGAAAGGACCATCACAGGTTACAAGCCATGACGGGTGTGTGTGAGTGTGTGTGTATGTGTGCATTGACAGATGTAGATGTAGACAACCTCAAAATACCAGATGTAAGGGATGGCACTTGGATGCGTGTCTTATGTGCTCCTGGTGGGCTGTTGTGAGATACAGAGCCTATGGCCTGCATGAGGAGAAAAGCCTGATGCCGGTGGAGGAACTGGAACAGCACTTGCTATACCTCTCCATATTTGATGGGGATGAGGACCAAAGGGGGTACATTCCCTACTTTATGGGGAGTTCTGGAGGAAAGGAGGGAGATGGAGAGGGAGAAAGAGACTGAGGAAGAAGGGACTGAGGAAGGATGGGACGATGATGGAGAACAAGTCCTGGAGGTTCCCCCCAGGTACACAAGAAGGCTTGTCAGGGTACTCACCTACAGGACTGATCCTGTCATGGGGAGAGGGAGGCACCTATTCCCCTGTCGCTCTCCAAGAGGCTGGAGAGATAGGTGGGGGAACAGGAAGGCATAAAAGGGGGGAAGCCTGGGAACAAGAAGGAAGAGGTATGGAGTGAGAGGTGCAAGGAGCTGGGGCATCGTGCCCTGCCTCAGCCAGTAGGCCTCTGTTTCACCCACATGGCTGGGGAAGAGCGGACCTAGCCCCAGCTGGCTTCCAACTTTGGCTTGTTGAAACTGATGTTGCTGTACTGAGATACTGTTGATACTTGCCAGTTTATGAAGAATAATTTTGTTATACAAGCATGTATAACATATAACTTCCTCCAACTGTGGAAGAAGTAAAGCTGACTTACCTGTTGAACTTACCTCAGTGTGAGCAAGGTGTTTTTCCTACTGTGACCAGCCCTCATGGAGTACCAAGCGTCGATGGCCACCCCCTCCCGCAACCCCAGGAACCGCAGGGAGCCTCACAGCCTGATCCTGTTGAGGCTCTTCTTATGTAACCTGTGCTGGGAATTTTCCAACCTGGGTGCACAAATTTGTAGAGAAATGTTCCATCACAGGTTAGAAGCCATGATGGGAATGTGCAACCTCCTGGGTTGGGTTGTAGGTTTCCACAGAATGCCAAATGCAGGGGAGGACACTAGGATGCAGTGCACTTGTGTGCTCCCTGCAGCATTAGGTTTGCCACTGTGAGATATAGGAAGCTGGATTAAATGGGACTTTGGCATGATCCAGCAGGGCTCTTCTTATGTTCTTATCCGTCGCACTGACTGGCCAAAAGTAGGGAGGCCTATGGAAACTGTCAGAAATTTGCACTAGGCATGTTTGTGTACATTGTGTGGATGTGGACATCAACCTGGAATCAATCAGTGTGACGCTGCAATGTATCCCCCAGTCTGGTTTCTGCAAACTGTGTTACACACCTCTCTGCTGCAGCACAAGATTTGATGTTTCCTTAAAGGCACCACTACTCTGGTCAGACACCCCAGCCAAATAGTGTCTTAACCAGCTGAGCCACCACAGCCCTATCCTGCTAGTGAAACCCAAAGATCAGCTTTATCTTTTGTTCCTACCCAGCAAAAAGAAAAGGCAATTCTTACCCTGAGAGGCCATGTTCCCATAATTCTCAAGCTTGACTTCACTGTTTAGAGTCTTTTGGCCTGGATCCAGCAGAGCCTCTTCCTCCTCCTCCATGAATCGCACAGCCACCTCCTCCAGGGACACCAGGGCAGAAGTGCAGTGCGCACCTTTTTGGTAGCAAATCACACAAAGTTGAGAGAAAGGATTATGTGGAGGCCAATGCAGAGAGGGGAGGATGAAGGAAGTCACCCACTTGCCAGTTTGGCAAATCCCCTGAGGAATCAGAATTGTAGAGTTGGAAGGGACCCAGTGTATCATCTAGTCCAACCCCTTGCCTGTAGCAGGAAATCCTCATCTTGTTGGGGACCCAGGTCTCGAACCCTGGCCTGCTGATTAACAGGCACAGTGTCTTAACCACTTGTGCCACCAGAGGACTAGTAATAAACTCATGGAAGTGAGAAACAACCAGGACTACAGCAAGTCACTCTCATGGAAGCGGGAAACAGTCATTCCCAGGCAACATTTTCCATAGTCCATTTGAAGTTGATCTGCCCCACAGTGGGAGGCGGATGCCCATCTCCTTCTACACTGTCCTGCTTGTGACACATGGAAATGAGAGGTCATCTCAGGAATGACTTAGTCCAGCCCAGACTGTCTCTCACTTCCATGTGTTTCTATGTTGATTCACCAGTCAGGGGAATCAGACAGATAGACACTTGGATCCCTGAGGGTGCAATCCTCACCAATTTAGGCCAGCATATCCCTCCTGGCATTTCATCCCATGGTGCTGTGGGGTGTATACCAGTGCATTGGCCTATCCCCTCAGGTTTGGGGCAAAAGGGACACCACCAGGTCAGCACAGGTCCAGCCTAACCTGAGGTTAGGTTTGCAACCATAGGGATATTCATGTGAAGTAGATCTGGGAGGGAGTGAAGTACTGTAGATCTGGGAGGGAGGTTGATGATGATGAGTATGACAAGAGACACTGGAAGGAAATGGACAGAAGACTTAGGAGAGACAGCCACAAGGTCCATGAGATGACACAGCTTCTCTCCGCAATCTATTGGGGCACACAATCACACCAGGCAGGGCTCACCCCACACCCAAGTTAAACTAATTGGCCAGCAGTAGAAAGCCTATGGAAACTATCAAAAATTGAAGCATGCATATTTGTGTGTTTGTTTGGATGTGGACATCAATCCAGGGATCAACAAATGTGACATTGTGCCTTATTGCCCAACATGCTCCCTAAGCAGAATTTCCACAACTTGTATTGTACGCAATCTTTGTCGGCATAAGATCTGACACACACCACTACACCAGATGCAGTTTATAGCTAAACTGGGGCAGAGGTATGATTATCATGGAAGGGAAAGTGATGCATTGAATCCTGTGTACCACTCAGTCTCCACTGTGGGATTCAAAAGTCACACTGGCTTAGAAGGTAGTGTCAGGAGGAGGGTTAAGATTGCCCCAGATATTCTTTCCTAGAAGAGGGTAAACAAACTCCCACAGCATAAGATCTACAACACAGCTAAGCAACTACCTGCTGATCGATACCCTTCCTTGGAGTCCAGGGCAAAGGGAGTGTCCCCTCCCTCCAGCCAGGAAAGCTCAGCCTGGAGAAATTCTGTGGATGAAACAAAGAATTGTTATTTCTTTTATTTCAGGTCTGTTATTCTGTTATTTCAGGTCTCAGCATTAGAACAAAAGTAAATAAAACCCCACTCTAGAATGTGACTGTTTAACTGAAATTCGTGCCTGACTCTGAGAACATTCACCTGGCTATTGAGAATAGGAACAAACCATGCCCAAAATGGAAGAGAAATGCAAGTGTGAGGGTGAAAAGAAAGTTCTAACTAGATATTATTTAGTATGATTTTCATACGTGAACACACAGAGGCAAAGAAATTTTGAGAACCTCTTAAGGATGCTGTGGTGAACACATCACCACAACATAACACCCCCTCCCTTCTGGGGTGACCTGGCCTTGGTCAGCAGGAGTCACATATCTGTGCCATTCTGATCCTCCACCTGCAATCCATGACAAAGGCTCAGCTGAGCTGTAGATTCAAGTGTTGGTGTGATCTGAGTGACTCATGCTCTGGCCCTCCATTTTCCACACTTCTTTTCAAGTTCTCCTGTTCTATCCCAATCTAAAGAGTAGGTGGTGGTGCAACAGAAGCAGCGGGACAAATAGATGCCAATCTGCTGCCTATAGTGATGTCTCACTGGTCTGATGAGTGGGCCAATGTCTATTACTCTCCCTCCTTTTATGCTGCTCTAAAAGGCACAGGATCCCAGCTACACACTGGCCACGTGCCTGCATGGCTAACACAATCCTGATAGTGCCAAGCATGGAAACTGCTTATGGCTAGTGAGAGTCAAACTCATACTGTCTACATAGAGTAGCAGTGGTTTTCTAGGAGTTTCTGGTTTGTGTGTGTCACAGCCGAATTGGAAATGTACGCAAGTATTGAACTTGCCACTGAGCTATGGCCGCTTCCCATCCCTGAAGCTCTCTCACTTTAGAAATGTTCTGTCTCTCCCATAGGAGTCAATGACATTCCTTTGCCCCAGTCTAGCTCTGCAATAAGGAGGCAGTGGAGGCAGTTGTACACCATTCCCCTGTGGCATCATTGCAGTGATCACTGCACTTCATCCATGTTAATATGTACAGAGAAAAAAAAGGCAAGGGGTCTTGACTTACCCAGAGAAGCCACGTTCTCCTGATTCTCCAGCATCACTTCTGAATGCAGGGCCTTCTGGCCTGGGTCCAGCAGAGCCCACTCCTCCTTGGTGAAATGCACAGCCACATCCTCAAAGGATACAAGACCCTAAAGGAAGAAAACTACAAATCACCCTAACTCAAGACAGCCCTGCCCCTCCTCTCTCTCCTACCAGAGCAACCAGATGGTGCCAATCAAAAGAGCACTGCCCCTTACACACAAGGGTATTCCTCTCCTGTGGAGTCCCAGAAACTGGACTTCAGCAGACAATATTGAGTGGGCCACTAACCCAGGGAGCTCAGGGGTTTCTGAGTCATCTTGCAGCACCAGAAGCCACAAGAAAGGAAGGGGCTCTTCCAAACCCAGTCAAATAAGGAGGTCCCTACTGTTGCTGCTCCCTTCTGTGGTCACCAGTCCCTACCTGAGCAGACATTGCAAAAGCTGCGTCTTCTCCAGCCCACGAAGGAGGTGATCCAGAACATGACACTCCACTGCCTGTAAGACAGAGAAGGGGGAAGATTTTATTCCTCCTATTCAGGAAATGGTTCATTTCCTTGTCTGTGTCCTTTCCTTCTTTACAGGCTCTGGTTCTGATCTTCTACCAGTTGACACAGACAACATCAGGTCCTTCTTCACACAATATATCATTACTGAACAGAACTGGCTTTCCCCAGGTGTGGGGTGTCACACCATCTAGGTTGACCTTGCAACAGAATAAAAGGGATGCACAGAGGACGGGTCTATCAATGTGCATTAGCAGGATAGCCTGTAGAATACAGGATGCTTTTCATTCAGTGCTGGTATGTTTGATCTCCATGTCACTCCAGGTAGCACCCTCCAGCCACTAACCCTTGAAGGGGGGCCTGTACTCATCCAAGGGCAACACAGAAGGGGGCTGCGCTGTGGCTACTGCAAGACTCAGACAAGCATGCAGGGGGTGAGGAGTCTTTCCCCCCTCTTTTTCTGTTTTTTTAATTTGTCTTGGGGATTTCAGCCCCTCAGGTTGAAATCTCAGTTTTGCTCTACCCAGACTTTGAAGTGCAGCCTGAGCCAGAAAAATTCCGTAGGTGGAACCAAGAAAACACTGTTAGCTCAGCAGATTTTTCAAGTGTCCCCCCTTCCCACAAAAAGGCTGCTCTCTGGCCTGCTTAGGAAAGGGTGCTAAGTTAAAACAAGGCATTTTTATCTGCTTACCCCATAAGTGAGCAATCCTGGCTGTTTCTAGGGGTAGACCTCCAAATTCCAGTCCTGGGCTGGAGTCCAGCAAAATGTTCTCTGGGAAATAAGCCCTCGATCCCACAATCTTCACCCCCTGTAAGAGATAGGAATCAAGATCTGGATAGGAGGTGCGCAAGGTCCCAACTCTGGGATGATGACCACCCCACAAAAGCCCCATGAACACCTTAGAGACAGACTCTCCTCTCCCCCACCTGCCACTCCGCATTCGCCAATGCAGGACTCCTGAGGAGACCTTCTGCCAGTGTCACTGTGGTGTTCCCAGCTCTTCTAGAGTCTGTTCCCTCCATCTTGGGTCTCTGTCCCACTCTGTTTCCACAACCACCGCCTTCTTAATCTGATGCTGGCAGGAGAGCTGAGCCCTGCAAGATTCTCTTCTGGCAGCAGGAGTTTCCCTGAGAAGCAAACCAGAGGAAGACCCGTGATGAGCCACAGCATAAAGGCAGCGCACTTGGGAGTAGAGATCTCCAGGGCTTGTGGATCCTCTACATCAGAGCTAAACTCCCTTCTCAGTGAGCAGGTTATGCAATGAGGTTGCTCCCTCCTGAGGAAGATGTGATTTGGGGCTGGATCTTACCCACTACATGGTTAAGAAGATTGCTGTATCCTCTTTAGTTCCTCCTTTTGAAAGTATGGACTCTGCAGTCTATGTGGGAATTCTCTCCTTCAGGGCTACAGTGTTGCTCTCCAGTGACTCCAACACATCATACTGTTCTTTGCAGTGGCCTCAGTATAGGTGCCCCCCACCTCCACCTTTTCCCATCCTGTCGTTCACCAGATCCCCCAAAGACAAACATGGTAGGAGGATCAGCTGCATAACCAAAGCAGATCTCACATTCAGCATGGGCAGGGGGATTTGCCACAGTTAGCCTTCACAGGCTTCAATCCTAACACCCAGTTAGACCAGCAAATGTCCTGGCACAAGTCCCGTGCTGGTCTGCAGGTGTTGCAAAAGTGCAGTGCCACTTCTGTGCCACTCCTGGCCTGTGCACAGACATGCGCCAATCTCTCCACACCAGCACAGGAGGGGAGACAGCTGTGTTGTGCAGGCCTACATTGGTTAGGACTGCATCCTTAGCCTTTGAGCTGGCCCTTTAGCCTGGTCTTCCCTGCCCACCTGGGGGTCCCCTCCTTTCTTTCTCCCCCAAATCAACACTGGGTCCCCCTCATCCCTAAAGGATTTGGACTCACCAGAGAGAGGACAAAGGAAGGGGCAGGGCAGGAAGTGACATCCCCATAGTTCCCCCTCCTCCTCTTCTAGCAAGCAGCAGTCACTCCTTTTAACCCTTATATCCCAGTGAGTGGAAAGACTCCTTGCAGAGGATCCTTCCCTGGCTGGACCACACTAAGTCCAATATGAGGCATGCAAAGGGGTGCTTGTTGCACCCCACTCTTCTCGGCCCCTCCACTTTCCCTTACCAGGCTGAGAACCAGGCTATATATAGGCTAATGGGTTCTGAGCTGTCTGTGCTAGACCAGGGGAGAGATCTTGGGGTGCTGCTGGAAAGCTTGATGAGGAAAGTGTCAACCCAGTGAGCAGTGGTGGTGGTCATTAGAAAAGGTCTGGAGAATAAAACGGCAACTATTATAACGTCATTGTACAAATTCATGGTATGGCCACACCGAGAGTATAGCATCCAGTTCTGTTTTGAGCCACATCCCATAAAGGATATAGTGGAAATGTAGTTTGGAAACCTCTAATTTACACTACAATATTACGCAGGGCATGGATCGAGATGCTCTTTTCTCTCTATCACCAGAACATTAACATCAGAACTAGGGGACATCCACTAAAATTGAATGTTGGGAGTGTTAGACAAAAGAAAATATTTTTTTATAAAGTATGTAAATAATCTGCGGAACTCCCTGCCACATGATGTGGTGATAGCATCTAGCTTCAGTACCTTTAAGTAGGGATTGGAAAAAAATTCAAAGAGGAAAAGATCATTACAGGTTACAAGACATGAAGGGTGTTTGTGTATTTGTATGTGCATAGACAGATGCAGGCTGTAACATGTCGAAGAAGTATCAGCCACAAAAGACAAACTTTTTTCTCTTTTACCTCCCCACCCCAAAGCAATTTGGGTTCAGACTGCCATGTCTCTGGCCCACATAAAAAATTCCTCCACCTGAGAGGAAGCCTCAAAATTTATCTAGAGAGAGACATTGACATGCCAGTTATAGTTGGGACCACCCTCTACTTTAGACAGAAAAAATGCAGATGATGGTATGTCAACCACTGGTGTATCGATAGTACCTAAAGGCCAGGTCTAGAGCTTGTTGGTGTGTCCAGCATAAAGTTTTGAATGACCCAGGACCCCTTTACAAGCCTCTGGAAAGGGAGACCACATCTGGCTTAGCAGGCCCTTGTAGAAATAAGTTTGCTTTGGCTTTGGACCCCATAGCTGAAGGAGGATCAGTAGAGGAATCCAAAACAGGGACTACAGCATGGATAGCACCTTGGACAGCAACCCAGGAAAAAGGCCAAGGGGCAAGAGCCAACCCATCCTCTGGGATTCCCCCTCATCCCATGAGAGCTCACCCTCCTACCTGTCCCAAGTGTAGAGGTAGAGCTGAGATCATAGGCAGGCTCAACCACATGCTTCCCCCAAAAAAAGTCAGACATGACAAAAGCTACAAACACTCATATATATTGCTTTCTGGTGATTAATTTGAAACATGCATAGCCCACCACATGCCAAGAATGGGACGTGTGTTTCATATGTTTCCCTACCAGGGGTTACTATTCTGCACAAATCCACCCCGTACTGACCTAAGCACCTCACTTGAGATTGGAGATTCTGAAGGACTGTCAGTGCAATCCTAAGCATGTCTACTCTGACGTAAGTTCCATTGTGTTCAAAAGTTCGTAGGGGACTATCCTATGCATGTCTACTCAGAAGCGGCCTATTTTATTCAGTATGGATAGGATTACAGCCTACTTACTCCCAGGAAAGTATGGATAGGATTACAGCCTTACTTCTAGAAAAGAGTGGTTAGGATTGCAGCCTGTATCACTGCTCCAACATCCTCCAACAGAGTCCTCAGTAGCACCTTGCTTGTGTGTGTTGTGGTGGAAGAAAGTGTGTCGGCCCTACTGTTTGAGCAGGAATTGGGAGAGTAGTCCTGCCTTTCCCATATGACTTCTGGGGTTGAAGTCTGACAGGAAAGATGCCTATTCCTGTTTACATTTTTGTGTAGAACAGAGTGGTCAGAAAACAGGCTATTGCAATGTACTGTTTTGCTGAAGTGTCGTTTTGGCAGGAAAACAGTCTACTTATATACAGCTTTGCTGAGGACCAGTTTAGAAGTGAAAACAGGCTATTGCAGTACATGGTTTGTTGAGCTGCAATTTGGCAATACCGACATGTACAGTTCTGCTGCGGAGCAGTTTTGGCAGGAAAACAGACCACTAGTGAGCGATTTTCCTGAAGTGCATGTTGGCAGGAAAACAAGCTACTACCTTGTATAGTTTTCCTGGGGTAGAGTGTACAAGTGTTAGAGTAATTTCTAATACAATATAAAGCAGGCCTCCCTCAGTCTTGAAAGACTATGGTATTGTGCTCGGCGCTGCATACGAAGCACGAAAGCCTGGGTTAGATTGTTATGGAGGATAGGCTGTTACCCAAGCAGCAAATCCCCCCTCTCGCCACTGAATTAGTCCAATGGAAAGGCAGAGCCAATACGATTGAATCCAGCTGGCATCGCAGAGCTGGGCTAAGGACAGGAGCTCACCCTGTCTTGTGGGGCCGACCCAAACCCCGAACCCTCGAACCCTGGCCTGCTGGTTAATAGGCACAGTGTCTTAGCCACTTGTGCCACCCACAGCCCTATAATGATTCTTAAATTCAGTGTTTCCTAATATAATGATTCTTAAATTCAGCATTTACTTTTAGTTTGTCATAGTATAGATAAACATGCCAACCAAATCTTAAATTATGACCTTTTAGATTCAACAGTTTTCTATTTTGCAAAAAACATCCATTCTTCCAACCACAGAAAGCAACACGATGCATGGTATATATTTTTAAGTCTGACAGTCCTAATCCTCCTCTCTCTTTTGAAATAACATACAGCACATTCGTGAATGTTAGAAAAAACATTAAAATGTTAGGGGGAAAAAACACAGAAAAAGTTCCAAAAAAAACCCCTAACTTTCAACTTTGAAACCAATTTTATTGGTCAAGTTTCTTTGTTAATCAAATTAACCAAGTGATTGACAGAGAAAATGAAATAGGAGAAACTGAAAATGAAATCACTGGAGAAACTACATTTAAAGTCAGTTATGATTCCCATTATTATAATTTACAAAACGCTTTTCAACAGGTGGCGTCCATAAGCATTTTATACAGTAAAAAAGCCAATAAATGGTTATCACTGGAGGCTCACACTGGAGGCTCACACTTGAGGCTCACAATTTAAACAGAGAGACACCTTGTGTAAATGTCTTGATGTGAAGGGAGGTGAAACACAAAATCCTCAATCAAAGCACTGGTGAAGTTTTTATCATGTGTGGATGCGAGGTGAGGTTGGAGCTTACAGAGAAGCTCTTTCCACACTCCAGGGACTTAAATGGTTTCTCTCCTGTGTGGGTCCTTTGATGCTTGGTCAGGTCTGATTTCTGATAGAAGCTCATTCCACACTCCAAGCATTCAAAAGGTTTCTCTCCTGTGTGGGTTTTTCGATGCACAGTAAGGCTTCCGTTTTGACTGAAGCTCTTTCCACACTCCAAGCACTTATATGGTTTCTCCCCTGTATGGGTTCTTTGATGCATAGTTAGCTGTGATGTTTGACTGAAGCTCTTTCCACACTCCAAGCACTGATAGGGTTTTTCCCCTGTGTGGGTTCTTTGATGCATAGCTAGCTGTGCTGTTTGTGTGAAGCTCTTTCCACACTCCAAGCACTGATACGGTTTCTCCCCTGTGTGGGTTCTTTGATGCCTGGTCAGATCTGAGCTCTGATTGAAGCTTTTTCCACACTCCAAGCACTTATATTGCTTCTCACCTGTGTGGGTTTTTTGATGCATAGTTAGCTGTGATGTTTGAGTGAAGCTCTTTCCACACTCCAAGCACGGATAGGGTTTCTCTCCTGTGTGGGTTCTTTGATGCACAGCCAGGCTTGTGCTCCGACTGAAGCTCTTTCCACACTCCACGCACTGATATGGTTTCTTTCCTGTGTGGGTTCTTTCATGATTGATCAGGTCTGATCTCTGATAGAAGCTCTTTCCACAATCCAAGCACTTATGTGGCTTCTCTCCTGTGTGGGTTTTTTGATGTTTTATAAGTCCAGATTTACTATAGAAAATCTTTCCACAGTGAGGACAGCTAAATGGTTTCATCTCTAGGTGTGTTTGAGTGTTTTCATTACCGACAACACTCCCCGTGGCCTCCTCTGGCAACACTCCCTGTGGCCTCCTCTGATCCTCATAATCTTGTCCGTTGCTTCCTGGAACAGAAAGAGAATCTTGATAAGCAATGCCACATATAGGACCTTTGAGGTGTACTCCTAGGCTCACCCCAAAGGATTCAGTGGTGCTGGTCCCCCAGGAAGTATGCATAGGCGTGCAATTCTGTTCATGGGTTGACTATCGAGTAGGTATTGTGGGGAGGTAGCCCTTTCTTAGTTACTCTGACCAGTGTAAACTGAGCCGGTCCTGGGATGGAGGCAGATTTGCTAGTCCTGGTTGACAACATTAGTTCAGACAGAAGGGGGTCTCACTTTGGCATCTCACAGGACCCTGTACATTCTCCGTATAGAATTGTTTTGTTGACAAATTATTCTGTTGAGAATTGTTTTGTTGTTTCCTGCCAACTGTTCCTCACCCCCTAAACTTCTCAAGTGAGGAACTGTGGGTTTTTGGTGGAAGCCCAGAATGTGAACATATGGAATCAGAATAGCCCAGGTTGCTCAGACCAAAGGCACAGTGGCATAGTTAGGTCACTTGGGACCCATACATTTTTTGACACCAAAATTATTTAATTATTATTGTATTAATTAATAAAATTAATAAAAATATTAATGTTTTCATGTATTTATACCACCCTTCCTCTAAGGAGCTCCCAGTGCTATGCATAGTTACTCCCCTGCTTTTTCTTCACAACAACATTGTGAGGTAGGTGAGGCTCAGAGACAGTAATAGTTATGAAATGTTAACAGCCAAAAAATGCACTTAATGCAGTTAATATTTCCTCACAAACAATGGAGTAATGTCAGTTCCCATCCCTTCCATTGGTCCCGTGGATAGTATTCAATGACATACTGCCCCGGCATCAGGAGTTCAGGTTTGCCTGGGCCTTTTTTCAACTTCCTGGTGTGATTTCTGGGGACTGCTTTAATTGGTTTAGGACCATTCTGGTGCTCTCAGCCTACTCTTTCTAAAGGTATAAGGCATGTTGCCTACTCACAAGTAAAGGCCCATTGCCCGAAATTAATATTAATTAAATTAATATTAATATTAATAAAATTAATTTTTCATCAGTTGGGGGCCAGATGCGACCCTCGGTGAACCTCAATGTGGCCCTCGGCACCCTTTATCCGGCCCTTGGGCAAACCTTGTAATCCACTCCAATACATTCCTATATGTAAATTTATGTAAATGTATTCAAATTTGAAATGTAAATTAGTTTTCTGGCCACTGACACCGTGTCAGAGAGATGACATGGCCCTCCTGCCAAAATGTTTGGAGACCCCTGCTCTGGGTTGAAGATACTGCTGTGCAGAAGCGCCTTACCTGTTGGTTTCTCTTCTTCCTTTAAGCCCTGGTAAAATGCACCATCTCCATCTTCCAGGTGGGATAGGAAGCCAGCTTTGGGAAATGCCTCTGAGATGGAAAAGAAGTGATGAATTCCAAAGCAATCTAGAGGCCATCCAGCAAAATGTATGTGACTCTCAGGCTGCAGTGTGGCAAAAATAAAATATGCTGAATCCTGGTCCACTTTGTCTTAAAAATGGAATGTCTCACATGATTATCTGGATCAGTCCTCCATCAGCTCTCCAGTACAGTACACCAAGCACTGTCCAGTGTCCCACTGGTGACATCCAGCAGAGGTGATAGGTAACCATATCCCCTTCAGGTTACCTGAGGCATCTGGTGGGCCTCTGTGTGATACAGGAAGCTGGACTAGATGGACCTTTGGCTTGAGCCAGCGGAGGCTTTTCTTATGTTCTTATGAGTATGCGAAGAGCCCTGCTGGATCAGACCAAAGTCCATCTAGTCCATAGGAAATACCTGCTCTGCCTCCTTGTTGCAGACCTCATTGGGCTTTATGCCATTTGTGATTGTGAGAGAGAAGGGAAGATTCCAAACCAGCAGGCCAGGGTTTGAGACCCGGGTTGGCTCCACAAGACAGGGTGAGCGCCTGTCCTTAGCCCAGCTCTGCGATGCCAGCTGGATCCAATCGTATTGGTTCTGCCTTTCCATTGGACTAATTCAGTGGCGTGGAGAGGGGGGATTTGCTGCTTGAGTAACAGCCTATCCTCCATAACAATCTAACCCAGGCTTTTGTGCTTCGCATGCAGTGTATGCAGCGCCGAGCACGATACCATAGTCTTCCAAGACTGACGGAGGCCTGCTGCTCCTGGTGGGGCAAAGTAAGATTTCCAGAAATCCTGGAGCGCTAATGCCAATTGAGAACACGATAGAGTTAGACGGAGCAACAGTCTAGACCTGCACATGGCAACTTCCCATGTTCAGCCCTGTGGCAATCATAGGATTCTGTTTGCTCACCATGCACAGATATGGCCGGAGTGCAGTTTGGATCCTGCTCTGTGAAAACTGCTGAAAAAGCAGTGAAGATACAGACACAGCCCATCTGGGTGGCCAACTGAATCAATTCACTGGGGCAGCTGATTGGCAGGTGCCACCTCTATCCGCCCACAAATGTCCATTTATCTCCTGCTCCTGCTCCCTGGCTTGGGAAACAATAGCAGGACTGAGCAGAAAAATAAATGTGGTAGATACGAAAAAAGGTAGGCCAAAGATTCAGCACTAAGATCAAAATGTTGTGCCAAGATCATGGCTGTGCCAAGTGGTGTCATTGCTAGTGGCATTTGATGCCAGAATGTCAATGATGTACTTTGCTCCCTCATTCTGACTGATATCAAGATATCCCACAGCTACGACTGTACTAAGCAGAAGCACCTTACCTGCAGGTGTCTCTTCTTGCTTTAAGCCCTGGAAAAACACACCCTTCCTGTCTTCCAGCTGGGAAATGAAGGCAGGTTTGGGAAATCCCTCTGCAAAGGAAAAGAGGAGATGAAGGGCCCAATCCGAAGAAATTTAGACTGGCCTAACTCACATGGCCTATCTTTCCTTGATGGTGTGGGAAAGTCAGTGTATGCCTGTGCATGGGCTCACCCCACCCTCACTCCCAGGAGTGGTGCAGAAGCATCTCACTGCACTTTTGTGACACCCCCAGGTTAGCACAGGATTTATGCTGGGGCTTTTGCTGGCCTAACTGGGGGTTAGAAGTGGAGAATAGATTTGCAGCCATATATATATATGGCAGCCATATATATATATATATATGGCACTGCACAGATGTTCCCAGGCACGTAAATATTCTTGAAATTTTACACCCACAAGGACAGGTAAATTTTGCCAGCTGACAATAGAATTTGATAGTATTTTATGACAATCAAATGTAAAGGTTTTCCAAAGCAATCCAGAGGCCACCAGCAAAACATATAAAGCTTCCAGATTGGAATTTGGCAAAACTAATATAATCTGGAATGGTGATCTACTTCATCTTAAAAGAGCAACCTCCCAAATGACCATTGGGATAAGACCTCCATCGTGTCTCCATTGCACACAGTCTGATGTCTCAATGATCAGAACAATATCCCCCTTGAGTGACCCTGATGAATCCCACACTTGGTCCTTTGTGATACAATCCTGACATGACATAAAGATCTACTTTAATTTTGGCTTTTCCCACCAGAAGAAAAGGCGATTCTTACCCAGAGAGGTCGTGATCCCATAATTCTCCTGCTTGACTTCACTGTTCGGAGTCATTTGGTCTGGGTCCAGCAGAGCCTCCTCCTCCTTCTCTTCCTTAATACGCACAGCCACCTCCTTGCAGGATGCCAGGTCAGAAGTGCAGTGCCCAGCTTTGGGATAGAAGATCACATAAGGGTGAAAGGAAGTATCATGCGAAGGTCAAGATAGGTGTCCCAGAGTCACCCAAGTGCCAGCCTGGTAAATCCCCTGAAGAATCATCAATAAACTTATGGAAGTGACAAACAATCTGGGTTGCAGCAAGTCATTCCCTGTGGTAAGGCAATAGGAGCCCCAAGGGGTCTACTCAGACTTGTTACCCAGGGAGCAGAGTTTGGTACCGACATGAGACATGTGAAGGGTGGTTATGGGAAGAGAAGAGACAGATCAAATGTTATAGAAGGACACCTGAGAGTTTGAAAATTGCTATAAAAGTTGTTGAAACCAAGACTCAGGGCTCTCATCTGACGTGAGACACAGATCACAGGGGAGCCTAGAGAAATAATAATAAGAAAATAAGAATAAAGGCTGCTTTCCTATTCAGGGGCTGCATATTTGGTCACTGTGTCACTCTGGGTAGCATAGCACCCTCCAGCCCTTGACCCTTGAAGGGTGGCCTGTCCAACGGGGGGAGTGCAGGGTGGCCACTGAAAGACTCAGCAAGCAGGCTGGGAGTGGGGAGTCGTCTTCCCTCAATTTCTACACTAAAAAAATATACCTTTGAGATTTCAGGCCCTTGTGTTTCAAAAAGCTACTACAAGGTCTCATACTGATCTCTAAGCAGATTTTGCAGTGCAAGTCTGAGCCTGAAAACTTCTGAAACACTGTTAGCTCAGCAAGCTAACTGCAAGTAGGAGGCACGTGTCTCCCTCCCCCCCCCCAAAAAAAAAAAAGACTGAAAGGACCATGATTGCAGTCCCCATACCTCTGGTACTTAGTAAAGGGGCCCAGTTGTAACCAGCCCCTTTGATCTACTTACCCCATAAGTGGGCAATACTGGCTGTGTCTAGGAGCTGCACTCCAAATTCCAGTCCTAGACTGGTATCCAGTGAAACCTTCTCTTCAGAATCAACCCTTGATTCCACCTTCTGCACCCCCTGCACAACAGGAAACAATATCTAGGCAGGAGATCGGCAAGCCCCCCCACCCCCACCCCCGTGGGACACTGATCTCCCCACAAAAGACCCATGGGCACACCAGAAACAGACTTTCACCCACCTGCCATTCTGCATCCGCCACTGCAGGAGTCCTAAGGAGACCACCTGTCAGTGCCACAGAGGTGCTCCCAGTCCTTCCAGAATCTGGCCCTTCCATCTTGGGTCTGTGGCCTGAGGCGACTCCAGGACCACCTCCTCCTTATTCTGATGCTGTCAATGCTAATCCTTTCAAGATTCTCTCTGCTAGCAGGGAGATTCCCTAAGAAACAAACAAGGGGAAGACCCATGAGGAACTACAGCAAAAGGGCAGCGTACTGAAGTCTGGAGATTCTCTACACTGGAGCTAGACTCCCTTCTCAGTGAGCATTAAAGAGTTCTCCTCCATGAAACTTGCTCCCTAGTTAAAGTGCACAATCCTAACCATGTCTACTCAAAAGTAAGCCCCATTGCGTTCAATGAGTCTTACTCCTAGGAAAGTGTCTTTAGGATTGCAGCCAAAGCCAGTTTCCAGCAGGAGGGAACAGGGTCTTTGCACGGAGGGAGGAGGAGAGTAGAGCCAAGGGTGGTGTATGGTTGGATCCCCTCTCAGCCACAAAGCTGAGGGTGACCTTGGGCCAGTCAGTCACTGTCTGCCTCACCTACCTCACAGGGGTGTTGTGAGGACAGCAGAACTGAAGCATGGGAAAGGTGCAGTATGTATGTCTATATGAATGGATGAATAAATAAATAAGAGACCTACCCCTTGCTCAGATGCACCTCTTAAATGATTAGAGAGCCTTGACTCTCAATAAATTCTCTTGTTCTTTTGGATCAGTAAGAGACGTCCAGGTGGATCCTTCCCAACTGTAGATAAAGCTCTCTTTTCTCAGGGGGTGGTGGTGGTGGAGGTGGTGGGGTTTCCATCCACATACCTCTGCAAGACCAGTGGAAAACACATTAAAACAGATGAGACAATTACACAGCACGATAAATCTACGTTCACAACACGTATCCCCATTAAAACATACAGTTCCCAGCAGAGCAAGAGCTGCAGGGCTACAGTGTTGTCCTCCACATCCTGCTGTTCCTTTCATGGACCTCATTGGTGCTAATGCCCCCCAGCCCTCCTGTCCCACTCCAGATCCTCTGAGACACCCTACATGGTGGGAGAAGCAGCTGCAGACCCAAAGCAGACCCCACATTCAGCACTGAAAGGAAGGGCTAACTCAGGCTGCAATCCTAACCACACTTAGGCCAACACGTGTCCCAGCACAGTTCTATGCTGATCTAGGGGTATAGTGAAAGTGCTGTAAGGCACTTCTGTGCCACTCCTTGCTACATGCACCAGCCTCCCCACACCACCACAGGGTGGCTGGGTTGTGCTGGCCTAAACTGGTTAGATTGCACCCTCAGTCCCTTGAGCCCAGCCTTCCCATCCAGTCTCACCCATAAAGGCTTTGGACTCATCACAGAGGCTGTTTAAGGGGTGACACAAAGAAAGGGGCAGGTCAGGAAGTGACTTCCCCACAGTTCCTCTTCTTCCCCTTCTAGCAATTCTTAGTCACTCTTTTTAACCCTTAAAGTGCCTGTGAGTAGAAAGACTCCCGCAGAGGATCCTTCCCTAGCAGATTGAGAATGTGGCAAGTGGGGGGATGTTTGTTGCAGTGCTGTTCTTGGCCCCCTCCACTTTTCCTTACCTAACTGGCACCATGCTGGAACCTGGGTACATATGGGTTAATAGGTTCTGAGCTCTCTGTAACAGATCAGGGGAGAGGTCTTGGGGTGCTGATGGACAGCTCAATGAAAGTGTCTTCACTTCCATGTGCGGCAGTGGTGGAGGCATCAGAAAAGGTCTTAAGAATAAGATGTCATTGTACAAATCCATGGTATGGCCACACCTGGAGTATCACATCCAGTGGTGGGCACCAGCAGGTTCGCACCTACTCTATAGAACCGGTTCTTAACAAGAGATAGTACATATAAAGTTTAAAAATAGCCATTTAAAAGTGGCTGCCAGATGGGCAGAGAACCGGTTCTTAATTTCTTTGAAGCCCATCACTGATCACATCCAGTTCTCCAAAAAGGAAAAAGTGAAAATGGAAAAGATACAGAGGAGAGCAACAAAATATGACACAGCATGTAATTGTGTTGTGTGGAACGTCTTGCTACAGCATGTGGTGATGGTACTAGCCTAGATCTCTCTAAGGGGGGGAACCAGGGCTCTAGCAGGTTTGCACCTACTCTATAGAACCGGTTGTTATCGAGAGATAGGACATATAAAGTTTAAAAATAGCCACTTAAAAGTGGCTGCCAGATGGGCAGAGAACCAGTTGTTAATTTCTTTGAATCCCATCACTGGGAGGACTGGACAAATTTTGGGGGAAAGGCCGTCACAGGTTAAAAGTCATGAAGGAACGTGCAGTCTCCTTATTTCTGATGCCAAATGCAAGTAAGGGCACCAAGATGCAGGTGCCTTATTGTCACCTGCGACACAACTGGTAAACCTCTGTGAGATACAAGAAGCTGGACTAGATGTGCCTCTGGCCTGATCTATTGTAATTCTTTTTATATTCTTATGGATCAGCAGATGGTTACTAGAATTCTTTCCCCTTTCATGAAAATAACTGTACAGATCACACAACAAATCAGGAAACAACAAAAAGTCACTGGCCAAGTTGATGACACTCACACAATTGAATCAGATTTCCAGTAAGAGCTCTGAGACTTGGAAATGAGTACTAAAACTAATTAGCTATTAATTAATTGCTATTAATTTTTTCATTTTCTTGTAAACTGCTTTGTGAATAAAAAGCAGTATATAAATACTGTAGACATATAACATATTAACACCTGGTTGGGGAAAAGCGGTATATAAATACTGTAGATAAACGTATTAACACCTGGTTGTTTCTCTTCATAACACCTCACTGGCTCTCAGAAAAATCAGTCTCATTGGTCAGTTCTGAGTTAAGAATCACTTTTGTGTTACCTAAGACAGTTGTGTATTCCTTTAACTTATTTTATTTAAAAAATTTATATCCCACCTTTCCTCAGTTAAAAACAGATACCCAGAGCAGCTTACAGTTTGAAAAAATATATATAAACAGATTAAAAAACAAGGTAGAGAATAAAACAAAATAAAACCATTGAACTATTTTCCCCACATGAAGCACATAATGATGCTCTGATCTTGGTCTTGCTACTTGACATTCTGCTTTGCAATGCTATCTATACACTTGGATATTATGTCACAGGTTGTTGTCAAACCTCTGGTTTATGGGGTTGTGGGCAGCTCAGTAAACAGTGTGGTCTGACTACTGCAAATTAGTCACAACTATGACTGCTGGTAATCTGAACTCTGTGGCACAATCCTAATCAATATTCCAGCTCCAGGATAAGGACATTGCAACTCCAAGATAAGGGAACAAACATTGCCGTCCATGAAGAGGCCTCCGTGACTGTCCCCCAACTGAAGAATGCACCATATATCCCACTGATACAGCGATGCCAGTGCTGGGAAGTTGGTTAGGATCATTACCTCCTTACCTGCTACGCTTCAAGGAACAGATGTGGATAATTAGAGGCACAACGGGTGCTATGAAACTTAGGGGCGGTTTTGTAGGGAGTTGGGACCTGTTTTATTTTATTTGAACTCTTAGATAGCTCTCTTTGCTATGGCTGCAATCCTAAAGACACTTTCCTGAGAGTAAGACCCATTGTACACAATGGAGCTTACTTTTGAGTAGACATGGTTAGGACTGTGCTCCATGGTATGTTGATGCTGTGCATGGAACCTCCTGCACCTCTCGCTTCCAGCATGGCCTGCACAGATTTTTTTCAATGCTGAGCTGCCTGCTTGTGGGGAGGAAAAGATCATGAATTAGAGAGGAAAAGAAGCTGCTCAAAATGGGAAGGGAAAAGAAGCCCCCTCAGAAATGGAGGGAAAACAAAGCACTGTAAGAACAGAAGGGAAACAAAGCCCTCTCAGAATAGGAGAGAAAATGAAGCCCTCTGAGAACTGGATGGAAAAGAAGCCCCTCAGAATGGGAGGGAAAAGAAGACCCCTCAGAATGGGAGGGAAAAGAAGCCCCTCAGAAATGGAGGGAAAACAAAGCACTGTAAGAACAGAAGGGGAAACAAAGCCCTCTCAGAATAGGAGAGAAAATGAAGCCCTCTGAGAACTGGATGGAAAAGAAGCCCCCTCAGAATGGGAGGGAAAAGAAGCCCCTCAGAAATGGAGGGAAAACAAAGCACTGTAAGAACAGAAGGGGAAACAAAGCCCTCTCAGAATAGGAGAGAAAATGAAGCCCTCTGAGAACTGGATGGAAAAGAAGCCCCCTCAGAATGGGAGGGAAAAGAAGCCCCCTCAGAATGGGAGGGAAAAGAAGCCCCTCAGAATGGGAGGGAAAAGAAGCCCCTCAGAAATGGAGGGAAAACAAAGCACTGTAAGAACAGAAGGGGAAACAAAGCCCTCTCAGAATAGGAGAGAAAATGAAGCCCTCTAAGAACTGGATGGAAAAGAAGCCCCCTCAGAATGGGAGGGAAAATGAAGCACCCTCAGAATGGGATGGAAAACAAGCCCTTGAGGAGCCACTGGAACCAGTAGCAATTAACAGACATGTCCCCCTCCCTCTTGTGGACTCCTTCCCCCTTTCCAATAATAAGGCAGCTTTCTATCAAAAGCATTCATCTAGTAGGTCCTCCTTGGAAGTGAGGCAGGAGAGGGCTTCTTATTCATTTTGATGCCCACAAAAGTAACAGGAAGGGAGACCTTCATGGAGAGTGTTTCAGGGGTCTGAGGAAACCAGGTTGCCCTTCTGAATGCCTCTCTACACTTGGGACTTGACCCAGATTCCTCCTCCTGCCCAGTCCATCCTGTCTCCTTGGCCGGACTGAGACCTTTCTTATTTGATCCAGTTTCTCCTTCCACTGCTCTCAACCCTGCCCCGTCTCCCCCCCTTTTCCCACCTCCCCTCTTCTTTTCTCCTTGGTCAAAAAAGATCAACAAGACTTCAAGTCCAATTGTTTGGAGTTTTCATGGTTTATTCACACATACTGTATGCTGCAAGAGAGTTTTCCAGAAAGGATATTGGTCTCCTTTCCACATAGTATATTACCCTATTAACGTTTATCACTCATAGGGTGAAATCCAGAGTAACTATGGCGAGTCCTTGCTCTGGAGTAAGAACAAGTTACTCTGGATTGCAAGATGAATTTCCCATAGGTTTTCACTAGGTGGTGCAGTAACTGTGGGTGCACGTTATGTCTCTTACATGCTCCCGTAGTTACTCTGGATTGTGCCCATAGTCTCCCAATATTGGTTAATACTGTACATTCTACAACTCAACATGCTACACAACCCATAAGCTGTGCATCCTATTGGACAGTCGTTCTCAAACCTTTTAGCAGCAGAACCCACATTTAAAAATGATTCTTTGGGGACTCACCATGGTCTATTTTACAATTTAAAAAAACCAATCTAGAAGGTGGTACCTATTTACCTACTTGCATTTACATGCTTTTGAACTGGTAGGTTGGCAGAAGCTGGATGGGAGCTCACTCATCTTGTAGTACCCGGATCTTGAACCCTGGCCTGCTGGATAACAGGCATGGTATCTTAACCAGTTCAGCCAGTACTTGGCTTTCTTCCTTTCTCCCTGATCAATCTTGGTCTCTCAAAGTCCCATCCACTAATCTTAAGTATGGATGAGTAACAATTCATGTGACAACACATGTGGTTCTGTCATTTCCTCATTGACTGGGATGTCAACTGCTTTCGTGAACAGAGAGGTACCATAAATCATGATTTGGAGTGAAATAAAGAAGAGGAACCTCCATCTATACTTTTCATTTATTTACAGTATTAAAATTTAACACATTGTCTTTGAAGTTGATTCTCATGGATGTTATAATGCTCATGAGTTAATTACACTCATTTTAACTTAAGTTCATTTCATACTTAAGAGCATTTGATTTGCTTTCTAACGTATGTGGGTATCTTGATGTGCCTTAGAGCTTAAACTATTCCGGAAGCATTACCTGCACCCCAAGCATTGTCAAATTATATTTTTACGCTCATGTTAATTACAGAGAATATTTTATTTTCATCTATATTCTCTTGGATATTATAATGGTTATTTAATTACAGAGAAGTCCTGAAAAATCAATAGGTTTTTTTTTCAGAAGTCCTGAAACCTCCATAGGACCTCCAATGTGAGGTCCACATTGTAAATGAAGCTCCTTTCATACTTCAGAGAACTGATTTACTTTCTAGCTTATGTGGGTATCTTGATGTGCCTTAAGACGTACACTATTGTGGAAGCATTACCTGCACTGGAATGGTCTTTGACTGATTTTGGTCTAGTGTGCATTTGTACATGAGAAGTGCTGAGCACTTTCCACATTAATGTAGTTAATACTATGCATGAGCAGCTTGATGTGCCTTAAAGTCACTCCTATTGCAGCTTTTCCCACACTCCAAGCATTTTAATGGTTTCTTCTCTGTATTGAGTTCACTATGACGCTCTTTCCATACTCTAAGCATTTAATTCCCTGAGTGGGTTCTCTGATGCACAGCTGAAGTTCACATGGAAGGTATTTCCATACCATAAGCATTTATATCTTTTCTCTTGTGTGGGTTTTTTGATGGCGAATAAGCTTTCCGCTCGCTCTGAAGCTCTTTCCACAGTCCAAGCATTGATATGGATTCTCTCCTGTGTGGATTCTTTGATGCACAGTCAGCAGATAGTTCTGACCGAAGCTCTTTCCACACTCCAAGCATTTATATGGTTTCTCTTCTGTGTGGGTTTTTTGATGGCAAATAAGCTTTCTATTCTCTCTGAAGCTCTTTCCACAGTCCGGGCATTTATATGGTTTCTCTCCTGTGTGGATTCTTTGATGGACAGTCAGCAGACAGTTGTAACTGAAGCTCCTTCCACAGTCCAAACATTGGTATGGTTTCTCTCCTGCATTGATTCTTTGATGGACAGTAAGTGATCCATTTTGGCTGTAGCTTTTTCCGCAGTCCAGGCATTTATATGGTTTCTGTCCTGTGTGGCTTCTTTGATGGACAGTCAGTCGAAATTTCTGTCTGAAACTCTTTCCACACTCCAAGCACTTGTATGGTTTCTCCCCTGTGTGGGTTCTTTGATGAACAGTAAGTGATCCATTTTTGCTGAAGCACTTTCCACACTGAAGACATTTATATGGTTTCTCTCCTGTGTGGATTCTTTGATGGACAGTCAGCCGAAACTTCCAACTGAAGCTCTTTCCACAGTCCAAGCATTTATATGGTTTTTCCCCAGTGTGGATCCTTTGATGGACAGTAAGTGATCTATTTTCACTGAAGCTTTTCCCACAGTCCAAACACTGATATGGTTTTTCCCCGGTGTGGATTCTTTGATGGACAGTAAGTGATCTATTTGTGCTGAAGCTTTTTCCACACTCCAAGCACTGATACAGTTTTTCCCCTGTGTGGATTCTTCGATGGACAGTAAGTGATCCATTTTTGCTGAAGCACTTTCCACAGTCCAAGCATTTATACGGTTTTTCTCCTGTGTGGATTCTTCGATGGACAGTAAGTGATCCATTTTCGCTGAAACATTTTCCACAGTCCAAGCATTGATATGGTTTTTCCCCCGTGTGGATTCTTTGATGGACAGTAAGGTATTTATTTTTGTTGAAGGTTTTTCCACAGTCCAAGCATTTATACGGTTTCTCCTGTCTATGGGATCTTTTATGTGTTGTGGTGTTTAATTTGCTGCTGAATGTCTTTGCAAATGGATGGTGCTTTTCTTTCCTCTTTCCAGTTTCCTTTGCTGGACTGACTGGTACGACATGGTAATTATTAGAATCCGCACCATGAGGAGTATGAGATTTATTTCCCTGTATCCCTGCCTGCTGTTTCTCTTGCTTCTGTGATCTGTCTTGATGTGCAACTTTCTCCCAAGTTATGTGCTTTCTTTCAAGTTGTGTGCTTGTTTTGAAGCTCTTTGCCCCCTCAAAGCATTTCTTCTCTGTGTGGACTTTGCTGACGTCAGATAAAGAAACAGCTTTTTCCCCAGGTGAAGAAAGCTTATTCCTTGATGGTTTTATATCTTTTTTCTCCAGTCCATTTTGGTCTATAAAAGTTTCTTCCTTGACATCAACAATGGTTCTTATCCATGACCCCCCTTGTAGCTCCCTCTGATCTTCATTGACTTGTCCATCCCTTTCTGGAATGCAAAAAAAAAAGAATATTGATTACCAATTCAATAGAGAAATGGATCCTTTTAACACTCTTGCGCATATATACTCAGAAGAAACCCAACTGGATTCACAAGCAGTGACTCCCAGGGAAGTTATGTCCTGGATTGAAAACATGCTAATTGACTACGGCTGCAATCCTAAACATACTTTCCTGGGAGTAAGACCCACTGAACACAATGGGGCTTACTTTTGAGTGGACATGCGTTAGGATTGCACCCCGACGCTCATAGGCCTATATCCTAAAGTGAAATGAAGCCCTTTGCTCGAGCAGTTAAGATGACTTTCCATAAGATAATACTAGAGGATTACGTAACTGCGTGGACCCATAACTGCTATGGATTTTGCCCATAGACAATGTGCACAAACATTACAGCTTGGCCTGTTGCAACATGATGTGGTCCTAGCAGCTTTGTTAGCAATTCTGGACATAATTCTCCAAGGGCACAATCCTATATACATAATTTTGTTCAATGGGGCTCATTCCCAGGAAAGTCCAGATAGGATTGCAGCTTCATTCATGAGGAGAGGCTCCCTCTGGAGTCTCAGGTCTCACAACTGCATTAATCTCACATTACAAATGTTAAAACACCTGGTGAGGTTTAATTTGTTTTTTTTAAAATAAAATACACAATTGCATAAACACACAAATACATATATTGTGCTCCCCTCACCCTCAGGATATCCTCTCAATCATAGACATTTTGGTTTTAACTTCCTTTTCTAACCCTTATGATCCTAAACCCTTCATCTCTCCAAAAGAACCAAGAATTAAAGTTTGGATTTTTTCCCTTTTCCTTTTACTATGAATAATAAACTTTTCCCAAATCTCATTATTAAAATAATTCATTTTTTATTACCCCCTTTCTTATTTTTAACTTCATTGTTAATTTGTGGTTAGCTGCCATTGAGCTGCCATACTCAATGCCAATATACATATAACCTTCCACATGTTATTATTATTCTTGTAATTGTTATCATGATTCCTTCTTCTCCCTCATTTAAATATATATTTTCAAGATTATTTAATAACATACTTTAACCCTTTATTTTTTCTTCTATAATTTCAGTTATTTCATTAATTATTATTTCCATATCCTATTTATTTCTTTACAATACCACCACATATGGAGGTATGGTCTCATCTCCTCTTTACATCTCTAGCATAAAGCTGAATTAGGGTGCAATCCAGAGTAACTACAGGGAGTCCTTGCTCCGATGTAAGAACAATTTACTCTGGATTGCAACATGAATTTCCCATAGGTTTTCACTAGGTGGTGCCGTAACTACATCAACATAAATGTCTCTTACTTGCTCCCATAGTTACTCTGGATTGCAGGGTTAGTTTTAATTCTATTTAATTTAACTGGGGTCATATACCACCTCCATATTACTTTCAATATTTTTATTCTTTTCTTCCACAACTTTCCCCACTCTTCATCTTCAATTTCTTCATTTAAATCTTTTTGCCCAATTTTTTTCAAGCACTGATATTGTTGCTTTTCTCCTAGAATCTTATACAGTGGTGCCTTGTAAGACAAACTTAATTTGTTCCCGAAGCATGTTTGTCTTACAAAGCATTCGTCTCACAAAGCGGATTTTCCTATAGGAAATAATGGAAACTCAGAGGATTCCACAACCCAAAAATATTCCTATAAATATATTAGCTGTATGTAAAAATGACAAAACACTGTAATATAATTTGCAGGCCTCTGTCAGTCTTGGAAGACTATGATATTGTGCTCGGCTCTGCATACGCTGCATGCGAAGCACGAAAGCCTGGGTTGGATTGTTATGGAGGCTAGGCTGTTACCCAAGCAGCAAATCCCCCCTCTCCACGCCACTGAATTAGTCCAATGGAAAGGCAGAGCTGATACAATTGGATCCAGCTGGCGTCGCAGAGCTGGGCTAAGGACAGGAGCTCACCCTGTCTTGTGGGGCCAACCCGGGTCTTGAACCCTGGTCTATAATACAGAATACAATTACTGTAATAAAACACTGTAATATACTGCACAGTAAAACAGAAAAGAAAAACTTTCATGGCCAAAGATGACTAATTTTCACCGATGTCTTTTGGAGCAACTTTTAGGAGGACTGGAAAGGTCAGGGGTAGATTTCCACAACCTTCATTTTATCACACTGTTTTAGTTGGTGTATTTTGTATTTATTTATAAGATTTCTTCCTGCCTTTCCTATGCCAAAACAGGGACCTAAAGTTGGTTACAGTTTAACACTAATAATATACATTCTATAAAAACTAAAAATGAAATCACAGTGACTTAAAAAAATCTACATTCAAGCAAAGGCTGCAGAGGTACGGGAGGGAGACAACTCATCACCAGAATGCCAGATGGACCAAAAATTGTTTTGATTCCTCCCTGAAATGCCACAAGGCAGATTGCAGTTCCCCTGGTAGGGAGTTCCATAGTTGTGGTGTCTCTACCAAGAAGGTTTGTCCCTGTTGCCATCCCCCTAACATAGGAGAAAGGCTGCACTTGCAGGAACGACCCTTAGATGACTTAAGAGAGTGAGCCGGAATGGATGGTTCCTCACCACGCACATGAGCCCCTCACATAACATGGACCCATACCCTGAAAGGTCCTGAAAACGGATACTAGCAATGAATGGGCAACCAGTGGAGTCATCAAAGCAGTGATCCAACATTCATCACACTATCCTTCTTGTTCCATCTACCCAGTTACTCTGGGCTGAAGATACCTGTCTTAAAACTACTGCTGTGCTGTGCAGAACTGCCCTACCTGCTGGTCTCTCTTCTTCCTTGAGGCTCTGGAAAAACACACACTCCCCGTCTTCCAACTGGGAAATGAAGGCAGGTTTGGGAAATTCCACTGAGAAGGAAACAAGGAAATCAGCTACTTATGACAATAAAATATCAAGGCTTTACAAAGAGATCTAGAAGCCATCCAGAAGAAAATGTGTCTCCGAGATTGGAAACAGACAGAAATAAACATAAAGGTCTGCTTCTCCCTTAGGAAAATCTCCCGCATGACTCCACATCACACCTCCATCAGGTCTCCAATACAGCAAGTTAATACTCCAGTGTCTTACTGGGGACCATCAAGCACAGGTGATGGATAACCATATACCCTTCCGATAAACCTAATAAATCCCACATTTTTTCAGAAAAGTTTGGCACATTATTCAAATCCTCCCAGCAGCAGCAGTGCCTAATTCTGGACAAACCATCAATCCAGGGCTCAGAAACTAGATAATGCAGAAGAAAGTGAACGATGAGGTGCAACAAGTCCTGACCATTCCAAGGGGTTCCTCTTGTAGGTCTGGCATCCCCCAAACAAGATTTTGTATTTTTATTACTCAAATATTTAATCCTGTAATTTGATCAGAAGCAGCATACGTCAAGGCCAAGCATGGTTCTGAAGCTGTGAGGAACAGCAGCCATGTGCAGGGCACATGTTCCAGCCCCAGGCATCCTACTGATGGTGCAATCCTGACAGTGAATGTATAAGTAGGGCATCTTGTGCTTACAGGGAAAGGGTCCTTACCTAGAGAGGCCACCATTCCATAATTCTCCAGCATAACTTCCCTGTACAGAGCCTTCTGGTCTGGATCTAGCAGAGCCCCCTCCTCCTTGGAAAAACACACAGTCACCTCTTCGAAGGACACCACAGCCTGAAAGGAGAAAACGGTCTCAGAAATAGCGTCCCACATTTAAACATGTGCCTGCTCTTTTGTTCACAGTCTGAAAAGGATCAGTTAAATTGGTTGCAGTTTGGATTTTTGTGCCATATATTTGTCATATCAGACCGGATCAGTTGCTTTTGTCTGGGGAAAAAACTCCCCACTTCTTCTCACCCCAGCCAGGGTGTGCAAAGTGCCCTCCTGAAGCACCAAGGAAAGTGCTGCTTACTGGGAGGAATTCTCGACTCAAGGATCATCTGACATCATGTCAAGAACAGGGGACAAGTTTCAAGAATTGACTGGTCACCTGAACATCAGTCCAACCTTGTGGAGTTGGATTCATGCACCCATATCTGCCCCATACCTGAGCAGGTTGCAGAGTAGCTGATTCTCCTCCATGCTGATGTGCAGATAGCTTGGAAATGAGAACCAAAGCCATTTCAGAGCCTGTGAGGGAGACAAAGGGGATAGGAGACTTTTAGCCTTCATGCCCTGTTGGAACCTCACTTCCTTTTGCAATTTGACTTTCTCTTCCCTTTTGCTCCATGACTCTTGCTCTGGCCCAGAATTGCTCCAAGGGGGTTAGTGCCACACATCCTGCTTCCCTCTCTCCCTTCTTCATTCCTTCTCTTCCCCTTTCTGCCTATCTGGGAACCTCCATCCCCTCGAGATCTCCTCACAAACATGCAAGACCCCTCCAGGCCCACAAAAAACCCTTTCCTAATGTATTGTTTCTCAAAGACCCATTGACAATAATGCAATTTAGTACCTTAAGAGAGGGTTCTCTATCAAGGCCAGGTGATCCTGTAACTGTGACTATAATCTGGGTGTCGTGGCAGGACTGTTGCCCCAAACAGTCTTGGGGAGAGGTCCAGCTATCAATATATGTGGAAATCCCCCCCCCCCCCGAGACACCCAGCTTGAAAGATGCAGGTTGTACAAGGAGGTTACAGGCTTTTGGGGCTGGATTTTCCCCTCTCAGAGGTCAAGGAGCTTACCCTGCTTTGTCCTCTAATTTCTTCTCCTGAGACCCTCAGCTCAGCACCAAACTCTCAGGTCCAGATCCTGGAAGGCTCTTCTCCAGTTGCAGGACCCACCTTCCTTCCTTCCTTCTGCCTTTCATCCCACCTGGATCTCTTTAAGCCAGCAGTAAAGATTATTATTATTATTATTATTATTATTATTATTATTATTATTATTATTATTATTATTATTATTATTATTATAATACATAAATACACAGCAAACAATTTCATGCTGGTTTCATTCACTTCACCAGTTGGACCCTTCCCAAGAGTCTAGGACTGTGTGATGTAGTGGCGCATAATTCGTGCTGATCCCAGATGAACGGCTTTCTGCAGTTGGCAGAGTGATATTTTGTCAATGCCAATAGTTTTCAAATGCCTGCCCAGGTCTTTTGGCACTGCACCCAGTGTGCATATTATTATTATTATTATTATTATTATTATTATTATTATTATTATTATTATTATTATTATTATTATTTCACAGTTGCCAGGTGTTTGACTGGGATTGGCTCTATTGTGATTCGGTTCCTATCCAAGGAACTAGAAATCACAAAGGTATTGTTGTTGTTATTGTTGTTATTGTTAGTAGTAGCAGTAGTAGTAGTAGTAGTAGTAGTAGTAGTAGTAGTAGTAGTAGTAGTAGTAGTAGTAGTGTTATTATTATTAATTTGATTTATATCCTGGCTTTCTTCCTAAAGGAAGGATATCCAAGGCAGCTTCCACTGTTCAAACAACACAAACCCCATATTGGACACAAGAAAATTCATTGAAAATACAACAAAGCCTCAGTATTTGAAGCAGAGAAAGAGCTGCAGGGCTACAGTGTTGCTCTCCCGAGTATCCTCCACATCCTGCGGTTCCTTGTAGGGGCCTCAGTGCTGAAGCCCCCCAGTCTCCCTCTGGTCACAGTTCTTACCCTGTCCCCCTAAGAACAAAAAACAACACACTACCATAGCTATAAAACCACACAGGAGCAGCAGCTGCCCCTAAGGAGACCCCAAACTGACCATGAAAATGGTGAGGAAAAATGGGGGGAGGATAGTTTGGGTCTCCCAGCCCTCCTCCTTTCCTGCTCTGCCCCCTCCCACTTCTCTCCTTTATAACCACCTCTGCCCTGGGACTACCTTCCCCCCACTTGGACCCACCAGAGGGACTGCAGACCCCACACTCTTGCCTCCTTTCTTTGCTGGGTCCTCCTCAAGCAGACCTTTGTAGGCTGCCCCAAGCAGACCCCAAACTCAGCATGCAAGGGGGAGACTAGGGGGAGTTGCTTGGATCTCCCTCCACTGCTTGCTCTGACCCCCTCCACTCCCTCTACTCTTTGCCACCCCCACTCTTGAGATCGCCTCCCCTCCGACTGCACCTGGACCCACCAGCTGAGCTCCCATGTGGGTGGGGAAGGCCAGGGGAGGGGGCAGGACAGGAAGTGACTCCATCAGGCATCCCCCACCCCCTTGCCACTCAGTTAACCCTTAGAGTGCCTCAGCAGATTGGAAAGAGGGGATGTGGGGCTGTGGAGGATGACCACCTTTCCTCTTTTTCCAGGGTATGTTCTCTTGTGTCCTGGAAAAAATTCATTGTCCTCCTTTTGCAGGGTGACCATCTGTCCTCTTTTACAGCCATGTGGGGTGGGGGCCTGACTGCAAACACACTGTGTCAGTGACAGGCTCAGAAAAATCTATGGGTGTTGCACATCCTTCACATGGCACTTTCTAAAGGACTCCACTGGGGAGTCTCTGCCTCTCCTGCTTCCCATTCATTACATGGGAAAATGCAGGGTGACCATGTGTCATAACCCAAAGAAGAGGACATGGCTTCCAAAAATGTGGGACATCCAAGCAATGTAGGATATGACAAAATAAAAGTTGAAAGACACACACATATATATTGCCTTCATGTCATTGTGTGGGTAATTAAACACAATATTACTTATTAAATTTAAAATCTTTATATAAAAAAACTGAAAAGTCACTGACTGACTGACCCACTCACTCACTCACCCTTCAACACCCAGCCAAAACCGCCAGGCCTAGAAGCGTGAAACCTGGGGAGGGTTTTCCTTCCATGTAACTTTTGATAGGAAGGAGATATTTTAAAACTAATTTTTGCATTGGATTCTGCACTTTAAAACACATCCAATAACATATGTCATGATGGAGTACTGTGCATCATCGCAAACTTCCAAAATGGAGGACAATGAAGCCCTTATAGAGGACACCCTGACAAAAAACGCTTAAAAGGGGGGCAAATTCGGGAATTTACGGTCATAGGGTCACCCTGGAATTTCCAGTCATTAGCCTCAACACTCACCACACATCTCCGGTGCATCCTGCAGACTCTGCAGCTTCTCCCAAGACCCATCTCCTCCTTCTCCTCCTTTTCTTCCCCCACCCCTGAACTGGATGCAGTGGGTATGCAAAAAACATGCAGGGATGAAGAGGTAAGTAGCATATACTCCGCCCTGCATGTGTCCCTTGGATCTTCTTGTCTCTGCACAAGATTTTTGATGGCACATTTCCCCCATGGCACATGTCCCCGATGCCCAAAGCCCAACAGGGGTGCCTACTGCCCAATGGTACTTGCAGTTGAATGCCATGGGTGACCCAGGAACATATGTGGACATGTGAGTCTGAGCCACTATGAGGTTGGGGTAGTGGGTCGGGAAGGTGTATAGCAAAACTAGGGAGCCTTGGGTTGACAGCAGTTCTGGAGGAGATGTAAGCAGGCCAGATCAGCCAATGAGGGATACCCCTTATGGAGGGCATCTGCTGGACTCACCCATCAAGGGAACTCCCCGCCAGAACCGTGAGAGGTCAGGGAGTGCACTGAAGGTTTCATCCACTTCCCCAAGCAAGATCTGAGGCTTTCCAGAGGTGCATGTCCCCTGCACTCTGCACATCACCACCTCAACTTGCCAGGAACTCAGCCTCTTCATGCCAACCATTGCAATCTCAGGATTGGGCTACCTGAAGGCCAGTCATCACCAGAACCTGAAGCATGGAGATTTCTATTCCACTATCTCTGACCTTTCAGGTCTTCCACTGGCTAAGAAAAGACTAAGTGTAAAGGGGGTCCTTTGTTCAGTCACCCCAAGCCTCCCATCAGTCACACCTCTGGTGTTGTGAGAAAGGGGGAGAAAATGGATTGTAGGGCAGATCACAGCTGGAATTGGTTAATTGTGTATGATTTTAATTATAAGCATGAATTGGGCATTCCTACTTTCTACTCAATATTGACACGCATGTAATTTTTTTTTGAATAAACTAATGAAAACATTTTCTGGCATTACAGTTTTATCAGTTTTTAAATTTTGATGTCAACATTATTCTTTATTCTTTTGTTCATTATTCTTTTGAGTAACTATAAGGCTGTGGGCTGTGGGTGGCACAAGTGGCTAAGACACTGTGTCTGTTAACCAACAGGCCAGGGTTCGAGACCTGGGTCGGCCCCACAAGACAGGGTGAGCTCCTGTCCTTAGCCCAGCTCTGCGACGCCAGCTGGATCCAATCATATTGGCTCTGCCTTTCCATTGGACTAATTCAGTGGCATGGAGAGGGGGGATTTGCTGCTTGGGTAACAGCCTATCCTCCATAACAATCCAACCCAGGCTTTCGTGCTTCCCATGCAGCGTATGCAGCGCTGAGCACGATACCATAGTTTTCCAAGACTGACGGAGGCCTGCTAACTATAAGGGGCACTCAAGTCAAACTGAGACCTTTGAAGTTTATAAAAGAACAAAACAAATTCCAAGGAAACTGTATTTATTCTTCAGCCTAGTCCCCTCTACATTTATACACTCACCCCAGCGTTTAACTAATCCCTGGAAAGCCTTGGCATAAAAAGATTTGTCAGTAAAGCTGAATCATCCTAGATTAAGAGCACAATCCAAACCATGTCTGCTCAAAAGTAAGCCCCATTATTTTCAATGGGTCTTACTCCCAGGAAAGTGTCTTTAAGATTGCAGCCTAAGCTAGCCTTCTACTCTTTTACTCTTCTACTCTTTTACTCAAAAGCGGAAAGCTGTCTTAGTACCCAGCGTGTACGAATTTCGATAAATTTTCAAAACTGCAAATGTTTGTGAATGATTGTGTTCACCGTTCCAACAGAAAGATTAGTCTCTTGTGCGATTTCACCACAGGTTATGAGTCGATTATCTGGGATCATTCCACTTTCTGAATGTTCACAGGAATGACTGCCATGTGCTGGAAACCACATCGGCCCGGATTTACACTGACAGACGTCTTTGAAACATTTACACCATTCAAATGTCTTACTACGGCTGAGCGTCCCGTCGCTGCACTGTGCTTGAAGTCTTCTGTAGGTATCTGTGGGTTTTACACCTTTGTTCACAAGAAACTTCATCTCCGTACACTGTCCCATACATGCACTACCACTGTTGCCTGCCATCTTGATTAACAGTATCTGGACTGGCCTATGACATGTGCACTGGCTATTAGTAATAGGACACAGTTGTTATATACTACTGCATGCTGTACCACCACGGTTACATTCCATTATATACCTTTAAAATTAAAATTCCTGGTTTGACTTCAACATCTCTCGTATTTTGAATTCAATTCCCACAGATTTTATAATGCTCAGAAATTTTATTGTCAAAAGATACTGAAACTCCATGTGGAATTTGGGGGCTTGTATTCCAACTGAAAGTACTTCCAGACTTACCCAGACTGTGGAATTGGGTTTTTGGATGCTTAGGAACTGACATGACAGATCCAGGGTTTACTCAGAAGGAGATCTTTCTTAGAAGGAGATCTGGGCAGCAGAAATTGCAGAGTCCAGTTCAAAAGAAAGCAGTATGGAGTATATACATGCGTTGTGTACTACCGAAGATACAACTGGGTTACACAGCATGTGGAGATGACTTAGTGAATCCCAGCATAACCGATAAACAACTGAGGTGATGGCAAGGACCCATTCTGCTGGGCTGCTCTACTGATAAGGCCAAGTATATGGCAGAAAATAGGATTATTGGAAGGCAAAGCAAGAAAAAAGAACAAGTCCTTTGACGTCTTCAATGCTTGGAACATTCCAGAGCATCACTTCTGCTCACAGATGGTACGCCTGAGAAAATCTGGCAGCCTAGATACTTACACCATGCAAAGCCTGACTATGTGTTCAAAATTGTGTGTTGGTAGCATCATGAGTCTGTCCTCAAGTGGCAGATGCTTGCGACACACTCCAGATCGCATCTTCTCAAATGCATAGTCAGGTGTGAACTTTTCCTGAAGCTCTTTCCACACTGCAAACATTTATAGGGTTTCTCCCCTGTGTGGCTTCTTTGATGCAACGTCAGGTTTGAGCTCTGACTGAAGCTCTTTCCGCACTGCAAGCATGTATATGGTTTCTCTCCCGTGTGGGTTCTCTGATGCACAGTCAGGCTTGATCTCACACTGAAGCTCTTTCCACACTGCAAGCAGTCATATGGTTTCTCCCCAGTGTGGGTTCTTAGATGGAGAGTAAGATTTCCATTCTTTATGAAACTCTTTCCACACTCCACGCATGTATACGGTTTCTCCCCTGTATGGGTTCTCTGATGTAAAATAAGGTCTGAGCTGTATCTAAAGCTCTTTCCACACTCTAAACATGGATAGGGTTTCTCCCCTGTATGGGTTCTTTGATGCAAAGTCAGGCCTGTGCTCTGACTGAAGTTCTTTCCACACTCCAAGCATTTATAGGGTTTCTCCCCTGTATGGGTTCTTTGATGCAAAGTCAGGCTTGAGTTCGTGCTGAAGCTCTTTCCACACTCCAGGCATTGATTCAGTTTATCCCGTGTGTGGGATCTTTGATGTGTTTTAAGTTCTGATTTACTGCTAAAGATCATCCCACATTGGGGACATTTTTCCTGCCAATTTCCAGTTCCTTCTTCTTGATCCTCGGGGTTTACACTGAAATCTACACCCTGCCAGTTTCCAGTTCCTGTTTCTTGATCCTCTAGGATTACACTAAAATCTCTACCCTGATGAACATTGAATTGACTACCGATAATTTCCGCATGCAAAGGACACATATTCCTTCTCTCTCCTTGATGTTCCTGTTGAACTAGGTTTTCATGGAAAGAAAAACCCTGACAGATAACACATTCTGTCCTCCAGGCAGGTTCAGGGCTTTCCTCCTGCCTCCCTTCATCTTGGAATCCGAGAGTCACTTCCTCGACCTCCGGGACTATCCAGGTCACTGATGCCCCACACAGCTCAGTCTGTTCCTCATTGTCTTGTCCGCTTCTTCCTGGAACTAAGAGGGACTCATGATTAGGTTTGTGGTGCAGAAAAGGAACCTCAAGTGCACACTTCCAAGCATTTATACACAGAACTAAATTCTAGAGAATGCATTGGAACTGATGGCATCCTGTGACCAAGACCAAGAGGCCTCCTTGGGGGCAAGGAATATTTGTTTCCTTGCTGGGAATAAAGCTGCAATCCTAGAGACGCTTTCCTGGGAGAAAGAACCATTGAACGAAATGGGGCTTACTTTTGCATAGACATGGTTAGGATTGTGCTCTAAGGGCACAATACAGAGTAACTACGGGGAGTCCTTGCTTCAGTGTAAGAACAATTTACTCTGGATTGCAATATGAATTTCCCATAGGTTTTCACTTGGAGGTGCAGTAACTACGGGTGCATATAGTGTCTCTTACGTGCTCCTGTAGTTACTCTGGATCGTAGGGTAAGTCTCTGTAGCCTGAGAAAGCAGAACAAGGTCAGGAATAGGGGATACTGTCAACACTGATATCCCCCTTTCCAGTCTCAACCTCCCCTTCCGCATACTACCCTGATCTCTCCCTGTTCTTCCCCTCCCTGTCCTGTTCTGCCTACTCCCCTCCCCTCTCAATGACCTACTACTCATACTGGAGTTCCTTTGAGGGAAACCATGAAGAAATGGACAACTTATGTTAACTACCAGATACTTGGAGCACATGTGCATGTTTTGTTTCAATATCAAATTCATATTCAATAAATGAGATTTCCAGACTTTTATCTGGGTGTCATTCCTCCACACCTACGTTTTACACACCTCTGATCCTACAGCTACAGTCTGAGCAGCAGAGGACTCAACAGAGATTCCCATATACCAAATACCACCATTCTGGGCAAATACTACAGTATCACAGTTGCAGAGCAGAATACCACCAGTACGGAGCGAAAATGAGTTGAGGAAGTGAATGCAATGGGGAGGGGAGGCAATATGTCAAATCAAACGTCAGCGCAAAACACCAGGCATGATCTGGTGTGTAAGTGAAAAAGGGGGGAAAGGCCAACAACATCACAGCTCCCTTCCCCATCCCTAGCATCATGTCCAGCTCTGGGCTCAAAAGTGCTGCAAAGGTGCTATGGTGAATGGTGACCCTTCTAGGCAAGAGGAAGTCCCTTCCTTTCTTTGCAACTTGCAATGTCAAGTTCTGCCATTCTTGACTATGGCTGCAATCCTATCCATACTTTCCTGGAAATAATCCCCATTATATAGAATAGGACTTACTTCTGAGTAGACATGCATAGGATTGTGCCCTTAGTACAAGCCAAAGGCCACTGTATGCCAGTGTTATGCTTGAGAATAAGGGAAATATGACTACAGTATGTAAGTCAGGATCCTTATTCCTTTTTAAAAAATAGATGGTTCAGCTATGAATTAGTCTTTACCAGAATGATTCCCCAGGGGAGTGAGTAGTAGCAAATGCCTTGAAGGATCCACATTCACCCTTGGGGTGAAGCTACTGCCATGTCAAGCGTTTCTGTGCATAAGCAAGTTACCTGTGGTTTTCTCATCTTCCAGGCAATCCTGGGAAGGTGAACTTTCTCCTTCTTCTTCTGGCCAGGAAACGAAGACAGTTTTGGGGAATTCCTCTGAGAAAGAAACAAGAGGATGAGATATTTCCATTTTAAAAATATTGAGGCTTTCCAAAGCAACCTGATTCTAGGTTGTCTCCTTTCCCCAAAAGGAACAGGACAGAAGAGGCAAGTTATTTTAACTCCCACACATGAATATGTAGCAGAAGCTTTATGGGAGTCCAGTCTCAAATGCTCATGAAATCTGGAATGAGTCATGAGTTGGGAATCCAGCTGTGGTGGTGAAACCAGCCTCTTTTCTTCCCTCCAACTGTCTGCACATGGAGGGGAAACCTGAAACAGAAGGCCAAGGGTCCTCCTCCACCATCCTAGAGACTGAGAAGGGAAAAACTTTCTGGACTTCTCCTGCCACTTCAACCCCAGAACAAAGCACTTACTTGTGGAATGCACCAGTCTAGGTGAACATAACAGTCTAGGGCAGCCACAGCTCTGTGGTCAAAACGTTGCATACCAAAGATCGCAGGAGCCCTGGCACCAACTGGGTCTTCTGAACACAATGGGGCTTGATTCTGAGTAGACATGGCTTTTGGGCTGCAATCCTAAAGACACTTTCCTGGGAGTAAGACCCATTGAACACAATGGGGCTTACTTCTGAGTAGACATGGTTTGGATTGTGCTCAAAGTCTACAGCTCAGCCAAACTGCTTTTACAGGCTTGCAGGTGATAAGATCAAGATAGAGAGGTATTATGCTGATACACCCTAAGCAATGCCACCTTACACAAGAACAGTTCAATCCTAAGCATGTCTACTCAGATGTAAGTCCTATTGTATCCAATGGGGCCTATTCCCAGGAAAGTGTTTTTAGGATTGCAGCCGAAAGGGACTTTCTATTGTGGTGAAAGATCCTGATTTGGCCTGGCACCTTTTTGGTCAGCACCCATTAGGGTAAAGTTTCTGCTGAATTTAATATTACTGTGCACAGCAAGTTACCTGCTGATTCCTCTTCTTCCTTGAGATCCTGGGAAAATGTACACTCCTCTTCTTCCACCTTGGAAATGATGACAAGGTTGGGGAATTCTTCTGAGAAGGAAACATAGAGATATCATTCCACGTATAAAATACTAGCAAAAAGTGTACCCACGTTGCGGGAGTAACTTCCCCATACAACATCCCCCACGGCGCATCAACAACCCATGCGCAACCTACCCCCATGTACAACATTCCCCTGTGCGCAACCTACCCCCATGTACACCATTCCCCTGTGTGCAACTTCCCCCATGCACATCATCCCCATGCGCAACTTTCCCCATGCGCATCATCTCCCCACGTGCAACTTTCCCCCGTGTGCAACTTCTCCCCACGTGCAACTTCCCCTCCGTGCGCATCATCCCCCATGCGCATCATCCCCCCATGCGCAACTTACCCCATGCGCAACTTACCCCATGCGCATCATACCCCATGCGCATCATACCCCCATGCGCAGCATCAACCTCTTCCTCCTAACAACGTCCCCCCAGTGCACCAGGCACTGAGCACTGAACTGGCTGGATGTTATTCAGTCTTCCATGTTAAGTATAGGACAGAAACACGTTGCCCCCTTTTCAGCCCCTGAAGGGTTAAATTCTCCAGATGGTTCTTGGTGGGAGTTCAGGTGACAGAAGGAACTCCCAGAATTCCATGCTTCAGGCCCAGCAGTTGGGGCGGAATGTTGCTGACTCAGCAATTTTCAATGCAAAGTATAGGGAGGAAAACGCGTTGCGCCCCTTTTCACCCCTTCTGATTGGAATTTCCGAAAACCGGTTCTTAGTGCAAACCTCAGTCACGGAAGGAACACCCACCCCAAATTTCACGCTTCTAGGCCCAGCGGTTTCGGCAGGGCGGTGATGAGTGAGTGAGTGAGTGAGTGAGTGAGTGAGTGAGTGAGTGAGTCAGTCAGTCAGTCAGTCAGTCAGTCAGTCAGTCAGTGACTTTTCTCGTTTATATATATAGATTGAGGCTTCCTTAAAGAGACCTGATTCTAGTACTGAGCTGACTCATCCTGGCCAATGCCACGTTGCCCCATAAGAGGCGAATGTGTGTTGCAGTGAAGGGTTCCCTTGAACCACAGCACCCTCTGATTCTACCCACCGAGAACACTCTAGGCTGAAGCTTCTGTTGAGTTTAACATTACTTTGCACAAGCAAGGTATTACCTGCTGATTCCTCTTCTTCCTTGAGGTCCTGGGAAAATGTACACTCTTCTTCCATCTTGGAAATCATGACAGGTTTGGGAAATTCCTCTAGGAAGGAAACAAGAAGATGAGATTACTGAGGCCTTCTAAAGTGACCTCGTTCTAGTTCTGAGCTGACTCATCCTAACCAATGCCACATTGCCCCATAAGAGGGGAAAGTGTGTTGCAGTGAAGGATCTGATCCCACCTACCCAATGCACTCTGGGCTGAAGCTATTCCTGTGTTAAACCTACTGCAGTGCTCTGCAGAAGTGCTGCTGGATTACCTTCTTCCTTACCTGTTGGATTCTCTTCTTCCTTGAGGCCCTGGAAAAATGCACACTCCCCGTCTTCCAGCTGGGAAATAAAGGCAGGTTTGGGAAATTCCACTGAGAAGGAAACAAGGGAATGAGTTATTTCAGTCTGCAAAGCATCAAGCTTTTCCAAAGAGACTTGACTTGAGGCTGCCCTACCTACTAAAAAATTAGGGTACGGAAAAGGTGACTCTTTAAACTAACATATATGAATGTGCTGCAGGAAGAATTTCATGGATCCCAAAGTCTAAGGTTGCAATCCAGAGTAACTACGGGGAATCCTTGCTCTGACATAAGAACGATTTACTCTGGATTGCAATATGAATTTCCCGTAGGTTTTCACTAGGTGGTGACGTAACTACATCAACGTAAATGTTTCTTACATACTCCCGTAGTTACTCTGGATTGTAGGGTTAGACTTATACGTTTATACAAGTACGGTGCAAGCTCACTGCTCGTGAAAACTCAACTGAAACACCCAATGGGAAAATAGTTGTGGGGACAACTATTCTTCTCTCATTCACATCTCAGCACATGGAGAAGCCTGAGCCAGAAAGCCACTGATTCTTTGCTCTCCTCCTTATGAGGCAATTCCCTCTATGCAAGGAGATTGAGGATTCATGCAAGCAGATATGGGATGTGCCCTTATTCTGCCTTTTTACCCCTCAAGCAGGGCTCTCAGCAGAGCACAAGACCTGTCCATACCAGCTGTAGCTTAGTGGCAGAGAGCCTGCTTCATGTGCCAGAGTCCCCAGGCTTGATCCCTGGCACCATCTCAAGGAAATGTCCCCACATGCATACTGCCATATGCATGGTACTACCATGCATATGGTACATACAGGAGGTGGTACCACCATAGATTGGCCGAGGGTCTGGTTGAGAAGCAGATCTGCTTGAAGGGACTGGACAACTCTGTTTTCCCCTTGGCTGAGTTCAGTATAAACACTTACACTCAGCATAAAGCAGTTTCTCACAAGACAACAGTTTCTCATAACAAGACAAGAAGTTATATGAATTGCCCACTAAATCGTAATAATTTTCATAATCATAAATCATAACCATGAATAATAATAATTTTTACATATTGGGACCTGTGGGAGCACCAGGGCAAGGAGGTAAGTACCCCATCATATCATATGTTATTGGCAAGGAGGTAAGTGGTGAGGTAGGTGTCAGGCCCAAAATGGAGATGGGACTAGCAGCATTGATGCACCCCCTTCCAAGGCCTGATCCACCAACATGGATCTGCACTTGTGATATTGCTGCCTGAGATCCAAGCTGAGCCATGGCATAAGCTGGGGATCTGTATGTGGCAAATGTCCCATCACTGTGAAGATAATTTCATCTGCTAAATTTCTCCATGGGATGCAGCATAAGCCATGCCAGTGCTGTCACATTAACATGGAGAATCTTAGCTAGAAATGGGATGTTAAGATGCTTCTTTCCCTTCTAGTCTTCCACAAACAAACAGGCTGGGCAAAGTGGCACAAATACTTTTGTTGGCACTGACAAAAAGGGTGCAGTCCAAACCAATTTAGGATTGCACCCAGAGCCACAAGCCCTGGAGGAAATTGACCTCAGGAGGAAATTAAAACAGAATCGTGAATCCTGACCCCACTTTTACTTACACTCAAAACCTACCAGCTGACTAACCATACCAGCACTCCTTTGTGCCCCTAGTTGAGACCAGCCTCGCCCAGCCTGAGAGCAACTACATCCCTTTCAGGTGAACCTGAATGCATTTTTGTGGGAGACCCATAAATAGTCCTTCCCATCACAGCCTAGTCCTGCACAGCAGATCACCTGATAGGAAGGAGACACTGAGAATCCGGAGCCATCCAAAATGACCCTTTGACAGGCCTGGCAGTTCCTCGTGGAGATCTGGAGCTCAATGTCTACGCAAAAGTAAAACCCACTATAGTCAACAGGGCTTAATCCCAGGTAAGTGTGGGTAGGATTACAGCTTTGGTTCTTTTCAAAGGTGGAAAGTATCTTTTAGAAATGTACAACTGCTTTTCATTTTCCAGGAGGGCATTAGTCAGGCTAAGCTGAGCTCTGCAACAGCAAAGCTCAACAGGCATCTCCTGGGCACAGGTTCCTGCCCCACATAGACCACCTCTATGGTGCAATCCAGACAGCAAGGAACATATTCAAGATGTTGGTCCTACCCACCAGGGAGAAAAGGCATCATTACCCAGAGAAGCCACAATCCAGTAATTCTCCAGCATGACCTCCCGGTACAGAGCCTTCTGGTCTGCATCCAGCAGGGTCCACTCCTCCTCTGTGAAGGGCACGGCCACCTCCTCGAAGGACACCCAATCCTGAAAAAAGAAGCATCCACTCTTCAAAAGTAATGTCTTCATATCCTCCCCTCTTTGTAGCCTTTTATGCACAGGTTGGAAGGGGAGTTGAAATAAGAGGACCTGAGTATTAATTTCCCTGCAGTCTCTTTTGCAACATTGGACCATTTGGGGGCTATAAGGGGGAGGAGAGAGAAAGCTCTTTGCAGAGCATTCCAGGGCACTGAAAATCAATTTTAAGTGTTTTTAAGTGTAAAAAATACCCCACAAATTTTAAGTGTAAAAATCAATTTTTACACTTCTGCACCTCTCCTGGGGGGATCTGCCCCTTACCTGAAAAGGCTGCAGAGTTGAAAGTGGAAGTAGTCTGGAATGGAGTCCTGAAGCCATCCCACTGCCTGTGAGGGAGACAAAGATGATGGGGACACTTTGTCCCTACATGCCCTTCCAATTATATTTTCTTATGCAATTCAAATTCTTCTCCCATTTGCCCAATTGGGAGGAGTCCCACACCTTTTAATTCACTCCTGCCAATTTTTTCCACTATTGTGGGGGGGGGACCTCACATTGGAGATGCAATGGGGAGGGTTGTAGTACATAATGGAGGCTTATAGACAAGGCTTTTCCCCCAAATAGACACTTTGCTTCAATCCTAGAAGGAGGCCCAAGACATGGAAGATGATTCCCCGCAACAAAGGCTGAAATCCTAAAGACACTTTCCTGGGACTAAGACCCATTGAACACAACGGGGCTCACTTTTGAGTAGACACAGTTAGGATTGTGCTCTGAGTCACACACCTTGAAAGATGCCGATGTTTTGATGCAGGCTGTTCAAGGAGGTTTCTCCTTGCAGAGCAGACATTCGGGGCTGGATCTTCCCTGCTCAGTTGCTGAGGGGCTCACCCTGCTTGGCACTCCCTCAGTTTCTTCTTCTAAGAGGACCACTCTTTAAGAACTCCCTGATCCAAGGGTATCAAACCCATTTCACGTAGCGGGCCGACAGCATTCATGGCACTGTTGAGGACTGGATGCAACATCACAAAGCTGGATGGGACACCATTAAGAAGTTGGCCAGAAAAATATCTGTTCCTGCATAGGCATTAACTGCAAATGATGGAAACAAAATGTACAAATATAATAAAAAATGTCAAGATCGGAGAGAGCCCTATCATGCTGGCTTGCATATTCGTGCTGGGATAGTCCAATTAAAATAGGGGGACAGATGGGGGAACAAATGGGGGACATAAGGCTTTCTTGGACTTATGTTTGACACCCCTGCTCAAGACCTTTGGGTTGTGGACAGATTTCTAGATGGATCCGTTTCAGCTCCCTGCTAATTTTGTCCCACCATCCTCTGTTAAATCCAGGTGCAAAAACACTCATAACCAGGGTGACCAGATGCCCTTCTTTTTCCAGGACATGTCCTCTTTTTAAGCCTCATGTCCTGGAAGAGAACTCGGGCAGCACACAAGCCCTACAATCCAGATTAACTACGGGAAGACGTAAGAGGCACTCTGGATTGTTCTATGCATTTCCCATAGGTTTCCCATAGTTGACACCGTAACTACGTCGGCATAAAAGGTCCTGTAGTTACTCTGGATTGTGCCCACAATTTATAAATTATATGCAATAAAATATGTTGCATAGTTTTAAATTTAATAAGCACTATAGCATTTAGATTAACCTAGTGAGATCCTAGGCATCACCCTAAGAGACCCTAGGCAACCTACAGGCGTCCCCTGCTTATTGATAGGGTTAGGGACTGGATCACTGTCCAAAAGTGAAAACCGTTGAAAAGTGGAACCCAGTCTTTTTCAACTTGCAAACATAAAACAACCACCAAAAAAGACAAAAATATCACATGCAAAAGTCTAAATAACACATATTAATTCACACACAACCAGAACACATAACAAATTAGAGTAAAATGAACAAAGGCATGTTTGGGCAATGAATAACCTATGGATTTGAATGATGGTTATTTACTGAAGAAAGTCGCATGGAAATGCCAAAAAAACCAGTTTGATTACCACGTCACATGCAAATCAACACCGGGGAAGACAATGCTAACCTTTAGACCAGCAGAGAGAGACTGAAAGAGCAGAGTATGTGTTGAATGACTGAGTTCTGGGTATAATTGAAAGGTGTTGAAAGAGCAGAAACATCAGAAAAGAAAGCGTCAGAAAGTGGGGGATGCCTGTATGAGTGTTTTGAGCTTTTATGTTGTCACGTCCTACCTTTTGCATGGATGCCTTACATTTTGGGGTGCTGGTTCCTCTTTGTTATGTCTGGGAACCTTGATCGTAAGAGTAAAAACAATAAAGTGACAAAACAATCAAGCCACAGTAAAGATATGCATTCAAAAAATACAAACGGAGTGGAAAAAAAACATGTCACCCTTTAATTCCCCCGAAGAGGAAAAGATTCTGGTCTACAATGTTTCTCTCCAGTGGATTCTCCGCATCCTGCTATATTTTGCAGGGGCCTCACTGCTGATCCCCCAGCCCACCCTGTCCCCCTCAAAATCCCCCCCAGAGACATGCAAACCCCAAATGTTGCGTGTTGATGGGGGATTGTTGCAATTGGTCTTCTCAGCCCCCTCCCTTCACCTGGGGGCTTCTCAACCCATTACAACTCTGGGATCCCTGAACCCCAAAAAGCTTTGGACTCACCAGAGAGCCACTGATGTGATTTGGGGGGGACAAAAGAAGAGGGCGGAGTAAGAAGTGGCTTCCCCACCCCCTCCCTCCCATCCCACATTAGCTTCTCTAGGAATCTGGAGTCACTCCTCTTAACCCTTCCAGTGCCTTAGTTTGCAGGGGATCCCAATCTTGAGTCTCCAGTTCCCATTCTGGATGGGATGAGCCCTGCATCTCCTCTGGCAGGGCTTCTCCTTATCATCACTGTGACCTCCAATTCAGCACCTAATCTGATCAGATGTCCTCTTTTTCCAGAATATGTCCTCTTTTTTAGCCTTATGCGCTGGGAAAGAACTCAGAAGTCCTTCTTTTCCCTGTGCTCAGTCAGCTCTGAACCTACTTTTACTTACTATATTATATGTAATAAATTATATGGTGGCCCCCCAAAAAGTAACCAAAATACTTTAGTAAGCTTTTAGCTTTAGTACACAGTGATTACCTATTGTACAACTGTGTGTTCTAGATGTCTTCGCATACATCTTCGGTAACCAGTTGTTTTAAATTTAATAATAAGTAATAAAGTGTTTTTAAATCAACCACATGAAATTAATTAGTAATTAATTTTTCAGTTTCTTTGTAAACCACTTTGTGAACTTTCTAGTTAAAAAGTGGTATATAAATACCACTATATATATAAATACCACTAAAGATAGATAGATAGATAGATAGATAGATAGATAGATAGATAGATAGATAGATAGATAGATAGATAGATAGAATCTGTGTATAACGTTTGTTGCTTTCGTTTTGTCATGTCTGACATTCTTCCTAGATGTCCTACATTTTGAGTGCCTTGTCTTCTTTTGCAGAGTACAAACCCTACAGTGATGGGCCCAGCCTGGCCCAACAACCAGTTCCCCGGAAGTGGGCGGGGCCAAGCTGGGTCATGGGTTGGGGCTAGGTCAGGGGAGGGGCCGGGGAAAAATTAAATTTAAAAAAATTTAAAAAATTTAAAATTTTTAAAAATAAAATTGACTGTCATGTGACTTACCTCTGAGTAGTCAGGTTGGGCTCTCAGGCTGCAGTCCCAGCCACTTTCCTGGGAGTAAGTCCCATTGACTATCATGGGTTTCAGCATCCTCAGAGCCCAGACCTGTGAAGGTCTACTCAGAAATAAGCCCTATTATAGCCAATGGGGCTTACTCCAAGGAAAGTGTGGATAGGGTTCAGCATCCTCAGAGCCCAGACCTGTGCAGGTCTACTCAGAAATAAGCCCTACTATAGCCAGTGGGGCTTACTTCAAGGAAAGTGTGGATAGGGTTTGCAGCATCCTCAGAGCCCAGACCTGTGCAGGTCTACTCAGAAGTAAGCCCTATTATAGCCAATATGCTTACCCCCAGGAAAGTGTGAATAGGTTTGCAGCTGCAGCAGCCACCTTGTCCTTTCCCTGGTTGCTGGGCCTAGAGCAAATTTTAAAGTGCCCAACCAGCCTCTTTTACTCTTAACTGCCTCCAGCGGCTGAAGGAGCAGCTCTGTTCCCATCTAAGGACCCCTTTGTAAAGCTCTCCATCCCCAGAGAGGCTGTCTCATTTGCATATGAGAAACCCATCATGCTTTGCAAACTGCACAAGGAAATAACTTCTGAAAATATTGCTAGACAACAACTGAAAACTTGCTGGAAATAAGGTTTTTAATCAAAATAAGATGTTTAGCATAGAGAGACTTCCTGAATAGCATCATTCAAAGGTTTGGGGCACTAAGAAGCTGCTCACCCTGACTTTAAAGAATTGAGTTTATAGTGATTCAAATATCCTCCCATCTCAGCAGTTCAGTGTCTGAGTGTCTGTGGGATGGTTGCAAAGGCTTGTCTGAATGATGGTAAAGGGAACAGACTATTTGTATTTTAAAATTAAAAATACCCTTAGGGAGGGGAAGGAGGGGAGAGAGAGAGCCCCTCAGAAGGGGAGGAAGGAGGAGGGAGTAGAGCTTCTCCTCTGGGAAGACAGACCCAGAAGCCCTTTAAGAGAAACTCAAACACACTTGCATGCAATTCAAAGATGACAGCTGATGATGCCACTGTCTGGCCAAACATACATAGTCTTTAGCCAAGGTCAGAAGTAGTGCTTATTTCTCCTGGGAAGGAGATCCACAATTATGGGGCCACCACAGAGGAGGCCTGCAATAGGAAAGCATTGTGTATTCAGTGTAGTGAAAGTGTGGTGCTTTGCACATCAAGTGTCAGACAGCACTTTGACACCAAAAGTGTTGCCAAACTTGGTGAAACAGAAAGGAAAGAGGGAAATTGAGGAAATATTCCCAGTCTCTTAGTTTTTCCAACGATCTTTCTAGAACAAATCATCTGACAGATGCCAGCTTTCAAATTTCACTGCGCATAGCAAAACATGGTAAGCCCTTCTCTGATGGGTCTATCAAAATGGCTATGTTGACTGGGAGTGATTCCCTTTTTCATGATTTCCCAAACAAGGATAAAATTATGCAACGCATCTCTAATGTGCCACTCAGAAGAAATATTGTTCAAGATCAAGTCCTGCGCATGGCAAGTGATGGTAGTCGGCAGCACACCACTGACTTACAAAAGGCAGCCTGTTACTCCATGTGCTTGGATGAAAGCACAGTTATAGCAGTAATTTTGTGTTATGCTGTTGGTGACATCAGGAGAGAAGAGCTGGTCAAACTGGTGTCTTTGCGGCTTAACAACCTCATTTTTTTACAGACTTTACACTACACTTCAATGTACTGAACAAAAAACTTCAAGGTGCAGGGAAACAGCAGAAAGGATATTTTGTGATATCTAAACATTTGAGAGACAACTGCAGATTTTTAAAAGTGACCTTGAAGTGGGCAGCTGAAATATTTTCACCAGACTAGACCCTTCAGTCCTGCAAGTGGGCACAGGAAGCGCATGTCCTCAGGCTGGGAATCCCACCACCTCCTCCCCATGCATCACAATGGCATAGTCAGAGAGGTGAAAATGGGTATGTTTTGTGGGAAGCCTCACTGTGGCCAGCAAATTCCTCCCTTTGAAGTCATTGGATAGCAAAACAGAGGCATGTTCCCCTTCCTGGCACCATCGTCTCATTCACACATTGAGATTCCTGAGCTCCACTGCTTAGCTGGCCCTGCGCATGGAACAGGCTGCACTTCTGAGAATGCTCCCTTTGGGGTCCTGGCTTTAGTCTTCCTGCTAAACAGACTGAATTTGGCCTCCAGGACCTCCCAGTGATGTTTCCCCATATGTTCAGTGCTGACATGCACCAGAACAGCTACCTCCTTCCCATTACCCTCTGCCCACAATCTTCACAGCAGGCAGGGAAGGCACCATGTGGTCCTCATCTCTGTCACAGATCTCCCCCACATGTTCTGACAGTCAGATCACCCACACAACAGCAAACCCCCAACTGTCTTCCTTGCTCTACTACTGGGGGTAGGGGTTAGGCCAGATCACAGACACACACCGGCCTCCCCAGACCATGATGGGACGGGAGACAGGTGGGTTATGCCAGCCTAAATTGATTCGGACTGTGTAATCAGTCTCCGAAGCACATCATGGTGAACCAAAGGACTGACTCACATTCATCTGTTATCCAAGGGCTGAGTGTGAGCACAAGCTCCCCATCTAATCCTGGACATCTCAAGGGAGGCAGGGTCATGCCACTTGCTACGCCCTGTCATGCTGCTGTCCATCTACCCATAGTGTGCCGGTGCTTACACTCTATTCCTGCCCCACATTTCCAGTTTCATGGGAAATGATGCTGCTCCTCTCAGCTGTCTGATGTGCGTACACTGTGTTGGGATGGTGTAACTGGTGCTGTGTAGATGTGTTCGTGTGTATGAGAGAGAGTGAGAGAGTGGCAGGGGCATCTCTAGGGTTCATGTCACCCGGTGCAGGAGGCCAGTGCATTACCCCCAAACATTGGACAGGGTAACAATATGAATGCCATTGCCCTGCCTACCCTGGTTTTTTTAGCCATACATTTTAATAGAATAAAGATATATTTACATTCCGCTATAAAGGACACATTCAAAGGTGTATAACACGATGGGATTATTTCTCCAAACCATGATTTTAGCCATTGAGGTCAAAGGGCAGCCACCCCCTTCAAGGGTGCTCCCTTTCCAACGCCGTAGTAATGTGTTAGAAATGGGTTCATTTTGGAAGTCTTGTGCTTTCCTGAACTGACCTTCCACTCCCGCCATGGCATGTTTGCTTGCTTACTCGCCAGTAAACACAGCTGTGCAGTCCAAATCCATTTTCAATGACTTTCAATGCAATCATCAGGGACCTCCTTCCCTGAATCACTGGGGTGATTTGTGGGGGCTGCATTCGTTAGATCAGGACAATTCTGGTGTTCTTACTTTCCTCTCAAGCTGTCCGTGCAGAACAGGGAGAGCAGATGAGCAAGCAGGTCAAGCATGTGGGTTGTGAGTGGAGTTATGAGTGGGTCGCATGGTGGAAGTGCTGTTCAAAGGACACTGCAGAGGAGTTTCTGCCTCCCCAGCCCTGGCATGTCCCTGATCTCTGACCCTCCTACCCTAGGGCCAGCACTCGGCAAATCAAGGGTGGGGGAAGCTTCACCGGCTGGATTACTGCCTGCTGATTTCTGCCTGAAAGCCCACTTTTTGAGGGAACAGACTATGGAGGCAGAGGAAAAGCCATGAAGAAAAGGCAACATGGGTGACACAATGGATGAATGAGGAAGATCTAAGACAGTCCCAGAGAGTTATCCATCCATCCAGTTTGGGTTGGGAATTGGTTGAGGGGCAGGACACAGACAGTGGGTGTCAATCGGCAATTTTCCCAATGGAGAGGTGAAAAGTGGGGAGTCCTAGGGGTCTGTCCAGAGACTGGTGCTTTTCAATCTGTTCATATATGACCGAGAAAGAGAGTTAAGCAGTGAGGTAGCCAAGTTAGCAGACAACACCAAACACCGCTGTGTGATACAGAAAGCTGGACTAGACAGGTGTTTGGCCTGATCAAGTGGAGGTTCTTCTTATGTCCATCCATGAATTTAAACAATACTGTATATTATTAAATTTAAAACTATGACAATTTATTACATACTAGCAAAAACGTACCCGCGTTGCGGGAATAAAATTCCAACTCCCCTGTGTGGGTCCTTTTGTGATAAATAAGATGACCACTGATAATGAAGATCATTCCACACTCCTGGCATTTATAGGGTTTCTCCCGTGTGGGTTCTTTGGTGGCAACAAAGGCTTCCCTTTGACTGAAGGACATTCCACACTTCTGCCATTTATAGGGTTACTCCCCTGCGTGGGTTCTATGGTGCCTAATAAGACATCATTCCCCCATGTGCACCATCCCCCATGCACACCGTCATCCCTGTGCACCATCCTACCAACATCAGCTGGATGTTGATCAGTTTTCAATGTTAATTATAGAACAAAAACACTTTGCACCCCTTTTCAAGCCCTGAAGGGTTAAATTTCTCAACAACATTGGTTCGTGGCTGCTATTGACGTCACAGAAGGAACACCCTCCCCAAATTTCATGCTTCTCGTAGAATGAGGGACCAAGGAAAGTAGTGGGAAGAAAACACATTGCCCCTTTTCACCTCCTTCCAGTTGGAATTTCCAAAAACTGGTTCTTAGTAGGTGCCTCCATCACAGAAGGGGCACCCTCTCCAAATTTCACACTTCTAGACCAAGTGGTTTTGGCTGGCTGTTGATGAGTCATTGAGTGACTTTTCAGTTTTATGTATGTATATAAATAATTCATGAATTTAAGAAGACTCCATGCGGCCTGCTCATAAGGAAAAGGGACAATTATGATTTTTTTCTTACCAGGACAAAAAATCTAAAAAAGAGGACATGTCCTGGAAAAAGATGACAGGTTATAAATCACACTAACAAACAACAAACAAACAAAAGGAAGGATGGAATTTATTAAACAACATGTACTAATGGGGAGACCTCCATGTGCCACCCCAACACTTTCACCCAGCGAGGGTCTGAGGGCTGGGCCCGCCAAAGGCCTTGTCAAACACTCAAACAGCAAAATCAAATACCCATTTCAAGGAAGAAAAGCGTCTCAGGCTCTGAAATGGCCTCATCCTGTTTCCTCAGAGAAAAAAAGGGCCATCTAGTAATTGCTGCTGGACCCCAACCTGGACAGTGACTCAGCCAAGCCCTGTCTGGACGGGACGGAAAATAACAGAGTAACTTTGCCCTTTTTATTTCACATGAAAACAAGGCACTTCAGCTGCACTTCACACTAAGACTGAATAGAAAGAATTGGAGAAATATCAAGAACTGCAATGAGATATTTAACTTTTGATGCTTGAAGAATAAAAATGAATACTAAGATTTCCTCTCTGACTGAAGGACATTCCACACTCCTGGCACTTATAGAGTTTCTCCCCTGTGTGGGTTCTGTGATGAATACTAAGGCTTCCTCTCCGACTGAAGGACATTCCACACTCCTGGCACTTATAGGGTTTCTCCCGTGTGGGTTCTCTGGTGAATACTAAGATTTCCTCTCTGATTGAAGGACATTCCACACTCCTGGCACTTATAGGGTTTCTCCCCTGCGTGGGTCCTTCTGTGACTAATAAGATGACTACTGTTAATGAAGGCCTTTCCACACTTCTCGCATTTATAGTTTCTCCCCTGTGTTGGTTCTTTGGTGGCTACTAAGACTTCCTCTCTGACTAAAGGACACACTACACTCCTGGCACTTATAGGATTTCTCCCCCGTGTGAGATCTCTGGTGGCTTATAAAACTACCACACCATTCTATGGACACTCCATGCTCATGGCTCTTCTGCACTTTCTTCTTTGTGTCGCCTCTGAGGTGGATGTTAAGGACCCTCCTCTGAGTGAGAGTCTTTCTGCACACGGGGAACTCAGAGCGTGTCTTTTCCCTCCTTAGAGCTCTTTCCTGGGAAGGCTGCGTCTTCCTCTTCCTTCCAATCTGGTTCCAAACCGATGCTGTTGAAAGAAGAAAAAAGTGAGAGACCAAAAGAAAGATCTACAGCTAGTTGGGGAACTTGGATGTACGTGACCTCCATTGCCCTTGAGTCAGGGAGGAGCTGAATGTCTCATTGGGGTCTCTTGAGTCTGGCTGCTCCTTTCCAAGTCCCCCCTCTTAGCCAGGCATCCAGATCACAACAGCAGAAGGCTATGAAGACATGCCCTCAGCCATGCTTCCTGCCGCTTCTTTGTCTGTGGACACAATCCTGTACTTTCATAGAATCATAGAGTTGGAAGGGACCTAGTAGGTCATCTAGTCCAACCCCCTGCCTGCAGCAGGAAATCCCCCTAGAGCATCCCTGACAGGTGCTCATCGAGCCTCTGCTTAAAGATCCCCAATGAGGGAGAGTCCACCACCTCCCTTGGCAATCTCTTCCACTGCCGAACCGCCCGAACCATCAGGAATTTTTTCTGGATATCCAACCAGAATCTCCTTTCTTGCAGTTTGTACACATTGGTTCTAGTTCTGCTTTCAGAAGCAGCTAAGAACAAATGAGCCCCTTCCTCCCTATGACAGCCCTTCAGGTATCTGAAGAGGGCAATCATGTCTCCCCTCAGCCTCCTCTTCTCCAGGCTGAACATCCCAAGTTCCCCCAACCTTTCCTCGTAGGGCTTCCCTTCCGTCCCACTGATCATTCTTGTCGCTCTCCTCTGGTCTTGCTCCAGTTTGGCTGCATCTTTCTTCAAGTGAGGTGCCCAGAACTGAACACAGGACTCAAGGTGAGGTCTGACCAATGCTGAATAAAGAGGAACTAGAACTTCTCGTGACTTGGAAGCTCCAGTCCTCTTAATGCAGCCTAAAATGGCATTTGCTTTCTTTGCAGACACATCACACTGCTGACTCATGTTCAGCTTGTGATCCACGGCGACTCCAAGATCCTGCTCACATGTTGTGCTGCCAAGCCAAGCATCCCCCATTTTATACCTATATTTTTGGTTTTTATTTCCTAAGTGCAGAATCTTGCACTTCTCCCTGTTGAAGTTCATTCTATTTGTTCCAGCCCAGGATTCCAGTTTATCCAGATCCTCCTGGAGGTTTCTCCTATCTTCTGATGTGTTTGCTACTCCTCCCAGTTTGGTGTCATCTGCAAATTTGATCAGGCTCCCCCGTATCCCTTCCTCCAAGTCATTGATAAAAATGTTAAAGAGGACTGGGCCCAAGACAGAGCCCTGGGGTACCCCACTTGAAACCAATCTCCAGGTTGATGCAGACCCATTTACTAAAACCCTTTGAGTGCGGCCATCGAGCCAGTTGCAGTTCCACCTAATGATTGCCTCGTCTAGCCCATATTTTTCCAACTTCCCAATTAAAATGTCATGTGGGACTTTGTCAAATGCTTTGCTGAAGTCAAGATAAATGACATCCACAGCATTGCCATGTCCAGTAAGCTCGTAACCCGATCAACAAAGGAGATCAGATTTGTCTGGCAAGATTTATTCTTGGTCAATCCATGCTGGGTTGTTTTGATCACCGAGTACTTGTCTAGATATGCACAGATTGTGTGTTTTATGATTTGTTCTAATATCTTGCCCGGGATTGAAATCAAACTGACTGGTCTATAATTTCCCAGGTCTTCTTTTTTCCCCTTCTTAAAAATTGGGACTACATTTGCCCTCTTCCAGTCCAGGCACTTCTCCACTCCTCAAGGATTTCTCAAAGATGATTGACAGAGGCTCTGCAAGGACATCTGCAAGTTCCTTAAATCCTCTCAGCGATTCTATGATGGAGTCGGACCTACATATTATAAGGGGAAACTGCCCTCCAATATATGTCCACATCTTTCAAAGGGCAGCCAAAGGACTTCCAACTCATTTGTGGCCAATGCCCCCTGACTGGGGCTATCCCCCCCTCACCTGGACTGACCCGAAGGGAAAGATCCACATCCATGCCCAGGTCAGGAAAACTCTCCAATAACAACCCTTGGCAGCATCTAATGGAGCACGTTTCTACCTGAGGCATCAATCAAAATACGATGGAAAGATGTTCCTTACCTACGGAGATGACATTTTCATAGTTCTCCAACACGACCGTCTCATACAAGAGCCTTTATGGAGGACTCATCAGAGCCAACTCTTCACTGCTCATATGAACTGCTATGTCTGAGAATGAAAGTGGACCCTGAAAGCAAAAGTAGAAGTGTCAACCAGGCCATGCAGCCTCCCTCTTTGCAAAGCTTTTGGCTGGACCTTATGACCCTCTTGTTCAAAAAAGCTTAGGATTGATGTGACGGCTGGTGTACTATATTAATCCCAACTGTTTTCTTACAGTGTGAGGTTTTTAATAAGTTTTGAATTTCTTTTAATGTTTTACATGTTTTAAATGCTTCACTGTTTCAAATGAACTTATATTAATTTTGTTGCATTTATACAGTTCTAAGCCGTCTTGATTCCCCTGCCAGGAGAGAAAGGTGGGACAAAAATTTAATAAAGAATAAAATACGCCTGCCATACAAAGAATGAGTTGTATTCGTGAAAGGACAAAACATTTCTACATTTGAAAACTCGGTTTCATACACGTTTCCTCTCAACCCTGCATTGCCATCTTTGGGGCCTCCAGTTCCAAAGAAGATCCCCATATTTTGGGAAAGGAGGCTCTGCGGATCCTTTTCTTCCATTCCAGCTTCCAAACTTCCTACCCCAGAAGTGAAACCCAGGGGTACCAGAATGGTTACTCCCACAAAAGCACACCCAGCACTGACAACCTGGTACATTTTGTGGGTGTTTCCACATTTTCTAATCCCCATCCAATTTTCCCACTGGGAAGGTTGCAGGAGGAGAAGCCCCAGCTGCAAATCCCCCTTACCTGCCCTGAATCAGTGCCAGCCATTTCTGCTCCCAAACAGGTTTGCTTTGCTCCAACTCTGTTTCTCTCTGTCAGAAAGAAAGAAGAGAGACTTGGATGAGTTTTTAGCCTTCTTTTTAGCCTCTATACCTTCTTCCAAACACAGGCACGAGAGGTCCACAGGGTGACCATATGCCAACCCCCAAAAAAAGATAGCCCCAGAAGGTAGGACACCCAAGAAAAATGTAGAACATGACAAAATAAAAGCAAAAAAAAGGCATTTATATTACTTTCATTTGCTTCAATTAAATACTGTATTACTTATTGTTAAATCTCACCCTAGCAATGTCCCTTATAGAACCCCATCCTGCTGCTCTTCTTTGGCATCTCGCCAGTTGCCTCTCCCTTCTGAAGTAACCTTCCCTTCTAAGGGAAAGCGAAGCCCCTCAGAATTGGAGGGAAAGCAAAGCCCCCTCAGAATTGAAGGGAACGTGAAGACCCTCAGAATTGGAGGGAAAGCAAAGCGTCCTCAGAACCACAGGGAAAGCAGAGCCCCTCAGAATTGGAGGGAAAGCAAAGCCTCCTCAGAACCACAGGGAAAGCAGAGCCCCTCAGAATTGGAGGGAAAGCAAAGCCTCCTCAGAACCACAGGGAAAGCAGAGCCCCTCAGAATTGGAGGGAAAGCAAAGCCTCCTCAGAACCACAGGGAAAGCAGAGCCCCTCAGAATTGGAGGGAAAGCAAAGCCTCCTCAGAACCACAGGGAAAGCAAAGCCCCTCAGAATTGGAGGGAAAGCAAAGCCTCCTCAGAACCACAGGGAAAGCAGAGCCCCTCAGAATTGGAGGGAAAGCAAAGCCTCCTCAGAACCACAGGGAAAGCAGAGCCCCTCAGAATTGGAGGGAAAGCAAAGCCTCCTCAGAACCACAGGGAAAGCAGAGCCCCTCAGTATTGGAGGGAAAGCAAAGCCTCCTCAGAACCACAGGGAAAGCAGAGCCCCTCAGAATTGGAGGGAAAGCAAAGCCTCCTCAGAACCACAGGGAAAGCAGAGCCCCTCAGAATTGGAGGGAAAGCAAAGCCTCCTCAGAACCACAGGGAAAGCAGAGCCCCTCAGAATTGGAGGGAAAGCAAAGCCTCCTCAGAACCACAGGGAAAGCAGAGCCCCTCAGAATTGGAGGGAAAGCAAAGCCTCCTCAGAACCACAGGGAAAGCAGAGCCCCTCAGAATTGGAGGGAAAGCAAAGCACCTTCAGAACTGGACCAGCCTCCCCTCATAGCTGCAGAAGCATCCAGGAGGCCCTTCTTTCTTTCCAAGGCTCCCCAGTGCCACCTCCGCTCCCTCTCTCCCCCCCCCCCATGAACGGCCTCTCCAGGCCCCTTCACACGCCTGCTCCCAGGTGGCCCTCACTGGCTCAGGCCTTCCCAGCCACTCCAGGCTCAGCAAGGCCTCCTCCCTCCCCTTCCAGGGCCAAGTCCCAGAGCAGGAAACGGAGCTCTCTCTCTCTCTCTCTCTCTCTCTCTGCTGGGAATGGAGTTCCTGGCCCAGCAGACCCTTCAAGCCCAGGGTCTCTTCCTCCTCCTGCACAGACGCTCCTCTCTCTCTTTGCTCAGACTTCCGTTCCAAGCCTGGCAAGGGGATCTCGCCCGTTCCTGCCAGGCACAGAGGCTGCCATCCTCACCCGAGTTAGGCCAGCACAAGTCCTGGCACAAGTCCCTGCTGGCCTGGGGTGTCACCAAAGTGCCCTCATGCACTCCTGCCTCACTCCCAGGCTGGGGGTCAGGCCAGTCCAGAGCCATCTCACACCACCACAGGAACAGGGAGCGGGTGATCTATGAAGGCCTAACTGCATGGAGTTCCCAGAGGTCATGCAGGAGAACCACAATAAGAACATTAGGAAACCAGCATTGCTTGCATCATGCTTGGAAAGTGTACTATAAATGCACTACAGTGGCGCCTCACGTAACAAGTTTAATTTGTCCTGGAGTCATGCTTGTTACGTGAAACGCTCTTTATGCTATTTCCCATAGGAAATAATGGAAACTCAGACGATTCGTTCCACAACCCAAAACATATTCATATAAAAATATTAACTGTTTATAAAAACGATTATAAACAGCTACAGTGGCGCCTCGCGTAAAGAAAGCCTCACGTAAAGTAAGTTTCACGTAACAAACAAAAATTTCTCTAGGATTCTGCTTCACGTAAAGAAAGTGATTCACGTAAAGAACACCTTAGTTGGCAGTTGGGGCAGACGCGCTGGCCGGCAGCCTGTTTAAAAAGCGTCAGGGCTGCCTAGCGCACCTGCCCATAGTGAAAGCAACACTTCCACGCTGTTCCTCCTGTGGCCGGATGTCCGCTGGGCAGAGGGAGAGAAGAGCAGTGGAGAAGAGGGAAGCAGCTCAGGGCCAGCCAGAAGGGAGCAGGGGAGAGAGAGGCTCAGGATGGAGAGAAGGAGAAAGTGGGGAGACACTTTGAAGGTGTCTTGGATTGCAGCCTCCTAACCATGTCTACCTGGAAGTAAGCCCCATTGTGTTAAATGGGTATTTCTTTCAGGAAAGCGTCTTTAGGACTGCAGCCTAAGTAGACTTCATAAGATCATGCACACTGAATGCATGTTTTGAATTCAATCCCAGTGTTCTGTCATCATTTTTACATCCAGTTCATATTTTTATATGAATATTTTTGGGGTTGTGGAACCAATCGTCTGAGTTTCCATTATTTCCTATGGGAAAATCCGCTTCACATAAAGAAAGTTTCACGTAAAGAAACTGCCTCCGGAACAAATTAATTCTGTTACATGAGGCGCCACTGTGTGTATATGTGTATATATGTGTATATATGTGTATATATATATATATATATATATATATATATCACTGTAATATAACACAATACAAAACACTGTAATATGTAGTAACACTCAACACTGCAATAAAGAAAATAGTGTATAATACTGAACTGTATTGTACCTTTGAAAACCTTCATGGCTGGTGTGAGGGTTACAGAGAGGGGTATGACTTTGGCTGCAATCCTAAAGACACTTTCCTGGGAGTAAGACCCATTGGACACAATGGGGCTTACGTCTGAGTAGACATTGTTTAGGATTGCGATCTTTCACAATCACTAAAGGAGTCACTGCTATCCATTGGCTCAATGAAATCTTTGTCTTTTTGTGCAACTTTAACATTCCCAAGCTGCTGATGGGGAGCAGCACTAGAACACTGAGAAGGCACACCTTCCACATTGCCACACACAGATCCTACTTACAAACCTGGCTCACGCTGCTCCCCCCAACACCTCCCATGAGTTCCCTTGCCATGGAAGCCTGTTCCAAACTTCCTCAGAAGGGTCTTAACTCAAGAAAGTGCTCTTTATGCAAGTCAAAATTTCTGAGAAAATTTTGCTCTTTATACAAAACACTCTTTATTCAAGTCATTCTTTACTCAAGGTACCACTGTATTTATCATTTTTATTTTTGAAAAACCACAATTGTAAACTGGTTTGGATATCTATTTGAGCAGAGGAAAGGCAGGTATAAATCTTTTAAATAAATAACGTATCTTCAGATATGGAGGGTTTTGCTGGGGTTAATATTAGGCTTGGATTAGTCTGACATTTGATAGTCTTTCCACTATTTGAAATCAGGTCTGAAAGGCTCCAGCATTTGAAGGTCTTCAATAAGGGGTACCTGCGGGCGGAAACATGATTTGGACATTCAAAATTATGGAAGGTTTGGATAGAGTAGATTGAGGGTTCAGGTGGAAAAAGGTGCCAGTACTGAGTATCGGTGAGCACCCCCTGAAAAAAGGGGTCTTTTACCAAAGATCTCATTCATCTTCCAGTCCAAAAGGGAAATTGGGGTACAGGAAAGGATAGGTACACTAATTGTTATGCACTACTTTCCCAGGTTAGGCTGCATGGCTCTTCCCTCCCATCTGAAGTGAATCAATTTGCCCCCCTTCTCCAGCTTATAGCATGGTGGAAATGCACCCCACTAGCTATGTGAAAAAAGAGGCCATCTAGTGACTGCTGCTGGACCCCAACTTGGACAGTGACTCAGCCAAGCCCTGTCTGGACAGGACGGAAAATAACAGAGTAACTTTGCCCTTAATATTTCACATGAAAACAAGGCACTTCAGCTGCACTTCACACTAAAACTCAAGAAACAGCAAGAATTTGAGAAATATCTATAACTGCAACAAGAGATTTAACTTTGGATGTTTGAAGAATAAAAACAATTTTAAAATTTCTAAGCTCTGTAGGTTTTCTCCCCTGACTGAGATTTCTGGTGCCTAAGAAGAGTAGCATTGTGACAGAAAGGCCTTTCCATATTCCTGATACTTATAGTGTTTCTCCCTTGTGTGGGTTCTCTGGTGGATCTTAACTGCACTGCTATGACTGAAATTCATTCCACACTCCTGGCATTCTTAGGGTTTCTCCAGTGATGGGCCCAGGCCGGTTTGGGCTGGATCGCCTAAACCTGTTCCTATTTTTGGCCCGCCACTAGTGATGTGGTCGCTAGCAAGGGGCCAAAAACCGGCAAACCCATCACTGCGCCTGCGTCAACATTGACGAAGGCAGAGTTGCATCCTGAAGAGGACGTGACTTCGCCTGTGCCAACCTTGGCGCACATGCAATACACCAGGGTTGCGGCCCACCCCTTGCCCCGAGCCGCAATGCAGCCTCCTGGCCCGCCCCCTGACCCCGGCCTGGCCCGCCCACTTCCAGGGAACCGGTTGTTGGGCCAGGCCGGGTCCACCTCTGGTTTCTCCCCTATGTGGGTTTTCTGGTGCCTACTAAGACTTCCTCTGTGACTGAAGAGCATTCCACACTTCTGGCATTTATAGGGTTTCTCCCCCGTGTGGGTTCTCTGGTGGGTCTTAACTGCACTACTACGACTGAAATTCATTCCACACTCCTGGCACTTATAGGGTTTCTCCCCTCTGTGGATTCTGAAGTGTTTGGTAAAACTACCACTCCACTTTAAGGACACTCCATGCTCATGGCTCTTCTGTGCTTTCTTCTTAGTGTGGCCTCTGAGGTGGATGTTAAGGACCCTCCTCTGGATGACAGTCTTTCTGCACACATGGAACTCAGAGCGTGTCTTTCCCCTCCTTAGAGCTCTTTCCTGGGAAGGCTGCGTCTTCTTCTTTCTTCCAATCTGGTTCCAAACTGAGGCTGTTGAAAGAAGGAAAAAAAGTGAGAGACCCAAAGAAAGATCTGCAGCTAGTTGGGGAACTTGGATGTATCCCATTGCCCTTGAGCCAGGGTGGAGATGAATGTCTCATTGGGATCTCTTGAGTCTGGCTGCTCCTTTACAAGTTCCCCCACTTAGCCAAGGATCCAGATCACACAGCAAAAGGCTATGAAGACATGGCCTCAACCATGACGCCTGCCGCTTCTTTGTGGGCACAATCCTGTACTTTCAGCAATTCTATGGTGGAATCGGACATATCAATTTCACAGCAGAAAGTGTCCTCCAGTGTATGTCCACAACTTCCAAAGGGCAACCAAACGACTTGCAACTCATTTGTGGCACTATGCCCCCTGATTGGGGCTATCCCCACTCTTCTGGACTGTCCAGAAGGGGAGGATGTGGACCATCAGGCATATCACCATCCATGCCCAGGTCTGGCAACCAGGCCATCAATAACCCTTGGCAGCATCTAATGGAAGTTCCCACCTGTGGCATTAATCAAAATACAATGGAAAGATCCTCCTTACCTACAAAGATGACATTTTCATAGTTCTCCAACACGACCATCTCATACAGGAGCCTTTGATGTGGACTCAGCAGAGCCAACTCTTCACTGCTCATATGAACTGCTATGTCTGAGAATGAAAGTGGACCCTGAAAGCAAAAGTAGAAGTGTCAACCAGGCCATGCAGCCTCCCTCTTTGCAAAGCTTTTGGCTGGACCTTATGACCCTCTTGTTCAAAAAAGCTTAGGATTGATGTGACGGCTGGTGTACTATATTAATCCCAACTGTTTTCTTACAGTGTGAGGTTTTTAATAAGTTTTGAATTTCTTTTAATGTTTTACATGTTTTAAATGCTTCACTGTTTCAAATGAACTTATATTAATTTTGTTGCATTTATACAGTTCTAAGCCGTCTTGATTCCCCTGCCAGGAGAGAAAGGTGGGACAAAAATTTAATAAAGAATAAAATACGCCTGCCATACAAAGAATGAGTTGTATTCGTGAAAGGACAAAACATTTCTACATTTGAAAACTCGGTTTCATACACGTTTCCTCTCAACCCTGCATTGCCATCTTTGGGGCCTCCAGTTCCAAAGAAGATCCCCATATTTTGGGAAAGGAGGCTCTGCGGATCCTTTTCTTCCATTCCAGCTTCCAAACTTCCTACCCCAGAAGTGAAACCCAGGGGTACCAGAATGGTTACTCCCACAAAAGCACACCCAGCACTGACAACCTGGTACATTTTGTGGGTGTTTCCACATTTTCTAATCCCCATCCAATTTTCCCACTGGGAAGGTTGCAGGAGGAGAAGCCCCAGCTGCAAATCCCCCTTACCTGCCCTGAATCAGTGCCAGCCATTTCTGCTCCCAAACAGGTTTGCTTTGCTCCGACTCTGTTTCTCTCTGTCAGAAAGAAAGAGAAGAGAGACTTGGATGAGTTTTTAGCCTTCTTTTTAGCCTCTATACCTTCTTCCAAACACAGGCACGAGAGGTCCACAGGGTGACCATATGCCAACCCCCAAAAAAAGATAGCCCCAGAAGGTAGGACACCCAAGAAAAATGTAGAACATGACAAAATAAAAGCAAAAAAAAGGCATTTATATTACTTTCATTTGCTTCAATTAAATACTGTATTACTTATTGTTAAATCTCACCCTAGCAATGTCCCTTATAGAACCCCATCCTGCTGCTCTTCTTTGGCATCTCGCCAGTTGCCTCTCCCTTCTGAAGTAACCTTCCCTTCTAAGGGAAAGCGAAGCCCCTCAGAATTGGAGGGAAAGCAAAGCCCCCTCAGAATTGAAGGGAACGTGAAGACCCTCAGAATTGGAGGGAAAGCAAAGCGTCCTCAGAACCACAGGGAAAGCAGAGCCCCTCAGAATTGGAGGGAAAGCAAAGCCTCCTCAGAACCACAGGGAAAGCAGAGCCCCTCAGAATTGGAGGGAAAGCAAAGCCTCCTCAGAACCACAGGGAAAGCAGAGCCCCTCAGAATTGGAGGGAAAGCAAAGCCTCCTCAGAACCACAGGGAAAGCAGAGCCCCTCAGAATTGGAGGGAAAGCAAAGCCTCCTCAGAACCACAGGGAAAGCAAAGCCCCTCAGAATTGGAGGGAAAGCAAAGCCTCCTCAGAACCACAGGGAAAGCAGAGCCCCTCAGAATTGGAGGGAAAGCAAAGCCTCCTCAGAACCACAGGGAAAGCAGAGCCCCTCAGAATTGGAGGGAAAGCAAAGCCTCCTCAGAACCACAGGGAAAGCAGAGCCCCTCAGAATTGGAGGGAAAGCAAAGCCTCCTCAGAACCACAGGGAAAGCAGAGCCCCTCAGTATTGGAGGGAAAGCAAAGCCTCCTCAGAACCACAGGGAAAGCAGAGCCCCTCAGAATTGGAGGGAAAGCAAAGCCTCCTCAGAACCACAGGGAAAGCAGAGCCCCTCAGAATTGGAGGGAAAGCAAAGCCTCCTCAGAACCACAGGGAAAGCAGAGCCCCTCAGAATTGGAGGGAAAGCAAAGCCTCCTCAGAACCACAGGGAAAGCAGAGCCCCTCAGAATTGGAGGGAAAGCAAAGCCTCCTCAGAACCACAGGGAAAGCAGAGCCCCTCAGAATTGGAGGGAAAGCAAAGCCTCCTCAGAACCACAGGGAAAGCAAAGCCCCTCAGAATTGGAGGGAAAGCAAAGCCTCCTCAGAACCACAGGGAAAGCAGAGCCCCTCAGAATTGGAGGGAAAGCAAAGCCTCCTCAGAACCACAGGGAAAGCAGAGCCCCTCAGAATTGGAGGGAAAGCAAAGCCTCCTCAGAACCACAGGGAAAGCAGAGCCCCTCAGAATTGGAGGGAAAGCAAAGCACCTTCAGAACTGGACCAGCCTCCCCTCATAGCTGCAGAAGCATCCAGGAGGCCCTTCTTTCTTTCCAAGGCTCCCCAGTGCCACCTCCGCTCCCTCTCTCCCCCCCCCCCATGAACGGCCTCTCCAGGCCCCTTCACACGCCTGCTCCCAGGTGGCCCTCACTGGCTCAGGCCTTCCCAGCCACTCCAGGCTCAGCAAGGCCTCCTCCCTCCCCTTCCAGGGCCAAGTCCCAGAGCAGGAAACGGAGCTCTCTCTCTCTCTCTCTCTCTCTCTCTGCTGGGAATGGAGTTCCTGGCCCAGCAGACCCTTCAAGCCCAGGGTCTCTTCCTCCTCCTGCACAGACGCTCCTCTCTCTCTTTGCTCAGACTTCCGTTCCAAGCCTGGCAAGGGGATCTCGCCCGTTCCTGCCAGGCACAGAGGCTGCCATCCTCACCCGAGTTAGGCCAGCACAAGTCCTGGCACAAGTCCCTGCTGGCCTGGGGTGTCACCAAAGTGCCCTCATGCACTCCTGCCTCACTCCCAGGCTGGGGGTCAGGCCAGTCCAGAGCCATCTCACACCACCACAGGAACAGGGAGCGGGTGATCTATGAAGGCCTAACTGCATGGAGTTCCCAGAGGTCATGCAGGAGAACCACAATAAGAACATTAGGAAACCAGCATTGCTTGCATCATGCTTGGAAAGTGTACTATAAATGCACTACAGTGGCGCCTCACGTAACAAGTTTAATTTGTCCTGGAGTCATGCTTGTTACGTGAAACGCTCTTTATGCTATTTCCCATAGGAAATAATGGAAACTCAGACGATTCGTTCCACAACCCAAAACATATTCATATAAAAATATTAACTGTTTATAAAAACGATTATAAACAGCTACAGTGGCGCCTCGCGTAAAGAAAGCCTCACGTAAAGTAAGTTTCACGTAACAAACAAAAATTTCTCTAGGATTCTGCTTCACGTAAAGAAAGTGATTCACGTAAAGAACACCTTAGTTGGCAGTTGGGGCAGACGCGCTGGCCGGCAGCCTGTTTAAAAAGCGTCAGGGCTGCCTAGCGCACCTGCCCATAGTGAAAGCAACACTTCCACGCTGTTCCTCCTGTGGCCGGATGTCCGCTGGGCAGAGGGAGAGAAGAGCAGTGGAGAAGAGGGAAGCAGCTCAGGGCCAGCCAGAAGGGAGCAGGGGAGAGAGAGGCTCAGGATGGAGAGAAGGAGAAAGTGGGGAGACACTTTGAAGGTGTCTTGGATTGCAGCCTCCTAACCATGTCTACCTGGAAGTAAGCCCCATTGTGTTAAATGGGTATTTCTTTCAGGAAAGCGTCTTTAGGACTGCAGCCTAAGTAGACTTCATAAGATCATGCACACTGAATGCATGTTTTGAATTCAATCCCAGTGTTCTGTCATCATTTTTACATCCAGTTCATATTTTTATATGAATATTTTTGGGGTTGTGGAACCAATCGTCTGAGTTTCCATTATTTCCTATGGGAAAATCCGCTTCACATAAAGAAAGTTTCACGTAAAGAAACTGCCTCCGGAACAAATTAATTCTGTTACATGAGGCGCCACTGTGTGTATATGTGTATATATGTGTATATATGTGTATATATATATATATATATATATATATATCACTGTAATATAACACAATACAAAACACTGTAATATGTAGTAACACTCAACACTGCAATAAAGAAAATAGTGTATAATACTGAACTGTATTGTACCTTTGAAAACCTTCATGGCTGGTGTGAGGGTTACAGAGAGGGGTATGACTTTGGCTGCAATCCTAAAGACACTTTCCTGGGAGTAAGACCCATTGGACACAATGGGGCTTACGTCTGAGTAGACATTGTTTAGGATTGCGATCTTTCACAATCACTAAAGGAGTCACTGCTATCCATTGGCTCAATGAAATCTTTGTCTTTTTGTGCAACTTTAACATTCCCAAGCTGCTGATGGGGAGCAGCACTAGAACACTGAGAAGGCACACCTTCCACATTGCCACACACAGATCCTACTTACAAACCTGGCTCACGCTGCTCCCCCCAACACCTCCCATGAGTTCCCTTGCCATGGAAGCCTGTTCCAAACTTCCTCAGAAGGGTCTTAACTCAAGAAAGTGCTCTTTATGCAAGTCAAAATTTCTGAGAAAATTTTGCTCTTTATACAAAACACTCTTTATTCAAGTCATTCTTTACTCAAGGTACCACTGTATTTATCATTTTTATTTTTGAAAAACCACAATTGTAAACTGGTTTGGATATCTATTTGAGCAGAGGAAAGGCAGGTATAAATCTTTTAAATAAATAACGTATCTTCAGATATGGAGGGTTTTGCTGGGGTTAATATTAGGCTTGGATTAGTCTGACATTTGATAGTCTTTCCACTATTTGAAATCAGGTCTGAAAGGCTCCAGCATTTGAAGGTCTTCAATAAGGGGTACCTGCGGGCGGAAACATGATTTGGACATTCAAAATTATGGAAGGTTTGGATAGAGTAGATTGAGGGTTCAGGTGGAAAAAGGTGCCAGTACTGAGTATCGGTGAGCACCCCCTGAAAAAAGGGGTCTTTTACCAAAGATCTCATTCATCTTCCAGTCCAAAAGGGAAATTGGGGTACAGGAAAGGATAGGTACACTAATTGTTATGCACTACTTTCCCAGGTTAGGCTGCATGGCTCTTCCCTCCCATCTGAAGTGAATCAATTTGCCCCCCTTCTCCAGCTTATAGCATGGTGGAAATGCACCCCACTAGCTATGTGAAAAAAGAGGCCATCTAGTGACTGCTGCTGGACCCCAACTTGGACAGTGACTCAGCCAAGCCCTGTCTGGACAGGACGGAAAATAACAGAGTAACTTTGCCCTTAATATTTCACATGAAAACAAGGCACTTCAGCTGCACTTCACACTAAAACTCAAGAAACAGCAAGAATTTGAGAAATATCTATAACTGCAACAAGAGATTTAACTTTGGATGTTTGAAGAATAAAAACAATTTTAAAATTTCTAAGCTCTGTAGGTTTTCTCCCCTGACTGAGATTTCTGGTGCCTAAGAAGAGTAGCATTGTGACAGAAAGGCCTTTCCATATTCCTGATACTTATAGTGTTTCTCCCTTGTGTGGGTTCTCTGGTGGATCTTAACTGCACTGCTATGACTGAAATTCATTCCACCCTCCTGGCATTCTTAGGGTTTCTCCAGTGATGGGCCCAGGCCGGTTTGGGCTGGATCGCCTAAACCTGTTCCTATTTTTTGCCCGCCACTAGTGATGCAGTCACTAGCAAGGGGCCAAAAACCTGCGCCTGCGTCAACACTGACGCAGGCAGAGTTGCGTCCTGAAGAGGACGTGACTTCGCCTGTGCCAACCTTGGTGCACATGCAATACACCAGGGTTGTGGCCCGCCCCTTGCCCCGAGCCGCAACGCAGCCTCCTGGCCCCGCCCCCTGACCCCGGCCTGGCCCGCCAACTTCCAGGAAACCGGTTGTTGGGCCAGGCCGGGCCCACCTCTGGTTTCTCCCCTATATGGGTTTTCTGGTGCCTACTAAGACTTCCTCTGTGACTGAAGAGCATTCCACACTACTAGCATTTATAGGGTTTCTCCCCCCGTGTGGGTTCTCTGGTGGGTCTTAACTGCACTACTACGACTGAAATTCATTCCACACTCCTGGCACTTATAGGGTTTCTCCCTGTGTGGGTTCTCTGGTGGCTGCTAAGACTTCCTCTGTGACTGTAGGGCATGCCACATACTTGGCATTTATAGGGTTTCTCCCCCATATGGGTTCTCTGGTGGATCTTAACTGCACTACTATGAGTGAAATTTATTCCACACTCCTGGCATTTATAGGGTTTCTCCACTGTGTGGGTGGCTTGTAAAACTACCACTCCGCTTAAAGCACTCTCCATGCTCATGGCTTTTCTGTGCTTTTTTCTTTGTGTGGCCTCTGAGGTGGATGTTAAGGTCCCTCCTCTGATTGAGAGTCTTTCTGCACATGTGGAACTCAGAGCGTGTCTTTCCCCTCCTTAGAGCTCTTTCCTGGGAAGGCTGCGTCTTCTTCTTTCTTCCAATCTGGTTCCAAACAGAGGCTGTTGAAAGAAGGAAAAAAAGTGAGAGACCCAAAGAAAGATCTGCAGCTAGTTGGGGAACTTGGATGTATCCCATTGCCCTTGAGCCAGGGAGGAGATGAATGTCTCATTGGGATCTCTTGAGTCTGGCTGCTCCTTTACAAATTCCCCCACTTAGCCAAGGATCCAGATCACACAGCAAAAGGCTATGAAGACATGGCCTCAACCAGGACGCCTGCCGCTTCTTTGTGGGCACAATCCTGTACTTTCAGCAATTCTATGGTGGAATCGGACATATCAATTTCACAGCAGAAAGTGTCCTCCAGTGTATGTCCACAACTTCCAAAGGGCAACCAAACGACTTGCAACTCATTTGTGGCACCATGCCCCCTGATTGGGGCTATCCCCACTCTTCTGGACTGTCCAGAAGGGGAGGATGTGGACCATCAGGCATATCACCATCCATGCCCAGGTCTGGCAACCAGGCCATCAATAACCCTTGGCAGCATCTAATGGAAGTTCCCACCTGTGGCATTAATCAAAATACAATGGAAAGATCCTCCTTACCTACAAAGATGACATTTTCATAGTTCTCCAACACGACCATCTCATACAGGAGCCTTTGATGTGTACTCAGCAGAGCCAACTCTTCACTGCTCATATGCACTGCTATGTCTGAGAATGAAAGTGGACCCTGAAAGCAAAAGGAGAAGTGTCCTATTGGCAACCAGGCTATGCAACCTCCCTCTTTGCAAAGCTTTTGGCTGAGCCTTATGACCATCTTGTTTTAAAAAGCTGACAATTCATGAAAGGACAAAACATTTCTACATTTGAAAACACATTTTTTACACATTTTTCACACGTTCCCTCTCAACCCTGCATTCCCATCTTTGGGGCCTCCAGTTCCAGTGAAAATTCCCATATTTTCGGAAAGGAGGCTCCAAGGATCCTTCCATTCCAGCTTCCAAACTTCCTAGCCCAGAAGTGAAACCCAGTGTACCAAAATGGTTACTCGCACAAAAGCCCCAGCTGCAAATCCCCCTTACCTGCCCTGAATCAGTGCCAGCCATTTCTGCTCCCAAACAGGTTTGCTTTGCTCCGACTCTGTTTCTCTCTGTCAGAAAGAAAGAGAAGAGAGACTTGGATGAGGTTTTTAGCCTTCTTTTTAGCCTCTATACCTTCTATAGCTCTTATACCTATACCTTCCTCCAAATACAGTCTTGGCTGGAAGAGGAGTTTGGCCTCTCTACAATGACAGGAGTGGTCCATAGGACGGGTTGCAATAAGTAATAAATTATATGCTGTTCTTTGGGATCTTGCCAGTTGCCTTTCCCTTCTGAAGTAAGCTTCTTTTCTCCTGAGGGATAGAAAAGCCCCTCAAAATTGGAGGGAAAATCCCTGACTGAGGGACCCCCATATTCCCTTTAGCTTTGCCATTGGCCCAGGGTGACCAGATGTTTTTTGGAACCAGATGTTCCAAAGAAGAGAACAAGGCCCCCCAAAATGTATGATGCACAAGAAAAATGTAGGACGTGACGAAATAAACATGACATGTGCTTTTCATGGCGTTAAACACTATTCATGTTTCTTTCTAAATTTAAATTTAAAACTATTATCTATCTAGTATATATAAAACTGAAAAGTCACTGACTGACTCACTGACTGAATCACTGATCAATGGCCAGCCAAAACCTCAGGGCCTAGAAGCATGAAATGTGGGAAGGGTTTTCCTCCTGTGACATCAACACCCATCAAGAACCGATGTTGAGATATTTAATTCTTAAGGGGCTGTAAAGAGGTATAACTTTTTTTGTCCTATACTAAACACTGAAGACTGATCAACATCCAGTTGATTCACAGGGGGGTGATGGTGTGCATGGGGGGACTATTCCTATGGGGGATGGTGCACATGGGGGGTTTGTGCATGTGGATGGTGCGCACATGGGGAGATGTAGTACAGGGGTGTTGCACATGGGGGTGTTGCATATGGTGCACATGAGTGGACAGAGCGCATGGGGACAGTGCGTATAAGGGTATTGCACACGGGGGTTGATGTGCCTGAGGGGTATTGTGCATGGGGGGACAGGTACAGCAAGGGGGTGCGGTGATCAGCAGGGGGTAATTTTACTCCCGCAACGCAGGTATGTTTTTGCTCATCTATATATATAAAAGAGAAATTCACTGACTGACTGACTGACTGATCAACACCCTGCCAAAACCACCAGCCCTAGAAGCGTGAAATTTGGCGAGGGTGTTCCTTCCATGACGGATGGGTGCACTAAACCAGTTTTTGGAAATTCCAACCAGAAGGGGGTGAAAAGGGGTGCAACACATTTTCCTCCCTATACTTTGCATTGGAGAATTGATGACTCATCAACATTCCGCCCCAACTGCTGGGCCTAGAAGCATGGAATTCTGGGAGGGATCCTTCTGTCACCTGAACACCCTCCAAGAACCCATGTGGAGAAATTTAACCCTTAAGGGGGTGAAAAGGGGTGCAACGTGTTTTCATCCTATTCTTAACATGGGAGACTAAATATCCAGCCACTTTGGTGCTCTGTGCCTGGTGCACTGGGGGGATGCTGTTTGGAGGAAGAGGTTGCACTGGAGAAGATGCTATGCATCGGGGGAATTTGCGCATGGGGGGAATTTGCGCATGGGGGATGATGCACATGGGAGGAATTTGCGCATGGGGTTGATGCGCATGGGGGTTGATGCCCATGGGGGACTGATGCGCATGGGGAAGTTGTGCATGGGGGGATGATACACACTGGGGAAGTTGTGCATGGGGGGAAGTGGCGCATGGGGAACTGATGCAGATGGGTGATGTTGCATATGGGGAGTTGAAGTACATGGCGGGATGATGCACATGGGGAAGTTGCGCATGGGGAAAAGTTGCGAATGGGGGGAAGTTGAGCATGGGGTGTTGATGTGCATAGGGTGTTGGTGCGCTCTGGGGGGATGGCGTATGGGGAAATGTTACTCCCGCAACATGGGTACGCTTTTAAGTATAAGATTGTGGATCTCCCTGTTAATCCACCACACTCCCAAAGAAGCCTACAACAGTGACAGACATGACACATTTTTCATGAACCAGGAATGGGATGCAATGCACAGACCCCTATCAAGACCCCCATCAGGGCTGGCTGGCTGACTTTCCCTCCCCATTTGGGAGCTCCCCCCTTCCCCACTTCTCCCACTGCAGCCCTGGAAGGATTGGGACTCACCTAGAGGGAGACACTTGGCTGGAGGGGAAAAAAGGAGGGGGTGGTGCAGGCAGTGGTTTTGCCTTCTCCCCCACCCCACCCCAGCCAAGCCTATATATGAATCTAGAGTTGCTCCTTTTAACCCTTCAAGTGACAGATAGCTGTGAGGAAAGACTCTTTAATTCTTTCAACTCTGCAGGCAGACCCTCTAACCCTATAGGCAGGACCAGGAAGTTCATGCCCTTTGGTTGGGCATCCCTGTCTCTCCCGCCACATGCTTTGCAGATCTTCCCCACCAGAGGTCTTCAAAAAGTGCTGTCACCCTGTAAGTTGTGCAAGTAATCATAAGCCACATGCAAAACAGGGAAGGCAGATGAGCAGGAGGCTGAGCAAGTGGGTTGCGAGTGCTTGCGTGCCTCACACAGTGGTGGTGCTTTTCAATGGACAGTGCCTTTTTGTGATGATGGGATTGTGTGCTCCAGTGATACAAAGGGATATGGTGGCGGTAGCATAGCTACTGGCAGGGACTCCCATGCCAGACAGGCCTGTGTTGAGGAACCAGACTAAACCTGTCCAAAATTGTCTGGAGAAGGAAAACTCCCACCCTAAACCTTCACTGCCTTGTGGCTATACCCATCAGTGGGAAAGGCTTCAGGAGTCAACCTCGAGGCAAAATGTGGAGCCAGAGTTCCAGAAGCATTTCGTGACTGTACAATCAAATTCTGGTAACTCCTGCGATGCAGCTGGAACCAGTCGTATTGGCTCTGCCGTTCCATTGGACTATTTCAGTGAAGTGGAGAGTGGGGATTTGCTGCTTGGGTAACAGTCTATCCTCCATATTACTCTACCCAGGCCATCTTGCTCTGGAGAGGACACTCTGAACATGACACCATAGTCTTTCAAGACTAAAGGATGCCAATGCCAAGTGGGGAGGTTCTACCTCATCTGCCTTATCACACCCGACAAGTCTCCAGTCTCTATCCTAAGTGCCACCTTCTATCCTAAGTGCCACCATTCTGCAGGTTAGGAATGGGGAAAGCTTCACTGGATTGATTTCCACCTGCTGCATGCCCAGCTATGTCCAAAAGCGCACATAGGAGGGAAGCAACTGTGGATGCTGAGGAAGAGCCCCAAAGCTAAGGCAACGTGGGTGAGACAACTGGTGAATGAGGAAGATCAGAGGGAGTTCCAAAGATTTTTAGGCATCCATCCATCTATCTTCCTTGCTCAGTTGCTCACCCTACTCTGTCCTCATTTGTTCCTTCTCCTGAGACACTCAGTTCTCTACTGGACTGTCAGGTTCAGATCTTGGAAGGCTGTTCTCCAGTTGAAGGATCCACTCTTTCTTTCTTTCTTTCTTTCTTTCTTTCTTTCTTTCTTTCTTTCTTTCTTTCTTTCTTTCTTTCCACCTGCACCTGTCTCTTTCAACCAGCGCTAAAGAAGTTTGACAGTTTAAACAAAAAAACCACCTTTAGAGAGAGAGAGAGACTGAAAATCGGAGAAGCAAAGAAAGAGATGCAGCCCCTCAGTTCCTAAGCAGAGGAAGAGCTGCAGGGCTACCGTGGCTCTCCAGGATATCCTCCATATCTTGCGGCTCTTTGAAGGCCTCAGTGCTGATACCCCCCAGGCTTCCCCTGTCCAACTCCCAGACTGTGTTGCTCAAAAAGCACCACATATAGCTTTCAATCAGAATTGGAGGAGCAACCCCCCCCCCCTAAGCAGCCCTCAAAGCCACTATGCAAATGAGGGAAGTTGTGGGGTTTTTGTCTCGTTCCACTCTGCCCCCTCCTCTTCCATCCCTCTCTCTTCTCAACCCTCCAACCTGTGACCCCCCACTTTGACCCACCAGAGAGGCTGCTGACCCCACACACCTGCCCCCTCTCTGTCCTGGTTCCTCCTCATGCAGACCCTTGTAGGCTGCCCAAAAACAGACCCCAAAGTCAGCATGCAAGGGGTGGGAAGACTGTTGGGGGTGGTGCTTGTGCATCCCTCTCCTGCTATGCCCCCCACTCCTCTCTACTCCTTTCCACCTTCCAGCCTTCCTCTCCCACAACTGTACTTTGACCCACTAGAAACACTACTGATCTCACACATGTGGGGGGCAGGAAAGGGGGCAGGATAGGAAGTGACTTCATAATGCATTCTCCTCCCCCTTTTGCCACTCTAGCAATCAAGTGTTCCTCCTATTAACCCTTAGAGTGCTTCAGTAGACAGGAGTGACTCAAGAAAGGATGGAAGTCTGGGCCAGTATAGGGTGATCATATGTCCCATGTCCTTTTCCCAGGACATGTCCTCTTTTTTATCCTGGAAAAAACAACAACACTGTCCTACTTTTCCTGCAGTATGTACCCTTCTAATTAATTATGATAATTTTAAATTTAATTATAAGTGATATAGTGTTTAAATTAAGCATAAGAAAACAACACATAGGAGTGTTTTTAGCTTTTATTTTGTCATGTCCTACATTTTGAGTAGCCTTGTCCTCTTTTTCTGATTATGGCATATGGTCCACCTGAGGCCAGTAGCATAGCTGGGGGTGGGCAAAGCCAGGGTTACCAGATGTCATAACCACAAAAGAGGACAAAATGTAGGACACCCAGAAAAATGTAGCACATAACTACTGTAGCACATAAGCTATGGTAGAGGAAGTCCCATAAGTTTCCATACAAAGGAAAAATAAACATTTTTTAAGAAAACCATTTTAATTTTATTTTTATTTAACATTTATTTTATTTAATCATACTGAGGGCTGAAATGTGTTTTCAAAACAATGGTAGTCATGTAGAGTTTATGAAAATAAAATGTAGTTTATGTAAATAAAAATGGATTTATAAAAAAATATTTTTCCTTTGAATGGAAACTTATGGGACACCCTATATAGAAAAGCTCAACACACACACACACACACACAACTTTCAGGTGGGTAATTTAGGATGCAATCCTAAGCAAGACTACTCAGAAATAAATCCTATTATGTTCTAGAAAGTGTGGTTAGAATTAATTATCATCAAACTTAAAACTGATACATACAGGCTACAATCCTAAAGACATTTTGCTGGGAGCAAGACCCATTGAACACAGTGAGGCTTACTTTTGAGTAGACATGGTTAGGATGGTGCTCACAATTTATTAATTCCAAGAAGGCTCCATCCTGCCTGTTCACAAGGAAAAAGAGGACAAGGAAAATGGACATGTCCTAGCAAAGAGGACAGGTGGTCCCCCTGCCTGTCCACCCACCCACCAAAGGGATCTGCTCCTTCTCCAGAGCTTGCAACGCTGGGGTTAAGCCCAGAGAGCCTCCTCCCTCCTTCCCTGCCTGTCCCCGCCCTGGAGCCTGGCTGGGGCTGCAGATCCAGGCAGCCTGGAAGGAGGTGAGTGAGTGGCTGAAGGAGGTAGGTAGCTGGGCAAGGGCTGCTGGACCAGGGAGGTGGAAGTGCAGGGGGACACTTAGGGGGCAGAGCTCCTTCCCAGGGCAAAGGGGAATCCCCAGCCCAGCTTGAGCTGGGGTCAAAGGGCCACTTTGAGCCCTTTACAAGGCAGGCATCCCCTACAGACCCCTGACTCCCCAGTAGCCTTGTCCTCATGTCCCCCATCCCTCTCCCTGTCCCCCATCCCTCTCCTCATCCCTCAGGGGGTGCAGCACCAAGAAAGACAGCTATAGCAGTCTCTGCTACCCCCACCCACCCCTTTCTGTAGGTCTCCTGCAGTTCATTGGAAAGCTTGGTCCCCCCCCAAAAAAACCCCCATTCATCACTGCCTGTCTGGTAGGTTTAATGCTGGTTTAATGTTGTTTCTGCTTCTCCCCTCCCCACATTCATACAGTGGCATAGCTGGAGGGGGTGCAAAGCACTAAGTTTTTCAGGGAACTTGAACCCATGTGCAAGCAGACCCTCCCCTTTGGAGCCATTTTAGGTGGTTGGTGCCAAAGGAGGCAAGTGAGTCTGAAAGCATTTGGGGGGTATTCGTTCACACGTTGTAGTGAGGCTCCCTGCAAAACTTAGTGCTTTGCACCCCCTCTTAGTGCTTTGCACCACCCTTTGCATGTGCGCGCACAGAGAGAGAGAGAGCCATTGGTCATCCCTGTTGAAATCCATTCTGCCCCTACTCCCCCTATAGGGGTGTAGACAGGGAGACTTGTGGCTTGCCTAGGCCCCATCCCAGGGCCTGCCCAACATCTCTTACCTGCTCAATATACTTTTAAAAAATGGGAGAGGAGTGTGGAGGAGAGGAGAGTGGCAGGCTAGAGCAGGGGTGTCCAAACCCCTGCCTGGGGGCCAGATGTGGTCCTTGGCAATCCTCAACGCAGCCTGCAGCAAGACACCTCCATCTGGCCCCCACGCAAGCCTTTTAACCCTCCAGATGTGCCTCTAATACAGTCTTATATGTAAATTTATGTAGATTTATTAAATTTTGAAATTAAATCATTTTTCCAGCCCCATCACAGTGTCTGTGAGATAATGTGGCCTTCCTGCCAAAAGGTTTGGACACCCCTGATCTAGAGCAATGGTTCTCAAAGTGGGAGTTAGGACCACCTGGGGGGGTCATGATGGGCACCACCATCCAGGAATCAGGCAAGATGGGAGTTTCCTGGGAATAAGTCTCATTGAACACAACAGGACTTCCAAGTAGACATGGAGGAGCTCTGGATTCATAGTGATGTCTCTTCCTGTTTGATGTCACTTTTGGTTATGACATCACTTCCATGTTCATGGCATCACTGGTGGGTCCCAGGCAGATTGTCACTCTCCGAAGGGAATCCCAGCTGAAGTGCTTGAAAAACACTGGGATAGAGTGTCTCCAATATTATTAAATATTTTAAACAGTGGAAGAGAGGCGAGTGGCAGTCTAGAGTATCTCCCACACTGCACTCCATTCCCCTTTTCCTTTTGAAGTGTGGATGAGAGAAGAGTGGCAGGCTAGAGCAGGGGTGTCCAAACCCCGGCCTGGTTTGGACACCCTGCTAGGTGGAGTGCCCACCTAGCATATCACACAGCCCTGCTCTCCACCAGGGTGACTTGTTCTGTACATTCATGCACTTGCACGTAATTTGCAAGTCTTTTGCATGGAGTCTTGTTTGTTTTTGAATGATATGGTGGCTTCCATATTGTTGGATAACCATTGGCATTTGTCCATTTTCTCTCTTTACATGTCTTTCTCCCAGGAATAGCCCATTACGGTGGTCTCCAACACTGTTGTGTATTCTCCAGTTTTCTGTCTTGGCCTGCTGGTCAACTGCTGTTGAAAATGGAGATACAGAAGCTCACATTCCCCACCTTCGGAGAGAAATCTATGGGAACGGAAGACACCCCTGACGTCTGCGAGGCTGAGACTAGTACTCAAGACCTACGACAGAATCATGGGGAAGTTAAACAGGAATCTGATGAGGGGATGATTCACCCCTGGGATCCACAGTGGCAGGAGTTTGTGGACTCCCCACACTCAGATTGGGGAACACCACAACTTGAACCCACACCATGGGGTGACGCTAAGGCTTTCCTGGCCTCCTTCGAGCAAGTGGCCATGGCCTGCCGGTGGCCCAAGGAAGAGTGGGTGGTTCATCTCTTGCCTGCTCTCAGTGGAGAAGCTGAGCAGGCCTTTGAGAGGATGGAAGCCAGAGACAGAGCAGATTACGAGAAAGTGAAGGCAGCCATCTTGCAAGGGGACACCATCAACAGGGAGAAGCTGCGTCAGCACTTCCGACGTTTCTGCTACCAGGAGGCTGAGGGGCCAAGAGGGGCTTACAGCCGACTTCAGGAGCTTTGCCATGGGTGGCTGAAGGTCGACAGACACTCCAAGGAGCAGATCCTGGAGCTGCTGATCCTGGAGCAATTCCTGGCTATCTTGCCCCCAGAGATCCAGGCTTGGGTGAGGGAACACAGTCCAGAAACCTGCTCCCAGGCAGTGGCCCTGGCTGAAGATTTTCTTCTGAGGGAACAAGAGGTGCACAGACAAGATGGCCAGGTGAGACAATTTCACTGCTGGGGGACTGGTGATGGAGCCAGGCTGAAATCTTTGCTCTCTCTTAGCCCAAGGATTCCTTCCTTTGGTGACCCACTCCATCATCCATTGTGGATTCAAGGCCAGCCAAGGTAAAATGGCAAACAACCCTGAAGTTGCTTCCAGATTGCTTGCATGTATCCCCATCATCATTGGCTTCATTTCCCAAACTGTGTGTCATGAGCACCAGCACACTATATGGTTTGGGAATGTGGCATGGAGTGGCCAATGATGGAGAATGCACATGACTCAGCAGCAATTTCTGGATTGTCTTCCATTATATCTTATAGTGCCCTGTTCTCTCCACCCACTCAGCCTTTTCCACTAAGAGGGTGGGTGGAGGTGGGCTTTTATGACTGCCCCTTCATAGTAGCACCAGCACACTATATGGTTTGGGAATGTGGCATGGAGCACCCTGTTAGCATGGCTGCATTAGCATTGGAAAATTGGATAGGATCTGGTATTTTGGATCTGGGACAGTCATTCCAGGTGAGAAGAGCAGTTTTATAAGAGTCGTGGCTATTTTCTCTGAAATGTTAGAGAGGTAAGAATGTGGTACTGTGTACACGTACTGTATATGGGAGCTCTGGACCATGTACTTTCCAGTTGTGCATTTGTAAGGACTGTCGTGCGCCCTTCCTCACACAAACTGTTCGCTGTTCCTCACACAAATCCATGCCTGTTTCCTCTGTGCTAAAAGAGATCCTCCTTGCTTTGGTTTCAGGTACCATCAGCTATGCCCCTCTCGGACACTGAGCAGGTGCCATGCAACTCAGAGAAGAGGATGCTGCCAACAGAGGCCAAGCAGGAGAGCGAAGATGGGGATGCGAACTCTTGTGGTGAGTATGATTATTGTCCTCCTCTTTGCCATTTAGTTCATAGGCAAATGCTATACATTGCTCTGAAGGGGTGAGTCTCTTCCAAGACAAACTCCTCCACTCCCTCTAGGTTGGTGGTACAAAACAAGTACTTTAGGAGCTCCTATTAATTGCCCAGCTCTTGTCAACCTAGCAGTTTGAAACCATGTCAATGCAACTAGATAAATAAGTACCCCTTTGGTAAGGAAGTAATAGAATTCTGTGCACATTGGCATTTAGTCATGCCAACCACATGATCATGGAGGCGTCTTTGGGCAATGCTGCTCTTTGGCCTTGTAACGGGAATGAGTACTGCCCTTCAAGTTGGTCATGACTAGCAGGGCAACCTCTGGGGTGCAACTTTAAGTAAGATTGTGGTGTGCCAATGTTAAATTAAGAATGCTATCATTGCTATTTTGTTCTTTCTCCTTAAAAGAATAGTAAACTATAAATCTAAGAATAATAAAATTGTAATCTACTGCTAAAATTATCATAGGTATGAAAGGTAATTTTTTAGATTATTGCCGGTTTGGGAACACACTCTCAAAATGTTCACCACCCCTGGCCTCAAACCTCCTAATGGATTTCCAGCACCAGCAAGATTTGAATGAAGGGCTTTCTGATTCACGGATCAAACTTAAAGGACACCAGCTTTTGTACCCCAACAGGGCCCTCAGGAAGAGGAGTGATCAGCTGGATAATGTTCGGGTCTGTAGTCCGTGCCTTCAGGTATTAGTGTGAAGCAGTTAAGGAGAGAGACTTCTTGACTGTCTTAAGGGAGAGAGCCATCTTTTTAGCTAGAAAGGCATGGTATAAATCTAATAAATAAATTGTGCCTTCACACTTGTGGAATCTCACCCACGGAGGCTTCCTTTGTGCTGTTGTCTTTTTGGAATAAAAGGGATCCTCTCTTTCTTTCTCCCACACAAGATGGATCCATGAGACAAGCAGAGAGTTTTCTCTTGGACAACCTTACATCAGAAGAAGCCCTGCAGAACTCACTGGGAGGGTTTCGAGAAAATATCTCCTTTCTGACTGAGCTGGCCGAGAGTGAGTATCCCTTATGGTTATATTTATTTCCATGATGTAACCTGGAAAATGTTTTCTTCATTGTGAGAGGGTGTTATTGTGGGCTGAAAAAGAATTGCAACTTGTTAAATATCTTATATTTCTTATATTTCTTCATATTTCCTGGAGATCTCTGCTCCATTCTGTCCATCGTAGGCTGCAATCCTAAAGACACTTTCCTGGGAGTAAGACCCATTGAACACAATGGGGCTTACTTTTGAGTAGACATGGTTAGGATTGTGCTCTTAGACAAAGATGTATGCAGAGATGCTATACCTATTTCATGTATCTGTTGGTAAAAAAAATGAAAGAACAGGAAACTTTAAAAAAATATTATTGATGAAATGGGTAGTCCATTGTAAAGCCCAATAACATAAGAACAACTGTGCTTAGTTCAGAATCAAGTATTGTGACTATAGTTACAATAATTAGTAACTATTAATAATAATAATAATAATAATAATAATAATAATAATAATAATAATAATAATAATAATAATAATAATGTATTATTTATGTGTGTATGCTCTGCCTTTCCCAAACTGCTCAAGGCAGTTTACCAACGCTCTGATCACCAATGCATGATCATCTCATATTTGATCTATATGCTTAGGACTCCCAGCCTCCACTAACAATATCTTTTGTTCCTATATTGCAGCTTTGTCTTATTATGATTCAAAAACTCATGATCAAATAAACAATTTGTTCTTGCAGGGTTTGTGTGCGAGCGCAAGAGTGAGCCAGAACCCCATAGGATGCTTTCATATGGAATAGAGTGTCCAGAGATGCCGGTGGAGAGCACCAGGAATCAAAAAGGTTTAAAGAAGCAGCAAAGAAGGAAAACGGAAGAGAAACAGGCACAAAGGGGTGATTGGGTGACATGCCCGGTCAGAACTTTTCATGAAATCCCCATCCGACAAAATGTGCAGAAGGGAAAGAGAAGGATTAAGTGTGCGGGTCGTGGAGAAAGCTTTGCTTCTGTATCAGGGCTGATAAAACACCAGAAAGTCCACACAGGAGAAAAACCCTATAAATGCCTGGAGTGTGGGAAGAGCTTTAATTGGAGATCACCTTTTGTTGAACATCAACGAATGCACAGAGGCATGAAACCGTACAAATGCTCAGAATGTGGAAGGAGCTTCAGCCGGAGAGACCACCTTATTTTACACCAAAGAATCCACACGGGAGAGAAACCGTATCCATGCGTGGAATGCGGAAAGAGTTTCCGCACAAGTACGCAACTTACTTTACATCAAAGAATCCACACCGGGGAGAAGCCCTATAAATGTTTGGAGTGTGACAAGAACTTCAGCAGCAAATCAGCCCTTATTTCCCATCAAAGAATTCATGCAGGGGGAAAACCGTATAAATGTTCAGAGTGTAGAAAGAGCTTCAGTTCGAGCACATGTTTTATGGAGCATCAAAGAACGCATTCAGGCGTGAAACCATATGTGTGCTTGGAGTGTGGGAGAACCTTCAGGAGGGGAGACCATCTGATTTTGCATCAAAGAATCCACACGGGGGAAAAACCATACCAGTGCTTGGAGTGTGGAAAGTGCTTCAGTCAAGGCTCGAATCTTACTTCACATCAGAGAATCCACACAGGAGAGAAGCCCTATAAGTGCTTGAAGTGTGGAAAGAATTTCCGTAGCAAATCGACCCATGCTTCACATCAAGAAATTTGTCCAGGGGATACATACTCTGAGGATGTAATGTGTTCTTAAGAACACATCTAAGAATCCACTTATAAGACAAATCTTATAAAAATAAATAAATATTTGAATAAATAATTCAAATCATGAATAAAACTATATCTGTGCACAGAGCAATCCACAAAGAAGTTCTTTTGGGACGTAGATTCAAAGCAGAACAGATACAGAAGCGAAGGATAAATAAAATAAACTTACTTTTCCTGGTTTGGCTTCACAGTTCTTTAAGAATAGAGCAGAATTCCTCCACCTTGCAATGTCACCTTCTTGAATATCCAGGATTTGAGACTCTTAATAATTCATTTTCCCATCAAGAAGACTTCAAATTTTAAAGTAAACTGCAGATCAGGACCATACACTGAGGATGGGGATTGTTTTTTTTAACTTACTACAGTTATTGCTGATATGCTGCCTTCTGTTTCCTGCAAAATTCCAGTTTTAACATTTCCATGGACCAGTAACACTATTTCGTGATCCAGTATACATGGTTGTAATTATCCGAAGGAGACCGGTTTTGGGAATTTTCAGAGCATACTTCAAAGAGCTGCCCAAATGTTGTACCTAATGCAGTCCACAGAGGGTTGCCATATTGTTAGGTGGCCATTCAGATGGTAACAGGGATAATTGCAAGGAGGCTGGGGTGGGGATAGGGTTTCCCAGTCAACTCCAGTTCCCAGTTCCCTCTTGCGTCTGATGACAATAGTGACTCTCTTTTTCCCCAGATGTGGCATGGAGGTTGGTATAAAAGAAGAGGCAACTTTAATTCACATAAAATACATAGCCTGTCACACTCTATGATCTCTGCAACCCCGTTACATTTTAGAAAATGGGAAAATACCCCCTTCCTCTTTATCAACTAGGGAGAGAAGGTAATTGCAACTTTGCTTGCAGAGACTCATCACTTTCCCCCTGCTGAAGAAAGCATCTATCTGTTTTCCTTCAAAGGAAAGGAAGGGGAGCTATATTTATGCACTTAAATGGTACAGCCTTGCTGTTTGGTTGTGAGGCAAGTTTCATCAGAGGAGCCTCCCTGAGTCCAAGCAGTTCTGTGGCTGTCCCAGGTCATAAAGAAGTGTTTGCCCCAGTAGCATTCCCAGATGGGGTCCACTACTATGTTTTGCAGGGTGCTTTAATGTGCCATGTTCCCCTTGCTGTTGTAGCCATACCAAGTGGCAAGAGCAAAGCAGAGGTGATGTTTCCATATTGCTCTTAATGCCTATAATGGTTCTGAAGGGGAGGGACCATTTACGTGGCACATTAAGGCACACTGCAAAACTTAGTTCTGTGTCCCCCTCCCCTCTGGGAACTCTACAGTCTGCCCCACTTCTCTGTTGACAGATATTTATCCAGGAAACAGGACCCAGAAGACTTTTTCAGTGTTTTCCAGTTACTGTGCTCCAAATTCCCACCATACACCTGCAGAGCTTTCATCATACCAGTTTCCTACTGAAAATCAGTGGGTCAGATGTGGACACCCCACACCACAGATGCCTGAGGCATCTGCTTATTTGACATCATAAATGGGCCAGCCCTACAATTGAGGTCACTTTGCCCGTTCAAGGAGAAAACTAGTCCCCTCTGATTATTTTCTTTGGGTAAATTTTCACCTGCTTTACAATTAAATATATCCTCTGAATGGCTTTCCATTTAAATGTATCCAAAACAAATAATGCTAATCAATAACAAAGCAGCAAAAACAATGAAAGAATATCTGTGTAACAACAATTTAGATAATTTCATAACAACAGTTAAGATATTTCAGTGCAGAGGTCATCTGGAAGAGTCTTGCAGAGCTGGGGGAACGTGCTCCTTGCAACTGGCCCCAGACAAAAGAAATGCAGCCCCATTTTGGACCAGTTAAAGTTACCAAATAGATTTCAAGGGGAAGCCCCCACAAAAGCACATTGCAGTAGTCAAGACAAAAGTTGCAAGGGTATGTAATACAATAGCAAAATCCACTTGCGTTACAAAAGGAGACACTTGGTGTGACACCTAAGATGATTCCTTCTCATCACCCAGGAACACTCAGAAATGAAGGGCCACATCTGTGGCCAGGGGAACATGATCTTGTCTAGGGCAGGCAAATCCCAAACCTCATCTGACACATACCTTTCTTAATTCAACAGGCAACTGTTTGATGTTGCTGGTTTATTGTTGCATTATTGTGTTTTTTTATTTGTTCCATATTGCCGTACTGATCTTTCTTTTGTCGTTTTCTTGCTGTCGGAGGGGGTGTCTCTAAACTTGGGACTGAAAGGTGGGATATAATTAGTTTAACAAACGATGGCTTTGGTACGTAGATTTAGGGTCTATGTATTTAGAATGATTTGTTACAATTTCTTAATATCAACCTAGCAAGTGTTTGTAAGATTCATTAGTCAAAGAAATATCAGCAACTTTAATAAATAAAAAAAGAATAAATGAATCTACAGCCTCCTGTTTTGCTCCAAAAATCTCCAAAGGGACTGCTTGCATGCAAAACTCCCTGCAAGTCTCCCTGCAAAACTTAGGCTGCAATCCTAAAGAAACTTTCCTGGAAGTAAGACCCATTGAACACAACGGGGCTTACTTTTGAGTAGACATGGTTAGGATTGTGCTCTTAGTGCTTTCACCTTCCTTTAGCTATACCACTGCTCACTTCTGCACCCAAACGACTGTAATGTGGCATGTTCATGCTGATATATGATAATCTTTCAGGTACTATAATTATTGAGGTTTTTGCTCTTAGCCCTCTGGGCATGAACAAAGTTCCCATTGAGAAACTCCAGTAGTGGATTCTATTGGAATTAGGAAGCAGAAGCGTCTCTTTTACACAGGAAGCTACTTTATACTGAGTCAGCTCAGGCTTGTCCAACATTGACTGGCAGCAAGGCTGTAAGGCAGTGGTTTCCAAATTGTGGTCTGTGACCCACCAGTGGGTCACGGCCTGATTTTTTGAGTGGGTTATAAAACTAAGAAAATGTATTGAGCCCCATTGAAAACTTGAACAGAACCACATGTGCATGTTTACTCTTAAGTGGGCAAACATGGCTTGATCCACATTGAAGAGCAGGTGAAGAGGAGCACAGGGCCACCAGAATGATCCCAAACCAATGAACGTGGAGCTCCAGAAGCTGGTCCACCATCTTAGTAAAAAGGATAAAAATGGGCTCGAGGGGCTGATAAAGTGAAATGTTTTCTGCATAAAGTCTAAGCAAGTCATGTTTGAAAAAGTGGAGTCCAGAGGTGTCTTTTTGGTATTGCGGCAGTGCTGTTCGAGTATTAGGAGGCATCTACATCTACATCTACGTGTACCAGACAGCAATGGAGCCGGTATGAACATCCATGTATTTTGCCTTTTCCCCCTAATACCTATGAACTGTCTCACTTACTTAAGACACTTGAATTCTCTTACTACAGGTGCCAACTGATAGCCTGCCATTTTAGTGTCCCCCCCTTTTTCATCTCTCCAACCCTTTAGAAGTTTTGGTAGGACCATGCAGAGGGTGTTGTTTGATCATATGAAACAGGGTGGCCCAACTGAGCCACTTTAGGACTTCTGGCCCTTTAAAAAGTGCATAGATGAGAAAAATAACAGCAGGTGCATCTTGTCACCTGTGAGATGAGAAGCAGCACCTGCTGAAATTCCCCCTTCAATACAATTATTAAAGGTCCAGCAGCCCTAAAGTGACATCCGGTACATCAAGCACTTCATTGCAAAGTGCTTTTGAAATACGATTTCAGTTCTTTTTGGCTTGCCAGGTTTCCAAAGGGTTGAAACTACTGTGTTTTAATTAATCCTTGTGCATGATTTTATTATTTTATGGCAGGCCGTAGTACAACAGGTGACGTACTTCAGCATGAGATTGCTGGATGAGTAGCCTCAAAAGTGTGGCTTCAACTGATGCTTGAGCTGCAGTCGTCCTCCCTTTCAGATCAAGGATTTCCTTGCAAAGCGCTTTCCAAATATGATTTTGGTTTGTAAGGTTTGCAAAGGGTTAAACCTACTGAGTGCTGCTTAGCAGGAGAGGCCAAATAATATGAGATGAGGGAGCAGGAAAGGGAGGGGAGCCTTTTTTCTCCTGTGCAGGAAGGATTAGGTTTTAAAACAGTAGCAGAAACAGGAAGAGGGTGAGTTACAAGGGAAGGCTTGCAAGTGCATTTCTGAATGGAGAGAAGGCATTAAAGGGGGGAGAGTAAATCTCCAGCCCCCCATCTTTATGCAAGGGGAATTTTGTCCCTGCAGGACCTGCACCCCATCCCAGTCTTCTTAAGATCAGATCCCCTCCCCGGCTGCTGCTAAAGGCATAAAGTGGTCATTATTTGTAACTGAGCCGGCCACGGCTTCGTGCAGTGGCTCCCCAGAGGTATTTGGCAACCACTGAATCCTTGCAAAACAAACAAACAAAAATACAAAACTTGCTACCCTATACAATGCATAGGATTACAGCCTTACAGGGAGACATGATCACTGGTTCCAGCAGTCAAGGACTGGGCCGCCAATAGAAAATGTTTGGGAAGCACTGGCTTCGGGGCCAACAACCTGGTTTGAATGCAGATGACATTGTCCTGGCATGATCTCCAGCACGGATTCTCTTCTCCCTTAAATTTCCAGAGCTATGGAAAGTGTCCCGGCAGTGGCTTAGCACTTTGCAACCCCATAGCTACACCACTGCCTGGAGGTCCGTGCAACAGGAGAGTGCGTCGCACATCTCCAAAAGGTGCAATCCTAACCTAAGCTGGCCTAATTTATCAGTTTTCCCATTTCTGTGGTGAAGTAGGGAGGCAAGCACATGTCTGTGCACTGGCTTCACCTGCACCAGGAGTGACACAAGTGTCAGACTTGTACAGCACTTGTGTGACACCCTCAGATCAGCATAGGACTTATGCCAGGATATGGCTGGCCTAAGACGTTGCAGTCTTACCCTACAATCCAGAGTAACTACAGGAGCACATAAGAGACATTACATGAACCCGTAGTTACTGCACCACCGAGTGAAAACCTATGGGAAATTCATATTGCAATCCAGAGCCAATTGTTCTTACACTGGAGCAAGGACTCCCCGTAGTTACACTGGATTGCGCCCAAAGTCTCAAAAGGTAGTTCTTAAACATGGTCTGAGGTCTTCATAAAACTGGTGGCCACAATACCACCAACAGCAGAATCAGACCTTTGCTCTCTCTCAGTCACACTTCTGTCTTCCTTTCCCAGAGAAAAAACCACTGAACCAGTTTAGAATACCAGACGTCTGGCAGACACCAGTTTATTCCACCAGTTCCTGTCCTGAGGAAGAATTACGGTGAGATCAGGCCAGAATGAAAATGGAGGAGGAAGACCGTAATTGCGGCACACACAGAGAGGGCTCACAGAGTGCCAGAGAAGTCCTTTCCTTCTCCGACGTTGAGAGTCTTGGAAATGTCCTGCAGGCTGAAGTGCGGGTGAAACAGGAGCCACGCGAAGGGCTGCTTCAACACTGGGAAACCCAGTGGCAGGAGTTCTTGAAGACAGTGGAGAGCTATCAGCCAAGCCTGGAAAGCCCACTTTTGCCAGAGGAACCCTCACCCTGGGACGATGCCAAGGACTTCCTGGCATCCTTTGAGCGAGTGGCCAAGGCCTGCCGGTGGTCCCAGAACAAGTGGGTGACCCGACTCCAGCCAGCTCTCTGTGGGGGAGCCCAGCAGGCCTTTGTCAGCATGGAAGCCGGAGACAGAGAGGACTATGGGAAAGTGAAAGTGGCCATCTTGAAAAGAGATGCCATCAACAGGGAGAAGCAACGGCAACATTTCCGGCATTTCTGCTACCGGGAGGCAGAAGGGCCGCGGGGAGCTTACAGTCGCCTCCAACAACTTTGCCGTCGGTGGCTGAAGGTTGACCATCACTCCAAGGAGCAGATCCTGGAGTTGCTGATACTGGAGCAGTTCTTGAACATCCTGCCATCAGAGATCCAGAAATGGGTCCAGGAATGTGGCCCGGAGACCTGTGTCCAGGCAGTGTCCCTTGCAGAAGAGTTCTTGCAGGTGCAAGGGGCGGCTGGCAGTGGGGAAAAGCAGGTGAGAGGGTTTCATCCTGGCTATACGAGGCTCGTCCTTAACTTTGGGGAAAGAGGAAAGGGAAACAGGAGGCTCTTCCATTCTCCTCTCACTTTCATCCTCTCCTGGATTGCCAGCAGTGCAGGGAAGGCAAGATTTGCTCACTGGGACTCTAGGTAGAGCAATGATCTTCCAGTAAAGTGTCACGAATGTGCCATAAGATTTTGGGAGAGATAAAGCAAATGGGGGATCTCCCTTCCAGGGGTCACGGTGTGCCTTGACACCTTTAACTCCAGTCTGCCATGAGATGAAAATGTGGAAAGGTGCTGGGTGTGGAAGGTGTCAGTCGTCTTCTGTGAACTCTCTCCTCTGAAAGAGTTTCTTGCTGCTATTTCAGCTGGTGACCAGACTGGAGGAGGCCACTGCAAGTTCTTTCAACTCAGACTCTGCTCCGTCTGACCCTGCGGAGAGGCAGTTGTGGACAGAAGCCAAGCACGAAGAAGATGGGGAGGCTGGGCTGCTGGGTAAGCTCCTTTTCTTCCTACTAGATGCTCTGGAGCTCTTCCACCCCTCTTCTGTTCTGTTCTTCCATCTTAAATTCTTCTTTAATGTATCAAGTGCAGGCAGTGGAAGTTCATGCTTTTTAAAAGTATTGTTAGCCACCTTGAACGTTGGTGGAAGAACATGATATACATTTTTACATAAGTAAGGATCCAGTCCTATCAGTCTTATCAGTTTTCCAGCACTAATGCAGTTCCAAGGTGAGGGAACAAACATTCCCTTACCTACAGAAGACTTCCACGAACGTCCCACCACTCCAGGATGCAATGCACACACCCCCACTGGCATGGTTGCATCTATACTGTAAAGTTGGATTGGGCTCTAAATAGACACATATGTGATACATTACTGGTCTAATGCTTGGATATGTCTCTGTGAATAAAGATTAAGAATCCTAATCATGTCTCCTCAAATGTAAGCCCCATTGTGTTCAATGGATCTTACTTCTAGGAAAGTGTCTTTAGAATTGCAGCGTAAGTAAAACAAAATGCCTCAGCAGTTTGCCTGACCAAAACCTTTTTGTGCACAAAGTAGTATTTCTAGACAACTAGTAAACTTGTTGTAGACAACTAGTAGACAGTTAGTAAACTAGTAAAGTAGTTTTACTAGACAACTAGTAAACTAGTACTAGACAACTTGTTTTTACTAGACAATGGGGTTGGCATTTCTGAACCTCCATGTGATGTGATGAAACCAAGAGTGAGGTTGTGCTTCCAGACTTTAAAGCAGGCGTGTCCAACCTATTAGCTTCCCTGGGCCGCATTGGAAGAAGACGAGTTGGTTTGGGCCGCACATACGGTATGTGATAGGCCGCACATAATGATAGCTGATCATCCATAGATAACATAGGCATGCATAGGATTGGCCTCTCAGACTGCAACCATAGCCACCTTTACTTGGGAGTAAGCCCCATTGAGTTTAACGGGGCTTATTTCTGAGTAGGCATGCTGCATAGGATGGGCTGTGATCCTCTCCAAACTTAACCTTGGAGTAAGTCTCATTGATTATAATGGGGTTTTCTTCTGAGTAGCCATGCATAGGACTGGACTACTTTCCTTACTTCTCCTCTTTACCTGGAGGTCAGTGGAGGAGACGTTCAAGGAGGCTGTGGGTGGGCGGCTTGTGGGTGACGGACGGCTCATGGGACCTGCAGCAGGCGCTGTGAGGAGCACGAACGGCAGCAGAGGCGGCCCTGTGCGCTCCTGAAGGCTGTTGCTTCTAGGCTGCCTGGGAGTGCTTTGAGTGGCTGCAAAGCGGGGAGGAGGACGCGCTTCCTCCTCTCCTGCCTCCCTCTTGTCCCACCCAGACCCAGGAAAAAAGCAGCGCACACAGCAGCGCGCGAAATTTGAATTTGGAAGCTGCCCAAAAGCTTATTTTTCCAGTGGTGGCCAGCATTTCCAGGAGGGCCACAGTAACCCTTAGATGCCCATCCGGATCCAGAGTCCGGAAATTCAAATTTATGCAAATTGGGCTATTTTTAGATGGACATCTATTAATTTGCATCCTGGGCCGCATGCAGCCCCCGAGTCACGTGTTGGACAAGCCAGCTTTAAAGGCATAGGAGATTTTATAAAGTGACAGCAACAAAAATCTTGACCTTTTCCCCCTTTTCCTTCTCAAAGGTGGTGTGCAAGTGAATGTGTCTGGAGAAAAAATTCTAGAAAATTCTGAGATGACGGAGGCAACCCAAAGAGATAACATTTCCCAGAATGAGGAAGAAGGAAACGCTTCTGGGACTCAGCGGCGAAGCCCAAGGAGGCATCAAAGAAGCCCTTCAGGAAGCAGACTGAATAAATCCACTCCAGACGTGGCACACAAAATCCTTGATAAAAGGGGAGAGACGAGTGTTAAGCCCAAGGAAGGATTTCGGCAGGAGTCGGGCCGCAAGTCTGTGTCCCACCAATGCTCGGTCTGTGGAACATGCTTCAGCAACATTTCTCTCCTAATTAAACACCAAAGGACTCATGGCGGAGAAAAGCCATATACTTGCCCCACCTGCGGAAAGAGCTTTGTGTCAAACTGGAATCTTATTAAGCACAAAAAGATTCACACAGGGCAAAAACCCTACCGGTGCGCGTTCTGCGGGAAAACCTTCTTTGAGCGTTCAGACCTGATCAGACATGAGAGGACTCACACCGGGGAGAAGCCCTTTCGGTGTTCCCACTGCGACAGGAGGTTTAGTCACAGGTGGCTTCTGAATAAACATTCAGAAAAAACCCACACAGGCTCGTGAATACTTGTAGTGTGGGGAGAGATTCTATTCATGCCTGAGCCTTATTTCTCATTAAAAATCATGATAGATAGCAGCGGAAAGGAACCATATACAGGCAAGCCCTCAGATCTGCAGATCTCGTATCCACAGATTCAGTTACCCACCTATCTGCATCTGGGTGCCCACCCCATGCACCCTTTGCATGCACCTTGTAGTTGCGCTTGCAGTGTGATCATTTGTTACTTGCTAAACTGAAGAACCAAATGTGCCTGCAAACATGCTAGACCAGTGGTTCTCAATCTTCCTAACGCCGTGACCCCTTTATAAGTTCCTCATGTTGTGGGGACCCCCAACCATAAAATTATTTTCGTTGCTACTTTATAACTGTAATTTTGCTACTGTTATGAATCCTAATGTAAATATCCGATATGCAGGATGTATTTTCATTGTTACAAATGAAATGTGTGATCTATGCACACATTGAACACAGTGGGATTTATTTCAGAGTAGGCATGCATAGGATTGGGCCCTGAAGCTACAATCCTATCCACATTTACATGGGAGTAAAGGCCCCACTGAGTATAATGGGATTTATTTCAGAGTAGGCATGCATAGGATTGGGCCCTGAAGCTACAATCCTATCCACATTTACATGGGAGTAAAGGCCCCACTGAGTATAATGGGATTTATTTCAGAGTAGGCATGCATAGGATTGGGCCCTGAGGCTGTCAGTCAGTCCCAGTGCGCATGCAGCTACAGCCGGAGGTCTGGCAAGCCTGACCTGGCCCCCTGCAGCAGGGGTCTTTAGGCGACCTCCAGGAAAGCTCTAGGCGACTCCCAAAGGTGTCTCAACCCCCACTTTGAGAAACACTGTGCTAGAGGGTGAACAATATTGTTATCTGAACAATAGTAGGATGCTTCTCGATCATTTTTAGTTAATATCCTGTCTCTGGGCTGCATTGCTCAATGGTTAAAGATGCTGTGCTTGTTGACCTGATCAGCAGTTCGAGACTCAGGAACGGCAAGATGGCGTGAGCTCCTGCCTCTTGCCCATCTCCTGCCAATCTAGCAGTTTGAAAGCATGTCAATGCATGTAGATAGATATCACTTTGGTGGGAATATAACAGTGTTCCATGTGCTTTGGCATTTAGTCATGCTGGCCACATGACCATGGCGGCAGCTTTATATAATGCTAACGGGAATGAGCATTACTCCCTAAAGTTAGTCACAACTCGCAGGGCAACCTATGGGAGGAGGATGACGACGACACCTTTTTATCCTCTCTGTAGCATGCAGGTTACTTGTCTGCACATTTGGTTCTAGAATTTAGCATGAATGTTGAAGACTCATGCTGCAATCCTAGAGTTGGAAAGGACCCATTAGGTCATCTAGTCCACCCACCCCAGCCTGTAGCACAGTGGTTCTCAATCTTCCTAACGCCGGGATCCCAAGTTCCTCATGTTGTGGGGACCCCAATCATAAAATTATTTTCATTGCTACTTTATAACTGTAATTTTGTTACTGTTATGAATCGTAATGTAAATATCCGATATGCAGGATGTATTTTCATTGTTACAAATGAAATGTGTATTCTATGCACACATTGAACACAATGGGATTTATTTCAGAGTAGGCATGCATAGGATTGGGCCCTGAGGTTGCAATCCTATCCACATTTACATGGGAGTAAAGGCCCCCCTGACTATAATGGGATTTATTTCAGAGTAGGCATGCATAGGATTGGGCCCTGAGGCTGTCAGTCAGCCCCAGTGCACGCGCAGCTACAGCTGGAGGTCTGGCAAGCCTGACCTGGCCCCCTGCACCAGGGGTCTTTAGGCAACCCCCAGGAAAGCTCTAGGCGACCCCCAAAGGGGTCCCGACCCCCACTTTGAGAAACGCTACTGTAGCAGGAAACCCTCCTAAAGCCACTCCGTAATCAGAGGTACTTGTAATGAGAGTGGAAGATGTTATTCGTATAGAGTTTGTCAGGCCTGTAAACATTGCCAGGCCTGTAAATTGGAATATCACAATTTGTAGAAAGTTCCAGAAACTGTGTGTGTCATGTGCTAGCATGCCACACTGTGGACACACAAATACCACAGAGACCCTTGAGGTGTCAATATTTGATTGGCTGATGGACATCATCAGGGTGATTTGCGCAAACCCAAAAAAATGGACAAAATTTCTGACATCCCAAAAAAAATTCCTGAGATGTTTAAAAAAAATGTAGGACAAATGTAGGACATGTTAAAATAAAAGCTAAAAACACTCATATTGCTCTCCTGTACTTAATTTCAACACTATACAGTGGTGCCTCACATAAAGAGCTTAATTCATTCCGGAGGCATGCTCTTTAAGTGAAGTGCTCATTAAGTGAAGCAGATTTTTCCATAGGAAATAATGGAAACTCAGACAATTGGTTCCAGAACCCCCAAAATATTCATATAAAAATATTAATCAGATGTAAAAATGGCAAAACACTGGAATTGAATTCAAAACATCCATTCAATGTGCATGAACCTATGAAGTCTACTTAGGCTGCAATCCTAAAGACACTTTCCTGGGAGAAAGCCCCATTTAACACAATGGGTCTTACTTCTTAGTAGACATGATTAGAAGGCTGCAATCAAAAACACTTCCCTGGGAGGCTTACCTGGGCTGCTGCTAGAGGTTCAAGGTGGCCGGTGGGGGCACTTGGGGACAGTTGGGGGCAGCTGCCTCTGGCACCCACATGCAACTGTCCCAAGTTGTGGGCAGTGAGAGGCAGCAGCACTGGTCAGCAGCCTTTTCAAAGAGCCTCCACATGGAGCATCAGGGCTGCATAGCATATGTAACCATAGAGCGCTTGCTTGTTAAGTGAAGCGGAACTTGTTATGTGAAGCAAGATTTCTTGGAAATTTATGCTTGTTATGTGAGGCACTTGTTATGAGAGGTACCACTGTATAACTTTTAAAATTGAAAACCTCTTTGCAAAACCTGTTTTTGCCAAGGATGCACATGTGAAATGGCTCAGAGCAGACCTGACCCCATGGACCCCAATCTCCCCAGACCTGTTTCTAGCACCTAAACACCTAAACACCTGCAACTGGCTCAAAGTAGGCATGAACTTCACCTGGGGAATCCAGTTGGCGCATGGTGCACCTGCCAGTCTACCATTTGGGGAAGACTCTGATTCAGACTCAGCAGAGTTCCTTCATATCTGTGACTTTCTTATCCATGGGGCAGAGACACATTTGAGGTGGTTGCCTCAAACCCCAATCCTGAGCTCTTCAATACAACGTACTATCAGTGCTGTGCCTATTCAGTCAGTAACTAGTAATCTTTGGTGCTGGCCCAGCAGCAACAAACCACCTGGAGCTAGGTAAGAGCTCCAGGTGGCATTGAGAGCCTTGGGGACAGGGAGGAGATGATTTAGGGTGGGGAATTAGGACAAGAGGCATAGGATTGACAGCATAAAGCTGATGGCATGTATCCTGAACTCTCAGACTAGAAGGCATGACACTGTCACTCAAATCTACCCTGGAAAAATAGCCAATGCAGATTGAGAAGCCCCATTATGGGGTTCAAACTGCAAGAGAGGAGATTCTGGTTGGATATCCGGAAAAAATTCCTGACGGTGAGGGCTTTTCGGCAGTGGAAGAGATTGCCAAGGGAGGTGGTGGACTCTCCCTCACTGGGGGTCTTCAAGCAGAGGCTCGACGAGCACCTGTCGGAGATGCTCTAGGAGGATTTCCTGCTGCAGGCGGGAGTTGGACTAGATGATCCACTGGGGAATGTCAACAAAGGGAGTGGATTGGGCTGAATGTTCGCTTAACAACCTAATCACATAACAAGGATTGGAAAACATCCTCGTCGTTAAATGACACATACCTGTATGTCTCTCTTCACAGTCAAATTTGCACAGTGAGGATTGTTTCCCACCGAGGAGGGTTCCTCATAGGTTTCTTTTTTTTAAAGTGGATATTTTGAAGATGAACAAACCTGAAACCAATATGAGTTGGGAAGGTTCAGCACAACACAGAATAATGCCTCCAGTTCAAGTTGGAGTTGCGCTACATAACAGAGAATCCTTTATTATGCGTTGTTGTGACTACCTGGACATGCAAGACTTCTGGTTTCATTTACAGGGACAGTGCATTTGCACAAGAAGTCTCGCACCTCCAGCTTTCTCAGTCTTCCTCAAGCTAGTTTCTTACTCAAGCTAGTACTGTGGTGTGCACTGGTGGCAGGTTGAAGAGCAGGAGAGCTCAATGAAGGTGTCACTCCAATGTGCGGCGGCAGTGAAGAAGGCAAATTCCATGCTTGGGGTCATTAGAAAGGGGACTGAGAAGAAAATACAATTGTAAAATCGAGAATAATGCAATTGTAAAAATCATTGTACTGTGTCCAGTTCTGGTCGCCACATCTCTAAAAGGATATAGAAGAAATGGAGAAGGTTCAGAGGAAAGCAACCAAAATGATTAATGGTCTGGGACGCTTTCCATATGAGGAAAGGCTGCAGCGTTGGGGGCTTTTCAGTCTAGAGAAGAGGTATTTGAGGGGAGACATGATGGAGACATACAAAATTATGCAAGGGATGGAAAGAGTGGGAAGAAAGATGCACTTTTCCTTTTCACACAACACCAGAACTTGGCGACAGGATGGACAAGAGAAAGTATTTCTTTCCCCAGCATGTCGTTGGTCTGTGGAACTCCCTGCCACAGGATGTGGTGATGGCATCTGGCCTCAATGCCTTTTAGAAGGAATTGGACAAATTCCCAGAGGAAATGAACATCATGGCTTACAAGCCATGAGTGGTTTGTGCGTGTAGGTGTGCACAGATAGATGTGGACAACCTCAAAATGCCAGATGCAGGGGAGGTTGTCATGCCATGTGCCGGATGCACATCCCTGAGGCTTCTGATGGGCCACTGATACAGGAAGCTGGGCTAGATGGGCCTCTGGCCTGATCCAGTGGAGGCTCTTCTTATGTTCTTAGGTACCCCTAATCTGCTACCATCAGGTGGTCCACATCAGGTGGTTTTATGGGTGACCAATAGTGTAGATGACCACAAATGGTACTTTTGACTCCACCATTCATTTCAGGAAGTAAACAATATGGGTGGAAGGAGTAGGTATTTTTTGGTAACTACTTTGCATTTGCTTTCAGACCAACTCTTCCCTTTAAACTTTGCCTAAGGGCACAGTCCAAAGTAACTATGGGAAGTCCCTGCTCCGGTGTAAGAACAATTTACTCTGGAGTGCAATATCAATTTCCCATAGGTTTTCACTAGGTGGTGCCGTAACTACGTCGATGTAAATGTTTCTTACGTGCTCCTGTATTACTCTGGATTGTAGGGTTAATGTTTTCCAGCCATCAAAGCATATGAGATTCATTTATTATCATTCTTGTTTATCAAGCATCTGCTTGCACTAGATGCTGTACAACCAAACCAAGAGAAGAAGCCTCCTGCCCACAGGCTTACAGTCTAGTAAAGAAAGAATACATTTGGATGGATCATGAAAGAGGGGAAATGGGGTGCCAGCATTGAGGGGTTGAGATACCAACACAACCAAGGTGCCAACACAATTGTGCTAGCATCGAGAGGTTGAGAGGTGGCAGAAGATGGCAAGGGTTGGATGCCTGTTGCTGAACATTACACTGATAAGAAGCAAAGAGGGAAGTCAGAAGTGGACATCTTAAGCTTCACTAGGAGCCAACGGCCAGTACAGCAAACAGTCAGTGCTGGAAGCTTGAACCAAGGAAGAGGAGAAAGGAATCCAGTGGAGAAAACAGGATCGTAACACTGGAATATTCCAGCACTGGCCAAGCGTACATGCCACGTGTACATGTTTTGTTTCAGAGGATGCTTTGGCTCCACTTAAGCTGTCCTCACAATACATACATTCACTTGTCTTCCTACCACACATCTTTGGCTGACTGAGATGGCACACACGTTAACTACAGCCATCGGCACCTCTTATGTTTTCTTCTCACATGTGTGGGTTCTCTGATGTCTGATAAGGTTGGACCTCTGGCAGAAGCCTTGGCCGCAGCCAGTGCACTGATGTGGCTTTTCTCCAGTGTGGATTCTCTGGTGCACGGTGAGGTGCGCCCTTTGACTGAAGCCTTGCCCACACTCCGAGCACGTATGGGGCTTCTCCCCTGTGTGGGTTCTCTGGTGTACGACGAGATGCGTTCTTTGACTGAAACTCTGACTACACTCGGAGCATTTGTAAGGCTTCTCGCCTGTGTGGATTCTCTGGTGTCGGATCAGGTTGGACCTCTGGCTGAAGCTCTGCCCGCACTCCGTGCACATGTGAGGTTTCTCTCCTGTGTGAATTCTTTGATGGATAATAAGGTGCGCTTCCCAACTGAAGCTTTGCCCACAATGTATACATTTGTAGGGTTTCTCTCTCATGTGGATCCTCTGGTGGGCAATAAGGTTTTTTCTCCGATTGAATCTTTTCCCACAAAGACAGCATTTATGAGGCTCTTCACCCACATGGATTTTCTGATGCCTGATAAAGTTTGATTGCCAATTAAAGATTTTCCCACACTTAAGACATTCATACGGTTTCTCCCCTATGTGGACCCTCTCATGATTTGACCCCTGACTGACTATTTCCCCATAATCCAAACTATTGAGGAACGCCTTTTCCGTATGGATCTTCTGATGTTTAATCAGATGTGGGCTCTGGCGAAAGCTCTTTCCACAGTCCAAGCACTTAAAAGGTTTTTCACCTGTGTGAATTCTCTGATGACTGATGAGGTTGGCTCTCTGACTGAACCTTTTCCCACACTCCATGCATTTGTGTGGCTTCTCTCTGGTGTGGATGCTCTGGTGTCGAAGAAGATTTCCTCTCCGGGAAAACATTTTCTCACACCTAAAACATTTATATGGGTTTTCTCCAGGAAGGGTTTTGTCATGTCTATTATGGTTTGGCCTCCGACTGAATGCGTTTTCTCCCGTGTGAATCCTTTGATGTTTAAGAAGGTTTGATTTCTGACCAAAGCACTTCCCACAGTCCGAGCACTTATACGGCTTCTCTCCCGTGTGGATCCTGTGGTGTCTGACGAGGTTAGACCTCTGGCTGAAGCTCTGTCCGCAGTCAGTGCACTTGTGTGGTTTTTCTCCAGTGTGCAGTCTCTTGTGTATGATAAGGTGAGCCCTCCATCGGAAGTTTTTCCCACAATCTGGACATGTATAAGGTTTCTCTCCTGTGTGGATTCTCTGATGGGCGTTCAGATTAGTCCGCTGGTTAAACCTTTTCCCACACTCCAAACATCTGTATGGTTTATCTTTTGTGTGAATGCTTTGATGTCTAAGGAGATTCCCTCTCCGAGAAAAAAGTTTACCGCACTTAAAGCATTCACATGGGTTTTCCCCTGGATGAGTCTGCTCGAGTCTGTTGCAGTTTGGCCTCTGGATTGACCTTTTCCCACGAACTGAGTGTTTATAGGGTTTGTTGCCCAAGTGGATGCTCTGATGTTTGATAAGGTTTGACTTCTGAGTGAAGCTCTTCCCACACTCCAAGCACTTGTACGGCTTCTCCCCGGTGTGCACCCTGTGGTGCCTAACAAGGTTGGAGATTTGACTAAAGCTTTGCCCACAGTCTGCGCACTGATGCGGTTTCTCTCCCGTATGGATTCGCTGGTGGATAATGAGGTTTGCGCTCCGACTAAAGCTCTTCCCACAATCTGTGCAAGGATAAGGCTTCTCACCAGTATGGAATCTCTGGTGTCTGATAAAGCTGGTTTCCCAGTTAAAGCTTTTCCCACATTTAAAGCAGTGGTATTTCTTATCTCCCATGTGGGTTCTCTGGTGCCTGTTAAGGTTTGATTTCTGTGTAAAGGCTTTCCCACATATATTGCACATGTGCCTTCTCTTTCCTGTGCACATTCTTTGCTGGACATCAGAGTCACTGCTCTGGCAAAGAAAGGGTTTATTCCTCTGCATGTCTAGTTGGGTTCTCTCCTCCCACCTTGGTCCATCGTGACCCCCAAAGTTTCCTTGTAGGTCTGGAGGCTCAATTCTTTCTAATGGGACCTCAAAGGACTCTCCCTCATTTTCACCTGCTGGAATAAAGAGAAAGACTTGTGATAATTAAATGGGAAACGGAAAGCAAAGAACACACCAAAGTTCACAAGAGCCTAGAGTTGTGTTGAATTCTATTTATTAATTCTATTCTCAATTCTAGACAATTCTTTTGAATTGAATTCTAGACTTTTCTAGATTCTTAAAGGGCTTACAGATAGTTGAATCATCCAATTTCATAGAATCCTATAGCTGGAAGGGACCTAGTAGGTCATCTAGTCCAACCCCCTTCCTGCAGCAGGAAATCCGCCTAGAGCGTCCCTAACAGGTGCTTTTTTATATTATATTTGATTCAATATAGTTTTGTGTGCTTAGGAACGTGGATCAAACCAATCATGCAAGGCAAGGTGCTAGTCCTCAGAATGCCAGAGAAAGGCTTGAAAAGCCTGATGGGGTCAGTGCAAAACCAGATGCAAAAATTTTTGCTCCCAGCCCCTTTTAATCCTCTATCTTCTGCTCCGACAATTAGTATCTTGCCTTTTAAAAAATACTGGTAGTTAAAAATTAATGTTTACCATGGTAATGTAACAGGCAAGCAAGCAATCAACCTCACTCGCTGAGGCTTATAAAAGTTGTTCAGCTGGTAGCAACTCAACGGCCTTCCACAAGGTTCTGTAACGGCACCCACACTATTCAATCCATATACCCGAGATATGCCAGCAACAAGGGGACATAAATTTCAATATGCTGATGATGTGGCTCTTGCAGCACAAGAAAAAACATGGAGATGTTGGACTGCCTACTCACTGAAGACCTTAAGATCTTTGGAGACTCACATCTAGTGTCAGTAAAGTGAGCCGCCAGTTTGACCTGCCTGACCTAGAGAACATGTCCACAAAAATTAATACCAGGAACTCCTGAAACTGAGGATCAAGATGGGGAACCTTAGCCTCTACTCTCAGAATATCAGCATTAGGATTGGTCTACTCCGCAGCTGAAACTATGCCCCTGTATGGCTTAGTAGCTGCCACACTAGTAAGAATGATGCCAGACTAAGGGCTAAATCCAGAGCAGTTACAGGTCCATGCAGTTACGTCATCCTAGCGTTATCTTATGGAAAGTCCTCTTAACTGCTTCAGAGCAAGGGGCTTAATTTCACTTTACGATATAGGCCTAAATGAACCAATAAGCATCATAAGCGACTGTTTAAACTCTACTCCTAGTTACTGGCTCCTCGTTTAGAGCTACTCAGCACTAACAGCTCTACAAAGGCAGGATGCCTTATGTGAAGGAGTACAACAAAATTATGAGCAACCCACTCCTACCTGTGCATGCTGATCTTCTCCATCTATCAATTGGAGGCTTAAATCCAGGAAGCCCTCTCTGACACTCGCACAACAGCTGTCTAACAACTTGAACATTAATGCACAATGGAAAGCGAAATAGGCTGATGAACGCCCAGATACAGGCAGCTACATAAGAGGACCCTACATGGAAGATGCCAGGTTTTGATCTACCTTGCCAGCATTGGACAACTCTGAACAGAATCTGTACCCAACACTGTGTCTGCCAGGAGATATCGTTTAAGTGGGGTCTTGTATCTACCCCTCTGTGTGACTGTGACGATCCTCATCAAAATACTCGTCACACTGTGTCCGTGTCCATCAAGAGCTTACACCAGCCCAATGTCTGACTTTTTTAAATATAGACCACTCTGTCCTTGAATGGCTGGGTGGGCTGGACATTAACATTTGATTTTCCATATGTCCATGTATTTGTCATACGATAAACAAACAAACAAATAAATAAACAAGTTGGAAGCAGAATGCTGTCTTCCCTTCTTGTATCTCCACAACAGAATGCAAAGCAATTAAAATATTTTGCATTCTTTTGCAGGCTCCAGGGGAAAGGAGGGGTCTGCCTCTCTGTTGAAATAAGTTTTGGAGGCTGAACTACAGAAGCTGTCATTCACTCCCAAAATAAGGGAACAAACATTTCCTTATATTAAGGAGGTCTCCATGCCTGTCCTCCCTCACTCCATCCCATTAGCAAGTCTGCATCATCCCTGAAAAGTTGAATGAGGTTGTGCCATGAATGGTTGTGCCATGAAAGACTAACCCTACAATCCAAAGTAACGATGGGAGCATGCAAGAGACATTATGGCTGCAGTCCTAAACACACTTTCCTGGGAGTAAGACTCATTGAACACAGTGGGGCTAACTTCTGAGTAGACATCATTAGAATTGCGCTGTGAGTGCACCCATAGTTACTGCACCAGCTAGTGAAAACCTATGGATAATTCAGATTGCAATCCAGAGCAAATTGTTCTTACACCGGAGCAAGGACTCCCCGTAGTTACTCTGGATTGTGCCCATAATCCATACTTTCCAGCTTAGAGAAGGAAAGATGTTGCTTGTCGTGTGGGCTACTAACCTCTGTGAAAGGGTACCTTCCTTACCTAGTAAGCTGGTACTTTCTTGCTTGATCTCTTGAGATGGCTGCCTCTCCCCAGTCTCCAATAAAATCTCATCTCCTCGAGAGAAACTCATGGCCACCTCCTCAAATTCTCCCAGCACCTGAAACACCATCAGAAAGAAGAAGCGAGGGTAGAAGTTGAATAGACCAACCGTATTTACCCAAAACTAATGCACCATTGAATCTAATGCGCACCCCATACTTATAATCAAAATACCACATTCACTCAAATCTAATTAACCATCGAATCTAATGTGCACCCTGATTTTGGAGACTAAATTCGGCTGAAAAAGGTGAGCGTTAGATTTGAGTAAAGAGTTATTTCATATAACACATAATTGCACCCTAACTGGGCAAAGAGGTGCTATTTTCAAGTCACGCTCCTCTTAAATTTAGGCAACGATCCTCAACACCCCAGCACCATGTCCTATCTAGTGGCTGTTTTCTGGTGCTCTACATTTTTTTAGAAGGTGAGACCTTTGGGGACGATGAGTCATTTAGCCATTGATTTTATCTGTGAACCGTTTTGTGAACTTTTTGGGGGTTGAAAAGTGGTATATAAGTAATAATAGCTCAGAGGAGTTTGATAAACGGAATAAAAATGTTGGCTCATTCAAAGAGTGGGATGCTGTGAGACGCAGGATGATGGACTAGTTGAGCCTTGACAGTGCACAATTAAATATTTATTTTACTCACGAAAACGTACCCACGTTGCAGGGTATTTATTTATTTATTTTGCTTTATTTTAAAATTTAGAGTAAAATTTAGAGTAAAATAAACTTTATTTTATTTTAGAGTAAAATTTATTTATTTTACACACGAAAACGTACCCACGTACATGATCCCCCCCACTGCCCATCAACTGTCCATTTGAATTGTTCCTCCATGCTCATCATCCCCCATGCGCATCATCCCCCATGCGCACCATCCCCCCAAGCGCACCATCTGCCTACACTCATCAATCCCTCCATGCCTCTTTTCACCCCCTTTGGGTGGGAATTTCCGAAAACTGGTTCTTAGTGAGCCCCCCATTACGGAAGGAAAACTTTCCCCAAATTTCACGCTTCTAAACCCTTCATCTTGGCAGGGTGTCGATGAATGAATCGGTGAGTGAGTCAGTCAGTCAGTCAGCCAGTCAGTCAGTCAGTCAGTCAGTGACTTTTCAGTTTTATATATAGACTTAATAAATTTATACCCCGCCTTTCTCGGGCTGTGGCCAACTCAAGGCAGCTAACAAGTAAAAATTTCAATAAAAAACTTAAAAATTTAAAAACATATCAAAACATTTAAATATGTCTACTCAGAAGTAAATCTCTCTGTATTCAATAAGGCTTACACCCAGGTGAGGGTGTATAGGCATGGACTGCCTGTCTGTTCCAGAGAGGCTCTTCTTCTGAGCAGCCACATGTATCTGCCCTAAGTTTTCCCTGTTACTTCTGCAAACTTCATTTCCTCTTTAAATTTCCCTTTTAATTCTTGAATCCAACAGCCTAACTGCTTCCCTGGCAGGTTTCCTGCTTTTGCAGTATTAAGGACGTTTTTATTGTTTGTATTGATATTTTTAGCCATGGGCTTCTTGGACACCCCTTATTCTCTGCTTGCATTTCTGTAATGCAAAAGAAAGAAGGGATGCAAAGAATCTGATGAGCACATGGCTAAAAACATCAAGGAAGACAATAAAAACTGCTTTAACAGGAAACCTGGCAGGAAAGCGGTTGGAAAGTTAGACGATAAGAGAGTCGAAGGGAGGCTAAAAGGGGAAATGGAGATAACAAAGGATGATTTGCATTGCAAGAATTATCTGCAAATAAATTAGTTGCATTTGAGAAAAGTCCATGAAGGGACACTTGGGCTTATAAAATTACATGGCTGTGTAGGGAGTGTGTACAAAAAGGTTTTTGTCCCTCTCTGACACTACTAGTACCAGAGATTCCCCTCCCTCCAAAGAAACGGACTGGCAAGGGATTCGGGTTCATCCTAGAAGACCCAGGTTCAAAATCCTGCTCAGACATGAATCTTCTTGGCTGACCTTGGGCAAGTCACTCTCAGCCTACCTCACAGGGTTGCTGTGAAGAAAAAAGGAAGGGAAAAATTATGCACACCACCCTGAGCTCTGTGAAAGAAGGGAGGCACCTCTGGAACTCATTCCCACAAGATGTGGTGATGGCCGTTTGTGTGGATGATATTAAAAGGGGATTAAATAACACCATGGAGGCCAGGACTATCAATGATTACAAGTCATAATAGCAGGATCACCTCCAGCCCAGTGGCCTGCTAACACCTGCTTTTGGTTTCTCCAGTGGGCCACTGTGGGAAACAGCATGCTGGTCCAGACGGACTTTTTGGACTGATCCAGCCAGGCATTTCTCATAACTTGTGTCCATCTTTAGATTCCTTCAGACCAGTGATTTTCTAGTAGTGTGTGTTGTTGTGTTGTGAAAGGTTGGTAGGTGTGCCACAGGTGTATGGAGCACAATGGGTAAAAAAAATTCTTCCAGGTTGCAAACTCTGTTTCTAGGGCACCTGTCCATAGTAAATTGTTTGTCCTCCTTCCTCCAACTCCTCCACACCCTACACCATCCACCCTATAACAGGCTACTGGGATCTGTGATCCTAGCTGCCCTATAAACAGAGCCACAGAATGCAGAAAAGTCTCCATGCTTCAAACCACACAGAGCTCTCACCTCTTGTTTCCACCTCTCAGCCTCTTGCTGCCTCAATAGAAAGTCTTCTGCCAGGGCCACCGCTTGGGCACAGGTCTCGGGGCCACCTTCCCCAACCCAGCTCTGGATCTCCTCAGGCAAGATGGCCAAGAACTGTTCCAAGATGATCAGCTCCACAATCTGCTCCTTGGTGCGTGTCTCCGGCCTCAGCCACCGCAGGCAGAGTTCTTGGAGATGGAGGCAGACTTCTCGAGGTCCGGCAGCCTCTTGGTAGCAGAACCACCGGAAATGTTGGCGCTGCACCTCCGAGCCCAGCGCCTGCTCAGCCACGATCTCTCCCTTGACTTCTCCATAATTTGTCTTTGGTAGAGGTGCCAAGTTTCGATCTGCTTTTGGGGACTCCTCTCTCAGCCCAAAAAGAAGTCCACTTGCCACTTCTGATGTGGACCCTTGGTAGACACCAGTGGGCATTTCAGACGAAGCCAGGAAGGTGGTACCAGAGAGCTGTGGGTTACTCCACCCTGAATACGGAGACTGCACTGTCTTCAGGAACTCCTGCCACTGGGCCTCCCAGCACTGAGATAACAACCCATCTTCTGGCTCCTGTGCCGCCTGTTTCGTTGCTGCCCGGCTCAGACACGCTCCATCTGCTCCAGCCTGGGAAATGCAGGGAACTTTTCTGGATCGTTTTGGAGCTTGCGATACCACAGGGCTGATGGGATCCAGCTGTTCCCTTTTCACTCTCTTCTCTAGCACAACCTCATACCGGAGCCCCACGGCAGCCCCCGTCCCCTCCTCTGCAGCCATTCCGTCCTTTGCTCAACTCAGTTGGCTCCCCTCTTTATTGCCACCTCTGCCTCTTTCTGCATATGTGGTGGAAACGTCTGACAACTGAGGCTCCGGGAATTTCCATAGGCACATCCAGTGGAAGATGCAATGATTTGTTCGAACCATCAAAGCCTCCGTACACAGAAGCTCTGCAGAAGTAACCTGGTTCTTTTCCCAATGAAGATGTGGTTGTCCCTATTGGAATGAGACACAAATAAATGCTTTTATCAATTATAATTACAAATTAGAGTCACTTGAAAAGTGTATAAGGTATAAGGTGATATAACGTCAGCAGATGAAGCCACATGCACGTAGCGGTGTTAGAGAAGAGTTTTATTTTTTGTCACAGATTTCAGGGGTTTTGTTGTTGTTGTTGTTTTTTACATACCAGTAATTAAGAAGTGCAGAAACTGGAAATACCGTATTTATTTCATCATCACAAAAAACAAACAAAAAAGCCATTTCTACCCATAGCTCACTTGTAGAATACATGCCTTGTGCATGTGAGGTTCCCAGGCTCAATCACTGACCTTTCTCGAGGGATCAGCCAGTTCTAAGGCCACTTGGCAGGGGGCATGTGATTTATACTGATTTATTTATAAAATAAATAAATATACTGATTTGTTTATACAATTACTGAGCTATACTGATTTCTTTATAAAATGTATATCTATCCTTCCCTTCCTCAAAAACCTCTTCCTCATAGAGCAATTCATAAAAAATATGAATTAAACCTGAGTGCCAGAATACTTTGGCAGCCAGAAAACAAAAGCACGGCGCACAATAACTCAGAGCACAATCTTAACCATGTCTACTCAAAAGTAAGCCCCACTGTGTTCATGCCAGACAAAATGGTACTTTGAGTTGAGTTTGACGTTGAGTGCTTGCTTAAGGCCAAGTGCATCAATTGCGGGACCACACAATAAACTCAGGATGACCATATATTCGGTTTTTTGCCAGGACTTGTATTTTTTAAGACTTTCGTCCAGGAAAAAAACCCCGTTCATTCTCCTTTCCGTCGTGAGCAGACAGCATATAGCCTTCTTGTAATTCAAAAATTATATGTAACATTATAGTGCAGGAAAGAGCAACAGGAAAACAATATATAGGTGTGTTTTTAGCTTTTCTTTTGTCATGTCCTATATTTTGGAGGGGATCCTTTTTTTGGTTATATGGTCACCCGCCTGTGCTTTTAGAGAAGGCTCTCCCCTAGTTCTTCAGCATAGTGAGATGTGCAAAACTGGGGCCGGCTGTCACCACATCATTACACATCAAGTCAGGAAAGACACACAAGTCACACAAGAAGTGTTCCTGGGTTTAGATCTAAGGGGGGGGGGGAGACTACAACCAGTTGCAAAGGCTCTTGATGCTGTTGCACAGCTGCATTACAGCAGAGCATAGCACTACAACAGCTGCATTACAGCACAGCCAAGGTTGAGCAAGACTGTTTTGCTAACTAGGCAAGATCCTCTTTGGCATCCCTATAGGAAGAGGGGGGATCCAGATCCCTTCCCATTTCCCACCACTGGCACCCCCTCTCTCCCCTTCCCCACCCCCATATGCCCCCCTTGAGAGCTCACTGTGCCTCTTTCCACCAGCACCAGCTCAGCTGTCCTCTACTGAATATTTCAAAGAGCAGCTGTGAGTTGCAGGGGAGGAAAAGGAAGCATCTCTTCCCCCCCCCAGCAGCAATTCCCACGCCTTTCTAGGAGAGGAAGCTCTCTGCCTTTAACCATTGCCCAGCCATGCATCTGGCCTCTGCAAGTCTGAGCTGGATTCACACCAGGTATCCAGATGTCAACACAAAAAAGGACAAGACCCCCCAAAATGTAGGACACCCTAGGAAAAAGTTGGACGTGACAATACAAAAGCTAAAAACACTCATATACTGTATTTACTCGAATCTAATGCTCACCTTTCCCAGCCAAATTCAGTCTCCAAAATCAGGGTGTGCATTGGATTCAATGGTTAATTACGTCTAAGTAAATGCGGTATTTTGATTATAACTAGAGGGTGCACATTAGATTTGGTGGTGCATTCGATTCGGGTAAATACGGTATATCTATCTATAGTATTAATATACCGCTTTTCATCTGAAATGTTCACAAAGCGGTTTACAAGAAAATGAAAAAAATAATAGCTAATGGGTCTTAAAGCAATTAATAAATAAGTAATGGGCATTAAAGCTATTAATATATTGCTTTCATTTGGTTAATTTAAACACTAAACTACAGTGGCGCCTCACGGAACAAAAGCACCACGTAAAGTATGTTTCATGTAACAAACAAAAATTTCTCAAGAATTCTGCTTCAGGTAACAAACTGTGCTTCACATAACAAACATACTCATTGGCAGTTGGGGCAGAGGCGCTGGCCGGCAGCCCTTTTAAAAAGCATCAGGGCTGCCAAGTGCGCCGGCCATAGTGAAAGCAACACTTCCACGCTGCTCCTCCTGTGGCCGGGCGTCCGCTGGGCAGAGGGAGTGAAGAGCAGTGGAGAAGAGGGGAGCAGCTCAGGGCTGGCCAGAAGGGAGCAGGGGAGAGAGAGGCTCAGGATGGAGAGAAGGAGAAAGTGGGGAGACACTTTGAAGGTGTCTTGGATTGCAGCCTCCTAACCATGTTAAATGGGGCTTACTCCCATGTTTAACTCCCATGTTAAATGTTTAAATGTTTAACTCCCATGTTAAATGGGGCTTACTTCATGTATTAAATGGGGTTTACTCCATGTATTAAATGGGGCTTACTCCCAGGAAAGTGTTTTTAGGACTGCAGCCTAAGTAGACTTCATAGGGTTATGCACATTGAATGCATGTTTTGAATTCAGTTCCAGTGTTTTGTCATCATTTTTGCATCCAGTTAATATTTTTATATGATTATTTGGGTTGTGGAACCAATCGTCTGAGTTTTCATTATTTCATATGGAAAAATCTGCTTCACGTAAAGAACGTTTCATGTAACAAACATGCCTCTGGAACAAATTAAATTTGTTACGTGAGGTAACACTGTACAGGCATCCCCCACTTATTGGAGGAGTTAGGGATCAGTTCACCACCCAGAAGTGAAAACTGTTGAAAAGTGGAACCCAATCTTTTTTAGTTTATAAACTAGCAAAAAGCGTACCCGCGTTGCGGGAGTAACTTCCCCATACAACATCCCCCATGGCGCATCAACAACCCAGGCGCAACCTACCCCCATGTACAACATTCCCCTGTGTGCAACTTCCCCCATGTGCATCATCCCCCATGCGCAACTTTCCCCATGCGCATCATCTCCCCACGTGCAACTTTCCCCCGTGTGCAACTTCTCCCCATGTACAACTTCCTCCCTGTGCGCAACTTCCCCCGTGCGCAACTTCCCTCCATGCGCAACTTTCCTCCATGTGCATCGTCCCCCATGCACATCGTCCCCCATGCGCATCGTCCCCCATGCGCAACTTTCCTACATGCGCAACTTTCCTACATGCGCAACTTCCCCCCATGCGCAACTTCCCCCCATGCGCAACTTCCCCATGTGCAAATTCCCCACATGCGCAACTTCCCCCATGCACAACTTCCCCCATGCACATCATCCCCCATGCGCATCATCCCCCATGCACAACTTCCCCCATGTGCAACTTCCTCCATGCGCATCAACCCCCATGCATCATGTCCCCATGTGCAACTTCCCCCATGTGCAACTTCCTCCATGCGCATCATCCCCCAGGCGCATCATCCCCCATATGCAACTTCCCCTCGTGTGCAACTTTCCCCCATGCGCATCATCCACCGATGTGCAACTTTTCCCCATGCGCAACTTTTCCCCATGCACAACTTTCTTCATGCGCAACTTCCCCCCATGTGCAACTTTCCCCATGTGCATCAACCCCCATGCACAATTTTCCCCCGTGCACAACTTCCCCATGCGCATCATCCCCCCATGCGCAACTTCCACCCATGCGCAACTTCCCCCATGAGGAACGTCTCCCATGCGCAACTCCCACGCGCAACTGGGCGGACCATGTGCAGCATCCTTGCCAGTGCTACCTCTTCCTCCAAACAACATCCCCCCCCCACTGCACCAGGCAGCGAGCACCAGATTAGCTGGATGTTGGTCAGTCTCCCATGTTAAGTATAGGACAGAAACACGTTGCCCCCTTTTCAGCCCCTGAAGGGTTAAGTTTCTCCAGATGCTTCTTGGTGGGAGTTCAGGTGACAGAAGGAACTCCCAGAATTCCATGCTTCAGGCCCAGCAGTTGGGGCGGAATGTTGATGAGTCAGCAATTCTCAATGCAAAGTATAGGGAGGAAAACGCGTTGCGCCCCTTTTCACCCCCTTCTGTTTGGAATTTCCAAAAACCAGTTCTTAGTGCACCCCTCAGTCACGGAAGGAACACCCACCCCAAATTTCACGCTTATAGGCCCAGCGGTTTTGGCAGGGCGGTGATCAGTCAGTCAGTCAGTCAGTCAGTCAGTGACTTTTCTCTTTTATATATATAGAAGATCAGGGGTGTCCAACATGAGGCCCGGGGGCCGCGTGCGGCCCAGGACAAGGGTGGATGCAGCCCTCCTGCAAAGCTGGCCACCTCCATTGGAAAAACTGGCTTTGTGGCAGCAGCCATTTTCAAATTTTGCGTGCTTCTCTGCGCACTGCCCTGGGTGGCCACCACAAAGCTGGTCTGGGCTGCCTGGCTCCTCCCTCTATATGCCTCCTGGCACTCAGAGTGCTTCATGCCCCTGCAGACCTTGCAGCGCTTGCCCACGCACATCCCCCAAAAGCAGCCTCAGCCTCTATCCCAGCTGCTGCCTGCTGCCCTTCAGACCTACTCAGAAGTAAGCCCCATTAAAGTCAATGAGGCTTATTCCCAAATTGCTGTCTGGGAGCCCAGTGATGCATAGGATGGGCTGTGATACTCTCCAAGCTTAGCCGTGAAGATATGCTGCTACCCTAACCATGTTTACTCAGAAGTAAAGGCCATTGTACCCAGTGGGTCTTACTCCCAGGTAAGTGTGTTCAGGATTGCACCATATCTCCAAGATTAAGCTTGGAGAGGATCACAGCCCCTCCTATGCATCATGCTTCCTCAGAATCATAGAATCATAGAATCCTAGAGTTGGAAGGGACCTAGTAGGTCATCTAGCCCAACCCCCTGCCTGCAGCAGGAAATCCCCCTAGAGCATCTCCAACAGGTGCTCATCCAGCCTCTGCTTGAAGACCCCCAGTGAGGGAGAGTCCACCACCTCCCTTGGCAATCTCTTCCACTGCCGAACCGCCCTCACCGTCAGGAATTTTTTCCGGATTTCCAGCCGGAATCTCCTCTCTTGCAGTTTGTACCCATTGGTTCTAGTTCTGCTTTCAGAGGCAGCTATGAACAAATTGGCCCCTTCCTCCCTATGACAGCCCTTCTGAATATCTGAAGAGGGCAATCATGTCTCCCCTCAGCCTCCTCTTCTCCAGGCTGAACATCCCAAGTTCCCCCAACCTTTCCTCCTAGGGCTTCCCTTCCATCCCACTGATCATTCTTGTCGCTCTCCTCTGGACTTGCTCCAGTTTGGCTGCATCTTTCTTCAAGTGAGGTGCCCAGAACTGAACACAGGACTCAAGGTGAGGTCTCACCAATGCAGAGTAAAGAGGAACTAGAACTTCTCATGACTTGGAAGCTCCAGTCCTCTTAATGCAGCCTAAAATGGCATTTGCCTTCTTTGAAGACTCATGGGCTGCAATCCAGAGCAAATTCAGCCTGCTCTGACCTAACTGCACTCTCCTAACTATTCTGTATCCAGAGCAGAAAGTTATGCTGAATCCAGAGAGTCAGGAAGCCTGGGCTGCCCTAACTGCTCTAGAGCATGCTAAGTAATTGACACAAGGAGAAGACTTACTCCTGAGGAGACACCCCTCAGATCACACAGAACAAGGAACAGTTGTGGTGCCTACAGTGGTGACATGACTCTGCACATCACCTGGTGCGGAAGTCTGTGTGTCATCCCTGGGATGTGCGCCCCCCCCCCACCTGGACTGCACAGTCACCAAAGTTGGCGCCTGCGCAGTTGTTTCTGAAGCCAACTGGTTTCAGAAAGAATACTGCGCAGGCACCATCTCTGGCACCTGCACAGTACTTTTCTGAAGCCTTTTGGCTTCAGGGGAGACTGTGCAGGTGTCAGAGTTGGTGCCTGTGCAGTACACTTTCTGAAGCCATTCGGCTGCCGCTCCGCCTCCTGAGTGAGGCCAAATGGCTATGCAGAGGCGCGGACTTTCTCTGCTCTAAGGAAGTCTCCTCTGAAGCTGTTGGGCATGCTCAGTGTGTTTCTGCGCAGTGCATCTCAGACGGCCGTTCAGGCCAGCTCCTCAGACAAGTGGCAGCTTCTGGCTGATTCTCCGCCTTGGAGCAGGCCTGAATGGGGGTGCTGATGCCCGGGGCCTGCCAAAGGACAGTCAAACTCCTCCGGCACATCACCCCATATGGAGCGCATCCCCAATGCAGCCCACACCAGCCGCACCAGTCTGGTGACGCCACTGGGTGCCTGCCTTATAAGGAGTCCCTGATGAGATGCCAGTACATTCTACAGTGGATACAAGGGGCTTCTTGGAGTGGCCTGCTGTATCCTGAGGTTTGTGGGCAGCCGTAGTTTGTTCCATATCCTGAGGTTGAGAGGAAGGGGTTGCAGCTAGGCTGGCCAAGAACTCAGATTTTTGGTCAGCACTGCCATTCTTACTCGGGCCTTATCATGGACCCCTATGGGTCTACTCATTACTATACCTGCTCCTGAGGTGGTATAACTCTGAGGGCTGGAAGAGGGCATTTCTGCCTTGGAAACAGGCTTTGGATACAGAGTAACTGCTCTGCCCTAGGCAGTGCTAAACATGCCCTCAACTTGCCTCTTCTGAGCTGCTTAGGCTGCCCCAGTTAGGGCAGAGCAGGTCCACCTCTCTTAGGGCACCCTATCTTGCCTTGCTCTGCCCTAAGCCTCCTTCAGAGTAACTGGGCTGGAGCATCTTGCAGTTGCTCCAACCTAGTGTTAGATAGGGCAACCTAAGGGCTCTTATGTGGACAGATTAGTTGCTCTGGATTGGGCTGATGTTCAGCTTGTGATCCACGGCGACTCCAAGATCCCGCTCACATGTTGTGCTGCCAAGCCAAGTATCCCCCATTTTATACCTGTGTTTTTGGTTTTTATTTCCTAAGTGTAGAACTTGCACTTCTCCCTGTTGAAGTTCATTCTGTTTGTTACAGCCCAGGATTCCAGTTTATCCAGATCCTCCTGGAGGTTTCTCCTATCTTCTGATGTGTTTGCTACTCCTCCCAGTTTGGTGTCATCTGCAAATTTGATCAGGCTCCCCCATATCCCTTCCTCCACGTCATTGATGAAAATGTTAAAGAGAACCAGTCCCAAAACAGAGCCCTGGGGTACCCCACTTGAAACCGATCTCCAGGTTGATGCAGACCCATTTACTAAAACCCTTTGAGTGCGGCCATCGTGCCAGTTGCAGATCCACCTAACGATTGCCCCGTCTAGCCCATATTTTTCCAACTTCCTAATTAAAATGTCATGTGGGACTTTGTCAAATGCTTTGCTGAAGTCAAGATAAATGACATCCACAGCATTGCCATGTCCAGGAAGCTCGTAACCCGATCAACAAAGGAGATCAGATTTGTCTGGCAAGATTTATTCTTGGTCAATCCATGCTGGGTTGTTTTGATCACCGAGTACTTGTCTAGATGTGCCCAAATTGTGTGTTTTATGATTTGCTCTAATATCTTGCCCAGGATTGAAGTCAAACTGACTGGTCTATAATTTCCCGGGTCTTCTTTTTTCCCCTTCTTAAAAATTGGGACTACCTTTGCCCTCTTCCAGTCCAGGCTCTTCTCCACTCCTCAAGGATTTCTCAAAGATGATCGACAGAGGCTCTGCAAGGACATCTGCCAGTTCCTTCAGAACTCCAGGATGCAGCTCATCCGGTCCAAATGACTTGAATTCATTGAGGCCAGTTAAGTGGTTTCGAACCAGTTCTCTGTCAATCTTAATCTGCTGTTCTGCACCATCCATGTTTCCATTACCTCTTAGGGGATGTAAACACATCCCCGAATCAGTCAATGATCCCGCACCCCCATTTGCACAGCCCTCCTTCTGTGAATAGACGGATGCAAAGTAGGAGTTGAGCAGCTCCGCCTTCTGCTGGTTTCCAGACACCTGTTGTCCATCCTTGTCCAGGAGCAGCCCCAGCCCCTCGTCTCTCCTCCTGTTCCTTTGGGCATATCTCAAGAAGCCCTTCTTGTTATCTTTGACTCCCCTGGCCAGCCTCAGCTCGTACTGAGCTTTAGCATCCCTGACCCCCTCCCTACAGGACCGGGCTGTCTGCCTGTACTCCTCTCTGGTGATCTTTCCAGTCTTCCACTCCCTATACTTCTCTTTCTTTAACTTCAGCTGATCCCCAAGTTGCCTGTGGAGCCAACCTGGTTTTTTCAGCATTTTCCCCCCTTTCTTTTTTATTGGAATTGTTTCTGACTGTGCTTGTAGAAGCTGCCTCTTAAGGAGCTCCCACCCATCTTGGGCCCCTTTCCCCATTAGATCATCAACCCATGGGATCCCACCTATGACTCCTCTAAGCCTGCTGAAATCAGCTTTCCTGAAATCCAATGTATAAGTTTCACTCTGCACTCTTTTTATTTCCCACATTATTCTGAATTCCAGCAGCTCATGATCGCTTTCCCCTAAAGTTCCCACTATGTTGACCTGATCAACCAGTTCTTCACGATTTGTTAAGATCAGGTCAAGGATGGCCCCTCCCCTTGTCGTTTCCTCCACCTTCTGGACCATGAAGTTATCTTCCAGGCCCATCAGGAATCTACTGGAGCTCCCATGTTTGGCTGAGTTTGTCTCCCAGCAAATGTCTGGGTAGTTAAAGTCCCCCATTACTACTACCTCATATTTCCTTGCAATGCCTGCCAGTTGCTCCAAGAAGACATTTGGAGCAATGCCTGCCAGTTGCTCCTTCTCCTTGGCCTGGCGGTCTATAGTAGACGCCCACCACAATGTTTTGTTTCTTATTTTCTCCCCTTACTTTTACCCAAACACACTCCACAGAGATATCCGGACCACTCTCCTGGATTTCAGAGCAAGTATATATGGTCTTACCCATATTACTTCTTACCCGGTGTAAGTATTACTTCTTACCTGGTGTAAGTATTATTTCTTACCCGGTGTAAGAAGTAAGCCCCACTAAAGTCAATGAGGCTTACTCCCAAGTTGCAGTCTGAGAGCCCAGTCCTATGCATGGCTACTCAGCAGAAAACCCCATGATAATCAATGAGACAGGCAGCCCAATCCAGAGCAACTAATCTGTCCACATAAGAGCCCTTGGGTTGCCCTATCTAACACTAGGTTGGAGCAACTGCAAGATGCTCCACCCCAGTTACTCTGGAAAAGGCTTAGGGCAGAGCAAGGCAAGATAGGGTGCCCTAAGAGAGGTGGACCTGCTCTGCCCTAACTGGGGCAGCCTAAGCAGCTCAGGAGAGGCAAGTTGAGGGCATGTTGAGCATTGCCTAGGGCAGAGCAGTTACTCTGTATCCAGTGCCTGTTTCCAAGGCAGAAATGCCTCTTCCAGTTCCTCAGAGATATACCACCACAGGAGCAGGTATAGTAATGAGTAGACCTGTAGGGGTCCATGATAAGACCCGAGTAAGAGTGGCAGTGTTGACCAAAAATCTGAGTTCTTGGCCATCCTAGGTGCAACCCCTGCCTCTCAACCTCAGGATATGGAACAAATTACGGCTGCCCACAAACCTCAGGATACAACAGGTCACTTCAAGGTCACCCTTGTATTCACTGTAGAATGTACTGGCCTCTCATCAGGGACTCCTTAGAAGGCAGGCACCCAGTGGCGTCACCAGACTGGTGCAGCTGGTGTGGGCTGCATTGGGGATGCGCTCCGTATGGGGTGATGTGCCGGAGGAGTTTGACTGTCCTTTGGCAGGCCCCGGGCGTCAGCACCCCCATTCAGGCCTGCTCCAAGGCGGAGAATCAGCCAGAAGCTGCCACTTGTCTGAGGAGCTGGCCTGAACGGCCATTGAGGTGCACTGTGCAGAAACACACTGAGCATGCCGAACAGCTTCAGAGGAGACTTCCTTAGAGCAGAGAAAGTCCGCGCCTCTGCACAGCCATTCGGCCTCACTCAGGAGGCGGAGCGGCAGCCGAATGGCTTCAGAAAGAGTACTGCACAGGCACCAACGCTGACGCCTGCACAGTCTCCCCCAAAGCCAAAAGGCTTCAGAAAAGTACTGTGCAGGTGTCAGAGATGGTGCCTGCGCAGTACTCTTTCTGAAGCCAGTTGGCTTCAGAAACAACTGCGCAGGCGCAAACTTTGGTGACTGCGCAGTCCAGGTAGGGGGGGCGCGCATCCCAGGGATGACGCACAGACTTCCGCACCAGGTGATGTGCAGAGTCATGTCACCACTGTAGGCACCTCAGCTGTTCCTTGTTCAGTGTGATCTGAGGGGTGTCTCCTCAGGAGCAAGTCTTCCCCTTGTGTCAATTACTTAGCATGCTCTGGAGCAGTTAGGGCAGCCCAGGCTTCCTGACTCTCTGGATTCAGCATAACTTTCTGCTCTGGATACAGAATAGTTAGGAGAGTGCAGTTAGGTTAGAGCAGGCTGAATTTGCTCTGGATTGTGGCCTTACTCCACGGTTTATCTTGGAGAGGATTGCTGCCCATCCTATGCATCATGCCTACTCAGAAGTAAGCCCCATTAAAATCAAGAAGACTTACTCCAAGGTTTAAAAATGTAGGACAAAATATAGGACATCCTACATTTTGTCCTACATTTTAAAAAAGTTGTTAATGTTTATGTGCGGCCCAAACCAACTCGTCTTCTTCCAGTGTGGCCCAGGGAAGCTTAAAGGTTGGACACCCCTGGATTAGACCAACATGGGGGAGGGAAAATTTGGCATAGAGAGGATGAAAGAGGTTGAAATGTATTGAATGAATGACTACAAGGTATAATTGAAAGGTGTTGAAAGAGTGGATCATCAGAAAACAAACCATCAGAAAGCGAGGGATACCTCTAGTTATTATTAAATTTAAAAATATTATATAGAGAGTGGTACCTTTGTTTACAAACATAATTTGTTCCAGAAGCATGCTTGTAATCTAAAACACTTGTATATAAAAGCGAATTTTCCCATGAGAAATAATGGATTCCCTGGAGCTAAGTCTCAATCTGCAGGTGAAATAAAACCAAAAGCTGTCTATGGGTGCAATCCAGAGCAACTATGGGGAGTCCTTGCTCTGGTGTAAGAACAACTGACTCTGGATTGCATATGAATTTCCCATAGGTTTTCACAGTAACTATGGGTGCACATAATGTCTCTTACGTGCTCCCGTAGTTACTCTGGATTGTAGGGTTTGAGATTTTCACAGTGTCCAAGATTCACCACTGCCACATCAGGAAAACCATATATCTTCGTTTTCTGAGACATGTCCTCTTTTTTCAACTCGCATCCTGGAAAATAAATCTTCATTGTTCTCCTTTTCTTTGTGAGTAGGCAGCACGTAATCTTAGTGAAATTAATACTCGTAAATTATATATAATAAAATATTTTCATTTTTTATAAAATATTTTCAGTTTTTAAATTTAATAATCAGTAATATAGTGTTTAAATTAACCACATGAAAGCAATACATATGAATGTTTTAAGCTTTTTTTGTCACGACCTACTTTTTTTGGGTGTTCTACATTCGGGGGTCCTTCTCTTTTCTGGTTATGGCATTTTTTTATTTTTTGGCCATAACATTTTATAGGAAGGAGATATTTCAAAGCTGATTTTTGCATTGGATTCTGCTCTTCAATATGAATGCAATGATATATGACATGATGGGGTACTGCATACCATTGCATTGTAACCAAATCTTCGATTCCTGATAGCAATTAGGTGCTTTAGCTATGCCACTAGGAGAGCAAATGGGCGGTGAACTGCTGAGGAGGAGGAAGCAGGTTTCCCCCAATTTTATGAAAATACCTGGTGGACGACATCACTTCTGGGACATCATCTTGAGCTTTGCACTGGGCTACATGATCATTATTTATGCCACTCCATTTGGGGATGACCTGCTACCATGCTGGGCTATGAGACCAGGCTGGAGGGGGGATCGTACCGAACAGCAAACCCCTCCTGGGAGAACCAACTCCAAAGGCACCACTTAGAATCCCCCAAGTAGCATCTGCAGAGCAAAAGGTTTTAAGATGCCACTGACCCTCTATGAGATGATAGACCTCATAGAGGTCTACAAGTTCAAGAGAGGAGACCCAAAATGGTGAGCGTGTTGATATGTGAAGGCACCGTGGCATGAAGAGGGTTTTTCATATTTTAAGGTGTCAGGCTGCCATACCAATTTGTTTTTACTGGCAACCAGCTTTTGTGGACAACCATAATGTAATTCTCACCAGGCTTTGACAGCTTCACCTGCAGAAGTCTGCAGACCAGATATACGTTTCTCAAGGACATTGACATACCTGTTATAGACGATGATACACAAGAAGTCCAAGGTTGTCCAAGATAAGAATGAGAGAAAATAAAAGTTGGTAGACTTTTATGGATGAGAGAAAATACATTTTATTAAATGAGAGACTTTTATTAAATGAAAGAAAATAAAAGTTGAAATTTGCTTCACGTTCACGCAAGACCCTCTTCTTCCAATTAGAAAAATTAGAGGTAATGTCTGATTCTTCAGTTAGATGGCAATTACAGTAGATGGAACGTCATCTCAGTCCTGCACATGTCTGCACCGTCCTACACAGTCCTACACATGTCCTACAGTTCAATATGACTTAGGGCGCAATCCAGAGTAACTACGGGGAGTCCTTGCTCCGGTGTAAGAACAATTTGCTCTGGATTGCAATATGAATTTCCCATAGGTTTTCACTAGGTGATGCAGTAACTACGGGTACACGTAATGTCTCTTACGTGCTCCCATAGTTACTCTGGATTGTAGGGTTAGAGCACAATCCTAACCATGTCTACTCAAAAATAAGCCCCATTGTGTTCAATGGGTCTTACTCTCAGGAAAGTTTCTTTCCAAGGCTGAGATTTGGAATCTCACTTTCCTGAGATTAATTACCATCAAGGATATTGGGACTTATGGTACTTCAGAGTAGATATGCTTAAAATTGTGCCCTTACTCTCCAGTATGTATAGGTTTGCACAGCCATTATAATTTTCCAAGGTTAGGCAATTTTTTAAAAAAAATTTAAATTTTGATTTTAATTTTTTTTTTAAATTAAGCAACTTGGGTAGACTCTCTTGTGATATCAAATATGGAAACAAGTTGACCAAATAAGGAGCAAACTAGCCATTTTTTGAATGAAAAATATTTATTTTTCCCTTTCTCCCCAAAGGGACTCATGGTGGTTTATAAAAAAGCAAGTACAAAAAAGTAAAAACACAGTTAAAACGATTGTATTCTGTCCTAAAATAAACTCTAAAACAAACAATTTTAAAACAATCTTAACAACTTAATTAGAAACAGGATAATCCTTAAAAAGAATGCCATTTGTTATAGTACCATCCTGCCCACCTATTGATATTGACCGTATCACTTCAGATTGAATGTGGCATGTCAGTTTGTGTCAAACTCCTTGCAAGTAGAAAGCTAGCATAATAAACATTCAGTGCAGCTAAAAATGTTTCTTTATTGTGTCAGATTTTTTTTACATGCAATTATTTTAAAAAAATTAATTTGGAAAGTCTAAAATATTCATTTCCCAATTTATTATAAGAAGTGCTGCAAACCATTTTAAGTTCTTGAGGCTATGTTCGTCGAGCGCCTCACATTGGTCTGTACACAAGCGTGAATGCCTGTTCACAGCTACAACTGTCTGGTCTCGGGTACACATTGCGCCAAGAATGACAATATCTGCATGTGTTTTGACAAACCATTTGGTACACTGTGTGGATCAACTGAATAGAACGTGTGAGTAATTGTACCCAGGCTCAAAGCAACAATAGCTGTAACAAAAAAATAAACCGAACCTGCGCACAATGTGTGAACAAGCATTTCATTCAATTTAGGGAACTTGTGGCCGAATCCACTGAAATCAGTTTGTCAACACATTCCTACATGGCCTAGTGTTGTGTCCGGGGGCAAGAGATCAGCTTTCTTATGTCAATCCCAGATGTGAGGCAGGGTCTCCCTCTGAAGCATCACTTGCAATTTGCGTCCAATTTGCGTTGCAATTTTTGTCCGATACTTTCAATTTACTTCTGCTGAGTTTCCACTTCATCTGTCCAGCTGAGCGAATGAAGCATCTACCTCCTCTGAATCAGTAGAGTTGCTTGCACCACATTTCAAAGCAATGTGCCCCCTAAAGACTTTTTCTCACACACTTTATGGACATCCCCCACAATATGGAGCATGTAGATCAGCTATGACTACAATCCAGAGTAACTACAGGAACTTTTACACCAAGGTAGTTACGGTGCCACCTATGCGAAACCTATGCGAAATGCATAGAGCAATCCAAAGTGCCTCTTACGTCTTCCCATAGTTACTGTGGATTGTAGGTTATGTCTCAAAGTTTGCACCCTACTGTACCTCTTTCCCTTGGTCCACCTACTGGAAGAACTGCCAGAAGCAACTGGTGATAATGTCATTACCAGTTTGGGAGAACAGGCACAATACAGTAAACACTGTGAAGAAGATCAGGATGGACAGAAGAGCTTTGTGAGTGTGCAAAAAGCACATGCTGGAGCTCTGCCTACCAAGCCTCCTGGCACGTCTCATTGCTACATGGTCTCAATGCTACATGGTCTAGGGGTTCTGTGAGTACCATTGGATACTATATAAAATTCCACCAGCGGTACAATAAACGCTGATGTAGATGGATGTGGTACAAGAAACATTGATGTAGATCTCAGTGGGTTCCTCATAGAGAAGAAGGTGTTTTAGCTTCAGCTTCCCCAAACTCTAAATCCTCACAGTGTTTTCACAGATCTAATGCAAACCAGCCCATGGGACGCTTTTCGTTCTTAGCATGGCTTCCATGTGGATTCTACGGTGTTGACTAAGCTGCACCCTCTGGTGGAAGCTCTTCCCACAGCTTGAGCACTTGAAGGGTTTCTCCTTGATGTGGGTCATTTGGTGTTTAGAGAGGGTTGAGCTCTGATTGAAGCACCTCCCGCAATCCGTGCATCGATACGGCTTCTCTCCGGTGTGGATCCTGTAGTGTCTACTCAGGCTGGATCTCTGGCTAAAGTTCTTACCGCACACAGGGCACGTAGTCCTGCTTGTCTCCTTGTGGGTTCTTCTGCGTGGGACTCCGGCGTCGAGGTGGTCACCACCTTGCATGGCAACAGGGTTCTGCCTCCAACTCTCTAGTTGGTGCCTCTTTCGCCTCTTTGGTCCATTGAATCTGCCAATGTTCCCTTCCAGATCTTGAGGTCTGGTTCTGTTTAAAGGCTCCAACAGCATGCCATCATTCCCAATTGTCCACACATTGTCTGTTGGAACAGAGGAAGATCAAGAACAAAAGAAATAGCAAGGGACTCTGAAGAGGAGAGGAGGGAGGATCTGGCTGCAAGGAGCTACCTGTGCAGCTGAATGTAATCAAACAATGGACAGTTTGGCTTAAGACACCTTTAAGTATCTTTTTTCCAATGGAAAACAGCCTCATCGTAGGGAGAGTATGACCATAAGAAGAATCCTATTGGTTTAGACAAAGGGTCCATAAAGGGTCTAGAAAATAATTCTCTGCACCCCGTTTCCACTTGCTTGCATCTGGCATTCAGAGACAGCCTACTTCTAAAACCAGGATGATACATATTCCCATTTTATCTTATAACCCATGATAGACTTTGATCCAGAAATCTGCCCAATCCTCTTTTAAAGGCATGCAGGCCTGACACCATCCTGTGGCAAGGAGTTCCACAGATCAGTCACACGCTCGGTAAAGAAATCTATCCGTCCAAAGCATAATTTGATACTGCAGGTCTCAATCTTATCTCCCACCCACACAAGGAACCTTCTCTGGGCTCCAAATAGTGTAGCTGTTCCTTGTAAGGAAGATGGCCCAGACCCACTAATTATTTTCTTGCACCTTTTCCTATTTCATTATGAGGTGACCAGAACTGTATAGTATAGTCCAGATGTGGCCTTATCCTCAATTTGTGCAACAGAACTATTGCTTTGTTTCACCTCCTTATTTAATTATCCTGAGCAATCATATTGGTTTTATGCATCTTTTACAACCCTACAGCATCTTTGGGGACTATTGTTACTCCGGGTCCCACATCATGCCTGTCTCTAGCTCTCAGGAGCTGGACACATATGCTGTATGCAGCACATGTGTCCTGTTTCCAACCCTGGGCCAGAGGATAATCTGAAATGGCCACAAAGCCATCCTCACCCAATTCAACGGGATCCCAATCTGTGTCCTGGTCAATGTCTCCACAAAGTGGTTCGGGGCAAAGGTCCATCAGAGCCTGCTCAGCCTCAGGAGAATCTATTGCCACCTCTTCTAGGCCTCCCGACACCTGAAATAAATGAGAGAGAGGGTGAAAGTCCAATTGCCAAGTCCTCACCTCCATAGCAGACGGATCCTAAGAAAGGTGCTGTAATACATGATAGAGCCTTGCACCACTGGCAGCTTTCAGTCCACTGATGGAGCCCCATGCTTACACCCCAGACTGCTGAACCAAGGGGCATTAAATTTCTGTACAATCCCCTCCATATAACTGTTTTCTCCTTGCACAAGTCCCAACACCCACACCACCTATCTCTGTTGCAATGGACCGGACTCAGGAGTGCCCCGCAGAAGTCTCCAGGTCTCTAAGACCCTCCTGCTGTGGATCAGTATATTAATCAGATCTGTGGGTTCCAAGCCAGCATATAAGAAGGCCCAACTATTTTTGTCCTTGTCAATCCTCAGTATCCAAAGTCTCCCACTCCCGTAGACAATTCCGTTCCTGCAACTCATATGGAGATGAGGAAGAAGAGGGCCAGACAAATCCTTAATACAGACAGTTGCCCTAGAAAGTTGCAGTTGCAGAACCTGGAAGAATCTCCTGGAAGCCAGGACATTACAAAAGGTGAAGACCGTAAAGACCACAGACTTCAGTGTTCTGAGAGAAACACTGAAAATTGCTGCTCTACAGTGCAATCCTATGCATCTACTCAGAAGTATGTCCCATTACATTCAATAGGGCTTACTTACTCCCTGGAAAGTGTGGATAGAATTTCAGCCCTTGACTCCAACTGATGAAGTACCGTGGAAGTATTTCAAGGAAAATATTCTCACCTCTTGCTCCTGCCGCAGTAAGAAATCCTCGGCCAAGGCCACTGCCTGGATGCAGGTCTCCGGACTGCGCTCCCTCACCCAGCTCTGGATCTCCAATGGCAGGACAGTCAGGAACTGTTCCAGGATCAGCAGCTCCAGGATCTGCTCCTTTGTATGCTTCTCGGGTTTCAACCATTGGTGGCAGAGGTACCAGAGGCGGCAGAAGGCCTCGCGGGGACCCTGGACATCCTGGTAGCAGAACTGCCTGAAATTCTGACGTTGCTCCTCTGGGCTGAGGGGGCCCTCAGCCAGAATATCTTCCTTATATATTTCGGCACCGTCCCCTCTTCTATCAAAGTGCCAAGGAGAGGTCTTGGACGCTCCATCTTCTGGCAAAGGTTCAATCACCACCAACTCATCATCCAGCTCCTGGTTCGCCTCTTGTAAAATGGCCCGGTTTACACCATCTCCAATGGACTCCTCCTCAATAAGTTGGCAGCTGTTTCTGGAATCTTCCGACTGCCTACCAAGGCCTGCTGTGAATTCCTTTTCCATGTTCAATTGGGATGGTAGTTCTCCAAACAGAGGGTGTGAAGACTCTGGACTTTTGTTTTCAATAACGTAAAAGGAGCTGTGAATAAAGATAAGAACATGAGAGGGGAGCCCTGCTGGATGAGGCCAAAGGGCCATCGAATCCAGCTTCCTGGATCTCAGGAGATGCCTCAGGAAGCAGCCAGATACCCTCCCTCATCATGAAGACCTCCCCAGCATTTGGCATTCTCAGGTAGCCTTATTCTCAAATCAGGAGAATGCGCATACCCATCATGGCTTGTAACCCTTGATGGACTTTTCCTCCAGAAGTTTATCCAAGCCTCTTTTGATAGCATCTAGCCCAGATGCCAACACCACTTCCCGTGGCAAGGAGTTCCACTGTCTAATCACACGCTGGATAAAGAAATATTTTTAGTCTGTCCTAACTCTCCAAACACTCAGTTTTGGCACGTTTCCACTGGTTCTGTATGGAAATTGTGTGAAAGGGAAAATAGCAGACCTCAATCCACTCTATCCAAACCCTGAATAATTTTGTATGTCTCAATCGTGTCGTCCCCCCTCAGGCTGCTTTTTTCTAGACTGAAGAACAATTTCCTTGCAAGGGAGGTATCCCAGCTCAGAAATACCCAAGCAAAAGCTAGTGACAGCATCATGTCAGTTCCAGTTTCCCCATTTTGAAATGGAGGTAGCAGTATCTTCTTTATTAGGATGTGACAAACAACTTTGTGAACTTCTTGTGAAAAGCAGCACATAAATACTGTTGTTAACAACAACAACAATAATATCGTCCAGTTTGGGAAAGAAAAAAATCCATGCCTTGCTAATTGCTTTTTTATTTCCGGGAGGGCTCCTATCGCCGTGAACGGTGCACAGAAAATCATTATCAATATTTATATACCGCTTTTCAACAAAAAAGAGTTTACAGAGCACAAGCAATGGTTCCATGTCCCTAAAGGACTCACAGTTTTCCAAAGCTGCAGAAGAGACACCAACCAGCAGCAACCACTGGAAAAGACATCAAATGCACAAGAGGACAGCAAATACACTCAAGTAAGCAAGGGGGAGAAGACTGGACACAGCCAGGCATAAATAAGCTCAAAGACCTGGGGGGTCTGAAAAGGGGAGGTCAGAAAAGGTGGGTGCTATAGATGGAGGGAGGTCAGAAAAGATGGGTGCTGGACATAGGACGATCAGAAGCAGGTGGTTATAGATATAGGAAGATCAGGAGGATCCTATATATAGGAGGATCAGAAGAAGGTGGGTGCTACAGATGGGAGGATCAGAAGGTGGTGAGTGCTAGAGATGGGGGTCAGAAGAAGGTGGATGCTAGAAATGGGGGGTTAAAAAAAGGTGAGTCCTAGAAATGGGGGGTTAGAAGAAGGTGGGTGCTGGAGATGGTGTTCAGAAGAAGGTGGGTGCCGGAGATGGGGGTCAGAAGAAGGTGAGTGCTAGAGATGGGGGGGTCAGAAGAAGGTGGGTGCTGGAGATGGGGGGTCAGAAGAAGGTGGGTGCTAGATATGGGGGGTCAGAAGAAGGTTGGCGCTAGAGATGGGGGTCAGAAGAAGGTGGGTGCTGGAGATGGGGGGTCAGAAGAAGGTGGGTGCTAGAGATGGGGGATCAGAAGAAGGTGGGTGATGGAGATGGGGGGGTCAGAAGAAGGTGGGTGCTAGAGATGGGGGGTCAGAAGAAGGTTGGCGCTAGAGATGGGGGTCAGAAGAAGGTGGGTGCTGGAGATGGGGGGTCAGAAGAAGGTGGGTGCTAGAGATGGGGGATCAGAAGAAGGTGGGTGATGGAGATGGGGGGTCAGAAGAATGTGGGTGCTGGAGATGTGGGGGTCAGAAGAAGGTGGGTGCTGGAGAAGGGGGGTCAGAAGAAGGTGGGTGCTAGAGATGGGGGTCAGAAGAAGGTGGGTGCTAGAGATGGGGGTCAGAAGAAGGTTGGTGGTAGAGATAGGGGGTCAGAAGAAGGTGGGTGATGGAGATGGGGGGGTCAGAAGAACATGGGTGCTGGAGATGTGGGGGTCAGAAGAAGGTTGGCGCTAGAGATGGGGGTCAGAAGAAGGTGGGTGCTGGAGATGGGGGGTCAGAAGAAGGTGGGTGCTAGAGATAGGGGGTCAGAAGAAGGTGGGTGATGGAGATGGGGGGGTCAGAAGAACGTGGGTGCTGGAGATGTGGGGGTCAGAAGAAGGTTGGCGCTAGAGATGGGGGTCAGAAGAAGGTGGGTGCTGGAGATGGGGGTCAGAAGAAGGTGGGTGCTGGAGATGGGGGGTCAGAAGAAGGTGGGTGCTAGAGATGGGGGGTCAGAAGAAGGTGGGTGCTAGAGATGGGGGGTCAGAAGAAGGTTGGCGCTAGAGATGGGGGTCAGAAGAACGTGGGTGCTGGAGATGTGGGGGTCAGAAGAAGGTGGATGCCGGAGATGGGGGGTCAGAAGAAGGTGGGTGCTAGAGATGGGGGGTCAGAAGAAGGTGGGTGATGGAGATGGGGGGGTCAGAAGAACGTGGGTGCTGGAGATGTGGGGGTCAGAAGAACGTGGGTGCTGGAGAAGGGGGGTCAGAAGAAGGTGGGTGCTAGAGATGGGAGTCAGAAGAAGGTGTGTGCTAGAGATGGGGGGTCAGCCAAAAGTGGGGCTAGAGATGGAGGTCAGAAGAAGGTAGGGGCTAGGGGTGCCAAGGGATGGATCACTCCTGTTGCTTTACACAGAAAACAAACCTACTGGGCCAAAGACAAGAGTAGGGATGGTGATGGGTGGGATTTTCCAATTTCTGGAACTGGGTTGAGAACCAGCCAACACTGCAGGGCAGGTGGGTGCATCAGGGCTGGGAGACAAAGGCCACGTGGGGGGTTTGGGGGCAGAGGGGGCTGACCCCAGGAGAGTGCAGCCAGCTTCCCTTCCCAGCTGCTGGGGCCATGTGATGTGAATGCCCTGTGCACAGCAGCAGACCCAGATTCAACAAAGAAGGAAAGCAAACTCAGCTCTCTCCACCACCCCCATCTGCACAGACCCCTTTGTATAGGGGCTGTGTGGCTGGACACAGCTGCTGCTGCCTGCAGCCTGGATAACAGAGGAATGCACTGCCATTCTTTCTTCCATGCACCCATGCATGCACCCTTGCATCCATTCTCTTCCCAAGCATCATGTCCCCCCTCCACCACACACACCCCCTTCACTTACTGCTCCCCCACAAGCTGGATCCTCCACCAATTCAGCTTCCCCACTAAGAAATTCAAAAGAGCAGGCAGAGGAGGGGCTTCTGGTGTGTCTGTGTGGGGACTTCCCTGAGCCCCCCCTTTCAAATTCCCAGCAGGTCAGCCTGCTGCCTTTAACCCTTAGATGCCCTTCAGGAAGCTCTACTTGCTTGGAAGGATGTGGGGTCTGCTCTTTGTCTGCCCTAGATGTGCAATTCTGCTCAGTAGCATAGCTAGAGGGGGTGCAAAGCACTCAGTTTGGCACAGAACCTCCCCACAGCACTGATCCTGCTGTAGAAAATAGAAAGTGGACCAAAGCAGAGTGTATTTTTTTAAGAAACATTTGCAATCAAGGCTGAAAACCTAACCACATTTTCCTAGGAGTAAGCACTATTGAACACAATGGGACTGATTTCTGAGTAGACATGCTTAGGATTGCACTGCAAATCTTCCGACCCCTGAAATCACAGTTTTGTTTCTTTTTTATGATGCTTTTCTCATGTGCTTGGGGTAGCTGATGCGAAATCACCGAAGGATCAATTTAAAATTTATTTAAATTTTATTTAAATTTTAAAAGGCGTTTAAAATTTGTGTGTTCATTTGTTTATTCATATGCCACCTTTCTTCCAAAAGTAAAGATACCCAAGGCGGCTAAAATAAAAAACAAAAGAATCAGAAAACAAAAACAACGCATCGATTGTGGACTGTCTGAAGAATACCTGGGGAAAAAATGCAAAGTTCTTATTTGTGATGTAAAAAAAAATACACAGAGATAACCAAATTTTTCTCTGACCGGGACTTTTCAGCAATATTCCTGAGACATTTCCCAATAGAAAAGATTTATTCTTCTGCCTTCCAACGGGATGCAAAGCAGCAGGCCTCCGTCAGTCTTGGAAGACTATGGTATCGTGCTTGGTGCTGCATACGCTGCATGCGAAGCACAAAAGCCTGGGTTGGATTGTTATGGAGGATAGGCTGTTACCCAAGCAGCAAATCCCCCCTCTCCACGCCACTGATTTAGTCCAATGGAAAGGCAGAGCCCATACGATTGGATCCAGGTGGCGTCACAGAGCTGGGCTAAGGACAGGAGGTCACCCTGACTTGTGGGGCCGACCCGGGTCTCGAACCCTGGCCTGCTGGTTAACAGGCACAGCGCCTTAACCACTTGCGCCACCCACTTGGATTCTCTGGGAATCAATGTTGCTCTTCATTGACTGACTCCTGGAAGCAATGCTGGAGATCTTAAAATGGGCATCAGGAATTATAAAAGGAACATGAAAGCCTTGCTGGATCAGAACCTAAAACTTCAATTGATCCAAGATCCAAAAATTCCAAGATCCACAAAACGTCCTGTATTTCACAGAGGCCCTTCTGTTACCCAGTGGGTAATTACATCTGTGGAACTCCTTGCTGCAGGGTGTGGTGATGGCATCTAGCTTAGATACCTTTAACAAACTGGACAAATTTCTGGAGGAAAAGTCCAGCACGGGTTAGAAGCCATGAAGGGAGAGTGCAATCTCCTGATTTTAGATGTAGGATACTTCTGAATGCCAGATGCAGGGGAGACACCAGGATATTTGGGCATCAGGTGGGCCTCTGTGAAATCCAGGAAGCGGGACTAGATGGGCCTTTGACCTGATCTAGTGAGGCTCTTCTTAAGTTGTACCAGAACCAGGGAGCAGCCACTAAATTTGAGTGGCAGGAGAATCAAAAGGTAAAATTGCTTCCCTTAGTCCATAATTAATCTGTGGAACTCCTTGCCACAGGATGTTATGATGGCACCCGAATATATATGTCTTTACCAGGAGATTGGGCAGGTTATGACTATAGTATATGAAGCCTCCAGATGTCTTCCCTGACAAGACCTTCCCTGACCTTTTTAATGCTTGTATTCCTTTTTTGACATGTTAAGGATGAAATTTGGTATAGGAACCACTTTGGTAATTATGGCGTTTAAACAAACGGTAAGCAAAAACACATAAATCTGGTCACCTCGGACAGCAGTGTGGCTGGGACAACCAGTGGCGTTCACAAAGTGGGGTCAAAGCCTCAATGCACCATGTAAGCAGCCCCTCATTTTTGCCTCTAAATCTGGGCAGTGTGGGGAACACCAAAGAGACATTTCTGTATGGCTTCCACCTCTAAAGGCGAGGGGGGGAGCACTTACATGGCAATTTTAGGTGCATGCAAAATTAAGTTTTACAGGGAGCCTCACCACAGTGTTCAAGGAGTCTCCTTCAAATATACAGTGGTACCTTGAATAAAGAGCGTCTTGAATAAAGAGCGTTTTGTATAAAGAGCAAAATTTTCTCAGAAATTTTGACTTGCTTAAAGAGCACTGTCTTGAATAAAGAGCACTTCTGAGGAAGTTTGGAACAGTCATCCATGGCAAGGGAACTCACAGGCGGGATGAGGGGACTAGCTTGAGCTACAGTGGGGCCTGGGCAAAGTTTGGAATAGGCTTCCATTGCCAGGGAACTCATGGGACGTCCGGGGGGAGCAGCCGGAGTCAGGTCTGTATGTGGGATCTGTGTGTGGCAGCGTGGAAAGTGCCTGATCAATGTTCTCGTGCTGCTCCCCGTCAGCATCTTGGGAATGTTAAAGTTGCACAAAAAGACAATAGATTCCACTGAGCCAATGGAGAGCAGTGACTCCATTAGTGATTGTGAAAGATCACAATCCTAAACAGTGTCTACTCAGACGTAAGCCCTGTTGTGTCCAGTTGAAAATCAGTCTTTCCTGGTCTTACTCCCAGGAAAATGTCTTTAGTATTGCAGCCAAAGTCATCCGCTCATCTGTAACCCTCACACCAGCCATGAAGGTTTTCAAAGGTACAGTACAGTTCAGTACTGTACAGTATTTTCTTTATTGCAGTGTTGTGTGTTAATGTATATTACAGTGCTTTGTACAGTGTTATATTGCAGTGTTTTGTAATCATTTTTATAAACAGTTAATATTTTTATATGAATATTTGTTGGGTTGTGGAACCAATTGTCTGAGTTTCCATTATTTCCTATGGAAAAATCTGCTTCACTTAAAGAGCGTTTCACTTAAAGAGCATGCATCCGGTATGAATTAAGCTCTTTAAGTGAGGGGCCACTGTACTTCCATTTTTCCTCTACTCCATTTTTCCTGGATTTGTTCCAGGCCAAAGAAAAAGCCATTCAGACCGCTATTTTCTGGACCTCAAAGGGTATATAAGTGTTTCTGAGTGAAATCCAAACTTGTTACAATCCTGAAATGCATTGTTTAGATTTTACCTCAATTTTTAATTTCTAATTTTTTAATCATTAATTTTAAAATATTAATGTAAGATGTTCTGGACTCGGTAAATAAAAATAAAACAATCCTGTAGTCGCCTGGAATGGCTCTAAAACGGAGGGGCTGCTTGCACATTGTGGTGAACCCCTCTTGCTACACTAGTGTGTTGTGTGGTGACACAAATGCACACTTAAAGGCCCTATACAGCCTTTAAGGGGCTGCTGTGAGGGGATTGAAGTAACTTTATTAACTTATATTTTGTAATAGGTTACAAAAGTGTCAGCAGATAAGGCCTTCTTCATGTTTCTTTTATAGCCACACCAGTTCCAACTCTTTTTTCCTTTAATGGGCATGTTTACCTCATACTTCAGTTTACCTCAGGATGGTTTCAACTGGTTCTAAATGGTTCTGGCCGCTAACCTTACATTACTGTGGTATCTCGGTTCACGAACTTAATTCGTTCCACGACTCTGGTTGCAAACCAAATTGGTAGCGAACCGAATCAATTTTCCCCATAGGGTTCAAAGTAAATTTGCTTAATCCGTTCTGAACCATTTTTGTGGGGTTTTTTAAAGCACAAAAATATAAAAGAAAGTACAGTACAGTATGAAGAGAGTGAACACTAACAACAAATGAATGAATGAATGAATGAATGAATGAATGAATGAATGAATGAATGAATGAATGAATGAATGAATGAAAGGTGCATATTTGCATTTGAAAATGAAGGGAGGGAGGGAGGGAGGGAGGGGTAGGTGTTTGGGGTGAAGGTTGTTGTTTGGAGGGAGAGTCCACCTCCATAAGGACATTGGGGAGATCTTCTCGAGACCTTCTTGGGAGCCATGCTGGACAACAAGAGCGCACAGGTCATCCAAAAGCTTCACAGCAAGTGTGCGCAGGCCTAATGGAAGCCATGACCAGTTGACCAACCAGTTCATCACCTGAGGCAGAGTTCGCAAACCGAGGCAAAATTGTGATGTACCTCCTGTTCATGAACAGAAGCGTTCATGAACCATGGTACTTCTGTATGTGGCTTTACAGAATTCAAAATGGCTGCCAAAACAAAATGGAGTTACTCTGGTTCTGGTGACAGTAATTAATCACATATAGGGTTGCCATATGTCCTGGAAAACCGAGACTGTCCTCGTTTTCGGGGATTGAATTCACATATTGGCAAGTTTAACAGGGTCCTGTCCCGGTTTTGTGGAAGAGAATTATGGCAACCCTAATCACATAATACTTACCAACGCTACTGTTATGTTGTGGGTTCAAGTGTAATGAAGACTTAGATAAAAGGTTCCAGTTAGCTTTATTTCTCACTCAAAATACACATGATAAAGTGACTCACACCCTAATAACACCTCAATATATACACTCCACTCCTATCTAAATACACTATCAATATATACACTCTACTCCTATCTCACATGATTGGACAGCCAAACAACAGACAATGAGTTACATTTCCCACAGATTCACTCATATATAACACTCATATATAACAGCTACCTCCAGATGCTTGGCAATGATGCCACATGTCATTAAACAACCATGTGATGTCACCACATGTCATCATGGCATTGATGCCACATCCAGGTTGCCAAGCTCTGTGCAGTGCAGAGCAACACATCATACTGTGATGCTACAATGTATGCTACAACGATACATTGTCGTTGGGGGCTTCCCACACACCGACGGTCCTACTAATAAATGGCCCTATTCCAAACTGCTGCATTAAACCCGCAGACCGTTCACGACACACCAGTGTGCCATGATTCACTGGTTGAAAATCATTGGATTACAGGGAACGCAGGTGGTGAGATCCTCCTAGACCACCCATGTGCCATGTTACATTGGTGTGCTGTGAATGGTGTACTGCAGGAGTTTTGGGAAGACCTATTTATTAGTAGGACCATTGGTGGATGAGAGACCCTGAAAAGCAGTGATAGAGAGGGCTGGCAGCAAGTGAGAGGGCAATCTGGATAGATGGCAGCATCAGTTGTGCAAGACCAATGCCAGTATCACAGAGATCTCTGCTGCCAGGAGACAAACGTCTGGGTCTTTAGTGACTGGCAGCAAACAAGTGGCATTGGATCATGTGTGACCAAGGCCTGAATAATGGGAAATGAAAGTGATATCTTTCCGTTGAGGTAGACTGTTTCTGAACATGGAGGTTCTTTTTAGTGGTAAGTGATTCACAAATCCCTTTATTGGCCTTCCTTTCAAGTTATAGGTGCTGAATTTGGCTGATGACATCTGAATATATGCCCCAGATCAGGCTGTGACAAAAAAGCAAAGCTGCACCTAAAGGCACAAGTACAAGTCCCTGAAAGAAACACAGAAAGTCGGCTTCCTTGCTGAGCAATTGCCCTTTTGAAAAGGAGATACCAGTTTACCAGGTAAGTCTATCTTAGTGCAATCATGAGTGCAGAGCAAACCTTTTGGCATGAAAGTATGGAAGTGGGCAGAGCACAGCTTCCCAGAGAGGCATGGGAATAGTGGTGGCAAGTGCTTTAGCCATTCCTTTTTGAGAAGATGCTACAGCCCCCCCCCTTTACCTCCCTCGATTATTTGGTGTCCCCTTTCTAGGTCTGGAATGTCCTTTTGGGAACAAGGGTGATTGAAACCTCAGACAGCCACAGCAATGTAAAAATGTATCCCAATGTGTATCCCACACAGTGTGTGTGATTTCACATGTTGATGACTTTCATCCCTTTGGAGCCAGTGTTTGCAACCGTTTTGCTCCAGTGCCCAAGTGCCTGAAAAACTTAGTGCTTTGCACCCCCTTTGGCTGTGCCACTTCTGGGCACTGATGGGTTAAGCTGGAAGAGCACTACTTCCTAGAGAGGCTTAGGAAGTAGGGGGCTGTGGGTAGTCCAGATTAACAGCCGAGAGCTGGATGTATGTCATCCCCTTTTCCAGAATCTGGATCTGGACCCTTGATTCTGAGTAGACTCATTGTGTAAGCTCCTACACCTGCTTTAGCCTTCCCTGATTTGGGGATGGGGGAATTGCTCTTCCTCCTTGATCGTTTTGGCTGTGGTTTTCTGTACTTTTTCCAGGTCAGTCATGACCATTCTGAGATGAGAATGTGAGAGAGCTGAACAAAATATCCCAGATCTGTCTGCACCATATTTGGTGACCCCCAAGAATTATGGCTTTTTGGCCCCATGGCATATTTGCACTTAACGAGAACCTCAACTCCTGCTTTATTGTCCCGACTGTCAGGCAGGGTGAACCCCAACACTGGCGCAAAAGAGTATGCACTGCCTAGGTAGCAAACAGTAGCAAGCTGAGCAAGCTGAAAACACACACTAGGCACTGTGAGATCAAGCAAACTGTATTGAGAAGGGTTGAGCAAACCCAAAGTCAGGTACTCAGTCCGAGGTCATATACATACAAGATAGTCACAGGCAGCAGCATATTTCTGGGGAGCATAGTGGCCATCCAGCCAGGGGGCTGTGAGTGGCACAAGCAGTAAAGACGCTATGCCTGTTAACCAGCAGGCCAGGGTTCGAGACCCGGGTCGGCCCCACAAGACAGGGTGAGCTCCTGTCCTTAGCCCAGCTCTGCGACGCCAGCTGGATCCAATCGTTTTGGCTCTGCTTTTCCATTGGACTATTTCAGTGGCGTAGAGGGGGGGGGTTTGCTGCTTTGGTAACAGCCTCTCCTCCATAACAATCCAACCCAGGCTTTCGTGCTTCGCATGCAACGTATGCAGCACCAAGCACGATACCATAGTCTTTCAAGACTGACCTGCTTAAGTGTCCATCCACCAATAGGCCTCCAGTTACACGGCTGGTGGTGATAACCTAATTGCTGCCTACCTGCTGCAGGACATGTAGCTTCATACACAGGGGCAGCTGGTTACTACTCCTTATCCCTTTTGGTGGCAAATAATATGGAGATCCAATTTCTAGGCCCATTGGAGCGCGACACTGACACCCCACTGGTTAGAACCATCACCATCCAACAATGAAATAAGAGAGTCAACTAACAACGTGCCTTAATTCTCAGTCAACTGAAACCTCCATTTTGCAAAGTTAGCAAGGAGGGGTTTGTGTGGCTTTCTCTTGGTGGAGGGCTCTCCATGTGGGCCACATTTAGAAGTCAGAAACCACTCAAAAAAGGGCACTATGAAAAATTCTGACATACTGTGGGGCAGCACCTATGGAATCAGACTCTCTGATCTTATGAGATTATATTAGGGAAAGTCGGATCCCACCCACTGCACATCAGAAGTGTGCCCAGAAATGAACCGACAGCCAGTATAGATGGCTCAAAGCACATAATGCACAACAAAGCAGGTCCCTAATACAGTGAGTCAAGGACTACAGTGAGTCAAGGACTTCTCCGAGGCAGCTCTGTTCAGAGGGTTAAATTGACAGAGCACTGCTTCCTAGAGAGGTATGGGAATGATGTGGGATGTGCACAGTCCTGCCTTGGCACCAAGATGTTCATTTTCTATGGTCTGCAGCCTTTGCACAACTGCTCCTTCCCCATAAGCTGGGTTTTGAATTTCTCCACCTGGATAATTTTGCTGATATCCCAGTGTGAGTTCAAAGGGGGATTGCCAGTGTGATGGGGGGTCTCGGACATAAGATTCAAAGGGAAGGGATTGAAAAGAGGCTGGGGAATGGGGGTAGGTTGGAAACTGGGGTCAATAGCTCTTTATGAGCTATTTCCTCCTTTCTGCAGATCAGAGACGGGGATGGAAGATGGGGGGAATCTCTTCTCTTTGCACTGTGCACTCTGTTATGTCCCCAATCTCCTATCTAGGATAAAAAAAGCCCCAGACACCAGGGACATAACTAAGGGGGTGCAGGACGTAGCAATTGCACAGAGCAATGAGGTTGACACCAGTGGTCAAAATTGTGAAAAACATAACCTAAGTACAAATAATACCATAATGCTAAACATCATTGGAAAGGTAATTTCATGCTGAACACAATAAAACAAAGTGCACCAAAATTTCAGTACAATTTCACTGTACGAAGTGTACCAAATGGCCTCTTTGACATACAGCTGTGGTTTCTCATGCCAGGACCCCAACAAACCAAACTATGATACTGGGGACTGCCAATCTGGTCCCCTCCTGGAATCTGATCTGCTCACCTTGTTTCCAACTACCTCTTATGTCTTCACAATAACTCTGCAGGCTCTGAAGGTTCATCTTCGGAGTGTCGGGCAAAACAGCCAGGCTGTGCAGGGTTATATTAAGAACTCAGTTTTGATAAGGCAGAGCCATTATTGGGTTGGAGTCAAACCATCTTGCTTGGGTTTCTCCCTTCTGCGTTCCCCAGACTTACCTGGTGCTGGAGAAGAAAGTGGGGGAATCACTGGAACCTCCCTTTTGCACATCCCAGTCAAGGCTCAGGGAATACCCAGACATCTTTCCTGGGCAGGGGGACAATATGTCCTGTATTTCCAGGACTTGCCCTCTTTTTTAGCCTTGTGGCCTGGAAAAAAATTCTTCACTGTCCTTCTTTTCCTTGTAAGCAGGCAGCATGTAATCTTCTTATAATTAATAATTACAATTAATATTTTTAAATTTCATGATACGTTATATATCTATATATACTATATATATATAGTGCTAATATATGTAGTAATGTAGTGCTTAAATTAAGCATATGAAAGCAATCTATATGAGTGTTTTAGCCTTTATTTGTTGTGTCCTACATATTTTGGGTGTCCCAGAGGAGGAAGTGGCAGTGACTGGGGGCTAATTTTCCCAGCACATAAAGCTTCTGGAGGCACTGATGAGGCAGGCTGGTGTGGCTAGCAGCCAAGGGAAGCTGAGTGACTTGGGAACCATAGGCTTGATCTAGCATGGCAGGGCTCTTCCTTGGTAATTAAACTGTGGAACTCCTTGCCACAGGATGGGCCACTGTGAGATATAGAAAGTTGGATGAGACGGGCCTTTGATCTGGTCCAGCAGGGCTCTATATTCTTCACAACGCACAGGTTGACAAATCCTGAGGTATTGTATACACACCTTCTTGATAAAAGTAGCACAATTAGTTTTTATTGAATCCACCCTCTGTAACGATTTAAATAACAAATTTTAATTTGTTTTAAATTGTTATTATTTGTAACTTGTATTAAATGTTAATAACAAACCCATAATTGCAGCAATGTTTTTTAAATGTTTTAAAATATATTTTATGTATTTTTATTTTTATGTGTTTTATATATTTTTAATTGTTATGCATTAACTTTGTTGTCAGCTGCCTTGAGTCCCACTTACAGGAGAAAGGTGGGACACAAATATGTAAACAAACAAATAATAAATGCTGTTGTATTTTGCATTTCTACTAAATCCCATTTCTGGTTGTCTTTTCACAGCCATTGAATTTGCTTCCCAACGATTAGTGACCAAGACAGAAAATGAAGCAGGAAGTCTCATCCTGGTGCTCTACACCTAAAAGAGCAACAGAGGAATCCAGAAGCAACCCCCAGCTAGTCCCATTTGGGACCACAGCAGAGGGTCTGTCTCAGGTGACCCCACAGCAATTCAAACTGGAACCAGAGGAGAAACTACAGTGCTGGGAAGCCCACTTGCAGCAGTTCCTGCAGGCTGCTGAGTCCCCTTGTGCTGGGTCAGAAAATGTGCAGCTGTCCGAAGTCAAGGCTTCTCTCCTGATTTCTGATGACCGCTGGAGGTTTGACAGAAAGAGGTTGACAAAGACTTTCTTACCAGTTTTGGGAGAGGAGCACCATTTCGTTTCTGAACCCCTGAAACCTGGAGGGCAGGAAGGCAGTACAAAAGTGAAGGATGAGATTCTGGATGAACACATAATGCTCAATTCAGATGTTATGCGCCAACGCTTCAGGGACTTCTGCTACCAGGAGGCCGAGGGGCCCAGAGTGGCTTGCAGCCGGCTCCTAGAACTCTGTCAAGAGTGGCTGAAGCCAGAAAGACACACCAAGTGGCAGATCCTGGAGCTGGTGACCCTGGAGCATTTTCTGGCCATCCTGCCCCTGGAGATGCAGAGCTGGGTCAGGGAAGGGCAACCAGAGACCTGTGGCCACGCAGTAGCCCTGGCTGAAGATTTTCTTCTCAGGCAACGAGAACGCAAGAAATGGGACAGGCAGGTGAGAATATGTTATCCTTTAGACTTGTGTTCCAGGGAGGGTCTTCCATTGAGCCACAGAGGGGCAAGATGTGGCCAATGAATATGGCTCTGCCTGATCTTTCTGTCTCCTTCTGTCTCTGACAGTTTTTGCTATCATTGCAAGAGAGGCTCCACAGCAGTGGCATAGCTAGAGGGGGTCAAGTAGTCGGACTTGGAGTTGGACTAGATGTGGACACCTTGTGGGTGTCTTCCAACACTATGAGTGTATAAGGATTTACAAGAATTCTGAGTCTGCATTTAGTGGTACCTTCAGTTTTTTTGTTTTGCTTCAGATGCTAGGAACATTTGAGGTCCTGAATGTGAGTTTCTCCAAGGCAGATCAGGCTGTACTGGACACTGGGGAGAGGTTTCCTGAAACAGAGATCAAACAAGAGAACTGCAGAGATACCAGTTTACCAGGTAAGGCTATCTTAGTTTTATATCTCCTAGATCAACAGCTCTCAAATATTTTATCATACGAAGCCCTTTAAAGCATACAAAGCCCTTTTAGCAAGTCTGATGGCCCCCAGTAAGACATGCTCTGTTTGAAAATTTCTCGCGAGGAAAGTCCAAGGTCTGCATAAGGCAGACCATTTCAGTATTGCACTGCTCTCATGGTCAAAAAACGTTCCTTCATGTCTATCCTGAACCTCACTGTAGTTTCAATGCATTGGTTCTAATCCTGCTCTCAAAAACCCCCATAGAGGAAGTCCTTTCCTTCTGGGAGATACTTTCTTGTTTTTCATTGTTGTTATTTAGGCCACGGGTCCTCAGCCTTTGGAAACTGGCCTACTTCTGTGGGAAAATTTTTTTAATGGACTGGCAGGAGTTTTTCCTTGGCATGACCATGTTATGTGCTGCCTGGACATCCAGGCTGTATCTCAGTTCATTCCAGGCAGAAGTGAATAGAGGATGCTTGTTACTCCTGGGAGCTACTTGGGTATGTGCAGCCTGGATGTGGCCTGCACATTCGAAGTTCACTCCTGGCCAGGAGCGATCCGGGCATGCGCAGCCTCGTCGATAGTTCTGGGAGCAAACTCAGGAGGCCAGCAGCAGGACTCCGGTCTTCTGTCCATGCTGCAGCCTGCCCAAGAAGGGGCTATGGACTGGCAGTGGGCCATGGACTGTGGGGGGGGTGAGGATCCCTGATTTAGAGCACAATCCTAACCATGTCTACTCAAAAGTAAGCCCCATTGTGTTCAGTGGGTCTTACTCCCGGGAAAGTGTCTTTAGGTGACAATCCTATCCACACTCAATTGGAAATAAATCTCAAAGACTATAATGGGACTTACTTCCAAGTAGCCATGCAAGGGATTGTCCTCTGTTCAAATGATTGTTCCTTTTACTTTGTCAAGATTTCCTTTTTGTTTCAGGAACTGATTTGCCTGAAATCAATGAAGAATCACACAAGATATTCACAGCAATGTCAGCGCATGAGGAAAGGACTTGTGGCTTTCAAGGTGAACCAGAGAGGCAGGTGAAAAATGAAGTGGAGGAGTGGTTGGATAAAGACATTACAGGTCAGGATGGTGACCTCTGCAAAATTAAAACCTCGGGAAGATTACACAAAGGGTTGGGACACAACCTGTGCCCTGTTTGTGGCAAAGGCTTTACTCGAAAATCAAGCCTTAATAGACATTTTATCATTCATACAGGAGAGAAGCCTTATCAGTGCGCAGACTGTGGGAAAACTTTTAACCGGAAAGCAAACCTGATTTCCCACGAGGTGACCCATGCAGAGGAGACATCACACAAGTGCTCAGACTGTGGGAAGAATTTCAAACCAAAGTGGGACCTAGTTGCACACCAGAGCAATCCCACAGGGGAAAAGATCTACAGATGTTCAACCTGCAGGAAGAGCTTCAAGCTGAAAGAAGTCGTTACCTGGTGTAGACTGATTGATGTGCAGAGTAAGGAGCCACAAGGGATACCCTTGACTAAACAAGAGCATGAGAAAGAGGACAGATCCTATGAGAAGCAGGTGGAAAATGAAATGAAGGACAAATCAGATACAAATCCCTGTGTTGATCTTTGCAAACGTGCTGTCCCAGAAAAACTCTACAAAGGCAAGAGAAGGAGCCCTTGTCCAGTGTGTGGGAAAATCTTTGCGACACAATCCAGCGTTAACAGACACCAGAGAATCCACACTGGCGAGAAGCCGTATCGGTGCTCAGACTGTGGGAAAAGCTTCAATCAGAAAACAAGCCTCCTCACCCACAAAATCATCCACACTGAAGAGAAGCCCTACAAATGCTCGGACTGTGGGAAAAGCTTCCGACACGCCTCGGGCCTGATAGTGCACCAGAGGATGCACACAGGAGAAAAGCCCTATAAATGTGCCATCTGCAGGGAGAGCTTCAGTCAGAGAGCACATGTTAGCCGGCATGTCATGAGAAAGCACATGAGAGAGAAGAACGTCTCTGATTCTCAGACATCAATCAGCTGAGATTCCCAAGACTTGACAATATGGGCGCAATCCAGAGTAACTATGGGAAGTCCTTGCTCTGGTGTAAGAACAATTTGCTCTGGATTGCAATATGAATTTCCCATAGGTTTTCACTAGGTGGTGCATTAACTATGGGTGCACGTAAAGTCTCTTACGTGCTCCCATAGTTACTCTGGATTGTAGGGTATGTGTTACTCCAAGGTTTGGAAAGGTAGATAAAAGGATGACCCACCCATAAAGAAACCCATAGAGGAACCATTGCACCAAATGTGCCTCTGAATTTAAATGAGAAAAGCCCTTAACAGTTTCTGATGGGGAAATGCATCATTATTAGTGGCATGTGTGCTAGAAGGCTCTGTTCCAGAGTCACACCTAGAGATGAATGATTCTCCCCAATCCAGAAGGCTGTTTGGAAGGAGGCAAAGCCTCCTTGAGTCATTTAGAGAGGATTTGTTATGGGGGAACTTGGGTATCACCGGTTGTACACTACTGTACCCAGTTTGAGAAGGACTGTGATGCATCATGCCTATACTAGAGGAAGGCTTCTCCTGTAACTCGTTCCCTATTTGACTTCCACGGCAAGGTGCTAGAAAGTTGCAATATGATGGATCTCTAGAAAGAGGGTACCGTTTGACATGCAGGTGGCACCCCTTTTTGGACCTGATTAAAAAGAGCACCCTTGGGAGAAATAAGGGCACAGAGGGCACTTCCAGTTTGGACCATAAAAAAGAGTTTTGGATTCTTTTTGCCAATGGCATTTTCCGCTGAAGTAACATGCAAATGACAATTCCTCTTCCTTTCCGCTTGATTCATGCCAGTGATGGGATTCAGAGAAATTAACAACCGGTTCTCTGCCCATCTGGCAGCCACTTTTAAATGGCTATTTTTAAACTTTATATTGCCTATCTCTCATTAACAACCGGTTCTGTAGAGTAGGTGCGAACCTGCTGGAGCCCACCACTGATATCCTATATATTTTGTGTTTTTTAATAACATGATGTTGAAACCTTTCTGTAAAATTAGACATCCTCAGTTGGTTCTTTGGAAGGGCAACGTAGAGTAGAAATTTTGGTGAACCTGATGTGATATTTGACGTTGTGAATGGAAGGTCTCTGGCAGGATCTGCTGCTAATAAAAGGCATCTTAAAAGAACAGGAATAAAACTATGTGTGGGCAGAGGTCTACCTTTCTTCCTGTTTAATATATTTTTATTCATTTAAACAAAAACAAACAATAAAAGAAATCCACCTTTAAGTTAAAGCAGTTGTGAAGTCATCAAATTTAATTCTTTTATATTTTTTATATCCAACTAGTGAAATGTACCTGCATTGCAGGAGTAAAAAAACCCCACATACACCATCCCACATTGCACAACATCCTCATTCCTTCTTCCTCATTCCTTCTTCCTACCCCACACTGAGTATACCACAGTGATGGGATTCAAAGAACTTAACCGGTTTTATGCCCATCTGGCAGCCACTTTTAAATGGCTATTTTTAAACTTTATACGTCTTATCTCTCATTAACAACTGGTTCTATAGAGTAGGTGCTGGAGTCCACTACTGGTGTACTACTAATATCTCAGCTAACCCAACTGCTCTCCATTCACCGGCACTCTACCATCACTCACAGGTGATCCCAATCAGGCCTATGTGTTACCCAGCACATACACATTATACACACGTGTGCTGCATTACCCACTCATTTCCCAGTGGTCAGTTATCTTGTACCCAGCATCTACCAATGAAAACCCAGGCTACAGAGTCAAAAGCCTGATAAATATACAGTGGTACCTTAAAAGGCAAATAACTTGTAAGATGAATGCTTTCTAAGACAAACTGAAATTTCTGCCTCGTAAAACAAACAGTGCCTCGTAAAACAGTTTTACAATGAAAATTTGCTGTAAAACAAAGAAATTGATGGCTCTACATCGTGAGCAACAGCAAGACGTTATGGAGGAGATCTGAATACAGAGGAGGAGGAGAATAAGGAGGAGGAATCAAATGAGATTAAGGACATTTGTAAACATTGGGAAATGGTGCAAAATTTTGTAGAAAAGCACCCCCCAAATAAGGCTGTAGCAGTGCGAGTGATGAATCTGGTGAATGACAATATATCATAGAATCATAGACATGGAAGGGACCCAGTGGATCATCTAGTCCAACCCCCTGCCTGTAGCAGGAAATCATCTTGTGGGGACCCTGGTCTCAATTCCTGGCCTGCTGGTGAACAGGCACAGTGTCTTAACCACTTGCGCCACATGAATGTCACATTTCTGTAAAATCCTCAAAAGGGACAGGGTGACCCTATAGAATGGAGGACAGAGAGCACATACCTTTAACCATTGCACAGCAGAGGGAATTTAGGCAGGTGCTGCTTTTTAAGCCCTATGTTGAGCTAAACTTGCCTAAATTCCCATTTTTATGCAATGGTTCAAGGTACAGGCACTCTGTCCTCCATTCAATATGGTCACCCTGCAAAAGGAGACAGAAGCAAGTGACATTAGAAGATTCCTTGTTAAAGTTGCTCAAAAAGACACCAGTGACAATGTGGGGGATCTAAGAGACAGACCCCTGAGGAAGAACTGGCAGAGGACCTTATGTTCTTGGAGATGTCCTACGAGGAAGGAGATCCAGACTGTCACTGTGGGGCAGCGGTCCGGGTGGCAGTATCCAGGATTACCCCTGAGGAGCAAGAAAGGATGGACCGAGAGACCGAGGAGTTATGGAATAGGGTGGAGGACCCTGAGGAGGTGGAGAAGGCCCTCAGGGAATATGAGGAGAACCAGAGGAAGTGGAAGGAGGTGGACGAAGCGAAGAGTGGTTGGCCAGGAGGAGACCCAGGATGGCTCCTGGGGTAGGGTTCACTCTGAGAAGGCCAGGACCCATCAGGGCCTGAGTGATGGTGGAAGCCCACTGAAGACAGGTCTGGATCCTGAGAGGGACAGTTATACTTACCTGTTGGGTGAGAATGGTTATGGGAGATGTTTATACTTACCTCTTGATGTAAGGACACTGATTAATGACAACATAAGTCTTGGATTACTTTATCTACCAGTTTATTGTTTGTTGTAACTGTTCAAATGAAGTACCACCAAAATGGACGGAAGTAAAGATGTGATCGTTACTATACTCCATATGTCTCCTTGGAATTACTTCAGTGGGGGAAGTGACTCCCTGGTCATGGGAACCCCGGAGGGAGAGACTTCATCAACACACATCACCCGAGTTGGGGTTCCTGACAGACTCTTTTAGGAAAATTAGACATCCTTCGCCATAAAGGTTTTACTTTTCTGTCTTACTGTACATTAGGCGTGTCAAACTCATTACAAGCAGGCCTCCGTCAGTCTTGGATGACTATGGTATCGTGCTCAGCGCTGCATATGCTGCATGTGAAGCATGAAAGCCTGGGTTGGATTGTTATGGAGGAGAGGCTGTTACCCAAGCAGCAAATCCCCCCTCTCCACGCCACTGAGTTAGTCCAGTGGAAAGGCAGAGCCAATACGATTGGATCCAGCTGGCGTAACAGAGCTGGGCTAAGGACAGGTGCTCACCCTGTCTTGTGGGGCCAACCCGGGAACTGAACCCAGGCCTGCTGTACACTATATTACAGTGGTTTTTTTAATATTACAGTAATTGTGTTCTGTATTATATTACTGCATTTTGAATTTAGTGTTTTGTCATCATTTTTACATACAGTTAATTTTTTTATGTGAATATTTTGGGTTGTTGAATGAATTGTCTGAGTTTGCATTATTTCCTATGGGAAAATTTTTTTTCTACAAAGAATGCCTTGCAAGACAGGTTTGAATAGAAATTTGCGAAACCAGTGAGAAACCAGTGTGGGTTCCTAGATGAAAAGTCAAGCTTGACCTATAGGCCAGAGCCCACTAGTGCCCATTGACTGGTCATGGCTCCTGGTCTGCTGGGCTTTATTTTATCATCACCATGTCATGATGGCCCCATAAATAGGTGGTTTCCCAGTACAGGTGAACTGGCACAGATATAACCTCACAAACAGAACATTGATCCATTCCAGGCAGGCAGACTGACCAGCACCAGCCCCACAATCTGATCCTTTCCAGTAATTTTGGAAAGAGGAAAAAAGAACTGCTCCAGGCAGGGAGTAGACAAAAGAAAACTGAGTCCACCACGTGCGAAGCTGGAGCACAGCTGACTATGGAGAGCTGTCGGAAGAGGCTGGAGGAAGAACTAAGTTGCTCCATCTGCCTGCAGTATTTCAAAGATCCAGTCACTCTGGACTGTGGGCACAATTTCTGCCACGCCTGCATCACTAACTACTGGGGGAAATCACCCACAGATACAACCTGTCCCCAATGCAGGGAAGTCCAGGTGAAGAGACTGAAGCCCAACATGCACCTGGGCAAGTTGACTGAGATCTCCAAAGACATGAACCACCTTCTGAAGCACTGTTTTGTGTCCATGGAAGAGGCTGCAAATGGGTATAGGGTGCGTTCCTCATTCCCAATTTTGTTATTTGGTGTCTGACTAAGGGCAAAATCCAGAGTAACTATGGAGAGTCCTTGCTCCGTTATAAGAACAACTTACTCTGGATTCCAATATGAATTTCCCACAGGTTTTCACTGGGTGGTGCAGTAACTACGGGAGCATGTAAAGTCTCTTACGTGCCCCCGTAGTTACTCTGGATTTGGAGGTACAATGTACAATATACTTTTTCCTTTTCATTCTTTGTTTTCTTTCCGGGGTTCCTGATTTGTGAGTATATGTTTTGCAAAAATAAACCTTACAAGGCCTCAAACCCCATAAACCCTTCAGTTTTCTTTTTATAATGTACTGGAGTATATAATGTAGGCTCCAATCCTGTAGGACTTGTGCGATAGGATGAACTTGAGTCACCAGATTCTTTACATTCCATTATCCTCCACCCAGTATGCCAGTGCTGACGAGTTGGGGCAGGGCCACATGTTGTACCCTTAACTGTGGCATGCAGGTCTCTCCTTTGTGGTAGTAGAGGACTCTACACAACAGGGCAATGGTGGGATTCAAATAAATTAACACCAGGTTCTATGTCCTAATAACCTACATTAACAACAGGTTCTATGTCCCATTAGTAACTGGTGCTCATTAGAACCTGTGAGAACCCCCTGAAGCCCACCACTGCCAAGGGCAGTGATAGTCACAATTCCCTGACCCCCATCTTTGCTTTCAGGATCCCCTTTTTTGCACTCCACCTGGGTTAAAATTAGTTTTACTCTCTGAACACCCTCTCTTCTTGGCCCTGGGATTACAATTAGTACCACTAATAGCACAGGAGAAAAAATATAATTCAGGATCACAGGAGGAAAAAAGGCAGTAAAGCTTATGTTTCCATCTAGGATCAGCTCAGTGGCTCCCTGGAGTTCCTAAGGAAGGAAAAAGAAAACATAGTGCTGTACAAAGCAAAGCACAAGGAAGAAGGTCAAGACTTGCTTGTAGGTACTAGTAGTGCTAATTCTGTTTATTGGGAAATGGGCCTTTATCGGGAACTGCCAGTAAACAGAAGTGAGGCAGCTCCTATGCTCAGGCTGTGTCTTAAGGAGAATTTGAAATAGCCTCATCCTAACATGGAAATATTCATGGGTTAATTTTCAGATTATGTTGTTTCATGCAGTTAATTTAAACACTATGTTACTCATTAAATTAAAGGCGTTACCTATAATTTATCTATATATATCTTCTCTATATATAAACAAGAAAAGTCACTGACTCAATAATTCACTGACTGACTCGCACATCCACGCCCAGCCAAAGCCACTGAAATTTAGGGTGGGTGTTCCTTCCGTGATGGAGGGAGTCACTAAGAAACGGTTTTCGGAAATTCCAACAGGAAGGGGGTGAAAAGGGGCGCAACGTGTTTTCCTCCCTATACTTTGCATTGAAGAATCGATGCTCTGCCCCAACCCCTAGACCTAGAAGCATGAAATTCGGGGAGGGTGTTCCTTCTGTCACATGAACACCCACCAAGAGCCCATGTGGAGAAATTTAACTCTCAAGGGGCTGAAAAAGGGTGCAACATGTTTTTGTCCTATAGTTAACATGGAAGACTGACTAACATCCAGCCTGGTGCTTGGTGTCTGGTGCACTAGGGGGATATTGTTCGGCGGGAGGGGTTGCACTGGGGAGGATTCTGTGCATGGGGGGGCATTGTGCATGGGGGAGGTTGCACATGTGGGGCTGTTGCACATGGGGAGGTAATGCGCATGGTGGGATGATGCACATGGGGAGATGATGCACATGGGGGAATGACGCGCATGGGGATGATGCGCATGGGGAGATTGATGCGCATGGGGGGGTTGAGGCGCAGTGGAGGGATGGCGTATGGGGAATTTTACTCCTGCAATGCAGGTACGCTTTTGCTAGTTACCTATAATTTATGAATGATAAGAAGGCTACCTGCTATCTGATCACAAGGTAAAGGAGGAGAATGAAGACTTTGTTGGAGGAAAAAGACTAAAAAAGAGGACATGTCCTGAAAAAGAGGACATATGGTCAACTCTAGGCCTGATGCAGTTTCTCTCAAAAGGATCCCATGTCTTTTCTGTTGTGTCCTTAACCTTCCTCTTCACACTGGAAAACTGACCTCCTTCTGTTGCAGAAGCAAATGCAAGTGGAGAGGCAGAAGGCCACAGCTGCCTTCGGAGATCTGTGCCAGTTTCTGGAGGACCAAAAGAAGCTTCTGCTGGCTGAGATGGATGAGATGGAGGAGGAGATAAAGAGGAGACAGAGTGACTATGAGAACAGTATTTCTGCGGTGCTCTCCTCCCTTGACAGCCTCATTCAGGAACTGGAGGAGAAGCTGAACCTGTCAGCAAGTGAGCTGGTGGTGCAGGTAAATATCTGGCCATGACCAACTTGGTTAATGGCTGAATATGGCAGGCACCTTCCATACAGGAAGATTTCACAGAAGTAAAACTATTGGATGCTTTTTCTCCGGGGGACATTTTGCACTTAGATTTAATGGTCTCAAAGATTTTCAGGAAGATGCTGAGTTTTCTTTCTCTTTTTTCCTCCACAGAACGTACGGAATGTCCTGGATAGGTGAGTGGATCCCACATTTTCCTTCACTTTCCTTCACTTATCATTCAGGAAATGGTAGAGTTTCTCAATGTTTGTCCTCCATCCCATCAGTCTGCATGGTTCCTCTACGTAACTGGCAATGATGTCATCTCCAGTTTGTTCAAGATTGGGAAACCAGATGTAGGGTTGGCATATGTCCGAAATATGTGTGGTAGGTCCTAGAACCAGTACCCATGGATACTAATGACCTATGGCACAGGGGAGCTGAGATGTTATAATAATGGAGTGTGAAGGCAAAGGGAGCCCCTCAGACCCATGCACCATTTCATTCTACGGAGCACCCAAAATCCATGTATTTTGCCTCCTCCTCCTCCACTTCCAAGCCAGACGGAGCTAGGAAAGCAAAATGGAGGATCTCCTTAACTTCATTCTTCCTGGATGGCTCCAGAGCAGGAAGAGGTTGTCAAGGACATTGGGAAGCTTGAAGACTCTTGTTTTGCCCCACCTGGATCACCTCTGTTGATGTTGTTTCTCTCCACCAGGTGCCCAAAAGAACCATTCAAAAACCCTGTGGCATTTCCTGTGTCACTGAAATGGAAGGCCCACAACTTCTCAGACATCAGTCCCTTTCTGGAGGGCCTCATGAAGCCGTTCCAAGGTAAGGCAATGGCTACAAGGAGGTTGCTTAAGACATTCCAGGGGTGAAACATGGATGTCAAAGATTCTTTGTCCCTACCAGTGTTAAGAGGTTTCTATGAGGGTCAGTTCCAGTTGAGGAGATACCGTAGTATTTGGTGTGATCGTGACCAACTGAGTGTGTCAAAACTGACCTATGAGAGTAATTCCCCTATGAGAGTAATTCCCAGTTTCCTGCTTACTATACATCATACCAAACGGGTCTTCTTCAAGATGTAGCCATGATTAACCATGATTACTTCTTGATTACTTCATCCAAGTAGCCATGATTAAAAATGATCTATAAATCCTTTGAGGCTGCAATGGCTGAGTGGTTAAGGGCACAATCCAGAGTAACTATGGGAGCACGTAAGAGAGATTACGTGCACCCGTAGTTACTGCACCACCTAGTGAAAACCTATGGGAAATTCATATTGCCATCCAGAGTAACTTATTCTTACTCCGGAGCAAGGACTCCCCGTAGTTGCTCTGGATTTCACCCTATGACACTGTGCCTGTCCATCTGAAGGTCAGCAGGTCTGCAGTTTGAGACCTGCAAGATGGAGTGAGTTCCCATCTCTTGCCCAGCTCCTGTCAACCTAGCAGTTCTAAAGCATGTAAATGCAAGTAGATGATAAGGTACCACTTTGGTGCGAGGGTAACTGCGCTCCATGCGCGTTGGCGTTCAGTCATGCTGGCCACATGACGGTGGAGGCATCTTTGAACTTAGAAATGGGGAAGAGCACCGCACTCTACAGTTGGGTATGGTGGAGATGGTGGGGAACATCTTTACCTTTATAAATATTTAAAGCCATCATCTTAAGCTTTGAGCGGCCGCATTTGATCACGTGGTGGTTGCTTGTTTTTAAGTTATAACACAGGGATTGTTGGTGAACTATCCATTGAGAGAATAGAAGGGTGACAGTTTCAAATGATATCAGAATATTAGGTGGGTTTCTGTTCCCTCAGCTGAATGTGATCTAAACAAAGTGGTGTGATTTTTCTCCTTTAGATTCTCTGAAGGAAGGACTTCAGCTTCAAAAAGGTAAATTCTGGATCAAGCCACTAGTGTCAAGTTCAGACAATTCATTCCACAATCCAAAAATATTCATATAAAAATGATTGCAATACTGTAATTGTAATACAAAAGGGCTGTTGGTGGCGCTGTGCCTGTTAACCAGCTGTGGTTAAGTCGCTGTGCCTGTTAACCAGCAGGTCGGGGTTCGAGACCCGGGTTGGCCCCACAAGACAGGGTGAGCTCCTGTCCTTAGCCCAGCTCTGCGACGCCAGCTGGATCCAATCGTATCGGCTCTGCCTTTCCATTGGACTAATTCAGTGGCGTGGAGAGGGGGGATTTGCTGCTTGGGTAACAGCCTATCCTCCATAACAATCTAACCCAGGCTTTTGTGCTTCGCATGCAGCGTATGCAGCACCAAGCACGATACCATAGTCTTTCAAGACTGACAGAGGCCTGCTGGTGCCTCACAGAAAGAGCTTAATTTGTTCCAGAGGCACGCTCTTTAAGTGAAACTCTCTTTAAGTGAAGCAGATTTTTCCATAGGAAATAATGGAAACTCAGACAATTGGTTCCACAACCCCCAAAATATTCATATAAAAATATTCACTGGATGTAAAAATGACAACAAAACACTGCAATTGAATTCAAAACATGCATTCAATGTGCAGGCTCCTATGACGTCTTCTTAGGCTGCAATCCTAAAGACACATTACTGGGAGTAAGCCCCATTTAACACAACAGGGCTTACTTCTGGGTAGAGATGGTTAAGAAGCTGTTCAAAGACACTTTCCTGGGAGTAAGCTCCATTTAACACAATGGGGCTTACTTCTGAGTAGACATAGTTAGGAGATTGCAATCAAAGACACTTTCCTGGGAGGCTTACTTGGGCTGATGCTGGAGGTTCAAGGTGGATGGTGGGGGCACTTGGGTGCAGTTAGGGGCAGCTGCCTCTGGCACCTCCAGGCAACTGCTCCCAAGTTGGGGGCAGTTAGAGGCAGCAGCGCTGGCTGGCAGCCATTTTAAAGAGCCTCCAGGGCTGCATAGCGCGCGTGCCTATAGCATGCTAGCTTGTTAAGTGAAATGAAACTTGTTATGTGAAGCAAGATTTCTTGGAAATTTTTTCTTGTTATGTGAAACACTTGTTAAGCGAAGTACTACTGTATTTGTATTAGAGATTTATGTCCCACTGTCTCAAAAATATCATTGCGGTAAACTTTATTAGGAAGTCAGTCAGTATCCCAGCTGATTCTGTTTTGTTTTGAATCCTGATCAGCCAACGTGACTCTGGATCCCGATACGGCTCACCCCCAAATCATCCTGTCGAAGGACTTCAAGAATGTGAGCTGTGGACCACATCAAGCTCTGCCAGACAATCCAGAGAGGTTTGACATGTGGACGTTCGTGCTTGGAAACGAGAGAATGACCTCTGGACGGCACTTCTGGGAAGTCACTGTGGGAAGCGAGGAAGACTGGTCTGTGGGGGTCACCAGAAAAGATGTGAAGAGAAAGGGCAATTTCGACTTTTGTCCATGCGAAGGAATCTGGCATTTGGGGATGTGGAAAGGTACCTACAATATTTCTACACACCCAGGCTACACTACTCTGCCCCTGGCCCAGAAGCTTAAGAAGATCCGAGTGATTCTGAATTGCGCCGGGGGCCGAGTGGCCTTTTTTGATGCTGACACAGGAATACATCTCTATACATACTCAGATGCCTCTTTGCCTAGAGAGACTCTTCTGCCCTTCTTCTACGTTATGGATGGTGGCACCCTGACGCTCGGTCCCTGAGCCACCACGTTTGCAATTCTCAACGCTGCCCTGTTGGAATGGATCTCACAATCCAATGCATGTAGACATAGAAATGTTGGATTCAGTGGTTTCTTGGGTTTAGGAGTTTCCTTACAGACTTCAGTCCTTTCCTTCAGGGCTTCACCAGATGTGACATCACTTGATGGTACGATATATTACTAGCAATTTATCAGATCCAATGCTGTGTGCGCATGTGTGTTCCTTTTTTCGGTGAGTCTTTAATGTATATTGAAAATCAGGGTTTTAACTCGTCTCAGGTAGTTGGCCAATTTGCGTTAATGACACCTTATGAGAGACAGGAGTGACATCATTAAGCAGGAAGTGACAGCATCATTCTATCCATCCATCCACTATACTGATATATTGCTCTTCAACTAGAAGTTCGCAAAGCGGTTTACAGAGAAAATTAAATAATTAATGGCTAAATGACAACGTTATGTGAATAAAGGCCGGAAATAAGCACTTTGTTATTACACACAAACACATGAGCTGCAGGTGACAGAAGAGAAACAATTACATATAATTTAATACATAAAATTTATTAATTACAAGAAGGTTACATGCTGGCTCATGTTCAAGACTAAAATCCAGGATGTATCCTGGAAAAACAGGACACATGCTCACCTTAATCCTATCCATCCCTGCCTATTAACTCTAATGGGACTTACATCTGCGTAGATATGCCTAGGATTGGACTTGATGTAGGGTAATGTCCTCTTTTTCCAGGACATGCCCCCTTTTTTCGTCTTGTGCCCTGGAAAAAAAATCTTCATTGTCCACATTTTCCTTATGAACAGGGAGCATGTAGCCTTCTTGTAATTAATAAATTATATGTAATAAATCATTTGTAGTAGTTTCTGATTCAATAAGTAATATACAGTGTAATCCTAAGCATGTCTACTCAAAAGTAAGTTCCACTGTAGTAGTTACTCCCAGGAAAGTGTGTTAAGGATTGCAGCCATAGTGTTTGAAATAACCATGTGAAAACTGAATGTTTTTAGCTTTTATTTTGTCAAGTCCTACTTTTTTTCTTGGGTGTCCTATAAATTGTGTCAGGGGAGAACCTTGTCCTCTTTTCTGATTATGGCATCTGGTCACCCTGGGTCTATGCCTGGAATCCAATATAAAGGATACCCCAAATATAGGACACCCAAGAAATCATATAGGACATGACAAAATAAAAGCTAAAAATGCTTATGAATATTGCATTCATGTGTTTATTTTAAACACTACGCTGCTTATTATTAAATTTAATACATATATTAATTATAAGACGGTTAAATGCTGCCTGCCCAAAAGGAACACTATGAAGATTTTTTTTCCAGGACAAATCTTAAAAAAGAGGACATGTCCTGGAAAAGGATGTCACCCTGCCGGCATCAATGGATCAGATATGCCTTGAAGAAGGGCTCCACACTCTATTTGCAATGAAATAATTCAGCTTTGGGAATCAGCATCAAGGGTACTTCTGGGGATGTGCAGAGTGCACATTTCCCATCTAAGGGTTGAATGGCACAATCAGAGACATGGGATTGAAACAGAAGAGGGCTGAAGCTTCAAGCCAATTTGTACCCAGGCCCAAGAGCCAGAAAAGAGGGTCCAGAAATTTACAGGGATATTATATTTTCCAACCTCATCTGGACTTGCCTGCAGCCTAACCTACCTCAAAGGGTTGTTGTGAGGACAAAAGAAAAGGAGGAAAGGAAGACCAAGGAATGCATATGACATTCCTTAATGCAGTCTCAAATTGCAGGAAGAAACTAGCCTGCTCCAGTATCTCTTTACTGTGTAGATCCACTTGATATGAAGCAGTGCATATGAACCCAAGGATATTTGGACCCATTGCAAGAATAGGTTCCCAACTTCCATTGGTGGGGAGTATGTAGGGCTATTCAGAAGTGGGTCCACCATAGTCAAGTGGGGCTAACTCCCAGGAAAGTGCCTGAGGAAGGCACCCTCACTGCCCCAGCCTATGAAGAGCCACTCTGAAGTAGGTCCCACCATAGTCAGTAGAGCTCACTCCCAGAAAAGCATGTAAGGAGGGCACCCTCACTGCCCCATCCTATGCAGGTATACTCAGAAGTAGGTCCCATCATAATCAGTGGAGGGTACTTCCAGGAAAGTGTGTGAGGAGGGCACTCTGTATTGGGAAAAGGGGACAGAAACCTTCCAACATGGTTTCATGCTGCCTGCTCCAAAGGAAAAGGAGGGCAAGGAAGAGTTTTTTTCAGGACGGAAGGCTAGAAAAGAGAACCTGTCCTCTTTTGTCCAATCCCTTCTTGAAGGCATTGAGTCTGGATGCCGTCACTACATCCTGTGGCGGGGAGGTCCAGAGTCATCTTTTCTGACTCCCAACATTCAACTGTAATGTCCCCTCATTCTGGTGTTATGTAAAGGGAAAAGAGCATTTCTCTATCCACTCTGTCCATCCCCTGCGTAACTTTATAGGTTCAATCATCTCTCCCCTCAAGTGCTTCTTTTCTAGACTGAAGAGCCCCAAACACTGTAGCCTTTCCTCCTATGGAAGGTGTCTCAGACCATCCATCATTTTGGTCGCTCTCCTCTGAACCTTCTCCATTTCCTCTGTATCCTTTTTGAGATGTGGCAACCAGAACTGGACACAGGACTCCAAACATGGCCTCACCATCAATTTGTACAACAGCATCAGAATTTTTGCTGTTTTACTCTCAATTCCTTTTCTAAATACCCCAACCATGGAATTTTCCTTCTTCACTGCCACCGCTCATTGGGGTGACACTTTCATCAAGCTATCCACTAGCAACACTAGATCTCTCTCCTGCTCTGAACCAAAAGAGTTCCCATTGGGCCCTGCAGCTCCTTAAGATGCCACTGCGGGCATCCTAGTGGCAGGCTGGTGTCTCCCATGCCCACCTGTGGCTTGGGCTTCTGACACGGCTGGTATCCTATGGGGCAGGAAACACACAAACCACCAGAAGCCTGACTTCTTAGGAGGTCCAAGTAGCAAAATTGCTACAGCAGCACTATGAGTTCTGAAAGGTGCGTTTGTGTCAATGGTCAACAGTGTACTGAAGTGGGTAAGGTGGCACATCCCATCAGAGCTCACAGTCAGTCTGCAGGATTCTCTGGGCTCATTTGAATCAGGGCTCTATCCTAACCATTCTGAGAGAACTTCATTTTCCCTTCCAATCCAAGAGGCTTCATTTTTCCACCCATTCTGAGGGGCCTTATTTCCCCTCCAATTCATGGTCTCCTCTTCCTCCCCAAGAGGAAGCACCTGTGCAGGTCATGCTTGAGAGAGGTGCAAGAGGGCTGCTTTCAATGCACAGCTTCAGCATACCATTTTCTACCAAAGACAACCTATGCACAGCAAAGGGAGGCTATCACAACACTCAAAATAAAGGGTGCAAAACCACCCTTAGTGTCAGTAGTCCAAAATCTACTCCTTGAAGTGCAGCAGTTAAGGTTTTATGTGAGGAGCAATAGAGGATCTCCTTTTTCCATCCTAAGCATCCCCACAACCACTTTCACTGAATGGCCTCTGATGTTGCAAGGGAGGAGAAACTGGGCTACAAGATCAGTTGCAATTGTTTATTTCTGGACCATTTAATATCCATAAATATGGACACTCCTAATTTACAACCATGCCATTTCTTAGAATATGTTGATGACACTCTCACATTAACAGTTTCATCAGATCTAATATCTTCTCTAAGATGTCACCTTGGTTTATTGCAGTAACAATTCTTTAGGCTGACATTCATGGCTATTATAATGCTCATAATTAAATGTCAAAAGGTTCACCTGGATTTTTTAGGTAGTGAAGGGCTCCAATTGCAGCCCCTTTCACGCTCAAAGCATTAATGTGGATCAAATTATACGTGAATAGCTTGATGTGCCCTACATCTTACTCTGGGTGCAATCCTAAACATGTCTACTAAAAGTAAGCTCCATTGTGTTCAATGGGTCTTACTCCCAGGAAACTATCTTTAGGATTGCACCTAAGCAGCTGAAGGATTTTTCATACTCCAACTCTTTACATGTTGTTTCTCTCTTTGGATTCTTTCATGCTCAACAATTCAATGCTTCCTATTGAAGGCTTTCCAGACTTCTCCCCTATGTGGATTCTTTGATGTTTTGTGAGGCTTGAGCTCTCAGTGAAGCTCGCGCCACACTCCAGGCATTTGTATGGTTTCTCTCCTGTGTGGGTTCTTTGATGTCTACGCAGGAGTTGGCTCAAACCAAAGCTCTTTCCACAATCCAAACATTTAAATGGTTTCTCCCCTCTGTGGACTCTTTGATGTTGAGTGAGGCCTGAACCGTCACTGAAGCTTTTTCCACACTCCAGGCATTTATATGGTTTCTCCCCTGTGTGGGTTCTTTGATGCGAAGTCAGGACATCGTTCCTACTGAAGCTCTTTCCACACTCCAGGCATTTGTATGGTTTCTCTCCTGTGTGGGTTCTTTGATGTCTACGCAGGAGTTGGCTCAAACCAAAGCTCTTTCCACAATCCAAACATTTAAATGGTTTCTCCCCTCTGTGGACCCTTTGATGTTGAGTGAGGCCTGAACCGTCACTGAAGCTTTTTCCACACTCCAGGCATTTGTATGGTTTCTCTCCTGTGTGGGTTCTTTGATGCATAGTCAGGACATCGTTCCTACTGAAGCTCTTTCCACACTCCAGGCATTTATATGGTTTCTCTCCTGTGTGGGTTCTTAAATGTGTTTTTAAGTCTCCCTGCAGTCTGAAGCTCTTTCCACACTCCAAGCATTTATATGGTTTCTCCCCTGTGTGGGTTCTTAGATGACGAGTCAGACTTGACCTGTAAGGGAAGCTCTTTCCACACTCCGAGCATTTAAATGGTTTCGCTCCCGTGTGGGCTCTTTGATGTGCGATGAGGCTTGATTGGTTGCTGAACGTCTTTGCACACTGAAGGTGTTTTTCCTTCCTCTCGCCAGTGTCTTTCGCTGGACTGATGGGAATGACATGGGGAGCACCATGAGGAACATGATATTTATTTCTCTGTCTCTGTGCCTGCTTTTCCTCCCGCTTATGTGCTCTGTCTTGATGTGCAACATTTTTGACTGTGTGGATATTTTTGTGAGAAGGAGGATGTGTGCTTGTGCTGAAGCTCTTCTCCCCCTCAGAGCTTTTATGTAGTTGCTTTTCTGCATGGACCTTGCTGCGTTTATTGATGCTGGATGCACACCTAGCCTTTTCCCCATGCAAAGGATGCTTCTTTCTTCTCTCCCTCTGATGATGTTCTTGTTGGACTGGACTTACATGACGGTCATTATACTGAGGAGGAACAGAGTCTGTCCACCACACAGGTGCTGTGTTTCCATCTTGTTTCTCTGATCCATTTTCATCTATAAGAGTTTCTTCCTTGACATCAACAACGGATGGTTCCCGTGACACACTTTGTAGCTCACTCTGATCGTCGTTGTCCCATTTGTCGTTTTCTGGAACACACACACACACAAAGACAAGGAAGTTACAAGTTGCAGCTGTGTCTGGGTGGGAGGCAAAGAGATTGACCTGGCAGTAAGAATACCTTCAGAACTGACCCATATGGGGTTCTTGAAACAGAACCTGGTCTTAAAACTCTCTCTGGAGTAGATCAATCTGCCCATACAAACCACCTTAAATAACAGAGAAACCCAGTGGCCGGAAAGGCCATATATACCTGCTGTCGTTTTATTGTTGATTTTCACAGTCAGGTAAACCAGATGAAAAACCAACAACAACCACCAACAACAGGCAGTTATATACTTCCTTTCCAGTTATTATATTTCGGATCTATTATTTATTATAAATATTACTTGTATAATTTAATTATTGTTGTTATTGTTCTTAATAATTTAATTATTGTTGTTGTTATTGTTCTAAATAATTAGGTACTCACCCCCAACACAGTTACCTGCCATCAGCAGGATGACCAGATACTGAACCCAAAAAAGAGGTCAAAGTCTCCCAAAATTTCTGATACGTTAAAAAAAATATAGGACACCCCAAACTGTAGGACAAATGAAAGGTATGTTAAAATAAAGGCTAAAAACACTCATATTACTTTCGTGTACTTAATTTCAACAATATATTCTTTTTAAATTGAAAACTGAAAACCTCTTTGCAAGACCTGTTTCCACAAGGTGCAAGTGGCTCAAAGCAGGCATGATCCTCCCCCAGACACCCCAACCCGCCAAAGCATGATTCCAGCACCTACACACATGTAAGTGGCTCAGAGCACACATGATCCTCCCCCAGATACCCCAACCCTCCAAAATATGTTTCCAGCAACTACACACATGTAAGTGGCTCAGAGCACACACAGTCCTACAACCGACACCCCATTCCCCTCAGTACCTGCCCAGGGGATACATTTTCTAAAAATCCATTCTGAGTGGCTGCTCACACAACAGAAGGAAAATCCTCCCCAAATTTCATGCTTCCAAGTCCATGGGTTGGGGCTGGGCATTGATCAGTCAGTAATTCTTCAGTGTAAAGTATAGGGAAGAAACATGTTGTACCCCTTTTCAGGTTCTTGGTGAGTGCCTACGCCATGGAAGGAAGACACACACCCCCAAATAAAATTGAGCTTTGGTGTTTTTGGCTGAGCACTGATGAGTGAATGAGTGACCTCTCAATTATATTCCATCCACCCAGCACACTCTGGGTGTGTTGAAACTACTGCAGTGCTGTGCAGACATGCCTTACCTGCTGAACACCCCCCATGCACAGCATTCTCCCCAGTGCAACTCCCCTCTGAACACCCCCCTCAGTGCACCAGGCATTGGCTGGATGTTGGTCAGTATTCCATGCTAAGTATAGGACAAAACATGTTGCAGCCCTTTTCAGCCCCTTAAGGGTTAAATTTCTCCACATCAGTTCTTGGTGGGTGTTCATGTCACAGAAGGAACGCTCTCCCCAAATTTCACACTTCTAGGTCCAGGGGTTGAGGCACAGCATCCCTCAGTCAGGGATTCTTCAATGTTAAGTATAGGGAGGAAAATTTGTTGCGCCTCATTTCACCCAATTCCGTTTGGAATTTCCAAAATCCAGTTCTTAGTGGGTGCCTCCGTCATGGAAGGAACACCCACCCCAAATTTCACACTGAGTGACTTTTATTACTTACTTACTTATTTATTTACATCCTGCAGTTTGATCCTCAAAGGGCAAAAGTCAGGCTAGGTTAGGTTTTGCAACTGTGAGGAACAGCAGTCATGTCCAGGACAGAATTTCCAGCCCCACATATCCCATATGCAATCCCTCATACTGAGCTTCAAAGAAGAGCATAGCATGCCTTTAATTCCTACCCACAGCGAGGAAAGGGTGGTCCTTACCTAGAGACGCCATAATCCCATAATTCTCCAGCATGATTTCCTTTTACAGAGACTTCTGGCTTGGATCTAGCAGAGTCCCCTCCTCCTTGGAAAAATGCAGAGTCACCTCCTGGAAGGGCGCCAGAGCCTGGAAAGAGGAAACCATCTCAGAAATAGTCCCACCCTTTACACAGGATCTGCTTATTCTTTTGCTCAGCTGTGGGCGCAGCTGGGATTTTTCTGTTATATATTTGGTAAATCAGAGAGTTAATTGCATTCTTCCTCCCTTTCTCCTACCAGTCCTATACACAAGTTTCCATTATGGCCAACCCATCCAGCAGCCTTTGAGGCCACACGTTTTCTATCTTGGTTCAGCAACCTTCAACGTGCTCCTGGACTACATCCCTTGTTACCCTCTTTCCCTTGCCTCATCCTCAGCCACCCCCTTGCTCATACCCCCCCCCCCCACACACACACACAAAATCACTTCTCTAGCTCCATCTTGAACCTATTGAAAATTCCTAGAGTTCACACATTCTTGTGTTTGGTCAAATTGAATTGTCTTACAACTCCAGGAAGCCCCAATCCCCTCCCAAACCTGTCCTTACCCTAAGAGGATGCAGTGATCCTGCTCCATGGCAAAATGATACAGGCTGGAATTGGAACCTGATGCTGTTTCACAAGGGGATGGGGCCATTTTTAGTCTTCATACCCTTTTTTACATCATTTCCTTGTGCTACTAGCAATTCCTTCCTTTCCGTTCTACAGCTCATGGTCATCCCATGGAATGGAATGAGCCCCACACATCTTACTTTTATGTTCCTCTCCACTTCTTTCTTCTCCCACATTGTCCCTGACTCCTTCCTCTCTGGAAAAGGGTTTTTGCCCCCCAAATATCCTTCCATCCTAAATAGAGAACCAGCTATCTCTGTATATGGAAATCTCGCCTCCTTAAGACATGCCGCTTGAAAGACATAAGGAGGTCACCCGCTGCAGCGCAGATATTTGTGGCTAGATCTTCCCCATTCACTTTCCAAGAAGCTCACCCTTGCTCTGTCACTTCTTTGGAGAGTCTCAATTCACTACACTTTGAATTACCTGGATAAGAACTGGATTTTGGAATGATCTTTATGGGCTGTAGGATCCTAGTTTCTATCCCACCTGAGTTTCTTTAAGCCAGAGCCGGAGCTTCAGAAAGTTGAAACACTGAAAATACAAGCAAGAGACAGTAAAGTAGAGGAACATGGCAGGAGGCAGGTCTGCAGACTAGTGTGTTGTTCTCCAGGAATCATCCACATCCTGCACATCCTCAGTGTTGATGCCCCCAGCCCATTCTGGGGCAATTCCCCCCTTAAAAATCCCCAAACATAGCTATAAAACCACACAGGAGAAGCTGCCCCTAGAAAAACCCAAAATTCGCAAACAGAGGGCTGTGGGGGGGCTTGTTGTGTCTCCCTGTCCTCCCCTTTCCTGTTGTGCTCCCTACCCTTACCCCTCTCCCTTCCATCCTGGGACTCCCTTTCCCCCACACTTGGACCCACCAGAGAGGCTGCTGACCCCACATACCTGCCCCTAAACTGGAACCTCCTCAAGCAGATTGTGGTAGGAGACCTAAAGAAGACCCCAAATTCAGCATGCAAGGGGGGAGACTGAAGAGGGGTTGAATGTGGTCTCCCTCCCCTGAAATGCCCTCCTCTCCACCCCTCCTACTCTTTTCCACCACTCCAGCCTTGGAAGCTCTCCCCCCCCCCCCCCGGACTAGGACCCACCAAAAAGGATGCTGACTCCACACACATGGGTGAGAAAAGGAAGGAAGGGGAGGTGCAGGAAGTGCATCATCAGGCATCCCCTTTCTCTCTTCCCCTTTCTAGGAATCAGGAGTCCCTACAGTTAACTCTTAGAGGACCTTAGCAGAGGAAGAGACACTATGCAAGGGATGGAAATCTAGGTCAGTGGCATAGCTAGAGGGGGGCAAAGCATCAATCTAGCATGTAGTCTCAATGCACCATGTAAGTTTCCCTTCTCCTCTGAGCCAGGCATTTGTTCTGCTCCCAGTTCCTAGAAGCAAGCAGGAGTGGAGCAGAGTCCACTTTCCAGGGTGATGAGATGCCCAAACCCCAAAAGAGGACAAGGTCTCCCCAAATTCCTGACATCGGAACAAAATTCCTAACATGTTTTTTTAAAAAATGTAGGACCTGTTAAAATAATTGGTTCCAGAACAAAAAAAATATTCATATAAAAATATTAACTGGATGAAAAAATGATGACAAAACACTGGAATTGAATTCAAAACATGCATTCAATGTGCATGATCTTATGAAGTCCACTTAGGCTGCACTCCTAAAGACACTTTCCTGGGGGTAAGCTCCATTTAACACAATGGGGCTTACTTCTGTGAAGACATGGTTAGGAGGCTGCAATCCAAGACACCTTCAAAGTGTCTCCCCACTTTCTCCTTCTCTCCATCCTGAGCCTCTCTCTCTCCCCTGCTCCCTTCTGGCTGGCCCTGAGCTGCTTCCCTCTTCTCCACTGCTCTTCTCTCCCTCTGCCCAGCGGACACCCAGCCACAGGAGGAACAGTGCAGAAGTGTTGCTTTTGCTATGGGCAGGTGCGCTAGGCGGCCCTGATGCTTTTTAAACAGGCTGCCGGCCAGCGCTTCTGCCCCAACTGCCAACAAGTGTGTTTGTTACGTGAAGCAGTTTGTTACGTGAAGCAGAATCCTTGAGAAATTTTTGTTATGTGAAACATACTTCACATGAGGCATTTGCTACATGAGGCGCCACTGTATACTACATCTATCCACTGTATGTGTGGAAGCGGGTCATTCCCCTCTTTACTGTAGTCTTCATGCATACATGAAACTTGAATGTACAAGACCTCTAGTTTCATTTCCAGGTGTTCATGTACAGCAGATTTGCTTTCCCTGTAAATAGAACTGGAAGTTCCACATGACCAACTATCACACAGCACATAAGGATTGTGCTTTAGCCGTGATTTGCATCATGGAAGGGGTGGAGGAGACCCAAAACGGGACCCAGATCCAAATTGGTCATGCTGTCCTCATGCTAGTCTATCCCTGCAATCTTACTAATTTGGGGATTGACTACCCGAGTACACCAATCCTCCCCGCATATGAACCTGGCCAAATGTTCACATCGTTGCAGAGGTTCCTTTCTGAATCCACCACCACCCAGCCAACACCCTCTCCAAAGACACCCTGCTCTTTCCTGAAACAGCCCCTCTCTTCTCCTGAAGACAGCAGCTGGGGTTTGCTTCTCCAAAGTTCAGAAGAATTCATCTGATGTCCAGCAGGAAGAAAAGGGGGTGCTGAGCACAGGTGGGCTGAGGCCGGTTCGCACCGGATCTGTAGATCCGGTTGTTAATTACGGCTGACTAGCAAACCAGTTGTTAATTGGGGGTCATCATCTTTCAGTTGCATGCCAGTGTGTTTGAATTTCTCTTAAAGGGCCTCTCTGAATTTCTCTTAAAGGGCCTCTACTCCCTCCTCCTTCCCCCCGCCCCTGCTGAGCCTCCCTCCCCTTCTCTCTCTCCCCCCTCCTTCCCCTCCCTAAGGTTATTTTTTAATTTTAAAATACAGTCTGCTCCTATGACACATTCCATCACAGCACATTCAGACTCTGCTGAGATGGAGGGTGTTTGCATCACTGTTAGCTCCATGCTTTAAAGTCAGGGTTAGAAATTCTTCGTGCCCCAAACCTTTGAATGAGGCTATTCATTCAAATGGAATCCTGTCTTTGCTGAACATCTTATTTTGATTAAAAACCTTATTTCTAGCAAGTTCTACTCAGAAGTCCTATTATATTCAATGAAGCTTACTTACAGGAAAGTGTGGACAGGATTGTAGCCTTAAGTAGTGGCTTAGAGGCAAACCTCAGCCTGTAGAGGGGACACCACAGACTCTGGTCCTAAACTGCAGATCAGTGTTTCTCAACCAGTGGTATGAGTATCACCTGTGGAAGTTGTGGTAGTGTCTGCTGGTACTTAGGCACCTGGATGCAAGAGTCATATGTGCTCCCTGAGGCAGCTGGTGGGCTGCTGTGTGATTCAGGAGCTGGACTAGATGGGTCTTTGGGGTGATCCAGTGGAGGCTTTTCTTATGCTTTTATGTTCTTAATTGTGGCACACATTCCCCCTCAGAGCATAACAAAGTGTAATGCATAGGAATAAATTACACAGAACCCAGGGGCTTAATACTGATTGATGCCGTCACAAGTGATACCATTTTTTTGATAAACTAAGGGTTAAGGTGGCATGCCCTCCCCTGCCCCGCCCCCTGACCCTGACCCCGCCCCCTGACCCAGCCTGGCCCCGCCCACTTCCAGAGAACCGGTTGTTAGGGCAGGCTGGGCCCACCACTGGTGCTGAGCCTCTTGCATAAGGCTGTTATGAGCCCAGTGGCATTGCTAGGGAGGTGTAGGATCGGTGATGGGATTCAAAGAAATTAACAGCCGGTTCTCTGCCCATTTGGCAGCCACTTTTAAATGGCTATTTTTAAACTTTATATGTCCTATCTCTCATTAACAACCGGTTCTGTGGAGTAGGTGTGAACCTGCCAGAGCCCACCACTGTGTAGGATGTGTGCAGAAGGGTGTGTGATACACCAAAATTGCAAAAAAATTGTTTGGAATAACCCCATAATGCTACATAGCTTTGGGTGTGTATTGTACAGTAGAATGCTATGAAAAAGTGGAGTGAAATATCCAAAGAAAGCCTTTCTCGGTGGGGGGGGGGTCCATGGGTGCTCCTCCATCTTCCCACCCAACTTCCACTCCATCTCCTCTGACATGTTTTGGTGCAGTACTTCATTTCAGACTCACTTAAACAGAATAAACTTTACTAGCACAACAGTGGCGATGTGACACAGAACATAACATTGATAGCTAGTTGAGAGCACAGCAACCAGCATGGCTGGATCCTACCCTCCCGCCGTCTCTTTTCCCACTCTTTTCCTCCTTTTATGGCTTGCGATAGGCTCCCCTTCTTCCGGCGTGAGCCCAGCCCACCAATTTAACTAGTCCTCTGGTCGGGGCTCCACAGGCCGGGGACATCCCACCACCAGCAAGATTTCCCTGCAGCTGTCCATCCTTGGACACACAACTGCAATCAGCCTCCCTCAGGATCTAAGGGGCAAAACCTAGACCCAAGCCTCCACTTACTGGGGCTGGCCTGGGAATGACTGGAGGTATAAGGCACAATGTCCCCCAGTCTTTGGGGGACTCCTCAGAGGAGCTGTCCAGTCTTTTGGAGAAGAACCCAGCTGGGACCTTCTCTTCACACTTGGGCCTCTCAAGGTCTTTCCACACACAGAACACTTATCCAACTCTCTTGTGTGGATTCTTTGATGGAGAATAAGGCCTCCATTTTCACCGATGCTGGTGGGCGTGTTACAAGGATCTGACCAGCATGTTGGATGGGCTTGGCCATCATGTTGGGCCAGATAAGGGCAAGACTGGACAACAGCCTCTCCCAAATAATGGCAGGACCTACCTGGGGTGAGACAGGCCCCCCTCAGGATTACATCACTCAGCTGCCTCCACAATTACATCGCTGCTCCTTCAACAGGAGGTTCCTCTTCCAATCCCCGAAGTGACTCAGGGCCAAGCACTGCAGGAGCCGTCTGGGACTCTTGACTGTCCCCTTGACTGTAGGGAAGAGGACATGTGACAGCTTGACCGAGTGCTGGCTGGGACTCAAGGGTCTGTGGAGACCAGACCCACTCTCTGGACACCCCTCCTTTCCTTTGGGTCTTTGTCCACTTCTCCCCTTGGCTGGCCTCTCCTTTCACACTCCAAACTCCTGCTGCTTCTCCCTCCTTCCCATGTATTCTCCCCCATGTTCCCTCACACCTTCTCAGTACCAAAGTTATGAGAGGGTGAATTAACTATGAAACTGCCATAAATATTCACACAGGGTGGGGGTGTAATTGTTGTAGAAATTGAGACCAAAGAAACACAGGTCCAGAAATGTGCAGAGAATGGATTTATTCATGTCTCCCATCCGGCTTTGCTCCCGCAGCCAGCAAGCCAGGCCACCCCATGGCCATTGCAAAGGATGAGAGCCCAGAACAAAGAAATGCAATTGATTTTATACTCCAACATCCAAACAGTTTCTAGAAGATTCAGATTTTACAGCAGTTCAAATTTGAGAAAGGGTGAACATTGGCTAGATTCTATTACATCACTTTCAGCCTGACAACCTGATTTGTCTTTCTTCCTATTTGTCACTCAAAGGATTCAGTTACTTCACACTATATTTCATGTATGCATCTTGGCCCCTCAATCACCCATCTCATTGATAACAATAAACCGGCCAGTTTGGATGCTTGGACACTTCGCACCTCTTCAAGTCTAAATAGCTCTCTTATTGTTCTTTGGACTTCCCATTGCCTGTATCTCATTGTCTTTCCACAGGGCTATTAGGCCATTTACCCTACAATCCAGAGTAACTACGGGAGCACGTAAGAGACTTTATGTGTATCCATAGTTGCTGCACTACCTAGTGAAAACCTATGGAAAATTCATATTGCAATCCAGAGCAAATTGTACTTACACCGGAGCAAGGACTCCACGTAGTTACTCTGGTTTGCGCCCTTAGCCCCAGGCATCAGCCAGCAATTAACACAGACCTGGGCCTCATGAAAGTTGCAGAGGACTTACCATAATTCTAATTGCAGGCCTTGTCACCTTTCAGGTTCAGCACTTTAGCATGGCCACAGAAATATTAATAAAATAAATATTAATCAAGGAAATATTAATAACCTAACCTTCCACATCATAATTAACACATAAAAAATTCTTTTGCATCTCAAGACAGGGAGACTTGGGAAAGTCAGGATGCCAGGTCAGAGCTGGGGGCAGAATCCTTGTTCTCTGTAATTTTTTTTTTGCTTTTGCCCATATATGTGTGTCTGACACGAATAAAGAAAGACTCTCTGGTGTTCACAACAGTATTAAGTTATTTGAGTAGCATTTTAAACACTATATATAACCAGCACTAAGATTCGTTCTAAGAAAAAGCAGCCACTCAGGCACTTCCTGTATACAAGGCAGATCTAAAGTTTCTCTTGTTAGTGGGACCTTTGATGCACATTCAGCTTTGAGCTTACACTGAAGCTCTTTCCACACTCCAAGCATTTATATGGTTTCTCCCCTGTGTGGGTTCTTCGATGCAGTTAAGCTGGTACTTATACTGAAGCTCTTTCCACACTCCAAGCATTCAAATGGCTTCTCCCCTGTGTGGGTTCTTTGATACACAGTCAGGCCATCATTCCTACTGAAGCTCTTTCCACACTCCAAGCATTTATATGGTTTTTCCCATGTGGGTTCTTAAATGCGAAATCAGGTGTACAGTCTCATTCCACAGGTGAAGCTCATTCCACACTCCAAGCATTCGTATGGTTTCTCCCCTGTGTGGGTCCTGTGATGAAGTATGTTTGGATTTATGGTCAAAGTTCTTTGCACAGTGAGTACATTTGTTCTTCCTCCTTCCTGTTTCTTTTTCTGCTTTGACTGGGAGAATATTGAAGCTGCCACAATCCTGAGCATCAAACTTATTTCTACTTTCTTTTTTCCTCTCCTGCTTCTTTGATCTGTCCTGAAGTGCAGGTTTGTGCCTCCCGTGGCTCCTTTCCTTGGAAGTAAGTTGTGTGCTTGTGTTGGTTGTTTCTTCCTGCGAACGACATACCTCACTTTTCTTTATTTTGGGAAGTTCCTCTTTGATGTCTATTCTATGGAGGCAGAGAACGAGTTCAGTCCTCCAGGCAGAGCTTTGTCTTTCCTCCTCCTTCCCTTATCCATCTTGATTTCCAGAAGGACGTTCCTGTACTTCAAGCATGGGCATGTTTATTGACACCCTGCTTAGCTCCCCAAACCCGCCATTAGTAGCTGGAACAGAAAGAGAATCCTGGTCAGCAGTGCAGTAAGGAAGTGTCCAGAGCAGAGATTATCAACCTTTTTTGTCTCAAGCCATGCTGACAAGGTGCTAATATTTTCAAGGCACAACGTCCATTTTTTGACAGCCTGGACAGCCTGTGCATGCCCAGTTGTTTGGGCATGCACAGTGGGCACTTGCCCCCTAAGTTTGACTCGACTCTGAAAAAAAACAGCTGCTCCCCTTTGGAACAGAACTGAACATGGGGTGGCTGATACATTCAGGCTGAAGGCCTGTGGCACTTCTATGGCTTCATGCTATCCTGGAGGGCTCCGAGTGACCTCACTGGCACGCGTGCCATTGATTCGCTACCATTGTCCTAGATCTAGTCTGGACACACACACACACCCCCCAAATAAAGTGCATGTAGGATTTCAGTCTTCTTAGAAGTAAGCCTCATGGTCTTCAATGGGGCTTAATCCCAAGAAAGTGTGAATAGGAGGGAAGCCTCTGAGCCTGATCCAAGGCATGCCTCTCAAAAGTAAACCATGGGGCTTTTTCCCAGGAAGATGCTAATAAGAGGCAAGCCTCAGAGCCCCATTCCAAGTATGCCTACTTAGAAGTAATACACATTCTCTGGTGTTTAGATTCGGTGGTGGGGCCAGTCATCTGATAGTGTTACCTCCTCCTCTGCGGCAGGCAGGTCAGCTGGAAGATTTTTTGATGGGAGAGGCTCCCAAAGGTCACACCCAGAATGGCCTCACCTCATGGCGGTGGTGGCTGAAAGTATCGCTCTTGCTGACTGACACCCTTCAGGCGTGTTTTTAGCGGTCTTTTACCCTTTCTTTGACTGACTCCCTACCTTTGGGTGACTCTGGGCCACTGCTACTGTGATCACCTCTGGGTGAAACCGGTCTCCAGACCCCTCTGCCAAGATCACCACCACCCTCTTTTCTGATCCCCCCACAGTTGCACTTCCTTAAAAGGCACTAAAGAACTGAGGGCTGTGCCTGGCACCACCACTCTCACCAAATGGCTGCGAGATGATCCTGATGATCATCCAAAGGAGTCTCCTAGGATTTGTGCAGAATATATACAGCTGGCTCATGTGTGCAGGTATTCATGAAAGATGATCTGGCCCAGGAAGGGCTATAGGATTTAACAGATGCCAGCAAAACTATTCCTTCCCAGGACGGAACTGCTTTCTTCCCTGTTGCTGATGCCTCCGAGAACTGCTTCTGGATGCCCTGTGCCGCTTCCCATTGGTGGCAATGGACTGGAAGTGCACAGCAGCATCCTGGCTTTCACGTGCAGCTATATTTCTTTTTTATTGATTGATTAGATTTGTGTAAGTACTGCCCCATAGCACAAGTTACGCCCTCTTGAACCCAGTTTACACCCCATTTAAAATCCAAAGGTTTGAAGAGGAGTAAAAACTGATGCAGGTTAAAAAAGCTGAAGGACTTGGTTGCCAGCAGACTCCAGAGGAGGAGCAGGGAGGAAAGCACAGACAGGCGTCAAGAGGAGTGGAGGAAGCAGGGGTAATAGTGCTCAGTGGTAATAGTGGTATATGGAATGGGAAGATCCTTGATTCCTCCCACATCTACCAAGACTTCTCTGGGGAAAAACAAAACTGAAGGAAACAGGGCTGAGCAAGGCTTTCCTGAATGGGAAATCCCTTCTGCTCCTGAGAATCCACTGTAAAAAGAGGTTACTTTAAAATGACTCCAGAAGGCATCTAGGCTACATTAGCCTAGGCTAGGATATGAATTACCACATCCTGTGGCAAGGAGTTGCACTGTCTATTCCCTATTACAATTTTGTTGTTTTTTTGAAATAATAATGATAGATTCATTTTTAGTACACTTTCCAAGCATGATATGGTTCTCCTGCATGACCTCTGGGAACTCCATGCAAGTCAGGGTTTCATAACTCCCCCGCTCCCTGTTCCTGTGGTGGTGTGGGGTGGTGTGAGATGGCTCTGGACTGGCCTGACCCCCAGCCTGGAGTGAGGCAGGAGTGCATGAGGGCACTTTGGTGACACCCCCAGGCCAGCCAGGACTTGTGCTGGGACTTGTGCCAGCCTAACTCGGATGAGGATGGCAGCCTCTGTGCCTGACAGGAATGGGCGAGATCCCCTTGCCAGGCTTGGAACGGAGGTCTGAGCAAAGAGAGAGAGGAGCGCCTGTGCAGGAGGGAGGAAGAGACCCTGGGGTTGGAGGGTCTGCTGGGCCAGGAACTCCTTTCCCAGCAGAGAGAGAGAGAGAGAGAGAGAGAGAGAGAGAGAGCTCCGTTTCCTGCTCTGGGACTTGGCCCTGGAAGGGGAGGGAGGAGGCCTTGCTGAGCCTGGAGTGGCTGGGAAGGCCTGAGCCAGTGAGGGCCACCTGAGACCAGGTGTGTGAAGGGGCCTGGAGAGGCCGTTCATGGGGGGGGGGTGGAGAGAGGGAGCGGAGGTGGCACTGGGGAGCCCTGGAAAGAAAGAAAGAAAGAAAGAAAGAAAGAAAGAAAGAAAGAAAGAAGGGCCTCCTGGATGCTTCGGCAGCTATGAGGGGAGGCTGGTCCAGTTCTGAAGGTGCTTTGCTTTCCCTCCTATTTTTAGGGGGCTTTGCACAGGCTCTGCTTTCCCTGTGGTTCTGAGGAGGCTTTGCTTTCCCTCCAATTCTGAGGGGGCTTTGCTTTCCCTGTGGTTCTGAGGAGGCTTTGCTTTCCCTCCAATTTTGAGGGGGCTTTGCTTTCCCTCCAATTCTGAGGGGCTCTGCTTTCCCTGTGGTTCTGAGGAGGCTTTGCTTTCCCTCCAATTTTGAGGGGGCTTTGCTTTCCCTGTGGTTCTGAGGAGGCTTTGCTTTCCCTCCAATTTTGAGGGGGCTTTGCTTTCCCTGTGGTTCTGAGGAGGCTTTGCTTTCCCTCCAATTTTGAGAGGGCTCTGCTTTCCCTGTGGTTCTGAGGAGGCTTTGCTTTCCCTCCAATTTTGAGGGGGCTCTGCTTTCCCTGTGGTTCTGAGGAGGCTTTGCTTTCCCTCCAATTTTGAGGGGGCTTTGCTTTCCCTCCAATTCTGAGGGGCTCTGCTTTCCCTGTGGTTCTGAGGAGGCTTTGCTTTCCCTCCAATTTTGAGGGGGCTTTGCTTTCCCTGTGGTTCTGAGGAGGCTTTGCTTTCCCTCCAATTTTGAGGGGGCTTTGCTTTCCCTGTGGTTCTGAGGAGGCTTTGCTTTCCCTCCAATTTTGAGGGGGCTTTGCTTTCCTTGTGGTTCTGAGGAGGCTTTGCTTTATGAGGGGCTACACGTTCCCTTCAATTCTGAGGGGGCTTCTCTTTCCCTCCAATTCTGAGGAGGCTTTGCTTTCCCTCCAATTCTGAGGGGCTCTGCTTTCCCTGTGGTTCTGAGGATGCTTTGCTTTTCCTCCAATTCTGAGGGGCTTCACGTTCCCTTCAATTCTGAGGGGGCTTTGCTTTCCCTCCAATTCTGAGGGGCTTCACGTTCCCTTCAATTCTGAGGGGGCTTTGCTTTCCCTCCAATTTTGAGGGGCTTCGCTTTCCCTTAGAAGGGAAGGTTACTTCAGAAGGGAGAGGCAACTGGCGAGATGCCAAAGAAGAGCAGCAGGATGGGGTTCTATAAGGGACATTGCTAGGGTGAGATTTAACAATAAGTAATATAGTATTTAATTGAAGCAAATGAAAGTAATATAAATGCCTGTTTTTTTGCTTTTATTTTGTCATGTTCTACATTTTTCTTGGGTGTCCTGCCTTCTGGGGCTATCTTTTTTTGGGGTTGGCATATGGTCACCCTGTGGACCTCTCGTGCCTGTGTTTGGAAGAAGGTATAGAGGCTAAAAAGAAGGGTAAAACCTCATCCAAGTCTCTCTTCTTTCTTTCTGACAGCGAGAAACAGACTCAGAGCAAAGCAAACCTGTTTGGGAGCAGAAATGGCTGGCACTGATTCAGGGCAGGTAAGGGGGATTTGCAGCTGGGGCTTCTCCTCCTGCAACCTTCCCAGAGGGAAAATTGGATGGGGGTTAGAAAATGTGGAAGCAGCCACAAAATGTACCAGGTTGTCAGTGCTGGGTGTGCTTTTGTGGGAGTAACCATTCTGGTACCCCTGGGTTTCACTTCTGGGGTAGGAAGTTTGGAAGCTGGAATGGAAGAAAAGGATCCGCAGAGCCTCCTTTCCCAAAATATGGGAATCTTCTTTGGAACTGGAGGCCCCAAAGATGGCAATGCAGGGTTGAGAGGAAACGTGTATGAAACCGAGTTTTCAAATGTAGAAATGTTTTGTCCTTTCACGAATACAACTCATTCTTTGTATGGCAGGCATATTTTATTCTTTATTAAATTTTTGTCCCACCTTTCTCTCCTGGCAGGGGAATCAAGACGGCTTACAACTGTATAAATGCAACAAAATTAATATAAGTTCATTTGAAACAGTGAAGCATTTAAAACATGTAAAACATTAAAAGAAATTCAAAACTTATTAAAAACCTCACACTGCAAGAAAACAGTTGGGATTAATATAGTACACCAGCCGTCACATCAATCCTAAGCTTTTTTAAACAAGACTATCATAAGGCCCAGCCAAAAGCTTTGCAAAGAGGGAGGCTGCATGGCCTGGTTGCCAATAGGACACTTCTCCTTTTGCTTTCAGGGTCCACTTTCATTCTCAGACATAGCAGTTCGTATGAGCAGTGAAGAGTTGGCTCTGATGAGTCCTCCACAAAGGCTCTTGTATGAGACGGTCATGTTGGAGAACTATGAAAATGTCATCTCCATAGGTAAGGAACATCTTTCCATTGTATTTTGATTGATGCCACAGGTAGAAACATGTGCTCCATTAGATGCTGCCAAGGGTTGTTATTAGCAGTTTTCCTGACCTGGGCATGGATGCTGCCATGCCTGATGGTCCACCTCCTTCCCTTCGGGTCAGTTCAGGTGAGGGGAGATAGCCTCAGTCAGGGGGCATTGGCCACAAATGAGTTGGTAGTCCTTTGGCTGCCCTTTGAAAGATGTGGACATACGTTGGAGGGCAGTTTCCCCTGTGCAATATGTAGGTCTGACTCCATCATAGAGAGGAAACTACAGGATTGTGTCCACAGACAAAGAAGCGGCAGGAGGCATGGCTGAGGGCATGTCTTCATAGCCTTCTGCTGTTGTGATCTGGATGCCTGGCTAAGAGGGGGGACTTGGAAAGGAGCAGCCAGACACAAGAGACCCCAATGAGACATTCAGCTCCTCCCTGACTCAAGGGCAATGGAGGTCACGTACATCCAAGTTCCCCAACTAGCTGTAGATCTTTTGGTCTCTCACTTTTTTCTTCTTTCAACAGCATCGGTTTGGAACCAGATTGGAAGGAAGTAGAAGACGCAGCCTTCCCAGGAAAGAGCTCTAAGGAGGGGAAAGACACGCTCTGAGTTCCCCGTGTGCAGAAAGACTCTCACTCAGAGGAGGGTCCTTAACATCCACCTCAGAGGCCACACAAAGAAGTAAGTGCAGAAGAGCCATGAGCATGGAGTGTCCATAGAATGGTGTGGTAGTTTTATAAGCCACCAGAGATCTCACACCGGGGAGAAATCCTATAAGTGCCAGGAGTGTAGTGTGTCCTTTAGTCAGAGAGGAAGTCTTAGTAGCCACCAAAGAACCAACACAGGGGAGAAACACTATAAATGCGAGGAGTGTGGAAAGGCCTTCATTAACAGTAGTCATCTTATTAGTCACAGAAGGACCCACACAGGGGAAAAACCCTATAAGTGCCAGGAGTGTGGAATGTCCTTCAATCAGAGAGGAAATCTTAGTATTCACCAGAGAACCCACATAGGGGAGAACCGTATAAGTGCCAGGAGTGTGGAATGTCCTTCAGTCGGAGAGGAAGCCTTAGTACTCATCACAGAACCCACACAGGGGAGAAACCCTATAAGTGCTGGGAGTGTGAAATGTCTTTCAGTCACAGAGGAAGCCTTAGTAGCCACCAGAGAACCCACACAGGGGAGAAACCCTATATATGCCATGAGTGTGGAATTAATTTCAATCATAGTAGTGCAGTTAAGATCCACCAAGAGAACCCATACAGGGGAGAAACCCTATAAGTGCCAGGAGTGTGGAATGTCCTTCAATCAGAGAGGAAATCTTAGTATTCACCAGAGAATCCACACAGGGGAGAAACCCTATAAGTGCCAGGAGTGTGGAATGTCCTTTAGTCGGAGAGGAAGCCTTAGTACTCATCAGAGAACCCACACAGGGGAGAAACCCTATAAATGCCAGGAGTGTGGAAAGGCCTTCAGTCACAATTCTACTCTTCTGAAGCACCAGAAATCTCACTCGGGACAAAACCTATAGAACTTATAAAGTTTAAAATTGTGTTTTTGTTCTTCAAGCATCAAAAGTTAAATATCTCATTGCAGTTCTTGATATTTCTCCAATTCTTTCTATTCAGTCTTAGTGTGAAGTGCAGCTGAAGTGCCTTGTTTTCATGCGAAATAAAAAGGGCAAAGTTACTCTGTTATTTTCCATCCCGTCCAGACAGGGCTTGGCTGAGTCACTGTCCAGGTTGGGGTCCAACAGCAATCACTAGACGGCCTCTTTTTTCTCTGAGGAAACAGGATGAGGCCTTTTCAGAGCCTGAGACTTTCCTTCTCAGAAGCTTTTCTTCCTTGAAATGGGAATTTGGTTTTGCTGTCTGAGTGTTTGACAAGGCCTTTGGCGGGTCCAGACCTCAGACCCTCGCTGGGTGAAAGTGCTGAGGTGGCACGAGGGGGTGGCTGTGTTGCAGAGATGGATGGTGCCATGACGGCGCTCTTGTAGCCTGGCACCACAGACATTTGGCCCCTTTCTCGCATCAGTAAAGGTTGTTTATTAAATTTTTTCTTTTTTTCCTTTTGTTTGTTTGTTAGTGGGATTTATAACCTGTGATGTTTTTATTATTTATTTTATTTTTAAAATTTATATCCCGCCTTTCTCGGGCCATTAGCTCGACTCAAGGAGGCTGACCTAAAATATAATTAAGAACATAAATAGTACAATTCAATAAAAACAATTTTCCAGGACCTGTCCTGTTTTTTAGCCTTGTGTCCTGGTAAAACAGCTTCATTGTCCTCCTTTTCCTTATGAGAAGGCCACAGGGAGTCTTCTTGAAATTCATAAATTATCTATATATATAAAACTGAAAAGTCACTCATGTCACTCACTCACCAATGGCCAGCCAAAACCGCTGGGCCTAGAAGCAGGAAATTTGGAGAAGGTGTCCCTTCCCTGATGGAGGCTCCCACTAAGAACTCCCACTAAGATGGAGGAATCCCACTAAGGATTCAGGATACTCCAACTGGAAGGGGGTGAAAAGGTTAGGGCAATGTGTTTTGGGATAAGCGCAGTGCGTTTTCCTCCCACTACTTTCCACTGAAGAATCCCTGACTGAGGGAAGCTCTGCCCAAACCTTTGGACCTTGAAGTGTGAAATTTGGGGTATTCATTCTGTGACATCAACAACCACCAAGAAATGTTGAGAAATTTAACCCTTAAGGTGTTGAAAAGGGGTACAACATGTTTTTGTTCTACAAATAACATTGAAGACTGATCAACCTCCAGTTGCTGCACTGGGTGGGAGGGTGCACAAGGGGTGATAGTATGCATGGGGGATTGTGTGCATAGGGGCAATGTGCACAGCGGAGGGTGCACATGGGGTTGTGGGGGAACTTATGGGGGATGTTGCACATGGGAGATAATGTACATAGGGTTATTGCACATGGAGGGTGTTCCCCAGGGGGGTATTGCGCACAGGGGACGATGTTCATGTGAGGACGGTTTGCAAGGGGTGATGATGTGCAATGGGGTTTGATGCACAGGGGGATGGTGTGCATGAGAGACTGTGAATGGAGGATGTTTTACAGGGGTATTGCGCATGCGGGATGATGTACATGGGGGTGTTGCACTTGTTATGATCTGCATGGGGATGTTGCATATGATGTGCATGGTGGACAGTGCGCATGGGGTTGATGAGTATGGGGGTTGATGAGCATGAGGGGTGTTGCCAAGGGAGGTATTGCGCAGGGGGGAACAATGAGCACGGTGGGGTTGGTGCGCATGGGAGGGTTGAAGCGCACAGGAGATTGATGCGAAGTGGGGGGATGGCGTACAGGGGAATCTTTTCTTCCACAAAGCTGGTACGTTTTCACTAATATGTAATTAATTCTGTCATAGTTTTAAATTTGATAATAATATAGTGTTTAAATTCATGGATGGACGTAAGAAAATTGCCCATTGACACCTACTCTCTGTGTCCAGCTTCTTAACCAGTTCCCAATCCAAACTGGATGTATGGAGAACTCTCTCTGGGACTGTCTTGGATCTCCCTCATTCATGCTCTGTCTCACCCATGTTGCCTTTTCTTCATGGCTCTTCCTCTGCTGCCATTCTGGTGCTACAATAACCAGATGGTTCTAGTTGTTCATGGCAGCCTTGAGAACTGACAAGGATCCTGAGGAGGATCCGGCATAATCTTTGATCTCCTCCTTTCTCTGGCTAACAATTCACACTCCACCGTCTTTCTTAGTGGCGCATCCCACTTCGTTCCACTTCAGAGATACAGCTTCCAAGATGGCATTACTTTGGTTCAGATGCAGCTGCACAGAACAGAGCTTGTCTGAGCATTTAATGCCACATATTTCCATGCGCTCTTCGAGAGTCCGTTGAATTAAAAGTAACACCAACATACTTAAAATGGGTCACTTGCTCAGTCTTACGAATGATGATCTTCCAATAGTGGTTCTTAGGCCTCCCAAAAAAGGCCACAACTCTAGTTTTTTGGGTAAAGAATCAACAGCTGGTGTTTTAGTAGTGTGGGGTCTCTGAGATCCCAAGGCTATTTTAAGACCAGTAAGAGTCCTTGAGAGGATATTAGCAACATCTGCATAAAAAAGGGCAGATACATGATTTCCTGAAAGCTCTGTGTATTGAAAATCTGTTTAAGATGGTCCACCATTGTGTAAATATAAAAGTTAAATAGAAGCAGGGCCAGAATACACCCTGGATTGACCCCTTCTGTGTTGGTGGAGAATCTGTGATGGGCCTTGTAGGCTCCACATCACCATAAGCAATGAGCCTCTGCATAGGGACTGAAGGAGAAGTAATGGGTGAATGTTCTTTTGAAGCCATCCAAGATAGTGGTCACCTCCACCCCTTTTGGCAATGAATTTCACAGGCTTTGCAATTCAGTCTCTCACTGATCATCCCCACTGAATGGACTTAGAATAAAGGAAGGTTAGAATGTCCATTGAAAGACCTCTGCATGTCCATTGCAAACAAAGAGGGCTAATGGCACCTGGATAGGGGTGCTGCGAGCGTGCGTGCCACACAGTATGGAGGGGTGCACCTCACCCCTGGAGATTGCCCTTCACTCACAGGATATATATCTCCACAAGGACTGTGCATGTGCCAAGTATGGCACAGGAGCAGTGCACCTAGGAAGCCATCCATCGGGGCATGTGCTGTCACAGCACTCAGATTCCTCTGCTCCAAAGAGGAGCAGAATTCCACCTAGCAGAGGAATCTGAGTGCTTTGTGCCCAGCTAGCATGCCTGGAGTTTCCCCTCATGCACAGTTGGCATGGACTGTCAGATTGTTCCACTCTGAGACAGGCTGTTCTTTCTTAGAGTGGAGCCGTCTTAGCCCAGGGCAGCTGCAGGAGTGTCATCACCAGCGCATCACTGCTCAGGCATGTTACCCAGGGCTGGCAAGCAGTCTCTGCTGCCCTGCACCTGGCACTGATGTCCTCATACTCGTATGCTCCAGTGCATAAGGTGCCCTTCTGTATGCATAGAGGAACATCTTATGTTGGCAAGGGAAAAATACTGTGGAGGTAGCCCAGTTATGGGCAAATGACGTCAAATTAAATTCCTTGTTCTCTTTTTGATTTTTATTGATTTTTTAAAAACAAAACAGAAAATGAAAAGAAAACGAAAGAAAAAAACAGGAGGAAAAACAAAACAAAAAAATATTCTTAGCAAAATATATGGAAAGCAGATTTCCTAATTTACCTTTCTTTAATCCAAAATTACTTTCTACTAATTTCTGTTAATTCTACTGCTTAAAAATTTATCTTAAACTATACTATTATTTAACAATTCCAACAGACATTAGAAATGATCAAAATTATATAACAATTATATATTCATCAAATCCATAACTGTCTTTACTCATCATCCTTTTTCACGCAGAAAGTCCATGAATGGTTTCCAATTTTTACTGACTTCTCTTTAAGAAAAGTTGTAAGTTTGTCCATTTCGGCAAAGTCCAGTATCTAAATCGACCTTCTTTAATATCCAGAAGATATTTCTGGAACTTTCAAATCTTTAGCATATAAAATCACTGCAGCTGCTGTCATATATAAAAACATAATTCCAATTTTTTAATGGATTGAATCATCTGGTTTCATTTGGATACATACTTAAATATAAACTGTAGTTGTTGATGAATCAGAACCCAAAATTTTGTCACCTTGGGACAGCTCCACCGAATGATAAAATGTTCCTTCTTGTTTCTTGCATTTCCAACACTTATTTGAAATCTTAGAAATTTTAGCTAATTTAACAAGTATCAAATACCTTCTATACATCATTTTGTAAAAAATCTTTGATGCTCACATCTAATTTTAAACTTTAATCCGTTAATCTTTCATGGCACACATTTAATCTGTTCTTTATCCGTTTTGTATTTTAATAATCTTCTATATATATAAAAGAGAAACGTCACTGAGTCACACACTGACTGACTGAATCATCACCACCCTGCCAAAACCGCTGGGCCTAGAAGCGTGAAGTTTGGGGTGAGTGTTCCTTCCATGACGGAGGGGTGCACTAAGAACCGGTTTTCAGAAATTCCAACCGGAAGGGGGTGAAAAGGGGCGCAATGTGTTTTCCTCCCTATACTTTGCATTGAAAATTGCTGATTCATCAACATTCCGCCCCAACTGCTGGGCCTGAAGCATGGAATTCTGGGAGTTCCTTCTGTCACCTGAGCACCCACCAAGAACCATCTGGAGAAATTTAACCCTTCAGGGGCTGAAAAGGGGTCAACCTGTTCTTGTCCTATACTTAACATGGGAGACTGAATAACATCCAGCCAATTTGGTGCTTGGACCCTAGTGTACAGGGAAGGGGATGTTGTTCAGAGGAAGAGGTTGCACTGGGGAGGATGCTGCGCATGGGGGGAAGTTGCGCATGGGGGGAAGTTGCACATGGGGAGTGATGCGCATAGGGGAAAGTTGTGGATAGGTATGATGCCCATGGGGGATGATGCACATGGGATGATGATGCATATGGGGAAGGTTGCGCATGGGGGAAATTGCGCAAGGTGGGATGATGCTCATGGGGAAAGTTGCGCATGGGGGATGATGTGCATGGGGAAAGTTGTACATGGGGATGATGTGCATGGAAGGAAGATGCGCATGGGGAAGTTGCGCATGGGGTGTTGATGTGCTGTGGGGGGGATGGTGTATGTTTAAATGTTACTCCTGCAACACAGGTACACTTTTTGCTAGTAACTTATAAATCCTGGTAATAACTTGTTTTTCTTCTACACACAATTGACTCTAATAAAGACATAGCATCTTCAAAACCATTCATTTTTTTATCCAATTTAAATATCTCCGAAAGCTGTCCATATTGAAACCATTGACACTCTATTCCTTCTTCTAAAAGTTCCTCTCTTGTCTTCATCCTATAGTCATTTTGTGTACAAATTATTAAATTTCTATATATTAACCAAGTAATCTGAATGCCCCAAATATCTTCCAAAAAAGGCTTCTTGTTGGGATTGGTGTTTTTGTATAAAAACTTTTTTATATTTATTCCAAACTCTTAACCATGTATGTCCAAGATAATGATTCTGTACTGCTAACCACGTATATTCCTCATCAGTGAAAATTAATTTAGGATCAAGATGAGGCTTGATGTAAAATATAACACCAATTTTTTATTATTTACAATTTGAAGCAAAAATTCTATTCCCAGACTTTTCCTAGTTATATGTTTTGTATCCACATTTCTGATATGGGTTTCTTGTAGACAAATTACATCTTGTTTAAGTTTTTTTTAATAGTGAAAAATTCTATTTCTTCCCTTCTGCTGTTAAGTCCATTTAGATTCCACAGAATAATTTTATAAACCATATCAGTGGTGTTGAGATGTGGCCCCAGAGTCCACTATAGACTCTAAATTTCTTCTTGGTAAAGTGGATCAAGATACCTTTGTGATATTTCTGATGTATGGCAAATCTTGTGATAACCCTGTAGACTTGATCCAATTCCATATCCTTGGGATGCTTGTCTGTTTGTAGGAAATGAGCTAGAACTTGGACCATTTCCTATTTAATGCCATTGACAGGTTTCTCCATCTGTGCCATTTCTTCTTTCAGCTCTGCTTTAAAATTCTGCAACTCTTGATAGACAGTCAGTGCAATCCTAACTATGAGCACAATCCTAACCATGTTTACTCAGATGTAAGCCCCATTGTGTCCAATGGGTCTTACTCCCAGGAAAGTGTCTTTAGGATTGCAGCCTAAGGGTGCAATCCTGAGTAACTATAGGGAGTCCTTGCTCCGGTGTAAGAACAATTTGCTCTGGATTGCAATATGAATTTCCCATAGGTTTTCACTAGGTGGTGCAGTAACTACGGGTCCACGTAATGTCTCTTACGTGCACCCGTAGTTACTCTGGATTGTAGGGTATGTCTCCTCAAACATAAGCTCCATTGTGTTCAGTGGGTCTTACTCCCAGGAAACTCTTACTCTTCAGGATTGCAGCCAGTGTCTGTTTTTGAATCTATTTTGGATTCCGGTTTCTCCTGGAACTGGGTTAATAAGTCTGTCATAAGTTCCACATTAAATTCTTGGCTTGGATTCTGTGGTGGAGATCTTTGTTGTTTTGGGATTCTCTGTGATGCCATATTGATTAAATCCCAAAATACAGCTTGTATTACAGTTATGAACAATATCTGGCTCTATCCTAGGTTTTGGTTCTGTATAGCCCGCCTGTCAAAGTTCAGAGTTCATCTTCCCACATAGCACATCTGTGACGTATTGGACTAACTATAAACAAAACTTGTTTTGCTCTTTCAAAGGAAATTTACACTTTTAAGCCAGAAAAAATAAACTAATATCAAAGCAGACTTGGAAACCTTCATCCGCTGATCAAAGCTTTAGAAGTGTATTAATCCATTCAGATAAGCTCACTGTGCATCGGAGATGTTTCTTGTTTATCCTCCAATTAGTGTCCAAAACTGCCATCAATCTTAGATCGGAGAGTCTGTTGTTTGCCAGAAAGGAAAGAGGAAAATTCCAGAGATAAGCAAAGACTTAAAGAGATAAACAAAGACACTGAAGTCATGCAGGAGGCTGGAGTGCCTTCTTTGCAAAGGGGCTCTCATTAACCCATTTAAAGCCTCATTTGTGACTCAAAACAGGGAGCCTTGGGAAAGTCAGCCTGCCAGGTCGGAGCAGGGGGCAGAGTCCTTGTTCTCTATAATTTCGAGGTTTTGCTCAAGTACCTGCTTCTGACATGAATAAGGAAAGAACCTCTGGTGTTCTGAAAGGAACAGGTGAAAATTACAAGAAAGTTCACAACACTATTTAGTTATTTGAGTAGCATTTTAAACACTAGATATCAAACCTGCTCTAAGATTTGAACGTTTGTTCATGAAAAGTAAAGAAAAGGCAGCCACTCAGGCATTTCCTGAATACAAGGCAATTCTATGGTTTCTCTTGTAGGTGGGATCTTTGATGCACATTCAGCTTGGAGCTCACACTGAAGCTCTTTCCACACTCCAAGCATTTATATGGCTTCTCCCCTGTGTGGATTCTTTGATGAATAGTCAGGCTACTGTTCCTATTGAAGCTCTTTCTACATTCCAAGCATTGATATGGTTTCTCTCCTGTGTGGGTTCTTAGATGCAGTGTCAGTTGTGAGCTCTGATTGAAGCTCTTTCCACACTCTAAGCATTTATATGGTTTCCATCCTGTGTGGGTTCTTAGATGTAAAGTCAGGCTTGAATTCACACTGAAACTCTTCCCACACTCCAAGCATTGATATGGTTTCGCCCCTGTGTGGGTTCTTAGATGCAAGGTCAATTTCGAGCTCTGACTGAAGCTCTTTCCACACTTCAAGCAGTTATGTGGCTTCTCCCCTGTGTGGGTTCTTAGATGTAAAGTCAGGCTTGATTTCACACTGAAACTCTTTCCACACTCCGAGCACTTATATGGCTTCTCCCCTGTGTGGGTTCTTAGATGCAAAGCCAAATTTCCTTTCTGACTGAAGCTCTTTCCACACTTTAAGCATTGATATGGCTTTGCCCCAGTGTGGGTTCTTAGATGCACGGTCAGGTGTGAGCTCTGACTGAAATTCTTTCCACACTCCGAGCATTTATGTAGCTTCTCCCCTGTGTGGGTTCTTAGATGTAAAGTCAGGTCTGAACTCACACTGAAAGTCTTTCCACACTTCAAGCATTTATATGGCTTCTCCCCTGTGTGGGTTCTTAGATGTGAAGACAGGTGTGAGCTCTGACTGAAACTCTTTCCACACTCCAAGCATTTATATGGCTTCTCCCCTGTGTGGGTTCTTAAATGTGAAATCAGGCTTGAATTCACACTGAAAGTCTTTTCACACTCCAAGCATTTATATGGCTTCTCCCCTGAGTGGGTTCTTAAATGTGAAATCAGGCTTGAATTCACACTGAAAGTCTTTCCACACTCCAAGCATTTATATGGCTTCTCCCCTGTGTGGGTTCTTAGATGAAAGGTCATTATTGATCTCTGACTGAAGCTCTTTCCACACTCCAAGCATTTATATGGCTTCTCCCCTCTGTGGATTCTTTGATGACTAGTCAGGCTACTGTTCCTCTTGAAGCTCTTTCTACACTCCAAGCATTGATATGGTTTCTCTCCTGTGTGGGTTCTTAGATGAAAGGTCAATATTGATCTCTGACTGAAACTCTTTCCACACTCTAAGCATTTATATGGTTTCTCCCCTGTGTGGGTTGTTTTATGAACAGTGAGGTGTGAGCTCTTCCTGAAGCTCTTTCCACACTCCGAGCATTTATATGGCTTCTCCCCTGTGTGGGTTCTTAGATGTAAAGTGAGGCTTGAATTCACTCTGAAAGTCTTTCCACACTCCAAGCATTTATATGGCTTCTCCCCTGTGTGGGTTCTTAGATGTAAAGTGAGGCTTGAATTCACACTGAAACTCTTTCCACACTCCGAGCATTTATATGGCTTCTCCCCAGTGTGTGTTCTTTTATGTTCACAAAGGCTTCTGCTATTATTGAACCTCTTTCCACACTCCAAACATTCATATGGTTTCTCTCCTGTGTGGGTTCGTAGATGCAAAGTCAGGTTTATATTCTGACTGAAGCTTTTCCCACACTCCAAGCACTTATATGGTTTCTCCCCTGTGTGGGTTCGTAGATGCAAAGTCAGGTGTGAGCTCCGACTGAAATATTTTCCACACTCCAAGCATTTATATGGTTTCTCCCCTGTGTGAGTTCTTTTATGTTGAAAAAGTTTTCCATTATCACTGAAGCTCTTTCCACAATCTAAGCATTTATATGGTTTCTCCCCTGTGTGGGTTCTTTGATGCGTAGTCAGGCCATCGTTCCTACTGAAGCTCTTTCCACACTCCAAGCATTTATATGGTTTCTCCGCTGTGTGGGTTCTTTGATGCATAGTCAGGCCATCGTTCCTACTGAAGCTCTTTCCACACTCCAAGCATTTATATGGTTTCTCCCCTGTGTGGGTTCTTTGATGAGAAGTGAGAGCTGAGCTTACACTGAAGCTCTTTCCACACTCCAAGCATTCATATGGTTTCTCCCCTGTGTGGGTTCTGAGATGCATAGTCAGGCTACCATTCCTACTGAAGGACTTTCCACACTCCAAGCACTCATATGGTTTCTCTCCTGTGTGGGTTCGTAGATGCAAAGTCAGGTTTATATTCTGACTGAAGCTTTTCCCACACTCCAAGCACTTATATGGTTTCTCTCCTGTGTGGGTTCTTAGATGCAAAGTCAGGTGTGAATTCTGACTGAAGCTTTTTCCACACTCCAAGCACTTATATGGTTTCTCCCCTGTGTGGGTTCTTAGATGAACTGTCAGTTGGGATTTATCTTCAAAGGTCTTTGTACAGTGAGTACATTTGTTATTCCTCTGTTCAGTTTCTTTTTCTGCTTTGACTGGGAGAATATTGAAGCTGCCACAATCCTGAGCATCAGACTTATTTCTACTTTTCTTGTTCCTGTCCTGCTTCTTTGAGCTATCCTGAAGTGCAGGTTTCTGCATCCCATGGCTCCTTTTCTTGGAAGTAAGATGTGTGCTTGTGTTGGTTGTTTCTTCCTGCGAAGGACACACCTCACTTTTCTTCATTTTGGAAAGTTCCTCTTTGATGTCTATTCTATGGAGACAGAGAACAAGTTCAGTCCTCCCGGCAGAGCTTTGTCTTCCCTCCTCCTTCCCTGATCCACCTTGATTTCCAGAAGGACATTCCTCTACTTCAAGCACGGGCATGTTTGATGACACCCCACTTAGCTCCCTCAAATCCACCATTGGCAGCTGGAACAGAAAGAGAATCCTGGTCAGCAGTGCAGTAAGGGTCTAGAGCAGAGATTGTCAACCTTTTTTGTCTCAAGCCACGCTGACAAGGTGCTAATACTCTCAAGGAACACCATCCATTTTTTGACAATTTACACTGTATATCATGATGGAGGGATTCCATCTCCCAATGGCTCTACTAATACTCTTCCCCAATTGCCATGGCACACCTGCAGTCCATTCACAACACACCAGTGTGCCTTGGCACAGTGGTCGAAAATTACTGTGTTAGACAATGCAGATGGACAGGAACTGGAATCTGACACTTGGGGTCTATTCTGTGGTCTCCACAGAGGAAAACTTTGCTATTTTTGCTTGGAAAACCTGGAGAAACTGGGACACATGTGAACAGCATGGGCATGGATAGAATGTATTGATGTACACATTTGGGAGTACAGGGTGGAAACACATCGCAAGGACCAAGCAGTGTGTCCAAACCATAGATTCAGAAAGTGTCTTTGCAACCAGTGAAGAACATAATTGACATCGTCATATGCGCAGTTGTTTGTGTAAGTGTATAAAAAGAGGAGTGTGAGATCAACACATTGATAATCTTGATGACAGTGTTCTAGGCCTCTGTATGTGCATGTATCCTTTGATGCTGTGTTTGGGTGTGCTCCATTGGGACTATATGGAGAGTGATGTTTGGCTCTCTATGCTAAGCAATAAACCTTTCAACAGATACCTTTTCTGTGGAAGAGTAAATTATTCGGGTAGCAAAATCTCAGAGAACCCAGGATACTAAGGATGTAGAGTGAGTAATTTCAAGAATCCTTAACAGGATCTAGGTGGGCCTCAGAAGGCAGATTCCCCACCTAGATGCATACAGACCTGGAGATGCCATCATCAAGGCACTGAGCCAAACTGACGTGGCTGGTACATTCAGGCTGGGTGCGTGTGGCTTGCTCCGAAGATGTTGGTTAGAGGGATGCCTTGGAGCCCCATTCCACGCATGCCTACTTAGAAGTAACACACATTGTCCAGTGGTTAGATTCCATAGATAGATTTTCATAGATTTCATAATAAGGGCTGTGGGTGGCGCAAGTGGTTAAGACACTGTGGCTGTTAACGAGCAGGCCAGGGTTCAAGACCCGGGTTGGTCCCCACAAAACAGGGTGAGCTCCTGTCCTAAGCCCAGCTCTGTGACGCAGCTGGAACCAATCGTATTGGCTCTGCCGTTCCGTTGGACTGTTTCAGTGGCGTGGAGAGGGGGATTTGCTGCTTGGGTAACAGCCTCTCCTCCATATCAATCTAACTCAGGCCTTTGTGCTTCGCATGCAGTGTATGCAGCACTGAGCAAGATACCATAGTCTCTCAAGACTGACGGATGCCTGCAGATTTAATAGTGGGGCCAGCTCCTCCTCTCAGGCAGACAGGTCAGCTGGAAGACTTCCTCATGGTGGTGGTGTCTGAAAGTGTGACACCCTTCATGGTAGTTTTAAGGTGTCTTTTACCCCCTTTAGGTGATCCTGGGCCACCACTATTGCGATCTTTGGTCCTCAGCACCTTCATCACCCTCTTCCAGCGCATCTGGGTGAGACCAGTCTCCAGTTCCCCTCAATGGCATACCACCTCAAAAAGCGTACCACCACCCTCTTTCTGACCCCTCTACCCTGGGAGGTGGTGAGGCGGAGAACACAGGCCACGCAGAGGGGCCGCACGCTTCCCCCAGGGCCTGGGTTTCCCACCAAGTGGCATTTCAGGGGCCATAGGAGTACTTCCTTAAAGTGCACTAAAGCACTGTAGGCTGTGACATGGCCCCACCACTCTCACCAGATGGCAGCATCTTCTGTGGTGAGAGTTTCTGGTGCTGGGCTGCTGAGGTTCCCCTAGAAACCTGCACTCTCAGCTTCAGGCCCTGAGATGGTCTACTCATCTGAGGCAAAGCGGTGAAAGATTCTGGGGAGAGATGAGATCCATAAACAACTAGACTAGCCTGCAGCTCAGGCATATACAGTCAACACTTCAATCAATAAATAACACCCCCTGCCCTTCTGGGAAAGGCTGGCAGGGGTACTGCAGAAGCTCAAACGATGGCACAGGACACAATTCTATCTGTGCCATCTTAGAGAGACTCATGTGGAAGAGAAAAAGATCGGCTTGTCAAAAAAGGTGAAGGGTGGATGTGGCAAAGAAGGTGGAGGAAGAAATAAAGGTGGACAAAGAACCTCATAAAACAAGTGTCCCACTCACAGCTTGAATTCCCTGAGTTTTTCCCTACCTCACTTTCTCTGCACCCTCTTTCTGCCCCCAAACAGAAAGATGACAGCAGTATCTGAACTTCTTTGCACTGGTTCAGGATCGCTGATGTATACATGCATAGGCTGTATGGGAAGTATACATGCATAAATGTTCAGAGTATACATGCATAGGCTGGTCTCTCAGGAAATACTGTGGAGATGCTGGCGGAGCACCAAAACCAGCCGTCAACTGGCTGGGACTATTCTTTTTGCTTGTGTTGCAAGACATCACTTGTAAACCAAGTCAAAATTTATTAGAAATGATTGCTTGTCTTGCAAAACACTCTCAATCCAGGTCATTCTTAATCCAAGGTCTTTCTGTAGAAGAGCGCCACCAAAATGACTGGGCTGGGTGCCCTCCTATGAGGAAAGGCTCCAGCTTTTGGGGCTCTTTAGTCTGGAAAAGGGGCTCCTGAGAGGGGAGGGGACATGACTGAGATATACAAAAATGGCTGCCAGCTGCCATCTCCTGGATATCCACGTCATAGAAATAGTGCCACTCAAAGAGAGGGCAAGGGAGTGTTCTTGGTGTTTTTCCTTATTCCCAAGAGGAACGGGGACATGACAGGCAGGCTGGATTTGAAGTGGCTCAACTTTTGACTTTAAAAAAAGAAAGTTCAGAACACAAACATGAAGGTCCTACATCTGGCGGGAGTTTCAAATGATGCAGCCAACTGTTTGAGCAGACAACAGATCAGTGAGATGGAGTGGCCATTACACCCAGAGACTTTCAAGGAACTGACTGGGCACATGGAAGGACAACTCCCCAGGTTCATGTCAAGTAAAGAGGTACCAGGGTCCGAAGTGGGGAACGCACTGCAAACCCCTTGCCCAAGGGGACTGCTTCATGCATTCTCTCCAGCTTCTGGCCCCTTTTCTCAGGAGAGAATGGATTTTGCTGTCTTGGGGACACTTATAAAGACGCTGCCTGGGCAAGTCTTTCTACCTTCGTCAGACATGATAGAATCAACCAGACCACACAAGCCAAGGTTGCTTTTGGGTTGTTAGATCTTACAAAAAGTGGTTCCACAGATTTCCTACTATTCTAAGAGGGATGACTCATTGGATGTGCATTTGATCCGACACAGCCTCTGTGACTAGTGGTATGGTCCTATGATGCTGGTGATGGGAATGGCTTAGGGCAGTGGTATTCAGCAAGGGGATTGAGACCCCCTTGGGAAGTCACGACTTCAACTGCAATCTGAAAGACACTGTCCTGGGAGTAAGATCCATTGAATACAATGGGGCTTACTTCTGAGTAGACATGGTTAGGATTGTGCTCGTCATTTCAGAAGGGTCACAAGAAACTGATTGTAACCATCTTGGAATACGCCATGGGGCAATTTTCATGTTGATTCCATCTATGACAACACTGGTGGGGTGGGGAGGTCCCAGATTGTCATTCCACCACTGCTCTAGGGGATCCTCCTTGGACTGCTTCTCTTTTTTCCTCTTTTGCCTTAACACAGTGCTGTTTAACACTATGTATGTATGTATCTCTCTCTATCTATCTATCTATAGTATTTAATATCTATCTACAGTATTAGATATTAAATACTGTATCTAATATACATACAAATACTGTTGTATCTATCTAATATATCTATCTATGTACAATATTAGATAGATATATTAGATAGATACAACAGTATTTATCTATCTATCTATAGCACTGTTCAACTAAAACGTTCACAAAGTGGTTTACAAAGACAATGAAACAATAACAGCTAATGGGTCCCTGTCCCAAAAGGGCTCACAATCTAAAATGTAAAAGAACAGACATTGCTGGGGTGTGTAGGGCCAATTCCTCTTCCCTTGCTAAACAAGAGAGAAGCAGCCACCTGAAGGTGTGTCTCTTCTCCAGTCCATTTAGTTCTCCTGGGAACCAAATGTCAGGAATGGGGAGATTCAACCTATATTTGTTTACATAAAAAATTACATGCAACTTAGCTTTCATTTGCATAACACAATACATAGGCCTGCATCCCAACCTCAAAAGTAAAAGACAAGAAACGGCCCCATATCCCTTGCGGTCCCCTTTTAGTAAGTATTTTTCACACACACCCCCACCATAGATGTCCCGCATTAAATGAACTTCAAAAGACAAGAAAAGGCACCAGATTTTCTCCAAAGAGAGACATTTCTCCCCACACCACTCCACCTCCACCATCAATACCTTTGCAATAATTTATCCACATGATCCAGAATGGAATTTTCTCTAACTCATGCCAATGGATGCCAGAAGACCAGAGATGAGAAGCAGGCTCTGGGATCCTGCAGTGGGCTGGATATGATCTTCTTTGCCCCTCGAGAAGAATGAGCAGGCTTCCTTCTCCCCCTTGTAATGCAAAAGGAGATGGTTGATGGCACTTCCCTGGCAGGGCTCCGAGGCTGCCTGTCTCCCCCCACCTGGGTACTCCTATCCCACCCCCTTCCCTCCCTTCCCCCCTCCAGACTGGGACCCCCAGCCTTCCCCATGCAAAAGTGGGTTCCTGTCTGTGTCCCCAGCCTTGTCCCTTCCCTGGCTGGACTGAGGCTGCCTGTCTCCCCCCACCTAGGTGCTCCTCTTCCTCCTCCTTCCCTCCCCTCCCTTCCCCCACTCCAGCCTGGGAGCCCCATCCTCCCAGCCTGTCTCCCCAGCCCTGTCCCTTCCCTGGCTGGGCTCTGAGGCTGCCTGTCTCCTCCATCTGGGGGCTCCTGTCCTTCTTCCTTCCCTTCCACCAACCTTAATCCTGGGACCTCCTTTCACCCAACTTGGCTGGACATACAAAGGCGCTTCCGCTCTCAAACATGTGGGTGGATGAGAGAGGAAGAGGAAGGGGCAGAACAGGAAGTGACTCCCACCCATCCCCATTAGAAATCCAGAGTACCTCCTCTTAACCCTTGCAGTGCCTTGCTATGGGGACAGAAGCTGCCCTGAGTGGAGATCAGTGGAGGGAAAGGGGGTCAGTCGAAGCTTCATGTGGGGTGCAGAGCATGGGGCTGGAGCCTGGATCTGCACATCACCCAGTCTGTGCATTAACTCTCTGAAGGTTCATACAGAGCCCATGTCTGGCTTTGTAACCCTGGAAGCTCCTTGGGGCAGGGACCTCTCCTGGACTGTCACTTTGTAGCAGATTTGCAGGCAGACTAGAGCAAAGAGCATTCTTAGAGCCCAGTCCCGAGCATCTCTACTCAGAAGTAAGCCCCTCTGCAGTCAATGGAGCCTGCTCCCAGGAAGGGTTGGAGCAAAGAGCATTCTTAGAGCCCAGACCTGAGCATTTCTACTCAGAAGTAAGCCCCTCTGCAGTCAATGGAGCCTGCTCCCAGGAAGGGTTGGAGCAAAGGGCATTCTTAGAGCCCTATCCTGAGCATCTCTACTCAGAAGTAAGCCCCTTTGCAGTCAAATGTAGCCTGCTCCCAGGAAGGGTTGGAGCAAAGAGCATTCTTAGAGCCCAGTCCTGAGCATCTCTACTCAGAAGTAAGCCCCTCTGCAGTCAATGGAGCCTGCTCCCAGGAAGGGTTGGAGCAAAGGGCATTCTTAGAGCCCAGTCCTGAGCATCTCTACTCAGAAGTAAGCCCCTCTGCAGTCAATAGAGCCTGCTCCCAGGAAGGGTTGGAGCAAAGGGCATTCTTAGAGCCCAATCCTGAGCATCCCTGTTGAGAAGTTCAAAGTGTAAATTGAACTCTCTTCATCAGCCTTGAACTGAAGTAACTTCTCTGACCACCAAGTGATTCTAAACAGAATATCTTCTCTTGCCTTTTGTATCTGTTGGTTCTTGATCTGTTCTTGATCCAGGCACTTGCTCACAAATGTGTCCCTTCCACATGACAGCCTTTCGGGTACTGGAAGAGTGTTGTGGTCATGTCTGGCTAGTTGAGATGCTAGTAGTTGAGAAGCTGGAGTGGATGCAGAGCACAAAGTTTTGCAGGGAGGTTCACTGCAGCATACAAGTGGACACACACACCACTGAAGCCACTCTGAGGTTGCAACCACCACCCAAAATAGCTCCAAAGGGGAACTGGAGGGTCCATTTGCTAAGCCATTTTGTGTGTTTCCGTGTGTGTGTGTGTGTGTGTGTGTGTGTGTGTGTGAGAGAGAGAGAGAGAGAGAGAGAGAGAGAGAGAGAGAAATTAAACCTACCAAGTGGACAATGATGAATGGGTATTTGGGAGGGGAACAGATGACAGCCAGACAGGCTTGCAATTCATAAATTATATTTATTAACATTTGTAATAGTTTGAAATGTAATAATAATAGTATAGCATTTAAATTTGTGTGTGTGTGTGTGTGTGTGTGTGTGTGTGTGTGTGTGTGTGTGCGCGCGCGCACATGCTGGCCTCCTGCTCCCAAGAACAGAGTTTAATGGTGCTTTAATGGAACCTCTTTCCTCTCTGTTCCTGATGCCTTTGAGAACTGCTTCTGGATGCCATGTGCCACTTCCCATTGGTGGCAGTGGGCTGGAAGTGCACAACACCAGCCTGGATTTCATGTGCAGCTTTATTTCATTTTTATTGATTGATAAGATTAGTGCAAGTTCTGCCCCATAGTGCAAGTTGCGTCCTGTGTAAACCCAATTTACACTTTGAACAGGAGTCAAAATGATGCGGATTAAAAAAACGGAAGGACTTGGTTGCCAGCAGACTCCAGCAGAGGAGCAGGGAGGAAAGCACAGACAGGCGTCAAGAGGAGTGGCAGAAGCAGGGGTAATAGTGCTCAGTGGTAATAGTGGTATATGGGATGGGAAGAGTCTTGATTCCTCCTACATCTACCAAGACTTCTTAGGGGAAAAACAAGACTGAAGGAAATGGGAAATCCTGAATGGCTAATCCCTTCTGCTCCAGATAATCCATGGTAAATAGAGATGTTATGTTAAAAAGACTCTAAAAAGCATTTAGGCTATACTAGCCTTCTGTCTCTCCAGCTTTCCTAACCCTCAGTTGTAGTGGCTGTTCCATGTTTCTGGGATTGTGCAGGAGGGAAAAGAGCATCTTGATCTACTCTATCCAAATCTTCCATAATTTTGAATGTCCCCATCATGTTTCTGCCCACAGGCACCTCTTTTCTTATTGAAGACTCTCAAATGCTGGAGCCTTTCAGACCTGATTTCAACTAGTGGAGAGACTATCAAATGTCAGACTAATCCAAGCCCAAGATTAACCCCAGCAAAACCCTCCATATCTGAAGATATGTATTTATTTAAAATGTATTTTAAGATATACCCTGCCTTTCCTCTGCTTGAGTAGCTGTCAAAAGCAATTTACAATTTTGTTTTTTTAAATAATAACGATAAATAGATGCATTTATAGTACACTTTCCAAGTATGATGCAAGCAATTATCAACAATGCTGGTTTCCTAATGTTCTTATGGTTCTCCTGCATGACCTCTAGGAACTCCATGCAGTGAGGCCTTCATAGCTCACCTGCTCCCTGTTCCTCTGGTGGTGTGGGGTGGTGTGGGGAGGCTCTGGACTGGCCTAACCCCCAGCCTGGAGTGACGCAGGAGTGCATGAGGGCACTTTGGTGACACCCCCAGGCCAGCCGGGACTTGTGCCGGCCTAACTCGGGTGAGGATGGCAGCCTCTGTGCCTGGCAGGAACGGGCAGGATCCCCTTGCCAGGCTTGGAACGGAGGTCTGAGCAAAGAGAGAGAGGAGCGTCTGTGCAGGAGGGAGGAAGAGACCCTGGGCTTGGAGGGTCTGCTGGGCCAGGAACTCCATTCCCAGCAGAGAGAGAGAGAGAGAGAGAGAGCTCCGTTTCCTGCTCTGGGATTTGGCCCTGGAAGGGGAGGGAGGAGGCCTTGCTGAGCCTGGAGTGGCTGGGAAGGCCTGAGCCAGTGAGGGCCACCTGGGAGAGGTGTGTGGAGGGGCTGTTCATGAGTGGGGGAGAGAGAGGGAGCGGAGGTGGCGCTGGGGAGCCCTGAAAAGAAAGAAAGAAGCATCTCCTGAACTCTTCTCCTGCAGCTATGAAGGGAGGCTGGTCCAGTTCTGAGGGGGCTTCACTTTCCCTCCAATTTTGAGGGGGCTTTGCTTTCACTTCAATTTTGAGGGGTCTTTCCCTTCACTTCAATTCTGAGGGGGCTTCTATTTCCCTCCAGATCTGAAGGGCCTTCATTTTCCCTCCAACTGTGATGGAGCTTTGCTTTCCCTCCGATTTTGAGTGGGTTACACTTTCCTCTCAATTCTGAGGGTGTTTGTTTTTCAGTGGTTCAGAGGAAGCTTTGCTTTCCCTCCTATTTTGAGGGGCTTCGCTTTCCCTCAGAAGAAGGGACGTTTACTACAGAAAGGAGGGAATCGGCAAGATGCCAAAGAGCACCAGCACAATGGTGTTCTATGAAGGACATTCCTGGGGTGAAATTTAACAATAAGTAATATAGTTATTAACTTAAGTAAATGAAATCAATATAACCGAGTGTTTATTTTGTCATGTTCTACCTTCTGGGGCTCTCTTTTTTTTGCGGGGTGATGGATGACATGGTCACCCTGTGGACCCCTCCTGTCAGTGAGGAGAGACCAAACTCCTCTCCCAGCCAAGCCTGTGTTTGAAGGAAGGTGTAGAGATATAGAAAGTATGGAAGGTATAGAGGCTAAAAAGAAGGATTGAAAACTCATCCAGGTGTCTTTTCTCTTTCTTTCTGACAGAGAGAAACAGAGTTGGAGCAAAGCAAACCTGTTTGGGAGCAGAAATGGCTGGCACTGATTCAGGACAGGTAAGGGGGATTTGCAGCTGGGGCTTCTCCTCCTGCAACCTTCCCAGTGGGAAAATTGGATGGGGGTTAGAAAATGTGGAAGCACCCACAAAATGTACCAGCTTCTCAGTGCTGGGTGTGCTTTTGTGGGAGTAACCATTCTGGTACCCCTGGGTTCCACTTCTGGACTAGGAAGTTTGGAAGCTGGAATGGAAGAAAAGGATCCTCGGAGTCTCCTTTCCAAAAATATGGAAATCTTCATTGGAACTGGAGGCCCCAAAGATGAGAATGCAGGGTTGAGAGGGAACATGTGTGGAAAAAGTGTTTTCAAATGTAGAAATGTTTTGCCCTTTCATGAATTGTCAGCTTTTTTAAACAAGATGGTCATAAGGCCCACCCAAAAGCATTACAAAGAGGGAGGTTGCATGGCCTGGTTGCCAATAGGACACTTCTCCTTTTGCTTTCAGGGTCCCATTTCATTCTCAGACATAGCAGTGCATATGAGCAGTGAAGAGTTGGCTCTGCTGAGTCCTCCACAAAGGATCCTGTATGAGATGTTCACGTTGGAGAACTATGAAAATGTCATCATTGTTGGTAAGGAAGATCTTTCTATCGTATTTTGACTGATGCCACAGGTAGGAACCTGTTCTCCATTAGATGATGCCAAGCATTGTTGGTGGCCTGGTTGCCTGTCCTGGGCAATGATGCTATGCCTGATGCCACTAAACCTTCTGGACAGACCAGGTGAGGGGATAGCCAAATCAGGGGACATGGTGCTACAAATGAGTTGCAAGTCCTTTGGCTGCCCTTTCGAAGATGTGGACATACATTGGAGGGCACTTTCCCTTGTGAAATAGGTAAGTCTGACTGCACCATAAAATCGCTAAGAGGAGAGTACCAGGCTCTAGGAGGAATGTACTACTCCTAGCATGCTGTCACCCTCCAGAGCAAAAATCTGATGGGGACCTTGCAATGGAAAAAGCAGTTCAGAGAGGCATCAAGGAGAGACAGGATTGTGCCCAAAGACAAAGAAGCAGCAGGAGGCATCGCTGAGGGATCTGGATCCCTGGCTAAGAGGGGGAACTTGGAAAGGAGCAGCTGGACTCGAGAGATCCCAATGAGACATTCAGCTCCTCCCTGATTCAAGGACAATGGGGGTCACCTACATACTGCAGATTTTCTTTGGGTCTCTCACTTTTTCCTTCTTTCAACAGCCTCAGTTTGGAACCAGATTGGAAGAAAGAAGAAGACGCAGCCTTCCCAGGAAAGAGCTCTAAGGAGGAGAAAGACACGCTCTGAGTTCCATGTGTGCAGAAAGACTGTCATCCAGAGGAGGGTCCTTAACATCCACCTCAGAGGCCACACTAAGAAGAAAGCACAGAAGAGCCATGGGCATGGAGTGTCCTTAAAGTGGAGTGGTAGTTTTACCAAACACTTCAGAATCCACAGAGGGGAGAAATGCCAGGAGTGCCAGGAGTGTGGAATGTCCTTCACTTGGAGAGGAAGCCTTAGTAGCCACCAGAGAGTCCACACAGGGGAGAAACCCTATAAATGCCAGGAGTGTGGCGTGTCCTTCAGTCAGAAAGGAAATCTTAGTATCCACCAAAGAACCCACACAGTGAAGAAACCCTACATATGCCAGGAGTGTGGAAAGGCCTTCATTCACAGTGGTCATCTTATTAGTCACAGTAGGATCCACACAGGGGAAAAACCCTATAAGTGCCAGGAGTGTGGAAAGGCCTTCATTCACAGTAGTAATCTTATTCGTCACAGAAGGACCCACAGAGGGGAGAAACCCTTTAAGTGCCATGAGTGTGGAAAGGCCTTCAGTCGCAATTCTACTCATCTTAAGCACCAGAAGTCTCACTCGGGAGAAAACCTATATAGCTTAGAAATTTTAAAATTGTGTTTTTTATTCTTCAAGCATCCAAAGTTAAATCTCTTGTTGCAGTTCTTGATATTTCTGAAATTCTTGCTGTTTCTTCAGTCTTAGTGTGAAGTGAAGCTGAAGTGCCTTGTTTTCATGTGAAATAAAAAGGGCAAAGTTACTCTGTTATTTTCCGTCCCGTCCAGCCAGGGCTTGGCTGAGTCACTGTCCAGGTTGGGGTCCAGCAGCAATCACTAGAGGGCCTCTTTTTTCTCTGAGGAAACAGGATGAGGCCTTTTCAGAGCCTGAGACTTTCCTTCTTTCAGAAGCTTTTCTTCCTTGAAATGGGTATTTTATTTGCTGTCTGAGTATTTGACAAGGCCTTTGGCGGGTCCAGATCTCAGAACCCAGCTGGGTGAAAGTGCTGGGGTGGCACAAGAGGGTTGCTGTGTTGTAGAGATCAATGGTGCCATGAGGGTACCCTTATAACCTGGCACCACAGATGTTTCTCCCCATTGGGAAACGTTGTTTAATAAATTCTATCCTTCCTTCCTTTTGTTTGTTGTTTCTTAGTGGGATTTATAACCTGTCATCTTTTTCCATGAAATGACCTGTTTTTTAGCCTTGTTTCCTGGTAAAAAAAACTTCGTTATCCTCCTTTTAGGCCGCATGGAATCTTCTTGAAATTCATAAATTATCTCTCTATATATGAAACTGGAAAGTCACTCACTCACTCCTCAATGGCCAGCCAAAACCACTGGGCCTAGAAGCAGGAAATATGGAGAGGGTGTCCCTTCCCTGATGGAGGCACCCCCTAAGAACTGGATTTGGGAAATTCCAACTGGAAGGGGTTGAAAAGGTTAGGGCAGGGGTCGGGGAACTTTTTTACCTCTTACTCAAAAATATATTTAGGTATGTGGATGTTACCCCTTGATTTGAAAGGAAGGAAAAAATATATTCTTAATTTTTTGAGGGCTGTGAGTGGTGCAAGTGGTTAAGGCGCTGAGCTTTTTAACCAGCAGGCCAGGGTTCGAGACCCAGGTCAGCCCCACAAGACAGGGTGAGCTCCTGTCCTTAGCCCAGCTCTGCGACACCAGCTGGATCCAATCGTATTGGCTCTGCCTTTTCATTGGACTAATTCAGTGGCGTGGAGAGGGGGGATTTGCTGCTTGGGTAACAGCCTATCCTCCATAAAAATCCAACCCAGGCTTTTGTGCTTCGCATGCAGTGGATGCAGCGCCGAGCACAATACCATAGTCTTTCAAGACTGACGGAGGCCTGCTAATTTTTTGAATTCAAATATGTGGCTTCTGGGGAGCTGGAAGAAAAGTTTGAAGTAGGTGATAAAATAGTGTTGGATTGGACAGGATGACCATATGATCTGTTTTCCCAGGACATGTCCTCTGTTATAGCCTTGTGTCCTGGAAAAAAAAAACCTTCATCGTCCTCTTTTTCCTTGAGAGCAGGCAGAATGTAGCTTTCTTGGAATTCATAAATTATATGAAATATGTAATAGTTTTAAACATACAGTACTAATACGTAATATGGTGTTTAAGTTAACCACATGAAAACAGTATATATGAGTGTGTATAGCTTTTTAAAACGTCCTTCATTTTTCTTGGATGTCTTATATTTTGGGGGATTTATCCTCTTTTTGTGGTTATGACATATGGTCACTGCATATTGGAGAAATGTGGGGGTCAGGGTGACCATAATAAAAAAAGAGGACAAGATCCTGCAAATGATTGAAACAAGAGCAGGATTCAACTGGAGTGGGGAAGAGAGCCCAATCTATTCAAGTTTACTCAGAAGTAAGACCCATTGTAGTTATTGGGCTTCCCAGGAAAATGTGAATAGGATTGCAGCCTCAGAGCCCAATCTTGTGCCTTTCTCTTGAGCAGCAGACCATTATAGTCAGTGGGGTTTCCTTCCAGGAAAGTGTGGAGAAGATGCAGTCACAGATCCCAATCCTAGGCATTTCTTCTCAGAATTAATGCCCATTACAGTCGGGGGGGGGGGGGAACGTGTGGTGGCATGAAGCCTTCTTGTAATTAATAAATTATTTGTAATAGTTGTAAATGTAATAGGTAAATATAGGCTGCAATCTAAAGACACTTTCCTCAGAATAAGACCCATTTAATACAATGGGGCTTACTTTTGAGTAGTCATGGTTAGGACTGTGCTCATAGTGTTTTAATTATTCACTTGAAGGCAACATAGGTCAGCGTTTTTAGCTTTAATTTTGTCATGTCCTACATTTTTCTTGATTGTCCTACATTTTGGGATTCTCTTTTATGATTATGAGATACAGGAGCAATGAAATGGTCTTACCAGAGGGAGCTGGATGGAAGGGGGTTGTTTATAACACAGGCAGACTCAACAGCACCCAAAGGAGGATGCTTTCTCCTTTCATTTCTGTCTGCAGGGCTCCAGATCCTGCTTGGTCCCCCTCCGCACCTGCTTCTTTGCTCTGGACAGCTGAAGAAGATGGAAATGTTGTGCAGCTACACAAGGCAGATGGCTGCAGGTCTCACTCCTGTCCTGACTGCTGATTTAGCAGTAGTTCTCTCTCTCTCTCTCTCTCTCTCTCTCTCTCTCTGCTGACTTAGAAGCAGTTTGGATCATGACTGCAAGAAGCAACTCTGCTCTCAGGCTCAGGTCTCTGTTTGCAGCAGGAGCTGAAACACAGCAGCAGTTATTATCAGGCAGATCAAGTTGTTTCTAGCATTTAGTTCCATAACTTTGGGTGCAATGCAATGCACACTTTCCTAAGAGTAAGCCCCAAGGAAAATAATGACACTTGCTTCTGAGTAGGAAAGCAGAAGCTAGAGCTCTGAGAAACCCCAGCCGCAGCTGAGACACTGTTGATCTCTCTCTCCTCCCCCCTACAATAGCCTGAACATCTTATGACCCTTTAGGGAATCACACCTTTTGTTTTGATCTTTGGAAGCTGGAGCTGATGAGGTGCTAAGAGTCATCCACTGGCAGACACAGTGATTGCAATGCCTGCCCTGCTCTGTGCTGGTCATGCATACCTGGCTGTGTCATTCATATGCAAACCCAGGTGGTCCATTACCCCCAGGAATTCCATTATTACCCAAATTGGGGTGATTCACCCCTGTTCCCTGACCTCTGGGTTAGGGCAACGTGTTTTGAGGTAAGCGCAATGTGTTTTCCTTCCACTACTTTCCATTGAAGAATCCCTGACCGAGGGAAGCTCTGCCCAAACCCCTGGACCTAGAAGCGTGAAATTTGGGGTGTTCCTTCTGTGACATCAACAACCACCAAGAACCAATGTTGAGAAATTTAACTCTTAGGGGGTTAAAAAGGGGTGAAACATGTTTTTGTCCTACAATTAACATTGAAGACTGATCGACATCCAGCTGATGCATTGGGTGGGAGGGTGCACAAGGGGTGATAGTGTGCATGGGGGATGATGCGCATAGAGGCAATGCGCATGGCGGAGGGTGCACATGGGGGAGGGTACTTATGGGGGATGTTTTACGGGGGTGTTGCGCATGGAGAAAATGTACATGGGGTTGTTGCACATGGAGGATGTTACCCAGGGGGGTATTGTGCATGGGGGGATGATGTTTGGGGGGGATGGTTTGCATGGGGTGATGCTGTGCAATGGGGGTTGATGCACAGGGGAATGGTGTGCATGAGAGACAGTGCGAATGGAGGGTGTTTTATAGGGGTATTGCGCTTGGGAGATGATGTACATGGGGTGTTGCACTTGGGATGATCCGCATAGGGTGTTGCCTATGGTGTGCATGGGTGGATAGTGTGCATTGGTGCACATGGGGGGACAGTGCGCATGGGGTTGATGAGCATGGGGGTGTTGGCAAGGGGGGTATTGCTCAAGGGGAGACGATGAGCATGGCGGGTTGGTGCGCATGAGAGGTTGAGGGACACAGGAGATTGATGAGAAGTGGGGGGAAGGCATACAGGGGAATTTTTTCTCCCACAATGCTGGTACGTTTTCACTAGTATGTAATTAATTCTGCCATAGTTTTAAATTTATTAATAATATAGTGTTTAAATTCACGGATGGACATATGAAAATTGCCCATTGACACCCACTCTCTGTGTCCTGCCCCTCAACCAGTTCCCAACCCAAACTGGATGGATGGATGGAGAGCTCTTTCTGGGACTGTCTTGGATCTCCTTCATTCAAAGACACCCATGTTGCCTTTTCTTCATGGCTCTTCCTCCATAGTCTATTCCCTCCAATGTGGGCTTTCAGGCACAGCTGGGGTCACAGCAGGCAGAAAACCAGCCGGTGAAGCTTCCCCCATCCCTAATTTGCCAAGTGCTGGCCCTAGAGCTGGCATCCCTGGCCAGATGATTAAGGAATGTGTTTTGAACAAGTAGTCTGACAGTACCTTATTTCCTATCTTTCAGACACTTTTGACAGACATCAGTTTGCATACAGAGCAAACAGATCCACAGAAGATGCCATAAATACCACTTTACACACTGCTCTAACCCTTTGAGAAGAGTGGGGGACTTATGTAAGGATACTCTTTGTAGATGTCAGCTCTGCATTTAATACAATCATACCTCACAAACTGGTATCTAAACTCCAGGATCCTGGGTTCTCATATTCAATCTGCTCTTGGATTATGGACTTCTTATGAAATTGCCCTCAGAAGGTACGATTAAAAGACCATATTTCTTCAGCCCGGATTCAAGGGTATGCCACAGGACTGTGTGCTGAGTCCACTCTTGTTTACCTTCTATACTTCAGGCTGCAACCACATCCACCCCAGTAATAAAGTCATTAAATTTACAGATGACAACAAAATGGGGCTCATCTTGAAAGGGGATGAATCCGCCTATCGGGATGAGGTGCAATGGTTGTCTCTGTGGTGCAGAAATAATCCTAAATATCAATATCTAATCCTAAATATCAATAAGATGAAGGAGTTTGTAGATGACTATCGGAAAAGAAAATCAGATATTTGGCCCTTGTTTATTGATGGCGACTGTGTAGAGCAGGTGGCTGAGTGCAAGTTTCTGGGGGTCACCATGAAGGAGGACCTGACCTGGAGGACAAATCCTGTAGCATAGCAGAGACTATATTTTCTGAGACTCTTCAGTAAGCAACAACTGGCTGAGAAATTGCTGATGACTTTCTAGTGCAGCTACATAGAGAGCATTTTAAGCGATTGCCTTTGTGTTTGGTCTATGAGTAGTTCAGTGGCAGAGAGAAAGGTGTCACAGAGGGTTAATAGCACTGCCCAGAAGATCACTGGCTGTCCCCTCCTATCCTTGGAGGAGCTTTATGTGTAAATTGTCTGAAGAAGACTTCTAAAGTCCTGGAAGACCCATCACATCCCGGTCATCAGTTCATCAGGCAGAAGATACAGGGCAATTAGAACTAAGATGAATAGATTAAAAACAGTTTTTATCCTAGTACAGGGTATCCCCCCTTTCTCGGGCTAACAATTCATACTCCACTAGCTGGTGTCCCCCACATTCCACTGCACTCCACTTCACAGAGATGCAGCTTCCAAGATGGCGTTACTTTGGTTCAGACGCAGCTGTACAGAACAGAGCTTGTCTGAGCATTTAATGCCACATATTTACCACGTGCTCTTCGAGAGTCGGTTAAATTAAAACACCAACATACTTAAAATGGGTCACTTTCTCAGTCTTATGAATACCTTCCACTATCTTCCAATAGTGGTTCTTAGGCCTCCTAAAAAAGGCCACAACCCTAGTTTTTTGGATAATGAATCAAGAGCTGGTATCTTAGTAGTATAGGGTCTCAGAGATCCCAAGTCTATTTTAAGCAATGAGCTTCTACATAGGGACTGAATGAGAAGTAATGGGTGAATGTTCTTTTGAAGCCATCCAAGATAGTGGCCACCTCCACCCCTCTTGGCAATTAATTTCACAGGCTCTGCAATTCAGTCTCTCACTGATCATTTCCACTGAATAGACTTAGAATGGATAGTTGGAAAGTCCATTGAAAGACCTCTGAATGTCCATTGGAAACTGATGGCTCCTGCACAGGGGTGCTGCGAAGGTGTGTGTCACACAGTGTGGAGGGGTGTACATCACCCCGAGACTGCCCATCACTCTCAGGATATACATCTCCCCCAAGACTGTGCTTGTGCCAACCATGGGACAGGTGCAATGCACCTCTGAAGCTGTCTGTTGGTGCATGCGCAGTCACAGCACACAGATTCCTCTGCTCCAAAGAGGAGCAGCATTTCTCCTTTGAGCAGTGGAATCCGAGTGTGTTGTGCTCAGATAGCATGCCTGGAGTTTCCCCTCATGCGCAGTCAACATGGAGCATCAGATTGTTCCACTCTGAGAAGAGGCAGGCTGATTTTTCTCGGAGTGGAGCAGTCTTAGCCCAGGGCAGCTGGAGGCATCACCGCTCAGGCATGTCACCCAGGGACAGCAGTCTCTGCTCCCCTCCACCTGGCACTGATGTACTCATATGCTCCAGTGCATAGAGGGAGGTCTTATGTTGGTAAGGGAAAAATACTGTGGAGATAGCCAGGTTTTGGGCAAATAACATCTAATTAAATTCCTTGTTCTCTTTTTGATTTTTATTGATTTTTTAAAAAACAAAACTGAAAACAATTCCAACATACATTAGAAAAGATCAAAATTATATAACAATTATATAGTCATCAAATCCATAACTCTCTTTACTCATCATCCTTTTTCATGCAGAAAGTCCATGAATGGTTTCCTAGATTTACTGACTTCTCTTTAAGAAAAGTTGTAAGTGTCTCCATTTCGGCAAAGTCCAGTATCTTAATCGACCTTCTTCAACAGAAGGTATTTCTGGAACTTTCAAATCTTTAGCATATAAAATCACTGCAGCTGCTGTCATATATAAAAACATAATTCCAAATTTTTATGGATTGAATCATCTGTGGATTGAATCATCTGGTTTCATTTAGATACACACTTTAAATATCAGCTGTAATGGTTTATGAATCAGAACCCGAAATTCTTTCGCCTTGGGACAGGTCCACCATATGATAAAATGTTCCTTCTTGTTTCTTGCATTTCCAACACTTATTTGAAATCTTATTAGAAATTTTTAGCTAATTTAACCAGTGTCAAATACCATCTATACATCATTTGGTAAAAATTCTTTGATGCTCACGTTTAATGTACATTTTAAACTTCAATCCATTAATATTTCATGGCCCACATTTTTCACCCTTTGTATCATAGTCTTTAACCTGTTCTTTATCTGTTTATAATAACTTATAAATCCTGGTAATAACTTCTTTTTCTTCTACACACAATTGTCTCTCTAATAAAGACATAGCATCTTAAAAACCATACATTTTTTATCCAATTTAAATATCTCCAAAAGCTGTCCATATTGAAACCATTGGCGCTGTATTTCTTCTTCTAAAAGCTCCTCTCCTGTCTGCATCCTTTAGTCATTTTGTATACAAATTATTAAATTTCTGTATATTAACCAAGTATCTAAATGGCCCAAATATCTTCCAAAAAAGGCTTCTTGTGGGGATTGGTGTTTTGTATAAAAAATTTTTATATTTATTCCAAACTCTTAACAATGTATGTCTAAGATAATGATTCTGTACTGCTAACAACATATATACCTCATCAGTGAAAATTAATTTAGGAACAAGATGGGGCTTGATATAAAATACACCATTTTTTATTTTTTTCAATTTGAAGCAAAAAATGTTTCTCCCAGACTTTTCCTACTTATATGTTTTGTATCCACATTTCTGATATGGGTTTCTTGTAGACAAATTACATCTTGTTTAAGTTTTTTAATAGTGAAAAATTCTATTTCTTCCCTTCTGCTGTTAAGTCCATTTAGATTCCACAGAATAATTTTATAACCCATATCAGTGGTGTTGAGTTGTGGCCCCAGAGTCCACTAAACCCTCCTCTTGAGAGTGATGTGGTTGACCTTCGGATTCTTCCCCTTGTCCTTGCGGTTCTCCAGATTCATCCTTAAGTTCTGGCACAAAATCCCTTCCTTTCTGAGCTGTATCTTGTGTCAAGACTCTAAATTTCTTCTTGGTAAAGAGGATCAAGATACCTCTGTGATATTTCTGACGTATGGCAAATCTTGTGGTAACCCTGTAGACTTGATCCAATTCCATATCTTTGGGATCTTTCTGTTTGCAGAAATTCAGCTAGAACTTGACTATTTGCTCTCTCAATTCTTCTGCAGTTTCTCCTGGTTTCTCTGGTACTGCTCTAAATCTGAGTATCTTCTTCTTGGCCGCTTGTTCAACCAGGGCCAGCAAATCCAGTGCTTTATAAGTGTATTAATCCATTCAGATAAGTTGCATTGGAGCTGTGCATCGGAGATGTTTCTTGTTTATCCTCCAATTAGTGTCCGAAACTGCCATCAATCTTAGATCGGAGAGTCTGTTGTTTGCCAGAAAGGAAAGAGGAAAATTCCAGAGATAAGCAAAGACTTAAAGAGATAAACAAAGACACTGAAGTCATGCAGGAGGCTGGAGCGTGCTGGGATCCTGCCTTCTTTGCACAGGGGCTCTCATTAACTCATTAAAAGCCTCTTTTGTGACTCAAAACAGGGAGCCTTAGGAAAGTCAGCCTGCCAGGTCGGAGCAGGGGGCAGAGTCCTTGTTCTCTGTAATTTTGGGGTTTTGCCCAAGTACCTGCTTCTGACATGAATAAGGAAAGAACCTCTGGTGTTCTGAAAGGAACAGGTGAAAATTACAAGAAAGTTCACAACACTATTTAGTTTTTTCAGTAGCATTTTAAACACTAGATATCAAACCTGCTCTAAGATTTGTACATTTGTTCATGAGAAGTAAAGAAAAGGCAGCCACTCAGGCATTTCCTGAATACAAGGCAGTTCTATGGTTTCTCTTGTTGGTGAGATCTTTGATGCACGTTCAGCTTGGAGCTCATCCGGAAGCTCTTTCCACACTCCAAGCATTGATATGGTTTCTCCCCTGTGTGGGTTCTCAGATGATAGGTCAATGTTGAACTCTGACTGAAGCTCTTTCCACACTCCATGCATTTATATGGTTTCTCCCCTGTGTGGGTTCTCAGATGAAAGTTCAATGTTGAGCTCTGACTGAAGCTCTTTCCACACTCCATGCATTTATATGGTTTCTCCCCTTTGTGGGTACTTAGATGAAAGATCAGTTTTGAGCTCTGACTGAAGAACTTTCCACACTCCAAGCACTGATATGGTTTCTCTCCTGTGTGGGTACTTCGATGCACCCTCAGGCCTGAACTATAACTGAATCCCTTTCCACACTCCAAGCATTGATATGGTTTCTCCCCTGTGTGGGTTCTTAGATGAGAAGTCAGAGTTGAGCTCACGCTAAAGCTCTTTCCACACTCCAAGCATTCATATGGTTTCTCTCCTGTGTGCGTTCTTTGATGCATAGTCAGGCTACCATTCCTACTGAAGGACTTTCCGCACTCCAAGCACTCATATGGTTTCTCTCCTGTGTGGGTTCTTAGATGCAAAGTCAGGTGTGAATTCTGACTGAAGCTTTTCCCACAGTCCAAGCATTTATATGGTTTCTCCCCGGTGTGGGTCCTTTGATGAAGTATAAGTTGGGATTTATGGTCAAAGGTCTTTTCACAGTGAGTACATTTGTTTTTCCTCCTTTCAGTTTCTTTTTCTGCTTTGACTGGGAGAATATTGAAGCTGCCACAATCCTGAGCATCAGACTTATTTCTACTTTTCTTGTTCCTCTCCTGCTTCTTTGAGCTGTCATGATGTGCAGGTTTCTGCCTCCCATGGCTCCTTTTCTTGGAAGTAAGATGTGTGCTTGTGTTGGTTGTGTCTTCCTGCAAAGGACACACCTCACTTTTCTTCATTTTGGAAAGTTCCTCTTTGATGTCTATTCTATGGAGACAGAGAACAAGTTCAGTCCTCCAGGCAGAGCTTTGTCTTCCCTCCTCCTTCCCTGATCCACCTTGATTTCCAGAAGGACGTTCCTCTACGTCAAGCACGGGCATGTTAGATGACACCCCGCTTAGCTCCCTCAAACCCGTCATTGGTAGCTGGAAAAGAAAGCGAATCCTGGTCAGCAGTGCAGTAAAGAAGTGTCTAGAGCACTTTTTTGTCTCAAGCCACGCTGACAAAGTACTAAATTTTTCACAACATCCATTTTTTGACCATTGACATGGTATGTCATGATGGAGGACTTACATCTCCCAATGACACTACTAATACTTTTCCACAAACTGCCATGGCACATCTGCAGTCCATTCACAACACACCAGAGTGCCTTTTGTCTCTTGTATCCACTCTCCTGGCTTCTCTCTGTTCTCATAGTTCTCCTATCACTGCCTGCAGAAGGATCTACAGGAGGGCACTATGTGCAATCATGGAATTCTTGCTCAGAACAACCAGAGCTGAGTGCAGATCATCAATACAGTGCTGCCTGCATTGGCTTCCAACTTCTCCACCCTCGTTGAAGGCATCCCGATACCGGATGTGATGATGACCACACAGTGAAGGATTCCACCGGGGAGAGATGAGTTCCATGAACAACATAGACTAGCCTGCACCCCAGGCATATACAATCTACTCTTCGCTTGAATTCCCAGCTGAGTTCTCCATACCCACTTTCTATCCCAGAACAGCTTCCTGCCACACACAAGAAGGAATTATCCCTGAAGGTTCAAGCGCCTGGCAGGGCTGGCCGCAGAACACCACCAGCACATGCTCAACATCTCCTGAGAGACCAGCCTTTGCACGTCTACTCTGGAGTAAGCCTATTACAGTCAATGGGGCTCACTCCTGTATAAGGGGGGCAGATTGCAGCCTGAAAGACCAGAGCATAGGTTAATTTTATTTTTCTTTATTTTCTGTATTCTTTATTATTTTGTATTATATTACAGGATTGTAATTATCTTTATATGACTATTTAGAGATAGTTGAACAAATTGTCTGAATTTCCATTATTTCTTATTCCAAAATTTGCTTTGATAGACAAGCATTTTGGATTGCAAGTATGCTAACAGAATGAATTCTGCATGTAAACCAAAGCACCGCTGTATTGTATTTGCAACAAAACGGAAGCTGGTGATGGATTTCTGGTCAGCAGTCAAGCTGCAAAAAGTGTTGTCTCCTTTCAGCCAGTTTCAGAGAGCACAATAGTGTGGATGGCACTATTATAACACGTGCATTATCTATCTCAGCCCCAACAGAAACCAGCTTAGACACAACCAAGGATGAGTTTCGCAACCAACTTCAACTCACACAGGACAGGATACCACAAACTGAGTTTATCAGCCTTGCTGTAGACTTTAATGTCCACACTGGAGTGACCAAACTGGATGGGGGAAAACACAGGGCAGATATGGACATGGAACAATAAATGATAATGGTCTGTGTCTGCTGTCATTGGCTCATTTAATAACCTGGTAGGAGGCAACAGTCAATTTCAACAACCGTGTAAACGGGAACTAACCTGGCACAGCCCATCTGGGAAAGACTCAGCGGTATTGGACCAAATTCTCATATACTCCAGGTTCTTCTCATCACTCAAAGATGTACAAAAAATGAGAGGATCGGATTGTGGATCTGACCACTACCTCGTCCGTGCTAAGATGCAACAGCAACTAAAAAGTCATAGTGCAAGGCACCCTCCACAATCAAACAAAACGGGACACCATACAGCAGGGGCAAGAATTTAAATATAGTTATCTTGGTTCAGAGGTGGAGGGAACTAAACTGCTTTCTGCCTATGACCGGCTGAGAAGGAAGCCAACACTGCCAGCTGCCAGCTCAGGGTGTAACTGAAGTGAAAGTAAAGATATTTATTTATTTCCTATCTTTATAGGAAAGTAAATCTTCCCTGGAAGTAAATCTATTTATCTGCTCTCTGGAAAGAGGAGACACTGAGAAACACACCTGGAAATGTGTGGGTATTTGACAGAGTTCCTCTCTGCTGGGCTGGATTCAGGGCTGGATCTTCCCTGCACAGTTGCTGAGTGGCTCCTGCTACGTCCTCCTCAGTTCCTTCCTCTGAGAGCACCAACCATCCAACACCGTCTCTGGGTCTTCTGGATCAGGAAGGGGTTGGAAGGGTCCTCTTCAGCTGCAAAGACAAGATTTTCCTTATGATTTTTATTGCAAATATGTTGACATGTTGACATAGGCTGTGGTGGCACAAGGGGTAACAGGCAAGTGCCAGTGTCCTTAGCCCACCTCCTGCCAACCTAGTAGTTAGAACACATGGAAATGCAAGTAGATAAATAGATACCACTCTGGTGGGAAGGTAAAAGAGTGTTCTGTGAGCCTTTGCAATCACACCCACCCCATGACCACAAAGGGTCTTCGGATAGTGCTGACACTAAGGCTTAGAAATGGGGATGAGTACCACACCCTACAGTCAATCGCAACAAGCAGTAGAACTTGTGGGGGACATCTTAACCTTTTTAAAGACGTTGACAACAAAACAATCTATCGCTCTATATAAAACTGAAGTCACTGACTCAAAATGACTCATGACTCACGCCCAGCCAAAATCATCAGACCTAGAAGCATGAAATTGGGGGAGGGTGTTCCTTATGTCACATGAAGTACCCACCAAGAACTAATGTTTAGAAATGTAACCCTTAAATGCAGTGTTTTTGTCCTATATTTAACACTGAAGAGTTATCCAGATCCAGCCAATTTGTTGCCTGGTGCCAGACGTACTGGGAGGGGGCAATGCACACAGGGGAATGGAGTGCCTGGGGGTTGATGCGCATGGAGGGATGTTGATTTGCATGGGGGATTGGTGCACACTGGGAGATTGGGTTCTTGTACAATGGGGTGTGTGATGTACATGGGGGTGTTGCACAATGGGGGTATATTACTCCTGGAACACTGGCACATTTTGCTAATCTATATATATAAAAGAAAAGTCACTCACTGACTGACTCACTGACTCACTCACTCATCACCGCCCTGCCAAAACCGGTGGGCCTAGAAGCGTGAAATTTGGAGTGGGTGTTCCTTCCGTGAGGAAGGGGTGCACTAAGAACCGGTTTTCGGAAATTCCAACAGGAAGGGGGTGAAAAGGGGCGCAATGCATTTTCCTCCCTATACTTTGCATTGAGAATTGCTGACTCAGCAAAATTCCTCCCCAACTGCTGGGCCTGAAGCATGGAATTCTGGGAGTTCCTTCTGTCACCTGAACAGCCACCAAGAACCATCTGGAGAAATTTAACCCTTCAGGGGCTGAAAAGGGGGCAACGTGTTTCTGTCCTATACTTAACATGGGAGACTGAATAACATCCAGCCAATATGGTGCTCAGACCCTGGTGCACTGGGGGACATTGTTCAGAGGAAGAGGTTACGCTGGCGAGGATGCTGTGCATGAGGGGAAATTGCACATGAGGGGAAATTGTGCATGGGGGAAGTTGCGCATGTAGGAAAGTTGCGCAGGGGGGAAGTTGCACATGGGAGGAAAATTGCACATGGGAGGAAGTTGCGCATGGAGGAAAGTTGCGCATGGGGGAAAATTGTGCATGGGGGGAAAGTTGCGCATATGGGAAGTTGCGCATATGGGAAGTTGCGCATGGGGAAAATTGCACATGAGAGGAAAGTTGCGCATGGGGGGAAAGTTGCGCATGGGGGGAAAGTTGCGCACGGGGGGAAGTTGCGCACGGGGGGAAGTTGCGCATATGGGAAGTTGCGCATATGGGAAGTTGCGCATGGGGGGAAGTTGTGCATGGGGGGAAGTTGCGCATGGGGAAAATTGCACATGAGAGGAAAGTTGCGCATGGGGGAAGTTGCGCACGGGGGATGATGCGCATGGGGGATGATGCACACGGAGGAAAGTTGCGCATGGGGGGATGATGCACACGGAGGAAAGTTGCTCACGGGGGGAAGTTGCGCACGGGGGAAGTTGCGCACGGGGGAAGTTGAGCATGGGAGGAAAGTTGCACATGGGGAGAAGTTGTACATGGGGAGAAGTTGTGCATGGGGTTTGATGCATATGGGGAAGTTGTGCATGGGGGGTTGATGCGCATGGGGGAAGTTGTGCATGGGGGTTGATGCGCATGGGGGAAGTTGTGCATGGGGGGTTGATGCGCATGGGGGGAAGTTGCGCATGGGGTAACTTGTGCATGCTGGGTTGATGCGCATGGGTGAAGTTGCGCTTGGGGGGGTTGATGTGTATGGGGGAAGTTGCGCATGGGGGGTTGTTATGCCTGGGGGAAAGTTATCCATGGGGGGTTGATGATTATGGGGGAATGGCATACTGGGGAATTTTACTCCCACAACGCGGGTACGCCTTTTGCTAGTATATTAATATTAATATATTAAGAGTCAACCCCCAGCCAAAACTGCTGGTCTTAGGAATTTGAAATGTAGAGAGGTTGATGTAAGGATCAAACAAGGACCAATTAAATGTGGTGCCCAGCAGGGATGCCCAGAGCCAAATGGTGCCTGCTGTCAGCGTCTGCCATGCAAAGAAGTCCTGCCAGGCTGTGAGTGTTGCATGTGGGTCTGGGATGGGAGCACATAAGGGGTTCTGGACTGGGGGGTCCTCAGCGCCTCTTCCTCTCAAGGCTTTTCCACTGTCCCCCCAACCCACTTGACCTGGAGCCCAGCCTGTCCTCCAGCCTGGCATGAGCATCACCCCCCCCAACTGGTGTACTACTCTCCCCCCCTCCCAGTACTGACCCTCCTGCTGGTCCCCAGAAGGACTCCATGCGACACTCCAGAGCAGATGCAAAACAAAGAAAGAAAGAAAGAAAGAGAGAGGAAGGGATGGAGGGCGGTCCAGGAAGGGGCTGCCCCTTTCCTCCCTCCTTAACCCTCGCAGTGCCAGGCAGAGGAGAGAAGGAAGAGGAAGGGGGGGGTCTCTGTGGAAGGAGGAAGGTCTCTCCTCCTCCTCCTCCTGCCCTCACCCCCTTACAGAGCATCTTTGCCCCCTCCAGCTATGCCACTGCCAGGAACTCTCCTCTGCTGGGGGAACTGGAGGGAAAGACAGGAGGGGGATCAGTGGGGGGGGGGGTCAGGCTGAGAGAGGTTGGGAAGGGGCTGAGAAGGATCCCTGGACAGCACAGGGAGGGGGAAGAGGAGGCACTTCAGGACCCCCCAGTCCTGCCCATCCAGCTCAGCAGAGCCATCCTGAGCATCTCCAGTGATGCAGTCCTGGGACCCCCTTTGGACTCTCTATGGAGGGGTCAGTGCAGGGAGGGCCTCCTCTTCCCAGCCTGAAGGAGGGAGACTCTGCCCAGAGGAGTTCCTGAGATGCTGGGCAGGAGGATGCCAAAATGTGGGGCACCTGAGAAATATGTAGATCATGACAAAATAAGTCCTGAGCTCTGATTAACCCATTAAAATCCTCCTTGTCTCAAGAAGCTGGTCTGCCATATAAGAGATTTTTGAAAAACCAACAAAAATTAAAAAAAAAACATATTTTCTTCCAAGACACAAGTATAAAAAAGAGGACATGTCCTGTAAAGAGAACATCTTGTCACCCTAAGCCAGGGTCACCAGAGGTGTGTGAGGCATTGAGACAGGTGAGGCAGTGCCACCCATGGGGGTCTTTCAAAAAGGCCTGACCTGTGAGGTGCACAAAAACTTACAACCCACCCAGGTGGGTTCTTGAGGCGAACTACAATTCCCAGGAGGCCTTGAAAAATCCCAAATGACAAACAGCTGGCCTCTATTACTCTTAAGGAAAAGGTAATAAAGGCACTGGGATCCTTATTAGACCATGTTATCGCCTCCTTGAGCCTGTGGCCTCTTTGGGGCCGGATCCTGGTCTAAGAGTTGGGTGAATGAAAGGGAAGGCTTTGCACACCAAACAGGAGGCGAGCAAAACAGGTAGATGGAAAAGCCAAAGGAAGAAAGAAAAGGGGTGGTTATCCCTGTATTTAAGGATTGGAAGTCCTTGCAGGGGGATCCACCTGGGAGCCTGAGAACTGGGGGGGGGGGTCTGGATTGAACTGAATTCACAGCAGTCTCTGGAGGGACACTGACTGACTGACAGTTCAACGAACAAACACAGCGCAGACACCTTACAAGTGCCTGGAATGATGACAAGAGTTCAGGTCAAAACTCATGGTGCATCACAGAACCCACAAAGGGGAGATGTCTTATAAGTGCATAGAGTGTGTAGCTCAACCCTGATGGAGAGGAGATCAAGGCACTTGCTCACAAATGTGTCCCTTCCACATGACAGCCTTTCGGGTATTGGAAGAGTGTTGTAGTCGTGTCCGGGTAGTTGAGACGCAAGTAGTTGAGAAGCTGGAATGGATGCAGAGCACCAAGTTTTGCAGGGAGGTTCACTGCAGCATTCAAGTAGACACACCACTGAAGCCATTCTGAGGTTGCACCCACCACCCAAAATGGCTCTGAAGGGGAGCGGGATGGTCCCCGCTCCCATTGTGTGTGTTTGTGAGCTAGGGAGAGAGAGAGAGAGAGAGAGAGAGAAATTAAACCTACCAAACAGACAATGATAAATGGGTATTTGGGAGGGGGCAGATGACAGTCACACAGGCTTGGAATTCATAAATTATATTTCCAAGAGCCTGGGAGGATGCACAAGCACAGTTCCACGTGCACAGCACCTACGCAGTTTTCCATGCATCCAGGGTGAACTGCGCAGGCGCAGCTGAGTGCCAGGCCACCCCTGTGCTCTTCTTCCCGGCTGTGGGAAGTCACCTGCTCCCTGTTCCTGTGGTGGTGTGGGGTGGCTCTGGACTGGCCTAACCCCCAGCCTGGAGTGAGGCAGAAGTGCATGATGCATGTCACTTTGGTGACTCCCCCAGGCCAGCCAGGACTTGTGCCGGCCTAACTCGGGTGAGGATGGCAGCCTCTGTGCCTGGCAGGAACGGGCAGGATCCCCTTGCCAGGCTTGGAACGGAGGTCTGAGCAAAGCGAGAGAGGAGCGTCTGTGCAGGAGGGAGGAAGAGACCCTGGGCTTGGAGGGTCTGCTGGGCCAGGAACTCCATTCCCAGCAGAGAGAGAGAGAGAGAGAGAGACAGAGAGCGAGCAAGCGAGCTCCGTTTCCTGCTCTGGGACTTGGCCCTGGAAGGGGAGGGAGGAGGCCTTGTTGAGCCTGGAGTGGCTGGGAAGGCCTGAGCCAGTGAGGGCCACCTGGGAGAGGTGTGTGGAGGGGCTGTTCATGAGTGGGGGAGAGAGAGGGAGCGGAGGTGGCGCTGGGGAGCCCTGAAAAGAAAGAAAGAAGCACCTCCTGAACTCTTCTCCTGCAGCTATGAAGGGAGGCTGGTCCAGTTCTGAGGGGGCTTCACTTTCCCTCCAATTTTGAGGGGGCTTTGCTTTCACTTCAATTTTGAGAGGTCTTTCCCTTCACTTCAATTCTGAGGGGGCTTCTATTTCCCTCCAGATCTGAAGGGCCTTCATTTTCCCTCCAACTGCGATGGAGCTTTGCTTTCCCTCCGATTTTGAGTGGGTTACACTTTCCTCTCAATTCTGAGGGCGTTTGTTTCTCAGTGGTTCAGAGGAAGCTTTGCTTTCCCTCCTATTTTGAGGGGCTTCGCTTTCCCTCAGAAGAAGGGACGTTTACTACAGAAGGGAGGGAATCGGCAAGATGCCAAAGAGCACCAGCACAATGGTGTTCTATGAAGGACATTCCTGGGGTGAAATTTAACAATAAGTAATATAGTTATTAACTTAAGTAAATGAAATCAATATAACCGAGTGTTTATTTTGTCATGTTCTACCTTCTGGGGCTCTCTCTTTTTTGCGGGATGATGGATGACATGGTCACCCTGTGGACCCCTCCTGTCAGTGAGGAGAGACCAAACTCCTCTCCCAGCCAAGCCTGTGTTTGAAGGAAGGTGTAGAGCTATAGAAAGTATGGAAGGTATAGAGGCTAAAAAGAAGGGTAAAAACTCATCCAAGTCTCTCTTCTCTTTCTTTCTGACAGAGAGAAACAGACTCAGAGCAAAGCAAACCTGTTTGGGAGCAGAAATGGCTGGCACTGATTCAGGGCAGGTAAGGGGGATTTGCAGCTGGGGCTTCTCCTCCTGCAACCTTCCCAGAGGGAAAATTGGATGGGGGTTAGAAAATGTGGAAGCAGCCACAAAATGTACCAGCTTCTCAGTGCTGGGTGTGCTTTTGTGGGAGTAACCATTCTGGTACCCCTGGGTTCCACTTCTGGACTAGGAAGTTTGGAAGCTGGAATGGAAGAAAAGGATCCTTAGAGCCTCCTTTCTGGAAATATGGGAATTTTCACTGTAACTGGAGGGTCTAAAATGAGAATGCAGGGTTGAGAGGGAACATGTGTGGAAAATGTGTTTTCAAATGCAGAAATGTTTATTTCCTTTCATGAATCCTAAGCTTTTTAAGACAAGAGGGTCATAAGGCTCAGCCAAAAGCTTTGCAAAGAGGGAGGCTGCATGACCTGGTTCTCCTTTTGCTTTCAGGGTCCCATTTCATTCTCAGACATAGCAGTGCATATGAGCAGTGAAGAGTTGGCTCTGCTGAGTCCTCCACAAAGGATCCTGTATGAGATGTTCACGTTGGAGAACTATGAAAATGTCATCATTGTTGGTAAGGAAGATCTTTCTATCGTATTTTGACTGATGCCACAGGTAGGAACCTGTGCTCCATTAGATGCTGCCAAGCATTGTTGGTGGCCTGGTTGCCTGTCGTGGGCATGGATGCTATGCCTGATGCCACTAAACCTTCTGGACAGACCAGGTGAGGGGATAGCCAAATCAGGGGACATGGTGCTACAAATGAGTTGCAAGTCCTTTGGCTGCCCTTTGGAAGATGTGGTCATACCTTGGAGGGCACTTTCATCTGTTAAATAGGTAGGTCTGACTCCACCATAAAATCGCTGAGAGGAGAGTACCAGGCTCTAGGAGGAATGTACTACTCCTAGCATGCTGTCACCCTCCAGAGCAAAAATCTGATGGGGACCTTGCAATGGAAAAAGCAGTTCAGAGAGGCATCAAGGAGAGACAGGATTGTGCCCAAAGACAAAGAAGCAGCAGGAGGCATCGCTGAGGGATCTGGATCCCTGGCTAAGAGGGGGAACTTGGAAAGGAGCAGCTGGACTCGAGAGATCCCAATGAGACATTCAGCTCCTCCCTGATTCAAGGACAATGGGGGTCACCTACATACACAGCTGCAGATTTTCTTTGGGTCTCTCACTTTTTCCTTCTTTCAACAGCCTCGGTTTGGAACCAGATTGGAAGAAAGAAGAAGACGCAGCCTTCCCAGGAAAGAGCTCTAAGGAGGGGAAAGACACGCTCTGAGTTCCACGTGTGCAGAAAGACTGTCACAGGTCAGGAGGAGGGTCCTTAACACCCACCTCAGAGGCCACACTAAGAAGAAAGCACAGAAGAGCCATGGGCATGGAGTGTCCTTAAAGTGGAGTGGTAGTTTTACCAAACACTTCAGAATCCACAGAGGGGAGAAACCCTATAAGTGCCAGGAGTGTGGAATGTCCTTCACTTGGAGAGGAAGCCTTAGTAGCCACCAGAGAGTCCACACAGGAGAGAAACCCTATAAGTGCCAGGAGTGTGGAAAGGACTTCATTAACAGTAGTAATCTTATTAGTCACAGAAGGATCCACACAGGGGAGAAACCCTATAAATGCCAGGAGTGTGGCGTGTCCTTCAGTCAGAGAGGAAATCTTAGTATCCATCGAAGAACCCACACAGTGGAGAAACCCTACATATGCCAGGAGTGTGGAAAGGCCTTCATTCACAGTGGTCATCTTATTAGTCACAGTAGGATCCACACAGGGGAAAAACCCTATAAGTGCCAGGAGTGTGGAAAGGCCTTCATTCACAGTAGTAATCTTATTCGTCACAGAAGGACCCACAGAGGGGAGAAACCCTTTAAGTGCCATGAGTGTGGAAAGGCCTTCAGTCGCAATTCTACTCATCTTAAGCACCAGAAGTCTTACTCAGGGGAGAAAACCTATATAGCTTAGAAATTTTAAAATTGTGTTTTTTATTCTTCAAGCATCCAAAGTTAAATCTCTTGTTGCAGTTCTTGATATTTCTGAAATTCTTGCTGTTTCTTCAGTCTTAGTGTGAAGTGAAGCTGAAGTGCCTTGTTTTCATGTGAAATAAAAAGGGCAAAGTTACTCTGTTATTTTCCGTCCCGTCCAGCCAGGGCTTGGCTGAGTCACTGTCCAGGTTGGGGTCCAGCAGCAATCACTAGAGGGCCTCTTTTTTCTCTGAGGAAACAGGATGAGGCCTTTTCAGAGCCTGAGACTTTCCTTCTTTCAGAAGCTTTTCTTCCTTGAAATGGGTATTTTATTTGCTGTCTGAGTATTTGACAAGGCCTTTGGCGGGTCCAGATCTCAGAACCCAGCTGGGTGAAAGTGCTGGGGTGGCACAAGAGGGTTGCTGTGTTGTGGAGATCAATGGTGCCATGAGGGTACCCTTATAACCTGGCACCACAGATGTTTCTCCCCATTAGGAAACGTTTAATAAATTCTATCCTTCCTTCCTTTTGTTTGTTTGTTGTTAGTGGGATTTATAACCTGTCGTCTTTTTCCATGAAATGACCTGTTTTTTAGCCTTGTTTCCTGGTAAAAAAAACTTCGTTATCCTCCTTTTAGGCCGCATGGAATCTTCTTGAAATTCATAAATTATCTCTCTATATATGAAACTGGAAAGTCACTCACTCACTCCTCAATGGCCAGCCAAAACCACTGGGCCTAGAAGCAGGAAATATGGAGAGGGTGTCCCTTCCCTGATGGAGGCACCCCCTAAGAACTGGATTTGGGAAATTCCAACTGGAAGGGGTTGAAAAGGTTAGGGCAGGGGTCGGGGAACTTTTTTACCTCTTACCCAAAAATATATTTAGGTATGTGGATGTTACCCCTTGATTTGAAAGGAAGGAAAAAATATATTCTTAATTTTTTGAGGGCTGTGAGTGGTGCAAGTGGTTAAGGCGCTGAGCTTTTTAACCAGCAGGCCAGGGTTCGAGACCCAGGTCAGCCCCACAAGACAGGGTGAGCTCCTGTCCTTAGCCCAGCTCTGCGACACCAGCTGGATCCAATCGTATTGGCTCTGCCTTTTCATTGGACTAATTCAGTGGCGTGGAGAGGGGGGATTTGCTGCTTGGGTAACAGCCTATCCTCCATAAAAATCCAACCCAGGCTTTTGTGCTTCGCATGCAGTGGATGCAGCGCCGAGCACAATACCATAGTCTTTCAAGACTGACGGAGGCCTGCTAATTTTTTGAATTCAAATATGTGGCTTCTGGGGAGCTGGAAGAAAAGTTTGAAGTAGGTGATAAAATAGTGTTGGATTGGACAGGATGACCATATGATCTGTTTTCCCAGGACATGTCCTCTGTTATAGCCTTGTGTCCTGGAAAAAAAAACCTTCATCGTCCTCTTTTTCCTTGAGAGCAGGCAGAATGTAGCTTTCTTGGAATTCATAAATTATATGAAATATGTAATAGTTTTAAACATACAGTACTAATACGTAATATGGTGTTTAAGTTAACCACATGAAAACAGTATATATGAGTGTGTATAGCTTTTTAAAATGTCCTTCATTTTTCTTGGATGTCTTATATTTTGGGGGATTTGTCCTCTTTTTGTGGTTATGACATATGGTCACTGCATATTGGAGAAATGTGGGGGTCAGGGTGACCATAATAAAAAAAGAGGACAAGATCCTGCAAATGATTGAAACAAGAGCAGGATTCAACTGGAGTGGGGAAGAGAGTCCAATCTATTCAAGTTTACTCAGAAGAAAGACCCATTGTAGTTATTGGGCTTCCCAGGAAAATGTGAATAGGATTGCAGCCTCAGAGCCCAATCTTGTGCCTTTCTCTTGAGCAGCAGACCATTATAGTCAGTGGGGTTTCCTTCCAGGAAAGTGTGGAGAAGATGCAGTCACAGATCCCAATCCTAGGCATTTCTTCTCAGAATTAATGCCCATTACAGTCGGGGTGGGGGGGTGGGGAACGTGTGGTGGCATGAAGCCTTCTTGTAATTAATAAATTATATGTAATAGTTGTAAATGTAATAAGTAAATATAGGCTGCAATCTAAAGACACTTTCCTCAGAATAAGACCCATTTAATACAATGGGGCTTTCTTTTGAGTAGTCATGGTTAGGACTGTGCTCATAGTGTTTTAATTATTCACTTGAAGGCAACATAGGTCAGCGTTTTTAGCTTTAATTTTGTCGTGTCCTACATTTTTCTTGATTGTCCTACATTTTGGGATTCTCTTTTATGATTATGAGATATGATCACCCTGATACAGGAGCAATGAAATGGTCTTACCAGAGGGAGTGGGATGGGAGGGGGTTGTTTATAACACAGGCAGACTCAACAGCACCCAAAGGAGGATGCTTTCTCCTTTCATTTCTGTCTGCAGGGCTCCAGATCCTGCTTGGTCCCCCTCCGCACCTGCTTCTTTGCTCTGGACAGCTGAATAAGATGGAAATGTTGTGCAGCTACACAAGGCAGATGGCTGCAGGTCTCACTCCTGTCCTGACTGCTGATTTAGCAGTAGTCCTCTCTCTCTCTCTCTCTCTGCTGACTTAGAAGCAGTTTGGATCATGACTGCAAGAAGCAACTCTGCTCTCAGGCTCAGGTCTCTGTTTGCAGCAGGAGCTGAAACACAGCAGCAGTTATTATCAGGCAGATCAAGTTGTTTCTAACATTTAGTTCCATAACTTTGGGTGCAATGCAATGCACACTTTCCTAAGAGTAAGCCCCAAGGAAAATAATGACACTTGCTTCTGAGTAGGAAAGCAGAAGCTAGAGCTCTGAGAAACCCCAGCCGCAGCTGAGACACTGTTGATCTCTCTCTCCTCCCCCCTACAATAGCCTGAACGTCTTATGACCCTTTAGGGAATCACACCTTTTGTTTTGATCTTTGGAAGCTGGAGCTGATGAGATGCTAAGAGTCATCCACTGGCAGACACAGTGATTGCAATGCCTGCCCTGCTCTGTGCTGGTCATGCATACCTGGCTGTGTCATTCATATGCAAACCCAGGTGGTCCATTACCCCCAGGAATTCCATTATTACCCAAATTGGGGTGATTCACCCCTGTTCCCTGACCTCTGGGTTAGGGCAACGTGTTTTGGGGTAAGCACAATGCGTTTTCCTTCCACTACTTTCCATTGAAGAATCCCTGACCGAGGGAAGCTCTGCCCAAACCCCTGGACCTAGAAGCATGAAATTTGGGGTGTTCCTTCTGTGACATTAACAACCACCAAGAACCAATGTTGAGAAATTTAACTCTTAAGGGGTTGAAAAGGGGTGAAACATGTTTTTGTCCTACAATTAACATTGAAGACTGATCGACATCCAGCTGATGCACTGGGAGGGTGCACAAGGGGTGATAGTGTGCATGGGGGATGATGCGCATAGAGGCAATGCGCATGGAGGAGGGTGCACATGGGGGAGGGTACTTATGGGGGATGTTTTACGGGGGTGTTGCGCATGGAGAAAATGTACATGGGGTTGTTGCACATGGAGGATGTTACCCAGGGGGGTATTGTGCATGGGGGGATGATGTTCGTGGGGGATGGTTTGCATGGGGTGATGCTGTGCAATGGGGGTTGATGCACAGGGGAATGGTGTGCATGAGAGACAGTGCGAATGGAGGGTGTTTTACAGGGGTATTGCGCTTGGGGGATGATGTACATGGGGTGTTGCACTTGGGATGATCCGCATAGGGTGTTGCATATGGTGTGCATGGGTGGATAGTGTGCATTGGTGCACATGGGGGGACAGTGCGCATGGGGTTGATGAGCATGGGGGTTGATAAGCATGGGGGTGTTGGCAAGGGGGGTATTGCTCAAGGGGAGACGATGAGCATGGCGGGTTGGTGCGCATGAGAGGTTGAGGGACACAGGAGATTGATGAGAAGTGGGGGGAAGGCATACAGGGGAATTTTTTCTCCCACAATGCTGGTACGTTTTCACTAGTATGTAATTAATTCTGCCATAGTTTTAAATTTATTAATAATATAGTGTTTAAATTCACGGATGGACATATGAAAATTGCCCATTGACACCCACTCTCTGTGTCCTGCCCCTCAACCAGTTCCCAACCCAAACTGGATGGATGGATGGAGAGCTCTTTCTGGGACTGTCTTGGATCTCCTTCAGTCAAAGACACCCATGTTGCCTTTTCTTCATGGCTCTTCCTCCACAGTCTATTCCCTCCAATGTGGGCTTTCAGGCACAGCTGGGGTCACAGCAGGCAGAAAACCAGCCGGTGAAGCTTCCCCCATCCCTAATTTGCCAAGTGCTGGCCCTAGAGCTGGCATCCCTGGCCAGATGATTAAGGAATGTGTTTTGAACAAGTAGTCTGACAGTACCTTATCTCCTATCTTTCAGACTCTTTTGACAGACATCAGTTTGCATACAGAGCAAACAGATCCACAGAAGATGCCATAAATACCACTTTACACACTGCTCTAACCCTTTGAGAAGAGTGGGGGACTTATGTAAGGATACTCTTTGTAGATGTCAGCTCTGCATTTAATACAATCATACCTCACAAACGTATCTAAACTCCAGGATCCTGGGTTCTCATATTCAACCTGCTCTTGGATTATGGACTTCTTATGAAATTGCCCTCCGAAGGTAAGATTAAAAGACCATATTTCTTCAGCCCGGATTCAAGGGTATGCCACAGGACTGTGTGCTGAGTCCACTCTTGTTTACCTTCTATACTTCAGGCTGCAACCACATCCACCCCAGTAATAAAGTCATTAAATTTACAGATGACAACAAAATGGGGCTCATCTTGAAAGGGGATGAATCCGCCTATCGGGATGAGGTGCAATGGTTGTCTCTGTGGTGCAGAAATAATCCTAAATATCAATATCTAATCCTAAATATCAATAAGATGAAGGAGATTGTAGATGACTATCGGAAAAGAAAATCAGATATTTGGCCCTTGTTTATTGATGGCGACTGTGTAGAGCAGGTGGCTGAGTGCAAGTTTCTGGGGGTCACCATGAAGGAGGACCTGACCTGGAGGACAAATCCTGTAGCATAGCAGAGACTATATTTTCTGAGACTCTTCAGTAAGCAACAACTGGCTGAGAAATTGCTGATGACTTTCTAGTGCAGCTACATAGAGAGCATTTTAAGCGATTGCCTTTGTGTTTGGTCTATGAGTAGTTCAGTGGCAGAGAGAAAGGTGTCACAGAGGGTTAATAGCACTGCCCAGAAGATCACTGGCTGTCCCCTCCTGTCCTTGGAGGAGCTTTATGTGTAAATTGTCTGAAGAAGACTCCTAAAGTCCTGGAAGACCCATCACATCCCAGTCATCAGTTCATCAGGCAGAAGATACAGGGCAATTAGAACTAAGATGAATAGATTAAAAACAGTTTTTATCCTAGTGCAGGGTATCCCCCCTTTCTCGGGCTAACAATTCATACTCCACTAGCTGGTGTCCCCCACATTCCACTGCACTCCACTTCACAGAAATACAGCTTCCAAGATGGCGTTACTTTGGTTCAGACGCAGCTGTACAGAACAGAGCTTGTCTGAGCATTTAATGCCACATATTTACCATGCGCTCTTCGAGAGTCGGTTAAATTAAAACACCAACATACTTAAAATGGGTCACTTTCTCAGTCTTATGAATACCTTCCACTATCTTCCAATAGTGGTTCTTAGGCCTCCTGAAAAAGGCCACAACCCTAGTTTTTTGGATAATGAATCAAGAGCTGGTATCTTAGTAGTATAGGGTCTCAGAGATCCCAAGGCTATTTTAAGACCAGTAAGAGTCCTTGAGAGGATATCAGCATCATCTGCATAGAAAAGGGCAGTAACTTCATTCCCTGAAAACTCTGTGGGTTGAAATCTGTATGATTTAAGATGGTCCAACATTGTGTTAATATAAAAGTTAAATAGAAGCAGGGCCAGAATACATCCTGGATTGATCCTTTCTGTGTTGGTAGAGAATCTGTGGGAGGCCCTTGTAGGCTCCACCTCTCCATAAGCAACGAGCTTCTGCATAGGGACTGAATGAGAAGTAATGGGTGAATGTTCTTTTGAAGCCATCCAAGATAGTGGCCACCTCCACGCCTCTTGGCAATTAATTTCACAGGCTCTGCAATTCAGTCTCTCACTGATCATTTCCACTGAATAGACTTAGAATGGATAGTTGGAAAGTCCATTGAAAGACCTCTGAATGTCCATTGGAAACTGATGGCTCCTGCACAGGGGTGCTGCGAAGGTGTGTGTCACACAGTGTGGAGGGGTGTACATCACCCCGAGACTGCCCATCACTCTCAGGATATACATCTCCCCCAAGACTGTGCTTGTGCCAACCATGGGACAGGTGCAATGCACCTCTGAAGCTGTCTGTTGGTGCATGCGCAGTCACAGCACACAGATTCCTCTGCTCCAAAGAGGAGCAGCATTTCTCCTTTGAGCAGTGGAATCTGAGTGTGTTGTGCCCAGATAGCATGCCTGGAGTTTCCCCTCATGCGCAGTCAACATGGAGCATCAGATTGTTCCACTCTGAGAAGAGGCAGGCTGATTTTTCTCCGAGTGGAGCAGTCTTAGCTCAGGGCAGCTAGAGGCATCACCGCTCAGGCATGTCACCCAGGGACAGCAGTCTCTGCTCCCCTCCACCTGGCACTGATGTACTCATATGCTCCAGTGCATAGAGGGAGGTCTTATGTTGGTAAGGGAAAAATACTGTGGAGATAGCCAGGTTTTGGGCAAATAACATCTAATTAAATTCCTTGTTCTCTTTTTGATTTTTATTGATTTTTTAAAAAACAAAACTGAAAACAATTCCAACATACATTAGAAAAGATCAAAATTATATAACAATTATATAGTCATCAAATCCATAACTCTCTTTACTCATCATCCTTTTTCATGCAGAAAGTCCATGAATGGTTTCCAAGTTTTACTGCCTTCTCTTTAAGAAAAGTTGTAAGTGTCTCCATTTCGGCAAAGTCCAGTATCTTAATCGACCTTCTTCAACAGAAGGTATTTCTGGAACTTTCAAATCTTTAGCATATAAAATCACTGCAGCTGCTGTCATATATAAAAACATAATTCCAAATTCTTATGGATTGAATCATCTGTGGATTGAATCATCTGGTTTCATTTAGATACACACTTTAAATATCAGCTGTAATGGTTTATGAATCAGAACCCGAAATTCTTTCGCCTTGGGACAGGTCCACCGTATGATAAAATGTTCCTTCTTGTTTCTTGCACTTCCAACACTTATTTGAAATCTTATTAGAAATTTTTAGCTAATTTAACCAGTGTCAAATACCATCTATACATCATTTGGTAAAAATTCTTTGATGCTCACGTTTAATATACATTTTAAACTTCAATCCATTAATATTTCATGGCCCACATTTTTCACCCTTTGTATCATAGTCTTTAACCTGTTCTTTACCTGTTTATAATAACTTATAAATCCTGGTAATAACTTCTTTTTCTTCTACACACAATTGTCTCTCTAATAAAGACGTAGCATCTTAAAAACCATACATTTTTTATCCAATTTAAATATCTCCAAAAGCTGTCCATATTGAAACCATTGGCGCTGTATTTCTTCTTCTAAAAGCTCCTCTCTTGTCTGCATCCTATAGTCATTTTGTATACAAATTATTAAATTTCTGTATATTAACCAAGTATCTAAATGGCCCAAATGTCTTCCAAAAAAGGCTTCTTGTGGGGATTAGTGTTTTGTATAAAAATTTTTTATATTTATTCCAAACTCTTAACAATGTATGTCTAAGATAATGATTCTGTACTGCTAACAACATATATACCTCATCAGTGAAAATTAATTTAGGAACAAGATGGGGCTTGATATAAAATACACCATTTTTTATTTTTTTCAATTTGAAGCAAAAAATTTTTCTCCCAGACTTTTCCTACTTATATGTTTTGTATCCACATTTCTGATATGGGTTTCTTGTAGACAAATTACATCTTGTTTAAGTTTTTTAATAGTGAAAAATTCTATTTCTTCCCTTCTGCTGTTAAGTCCATTTAGATTCCACAGAATAATTTTATAACCCATATCAGTGGTGTTGAGTTGTGGCCCCAGAGTCCACTAAACCCTCCTCTTGAGAGTGATGTGGTTGACCTTCAGATTCTTCCTCTTGTCCTTGCGGTTCTCCTGATTCATCCTTAAGTTCTGGCACAAAATCCCTTCCTTTCTGAGCTGTATCTTGTGTCAAGACTCTAAATTTCTTCTTGGTAAAGAGGATCAAGATACCTCTGTGATATTTCTGACGTATGGCAAATCTTGTGGTAACCCTGTAGACTTGATCCAATTCCATATCTTTGGGATCTTTCTGTTTGCAGAAATTCAGCTAGAACTTGACTATTTGCTCTCTCAATTCTTCTGCAGTTTCTCCTGGTTTCTCTGGTACTGCTCTAAATCTGAGTATCTTCTTCTTGGCCGCTTGTTCAACCAGGGCCAGCAAATCCAGTGCTTTATAAGTGTATTAATCCATTCAGATAAGTTGCATTGGAGCTGTGCATCGGAGATGTTTCTTGTTTATCCTCCAATTAGTGTCCGAAACTGCCATCAATCTTAGATCGGAGAGTCTCTTGCTTGCCAGAAAGGAAAGAGGAAAATTCCAGAGATAAGCAAAGACTTAAAGAGATAAACAAAGACACTGAAGTCATGCAGGAGGCTGGAGCGTGCTGGGATCCTGCCTTCTTTGCACAGGGGCTCTCATTAACTCATTAAAAGCCTCTTTTGTGACTCAAAACAGGGAGCCTTAGGAAAGTCAGCCTGCCAGGTCGGAGCAGGGGGCAGAGTCCTTGTTCTCTGTAATTTTGGGGTTTTGCCCAAGTACCTGCTTCTGACATGAATAAGGAAAGAACCTCTGGTGTTCTGAAAGGAACAGGTGAAAATTACAAGAAAGTTCACAACACTATTTAGTTTTTTCAGTAGCATTTTAAACACTAGATATCAAACCTGCTCTAAGATTTGTACATTTGTTCATGAGAAGTAAAGAAAAGGCAGCCACTCAGGCATTTCCTGAATACAAGGCAATTCTATGGTTTCTCTTGTAGGTGGGATCTTTGATGCACATTCAGTGTGGAGCTCACACTGAAGCTCTTTCCACACTCCAAGCATTTATATGGCTTCTCCCCTGTGTGGATTCTTTGATGAATAGTCAGGCTACTGTTCCTATTGAAGCTCTTTCTACATTCCAAGCATTGATATGGTTTCTCTCCTGTGTGGGTTCTTAGATGCAGTGTCAGTTGTGAGCTCTGACTGAAGCTCTTTCCACACTCTAAGCATTTATATGGTTTCCATCCTGTGTGGGTTGTTAGATGTAAAGATGTAAAGATGTAAAGAAAAGGCAGCCACTCAGGCATTTCCTGAATACAAGGCAGTTCTATGGTTTCTCTTGTTGGTGAGATCTTTGATGCACGTTCAGCTTGGAGCTCATCCGGAAGCTCTTTCCACACTCCAAGCATTGATATGGTTTCTCCCCTGTGTGGGTTCTCAGATGATAGGTCAATGTTGAACTCTGACTGAAGCTCTTTCCACACTCCATGCATTTATATGGTTTCTCCCCTGTGTGGGTTCTCAGATGAAAGTTCAATGTTGAGCTCTGACTGAAGCTCTTTCCACACTCCATGCATTTATATGGTTTCTCCCCTTTGTGGGTACTTAGATGAAAGATCAGTTTTGAGCTCTGACTGAAGAACTTTCCACACTCCAAGCACTGATATGGTTTCTCTCCTGTGTGGGTACTTCGATGCACCCTCAGGCCTGAACTATAACTGAATCCCTTTCCACACTCCAAGCATTGATATGGTTTCTCCCCTGTGTGGGTTCTTAGATGAGAAGTCAGAGTTGAGCTCACGCTAAAGCTCTTTCCACACTCCAAGCATTCATATGGTTTCTCTCCTGTGTGCGTTCTTTGATGCATAGTCAGGCTACCATTCCTACTGAAGGACTTACCACACTCCAAGCACTCATATGGTTTCTCTCCTGTGTGGGTTCTTAGATGCAAAGTCAGGTGTGAATTCTGACTGAAGCTTTTCCCACAGTCCAAGCATTTATATGGTTTCTCCCCGGTGTGGGTCCTTTGATGAAGTATAAGTTGGGATTTATGGTCAAAGGTCTTTTCACAGTGAGTACATTTGTTTTTCCTCCTTTCAGTTTCTTTTTCTGCTTTGACTGGGAGAATATTGAAGCTGCCACAATCCTGAGCATCAGACTTATTTCTACTTTTCTTGTTCCTCTCCTGCTTCTTTGAGCTGTCATGATGTGCAGGCTTCTGCCTCCCATGGCTCCTTTTCTTGGAAGTAAGATGTGTGCTTGTGTTGGTTGTGTCTTCCTGCAAAGGACACACCTCACTTTTCTTCATTTTGGAAAGTTCCTCTTTGATGTCTATTCTATGGAGACAGAGAACAAGTTCAGTCCTCCAGGCAGAGCTTTGTCTTCCCTCCTCCTTCCCTGATCCACCTTGATTTCCAGAAGGACGTTCCTCTACGTCAAGCACGGGCATGTTAGATGACACCCCGCTTAGCTCCCTCAAACCCGTCATTGGTAGCTGGAAAAGAAAGCGAATCCTGGTCAGCAGTGCAGTAAAGAAGTGTCTAGAGCACTTTTTTGTCTCAAGCCAAGCTGACAAAGTACTAAATTTTTCACAACATCCATTTTTTGACCATTGACATGGTATGTCATGATGGAGGACTTACATCTCCCAATGACACTCCTAATACTTTTCCACAAACTGCCATGGCACATCTGCAGTCCATTCACAACACACCAGAGTGCCTTTTGTCTCTTGTATCCACTCTCCTGGCTTCTCTCTGTTCTCATAGTTCTCCTATCACTGCCTGCAGAAGGATCTACAGGAGGGCACTATGTGCAATCATGGAATTCTTGCTCAGAACAACCAGAGCTGAGTGCAGATCATCAATACAGTGCTGCCTGCATTGGCTTCCAACTTCTCCACCCTCGTTGAAGGCATCCCGATACCGGATGTGATGATGACCACACAGTGAAGGATTCCACCGGGGAGAGATGAGTTCCATGAACAACATAGACTAGCCTGCACCCCAGGCATATACAATCTACTCTTCGCTTGAATTCCCAGCTGAGTTCTCCATACCCACTTTCTATCCCGGAACAGCTTCCTGCCACACACAAGAAGGAATTATCCCTGAAGGTTCAAGCGCCTGGCAGGGCTGGCCGCAGAACACCACCAGCACATGCTCAACATCTCCTGAGAGACCAGCCTTTGCACGTCTACTCTGGAGTAAGCCTATTACAGTCAATGGGGCTCACTCCTGTATAAGGGGGGCAGATTGCAGCCTGAAAGACCAGAGCATAGGTTAATTTTATTTTTCTTTATTTTCTGTATTCTTTATTATTTTGTATTATATTACAGGATTGTCATTATCTTTATATGACTATTTAGAGATAGTTGAACAAATTGTCTGAATTTCCATTATTTCTTATTCCAAAATTTGCTTTGATAGACAAGCATTTTGGATTGCAAGTATGCTAACAGAATGAATTCTGCATGTAAACCAAAGCACAGCTGTATTGTATTTGCAACAAAACGGAAGCTGGTGATGGATTTCTGGTCAGCAGTCAAGCTGCAAAAAGTGTTGTCTCCTTTCAGCCAGTTTCAGAGAGCACAATAGTGTGGATGGCACTAGTATAACACATGCATTATCTATCTCAACCCCAACAGAAACCAGCTTAGACACAACCAAGGATGAGTTTCACAACCAACTTCAACTCACACAGGACAGGATACCACAAACTGAGTTTATCAGCCTTGCTGTAGACTTTAATGTCCACACTGGAGTGACCAAACTGGATGGGGGAAAACACAGGGCAGATGTGGACATGGAACAATAAATGATAATGGTCTGTGTCTGCTGTCATTGGCTCATTTAATAACCTGGTAGGAGGCAACAGTCAATTTCAACAACCGTGTAAACGGGAACTAACCTGGCACAGCCCATCTGGGAAAGACTCAGCGGTATTGGACCAAATTCTCATATACTCCAGGTTCTTCTCATCACTCAAAGATGTACAAAAAATGAGAGGATCGGATTGTGGATCTGACCACTACCTCGTCCGTGCTAAGATGCAACAGCAACTAAAAAGTCATAGTGCAAGGCACCCTCCACAATCAAACGAAACGGGACACCATACAGCAGGGGCAAGAATTTAAATATAGTTATCTTGGTTCAGAGGTGGAGGGAAATAAACTGTTTTCTGCCTATGACCGGCTGAGAAGGAAGCCAACACTGCCAGCTGCCAGCTCAGGGTGTAACTGAAGTGAAAGTAAAGATATTTATTTATTTCCTATCTTTATAGGAAAGTAAATCTTCCCTGGAAGTAAATCTATTTATCTGCTCTCTGGAAAGAGGAGACACTGAGAAACACACCTGGAAATGTGTGGGTATTTGACGGAGTTCCTCTCTGCTGGGCTGGATTCAGGGCTGGATCTTCCCTGCACAGTTGCTGAGTGGCTCCTGCTACGTCCTCCTCAGTTCCTTCCTCTGAGAGCACCAACCATCCAACACCGTCTCTGGGTCTTCTGGATCAGGAAGGGGTTGGAAGGGTCCTCTTCAGCTGCAAAGACAAGATTTTCCTTATGATTTTTATTGCAAATATGTTGACATAGGCTGTGGTGGCACAAGGGGTAACAGGCAAGTGCCAGTGTCCTTAGCCCACCTCCTGCCAACCTAGTAGTTAGAACACATGGAAATGCAAGCAGATAAATAGATACCACTCTGGTGGGAAGGTAAAAGAGTGTTCTGTGAGCCTTTGCAATCACACCCACCCCATGACCACAAAGGGTCTTCGGATAGTGCTGACACTAAGGCTTAGAAATGGGGATGAGTACCACACCCTACAGTCGATCGCAACAAGCAGTAGAACTTGTGGGGGACATCTTAACCTTTTTAAAGATGTTGACAACAAAACAATCTATCGCTCTATATAAAACTGAAGTCACTGACTCAAAATGACTCATGACTCACGCCCAGCCAAAATCATCAGACCTAGAAGCATGAAATTGGGGGAGGGTGTTCCTTATGTCACATGAAGTACCCACCAAGAACTAATGTTTAGAAATGTAACCCTTAAATGCAATGTGTTTTTGTCCTATATTTAACACTGAAGAGTTATCCAGATCCAGCCAATTTGTTGCCTGGTGCCAGACGTACTGGGAGGGGACAATGCACACAGGGGAATGGAGTGCCTGGGGGTTGATGCGCATGGAGGGATGTTGATTTGCATGGGGGATTGGTGCACACTGGGAGACTGGGTTCTTGTACAATGGGGTGTGTGATGTACATGGGGGTGTTGCACAATGGGGGTATATTACTCCTGGAACACTGGCACATTTTGCTAATCTATATATATAAAAGAGAAAAGTCACTCACTGACTGACTCACTGACTGACTCACTCATCACCGCCCTGCCAAAACCGGTGGGCCTAGAAGCGTGAAATTTGGAGTGGGTGTTCCTTCCGTGAGGAAGGGGTGCACTAAGAACCGGTTTTCGGAAATTCCAACAGGAAGGGGGTGAAAAGGGGTGCAATGCATTTTCCTCCCTATACTTTGCATTGAGAATTGCTGACTCAGCAAAATTCCTCCCCAACTGCTGGGCCTGAAGCATGGAATTCTGGGAGTTCCTTCTGTCACCTGAACACCCACCAAGAACCATCTGGAGAAATTAACCCTTCAGGGGCTGAAAAGGGGGCAACGTGTTTCTGCCCTATACTTAACATGGGAGACTGAATAACATCCAGCCAATATGGTGCTCAGACCCTGGTGCACTGGGGGACATTGTTCGGAGCAAGAGGTTGCGCTGGCGAGGATGCTGCGCATGAGGGGAAATTGTGCATGGGGGAAGTTGCGCATGTAGGAAAGTTGCGCAGGGGGGAAGTTGCACATGGGAGGAAGTTGTGCATGGGAGGAAGTTGCACATGGGGGAAAATTGCACATGGGGGAAAGTTGTGCACGGGGGGAAGTTGCGCATATGGGAAGTTGCGCATGAGGGGAAGTTGCGCATGGGGAAAATTGCACATGAAAGGAAAGTTGCGCATGGGGAAGTTGCGCACGGGGGATGATGTGCATGGGGGGATGATGCATACGGAGGAAAGTTGTGCATGGGGGGATGATGCACACAGAGGAAAGTTGCGCATGGGGGGAAGTTGCGCACAGGGGAAGTTGCGCACAGGGGAAGTTGCACATGGGAGGAAAGTTGCACATGGGGTTTGATGCATATGGGGGAAGTTGTGCATGGGGGGTTGATGCGCATGGGGGAAGTTGTGCATGGGGGGCTGATGCGCATGGGGGAAGTTGTGCATGGGGGGTTGATGTGCAAGGGGGGAAGTTGCGCATGGGGTAACTTGTGCATGCTGGGTTGATGCGCATGGGTGAAGTTGCGCTTGGGGGGGTTGATGTGTATGGGGGAAGTTGCGCATGGGGGGTTGTTACGCCTGGGGGAAAGTTATCCATGGGGGGTTGATGATTATGGGGGAATGGCATACGGGGGAATTTTACTCCCACAACGCGGGTACGCCTTTCGCTAGTATATTAATATTAATATATTAAGAGTCAACCCCCAGCCAAAACTGCTGGTCTTAGGAATTTGAAATGTAGAGAGGTTGATGTAAGGATCAAACAAGGACCAATTAAATGTGGTGCCCAGCAGGGATGCCCAGGGCCAAATGGTGCCTGCTGTCAGCGTCTGCCATGCAAAGAAGTCCTGCCAGGCTGTGAGTGTTGCATGTGGGTCTGGGATGGGAGCACATAAGGGGTTCTGGACTGGGGGGTCCTCAGCGCCTCTTCCTCTCAAGGCTTTTCCACTGTCCCCCCAACCCACTTGACCTGGAGCCCAGCCTGTCCTCCAGCCTGGCATGAGCATCACCCCCCCCCCAACTGGTGTACTACTCTCCCCCCCTCCCAGTACTGACCCTCCTGCTGGTCCCCAGAAGGACTCCATGCGACACTCCAGAGCAGATGCAAAACAAAGAAAGAAAGAAAGAAAGAAAGAGGAAGGGATGGAGGGCGGTCCAGGAAGGGGCTGCCCCTTTCCTCCCTCCTTAACCCTCGCAGTGCCAGGCAGAGGAGAGAAGGAAGAGGAAGGGGGGGGTCTCTGTGGAAGGAGGAAGGTCTCTCCTCCTCCTCCTCCTGCCCTCACCCCCTTACAGAGCATCTTTGCCCCCTCCAGCTATGCCACTGCCAGGAACTCTCCTCTGCTGGGGGAACTGGAGGGGAAGACAGGAGGGGGATCAGTGGGGGGGGGGGTCAGGCTGAGAGAGGTTGGGAAGGGGCTGAGAAGGATCCCTGGACAGCACAGGGAGGGGGAAGAGGAGGCACTTCAGGACCCCCCAGTCCTGCCCATCCAGCTCAGCAGAGCCATCCTGAGCATCTCCAGTGATACAGTCCTGGGACCCCCTTTGGACTCTCTATGGAGGGGTCAGTGCAGGGAGGGCCTCCTCTTCCCAGCCTGAAGGAGGGAGACTCTGCCCAGAGGAGTTCCTGAGATGCTGGGCAGGAGGATGCCAAAATGTGGGGCACCTGAGAAATATGTAGATCATGACAAAATAAGTCCTGAGCTCTGATTAACCCATTAAAATCCTCCTTGTCTCAAGAAGCTGGTCTGCCATATAAGAGATTTTTGAAAAACCAACAAAAATTTAAAAAAAAACATATTTTCTTCCAGGACACAAGTATAAAAAAGAGGACATGTCCTGTAAAGAGAACATCTTGTCACCCTAAGCCAGGGTCACCAGAGGTGTGTGAGGCATTGAGACAGGTGAGGCAGTGCCCCATGGGGGTCTTTCAAAAAGGCCTGACCTGTGAGGTGCACAAGAACTTACAACCCACACAGGTGGGTTCTTGAGGCGAACTACAATTCCCAGGAGGCCTTGAAAAATCCCAAATGACAAACAGCTGGCCTCTATTACTCTTAAGGAAAAGGTAATAAAGGCACTGGGATCCTTATTAGACCATGTTATCGCCTCCTTGAGCCTGTGGCCTCTTTGGGGCCGGATCCTGGTCTAAGAGTTGGGTGAATGAAAGGGAAGGCTTTGCACACCAAACAGGAGGCGAGCAAAACAGGTAGATGGAAAAGCCAAAGGAAGAAAGAAAAGGGGTGGTTATCCCTGTATTTAAGGATTGGAAGTCCTTGCAGGGGGATCCACCTGGGAGCCTGAGAACTGGGGGGGGGGCTGGATTGAACTGAATTCACAGCAGTCTCTGGAGGGACACTGACTGACTGACAGTTCAACGAACAAACACAGCGCAGACACCTTACAAGTGCCTGGAATGATGACAAGAGTTCAGGTCAAAACTCATGGTGCATCACAGAACCCACAAAGGGGAGATGTCTTATAAGTGCATAGAGTGTGTAGCTCAACCCTGATGGAGAGGAGATCAAGGCACTTGCTCACAAATGTGTCCCTTCCACATGACAGCCTTTCGGGTATTGGAAGAGTGTTGTAGTCGTGTCCGGGTAGTTGAGACGCAAGTAGTTGAGAAGCTGGAATGGATGCAGAGCACAAAGTTTTGCAGGGAGGTTCACTGCAGCATTCAAGTAGACACACCACTGAAGCCATTCTGAGGTTGCACCCACCACCCAAAATGGCTCTGAAGGGGAGCGGGATGGTCCCCGCTCCCATTGTGTGTGTTTGTGAGCTAGGGAGAGAGAGAGAGAGAGAAATTAAACCTACCAAACAGACAATGATAAATGGGTATTTGGGAGGGGGCAGATGACAGTCACACAGGCTTGGAATTCATAAATTATATTTCCAAGAGCCTGGGAGGATGCACAAGCACAGTTCCACGTGCACAGCACCTACGCAGTTTTCCATGCATCCAGGGTGAACTGTGCAGGCACAGCTGAGTGCCAGGCCACCCCTGCGCTCTTCTCCCCAGCTGTGGAAAGTCACCCGCTCCCTGTTCCTGTGGTGGTGTGGGGTGGCTCTGGACTGGCCTGACCCCCAGCCTGGGGTGAGGCAGGAGTGCATGAGGGCACTTTGGTGACACCCCCAGGCCAGCGAGGACTTGTGCCAGCCTAACTCGGGTGAGGATGGCAGCCTCTGTGCCTGGCAGGAACAGGCGAGATCCCCTTGCCAGGCTTGGAACGGAGGTCTGAGCAAAGAGAGAGAGGAGCGTCTGTGCAGGAGGGAGGAAGAGACCCTGGGCTTGGAGGGTCTGCTGGGCCAGGAACTCCATTCCCAGCAGAGAGAGAGAGAGAGAGAGAGAGAACTCCGTTTCCTGCTCTGGGACTTGGCCCTGGAAGGGGAGGAGGCCTTGCTGAGCCTGGAGTGGCTGGGAAGGCCTGGGCCAGAAAGGGCCACCTGGGAGCAGGTGTGTGGAGGGCCTGGAGGGGCCCTTTGTGATGGAGCGAGGGAAGAGAGAGAGCGGATGTGGCGCTGGGTAGCCCCAAAAAGAAAGAAGGGCATCCTGGACTCTGGAGCTAAGAAGGGAGGCTGGTTGGACCTCCTGCTGCCCCTGTCGGTGCCGACACCCCCTGTGGTGACCACCACCCCTGCCTCCATTGAAGCCTCCAGTGTCCTGAGCCTGACATGGGGGAGAATGCTGGACCCCCATGGTGAAGACATGTTTGCCGCTTGCAGGACATGTCCTGCATTTTAGCCTTGAGTTCTGGAAATAAACTTCAACCCCCTCCTTTTCTTTTTAGGTGGGCAGCACGAGGCCTTCTTGCAATTGATAAATAATATGTAATCAATTATATGATAGATTGGTTGATTTATAATAATTTTAAATGTAATAATAATAATAATAATAATAATAATAATAATAATAATAATAATAATAATGGACATGAAAGCAATATATCTGTGTGTTTTTAGGTATTGTTTTGTCACGGCCCACATTTGGGTGTCCTATATTTTGAGGGTTGTGTCCTTTTTTTGTTATGGCATATGGCCCCCTACCCCCCACAAATATCCATACAGAGGGGGTGCAATATGTAATAAATTATATGTAATAGTTTTGAATTTAACAATATGTAATATATTGTTTAAATAAGTATATGAAAACAGTAAATACAGATATCCCCCGCTTTCCGACGGATCATTTTCTGAAATTTCCCCTCCAGTTTTGAAGGGGCTTTATTTTCCCTCCAATTCTGAGGGGATCTCATTTACCCTCCAATTCTGAGGAGGGTTTGCTTTCCCTCCAGTTCTGAGGGAGCTTTGCTTTCCCTCCAATTTTGAGGGGTCTTGTTGCTTTCCCTCCAGTTTTCTCTTCAGCATCATTTTCTCTTCAGTTTTGAGGGGGGTTCCCTTTCCCTCCAGATCTGAGGGGGCTTCATTTTCCCTTCAATTCTGAGGGGGCTTCATTTTCCCTTCAATTCTGAGGGGGCTTCGCTTTCCCTTCAATTCTGAGGGCGTTCACTTTCCCTCTGGTTCAGAGGGAGCTTTGCATTCTCTCCTATTTTGAGGGGCTTCACTTTCCCTCAGAAGAAGCGAAGGTTACTTCAGAAGGGAGAGGCAACTGGCAAGTTGCCAAAGAAGAGCAGCAGAATGGTGTTCCATGAAGGACATTGTTGGGGGAAATTTAACAATAAGTAATATATTATTTAAATGAAGCAAATGAAAGCAATATAACTGAGTGTTTTTTGCTTTTATTTTGTCATTTTCTAACTTCTGGGGCTCTCTCTTTTTGGGGACAGGGGTCATGGCATATGGTCACCCTGTGGACCCCTCCTGTTAGTGAGGAGAGACTAAACTCCTCTCACAGCCAAGCCTGTGTTTGGAGGAAGGTATAGAGATACAGAAGGAACAGAGGTATAGAAGGTATAGAGGCTAAAAAGAAGGCTAAAAACCTCATCCAAGTCTCTCTTCTCTTCCTTTCTGACAGAGAGAAACAGACTCAGAGCAAAGCAAACCTGTTTGGGAGCAGAAATGGCTGGCACTGATTCAGGGCAGGTAAGGGGGATTTGCAGCTGGGGCTTCTCCTCCTGCAACCTTCCCAGAGGGAAAATAGGATGGGGGTTAGAAAATGTGGAAGCACCCACAAAATGTACCAGCTTCTCAGTGCTGGGTGTGCTTTTGTGGGAGTAACCATTTTGGTACCCCTGGGTTTCACTTCTGGGTCGGGAGTTTGGAAGCTGGAATGGAAGAAAAGGATCCTCAGAGCCTCCTTTCCAATAATATGGGAATCTTCACTGGAACTGGAGGCCCCAAAGATGAGAATGTAGGGTTGAGAGGGAACATGTGGGAAAAATATGTTTTCATATGTAGAAATGTTTTGCCCTTTCATGAATTGTCAGCTTTTTTAAACAAGACGGTCTTAAGGCCCAGGTAAAAGTATTACAAAGAGGGAGGTTGCATAGCCTGGTTGCCAATAGGACACTTCTCCTTTTGCTTTCAGGGTCCACTTTCATTCTCAGACATAGCAGTGCATATGAGCAATGAAGAGTTGGCTCTGCTGAGTCCTCGCCAAAGGCTCCTGTATGAGACGGTCACGTTGGAAAACTATGAAAATGTCATCATTGTTGGTAAGGAAGAGCTTTCCATCATATTTTAGTTGATGCCACAGGTTCCTCTGCTCCATTAGACGCTGCCAAAGGTTGTTGATGGCCAGATTGGCTGACCTGGGCATGGATGCCTGATGGTCCACCTCCTTTTCTAGACAGTCCAGATGAGGGGGGATAGCCCCAGTCAGGGGACATGGTACCACAACTGAATTGGGAGTTGCCCTTTGGAAGATGTGGACGTACATTGGAGGGCACTTTCCCCTATGAAATAGGTAGGTCCGACTCCACCATAGAACCGCTGAGAGGAAAGTACCAGGCTCAAGGAGGAATGTACTACTCCTAGCATGCTGTTGCCCTCCAAAGCAAACTCCTGACAGGGACCTTGCAATGAAAAAGCAGTTCAGGGAGGCATCAAGTAGGGACAGGATTGTAATCCTGGGGGACTTCAGTCTTGCCCTGAGGAGAAGAATAAAAAAACATAAAATGTATAGAAAAAGTTAGATGATGATACAGGAGGCTAAGAAAGACTTTTAGAAACATATGACTAGTAACATGAAGGGAAATCAGTATCAGAAGAGTTGCTTCCAATACTGTATATTAGAAGCAGGAAAGCTGCTGGAGAAGTGGTTCGTCCACTGGACGCTGAGGGAGGCGCAAAGGAAATATAAGACTTAAAGGTATAGATAGCAGAGAAATTAAAGGAGTTATTTGCATCTGTCTTCATGGCAAAAGACCATGAGCACATACTGCTGTCCTTGAGGATTGTGCCCACAGACAAAGAAGCACAGGAGGCATGGCTAAGGGCATGTCTTCATAGCCTTCTGCTGTGTGATCTGGATCCCTGGCTAAGAGGGGGAACTTGGAAAGGAGCAGCCAGACACAAGAGATCCCAATGAGAAATCCAGCTCTTCCCTGACTCAAGGGCAATGGGGGTCACGTACATCCAAGTTCTCCAACTAGCTGCAGATCTTTCTTTGGGTCTCTCACTTTTTCCTTCTTTCAACAGCCTCGGTTTGGAACCAGATTGGAAGAAAGAAGAAGACGCAGCCTTCCCAGGAAAGAGCTCTAAGGAGGGGAAAGACATGCTCTGAGTTCCACGTGTGCAGAAAGACTCTCACTCAGAGGAGGGTCCTTAACATCCACCTCAGAGGCCACACAAAGAAGAAAGCACAGAAGAACCATGAACATGGAGTGTCCTTTAAGTGGAGTGGTCGTTTTACAAGCCACCACAAAATACAAACAGGGGAGAAACCCTATAAGTGCAAGGAGTGTGGAGTGTCCTTCAGTCAGAGCGAGCATCTTATTAGGCACCATAGAACCTACATAGAGAAGAAACCCTATAAGTGCCAGGAGTGTGGAATGGCCTTTATTAACAGTAGTCACCTTATTAGACACAGGAGGATCCACACAGGGGAGAAACCCTATATATGCCAGGAGTGTAGAATGAATTTCAGTCACATTAGTGCAGTTAAGATCCACCAGAGAACCCACACAGGGGAGAAACCCTATAAGTGCCAGGAGTGTGGAAAGTCCTTCATTCATTGTAGTCATCTTATTAGTCACAGAAGGATCCACACAGGGGAGAAACCGTATAAGTGCCAGGAGTGTGGAATGTCCTTTGGTCAGAGAGGACATCTTAGTAGACACCAGAGAACCCACACAGGGGAGAAACCCTACAAGTGCCTGGAGTGTGGAGTGTCCTTCAATAAGAGTAGTAATCTTATTAGTCACAGAAGGACCCACACAGCTGAGAAACCTTATAAATGCCAGGATTGTGGAATGGTTTTCAGTCACAGAGGAAATCTTAGTAGCCACCAAAGAACCCACACAGGGGAGAAACCCTACATATGCCAGGAGTGTGGAATGAATTTCAGTCACATTAGTGCCGTTAAGATCCACCAGAGAACCCATACAGGGGAGAAACCCTATAAATGCCAGGAGTGTGGAAAGGCCTTCATTCACAGTGGTCATCTTATTTGTCACAGAAGGACCCACACAGGGGAGAAACCCTTTAAGTGCCAGGAGTGTGGAATGTCCTTCAGTCATAGAGGAAGTCTTAGTAGGCACCAAATAACCCACACAGGGGAGAAACCTTATAAGTGCCAGGAGTGTGGAAAGGCCTTCAGTCGCAATTCTACTCTTTATAAGCACCAGAAATCTCACTCGGGACAAAATCTATAGGGCTTAGAAATTTTAAAATTGTGTTTTTTATTCAAGCATCCAAAGTCAAATCTCTTGTTGCAGTTCTTGATATTTCTGAAATTCTTTTTGTTTCTTCAGTCTTAGTTTGAAGTGCAGCTGAAGTGCCTTCTTTTCATGTGAAATAAAAAGGGCAAAGTTACTCTCTTGTTTTCCGTCCCGTCCAACCAGGGCTTGGCTGAGTCACTGTCCAGGTTGGGGTCCAGCAGCAATCACTAGAGGGCCTCTTTTTCACTGAGGAAACAGGATGAGGCCTTTTCAGAGCCTGAGACTTTCCTTCTCAGAAGCTTTTCTTCCTTGAAATGGGAATTTTATTTGCTGTCTGAGTATTTGAGAAGGCCTTTGGCGGCCCAGATCTCAGCACCCGGCTGGGTGAAAGTGCTGGGGTGGCATGTGGGGGTTGGTGTGTTGCGGAGATCTATGGTGCTATGACAGCGCCCTTATAGTCTGGCACCACAGACATTTCTCCCCATTAGTAAATGTTGTTTAATAAATTCCATTCTTCCTTCCTTTTCTTTGTTGTTTGTTAGTGGGATTTATAACCTGTCATCTTTTTCCAGGACCTGTCCTCTTTTTTAGCCTTGTGTCCTGGTAAAAAAACCTTCATTGTCCTCCATTTCCTTATGAGAAGACTGCAAGGAGTCTTCCTGAAATTTGTAAATTATCTTTATACATATGTAAAATTGAAAAGTCACTCAGTGACTCATGAATGGCCAGCCAAAACCCCAAAACCGCTGGGCGTTAAAGCAGGAAAATTGGGGAGGGTGTTCCTTCTGTGACATCAACACCCACCAAGAACCGATGTTGAGAAATTTTACCCTTAAGGGGCTGAAAAGGGGTGCAACATGTTTTTGTCCTACAATTAAACTTGATGACTGATCAACATCCAGCTGATGCACTTGGTGGGAGGGTGCACAGGGGGTGATAGCGTGCGTGGGGAATGGTGGGCATGGGGGCAATGCACATGGAGAGATGGTGTGCATGGGGAAGTGTGGACCTGGGGGAGGGTACGTATGGGGATGTTTTACGGGGATGTTGTGCATGGGGGATGATGTACATGGGGATGGTGCACACGGGAGGTGTTTCCCATGGGGATATTGTGCATGGGGGGTACGCTGATCATGGGGGTATGGAGTGCATGGGGTGATGGTGTGCAATGGGGTATTATGCACATGGGGGGATGGTTCACATGGGGTACAGTGTGAATGGAGAGTGTTTTCCAGGGCTATTGCTCATGGAGGGTGATGTACATGGGGGTGTTGTACTTGGGATGATCCGCATGGGGGTGTTGCATTTGTTGTGCATGGGTGGATGATTGCATGGGGGAGCAGTGTGTATGGGATGGGGGGTGTATTGATGGGCCTGGGGGGTGTTGCCCGGAGGGTATTGTGCATAAGGGGGACAATGAGCATGGGGGGTTGATGCGCATGGGGAGGGGTTGAAGCACACAGGAGATTGATGTGAAGAGGGGGGATGGCGTACAGGGGAATTTTTTTTCTCCCACAATGCTGGTACTTTTTCACTAGTATGTAATAAATTCTCTGTCATCGTTTTAAATTTAATAATAATATAGTGTTTAAATTCATGGATGGACATAAGAAAATTGCCCATTGACACCCACTCTCTGTGTCCAGCCCTCAACCAGTTCCCAACCAAAGCTGGATGGATGTATGGAGAGCTCTCTCTGGAACTGTCTTGGATCTCCCTCATTCATCTGTTGTCTCACCCATGTTGCCTTTTCTTCCTGGCTCTTCCTCTGCCGCCACAGTCTATTCCCTCAAATGTGGGCTTTCACAGCTGGGGACACAGCAGGCAGAAATTCAACCGGTGAAGCTTCCCCCATCCCTGATTTGCTGAGTTTGATTATAGACCAGTGGCACTTACCACTTTCATTAGGAAGTGTTTTGTCTTGGTCAGCCCTATGAAGCTAAGTGACTCCATCTTAAAGTATTACCCTGTAGCGAAGCCGGTTAGGAGACATCCATGCCTGGGTCAGGATGCTTCACCTGTATGTACATAAGCTATGGCCTGAAATGGTTTCTGTGTTCAGCCTGGTCTGGGAGGACCCGACCCACTGGGAGGACCCAAGTGCAAGCTGGAAAACGCCAGCTTGGCTGGAAAAGGGGGGAGAGTAACAAAGAAGTGCCAAGTGGTGACTTCCTGAGAGGAAAGATGCAAATGGTCTCTCAATGGGCCATCAGCTACAACTGGTTCCATCTGGTCGTGATTGTACTAGAAAGGACAGGAAAGAGCCAGAAGTTTCTAGACATGGAAGATTCTCAGTGGTTCCACACAGCTGGGCTGGCTGGGTGGACCCCAAGGGGTATAGAGGACTTATGCGCATAGGGGGGTTGATGCGCATGGGGAGATGATGCACATGATGGGTTGATGCGCATGGGAAGATGATGCACCTGGTGGGTTGATGTGTATAAAGGACTTATGTGCATAGGGGGGTTGATGCGCATGGGGTTTGATGTGCATGGGGCAATGATGCGCATGGGGGTTGATGCACATGGGGGTTGATGCGCAAGGGGGTTGTTGCGCATGAAGGGTTGTTGCTCATGGGGGTTGATACTCATGGTGTCTTGAGGCTGATGGGGAGATGATGCACATAGAGGACTTATGCAAATAGGGGATGTTGCGCATGGGGTGGTTGTCGCGCATGGGGAGCTGTTGCGCATGGGGGATAGTTGTGAATGGGGGAACTGATGAGCTTGGGGGGACTGATGCACTGTGGGGCTATGGCGTATGGGGGGAACTTTACTCCTGCAACGCAGGTACAGTTTTCGCTAGTAAATTATATTTCCAAGAGCCTGGGAGGATGCACATGCCTTGCAATTCCAGATGGAACTGTGCATGAGCATCAGCACCTACGCAGTTTTCCTTGCATCCAGGGTGAACTGCGCAGGCGCAGCTGAGTGCCAGGCCACCCCTGTGCTCTTCTTCCCGGCTGTGGGAAGTCACCTGCTCCCTGTTCCTGTGGTGGTGTGGGGTGGCTCTGGACTGGCCTGACCCCCAGCCTGGAGTGAGGCAGAAGTGCATGATGCATGTCACTTTGGTGACACCCCCAGGCCAGCAGAGGACTTGTGCCGGCCTAACTCGGGTGAGGATGGCAGCCTCTGTGCCTGGCAGGAAAGGGCAGGATCCCCTTGCCAGGCTTGGAACGGAGGTCTGAGCAAAGAGAGAGAGGAGCGTCTGTGCAGGAGGAGGAAGAGACCCTGGGCTTGGAGGGTCTGCTGGGCCAGGAACTCCATTCCCAGCAGAGAGAGAGAGAGAGAGCTCCGTTTCCTGCTCTGGGACTTGGCCCTGGAAGGGGAGGGAGGAGGCCTTGCTGAGCCTGGAGTGGCTGGGAAGGCCTGAGCCAGTGAGGGCCACCTGGGAGAGGTGTGTGGAGGGGCTGTTCATGAGTGGGGGAGAGAGAGGGAGCGGAGGTGGCGCTGGGGAGCCCTGAAAAGAAAGAAAGAAGCATCTCCTGAACTCTTCTCCTGCAGCTATGAAGGGAGGCTGGTCCAGTTCTGAGGGGGCTTCACTTTCCCTCCAATTTTGAGGGGGCTTTGCTTTCACTTCAATTTTGAGGGGTCTTTCCCTTCACTTCAATTCTGAGGGGGCTTCTATTTCCCTCCAGATCTGAAGGGCCTTCATTTTCCCTCCAACTGTGATGGAGCTTTGCTTTCCCTCCAATTTTGAGGGGCTTCGCTTTCCCTCAGAAGAAGGGACGTTTACTACAGAAGGGAGGGAATCGGCAAGATGCCAAAGAGCACCAGCACAATGGTGTTCTATGAAGGACATTCCTGGGGTGAAATTTAACAATAAGTAATACAGTTATTAATTTAAGTAAATGAAATCAATATAACTGAGTGTTTATTTTGTCATGTTCTACCTTCTGGGGCTCTCTCTTTTTTGCGGGATGATGGATGACATGGTCACCCTGTGGACCCCTCCTGTCAGTGAGGAGAGACCAAACTCTTCTCCCAGCCAAGCCTGTGTTTGAAGGAAGGTGTAGAGCTATAGAAAGTATGGAAGGTATAGAGGCTAAAAAGAAGGATTGAAAACTCATCCAGGTGTCTCTTCTCTTTCTTTCTGACACAGAGAAACAGACTCGGAGCAAAGCAAACCTGTTTGGGAGCAGAAATGGCTGGCACTGATTCAGGGCAGGTAAGGGGGATTTGCAGCTGGGGCTTCTCCTCCTGCAACCTTCCCAGTGGGAAAATTGGATGGGGGTTAGAAAATGTGGAAGCACCCACAAAATATACCAGGTTGTCAGTGCTGGGTGTGCTTTTGTGGGAGTAACCATTCTGGTACCCCTGGGTTTCACTTCTGGACTAGGAAGTTTGGAAGCTGGAATGGAAGAAAAGGATCCTTAGAGCCTCCTTTCTGGAAATATGGGAATTTTCACTGTAACTGGAGGGTCTAAAATGAGAATGCAGGGTTGAGAGGGAACATGTGTGGAAAATGTGTTTTCAAATGCAGAAATGTTTATTTCCTTTCATGAATCCTAAGCTTTTTAAAACAAGAGGGTCATAAGGCTCAGCCAAAAGCTTTGCAAAGAGGGAGGCTGCATGACCTGGTTCTCCTCTTGCTTTCAGGGTCTCATTTCATTCTCAGACATAGCAGTGCATATGAGCAGTGAAGAGTTGGCTCTGATGAGTCCTCCACAAAGGCTCCTGTATGAGACGGTCACTTTGGAGAACTATGAAAATGTCATGTTTGTAGGTAAGGAAGATCTTTCCATAGTATTTTGACTGATGCCACAGGTAGGAACCTGTGCTCCATTAGATGCTGCCAAGGGTTGTTGATGGCCAGGTTGTCTGACCTGGGCATGGATGCTGCTATGCCTGATTTTCCACCTCTTCCCCTTCTGGACAGTCCAGATGAGGGGGGGGGGGATAGCCCCAATCAGGGGACATGGTGCCACTAATGAGTTGCAAGTCCTTTGGCTGCCCTTTGGAAGATGTGGACATACATTGGAGGGCACTTTCCCCTGTGAAACAGGTAAATCCGACTCCATCATAGAATCACTGAGAGGAGAGTACCAGGCTCTAGGAGGAATGTACTACTCCTAGCATGCTGTCACCCTCCAGAGCAAAAACCTGATGGGGACCTTGCAATGGAAAAAGCAATTCAGAGAGGCATCAAGGAGAGACAGGATTGTGCCCACAGACAAAGAAGCAGCAGGAGGCATGGCTAAGGGCATATCTTCATAGCCTTCTGCTGTGTGATCTGGATCCCTGGCTAAGAGGGGGAACTTGGAAAGGAGCAGCTGGACTCGAGAGATCCCAATGAGACATTCAGCTCCTCCCTGATTCCAGGACAATGGGGGTCACCTACATACACAGCTGCAGATCTTTCTTTGGGTCTCTCACTTTTTCCTTCTTTCAACAGCCTCAGTTTGGAACCAGATTGGAAGAAAGAAGAAGACGCAGCCTTCCCAGGAAAGAGCTCTAAGGAGGGAAAAGACACGCTCTGAGTTCCACGTGTGCAGAAAGACTGTCATCCAGAGGAGGGTCCTTAACATCCACCTCAGAGGCCACACTAAGAAGAAAGCACAGAAGAGCCATGAGCATGGAGTGTCCTTAAAGTGGAGTGGTAGTTTTACCAAACACTTCAGAACCCACAGAGGGGAGAAACCCTATAAGTGCCAAGAGTGTGGAAAGGCCTTCATTCACAATAGTAATCTTATTAGTCATAGAAGGATCCACTCAGGGGAGAAACCCTATAAGTGCCAGGAGTGTGGAATGAATTTCAATCATAGTAGTGCAGTTAAGATCCACCAAAGAACCCACACAGGGGAGAAACCTTATAAATGCCAGGAGTGTGGAAAGGCCTTCATTCACAATGGTAATCTTATTAGTCACAGAAGGATCCACTCAGGGGAAAAACCCTATAAGTTCCAGGAGTGTGGAATGAATTTCAATCATAGTAGTGCAATTAAGATCCACCAAAGAACCCACACAGGGGAGAAACCCTATAAGTGCCAGGAGTGTGGAAAGGCCTTCATTCACAGTAGTCATCTTATTAGACACAGTAGGATCCACCCAGGGGAGAAACCCTATAAGTGCAAGGAGTGTGGAATGTCCTTTAGTCATAGAGGAAGTCTTAGTAGGCACCAAATAACCCACACGGGAGAAACCCTGTAAGTGCCAAGAGTGTGGAAAGGCCTTCAGTCGCAATTCTACTCTTCTTAGGCACCAGAAATCTCACTCGGGAGAAAACCTATAGAACGTAGAAATTTTAAATTTTTTTTATTCGAGCATCCAAATTTAAATCTCTTGTTGCAGTTCTTGATATTTCTGAAATTCTTGCTGTTTCTTCAGTCTTAGTGTGAAGTGCAGCTGAAGTGCCTTGTTTTCATGTGGCATGTGGGGGTTGTTGTGTTGCGGAGGTCTATGGTGCCATGAGGGTGCCCTTATAGTCTGGCACCACAGACATTTCTCCCCATTAGTAAATGTTGTTTAATAAATTCCATCCTTCCTTTTCTTTGTTTGTTGTTTGTTAGTGGGATTTATAACCTGTCATGTTTTTCCAGGTCCTACCGCCCTTTGTGTGAAGCAGATTTTCTCATAAGAAATAATGGAAACTCAGACGATTGGTTCCACAACCCAAAAATATTCATATAAAATATTAACTGTATATAAAAATCCTTACAAAACACTGAAATATAATACAAAACACTGTAATATACAGTAATACAAACACACTGCAATAAAGAAAATACTATACCAGGGGTGTCCAACCTTTTAGCTTCCCTGGGCCACATTGGAAGAAGACAAGTTGGTTTGGGCCGCACATAAACACTAACAACCTTTTTAAAAAATGTAGGACAAAATGTAGGATGTCCTATATTTTGTCCTACATTTTTTAAACCTTAGAATAAGTCTCATTGATTTTAATGGGGCTTTCTTCTGAGGAGGCATGATGCATAGGATGGACTGTGATCCTCTTCAAGCTTAACCTTAGATATATGCTGCAATCCTGAACATACTTTCCTGGGAGTAAGACCCATTGGGTACAATGGGCCTTATTTCTGAGTAGACATGGTTAGAGTTGTAGCATATCTCCAAGGTTAAGCTTGGAGAGGATCACAGCCCATCCTATGCATCATTGGGCTCTTAGACTGCAACTTGGGAGTAAGCCTCATTGATTTTAATGGGGCTTCTCAGTAGGTCTCAAGAGCAGCAGGCAGCAGCTGGGATAGAGGCTGAGGCTGCTTTTGGGGGAGCTTCTCAGTAGGTCTCAAGAGCAGCAGGCAGCAGCTGGGATAGAGGCTGAGGCTGCTTTTTGGGGGAGTGTGTGTTTTGAAACACACACACACACACACACACACACAGTGCTCCCCTCAGACCCCTCATGAAGTTCCTGGCCATGGAACTGTTCCAAACTTCCTCAGAAGTTCTCTTTACTAAAAACAGTGCTCTTTACACAAGTCAACATTTCTGAGAAAATTTTGCTCTTTACCCAAAACGCTCTTTATTCAAGTAGCTCTTTATTCAAGCTACCACTTTATCTAAAACTGAAAGGTCCCTGACTCACAAACTAACTCAGTCCCTCACTGACTCATCAACACCCTGCCAAAACCAGTGGGCATAGAAGTGTGAAATTTGGGGCGGGTGTTCCGTGACAGAGGGGTGCACTAAGAACCCGTTTTTAGAAATTCCAACCGGAAGGGGGTGAAAAGTGGTGCAATGTGTTTTCCTCCCTATACTTTCCATTGAAGAATCATTGACTGAAGGATGCTCTGCACCAACCCCTGGACCTAGAAGCTTGAAATTTGGGGTGTTTCTTCTGTGACATCAACACCCACCAAGAACCGATGTGGAGAAATTCAATCTTTAGGGGACTGAAAAGGGGTGCAATGTGTTTTTGTCCTATAATTAACATTGAAGATTGATCAACATCCAGTTGATGCACTGGATGGAAGGGAGCACAGGGGGAGATGGTGTGTCTGGGGGAGATGTTACGCATGGGTGTGATGAACATGGGGATATGATGTGCATGGGCGGACAGTGTGAATGGGGGGATGGTGTGCATGGGGCGTTGATATGCAGGGGCACAGTGCTCATGGGGAAACGGTGTGAATGGGGGTGTTGCACGGGGTATTGCACATAGGGGATGATGCACATGGGGGTGTTGCAGTTGGGGGGATGATCCACGTGGGGGTGTTGCTTATGGTGTGTATGGGTTGACTGTGCATGGGTGCGTATGGGGGAACAGTCCACTTGAGGGGTTGATTAGCATGGGGGATGACAGGCGTAGGGATTGATATGCATGAGGGGTTGATGCACATGGGGGTGTTGCCCATGTGGGGAGGGTGTATGGAGGTGTTGTGCTGGGGGGACAATATGCATGGGGGGTTGGTGCACATGTGGGGTTGAAGCACACAGGAGATTAATGTGCAGTGTGGGGATGGTGTACAGGGGAATTTTACTCCCATAACGCTGGTACGTTTTCTTCAGTATGAAATAAATTCTCTGTCGTAGTTTTAAATTTAATAATTTAATTTAAATAAATTTAAATTTAAATTCACGGATGGACATAAGAAGAGCCTCCACTGGATCAGACCAAACGCCTGACTAGTCCAGCTTTCTGTATCACACAGCAGTGTTTGGTGTTGTCTGTTATCTTGGCTGCCTCACTGCTTAACCCTCTTTCTAGGTTGTTTATGAACAGGTTGAAAAGCACCAGTCCATGGAGAGACCCCTGGGACTCCCCACTTTTCAGTGCTCTCCACTGGGAAAATTGCCCATTGACACCCACTCTCTCTGTCCAGCCTCTCAACCAGTTCCCAACCCAAACTGGATGGATGAATGGAGAGCTCTCTCTGGAACTGTCTTGGATCTCCCTCATTCATCGGTTGTCTTGCACATGATGACTTTTCTTCATGGCTCTTCCTCTGCCTCCAGAGTGTGTTCCCTCCAATGTGAGCTTTCAGGCACAGCTGGGGAGAAAGCAGGCTGAAATCCAGCCGGTGAAGCTTCTCCCATCCCTGATTTGCTGAGCTGGATTATAGACCAGTGGCACTTACCACTTTCATTAGGAAGTGTTTTGAAAGGCACCCCCCCAGAATCTGACCAAGCTGACTGCAGCACCCCTTTGAGCATCACAAATTGATCAATGCATCTTAGCCTTAAACCTCTAGCTAAAAGCACAACGCAGCATAATTCTCCCTGTCAGCATAAATGTTGCTACAGCCTGATCCTTCTCAGCAAAGCAGAAACAGTTGGGCTTCTTCATGGCCGTGATCTGGTGCCAAACTTGATAAGTGAACAATGGCCGTTCTGTAAGTTAACTACAAAGAGCTTTGCTCCCAGGCCTAAGCACAGCTCATAGTTACTAAGTATAAAATACTACCCAGCCTGGTGCAGTGTGATCTAAAGAGGTGAGATCACTCTGAAGAAAGCTCAAACATTACTGAGCATGCTTGTCAGTAGACCAAGCATAGTTGCCTGTAAACCAATTAGAATTGTTTGTTATGATCACGTTGTATGATGCAGCCTATGAAACAGAATAATGCTTTCTTGCTTCTGTAACCTGCTTTGCCACTATAAAAAATGGGGCGCAATCCAGAGCAAGTTCAGCCTGCTCTGGCTTAACTGCTCTCTCCTAACTATTCTGTATCCAGAACATAAAGTTATGCTGCATCCAGAGAGTCAGGAAGCCTGGGCTGCCCTAACTGCTCCAGAGCATGCTAAGTAATTGACACATGGGGAGGACTTGCTCCAGAGGAGACCCCCCTCAGATCACACTGAACAAGGAACAGCTGTGGTGTCTGCCTTATAAGAAAGCCCAGAAGTTCCTGACAACCAGTTACAGCTGCAGTTCCTCTAGTGGAGGGTGGATGTTTGGAGTGGCCTGCTATATCCCCAGGTTAGTGGGCTGCCGTAGTTGTTCCATATCCTGAGGTTGAGAGGCAGGGGTTGCAGCTAGGCTGGCCAAGAACTCAGATTTTTGGGCAGCACTGCCATTCTTACTCAGGCCTTATCATGGACCTCTATGGGTCTACTCATTACTATACCTGCTCCTGAGGTGGTATAACTCTGAGGGCTGGAAGAGGGCATTTCTGCCTTGAAACAGGCTCTGGATACAGAGTAACTGCTCTGCCCTAGGCAATGCTAAACATGCCCTCAACATGCCTCTCCTGAACTGCTTAGGGCAGAGCAGTTAGGGCAGAGCAGGTCCACCTCTCTTAGGGCACCCTATCTTGCCTTTCTCTGCCCTAAGCCTCTTCCAGAGTAACTGGGGTGGAGCATCTTGCAGTTGTTCCACCCTAGTGATAGATAGGGCAACCCAAGCAGTGGTGGGCTCCAGCAGGTTCGCACCTACTCTATAGAACCGGTTCTTAACAAGAGATAGTACATATAAAGTTTAAAAATAGCCATTTAAAAGTGGCTGCCAGATGGACAGAGAACCGGTTCTTAATTTCTTTGATGCCCATCACTGACTTTAGACCTTTTGCACCCCCCCCCCGAGATCTCCCCACCTCATCCTGCCCCTCTGAGAAATCTCTCCACCTGAGATTGAGGGCAGGAAGTATGGGGGGTACCTGAAGAAACAGCCCCAGTTCCCATCCTGCCCCCCCAGGAGCCCACTCCACTGCCTACTCTGAAGTAAATCCTATCCTAGTCCCATCCTTGTCAATGGAGCTTACTCCCAGGTAGGGGTGGATAGGATGGCAGCATCAGCATCTCAATGCTCTGCATGCCTGCTCAGAAGCAAGTACTGAGTGACCATTTGTCCTCCTTTCCCAGGACAGGTCCTCTTTTTACTCCTCCTTTTCCTTATGAGTAGACAACATGGAGTCTTCTTATTATCCATACTTTTTTCCAGGACCACAATAAATCTTCATTGTCCTCCTTTTCCTTATAAGCAGGCAGCATGCAGTTCCCATCCTGCACCCCTCCCCCAGGAGCCCAGTCCACTGCCTACTCTGAAGTAAATCCTATTAAAGTCAGTAGGTTTTACTCCCCTGTAAGGATAGGAGTGTAGCCTCAAAGCCCAATCATTGTCTACTCAGAAGTAAGTTCCATTATAATAGTGAAGCTTACTCCCTGGAAAGAAGCTGGTTTCTAAGAGCTTGTAATCCTATGCCTGACTACTCAAAAGTTAATCCCATTTCAATCTATGAAGTTTACTCCCAGGAAAGTGTGCAGAGGAGTGCAGCATTAGAGCCCAATCCTATTCTTGGCTACTCAGAAGTAAGTCCCATTAGAGTGTGTGGAGCTTACTCTCAGGAAAGTGAATAGGATTGGAGCCAGAGGCTGGTTACTAAGAGCTCAGTCCTTTGCTTGACTACTCAGAAGTCCTATTATTTTCAATGAAGCTTACTTACAGGAAAGTGTGGACAGGATTGTAGCCTTAAGTAGTGGCTTAGAGGCAAACCTCAGCCTGCAGAGGGGACACCACAGACTCTGGTCCTAAACTGCAGATCAGTGTTTCTCAGCCAGTGGAATGAGCACCACCTGTGGAACTTGTGGTGTGTCTGCTGGTACTGAGGCACCTGGATGCAAGAGTCATATGTGCTCCCTGAGGCAGCTGGTGGGCTGCTGTGTGATTCAGGAGCTGGACTAGATGGGTCTTTGGTGTGATCCAGTGGAGGCTTTTCTTATGCTTTTATGTTCTTATTTGTGGCACACATTCCCCCTGAGAGCACAACAAGGCATAATGCATAGGAATAAATTACACAGAACCCAGGGGCTTAATACTGATTGATGCCGTCACAAGTGATACCATTTTTTTGGTAAACTAAGAGATAAGGTGGCATGCCCTCCCCTGCCCCGCCCCCTGACCCTGACCCCGCCCTGACCCAGCCTGGCCCCGCCCACTTCCGGAGAACCGGTTGTTAGAGCAGGCTGGGCCCACCACTGGACAGCACCCTTTCCAATGGTCACTACTTGTAATGTCCTCTTTTTCAGCCTTGTGTCCTGGGGAAAAAATTAATTGTCCTGTTCCTTGGGACTTGGCAGCATGTAGCCTTCGACTGCAATCCTAAAGAAACTTTCCTGGGACTAAGACCAATTGAACACAAGGGGGCTTACTTCTGAGTAGACATGTTTAGGATTGTACTCTTCTTTTAATTAATATGTAACTACAGTGGTGCCTCACATAAAGAACTTAATTTGTTCCGGAGGCATGCTCTTTAAGTGAAACGCTCTTAAAGTGAAACAGATTTTTCCATAGGAAATAAGATGATTGGTTCCACAACCCCCAAAATATTCATATAAAAATATTAACTGGATGTAAAAATGATGACAAAACACTGTAACTGAATTCAAAACATGCATTCAATGTGCATGATCCTATGAGGTCTACTTAGGCTGCAATCCTAAAGACACTTTCCTGGGAGTAAGCCCCATTTAACACAATGAGGATTACTTCTGGGTAGACATGATTAAGAGGCTGCAATCACAGACACTTTCCTGGGAGCAAGCCCCATTTAACACAATGGGGCTTACTTCTGAGTAGACATAGTTAGGAGACTGCAAAGACAATTTCCTGGGAGGCTTACCTGGGCTGCTGCTGGAGGTTCAAGGTGGTTAGTGGGGGCACTTGGGGGCAGTTAGGGGTAGCTGCCTCTGGCACCTTCAGGAAACTGACCACAAGTTGGGGGCTGTTAGAGGCAGTAGCGCTAACCGGCAGCCCTTTTAAAGAGCCTCCATGTGGAGGAGGCTTGTTAAGCGAGGCACTTGTTAAACAAGGTACCACTGTATATGCAATAACACTTAATAATCTATATACAGTATATAAAATTTAAAAGTCACTGACTCATCAATGCCCAGCCAAAACCACTGGACCTGTACATGAAATTTAAGACATCCTTCTGTGATCTCAGCACCCACTAAGAACTAATTTTTTAGAAATTGAACTCTTAAGGGGGTGAGAAGTGGTGCAATGTATTTTCATCCTATATAAAAGCACATGTAACGTTAACGACTGACTGATCAACACCTAGTCCCAAACCTGGACATAGCATGAAATTTGGAGAGTGTATTCCTTCTGTGATGTAGGCACCCACTAAGAACTGATTTGGTACCCAGTGCCTGCTGGTATCCAGTGCCTGGTTACCAGTAAGGATGCCTGCTGGTGCCTGGTACTATCTGCTGCCCACTGCTACCTGATGGTGCCCAGTGATGTCTGGTGCCCAGTAGGGATGTGCAGTACCCTGTGGTGCCCCATGCCTGGGGGAGCCCTGTGCCCACTGCCCTGTAGTGCCTGATGCCCAGTACAGGTGCCTAATTCCCAGTGATGCCCAGTGCCTGGTAGGGATGCCTGGTGTTCACTGGTGTCTGCTGCCCACTGGTGCGCAGTGATGCCTGCTGGTGCCCAGTGGTGTCTACTGCTAGATGGTGCCTGGTGGTGGCCGGTGATGCCTGCTGCCCATAGGAACACCTGTTGTCTGCTGCACAGTGGTGCCTGGTGACACCCAATGCTACCTGATGCTTGGTAGGGATGCCTGGTGCCTGCTGCTGCCCGGGGTCCACAAATATTATTGAAATTTTATCCCTGCAACAGCAGGTTCATTCTGCTGATAAGAAATATAATGTTTAAATAAGCACATGAAAATAATATATATTTATTTTATTTTTATTTATTTAAAAAATTTGTATCCTGCCTTTCTCAGGTCATAGACCGACTCAAAGCGCTTAACATAAAACATAATTAAAAACATAAATAGAACATTCAATTAAAAACAATTAAAATATATAAGCTAAAAACATAACGCTAAAAACAACACAAACAACAGCCCCCTAAGCCTCTGCCCCATTAAAATGCTTTTTTAAAATAAAAGGTTTTTAGGATCTGCCTGAAGCTCTGTATTGAGGAAGCTTTCCTCAGTTCTAATGGGAGGGAGTTCCAAAGCTGGGGTGCCATCACCGATAAGGCCCTATCTCTGGCCACTACATCTCTCACAGCTCTTAGTGGCGGCACAGTCAGTAGGGCCCCTCAGGATGACCTTAGGTGACTGGTTGGATTGTACAGAAGAAGGTGGTCCCTCAGATACCCTGGACCTGAGCCGTTTAGTGCTTTAAAGGTCAAGACCAGCACTTTGAATTCAGCCCAGAAATGAATGGGCAGCCAATGTAGTCGCTGAAGCAGTGGCCCAACCAGTGAGCCCCAGCAACCACACAGGCCGCCACATTCTGGACTAGTTGAAGCTTCCGGACTGTCTTCAGAGGCAGCCCCCCATAGAGCACAGTCTCTGTCCCAAACCCTGACCTGAAATCAGATTGGAAGGGATCCAGATAATCAGGTTCATCCAGGACCCTTTGAAGCTGGGACGCCACCACCCGCTCGACCGCTTTGCCCAGAAATGGGATGTTTGAGACTGGCCGATAGTTGTTTAGATTATTAGGGTCCAGGGAGGGTTTCTTCAGGAGGGGGCGAACCACTGCCTGCTTTAGTGCAGGAGGCAATACCCCCTCAATCAGAGAGGAATTCATCACCATCCCTGTCCATTCGGCCAGTCCTTCCTGGGCAGATCTGATTAGCCAGGCTGGGCAAGGGTCCAGAGGGCAAGAAGATGGTCTCACGCTACAGAGAATCCTATCCACATCCTAATTTTCTACAAGCTGAAAAGAATCCCAAAAGATGGATTGGACAGGTGCCCCAGGGACATCATTGGAAGTTGTTAAAGTGGCATCCAAGTTGTGCCGGATCTGATCGACCTTGTCTGCAAAGTGCTGAGAGAACACGGAACATCGAGCCCTTGTGTGCTCTACCACATCGGGGGGGGGGGGGCAGATAGAGTAGGCCCTGGACCACACAGAAAAGCTCTGCTGGATGGTTCTCTGCGGATGCGATGGTGGCAGAGAAGTGTACCTTTTTAGCTGCCACCACCGCCACAGAGTAGGCTCGCCAGTGAGCCCCGGCCTCTGCCGGATCAGAAACAACACAAGTCTTTCACCGCCATCACTCTCGACATTGACCTTGATGTTTCAAAGCCTGCAGCTCCCCAGAAAACCAAGGAGCTGCATTTGATCTACGGCAGGGCTGAGGTCGCTCAGGAGCTATCTCATCCAGGGCCCTGGTCATCTCAGTGTTCCAGAGATCGATCAAGGAGCCGGGTGAGTTGCCAGTTCTGGCAACAGGAAAATTCCCCCAGAGCCCTCAGGAAACCATCTGGATCCATCAGTCTCCGGGGGCGGACCATGGAATGCGGTCCCCCACCTGTGCAGAGGCTACTGGCTGCGATAAGCCTAAATCCCACCAGGTAGTGATCTGTCCATGGCAATGGGGTGATGGAGATGTCCTTCACATCCAGATCACCATTAACCTGCCCAGCAGTGAACACAAGATTTAGTGTGTGTCCCGCATCAAGAGTAGGGGCAGATATTCTTTGAGACAGACCCATGGTTTCCATTGCAGCCATGAAATCCTGAGCTGCAGGTGTTTGAGGTGCCAAACTAAAAGGCAAGGGCACGCCAATGACATGCTCAAGATCACCCCGGTCAGCTCAGGCGGGGAGACTGTTGGGCAGCACGACGGGCGGTACACCAACAGAATCCCTATTCTGTCTCGTTCCTCTAGCACAACATGGAGGCACTCAAACCCTGTGAACTGCTGGACGGGGACCTGGTGAGATAAAATCATGATAGACTATCGCACCCCACCTCTCCACCCCTGTAGTTGTGGCTACTGCAACACCCAGAAACCTGATGGACAGATCTGGGAGAGGCCCGCACTTCCGGCCTCATCCAGCCAGGTCTCCGTAATGCAGGCCAGGTCAGATTTCTGATCCAGGATCAGGTCCTGGACCAAGAAAGTCTTATTGTTTACTGACCTGGCACTGAGAAGCAGCAGCTTCAAACTCAGGGGATGGTTGCTCAGGCTGCCTAAGGTCAGAGGGTTGAGGGGAGGGCCAGAAAGAGGGACAGTCTATGACTGACCCTCCTCCTCCTGTTACAGCCTGCACAACCCCTCCCACCCTCCCACCATATATGAGTGCTTTCAGCTTTTATTTTGTCATTTCCTACATTTTCCTTGGATGTCCTACATTAGGAAGGTCTTATCCTCTTTTTGTGATTATAACATCTGGTCACCAAGTTTCTCCCTGGCAAAAAAAGACCTGATCTGGAAGTAATTGTGAAATTAATTCCAGAAATTAACACCAGATATTAATTCCAGATTTTCTACTCCTCTGCCCTACATGCCTTCTCTCAGTTCTCCCCTCCCCACTCTCCTTACCCTTATATACATCCACCAGTGCTTCCCACAGGCTTGTAGCAGTGTTCCCCACCCTCATGTCACCTGTGGTGCCCCCTACAGCTGTGGCAACATCTGTGCACAAAACCCAGCAATAATATAATTTCTTAGCCCGTTCAACTCTGTGGTTTCCCATTGCCTCCCTTCTGTGATGCCATAGCCTGCCAGTGCTCTGTGGGTGACCCTCAAATATGATCACCTCACCTCTAAGTTGATGGCCTATATCCTATATCCTAAATTAAGCCCTTTGCTCCGGAGCAGTTAAGATGACTTTACGTAAGATAACACTAGAGGGTTACGTAACTGCGTGGACCCGTTACTGCTCTGGATTTAGCCCGATGTCAACATCTTTATGAGTAAAAATTCATGGATATTCTATGGCATTATATGTTTGAATTCCCAGAAAGTTCAGATGGATTTTGTGATGTGAGATAACTCAATCAAAGTTCCTTCTGTACTCAAACATTAACGTGATACTTACTATACCTGAGTAGTTTGATATGCCTTAAAGCTGCCACCGTAGCAGAAGCTTTTCCATACTACAAGTACTTGTATGGTTTTACACCTGTGTGGGTTTTCTGATGCTCAGTCAGGTTTGAGCTCACTGTAAAACATTTTCCACACTCCAAGCATTTATATGGTTTCTCCCCTGTGTGGGTTCTCCAATGCGCAGTCAAGTGAGCACTCATTGCGAAGCTCTTTCCACACTCCAAGCATTTATATGGTTTCTCTCCTGTGTGGGTTCTTTGATGCGCAGTCAGGTTATCGTTCCTATTGAAGCTCTTTCCACACTCCAAGCATTTGTAGGGCTTCTCTCCTGTGTGAGTTCTTTGATGTGCAGTCAGGCTATCGCTCCTACTGAAGCTCTTTCCACACTCCAAACATTTATAGGGTTTTTCTCCTGTGTGGGATCTTTGATGCACAGTCAAGTTTGCACTGGTTGTGAAGCTTTTCCCACACTCCAAGCATTTAAAGGGTGTCTCCCCAGTGTGGCTTCTTTGATGCACAGTCAGATGTGACCTCACACTAAAGCTCTTTCCACACTCCAAGCATTTATATGGTTTCTCTGCTTTGTGGTTTCTTTGATGAATGGCCAAATTTGCGCTTTGACTGAAGGTTTTTCCACACTCAAAGCATTTATAAGGTTTCTTCCCTGTGTGGGTTCTTTGGTGTACAGTCAGGCTATCGTTCCTATTAAAGCTCTTCCCACACTCCAAGCATTTATATGGTTTCTCTTCTGTGTGGTTTCTTTGATGAATGGCCAGATTTGCTCTTTGACTGAAGGTCTTTCCACACTCAAAGCAACTATATGGTTTCTTCCCTGTGTGGGTTTTTCGATGCACAGTCAGGTGTGAGTTAGTATTGAAGCTTTTACCACATTCCAGGCATTTATATGGCTTCTCCCCTGTGTGAATTCGTAGATGCACTGTCAGGTGTGAGTTATTATTGAAACATTTTCCACACTCCAAACATTTATATGGCTTCTCCCCTGTGTGGGTTCTCTGGTGTGAACTCAGATCTGAACTCTTACAAAAGCTTTTTCCACATTCCATACATTTATACGGTTTCTCCCCAGTATGGGTCATTTGATGGAGAGTAAGCCTCCCGCTCTCCGTAAAGCTCTTTCCACACTCCAAACACTTATATGGTTTCTCCCCTTTATGGATTCTTTGATGTTTAGTGAAACTTCCGCCGTCACTGAAGCTCTTTCCACATTCCATGCATTTAAAAGGTTTCTCCCCTGTATGGGTTCTTTGATGCACAGTCAGGTTTGTATTCTGACTGAAGCTTTTTCCGCACTCCTGGCATTTATATGGTTTCTCACCTGTGTGGGTTCTTTGGTGCACACTTAAATGATCTCTCTTACTGAAGCTTTTTCCACACTCCAAGCACTTATATTGTTTTTTCCCTATATTAGAGCTTTTCTGTGTTGTGAGGTTTGATTTGCTGCTGAAGGGATACTGAAGGTGCTTTTCCTTCCTCTTTCCAGTTTCTTTAGCTGGATTAACTGGTACAAAAACAATGGTTGACACCCCTTGTGGCTCCCACTGATCATCACTGTCTTGTCTGTTGTTTTCTGGAACACAAAAAAAATCTTGATTATCACTGCAATAGAAAAATGGGTCCTCTTAAGATCTCTCCTAGGAATATGCAGAAGGTATTATATATATACAGATATATATTATTATTATTATTATTATTATTGGTTAGGATTGCGTTCAAAGCACTCACATCACAATGGATCACTCAAGGTGCTGTCACAGTTTGCAGGTTAGGCTATAATGCAGAAGGTATTTTATATATATTATATATATAATATATATATGCAGAAGGTATTTTGATGTTATTAATATTGTCGCAAAATGTTATTATTACCCCCCCCCCCAGGAACTCTACATGGCAGTGGTAGTGGGGCTTGCGTGCTTCAGGAAGGGGGCTAAGCTGGACAGGGTCACCCATACCAAACAGGACACTGCTGAGCAGTCAGACTAAATGTGTCACAACCCATTTGTAATATGGTGAGAAAGAAAAATACAAAGTCTATAGCGGCTCAGTCATCACCCGGGTCAACAAGGACCATGCCAGGTGCTGAAGTTCCTGGGCACCTGGTGAAAAATGGGCTACAGGACTCAGGATCTCCAGTTGAGCAGCCAGGACTGGAGACTGCAGGGCTACTGAAAGACCAATCACAATCACAACATTGAATGTATATGTGTGAAGAAAATCGAGCAATAATGTACTGCTACCTATTATTATTATTATTATTGGTTAGGATTGCGTTCAAAGCACTCACATCACAATGGATCAATCAAGGTGCTGTCACAGTTTGCAGGTTAGGAGAACAGAATGTTAGAAATGTAGTTTGCTAACTTTTCCTGACCAATGTCAAGATGGGCCAGAAGAGGGGAATTGGTGTTGGTCCCACGAGAGGAATGGAGACACTTTACCACAACACAATTATTTCCATCCACTGAGCACACTCTGGACTGAGGTTATTTCTGTGCTGAACCTACTGCTGTGCTGTGCAGAAGTGCCGTACCTGCTGAATTCTCTTCTTCCTTGAGGCCCTGGAAAAATACATACTCCCCGTCTTCCAGCTGGGAAATGAAGGCAGGTTTGGGAAATTCCACTGTGGAAGAAACAAGGCAATTAAGGAAAATATCAAGGCTTGACAAAGCAATCTGGATGCAAACCAGAACAACGTATGTGGCTGGAATCAGGCAGAAGTAAACATAAACTGGGATTCTGGTTTGTTTTTTCCTAAAAGGAAATTCTTCCACATGACTAACTGGATCTAGCCTACATCATGTTTCCAGTGCAACCTGTCACAATCCAGCACCTCACTGGTGACACCAACAACAGGCAGTGAGTGACTGCTGAATCCAACACTTTCTACTTTGAAGAATGCAGATCATACAAAATCAATCAATCCAGGGTTGGATCATGCAAAGGAAGGAGAGTGATGAGGTGTGACAAACCCTGTCAGTTCCAAGTAGTTCCTCTTACAAGCCTAGCATCCCCTCAAAAAGACTTCACAACTTTCCTGAGTGCTTTATCTCTAGGTATTTACAGACTGTAGTTCAGTCCTGAAATGGTATCAGGTCAGATCAAGCTCGGCTCTCCAACATCTGCAGCCAAGGCACATGTTCCAGCCTTCACATTCCACTAATGTGATGCAATCCTGACAGTGAGCTTGTGCATTGAGTTCCTACCCACAGGGAGAAAGAGTGTCCTTACCCAGAGATGCCACCATCTCATAATTCTCCAGCATGACTTTCCTGTACAGAGCCTTCTGTCCCAGGTCCAGGAGAAGCCACTCCTCCTTTGTGAAGTGCACAGCCACCTCCTCGAAGGACACCTGAGCCTGCAAGGAGAAAACAGTCTCATAAATAGTGTCCCACCATTTGAACATCTGCCTGCTCTTTTGCCCACAGTCTGAAAAGTTAAATTTTGGAGCAGGCTAGTGCTCCAAAAAGAGTAGCTAGGATTTTTCTGGGGTACATGGTAGGAGACATGGTAAACCAGACATCTGACAGAAAAAATCCTATCTTGCGCTGAAACACGCAGGTTAGTGTGCCTGTACTGTCTCCAGAACCAGACAGGCTGCTGGTCTGCTACTGCATGGCAAGGGGAAACACTTCCCCCTTTTCCTTGGTAGCACTGCAGCAATCCCAAGGGTGGTGCAGTCACAGATCTGTACCATCACTTCTGGTCAGATGGTTCTAACCAGCCCCGGACTGGTGCAATCTACTTGGGAACAGAGCTTTGATCTGGCACGTGTCGGGCCCCAGACTCCCACATTCCTGGCTGTTTGCCAGACCGCCTAATAAGCTGCCTGCCACCTGCCCTTCCCCATCTTCCTACTCCCAACCCTCCTCCTTCCTTCTCCCGATATCTGTGATAGCAGAGATCAGACACTCACCATCCTCTGGTGCCTTCTGTCCAGGTGTTTGCAACACGCTAGGCCAGTGCAAGAGACTTGCATCAATCCTATTAAGTGCTTTGGTTTGTATCCTTATTTTCCCTTCTTCTTTCCTTTTTCCCTCAGGACAGAGGTCAACCCTATACATAGAATCGTAGAGTTGGAAGGGACCTAGTAGGTCATCTAGTCCAACCCCTTGCCTGCAGCAGGAAATCCTCCTAGAGCCTTTCCTATATAAAGCACTTCGTCCCGAAGGAAGCTGTTAGTCCTTCACAAGGTATCAGAACGGCCAACTCATCCAGCAGTCTTCGAGGCAGGAGTTCAGACCTGCGCACGTTCTCTCTACCTCGGGTTGCAACCTCCAACTTGCTGCTGGGCTGCATCCCTTTAGACAGGGTGACCAGATGCCCAAACCCCAAAAAGAGGACAAAGCCCCCCCAAATTCCTGACATCCAAGAAAAATTCCTGACATGTTTTTTTAATGTGCGACAACCAATAAAATGTAGGACAAATGTAGGACTTATTAAAATAAAGGTTAAACACTTGTATTGTATGTTAGCCGCCTTGGGCTCCCTCTTGTAGATGAGGAAAGGCGGGATGCAAATAAATTAACTAATAAAAAATAAATATTGCTTTCCTGTACATAATTTCAACACTATATTACTTTTTAGGGCTCTGGGTGGCACAAGCGATTAAGACGCTATGCCTGTCAACCAGCAGGCCAGGGTTCGAGACCTGGGTCGGCCCCACAAGACAGGGTGAGCTCCTGTCCTTAGCCCCCCAATTGTATTGGCTCTGCCTTTCCATTGGACTAATTCAGTGGTGTGGAGAGGGGGGATCTGCTGCTTGGGAAACAGCCTATCCTCCATAACAATCTAACCCAGGCTTTTGTGCTTTGCATGCAGCGTATGCAGCGCCGAGCACGATACCATAGTCTTTCAAGACTGACGGAGGCCTGCATTACTTTTTAAAAATTGAAAACCTCTTTGCAAGAACTGTTTTCACCAACAATGCACATGTAAGTGGTTCAGGGTGACCATAAGCCATAACCAAAAAAAGAGGACAAGGCCTCCCCAAAATGTAGGACATCCAAGCAAAATGTAGGGCATGACAAAATTAAATCTGAAAACACTCATATGCTGAAAACACTTAAATGCTGCCTTGTGAAGTGTTTGCTGTGCTCCAAGTGCACAGGATCCGGACCATTCTGGAAGCCTTGCACTCTCTGGATTGACCTTCCACACTAGCAAGGCATGCTTGCTTACTCATGAGTAAAAGTGGCTGTGCCATCTCACTTTCAAAAGGGTTTAATGCAGTGGAGCTTGGAGGAAGGGTTTCCTTGTGAGGTGCCTGGTGGGTGCTTCATTTATTGGATCAGGACCAGGACCAGATTTCTCTCAACCTGCCCCAAATATCTATGGCAAGTTTGCCTATTTGCGAGTATTTTCAGTTCCAGTAAAAATCAATGCAATTATTAGGGGCCTCTTTTTGGGGTGATTTGGAGGCTCCATTCATTGGATCAGGACCATTATGGTGTCCTTGGATTCCTCTCAGCCTGGACTTTCTGGCAGACTATGGCATGTTCACCTACTCATGAGTAAAGCTGCAATATGGGGAACTTTTCTTTCCCATAGAGCTCAATGCATATTTTTGTTTTTCAGTTTTTTGGCCATAACTTTTAATAGGAAGGTGATATCTCAAAACCGATTTTTGCATTGGATTCTGCTCTACAAATACAAATCCAACAACATATACCATGATGGGGTACAGCACATCATTGCAAAGTTCCAAAAATGAAGCCAAAATGGAGGACAATGAAGCCACTATGGAGGACACTTGGACAGGAGGATAAAAATCTGGACAAATCCAGGAATTTCCAGTCATATTGTCACCCTGCCATTAGCCCATCCTCAGCCACCCCCTGTTGCTCATGTTCACACCCTCAAAAACAAGACACACAAGCACACAATCACCCTACTAGTTTCCGTCGAGCCACATTTAAAAATCCCTAACTCAAAACTAATTGTGGCAATGCAAAGAGCTCTCCTCTGTCCGGCCAGTGGGCTCAAAGAGCCCCCGAAGCTCTGAGAAAGGGAGAGGGAAGAAGAGAGGGAAGATGTTCCACTCCAAGGAACATCTGATAGTATGCCAGGGGAATTCAATAACTGGAAACCAATTACAAGAATTCAGGACTTCAGTCCTTGGGGGTCTGTGGGGTTCACAAACACTCTTGAATGGTGAAACCACTTGATTTGTGTTGCAACACCAGGAAACAGAAAAGTTATTTAAGGCTGGAAAGAAAGAAGCTGTAGCGTACACATCCCCCCACCTGCCCCTTACCCTAAAAGGATGTGGGTTGACCAATTCTGCTCCATGCTGAAGACGAAACACTCTGGAAGAGGGACCCGACGCCATTTCAGTGCCTGTTTGGGAGATAAAGGGAATGGGAGACTTTTATGCTTTGTACACTTTCTGAACTTCACTTCCTTCTGCAAACTGATTGCTCCATAGTTCTGGTTCTGGTCCAGAAATGCTCCAGTTGGGGAAGCCCCACACATCCCTATACTATGGGGTGATCCCCACATATCCTGCTTCTCTGGAGTGAGCCCCACGCATCCTGCTTCACTCTTTTCCTACTTCTTCTTCCCCTGCTTTGTCCTGATCTCTTCTTATTTCTGCCTATCTGGAAACCTCGCCTCCTCACCAAATTGCAAGGCCTTTCCAGACCCACCAAGACCCCCCTTTCCGGCTGTATTTTTCGTCCAGCAGCTCTGATCCTTTTACAAAATCCCATCTCCAATAGTGAGATTCAGCAGCACGTTCTGCTTTGTATTGGATCTTCCCAGCTTTGTTACACAGGTGCTCACCCAGCACTGACAGATCAGGAGAAGCTGATGACTGCTCAAAAAATGCAACTCCATATTAGGGAGAAACAGGACAAAGACACCAAAGCAGCCCCTCCATTCCCGCAGCAGAGCTGCAGGGCTACAGTGTTGCTCTCCAGGGCATCCTCCACAATCCACATCCCGTGGTTCTTTGCAGGGCCTCATTGCTGATGCCCCCAACAACCCTCCTGTCTTGGTTCCCAGCCAGTCCCAGTCAAACTCCCCCCCCCCATAACCATTAAACCAAATTGGAGGTGTAGCTGCCCCTAAGCAGACCCAAAATTCACCAAATGAGGGGGAACTGTGGGTGGTAGTGCTTGTGCTTCATTCCCTTGTCCTTCCCTGTTCTACCCACTTCACTAACACCCTCTCCCTTCTCCACCTTCCGCCCTGGGATGCCCCTTCTCCTGAGCCACACTTGACCAACCAGACCCCCCACACTTGCCCCCTTTCTGTTCTGCCTCTTGCAATCCTTGTACACTCCCCCAAATATACCCCAAATTCAGCTTGCAAAGGGGGGGAGACAGTGGGGGGGTTGCTTGTGTCTCCCTCCCCTTTTCTGCTCTACCCCGTACCCCTCTACTCTTTTCCACCCACCCTTTCCAGCTCTGGGACCCCTTTCTCCCCAACTCACCAGATGGGCTGTTGACAGCTTACAGGTGACTGAAGGAGGCCAAGGAAGTGGCAGGGCAGGAAGTGCCTTCATCAGGCATCCTCCTCCTCCTCCTCTTCCTCTCTAGGAAGCAGGAGTCACTCCTGTTAACCCATACAGTGCCTCAGCAGAAGGGATGCAAGTCTGGCCGGTGGCATAGCTAGAGGGGGGCAAAGCACTCACTCTTGCAGGGAGTCTCATCATAACATGCAAGCTTCTCTCATCTTCTGAGCCAGCACTTGTTTTGCTCCCACCACCTGGAATGGCTCTTGCGACAGCTTTGCCCCCTCTAGCTACGCCACTGTTCCTGATCAACATGCAGCCTATGAGCTGATCTGAGTACTTTTCTGTAGATGTGAAGAATAGCACAAATTAGAAAGTCAAATCGGTTTAATTAAAACTGATCACAAGTTTCTTCCAGCCTCACTGTTCTTTTTAGACTATTTTTATTTGTATTAGCATTTATATCGATCTTTTATTTAAAACAAGGATGACCACAAGAGTTGCCTTTTAATGCCAAGCTCTCTGCCATCCTAGGCATGCCAAGGACCACACACAGTTTTCCACACACGTCATAGCACAATGAAAACATGCAGAAACACTTTGGGCGCAATCCAGATTAACTACGGGAAGTCCTTACTCCGGTGTAAGAACAATTTGTTCTGGATTCCAATATGAATTTCCCATAGGTTTTCACTAGGTGGTGCAGAAACTACGGGTACACGTAATGTCTCTTGCGTGCTCCCGTAGTTACTCTGGATTGTAGGGATAGAAACATAAAATGTGCAGAGGCAAGGGTGGTATCCAGTGGTGGGCGCCAGCAGGTTCGCACCTACGCTATAGAACCGGTTCTTAACAAGAGATAGTACATATAAAGTTTAAAAATAGCCATTTAAAAGTGGCTGCCAGATGGACAGAGAACCGGTTCTTAATTTCTTTGAAGCCCATCACTGGTGGTATCCCCATCATAGGCAGGCTCCAACTATTTTTGATGGACAAGATGCTAACTGGTGACTGGGGGCCAGACGTTTATTGGGGATCCCTGAAACCTGAATTGGGGGTCTGTGAGAGTCACAAGGGGTTTGCACACCCCTGATCTACTTTAGTCTTGTCAGATCAACTGGCTGGCAGCTTTGCAATTTTATACTGAAATGCGCTTAGATTCATGCGGTCTGTTAACTCAGAAGCATTTTAAAGGGTGCATCCTGATTGTTTTCATTCTGTCATTCCTGGTTTCAGAAACCACTTGAAGGCTATGTGCGCCATCAACACTATCCTATTACACAGTCCTGGTGTCTTGGGCAGCTTGGTTCTCTGACTTCCCATTTTCTGCAGCCCAACATAGGGTAGGTGCTATAGAGGGGACTGAGATTAACATGCTGGAGTAAGTCAATTTAGCTGATGCACTTAAGTTCCTTTGCTAGGCATCGGCAGCATCATACCACTGAATGTGAAGATACTGGCACGACGGGGAGCAGATTGCCATGGGCCAGTGATCAGCTTTTGGGATTTGGATTTGACACAGGTTGGAGTTGGTCATGCCAACACTAAGCTGAATTAACAGGAGTGATAGTCATGTCTTGTGTCATGAATGCTGTCCTGTTATGCAGTTCTGATTTCTTGGCAGTTTGGCTCGCTTGCCTTTTCGTGCCTTTCCTGAAGCCCAACACGTGGTAGGTGCCCAGAGACTACTGTGATTACCATGCTGGTAAGTAAGATGAGGCACTTGAATTTTTACCAGGCACTGAACCATCTTACCGGTATATATGGAGACATTGGCATTCTGGGAGAGTGAATGCCTGTGGGCTAAAGATCAGCATCTTGGAGTTGGATCTGACACAGAGAGGTACACGGCATGCCAAATTCTCTCCTGGTATAATAATAGAAGTAGCCATGCCACCATGCCATGTGCCATCAGCATTGTCCTTTTAGGCAGTTCTGATTTTTTGGGCAATTGGCTCTCTGTCTTCCCATTTCCTCCAGCCCAACATTGTAAACACAGTCCCAGGCCATTGTAAAGGCAAAGCTGGTAAGTCGGTTGACAGACTTCAGTTCCTTTGCCAGGCACCAGCACCATCATATCAGTGCATGCAAAGACGCTGACATGATGGGATCAAACTCACATGGACCATTGGTCTGCTTTGACAGTAGAAGTAGCCATGTCATGTGCCACTAACATCATCCTGGTTTTTTAGGGCAACTCTGTCTTCCCATTTCCTGGAGCTCAACATGTGAAAGTGTCCCGGGGTCACTTTCTGATAAATGCTGATAAATTAGTTGATGCACTCGAGTTCCTTTACCAGGCGCTGCACCATCTTACTGGTGTACAGAAAGAATTGGCATGATAGGCTACAGAGTCCTGTAGATCTGTGATCAGATTCTGGGATTTGACAAGAGAATCCAGGCCTGCCAGCTTCCCCTTTGGGTTGACAGTCGACTGAGCCATGCTGTGTGCCAACCACACTGTCCTGTTAGGCAGTTCTGGTTTTCTTGGCAGCTTGACTCTGGATAAAGTACAAGTGACGTTAGCTGAAGAAGCTTTCTCTTTGGTTTTGCTCACTTTTCCAGGCTGTTTCCTGCAGCCCAACAGGGGTAAGTGCTCAGGGGCTACTGTGATTACCACAGTGCTAAGCCAGTGGAGGCACTTGAGTTCATTGGCCAAGCACTGCACCATCTTACGGGTGCACGTGGAGACATTGGCATGATGTGGAGCAAAGTCCTTTAGGCCTGTGGTCATACTCTGGTGGTTGAAATTGACTAGACAGAAGCTGGGGAAGCCACGTTCTTCACTGGGTTGATCGCAGATTGAGGTATCCATTCTACGTGCCATCGACACTGTGCTTTTAGGCAGTTCTGGTTTCTTGGGCAGTTTGATCTAGCTGAAGAACTGACCTTAGCTGTAGAAGCCTTCTCCTTGGTTTTGTTCTGTTGCCAACAGGTAACTGGTTCTGTTGTCTTCCTGTCTCCTGCAGTCCAGCATATGCGATAGGTATTTGGGGGCCCCTGTGATTACCAACCCAGTTGACACTTAAGCCAGTGAACCACTGAGGCACTTGAGTTCCTTTGCCAGGCATTGCACCATCACAACATTGCACTTGGAGACACTGGCATGATCAGGAGTAGACTTCTGTGGGTCTGCAGTCAGCCTCTGGGAGTTGGATTTGACACAGAGAGGAGCCGCTTGCCAACTTCTCCCAAGCTGTGGGCCATCAACACCATCCTGTGTGGCAGTTCTGGTTTTGGTGGGGCAGTTTGACTCCTCTTGAAGTTGAAGAAGTCACTTTAGCAGAAGAAGCCTTTTCTTTGGCTTGTTCTCCTTCCCAGGGCAACAGGCTGGTGTCTTCCTTCTTCATGCAGGGGCTCAGACGTTACTGTGATGACCATGCCGAGAAGTCACTTTAGAGGCCTGGGGCTGCTGTGGGCCACCCATGTTCTTTGTAGGTCCTCGTTGGCATGAAGACAGAGGATTCCTGATGTTGGAGCCTTCTACCCAAAGGCTAATGCCAACGCACCGGATCCTCCACAACATCCTGAGGAAAAGAGAGAAGGGTGAGAAACTGAAGCAGAGCTGAAAGGAAGCAGAGAATCCAAGAACCTCAGCTTGTATTAAGTGCCCGAAGAGCTGCTGACACTGCTGGATGAGGTGCTCTGGAATAAGCTGTAGCCTTGCAGGACCTGAAGAATATTTTAGCAGAGCACCAGCCACAAGTGAAAGTAACCTGGGCGTGAAACTAGATACCCAGCAAGCCACACACTGTGTGAGGCAGACACACAAGTAGAAATCTTTAGTGTATTAAAGATCAGCAGGAAGAACTATTCTGGGTCACCCCAGAAGTTATTTGGAGGTGCCTGAGAGGGTGAACAGCATGGGCTGTGTATATTCCTTCTTTCCCAATCCCCGAAAGGTGGGCTGCATCAACTTCAAAAGATCATCATAGGGACCAAAGCAGGAAAATGAGTCCCCCTTTCCCAGAACCACAGTCTCTCATAGACTTTCACAAGCAGGACAAGTGTTCCCCAAAACATAGGACACACAAGAAAAATGTAGGACATTAGAAAATAAAAGCAATATACTATATTTACTCAAGTATCACACTCACCTTTTCCAGCCAGTCTCCAAAATCAGGGTGTGCATTAGATTCAATGGTTAATTAGATTTGAGTAAAAACGATATATTGCTTTCTTCTGATTAATTTATATTAATGATTATATTCATTAATTACTTATATAAATTATTACATTAATTATTAAATTATTACATTATATGATTATTAAATTTAAAATGATTGCATATAATGATTTATTAATTATGGGAAGGCCACATGCTGCCTGTTCACAAGGATAAGGAGGACAAGGAAGATTTTTTTCCAGGACACAAGGCTAAAAAGAGGATATGGGCGCAATCCAGAGTTCTTGCTCCGGTGTAAGAACAATTTATTCTATTATTATTATTGCAATATGAATTTCCCATAGATTTTCAGTAGGTGGTGCAGTAACTACGGATGCACAGAATATCACTTACGTGCTCCCGTAGTTACTCTGGATTGTAGGGTATGTCCTGGAAAAAGATGACATATGTTCACCCTGATCACAGAACATATTTCTTGAGGCAAGGTTTGGAATGGGGAGTTTTCTCCAGTCTCTGCACCTTGAGTGTGCTGAGCCTCCTGCTGCTCCGGGTGTCTTTGGGGCAGTGGTTCTCAAGCATTTCAACCCGGGACCCCCTTCTGAGAATGACAAATCTGTCCAGGACCCTCCAGAAGAGGCCATTGATAGAACAGACATCAAACAGGAAGGGACATCATTGTGATGCCAGAGCTCTTCCTCCACATCTGCACCAAGAAATACATTGTGTTCAATGAGACTTACTGCCAGGAAAGCATCCTCAGTGCCCCACTGCAAGATGGTGGCATCCAGTGCCAGATTTCAAAATGGCGACAGCCATGAAATGAAGTGGAATCCCCCCTGGGGTCCCATCTCCCACTTTGAGAACCACTGCATAGGGGGTGATGACAGAGACCCAGAATCAGGAAGGGACTGAGTGACCCGGGTTCCCTGTCCTACCTGCCTCCAGAGTGTCTAGGCAAGCATGACTCATGCAGCGCCCACCCAAGTTCCCTGCACCTGTACGGAGGCCACCCCACTCTGCGTGAGGCCACACAGGGAGCGGGGAGGTCCGGCTACCCTCCACCCCAGAGCCTGGACTGGGAGGGCAGAGCCATGGGCTCTGGCCAGAGAAGCGGGTCCACAGCTGAGCATGCCTGGCATGCTGGAGCTTCTCTCTCTCTCTCTCTCATCATCATCATCATCCATCCATCCATCCATCCATCCATCCATCCATCCATCATCTATCTATCTATCTATCTATCTATCTATCTATCTATCTATCTATCTATCTATCTATCTATCTATCTATCTATCCATCCATCCATCCATCCACTCACCCACCCACCCTCCTACCTACCAACCTATCTATCTATCTATCTATCTATCCATCCATCTATCTGTCTACCCATCCATCTATCTGTCTACCATATGTATGTATGTATACAGGGCACCGGAGCTCCCTGCTGCCTGCATGGCCTCACGTGGAGCGGGGAGCCTTTGGATGGGCGCAGGGAGCCCAGGGGGTGCTGTGGGAGCCATGCTACCTGGACACCCTGGAGGCAGGGAGGGCAGGGAAGCCGGGAGTCTGAAGCAGGTCCTCGGGAGAGGGCTTGGAGAGTCCCTGCCTGGCTTTGGGTCTCCCTGATGGGGCTCAGCACACTGAGGAGGCAGAGGCTGGAAGGATGGGCAGAAAGGGCAGCTGGGGAGGGTTGGGAGCCACCGCCTGGGAGTGCCTGGCTCTGCTCTGCTCTGCTCTGCTCTGCCACTGTCAACTGCCAGGCTCAGCAGTTAAGGGTTCTGATCTGCAGCCTTGACAATCACACAACAACACCTTCAGGTGGAGGAGCCTTTGTTGCGTCACCGCACTGCAGGGAGGGGGTGGGGAGAGCACTGCTGAGTGGCCGGGAGGCTGCCTTAGACATTTTCTCCTCGGGGGTCTCAAAACCCTGACCCACACCTCAGGAGGGCATGATGATGTCACCGCATCCAAAAGTATCTAATATGGGAAAACGATGGCATCACCACTAAAAGGCAAAGGCATTATCTTCAGTGTTTGTTCTGTGTGGTGACGCAGTCCACTTGTTCTAGACTGGAGTCATCCAAACCATAACTTCCAAGTTCTCTGCTCCACTGCCCTCTAATCCATCTCTCCAATCTCCTTCACCTTCTGTCCCCCCTTCTTATACTCCTACCAATGCAATGACATCATGGCTGAGCACCTTCAACCCTCTGGTTTGCCATTGCCTCTCTTATGCGGTGCTATGGCCTACCAGAGCTCTGTGGGTGAGATCCTCAAGAACAATTATCCCCTTCACTTCTGGAAATGAATTCCACAGGCCTGACATGTGCTGAGCAATGGAGGCATGTGCCGAGCATATCCTTAGCATATCCTGCCATGTGCTGAGCATAACCTCCTTTTCTCAATTCTAAGGATCCCACCAACCACTTTCCCTGAACGACCTCAGGTGTTGCAAGAGGGAGGAGAAAATGGGCTACAGGGAAAATCACGGTTGCAACTAGTACCATTTTAATCTCTGTAATCTGAATAAACTGGAAATTCCTAGTTTCTTCTAATTCATGCAATTTCTTTGAATTCACTGATGACAAGATTTCTCATTCAGCCCTACTGCTGTCACCTGTGATGCCACCCACAGTTGTGGCAATATCCCGTTCTGCAGAATCCAGAAGGCCCAGTAATGGCTTCATTGGTTAGCAGTTTCAGCCCCATGGTTTGCCATCCCTCCTTCTGCCAGAGCTCAGTGGGTGAAACCCTAAAGCAGCCATTTTCAAACAGTGTGCCACAGACAGTCTACAGCTATGCCTCGGGACTTTGGGGAGGACTAGTAGGGGAATTTGAGCCCCTTACCAGCAACATGGAGTTCCCTATCAATGGTTTCTTATTAAAAAAGTGATGGTGTGCTATCATAAATTTTACCCCCTCATCAGTGTGTTGTGAGGTGGAAAAGGTTGATAATCACTGTCCTAAAGAGTGTCCCCTTCGCTTCTGGCACTGCATTCCACATGAAGGGCAATAGAGGATTTTTCCACCCAAAAGGATTTTCCCTCCTTTTTCCACCCTAAGGAACCCCCAAACCACTTTCACTGATGTTGCACGAGGGATAAGAAATAGGGCGACACGGAAGATCACAGTTAGAATTGATTATTTCTGTACCATTTAATCCCCATAAGTATAAGCTAGACACTCCTAATTTACACCCACTTTGACATGCATGCATTTCTTGGAATATGTTGATGACAAGATTTCCCACATAACAGTTTTATCAAATCTAATATTCTCTCTTCTAAGGCTAAAATCCTAAAGACCCTTTTTTGGGGGGAGAAGACACTTGCTTTTGAGTATACAGGCTTAGGATTTTGCTCTAAGACTAGAAATAAAGGTTCATTTCAGTAACAATTTTTGAAGTCGATATTCATGACTATTATAATGCTCATAAATTTAATTGCAAGAAGGATCATGTGAAGGACTCCGTCTGTGAAGCTCCTTCTATGCTCAACGCACTAAACTGGTTCAAATTATGCACGAGTAGCTTGATGTGCCTTGAAGTTTGCTCTTTGGCAGAAGCATTTTCCACACACCGAGCATTTAAAAGGTTTCTCCCCAGTGTGGGTTCTCTGATGTTTGGTCAAGTTTGTGCTCATTGTGAAGCTCTTTCCACACTCCAAGCATTTATAGGGTTTCTCCCCAGTGTGGGTTCGCTGATGGACAGTCAAGCTTGAGCTCACACTGAACGTCTTTCCACACTCCAAGCATTTATATGGTTTCTCTCCTGTGTGGGTTCTTCGATGCGCAGTCAGATGTGCACTCCCCCTGAAATTCTTTCCACATTCCAGGCATTTATATGGTTTCTCTCCTGTATGGATTCTTTGATGAGTACCCAGGTTTCCTCTTTGACTGAAGGTCTTTCCACACGTCAAGCATTGATATGGTTTCTCCCCTGTATGGGATCTTTGATGTAGAGTCAGGTTTCTGCTGTCACTGAAGCTCATTTCACATTTAGGGCATTTATATGGTTTCTCCCCTGTGTGGGATCTTTGATGGATAGTACGTTCTGTACTGTCACGGAAGCTCTTTCCACACTCAAAACATTCATATGGCTTCTCTCCTGTGTGGATTCTTTGATGTTTAGTGAGGCTTCCTCCATCCCTGAAGCTTTTCCCACACTCCAGGCAATTATATGGTTTCTCCCCTGTATGGGTTCTCTGATGCACAATTAGGTTTGTGCCCTGACTGAAGCATTTTCCGCACTTCAGGCATTTATATGGTTTCTCGCCCGTGTGGGTTCTTTGGTGCACAGTCAAGTGTTCCTTCCTATTAAAAGCATTTCCACACTCCAAGCATTTAAATGGTTTCTTCCCTTTATGGGATCTTTTATGTGTTGTGAGGTTTGCTTTGCTCTTGGCGGTCTTTGCACACTGAGGGTGTTTGTCCTTCTTCTTCCTATTTCCAGTTTCTTTTGCTGGATTGGCAGGAGTGGCATGGGAAGCTGAACCATGAGGTGCATGAGATTTATTTCTCTGTCTCCCTGCCTGCTTTTCCTCCTGCTTCTGGGATCTGTTGTGTTGCCCAACGTTTCCCCTTGTGTGGATCTTTGTATGAGAAGCAAGGTTTGTACTTTTGCTGAAGCTATTTTCCTCCCGAGAGCATTTATGTAATGTCTTCTCTGTGTGGACTTTGCTGTGTGTACTGACTTTGGGTGCACAACTGTCTTTTTCCCCTTGTGAAGGACGCTTATTCCCTCTCTCCCTCTGGTGATGTTCTTGTTGGAGAGGAATATCATGATGGGACTGACGATGAATGGATTCTGTCCTCCAGACAAGTGCTGAGTTTCCTTCTTGCTTCCCTGATCCATCTTGGTCTCTAGAAACCAGTTCCTTGATAACAACAATGGTTGTTTTCCGTGACACACTTTGTGGCTCACTCTGATTCTCATTGTCTTGCCTATTGTTTCCTGAAATGCAAAAGGAGATTATAGCTGCAATAAAGACATGGATCCTCTGAAGAGCACTCCTGGGCATGTAGGACTTTTGCCATCTGTCCATCTCTTCCTAAGTGAGGGGTTCTCAAACTGTGTGCTGTGAATGGCTTCGCTGCAGTCTCTATGGGGCCTCCGACAAGGATGCCCAGGAGACAAGGGGAACTCTGCCTCTCCGGCCTTTGAAATGCCTGTTAAATGAGTACAAACTTCACTTTCATTTTCCATGAAGAAACCAGAAGTTTCCTCTCTTAGTACTTTAATGACAGGATGACCATTTGTCATAACCAAAAAAGAGGATATAAGAGTAAAAAAGAAGTGTCCTGAAAAACAGGATATATGGTCACCCTGTATAATGACCATTCCGAGCCCCACAAGGGTCAGGAACTCAGAAGATCATTCCTCAAGAGTCTAGGTCTGCCGCCTCCTCCTTTGTGAAGCGCTGCTCAGATGGGGGGGCATCAACTGTGTGATTTGTGGAGAAGGACTTGGTGCCCATCCAGCTTTCAAAGGAGGTCTGGGGCTTAATTTTTAATGGGAGATGCAGGGCTACTGAGAGTTGTCCACATGAAGATGCCCAATTGGCCTCCTTGCCCCTGCACACTCATCCCCATCACCCTCTCTTACTCTGAATAGTACTATTTCCTTTCTTTTTTTTTGCCTCAGCCAAGCCCTCCCCATTTGCTTCTACTTAATACTTCAGGGGGATCCAAGGACTGCCTTTTACCATCTCCTTTTACATATCCTTGCCTCCCCAGCCCTGCAGAGAAAGAGGGCAGGGGGCAAAATACCTAAGCCCTCATTTCGAGCAATTACAAGTTGCTCCACAAGAGCGGAATGTGTGTTATGGTGACACTCTAAGCAAAAGCAACCTTCTGGTTCTACCCACCCAGCATGGACTCAAGTAGTTGGAAACTACTGCTGTGCTGTGCAGAAGTGCCTGACCTGCTGGTTTCTCTTCTTCCTCCAGGTCTTGGAAAGACACATACTCTCCATCTTCCAGCTGGGAAATGAAGGCAGGTTTGGAAAATTCTTCTGAGAAGGAAGGAAATAGTTAAACCAGTTACTTGTGGCAATAAAATAGACGAATGTGAAGGAAAACGATGAGGTGTGACAACCCTTGCCAGTTCCAGGTGGTTCCTCTTTCAGGCTGGCATCTCCTAAGGGATTTTGCACTTATCCTTTTTCTAGATATTTACATCCTGCATTTTGATCCTCAGAGGGCATCACTCAGGCCACGTTAGGCTCTGCGACAGTGAAGAACAACAGCCATGTCTAGGGCTGCACACATTCTAGCCCCCAATTTCCTTCTGATGTGATGCAATTACCATCTGGTAATTCTCCAGCATGACTTCCCTGTACAGAGCCTTCTGACCTAGATCCAGTAGAGCCCACTCCTCTGCCGTAAAGCACACAGTCACATCCTCAAAGGACAGCAGAGCCTGCAAGGAGGAAACCATCTCATAAATGATGTCCCACAATCACCCTGCTAGTTCCATCTTGTACCTATTAAAAATTCTTGTGTTTGGTGAAACTGGATTGTCTTGCAACCCCTGGAAACACCATTCCCTCTCTCAAACTTGCCCCTTACCCGAGCAGGTTGTAGAGTGACGGTTTCTGCTCCATGCCAAAGAGGATAAGGGGGACCAGATACCATTTGAGTGCCTGTGCAGGAGACAAAGATGGGGAGACCTTTAGCCTTCATGTTCTTTTAAAATTTCACTTCCTTGTGCAATTTGATGTTATCCTCCTTTCTGGGTTGGTCCCATTAATGCTCCGATGGGAGGTGCCCCACATATCATGCTTCATTCTTTCCCCACTTCTCCCAATTTTCCCAGTCTCACCCCCTCTCTGCCTATGTGGGAAGCTCTTCCCCCTCTTTTCCATCTCCTTGAAGAACTGCTAGGCCCTTCCAGACCCACTGAGACCCTCCTTTCCTGCTGTGTTTTACCAACCCTTTTCTGTTGCTCTTACTCTTTCACCAACTCCCATCCCTAATAACAAGATTCAGCAGCATGCAAGATGGTGCTCTGTGCATTCCAGGTGATGTCCTGTAACTATGATCATGACAATGTGGGGGAAACCTTGCTATGTATAAGTAGGATGAGCTGGGTGGTCTAATGGGGTGTCTTGCCCCAAACACATTACCATCCAAAGTAGGCCCACCTATCTATGTATGTGGAAATCCCCTCTTCTCTGCTGAGAGGTACACCTTGAGAGAAACAGATTGTGCAAGGAGGTAACTTTCTCCATAGCAGATATTTGGGGCTGGATCATGTCCAGCTCGGTTCACCCTGCTTTGTCCTCTTTGATTCCTTCTCCTTGGCCCCTCAACTCACTACTGAACTCTCAGGTCCAAATCTGGGAAGGATGTTCTGCAGGATCCACCTTTCTTCCTTACAGCTTTTGTTCAAGCAGGAACTGAAGAAGCTTCTCACAGTTCAGGTAACAAAGTCACACATTAAAAACATTGAACACATTAAATACATATTAAATACCAGCATGACACAGAAAAGCAGAGAGAAAAGACGCAGCCCCTCTGTTCTGCAAGCAGAGGAAGAACTCCACGGCTACAGTGTCGCTCTCCAGGGCACCCTCCACACCCTTCGGTTCTCTGCAAGGGCCTCACTGCTGGTGCCCCCAGACCCTTCTTGTACCAGTTCCCAGCCTATGCCCCTCAAAAAAACCCCACCATAGCAATAAAACCATCTTGAGGAGCCGCTGCCCTTAAGCAGGACCCAAATTCACCCTACAAATAGGGAGATTGTTTGTATCTCCCTCCCCTCCTCCAAATTTGCTCTATACCCACCTCTTCCTTACACGCCCCCCCCCCATCGAGGGATCCCCTTCTCCCCCACATGGACTCACCAGAGGGACTGCTGACCCCACACTCCTGTCCCCTTTCTGTCCTGGTTCCTCTTCAGGTAGATCTTAGGCTGCCCCAAAGCAGACCCCATGCAGAGGGGGGCAGACTGTGGGGGGTTGCTTGGGTCTCCCCTGCTATGCCCCCCTCTCCACCCCCTTCTACTCTTTTCCACCACTCCAACTTTGGGAACCCCTTCCCCCCAACTGCACTTTGGACCCACCAGAAGGGATGGGGACCTCTCACATGTGGATGGAGAAGGCAAAAGAAGGGACGGAGCAAGAAGTACCTGCATCAGGTATCCCCTTCCCCCCTTTGTCTCTCTCTAAGATGATGGAGCCCCTCCAGTTAACCCTTAGAGGACCTCATCACCTGAATGCAGGTGTCTGGTTGTCTAATGTGCTCCTTGTGCAGCTGTTGTGAGATTCAGGGAGCTGAACTAGACGAGTCTTTCACCTGATCAAGAACTGGAGAAATACTTTTCCAGATCACTTGGCTTCTAGAGATGGTTTTAAGCAAAATAGACCAAGGGGTTAATCTAATCTACTCTAGTCTTGTAAAATACACTCACTTGTAGGTGTACCTGTTCAAAATTCAATATTGACATGTGTTTAGACATTTGTGCCTTTAAATTTCCTACTTTAAAGGGCTCATTTTGATTATTTGCCATAGAGATCTGCCATAGTCATCACTTCCACCTTTCGTGTAATTTACTGCAGAGAAGAAGACCAGAAGGGATGCAAGTCTGTAGAAGGGATGCAAGTCTGGCAGTGGCATCGCTAGAGGGGGGCAAAGCATCAGTCTTGCAAGTAGCCTCACTTGCCAGATCCCCTCCGCCTCTGTGCCAGGCATTCATTTTGCTCCCATCCGGCAAGTTCACACCGGCAAGTTCACAGTCACCACATGAAACAGCCCTGGCATCTGCAAACAGAGGGGAGCATTGCACATTGAGTGCATAAATAAAGAGAGCAATAAAGACTTCTGCTTGTTAAATGTTAACAAAGCACCAACTATCCCACTGATTCTCTCCAACCCTCTCTCCCTGATGAAAAGATACCCTTTACCTGCTGTTCCTGCCTCTCAACATCTTGCTGCCTGAGTGCCAGGACCACCGCTTGGGAGCAGGTCTTGGGACCGCTGTCATTCACCCAGGTTTGCATCTCCATGGGCAGGATGGTCAGGAAATGCTCCAAGATCAAAAAGTCCAAGATCTGCTCTTTGGTGTGCTTCTCGGGCTTCAACCACTGGTGGCAAAGGTACCAGACGGGACAAAAGGCCTCATGGGGCCCCTCAGCCTCCTGGTAGCAGAACTGTCTGAAACGCTGGCTGTGCACCTCCATGCTCAGGGGCTCCCTTGTTTTCCCAGAGTCAGCCCCCTCGCCACCAACCTCCATGCTGTACTGCCCGGAGGCCTTTCTATCAAGTCCAGGCTGGTCTTTCTGGCCTTGCTTGTCAGTCAGATGTTGGCCGAGAGTAACCATCTCCTCGGTGGGGGGAAGCACGTCTTGAGCATTGCCTTGTGGTGTGGATTTGGGCAGTGATGGGAGTCCCCATCCTGAATGGGAAGACTGTACCATCTTCGGGAAGGCCTGCCATAGGGCTTCCCAGTGCTCCGACATGTCCTTGTCCAGATTCTGCTTCATGTGCTGAGTTGGTTGTTTCAGATACTCTCTAATTGTCTCCACCTGGATGACACAAGGCACTTCCATGCTCCCCAACCTCTCCACCAACTGGGGTCCAGCTGTCCATTGGCTCCATTTTTATTATGGTCCTTACCCCTTGATGTAGCGTATGCAGAAGCTCAGCGGCCATTTCTTCAGATGCAGATCCAGTCCAGTCCAGTTTCTTTTCTGTCAATGAAGATAAGTCAATCAGGTGACAGTTTTGACCAGAGAGGTAAGTCAGGATCAATAGGAATCTCTCATCATCTCTTCCTGCCTGGAGGAATCTGGTGTGCCCTGTCCAGAGGGATTTTTGAAAACCCAGGTCCAGAGGCATTTTTTTTCCCTGGCAGAAAGACACAAATAAGTTTAAGAAATATTTCATATTTCTTAGAATTTCTGAGAAATATGAAGAATTTTATGTGATGGCAGCGTATGCATCAGCGTATGCAACGTATGATGGATCTGGCCCCATCATGATTAAAGCAAGGCCACAGGGGATTGGCCAAAATTGTGGAAGATCAAATCGTGGAAGATCAGACAGTGAGTCAAGAGAGTTCAATAAACTTCCATGTTCAGAGCTATACCTATACATATATTAGACCTATACCTATATTATACCTCAGCTGCTGAGGTGCATGTCATGCTGCCCCAAGACCACCTGGCGCCTGAGGCAGTGAGCCAAATGATGCCCACCTTACTCCTATGTGGAGCATCCACATACCGTACCTTTCCTCCAACCCAAGGGCTGTGGTGCCAGGGGGGATGACATCTGTAAGGCACTTCCATTTCCAAACATGTCCACAATACATGCTGGAGTGCACAAGGGCCAAAGAAGGGAGGTTGGGCTTGGTGTGACCCAGAGGTGGCTTTCAGGAATGGTGGCTTCCACACCCTTCTTCCTTCTCCAATTCAGGGAGTGGGGAGAAGGGGCAGCAGAGGCAAGCAAGCCTCCTGCCAATCATCTACCTTAGGCAAATGACTCAGTTGGCCTCATTGATGAACCATGTGCCTGCGCAATGAAGGAAGGCTGTGACTTCCATGAGTTCGGGACATAAAGCCCACTGCTGCTGGGTGAAGTGTGCACACACCTGTATACAAAGAAGTGAGTTTGCCACGGAGGTGAGGTGGATTGGGAAGCAGGGGAAGCAGTGCCTCCCCATGTGAGGGGTGAGTAGCAAGTGAGGCAGAGCCTCCCCACTGGAGTCCTTTGAGAAGCACTGCTGCTGTGTGATGTGTGCAAGGGTGTGTAGGCCAGGAGAGAAGTTCACTAGGAACTTGTGGAGGTTGGTGAGGCAGGTGAGGCACAGCTTCCCCACTGGAACTCTTTGAAAAGCATGTGGGGAGACATGGGAGGCATGTATGATGCCTTCCATGTGATGTATGGGGAGGCAGGACCTCCCTGTATGATGATTGGGGAGGCAACTGAGGCAGAGTCTCCCCATGTGGAGGTTGGGGACCTCCCTGTGTAGTGGTTTGGGAGGCAGGTGAAGAAGAGTGTAGGGGATTTGGGGAGGCAGGAGAGGCAGAGCCTCCCCACTGGAGTCCTTTAAAAAGGGTTGCTGCTGTGTGTGGTGTGCAAGTACATCTATGCTGGGAGACAACTACACTAGGGAAGTGTGGTACATGGGGAGGAAAGTGAGGCAGGTGTGATGTGTGGGAGGCAGGTGAGGCAGAGCCTCCTCACTGAAGTCCACTGAAAAGCACTCCCCTTGGTGCAATGCCTGCAAGCACTCCCAACCCAGGCACACAGCCCTTGCATGCTTCCCACATGGCACTGCTTTGGAAGGACTCCAGGGGGGAGGCTCTGCCTCACCTGCCTCCCAGCCCTAGTCCTCATCAGGGACTAGCCTCTTGCCCTGTGCTAGGACAAGAGCATCCCACCCAGTCCTCCCCATCAGCCCAGTTTGGCACCTTTAATCCACTGCTCCTTCCAGACACCAGCCTTCTGTTCCTCCCCAAAGCTCCAGCACTCTCCCCATGGACAGCCTACAGACCCCCCCCCCCGCACACCTCCCCTCCCCCAATTTGGGCATGCCTTGCTTTCCAGGTCTTTGTGCATCACCTCCCTGGGGCTGGAAGGGTTAACTCTCAGAGATCTCCTTCCTAGAGAGGAAGAAGCCAAATCTGGGGAGGGGGATGTGGGGGGATGTGGGGTGGGCTGTGGGGGGTGTCAACCCTAGATGTATTTCCCCCTGCAAAATTTGGCTTCTTGCATTTTCTTTGGAAGAAGCTGGAGGATGATGATGGCTTTGGAGACCAGTGAAGTTCAAGTGGGGAGGGTCTTGAGGGGGTTGTTGCTGCCAGGAGATGGATGGGGTTCTTGGGAGATGGGGCAGGAGGCAAGAAAGGGGGCTGGCACATGAGAAGAGAAACTGTACTGACCAGTATTGCACTGGTGGAGAACCAGTCCAAGCTTCCTTCCCGCCCACTCCAGTTCTCAAATCAGGGGTCTTACAGCCCAAGCCTATGCAGGTCTACTCAGAAGTAATACCCTGTGTTCAGTGGGACTTACTCCCAGGAAAGTGGGCTAACTGCAAAACAAAATTAAAATACTATAAAACCAGCACTGTGGCTAACCAGTGAGTCAGAAATAAAAACACAGCTACAAACAGGTAAATTAAAATCCCAAAACAATAATGATTTTACATAAAATGATTTTACATTTTACATTAAAATCCCAAAACAATAATGATTTTACAATAATGATTTTACAAATGATTTTACAACAAGATTTTACAAACCTTGGGTGCCCACGGGGGTGGGGGGAAGGTGGGGTAGAAATGCATGAAAGCCACACATGTACACATGTGTGCACATGTGTGTAAAAGAAAAGAATCCAAAAATGGAACCAATGTATGAGAAATTTTACTTTTTTCACTTTTACTAATTTTTTTACTTTTATTAATTTTACTTTAACTAAAAGGGGGGGGGGGGAAACTGCAGTATTTGTAGGCTTTCCCTGTGCAGATGTCCCCCACCTATGCAGATCTGAAAAGCACAAGCAGAGATCTGTGTGTGTCTCCCCCCCCCCACTCCCCACAGCAATATAGTACATAGAATCATAGAATCCTAGAGTTGGAAGGGACCTCGTAGGTCATCTAGTCCAACCCCCTGCCTGCAGCAGGAATTCCCCCTAGAGCATCCCCAACAGGTGCTCATCCAGCCTCTGCTTGAAGATCCCCAGTGAGGGAGAGTCCACCACCTCCCTTGGCAATCTCTTCCACTGCCGAACCGCCCTCACCGTCAGGAATTTTTTCCTGATTTCCAGCTGGAATCTCCTCTCTTGCAGTTTGTACCCATTGGTTCTAGTTCTGCTTTCAGAAGCAGCTATGAACAAATTGGCCCCTTCCTCCCTATGACAGGTATCTGAAGAGGGCAATCGTGTCTCCCCTCAGCCTCCTCTTCTCCAGGCTGAACATCCCAAGTTCCCCCACCTTTCCTGGTAGGGCTTCCCTTCCATCCCACTGATCCTTCTTGTCGCTCTCCTCTGGACTTGCTCCAGTTTGGCTGCATCTTTCTTCAAGTGAGGTGCCCAGAACTGAACACAGGACTCAAGGTGAGTCTCACCAATGCAGAATAAAGAGGAACTAGAACGTCTCGTGACTTGGAAGCTCCAGTCCTCTTAATGCAACCTAAAATGGCATTTGCCTTCTTTGCAGACACATCACACTGTTGACTCATGTTCAGCTTGTGATCCGGCGACTCCAAGATCCCGCTCACATGTTGTGCTGCCAAGCCAAGTATCCCCCATTTTATACCTATGTTTTTGGTTTTTATAGCCTAAGTGCAGAACCTGGCACTTCTCCCTGTTGAAATTCATTCTGTTTGTTACAGCCCAGGATTCCAGTTTATCCAGATCCTCCTGGAGGTTTCTCCTGTCTTCTGATGTGTTTGCTACTCCTCCCAGTTTGGTGTCATCTGCAAATTTGATCAGGCTCCATGAATGCCATGGGTTTGGGAAGTGCGCCTGCATGTGACAGTTCTGGCTTTTGGTTCTCCAACAGTTAAATTAACCAAGCTCCCTTTCCTAGAGGGACCAGAGAGCTGACATTTTCCACCCCCCTTTGGAAGTGGAGTTTCCTTTGCAAGGAGCTGGAGATCAGGGGGTTCTTCCTGGGTGCAGGCACAGTATTGCTGGCTGCAGGAGAGGAGGTGGTTTGAATGGCTGGAATTTCTTTGGGCAGGAGGCTCCCAGGCCTGGGTTGTATCCAAGCAGAGAGGGGGTTCTTTGCACATGTCAGATCCTGCTTGGCACACTTGGGAGTAAGACTCGGGATAACCACTAGGTCATCAAGTCCACCCTCTGCCTATGCAGATCATCCACACTGGTGGTGTCCCTGATAGGCATGCATGTGCCTGGCTGGCAGTGGGTCCCTGGGGACCTGGCTAAGCTTTGGTTTCCTAGACAAGGCAGCTGGACCTTGCAAGGATGTGCTCTGCCCTATAGCTCTCGGATGCCCTACAAAAGCGCATACATGGAAAGGCTAACATGTTGTGGGGAACAGATTGTGATGTGGGGACATGATTGAGATCTATAAAATATTCTGGGTCTGGAGCAGCCATTTTCAACCACCTCCTGGTCCTTCCTCTCATATATGGTGAATTTGCAGCATCTGTCTTTATAATTATTAAAATGCAATTAAAATTGTAACGTCTTCCAGCAGGTGACTCTCTGCAACCTCTGGTACTGTCTGTCCATGGGTGACAAAATGAATCCAGAGAGATGTTTTCGATCCTCTCCTGCTTGCTTCGAGGCAGAAACAGCCACTGTGCATCATGCTCAGGTAGGTAGATCAGCAGGTGCTGGTAACAGCTGGGGGTGCTTCTTTGTTGCATACCTATATCTCTGTCTCTTTCTCTTTATGGGGTGCTTTCTAGGAGGGGAACCTCTGGTTTCCTTCCAAGAAGGGGCCAGTGGCATAGCCAGAGGGGGGCAAAGCACTACTCTTGCAGGGAGCCTCACTGCAGCATGAAAGGGGCACCCCCGTCTTAGCGGTTCCTGGTGAGGAGAGCAAAAAAGAGGTGTATATAATTTTTTTCTGATTTCAGGGTCTGATAACCTTTGAGGAGGTTGCTCTGTATTTCACCCTAGAAGAATGGGCCCTCTTGGACCCTCACCAAAGATCTCTCTACAAGGAGGTCATGCTGGAGAATTATGAGATGTTGACCTCTCTGAGTGAGTAATCCTTTAGTCCAGGGGTCTCTAAACTTTTTTTGGCAGGAGGGCCACATCATCTTTCTGATACTGTGTCGGGGGCCAGAAGAAAAAAAGGATTTAATTTACATTTCAAATTTGAATAAATTTACATAAAAGAATATATCAGACACAAAACTAGTGAGAAGTTGGCCTGTTAATATTATAATTTAACCTTTATATATAATCTGGGGAATTTTGTACATTTTGCCAGGATGATGTAGTGATTCAGGAGTTGGACTGAGACCTGGAAGATCCAGGTTTAGCTATGAAGCCTCCTGGGTGACCATTCAGGAGGACTGAAAAGTGGCCACTAGAACACCAAAATTCAATAAGAGATCTGGGGTGGGGATCCAGGATATTGCAGACTGGTCAATTTTATGCCTGTTTGATGAGCTAGCGGGAATAAACATGCGCTAGAGATCAAACTATATCAGGCTACAGAGCAGTGATTTTCAATCATTGTGCTGAGGCACACTGATGTGCTGCAAATGGCACACCAGGGATGCCACAGACGTTTGGGGGAAGATCATAGTGTATGGCTGTTGGGAGATGTGAGCCTCCTACCAAGAGTGTGGTGGGCCTCAATGATTGTAAAAATTGGTGTTCCAAAGCACTTTGAAGCTTCTCTGGACTCATTTCCATAGATTTAATCCATGCAAATATGCAAATGGGCTGTGGGCGGCGCAAGTGGTTAAGACACTGTGCGTGTTAACCAGAAGGCCAGGGATGGAGACCCGGCTTGGTCCCCACAAGACAGGGTGAGCTCCTGTCCTTAGCCCAGCTCTGTGACACAGCTGGAACCAATTGTATCGGCTCTGCCGTTCCATTGGACTATTTCAGTGGCGTGGAAAGGGGGGATTTGCTGCTTGGGTAACAGCCTATCCTTCATATTAAACTACCCAGGCCTTTGTGCTTCACAGAGAGCATTGAGCACGATACCATATTCTTTTGAGACTGAAAGATGCCAATGCCAATACTATGCAAAGGGAAAGTTGTGGTAACTGGCATCTGATTATCTAGAAAGCTCTATAAACTAGAAATTGGTTTAAAGACCCATCACATTTTGCTATTCTTTTAACCGGCAGCCCCCAGCAGTGATGTCAAGCCATCCCAAGAGTTTGAAACGCCCGAGGACTTCTCTGACAAGCCGGAAGGGTTCATGAGTGTTTCCACTGGGCCACAAGAGTTCACCATGGATGAGCCAACACAAACAAATAGAAAGCGGAAGAGAGTCGTGTTAACCATCAAGGACAAAATAGACATTTGCAAGCGACTCGAGCGCGGAGAAAGCCGTTCCAAGATAATGGAGGACTATGGCATCGGATCGTCGACAGTGTACGGCATACAAAAGCAGAAAGTGGAACTTCTGAAATTTCGTTCCGCCACCGAGTCGACCAAGGCCATTGCAAAGCGCCGGGTTCTGCGGAAGCCAAAATTGGAAGAACTTGACTCAACGTTGTATAAATGGTTTATGGTGAAACGCTCCGAAGGAGTGCCGGTCTCTGGACCTACGTTGATAGAAAAGGCGAAGGACTTATATGTAAAAATGGAGCTTACAGAGAAATGTGCCTTTTCTGACGGTTGGCTAGCCGGGTTCAGGACTCGGCACGGCATAAGGAAGTTGGATGTCCGAAAAACGTCTGATCACAAAGCAGCCAAAGCATACACAGAGAAATTTGCTAAATTAGTCCGAGAACATGATTTAACCCTGGAACAGATCTATAATGCCGGCGAAACAGGCCTACTGTTGCCCGACGAGATCCTCGCTAGCAGCGCTGGAAACGTTGCAGCTGGTGTCAGGTCAAACAAGGAGCAACTGACGGTGTTATGCTGCGCAAATGCCGCTGGCACTCATCGGGTGAAATTGTTAGTTGTTGGAAAATACCAGCATCCTCAAGAATTTAAAAACATTCAGCATCTACCGGTGGAATACACGGTGCAGCCCAATTCTTGCATGGAGAGGGACATTTTTAAGCACTGGTTTTTCCAGGTTTTTGCCCCATCGGTTAAGAAGCATTTCCATAAGATTGGCCTGCCTGAAGACAGCAAGTGCATTTTGTTACTTGACCATTGCAACCCCTTCCCAAAGGAACTTGAGTTGCAGTCTGGAAATATTTTTGTGGTTTACCTTCCTCCCAACGTGACATCCCTCCTTCAGCCAATGGACCAAGGAGTCATACAGAACATGAAATGGTATTACCAGCGGGATTTCCTCTGCCGGTTTGTGAATCGCGAGGGCCCGATTGAGGAGTTTCGAGGCGCTTGCAACATCAAGGACGCCATTTACAACGTTGCCTATGCGTGGAATTTAGTTAAGGCGAAAACTTTACGCCGGGCCTGGAGGAGGTTATGGCCGGCGGTTATGACCCCCGAGGCACCGTCAGGCAAAGAAAACTTGGAGAACCTTCAGAAGAAAGACACAGATCAAGAAATGGTTCCAGTGTTTAAAGACGTCTCTCCCCCAAACCTTGAATTTGAGCGTAAACAGGAAGATATAGAAGAATGCACTGACACAGGTAAAGAGGTTGTACTAGTGCATACCTCACCTGATGAGGATTTAATGGATACTGTTCCAAACCCAGACCCCGAAACAAAAAATATTCAGAATGAATCTTTCAGTGAAACATTTGCGGCGGAGAAAACATCCTGGGCTGACACGTGGACCGCATTTTGCACGCTTTTAAAGTTTGCTGAAAGTCAGCCATGCTACTCAGCCCCGGAAGTCGTACAGTTACACAGTTTGCATTCTACTTTCCTTCAGAAATGGCAGGAAAGTACAGGGAAAGCAGACATTTGCCAGATGTTCAAGGAAGCCTATAAGGCACCTACACAATCTCTGAGTGTATCCAAAGAAATGGAGGAGGAAACACCAGAGGAAGAGGAATGGAAGGTGGATTTGGGAGAGGGCGGCCCAAATGCTTCTGTGATGGACGTGGTGGTATCAGACACAGCATTACATGGTGACATGTAATTGTTACTGCAGTGAGGTTTTTTTAGGGGAGGGGAAGTTATCTATGAGGTTGCTAGATATAGGCATCCCCAGGTATCAGCAGCACAGATACCAGGAACTGGGGAACAGCAAACCCTACAAGAAGCAGCCCACAAATTCTCCATCATGCAAATGACATCTCTCTCGGCAGCCCTCCCGTGACTGTTTCCTCTGTGTGGCTGTCTCTGCAAAGGTGCTGACAGGTTGGGGCTGAAAACAACATAACACTCAACTTGGGATTTGGATAGGAGTAGTTCTGGGCTAACAGTACTGTAAATTCAGCTTTCCTTAAGAGAATCCCAACAGTCAGGAGCCAAACATTTCCCAAACTTTTGCAACAGGTGGCTCCTTTGATCTAGCGGACCACTGGCTGTGGCTCCCTATTAGGTCAATAATCCTATACATTGTATAGGGCAGAAGGTTTTTCATGAGGATTCAGTGGTTTTCACAGCTCCCCAGAGAGCCATGGATCACAGTCTGAACCACTGATGTAAAGGTTCAAAGTGTGGAAAGAACTTCAGGTGCAGTAACTGTTGCATCCATCGAAGAATTCACATTGCGGAGAAACCATAATCCTTTCAGACATTCTGTAACCCCCAAATGCAGAGTAACTACAGGAGCACATAAGAGACTTGATGTGCACCCATAGTTATTGCACCGTCTAGTGAAAACCAATGGGAAATTCACATTGGAATCCAGGGTAAGTTGTTCTTACACCGGAGCAAGGACTCCCCATAGTTACTCTGGATTTTGTCCATAGTCTGGATACTTCAAAGCCTTTTTATTTGCCCGGCCATTCTTAGGAACGGAATTTAGCTGATTGAAGTTTAATGTGGCATTTTATTATTTTCCCCACTGTTGTGGTTTACTTTTTCCTGTGCTTTCAGATCTTTGATTTTTATTTAATGTTTTAACCACACTTTTATCATATGTGTCTTTGAAAACGTAATTAATTATCAATATCTCATTGTATAGTTGAAAATACACTTAATAAACAGGCAATATAGTTATTTATTTGCTTATGTCAAAAAATTGCTTAGAAGTTTTTCTGTTGTTAAATGTTAACAGTGCAAGATAGACTTACCCCCAAATCCAGAGTAACTATGGGAGCACATAAGAGACTTTATGTGCACCCGTAATTACTGCCCCACCTAGTGAAAACTTATGGGAAATTCATATTGGAATCCAGAGTAAGTTGTTCTTACACCGGAGCAAGGACTCCCCGTAGTTACTCTGAATTTTGCCCTTTGTGAAAGTCGTGATTAAATCAGTTTCGCATTATGAACACTTTAAATCAAAACAAGGCTTTTGTCAAAAGGTCAGGCAATGTTAGAAATTATATTTTTAAGAATATATAAAAGGAGGAAGGCAGAATATATGAGATACTTCAGTGGCAGGATATATATACCTGTTATGTGCATTATATTATGTGAATCATGTCAAAATCATTATGGGACAAGACTGAATGGAGAGGGTTTTTTTCCTTCTTCGTAGGCAGAAAAGGAAAACCACAGAGGTTTTGCAACAGAATTTCCCCTGAACCTCTACATCTCCCAGTCTAGCAAGTCTCTGCTCCTATAGTCTACATGCCATTAAGCTCTTACAATAAGAATATTTCCACTTCCATTAAGTAGGAAGAGTCTCTCCATTTCACAATATTTCAAACTTCCCAGTATGACACAAGATGATATATCAGGGAAATACATATTTCAAAATCTTCCCAATCAATTTCTCCCATAATTTTTTGATTTTAAAGATACAATCTCCCAATCCCCTATGTGAACGAATGGAAAGGGTTCCACTATATGATCCCTGATTTCTCAGCCCCTCTTGGACTAGATTTAGCGTGGGGCCATCAGAGCACTGTGGAGTTGATAGAAGGTCCACTTGGGCTGCAATCCTAAACACATTTTTCTCTGAGTAAGACTAATTGAACACAATGGGGCTTACTTCTGAGTAGATATGGTTAGGATTGTGTTTTTATTCCGCTTTACCTGAACCTGAATGGAGAGAAGGCCAGCTTACAAGATTCTTCCCTTCATAAATGGTTGTAATAATCAGATCTATAATACATTCTACATATTATTCTACATTTAATACATGCCAACCTCCTCCTCCCACCCTGGTGCAGCCATGCTGAAAAGGAGTGTGCTGTATCCAGTAATGTGGAAGGGTGGATTAGGAGGCTTGGAAAATGGAATTTAAATGATCATATGCCTCCATGCATCACTTTACAGTAGGTCTCCTCGTACGAGCAATTTTGAATCTTGAGACGTATAAAATTATGCAGGGGTTGGATAGAGGATTCCCTCTCGCACAACATCAGAACCAGGGAACATCCACTAAAATTGAGTATTTGGGGAGTTAGAATGGAGGAAATCAGGTATTCATCTGTGGAACTCCTTGCCACAGGATGGAGTCTGGTCTCAATGCCTTTAAAAAGGGATTGGGAAAATTTCTAGAAGTCCATCGCAGGTGGATCTGTGCAACCTCCTGGTTGTAGAAGGAAGGAAGTGCCAGATGCAGGGAGGGCATCAGGATGCCAGTTTTCTGGCATCTTGTGTGCACCCTGAAGCATCTGATGGGCCACTGTGAAGTACAGGAAGCAGGACCTAAAGTGATCCCTTTGGTCCGATCCAGTAGGAAAAGGATGACCAGGCATCATAACCACAAAAGAGGACAAGTTCCATAAAAATGTAGAACATCCAAGAAAAATGTAGGACACGACAAAATAAAAGCCAAAAGAACTCATATAGAGGGTGACTGAAAAATAACTATTATAAATTACAATATAGGGAGTTACTTTTCATTCATGCTGTATATTGTTTTCATGTGATTCATTAAAATAACTATATTACTTATTATTAAATTTGAAACTATTACATATAATTTATGAAGGCAGGACACAAGGCATAAATTACCTATAATTACACAAGGCACAAGGCATCCTCACAAGGCAGGACAATGAAGATTATTTTTTTTTTTTGCAGGACACAAGGCTAAAAAAGAGTTACATGTCATGGAAAAAGAAGACATATGGTCACATATGTTTTGGTTTGACCCTCTGATGATGGAAGCTGGAGGGTCTGATGCTTCTTCTGGGAGCAACCAGACCTGGGCACATGTGCAAGCATAGAATATGCTGATCAGAAGTGTCACTTTCCTCCTTCAACCGAGAAGTCCAGTCTGTCCAGTTTTATTTAAAGGGAGTGGTGGATGGAGATACACTACACACAAGATGTTCATGTATGCATCCCCTCCTCCTGCAGCAAAGTCTCTGATCAGCAGCCCAGTCAAGGTTGTGCATTCATTGCATGCGCATTCCTTGCATGTGCAGTGCCTTTTGCATGCCACCCCCAATCCAGGGAGATGCCTGATCCTGCCTGCTTTCAGCCATCTAAGGGTTAACTGAAGCACCCAGTATCAGCTCCTAGAAAGGCAGGAAGCCTGGGACCCACATGTGAGGGGTGGTTGCCAGTTTCCTGCCCAGCCTCCCTGGCCTTTCTTCTTGGCAAGCATTGCTGAGAGTGGGTGCCTGGCAGGAGCAGCTGGGGCAAGGTCTGTGTGTTGAGCATGAGGTGGAGGGCTAGGATCTGGAGGGTGGAGGATGGAAGAAGCCTGGATCCTCTCCCCCACATCCTCTCCCACCCACCCAGCAACTGGTGTACTGGTTTTGCTGGGTGGAAGTTCCCTTCTCGTGGCACAACTAGATGCCCCAGTGCTGGGGCAGTGATGTCACAAGGCACTGTGATGTCACTGTCCAGGGTTCCCCGAGGCTTTCCCCATAAGTGACTGCTTTGCACATTGCACCCCCTCCCTGGCGTAGCACCCCAAGTTACAACTCTGTACCCTTCTTAGAGATCCTGGTTCATAACTGTCAACAGACTGGATCTTTGCTGTGTGAAAGATAATGAGGAGGAAATGATATGTGAGAGTTTGAATTACTTCTAACAAATTAAATACTGTTATCAAGCTGGAATTCCTACAGGAATGTGCTCCCCAACCCTGGCTCCCTCCCTAAGCCTATTATGTGGATGTAGCTTTATTCCAACATGATGCTGAAACTTAATGTTGAAATATGAACATTACGTTGAAAATTAAGACAGAACATTTCAGGGCTCGATCCTATCCAAATTTCCTGTCCCTATGCCACTACAATGTAGCCCCAAGGCAAGGGGCCTTACCATGTGGAGGCGAGGTCCCCATAACTGCCCACATCATCACAGGATGCAGCACATGCCCCTCTGGGATGGCTACATCAGGGTTGGAAAGTGCATAGGATTTGGCCTCCAGTCATTTAAAAGTATATTGAAAATATTATTGAATGTACAATATTGCCAAATTCTATATGGTTTTCCCCCCTAACCTGGTAGCCAGAATCTGGAAAGAAGCCCTTCCTGTGGACTCTTCTGCTACTAGTTATATCATAGAATCATATGATATATGGTATCCACAAGGTCATCTAGTACTACAGGTAGTCCAACCCACTACCTGTAAATGGAAGTCCTCCTACTCCTAGAGCAGTGTTGAATCACTGCTTGAAGATAGTGAGGGGGGATCCACTGGTGGTACTAATGGGTTGGCTTGTGTTGGCTGGAAGAAAGTCCAGAGCTCCCCAAAACTTGGTCCTAATATTATTCCAGTGTGTGGTTGCCAACACTGAATATCTTTTTTTCCTGTTTAGAAACCTGCAACGGAGCAGATCTTGACACGGATCCCTTAGGACATGCAGAGTTGGGATAAGGAATGTGGCCCAGACATCTGTGCCCAGGTGGTGGCCCTAGCAGAGGATTTCCTCTTGAGGAGACAAGAACCCCAGAGGCATGAAGAAAAGGTAAGAATATTTGGGAATTGCAAAAGCCCCAGTTGAAGAAATGTCATCTTCTCTGATATTGTGCAGGTTTACAGTCCACATAAAAATGTTGGCTTAGTAGGAACATTTATAAATGAATTGAGAGCCCAATCCTATACTTTTTTGATGCTGCACTTAAAGGATTTTAGTAAATGGTTCTGCATCAACCTGGAGGTCAGTTTCAGGTGGGGTGCCCCAGGGCTCGGTCTTGGGCCCGGTTCTCTTTAACGTTTTCATCAATGACTTGGAGGAAGGGATACGGGGGAGCCTGATCAAATTTGCAGATGACACCAAACTGGGAGGAGTAGCAAACACATCAGAAGAAGGAGAAACCTCCAGGAGGATCTGGATAAACTGGAATCCTGGAATCCTGGGCTGTAACAAATAGAATGAATTTCATTAGGGAGAAGTGCAAGTTCTGCATTTGGGAAATAAAAATCAAAAACACAGGTATAAAATGGGGGATACTTGGCCTGGCAGCACAACATGTGAGTGGGATCTTGGAGTCGCCGTGGATCACAAGCTGAACATGAGTCAGCAGTGTGATGCGTTTGCAAAGAAGGCAAATGCCATTTTAGGCTGCATTAAGAGGACTGGAGCTTCCAAGTCACGAGAAGTTCTAGTTCCTCTTTACTCTGCATTGGTGAGACCTCACCTTGAGTCCTGTGTTCAGCTCTGGGCACCTCACTTGAAGAAAGATGCAGCCAAACTGGAGCAAGTTCAGAGGAGAGCGACAAGAACGATCAGTGGGATGGAAGGGAAGCCCTACCAGGAAAGGTTGGGGGAACTTGGGATGTTCAGCCTGGAGAAGAGGAGGCTGAGGGGAGACAAGATTGCCCTCTTCAGATCCCTGAAGGGCTGTCACAGGGAGGAAGGGGCTCATTTGTTCTTAGCTGCTTCTGAAAGCAGAACTAGAACCAATGGGGACAAACTGCAAGAAAGGAGATTCCGGATGGAAATCCGGAAAAAATTCCTGATGGTTCGGGCGGTTCGGCAGTGGAAGAGATTGCCAAGGGAGGTGGTGGACTCTCCCTCACTGGGGGTCTTCAAGCAGAGGCTCAATGAGCACCTGTTGGGGATGCTCTAGGTGGATTTCCTGCTACATGTAGGGGGTTGGACTAGATGACCTACTAGGTCCCTTCCAACTCTAGGATTCTATGATTCTATACATGTCTGCTCAGCAGTAGGTCCGTTGATAGTAGTGGGGTTACTCCAAGGTAGGTGTGGATAGGATTGTGCTCTGAGCTTCCCTCTTAATAGGCAGACTTTTGATCCATGAGATGTTATGACACTCACCAGGGTCATTCTATGCTGATTGAAGATGCCAAGGACTGAAGCTGGTCAGGTTCTTCAGCATGCAAAATAGGTTCTCTCTAGCTTCAAACATAACAGGAGCCCTGCTGGATCAGGCCAAGCCAGTCTTGTACGGATATTATGGGCTCTTGATTGGCTGCGCATATACAACGGTTCTACATTTAAAGTCCCTAAAATACAGATGTCTTTTTAAAAAGGAAAAAAACCAGTGCAACCAACATCCCAACTGCCTGTGGAGCAATGTAGCCTGTTGTCAAAAAGTGTTGGTGTGTCTTGAACTCTCTGGCACTCTGCACATGTTTAGAAGCACTCTTTCTTTGATGTGGCTGCTTCCAAGCCTGATTACTAGGTTTGCTTCCTTTGCATATGCCCCAGATCTTGGAGCAGGATCTGCCAGGTGCTGTGAAACCACACGATGCCAAACAGGAGGATGGCAAAGAGGATGGCTTGTCAGGTAAGCCTTCATGTGGATGAATGATAGCCCTTCTCAGTTCTGGTTTCCGTTTGACATCCCCCCTATCCTAAAATGCCTCTTCCCACCTTCCAGCTTAGGGGACTGGATGGACATAGAGAGGGTGGGCAGTGGGTGAGACTGTGAATGAGTGGGATAAGCACGGGAGGCAGTGATGGGTGCAGGATCCAAGCCTGACCAAGGATCCACTTGACCAAGGATCCACTTGGGTGCCACTTGTGAAGGATCCAAGCCTAGCATGTTTCATGCTTTTAGCATCCTAAGTAGGTGGCACAGATTCAAGTAGACCCACTGGGTTTGCTGCTGTGTTACCTGGGGTAAAAGAAAAAAGTTTCTCCTTGCCTAAGGAGTAGTGCAGTAGTAGCCACAAACTTGTACTGGAATTGGTGCAGGCACGGTTGGCCTGCCTGTTCCAGTGCAAGTTAGGATTGCGCTGTCCGTGAGTCAACCGACTACATTTGTGTAGCATAAGAAAGAAGAAATTTAAATAATATAAAAAGATCTAAATAGAGATAAGAGATCTCATAAAATTAGCCTTGTGTGTTGCGGAGATGAACTTTTTTTGGTCTGTCCTGTTTCCCTTCGCCCCAATTTTGGGTTTGACTCATTCTCTATGTGTTCGAAAAGGTGGTGGGTCGGAACAGGAGGAAGGGAATTGTCTGCCCCATAGACCTGAGCAAGCGAATGCCAGCAGAGTGTCACTGGAGGAAGTCATTGGGAAGTTTTTCCGAGTCCCTGAAGTAGAAGAAGAGCCTGATCCTGTGACTAAAAGAACCAGCTTTGCCATGGAAAAGCCCTTTGAGTGTTTTGAGTGTGGAAAACATTTTGCTACCAGTTCCCACCTTATCAATCATAAACGGGTTCACACGGGAGAGAAACCATACAAGTGTTTAAGTTGTGGGAAAAGTTTCACAGAGAGAGGCAACCTTCTTAAACACCAAAGGACTCACACGGGAGAGAAGCCGTACGAGTGCTCAGATTGCGGCAAGGCCTTTGGCATTAGCTCCCAACTCATAAGCCATAAGAGAGTCCATACGGGAGAGAAACCGTACGAGTGCTTGGACTGCGGAAAAAGCTTTTGCACCAGTTCTCAGCTTGTGCGGCACAACCGGGTTCACACAGGAGAAAAGCCGTACGAATGCTCGGAGTGCGGGAAAACCTTTAGCCAGAGGTCGTACCTGGTCGGACACAAGAGGACCCACACCGGAGAGAAACCGTTTAAGTGCTCGCAGTGTGGGAAGTGGTTCTCGCACCGGTCAGACCGCCTGAGGCATGAGAAAATCCACACGGGCGAAAAGCCACACAAGTGTTTGGATTGCGGGAAAGGCTTCAGCCAGAAAGGGTCCCTCATCACACACCAGAGAACCCACACGGGAGAGAAGCCCTTCGAGTGCTCGGAGTGTGGGAAGAGCTTCAATGATCGAGGCTACCTCATCACGCACCGCAGAACACACACAGGGGAAAAACCGTACGAGTGCACCGATTGCGGGAAGAGCTTCAGTCGAACTTCCCACCTCACGGCGCATAAAAAGACGCATGGTGGAGAGAGGCCGTAGTCTCAGGCAACATTAGAGGCAGGCTTCTGGTCCCAAGAACCTTGATAAAACCACAGGATTGATAATGAAGAAATGGAATTAAATCACTTTAAGGTTTTAGGAAGCAGGGAAGGTTTTGTCTAGAGGTGGCTCTGGGCATCAAAGCTACTGGGGTGAAACCTGTTCGGATATTATGGGTGCAATCCTAACCAATTCAGGCCAGCACAACTCACCTGCTCCCAGTTCCTGTGGTGATGTGGGGAGGCCAGTGCATGTCTGTGCAGAGGGCTAACCCCCTGGAATGGATCCTTACAGCACTTTTGTCACATCCCGGACCAGTGCAGGACTTGTACCAAGACTTATGAGCTAACTTTATTCGTCAACTTTGGGGTGACAAATAAGTAGCATTTTTTACTTTAAGCTGAGGGCAACTGGTGTCTGATACATCTTGTCATAATATGCACCCGAATCCATCTGGTTTGTGTTTTTTCTCAGTAGATGCTTCTGTGAAGCAATGGCATGGGAGTGACAGCCGTCGCCTGGAGTACATCACCTGGTATTCAGGATAAACTGTCACTGATCATGGAAGATCCATTGACCTGGCAATAGACCTTAGTTTTTCCAGCCCACTTTTTCAAGTCATCATCCCACATTATATTAGTTATATCTGCGGCCGTACTTTTGATGTTCATTCTGCATTTTGTGAAGTATGTCCCTTTGTTCTCAAACTATCATCCTTAAATTTTCTCAGCGATAATAAATTCTAACACAGGCATAGCTTGAGCGGATGCAAAGTGCTGAGTTTTGTAGCATGCATCACTGAGCTGTGCAAGCAGCCCCTCCTGTCTTTAGCTGCTTTCATGCTGTGGTGAGGTGTGCTGCAAAACTTCGTGCTTTGCACCCCCATTAGATACACCACAAATCATAAGATAATAATATAGGGTGGGATAAAAAAAATCTTCACACTATGCATATTTTTAATAAACCTCCATCAAATCCCTGGCACTGAATGTGCCTTATTGCCGCCAAGGCCTTACTTCCTTTGAGCTGCGCTACCACTGGTTCTCCATGGAAAGAGAGTCTTGTATCCCAGTTTGTACCATTTAACGCTTGATGGTTTTGTGACCTGCTCATCCAGTTTGATCCTTCAGAGGCTCTTTGTAATTTCCTTGAGATTTCACCAACCTGAAATAAGTTTGCATTCTCTACAAACTCGACTACCTCACTGGTGATCTTTAAATCCGTATCACTTGTATGAAAGGTTGAATCAGTCCAGTTTCCATACAGACCCTGGGGGGAGACCTAACACAAACTGACACGTTGTTCCTACCCTATAGTCCCAGTTTTGTAGCCACTTCCATTTTTGTCCTGTTACTCCATGATAACAGAGGATTTGGTGTGGGAGCTTGCTGGAAATACATAAGCATGTGAGATGATCCAAACCTATGCATGTCTTACTCAAAAGTAAGTCCTACAATTGTCAGTAGTGCTTACTACCAGGTGTGGATAGGATTGCACCTTCACAAGGTGAGTCCTATGGAAGGTGAAACTGAGCCAAGCATGAGTATGTAAATGAGTTTTGCCTCTTATCAAAGACCAGGTAAGAACTCAAGGCCACCCGAGTGGTCCTGATCATTTGTATGTGGAGCTCAATAAGTGTGATTCAGAAGGTGATCCCCATCAAAATAAAAAGGAGCATAAGAGCACAATCCTAACCATGTCAACTCAAAACTAAGCCCTACTGTGTTCAATGGGTCTTACTTCTGGGAAAGTGTCTTTAGGATTGCAGCCTAAGAGCAAAATCCAGAGCAGTTACGGGTCTACACAGTTACGTCACACTCTAGTGTTATCCTATGGAAAATCACCTTACCTGCTCCGGAGCAAAGGGCTTAATTTGACTTAAGGATATGGGCCTAAGAGAGGTTTTGCAGCTGTAAAACATTTTTTTCTGTCTTGTAAAGCTAGGTGGATCTTATTAAAGTTTTTATTTAAAAAGTAATCCTGGTACTAAAAGATTTGGGAACCATCTGTCTTATTTTGAGGCAGGATTTTCTTTTGCAACAAACTATACTGAATCATCTTCAATCATGCTTATTTTTCCCATGTCTTTACTAAAGCTTTATATCAGTTTAAACCAGGAAAGAAGTTAAGCTGGGTTTAAACCCAGTTTGTAATTTCCTGGATCCTTTCCCCCCAATCCTCTGGAGAGGAAGCGGATGCTAATAAGTTGTATGCGTTTGTTAAAATGTTCCACAATTTTACATTTGACTTCTTAGTGAATACCAAAGTACTTGGTCCTGGCATCCCCCAGTTGCTGCAGATCTGGTTCTCTCAGCCATTAACTTCATTTTGGTTCTTATTCTTGGCACCAAGCGTTCCTTCTACAGCTTGCAAGCTTATAGTATGCAAGTTTATATTCTGAATTATAGTAATCTGACCACCTAAAATACCGCCTTACAAATAATGATTCCGTTGTGATTGTGTCTCCATCTCCACGGTCATCTGCAGTGAACACTAATAAGCTGCAACCTCTCTTTTGCTGAAAGTGACTTCAATAAATTCCTCTTGCTAGAGTTAACATAATAACACTTAAATATATATATGTATTAAAAGGGCTAGATTATTCCAATCCTACTGATAACTGTTAAGGAAGTTGCTAGAGGAAGTTGCCGGTTTGTCCATGTGGGTTAATCAATGTCTTTGTCAACAAGAGATCTGTTTTGTGTCTCAGTTTCAACCAGTGTGCCCAGGCAAAAAAGCCTGGGTTAATGTAAAAAATAAAAAACACATAAATAATAAATGTTTACATGTACTTATGAATTAAACGTCGGTTTTGTAAAATTTTGCTTCCCTCTCCATTGTCTACATCAATGATTTTCAACCTTTTTCAACTTGTGGCACACTTCACAAGGCACTGAAATGGTCAAGGCACCATCAGTTATTTTTACCATTGACAAGGCACATCAGACTGTTCAAATCCCCCAATTTTCCTATTAATGAATGTCCAAATTCCCACGGCACACCTGAGGACTATCCACGGCACACTGGTGTGCCACAGTCTACCTCAACTGGTCTATTGCACAAGACAGAACAAAAACATTGAAGCCAGGACTTCTTGCATCCTATGCAAGAACCATTCACCTAGATCAGTCCTATTCACTCAGTGGGTCATAACCCCAGCTGCATTTCAGAGGTCAAGACAACCTTTCAAAACCTGTGAAAGAGGATTTGGATCCAACCTAATAATGGTAAAACTTTTATCAAAATTGGCTGGCCCTGTTGAGACTGCAACCTCACAGAGCTGTTGCGAAGACACACAAGAAGTAGCAAGAAATGGTGCAGGTAGGTTGTGATCGGGTGAGGAGGGTGGATTGGGTCCCAGGAGGAAGGTGGGATCTGTGGTGGGTCCCCCGTCTCATACTTTAATTTTTGGGCTCATGGCACAAAAAAGGTTGAAGACCATTGTTAGCCTTGATCCTGTTTACTGACACAAGTGTATTTTGTTTTGATAACCCCAGAAAGTGAAACATACTAGTTAAAGTTAATTAAAATAATTATATTGGGAACAAGTGAGATCTTTAACCATCCCTTCATAGGATAGACAAAAGAATTCTGAAGTAGCATAAAAACACTAACAAAAATGGGAAAAGCATGTAGACACTTAAAAGAATTTTATTTAGATTTCTATTATTTCATTCAGAAAAATGGATCCAGAGGTGTAGCTAGAGGGGGTGCAAAGCACTTTTTGCAGTGAGCATCACTGTGAGATGCAAGTGGTTCCTTCCCCTCCTCGTCAGAGCCATACCAGGCAGGGAAGCATCTGCCCCAGTTTTGCCTGCCCTGCACACAATGGCTCCGAAGGGGAGAGGAAGCATGCCCATAGAGAGGCTTCCTCCAAAACTTAGTGCTTTGACCCCCTCTAGCTATGCCACTGAATGGAGCCAATACGCAATATTACAGTGTTAGCTGGTTTCTACTCTCAATAATTTAACTGAAAGGCAGTGGGCATTTGTAGAGAGCAAGACGACTTTGGAAGAAACAGCAGTGAGCTTGAAGCAGTCGAACATTAGCCATATCCTGGAAAGGGTTAAATCTGCCGCAATCTCTAAAGGTCCTGATGCTTTGGAAAAGACTATTAATCTGACCACATGAAGTCACCAAGTACCAGAATCCTGCAAAGAAGCAAAAAAGAACATAACTATTTCCTTTGAAAAAGGGAATCCCACCAGACGCATCTCACAACTAAAATAAAATAATCACATTTTTCCCTTTCTGGATTCTCCCTGAGGTTTTGCTTTAGATTGTAAGGCCCTCCGTGATGGGGGCGGCCTTCTCATCCTGCCTTCTCACTCTGGGCATACCACACACGTAGGCAGAAAGATAAAAATAAACTTCTTATAATAAAAATCTTTTTAAATAAATAAAAAAATTAAGCCCATAAAAGCTTAAATTTAATCCTCGTCCAAAATCTGGATAAAGAGCTATTTCCAAGACTATAATATTAATTACGAATAGTATCTATCAATCTATTGTATAACAATAATAGTAGTTAACATACTACAATAATATTCACAACTATACATAGTAAACAACTTATGTATAAAGAAATGCTGAATTTGGCCCCCACATGAGGTAAATGAGCCTCTAGATGGGGGGGGGGAGCATCTATTTGGGGTAGGTGGTAGGCAGTAAGAGGAGACAACTTGACGCCTAGGCAGAGTCAGACTGTTAGTCCACTGGGCTCAGTACTTTCAAATGATTGTCATTGTGATTGTCATTGTGTGTCACCGTGATTGTGATTGTCAACATTTTTCTTCTCGTGGAACATTGATCTCTATGGTCTTTGCCTCTTGCAGCATCATGCTGGACTTCCAGGAGACTCTTCTGGTTTCTCCAGCTCTGTAGTAGTGAATTGCCTATCCCTTCTCCTATGGTGGAAACAGAGCCTCAAAACACGGGCTTTTTCAGCTATGTTCCAAATTTTTTGTGACACACCAATGTGCCACCAATGTGGTGTGAGATGGTGACTGGTGGTGGACTCCAGATTTTGGACAGAGGTCTTTTGCAGGCCTAGCTGGAAACATCTAGAATGAAACCTGGGACCTTTATCAATTAATAATGGAAATCTATCTCTCCTTTCCTCCTGAGTCCAAGGAGGTGGTTGAAGTCCTGAATCGTTGTCTGGAGACAGTGGGGGACTGGTTGAGGGTGAACAAGCTGAGATTAAATCCTGATAAGACAGAGGTTCTCCTGGTCCAGAAGTCCTCGACTCGGGTATTGGAATATCATCCTGTTCTGGAGGGGTTGCACTCCCTCTGAAGGAGCAGGTTCGCAGCTTGGGGGTTCTCCTGGATTTGCAGCTGCTCCTGGAGTCCCAGGTGGCGGCTGTGGCCAGGGGAGCCTTTGCTCAGCTTCGGCTGATCACTAGCTGCAACCATACCTGAGTCGTTCAGATCTGGCCACGGTGACCCATGCCCTCGTGACATCGAGACTAGATTATTGCAACGCGCTCTACGTGGGGCTGCCTCTGAAGACGGTCCGGAAACTTCAACTAGTCCAGAATGTGGCGGCCCGTGTGGTTGCTGGGGCTCGTCGGTTCGACTCTGTCAGGCCACTGCTTCAGCGACTACACTGGCTGCCCATTCGTTTCCGGGCTGAATTCAAAGTGCTGGTCCTGACCTTTAAAGCCCTAAACAGCTCGGGTCCAGGGTACCTGAGGGACCGCCTTCTTCTGTACAATCCGACCTGTCACCTAAGGTCATCTGAGGGGGCCCTTCTGACTGTGCCGCCACTAAAAGATGTGAAAGGTGTGGCGGCCAGAGATAGGGCCTTCTCGGTGGTGGCACCCCGGCTTTGGAACTCCCTCCCCTTAGAACTTAGGAAAGTTCCCTCAGTACAGAGCTTCAGGCGGAGCCTTAAAACCTTTTATTTTAAAAAAGTGTTTTAAACGGGGCAGAGGGTGGGGGGCAGTGCGTTAGTGTTTTATTTTGTTTTAACAAATGCTTTTAGCTTCTTTTTAATTGTTCCTAGTCTTTATAATTCTAATTGTATTTTAATGATGTTTTAATTTGTATTTATTAGCAATTTTAATGATGTTTTATTCTTCAATGTTAGCAGCCTTGGGCTCCGCCTTAAGGGGGAGGAAAGGCGGGGTATAAATTGAGTAAATAAATAAATTGGGGAAAGCTACCACTGTGATGCTGGCCTTAGGAGAGTGGTAAAAAACAACCATCTTACCTAAGTGTAGGAGAATCCTCAACTATACAACAGTGGTCAAAATAATTGTACTGTAATCCAAACTCATCTGGAAAGATAAACAAAAGTTAGATTTAGTTCCTCCAAACTGGACCCAGAATCCACTGTGATGCTGTCTGGCTAAGGCTGCAATCCTAAACACACTTTCCTGGGAGTAGGACCCATTGAGCACAATGAGGCTTACCTCCGAGTAGACATGGTTTGGATTGCACCCTTAAGTCTGCAGCCCCCATGCAACATTTCACACTTTTTAACCAGGGACTCAGCTGGCTACATGCACAGCAGCAGCAAACCATAGGTTCTTGTTATGTATCATGCAATAGCATCAGGGATTAAAATAAAATGCAGAAAAGAAAAGTTCAGAATCCCATCCTATGTTTTTCCCCCTAAAACATATGCATTGCCTCCCACATGTTGCATCCCACTTGTTACATTTGTGTCTCACTCTTAAGAAAGAAGGTACCTACCATATAATAAAAAATGAGCCACATACGTGTCCCATTAAGGAAGAGATTTAAATATCCAACTGACCAGAAAAAAAACTTTCCCATTGGATCTTGAAGTGTGAGCAATAGCAAATCACTGCACAAAATTGTCAGTGGATTATATCTGCCATGACACCTTCATGGATTTTTTTATACGCTGAACAATAACAGAGAGTCTGCAACATTAAAAGGTGCTCCACGCGGGGTTGGCCTTGGGAGAGCCAAGTGGATCAAGATATCTGGGAACAGTTTTATGCTCCATGGGACACCTCGCAAGCAAAAATGTCCCTCTGAATCAGTCCCTTCCGAAACTCAGAAGCACATGATTTTTTCTCATGGGTTAGAACTAACACAGGGGATGGAAGAGACAGACAGACAGACAGACAGACAGACAGGGCCTTCTGCATTGCCACCAAGTTTGAGTTTTCAGGCAAAACATAGCACATCATGTCAAACAAGCCAATGAACCATAAGGATCTCTTCCTTACCACGGCCGTGCCTATCTCTTCCACAGTCAGTTCTGCAGGTTCAGTAATGAATTCTGTAACTGACAAAATAATTTGGTTTAAGTGAAAAAAAGCAACCATGGTGAGAAACACACCTTGCACTGGCAGCGAGTTAATTGTATAGGCCCCTGTCCCTGACCCCATCCCCAGCAGTGGTGCGGTGCTGGCGATCGTACTGCTGCCTTCCCCCTTCTCTGCTCCTTAAGAGGTCAGGAACGGCTTCCCAGGTTGGTGGATCATAACCCACCCGTTTGAGAACCTACTCAGGTTGACTGAGTCCCAAGCAGGGCAGCCAATTAATTGGATTCACTGAAACATTTTGGATTAGCTTAAAAAAGCCTCCTGGTTAATCAGGGAACTGAATTTGAAAAAGCCCCCCATCAATATTGGGCACGAATACTGAAAAAAGAATAGTCCCACATAGTCAGCAGGCATGACCACAACCTCCCTCTGACTCTCTTACTCTGGAAGAAATCCTATCTCGTCTACATAGGATGGCACACGCCAAGACACATACAATGCCTACAAAGAAATGGTATAGTTTTTTGTGAATTTTGTTGTATGTGTACACTGTACAATGACAATAATTTATTATTAATTATTAATTATTTTTGGGGGGTTGCTTGTTCGCTGCAGTGAGGCTCCCTGCAAAAGGCTCTGCATCCCCTCTAGCTACACCACTGAGTGAACCTGTCATTTTGTGCATATAAAGTATGCAGTCTCCCATCCAATTAAAGGACCTTCCCCAAAACCAGTGCAAGAAACAGACCGACAGACCTACTCTCTTCCATTTTTAATTAGGCAGCGCCTTACCTATGTGTGTTCTTTCATGTTCTACAAGCTGGGAGCGCCGACTGAAGCTCTCCGTACACACGGAGCACTGATACGGTTTCTTTCCCGTGTGGGCCGCTTTGTGCGTAATCAGGGATTTTTTCCAGCTGAAGCTCTTCCCGCATTCGTCACATTTGTACGGTTTCTCTCCTGTGTGAGTCCTCTTGTGCACAATGAGTGCAACCTTCTGGTTAAAGCTCTTGCCGCAGTCAAAACAGGTGTACGGTTTCTCCCCCGTGTGGATGATCTCGTGTCTAGCAAGGTGATCTTTCTTATGGAAGCATTTCCCACACTGGGCGCAGGCGTACGGTTTCTCTCCCGTGTGGATTCTCTGGTGATTGATCAGGCCCACTTTCCAGTTGAATTCTTTCCCGCACTCGGAGCACTGGTAGGCCTTCTCTCCGGTGTGGGTCCTCTGGTGGGTCACGAGTCGGTCTTTTTTATAAAAGGTCTTCCCACAGTCGGGGCACTCATACGGCTTCTCTCCTGTGTGGGTTCTTAGATGCGCAATGTAGTTGGCTTTGACGCTGTAGCTTTTCCCACACTCGGCGCACTCGTGGGGCTTTTCTCCTGAGTGGGTTCTTAGGTGCGCAAGGAGGGACGATTTGGCATGGAAGCTTTTCCCACATTCGGGGCAATCGTATGGTTTCTCGCCAGTGTGGATTCTCTTGTGTTGAATAAGGATCCACTTGCCGCTGAAGTTCTTCCCGCACTCCGAACATGTATACGGCTTCTCCCCTGTGTGGGTTCTCATGTGGACACTAAGAGCCGACGACCAACTGAAGCTTTTGTTACAGATTGTGCAGTTGTGCACATTCTGCTCCCCTGTGTGTTTTCTTTTGTGCATGAGGAGGGAACGTTTCCAATGGAAGGTCTGGCCGCAGTCAGAGCACATGTAAGATTTCTCTCCTGTGTGCGTCCTCTCATGTCTCAAAAGATAAGAGGAGCATGAAAATCCCTTGCCGCACTGTGAGCACTGGTATGGCCTCTCTCCTGTGTGGATTCTCTTGTGCACATCAAGGTAAGATTTCAGGATGAAGCCTTTTCCACACTCGGAGCACTGATATGGTTTTTCTCCTGTGTGGGTTCGCCGGTGTGTAATAAGGCCTGAAATCTGCTTGAAGCTTTTATCACACTCAGAGCATTCATAAGGCTTTTCCCCTGTATGAGTTCTCTTATGGGTGACGAGGGTCGCACCATGGTTGAAGGTCTTCCCGCAAATAGAGCACATGTACGGTTTCTCCCCTGTGTGGATTCTCCGGTGAGTGATAAGGTAGTCTTTGCGGCTGAAATGTTTCCCACATTCAGGGCATTCGTACGATTTCTGAACAGATCCCACCGCATGGGTCTTCTTGTGTCTCCTAAACGAAGCCGTGTAACCAAAGCATTTCCCGCATTCGGAGCACTGATACGGTTTGTTGGCCGTGTGGCTCTGCTTGTGTATGTTAAGAGTCCCTTTTTCACGGAAACTCTTCCCACAGTCACCGCACTGGTATGGTCTCTCTTCGGAGTGGATGCGCATGTGGACGTTGAGAGCGGATTTCACAGTGAAGGTCTTTCCACAGTCTGAGCATTTGTACGGCTTCTCTCCTGTGTGGACTCTCCTGTGTACAGCAAGATGCGGCTTCCGGTTGAAGCTTTTCCCGCAGTCTGGACACTCGTACAGCTTCTCTCCAGTGTGAATCCTCTCGTGTAGAATAAGAGACCCCCTACGGAAAAAACTTTTCCCGCACTCAGGACATGTGTATGGCCTTTCCCCAGTATGGATTCTCTTGTGTTGAAGGAGGTATGCTTTCTCACGAAAGCTTTTGCCACAGTCCGAGCACTGATAAGGTTTCTCCCCAGCATGGCTTTGCTCGTGGCTCAGGAGATCAGGGCGACTAGAGAAACGCTGATCACAATGTGAGCAACTAAAGGTTTTATCTCTGGCGTGGCTCCTCTTGTGGATAACTAGCTGTGACCTCTTGTGGAAGCTCTCTCCACAGTGCACACATTTATATGGATTATCTTTTGCAACATTTCCTGAGGTCTCCTGGGGACTTTCTGTATCCTGTATGTTCTCAGGTGTCTCTTCTGGCTCAGGACTCTGGAGAAAATCTTCTATAACCTGAGATACTACACATTCTGGATCAGGTCCTTCCAGCTCAAAGCTCTCCTCCAAATTGTCCTGCACTTGGTCACCACCTGCCAAAACAGATTAATTTTACTAGAGAATGCTTTCCCGATTACAAAGAGGCAAGTTCTACACCTGAAGGTAAAACTCACCAGGCCACTCAATATTCCATCCTCACCCACCTCACAGGGTCGTTGTGAGGACAAAAGAATGGAAGGATCCATGTATACCAACCTGAGAACCTTGAAGTTAAGGCGGTATAAAAATGTGAAATATAAATAAATACGTCTCCCCTGGACAGAAAGGACAGAAGCAGAAAAATCCACTAGCTGCATATCCACAATTACCAATCATATAAGCACTCTTTCCCAGACCTGGTGATTTATTCCTCCACATCGTGGCCTCCTGTGCCTTCACTCCAGCCAGATTTTTAGGGTCCTCCTCCAACTCTTCCTCCTCGATTTCATCTGGAGATGCCTCACATGGCTCTTCCTCATTGTAGCTCATCCAGACTTCACTGACTGGAATTATAAAATACAGAAGAAAGAAATGGTGTATCAGGCTTTGCAAAAAAATTTGAGTGGGGCACTGGTTGTGCCAGCCATTCTCAGTAGGCACAGCATGAGGCCGATGAGAATTGGGGGTCACAGGTGAGACCTGGGGGAAGAATTTATATTTCAAATTTGAACACATACATAAATTAGAGACAGATCTTATATGCTACGTCAGTCCCACTTTTCTAGCTGCTTGTCCCCCACATTCCTTTGAAGGAGTACCCACTTTCCACAATGTCTGGCACAGTGAGGACATTCTCCTGAGATCCCCCTCCTTCCGTCACCGGGACTTCCTGTTCAACTTTCCCTTCTGCCACGTCCTCCGTCACGGTTTCTTCTTCTGGAGAACAGAAGAAAAAGAGTTGTGAAAGGCACCATCGCAACTGGAGAGAGAGAAGGAAAAAAGAGAAGAAGCGAGCAAGAGATTCGGGAAAGTGTCTCTGGGACCAACCAAGATCAGGGATACTTGCTTGGAAAAGGAGACCCTCTCAATCCCCCTTCCAGATTGGAACGGTATGGAGCCTTTTAGATATGTTAATTTTTGGAAATTTTGAAGCCATGAAAAACAAAACATTTTTTCCCTATTTTTTTTCCAGGAAAAAGGACATTTTCAGAATTAAAGAGTAAGTTTTCCCAATACAGTTCCAATCAGCTGCCATTTAAGCCTAAAAAGGGCAAGGGAAAAAAAAAACCCCCAACAGAAAGCTAATCCACACGTTTAATGCGACTTGTGGTTGCAAACAAAAAGGATTTCAAGTGGGGAAGGCTAGTCGATTGACCTGGAGACAAGAGTCTTCCTCACTGGAAGACTGTCAAATACAGTTGGCACTTTTCAGGTTGGTGAGAGAGGAAGATATGAAACTTGTTTGGGGCATCCAAGCACAGAGGTGCACATAAACTGTACCTTGTGAGGTAGGTTGGCCGTCTCCTTTCGTGGGGAGTCCTCCAAACTGAGAGTCCAGTGGAGTCTCTGTTGCCTTGGATAAACTGGTGACCTCTGCTTGCGTACCCTGCATCTGAAACAGAAGATGAAGAGAGGAGATGGCAGGCGGGACAGACTAAAGGGGACCAGCTCTCCAGTCCCGATTCTGCTGACCGCAGCCGAATTTCCTCCGCACGCTTAAAATCTGGAAATGGAAGCAGGGTGGCTTTCACTGGGTAGTTTCCAGGGAAGGCAGAGCAGTCATCAAGTAGAGTGGTGGCCTACCTCCAGAGGTGGCCCAAGAGTGAGTAGACCCATTGGGGCTGCTGTTATTCGACTGAGGGGAAGGAGATGAGCCACCCCTTTCCCGCAGTAGCAAAGCAGAAGTCCCAATGCTTGTGAAGGTTACAGCGCATGGAAGCCAGGCTCCCTGCTACAGTGTAGGGGTGTCCAACATAAAGCCTGCAGGCTGAATGCAGTCCCTAGAAGTTTGTTATCTGGTCCTTAACTAGGGGTTGCAAGGAATACACGAAATCATTAAAGGCTTTTGTGAGCCCAAAGTGTGCACATGCAAAGGAGGTACCTGTAGTAACTGGTGCGAGCACAGGCCTTGCCTCTTTTCCATCAGCCTCTGCTTAGGGACAGCTAATACTATAGTGTACAAGGTGTGACTGTATCAGTCAATAATATCCTGTAAACCCACAAAGCCAGGGCTGAACTGAGATCACAGAGACCCAAATCTCTGCTAAGTCAGAAAGATCCCCGGACTGAGCTTAGGACCAGTTATGTTTTTCCGAGCCTACTTCACACGGCTCTTGTGACGATAGCAAGGGAGACACACCACGTATGTTGCTTTCAGCTCCTGGGGATAAAAATCCAACAGACAACAGATGAACAGAGATTACTTTCCCTGACAGGAGGCTCCCTGTTGTACCTCTGCATGATGATGCTTGAATAGGTGGGCTGGCATGTCTACACTGCCTTCAGCAGAAGTTTGGGGCTGCTGCTGCACCACCATGGGACGAGGGATACCTTTCCCCCTGACCTTGGGTAATGAACACAGTGGGAGCCCCAATGGGTTAATCCTTGCACGGATTAACCTCAATGTCCTAAAACTGCCCAGAAGGAAACGCTCACCTCTTCCACCTGCTGCCTCTGCAGGAAGCCCTCAGCCAGAACCACCGCATGGTCACAGTTGGTTGGCCCCTCTTTCCAGACGTAGTCCTGCATCTCCTGGGGCAGGATGGCCAGGAACTGCTCCAAGATCACCAGCTCCAGGATCTGCAACTTGGTGTGCTTCCCTGGTTTCAGCCACTGGTGGCAAAGTTCCCAAAGGTGGCAACAAAGTTCTCGAGGCCCCTTTGCCTCCTGGTAGGAGAATGCCCGGAAATGTTGGCGCTGTGCATCCAAGTTGATGAGAGGCTCCTCTGGGGCTGTCTGCTTCGTTCTCTCCCTACATTCTCTCATGAACTGAGGCTGAAGGAATCGAGGGCTTTTTCCAGCTTCTGGATCTGCTGAGCATAGTTCATGGGTAGCTGCCCCTTGAGGATCCAGGGCTAAGGTGTTGGAAGAGAAATAAATGACAAGAATCAGATATGTCCCTCAAACTGGGCAAAGAGCACCTTTCACAGTGGTGCCCTCTTCTAAAAGAAGGCCTCTGTCAGTCTTGAAAGACCCTGGTATCGTGCTTGGCGCTGCATACGCTGCATGCAAAGCAGGAAAGCCTGGGTTGGATTGTTATGGAGGATAGGCTGTTACCCAAGCAGCAAATCCCCCCTCTCCACACCACTGAATTAGTCCAGTGGAAAGGCAGAGCCAATACAATCTGGAAGACCCAGAGAAAAGGCAAATGCCTCCATTTTTCTCCCCCACCCGAAGGTAGAGGAGCTGCTTGCGTGCCACGGTGAGGCTCCTTGTAGAACTTAGCGCTTTGCACCCCCTCTACCTATGCCATTATTATCATGAAATAATAATAAAACTAATAATAATAAAACTTTATTTGTATCCTGCCTTTCTCCTAGAGGGACTCAAGGCAGCCTCCATAAAAACAACAATAAAATTCCAATACATTAAAACAGTTAAAAGAGGCATCTTAAAAGCAATAAGTATAAAACGTCTACGATAAAACACTGATTAAAACCATAATAAAAACCAGTTTGTGAACCACCCTTGTTGAAAAGCACTATATAAATATTCTTAATAACACCAACATTGAGACCTGAGGACTGGGTAAGGTATAGCTACCATACAAGTATATTTGAAGGAAGAGAACTTGCAACTACATCATCTCCCCAAATATTTGAACTCTGTTTTCCTTTAAGCCACCTTAATAGCTCCCCCCTGCACCATCTTCACTCCCTAGAACACTCCACTACTTTTTTCCTCCTTCCTTACACAGAGTCACAATAATCTGGATTTACTAAATGCATTCCATGTTCAGTTTACTATGCAGTCACAAATGGTGTTAAGGAGAAAGTTTTATCTAACTACTAGAGCTCTGTACCCCTTGGCATTTTAATACCTCCCCAACAAACATTTTACTACTCTTTGCGATGGAATATTTACTACGATTCAATATGCATATAGCAATAGCAATTATGAGAAACCCAATACAGAAAGCACTGGGGATCTTCAAGCAGAGGCTTGAGGAGCACCTGTCTGCGATGCTCTAGGAGGATTTCCTGCTATAGGCAGGGGGCTGGACTAGATGACCTACTGGGTCCTTTCCAACTCTAGGATTCCATGAAAGCAAATGAGCTCATTTACCTGGACTTGTTGGGAGAGAATAGGAATGTTCCAGCCCAACCACATCACTTCCAGGGGACGTTATTTCGGCCTCAATCTCCTTGGCCCGCAACGGAGGGCTTGACGGAGGCTCAAGAGGCTTATGCCGTTTAAGAGGCCGTCTCTTTTTAGCGCCCTGCAAAACAAATGCAAACAAACAAGGTGATTGATCCAGTACGGGTTGGGAAATTTTCCAGTGCAGTCTTCCTCAATAGCAAACCCACACCACGGAGTAAAACATACTGTGGCAAAGACTCCGAAAACTTTTCGTTTCCTGGAGACTCATCAGAGCCCTACAGCTGATTCTAGGGCAACTGACTCTGTAGTAACAAATTGTACTTTTCCTCCACCAGTTCTGCTGCACAGCAGACAATTTGTTACTATAATAATTTGTTACTACAGACAGTTTCCCTGGAAAACTGAGCCGCCGAATCTTTCAACCACTATGCACTTCAAATTCCTGTGGCACACCTTTTGCAGCACACCAACCACTGAAATCCCCTGCCCTTGAACGTTGCCCAGAAGATATCAGAAGTTAGCAGTGGCAAGAAGAATTACCTTCTTGAGTCGCTCGGGTATATTAAACACGGTTGGAATTGCTTCGGGTTTTAGGTAGTGCCGCCCCGAAGCCACGTTCTCCAGGTAATCGGTCTCCTGAAAATGTTCTGAGCAAATCACGTGGTGTCGTGTGGGAGTGAAGTTCTTCCTCTTAATGTTCCAAACCCATTTCTTTAAGAGGTCTTTCTTCCCCAGAGGAAACCTACAACCATGACATGTTTTGGAAAAACGTTAATTTCAAAAGGAATTGATTTTCTGTTTGCACACAAAAAGTCCATGTAGACGACAAAGGTACCCAACTTCTATGGGTTGGGAAAAAAATTATTTCTGGCTGGGGCCACAGTCTGTATGGAGACACTCACCACGTCTGGATGGCCTGGAAAGATGACATTATAGCACATTTATTCAATATTAGAAATTTATTTAGAAGTTTGGGGTGTTCTGTGATCAGAATTAAGCAGTAGAAACGTTAACTCATGTTCATGTACCGGGATATCAAATAGCATACTGTAAATCTGGTTTTATTTTAAGATATTTTGCTTAAAATATCCATTTCTAAGAATCTATCCACAACTTCAAGCGAGGATTTGCTTATACAAACACACACTCCTGTGGCAAGGAGTTCCACAGACTAACTACACGCTGAGTTCTAATTCTCCCGACACTCAGTTTTAGCGGAAGTTTCCTGGTTATGGTGTTGCGCAAGAGGGAGAACACCATTTTATTTGGTTTTTCTGGAGAAGCTTCAACAACGTAATTCAGTCAACATACCTGTGAAACGAGATGTTATTGCCAAGCGAAAATTTGTTGTTGCAGTTGATCGCGCAGCAAGATTTCACCATGATTGCACACCAGCCAGCTCCATCCAAAAACTGTACAGGGTACGGGTAGAGAGTAGAGGTGAATACCTTCTCAAACAAAAACCCTACCTGCATAGAAGATTCCCACCCTTCACATATAGTTTGAAGTCCCACTAGCTTAAAGAAGCTTACTCTCTAGTAAAGGGTTCTAGGATGAACCCTTAATCCATGCACTGAACCTTCTCATTGAAATTCATGGAGTGTGCATCACACGCCAGGTATACTGAGAAGCAGATCCCACTATGTTCAGTGGGATTTACTTTCAGCTTCATAGAGTGCAATCATACCCACAACCCACAATCTGTAGGACTGTAATTACCGTACTTTGTGTTTTTGGGCACTGCTCACGTACCTTTAAAAGACAACCCAAAAGCATACATTAAGGAAATCAAACTTGTCTTGCTCATAACCTGCTCATTGCCATGTGGGGAATGCTAAATGGATAGCATCTTTCAACCCTAATTCCCAAATATAAAAACTGGCCTCCCTTAAAGGGTTGTTGTAAACGTTACTGAAATAATCCTCAACACATTTCCCTGAAAGATCCATTTATGTCCAGCATAATTCAAAAACTTGATGTGTCCTCCAAAAAGGCTTCACTGTCCTCCATTTGGTGTGTAGTACCCCATCATGTCATATGTCACTGGATTCGTATTGAAGAGCAGAATACAATGCAAAAGTCTTTTTTGAAATATCTCATTCCTATTAAAAGTAATGGCCAAAAAACTAAAAATAAAAAAATATGCATTGAGCTTTATGGGAAAGTGAAAGTGCAGAATATCGTGGCTTTACTCATGAGTAGGCAAATGTGCCAGTGTCTGCCGAAAAGGCCAGGCTGAGGAATCCAAGACCTCGTCCTCCTTTTGAGGTGTGGGCATCTGGTCACCCTGTGTGTACCATGTAACTAAACTCTTCCATCCTAAACAAGGCACTAAGAATTTAACTCAGAACATGATTTTGCAGCCTTTTGTTTTCAGATTGTCGCATTAGTTCATTTTTATATTTTGGTACACATTATACTTGTAAAATGCTTTCATAAACGTGTTTCCTGGGGAAAAATATTTGTGTCAAACAAAAAAAACACACACAGAAATGCGGTCAATAAATAAAAATGATATATTTTAAATTAAAATGGTCTCAGTTTTGAGACCACAGGCCAACCCATCCAACAAAAGCCTTAGAATGTACGTAAAAATAACATTAAAATAATAAGCATCTTGAAATAACTGGCCTTTTGTGTAAATATGACAGTATTATTTATTATACTGTATAAATATACAGGACAGTATTATTTATTATACTGTATAAACATACATATTTATACCATTTATGTAAACATGACAGTATTATTTAAAACAACAGTACTCCTCTCGTTCTGGTGATAAATGATATCACAAGAGCCTTCCAGGATCAAAACAAAAATGAATCTGTTGCAACGTTCTTCGCCTCCATCCCATAGAAGGCAACCAAGGCTATTAGGCAATAGCCCCCTCCCTGTTGTTTGCCCCACAAGCCAGGGGTCCCTTGTAGAGTGGCGTAACTAGAAACCCTGGCACCTGGGGCAGAGACAACTTGAGTCGCATAACATCAGGATGTAACATCTGAGTTCTTGTTGGAAGAAGATGCGCTGGGGGGTTTTGTGTCCCCCATTTCTTTCCCTGTGGAAGCGTCTGGAGTGATTGCCTTAAACGTTGCACTCCTCCTATCGTAATGCCTGGGGTAGGGGACCCAAGAAGACCCAAAAGGTCTAGCCTTGATGTTGTCGAGGTCTGGATGGGAGACCATTCACAAGGGTGCAGGGTCACACCAGAGCACTTTCCCCAGACCTCTCTTTGGGGGACTATATCCACAGGGGGACAGGACACCTCTACCTTTAACCCTTGATAGAAAAGGGGATCTTGGTAGATGCAGCTTTTCAAACCTTCCATGCCAAAATTCCCACTTCTATACAAAGGTAGAGGCACCCTGTTCTCCCTTGCATTTGGTCACCCTAACTCAAGGGTCACCTGGGGCATCAGGGGTCAGGCCTGGCCTTCAAGGGGACCACCTGGCCTGGCCACCCCCTGATCCCAACTGTCCGTTGCTCCCTCAAGGATCACTGAGGGGGTCTTGCTACCCCAGATCTGGGTTACTCTCTGTGGTTACCCAGATCTGGAATAGCAAGACCCCCTCAGTGATCCTTGAGGGAGCAACGGACAGTTGGGATTATGGGGTGGCCAGGCCAGGTGGTCCCCTTGAAGGCCATGCCTGACCCCTGATGCCCCAGGTGACCCTTGAGTTAGGGTGATCAAATGCAAGGTGGTCAAATGCAGGGTGCCTCTACCTTTGTATAGGAGTGGGAATTTTGGCATGTAAGATTTGGAAAGCTGCATCTACCAAGATCCCCTTTTCTATCAAGGGTTAAGGTAGAGGTGCCCTGTCCCCCCATGGATCTGGTCCTCCACAGAGAGGTCTGGGGGAAGGTGCTCTGGTGTGACCCTGCACCCTTGTGAATGGTCTCCTATCCAGACCTTACTCAAGGTGTTTAGATCCACAGGGGGACAGGGTGCCCTTTCATAGAAAGGCAGGGCAGCTGCTCAAACCCTTCCAAGTTTCCTCTGCTATGCAGTGGTTAAAGGGAGAGGCACTCTGTCTTCCAGGGTATTTGGCCACCCAAGCCTGGAGTATCAAGACCCCCACAGTGATCCTTCAGGGCAAGGGAGCAAGACACTCTCCCTGATCCTTGAGGAGCAGTCAGGGAGTGGCCCAACCATGTGGGTGCCTTGAAGGGACACCCTTAGGTGGCCCTTGAGTTAGGGTGACCGCATACAAAAGGGGACAGAGTGCCTCTCCCCCCATAGAAGGGGGATCTTGGCTAAAAAGAGAGGCACCCTGCTTGTCCCCTTTGCATCTGGTCCCCCCCAAAAGCAGCAAGACCAGCCCTTGAAAGGGAAAAGCACAGCCACAAGGGCTGCTGGGGAAGTTGGCAACCCTCCAGGGCTTTGCACCAGGAGCTGGAAAGAGTTGCAAGGGTTGCAATGCACACTTCCGGGCTCCTCTTGGCTGCAGAGGGTGGCAGATGGATGCAAACCCCCCTTCCTTCCCTCCCCACACCTTCCCCTTCCCCCCTCACCTTGCAGGGATCTCTCCTTCCATGCACCACCAGCCTGCTCCTGCTCCTTCCCAGTGCAAGGCAATGCAGCTCCCCCTCTCTCCACCCCCAGCACAGTATGACCTGCACAGGAAGGTGCAATCACTATTGCTTTCCCCCTTACTTTCCCTTTCCTCCACACTTCCTGCCCTTCTAGGAAATCTGGGGCTTGCTGGATCCTTTAACTGTTGCAGGATCCAATTGCACCATTGCATGTTATGATCCTTGTAGGGTTGCAAAGAAAAAGCATGCAAAGCCCTGCAGAGGAAAATGCTTGCAAAGCCTTGCAAGGAAAAACTGCTGCCCTGCAAGAGATCCCAAACTGCTGCATTGCAACTGACTCAGAATACTGGGGGTTTCAAAGCTTGGATGGGAGAATTCTGGGTGCCCTTCATTCTGGTCTTAAAGGAGCCCTCCCAGTGGCATAGCCATAGGGAGGCAAAGCACTGAGGTTTGCAAGGAGTGATAGTGACCCCCCTCTTCAGACCTATTCCAGGCCAGGCAGCAAAGATCCTTGCAAAACTTAGTGCTTTGCACCCCTTCCAGCTATGCCACTGCAAGGGGACCAGAACCCTTCAAAAAAAGTCTCCAAAATATAGGACACCCAAGAAAAATGTAGCATATGAGTAAATAAAAGCTAATAAGTTTTATCAGGATATAAATAATAAGATATAAGTAAATAAAGTAAATTTATTTACTTTATTATGTGGGAGAAAATCCTACAAAAATTATGTAGGAAATAAGTAAATAAAAGGTAATATGTAAATAAAAGCTAATAATAATAATAGCAAAAAAGCTATTGACTCAAATCTAACGCTCACCTTTTCCAGCTGAATGCAGTCTCCAAAATCGGCATGCATTAGATTCTAAGGCGTGAGTAAAGTATAGGATGCGCATTAGATTTGATGATTATAAGTATAGGATGCGCATTAGATTTGATGGCACACTAGATTCAAGTAAATGCTGATATATTGTATATACTTATATTATAAATTATATTATTTATACATTATATTACTTATTAAATTTAAAACCACTGTATTTTATTAATTAAAACTAATTTATTAAGAGCACAATCCTAACCATGTCTACACATTTACTAGTGTGTTCAGTGGGTCTTACACCCAGGAAAGTGTCTTTAGGATTGCAGCCTAATTTTATTTATTTATTGTTAAATTTATTATTTCCAAGAATTCTACATCCTGCCTGCTTACAAAAGGAAAAGGACATGAATTTTTTCCAGGACACATGGCTTAAAGAGGACATGTCCTCCTTATACTCAACGGGGACTTACTCCCAGGTGAGTGTGACTAGTGTGTGATCCTATTCACACTTACCTAGGAATACACTCCACTGAATATAATGAGACATTAGAGCACAATCTTAACCATGTCTACTCAAAAGTACTGTATTTACTCAAATGAAATGCACCATTGTATCTAATATGCACCCTATATTTTCCAATCAAAATACTGTATTTACTCAACTCTAACTATCAAATGTAATGTGCGTCCTAATTTTGGAGACGGAATTCAGCTGAAAAAGGTGAGCGTTAGATTTGCAGCCCTACTTATGAGTAGGCATGCTCAGAAGGATTGGGTTTTCCCCAGAGGTTTACTACACAGTGATGGTGTGGATATGGAGAATTGCTGCCTCCAAGTTTGTTTATTTATAAGCAATAATAACCAGATAAATCATAACCAGGAATAACCAAAAAAAGACTGAAATATTTAATCCCTATACTGTATTTACATGTGCTTGCAAACCGAAGAAGCTGGGCTGTTTGCTGGGTGGGTACATACAAACATACATACATACATACATACATACATACATACATACATACATACATATTAGCAGCTTCAGCATCTGATTTTTTTAATAGCTTCAGGACTTGTGGCAATTAGTATGTGACCCACCACAATCTAGACATGATCTACCAGTGGTTTTTGACCCACAGTTTGGGAACCACTGACCTAAAATGTAAATGGACACTCCATATATTTATGGAATGCATAAATATATTATATCTTATTATTAAATATTAATAATATATTAAATATATTAATTTTACTATATAAATATTAGTATATTTTATTAAATACTGTATCAATATTTCATAAAGTATTTAATAAAATCCTTATGATAAATACTAATAATATAGTTATTATTATTTATTACTTAAATAATAAAGTATTTAATAAAAATGTATCTATGAGCACAATCCTAACCATGTCTACTCAAAAATAAGCCCCGTTGTGTTCAATGGGACTAAGGGTAAAATCCAGAGTAACTACGGGGAGTCCTTGCTCCGGTGTAAGAACAATTTACTCTGGATACCAATATGAATTTCCCATAGGTTTTCACTAGGTGGTGCAGTAACTACTGGTGCATATAGGCTGCAATCCTAAAGACACTTTCATGGGAGTAAGTCCAATTGAACACAATGGGGCTTAGTTTTGAGTAGATGTGGTTAGGATTGTGCCCTTAATGTCTCTTACGTGCTCCCATAGTTACTCTGGATTTGGGGGTTACTCCCAGGAAAATGTCTTTAGGATTGCAGCCTTACTGTCTAAGAAAACAGGCATGGACAATATCAATAATTAGGATAAGGAGATATCAATCACCGATTATATCAATTATTCAACAGTCCAAATAAATGAGAAAAGGCCAGAACAGGTGCAGGGGAGTGTGCAGAAACTGGGGTTAATGGAAAAAGCTGGCTGAATATTTTAACACTAGTGTTTTGATAACAAGTATTTGCAGGGTGGCCAGATATCATAACTGAAGGCCCCCCCAAAATATAAGACACTCAAGAAAAATATAGGCTACGACAAAATAAAAGCTAAAAACAGTCATATATATTGCTTTCATGTGATTAATTTAAACACATTACTTATTATTAAATTTAAAGCTATTACAAATAATTTTATTAAGGAACGACATGACAAAAACAAATCAGGTACAAAATATCTACGTATATTTAATTTTGAAGAGAGGTACCGAGAGATTGTAAACCAGACCGAATAGTATTGTCCGACGTTGTAATTAATTAATGAGCCAGTGGTTTAATTAATGAGCCATTTGTGTTTCATGAAAGTTATCTCCTTTAAATAATGCCAATAAAGGTACAGGATCTGAATCTATGACATATAGCGCAATCCTAAGAAATTTAGCCCAGCCTAATTCATTTGGTCTATCTTTCCATGATGGTGTGGGGAGGTTGGTGCATGACTGTGCATTGACCTCACTCCAGAGGGGTGGCACAGAAGTGTTTTACTGCACTTTTGTGACACCTCCAGGACAGCACAGGACCTTTGCTGGGGTTTAGGCTGGACTAAATGGGGATTGGGGATTAGGATTGCAGCCATAATTTATTAATTACAAGAAGGTGACATGGCGCCTACCAGCATGACCATGTGTCCCCCTTTTCCAGGATATGTCCTGGATTTTAGCCTTCTGTCCTGGAAAAAAATCTTCAAAGTCCTCCTTTTTCTTGTGAGCTTGCAGTATAGAGCCTTCTTGTAATAATCAATGTAATAGTTTTAAATTTTGTAATAAGTAATATAAGTTGCAATCCTAACCTCCCTTTAGTCCAGCCTAAACTCTGGCCTAACTCAGAGGGGTCACAATAAGAGACTTCTGCCCCACTACTGGGGGGCTAGGCCAATGTGCAATGTGCATACTCCGACCTCTCCCCACCATCATGGAAAGATAGGCCAGATGAGTTAGGCTGGCCTAAATTTCTTAGGATTGGGCCCATCATCTTAAAATTTAGCACATGAATGCAATACATATGAATGTCTTTAACTTCAGTTTTATATCCTACATTTTTCTTGGGTGTCCTGCATTTTTTTACATTTTTATTCAGTTTTAAAAATTGTATCTTATTCTTTGTTAACTGCCGTGAGTTTCCTCTTGAGAAAAAAGGTGGGATACAAATATAAATAAATCAATAAATTAATTTGGGGGACACACCTTTTCTTTCTTTTTTCGGTTAAGGCATATGGTTGGTCACCTACTTCCAAAAAAGGGGGGGTGATAAAAAAAGATCAAGAGCACAATCCTGACCATGTCTACTCAAAAGTAAGTCCCATTGTGTTCCATGGGTCTTACTCCCAGGAAAGTGTGTTTAGGATTGCAGCCTCTGGCCCTAACCCTAAGCCTCTAGCTGCAATCCTAAACACACTTACCTGGGAGTAAGACCCATGGAACACAGTGGGACTTACTTTTGAGTAGACATGGTTAAGATTTAGGCCAAAGTCTTGCAATATTTTGTTAAAATGAATGCCTGGATCAGCTTCATCTCCTCTACTCAGAAGTCAACCCTACACTGCTGAATCCTGGTTGTAGGTCTTCCCCCAAAGAAGGGGGTGCAGCCATTCAACCTTGGGGTGCTTTGTCTTTAAAGGCAATGATGCAATCCTTTCCATTGCAACGTCAGCAGCCATAGGAAGTGCTGCTGAATGACTTTTTTATTTTCAAATCAACACCATCTTTATTCAGGGAGGAAATTGCACCAGTAGAGGGAAGCATTGCAAGAGAGGGCTGTACCACTTGCAGCAGGCTGGGGAGAAGCATGCATTGGGGTGCCCTGCTTTTGTCCAGGATGTCTTTGCATACAGAAAAATAGCTTTTTGCAGAGGGGATTTTTTTTTGCAAATGGGACTTTTTTGCAAACAGGGTGTTGCATTTGCATGCAGGAGAGTTTGCAAAGAGTCTTTCCTGCCCCCCCTCTTCTTGCAATGGGGCTGCCCATGTTCCCTCCTCCTCCTCCACTTCTGGTTATTGCAATGGAGTAAATCGACTTAGAAGAGGTTTGATCTCATAATTCAACCCACAGAGAGGAAAAAAAAGTCCCCCCAAAGATCCAAGCTTGAAAAAAAGAAAAAGGTTGGTGTAGTGAATGCAATGCTTTGGAAGCCCCATTGCAAAAAAACAGGCCCAGGCCTGGGTGATTCTGCTTGGAAAGAGTCCCCAGGCCCATGCATGCGTGTCTGGGATGCGTGCAAGGGTGAACGTGGGAATGCAGGTCAAGGGTGCAGCAAATATGCATCCCAACTGTAGACTGCAACGTCCTAGACTGCGGGTTCCATTGTGGGCGGTGAGATTTCAACGCCATTTTCTCTGCAATGGACCCACAGCAGCCTTTGGGGGGTGGGTGACCCCCAGGCCTGTTCACAAGTGCAGGGAGGGCAGCAGCAGAAGGGATCACCCCTGGAGGCAGAGCCCCAAATAAAGCCCCCTCCTGTCTATGGACTTGCAGGAGATTGCTTTGGAAATGCATAGAGTGCTTGTGTTTGTGCTCTGCAAGGGGTGGGGATGGGGGGCTTGCCTATGGGGTGGGAGATTTATTATTTATTACATTATTATTATTATTATTATTATTATTATTATTATTATTATTATTATTATTATATTGACTTATATTTACTGGCTGCAATCCTAAAGACACTTTCCTGGGAGTAAGACCCTTTGAACATGATGGGGCTTACATGGTTAGGATTGTGTACAAAATAAAGCAAATACTATTTATAACAATAAACCACTGGCTTAAAATTAACCAACTCAGGTGCAATAAATAATAAGGTATATAAGCCAATTTTTATATTGGCTTATATTTACTGGCTAAAGTAAACCAAATAAGGTACAATAAATAAAAAGGTATACCTTATTTGGTTTATTTTAAGCCAGTAAATATAAGCCAAAATACTAACAATTATATAATAATTATAATTATACCTTATTTGCTTTGTTTTGAGCACAATTGCAGCTTTACTTCTGAGTAGTCATGCATTGGATTAGGCTCTAAGGCTACAATCCTATCCATTCTTTCCTGAGAGTAAGCCCACTGAAAATAATGGTATTCACTTCTGAGTAGCCATGCATAGGGTTGTCCTTTAGGTAAAGTAGGAGACTGGAGACTCACCATTGATCCTATTCTTCCCTACATAAGAAGAAGAAGGGTCCATAAAAAGGGTTCCAACTTGGGTTTCATTTTAGGATGAAATGTGGGATATAAATCAAATAAATAAATAAAGGTCTTGCTGGATCAGGCCCAGGTCCCATCCAGTCCAGATTCCTGCGTCTCAAGTCACAGCAGCCCACCAGTCTATCTGCCCACCCCACTGTAACCCCTTCCTTATTCCAGTAATAACCATTAATGTAATTTAATGTAATAAAATATTTATTAAATATTGGCTGTAGAGAAAGCCAAAGAGGTGACCCTGAAGCCTAGCACTGGGGAAAGCTACTTTGCTAAGATCCGGAGCAGGACTGAGTCATCACCTAGAAGGGTACATCAGATATCACCCCTTTACTTGGCGGTGATCTAGTCCAGGGGTCTTCAACCTTTTTTGTGCCATGATCCCAATGTGTAAAGTGGGGACCCTACTGTTGATTTCCCCACTCCCAAATCCTATCCGGGATCTCCCTATCCTTACCCCATAACCACACACTTCCTGCCCCCATTATGCTGTCATAGCCCTATTTACTAACAAAATATTCTTATTCGAGAGAAAATGTGGCCCTTGTAAAAGCTATTTTAGCACAATTGCCGAGACCCCGAGCAGGATTGGGACGCCATCTCCTGGTTCTTGAAGGGTTGCACCCAATGTCTCCCCATTACCCAGGTGGTGCTCTAGTCCTTTTCGTTACCATAATCCTACAACTGAGATTTCATGACCCCAACCCCAAACTTGAAGAACACTGTTTAAGCAATGTTTATTCTCCATGTCAACCCAAGATAGCTTACAAAACCTGGCAGCCTACAGGAATCCCCTTATTTCTCTGTCTGAGTGTTGCCCTCTTAGATGCCACCACCCCAAATCCAACGCTCCCGTTTGCAAAGCCCTTGAGATGTTTGGGGCCACCAGGAAAGTTTGATTTCAGGCTAAAGAGAAGCCAGTCTAGGTTTTTATTACATCTATGGCTTCTAACTTGTCTCTTATTTGCCTGGGACAACTTCTCTTTTCTGATGGGTACCTCCTCCCCATAAATCACAGTCGCTGTTTAGTTTCAGTTGAAAGCTCCATGAATCCTATGGACCTTGATTTGGAGCGAGCACTCCTAAGATTGCAGCCATTTATGCTACACAAAGTATGTTTTGTATACTTGCTCTTGAGTAAACATGCATAGGGTGAGGCTGCAAGCTTTGGGAAGTATTTACTCAAAATTAAGTTTCACTGATCCCAATGGGCCTTTCAGCTAAGTTGCATATGTCGGATTGCAGCCTCCCTTGACGGACATCATTCATAGTGCAATCCTTACTCAAAAGTAAGCCCCATTGTGTTCAATGGATCTTACTCCCAGGAAAGTGTCGTTAGGATTGCAGCCTAAGTGTTTGGTTATTTTTGTTACATGAGCTGTCTCTTTTTTCTTTTTATTTGTTTTGACTATTTCATTGGACTTTGAGATGGTATTTCTTTTTATTTACTTTAATGTTTTATTTTACTTAAGAGATTTATACCCCGCCTTTCCCATGTCCAAGGCAGTTTACAAAACTTTAGTTCCTCCTCTCCTGTTATCCTCACAACAACCTTGTAAGGTAGGTGAGGCTGAGAACGTGTGACTGGTCCAAAGTCAGCCAGGTCTCGCTTCATTCAGCTTCATGGTTAAGCAAGTATTTGAACCTGAATCTTCCAGGTCTCGGTCCAACTCTCTAACCCAGTGATTTTCAACCTTTTTCATCTCACGGCACACTTAACAAGGCACTGAAATTGTCAAGGCACACCATCAGTTATTTTTACCATTGACAAGGCACACCAGACTGTTCAAACCCCACAATTTTCCTATTAATTAACGTCAGTCCCCAAATTCCTATGGCACACCTGAGCACTATCTGCGGCACACCAGTGTGCCATGGCACCCTGGTTGAAAATCACTGCTCTAACCACTGTACCATCCTGCCTCAGGTTTCCCTTTGCCAGAATAATGTTTAACACCTTTAATCTTAGTTTAAATAAAAGTTCAGTATTAGGATTGCTGTTTTGTCATCAATGGGATGACATGGGAAGGGGGTGGTTTGATGAAAGCCAAATGTTGAGCTCAGAGCTTTGCAGGACAATCCAATGCATGCTTACTTGGGAGTAAGCACTGCTGTTTTCAGTGGGGTTTGACCCCAGGGAAATTTGTACATAGGATTTCAGCTGCAGTCTCATCATCATCGTAAAGTCCTATGCAAAGCACACATACTGATCAACGAGAAATCTCCAGTAGTTTTGATCACTCTCAACACATTTGGAATCATCCCAAGAAACATTAATAATGTTTAATAATCTCTTCATTAATGATACGATCATGATATGAAATGTGGAGGATTTTTCTCAGGCAACATTGTTGGAAAACATTTAATGGTTTACCCTACAATTCAGAATAACTACGGGAGCATGTAAGAAACATTACATGCACCTGTAGTTACTGCAGGTAAAAAACCTATGGGAAATTCACATTGCAATCCAGAGCAAATTGTTCTTACACTGGAGCAAGGACTCCGAATAGTTACTCTGGATTGTGCCCTTAATCATTTTGTTTGTGCAGCCTATGTTTCAAGGGCATATATTGCAGCCGGGATGACAATGCTCTTAAAAAGTTTTATTTTCGTAGCAATGTTTATGACTGCTATGGACCAGTTTAAATACATCTGTTGGAACACAACTGACGCCATTCCAGTTTGATAATTTAGGTCTTTCTGCCTCCATCAATAGATATATTATTATCCAAGTAGGACAAGTTCTGTAGCTTGGCCATGATCTTTCCTCCTCCGTCTGCAAAATGGGTATAATAGTGCTAACCTACCTTACAGGGTCGTTGTATGGATCATTATACCACCAAGTTCATGCACATGGATCACAAACCTAGATGTTTTATCAAGATTGTGCATTCACTTTGACTAACTCTGTAAACGTCAAATATTTTGGCACATGTCTGGTGCAATAAGGGGAAAAGTAGACAGGCCCTACAATCCAGAGTAACTACGGGAGCACATAAGAGACAATACGTGTACCCGTAGTTACTGCACTACCTAGTGAAAACCTATGGGAAATTCATATTGCAATCCAGAGCAAATTGTTCTTACACCGGAGCAAAGACTCCACATAGTTACTCTGGATTGCGCCCATAGGGTGAAATCCAGAGTAACTACGGGGAGTCCTTGCTCAGGAGTAAGAACAAGTTACTTTGGATTGCAATATGAATTTCCCATATGTTTTCACTAAGTGGTACAGTAACTACGGTTGCACGTAATGTCTATTACGTGCTCCTGTAGTTACTCTGGATTGTGCCCATAGGCTGCAATCCTAAAGACACTTTCCTGGGAGTAAGACCTACTAAACACAATGGGCTTACTTTTGAATAGACATGATTAGGATTGTGCCCATAGTCCAATACCTTCTTTGTTTTATTTTCCTTTCTAGTGCCTGCCAAGAGGAAACCTCTAATTCTCTTTTGAGGATTAAATTCACCAAGTTCAGATTCCTAGGATCTCTAGATCGCTAGAGGAAGCAGAGATGTGAACTATTGGAGTACTACAGAGGTGCTGACTGAGCGCACGTGGATTATGCCACAGATTGCACCCGGTAGGAGAACGTATTCAGGGTAATGATGAGCATCCACCAGGACCAGTCTACTTTGTAGTCTTTGAGTCGGGTCCAGCTTTTCTACCTGCAGCTGATCTTAAATAGTAAAAAAAGTGCCACAAAGTCAGCGAGAGGGTCTGTCCAAGGGGACCTCCTGCACGTCAACATGGCAGGAACTTGCTGCGTCACCAGTTGCAACAACCGCCGTTCACGGGGCAGCAATGTCACCTTTCACAGGTAAATGCATACAGGATTTTCAATAAACAAGCTGATAGTGGGGAAGCTGAACGGCGCATGGGAGAGTTAGCTGGAAAAGTGTGTACATATCCGGATTTTGCTGATGTCACTAGGCATGAATTTTGGACCCCTGACAGTGATGCCTTTCCTATAAACCCATGGTATAGCTATGACTTGAATATGATGTCTCAAACTAGGATAACATCCCCGTATCCAACTAACATAATTTGATTGGCTGGTGGTGTATTGAGGGGGGGGATGGAGCACCCAGTCTTGGACGATGCATCATTGCATCCTCTTCTTGCACATCAATGTGCATCTTCTTGCACATTTCCTTGTGCAAAAGGCCCCTTCCCATCTGAGCCATTTGGGGGACGGGGAAAGCAAAAATAATTCAATAATTGCTTATGTGGCTACCCTTTACTTCTCTTTTTGTAACTTCAGGTTTCCAATTATGAAGGAAGATCTGTTGCAAAAATGGCTTTCGAACATAGGACGGGAGGACTTCTCTCCTTCGTACAATGATGTTGTGTGTTCAGATCACTTCAAAGAGTCAGATTTTTGGGGAGGTGTGGTTTCTGGGCGAAAGACTCTGAAACCTGGAGTAGTTCCAACTGTATTTTGTGGACCTGAAGGTCAGAAAAAGGTAACTATTGCTGGCATATTGTGCACAGTATGGAAGATAATATGTTGTATGGCCATTAGGCTACTCTGGATAGGTAAACTTATGTAAACATCTTCTATTCCATGTTCTGCATGTGGCAAATTTAGCAAAGGGTTTAGACTCCCAAGTGAAGCTCCAGCCTCTTCCTGGAGCTTGGCAACCTGTGACAGTATGATTGCTGAACATCTGATCCCTTTGGCTGAAATTCATAATAGTTTGTTACAGCTTTTTAAAAAATTGTTTTATTGTTTCATAAAATCAGTTATGAAATTTGGTTGTAGCAGCAAGCAGCAGGTCTATTGGTGATTATTATTAGTGTTGGCACCCATCAGTCTTGAAAGACTATGGTATTGTGCTTGACGCTGCATGCGAAGCACAAAGGCCTGGATAGATTAATATGAAGGATAGATTAATATGAAGGCCTGGATAGATTAATATGAAGGATAGATTAATATGAAGGCCTAGATAGATTAATATGAAGGATAGGTTACCCAAGCAGCAAATCCCCCCTCTCCACGCCACTGAAATAGTCCAGTGGAACGGCAGAGCCGATACGTTTGGTTCCAACTGCGTCCCACAGTTGGGCTAAGGACAGGAGCTCACCCTGTCTTGTGTGGACCCAGGTCTCGAACCCTGGTTAACAGGCACAGTGTCTTAACCACTTGCGCCACCCACAGCCCATTGGTGATTAAATCAATTTTTATTTATTGGTGATTAAATCAATTTTTATTTATTGGTGATTAAATCATTTTTTATTTTTCCAACACATTGCCTTGAAAACATTTGATCAGTCAATAGGTTAACTCTAAAATGTTAACGTAAAATTTATGAGTCACACATAGTTGTCACTGCCTTATTTTGGTCTCTGAACTTTTTCCTCTTTCTGCAGAGAACGAGAAAGGGAAGGCCTAAAAAGAAACAGCCCCTTGTCCGTCGCAAGTCGCCTGATCCTGAGCCGCCTCCATTGGAGGTCAGCAACAGTGATGTAGAAGTGTCCCTCAAGAGTGACATGGTCACCTTAGACCATTCTTACTCTTTCCCATCAAGTCCAGGTAAGCTTCATGAGTCACAACCACTTGGCTGAGGACTTTTTGGGTGGAACAAATGTGAGTTTAAGAACAGCATTAGGATTTGCCTGATACAGTTTCAGGTGTGTTGCTCTTGAACAGATGAAGGGTTTGCACTCGGATGATGAAACTCCTTCTTTGTTCCATTTCCCCTTCAAGAATCTTCAGCTCTGGATCTTCGGACAGCATCAACTCGGGAAAAAGGCCTTGCTGAACAGGGGGCCGGAAAAGGCTCTCGGTCTGTCCAGACCAGGGAGAAAACGAAGCAGAACGTTCCAGAAGAGCCCCTCGTCAACCTGGCTGCACAGTGCCAGCGTTTCCGCAGGTTTCGTTACCATGAGGCTGATGGGCCCCGTGAGGTGTGTAGCCGGCTCTGGGACCTTTGTCATCAATGGCTCAGACCTGGGAAATACTCCAAGTTGCAGATGCTGGAGCTGGTGATCCTGGAGCAGTTCCTGGCCATCCTGCCACAGGAACTGCAGGGCTACGTCCGGGAAGAGGAACCGATCAACTGTGACCATGCAGTGGCCCTGGCAGAAGATTTCTTGCAGGGTCAGGAAGAGGTAGGACCTTTCCTTCAGGTAATGCCAAGTCATCAGGACTAATATGTTATGGATGCAGGTGTGCAGGTACCTGCTCAGCTTGGGAAATACTGAATTATGATACTGAATACTGAATTCTCTCTTGCTCTTGGTTAAAGAGGTGGGGCCATGACTCAGTGGACTTGGTTTGTATTCAGGTAGGGCTGGGAAAGACTCCAGTTGATAACCTGGAAGTAGAGCTGTCAGAGTAGACAATACAGTACTACGCTAACCAAACCAAAGATCTGCCACTGTCTAAGGCATCATTCTGTGTTCCAAATGGCTTGCTTTCTGAATTGTGTGGGAAGAGTGAGAATTACCTTTCCACCCAAGATAGGGTTGCCATATGTCCCCCCAAAAGAGGGACATTCCTGAATTTGGGGGATTTTGTTCATATAATGGCAAATAGGACAGGTTCCTGTCTTGGTTTTGTGGAAGCGAATTATGGCAACCCTAAAAGAGCGCAATGGTTGTTTTATCATGAGCCCCTGTTCAAAGGATTCTTCCCCATCTGAGAGGGGCAGACCAAAGCTGTGTGAAGAGAAGCAGTTTTGCATTGTGCTTCCACTAGACACAACTGGATGTTCAGTGGAAGTTGACTTGAAGGAGGCAGAAAATGACTAGATTGGGGCAGTAAATCATTCAGAGTTGCAGCAAGCAGGCTCTTAGCACATTATTTAAAATTCCAGCATTCCTCCAAGGAACTGATACATGGGGTGTCTCTCATAACAACCCTGTGAGATACGTTAAGCTGAGAGCTTCATGTCTGAGTGGGTAACTGAACCTGGATCTCCCTACTCTTATCCATTGCTTTGACCACCACATGACACAATCTATAAGTTATGATGTAGTGTCAGCTACTGCAGAGAAACAAGGGTATTACCTGCATCTCAGAAGAGACTAAAGAAATGAAGTCAATCTTGAACAGTGTCTTGCAGAGTTGCAGCGGGCAGCCTCCTTGCCCATATATAGGAGCTGGGACAGACGTTGCTAGTTTATTGGGATATGCTAGTCTCTCCTGGCGTACAACTTGGAAATTACCATCCTAATGCATTGCCATTAGATGCCTGTTAGATTCTTCCTGTAAGAGATTCTGGAGCCTTCCATTGCAAGTAATCTTCAAGGAAGCCCTTGATTGTCACCCCGTCTCAAGGACCAAACCTATCCCACTTTCCAGCTCTGTGTAGCCACAGTACAGCCCCATATTAAGGGAAGACATGTTCCTATACCTTGAGAAGGCCCCAGTCACTGTCTCTCCACCTACGGATGCAGCGTACACCACTCTGGCACATTGGAAAATTGGATAGGATTGGGCCCTTATGCACTTTCTAGATCATCAACACAATAAGGAAGTCTTGTTATGTAAGCCACCTTGAGTATCCATCCTTTAGGAATGAATGAATGAATGAATGAATGAATGAATGAATGAATGAATGAATGGGAGACTTCTTGCAAGCACCTGCTAATCCAGGGCAGTGGCAACTAGTGCCAACTTCCTTCCTGTGCCCCTCTCTTCCAATCCATTTCATGTGTAGCTTGGGGCAAGACTTGCTAGATCTAGTCCACAACCACCAGCCCAAGAGACCCAGTTCTCAGAGGGGTTCCCTGGACAAAACCCCTCCCCAAGAGTGCAGTAAATGTCCTCACCCTGACAGTAGCATCTGCAGAGCAGAGACGTTGACAAACCCACTGATCCCAGAACATGGCAGAGGTTTTAAACCAAAAAAGTTTTTTAACAGATGAGGGGGAAAACCGTTTCAGCAGGCCTGATCCCCTCACATATTATGTCCACCGAATGGTGCTGAACCATCCACATTCAGGCCCTGCTGGGCTTGGATCCCACTTGGCCTGTCTTAAGTTGAGGGGACAAGAGCTTCCAACATCTGGAGATGGAGGACAGATCCATCCAAACAGCACCTAACACTTTGTCATGGTTGTCACTTGGTCCCTCTTATGTCTCTGGGACTCTCCCCAGAAGCCTTCCTTCCACTCTGAACCCAGAGAGTGTCTCTTCCTCTTTTGTCCTGTCAGAAGAACAGAAAAAGGAGAACAAAAGTCTCCTCAAGCCTACTAATCTTTTTTCCCTGGTCTCTGCTTGGCTAGTGCCCTCAGAATAGTAGGAAGAACGAAGCCCCTCAGATTTGGGGAGAGAATGGAGGGGAGAACAAACCCCTCAGAATTGAAATTGAAGCCCCTCAAAATTGGAGGGAGAATGAAGCCCACCAGAATTGGAATTGAAGCCCCTCAGAACTGGAGGGAAAACAAGCCCTCAGAATTAAAATTGAGGCCTCATAGAGGGAAAGTGAAGCCTGTCAGAATTAGAGTTGAAGCCCCTCAGAATTGGAAGGAGAACTATCCCCTCAGAATTAAAATTGAAGCCCCTCAGAATTGGCCGGAGAATGAAGCCCCTCAGAACTGGAGGGAGAACAAAGCCCACCAAAATGGATATTGAAGTCCTACAGAATTGGAGGGAGAACAAATCCCCTCAGAATTGAATTCGAGGCCCCATCGAACTGGAGGGAAAATGAAGCCCCTCAGAACTGGAGGAAGAACGTAGCTCCTCAGAATTAAAATTAAAGCCCCTCAGAATTGGAAGGAAAATCCTCCACAATGAAATAGATGTTAATTACTTCATCACACTTTGTGACTGCAAACAAAACCCCCAGTCAGGCTTCATAAGTCCTCTGCTGGCCTGAGGGTGTTGCACTTCTGTGCCACTCCTGAGGCGGTGACGCCAGTGCACAGACATGTGCCAGCTTCTCCACACCACCATGGAGAGGGGGAGACGAGTGAGTCATGTTGGCCTAAACTGGTGAGGATTGCACCCTGTGTTGCTTTTCCTTGCATTGCTAAAGTTGCCTCCTTCTTCGTCTCCTCCATTTCAGGTGCAGATGCTGCCGGAAGAGGCGGAGGCGGCCAATTTCTCCAAGGTAGCTGAGGATTCTTCAGACTCCGCGACTGAGCAGCGGTCGAGGGAAGTCTCCAAGATGGAGGACGAAAGTGCCACCACGCAGGATTCAGGTTCTTTGCAGCCCTGTGAGTGGTTGTTGGATGCTGTACAATTCTTGGACCAGTTTCATCTTTATCTTCTTATACCTGCCTGAAATTTAAAGAGCTGCCTTTAAAGAGCTGGGTCCAGAAGCCCAGCAATTTTCAACGTTTTTCTTCTCATGGCATCTGACTTTCATGGTATTTGCCTCTTATGATGTCTCTTCCGGGGTCTCTGGCTCTATCTAGGGCAGTGGTTCACAATCTTCCTAATGCTGTGACCCTTTTATAAGTTCCTCATGCTATGGGGACCCCCAACCATAAAATTATTTTCATTGCTACTTTATAACTGTAATTTTGCTACTGTTATGAATATCCGATAATAATAAAAAAAGATGCAATATACCTTGTAAGGCTGCAATTCTCTGCACACATTGAACATAATGGGATTTATTTCTGAGTAGGCATGCATAGGATTGGGCCCTGAGGCTGCAATCCTATCCACATTTACATGGGAGTAAAGGCCCCACTGTCTATAATGGGATTTATTTAAGAGTAGGCATGCATAAGATTGGGCCCTGAGGCTGTAGTCCTATCCACATTTACATGGGAATAAAGGCCCCACTGACTATAAGCTCCCCCAGCAGTCAGAAGTCCTTGAGGCAGCCTCTAAGAAAGCCCCAGTGTGTGCGCAGATGCAGCCAGAGGTCTGGCAAGCCTGACCTGGTCCCCTGCACCAGGGGTCTTTAGGTGACCCGCAGGAAAGCTCCAGGTGACCCCCAAAGGGGTCCCAACCCCCACTTTGAGAAACGCTGATCTAGGGGAAAGTATCAATAGCGGGTTTGACCGAATCCTTCTCTCCCATGACCGACACATAATGATCCAGAGTGCCACAGGACTTCACAACCCCAGATTGGGATGACGCGATGTTCCAGCTAATCACATCTTCACAGAGTCCTAAGCAGAAAGAGCCACAACTGGCTGTAGTGTTGCTTTGCCCTATACGGCAGTGTTTCTCAAACTGGGGTTGGGACCTCTTTGGGGGTTGCCTGACCCTTTCATCGGGGTCGCCTAAAGACCCCTGGTGTAGAGGGCCTTGCACGGTATTTTGCATCTTTTTTATTTGCAATTAGAAATAAATATTTCACAATTTATAATTAAATATTATTTTGTGATTAATCACTATGCTTTAATTATGTTCAATTTGTAACAATGAAAATGCATCTTGCATATCAGATATTTACATTACGATTCATAACAGTAGCAAAATTACAGTTATGAAGTAGCAACAAAATAATTTTATGGCTGGGGGTCCCCACAACATGAGGAACTGAATTAAAGGGTCACGGCATTAGGAAGATTGAGAACCACTGCTATACGGGGATGTCAAGTCCCACATTGCTCCAGAATGGAAAATGCCAGTCATGCACTGAACATGAGCAATGAACATGAATTTGGACGGACTTAGGAAGCTGGTGGAGGATAAAGAGGCCTGGCGTGCTGCACTCCATGGGGTCACAAAGAGTTGGACATGACTGAACAACTAAACAACAACACTCAGACTGGGGAGTCATACCCTACAATCCAGAGTAACTACAGGAACTCGTAAGACATGTGCACCTGTAGTTATGGCATCACCTAGTGAAAACCTATGGGAAATTCATATTGCAATCCAGAGTAAATTGTTCTTACACAGGAGTAGTTACTCTGGATTACGCCCCAAACCCCCCAGTTCATTTAAAGGTTCCCTGCTCTCTTTAAGGGAGGGAGAAGGGGGAAAGCAGCAGCACCATGACTCCCAAGATTGCTCACCTGTGGAGACTGGGGAACTGTTTGCCACTACCAGAGATCCTCCCAGGGCTTGGGAGACAGAAGTGAGGGCAGAAGTAGTCCGTGTGTCAGGAGAAAAAAAATGTTGACAATCACTGAACAAGAGGAGTCATCCCAAGAGATATGTCTCCCCACATATTCTCTGAAAGTAGACTTGGCAGCTCTTTAAAAAGAACAACATAAGTAGGATCACTTCCCTACTCCAACCCTGAATGTTCTTTTTCTCTGGTGTCTTTAGATGTTCCTGTTGGAGAATTGTGGGAGTGCAATGTTGATGAGGGTGAGCCATGTGAGGTGATCCTGGAAGACAGTGGTGGGGAAGAGGACTTTGGGAATCTGGATGGAACAACTGTGCAGGAGGAAACTGTAGTAGCCATGGAGTGGAGGAAGGAACCAGAAGGCAGCTGCCCAGACATTTGCGGTTAGTTTTCCTGTTTTCTTTACTTGAGTTTTGTCGAAGGAGCATCATACTCTGTACTTGAACACTACATAAACATGCTCGCAATTTGTCAGTTATACTGTTTTATAAGCCTCTCCATTTGAATTCCTTTGCATGCTCTTGTCACATATTTCTAAATTTTCAGAAAAAGCCCTTAGTTATATTAGCTTCTGAATATCCTATGGACACAAGTTTAACCTACTAGGTATATCCCCATATTTCAAAAATAGCAAAGAATGGGTTTCACTTTCTCCTTCTGCTTTGTGAATACAAAGTCCTGATTAAAATACATGTGACCCATTAAAATAGCTAGTTTAATGATTAAATATATATTTTATCCTGCACGTTCTGTCCTGAAAGCGACCACCAGACTGGCTAATGAAACAGTTCAAATCAGGCTTTTAAGCTAGTGGAATTAAATTATCTAAAACATGACAAATGAACCTTTGCCAAAGAAGGAAATAATTGCTATTGAAATGTTGGAGGAAATATTTTAGAAATAAATGTGCAAAATATGGCATGGCAGAGAGGGTCTATTGGTGGCTAGACAGTCTTTATAGTTATTCCAGATTTGGTGTCTAGATTAGTGCAGGGGTGTCAAACATATACCCTGCAGGCTGGATTGGGGCCACACAACCTTTTCTTTAGTGTTTGCCTTGTCTTCTGGCCCTCAGCAGCAAGCAAGCAGCCACATTAGCCATTTCTGTGATAGCAATTGGACATCCTGGGTTGTGGGGGGAATAGAAAATGAAGTTCCTGCTTGTGAAGGCACTGAAGAATGCATGTTCAGGAATGCAGAATGAGCAATGCTGATACACATGGCCTTTCCTTACAAAATCTGTGTGTCGCTATTGCTCTTGATCCCCCATGCCTGAGACCTTCTCCAGCCTGAACAGAAAATAGCAAAAAAATGGGGTTTGGATGGGTTGGGAGACCAAAGACATCTTCAGTCTTTGGGCAGGCAGTCTCTTTAGATCTTCAAGCTGAGCGTTAATGACTTGGATAAAGCACTGCTTTAAAAGCAGTTGAAACTTTGCTGGAAATAGTAAAGTTGCTTTGTTATTCAGGGTGCTGCTTTCAGTGAGACCCCTGAACTCAGCACGTTGTGGGACCACAGCACTGAGCTATTTTTGTGAGAATGGCTCATGGATCTCTTTATGAAAAAGAGCTTTGATGGTCCAGGCAGTAAATTTGATTGCTGGAAGCTTCAGTTCAAGACTGACCCATAAATCCCATAGTGTCTGGTTCCAGATTACCTTGGCACACAGGTTGAATTTTAAAAAATAGCATAATCTGATCATAGTTTTTGGTTTTATTCAGCAGGGGATGACCAGGTCCAGGAGAACAAAGGTGAGAGTTCTCAGCTAGAGAGACCTGAGCAAGAGGGCACAAGCAAAATATCACAAGGAAAGGTTGAAGAGGATTTTTCCCAGGATCCATGTACTGAAGAGAGACCCAGAAGTTCACAAGAAATGGAGGCTCCCCAAGAAAATTCTCCAGGGAAAAGCACAGAGCAAACCACTGACCTTCACGCAGATCTGAAAGCATCCACTGGTGACCAGCAATATGAGTGCAGTATGTGTGGGGAACACTTTGATGACGAGGCATGCCTCTTAAAGCACAGAGAAATTCACACAGAGGAGACTCACTTTGAATGCTCTGAGTGTGGGGAAAGCTTCCTCCACAAACAATCTCTCTTCCTCCACAAAAAAATTCACACAGGAGAGAAACCATTTGGGTGCTCCGTGTGTGGAAAAAGCTTCAGCAAGAAATTGCGCCTACTTGTGCATGAGCGCACTCATGCGGGAGAAAAGCCGTATGGCTGCAACAAGTGCGGGAAAAGCTTCAGTCACAAATCGTACCTTATTGAGCACTGGAAATCTCACATAGGAGGAAAGCGATACGGGTGCGCCACATGCGGAAAAAGATTTAACAAGAAATCGTGCCTTATTGTACATGAAAGATCTCATACGGGAGAGAAACCTTATCCGTGTTCTGACTGTGGGAAAGCCTTTGATCAGGAAGGGGCTCTCGCTGCACATCGGAGAAGCCACACTGGAGAGAAACCGTACATTTGCCCCCAGTGTGGGAAAAGCTATCGGTTGAAAAACTCCCTCATTGTACATCAGAAAACCCACGAAGAGCAAACATACATATGCCCTGTGTGTGGGAAAAGCTTCAGTCAAAGAATGTGTCTTACTATGCACAAGAGAATCCATACAGCAGGGAAGCAGTACAAGTGCTCAGATTGTGACCAGAGCTTCACTCTTGAAAAGTATCTTAAGGCGCACAGGGTAAGAGCGCATATGAAAGAGAAACCGCACAAATGCCCCCACTGCAACAAGACCTTTGTTTTTAAATATTCTCTCCTTGAGCATCAGAGAATGCACACCGAGGAGAGACCGTATGAATGCTTGGAGTGTGGCAAGCGCTACAACGGGAAGGCGGCCCTTGTTGTGCACCAAAATACCCATACAGGAGAGAAATCCTATCTGTGCCCTGAGTGTGGCAAGTGCTTTGCTACCAAGTGTTCCTTGACTGCTCACGAGAGGCGTCACGCAGGAGAAAAGCCCCATAAATGTTCCCACTGTGGCAAAGAGTTCCACTGGAAACATCGCCTTCTCTTACACGAGAGGATTCATACGGGAGAGAGACCGTACAATTGCGGTGAGTGTGGGAAAACCTTCCGCTACAGGCACAACTTCATTGCTCACAGAAGAGCCACACACGAGAGGTTGCGTGTGGGAGACAAGGTCTATAAGTGCTCCATCTGCGGCAAAACCTTCCGTTGGAGGCGTAGCTTCATCTTGCACCAGAGAGCCCACACGGGAGAGAAGCCCTATCAGTGTGCACAATGTGGGAAAAGCTTTATGCAGAAAACGTCCCTCATCGTTCACGAGAGAACCCATACGGGAGAGAAGCCGTATCAGTGCTCCGAGTGTGGGAAAAAGTTCATTCAGAAACCGGCCCTCGAGAAACACAAGAGGGTCCACACAGGCGAGAAAAGATACTTATGTACGGAGTGTGGAAGGAGCTTCTCGAATCAAAGCAACCTGATCCGGCACACCAGAATCCACACTGGAGAGAAGCCGTACACATGCACCGTGTGCGGGAAAAGCTTTATTCAGAAAGTAACACTTGTGGAACATGAGGCAACCCACAGCAGAGAGAAACCATTTGTGTGCCCTGATTGTGGGAAAAGATTGAAAAGAAGGAGGCACTTCCTCGCCCACATGAGGATGCATCGAGGAGAGAAACCACCAGGAGGCCCAAAGAAAAGTCTCAACGGCAAAGAGAAATCTCACATATGCACAGACTGTGGCAAGAGCTTCTACTCAAATTGCCACCTTATTGTGCACAAGAGAACCCACACAGGAGAGAAGCCCTTTCAGTGCTCGGAGTGCGGGAAGAGCTTCAGTCAGCAAACGTCCCTCAATACGCACCAGAGAGTCCACACGGGAGAGAAGGCCTTCTTGTGCACCGAGTGTGGGAAGAGCTTTCATAACAAGAGCAACCTGGCTCGGCATAGGAGGATCCACACGGGAGAGAAGCCGTTTGCGTGCTCAGAGTGCGGGAAAACGTTTACTCAGAAAGTTTCCCTCGTGGCCCACGAGGCCACCCACAGTCGAGAGAACCCGTACGTGTGTTTGGAGTGTGGGAAAAGCTTCAAACTGAAAGTGTCTCTCCGTGTCCACCAGAGGACTCATACGGGAGAGAAACCGTACGTGTGTCCCCACTGCCAGAAAGCCTTCAATAGACGTTCCCAGCTTACCAGGCATGAGGCAACACATGCAGGTGAGTGAGACAAGGACCTTCCCTGGGACCTTTGTTGTATTGACATACACAAAACTTCCAAAATCCACTTAAGTAGAGAGAAACATTTGATCCTTCAGACGGTGTTCCCCAAACTGAGTCAGGACCCACCAGTGGGTCACAAGCAGATTCTGGTTGCTTGCAAAAAGTTTTTAAAACAATAACTTTGCAAGTACTTTTGCCCTGTTTATGAGAGAAAATTATTAGCTGGTCTGTGGTAGTTTTTCTACTCCCAAATTAAAATGTCACATTATCCAATTTTCTCTAGTGATGCGTATATGTGAACCCAGTTTGAATGTTTTTCTTGGCCTGGAAACTGCTACCTGCACGTCTTGCATTCCAGTTCAGCCTCCAGAGACCCCTGGAATGCCTGTAGTGGTTTGGGGTAACAGACCTTGAACTCAATTTATATTTTATTATCATTGTACAAAAATATTGTACAAAAAATTGTAAAAAATATTATCTTGTGCTCTATAAAAGCATAGAAATTATTGTACTTAGGATGCCCACTTTTAACTTCTCAGCCATGAAAGCAACGTACTGGATATATTACAGTACAGTACATATATTACTACAGTACTCTACAACAAGGTCTCTGTTCACCCCCATTTCCTATACTGGACACCCCTTGCCCTGTCAGTGTGTGGCCTGAGGCAACCATTGCTGCCTCAGCTTGGACAGATGATAGAATATCAGGACAGCATCGATTACATAGGATAGACCCACAAGTATTGGGGTGTGGGATATGTTATGGTTTTTAATGTCTGTAATTATGTATATAAATACAAGTACAACCAGCCTCAGTCTTGCAGACTCCCCGCATTTGCCACACAGGTGGGCTATTTAAAATCCCTGATCTGCAGGTATTTCTGCCCCTCTCTAGAGCTCATCTCTTTTCTGACATTTGTTTGTGTGTGTTTTGTCAGTTTCAGCTTTTGTTGTTGCGGAAGCAACTGATGTTACTGAAACATGCGTGGAAGAAATAAGCGCCACTGTGGTAAGGGACTTTGCAACTTTTTTCTATAGAATATTGAGCATGATGTGGTGGTGTTAGTGGCTCCCCTCTGTGAGATGGACTCCCCACATCTGTGGCAAAATGGAGTCCGTATCTGCTGATTCCATGTCTTGGTCGGTTTCAGCTTCTCTCCTAACATCTAGAAAGATGTCGAGTCTGTTGGGACTGTGGGATTTTTTGGTCAGCCATATTGAGGCTGGATATGATTTAAGCTGTGATCATCTACAAGAAGAGTCGCCAAGCATTTTGACCAAAGGGCCACATCAAATATCTGGCACATAGGTCAAGGGCCGAAAAATAATTTTATATTTAATAAAAACATTAGAAATGGGCCTCAGTACACCTTCTGGATGCAATCAGAGCATACAGTTGATCTGGTCTGCTTGCTTATGGGATCATAATCTCAAATGAGTTCCTGGGTTGCCATTGTTTTTTGATTGACCCACAGTATGGTTCTTTACCACAAGTTGTCTTTATTCCAGATGAGCATGGATTGCAGTTTATTCATTTTGGAGCTGCCAGTCAGGCCTGAACCATTGATACCAGAAAACTAGAGTCACAATAATATTGTAACAGGTAAGATCATACGCTTTCTTTCACATGCTCCTAACCCCTGGTTAGGCCAACACAAGTCCAGGCACAATTCATGTGATGGCCTAGGGGTGTTGGCAATAGTGCCAAAAGGCACTTTTGGCGGTATTGCCAACACCCCATGGTCATCACATAAAGGCACTTTTGTGCCCCTTCTTGTGGGGTTTAGGCCAGTGCACCAGACTTGCACCAGTTTCCACTCAACACCGCAGTAATGGAGGGATGCATAGTGCTGGCCTAAATTAATTAGGATTGTGTCCAAGTTGTGTTTACTACAATATAAGTTTCTCCGTGATTATAGAACTTTTCTCTATGAAATTTAGTATAGAATTCCTGGTGTTGCTGAGTCCCACAAAACTTTATGGGACTCTACACGTTCCCGTAAAGATATGACAAATGTCTTTTGCCATTTTCAAAAAACCACAAGAACGCAGGGTATATTCTTGGCAAGGTGTAATGCCATGCCATCTGCCCTAATGTCTGGGAGATTTAAGGGACTACCATACTTTAAAAGGCAATGCCAGTGTGGACAACAATATCAGATATGTTCCTGGACTGTTCAGTCTTTGAGGAGATGTGTATGAAGCTAATAGGCTCAATCTGGGCAAACACTTCTTCTTTCCACATAAGCAGTTCATGTAGTAGAGAGAACAGTTGCCTTTTTGTGGGAGAAGATCAAGAGTTGGGTTATAAGCAACAATGATGCTGTAATTGGGATTCCAGTGGCTTCTATCTAGTACTGTTTAAAGAAAAATAAAACAAATTAACCTGCACTTAGTACACAATCCTAAGCATGTCTACTCAGAAGTAAGCTCCATTGTGTTCAAGGATTCTTACTCCCAGGAAAGTGTCTTTAGGATTGCAACCTAAGTCTCTCAGGTTGCAATCTACCCCTTACACCGAGTACGCCCCACCGATTATGCAAGGCTAGGTCTCTCAGGCTCCTTTCCATTGCCCCTCTTTCATAGGAGTGAGCCCAATTGACTTACTTCAGAATAGACATGCATAGTCAGGTCTCTCAGGAGAACCAAACAGGTGCTGGCATAGTGCCAAAACCGGCTGTATCCCAGCTGGGACCATTTTTGCTTGTTTATCAAGACATTGCTTGTATATCAAATAAAAATGTATTAGAAACATTTACTTGTCTTGCAAAACACTATCAATCCAAGGATTTACTGTGCAGTGATGCCTTGTAAGACAAATGCTGTGTAAGAAGAACGCTTTGTAAGACAAACTAAAATTTCTAAGGAATTCTGCTTTGTAGGACAAGCAGTGCCTTGTAAGACAAACAGTTTTGGCAGAGTTTGGCAAACAGTTTTACAAGGAAAATTTGTTGTAAAACGAACGAATTGATGGATCTTCATCATGAGCAAAAGGAAGAGGGTTTGGAGGAGATCTCATCTGCAGTGGAGGAGGAGAATAAGGAGGGGGAATCCCTCATATAAGATTAAGGACATTTGTAAACATTGGGAAATTGTGCCATGTTTTGTAGAAAAGCGCCACCCAAATAAGGCTGTTGCAGTGCAAGCGATGAATCTGTTTAATGATAATGCAACATCACATTTCAAAAGGAGACAAAGGGTGCAATCCAGAGTAACTACGGGGAGTCCTTGCTCTGGTGTAAGAACAATTTGCTCTGGATTGCAATAGGAATTTCTCATAGGTTTTCACTAGGTGGTGCAGTAACTATGGGTACACGTGATGTATCTTACATGCTCCCGCAGTTACTCTGGATTGTAAGGAAAAGCAAGTTAGAAGGTGAAAGTTGCTCAAAAAACACCAGTGAATCTTTTGGTGAAACCTTGGCCATGTTTTTCCTTTCTGTTTTACTATATAGTTAGTTACAGTGTTTTTATTAATATTACAGTAAAAGTGTTTTGTATTATAGTACAGTGTTCTGAATTCTATTACAGTGTTTTGTCATCATTTTTACATATAGTTAATAATTTATATGAATATTTTTGGGTTGTGGAACCAATCATCTGAGTTTCCATTATTTCCTTTGGGAAAATCTGCTTTGTAAGATGAATGCTTTGTAAGACAAACATGCTTCTGGAACGTATTATGTTCTTCTTACAAGGCATGACTGTATTTGTATTATTATGCCAGTAAATGTTCCTTGTCTGGAACCTTTTGGCCACATTAGACAAAGTGTCCACACAAAATGGACAAAGTTTAGTACACAATCATACACAATGATGACAGAGCTGCAGAAACTAGAAGAGTTTTTCAGCATTTTTCAGCTACTGTGTTTCACCCTCATCATACCTATCCCTACAATCCAGAGTAACTACGGGAAGACGCAAGTGGCACATATTCTGGATTGTATGCATTTCCTATAGGTGGCACCGTAACTACATTGGTGTAAAAGGTCCCATAGTTACTCTGGATTGTAACCGAAGGTTCTTTTACCGAATACCAATATATTTTGGCATGCTAGTTAGAAACTGCTGAATTAAATAATGAATTAAAGTAAATAATGGTGTAATAAAAATAAATAAAGTAAATAATGGTGGAAAAATAAAGATGGTTTTAAACACCCTGGAAGATAGTGGCCACTTTCTCTATTCACATGATAAATATAATGTGGATGCAAAACAGCAGTTTTAATTTGGAGAGAAGAGTGGCCCGATGAGAGCGAGAGAGCAATGGCCTCACCTTCCCACCTAACTATTTATTCTGTAAAATGTTAACAGAAGCATAATATTTTCTTTGCTTTCTTATTAGGTTTCTGACCCTGTTTTTATTTCTTTGCAGGTGTCACTGTTGGGATTATCTGTCTGGAAAGGGAATTATTGGAACACTCATCTTCACTCCTGAGTTGTATATTTTTTTTTTGTTATACTCCTTTAGTAAAGAGCCCACATGAGCAGTCTGCATCCAAGTTCAATTTCCTCTTCAAAAAAAGCAGAAGAGAGATTCGCAGTGCATAATGATACCATGTAGTAGAGAAGTGTGGGACAGGCTGGCCTGGGCTGTCGGATGCCCCACCTTTCCTAGTGATTGCTGCACTCTCCTCCTTCTCCCTGGATTGGAAGAGAAGGCCAGAGAGGATAAAGAGGAGAGTGGATTGGGAGCAGCAGACTCCATAGCCTATCACCCTTTCTCCTCCATGCATCCTTATCTATTTTGTCCCCATCTTCTTGTCTAATCTGGGAGGAACCAGTGGAGGTGAAAGGGCTGATAGAAGTAGGCATCCCCAACACCACTCTGCTGCCTAAGACAACTGGCTCAGCTTGTCTAAGGATGAACCGACCCAAGAATTTTAACCCAGCAATTCTTATTATTAAAAACAGAATTTGAAACTAAAGCTCACTGGAATGAAATTGTGCTGGATGGGATGATCTTGGAGCCATTTCAGACTCTTGGTCTTAACAGCAGTGTGCACCAAGCCTTGGAAGGAAGGAGCACAGATGGAAGAGCCTCAAAGCTTGGTCTTGGACTCCAGGCCATGCTAACACCCTGTTTTTGCCCACCTTGAAATTTTAATGTGATTTGTTTTGATTCCATCCACCCGTTCCTTCCCTGCCCTCCCATTGTCTTCAGTTTGAAAGTCCCCACTTCACATCGTAGCAACATCTTCCATTCCTCATTTTGAAAATTATGCCTTGTAGTGAACATGCTTTGAACCTGTGACACTGCTCTGAATGCTTCGAATTATTTTTGTATATCTGTGAGAGATTATTTTGAGTGGCTGACTTAATAAAGGTATGTTATCTGCATGTGGGCTTGTTTGATGTGTTTCTTCATCAAGGACTGACTCAATACCTCCCACTCCCTGGGGTAGTTTGTGCAGTGTTTGTGCCCCCCCCCTTTCCCCAGCATACACACAAGCAAGCAAGCGTTCCTGATTCACTTTGGGGTGTATTCCCTCCAGGGGAAAAGGGAAAGCACACTTTCAATTCAAATTCAAGATCAGAGAAGTGTACTGGGTGTCATCAGTGTGATGCTGGCACAACTGCCAAGGAAACAATTCATCACATCCAGCCTGATGGCCAACCTCAAGCCTGGCCAACCCTGGTGCTTGCTTCTGGGTAGGAGGTACCATCAGATAGTAATGCTTCAACGTCTAGGGCGCAATCCAGAGTAACTACAGGAAATCCTTGCTCCGACGTAAGAACAATTTACTCTGGATTGCAATATGAATTTCCCATAGGTTTTCACTAGGTAGTGCCATAACTATGTCTACATAAATGTCTCTTACGTGCTCCCGTAGTTACTCTGGATTGTAGGGCTAGTGTTATTTATCACTATCATGGGCTTAGTGCTTTACAAGAAGAGGCCTTGTTATCCTCTGATTTGACTCACCATTGATACCCAGGTCCATCATTGCCAGATTTGTCTTCTTTTTTAGTTTCTTCTCTGGGTATCCTCCAGAAGAGCTTCATTTTGGAGCTTCGCAATGATGTGCAGTACCCCATCAAAGTCATATATCATTGGATTCATATTGAAGAGCAGAATCCAATGCAAAAATCAGTTTTGAAATATCTCATTCCTATCAAAAGTTATGGCCAAAAAACTAAAAATAAAAAATATGCATTGAAAGTGACTTTGGGGGCTTCTTTCAAATATCCATTAGGCTCCTGGTTTATCTTATCGTTCTGGACCCGGGTACAACATATCTCCTCAATTCCATGCTCAAGAGGCGTTGACTCTCAGGCAAAAGCAGTCCCAGTCCCATAGTCTGTCCCATAAGCGTGGAGGGATGAAATACCAGCTTCACTCTCCCATCCCACAGGTACTAACCAGAAGTGCTACCACCACTGCCTTAATACCAGCGTCAGAACTTCTGAGAGTGGGGTGGAATCCATTCCAACATCATAAGGTTCCTAGACTGAATGGAGCACCCACTCCTGTCCACTGCGTTCCCACAGCCAAACCAATAATTATTTGGTGGTCTAATACCAAAGGACTAGATTTAGAGAAAAATATTTTCCACATTCACAGACAGTTTACAAGATTAAATGCAATTTAATTAAAAGGAATAAACTCCTTAGTCTGAAAAATAGAGAGCTCAGGCACAGAGTTCAAAGAACATTTCCAGCACAGTACAGAAAAATGCAAGGGCCGCAATCCTAAACATGCTTTCCTGGGATTAAGTCCCATTGAACACAATGGGGCTGACTTCTGAGTCGACATGGTTAGGATTGTGCTCAACATCTGACAAAACCTGCTCTGTGGGAAAGTAAGGATCCAATTCTCACCTCTGGTATATGGTTTTACCACCGAGCACGGCTATCCCAACTTCACCCCACAGAGTTCTCCGCACCCAATTTAGGTTCTTAGGCAGGCCAAGCATTGAAGTGGTCTGGATTTCGGCTTAGTTGTCAGGCCTGCTGTTTTAAGTGACATTTTGACCAATCTTGGTAATCTCAAGAGGGCACAACAACCTCAAGTAATTTTGATACAACAACAGAATTTAGGATTAGAGGACTGTGAGTTTTTTCCTTCAGAAATGAGAAGACTTCTTCAGAAATTCAAGATAAAAGGCATATAACCAGTGATGGGATTCAAAGAAATTAACAACCGGTTCTATGCCCATCTGGCAGCCACTTTTAAATGGCTATTTTTTAATTTTATATGTCCTATCTCTCATTAACAACCGGTTCTATAGAGTAGGTGCGAACCTGCTGGAGCCCACCACTACATATAACGGGGAGCAATAATTTCTCCCTTTTGCTTTCCACATTTGCAGAGACTCAGCATATATGCCTGAAGTTGTGCACTTGAAAAAGCTTTTTTGCAAGAAAGAAAATATAGACGTATTTGCAGAGTAAATTTTTTTTAGTAATTAAACAAATCATTTGGTTCTCTCCAAAAATTGAATATAGTTAATAAACTTTTTTTTTGCAGAGGAATGGGGAGTCATTTCCTGAAAAAGCAGACCATCTGGCATAGTGGTTAGAGAGTTAGAAGTATACCAGTGAGATGTGGGTTCAAGTCTGTCCCCAGATCACGAGCCAGACCGGTCCCCCTGGTTGAGCAATGTCTGTGCTGACTAGCAGCAACTCTCCAAGATTTCAGACTACAGGACCTCTTTGCCCAGCTAAAAAGCCAAGGTGTCCCCCACATGTTGTACTGCTGGTTATGACCGATTGTGGGGTGCGCTGCTCATCCCCATTTCTAAGCCTTTAGAGCCAGCATTATCCATGGTCAGAGGGCCAGCAAGCCCCACATTCCCACTGAAGTGGTACCTCTTTATCTATTAGCATTTGCATGCTTCTGAACTGCTAGGTTGGCAGGAGCTGGGCTAAGGAAAGGAGCTCACTCCATTGAGTGAGCCCTGGCCTGCTGGTTAACAGGCAGTGTCTTGCGCCACTCCAGCCCTCCAGCTATTGAGGTTGGGGTCTCCTGCCGGCTTCCTTCCCCTTCTGGCTGCATTGGAGGGCTCCATTCTTTTATCTCAGGCTTTGCTCCACAATTCCATGAGGGACAATCACAAGTAGGGCAGCCCTTTCCTGTGGTCTGGATGATTGTTCCTCAATGAAGCATCCATAGCCAGCTGTATACTATCCCTACTATTACCTACTGCCTTCTAAACTCCTTCCCACCATTTATGCCCCCAGACCCAGGATTATGCTTCCCTCAGTGGGAAGGTAACAGCGTTCCATGCACATACGGGCCACACGTTAACAGATGTCTTTGGACAACTGGCTCTATGGCACTAGAAATGGGGACATGCATTGCTCCCTAGAGTCAGTCACAACTAGCAGGGCAACCTGCGGGGGACACCTTTACTTCGGATAATCCTAGTACATACCATCCACTTTGTTTTCTGATGGTTCCACTCTTTCAACACCTTTCAATTATACTCAGGACTCATTCATTCAACACATGCTTCACTCCCTTCAATCACTCTTTTAGTCTAAAGTCTTTTAGTCCCTGATGTTGATTTGCATGTGACATGGTGATCAAACTGTTCTTGGCATTTCCTTAGGACCTTCTTCAGTAAATAACCATCATTCAAATACATATGATAAGGGGGCTGCTGTGGCTCAGTGGTTAGAACGCTGGAGCAGGCCGCTCAGGAGGCTGGCAGTTCCAAACCCGAGTGCTGCCAGATGGGGTGAGCTCCCGTCCTTAGCCCAGCTCCTGCCAACCTAGAAGTTCAAAAGTATGCAAATGAAAGTAGATAAATAGGGACTGCTTCGGTGGGAATGGCAACATCCTGGCAACAGGCCAGCCAGATATCCCCATGTCGCGTCCATCACGGATTGGAGGAAACTCCAATCCACAACAAGTGGACACCATGAACACGTTAAAGAAGTTGCCTTTTGATACATATACGAGATATGTATACGGGATACTTAAGATATTCATGCTTTTGTTCAGTCCATTGAAAGCTGTCAAAGAGGAGAGTGCTGCCTGATTTTTCTTATTTTATTTTATATAGCAGTTTAAAGTTTAAATTAATACAGAACACCATCCTGCCCTCTCAAAATAAAAAATAAACCACCATTAAATAATGATGGTCTTACCAAAAGACCACCACAGAGCATAAACATTTCCAAAACGAAAGCTCTGCCTTGCCTAAACTATTTAGGAAGGGACTGCAGTCTCTTTGGGAAGAGGATAGGAATTTAGGGCCTGATCCTATCCAACTTTGCAGCTTCGGTAGAGCCACAAAGTAGCCCCACGGTAAAGTAACACACAGTGCAATCCTAACATGTTTAGGCTGGCACTAGTCACTTTCTGGCCTAGAGTTAAGCCTGGCAGAGTTAAGCCAGTGCACAGACATGCGCCAGCCTCCCCATATCACATGCCGGAATAGGAAGATGGGCAAGTTGTGCTGGCTTAAATTGGTTGGGATTGCGCCACATTTTCCCATACCTCGAGAAGGCCGCAGTAACTGCTCCTTCACCACAAGTGCACACCCCACTGGCACAACTACACCAGTCCTAGATAACTGGAGCCCTGAGTAAGCTTTTCTGCACCTTGACCATAGCTCCTCCTCCATCTTCTCTCTCTTGAGCAAGCTCACTGCTATCACACGGCCATCAGATGCCATTCCGCTCCCTGATATGCTCTCAAAATAAAACAGCTTTTCTATGCATTTTCCCTGGCATGAATTTTCCAGTGCCTGATAAGATTTGGACTCTGAGTGAAGCTTTTCCCACACTCTGAGCATTTATAGGGTTTTTCCCCAGTGTGGAGTCTCTGGTGCCTGACCAGGTGAGAGCTCTGATTAAAGCTCTTCCCACACTCTGAGCATTTATATGGTTTCTCCCCCGTGTGGATCCTCTGATGCCTGATAAGACTCGACTTATCACAAAAGCTTTCAGGACAATCTAAACATTTAAAGGGTTTCTCCCCTCTGTGGTATCTTTGATGGGTAATGAAGCTCCAGCTACGATTAAAGCTCTTGTCACAAACTGAGCATTTATAAATTTTTTCTTCTGGGTGATTTTCTTCATGCTCTGTAAGGCTTGACCCATCACAGATGTTTGTGTTTGTGTCACTACATGAACTCTCCCCTATGTGAACTCCCTCAGGTGAAATGGGGTTAGCTTGAACTTCTTCATTGCTGCCCTTAGAAAGGGTTCTGAGCCACTGCCTTGCATGAATTCTCTGGTGAGCACTTAAGTTTGAGCTGCGGCTAAAGCCTTTCCCACAGTTCAGGCATTTGTAGGGTTTCTCTCCTGTATGGATTCTCTGATGGCCATTAAGACTTGATTTTGCACAAAAGCTCTTGCTACACTTCAGGCAATGGTACAACTTCTCTGCCGTGTGGAGTCTCTGGTGTGAAATGAGGTGCATTCTCCGGCTGAAGATTTTACCGCACTCATCACATTTGTAAGGTTTCTCTCCTTTGTGAATTCTCAGATGGGTAACAAGGCTTGATTTATGACTGTAGAATTGTCCACATACATTGCGCTCATTCTTTCTTCTTGCTTTATGTTCTTTTTTTAATGCAAGAAGATCCCAAGAAGAAACCGGTTCATTCTTCCACTTCTCAGCTTGCACTTTCAGTTCATCTGGATTCACAAAGGTTTCTTCTTCTTGATGTTTTGTTCTTCCTCCCCAAATCTCACAAGCCTCAGTCTTCCAGTCTGGAATAAAGAAGGAAAACATGATGAACAGGTTCAGTAGTTCGATGCTAGTCAGGCCTTCCAGCCTGGGAGCCCCTTTCAAACTTAAAAAAAAATATATCCGGGACACCCTGTCAAAGAGCTCCTCTACTTGGATATCTACTTAGAAGTAAGTTCCATTGTATTCAATGAAATGTACTCCCAGTAAAGCCAAGTACCAGATTCCAAGATGGCAGATTCCACCCTCTTGTGTGATCCCCCACGGGGGTCACAACCCCCACTTTGAGTACCGCTGCAATAGCAGATCCAGTAGCAGCAAGAGACTCATAAGAAGTGCCTTCACTGGATAAGGCCAAAGGCCCATCTAGTCTCATTAAACACTAAGTAAAAGAACAACATAGTCAGATGTTTTCTATAACTCACTGAATACATAGCTTGGCATATGGCCAAATAAGGCGGTTCCAGAAGGAAGGCTCTACAACTCTGATCTCCTATCAACGTTTTTGATATCAAAAACATTTTGTTATCAATCAACTTACAGGAACAGGTTATGACCATCCCAACAGCTCCCATCCCCCATTTCCCTTCAAGGTGTTACATTCTCCACCCCCAGCAGATCACTCCCTCCTCAACTATTCACATTTAAACACAAACTTTCCTCTAAGTTCTGGGCCTCTCTCTTGAATCGGACAAACACTCTGATTGCAGACAGGTTTAAGAACACACCCCATGTGTCACCTCTGTGCAACTATCCGCCACCTTCTCCAAAAACTTTGGGCTGCCATACACAAAGAGAGCTTTAAAAAAATCCATCCAACATGCAGAGTAATTGAAATGAACTCAAGAAAAGGCAGGATGTAAATACAATAAATAAAATCAGTTCCACCAATTTTGGATTGCCCAAAATTCCCAAGAGCAAGAGGGTTCCACCACTCCATGAACTACCTGTCAATCTCTCCTTGGTGCAACAGTCACTCCACTCTTCCTCTTCCAGCCAGCAGATCAGGTCAGGTTTGGGAACCAGAAGGTTTTCTGGGGGAGAAAAACCCAAAGATACCAACTATTTCTGGCTTTTATGACATTTCTTCAGCCATCTCTCTATGGCAGCAATTTTAAACATTTTTTATCTCACAGAACAAGGCACAAATATTTTCAGGGCACATCAACTGATTTTTGATAACAAAGCACACATAACTGCCAATGAGGGGCTCACATCTCTCCCCCCCCAAATGTGGCCAAATAAGTGTCCCTCTTTCAGACTCTCGTGGTACACCTGCAAACCAGTGTGCCAAAATGGCACCATTTTCAATGGCCTCTGTGGCATCATTGAGACCATCAGCCATGGTTTTGGTTTGCCTGCTCTCAAGTCCCTGTGCATTCCTTCAATACTTAAAGCCTTGCCCTTTGCTCACTGGGGCTCTTTTTCACCACTCCCAGCACCTTCCAGTGAAAGGCAGTCTTACCCAGAGAAGTCACATTCCCATAATTCTCCAGCATGACCTCCTTGTAGAGAACTCTTTGGCCAGGATCCAGCAGGGCCCATTCCTCCTCAGATAAATGCACGGCCACCTCCTCAAAGGTCATCAGGTCCTGAAAGAGGGGATGGAAAAGGATTTTCTCATAAAATATATTCAAGAGGGTGCAAACATTCCCCATCTCCTCTGATAGGAGAGGCAAGGGCAGGAGTAATGGGGTATTTCTCTACAGTTTGCAGCTTCACATGAGTGAAATCAGAAGAATTCACTTCTTTTCCATTATTGTTCAGAGGCAGTGGTTAGATTTTTACAGCTGGTATGATAAGACCTGGGTTCAAATCCTCACTCAGCTACAAAGAACCTACATCTTGACTGTGAGGAGGGTGATCCCACTTATGCTCCTTCTAAAAAACTGACACTCAGTTTAATTTTAAAATTATTTATTTGTAAATAAAACAGGTTACATCTCATCATAACAGAGCTCCATAGAGACTGTAAAAAACCAAGTATAGCTGAGCTAACCCCAAGCCAAACTCATTACTCCTCCCAAGAGACTAGTAAATCTCCCCCCAGATATTACTGGTTCTCATCACTGGTCCAAAATGAACCTCACCAACAGAATCAACTGTCTTGCTAATATAAATAACTGTCAGAGTCACGTGACTAGCCTCCATTACAATCTTACGGGACTTAATTATGCAGCACGTACCTGTATCCCAAATGGTCAAAAAGAAAGAATACACATTTTCTTTGGGAATTTTTTTAAGAGGAGGCAGTTCCCCTCTTGATGTTGCTGCTTACCTGGACTGGCTGTAGACCTGCCATTTCCCCTTGATTGCCACAAGAAGACAATCCAGAATCTACCAATGCTGATTTTCTGTTGCCTGCACAGGAAACAACAAAGGTGGACACATTCAAGCAGGGGTTTTTGTATCACATATCTATTTCTCCCACCTATTTCTGCTACACATGCAGATGAAGCCAGGAGGACTGCAGATAATCCAGTCTCTCCAGTACGAGAAATCCTCACCCACAGAGTAGCTTCTTCTGCCGAATTCCTGCGAGATCCCCTTATTCAGATGACTCTGCCAGGTGCCCAGAGTGGTCTTCTTGGGTGCCTAAAAGGAGATGAGGCAAAAAGGTGAGCAAAGGCGTCAAGCCCTTGGAACCTGCACCCACTGCAATTAACAAAAGAAAGCCTTGAGAAAGAATTTGGGAAAAACCAGTCCATGAACTAGTCTCACCCTTTTTCAAAATGCTACCTGTGTTTAATGGCCCCCACCACATCATATTGCAGTGAATTCCACAAGAATCCCACCCTATCACAGAAAGGGTTATTTGCAACAGTTCGAGGGGGGGGACAATGGGTGGGATTGTGGTCCCAGCCATGAGGAACACCAGTGCATTTGTGCAGCAGCACTTTTAGAAGAGCATTCATGATAGTTGCCCAGCTTGGAAATAGCAGGATGACTTCTACTCACCTGCGCTTCCTGCCCCCTCTTCTTTTGCAGCTTCAATAGAAAACCTTCGGCAAGGGCTACAGCCTGGACACAGGTCTCCGGGCCGCCTTCCCTGACATAGCTCTGCATTTCCTTCGGCAGAACAGCAACAAACTGCTCCAAGATAATCTGCTCCAGGATCTGTTCTTTGGTGCATTTCTCAGGCTTCAACCACCGATGACAAAGTTCACGGAGATGGATGCAGAGCACTCTGGGACCCTCAGCCTGCTGGTAGCAGAACTGCCTGAAGCTCTGGCACTGCACGTCTGAACTGGCTGCGTCCTCATCCAAGATGGGGGGCTTCACTCTTTCCCAGAATTTGCTCCCACTCCCAGCCTCAGAGAGACAAGGGCTTCTTCCCCATTCAAAGCCAGCTGCGTCTTTCTCTGTCATTTCCTGCTTCTCCAAGTGGAGACAGAGGGTTGAAGGGTCCCCTTGCTCTGCTGTCATGGGGAAGGCAGGCCCAAAGAGGGGATTCACAAAGCAGGGAACCACTTGCTCTGAACCAGTCTCCAGATAATATTATGATACTGGAATGGGGTATATCCAAATAACCAGAGGAGTATCTACCTGAAAAAGAGAGAGACAAACATCAGCAATGTTGATGCCACAGAGGAAAACGTGTTGTGCCCCTTTTCACCCCCTTCCAGTTGGAATTTCTGAAAACTGGTTCTTAGTGGAAGGCTCAACCTCCACTGGTTCATCATGGAAGGAGCATCCTCCCCAAATTTCACACTTCTAGGTCCAGTGGTTTGGGGTTGATGCCATGGGGGATGTTGAGCATTCAAGATTGATGTGTATGGGGGTGTTACACAACATTGCGCAATGGGCGGTATTTTACTCCTGCAACGCAGGTAGATTTTGCTAGTATTCATATACAGACCATGTCACACTTATACATAAACACACAACCAGTATACCCACACACACACACACCATACAGAGCACACACTACATTACACAACACTACACTAAGTACATACACAACACACAATATACTGCATACACACATTCCATACACAAATGCAACACATACACGCCACACACTACATATGCACATACATGCTACATATGCACACCACATATGCATACCTTAAATACAATTGTTGCATACACACCACACACTACATACACCTACCCCATTCACTACAGACATAAGACACAGTATTATGTGTGTGTGTCGGGCCACAGCCAGACACAATACACACACATATGCACACCACATACATATAAAGCACACACTACATACACACACCCCATACACACAACACTGTACTTACCCACACCCTTCATACACACTACGCAATACATACACACCATGTGCTACGTACATACCGCAGTATACACTAAGAATACACACACCGTGCACTACATACACACCACAGTACATAGACAGCACACAGTATATAGACACACCACACACTAGATACACACACCCTCCATACACAGTATATGAAGCAATACACACATACAGAACACAACCACCACTCACACTGCCTGTATCTCTGATCTCCCCAAGCAGTCCAGCCAGGCCCAGCAGAGGCTGGGCCAGAAGCTCAGCCCAGCCAGCCCAGCCCAACCTGCCTGTCTTTAGCCCAGCTGAGCCACAGCCACTCTCCAGTCTCAGCAGCAGAGAATGCCTGGCCTCTCCTCTTCCTGTGGGAGGAGGCAAAGCTTGCAGCCCTTCTAGGAAGGCAGTCTGGCTCTCCCAATGGCTGAGCAACCCCCCCCCCCAAGAGTGCTGATGGGCTGGGAGAGGGGTAGAGGAGTGCTCTGTCCCCCTCCTGTGGCAGGGAGTTCCACTGACACTCAATGTGCATGGTGGGTCCCCTGGTGCTGGGAGGAGTGGAGGGAGAAGGGCAGCCTCTGTCCTCCTCTTGTGGCAGGGAGTTCCATTGACAATCAGTGTGATTGGGGGTCCCCTGGTACTGGGAGGAATGGAGGGAGAAGGGCAGCCTCTGTCCTCCTCCTGTGGCAGGAAGTTCCACAGACACTCAGTGTGAATGGGGGTCCCCTGGTGCAGGGAGGAATGGAGGGAGAAGGGCAGCCTCTGTCCTCCTCCTGTGGCAGGGAGTTCCACAGACACTCAGTGTGAATGGGAGTCCCCTGGTGCAGGGAGGAATGGAGGGAGAAGGGCAGCCTCTGTCCTCCTCTTGTGGCAGGGAGTTCCATTGACAATCAGTGTGATTGGGGGTCCCCTGGTACTGGGAGGAATGGAGGGAGAAGGGCAGCCTCTGTCCTCCTCCTGTGGCAGGAAGTTCCACAGACACTCAGTGTGAATGGGGGTCCCCTGGTGCTGGGAGGAGTGGAGGGAGAAGGGCAGCCTCTGTCCTCCTCCTGTGGCAGGGAGTTCCACAGATACTCAGTGTGAATGGGAGTCCCCTGGTGCAGGGAGGAATGGAGGGAGAAGGGCAGCCTCTGTCCTCCTCCTGTGGCAGGGAGTTCCACAGACACTCAGTGTGAATGGGAGTCCCCTGGTGCAGGGAGGAATGGAGGGAGAAGGGCAGCCTCTGTCCTCCTCCTGTAGCAGGGAGTTCCCCAGGCCTCCCACTCCACCCTCTTCTCCCTCCTGGCTGGTTCAGGAGCATGGGAGGGAGCAGGCCTTCCTAAAGAGGAAGAGGCTGGATTGTGGAAGGGGCTGGAGTGTGGGAGGACTGGAGGCACTTCCGCCCGGCCCCTGCCCTGCTGGAGTGTGGTTCAGCTGGGCTGGAGGGGACAGAGAAGGCAGTGCGAGGGCTGTCCGCCCAAACACTCTCTGGCCTGCAAGGAAGGCAAGAGGAGGGGCTGACTGGGGAACTCCCAGGTACAGGCACCACTCAGTGGGGGGTGTGTGTGTGTGTTGCCTTTATGTGTGTCATGGGTATGTAGGGGCTGTGTGTGGTGTATGGCTTGTGCATATGTAGTGTGTGCTGTGTATGTGCTGCTGCACTGCTGTGTATGTAGGGTCTCTGTGTGGTATATGAGTTGTGTGTATCTGTGTGGTGGGTGTGTGTAGTGTGTGCTGTGCATGTCATGTGAACATAAGCAGAGCCTCCACTGGATCAGGCCACAGGCCCTTCCAGTCCAGCTACCTCCATGTGTGTGTTGTGTTGTGTTTCTGTCAGGGCCGTAACTGCTGCACAAGTACATGCTGGTGCACACAGAACACTTTCTAGTGGAAGCCTCAGTGTGATGATCTCAATTTCTGCAATGATTATGTGTATTGAAAAAGTTTTTGAGACACACACACACACACACACACACACACACACACACACAAACACACACACAAGCAGCTCACTGGGTTCAGGTGCCAACCTGTTGTGTTGAGAGGACTTAGCCAGGACTGTAGAAGTAGGAGGCAGCAGCATGAAACTTTCTTGTAATACAAAAATATGCAAAAATATAAATCCTATTTAATTTTAAATTTAAGAATAGGCAATAGAGTGTTTAAATTAACTACATGAAAATAATATATATGTGTGTTTTATGTCCTACATTTTTCTTAGGTGTATACATTTTGAGGAGGCTCTTATGGTTACCCTGTCCAAGGGAAAAGTACAATTCATCATAGAAGGGGAGAGAGGCACACATATGCGTGCCTACATGCAGGGTGACCATATCTCATAACTTCAAAAGAGGACAGGACAAGCCCCCCCCAAAATGTAGGACACTCCAGGAAAAGGTAGGACACAACAAAAAAGCTAAAAACACTTATGTATATTGCTCTTGTGTTGTTTATTTAAAAACTATGAGCACAATCCTAACCATGTCTACTCAAAAGTAAGTCCCATTGTGTTCAATGGGTCTTCCTCCCTGGAAAGAGCCATTAGGATTGTAGCTTATATTACTTACTAGCGAAAGGCGTACCCGCATTGTGGGAGTAAAATTCCACTGTATGCCATCCCCCCATATGCATCAACCCCCCATGCGCAACTTTTCCCATGCGCAACTTTTCCCATGCGCAACTTTCCCCATGCTCATCATCCCCCATGTGCCTCAACCCCCATGCACAATTTCCCCCATGTGCATCAACCCCCATGTGCATCAACCCCCATCCGCAACTTCCCCCATCCGCAACTTCCCCCATGCGCATCAACCCCATGTGCAACTTCCCCACATTCGCATCATCCCCCATGAGCATCAATCCCCCATGAGCATCAATCCCCCATGCGCATCAACCCCCCATGGGCAACTTTCCCGCATGGGCAATTTCCCCACATGTGCAACTTCCCCCCACGCGCAACTTCCCCCCACGCGCAACTTCCCCCCATGCACAGCATCCTCGCCAGTGCAACCTCTTCCTCCGAACACCATCCCCCAGTGCACCAGGGTCTGAGCACCAAACTGGCTGGATGTTGTTCAGTCTCCCATGTTAAGTATAGGACAAAAACACGTTGCCCCCTTTTCAGCCCCTGAAGGGTTAAATTTCTCCAGATGGTTCTTGGTGGGAGTTCAGGTGACAGAAGGAACTCCCAGAATTCCATGCTTCAGGCCCACCAGTTGGGGCAGAATGTTGATGAGTCATCAATTCTCCAATGCAAAGTATAGGGAGGAAAACGCGTTGCGCCCCTTTTCACCCCCTTCCCGTTGGAATTTCCGAAAACCGGTTCTTAGTGCACCCCTCAGTCACGGAAGGAACACCCACCCCAAATTTCACGCTTCTAGGCCCACCGGTTTTGGCAGGGCGATGATGAGTCAGTGAGTCAGTCAGTGAGTGACTTTTCTCTTTTATATAGATTTAATTCGTTCCAGAAGCATGTTTGTTATACAAAGCGTTCTTTATACAAAGTGGATTTTCCCATCGGAAACAATGGAAACTCAGACGATTGGTTCCACAACCCCAAAAATATTCATATAAAAATATTAACTGTATGTAAAAATGATGACATAGCACAGGAATTGAATTCAAAACACTGTAATACAGACAACAATTACTGTAATAAAACACTGTAAAATTCTGTCCTGTAAAACAGAAAAGAAAAACCTTTATGGCCAAGGATGCTAACTAGATAGGCAGTTTGCAAAAGGAGGGGGGCCAGATCCTAGGATGTCTCTTCAGAATCAAGCCCCACTGAATCCACTGGGGCTTACTCACAGGAAAGTGTATAGGATGCAGCCCAACTCTTTCTAAGTTTGCATGAAGAGCAACAACAGAGGGGCAAGATCCTATGCTGTCTACTCAGAATCAAGCCTCACTGAATCCACTGGGGCTTAGTCACAAGAAAGTGTGGATGCAAAAGTGGGACTAAGGCTGCAATCCTAAAGACGCTTTCCTGGGAGTAAGACCCATTGAACACAATGGGGCTTACTTTTGAGTAGTCATGGTTAGGATTGCACCCTAAGGCTGCAATCCTAAAGACACTTTCCTGGGAATAAGACCCATTAGTAGTAATGCTTACTTACTACAATGGGGCTGACTTCCAAGTAGACATGGTTAGGATTGTGCTCTTACTCACAGGAAAGTGGGGTGGAGTGGGGTCCAGACAGTGAGGGGGTTTCCTTGAGGGGAAGGGGTTTCTTTTGAGGGGGGATCCAGGAGGGGGGCTCCCTCCTACCTGATGGTGGCTGCTGCAGGGGCTTGGCTGGCTGGCTTGAGGAAGCACTTGCTGGGGAAGCTCAGAAATCCAGGCTCAGGCTCAGAGGGAGCTCCAAGCATTCTCTAGGCCTTGTTGGGGAGATGCTGTGCCTGTGCTCCCTCTGCTGGCCTGTTCACTGGTACTGCAGGCAGGAGAAGTCCTTCCTCAGCCACCCAGCCCAGCCAATGGAGGCAGGAGGAGAGGGAGTTTGTTATTCAAAGCACGTTCATTCAGCAAAGCAGAATCCCAGGGGAATTTCAATTCGTTCATTATTCAGAGCATTTGTTATGCAAGGGACCACTGCAGATAAATAGGGACTACTTTGGTGGGAAAGGGAATGTCCTAGCGACAGGCTGGCCAGGTATCCCCATGTTGTGTCCATCATGGAGTTTCCATCATTGGAGTTTCCTCCAATCCACAACAAGGTATCACAACAAGGCACACAACAAGGTCTACACGGTACAAACGCTGAAGAAGTTGCCTTTGATTCAAATTCATGAGATATTCACACCTTTGTTCAGTCCGTTGAGAGCTGTCAAAGAGGAGAATATGGCCTTGTTTTCGTTTTTTATTTTATATAGCAGTTTAAAGTTTAAATTAATACTCTTCCTCCCCTCTATAAAATAAAAATAAACAACCATTCAATAATGATGGTCTTACAAAAAGACCACCACAGAACATAAACATTTCCAACACAAAAGCTCTGCCTTGCCTATTTAGGAAGGGAATGGAGTCTCTTTGAGAAGAGGATAGGGATTGAGGGCCTGATCCTATCCAACTTTGCAGCTTCAGTAGAGCCACAAAGCAGCCTCACACAAACCACAATCCTAACCTGTTTAGGCTGGCACAAGTCCCTTGCTGGTCTGGACGGAGTGCCATAAGACATTTCTGCCTGGTGGAGCGAAGCCGGTGCACAGACATGTGCCAGCCTCCCCATACCACTGCGGGAATGGGAAGATGGGTGAGTTGCGCTGGTCTAAATTGGTTAGGATTGCACCACATTTTCCCATCCCTTGAGAAGGCACCAGTAACTGCCCCTTCACCACAAGTGCACACCCCACTGGCACTACTACACCAACCGTAGATAATTGGGGCCCTGAGTAAGCTTTTCTGCACTGTGACCATAACTCCTCTTCCATCTTCCCTCTCTTGTGCAAGCTCACTGGTATCATATGGCCATCAGATGCCATTCCTCTCCCTGATATGGAATTTCCGAAAACCAGTTCTTAGTGCACCCCTCCCTCACAGAAGGAACACCCGCCCCAAATTTCACACTTCTAGACCCAGCGGTTTTGGCAGGGCGGTGATGAGTCAGTCAGTGAGTCAGTGAGTGACTTTTCTCTTTTTTATATATATAGATTAAATTTAAAATTGCTACATATAATTTATTACATGCAATTTATCTATTTCAACAAGAACACTCACAAATAATAAGATCTCCCCCCAAAAAATCTAGGACATCCCAGGAAAATGTAGGACATGACAAAGAAAAAGTTTTTAAAATTTCATATATACTGGTGCCTTGTGAGAAGAACATAATTTGTTCTGGAAGCATATTTATCTTACAAAGCGCTCTTCATACAAAGCAGATTTTCTCATAGGAAATAATGGAAACTCAGGCAATTGGTTCCACAACCGAAAAATATTCATATAAAAATATTAACTGTATGTAAAAATGATGACAAAACACTGTAATCAAATTCAAAATGCTATAATCGAATACAGAACACAATTACTGTGATATTAATAAAAAAAAACACTGTAATATACTGTCCAGTAGAACAGAAAAGAAAAATCTTTATGGCCTAGGATGACTAATTTTCACTACTATCCATACTTACCTGGATAAGGTTGTAATGGGACTTCTGAGTAGATATGCTTTGGTGCGCTCTTTCTCCCTCTCTCAAATTCTGTATCTAAAAATACAGGAATTTTTTTGTATGTAGTGTGCGGTGTGTATGTACTGGAAGGTCCCGATTCTGTTCCAGGAACTCATAAGTTGTTTTGTTCCTAAGTCTAACAAATGTGTGTTGGACTTACCAATAAAATGGAAATCCCCTGCACATGGGTGCCAGCATCTGAGTGGGGGGATCCTCCCGCCCCCCCAATTCAGGCATTGGGAAACTCCTGCATACACAGGTGTCTCAGCGCCTGGGTTAGGGGGATCATCCCTCTACCGAAAATCTCTCACTCCCCCCAACCCAGGTGCTGGGATTCCCTTGCATGTACAGGGGAATAACAGTCTGTGGGGATGGCAGTGCAACTCTTCTTGGAGAGTGCTGTGCCACCTTCAGAGACTTTTCACAGACAAAAACTCTGGGACCCACATCTGTGAAGATTTGCATCTTGAAATGTCGCAAGTCAAGGACTTATTGTGTAGTGTGTGTATGTACTGTGTAGTGTCTTGTGTAAGGAGTATGTATATTTAGTGCATGGTGTATATGGAGTGTGTATTATGTGTGACATGTGCCTATATAGTGTGTGGTGTATATGTACTGTGTGTGCATGTAGTGTGTTGTATATAGGGTGTGTGTGTATGTGTTGTGTTTGTGTATATAGGATGTGTGTATATGGTGTGCTTATGTAGTGTATGTTGTTTATGTACTGTGAATATGTACTATGTGGTGTGTACCTTGGGGTGTACTTGAGTGCAGCAGAGGACAGCTCTGGGCTGGAAGTGGCAAGGCAGCTGGGCACACTGAGTCTTTTGTGGCAATGGCAGTAGTCTTGCAGTTTCTCCATCTTTGCATTGATAGTATCATTATTGATTGAACTGCCTACATTGTGCACTTCTCCCTTTCTATCTGCTTATCTTTATTCGCACTTGCTGTTATTTGCTGTTTCACTATTTCCTGTAATTTGTTTACAAGCATTATTTGTTCTGGAAGCATCCCTGTAACCCAAAATGTTTGTATACCAATTTTCCCATAATAAATAATGGAAACTCAAGACGATTCATTCCACAGCCCAAAAATATTCATATGAAAATGAATATATAAAACTGAAAAGTCACTGACTGACTCACTGACTCATCAATGCCCAGCCAAAACCGCTGGGCCTAGAAGCGTGAAATTTGGGGAGGGTATCCCTTCAGTGGTGGAGACACCCACTAAGCACCGGTTTTGGGAAATTCCAACCAAAAGGGGGCACAACTCATTTTCCACCCTATACCGTACTTTCCATTGAAGAATCCCTGACCGAGGGACTCTGCCCCAACCCCCAGACCTAGAAGCATGAAATTTGGGGATACACTTCCTTCTGTGATGGGAACACCCACCATGAACTGATTTCTCGAAATTTAACTCCTAAGGGTCTGAAAAGGGATACAACACATTTTCGGCCTACACTTACTGACTGATCAACATCCAGCTGATGCACTGGGAGGGAAGGTACACAGAGAATGATGGTATACAGTGTGGGGTTGGTGTGCATAGGAGCATGATGCGCATGGGGGTGTGTGCATAGGAGGGTATTGTGTATGAGGGGTTTATGTGCAGTGGGGGATGGTGTATGGGAGGAATGCCGCAAAGTACATACATTTTCGTTAGTACTGTTAATACAAAATAATAAAGAAAATATAAAATATAAAGAAAAAAAACAAATCAGCTTGCACTTAGTCTCTCATGTCTCTTAGGATACAATCTGCCCCCATACACAGGAGTAAGCCCCACTGATAGTAGGACTTTCTTTAGTGTAGACATGCATAGGCTAGTTTGTAGGAGAGGCTGAGCACGGGCTGGCGGAGTGCTGAAACTGGCCATATCCCAGCCGGGACTATTTTTTGATTGTTTTTCAAGACAGTGCTTGTATATCAAGTTAAAATTTATTTGAAATGTTTGCTTGTCTTGCAAAAAAACTCTTAATCCAAGGTTTTACTGTACTTCTGAAATTCTTGATTCTAGATGGTGTTTTTTGATATGATAATTTGGTATTTTTCTTCAACTTTCTGTCTTTTACATCTTTCAACTAGTGGAATATACCCATTGTTTTAAGAGTAAAATTTCAAAAATATTTGTGGGCCTCACCACTGGTGGTCACTGCTGGGAACCAGCACTGACACTAGATGGCAGGCACTGGTAACAAGAGGGTACCAGGGGGCAGTGATGGACACAAGTGGGCACTGGGATTCTCTAGTGGGCATCAGTGCGTAGCGGAAATCAGCAGGCATCCCCACCAGGTACTTGGCATTTCTAACTGGGGGGCAGTAAACACTACCAGGCATCTGTACTGGGGGGGGAGGAATGTGTTGTGGTGCTTTTCACTCCCTTCTGGTTTTAATTTGAAAAAAATTGGTTTTTAGCGGGTGCTTACATCACTGAAGGAAGATCCTCCCCAAATTAAACACTTCTAGGTCCAGTGGATTTGGGTCTTGAAACCTTGAGGGAGCTGCTGCAGCCTTAAGCACCATTCCAGGCAGTCCCAAAGCCCACCCCCCTTCCTGCAGGAGCACTGGGGAACGCACTTCTATGGTGGGTGTGGGAGAGATCCTGGGGTGTGGGAGAGACCATAAGCACTGTTTTTCCAGGACATGTCATCTTTTGTAACATTGTGGATTGGGGGTAGCAAGTTTGACAGGGGGTTCCTGACAGACTCCAAAGGTTGAAAGGGTGTTGTTACCAAGAGAGCAGTAAAAATGGGGAAATTAGCTTGTGCTTCTCTTTGGTTACTATACAGGATCTAGGCAGGACTTAAAAACAGCGTCATGCAAAGAATACCCTTATTTAGAAAGGGAACCACTAAGGAAAACTTATCACAAAGATGCAGATTTTATTGTCATAAAGCATACATACATTCAGTAGCATGAGAGTGAAGTGTACCTGTTTCTTACATAGTGTGTACCAAGGAGAAGGGGAAGACAAGGGAAGGGGAAGAGAGGGAGGTAGGAAAGAAAATGAAGGGAGCAATATCTACCTTCTTCAGTCCATGCTAGGATCCAGGAGGAAGAGGGTCCAAGCGAAAAGAGAGTCCAAACAGAAAAAGAGAGGGAACAATAGGGTGCATGGCTTTTTATAACCTAGGTCCAGGAAGGCTGTTTACCTTACAGGAAGGGGAAGGCTGGCAGACGCTATCACCCAATCAGAAAATAAAGAAGAACCCATCCAGCTAAGTGTGGTCAAAATTTGAAAAGAGAAAGAATGGGGAAGTGACCATGTGGCTGGCAAGGAGAACAATAGAAGACCATGCTTCACATTAGCATATAAATGATGTGGCAGAGTAGTTAAAGAATTACTTGCTTGTAAGCTCCAAAGGTGTGTTTAGGAGTGAAAGAGGGGGAAGGGAAGTGGGACTTTGAGCCAACACATTTATTAATAAAATGTATAATATAATAAGGGAGCAATTCTTGTAACAGTGTCTCCGGCCAAAATGGCCAATGACCAGTGCTCTCTTGGACAGGTCAGCATTCCTTGAACTCTCCCAATGTGTGAGAAGGGCAATATGTCTTTGCAGGGGAGGAATGGAAAGCTGTGAACCCATCTCCAGAACTGTGATGATGCAGGTTACACAGGGCTTTTCAAACCTATCTCGGCTCCCTGTGCGTCCCTCCCCACCTGATGCCAGCAGGAACTGAGATAGGTTTTTAAAAATCCTCTTATGTCTCCTGCAGCAATATAGTCCTGGGAACTATGTTGCTGCCTTAATGCTTCCACAAGTCCTTAAAGGGCCAATGCAGAGGTTCTTAGGCTGGCGTTTTACAACCCAATTAGTGAACAACCTGAATAAATAATCAAGATACTCTCTCTGTTCCAGGAAGCAACAACAAGGATCAGATGGAGCCACAAAAGGTGTCTCTGGAAACCACAACGCATGATGTTCAGCATGTGACCTCTGGAGAACAAGACACATTGGGAATGCAGAAGCAAAACCCAGAACACGTTAGGAGAACTAAACCTGCTGCTAGTCATAACTTCCACAAAATCCCAGTCCAAACAGCAGATCAAGAAGGGAACATAAGGAATAAGCACTCTGAGAACAAAGACTCCAGTAAATCTGATATTAAAAGCGACGTGGTGAAGGAAGAGACACCTTGTTTAGCTAAGAGAGATCTTGCTTTCTCTGAAATGATACAAACCAGGGAAAAAGCAGCAACTCCTGAAAGACCAAAGGAGGAGGAAACAAACCTGACAGAAACATTGGAAAAGAAATGTGATGCTCGTCTGGGTGGGAATACGTGCGTCATCCCAATAAATCCAGAAAAAGAAAATGGTAAGAGGGATCAACAATGTCCTCAATCTGCAAAAACTCTCAACTGTGAAGCAAACCTTAGAAGACATCAGAGAACGCACACAGGGGAGAAACCATTTCGATGCTTGGAGTGTGGAAAGAGCTTCAGTGGCAGGAACAGCCTGACTGTGCATCGAAGAACCCACACAGGAGAGAAACCATATAAATGTTTGGAGTGTGGAAAAAAATTCACTCAAAGCTCAAGCCTGGCAGTGCATCGAAGAACCCATACAGGTGAGAAGCCATATAAATGCTTGGAGTGTGAAAAAAGCTTCAGTGACAATGGTAGCCTGTATAAGCATCAAAGATCCCATAGAGGGGAAAGACCATATAAATGCTTCGAGTGTGGGAAAAGCTTCACTCTGAGCTCTAACCTGACGAAGCATCAACGATCCCATACAGGGGAGAAACTATATAATTGCCAGAAGTGTGAAAAGAGCTTCAGTCAGCGACTAAATCTGACTGTGCATCAAAGATCCCATAGAGGAGAGAAACCATATAAATGCTTGAAGTGTGGAAAGAGCTTCAGTGGCAGGAACAGCCTGACTCTACATCGAAGAATCCACACGGGAGAGAAACCATATAAATGCTTAGAGTGTGGGAAAAACTTCAGTCAGCCCTCTGATCTGACAATACATCAAAGAACGCACACAGGGGAGAAACCATATAAATGCTTCGAGTGTGGAAAAAGCTTCACTCAGAGCTATTGCCTGACTGTGCATCAAAGATCCCATACGGGGGAGAAACCATATGATTGCCTGAAGTGTGGAAAGAGCTTCAGTTACAGCTCAAATCTGTCTCTGCATCATAGGATGCACACAGGGGAGAAACCATATAAATGCTTGGAATGTGGAAAGAGTTTTAGTAGACGTGACTTTTTGATTGTGCATCGAAGAATCCACACAGGGGAGAAACCATATAGTTGCCTGAAGTGTGGAAAGAGTTTCAGTCAGAAATCTAATTTGAGAGTCCATCAAAAAATCCACAATGGAGAGAAGCCACATACATGCTTGGAGTGTGGAAAGAGCTTCAGTACGAGCAGTGGACTGAGTGTGCATCAAAAAATCCACACTGGAGAGAAGCCACATACATGCTTGGAGTGTGGAAAGAGCTTCAGTTTCAGCTCAACCCTAACTGTGCATCAAAGAATACACACTGGAGAGAAACCATATAAGTGTCTGGAGTGTGGAAAGTGCTTCAATCATACGTCAAGCCTTGCTCTGCATCAAAGAACCCACACAGGAGAGAAACCTTTTAAGTGCTTTGAGTGTGGAAAGAGTTTCATTAATTGCTCAAATCTGTCTGTGCATCAGAGATCCCACACAGGGGAGATGCCCTATAAATGCTTGGAGTGTGGAAAAAGTTTCCAGTCTAACGGAAGCTTGGCTTGGCATCAAAGAACACACATGAGGGAGAACCCATATAAATGCTTGGAGTGTGGAAAAAGCTTCCGCTTGTATTCAAAACTGACTGTGCATCAAAGAACCCACACAGGGGAAAAACGATATAAGTGCCTGGCTTGTGGAAAGAGCTTCGATAGCAACACAAAATTCTCTGCACATCAAAGGACCCACACAGGAGAGAAACCGTATAAATGTGTGGAGTGTGGAAAGAGCTTCAGACAGAACGCACACCTGACTAAGCATCAAATAACCCACACAGGGGAGAAACCATATAAATGCGTGGAGTGTGGAAAGAGCTTCAGAAGTTCTGAAAAGTTTCGTTACCACCAAAGGACTCACACAGGGGAGAAACCATATAAATGCCTGGAGTGCGGGAAAACCTTCAATAGGGGTGACAGCCTGACTGTGCATCGAAGAACCCACACAGGGGAGAAACCACATAAATGCTTGGAGTGTGGGAAGAGCTTCAGTCAGAGCTCAAGCCTGACTTCGCATCGAAGAACCCACACGGGAAAAACCACATAAATTCTTGGATTGTGGGAAGAGCTTCATTAAAATATCAAACCTGCGTTCTCGTCATAGAACCCATACAGGGGAGAAATCTTATTAATGCATGTTGTGTGGAAAAAGCTCCAGGGACAGTTCATACTTGGCTGAGCATCAAAGAACTTACATGTTCCGTTACCACCAAAGAACTCACACAGGGGAGAAACCATATAAATGCCTGGAGTGCGGGAAAACCTTCAGTAGGGGTGATAGCCTGACTTCGCATCGAAGAACCCACACAGGGGAAAAACCACATAAATGCTTGGAGTGTGGAAAAAGCTTCAGTGGCAGGAACAGCCTGACTCTACATCGAAGAACCCACACGGGAAAAACCACATAAATGCTTGGATTGTGGGAAGAGCTTCGGTCAGAGCTCAAGCCTGACTTCACATCGAAGGACCCACATGTGAAAAATCACATAAATGCTTGGAGTGTGGGAAGAGCTTCGGTCAGAGCTCAAGCCTGACTTCACATCGAAGGACCCACATGGGATAAACCACATAAATGCTTGGAGTGCGTAAAAACCTTCAATAGGGGTGACAGCCTGACTTTGCATCGAAGAACCCACACGGGAAAAACCACGTAAATGCTTGGAGTGTGGGAAGAGCTTCAGTCAAATATCAAACCTGGTTTCTCATCATAGAACCCATACAGGGGAGAAGTCTTATTAATGCTTGGTGTGTGGAAAGAGCTCCAGGGACAGCTCATACTTGGCTAAGCATCAAAGAAACTACATGAGAAAAACCGTATAAATACTTAGCTTCAACCTGAGTGCACCCCTGACTGTTGATCAATGAATTCACACCAGATAGAGAACATCTCTGAAGGCATATCAAGCATAACAACCACATAGAATCATAGAATCATAGAGTTGGAAAGGACCTAGTAGGTCATCTAGTCCAACACCCTACCTGTAGCAGGAAATCCCCCTAGAGTATCCCCGACAGGTGCTTGTCGAGCCTCTGCTTGAAGATCCCCAGTGAGGGAGAGTCCACCACCTCCCTTGGCAATCTGTTCCACTGCCGAACCGCCCTCACCGTCAGGAATTTTTTCCGGATATCCAACCGGAATCTCCTCTCTTGCAGTTTGTCCCCATTGGTTCTAGTTCTGCTTTCAGAAGCAGCTATGAACAAATGAGCCCCTTCCTCCCTATGACAGCCCTTCAGGTTTCTGAAGAGGGCAATCATGTCTCCTCTCAGCCTCCTCTTCTCCAGGCTTAACATCCCAAGTTCCCCCAACCTTTCCTCGTAGGGTTTCCCTTCCATCCCACTGATCATTCTTGTCGCTCTCCTCTGGACTTGCTCCAGCTTGGCTGCATCTTTTTTAAAGTGAGGTGCCCAGAACTGAACACAGGACTCAAGGTGAGGTCTGACCAATGCAGAATAAAGAGGAACTAGAACTTCTCGTGACTTGGAAGCTACAGACCTCTTAATGCAACCTAAAATGGCATTTGCCTTCTTTGCAGACACATCACACTGGTGACTCATGTTCAGCTTGTGATCCACGGTGACTCCTAGATCCCGCTCACATGTTGTGCTGCCAAGCCAAGTATCCCCCATTTTTTACCTGTATTTTTGGTTTTTATTGCCCAAGTGCAGAACTTTGCACTTCTCCCTGTTGAAATTCATTCTATTTGTTACAGCCCAGGATTCTAGTTTATCCACATCATGCTTTAAGAGTCAAAAGACAGTCAAAAGAGCATCACTGGGCATCACTGTGCATCACTGGGCATTGGGCACAACTGCACAGTGGGCTTCACCTGGCATTAGGCATCCATACCTTGCAGCAGACACCACTGGACACCGGGCACCCCTGCCGGGCATCAGGCATCAGCGCCACTGAGCATCAGTGGGCAATACCGAGAAACAAGCACCACGGGGCATGATCAGAAACAAATAAGTTCTTCGTGGATCATTACATCACAGAACGAACATGATCCCCAAATTTCATGCTTCTGTCTTAAGGGGTTGGGGCTGGGTGTTGATCAGTCAATATTAAGTACAGGAAAACCTTGGATTGAGAGTGTTCCGCAAGACGAGTCAACATTTCTAATCCATTTTAAGTTGATAAATGAGTGATTCCTTGCAATACAAATAGAATGTGACAGCAAATGTCATATGATCAAAACTGAGCCAGTAGTTCTTTCTCTCTCTCCTGCTGTGGGATTGAGAGAAAACCTTCAATAGGGATGACAGCCTGACTTCTCATCGAAGAACCCACACAGGTGAAAAATCACATAAATGTTTGGAGTGTGGAGAAAGTTTCCTTGTGAGATCCAGCCTTGTCAAGCATTGAAGAAAGCACAAGGATTAGAAATTTATGTTCACAAGTCAAGGTTTTACTGAAACCCCTCCATGTTTTCCCCATGGGGAGGGCCCATGGATACATTCTTGGGGCCCCAACCCCCTCTTCAGTGGAGAGGGCCGGCCATAAGCCCTAGGCTGCCCCAATCTCAGGGAAGGAGAGAGAGAGAGAGGAGGGGCATTTGGAGGGAATGGGGGGGGGGAGAAAGAGCTAGAGGAGGAGACCTAGAGGGAGGAAGAGCTGGAGGCTTTCTTAAAGGTTCTGGCCTTGATTTTGGGACAAGCTGTGGACTTGTGAAGGGAAGTTCTTGGTGTACATATGTTACTTACCTGCCTGTAACATTTTGGGAAAGGGATGTTGATACTCACCTATTATAGACTTGTCCAGTCCAGTTGTAATACTTATTTCTTACCTGGTAACCGTTAAAGCCTTTAAGGAACCTTATGGTAACCGCTATGCTTGTGCCTCCATTCATGATGGAAGAAAGTAAACGTGTTGCTACTAACCTTCCCACTTCTGAGTCTGATTTATTCACACAAGTTGACCACACAACCTGGACCAAATAAGGGTACCCCAAGTGTCCACCCGCGGTAATCCTGAAGGGGAGCAGGCAGAGCATCACAGTCCCTTCCCCTCAATAACCTATTAAACATATTTCATATCCTATTTCTCCCTCCCCTCAATATCCTATTAAACATACTCTGCATTTCTGGAACTATTAAAGTCCCCACCATTTTACTGAATCCTGCAGTGAGTCTGTCTAAGCCTGGTGACTTCCCATTTTAAAATTTTTTTTATAACACTCAAAATCTCATGTTGCATATCTTCATTTAAAATGGTCAAATCCTATTTCTTAGTTTTGTTAACTATAGCTTCTTCAAATTGTTTTCCTTCCTCAGCTTTAAATCGCTTTAAAAAATTTTCAAAAATCTCTCTTATTTGTTTATCCTTAAACACCTTGGTTCCCATTTCATTTTTCATGCACACTACCTTTTGTCTTTCCCTTCTTCAAATAATTTGCCAGTCTCGTCACTGAATTTATATTCTCTGATATTCATCCTTTACTAATATATCTTTTTTCCACAGAGAAAGATTATCTAATTCTTGCAGTTCATCTTTCAGCCTATTCAGCTGTTCCTGAGTTTGTCTTACAAACTTCCCTTGTAATCTTCTCTGTAGTTCTGCTATCTCCTCTAAGTTTTGTTCTCTTTTCATACTCATTTTCCTCCTAAAATAAATTTCTTCTAATAACTGCCTCTGCTGCATCCCAAATTCTATCTTTCTCTGCAGGCCCTTTATTTTCCTTAAAATACTGTTGGATCTCTCTTATTAAATCTTCCCTATCCTTTTGTTGCAAAAACGTTTTAGGGTTAACTTTAGGGTTAACACCTAACTTTTTGCTTTTCCTTCAAACCAATCTCAATAATAAGTGGTGCATGATACCAAATCCATATTGCCCATTTCCTCTCTGTTGACTTCCATATTATTAGTTTCTTTCACTAAAATATGATTGATATAAGAGAATTTTTTATGCCTGTTTGAGAAAAAGTTGGGATATTTTTTCTTCCTGCAAGAGACTAAATACCTCTTTAAGGGCGCAATCCAGAGTTACTATGGGGAGTCCTTGCTCCAACGTAAGAACAATTTATTCTGGATTGCAATATGAATTTCCCATAGGTTTTCACTGGGTGGTGCTGTAACTATGTCGACATAAATGTCTCTTACGTGCTCCCATAGTTACTCTGGATTGTAGGGTAAGTCTCCATCTGTTTAACTTCAATTTCTTATTGTTTATAATATCATTGTTAAGGTCCCTGCAATCAACAAATTACCGTATCTTCATAAAATGATTGCAATCTTTGAAAGACTTGGGTTGAAAAAAGGATTTGACCTTTGTTAGGTGCATCAATATTTGCCAAAGTATACTTCTTCCCATTCATACTAAATTTCAAAAAAAAAAATCTTCCCTCTTTATCTTTATGTTGTTCCAGAATATTTATGTTCAATCTAGAATGTATAAGGCACTCCCCTTGCTTTGTTTGTTCCCCGTGATTCTAATTGCAAACTCCAAATGGGAATTTAACAATGGTCTTAAATATCCCTTGCTTTTATGAGTTTCCTATACACACAAAATATCAATCACTTTATCCTTTGCCATCTTATTTATTCTATAACTTTTAAGGTCTGAGTCCAATCCATTTACATTTAAGGAGAGTATTTTAATCACCCTCCCCATTTATGTTTGTAACATACCCCCCTGGTGGGCTTGCATTTGTACCAGTTGGTGATGGTGTCTGCTCGTTGTGGATTGGAGTTTTATCTACTTGCATTTACATGCTTTTGAACTGCTAGGTTGGCAGGAGCTGGGCTAAGGACAGGAGCTCACTCCATCTTGCAGCACTCGGTTCTTGAACCCCGGCCTCTCTGATGAAAGGAACAGCGTCTGCACCTGCTGAGCCACTGCAGCCCTTGATAGTAATAACTTACTAATTAATAAAAAATTTTTCCAGTTACAACTCGAAGGGCAAACTGTGGGAGACACCTTGACTTTTTATTGACAGAGTCCAAATCAGAACATTGGAATTGGAAGGGACCTTGGAGGTCATCTAGTCCAACCCCCAACCTGGGACAGGACACTGACACATTTGTCCAGCCTCTGATGAGGGAGAACCCATGACTGTTCTGGGGCCTGACAAGTCCTTTCATGTAGGACATTCTTTCTCATATCTGGCTAAAACCAGTTTGCAGTTCCCATTCAAGTTATTCCTATGGAGCCAAAGTAAGATATCTGCATAATCTGGGCCATACATGTTGCTTGAGATGCTGCTTTTCAGGATGGGAAGTAATGGGGAAGTAGACGCATTTCTGGTTCAATGTGGGAGTAAGGGCAAATCTTTCTACCTACTAAGCGCTAGCCTTTTACAAGATGCACTGGAAGAGTCCAAGTGGTGGCTACAGAACTCTTGATCCAGGGAAACCTTCAACCAAGCTCAGTTTCTGTAGCAGACCTCATGTTCTTGCCAAGTGGGGAGAAGCAGCTTTTTGCTGCATTTCTCTGGCAGCTGGCTAGTTGGGATGCCTGGTTAACCCTCCAGGTGCCAAAGGCAAAAGGTGATGGTTGAATGGGCATCCGACAACCTGCTAAGGGAAAGTTCGCTATGGATGTTCTGAAGCCACAAAAAATGATGCTCATTACTCCTTCAGAGGGCATAAGGATGACTGGTGCCACTATGAGCACAAAGGGTGAAGACATCCAAACTTGTCTAATACAACTCAGGCACCACCCAGCTACAGATCTCAAGGTTTCTTCTCCCTTTGCACTCCCTCATAGCAGTGCCAAGCATCCTTATGGTGTGTCACCTACACCACCACAGGGAGTAACTAGAGGCATCCAGGGAAAGCTGAAACTAGTGCTGTAGGTGACACCTGGGTCTTTTTTATTCCCCCCCAAAATCATAGACTCAGTCGTGGGGGGGGGGCTCAGGCACAGTTGGGAGCAAGAGGGGATCCCCGGACTGGGGGGGGAATAAGTGGAATCACTTACCTAGACTGGAAGCCCAACCAGTGGAAGACCAGGGTAGGAGCTGAAAAGATAAAACTGTAGTACCCTCCCCACTTGCAAGCTTAGTCCTCATCTGGATTGGCTTCCCTTCCCTGGTGGAGGTTTAGATGTGGGCAGCATTAAGGAAGACCCAGAAGCTGCATTCAGTACTGAAACAGGTGCAAAAATGGAGGACGCTGGAGGACAATAGTCTGGGCCTGGTTCTGTTCCTGAAATCAAGGGACTGGCAGCTATTTGACTGGGTTGTTTCAATTTATAATTCAGTGGCATAGCTAAAGGGAGTATAGAACACTACGTTTTGCAGGGAGTCTCACCACAGTGTGCAAGGAGCCCATCCTCTAGAGCAGTGATTTTCAACCTTTTTCATTTCACGGCACACTTAACAAGGCACTGAAATTGTCAAGGCACACCATCAATTGTTTCTACCATTGGCGAGACACAGCAGATTGTTCAAATCCTCAAATTTTCCTATTAATGAATGTCAATCTCCAAATTCCCGTGGCACACCTGAGGACTATCCGCAGCACACCAGTGTGCCATGAAATCACTGCTCTAGAGCAATTCCAGGCAGGAGGGAGCTTGCCTGAAATGGCTCCGAAGGGCATGATTTTCATCTCATCACACATGGACAAGGTACTGAGATTGTCAAGGCACAAAATTAGTTTTTAGAGTTAGGGTTCCCTAAATATTTCATTCAGAGGACCACATCAAATACTTGGCACAGTGTTGGGGACCAGAAAAAATGACCTTCCCTCAATTCCTGTAGCACACTTGTGGACAACACTGTGCAATATCACAGTAGTTGAAAATTGATGTACTAGAAAATGAGAATCAGAAGGACACATGTGGGATGTTGCCAGAAATGTGTGATGTAGAGTGAGTATGACTTCTGGAGAAAAAGACAGACTGGGAATCAAAAGGGATACACAAATTGACTGGAGGAATAAGGCTCAATCCTAAAGACACTTTGAACACAATGGGCCTTACTTTTAAGTAGACATGGTTAGGATCTTGCTAGTTAGGGTCACGATCCCAGTCCAAGAGGAAGATCACAAAGGGGAAACGTCCCCTCCAGTGATGGGATTCAAAGAAATTAACAACCAGTTCTATGCCCATCTGGCAGCCACTTTTAAATGGCTATTTTTAAATTCTATATATGTACTAGCTCTTGTTAACAACCAGTTCTATAGAGTAGGTGCAAACCTGCTGGAGCCCACCACTGGTACCTTCTCACACAACACCAGAACTAAGGGACATCTACGAAAATGGAGTGTTGGGAGAGTTGGAAAGAGAAAAGAAAATATTTATCCAGCATGAAATTAGTCTGTGGAACTTCTTGCCACAGGATATAGAGATGGCATTGAGACTGGATGTCTTTAAGGGGAGTTTGGACAAATTCCTGGAGGAAAGGTTCATCACTTTGCCATGTGCAACATCTGTAGTGTAGTAATAGGCAACCTCAGAAAGGCAGATGCAGGCAGGGCACCAAGATTTACAGTGTGTCTTTTGTCTTGTGTGCTCCCTGAAGTGGACCATTGTGAGCCAGAGGAAGCTGGACTAGATGGGCCTTTGGCGCCTGTGTTCTTACATTCACATTTTGTATCTAACAAACAATTCAGGATTTTATGGACTATGAATCCACTCAGAATGGGAGGAAAAAACAAAAGTCCCTCAGAATGAGAGGGAAAATGAAGATCTCTCAGAATGAGAAGGAAAAAGAAGCCCCCTTAGAATGGGAGGGAAAATGAAGACCTCTCATGAATGGGAAGGAAAAAGAAGCTCCCTCAGAACTGGAGGAAAATGAAGACCCCCCCAGAATGAGAAGGAAAAAGAAGCCCCCTTAGAATGGGAGGGAAAATGAAGATCTCTCAGAATGAGAAGGAAAAAGAAGCCCTCTCAGAATGGACGGGACAATGAAGACCCCTCAGAATGGGAGGGAAAATGAAGACCTCTCAGGAATGGGAAGGAGAAAGAAGCTCCCTCAGAACTGGAGGGAAAATGAAGACCCCCTCAGAATGAGAAGGAAAAAGAAGCCCCCTTAGAATGGGAGGGAAAATGAAGATCTCTCAGAATGAGAAGGAAAAAGAAGCCCTCTCAGAATGGACGGGACAATGAAGACCCCTCAGAATGGGAGGGAAAATGAAGACCTCTCAGGAATGGGAAGGAAAATGAAGCCCCCTTATGGTGGACAAAACCAGCTGTCAGAATTTATTAGAATTATTATTAGAATTATTGAAATTAATTGATACCTTTGAAATCATTCTGTGGGCTGCCTATAGTAAAGGACACGCTTGGCAAAGGCTGCAGACACACATTCCCTGACAGATGCTTCCAATCAACATTCACAGGCTCCCCGGAGAGGAGATGATAACATCACAATGCCCCTTCTCCTTTCCCAGGGGTTTGATGGTTATCAGTGATTAGCCACTTGAGGCTTGTAAAGCCAGCCAAAGCTAAGACAGGAAACTCTTTGTCTTCACCTGATCCTGTGGCAATAATAAAGAAGCCCAAAAATTATAAAATTAAAATAAAATTTTAATTCTTCTTCCTGTGGGAAAGGAAACTCAGATAGATCAACCAATGTCAGAATACACGTGCTTGATTGCTTCATTGTACTGATGTGTAATGTCATGTCTTGCCACACATTTTTCCATCTCAGCTCAGGAAGCCACTGAAGATAAAATCTTTAATTGTATAAATCCTCTTGTTATGAACAGAATCATCTTATTATGTAGAGAAACAGTTGTGCTATAAAAGGTCTAGTCAATTTGGACAAAAGACTCAGTCTTTTCATAAGATAGAAAAACTCTGTCTGGCTGAGTCCAGAGCTCTGAATAAAGAAATCTCTTGCTTGCATCATCGTCTCCTGGGTCTTTCCTGCTGATACCTACTTCATTCCTATTACAAATGGGGGCTCGTGCCGGGATTATTGGATCTGGACCTTTTCCAGGGAATTGAAGTGGTACCCAGGGGAGAGGGCTCTTGAGGCCCCCCAAGCCGGTGAACAGTGTGCTGTCAGTGGAAACCGGTCCTCAGGTTTCTCCAAGGCGCCTCCAACCAAGTTTGGTTGGGGAGAAAGAAGAACACCGGTTCCCATCTGATAAGAACCTGTCAATCGCCTTCGGTCTCAGGAGTACAAGCAACAGATCTACAGGAACCAGGCAAGTATAGTAACGCCCGACCTGAGATACTGCCTGAAGAGTGCACTGGTTGAATCCACTGGCTTGGAAAGGCCAGCCAGTGGAGCCCACTCAGTGACGCTGAGGGGTGGACCCGTTGGGTGACCAACGGAAGGGGACCGAGTCCTAGGTAAACTCCCGGAGCCCGGCCGTTCGCTCAGAAGGGAGGACTCGTCACCCTCTCTGACTGGGGAACATTGGCCCGTTACTCCTTGAAGGGCACCAGACCTATCCTGAAGCATAGGCTTGGATAGGTGAGACCTTTCTGTCTTGAAGCGTAGGCTTGGATAGTTGGGTAAGATATGCTAGTCTCTATCCTAAAGAATTTGGGAACGGGGGGAAGAACCTGACCAGACTTGGTAGGGAGGTAGCCCCTAAACCAACACCCAAGATTGGATAGAAGAGTCTTATCAGACTTTAATTAGCAACCAGAAAGTTTTATATTGCCTGTTAAACTATAACAGAAAGTTTCCTTTTATGTGATTTAGTTTAACTGTTCCTAGCAAAAGGTACTATTGTAACAAGAAGTATTTGCCTGTTAGACTATACTGTGGTTTAGTTTAACTGTTTTTGCTAAAAAGTATAATTGCAAGCAAAAGTTTCTTTACCTGTTAAACTGCAAGAAGGTTCTCTTTCTATTGTTTAGTTTCACTGTTACTTGGTTACTTAAAGTATAACATTGTAATGTGATTCTGTTTATGATGGGAGGGAGAAGGTAGAAACTGTGTGAGTGAAAAGTGGTTGCATGATTGACACAAGTGAAGGCGTCAGACCCCAGACGCGTGTTGTGTGTGATTGTGTGAACGTACCAAGTGTGATTGACACCGCCGTTCTTGTTGTGAGCCACTGACGAACCTGGCCACGCAAGCTGGAGGAAGAAGTGAAAGTTTACCCTCTGTGTTCCTTACCCCATAAATAAAAAAGACCCTGATCCTCCCCTTTCCCTATTCTGTCTTGTGAGTGCCTTTTGTCTGTGGCCTGAGGACAGACCTCAGAAAACAAATACAAGTGGCTCTGTGAGTTAGAAAAAGTAAGGAAGGCCCTTGGAGTTTGGCTCCAGGAAGGGTGGGGGGTGGAGGCGACTAAGCCTGCCCCATTACAGGGAATTTTAAAAGTTGTAGATTAATTTTGTGTCTATAGTGCCTGTCAGTGCTTGCTTTGCATTGTCAGATCTATTTATTGTTTTCTAAAAGAACGCAAAAGAAAAGGTATTACATTGGGGGAAGAACCCCCCCCCCCCCATCTCTCTCTCTCTCCCCTGGGCTGGCTGTGATGGGATAGCTAGCAGAGCTGCCAGAGGGGAGCAGGGATTTGGTGAACAACAGCAAAGTGGACTTTAAAAATTTAGTGTTTAGTGGATTTTAAAATTTGTGGAGGGACTAGCATGGCTCAGGTGTGCAGTGACACTGCACATAGAAGACCACAGCAGGGTCAGTTGTGTGTAACTGTAAAAAGAAGTCTGATACCTGAAGAAATTGCTCTCAGTTGTGTAAATTTCTGTATGTTGTAGTATAAGTGGCACCAGGAGGTGAGCTCAAAAAGCTTCACAAAGAGCAAAGAATCCTGGGAATTGTAGTTTGCTAAAACAACTATGGTGGTGTCCCTTGCTTGATTGTGTGGTGGTGAGAGGCTCAGGGCCTCTGCATGGAAAACAAGAGTAGTTAGAGTTTGGTTGGGGGCAATGTGTTCTCAGAAAGAGCTTGGGACAGAGAGGAGTAAAAAAACAGGGGGTTATAAATACAGTAGTTGTGTGGCAACTAGAAAGCAGTGGACTAAAGTTCCTTATTAGGTATAAAAAGGTGCATGTTCTGAAGACTGTATAAATCAGTGTGTGGTTTGTGCAATCTTGTTGCCTTGTCAAGTTGTGTAGCAGGTCACACAAAGTAAAAAAGTTTCACAAGCATAGTTAGATTTTAAGCAGCAATCTTGGTTCTGGGAAGCACATGGAAGAAAAAGAAAGTCTTTTCAGTGGTGAAGTGTGAGCAGTAAGTTAAGAAGTACACTTGCCCCTTAAGATGTGTGAAAGCAATAGTCTGTGGGCAGTGGTCTGTGCCATAAGTGGTCTAGAGGTTTCTTTTTGAGAACTAGTTAAAAGAAAAAGTCCATGTTAAGGTTACCATTCTGTCTGGAGGTTTTTTTTTTTTTTTCTTGCATTGGTTCTTTGTTCTAAAAACACCATCTGGGTTTACAATGCTTTGGGTATTGGCAAAGCTGAATAAAGCCTCCAGCAACAAGTATGAGTTACCAAAATTTAAAGAAATTGAATTCAAAAATACTTTTGCAATAAACAGCTATTTATATTGAGTTATGGTCAAGGCCAAAAAGAAAGGAGAGGACTCTTAGTGTAGTCTGCATAGTGTCACTGATCAGTCAAAATGTGTTGCCCTTTTCTTCAAACATAAAAATAGTGGACCTTAACATGTTGTGTTTTGCTGCTTGTGAGGTTCTAAAAAGTCAAGCAAGTTGGTCTGATTAATTGTCTTGTGGTTCAAGTTGCACCCTCTTTTGCCAAACAATAAGTTCTATAAAATAGCTCTGGAGGCCAACAGTAAAAATAGTTCAGAAATAATTAATTGAAAGTTCTGGAGTTGTATGTGTTCAAAATATCAGTGTAAGTGTTGAAACTGCCTCTGAGCATGGACAGAGTCTCTTTTCCAGGAAAAGACCTTGCCTTCAGGGACTTTCTAATCCTGATTCACGCATAACCATGGTTTCTCCCACAGAAAAGGAGGGGGGGGGAAGCTATCAAGGCTATTTTGCTTGGTATCTGTTGCTCTGCCCCAGATTCTCAACTAAATAGCCTTTATGTTCAAAGTATACGTTCTCTGTTTGTGGTGTAGTCTTTTTGCTTGAGTGCAAATTGTTGTATTGGAATGTTCAACTTCATAATATTTCAAAGACAACCTTTTAGGCAAGTCCAAGCCAAAAGAGAATTGCATTTAACTAGTATCACTGCATGTCCTCTTCCTGCAACTCATTAATCTGTATGGCTATCTATGTTTCAAATGTAAATGTTATTGTCTCTCTCTCTCTCTCTACACCCCGCAGGGAAAGAGTGCAAAAGCCATTAAATTTCCATTATTCCAGCAGGTCAAATAAGAGCCTGATCCAAGGTACAAAGTGTTAAAAAATGCCTGCCTTATAAAACAGAACAGTCTAGATCTGATTGCGCAAGACACCTTGATGTATCGAGGAGATTAGAAAAGGAATGTGTCCTCAGTGCAGATGGTAGCAAGCAAATTTGCTTAACAATGTCCATAGCAATCTCCTAATCCTTTTGTTTCAGCAGCAAAAAGGAACAACAACAAAAAGGAGAGAGTTAAACCTTATTTCTTTGCAGACTAAGCATGGATTTTTAATAAAACATTGCTTTTCAGAATATAAAGTTAACTGATTTATCTTGCTTAAATTACATTCATATCCACATATGTGTATCCTAGTATTATGTTGTATGTGTGTTGTGTGTCTTGCATTCTTATTTACAGAGCCAATATGATCCAAAGTACAGAGGTTACAATAAGAGTACCATAAAAATCTTATTTCCAGGACTGTGCTAAAAGATGTTAACTATCAAAACCAAGCAACTGTGTGCCAATAAAACAACAGGAAAAAGAAGACGTGGCTGCCTGCATCATATCAGATGGATCAAAAGTGCCATGAATTACATGTTGTCTTTATGTTGTCAGTCCTGTGTTTTCTTGCAGATATTAGATGTCAAAAAGTCAAAACAAGCCTTACAAAGGAAGCAAAGGAAGTCAAACAGTATACAACAGTCTTGCAAACAGTCCACATATGAGATTGCCTGTGTCTACAAAGAAAATGGGCCAAAAAGCAACAACTAGAAGGCATGACGTAAAGTGGGTCTTCCACATCCCTACTTTGCAGGGGTGTCGTACAGCCTTCTCCTAGCAAACTTATGCTCCAAAGCTGCAAAATGTCAATTGAGCCTCCGATATTGACTGCCAACCATCTAATGTTGAAAGGCACGACAAAATAGTGAGTTTTTCACTGCCAACAAGGTGTCGCAAAGCCTTTCCAGCTTCAAGGCCATCCAGGTGAAACACTGAGCCAGGCTGGCAAGCATGTAGCCGGTGCATGCTTCCATGCAACAAGAAGCAGCGGTGAGCCGTGTGTGACATGCAATGTGGCCTGTGCGCTTGTGTTCCTGTACTTCTGTACACCTGGCTTTAACTCTGGCCCACATCAGGCACCTTTTGCAACCAGCATTCCTGATCCTGATCCGTGTTATAAACAATGGAACTTCAATCAAAGTATGAGTCTTGGTGTTAGACTCTAAGCTCAACAGCACAAGAACTCTGTTGTGGCTGTCCAGTGTTGTGAATTCCTAAAGACTCTTGTTTTCCACAGGTGTGTGGCAAAGCATTCAAAAGGTTAATTTGCAAGGACTAGTAAAGTATAACTTCTATTTGCAGTTGCAGATAAAACAATATTACATCAACCATGGAGTGGACTCTGCTGTTGAATACTCTTCCTGTGTGCATAGTCTTTTAACAGTGCAAAGACTTAAAATAAGGATTGTGTTTTGTTTGTATTGTATCTCTGTAAATTCGTGTCCCTTAGTTTTTGTATGTTAAATGTTTATGTTGTCTTGTGTGTGTGTTGGATAAGGTAAAAAGGACCCCCAGCCTCAGAAATGCCCTACTGGCTGTAAAAAAGCAAATTTAAAAAAGGTCCCAAAACTAGACAGTTGTGCATTATTGGACACTACCCATTTACCTTCATATATAAATGGGGTGTCCAAAAGGGGGGAATATGGTGGACAAAACCAGCTGTCAGAATTTATTAGAATTATTATTAGAATTATTGAAATTAATTGATACCTTTGAAATCATTCTGTGGGCTGCCTATAGTAAAGGACACGCTTGGCAAAGGCTGCAGACACACATTCCCTGACAGATGCTTCCAATCAACATTCACAGGCTCCCCGGAGAGGAGATGATAACATCACAATGCCCCTTCTCCTTTCCCAGGGGTTTGATGGTTATCAGTGATTAGCCACTTGAGGCTTGTAAAGCCAGCCAAAGCTAAGACAGGAAACTCTTTGTCTTCACCTGATCCTGTGGCAATAATAAAGAAGCCCAAAAATTATAAAATTAAAATAAAATTTTAATTCTTCTTCCTGTGGGAAAGGAAACTCAGATAGATCAACCAATGTCAGAATACACGTGCTTGATTGCTTCATTGTACTGATGTGTAATGTCATGTCTTGCCACACATTTTTCCATCTCAGCTCAGGAAGCCACTGAAGATAAAATCTTTAATTGTATAAATCCTCTTGTTATGAACAGAATCATCTTATTATGTAGAGAAACAGTTGTGCTATAAAAGGTCTAGTCAATTTGGACAAAAGACTCAGTCTTTTCATAAGATAGAAAAACTCTGTCTGGCTGAGTCCAGAGCTCTGAATAAAGAAATCTCTTGCTTGCATCATCGTCTCCTGGGTCTTTCCTGCTGATACCTACTTCATTCCTATTACACCCTTAGTATGGGAAGGAAAATGAAGCCCCCTTAGTATGGGAAGGAAAAAGAAGCCCCCTTGGAATGGGAGGGAAAATGAAGACCTCTCAGGAATGGGAAGGAAAAAGAAGCCCCCTCAGAACTGGAGGGAAAATGAAGACCTCTCATGAATGGGAAGGAAAAAGAAGCCCCCTCAGAACTGGAGGGAAAATGAAGACCTCTCATGAATGGGAAGGAAAAAGAAGCTCCCTCAGAACTGGAGGGAAAATGAAGACCCCCCAGAATGAGAAGGAAAAGGAAGCCCCCTTAGAATGGGAGGGAAAATGAAGATCTCTCAGAATGAGGAGGAAAAAGAAGCCCCCTCAGAATGGGAGGGAAAATAAGTTTCTCTGCAGGGAAACAAAATCCCTTCAGAATTGGAGAGCCGAACAAAGCCTGCATCCTGGCGTCCCCCTCCACCTGGCATGCTGAGGTAGCCCAGCCTGTTTCTAAAACCAGCTCCTGGGTGTCCTTGGGCAGTCACTCACTCTCAGCCTTGCCAGATGCAAGGTTGTTGTGCCTCAAGGTTGTTGTGACAACAGCCAGAGGAAAGGAACTAAAGCTTTGTAAGCTGCCTTGGGCATTTGTGTTGGCATGGGAAAGGAGGAATCTCCCACAATGACATTATCGTGTGGCAGGGAGTTCCATAGGTCAGTGATCTGCTGGGTCAAAAGAAGGAGCAGCTGCTAGGCTTCTTGAGTTCTGCTCTCTCACAGCCCTCCCTGCTTCATTCCTCCATGCAGTTTCAAGGACCCTCCCAAAATGCAGCCTTTCCTGTGGCAGGGAGTTCCACAGATCAATTACTCCTCCTACCCCTCCCTCTCCCAGCCCATCAGCACTTTTGGGGTGGGGTGGCTCAGCTATTGGAAGAGCCAGACTGCCTTCCTAGAGGGGCTGCCAGCTCTGCCTCCCTCCCACAGGAAGAGGCGAGGCCAGGCATTCCCTGCTGCTGCTGAGACTCTGGTGAGTGGCTGAGTGTGGCTCAGCTGGGAAAAGGCAGGCTGAGCTGAGCTGAGCTGAGCTGAGCTGCTGCCTCAGACTATGCTGGGTCTGGCTGGACTATACGGGCATTGTGAGTGGTGGGTGTGTTATGTTTGTGTGTATGGCTTCATACACTGTCTATGGAGGGTGTGTGTATGTAGTGTGTTTCTGTGTCTATGTACTGTGTGCTGTCTATGTACTGTGGTGTGTATATATTGCGTAGTGTGTATGAAGGGTGTGTGTAAGTACAGTGTTGTGTGTATGGGGTGTGTATGTTGTGCTGTATGGATGTATTGTACTATGTGTGCTGTATGTGTTGTGCAGTATGGAGTGTAGAGTATGTAGTGTAATGTGTATATGGTGTGCATATATAGCATGTATTGTGTCTATATACAGTGTATTATGTCTGTAGTGTCTGGGATGTGTGTTATGTACTGTGTGGTGTGTAAGCAGTAATTGTATTTAGGGTGCTTATATGTGGTGTGCAAATGTTGCATGTACGTATGTGCATATGTAGTGTGTGGTGTGTATGTGTTGCATTTGTGTATGGAATGTATGTATGCAGTGTATTGTGTGTTGTGTATGTACTTAGTGTGGTATTGTGTAATGTAGTGTGTGATCTGTATGGTGTGTGTATGTACTGGCTGTGTTTGTATGTATAAGTGCAACATGGTCTGTATATGTATACTAGTGAGATGTACTTGCGTTGCAGGAGTAAAATACCCCCATTGCAACATTGTGCAACACCTTCCCATGCGCATCAACACCCCCATGTGCATCAACACCCCATGTGCACCAATCCTGAATGCTCAACATCCCACATGCACATCAACCCCTCATGCGCATCAACCCCACATCTGCAACACTCTCCCCCACTCCCTGAGCAACACCCCTCCTCAACCACGGGCACCCCTACTGAGTAGGTGCAGGATTTGGGGCTGGGCGTTGATCAGTCTTAAGTTGCACTCATTTTCAGCCCTTAGTTCTTGGTTCTTGGTGGGGCTCCCATCACAGAAGGAATCTGTTCCCTGAATTTCATGCTTCTAGGTCTGGGGGTTGGGGAAGAGCCTCCCTGAGTCAGTGATTCTTCAATGGAAAGTATAGGGAGGAAAACGCGTTGTGCCCCTTTTCACCCCCCTTCCAGTTGGAATTTCTGAAAACCAGTTCTTAGTGGGTGCCTCCATCACAGAAGGGACACCCTCTTCAAATTTCATGCTTCTAGGTCCAGTGGTTTTGGCTGGGCGTTGATGAGTGAGTGAGTCAGTCAGTGACTCTTCAGTTTTCTATATGCTGTATAAACACATACAGTATATGTAATGCAGTGGAACTTGGGCATTTCAGCCCAGGACCCCCTTTTCAAACTTAAAAATCTGTCTGGGATCCCCGACATACTTACCAGGATACAACATCACTGTGATGCCAGAGTTCCTCAATGTCTACTCAGAAGTAAGTCCCATTGTGTTCAATGAGACTTACTCTCAGGAAAGCAACCTGAGTGCCCCATTTCTAGATGGCAGTGCCTAGTGCCAGATGCTAAGATGGAGCCACCAGCTTTTTGTGTCCCCCCTGAAACAAAGTCATGATGTCTACTTGGCGTACTAGAGATATAATGTACAGATAAACATCCACGCAGTAGTGGCGCTGGTCTGACACTGGCCTTATTTGAGACAACTGGGCAAGCCAGCCTTCAAACCCACACAGATAGCTCTTCAGGCTGAGCGATGAGCATCATCCAGCTCTTATCTTCATCCATTCAAAATACTGATATACTGTTTTGCAGCCACAGCAGAAAGTCCTTGGTTTGTGTAGCACAAGAAATGCAGAGATGGTTCTGTGTCCCCAAAAAGCTTCAGGGTCCACTCCAGGGAGGACGCAGCAACAGCCGCTGAGACAGACACTACTCTTGGCTAAATAGACAGAATGGCTTTTCTCTGCACCCTGTGTCTTGAATTGCTCAGCATCCAGCCTGAAGTTTGGGGTTGGGGGACTGAAAAGATACCTGAAATATAACTTACCATAAGAAGAGCCTCCACTAGATCAGGCCAAGGCCCATCTAGTCCAGCTTTCTGTATCACACAGTGGCCCACCATGTGCCTATTCAGGGAGCACATAAGACACCTAAACTCAGGTGCCCCCCCTGCATCTGGCATTTTGAGATTGTCCACACACCCCTCATCATGGCTTATAACTCGTGATGGCCCTTCTAGAAGTTTGTCCAAACCCTTCTCAAAGGTATTGAGGCTAGATGCCATAACCACCTTTTGTGGCAAGGAGTTCCACAGACCAGCTACTTGCTGGGTAAAGATATATTTTCCCTTGTTCTTCCTAATCCTCCCAACATTCAATTTGAGTGGATGTCCCCTAGTTCTGGTGTAATGTGAAAGGGAAAAGAGGATCTCTTTATCTGCTCTGTCCATCCATTGCATAATTTTGTACATCTCAATCATGTCCCCCCTGAAGCGCCACTTTTCTTAGACTGAAGAGCCCGAAATGCTGCAACCTTTCCTCATATGGAGGGTGTCCCAGATCATCAGTCATTTTGGCCGCTCTCTTGTGAACCTTCTCCATTTCCTCTATATCCTTTTTGAGATGTGGTTATTTTTGTAACATCTTCTGGAGAGCTTAAAACGTGCTGTGTATATTATTGTGGATTCATTACAACACTCCAGTTGAAACCTAGCATATATGTTATAAACTCATATATGAAATCTCACGGGTTTTATTCCATTTCATCATTACCACCAAAGTATCTGCTGCAAAATATGTTGTGTCTTTTAAGATTCATGTTGCTGTTGTTTTTTTTCCCCTATAACAGACTAGCATGGCTGTCCCTTACTGAGAAAAGAATGCTGAAATCCTATGCATACTGACCTGGGTGTAAGTCCCATTCAATTCAGTGCAACTTCCTTCTGAGTAGACATGTATATTATAGTTTCGCTGGAAAGAGTGACTTACCTAAGGTCACCTAATGCATTCCTGACAGAGAGGAGATTACAATGTGGGACCTTCTGTAGCTCACTCTCTTATTTTTGTTGAATCAGGCCAAGAGTCCAGATAGTCCATGTTCTGTATCTTATAGTGGCCCATCAGGTACATGAGGGAACACACGGGACAAAAAAGATTCCTGTATCTTTTTGACATATCCTCGCACCTGTCCTTCAGAGAGAGTATGAGCACAATCCTAACCATGTCTACTCAGATGTAAGCCCCATTGTGTCCAATGGGTCTTACTCCCAGGAAAGTGTCTTTAGGATTGCAGCCTATGTCTCTAAAACCCAGGGTTTGCATGCAGTAAACATGACTTGTAATCAGTGATGGACTTTTTCTCTATCAATCTATGCCTTTTTAAAAGACTTCTAGTTTTCAGATGCCATCACAGTATCCTGCAGCAAGGAGGTCCACATCTCCTAGGTCAGTGGTTCTCAATCTTCCTAACGCCATGACCCCTTTATAAGTTCCTCATGTTGTGGGGACACCCACCATAAAATTATTTTCGTTGCTACTTTATAACTGTAATTTTGCTACTGTTATGAATCATAATGTAAATAACCGATATGGAGGATGTATTTTCATTGTTACAAATGAAATGTGTGTTCTATGCACACATTGAACACAATAGGATTTATTTCAGAGTAGGCGTGCATAGGATTGGGCCATGAGGCTGCAATCCTATCCACACTGACATGGGGGTAAAGGCCCCCTGACTATAATGGGATTTATTTCAAAGTAGGCATGCATAGGATTGGGCCCTGAGGCTGTCAGCCCCTGTGTGTGTGCAGCTACAGCCAGAGGTCCAGAAAGCCTGACCTGTCCCCCTGCACCAGGGATCTTTAGGCAACCCCCAGGAAACCTTTAGGCGACCCCCAAAGGGGTCCCGACCCCCACTTTGAGAAACGCTGTTCTAGGTAAAATAAATACTTCTGTTTTTCTGTACATGCGCTCCTATATTAGTGGATGTCCCCTGCTTCTGGTGTTGTGCAAGAGGGAACAGGACTGTCCCTCCCATACAGTGGCGCCTCACTTAAAGAGCTTAATTCGTTCCGGAAGCTTGCTGTTTAAGTGAAACGCTCTTTAAGTGAAGCGGATTTTCTCATAGGAAACAATGGAAATTCAAACAATTGGTTCCACAACCCTAAAAATATTCATATAAAAATATTAACTATGTACATATGATGACTAAACACTGGAATTGGATTCAAAACACTGTCATATAACACAATTCACTGTAATAAAACACTGTTATTAACTATGTACAACAAAACAGAAAATAATCCTGGGAGTAAGCCCCACTGAACACAATGGGGCTTACTTCTGAGTAGACATAGTCAGGAGGCTGCAATCAAAGACAATTTCCTGGGAGTAAGCCCCATTGAACACAATGGGGCTTACTTCTGAGTAGACATAGGAGGCTGGAAGCAAAGACACTTTCCTGGGAGTAAGCCACATTGAACACAATGGGGCTTACTTCTGAGTAGACATAGGGGGCTGGAATCAAAGACTCTTTCCTGGGAGTAAGCCCCATTGAACACAATGGGGCTTACTTCTGAGTAGACATAGGAGGCTGGAAGCAAAGACACTTTCCTGGGAGTAAGCCCCATTGAACACAATGGGACTTCTGAGTAGACATAGGAGGCTGGAATCAAAGACACTTTCCTGGGAGTAAGCCCCATTGAACCCAGGGAGCCTGCAGAGGAGCCCAGGAGGGGGTAGAGGAAAGTCCCCCCTCCTGGGCTTCCCCAATGCTGTGCGGGCTTCAAAGGAGCCCAGGAGGGGGTGGAGGGAAATCCCCCAGGCCCCCTCCTGGGCTTCCCCAACGCTGGACTGACTTCAGAGGAGCCCAGGAAGGGGTGGAGGGAAGTCCCTTAGGCACCCTTCTCGGCTTCTCTGATGCCCCCTACAGGGAGGTGGGGCTAGCGCGCACTTGCCAGCTGCCTTTTAAAGATTAAAGGGCAGCTGACAAGTGCTCGCTAAGCGAGGCAAGTGCCCTGCCTAAAAGAGTGCTTGCTAAGTGGAGCACTCATTATGCGGGGCACTCGTTAAGCGAGGTACCACTGTATATAACATTATATCTTTTAGTGCTGACCCAAAATCAGTCCTTGGGGCACACTTTGAAAATTGCCCATTTACACCCACTCTGTTTCATGGCTTTCAACCAGTTCCTTGTCTTTAAAGGGACTTGCCCTTTTTTCCCCTAACTGTTGAGTTTTCTCAAGACCCTCCTCCTCTGTTCTATAAAGATGGAGTTACACTCACTATCTTCTGGCACAGTGGATGTTGGAAGGGAGAAGTTGCATTTTAGTTAGAAGATCAGAAATTTCACATTTGAGTTCCTTAACCAATTTTGGGTGAATGCCACCTGGGTCCAGTGCCTTTGTTACTCTTTAATTTGGTGAATAAATTCAAAAATGTCTTCTTGCTTGACCACTCACTTAATTCTTTGCTTACCCTTCCTAGGAGAGTAAGCAGATACAGAGACCTCACTTAATTTCTTAGCAATCTCTCAGATCCTTTTAATCTCCCTTTTCCCCCTTGCCATCCTGTAGGATTCCTGCTTCTATCATAATACAGTAAAAGCTTTTATTATTTTCCTTTATGCTGCTCCTCAACATTTCTTTGCATCTAGTATTGTCTTAGCATTTGCTTTGCCATAATTCGGTCTTTGTTATTTTTGCCTCTTTTCAGAAGTGTTTTCTTTTACATTTATATTTTTAATGTTCTATTAAATCCTCCCAAAGAAGTTGTGGAGTCAAAGGTGAGAGTTTCTCCCCTTTCTCAGGGGCAGGCAGAGCTGAGCTCTTTCTAGCAGAGAGAAGCAAACCAGTTTGTCAAAAGAAGAATAAACACATCTCCACCTCTGATCGGACCGATTGTTGATGTTTGTCTTTCTCTTTTTCAGGTAGATACTCCTCTGGTTAACAGGATATACCCTATTCCAGTGTCATAATATTACCCGGAGACTGGTTCAGAGCAAGTGGTTCCCTGCTTTGTGAATCCCCTCTTTGGGCCTGCCTTCCCCATGACAGCAGAGCAAGGGGACCCTTCAATCCTCTGTCTCCACTTGGAGGAGCAGGGAATGACGGGGAAAGATGCAGTTGGCTTTGAATGGGGAAGAAGCCCTTGTCTCTCTGAGGCTGGGAGTGGGAGCAAATCCTGGGAAAGAGTGAAGCCCCCCATCTTGGATGAGGACGCAGCCAGTTCAGATGTGAATTGCCAGAGCTTCAGGCAGTTCTGCTACCAGCAGGCCGAGAGTCCCCATGTGCTCTGCAGCCGACTCCGTGAACTTTGTCATCAGTGGTTGAAGCCGGAGAAATGCACCAAAAAACAGATCCTGGAGCAGATTATCTTGGAGCAGTTTGTTGCTGTTCTGCCGAAGGAAATGCAGAGCTATGTCAAGGAAGGCGGCCCGGAGACCTGTGTCCAGGCTGTAGCCCTTGCCGAAGGTTTTCTATTGAAGTGGCAAAAGAAGAGGGGGCAGGAAGCGCAGGTGAGTAGAAGTCATCCTGCTATTTCCAAGCTGGGCAGCTATCATGAATGCTCTTCTTAAAGTGCTGCTGCACAAATGCACTGGTGTTCCTCATGGCTGGGACCACAATCCCACCCATTGTCCCCCCCTCGAACTGTTACAAATAACCCTTTCTGTGATAGGGTGGGATTCTTGTGGAATTCACTGCAATATGATGTGGTGGGGGCCATTAAACACAGGTAGCATTTTGAAAAAGGGTGAGACTAGTTCATGGACTGGTTTTTCCCAAGTTCTTTCTCAAGGCTTTCTTCTGTTAATTGTGGTGGGTGCAGGTTCCAGGGGCTTGTGAGCTATGCTCTCCATTTTGCATCTGCTCCTTTTAGGCACCTGTTCCATTCATGGCATCTTTTTACCTGTTTCAGGGGCAAAGACCCTTTGTGGGCACAGCTGATGATCTGAAGACAAAGAAGACCACTCTGGGCACCTGGCAGAGTCAACTGATTAAAGGGATCTCGCAGGAAGCCGGCAGAAATAGCTACTCTCTCGGTGAAGATTTCTTTTACTTGAGTGAATAGATTATCTGAAGTCCCCCTGGCTTCATAGAATCATAGAGTTGGAAGTGACCCAGTAGGTCATCTAGTTTGACCCCCTGCCTGTAGCAGGAAATCCTCTTGGAGCATTTTCGACAGGTGCTCGTCGAGCCTGTGCTTGAAGATCCCCAGTGAGGGGATCCCCAGTGTTCACCTTTGTTGTTTCCCTCACAGGCAACAGAAAATCAGCACTGGTAGATTCTGGATTGTCTTCTTATGGCAAACGAGGGGAAATAGCAGGTCTACAGCCAGCTCAGGTAAGCAGCAACATCAGGTGGGGGAACTGCCTCATCTTAAAAAGTTCCCAAAGAAAATGTGTATTCTTTCTTTTTGACCATTCAAGATACTGGTATGTGGTATTCTGGTATTCTTGCCAATAATGGTCCTGTAAGATTATAAGGAGACTAATGGATTATAATGGAAGATTTTAATGGAGCCCAGTAGCAGTAGGTTATACCAAATGGTCCCAGCTGATGGTGCTATACACTAAGAAAGGTCACCCTATTTGAAACTCATGAACTTTGTGAAGCGTAACTGTTAAATATTATTGGTCTTGCTGATATCTCTCCTTTAGTCCTAGGAATAAAGAGGAGCATAAGTGGGATCACCCAGTCATAATGTAGGTTCTTTGTAGCTGAGTGAGGATTTGAAGCCAGCTGTAAAAATCTAACCATTGCAATGCACTGCCTCTTAGCAATAATGATGATAATTAAATCTGCACATTAGGAAAAGTGAATTCTTCTGATTTCACTCATGTGAAGCTACAAACTGTAGAGAAATACCCCATTACTCCTGCCCTTGCCTCTCCTATCAGAGGAGTTGGGGAATGTTTGCACCCTCTTGAATATATTTTATGAGAAAATCCTTTTCCATTCCCTCTTTCAGGACCTGATGACCTTTGAGGAGGTGGCCGTGCATTTATCTGAGGAGGAATGGGCCCTGCTGGATCCTGGCCAAAGAGTTCTGTACAAGGAGGTCATGCTGGAGAATTATGGGAATGTGACTTCTCTGGGTAAGGCTGCCTTTCACTGGAAGGTGCTGGGAGTGGCTGAAAAAGAGCCCCAGTGAGCAAAGGGCAAGGCTTTAAGTATTGAAGGAAATACTCAGGGACTTGAGAGCAAGCAAACCAAAACCATAGCTAATGGTCTCAATGGTGAAATTTTCAACTACTATGCTGGTTTGTAGGTGTGCCACAAGAATCTGGAAGAGGGACACTTACTGGGCCACATGGTGGAGGGAGAGATGTGAGCCCCTCACTGGCAGTTAGGTATGCTTTGCTGATGTGCCCTGAAACTGTTGATGTGCCCTGAAAATATTTGTGTCTTATTCTGTTAGAATCATAGAATCATAGAGTTGGAAGGGACCTAGTAGGTCATCTAGTCCAACCCCCTGCCTGCAGCAGGAATTCCCCCTAGAGCATCCCCAACAGGTGCTCATCGAGCCTCTGCTTGAAGATCCCCAGTGAGGGAGGGTCCACCACCTCCCTTGGCAATCTGTTCCACTGCCGAACCGCCCTCACAGTCAGGAATTTTTTCCGGATTTCCAGCTGGAATCTCCTTTCTTGCAGTTTGTACCCATTGGTTCTAGTTCTGCTTTCAGAAGCAGCTATGAACAAATTGGCCCCTTCCTTCCTATGACAGCCCTTCAGGTATCTGAAGAGGGCAATCATGTCTCCCCTTAGCCTCCTCTTCTCCAGGCTGAACATCCCAAGTTCCCCCAACCTTTCCTCGTAGGGCTTCCCTTCCATCCAACTGATCATTCTTGTCGCTCTCCTCTGGACTTGCTCCAGTTTGGCTGCATCTTTCTTCAAGTGAGGTGCCCAGAACTGAACACAGTACTCAAGGTGAGGTCTCACCAATGCAGGGTAAAGAGGAACTAGAACTTCTCGTGACTTGGAAGCTCCAGTCCTCTTAATGCAGCCTAAAATGGCATTTGCCTTCTTTGCAGATGAAAAATGTTTAAAATTGCTGCCATTGAAGGATGGCTGAGGAAATTTCATTGAAGCCAGAAATAGTTGGTATCTTTGGGTTTTTCTCCCCCAGAAAACCTTCTGGTTCCCAAACCCGACCTGATTTGCCGGCTTGAAGAGGAAGAGTGGAGTGACTGGTGCATCAAGGAGAGATTGGCAGGTAGTTCATGGAGTGGTGGGCAAGGTGACTAGGTGAACCCAAAATTCCCTGCCAAGCTTCCCAGAATTCCTACCCGCTTAAAAAAATTGTAGGATACCCCCCAAAAATGTGGGACAAATGTAGGACATGTTAAAATAAAGCAAAAATACTCATATCACTTTCCTGTACAACACTTTTAAAGTTAAAAACCTTTTAACATTCACAATTCAGACCCAGACTTGTAAGAGTTTGCAGTTTGTAAGTTGTAAGCAGTTAGCAGCAACAAAGGGCAAGCCAGTGACTCATGCACTCTTTCACACACACACATACACCATGCACTCTGTCTCTCTCTATCTCTCTCTCACACACACACAATGCACTCTGTCTCACACACACAAACGCACACCATGCACTCTCACACACACAAACACAGACACACCCACCTGCAGAGGAGAAGTCGTGAGAGGTGCCAAGGTGGCTAGGAAGGCCCAGAGGCGTTGGGAGAGCTGCGAGGGGTGCCGCAGCTTCTAGGAAGCCCCAGAGGCCGCAGGAGAGCCGCAGGGTGCACTGCAGTGGCCAGGAAGCTGAAGGAGATGCAGGGCTGGCTGTGAGGAAGCCCCAGTGCATGTGCAGCTGTATCTGCGAGCGCAAAACTTTCAAAAAATTTTAAAGGGCCAGTAAAATGCTCAGGGAATCTCGGAGCAGGGGGTTTTCCCCTTTCCAGTTAGCCCCCCAATTCCCACGGGGGCAGGAGACGGTCTGGGCATTTTTGGTCGTATGGTCAGCCTGGAGTTGGAACACTCTTGATGTTGAGAATTATGGGCAATCCCTCATTTGGTGGAACTGATTTTATTTATTTGTAGTATTTACATCCTGCCTTTTCTTGAGTCCATTTCAATTATCCTGCATGTTGGATGGATTTTTTAAAACTCTATGTATGGCTGCCCAACGTTTTTGGGGTTGCGGGGGATAGTTGCACAGAGATGACACATGGGATATATTCTTAAATCTATCTGCAGTCGGTTTGTCTGATTCAAGAGAGAGGCCCTGAACTCAGAGGAAAGTTTGTGTTTAATTATGAATAGTTGAGCAGGAAGCGAACGGGGGTGGGGGGATGGGGGGAGAACGTAACACCCTGAAGGGAAATGGGAGATGTTGGGATGGTCATAACCTGTTACTGTTAAGTTGATTGTAACTGGGTCCTGGTTTCTGATTTCACATAAACTAACAAAAACATTGATAAGAAATTAGAGTTATAGTGCCTTACTTCTGGAGCTACCTTATTTGGCCATATGCCAAATTCTGAGTTATAGAAAACATCTGACAATGTTGTTCTTTTACTTAGTTTTTAATGAGACTAGATGGCCTTTGGCCTTATCCAGTGACGGCTCTTCTGTTCTTATGAGTCTCTTGCTGCTACTGGATCTGCTACTGCAGTGGTACTCAAAGTGGGGGTCATAACACCCTTGGGGGATTGCAAGTGGGAGGAATCTGGCACTTGGCTTTCCTCGGAATACATCTCATGGAGGAGCTCATGGAGGAGCTCTTTGACAGGGAGTCCTGCACATATTTTTTTAAAGTTTGAAGGGGCTCCCAGGCTGAAAGGCCTGACTAGCATCGTACTACTAAATCTGTTCATCAAGTTGTCCTTCATTATTCCAGACTGGAAGACTGAGGCTTGTGAGATTTGGGGACGAAGAACAAAACATCAAGAAGAAGAAATGTTTGTGAATCCAGATGGACCAACAGTGCAAGTTGAAAGACAAGCAGAGAAGTGGAAGAGTGAACCTGTTTATTCTCAGGATCTTCTTGCATTGCAACAAGAACAGAAAGCAAGAAGAAAGAACGATTGCAAAGTGTGTGGACAATTGTTCAGTCATAAATCAAGCCTCGTTACTCATCTGAGAATCCACACAGGAGAGAAACCTTACAAATGTGATGAGTGCGGAAAAAGCTTCAACCGGAGGACGCGCCTCACTTCACACCAGAGATTCCACACGGGGCAGAAGTTGTATCATTGCCCGGAGTGTAGCAAGAGCTTTTGTGAGAAATCGAGTCTCAACGCCCATCAGAGAATCCATACAGGAGAGAAACCCTACAAATGCCTGAACTGTGGGAAAGGCTTTAGTCGTAGCTCAAACTTGATTGCACACCAGAGAATTCATGCACGGCAGCTGCCCCGGACCCTTTCTAAGGGCAGCAAAGGCTTCTCTGTTCAAGCTAACCCCATTTCACATGAGAGAGTTCACTCTGGGGAAACTTCACATAGCCACACAAACACAAATATCTGTGATGCGTCAAGCCTTACAGAGCATGAAGAAATGTGTAAATGTTTTGATTGTGGGGAAGGCTTCAGTGAGACCACGGACATTTTTATGCATCAAAGCATTGATTTCTGTAGCAATGTCTTCTGCGATAAGTCCAGGCTTGTAGCACATCAAAGAATTCACCCAGAAGAAAAAACTTATAAATGCTCAGTTTGTGAAAAGAGCTTTAACCGCAGCTGGAGCCTCATTACCCATCAAAGATACCACAGAGGGGAGAAACCCTATAAATGTTCAGACTGCCCTGAAAGCTTTTGTGATAAGTCAAGTCTTCTCAGGCATCAGAGGATCCACACGGGAGAGAAACTGTATAAATGCTTCATTTGTGAGAAAAGCTTCAATCAGAGCACAAATCTTTTTACACACCAGAGAATACACACGGGGGAGAAACCGTATAAATGCTCAGAGTGTGGGAAGAGCTTTAATCAGAGCTCACACCTGGTCAGGCACCAGAGACTCCACACCGGGGAAAAACCCTATAAATGCTCAGAGTGTGGAAAAAGTTTCACTCAGAGTCCAAATCTCATCAGGCACTGGAAGATTCATACCAGAGAAAACACATAGAAAAGCTATTTTATTTTGAGAGCGTATCAGAGAGAGGAATAGCATCTGATGGCCGTGTGATAGCAGTGAGCTTGCACAAGAGAGATAAAATTGTGACCATAACTCATCATCAGTGCAGAAAAGCTTACTCAGGGCCCAGTTATATCCAGTTATCTAAGGCTGGTCACTTGTGGTGAAGGGGCAGTTACTGGGGCCTTCTCAAGGGATGGGAAAATGTGGCACAATCCTAACCAATTTAGGCTGGCACAACTCGCCCATCTCCCCATTCCTGCAGTTGCATGGGGAGCCTGGTGCATGTCTCTGCACCAGCTTAACCCCACCAGGCAGAGTTGCCTTATGGCTCTACCTCTAGGTCAGCAAGGGACTTGTGCCAGCCTAAATTTGTTAGGATTGTGCTGTGTGTTACTTTACCATGGGGCTGCTTTGTGGTTCTCCTGAAGCTGCAAAGTTGGATAGGATCAGCCCCTAAATTCCTATCCTCTTCCCAAAGAGACTCCAGTCTTTTCCTCAATAGGTTAGGCAAGGCAGAGCTTTACTGTTGGAAATGTTTAAGCTATGTGGTGGTCTTTTTGTAAGACCATCGGAATTGAATGGTTGTTTTATTTTTAATTTTTAAAGGGGAGGATGGTGTGCTGTATTAATTTAAAAACTTTAAACTGCTATATAAAATGATTGTCACCATTTTCCGCCCGAACACTTGCATTTATCCCAAGTTCAGAAAATGGCATCCCCCACTTATTAGACAGGTTAGGGACCATTGAAATGTGGAACCCAGTCTTTTCCAGCTTGCAAATGCAAAATAGCCACCAAAAAAGACATAAATATGCAAAACAACGAGCCAAAAATGCATAACAAATAACAGTAAAATGAACAATGGCATGACTGCAAAAATTTAATGAAGTAGGGTTAAGTAGTAAATAGTGTTAAGGGTAACTAGGCCTTTAGAAACGGAAAGGTTTCTTGGTTCTAGTCTCGGTGTGTGTGTTCTAGTCTCTGTGTGTCCGTGTGTGTGTGTGTCCGTGTGTGTGTGTGTCCGTGTGTGTCCCCGTGTCCCCGTCTGAGTATGGTGGTCAATGGGCAAAATGTATTGATTTTCAGCAGCAAAAACATATACCTAAAATTTGGCAGGAGAATTATGCCAAATATTACCATCAGGAACAAACAGCAAGAGATTTTCCTTGTCTTGGGTGCTAACAGTACTAATGATAGTCACATTGGAATCTGAATTCCTAGGATCTCTAACAGAGTCCTGAAGGCACGGAGGCCTTCTGCTTGCTATTGCAGATAAGTTTGTAGGTTTGGAAGTCATTACGTTTGAAGTCTCTGATAGGAGGAGTCCAGTCCAGAAAAGGGGGTCCAGGAGTTCAGGAAAGGGGGAGACTGGGAAAGGGGGGATGGGGGTCACTCAGTGTCCACAGACATAAATCAGGCCACACTCTGCTTTGACAGTTCTTAACAGACTGAACAAAGGCGTGAATATCTTATGTATTTGAATCAAATGCAACTTCTTCAGCGTTTGTACTGTGCAGACCTTGTTGTGTACTTGTTGTGGTACCTTGTTGTGGTTTGGAGTTTCCTCCAATCCATGATGGACGCAACATGGGGATACCTGGCTGGCTTGTAGCCAGGATGTTGCCTTTCCCACCAAAGTGGCCCTATTTATGTACTTGGCATTTGCATGCTTTTGAACTGCTAGTTTGGCAGAAGCAGGGTTGAGGATGGGAGCTTACCCTGTCTGGCAGTACTTGAACTGCAAACTGCCAGCCTGCTGAGCGGAATTCCGGTCAGTGTTCTAACCACTAAACCACTGAGCCTCTGCAGCCCCCTTATGTAATTGAATGATGGTTATTTACTGAAGAAAGTCCTAAGGAAATGCCAAGAATGGTTTGATCACCATGTCACATGCAAATCAACATCAGGGAAGACAATTTTACCTTTAGACCAGCAGAATGATTGAAGGAGCGAAGCATGTGTTGAATGAATGAGTCCTGGGATAATTGAAAGGTGTTGAAAGAATGAAACCATTAGAAAGTGCGGGTGTCTGTATTAGGTTTATCCTCATTCAGGGTATCCCCCACAGGTTGTCCTGCTAATTGTCACTAACTCTAGGGAGCGATGCACATCCCCGTTTCTAATGCCAAAGAGCCAGTGTTGTCCAGGCGCCTCTGTGGACATGTGGCCTGCATGCATGTGAAATGCTGTTACCTTCCCACTGAGGGAAGCATAATCCTGGATCTGGGGGCATAAAAGCTGGGAAGGAGAGGGGAAACTCTGGAAGCCTGAAGCCCCAAGAAGCCAATTTGCAGGTACACGAGGGCTGCGCATACAGAATTCTAACAAGTGCAGAATACTGTGAAACGATGACACGCAGCCCAGCAATGTACTAGCTTTTTTGCAGCCACATCAACCTACTGACTCATGTTTGGGGTCCTCTGGAGATCTTTTCAGCTTCTTGGGGCTTCATGTAGGATACGAGTAGGTTATTTTTGCTCCAGATTCTGGTACTCCCAAATAAACTGCCTTGAACTATGAAGGTATCTACAGGGCCAGAATGGTGTGGGTTTGGGAGTTCCGGTTCCAATCCTGCCTCACCCATGAAGCTTCTTGGCCAGTTGCACACAATCAGCTGCACCTACCGTACAGGGTTGTTGTAAGGACAAAAAGATGAAAACTGCCTTGGGGTGAGAAAGGTGGGGTATAACTCTAAAATTAAATTAAAATAAATAAAAAGCTAAAGGGTAGTGGTGGATGTCTGAGACTAAGAGCACAATCCGAACCATGTCTACTCAAAAGTAAGCCCCATTGTGGTCAATGGTCTTACTCTCAGGAAAGTGTCTTTAGGATTGCAGCCTAATGCTTGATGTTTTGGCAGCTTCCCAGCATGCTATATGAGTGCTTTTCATTACTTTTAACACCTCTGAGGACTTTTCTAATGGAATTTGGCACATGGAACTGGAGGGTATGTGTGTTTGCTGTTCAGACAGAGCTCAAAAGAAGAACTTTAGGAAGCTTAAAGTTCTTAAGTTTAAAGAAATTTTAAATGTACTTCAACATGTACATTATTTTGAAAAAAATTAAGTTGAACAACATTTTAATGCAGTGGTCTTCAGTCATTTTGGCCCAGGACCTCCTTTCAAACTTGGGAATCTGTTCAACGCCCCCCTGTCAAACTTGCTGCTACCCCCAAAGCAGGGTGATTGTGTGTCTTAACCAAAAAAGAGGACAAGGTACCCCCAAAATGTAGGACACCCAAGAAAAATGTAGGACATAAAAATAAAAGCTAAAAACACCATATTACATTCATGTTGCTAATATATTGCTTATTACATTAATTTCATATAATTTATTGCAGTGATATTCGGGCATTTTGGCCCAGGACCCCTTTTAAACTTACAAATCCTGCCACTGGGACATCACTGCTCCTCCATGTCTTCTTGTATTTAATGACACTGCAATCCTAAGGATGTCTACTCAGAAGTAAGTCCCATTGTGTTCAATAATTCTTACAGGAAAATGTGGTTAGGATTGCAGCCTTACTCCCAGGAAAGTATGGAGTGCAGCTTAGTGCCCCCTACTCTGCAGGTCTACTTGGAAGTGAGTCCCATTGTGTTCAGTTGTACTTTTGAGTGGACAGGGATAGGATTGGGCTCTAATTCCTTGGGAGTAACAACCAAGGGAGGAAGAGGAAGGAGTGGAGTGAGGAAGGAGTGACCCCACCTCTAATAGCCTGGAAGAGGATTTCTCTGCAGAAGATGGGAAAGTGGAGGGGTGGACTTTGTCTGCCAATCCAAGGATTTGTTCTACAAATTTGGAGTCACTCAGGATTTTGCAGTAATGGTCTAGATTAGAAGGCAGCAGGTAGAAGTAGGGATAGTATACAGCTGGCTGTGGATGCTTCATTGGTAAATGATGTGAGTGGAGCTCACTGAAAATCTGCCTCGTAAAACAATCTGCTGGTACCTTGTCAGATTGTTGCCTACCTTGTCAGGTTGTTGTGACAATCAAGTGGGGGAAAATGCCCCTCTCCATGCTAGAATGGTAGACACTTTAAAAGTGCCCCCCAATAAATGTATATTTCCACATTTGAGAGACAGGTTTGTTTGTTGTTTATTGGATTGGATCCCAGATTTTTAAGCATCATGACCCACTTTTGAAAACCCTGCCCCCAATTCCCAATTTTTAAAGCATCATGACCCCCTTTTGAAAAGAAGAGCTCCCCTTCTGGCAATGGTGGTGCCATCTCTGCAAGGGTTAAACAGACTGAGTCTGCCTTCCTAGGGTGGCTTCAAGGAAGGAGGCTTGGAAAGGGTTTGAAGTCACTTCCTGCTTTGCACCCTCCATCACCCCCCTGACAGACTCCAGGGTGGGCTTTCCAATGGCTGGGAGGGATCTGGTGAGTTTCAAGTTTGGGGACAGATGGGGGGAAAGGGACAGGGTTGCAATGGAAGGTGGGTGGGAAAATCCAGCAGAGAAATGGGTCTCCAAGGAGAGACACAGTCATGTTCTCCTAGATTAGAGATGGGGTACAATATATGCCCCATTGGATTCTGAGGCTTGGGGCTGGGGTAGCAATACACAGGCAGTGAGAAGCCCCACACAATCTTGCACAATTTTTTTGCACACTGAACCCCCAGTTTTGTATGTACACCCAAATTCATGTGCAGTGCATGATGCTTCCAAAGAATGAAAAGAATTAAGTTCCTGCCCCAAGAGTTTCACAATCTAGATTTATTTCTTTAGCTTATGGCACCAATCGAGATATTGACACAAGGATGCAGAAAAATGTGCAGTTGTGTCAGTGATGTGCACTAACATTGCAAGAGTAATGTAAGCCAAGCTTGAGCAGCTAACCTATGTGGAGTTCCTTCCACAAATCTGACCCAATACGCCAATCAAGACTGTCAAACCTTGAGAGCTCAATAGAACCTCCTTGTGCAAAAGCAGTGTATCTTTGAATATCAGCAAATGCACCAATTGTCCATATTTAGCAGAGATTGTCCTTAGTTTATGCTTCCAGTCTCCATTTTAAAATGAAATCAGAATTTCTCAGGCTTCAACCACTGATGACAAAGTTCATGGCAGAGCTCTTGGGAATGTACTTGTGTACATGTGTAAAGCACATGGGAATGTACTTTAGATCAAGCATGATCTTGGGCTGATTGAGAGTGAAGGAAAAAAATTGTGACCTGTTTTACCAAAAGCTGTAGTCCTGTGTAGATTTACTTCTAAGTATTCATAACAAAAGATCAGACTGTTGATTTTCATTCTGAGAAATGTTCTGTAAGTTAAAAAGATGCTCACATTAAAAAAAATTTTTTAATTGAAACTGGTGCAGAACAGTCCGTGGAGAAGTGACTGAGGTTGCAGTCCTATCCCATACTTGTAAGGAAGCCCCATTGACCACAATGAGACTTTCTTCAATGTAATGGAAGTAAGGGGATAGGTCTGACGCGGTACATACAAGGACATAGGGTTCAACCTAGTTCATTTGTGAAATTTTGGAGGGTGTGAATGCATTGTTGGAAATAAGGCACAAAGGAGGGAATCTGGCTGGCTAGATGAATGCAGGGCAAAATAGTCTTTTATTTTAATTTACTGGTACTTACTCTATTCACATCTAGGCTTTAGCGTCTTCCCCCGTGTTACGGCAAGACCCCTAAGAGTTCACTTCAAATTGCAGATGGATTTAAAACTAGACCTTTAAAACTGGCCTTTAAAACTAAGCCAGGTTAAAATATAGTAACTGCTTAATTCAGGGGTCCTCAAACTACGGCCTGCCAGCGGCCACAATCCAGCCCACCAGGGGCCTCAATCCGGCCGGCCAGCCTTTTGGGGGGTTTGGGAGGTGCTTTGTGGGCTCTGAGGAGTGTTTGAGAGGGACTGGGGGATAGTTGAAGGCTGCCACGGTGAAGATTCCCCAGCTGCGGCAGCCATTTCTGAAGGGAAGACTGTGCGCATGCACAAAATCTCCCTTTTCCCCCTTGCCATCCTGCAGGATTCCTGCTTGTAACATAATACAGTAAAAGCTTTTATTATTTCCCTTTATGCTGCTCCTCAACATTTCTTTGCCTCTAGTATTGTCTTAGCATTTGCTTTGCCATAATTTGGTCTTTGTTATTTTTGCCTCTTTTCAGAAGTGTTTTCTTTTACATTTATATTTTTTATGTTCTATTAAATCCTCCCAAAGAAGTTGTGGAGTCAAAGGTGAGAGTTTCTCCCCTTTCTCAGGGGCAGGCAGAGCTGAGCTCTTTCTAGCAGAGAGAAGCAAACCAGTTTGTCAAAAGAAGAATAAACACATCTCCACCTCTGATCGGACCGATTGTTGATGTTTGTCTTTCTCTTTTTCAGGTAGATACTCCTCTGGTTAACAGGATATACCCCATTCCAGTGTCATAATATTATCTGGAGACTGGTTCAGAGCAAGTGGTTCCCTGCTTTGTGAATCCCCTCTTTGGGCCTGCCTTCCCCGTGACAGCAAAGCAAGGGGACCATTCAATCCTCTGTCTCCACTTGGAGGAGCAGGAGATGACAGCAAAAGACACAGCTTGCTTTGAATGGGGAAGAAGCCCTTGTCTCTCTGAGGCTGGGAGTGGGAGCAAATTCTGGGAAAGAGTGAAGCCCCCCATCTTGGATGAGGACGCAGCAAGTTCAGACGTGCAATGCCAGAGCTTCAGGCAGTTCTGCTACCAGCAGGCTGAGAGTCCCCGTGTGCTCTGCAGCCGACTCCGTGAACTTTGTCATCAGTGGTTGAAGCCGGAGAAATGCACCAAAAAACAGATCCTGGAGCAGATTATCTTGGAGCAGTTTGTTGCTGTTCTGCCGAAAGAAATGCAGAGCTATGTCAGGGAAGGGGGCCCGGAGACCTGCGTCCAGGCTGTAGCCCTTGCCGAAGGTTTTCTATTGAAGTGGCAAAAGAAGAGGGGGCAGGAAGCGCAGGTGAGTAGAAGTCATCCTGCTATCAACTATCATGAATGCTCTTCCAAAAAATGCTGCTGCACAAGTGCACTGGTGTTCCTCATGGTTGGGACTACAATCCCACCCATTGCCCCCCCCCCCCCGAGCTGTTACAAATAACCCTTTCTGTGATAGAAAGTCAACTTGTGAAATTCACTGCAATATGATGTGGTGGGGGCCATTAAACACAGGTAGCTTTTTGAAAAAGGGTGAGACCAGTTCATGGACTGGTTTTTCCCAAGTTCTTTCTCAAGGCTTTCTTCTGTTAACTGCAATGGGTGCAGGTTCCAGGGTTTTGAGGGCTTTGCTCCCCATTTTGCCTCTTCTTCTTTTTGGCACCAGTTCCATTCATAGCATCTTCTCACCTGTTTCAGGGGCAAAGACCCTTTGTGGGCACAGCTGATGATCTGAAGACAAAGAAGACCACTCTGGGTACCTGGCAGAGTCATCTGAATAAGGGGATCTCGCAGAAAGCCAGCAGAAGTAGCTATGCTCTGGGTGAGGATTTCTCTGTCTCGAGTGACTGGATTATCTGCAGTCTCCCTGGCTTCATCTGCATTTGTAGCAGAAATAGGTGGGAGAGCAGCGTGATACAGACATAGGGTGGGAGAGCATCATGATACAAACACCCCCAGCTTGAATATGTCCATCTTTGTTGTTTCCCTCACAGGCAACAGAAAATCAGCACTGGTAGATTCTGGATCATTTTCTTGTGGCAATCAAGGAGAAATGGCAGCTCTACAGCCAGCCCAGGTAAGCAGCAACAACAGGTGGGGGAAATTCCTCCTCTTAAAAAGTTCCCAAAGAAAATGTGTACCCTTTCTTTTTGACCATTTGGGATACAGGTACGTGCTGCATAATGATGTCCCGTAAGATTATAATGGAGGCTTGTACAGGTTTGTAGTCATGTGACTCTGACAGTTGTTTCTGTTAGAAAGACAGTTGATTCTGTTGGTGAGATTCAGTTTGGACCAGAGATGAGAGCCAGTAATATCTGGGGGGAGATTTAGTAGTCTGTAGGGAGGAGTAATGAGTTTGGCTTGGGGTTAGCTCAGCTATACAGTACTTGGTTTTTTACAGTCTCTGTGGATCTCTGTTATGATGCGATGTAGTATTTAAACTGAATCTCAGTCTTGGGACTGAACTACCGAGCAAATACAGTTGAGCTACTGGTGGAGAAACAGTAAGGAGCGTAAGTGGGATCACTCTCCTCACAGTCATGATGTAGGTTCTTTGTAGCTGAGTGAGGATATGAACCCAGGTCATGTCAGACCAGCTGTAAAAATCTAACCATTGCAATGCACTGCCTCTTAGCAATAATGGAAAAGAAGTGAATTATTCTGATTTCACTCATATGAAGCTGCAAACTATAAATAAATACCCCATTACTCCTGCCCTTGAATATGTTTTCTGAGAAAATCCTTTTCTGTCCCCTCTTTCAGGACTTGATGACCTTTGAGGAGGTGGCCGTGCATTTATCTGAGGAGGAGTGGGCCCTGCTGGATCCTGGCCAAAGAGTTCTGTACAAGGAGGTCATGCTGGAGAATTATGGGAATGTGACTTCTCTGGGTAAGACTGCCTTTCATTGGAAGGTACTGGGAGTGGCTGAAAAAGAGCCCCAGTGAGCAAAGGGCAAGGCTTTAAGTATTGAAGAAAATGCACAGGGACTTGAGAGCAAGCAAACCAAAACCATGCCTGAGGGTCTCATGGTCTCAGTGGTGCCATTTGAGGTGTGCCACGAGAGTCTGGGAGAGGGACACTTCCTGGGCCATGGTGGGGGGGGGAGATGTGAGCCCCTCACTGGCAGTTAGGTGTGCTATGTTTGTTATCAAAAATCTGTTGATGTGTCCCGAAAATATTTGTGCCTTGTTCTGTGAAATAAAAAATGTTTAAAATTGCTGCCATGGAGAGATGGCTGAAGAAATGTCCTAGAAGCCAGAAATAGTTGGTGTCTTTGGGTTTTTCTCCCCTAGAAAACCTCCTGGTTACCAAACCCAACCTGATCTACTGGCTGGAAGAGGAAGAGTGGAGTGACTGGAGTACAAAGAAGAGATTGGGAGGTAGTTCATGGAGTGGTGGGACCCTCTTGCTCTTGGGATTTTTGGGCAATCCCCTCATTTGGTAGAACTGATTTTATTTATTAGTAGTATTTTCATCCTGCCTTTCCTTGAGTCCATTTCAATTATCCTGCATTTTTAGCCTCTTTTTGATATGGCTATCTTGGGGGGGGGGGCAGGGGATTGTTGCCCAGAGGTGACACATGGGGTGTATTCTTAGATCTATCTTCTATCTTAGATCTATCTGTTTGTCTGATTCAAGGGAGAGGTCCTGCATTCAGAGGAATGTTTGAATAGTGGAGCAGGGAGTGAATGTTGGGCAGAGGGGAAATGTAACACCCTGAAGGGAAATGGGTGATGGGAGATTTTGGGATGGTCATAACCTGTTACTGTAAGTTGATTGTCACTGGGTCCTAGTTTCATATTTCACATAAACTAGGAGATCGGAGTTGTAGTGCCTTACTTCAGGAACTGCCTTATTTGGCCATATGCCAGGCTGTGTATTCACAGTTATAGAAAACGTGACAAATATTCTTTTACTTAGTGTTTAATGAAACTAGATGGGCCTTTGGCCTTATCCAGTGAAGGCACTTCTTATGTTCTTATGAGTCTCTTGCTGCTACTGGATCTGCCACTGCAGTGGTACTCAAAGTGGGGATCGTCACACCTGGGGGGAATCACGACCCATGGGGGGATTATGCAAGAGGGTGGAATCTGCCATCTTGGAATCTGGCACTTGGCTTTTCTGGGAGTACATCTCATTGAATACAATGGGACTTACTTCCAAGTAGAGAAGCTCTTTGACAGGGGGTCCTAGACATGTTTTTTTTTTGTTTGAAAGGGGCTCCCAGGCTGGAAGGCCTGACTTGCATCGTACTACTAAATCTGTTCATCAAGTTTTCTTCCTTTATTCCAGACTGGAAGACTGAGGCATGTGAGATTTGGGGAGGAAGAACAAACCATCAAGAAGAAGAAACATTTGTGAATCCAGATGAAATGAAAGTGCAAGATGAAAGGCAAGCCGAGAAGTGGAAGAATGAATCGGTTTCTTCTCGGAATCTACTTGCATTGCAACGAGAACTGAAAGGAAAAAGAAAGAACGAGCGTAATGTGGGTGGACAATCCTACAGTCATAAATCAAGCCTCGTTACTCATCTGAGAATCCACACAGGAGAGAAACCTTTCAAATGTGATGAGTGCGGAAAAAGCTTCAACCAGAGAATGTACCTTATTTCACACCAGAGAATCCACACGGCCGAGACGTTGTATCATTGCCCAAAGTGCAGCAAGAGCTTTTGTGCGAAATCAAGTCTCAACGGCCATCTGAGAATCCACACAGGAGATAAACCTTACAAATGTGATGAGTGCGGTAAAATCTTCAGCTGGAGAATGCACCTCATTTCACACCAGAGACTCCACACAGCAGAGAAGTTGTATAATTGCCCAAAGTGTAGCAAGAGCTTTTGTGCAAAATCGAGTCTCAATGGCCATCAGAGAATACACACAGGAGAGAAACCCTACAAATGCCTGAACTGTGGGAAAGGCTTTAGCCGCAGCTCAAACTTAAGTGCTCACCAGAGAATTCATGCTAGGCAGTGGCTCCGGACCCTTTCTAAGGACAGCAAGGGCTTCTCCATTCAAGCTAACCCCATTTCACCTGAGGGAGTTCACATAGGGGAGAGTTCATGTAGTGACACAAACATGAACATCTGTGATGGGTCAAGCCTTACAGAGCATGAAGAAAATCACCCAGAAGTAAAAACTTATAAATGCTCAGTTTGTGAAAAGAGCTTTAACCACAGCTGGAGCCTCATTACCCATCAAAGATACCACAGAGGGGAGAAACCCTATAAATGTTCAGACTGCCCTGAAAGCTTTTGTCATAAGTCAAGACTTATCAGGCATCAGAGGATCCACACGGGGGAGAAACCATATAAATGCTCAGAGTGTGGGAAGAGCTTTAATCAGAGCTCACACCTGGTCAGGCACCAGAGACTCCACACCGGGGAAAAACCCTATAAATGCTCAGAGTGTGGGAAAAGTTTCTCTCAGAGTCCAAATCTCATCAGACACTCAAAAATTCATGCCAGGGAAAACACATAGAAAAGCTGTTTTATTTTGAGAGCATATCAGGGAGAGGAATGGCATCTGATGGCCGTATGATACCAGTGAGCTTGCACAAGAGAGAGAAGATGGTGGAGGAGTTATGGTCACAGTGCAGAAAAGCTTACTCAGGGCCCCAATTAACTAGGGTTGGTGTAGTTGTGCCAGTGGGGTGTGCACTTGTGGTGAAGGGGCAGTTACTGGGGCCTTCTCAAGGGATGGGAAAATGTGGTGCAATCCAGCACAACTCACCCATCTCCCAGTTCCCACGGTGGTATGGGGAGGCTGGCACATGTTTGTGCACCGGCTTAACTCCACCAGGCAGAATTGCCTTATGGCACTCCCTCCAGGCCAAACATACGAAAATAGACTGTGAAAGCACAACAATAGAATTAATTACAATTTAGAATATATGAATACAAAATCATCATTTATTACAAAAGTTCTGAGCTTCATAAATCATATTTATGAAGTTTATTTTCGTATGTTTGGTATTCATATCTGTGAAATTCTTCAACCACCTGGTTGTACTCCCTCCAGGCCAGCAAGGGACTTGTGCCAGCCTAAACAGGTTAGGATTGTGGTGTGTGTTACTTTGAGGCTGCTTTGTGGCTCTACTGAAGCTGCAAAGTTGGATAGGATCAGGCCCTCAATCCCTATCCTCTTCCCAAAGAGACTCCATTCCCTTCCTAAATAGGCAAGGCAGAGCTTTTGTGCTGGAAATGTTTATGTTCTGTGGTGGTCTTTTTGTAAGACCATCATTATTGAATGGTTGTTTATTTTTATTTTATAGAGAGGAGGAAGAGTATTAATTTAAATTTTAAACTGCTGTATAAAATAAAAAACGAAAACAAGGCCATATTCTCCTCTTTGACAGCTCTCAATGGACTGAACAAAGGTGTGAATATCTCATGAATTTGAATCAAAGGCAACTTTTTCAGCGTTTGTACCGTGTAGACCTTGTTGTGTACCTTGTTGTGATACCTTGTTGTGGATTGGAGGAAACTCCAATGATTGAAACTCCATGATGGACGCAACATGGGGATACCTGGCCAGCCTGTCGCTAGGACATTCCCTTTCCCACCGAAGTAGTTCCTATTTATCTGCAGTGGTCCCTTGCATAACAAATGCTCTGAATAATGAATAAATTGAAATTCCCCTGGGATACCGCTTTGCTGAATGAATGTGCTTTGAATAACAAACTCCCTCTCCTCCTACCTCCATTGGCTGGGCTGGGTGGCTGAGGAAGGACTTCTCCTGCCTGCAGTACCAGTGAACAGGCCAGCAGAGGGAGCACAGGCACAGCATCTCCCCAACAAGGCCTAGAGAATGCTTGGAGCTCCCTCTGAGCCTGAGCCTGGATTTCTGAGCTTCCCCAGCAAGTGCTTCCTCAAGCCAGCCAGCCAGCCAAGCCCCTGCAGCAGCCACCATCAGGTAGGAGGGAGCCCCCCTCCTGGATCCCCCCTTAAAAGAAACGCCCTCAAGGAAACCCCCTCGCTGTCTGGACCCGACTCCACCCCACTTTCCTGTGAGTAAGAGTACAATCCTAACCATGTCTACTTGGAAGTCAGCCCCATTGTAGTAAGTAAGCATTACTACTAATGGGTCTTATTCCCAGGAAAGTGTCTTTAGGATTGCAGCCTAAGTCCCACTTTTGCATCCACACTTTCCTGTGACTAAGCCCCAGTGGATTCAGTGAGGCTTGATTCTGAGTAGACAGCATAGGATCTTGCCCCTCTGTTGTTGCTCTTCATGCAAACTTGGAAAGATTTGGGCTGCATCCTATACACTTTCCTGTGAGTAAGCCCCAGTGGATTCAGTGGGGCTTGATTCTGAGGAGACATCCTAGGATCTGGCCCCTCTCCTTTTGCAAACTATCTATCTAGTTAGCATCCTTGGCCATAAAGGTTTTTCTTTTCTGTTTTACAGGACAGAATATTACAGTGTTTTATTACAGTAATTGTTGTCTGTATTATAGTGTTTTGAATTCAATTCCTGTGTTTTGTCATCATTTTTACATACAGTTAATATTTTTATATGAATATTTTTGGGGTTGTGGAACCAATCATCTGAGTTTCCATTGTTTCTGATGGGAAAATCCACTTTGTATAAAGAACGCTTTGTATAACAAACATGCTTCTGGAACGAATTAAATTTATTATATGAGGCACCACTGTACTTGTGTTAGCCTGCTTTTGAACTGCTAGCTTGGCAGGAGCAGGGCTAAGGATGGGAGCTCACCCCGTCTGGCAGTACTCAGGTCTTGAACTGCCAGCCTGCTGAGCGGAATTCCGGTCAGTGTTCTAACCACTGAGCCTCTGCAGCCCCCTTATCTTATGTATTTGAATGTTGGTTATTTATTGAAGAAAGTCCTAAGGAAATGCCAAGAACGGTTTGATCACCATGTCACATGCAAATCAACATCATGGAAGACAATTTTAGCCTTTAGACCAGCAGAGTGATTGAAGGAGTGAAGCATGTGTTGAATGAATGAGTCCTGGGTATAATTGAGAGGAGTCGAAAGAGTGGAACCATCAGAAAGTTGGGGTGTCTATACTAGGTTTATCCTAGGTCAAGTTGTCCCTTGCAGGTTGTCCTGCTAGTCGTGACCAACACTAGGGAGTGATGCACATTCCTGTTTCTAGTGCCAAAGAGCTAGCGTTGTCCGGACGCCTCTGTGGACATGTGGCCTGCATGCGCATGAAAATGCTGTTACCTTCCCACTGAGGGAAGCATAATCCTGGGTCTGGGGGCATAAATGCTGGGAAGAAGTTAGAAGGCAGCAGGTAGTAGTAGGGATAGGATACAGCTGGCTGTGGATGCTTCACTGAGGAACAATCATACAGATCATGGGAAAGGACTGCCCTACTTGTGATTATCCCTCTTGGAATTGTGGAGCAAAGCCTGATATAAAAGAATGGAGCTCTCCAATGCAGCCAGAAGGGGAAGGAAGCCTGCAGGAGACCCCAGCCTCAATTGCTGGAGGGCTGTGGTGGCACAAGTGGGTAAGACACTGACTGTTAACCGGCAGGCCAGGGCTCAAGACCTGGGTCCTACAAGACTGAGTGAGCTCCCATTTTTAGCCCAGCTCCTGCCAACCTAGCAGTTCAAAAGCACACAAATGCTAGTAGATAAAGAGGTACCACTTCAGTGGGAATGTGGGTTTTGCTGGCCCTCTGACCACAGACAATGCTGGATCTAAAGGCTTAGAAATGGGGATGAGCAGCGCATCCCACAATTGGTCATGACTAGCAGTACAACATGTGGGGGACACCTTAGTTTTGACCTGGACAAAGAGGTCCTGTAGTCTGAAACTTTGGAGAGTTGATGCAGGTCAGCACAGCCGTTGCTCAACCAGGGGGACTGATCTGGCTCATGATCTGGGGACAGACTTGAACCCACATCTCTCTGGTATACTTCTAACACTCTAACCACTATACCAGATGGTCTGCTTTTACAGGAATCAAACTCCCCATTCCTCTGCAAAAGAAAGGTTTATTAAATATATTCAATTCAATTTGTTCTAAAGTTAACCATCATTTTGGCTTAAAAGCAGGCCTGGTTACTTCTAACCAGTTCAGAATCCCTTTTGGTAACCGAGATAAGCTAGTTCTTTTCTGAGCAGGGGAGTGATGTCCACATGTGAGGACAGGTTGTGGTGTCCATTTCAGAGATCAGGGTCCCATCATCAGGATCTCTGACTAGAAGTGGGTGCCTTTATTCAGATGAGATGTGTTTCCCTGGAGAAAAAAAGGTGCAAAATACAATGAGGCAAAGCAGGAGAAACTAATAACAGGCAAGTGGAACTAATAACAAAATGCTGCCTTGTCTTCTCAGTTCCTGAGAAAAGTGGTCCTGCTGCAGCATAGGGAGTATCACTATTTTCACTGTGGTTTACATCGGGGTTTACTCCCTGAGCAGACAGCAGGACAGATAATAAATAAAAACCACATGGTTTATTATGGCAAGATCTGGTATAAAAGATGCAAGAGTTGTTTACTTAAGGGATTTATTCCCATGTCATAACAAATGCCCAAGCAGCTTACAAAGCTTTTATCCTTTTTCCTCACCACAACCCTGTGAGGTAGGTGAGGCTGAGAGTGAGTGACTGGCCCAAGGTCACCTAGCAAGCTTCATGGCCAGCAAGGGTTGGATTTGAACCTGGTTCTTCCAGGTTCTCCAGCTCCCACACCACTGCATTATGCCAACAGCTTAAATATTCATGAACATGGACAATGAGCAGACCAGGATCAGGAAGATCAGGAATTCACTTCCTCACTTAGCCATCAAAGATCACTGAGTGATTTTTGAGACTGTTGTCCTACCTCGCAAGGCTGTTGTGAAGTTGGAGAGGTTGGATCACATCAGCATGCCTGTGTCCCTGGAGCAACAGCAGGCTAAACGTGTGCTAAGTACTTTATAGCTGAACAAGGAAACTGGAGCATAGGATTCTGCTCACATCATATGATGTTAAGAGCTTTATGGATAATACTGCTTGTATAAAGGGAGGGCCAGCTGGATGGTTGTAAGTTGGGGGGCTCCACTTTAAGGGAGGCATACAGATCAATGATGTTGATACACATGCAAAACTCCAACCTAGAGGAATTTTTTTTCCAAATCTTGTCTCCCTGTGGATCCCACATGTCTCCATGTGGATCTGGGCACCCTGAGTATGGTTTAGGAAGGGGGGCCATATGCCATAACCACAAAAGAGGTCAAGGCCCTCTGAAAATGTAGGACACCCTAGAAAAATGTAGGACACAACAAAATAAAAGCTAAAACACTCATGTGTATTGCTTTCATGTGTTTAAACACTATGGCTGCAATCCTAAGGACACTTTCCTGGGAGTAAGTTCCATTGAACACAATGGGCATTGTTAGGATTGTGCTCTAAGTTACTGTATTTACTCGAATCTTAATGCCCACCTTTTCTAGCCAAATATAGTCTCCAAAATCAGGGTGCGCATTAGATTCGAGGGTTAATTAGATTTGAGTGAATACAGTGTTTTGATTATAATTATAGGGTGTGCATTAGATTCAAGTAAATATTTGTACTTATTGTTTTATATTTGTACTTAATTTATTGTTAAATTTAGATCTATTTTACATATCATTACAAGTGGCTGCACACAAAGAAAAGGAGGACAATGAAGAGTTTTTCCAGGACACAAGGCTTTAAAAAAGGACATGTCCTGGGAAAACTCTGGAAATGTGGTCACTCTGGGTTTGGGGGAAGATGCTCTGGTGTCACCTTGCACCCCATCCAGACCTCAGTCAAGGTGACCAGATCCAAAGGGCCTCTCCTTTTAACCCTTGCATAAAAGTTCTTGGCAGGGACAGCTTTGGAAACTCTTCCATGTTGTGCTGCACCTGCCAAAATTACCTCCTCTGTGCAATGGCCAGAGAGAGAGTCACCCTGCCTGACCCCTCTGGATCTGGTCCCCCTAAGTCCAAGGAACCCACCTGGTGCTGGGCAGGCCCTCCCCAGGCAGCAGTCCCCCCCATCTCACCCCAGCCAGCCCCAGAGGCCACCAGCCTCCAGATGCTCCCAAAGGGAATGCAAAGGCTCTGGCTGGCAGGAGGAGGCAGGACCTCAGGATGCCTCCCCTATTCACCCCCTGCCCTGCATGCATTTCCTGCCTCTCTAAGAGCACACATCTGTTGCTTTAACCCCTGGAAGGCTGCAGGAAAGTATGCTGCAAGCTCAATGTGCACACCTAGATAGGTAATGCATGATCATGCACAGATCCTGACTCTTTCTGGCTCCTCCTGCTTTGCATCCAAGTGGCCTGGCAGAAGGAGAGAAAAAAAGCAGACCCCAGTGGGGCAAGTTAAAACCCCCCACCCAAGTAATAATTCTCCAGGTTGTGCAAAATATTTGCCAACAGTGGGAAATATCTGCAAACAATGCTTGCAAAAAGCCTCTTGGCTGGATTGCTCCTAGTAAATGATGGGAGTGGATCTCACTGTAAAGCTGCCTGGAAAACAATATATCTGCTGGTAGGTCACCGGCCTACCTTGTCAGGTTGTTGTGATGATCAAGTGGGGGAAATGCCCGTCAATGCTAGAATGGCAGACACTTTGAAAATGCCCCCCTATATATATATATATATATATATATATATATATATATATATATATATATATATATATATATATATATATTTATTTATTTATTTATTTATTTACGTTTCCACATTTAAGAGACTTGTTTGTTGTTTATTGGATTGGATCCCAGATTTTTAAGCATCATGACCCACTTTTGAAAACCCTGCCCCCAATTCCCAATTTTTAAAGCATCATGACCCCCTTTTGAAAAGAAGAGCTCCCCTTCTGGCAATGGTGGTGCCATCTCTGCAAGGGTTAAACAGACTGAGTCTGCCTTCCTAGGGTGGCTTCAAGGAAGGAGGCTTGGAAAGGGTTTGAAGTCACTTCCTGCTTTGCACCCTCCATCACCCCCCTGAAAGACTCCAGGGTGGGCTTTCCAATGGCTGGGAGGGATCTGGTGAGTTTCAAGTAGGTTTGGGGACAGATGGGGGGAAAGGGACAGGGTTGCAGTGGAAGGTGGGTGGGAAAATCCAGCAGAGAAATGGGTCTCCAAGATGAGACACATTCATGTTCTCCTAGATTAGAGATGGGGCACAATTTGCCCCATTGGATTCTGAGGCTTGGGGCTGGGGTAGCAATAAATAGGCAGTGAGAAGCCCCACACAATTTTGCACAATTTTTTTTTGCACAACTGAACCCCCAGTTTTGTACAACCGAATCCACGTGCAGTGCATGATGCTTCCAAAGAATGAAAAGAATTCAGTCCCTGCCCCAAGAGTATCACAATCTAGATTTATTTCTTTAGCGTATGGCACCAGTCGAGATATTGACACAAGGATGCAGAAAAAATGTGCAGTTGTGTCAGTGATGTGCACTTCAATTGCTTAAGTTCAAAAGAGGATGTGTCATCCAAAGGTGGGTTTTAAGAAATATGAGACCCCAAAGCAGGGAGGTAGCTTGTGTAGCTGTGTGCTGCACTAGGTGATATGCATAGGTTTAGGACACCATTAGCAGCAGAATTTTTTTAATTTTGGTATTTATGAATACCACCACCATGTTCTATATATTTCAATTGGTATTTTCATGTATAATGCAATGAAACAAGCTGTATTGAAATATTTCTATTCTGTCAAAAGTTATAGCCAAAAACATAGCGGAGATAGGGTGATGGTGTACAGTATTACCACCATGCCCACCACATGGGCATTGCCTCATCCAGTGCATGAGAAGAGGTCCATCATGAGGGTGAAGCACTGGTCTCTCACACCATGTAATGCTATAGGTCGAGTGCACTATTCTGGGGGTATAAATCCTTTTAAGCCCAGTAGAACTGAATTAAACATGAATCAGATCAGGTTACAGGATGGATTGTATTTGCACCCATATTTCAAATTAGTAAAATAAATTCAGAAGCAAGAAGCATACATCATCCTTTTAAAAAGGAAATTATAAGGCCTACATACATACATATAAACATACATACATACGTATATACGTACATACACATACAGACACACACCCAGGTCCCAAAATATCAAGGTTAGCTTTCTTATGCCACTGTTGGACACAGTTTTGTCTCATTTTTGTGTTTTTCCTTCTCCCCTACAGGGAACAGCTTCCTAAATCGTACAATGTTACTGGTATTGTATTTACCTTCCTGGTAATGGTTTCATTCCAGGTGGGTTAAAGGATAACCGGTGACTTTGTGAGACTGGGAACAGTGCCCCATTTCTGTCCCCTGACCACTTCCCTCTGATTCAAGCTGTCCTTGCATGGAAACAGAGAATGAGGGCAGAGCAAGGAGATCCCTTAACTGTGGGTCTGCAGTTGGAGGCTATGCCGGAGCACGAGGCGAAAATGAAAGAGCAGGACGTGGCAGACTCCGAAGTAGCAGGGAAGGACCATGAAGACATCCAGGCTGGCTGCAGCGGACAATTTATGGAAAGAAACGGGGATACGGACTTGCAACATCATCAGATGGTGAATAAGTGGCGTGCAAGGGAGCAATTCCTGCTGCCAGGAATGCAGCCCCATGTTCGGGAAAGCACTTCTGAGATCTGTGTCCCAACACTTCATCAAGAGGAAGATCAGGTAAGATCATGTTTTCAAGGGCACTTGATCTTCAAGAATATCTCACAAATAAAACACTCGTTATGTTCCCTTTTCCTTGGGGATGCGCCTAGGTACAGATGGGGGAAGACCCTGCCTCAGTCAGTTAAAATAAGTAAATACAAACCAACAGGAGGCTTCAGTTAAATACAAGTAAATATAAATCAAGTAAATAATAAATCAACACGTAAATACAAATCAATAAAAAATACAGATCAGTAAGGCCAGATGTTGGAGAGAACCATGTGGTTGATACTGGTGTCTAAATGCCAGCAGAGAAGGTCCAAAGCAAGCATCAGGGTGACCATATGTCATAACTGCAAAAGAGGACATGGCCTGCCAAAATTTAGGGTACCCAAGAAAAATGCAGGACAAGACAAAATAAAAGCTAAAAATACTCATTTGTATTGCTTTTGTGTGGTTAATTTAAACACTATCCTGCTTATCATTAAATTTAAAACTAGTGCGTATAATTTATTACATATACGTTATTGATCACATTAATTACATGAAAGTTCTAAATTACATGAAAGCTTCATACACACAAAGGAGGCCAATGAAGTTTTTTCAGGACATCAGGCTAAAAAAGAGGACATGTTCTGGAAAAGAGGACATATGCTCATCCTGTATCGTATACCCTCATATGTATATGAGTGTCTCACCCAAGCAGGACTTGGCCCTCAAACCATTGCTCTGGTTGTGCATGAAATCCTTGCTGTTGTTTTATGTGCAGGGACCATGTCTGGAAGTGGCTGTAAAGTTCACCCAGGTGGAGAAGGCTCCTTCAGAGCCTTGGCAGAAACCATCATGCAAGGCTCAGGAAAGTGATAAAGAAGCAGCCGGCCTCGGTAGGAATCTGTTTGTGCTTGCAAGCTTTGCCGTTCTGTTCAATTTTGTCTTCTACTCCTATAGATGGTTGGTTGTTCAGTGTCACAAGGCTGGTCCGTCCATGAAGATTGGTGATAGGTGCCCACCTACTCCACCTACTGTCCACTTACCTCCACCCTGGATCAAAAGCAGAAGTGAGGAATGGAGTGAAAACATGGGGAGAAAGTGGTGGTGCCCACCTACCTCCACCTACCGCCCACCTACCTCCACCTTCCTGGAGTGGAAACATGAGGAGAGAGTGGTGGGCTAGAGTTGCTCTGGTTGTCTAGCCCACCACTCTTCTCTCTTCCACACTTCTTATTTCACTCTGAACCCTTTTCAGTTTCAGGAGCTGAAAGTGGCACAGCTCCGTTTGACATGCTACCTTTGGGTGGGGGGGAGTTAAGAGGCCCTGATGGATCACAACCAGCACCTTCAGTTGTACCCGAGAACGGAGGTTGTGTCACCCAAGAAAATGATGTACAAACTGCTTTTCTTTTTCACAGGTGATAGAATGACTTCAGAGAAATTGTCTAGATCATCTTTCTGTGGCAAAGCAGAACCAACCACTACGGAGTCCCAGGAGGTAGGAGAAAGATCACAGATTAATTAATCAGTGATTAATTTCATGTGATTAATTTCAGTGATTAATTTAAACACTGTATCTTAGTATTAAATTTAAAATTATTAAATATAGAGCACAATCATGTCTACTCAAAAGTAGACATTGCGTTCAATGAGTCTTACTCCTAGGAAAGTGTCTTAAGGATTGCAAACTTACATATCATTTATTATTTACAAGAAGGCTACATGCTGCCTGCTCACGAGGAAATGGGGTCAATGAAGATTTTTTTCCAGGACACAAGGCTAAAATCCAGGGCATGTCTTGGAAAAAGAGGATATATCGTTACCCTGAGAGGGAGGGAACTGTGGCTTGCAAATGGATTTTGGGCTACCAATGCAAGTATTCAGAACATGGTGCAATAGTAGCTACTACTATATAATAGCAGTAGTAATAATAATACTAGGTACTAGAGCAATAATTGCACCTTTGCCAAGCGAGGCTAGCAGAGATACATTCTCTGTCCTACCCTGACCTTTCTCTTTGGAGAGATGAATAGAAAGGGCACATTTTTCCCATTCTGGAAGTACTTGTGATCAGAAAATATGTTTCTTCCTTCAGGGTCCGGTGACCTTTGAGGAGGTGGCAGTGCGTTTCACCGAGGGTGAGTGGGGCCTCTTGGATCCAGACCAGAGAGCTCTATACAGGGAAGTCATGGTGGAGAATTATGGGAATGTGGCCTCTCTGGGTAAGGAGCCCTTTGCGCTTTCTCAATCAGTTCTTCAAGGTATGCATTCCCCTTACTGGGGGTAATTGTCACAAACTATTGCTTCATATAAGGTTGCTTCCTTCCCCCTTGTTTGTAATTTTCAGTGACCTTTGGTGAAGACTCCTCATGTGTAAAATGTTACAGGTAGAGGAGCAGCCAATATAGGAGGAGTACTGCTGCTAATTGAAAACAGGAGGAGTCCTTGGGATTGGGAGGATATAGCTACAATCCAGAGTAACTACGGGACCTTTTACACCCGTGTTAGTTACAGTGCCACCCAACATTGTTACAGTGCCACCTATGGGAAATGTATAAAGCAATCCAGAATAGGTGGAGGAAACGACAAGGGGAGGGGCCATCCTTGACCTGATCTTAACAAATCGTGAAGAACTGGTTGATCAGGTCAACATGGCGGGAACTTTAGGGGAAAGCGATCATGAGCTGCTGGAAGTTAGAATAATGTGGGAAATAAAAAGAGTGCAGAGTGAAACTTATATGTTGGATTTCAGGAAAGCTGATTTCAACAGGCTTAGAGGAGTCATAGGTGGGATCCCATGGGTTGATAGGGTTGATGGGTTGATGATCTAATGGGGAAAGGGGCCCAAGATGGGTGGGAGCTCCTTAAGAGGCAGCTTCTACAAGCACAGTCAGAAACAATTCCCATGAAAAAGAAAGGGGGGAAAATGCTGAAAAAACCAGGTTGGCTCCACAGGCAACTTGGGGATCAGCTGAAGTTAAAGAAAGAGAAGTATAGGGAGTGGAAGACTGGAAAGATCACCAGGGAGGAGTACAGGCAGGTAGCCCAGTCCTGTAGGGAGGGGGTCAGGGATGCTAAAGCTCAGTATGAGCTGAGGCTGGCCAGGGGAGTCAAGGATAACAAGAAGAGCTTCTTTAGATATGCCCAAAGGAACAGGAGGAGAGACGAGGGGCTGGGGCTGCTCTTGGACAAGGATGGACAGCAGGTGTCTGGAAACCAGCAGAAGGCGGAGCTGCTCAACTCCTACTTTGCATCCGTCTATTCACAGAAGGAGGGCTGTGCAAATGGGGGTGCGGGATCATTGACTGATTCGGGGATGTGTTTACATCCCCTAAGAGGTAATGAAAACATGGATGGTGCAGAACAGCAGATTAAGATTGACAGAGAACTGGTTCGAAACCACTTAACTGGCCTAAATGAATTCAAGTCATTTGGACCGGATGAGCTGCATCCTGGAGTTCTGAAGGAACTGGCAGATGTCCTTGCAGAGCCTCTGTCGATCATCTTTGAGAAATCCTTGAGGAGTGGAGAAGAGCCTGGACTGGAAGAGGGCAAATGTAGTCCCAATCTTTAAGAAGGGGAAAAAAGAAGACCCGGGAAATTATAGACCAGTCAGTTTGACTTCAATCCCGGGCAAGATATTAGAGCAAATCATAAAACACACAATTTGTGCACATCTAGACAAGTACTCGGTGATCAAAACAACCCAGCATGGATTTACCAAGAATAAATCTTGCCAGACAAATCTGATCTCCTTTTTTGATCGGGTTACGAGCTTCCTGGACATGGCAATGCTGTGGGTGTCATTTATCTTGACTTCAGCAAAGCATTTGACAAAGTCCCACATGACATTTTAATTGGGAAGTTGGAAAAATATGGGCTAGACGAGGCAATTGTTAGGTGGATCTGCAACTGGCTCGATGGCTGCACTCAAAGGGTTTTAGTAAATGGTTCTGCGTCAACCTGGAGGTCAGTTTCTCGTGGGGTCCCCCAAGGCTCTGTCTTGGGACCGGTTCTCTTTAACATTTTCATCAGTGACTTGGAGGAAGGGATATGGGGGAGCCTGATCAAATTTGCAGATGACACCAAACTGGGAGGAGTAGCAAACACATCAGAAGAAGGAGAAACCTCCAGGAGGATCTGGATAAACTGGAATCCTGGGCTGTAACAAACAGAATGAATTTCAACAGGGAGAAGTACAAAGTTCTACACTTAGGAAATAAAAACCAAAAACACAGGTATAAAATGGGGGATACTTGGCTTGGCAGCACAACATGTGAGCGGGATCTTGGAGTCGCCGTGGCTCACAAGCTGAACATGAGTCAGCATGTGATGTGTCTGCAAAGAAGGCAAATGCCATTTTAGGCTGCATTAAGAGGACTGGAGCTTCCAAGTCACGAGAAGTTCTAGTTCCTCCTTATTCTGCATTGGTGAGACCTCACCTTGAGTCCTGTGTTCAGTTCTGGGCACCTCACTTGAAGAAAGATGCAGCCAAACTGGAGCAAGTCCAGAGGAGAGCGACAAGAATGATCAGTGGGATGGAAGGGAAGCCCTACCAGGAAAGGCTGGGGGAACTTGGGATGTTCAGCCTGGAGAAGAGGAGGCTGAGGGGAGACATGATTGCCCTCTTCAGATACCTGAAGGGCTGTCATAGGGAGGAAGGGGCCAATTTGTTCATAGCTGCTTCTGAAAGCAGAACTAGAACCAATGGGTACAAACTGCAAGAGAGGAGATTCCGGCTGGAAATCCGGAAAAAATTCCTGACGGTGAGGGTGGTTCGGCAGTGGAAGAGATTGCCAAGGGAGGTGGTGGACTCTCCCTCACTGGGGATCTTCAAGCAGAGGCTGGATGAGCACCTGTTGGAGATGCTCTAGGGGGAATTCCTGCTGCAGGCAGGGGGTTGGACTAGATGACCTACTAGGTCCCTTCCAACTCTAGGATTCTATGATTCTATGATTCTAAGTGCCTCTTATGTCTTCCCATAGTTACTCTGGATTGTAGGGTAAGTTCTTCAAGAATTGGCTGTTAGGGGACGATGGACAGGATGTGGACAGCAGAGGAGGATGAGGATGGTGGAGTGATGGAGTTGAGCTAAAAGGAACTTTCATTGGCTGATTAGTTCATTGATCAATAAGAGTTTTATAGCCACTTTAGTGTTTTTATATCAACTGTTTATAAAGTTCTTGTGACTTTTTCCAGTTTCCATTTGTGCCTTGTAGAAACTCTCAGTAAATCTATTATCTGAAATCAATAGAAAACCTAATGAAAATTGAATATCACAGTAAAACTGTTAGAAACATATATAATTAGAAACCGAAGAAAGTATTCCCTCAATTACATGGTACAATTGGTGGTGATGGAAAAATCATCTGCTTGTCATATGCATAATTGTGTCAGGAGGAGGAAGAGGAGAAGTTTCAGCCCAGGGAACTTCTCTGATTATTCTGAATTACAGAATATTCTGATTATCCCCTGCTTTCTGATGGGTTTGTTTTCTGACGATCCACTCTTTCAACACCTTTGAACACATTCATTCAACATATGTTCTGCTCTTTCAACCTTTCTCTGCTGTTTTAAAGACCAAAATTGCCTTTCCCCATGTTGTAGCTCCTAGTCTAATCCCACTCCCAAAGAAGTCAAGGAGAACCCATTTTTGCAGAAATCTTTGTATGGCAGCAGGAATTTGCAAGATAAAAGGGACATTTGCAATTTGCTAGCACTGGAAGCAACATTTATAAATGGAAAAAATTGGTGCCACTTTTCAACAGTTTTCACTTTTGGATGGTACTCTGGTCCCTAACCCGTCCAATAAGGGGGGGGTGCCTGTAGTAGGCTGGTGTTAGCAGAATTACAAGGCTGGTATACTTGGCTGTACACCTACCAGCCATGACATTATTAATCAGTGTCCAGTGAAGATGCTGTGAGGAATAAGCTGAGATGGGAACACCTGGGTTATATTTGCAGTGACTCCCCAGCCACTCATCCTTTCCATAAGGCGTCCGAGACAATTGTGTCCTTGTCAAATACGTCCTGGTATTGGAGAGGCTTAATGTTGTTTTAAGGTAACATGGGGTTTGTTGTTCAGTTATCGTTTTTCCCCACTGTTCCCACTTTGTGGGGAGTTTTTCCCCACTATCATGGGATGCAAATAATGATGACACACATACAAATAGAGGCTGCAATCCTAATCTCCAGTTAGGCTGGCCTAAGTCCCAGCACAAGTCCTGTGCTGACCTGACCATCTCCAAGAGGTTGTGTGATGGTGTGGGGAGGTTGGTGTATGCCTATGCACTGGCCTAACCCTCCTCCTCTGGAGTGAGGTAGAAGTGTTTGAAGGCACTTTTGCGACACCCCCCCCCCCCCCAGGTAATCATGGCACTTATGCCAGGGCTTGTGCTGGCCTAACTGGAGATTAGGATTGCACCCTGCATCATTTATAATTGAGTTACTTTTGTTCCCTTTCCCAGAAGGACCTCCAGTTCCGAAGCCTGATCTTATATCTTGGCTGGAAGAAAAGAAAGAGATATTTGACCACAAACATGAAGAAGGAGCCCTTGCAGCAGGTAGATGTTTAGATCTCTAGTGGATCTGGGATGGTTATGTGGAATTTGTCAGGTTTCTTTAATATACGGATGGGTTGTCCTGCCCTGGTAGTGTTTTCTCCCTTTGAAGACATGACGGTGCAGGTACATGTTACATACAACCCGTGGGCTTGCTTTGTGATGCAAATGCAGGTGTACCTATTGCCTTGCCAAACACATCGTCCCAAATGGGTGTCTTCTGAAAAAATGGAAACCTGAGGGTAACATTCATAGGGTAGAGTTGGATTGCTTAAACTGATGATTTTCAATTGCTGTAGCAAGGCGCACTGGTGTGCCATAGTCTTAAGAACATAGGAATAACCAACGCTGGATCAGGCCAAAGATCCAAAAGTGAGCATGGGAGTTTGGAGTGCAGCTCAGTGGAGTGGAGTACCTGGCCTGACATTCGAGATATTGGAGATTTTCCTTAAGTAGGCAATTGAAAGTAGGAATGGAAGAAAATATGTCAAGTAAAAGGCTATTTTGTTATAGGAAAGGTATGGGAAAGGGGGCACAGAGTAGGAGATGGGCATCTGTGGGGTGAAGGGTCTGAGGAGGAACATTTGATTATAAAGAAGCTTATAAGCTTATAAACAAGAAGCTTATAGCAAATTAGAAAAATCAGAGGAAGCCAGTGAAAGAACAAAAGATCATTAACTATAAGATAATTTTATGGCATCCATCAGTCTTGAGAGACTATGGTGTCTTGCTCAGTGCTGCATACGCTGCATGCGAAGCACGAAAGCCAGGGTTAGATTGTTATGAGGAGAGGCTGTTACCCAAGCAGCAAATCCCCCCTCTCCACGCCACTGAATTAGTCCAATGGAAAGGCAGAGCCGATACGATTGGATCCCAGAGCTGGGCTAAGGACAGGAGGTCACCCTGTCTTGTGGGGACCGATCCAGGTCTCTAACCCTGGCCTGCTGGTTAACAGGCACAGTGTCTTAAAGATAATTAACTATAATTAACAAAATATAATAATATTATATAATATATAATTATAATGATTAATAATTATATTATAATTATATAACAATACTAGCAAGAATGTACCAACATTGTGGGAGTAAAATTTCTCCTGTACTACATCTCCCCACTGTGTAACAACCCCATGCACATCAACTCCCCATGCACAACATCCCCATGTGCATCATCCTCCCACTGTGCATCAACCCCATTTGCATCAGCCCCCCACTGCGCACGAACCCTGAATGCGCAACAACTCCAATATGCATCAATCCCCCATGTACATCAACCCCCCATCCACAACATCCTCTCATGCGCATCAACCTCTATGTGCATCACCCCCCCGTGCATCCACCCCCATGTGCAACATTCCTGCATGTGCCTCAACCCCAAACACATTGCACCCTATTTCACCCGCTTCCAGTTTCCGAAAACTGGTTCTTAGTGGATCCCTCCATCATGAAAGGAACACTCTCCCCAAATTTCATGCTTCTAAGCCTGGCGGTTTTGGCTTTGCATTGATGAGTCAGTCAGTCAGTCAGTCAGTCAGTCAGAGAGTGAGTCAGTGACTTTTCAGTTTTATATAGATAATATAATAATTATATTAAAATAATTGTATATAATATAATAATTGTATTATAAAAATATAGTAACAATATTATTGTTAATATAATTAACAAAAGATAATGAACTATAGAAACAGGATGACCAATAGGAAGAACCTTAGAGTAATCAAGGAAGGAAATAAGATGAATGAAGATGTTTCAAAGGAAAGAAGAAATATCCATCAGTAGCTTTGATCTCCCTCCATGTAGTCTCTGGAAAAGGTGAGTGGTTTGTAGTGATGTTGCTCTCCTCCATTCGTACCGTGTTTGATTTCAGCAGGTGATGCTGGGAAGAGTGAAGGCGGCAGGAGATGCAGTGCACTGTTGTTGAAGGAAAGCAATGCCAGAGGGAAAAAGAAAGATGCTCACGGTCAAGAAGCAGCAAAGACGCCACAGGAAAACAAACTAACCGAGATGTGGCCGAAGATTTTGACAGGTACTTGCTTAGAGCCTGGATGAGTTTAGAAGGTTGATCTTGTCTCTTTCTGGTGAATAGTAGACTGGGTAGCTTGTGCTAAAGGTTTTTAGATAATGATACAGAGATAATTTAAAACAAACTACTCTAACTTTAAAAAACCCACCTCAGCAGAATAAACAACCTTATTTAAAACTACAGTGGGCCTTTGGTGTCCTCGCATCCAGTATCCATGAATTTGACCCACTGTGGCTGACACTGCATATATTTACAGGGCTCCACCCCCCAAAATCCACATGAAACTCAATCAATCAATCAATTAATCAATCAATCAATCAATCACAGTATTGTAATTATATATCACTTTTCAACAAAGTATGACTTCCCAGCCTCTAGACCTCTTTTTTAGCCCTGAAAGACCCACTTCTGGGTCACATGGAAGTTCCTCTCACCTCCCAGGATTGCCCAAGAGTTATGATGTATTCTGGGGTGAACGTGGATCTTGGAACATAGAAATGGGGTGAATTTGAATTCAGAGCGCCACTGAAGGAAAATCCATCACTTCTTTAATGTCTTAACACCATTGGTCAAGCACCACCACATTTTGTTGGGAGGCAGTGATAAAGCTGGATGGAGTGCAAAGCATTAAGGTTGCAATCCGAAACCACCGTTAGGCCAGTTTAAGCCCTGGCATAAACCCTGTGCTGACCTGGGTGTGTTGCCAAAATGCTGTAAAACACTTGTGCGCCACTCCTTGGGGAGTGTTAGGCCAATGCATAAACATGTGCTTGCTTCCTTACATTACCACAGGAAAGGTAAGACTGATGAGTTGTGTCAGCCTAGATTAGGCTTGCACCCTAAGCTTTTCGGGTTAGATCACTTCAGAGCCATTCCAGGCTGTGAGAACAAAATGGAGATGAATGTCCCTGTCGTTTGGAGTCATGGATCCTCCAGGTGACAGGATCTGACTGTTGCGGTCATCTTGACAGAGGAGAAAAGAAAGAAGAGAGTCCCCAGAGTGTCTGTTTTGGGACTGGTGAGCAGCGAGGTTGCCAAATTTCATCCAAGACCAAAGCAAACTGAAGGTAGGGGGTCGGACTAGATGACCTTTTAGGTCTCTGTCCAACTCTATAATGCTAAGTGGTCCCCATGGAGTGAACAGGTAACTTGTAGGCAAATGTGGTTCAGTGTTCAGAGGTGTAGAAGGGTTGTAGCTCAGCAGAAGAGCATCTGCTTATCCCTGATGAAGGTCCTGGGCTCTATCCTAGCAATATCTCCAGATAGAATTGGTTAAGGAATCTAGGTTAAACCAGTTAACCTAGAATTGGTTCTAAACCACAGGACATAAACATATTTACTTAGGACATTGTTATTCCACCCTTTCTCCAAGGTGTTCAGAGCAATGTACAGTGTTTTCCCAATTCTCTCTTCCTTCCTGCCTTGCCTCCGGATAATGGGACCGTGACAGCAATCAAGGTCGGAAGCCTCCAGCCAGAAGGACACGTTTCATCCAAAGAATCGGTTGAGACTTTGCCAGGAGGATCCCAGGAAGACCTCTCCTTTGTGACTGAGGCTGTTGAGAGTGAGTACCTGTTTCAGATATGGCAGGAGGGTAAAACAACCTTCCAGAGACACTGGTTGACATTTGTTGTTCTGGACCTTGTCATATGTTTTGAGTGTGGATGGGCAGCACCTGCTGAGGTTTCAGCAGTCAAAGGAGTACCTGGACAAGATTTTCAATTGGGTGTGTAGTTCAGTGCCTTCATTTTTCAGGTTTTCTTGTTCCAAATTGTCACTTCCAAAATAAAGCAATCCAGGATGTTTGTTTTTCCTTTGATTTTTAAAATATTTTTGACTTTGAAACATATTATTACATAGGAGTGTTTATGAAATGGTGGTTTCATGTTGAGACATAGTGCCTGTTAACCAGCAGGCCAGGGTTTGAGACCCGGGTCCCCACAAGACATGGTGAGATCCCATTCTTAGCCCAGCTCTGTGATGGAGCTAGAACCAATGGTATTGGCTCTGCCGTTCCATTGGACTAGTTCAGTGGCATGGAGAGGGGGGATTTGCTGCTTGGGTAACAGCCTATCCTCCATATTAATCTACCCAGCGTCACATACAGCGTCAAGCACGATACCATAGTCTTTCAAGACTGATGGATGTCAATATTTTTGTGTATGACAATTATTTTATTTGAACTGTCTTGAGTTTATTGAAGTAATAGTCTTAGGGCCCAATCCAACCCAACGTTTCAGCACCAACACAGTCTTGTTCTGCCTGGGAATAATATGGCACTATACGACATTGTAATACAGATGACTGTCAAAAACTAGATTTTGGGCACAATCCTAACCATGTCTACTCAAAAGTAAGTCCTATTGTGTTCAATGGATCTTACTCCCAGGAAAGTGTCTTTAGGATTGCAGCCTTTATCTAGATCAAGGGTCTCCAAGCTTTCAACTTCAGGGCTGCAGGACCTTTAACGATTGTGTAGAGGAGGAAATTCCAGCAGGTGCAGCTTCTCATCTAATAGATCACTTGTTGAAATTCCCTCCTCTACACATTATTGTTAAAGGTCCTGCAGCCCTGAAGTTTAAAGCTTAGAGAGCCCTGACCTAGGATGAGGATGATGAGGAAGAGGATGATGATGATTTGCCTAAGAAAAAGATGAAACCGTTCCTCACCTGACATGTGAATGCGGTAAGATTACACCAGACTGATTATGAAGTCAAACACGATAGAATTGCAAAAATAATTCATTGGTCCTTATGTAAAAAGTATACTTAGTCAACACTGGGAAATATTTAGGAATATCAGGTTTAGAAGGAGTTAGAAAACAGACAAGCCACAATCCTATAGGACTTTAAAATGCTAACAGACCAACATCTTGAGCATAATATACCAGATATAACACTAATAGAAAATCAAAATGTCTTGCTTTGAGACATTGATGTCACAATTTCTGATGCCGGTGTTAATGAAAAAAAATGCCAGTGTTAATGAAAAAGAACGAGAAAAAATAATAACAAATAACAACACTATGAGCAAAACATACCAGGGTGGTCCGCATTCTCATCAGGGCGTTTGGAACTTGCTTGAATAGTAAATGAATTACTTTAAACAACTGCAGCTTACTAAAATTAAACTATCAGATCTGCGAAAAGGTTATGCTTGCTGCAGTAGGCATGATGCACTATGCATACATGCAGTACGCATGATTTCTTAAAAGCAGATCTAAAAAGCTTTAAGAACATCGTACATACTGAACTATGCACCAATGTCTAGTTCAGTGGTTCTCAATCTTCCTAATGCCGTGATCCCTTTATAAGTTCCTCATGTTGTGGGGACCCCCAACCATAAAATTATTTTCGTTGCTCCTTTATAACTCTTTTGCTACTGTTGTGAATCGTAATGTAAATATCTGATATGCAGGATGTATTTTCATTGTTACTAATTGAACATTATTTCAATTTGTAATTATTAAGATAAAACCATACTGTAAAAAATCCTGACTATATTTTCTTTTCTTAACGTTCTTCTCTACATGATCCATTGTCATGGGATGGTTTCTAATGAAAATAATATATAACAATAGCTTTAATAATAAAAAAGCAAAATACCTTGTAAGGCTGCAATTCTATGCACACATTGAACACAATAGGATTTATTTCAGAGTAGGCATGCATAGGATTGGGCCCTGAGGGTGGAATCCTATCCACATTTACATGGGAGTAAAGGCCCCCCTGACTATAATGGGATTTATTTCAGAGTAGGCATGCATAGGATTGGCCTCTTAGACTGCAAGCCAGCAACAGTTTACCTTGCAGTTTAACTAGCTGGCTGGTGGACAGCAGCTGGTGTGCTGGCTGGTGGGCAGCGTGATCTGGGCGGGCAGTGCATGTGCGCCTGGAGGGAAGCCCCGCAAGCCCCCTCCTGCGCAATTTGGGCGGGCAGCACGCGTGTGCCTGGAGGGAAGCCCCCTCCCATGTGATCTGGGCGGGCGGCACATGCACCTGCAGGGAACCACCCGCAGAATCTGGGCGGGTGGCACGCATGCCTGGGGGAAGCCCCCCCGCTCTGTCAGCCCCAGTGCACGCGCAGCTACAGCTGGAGATCTGGCAAGCCTGACCTGGCCCCCTGCACCAGGGGTCTTTAGGGGACCCCCAGGAAAGCTCTAGGCGACCCCCAAAGGGGTCCCGACCCCCACTTTGAGAAACGCTGGTCTAGTTGATACTTAGATCTGAGGCTGAGACATACCCATATTTACTCAAATATAACGCGCCATCGAATCTAATGCAGCCTCCATACTTATAATAAAACACCACATTTACTCTAATCTAATTAACCATTGAATCTAATGCACACCATGATTTTGGAGATTAAATTTCGCTGGAAAAAGTGAGTGTTAGATTTGAGTAAATACAGTATATCAGTTGCTCAAAACCAGTTTATAAATGTGTTTCATGTAATTAGGATGAGGATGATAAAAGAACTCTAATTTTGAGTTATAAGATTTCTCGCAATCCTTCTATCACAGGTGATACCTTAGAGAGTGAGAGTGAGTGGGAACCCTGTGAGGTGTTGTCAGAAGAAACAGAGGATGAAGACGTGGAGAGCAACTTTGAAAGTGAAGCTGGACCAGAGGGAAATGGTGGAGACCAAGCAGAGGAGTGGAGACGTCAACCCACCAGTTGCCAGGGGGGTGACTTCAGTGGAATGCCAGACCAACCCAAAATACACAAAGGCAAGCGAAAGAACCAGTGCAAGGTTTGCGGGAAAAGCTTCACTCGGAAGTCAAGCCTTAAAGTGCACCAGAGAATCCACACAGGGGAGAAGCCCTACAAATGCACTGTCTGCAGCAAAGGCTTTTGTGACAAAACCAGCTTTCTTAGACATCAGAGAATCCACACTGGAGAAAAACCCTACAAATGCCCGGAGTGTGGAAAGAGTTTTAACAGGACCACAAACCTTTTTACTCACCAAAAGACTCATGTGGAAACCAGGGAGAAAACCTTTCACTGCACAAGCTGCAGTAAGAGTTTTTACAATAAGTACAGCCTTAAGACACACTGGCGAAGCCACACTGGAGAGAAACCGTATAAGTGCTCCAGCTGTAGCAAGAGCTTTTGTGATAAATCGAACCTTGAAGCTCACTGGCGAGTGCATACGGGGGAGAGACCTTTTGAATGCTCCGAATGCGGCAAGAGCTTCAGTGACCGCAGAACCCTTCTCCGGCATCAGAGGATCCACACCGGGGAGAAACCCTATAAATGCACCGAATGCGGGAAGAGCTTTAATGATCTGGCAACCCTGCTCAGGCATCAGAAAATCCACACGGGAGAAAAGCCGTACAGATGCACAGAGTGTGGGAAAAGTTTCAACCAAAGCTCGCATCTGATCCGACATCAGGCCACGCATGACGCGCGACGCCATAAGAACAGTGCACGGGGGGCAAAAACTTCCGTTGGAACCAACATCTTTCTGGACATTGGTGAATTCTCACAGGAGAGTTACTACAGGTACACTCACCCTACAGAAACTTTTCACTGGCCGCTCACAACTTATGCAAACTCAACAGATAATGGCAAAGAGGTCCTCCCAAATGTATGGACTATTTCTGAGACATCCGTAGGAGACCAAGCCATTCTAGTTATGAAGGAATTCACTGAGGACAGGAGCTTAACACTATAAATACTCAGGTGGCCAGAGGAGTTTTGGCTGGACTTATCCCTGTTTGTCATCGTAATCTGGTCAAGCCAGATGCCATATTCTGTACTCAGGCACTCTTTTTTTAAAAAAGGGTTTCCAAGAAGAGATTTTTGAAGAAAACTCAAAAATGTGCCAGTTATAGAACTGGGAATGATAACCTGAACTGGTGGTAACTTGGAAAAAGGTCAAAGGTAAGGTAAGAAAAGTGAAGCAAACTCCAGTTGTGGAGGGAGAGTTTGGAACCTGGATTTGAAGCTTCCATACACTGCTTCACTTGGTTGTCTAGAGCTCTTATATCTTTTAAAGAAATAAACGATAGGAATTCTCAGAAGTTGCCTTTACAAAGAATGCCTTGACTCAGGAAAAGACATGGATCGATTAATATTAAAAATAATATTTTCAATGATCTGCAGTCCGTTGTTCAAACCCAGATGCTTTTCCTGTTTTCTCAAGCCAGAGGGGAGTAAACAGACTTCCGTGATTCAGCAGTCTAATGAATGACTCACACATCTAGTCCCTGGAAGTTGGGTTGCTGAACCATCTCTCAATCCCCACGTTCTGGAGAAAATCCGAGGGCGTCTTTCTGGAGGGCATCTGAAAAAATGCAGTTGAAGTGGGACTAGATGGCACAAAGTCTGGGGAGTGTTGAATATGAAGGCAGTTGCAACGATCATGGTAAAACTAGTCGGGTATCCACTGACCCCGTGTCTAATCACACTACTACTAGCCTGGAGCAGACATTTTAGATGTTCACGAGATGCTATGTGTTAAGAACCTTGATGGGACAATAGCAATGAACGTGTTGAACTTGGAAAACTGTGACATTTCTTATAAGAAAATAGAATTCCATTAATTCTGTTTGAGAACTGGAGGTGACGTGTGTTCCTGGAAATTTGCTGCCCCAACTGTTTTGGTGCTTGTGAGTGTATGAGAGCTCTTAATGTATTTTGTAACTTCTTGGCACACTTTTTCATAGTCTTAGCCACCATCCAACCCCAGGTTAAGAGTCCTGAAGGTGATTCCAGTGGATTGAATTACGATCGTCATTGATTCAGGAAAAACGGTGATTGAAAATCCTCACTTTGAGAGAGATTTGGACTCTAGGAAAAAGATGAAATAAAAGGTCGGCAAGATTGGGTCCTTTGGAATTCAGGGAATCCAAATGCCTTATTGGAATCCATTTTAAGTTTCTTTCAGGGGGAATCTCTAACAAAAAAATAATCTATAGAGGTAAAAGTGGCTCCTTTTTCACAGGAGCAAGAAGTTTTGTCCATTTGTTAAAGAGCATATGTGGAATTCTGCAGAATTATATAAAAAGAATGGGGTTCTTGCTTCCTGGGTTCAGTTTAAATATGATACAACTTGTAATAAGACCAGAGATAATAGTGGGATGAAGGGGTTGGGGGTGCATGGAATGGGTGGTGAATATTAGGGCCTGTGAGGAGGATGTTCTTCTCCTTGACATCTTTAGGTTAAGGCTGCAATCCTATGCATGTTTCCCTGGAAGAAAATCTAATTGAAATTCCGAGTAAAGGATTCAAAGGCTTGGGCTGTAGGTTTTTGATTATAGAGATATTTGGATTATTAAATCAAGGTTTCTTGTATGTTTAACAAAAAAGACACTGCTGCAATGCATGTTTCTTTAGTATGTTTCACCTCCAGGACTTAAATGGGTTGAGGGAGCAGGAAGAGAATTAGTGTGCTTAGGATTGAGGCCTTACTGCAGTGTGGAAGAGATCTCTCCCTCTCCGGTTCAGAGCCATTCCAGTCACAGGAAGCAAAATAGAAGTGTACCCCTTGGTTTGCTCTGGAGGGGAAAGGACTCCTTGCATGTTGCAGTCAGACTACCTGAAAAACTTTTGTGCTTTGCTCCCTATTAGCTATGCCATTGCCAAGCTTGCCTGGAAAATGCTGACATTTCACTGATCAAGGATGGAAATAAGGGCACCATTGGGCCATTTCTTAAAATGCTGTTGGTTTTCTTGAAGATTTCACTGGGGAATCTTGAATCTCCATGAATACATGGAGTCTTCAACAAAGCTCGGTGGTCTTACCCAGCTTGATTGTTGAGTTTGAAGGTTTCCTGGGAAGTGTTGGCCAGTCTTGTCTCCTGACCTGTATTTTGGTGATGGACACATTGGTGATGGACACAAATGAGCAGGTCCAAAGTCACCTGCTGGTCTGGAGAACTAAACAAATTTTCTTAGACTGTCATGACATTTCTTTTGATCTCTTGTAAACTTAAATGAGCCACGAAAAAAATCAGTCGGTCAAGTTTCTGATTTTACCGTCTCACGTTCTCTGTGTTGTATGCATTGTTTTATACGTCGCTAGTCTCGTTATCTGTCCTTAGTTTGTTTTTGCTAATTGTATTCAGTCGAAACATTTTTCTCCATTTAACTTCATCAGCTTGTGAACACTATTGTTAAAACCTAATTTGGTGTTCCTCACAATGCAGTTTTTTATTGCAACGTTGATATCCGAGTGAAAGGAGAAGCAGATGATGGGGAAAGAAAACTCTTGCTGTCTGTGGTGGCCTGGAAAAGGTCTTCAGCAAAGTCTTCTGAAACTGCAACGCAACTGGGTGTGCAAATAGAAAGGTCTTCAGACTGTGGTTTTATCATTAAGGTGGAAATTTCCACTAAGATCAGAAGGCTCTTCGACAGTGATCTGTTTGACTCGTTCCGCATCTCGAATCAATGTAGGTTGTCTCCAAATTAACCTCTTGTTGCCTCATATTTGTCCTGTCGTAGGAAACTGTGCATGTATGGTTTGTTTGTTTGTTTGTTTTTTAAATAGTTGGCTGTTATAGGGAACTGCTTTTATAATGCATGGTTGCTTTAAGAAGATTGTACTGTATACATGTTTTAGTGTCCTGGCAAAATGCTTTGCAAATAAATATTAACGAATGAATGATTATTTCCTATTTGTTTGTCTACAAGATACAATGAGGAAAGCTAAATATTTGATACCATCTCATACAGAGTTGTTGGCATTTCAAAGCAAAACTATCCTTGGAATTGGAATTCTGGGATCCACTGCTTTCCAGCCATCTAAGTCTGTGGACATCATGGTATCCTGAGGCAGCCAGTTCCATAACTTTAATTAAATGTGTTATATTTAACTAAATAATAATTAAATGTGCTGAGGGAGCACATGCCAGCTGTTGGCTGAATCAGGGATGAGCGCTGCATCCAACAGCTGTGGTTGGTGCCTCTATAGGCAGCAGGGCAACTGGCAGCCAGACACGGCTGGCAGGACAACCTTATTTTACTTTACCGTGTCTTACCTTACTTTACCATATCTTACCTTAAAGTCAATGAGGCTTACTCCCAAGTTGCATTCTGAAAGCCCAATGATGCATAGGATGGGCTGTGATCCTCTTCAAGCTTAACCTTGGAGATATGCTGCAACCCTAACCATGTCTACCCAGAAGGCCCATTGTACCCAGTCAGTCTTACTCCCAGGAAAGTGTGTTCAGGATTGCAGCATATCTCCAAGGTTAAGCTTGGAGAGGATCACAGCCCATCCTATGCATCATGCCTCCTCAGAAGTAAGCCCCACTAAAGTCAATGAGGCTTACTCCCAAGTTGCAGTCTGAGAGCCCAATCCTATGCATGGCTACTCAGCAGAAAACCACATGATAATCAATGAGACTTAGGGTGCAATCCTAACCACACTTTCCTGGGAGTAAATACTATTGAACACAATTGCACTGTCTTTTGAGTAGACATGCTTAGGATTGCAGTGCTACTCCAAGATTTAGTTTGGAGAGGATCACTGCCCATCCTATGCATCATGCCTACTCATAAGTAAGCCCCATTAAAATAAATGAGACTTACTCCAAGGTTTTAAAACGTGGGACATCATATAGGACATCCTACGTTTTGAAAAAGTTGTTCGTGTTTATGTGCGGCCCAAACCAACTCGTCTTCTTCCAAGGCGGCCCAGGGAAGCTAAAAGGTTGGACACCCCTGATCTAGAGCTAGCAATCCCCCACAATAGTTCCCTTTTGTAAAGTGCTTTGCCTGAAACAATAAAGAAAACAATAAGTGTATGGAAGTGTTACCTGCAACATGCAACTATTTAAGCAAGCAAGAGAGTTGAAAAGTCACAATCAACTCTTACAGCTAAAAGGACAAGAGAATAGAGGAACTATTAAAATGTACCGAACAGCAAGAAAGCGCAAAAACAGAGTTAGAGTTAGCAAATAGCTCTACGATAAAGGAGTTAAACCAAATCTCTGAGTATCATCAAAACTACCAGCTACAGCTGGACCAAAAAGACACTCATATAGCAAATCAGAAGATCCAGTTACAGCAAAGGGATACCCTGATCTTTGAATATCAGGAATTCTTAATGAAACAAAACACTGAACTACACAAATTAAAAGAGCCTGAATATGTTACACTAGAGACAAATACAAAAATGAGGCAAAATTCTTTCACACACTTGGACTCCAAGGAGGACGAGAAAAAAATCACTGAGATAGAAGAAAAGGATGAGGAGATAGCAAAAGTACCAATTGGAGGAACAAACACACAAACTAAATGTCCATTAAAAAGCGTGCACAGAACAAGAAGTAAACCACAAAACAGCCATTAAAAAACTAATAGGCCACCATGCAGATCTGTGCAAAGGTATTCAATGGTACAAACAACAGAATGAGCATCCTAGAGCATCCCCGATAGGTGGTGGTCAATCCTCTGCTTGAAGACCTCCAGTGAGGGGGAGTCCACCACCTCCCTTGGCAATCTCTTCCACTGCCGAAACGCCCTCACCCTCAGGAATTTTTTCTGGATTTCCAGCCGGAATCTCCTCTCTTGCAGTTTGTCCCCATTGGTTCTAGTTCTGCTTTCAGAGGCAGCTATGAACAAATGAGCCCCTTCCTCCCTATGACAGCCCTTCAGGTATCTGAAGAGGGCAATCATGTCTCCCCTCAGCCTCCTCTTCTCCAGGCTGAACATCCCAAGTTCCCCCAACCTTTCCTGGTAGGGCTTCCCTTCCATCCCACTGATCATTCTTGTCGCTCTCCTCTGGACTTGCTCCAGTTTGGCTGCATCTTTCTTCAAGTGAGGTGCCCAGAACTGAACACAGGACTCAAGGTGAGTCTCACCAATGCTGAATAAAGAGGAACTAGAACTTCTCGTGACTTGGAAGCTCCAGTCCTCTTAATGCAGCCTAGAATTGCATTTGCCTTCTTTGCAGACACATCACACTGCTTTTCCAGGCAGCAGTGTGGGGCGATAGGGCCCCATCTGGTTCCTTCTCGCCCCCAGTCCCCTTGAGGCCCAGTCTGGGCATGGCTGCTTGGTTCTCACATCCCACAAGTGTTGGGGCGTCCCAGAGCTGGCCACAAGGTCCCCGCTGCGAGGGCCATGCAGGGGGGGCTGCCCAGTGAAGGGATTCAAAGAAATTAAGAACCGGTTCTCTGCCCATCTGGCAGCCACTTTTGAATGGCTATTTTTCAACTTTATATGTCCTGTCTCTCATTAACAACCAGTTCTACAGAGTAGGTGCGAACCTGCTGGAGCCCACCACTGCAGGGGGCTGTGCTCGGGCCTACCGGCTCTGGCCTGGGGGGCCTGATCTGGCTGCTCCTCACCAGTAGCAGGAGGCTTGCTGGTGTGGGGGCCCAGGCAGCCCCTGGAGGGCGCTCCCCACTGGGGAGAGGGCTTGGTCCAGGGGCTGCCCACTCCCCCTGGCCTCCATCTTCCCTTGTGCTCCCCCCATCTTGGGGGGCTACGTGGTTGAGGGGGGTCACAAGGAATCAACTGTGGCAGCTCTCTGAAACTTGGGCCCACTCCTTAGCCTCACCTGCCTCATAAGGATGTTGCGAGGACAAGAGTTGGTCATTTCCCCCCCCCCCACTAACGCACTTCCCCACCCCCCAGTTGAGGTTGCCTTGGGCTCAGCTTATCAGGGGGACTTCGACTTCTAGCCATGCCCCCCCCCATGCCTCACTGGTGTTCTTGGCTTCCTCTCAGCCTTCCCTTTTCTGGCACACTTTTGCCTACTTGCGCGTAAGCCACCATATGCAAATTTTTGGGCTTTGGGTGTGTTTCGTTGGCCATATCTTTGGTTAGGAAGGTGCTAGGCTAGGAAGGTTTTGCGTTGGACTCTGCTCTCCAAGACATATGACTCGTCCAATGACATATGACTCAAGGGGTGGTGCGCACATCACAAAGTTGCTTTTGGGGGTCCCACAGCTCCCCCAGTGTGCATGTCACCCAGTGCAGGCCATACCCCCCCCCCCCGCATCCCCTCCAGTGACGTGACTGAGTAGCACCATCATGGCTGCTTGACCCACTGCTACCTGACAACATCATAAGGTGCGGACAGCTTAGTTAACCTTGGAAAATGGACAACTTGCAACTGTCCTACACAGCTTCATAATGGCAAACAATAACTCAGTGGTAATGATAATATCTATTTGGCCTAAACTCTGTCTGAGGCTGAGAGACAGAGACTGGGGAAGACGGCTTCTGTTTCACAGAACATCTTTTCTCAACACGCTTGTCAGTATCTGTGAACAGTATTTATATGTGGGGGTTGGTTTCCAACATGCCCCCCACATCCCAGACTGCAAAGCAAGTACCTGCTTGGGCCAGCTGGTATGAGTGGTCCATGCTGGTGTCCCAACCATCCCTTTTTTTGAGCTGGGTCAGAATCCAGATGGCCAGATGTGGACCATTTTTGAAAGATGAATGTCACTATCTGAAGAGCAGGGCAGGAGGGGGACAGCCTGAGTGTCTCTTGAGAATCTGAGGTACCATATGGTGGGATGTCATGTGGATTGTTTCCTTGATGCTTCTTCTTGACCATGCCAGATGTGACCACATGGCCTATACAACCACCAGAGCCATCACATGTGCAGTGCTTGATGGACCCTGGTTATACCAAGATGAGGAATCAGATATGCTGTGAAGAACACAGAATGACATCTCATTTCCGCCCATGTCATGGAAATCTGACAATATGTGGTGACAAACATACAGGATTGCAATACGGATCAGGGCCACTGATGGGCATCCTGACTCTTGCACCCTGAAGTTCACACTCTTCTGTTCAGGCTCCTATGAGATCTTTCAGAACTAGAAACTAAGGAATAGTACTAGAGAAAGAAGGAGGCTTACCTAGCCTAAGCAGGCTGCATCAACTCTCTTTCTGCTCCACAACAAAGAGGAGACTCTCTGGAAGGTGACATCAAAGCCATTCTGCTCCCTGTGATGGAGACAAACATGATGGGAAAATTCATTTCCCACTATTCTTTCTTTGTGCTGCGCAGAAAATATCCTGCCAAACCAGGTTCTGCACAGCCTTTTCCAGCCCCACCAAAAGTCCTGCCTTTCCGGTTACATTTTCTGCCTCTGTTTAATCCTCATCTTGCTTGTCCTATGTTAAGCCCAGTGCACAGAAGTGAAATTCAATGTTATAGGAAACGCTCCTCAACCTGGGAGGGAGCCAGTAATGAGTGGTCAGGAATAGATGAGGCCCAAAGGATCCAGAGGACATCTGAGGAATATGGAAGTGCTGCAGCACCAGATAATATCCAACGTGGGCTTCCTGTTTCTACTCCTGTCTGTCCTCCCCCCTTGATCCTTCCACCCCAACTGCCCACATCCCACCACCAATTGCGAACTAGAACTTAGACTTAGAACTCACTTAGAACTCTGGAGCATCTCTAACATTCACACAACACAATATGGAGACTTTCAGGTCTCCTGCCATGGGGGATCTTGACAGTGACATGTGGGAGTGGAAGGGAATTGACTGTTGAGGTGGTGGTCCTGCTTGGTGGTCCTCAGTCCCTTCGTGGAAAGAGAAATGTCCAGAAATCTTTTGGACATTTTGGATCTGTCCCCACATCCCCCTTGGATAATTTATGTGTGCTCTATATTGTCCATCCATACCAAGACGTATGTCTTGCTCAGGACAGACTGAAAATAGGGATACCTTCATGTCCAGATTCAGACTCCCTAATCACTCAGGAACAACTTTGATTACCTGTCGATGAAGATGGGTCTGCTCTTCCCAACATGGAAGATCCTGACCACAGATGCAAGTCTCTTAGGTTGAGGAGAACATTGTAAGGGGAATGTGGCTCTGGGCATGTGGATCCTGGAGGAGGTCAACCTCAGCGTTAACTGGCTGGAACTCAGGGTGGTTTGTACATTGTGCCCTATTTTGTGGAAATAGGGCCAAAGGGCGAAATCTGGATCAAGACACTCCCTGAAGAAAAGATGTGTATAAATCCAAAAAATAAATGAATAAAAATAAACTGGGGGTGGGAAGGTTGTTGATTCCTGTTCAGTGTGAGGAGTTGGGCTCTGTCCTTACAAGTGAGAGGATGGAACGCAATGGTAAAGCATGTCATATCATACCCCACCTGGGGACGTGTCAGCCTCTCCTTATTCTGTACCAACTGGAAGAGAATGAGTGGGACAGAGAAGATGAGGAATCATGGAGGGGAGTGGTGGGCTAGAATCTTCTCCACACTTCCACTCTATACTTCCAAAATGTTGGTGGTTCTTGAGGATTTCAGCCCAGGACCTTTTTCTGAGACTGACAATCTGTTTCACCTACCTCCCCACCCACTGCATGTCCTGGATCTTGCATCCTGCTATTCTCATCTCTGTACCGAGGTGAAAATTTTCTCGAGCTCTATCCAACCTAACTCACAGCACAATCCTATACGCATTTAATCAGACCTTTAAACTGAAGCAGGATTATTTCCAGGTATCTTCACATGCCTCTGGGATGCAATTGCTACGGTTATGACAACACACGCACCTCTGTTCCCACCCTGCAGAGTTGCCTAACCAGGTTTGTGGAGTGAGTCCCTGTATCGCACGGCAGACTGGGAATCTGTGTGGGTGGTCTGACATTCCCTGTCCTGCACGTGCCATGTAGGACTAGGAACGTATCACCAGGACTTATTGAAACGTCAGTTATGTTGGTTGAGGTTAGACTCAGGAAGGATTTCCTTAATGATAATATCCATTTGGCACTGCCATGTTGGGCTCTTGCTTGGTGCAAGTTTTCAAGCAGAGGATGGATGGTCCCCATCACAGACTACACTGAGCAGGCGGTTGGACTAGAATGATCTCCAAGACTCTGTCCATCCCATTCTGTTATCCTAAACCTATCCTATAAGCCTCGGTGAGAGTGCAGTTCTTTGAAACAAACAAAACTCATTGCCACTTGCTTTTCTCGAATGGTATTTTATGATCTCGCATGTGTCACCTGATTATTGCTTATGAATAATAATAATAAGCATAGCATACGCTTATGTAGCTCAATTAAATTCTATGTGTTGGAGTAATTAACCAGACCGATGTGCCCAGTAAGAATAAAAGGTTTTATACATCTCCCAGCAGGTAAAAAAAAACCCTTTGGCTATTCAGGAGGAAGGGCTCTGAATCTATCTGAATGGGAAAAGAAGCCAAAGGTGTGAGCCACCCCCAGGAAAGTGTTCTTTCTCCTCCACGTCCGCAGGAAACACACTGTGGCTAGAGCTGGCTTAGCCTTTATTTAAAAGGAGAACTGAAACTGCAGCCAGAACCCACAGAGGGTTTCTTGAAGTATGGTACTATTTCAGGGAATCATACCAACAACATTATCTATATTAATTGTCCATAATTAGATATATTTACACACAACTAGAGACAGTGAACTGGATACAACACTTGGGCTGCTTATTTTGAGTCTCTATGTGAATGTGAGAAACTAACTTCCCAGCTCTTCTCTCCACTGGCAGCCCCACCGATCCTATGTGATGTTCCTCCTCCTCAAGTGTCCCTTCCCATTGATGTGACCCTTAGCCAACTTGCAAGATGGCTTTGCCTATGGATTGCTCTTCCTGTGGATCGCTTTGCCTGTGGGTTGTCTGATGCTTGTACAAACTTGATGTGGTGTTGAACCTCCTTCCACAATCTGGGCAAACAAATGGTTTTTCTCCTGTGTGGGTTCTGTGGTGTCGAACCAGGTCCGCTTTGTCCCGAAAGCCTTTAGTGCACAGAAAGCACCAATAGTTCTTCTGGCCCCGACGGATCGCTTTCGTTTCGCTGACTTGGAGGGCTCTAATCTCGCTTGGTGGGGGCCTGTTGGGATGTGTCTGTACCGAGTGAATTTCCAAGAGATGGTTGGGGGGAAAGGGGCTGGTGATGGGCTGGTGGAACGACACAGACAACCTGTGCTGAGGTTCGACAGGCTCAAAACACAGCTTTTCATTCTTCTGCTCGTCCCCATTGCTAACTGAAAAGGAAGACAGAATAAACAGGATTCACACAAGTATAGGATATTTTAGCAGGCAGACGGGGGAAATACCTAGTTCAATTTACTGGGTAGTGAGGAAGAAGCTTCCTAACCACTGGAGGGGGAACTGCCCCCCAAGCCATTGCAAGAGGTGAAATTTAGGCAGTACCTATTCTACGGGCAAAATCCAGAGTAACTACAGAGTAACAACTTACTCTGGATTGCAATATGAATTTCCCATAGGTTTTCACTAGGTGGTGCAGTAATTATGGGTGCACGTAAAGACGCTTGCATGCTCCCGTAGTTACTCTGGATTTGGGGGTATGATTCTCTGTTTATTACAAACTAGCTTAAAAGCCACACTCCGTGTGGACTTCTAAGCCAGCTCCTGTGTAGGGCTTTTGGGGTCTTCCCCCCCGAAACTAAAGGGACGTCTGGTCCAGCTGAGAAAGCAGCAATTCTGAAGAAATAACTCTGAATTCCTCCGTTCAGTCCATGGATCTTGAAAACCTCATTGTAGGTTCTGTGAGTTATTTTCAAATTTGAATTCTTAACTGTTCCCTCCTCATCCGGACACAAATCCCAATGTTGGGTGTTATATAATAGGTCTATGTATAGTAACTTTAAACTCAATATAAATTTAAAAATGTTAAAATCAAAAATTTTTTAACATTTTTAAATTTATATTGTGTCTATAAATTTATATTATTTTTAACTGTTAAAAAAATTGTAAAAACTTAAAATTGTGTGCATGGGTTGGGATTAGGTTATGTTTGTGGGAAAAAGTGTGGGTTAGGTTGTGTGTGTGTGTATAGAGTTGGGTTTTGTATGTGTTTGTGGAGTGTGGGGGTTAGGTTCTGTGTGGGGGGTTGAAATATGTTGTCTGTGTAGGGTGTGAGTGTGGGGTCGTTTTGGGGGGATTGGGTCATGTTATGTGTGTGGAGTTTTGTTGTGTGAGTGTATGGAGTCTGGGATTGTGTGTGTGGGATTGTGTTGTGTGTGGAGTTGGGTTATGGGGGGCTACACTGTGTGTGTGAAAGTGGGTTAGCATGTGTGTGGGTAGAGTTGGGTTGTGTGTGTGGGGGTTGTGCTATGTTGTGTATTGTGAAAGAGTGGGTTAGATTGTGTGTGAGGAATGTGGGGTTGATTTGTGGGGGGTGTTGGGCTACATTTAGTGTGTGTGTGAAAGAGTGGGTTAGCGTGTGTGTGTGTGGGTGGAGTGTGGGGGTTGGCCTACATTATGTGTGTGAAAGAGTGGTGTGGAGTTCTGTTTTGTGTGTGTGTGAAGTGTGGGGCTTGACATCTGTGAGGGTTGGGCTACATTATGTATGTGTGTGAGTACGAGTGGGTTAGCGTGTGTGTGTGTATGGGACTGTGTTGGGGGGGATTGGGAGGATTGGAATGTGGGATTGGGTTTTGTGTGTGTGCTTATGGTACGTACACTAAGAGTACTGTTTGAGTAGAATTACAGGTCCAACCTTGTTATACATAAAATTTTTATTCACGGATTTGACTCAACATGAATGTGGGTCAGAGTTTAAGAAAACTATAGCCGCCAGTCCATACCTGTGTAGTGTTGGCTTTCCAGGTGTTTCCTCATGTGTCTATTGAGAGCCGGTTTCTGGGTGAAGCTCTGTCCACACTCAGAGCAGCTGAAAGGTTTCTCTCCCGTGTGAACCGTCTGATGCCGCAGAACTTGGGAAACATCCCGGAAACTTTTCCCACATTCCAGGCATTCGGGGCGCCTGCGATTCGTATGGGTCCTCCGATGCCTTATGCCACTGTCAAAAGTTGCAAAACCTGTTTTGGCCAGAAGCAAAAGTTGGATGAGTCCACATATTGCCCATGCAATGATTAATTTAATGGGGGGGGGGGGGGAAGGAGAGCTGCAAAATTTAATCAGCGAATTGGTGTCATCTACCAATGCACTATTGATTTATTTAAATTTGTGGCCCCGAGGAATTGGGTTGCAAACTTCTAAAAATAAATATATATTATCTTTCACATAAAAAATTTTAAATAGTGGCAAACACCAGTTTATAAAGAGGTCTTTCTAAAATGAGCATATGAGTTACTAAGGTTTGGGACTGATTTTATTGTATTTATTGAAAATCTAATTTTTAATCTAATTAGTTTTTGTACTATTTTTCTTATGCCAATAAAGGTTCGTTTGTTGATTCGTTCATTAATTCATTCATTCATAGAAATGAATCCCTCTTTTAATAGGGCACCAATCATTTTGTTATGAACCGCTATTCAAAAGTCCCATTATAGGGCAATAGGCAATGTGGATAGGATTGCAGCCTAACCCTACAATCCAGAGTAATTATGGGAACACAAAAGAGACATTTACATTGACGTAGTTACGGCACCACCTAGTGAAAACCTATGGGAAATTCATATTGCAATGAAGAGTAAATTGTTCTTACATCAGAGCAAGAACTCCCTGTAGTTACTCTGGATTGCACCCTTAGTCAATTTTGACTCTAGGTGGGAAATGTTAAGTGCATTGTTTTTAAAAAAATAAAACAGAAAAATAATTTACTAAAATGTAAATCTGCTCCCCAATCTGAGACACCTTTGTTTGCAGACTGTAATCAAGTAATGACGAAACAATTTCTGATTAATAGTAACTAGTTACTGTTTCAACCCTAAAACCCAGGTGGAGTAATTAAATCTCACTTAGGCCAACGGGGCCAACACGAAAGTAAAACTGACATTTTTCCTATGTATTTTGAGTACTCATTTTTATCCTACTCATTGACCAATAAGACATCAACATATAATCTATAATAACAGCAAAATATTAAATAAGTTTACAAATACAGGTGCCCCTCCATATAAGCAAGGATACATTCCCAGTTCTCCCACCTCCCACAGCGATTCTCATCCTTTTTCATGATGCCATACACTGAGAAGGCACACAAATGGTCAAGGCACACCATCGGTTGTGTGACAAGGAACACTATGCTCCCAATAGAAGGCTCACATTCTCCATTGACCCATGGCACACACGAGGACTATTTGCGGCACATCAGTGTACCATGGTACAGTAGTTGAAAATGGTTGCATATGGGTATGATACATATAGATGGATATTTTTGTACCTGTGTAGTAGGGTGTGCCTTCCAGATGTTTCCTCATGTGTCTGTTGAGGGCAGGCTTTTGGGTGAAACTTTGCCCACACTCAGGACACGCGTAAGGTTTCTCTCCCGTGTGGACCGTCTGGTGCCGAAGGACGTGTGAAAGGTCTCGGAAGCTCTTCCCACATTCTGGGCATTCAGGACGCTTCCGATTCATATGAATCTTCTGGTGCCCACTAAGTTGTTGTGCATCCTGGAAGCTTTCGCCACATTCGAGGCACCAGTGGCCCTGTTCCTCCAAGCGCACCACAGTCTCGTAGACGCCTTCACTGCAGCAAGTTGCCTCGTCCCACCTCCTGCAAGGCTCAATCTTGTGGTCTTCCTCAAGCACGCAGCTGCTTTCTGCTGGTCCTATTGATGTCCCAAGTGGCACCGGCAGTGGGGAGTCCCCTAGTTCTGAATGACTTGTCTTATTCCCATTTGCAGTTCCCATACTTGTGTAAATATTCAGGTGTCTGTCTTTCCCTGGGCCGCACAAAGAGACAGGCAGGTTTGGGGTCAAGATAAGACCACAGAAAGACCTCTGTTGAATACAGAGGGTACGTCCATTTACAGACAGTGCCCAACCCCACAAAAAAATGATTCACTCCATCTGTGTCCCCCAACTGCAGATTCTTAAACTGGAAATTAAAGCAGCTCTGAGTATAGGGCAACTGGGCAGACGCCCATGAAAGTGTCTTAAGGATTGCAGCCAATGCCTTTAGGATTGCAGCCAATGCCTTCACACTGTCCATATGGTATTCAAAGTGGGGGTCAGGACCCCCTTTGGGGATCATGATCTCAGGTTGGGAGTCATGAGAGGATGGGATCCACTGTATTGGAATTTGGCACTGGGCTTTCCTGGGAGTAAGTCCACTGAACACAATGGACATGGAGGAGCATCCCAGTAAGTCTGACAGGGGGTCCCAGACTGATTTTTAAGTTTGAAAGGGGGGTGTCAGGCTGAAGTGCCTGAATACAACTGGTTTATGGGATAAGGGAAGACCCCAGCCACACCACTCAGCTTGGCAGTAACGGAGCAGGCCCCCTTTCAGTAATATCACAACTGCATACCTGACGACGAGAGAGTCCACCCGTCTTCCAGCTGAACTTTTCCACTGAAGCAGCCAGGTCTGGAGCTCAGCGGAGACAGTTCTGACTCCGAGATCACAACCACCTCTTTGGATGGCTCCAGGTCCTAAAATGGCAGAGAAGATTCTGGTTATGTCCGAAGCTCGGAGCCAGCCGTGCAAAAGATTGAATTTAATCTAAACAGAGGAGGAACCAAAGCAGCTGGGTCTTCAAATATGTCAGGATGTGGCAAAATTGGTTAGGATTACACCCCAAGGCAATCACAATCACAATCATGATGGAGCTGACCTCGATTACCACACGGAGAAGGTTCCAGGTTTAGACTCTGGCATCTCCAAATGGCCAGATCTCAGGTCACTGAGCAAGCAGTTTGTGGCAGCTCAGTATGTTCCCCATCCAAAATAAGAGCACTACTCAGTGTTAACACAGCACCCTCACCATCCCAGGTGATCCCAAGTCTCTCTCACCTTGACCTCCTGTTGCTGCGCCCTGAGAAACTCTTCTGCCAAAGCCACGGCCTGGCAGCACGCTTGAGGGCACTGCTTCTTGACCCAGCTCTGCATATCCTGAGGAAGGACGGTCAAGAACTGCTCCAAGATCAACAGCTCCAGGATCTGCTCTTTGGTGCAGCTCTCTGGCTTCAGCCATAGTCGACAAAGCTCCCAGAGTTTCTTGCACACCTCCCGGGGCCCCTCCGCATCCCGGTAGTCGAACTGCCTGAAACGCTGACGTTGCATTTCATTGCTGAGGGGATTCTTGGCTGCAACCTCTTCATCTCCCTTGTTTTCTCCACTCTCTGGATGGCTGAAGGCCTGAGTAACTACTCCGTTGTTGTCCACCACGAGTTGTACAATCCCTTCTCTTCTAAGCCACAGGCTGGGATCAGTGGCTGCCTCCCCAGAGGTCTTAGTATTGCCTTCCAGCAAAGGTTTTGACCTTTGTGGACTTCCACACCCAGGCGGACGAAGCTGCACTGCCCTCAAGACCTCCTGCCACTGGGCTTCCCAGTGCTGGGCAGTGCCCTCTTCCGGGTCCTGGAGCAACTCTTGGGGAGCTGCCCAGCCTAAAAACTCCCCGATGGTGCCAACCTGGATGACACGGGGTACCTCCCCTTCCACTTCTAGACCCATCGCTTGGGCCTGTTCCTCTGTTTCCATGCCAGGGTTCACTTCTTGTTCTGGACTATTCCAAGATGGAAGACAGACGGCCCCTTTGGTCGTCAATTCAGCCGCCATTTTGTGTTCTCACATGTGCTTCTTTTGAACCTGGAAACCCAACAGTGTGCGGGATCTTGAAGGCGACTGTAGAAACTGTTCTCAAGTCAAACACTTTTAACTGCAAGGTGTAGCTAAATACAGGTACCCTCCATTACCTGTGTGAACGGTTAAATACAGGTTTGGACTGACGGGAGAATCGGGTGCCCATTAAGGCCAAATCGGTTAAATCCAGATGCATTTAAGTCAATAAAGATGCACATGCACAAAACATATACAACTAAGGGTAGGAAATATTCATTGTTTCTGAAACCTATTAAATGGAGGGATTGCTGGGTACTGGAATCCACTCTCAGCTAAGTGGTGGGGAATTGCTCCTTCATGGGTGTGCTTGTGGGGGGTGCGAGGAAGGAAGTGGTTTCTGCCCTGGCCACCAGTTGTGCCTCTCTGGGGAAGATACGTCTCACCCATTTATATGCCTGGCCTTTTCTTCCCAGGTGATGAAACAGGATCTGAAGATCTCCAGTACCAGAGGTGGTTTTTTGCAGGAATTGGTGGGATTTGGGATGAGCATGAAGGAGGCTTCTATTTCCTGGAGAGAAAAAAATAAATATAAGTTCTGGGGTAAGGGGGTGGCTTGCCTAGTGCTTGTTTCTGGGACAGATCCAGATCAAAAGTGAATTAGGAGCAGAATAAGAACAAAAGAAGAGCCCTGTTGGATCAGGCCAAAGGTATGTGCACCTTCCTATATTCACAATGGAGCACACAGGACAAGAGATCTGCATCCCAGAGGTTGCATATACGTGGCACGGACTACAACCTGTGGTTGAGTTTTCCTCCAGAAATCTGTCCTTTTCAAGACATCTAGTCCTTTAGATGCTACCATCACATCATGAGGCAAGGAGTTCCACAGACTGTTCACACAGAGCATAAGAGACCTGCATCCTGGTGTCTTCCCCTTGAACCCCACATTCAGCGGCAGCCTCCTTCCAAAGCCGGGAGGTGTCATATACCCATCATAGATTGCAACTGGACAGTGGTGGTCCTCTAACACCCCCCCACCCTGTGTGCCATCTCCCCCCTTCCCCTGTGCACCCCCCATGCACCTAAGTGCCTTGGGTTTCCTTTTTTTAGGAAGAAAGGCAGGATACAAACAAACAAACTGTCTTGGGTGCCCTTCGAGGAGAATGGTGGAGTATAAATTGAATAAATGTATGAATAAATAGATGAAAGAAAGAAAGAAAGAAAGAAAGAAAGAAAGAAAGAAAGAAAGAAAGAAAGAAAGAAAGGTTCCTTGTTGGCCTTTCCGTCCTCCACCCTGCCCAGTCCCATGAAAGGCCTGCCAGCTCACCCAGTGGCAGGGAGTTCCACAGATGACTCACTGTGCCTGCCTGCCTCCCTAGGAGTGGGTGCCAGTGCCAGGGATGCCACCCTGTATAGGTGGTCTGGGCTGGGTGGTCTCCAGCAAGGCTCAACCCTCTGCGGCCCCCCAGAGGTGCCCCCAGACTGGAGCCCCAGCACAACCCCCGCCTCCACCTAAGGGGCCCAGATGGGAGCCCTCCTGCAGCAGCAGCAGAGGCAGTCCAGGGAGGGCGTGGCCAGGACAGGAACAGCAGCGCCTCATTTGCATGCCCCGCCCACGCCCCGCCCCGCCCCTCAGCCTCTCTAGGAAGCGGCGCCGAAGCCTTAACCCTTCCCATGCCGCCTCCAGGCGCAGCTACAGCCACTGCGGGATCCAGGAACAGGCGCTCGCTGGATGGCAGGCTGCCTCCGGATGAATGGATATCTTCAGTATATGCATTAACACATAAATGTATGAATGAACGAATCAATTGTGAATGAGTCAATGAATGAATTTATGAATGAACGAATCAATTTATGAATGAATGAATAAATGAATGAATTTATGAATGAATGAATAAATGAATGAATTTATGAATGAATGAATAAATGAATGAATGAATGAACGAATCAATTTATGAATGAATGAATAAATGAATGAACGAATCAATTTATGAATGAATGAATAAATGAATGAACGAATCAATTTATGAATGAATGAATAAATGAATGAATTTATGAATGAATGAATAAATGAATGAACGAATCAATTTATGAGTGAATGAATAAATGAATGAATAAATGAATGAACGAATCAATTTATGAGTGAATGAATAAATGAATGAACGAATCAATTTATGTGTGAATGAATAAATGAATGAATAAATGAATGAACGAATCAATTTATGAGTGAATGAATAAATGAATGAATAAATGAATGAACGAATCAATTTATGAGTGAATGAATAAATGAATGAATAAATGAATGAACGAATCAATTTATGTGTGAATGAATAAATGAATGAATAAATGAATGAACGAATCAATTTATGAATGAATGAATAAACAAAGGGTCATTTAGTGGCACTGACTGACAGTTGCTCTCTTTGACATGCAACAGGACAGTATACATGCTCAAGAATTCCACTATGTATGTATGAACAAACACCAAACAGCTAGAACATATGCAGGGACCAGACTGCAAGACTCAGTGGGAGTTGGCCAAGTTGGCCATATAACTTAAAAAGCCAATATATGGTAATACTGAAAACCAAGAAAGGCCGTTTGGGCTTTAGATATGGATGTTCAAAACAGCACAAGCCATGGGATTTTGCATTCTAAGATCCAACTGAGATAGTTAAAAAGCAGTATATAAACATTGCAATAATATGTTTTTGGAAGAATAACTAGTATTCACTTCATGATTGTATTAGCACTATTAATAGCTCCATTATTGTTATTATGGGCTGTGGATGGCGCAAGTGGCTAAGACGCTGTGCCTGTTAACCAGCGGGCCAGGGTTCGAGACCCAGGTTGGCCCCACAAGACAGGGTGAGCTTAGCCCAGCTCTGCAACGCCAGCTGGATCCAATTGTATTGGCTCTGCCTTTCCATTGGACTAATTCAGTGGCATGAAGAGGGGGGATTTGTTGCTTGGGTAACAGCCTATCCTCCATAACAATCTAACCCAGGCTTTCATGCTTCGTATGCAGCATATGCAGCGCTGAGCACGACACCATAGTCTTCCAAGACTGACGGAGGCCTGCTTTATTGTTAATTGTAATTAGCATAATAATATAACTATTATTATTATTGAAATAATTTTATTATTATGGAACTATCTGCATGCTTGGCATGCAAAAATGGCCCAATGCACCTAAGAAAAATGGAGTGCTCTACAAAATCCTGGGGTTGGCTGTAGTGTTGTAAGGGTTAAGCCATCTCTGAATCCTAGAGAGGACAAGTGGAGGGGACCTGCAAAGGGGGGGCTCTCTTCTCCCTCCCCCAGCCCAGCCCCCTTCAAGGAGAAGCAATGCCATTCATTCTAGGAAGATCCATAGAGTACCCATAGCTGGAAACTTGGAAATGTTGGGGGGGGGGGGGACACAAAACCAAAGGAAAATCCTCACTGGGACAACTTGCAATGACTAAAAGTGGTTGTGTGAAGAAATGTTTTGCAGAACCCCATGATCTGTTGCTTGTAGCAGATTGAGATATCTATTGAGATAATAGATGACCAGGGGAGTTTAGGCAGCCTTACCGTGCACTGTCTACTCAGAAGTAGATCCCATTGTACTCAATGGAGCTTACTCCCAGGATAGAGTGTATACCACAGGATCGCAACATTCCATTGAAAAGTCCTTGCTAATGCTAGGGGTGAAACTGCTTTCAGGATTTTATAGTAAGGTGCTTAAAAGTGGCCTTCTCCTATAGAATGCATACATTCTAGAAATTTTTTTGCTCCATCTCCAGCAATGTGGTGTAGTGGTTAGTGTTGGAATTAGGACTGGGGAAAACCCAAGTTTGTGTACAGGCTTTCCACCTCCTTAACAGATTCTCAGCAGCAGTTCTTAGGTTCAAAACATAAAATCATCCAAAACTTTAGAAAAAACCACCACTAAGAATGGATTTTTTGTTCATTAAAAGCTATTGAAAACTCACATGCAACAACATTTTGGCACCTTTAAATAAAAAATAAAATAAAAAACTACCTATATTTTAATGGGTATGGTGTCTGCCTCTCTCCCTCCTTCTTCTGAAGGGTATGAACAGTTCATTACCCTTCTGAAACTGTACCCAAAACTGGCTGCCTCTGATATGTCCAGTGAGGCAACCAGGCAACGGCCATGCTTATGATTATTATTGTTATTACAATTGTAAACTATATTTTATGATTATTATGACCATAAACTATTATGATAGTTTAATGTTCCTTGGTGTTAGCCATAGATTTTAATGTGGTTTGCCTGGGTGACTTTTGGGAAAGACTTTTAATTTTAAAGTTCTGCAGATAGAGGGACATCAATGGTAGTTATTATATAACAATCACTGCTAGCCAGTGATTCCCAATCTTACCTGGAACACACAGCCCTTCCTCCTGCTCCCCCCAGAACTCATAAATACCAATGAAGTAGGGCATGATGGTGTCATCGGCACCTACTTCTGGGTTCTGTGAATGGGAAGTTACCTGCAAATGAAAGGTAAGGAGGATACAGAGGGCCTAAAAAAAGTTCCCCAAAATGCCATGCACAATGAACAGCTGATGGAGCAAGGCCTCTGCGCTGCCGCTGTCTCGCATCACAGTCATGCTGCCAATCAGCTCAGCCAGCGCAGGGACATTCAAGGCAAGGAACAGTCTTTCGAACTACCTGCAGCCTCTTCCTGGTCATGACAAGACTCCTTTCACTCAGTGTGGGATATAAATTCAACAATAAATTCAAGAAACAAACAAAAGTTGTCCAGAATGCCACGTGATGCATTCCCTGCACTTTGGAGCAGTGGAAGGAGTTAACAGGAAGAGGCTATGTTTCAAGCAGGTCTCCAGTATCTCCAGTTTGAGGATGGGGTCCAGAATGGAACTCCTGCAGATACTGGAGCATGCCCTGTTATTTTAAATTCACACAACCACAATGTTACTTGTATGTGATTTCTGCTCATAAAACTTTGCCTGGAGCTTGTGCAACCAGGTCCTTCTTCTCCCCCAAGTGCTCCCTGAGAGATACAGGAAGCTGGACTAGATGGACCTTTGGTCTGATCCAGCAGATGTTCTTACCCCCTTTGTCCTTGGAGTGGTCCATTTACCATATTGGTCAAGCATGCACAAGCATGGGTGTGCCACAGTGCATGAGGAAAGAGGGTTGCAGCACTGTTAGGAAGCTTATGGGGAGAAGCTCCAGCCTCACGCTCTACCCAGTGGTCACTGAGAGCACAATCCTAATTATTTAGGGCAGCACAACTCACACATCTCCCCATTCCCATGGTGGTTTGGGGAGTCTGATGCATGTCTGTGTACTGGCTTAATACCCACCCCCCAGGAGTGGTGCAGTAGTGCTTATGGCTCTTTTGTGACACTGGAAGGCCAGTGTGAGACTTGATTGTGCTGTGACTTAATCAACAATGTCTCTAGTGAATCAAGCTAAGGCCACAGCAGCCACATGGCAAGTTTTTATTATCTGGTGATCTACTTTATTTCTCAAACAGTGTGTCTTATAGGGGCTTGCACAGTGGCTCACCACATGTGAAGAAGGATGAAAATCACACCGAAACACAGAAACCTTAAAACAAACCTGAAATATGTATCTAAAAACTACAGGACAGATCTCATGTTTATCCAGTTTGGATTGATGCGGTATAAACAATAACAACATTTTCCCACCCCAAGTCATGGCATAATTCTCCAGTCTCGCCTGATTTTAAACTCTTTCTTTCATAAACTTGATCCTCTGATAGACGGATCACTGCAGGGATTCCCTGGGTGAGTGGATGCCTTGTCACTCATGAATGGTTCCTCCACACTTAAGTCATTCAGCGGCGTTTCTTCTGAATGCATTTGCAGGAGTTTCTCTGGCTCTTCCATGCTCTGAAGGCTCTTTCTATGTTTTGAGCTTTCAGGAGCTCCTCTGATGTGGCGTCTGTGGTGAGAAGTCAAATTCTTCCCTCTCCGAAATCTTTCTCCGCATTCCAGGCATTTAAAGGGCTTCTCCCCAGTGTGGATTCTCTGGTGATTAGTGAGCGAGTCATACCGTGGGAACCTTTTCCCACACTCCCCACACTGATAGGGTTTTTCTCCCGTGTGGATTCTCTGATGCCTGTTCAATGTGTTTCGTTCGTTGAAGGTTCTTCCACAGTAAGAACACGGGTAGGGCTTTTCCCCGGTGTGAGTTCTCTGGTGTACAACAAGTAGTGCCTTTTGGTGAAAAGATTTTCCGCACATCGGACAGTGATAGGGCAGCTCTCCTCTATGGAATTTCAGGTGCGCGTGCAAATACTCCTTCGCTCGGAAACGTTTCCCACAATCGGGACACTCGAAAGGTTTCTCTCCCGTGTGTATCCTCTGATGGATGTTCAATGTACTTCTAACTCGAAAGCCTCTACCACAATCGGGACACTCATAAGGCCTCTCTCCAGTGTGAGCCCTTTGATGTGTGAGAAGATATCCCTTCCGTTTAAAATGTTTCCCACACTCTGGGCATCCATACGGGGCCCCTTCGTGGACCTTCATATGGGACCGCAGATATTCCTTCCATCGGAATTTTTTCCCACATTCTGTGCATTGGTAGGGTGTTTCCATATCTGCAGCATTTTCTCCGCTGTGGAGTCTCTGGTGCTTTGTAAGTCCGTGTTTCAGTTTAAAGGTTTTTCCACACTGAAGGCATTCATAGGGTCTGGCTTCTGCATGGGTTCTCTGATGTATATGAAGGTTTCCCTTCAATCGGAACCCTTTCCCACAATCAGTACACATGTAAGGCTTTTCAGTGGAATGCACTCCTTGATGTACACGAAGCTGATAGCTCCGTTCAAAACTTTTTCCACACTCGGGACACTTATAGGGTTTTTCGCCCGTGTGAACTGCTTGGTGCCTCTTCAGTGTTTTTAAGTCAAAGAAGGTGCTTTTGCACTGAGAACACCTAAAGGGTCCCTCTGTGGAGTGAATCCTCTGATGCAGCTGAAGATCTCCTTTCTGCTGGAAGCTCTTTCCAGGCTCTGGGTTTTTGTTGAGATTCTCCTTGGAATGCATCCTCTGATGTTTCCAAAAATAGTCCATGTGTTTGAAACTTTTTCCACACACTGGGCACTGATAAGGCTTTTCCGTCATGTGGATTCGCTGGTGTCTGGTCAGTATATACTTCCACTGGAAATTTTTCCCACAATCAAGGCACACATGCCTTTTTTCATCAGCAGACGGTGTGGTTTTGTTAAATTCTGCTTTGTTTTCTGGGCATGGATTATATTCCCTTCTTTGCTTGCTTCCTTCCATTTCCTTCTCCATCTCAGATGGACACTTCCATCCATGGACCTCGGGAACAAAAGACATATTTTCAGTATGTCTATCCAGTAGGGTCCTATAAGAGCGCATTGGTTCCGAACCTGCCCAGTCAAGATTCCTTCCTGGAGACTTGGATACCAGATATTCTAGAGAAGTGAGGTTTCCTGTCCAACAGAAAGAGCAAAATTTATTAAGAGAGATAGTCATCCTCAAAGTGCAGTCATCCTCACAGTGCAATCCTATGTCCCATGCGCATTTCAAGTTCCACGCTGACTTGGGGTTGTTGCAAAAGTGCCATAAAGTACTTCTACACCACTTCCGGTGTGGGGGGGGGGGTTTAGATCTTTGCGCTATGTGCCAGCCTCCCTAAGCAATGGTGGGAAAGGGTGAGTTGTGCTGGTTTAATTTGGTTAGGATTGTGCCACCCTGAGTTTCTGACCTTGTTCTGCTTCCACATATTATATCAGGAATATTATATCAGCATCAAGAGGGAGAATTGTCTGTCTCTCTCCACATTCTTCGCACCATCCATCATTTTATAAACCTTTCCCTAAGTAATCATCTTTTCAATAAACCAAATTGTGTTGTCAGTGTGTCTACCCAGGGTGGAACTCTGCTATCAAGCAGTAATAACCTTCACGTATAGAACCTTCACACATATCTATCCAACACTGAACCTTCAAGACAACATCCGGAAATAACCAAAGCTCTGTTTTGAAAAATAGTCACCTGCTCATTACTGTTGTTAAAACATACTCAAGGTGCAGTTATGGATCCCTGGCTGCCATACTTACTTTTGCAAAGGACCCTTTTCCTAGAGCTCTGAACACCCTGGACAGGAGGTTCTTCTTCTAGCTGGACCTCAATGGACGCCACTTCTTCTAGCTTGGTCTGGATGGGCAGTGGCTCCTCTTCCAGCTTGACCTGGATTATCAGTGGCTCCTCTTCCAGCAAGTTGTCAATGTTTGACTCCTCTACCATCATTTTTGTGGCAGGAGGCTCCTCTTCCACCTTGATTTGGACAGGTGGCTCCTCTTTCGGACAGATCGGGACAGCTGCATCCTCGTCCAGACTGCCTCTGAAAGCTGGTTCCTCTAGCTTGATCTGGATGCCCAGTATCTCCTCTACCAGCTTATTTTGATTCTCCAGCTCCCCATCAAGTATGGTTGGCTCCACTTCTTGCATGATTTGGGAAGAAGGCTGCTTTTCTAGTTTGCTATGGAAGGCCTGTGACTCTTCTTCTACCTTGATCTTGATGGTTGTTTCGCCAGCCATTGTTTTCTGAGCTGGAAGCTCTTTTTCTACCTTGATGGGGACAGAAAATTCATTTTCTGGCTTGTTTTGAATGGTAAACTGCTCTTCTGGCTGAAATTGGATGGATGGCCCCATTTCCGACTTGATTTGGATATGAGGCTGTTTTTCTAGCAAGTTCAAGTTGTCTGGTTCTTCTTCTCTCTTGATCTGAATTGCCAGCTTCTCTTCTAGCCTGTTTTCCATGGCCAGCTTCTCTTCTGATGAAGTCTGGATGGTAGGTTCTTCTTCGAGCTTGATCTGGATTGCCAGCTTCTCGTCCAGCACAATTCGTGTGGACAGCCCCTTTTCTAACATTATTGGAAAAACTGGTTCCTCTTCCAGATCCCAGTAAGCAGGGACTTCCTCCTCTAGCTTGAGGCAAAAAACTGCTTCTCCATTAGAAGGATCAGATGAATGCAACCCGGTCCTCTTCTGGCTTGGTCAGGATGGACTGAACTTCAAGAATTATTGCATGAATGAATGGCCAGAGCCATAAACTGGATAATCCCTAAGCCACAAGACATAGGATAAAAAAGAGAAAGTTTGAAGTTAAGAACTTTTCCTGATTTAATTTTCATAGAAACCCAGAATCCTAGAGTTGGAAGGGACCCAGAAGGTCATCTAGTCCAACTCCCTGACTGTAGCAGGAAATCCTGCTAGAGCATCTCCAACAGGTGCTTGTCAAGTGTCTGCTTGAAGATCCCCAGCGAGGGAGAGTCCACCACCAGAGCTGTTCCTCTTCTGCAAGAATTATTACACAGATCCCGTTTGGAAAAATATCTATCTTACAGTATTTATATATTGCTTTTCAACTATAAAGTTCACAAAGTGGTTTACAAAGAAAATGAAAAAATTAATAGCTAATGGGACCTAATACTACTACTAATTAATAGCTAGTAGTAATATCACTACTCAAAACAAGATAGCCCCCCTAAAAGTGAGATGATCCTCATAGGATACTATTATTGAAAACAATTTTTATGCACTGAAAATAGATTTTTCATATAAGCATTTCCTTTTCATGGGATGTTGAATCTCCAGCTAATAAGGCAGACGCATGATAAAAATTAAATATTTCCATATCTGTTACGCTACACCAGTTCTTTATTACTGGACTGGTACTTGCAGAGAATTATGGTGCATCAAGCATCCTTAAATGACAGCTGTAGGGTAGAGTCGCTTGAATCTAGTCATACTTACTACTAGCCAACATTATATTATTAACCATTATTAGCTGCACTACATTTTTCTGGCAGGGCAAAAATATGCAAGTCAAACCACTGACAAAAACATACAAGTCATACCATTGGTGTAATCAATGGTAGTAAATATTCCTCGCCAACTTTCCCAGCTTCATCATTTTAGGCTTCGATTTTCAGCGTTTGCTTTTCACGGCACACTGAATGCGATGGTTTTTCTTTATGGTTTTTACCTCTAATGACGTCACTTCCAGCTACCAGAAGACTCTTCCTCAAGCTGGTGGAAGAAGAAAGATAAATTGGCATCAGTTTATCTCCCCCCCCCCCCCACCACCACCACTTGAAAGAAAAGATGTTCATAAAGAAAAGAGTTCCTGGGATCTCTTCGGGCCCAATCCTGTCCAGTTTTTCAGGGCTGGCACAGTTGCGCCAGTGGGGTGTGCAATGTGGTAGTCACTGGAGCCTTCTCAAGGTATGTGCCTATATGTTCCCTTACCTAGGGGCTGCACACTGGCTACAACAGAGCCGGAAAATAGGAAAGGACTAGATCCTAAGTCAGGTATTTCAGTTTATATTTTTCTTAAAACTTGTTCAATATTTAAAAATACCTGGAAGGCAAATCAATTTATAGGATTTTTTCATGCAAGTAAGTGCAAAGTGTGGGCTGGCTGGTTGTGGGAGGGCTTGTGTTTTCCGTGAGGGATTTGGGGCAGACAGCTGCAATTTGGACAACACTGCAAGGTTGTTGTACACTGACTGAGCCCTTCCACCGTGCAAAATTTTATGAATTTATATATATCACTTGTGGCTTTTCTGCCTCAATACCTGACACCAAGGGCAGTGTTATTACGACACTGCACGGCTACAAGTCCACTTATAATCGCAACAACAATTTGCATCAGAAAGACGAGGATCTCCTATATTGGAAAGGGGGAGATCATAACGCTGAATAGTCACACTATGGTAAGATCCTATTTGGACAGACTTCAGAAGCTAGTGGAGGTCAGGATGGCCTGGAGTGTTGCAGTCCATAGGGTCACAAAGAGTAGTACACAACTTAATAACTGAACAACAACATGATTAAAATCCAGCTGTAGGGGGATTTAAACATGGCTTCCCCATCTGAGCTAGGAAATGCCCTGTTTAGTACTCACTGTTTATTCTGAGGTTGGCACAAGTTTAAAATGGGGGCTAAAAAGTGGGGCCTGAGATTATAGAGCAGCGTTTCTCAAAGTGGGGGGTCAGGACCCCTTTGGGGGTCGCCTAGAGCTTTCCTGGGGGTCGCCTAAAGACCCCTGGGGCAGGGCGCCAGGTCAGGCTTGCCAGACCTCTGGCTGTAGCTGCGCGCACACTGGGGCTGACTGACAGCCTCAGGGCCCAATCCTATGCATGCCTACTCTGAAATAAATCCCATTCTAGTCAGGGGGGCTGACTAGATCCCATGTAAATGTGGATAGGATTTCAGCCTCAGGGCCCAATCCTATGCATGCCTACTCTGAAATAAATCCCATTGTGTTCAGTGTGTGCATAGAACACACATTTCATTTGTAACAACGAAAATACATCCTGCATATCGGATATTTACATGACGATTCATAACAGTAGCAAAATTACAGTTATAAAGTAGAAAGGAAATAATTTTATGGTTGAGGAACAACATGAGGAACGTATAAATGGGTCACGGTGTTAGGAAGATTGAGAACCATTGTTATAGAGCTACTGAAGACCCTGCAGCCTACTGATGGGGCGGAGTGGGGGGTAAGTAATCCAGGCCTGGGATCAGGAGGCTGCCTTGCAGGGAGCCAGACCATTTTCAGCCAGGATCACTACACTGATCTACACTGGAGCTCCAGCTGCTTTCCAAGGCATGGGTGCTAAGGGAGGTCAGAACATTGGCAACCCTAAATCAAGCACTGGTGGGCTCTGTTGCACTCTGCACATGTTCAGGAGCTTGTTGTGGCAGAGAAAGGGAGGCCAAGGCAGGGGAGAGCATGCTCTCCAGGAGACCCATTGTCCTGGGGGATGGAGACATAAGGATCCTGTAAGAAATCCAACCCCTAGTGATTGCACTCTGCACATGCTCCAGGTGCTTTGTTTTCATTTTCTGGCTGGAGGGATGGTGCTTGAAAGGAGGGCAGCCAGCCTTGCAGGTCCTTTGTCCCCCTCCCCAACCCTCTCTGCACCCTCCACCTCCAATTCCTTTGTCCCCCTGCCTTTCCATGCCCTGCAGCCCCTCTTTCTTTGTTGTCCCCCACTCCTCCCCCACTCACCAGATCCTTCCCTATAGCTGAGACTCCAGGGGTGCAGCTGGAGGGTGGGGGGCTCTCCAAAGCCAGCCTCTCACAGGAGGAGGGGGGAGTGGAGGCAGGAAACCCTCCCCTATTTCCTGCCCTGGCAAGCTGGAGGCTGGGAGGGAGCTGGTGGCATAGCCAGAGGGGGGCAAAGCAATGGGTCTTGCAGGGAAAAGGAGGCACCCCCCCCCCTGCAAGACTCAGTGCTTAGTCACCCCCCAGTGCCTGTGCACCCCCATCTCCCCTCCCCAGGGCAACACTGGGAAGCTCCACCCTCCCACAAATCAGATCCAGGGAAGGTTGGGATAAAAAGAACAAATCATTCCTTTACCCAGCATGGCATTAATCGCTGGAACTCCTTGCCACAGGGTGTGGTGGTGACATCCAGCCTAGATGCCTTAAAGAAAGGATCAGACAGATTTTTGGAGGAAAGGTCTATCACAGCCATGCCACATCTGGATTTTAGAGGTAGTCCAGACGCAACCAAGTAGCACTAGGATGCCCAAGAGAACTGTCTGTGAAACTCCTTGCCACAAGATGTGATGGCACCAGGATGCAGGTCTCTTGTTGTCTTGTGTGCTGCCAGAGCTATCAGGTCAGTCAAGATGAGATACAGGAAGCTGGGCTAATGATCCAGTGGGGGCTTTTCCCCATGTAATTAATCTATGGGACTCCTTGCCACAGGATGTGGTGATGGCAACCAGCTTAGATGCTTTAAAAAGGGGATCAGACAGATTTCTGGAGGGAAAGTCCATCAGGGTATGTGCAACCTCCTGTGGAGTGTACCCAGTTCTAGAAAGGGGCTGATACTGAATGCAAGATGCAGGGAAGGACACCAGGTCCTCTATTATCTCTGAGGCATCTGTTAAGGGAGCACCAGAAGAATAGGAAGGTAGAGTATGTGGGCCCACTATAAGATATAGCAAACTGTCTAGATGGTCCTCTGATCTGTTCCAGTGGGGGTATTTCTATGTTCCTATGTGAATAGTCTATGGAACTCTTTGCCACAGGATGTGGTGATGGCACCAGAATGCAACTTTCTTGTGGTCTTGTGTCCTCTTGAAGGCCACTGTAAGTCATAGGAAGCTGGACTAGGTGGGCCTTTGGCTTGATCTTAGGTCGGATCATAGGTTTTCCAGAAGCTCACACCACAGCAGCACATTCTCTTAGCTTAAGTGGTCAGTCATTCAGGTCATCACAGCTTCAGGGCAGGGAAAGGAAACTTCATACATTTTGTGGCTTTAAAGGTTAGTCCTGTTCTTGGATATACCCGTATTTACTCAAATCTAATGCACCATTGCATCAAACGCACACCCTATACGTATACTTACCACATTTACTCAAATCTAATTCACACCCTAATTTTGGAGACTAAATTTGGCTGGAAAAGGTGAGTATTAGATTCAAGTATTTGGGGTTCTGAATCCAAAAGTGCCATTAATTTTGCCTGACTGTGGGGAACAGCAAACATGTGCCCACAAAGAAAGCCAGGAAAGGATCAGAGGAGGACACTATAAGAAAGGAAAATTTGGTTTGGAGTATGGCAGTTGGGGGGCGGCTGGGATGTTGAGAAGCAGCAAAGGGAGTTGTCCAAGGAAACACTGGTGGTCAGGTATTGGGGCAAGAAAATGCTTCAGAAGCATTTTCTGAAGACCTTCTCTAAAGCCTCACCAAGGTGTAAACCTATTGAAGACACATTGCTTCTTACCTCACTGTTGCAAAATTTGGAGTAAAATTCTTTATAAGAAATCCTGTCTGGTTTCAGCGTGGTTTGATGGAGACCAAGTGTTGACCAGTTAACCGTAAGTCCAGTTTTCTTATGAAATTGGCCAGGATCATGTTACCAAGCAAGAAATAGGGATACAGAACCCCCCTCCACATGACTTATTATTTTTGGGATTATGGGGTTCCAGATTCCTTTTCCTGACCTGCAGACCCATGTAATAAGTCAAGAATCAGTTAACTGGATTAGGCTATAGGGCACAAGTTTGGCACTTTGGAGGTTTCATGGCAAGACTTGGTGGGGAACACAAGATGTTCTCAGGCCTCAAAGAGCACCCTGTTGACTTTTTCCCTCCCACCTCAGCTTCCAAGCAACTTCTAGCCATTATCTCCATGAAATGCAGGACCACATGGTCATAGGGATCTGACAGACATTTAACTCATTGAATACTTGTAGCCTTGGCCAGAGCCACATTCTTGATGGCCACCAGGATGGTTTCTAATCCCACTGTAGCATCAACTCCATCCTGAAGATTGGTGGAGCTACGCAAATATTCCCATCATCCCATATTGGGATGAGCACAAAGTCTAGGAGGCTTTGGAACCCCTCCATCTACATGGATAGAGGTCTACACGGTATAGAAAAGGATTGTTACGTCTCTCCTTTATGGGCATCTTCGATCTATATGGTGTCTTTGGGCTTCTGTTTCTTGCAAATGATTTTTAAGCTTAAATTTATTTGATGTGTTTTTTGTACTGTTGTGCTGTATTTAAACAGTTTGTCAGCAGGCTTGGGATCCTTTTTGTGGGGAGAAAAGAAACATGTTCTAATATAACAGAAGAAGGATATTCCTTACCATAACAGATCAAATAGTATCACAGCAGCCATATCACGCACCAGCATTTCCCCCTGAATTTTCCCCTTCACATGTTTTTCCCCCAGACCCAGAACATTTGAGAACCTCTTTTCCTGAATTTGTATTCTCCAAAGTCTAAATTCTCTTCGTTCGACAGTGTAGGAAAAATTATTTTATCTATTTACACAATTCCTTGGTTTTATTTACATTCCAACCCAAAGGGCTTTCACAGTAGCTCAACACATGTTCAAAACCAGAGCATAATATAAAAACTTTAAGACTAAACTCAAAATATCAAGACTGGGTGCAATCATAACTCCCCTTTCGGACGACGCAAGTCCCTTACGCCAGTCCTGATGGGTCGCAAAAGTACTGTAAAGCGTATTTGTACCTCTCTCAGGTTAAGCCATGTTGGCGCACAGAGGTGTACTAGCACTGGATCCAGTCTCCTCAGAAACGTCTGAGGGAGATGGGTAGAGGGATAGAAAGAGGCAATCCTGGTTAGAGAAAGGGGTCAGATGGTGGGACTGGGGTAGAGCAGGTGGGGAGCAAAAGGTAGGGCTCGGACACAGTCATTATGCCAGATCCAATTCCTTTAACCCAGGCAGCTGGAAGCAACCTCTGGCTGTTCCTGTCTACTCGGATATGTGTTTCTGCAATGTGAAATCAATGATTTACTCCAGAATGTTTTCCCACACGCCAAATGTAGGAAGGGTTTGTCTGGTGATCAACAAGCAAATCATATTGTGGGAACCATTTCCACCTTGAGGGCATTTGTATGGCTTCTTTCCTATGGTTTATTCAATGTAGTCCTTACTTGGAACGCTCTCCCACTCCCAATCTGGACAGTCTTAAGGCCTCTCTCTGGGTCCGAGTTCTTTGATGTGGGATAAGAAGTTCCTTCCCCCCCCAAAAAAAACCTTTCCCCACACTACAGATAGCAACAAGATGCTTTTTCCCTTTTTGCAATCTCTGATGGGACTGCAGATATTCCAGTCTTAAGTTTTTCCCACATTGCACACTGATACACTTTTCCCACCTTATGCATTTTTCCCTGGTGTGTGGATTCTTTGGCTGTGGGTGGCGCAAGCGGTAAAGACGCTGTGCCTGTTAACCAGCAGGCCAGGGTTCGATTCCCGGGTCGGCCCCACAAGACAGGGTGAGCTCCTGTCCTTAGCCCAGCTCTGCGATGCCAGCTAGATCCAATCGTATCGGCTCTGCCTTTCCATTGGACTAATTCAGTGGTGTGGAGAGGGGGGATTTGCTGCTTGGGTAACAGCCTATCCCCCATAAAAATCCAACCCAGGCTTTTGTGCTTCGCATGCAGCGTATGCAGCGCCAAGCACGATACCATAGTCTCTCAAGACTGACGGAGGATTCTTTGGTGTTCTGTCTTAGTTTAAGGTTCTTCCCCACTGATTACACTCGTAGTTTCTGATTTCAGAGTGGTTACTCAGATGTACAAGAAGGTTATCCTTCCGCTCGAAGCCTACACACCAAGTCTTCATGAGGTTCTTCTCCTGTACAGACTCATCGGTGTCAAGTTAATTTAGAGTTTCTTTGGAAATTCTTCCCACACTCAAAGCAAATCTTGCTCCCTTCTAGCAGACAATGTAGCGTGAATGTAGCCAACAAAGCATCACCAGTAAGCATCACCAGTAAGCATCAAAGCATTTTCCCAGTAAGGCCCTCTGAGTGTGCATTCATTCCATACCCCTCCAGTGTAGACTCTTCTCAAGTTTCTCAGATACAATCGATTCCAGCACTGTATTTTTTTCCTGTTCCAGAGAAAATGGAAAAAAAATATTAAAATGAAAAAGCCAAGAAGAGTAATTATTTTGGGAAATCAAATGGCAAAATATCCATTTTATTCTTAAGGTTTATCCGGATTGACCCCTTCCCAAGACCATTTTCTGAGCTTCCCAGATGAATGGGCTGAACACTTGTCTACCTGTTCTGACACTAATTCCTGCACCACTTGGGTCTCCAGTATTCTATACAGAATCATTCCAAGGATATTTACCTTGGAGGTTTGCCCTTATCTACTCTTAAGCCTCCCTATTTCAGAGCTGGACTGCAGGAGGATCTGCTAAGCGATATTAACTGATAGGCCTAATCTTCACATATATCAGTGGCCTTCACTACATTCCATAGCAGCCATTCTTATACATTTGGTATGTGTTCTGTGGATACATTTACTGGTGTTTCCTAAAAAGGTTTTTTCCACCGCTTTTCCATAAGCCAGAGCAGCATTTTTCTTTATAAAACATGAAAAACCAACTACAGTAAAACCTTGGACTGAAAGAGTTTTGCAAGACAAGCAAACATTTCTAATAAATTTTGTCTTGCAAAACAAGCAAAAAAAGTCTTTGGCAGGATACGGCCGGTTTTGCTCTCCACCAACACTCCTCTCCTGAGAGACCAGCCTATGCATGTCTCATGTCTACTCTGAAGTAAGACATGTCAATGGGGCTTACTCCTATGTAAGGGGGCAAGGGAAAGGAGCCTTAGAATCCTACCCTTTCTTGTCTCCTCTGAAGTAAGCCCTATTAGAATCAGTGGGACTCACTCCTGTGTAGGGGGACAATGGAAATGAACCTGAGAGACTTAGGCTACAATCCAGAGTAACTATGGGACCTTTTACACCGATGTAGTTATGGTGCCACCTATGGTAAACCTATGGGAAATGCATAGAGCAATCCAGAGTAAGTGTCTCTTACATCTTCCCTTAGTTACTCTGGATTGCAGGGCTAGCCTTGCATGTCTACTCAAAAGCAAGCCCTACTGTGAGAGCAGATTGCAGTCTGAGAGACTAAGGGCGCAATCCAGAGTAACTACAGGGAGTCCTTGCTCTGACATAAGAATAATTTACTCTGGATTGCAATATAAATTTCCCATAGGTTTTCACTAGGGGGTGCCATAACTACATCAACATAAATGTCTCTTATGTGCTCCCATAATTACTCTGGATTGTAGGGTAAGGGTGCAAACCTAAGCATGTCTACTCAGAAGTAAGTCCCACTGTGGTCTGTGAGACGTACTCCCTGGAAAGTGCATGCAGGCTACTTTGGTTTATATTTCTTTATATTTTGTATTTTCTTTATTATTTTGAATTATACAGTATTACAGTTTTGTTATAATTTTATATGAATATTTTTGGATTGTGGAATGAATTGTCTTGAGTTTCCATTATTTCTTATTGATCCTATGGAATCAATTAATTCTAGGATCAATTTTATAGGATCCTATGGAAAAAATGAGGTTAGATTCCCTCCCACAAACCCTCTTCGCTACACACTATGTAAATTTTATGAATTCAAATCTTACCTTGAGTTCTAGTGCGGTCAGCTCCACATCTCCATCTGATGCTTCCTCCTCCGTGCTGGCTACCTCTTGACTTGTTGAAGGTTGTAGCAATGACAATTCCGTCCTCACTGGTGTAAAGAACTGTGGCAGCGTTGTTTGCCGTGATCTCCACCGCAACTCTTTTAAGAGCTTGGCATATGGGTGAAACACATGCTCAAGTTGGCGCTGAAATTTGAGGCTACGTTCCACCAAAGGATCCGACTCCTGGATATCCCTGGAAACCTCGTCCATCAATGAAGCCCATTTCTCAAGTTTTGCTATGGTGAGCGGGGCAATTTTTGGAGCAACTTTGACATCGTCCTCTTCCTGCTCCTCTTCATCGCTGTCTTTACAACCCTCCTTAGCCATAGCATCCAACTCCTCGTTGGTAAACTCAATGGCAGGTTGTGTTAAAATTTCAGCAACGTCCTCCTCCTTCATGTCATCAAAGCCATCACCACCAATTCTTCGTGCCAAGCTCACAATCGCTTCCACATTTTTTTTAATTTGCGCATCAACACCGTTAAAGCCTATGAAATTGGTGACGCTCTGCCGCCAGGCTGCTGTCCAACAATTGTTTATTGTTGCCTGAGAGACTCTCCCCCATGCTACTTTCACATAGTCTATCACGTCACAGATGGTGACGGACTTCCAAAAGTCCACCATCGTGGAATCAGGGTTTGCATCCAAATGTTGGCATGCGTTACGGTAGAGCTCCTGTGTATAATGGCTTTTAAAAGCCTTAATAATGCCTTGCTCCATTGGCTGGAGGGCAGAAGTGACGTTTGGAGGCATGAACAGGACTTCGACATTTGGGTGTGCATTTTCAAGATCCGGATGAATGTGAGCGGGTGCATTGTCCAATATCAGGAGGACCTTAAATACAAGGTTCTTTTGAGCCAGGTATTGTTCAGCCGCAGGGATGAAGTGGTTGTTGAACCAGTCCCAAAATATCTCGGCTGTCATCCAGGCTTTAGGGTTCCATTTCCAAATGACTGGCAGGTCATTCAGATCTTTTCCTTTCAGGACACGTGGATTTTGGGATCTGTACACCATCAATGGTTTGCCTTTGAAATCACCTCTGGCATTTGCACAGAAAAGTAACGTTGCCCGATCTTTAAATACCTTGAAGCCACGTGCTTTAGCGACAGTCTTTGAAAGGTAGGTACGACTGCCTGTTTGTTTGTAAAGCAAACACGCCTCATCGGTGTTAAATACCTGCTCGGGCTGGTACCCTTTCTCCTCAATGATTTTAAGCAGGAGTTCTACAAATTCTTCAGCAGCCTCCAGATCTGCTGGACCAGCCTCCCCGGAAAGCTTGGCATTTTTGAACCCATACCTGTTTTTAAATCGAAAAAGCCATCCTGCGCTGGCAGAGAACGGCTTCACATCTTCCTGATTTTCAGTCACATGTTCGTAAATTTCTTTAGCTTTGAGCCTTATGCTGGTGGCATCCAAAACACTTCCCTTAATGCCAATCATCTCATTTATCCATATACTGAGGCGCTTCTCCATTTTTTCCATCGCTTTGTCACGAACCACCGATGTCACTTTTGCCGTTTCTGGAGCAGATTCGCGCACACGTTGGCGGATATCATCTTCCTTTTGGCGAATTGAGCGGACGGTGGATTCGTTCACACTGAAATGTCTGCTTACGGATGCTACTGATCTTCCAGAACGAAGCGCGTCAAGAACACGGACCTTATCTCTTAAGGTCATCACAGTGCGTTTGCGCTTCGGGGCGCTTGGGAAAACACCTTTGATCGCCCTGCGCTTTGCAGCCGTGGTTGAAACTGTAAACCAGAGTACAGAGTGTTGAGAAAGAGTAAACCGCTTGTTAATACGCCACGAGACCACTCAGCTAGCACTTAGCACTAACTGTGACTTGTTCAGTCTGCGGGGTTATATAAAGCATTACCTAGATTTGGATGCATTACAACTACAACGGAGTCCCAACCATTATCCCTCTTTTACACACTCAAGCTGAGAATGACGCTAGTTGGTGTTGACACTTTACACCAAAAGTAAGAAGCAGGACAGAAAGATCCATGGATCTTTTTTTCACATCCCCTTTGGATTATCTGCAAACATTTGTGCAGTCTGTAAAGGGGGGATTAATTTTTCTTGCAATGACCTGCCTCCTGTCCACACAGTTACAAAATGCTTCCCTTTTAATAATAGGTATACACCAATTTGGATAGAATTTGTTAATCAGAGACATTTAAAAAAGGAACCTGTGAGAACTACCATTTTTAAAAAACTGTGAGAACTACAGATCTCTGAGCTCTTTAGGGTCTCTCAGATTGGCCACAAGTGGGCATGGAGAGACTCCAAATGTGGGACTTTTATTACCGCAGATAAGCAAATCTGCGGAGAGTCCCTGGTTAACAATGAAAGTTGACTCTACTTTTTCATGCCTTCTGTGAAGCTGCCTCCATTTGTTTTTGCATGAAAGGTGAGATATACTATATATACTCGAGTATAAGCCTAGTTTTTCAGCACATTTTTAATGCTGAAAACCCCCCACCTCGGCTTATACACGGGTCAGCTTATACTTGTCATAAGACGCGCAAAGAAGTGGATTTCTGCACAAGCAGCTCAGGATATGTCAGCCTTTTTAAAAAGCAGGAAAGGCTTTTTTGCTTCCTCCTTTGAAAAAAACAAGTCAGCAGATTGCTTACTCTCCTCCCTGCATGTAGGAGCTTGATGGCTCACCACATTGGGTGTTTTCTCCTCTTAAAATAGCAGTAGCTGCTGCATTTCCCACCCTTGGCTTATACTCAAGTCAATAAGTTTTCCCAGTTTTTTGTGGTAAAATGAGGTGCCTCGGCTTATACTCGGGTCAACTTATTCTCGAGTATATATGAGTATTTTAGAAAAAAATTAACATTCAATTTCATTGGGAAGTCCAGAGTTTTAGTGTTTTAGGGGATGGGGAGTGTCTCTCTCTCTCTCTCTGCACTTTCCCATCATTATATAAACATGTCCCTTCGTTAGTGGTTTTCTCAACCATAAAACCCCAAATGCTGTAAGATTTCCTTGAAGAGAAGATGCTCCCATTTGCTCATCATTTAGGCCTGAAGCTCACGGGAGCTGCCAGTGATCAGCAAATCATGCTAGGAAGAAACCAATTCCCAGGTAACAGTTTTGATTACTTCGAAGGCGCTATCATTTTTTTAAAAGTGTTGAGCCCATTAATTGAAAGGTGGTTGAGACAACCTTTCAATTGCCAAAGGTTGATTGATTGACTGAACTGCCAAAGGCTACCACTGTGTATCTACCTGGTAGACACTGAAAAAACTCTTATTATTCAGCTGCCATTCAGAATCTTGAAGACCACACCATGAAATATCTCCAGTCCCTTTTTGAAGTATTGCCCCTATTTATAGCCACGTGACTGTTGCCTACATGTACAGCTGGACCTCCTTATCCATGAATTTGGTTCCTGAAGCCCCACAGATAAATCATTTCACAGATCCAAAGAAATAATGTTAAAAATGATGTAATATGGATTTATGGAAACTGTATGAATTTATACAAATTGTATAAAATTGGTGCAAACTGCAGAAATAGCATGGTCTGATATACCTCAAACAAACAAGCTACCCTTGCTTAAATTGCCCAAGACATGGAAATCGCATAAGACATATGGAGGGTTGTTTAAATTTTTTTTTAAATGGCATTTTTATTATTGTACAGTAATTAAAATGTAAATATACAAGAAACGTGGATACCACACAGTATGTATTCACAACTCCATGACAGTACAGATAGCTCCATAAAATTGCTGAAACGTAACTAATTTGCTTGAACGTGCCTAATTTGCTTGCACCAAAAGAATATACGGTACTTTTTATTTCTGAATTTCCCTAGACAGTTCCACTAAGGTACGAATTTGGGTGGGAACAGAAAATTGCTGTACTGTAACTACTGTCTAATTAAAATAAACTCTCAGAGAGCTACACAAAATGTACAGTAGTCAACAAGATTTATGAAATTTCAGAACACGTGTGTCTTGCCACTGATGCCTCTGATCACAGATGTCTTGAAACTGAATATAAGAATAGCCTCCACTAGATCAGGCCAAAGGTCCATCTAGTCCAACCTCTTGTATCACACAGCAGCCCACCAGATGCTTCAGGGAGCAATTATGACACCTGCATCCAGCTGTCCCACTGCCCCCTACCCGCATCTGGCATTCTGAGGAGGTTCTATACATGGAGGTTCTATACGTCCAAGCGCAGGTGCTTTTGAGGGGGTGCAGTGAAACTGATAGGATATGTGGAGGTTGAGGGCTGAGGATCTTCAAGGGCTGAAGGTTCAGGCTTCGCAAAAGTGATGGGAAGTTGTGTCTTCCTTCTTTTTGCATTGAACAAATCCTGCAGTGGTTGTAGGCTTGCTGTTATTCCTTGGGTTACACAGACGGCTCTTTCCACTGAAGGGTCGCACTCAAGGATCATATCCTTCAACACCTGCGCCTGTTCAAAAACTGCTGCAAGTTTTTCAAGGGTCCGAATTGATGGCTCGGCGTCTTCCAAATCTTCCTCATCCTCATCATCTGTAACGGAGTTTAGCAGGTCTGCGAGCTCCTCGTTGGTAAGCAGTTTGTTGTGCTCCTGTATGTGTTCCTCTATGTCTTCCTCAGTCATGTCAGAGAAGCCTTCCCCACCAACCGCCCTAGCAATATCCAAGATCGCCCTAACCTCTTCATCAATAGTGGGGAAACCCCGAAAATCCTGGACTGCCCCAGGCCATAATGCCTGCCAACACGCTTGGACAGTCTCGGGCTTTAGCGTATCAACAGCCTCTGCAATGAACAAAATGGCATCTGTAATTGTGAAGCTGTTCCAGATATCCATAATGCTGCAGTCAGGGTTAGCTTCAAGGGCGGCATAAACACTCCCAAGGATGAGGCGGGTGTAAGTCGCCTTAATGCAGTTGAACACACCTTGATCGAGTGGTTGCAGCAGCGACACCGCATTAGGAGGCAGGAATCTCACTTTCACATTCTTGTTGGCAAAGCTGAGCGAGGGGGGATGGCCAGGACCCTTGCCAAGCAGGAGAAGGACCCTGAACGGCAGCCCCCTTTCTTCAAGATATAGCTTCACTTCTGGAACAAAGCACTTGTGGAACCATTCCAAGCACAAGGTGGCTGTCACCCAAGCCTTCTTGTTGTGTTGCCATAACACGGGGAGGCAATGCTTGTTTTTGCCCTTTAAGGCTCGGGGATTGCGTGATCGGTAGATGAGCCCGGGTTTGATCATGTGCCCCGCTGCATTTCCACACAGCACCAATGTAAGGCGGTCTTTCCATGCCTTGAAGCCTGAGGCTCGCTTGGCACTCTTATGTAGGTGGGTCCGATTGGGCATTTTTTTCCAGAACAAGCCAGTCTCACCACAGTTAAATACCTGCTCAGGAAGGTAGCCTCTCTCTTCGATGACTCTCCTGAACTCTTCTGGGAACTCTGATGCTGATGCCGAATCCCCTGCGATCTTCAGGTTCTTGAGGTTGTAGCGCTTTACATAGCTGACCAGCCATCCCTTACTCGCCTTGAACTCTTTCCTCTCACTCTCCTCAACTCCCTCGCTGTACTGTTCATACAGGCTGAGCGCCTTCTCTCGCACAATTCGGCCATCCACAGGCATGTTTTTCTGGGTCATGTCCTCCAGCCACACATTCAATGCTTCCTCGGTCTTCACAAGCACTTTATCTCGTACCAGAGAGAGCACTTTGGCAGTCGTAGGGTCCGATCGCACGTTGGCACGGATTTCTGCTTCTTTTTGTTTGATGGTGCGGATGCTGGATTCGTTCTTCCCCACCTGGCGCCCCACCTCGGCAAACGACATACCGCTTTTCAGAAGGTCCAAGATTTCTATTTTCTCGCTCAGAAACAGCACTTTGCGCTCCCTCTTGGCCTTCAAGGGACCGCTTTCCGCACTTCCTGGCTTCTTAGGAGCCATTCTTGCAGAATTTGTGCTGCCTGTGTGAGAACACAGGAGACATTAACAAGATGAAAAAGAGATCTTCAAATGGGAGGGATGGAGTTGTGACGGGGGAGAGCAGAATTTACTGAATTCTTGGCAGTACTTAATATTGATTACTGCTTGGGGGAGTGTTTCTGAGCCAATGTGACAGGCCCAGTGAATAAGCTGGCACTCTACTCCACTAGTTTGACACTGGTACTCCTGGGCTGGATAGGATTGGGCCCCCAGTGCCTCAGTGGGACAAAATGCAAAGGAATGTGAAGGCACAACAAGCATCTTTGAGAGGAGAAGGTAAGTATGTCCCTCAATGAGATTCTCTTACTCGAACCTGAGAAGGAGAATTTGAAGGTCTAGTAACAGGGATAGAGAACACAAGAGCTAGGTAGGGAAAACATATACATTACATTGTACATTGTACATATATACATATACATATATACAAGGAAGAAACTGGACAGGTGAAGCCTGGCAGCTGATTTGAAAATGATTACAGCCCAAGTATGTCTACTCTGTCTACTTGTCTACTCTCAAGTAGGACCAAGGTCTACTTGACCAAACAGAGGCCCCTGAAAAACAAACAAAACAAAAGACAAAAGAAGGAGGAAATCAAATTTAGGGTTGAAACTTCAAATAATTTAAGTTCTGGCTCCAAGTGTAGGTTAAGATGGTAAAGCTTTAAAGACAAGCTAGGCCTTTAAATACAGTACAACCAAAGGTCAATTATAATCAAATCTAATGTGCACCTTTGCCAGCCATATTTAAAGCTGAAAACAGGGGTGCATGTTAGAATCGAGAGCGCATGGGTTTAGAATACAAGTACTGAATCTATTGTGCCATCTATTTGAATCTATTGAATCTATATCTGAATCTATGTGAATCTATTGGAGAGGTCAGTGTTCCTCCCAGTCCAGGAACTGAGCACCCTGCACATGCAGGGCCTCAGCACCTGGACTGGGAAGGGGAATACCTGCAGTGCCTGGACTGAGAGACAATCCTCTTTCCAGGCACTGGAAGCATCCTCAGCACCTGGACTAGGAGAAGGAGAGGTGCGCATTAAATTTGCCATAAGCTTTTTTAAATCTCAGACTTTTTAAAGTGTGGTGTGCATTAGATATGATGGCACATTAGATTTGGGTATAATCCTATATCAATAAACATCTTATAGCTTACACCCTTGGAAGCCAGGTCTTTTTAAAACCTGGGTATAAAACTAGGGTCTGCTAGCACATGAGCCTTTCCCACGAGCAGCAAGAGCCTCATTGCAAAGAAGTACAAAGGAGAAGACAAGTTAAACATCTGTGCTCCTTTAGCAGCATGGCAAGTCCCCAACACTACCTGTACTACATTCAACCTATAACTTACATACAACTTTCTCAATCCAAATAAACACATACAAAGCTATGCACGGGCAATGGGAAGGATGGGCTTCACTTGAACTGAGACAGAACCAGAACCTGCTGACTTGAACCTGAAGTCAGGTTCACTTGAACCTGAGACAGAACCTGCTGGTGTATAATATTAAAAAGCAGGTATTAAAAACTGACAGAATATTAAAACTGACAGAACTCTGGATCTCCGTGCCGGCCAAGCTTGGTGCTGGGAGGGTGCATGCAGGTAGGGAGTAGAAGGCAGGTCTGGGATCCAGCAATTTGCCAGATTCCTGACCCAGTTCTTGAGTAGCACAGAGCAACTTCTATTCTCAGAGTAGACTCTATTACCAAGTCTGTATTGCAGAAAAAAGTTGAAAAGCAGTGTGCCCAAAGTATTTGATCCAGGGCATGCTTTTCAATTTGTTCATAAATGACCTGGGAGTTGGGATAAGCAGTGTGGGGGACATATTTGTGAATGACTCTTACGTTTTTCCAGGTATTGAAGACCAGAAGGAATTACGAGGCGCTTCAGAAGGATTTCTGCAAACTGGGAGAATGGGCAGCAAAATGGCAGATGCATTTAAATGTAAGTATAAAGTAACACACATTGGGGCTAGTAATCAGAATTTGACACATATGCTAATAGGTTTTAAGCTGTCTGTGACTGCTCAGGAGAGAAAGCTTGGGGTGTTGGTGGACAGATCAATGAAAGCGTCAACCTGGTGTTGCAGCAGCAGTGAAAAAGGTCAAATCCATGCTTGGGATTACTTATAAGGGAATACATCAGTCAATATTATTATACCTGTGAACAAATCAACAGTATGGCCAAATATGGAGTAATGCCTAATAACATAAGAAGAGCCCTGTTGATCAGGCAAAAGGTCCATCAGGTCCAGCCTTCTGTATAGTAGTGGCCCACAAGACAAGACACCTGCATCCTGTTGCGACTCCCAAGCACCTGACATTCAACCTGTGATGGACATTTCCTCCAGGGATCTGTCCCATCCCCTTTTATGGCCACACAGGTCCTTGAGAAGCATGACCACATCCTGTGGCAAAAAGCTGGACTCAAGAGACAGTTGGACTGATCTAGCAGGGCTCCTCTTAGGTTTTATATACCGGTAAATACCTGGTTGGGTCATACTCACTTTTGCAGAGGATTCCCCGGGGCTTCACTTTCCCAGAGCTCTGAAGATTTTGGTGCAAGGACTCTTCTTCTAACTCTATCTGGATGGACACTGGCTCCTCTTCTACCTTGGCCTGGATGGCTGGCAGCCTCTCTCCTACCATGTTCTGTATAGGTGAGACACCTTCTAGCTTGTTCAGTGCAGAACTCTCTTCTTCTGTCTTAATCTGTGTGGCTAGTTCTTCTTCTGGCCTCATGATGGACAGCTCCTCTTCTAGTTTGATCTGGATTGCCACTGGCTCTTCCTCAAGCTTAATCTGGAGGGGCTGCTCTACCAGCATGTTCTGTGCAGAAGATTCCTCTTCTAACTTGATCTGGATACAGAGCTCCTCTTCTGGCTTGGCCTGGGTGGCCTGCTGTTCCCGGTCTACTATGCTCAGGGCAGAAGCTTCATGTTCTCGCTTGATCTGGGTGGCTGGTTCCTCTTGTGGTTTCATCTGGATTGCCGATACCTCCTCTTCTAGCTTGATCTGGATTGCTGGCGGCTCCCCTTTTACCATGTTTTCGAGCTCCTGCTTCTCTTCTAATGTTCTGGATAGAAGGATCCTTTTCCAGATGGCTCTACGTGGCTTGATCTTTTCCTAACTTGGTTTGGATGGATGGCCCCTCTTTGAGCATTCTCTAAACAGCCAGTTCCTTTTCCAACTTGAGCTGGATATTTAAAAAAATATATATTCAGCATGACTAAAAAGAGATTCCAATGGGAATCTAAAGGGACGAAAAAGTTGTTAAAATATAAAACCCCTGCTTTAGATAACATTACAGCCAACAAAATCATAGACCAAATGGACTTTTTGATTAGTGCTAAAAAGGACTATTAGAGATACTGCTTTTGTAGGGGTGGAAAGTTAGATTATTAACATAGAAGGGGTAAGTAATTCAAACACAGAATTTGCTGTTACTACATTGTTAAGAGTTATTTTTGTAAATAAAATATTTATAAATACTATTAAAAGCCCACAGCTATCACTTGCAGAAGTTTGGTTGGTGGAGGAGGAGGAGGCAAAGTGTGGTGGAGAGAGATGGAATGAAGCAGAGACAGGGGAGAAGGGGACAGAATGGGGAGGCCCAACCCTTATTAAAAATTTAAAAAGGCTGCCTCTAGATCCTCACTCTCTTTGCTGGCCCCTTCCTTCACAGACTGCATTCACTGGTCTGCACCCCATTTTTTGCTACTTTAACCTCCCTTCCCCTGTCTTTCTTTTATGAGTTGCTGGTACTGGGATCTCTGAAATTCTTCCCTACAGATTCCACCCCCTCCTTCTGATTTTGTTCACTCGCATGCAACACCATAAAAGACAGGTACGCTTTACTCAATTGTTAGAAAACCCCAAGAAAACTATCTTCATGTAAGTTAATTTTACCTTTGCCTTATAAAAAAAATAAATCTTAATTATCAGTTGGAATTACCTTTCTCCCAGTCTTATCTGTCTCAAAAGGATTCCCTCTGAAGCACATTGTTATGGCTCAGTGATATAGGCCTAAACTGGTTCAGCTAAGTTTGATACCAGACTGTAATCGATTTGATACCAGATACTGTAATCGATTTCCTGTAGATACACCTGTGAAAAGTGCCTACGGCAGCTCAGAAAGTAGCCCTGACTGCTAACCAGGGGCACCTGGAGAAACTGCTGGCGAAGTCCAAATCTCACTGGAGGACACTAGTATATTAGCCAGCACTGTCAGTCACTTGTGCGGGTGCTGTAGAAGGGATTGCTTTGTGAGACTTTGGCTGCAATCCTAAAGACTGTTTCCTGGGAGTAAGACCCATTAAACACAATGGAGTTTACTTTTGAGTAGACATGGTTAGGATTGTATCCTTTGTCAAACTGCCTGGAGACATGGACCTAAGAACCTGGACGGGCTTGTGCAGTGAGACCATATGACCAAATTTTTCCAGATTTGTCCTCTTTTTTTAGCCTTCTGTCCGAGTGTCCTCCAAAAGGGCTTCACTGTTCTCCATTTTGGGTTCATGCTGGAACTTTGCAATGATATGCAGTACCACATCATGCCATATATCGTTGGATTCGTATTGAAGAGCAGAATCCAATGCAACAATCAGTTTTGAAATATCTCCTTCCTATCAAATGTTAAGGCCAAAAAACTAAATATCAAAAATATGCATTGAGCTCTATGGGAAAGTGCCCAATATCACGGCTTTACCAGTGAGTAGGCAAACGTGCCATTGTCCACCAGAAAGGACAGACCTTGTCCTCCTTTGGAGGTTTGGGCTTCTGGTCACCCTGGGCTTGTGGACTTTGCAACTTGGACTGTGTTGTTGGACTCTTCTGTATGCTGACCTATTGGACTGTAACCTGGGCTTGGATTTATGCACGCCCCTTAAAACATGGAATACAACTCTTGTTGCAAGCTGCCTTTCATGTGTCTTAGTTGCTGGTTGCTGTGGTCAGATACCTGGGTCATAGTTCTGCTGCACACTGGTTCTGGTTATCTCTGCCAAGACTGGTAACCTGCTCTGCCTGACTTGTCGGTTTAATCCAGCCAAAGGTCTAAATGTTACAAAAGGGCAGTGAAGTATACCCCTAAAACAGGGGTGTCCAAACTTTCATCTTCTGGACCTTTGTGTAGAAGAGGGAATTTAGCAGGTGCAGCTTGCAGTTTGTGAGATGAGAAGCTGCACCTGCTGAAATTCCCTCCTTGACATACTTATTAAAGATCCAGGAGACATGAAGTTAAAAGTTTGGTCACTCCTGCCCTCGTAATCATTTGGGCATGATTTAGGGATGGGAGCCTTCCACCAACAACATGGTATGTCTTGTGAATTATTAATAAACTGATGGTGTGTCTTGACAATTTTAGTACCTTGTCAATGTGGCATTGAGATGAAAAAGATTTAAAATCACTGCTTTAAGCCAGCGGTGTCCACACATTTTGGCAGGAGTGCTGCATCATCTCTCTGACACTGTTGGGGGGCAGAAAAAAAGAATCGATTTACATTTCAAATTTGAATTAATTTATATAAATATGGATATATTAAGAGTAGTGATTTTCAACCAGTGTGCTGTGGCACACTGTTGTTCTGTTGATAGTCCTCAGGTGTGTCGCAGGAATTTGGGGAAGGTCATTAATTAATATTGGGGATTTGAACAGCCTGGTGTACCTTGCCGATGGTAAAAATAACCAATGGCGTGCCTTGACAATTTCAGTGCTCTGTGTTGGTGTGCTGTGAGATGAAAAAGGTTGAAAATCACTAGAGACAGAACTTATGAATGACTTGAAATCAGTTCATAAACTATTTCTATCACAGAAAGAGGGGGAGATCTTCCAACCCTACCATAATGGTTCTCTTTCATATAAAGAGAGGAAGTGCATGCAGCCCCCCAGCCCTCAGAATGCCCTCTGGAGGTGCAGGGAGCAGAGCCCCCCTCCCACGGAAAGATTACAGTGCATGTCTGTGATCCAGATGGAGGGGGTTTGATGCGAGCTGCATGTGAGCTGTATCTGGCTCCAGGGCTGGGGTTTGGACACCCCAAAGCCACTTCTCTAAAGCCATAAAACATGAGTTCTTCTTAAACAAATATATTATGCAATTATACCTTTTTATCTACTATCATATTTTCACTGTTGATGTATTAAAGAGGTGGTACTTGAAGTGCATCTGGTGGTACACACAGGACGACTGCTGGACCTCATGGCCAGGCAGTGAAACTATAATGCAATGAGACAAATAGCAGAGCAATACTGATACAGGGCTGTGGGTGGTGCAAGCGGTTAAGGCGCTGTGCCTATTAACCAGCAAGCCAGGGTTCGAGACCCGGGTCGGCCCCACAAGACAGGGTGAGCTCCTGTCCTTAGCCCAGCTCTGCGATGCAGCTGGATCCAATTGTATTGGCTCTGCCTTTCCATTGGACTAATTCAGTGGTGTGGAGAGGGGGGATTTGCTGCTTGGGTAACAGCCTATCCCCCATAACAATCCAACCCAGGCTTTCGTGCTTCACATGCAGTGTATGCAGTGCAGAGCATGATACCATAGTCTTCCGAGACTGACAGAGGCCTGCTATTTGCTACTGATACTCATCAGGCAAAGTATCAGCAGGCATTGTTTGCGTGCTTGGAAAAGCCTTTCCTTGTCTGCCCTGAGCCTCTTACTGGTATGTGCTGCATCGCATTTGGCCTCCTGATCCAGAAGTAATTGGCAATGCTATTAATTGATTGATCATTGTCAGTTATATTTAGTGGTTCTTCCAGATGTAAAGTGATGGAACATGCAAAGGAGTATAGCAGGGACAAACACTGAGAAACACTGCACCAGGAGGACCTACCCAGAATGTTAGGTCTGTTGTTAATGTTAATACTGTGGATTAAAAGGGAACAGGAGCTGTGCTCCTGCTTCCTGTTGATGTTAGCGTTGTCTCCTCTCTCTAGTGTGAAGGTTGCCTGCCTGTCCCGTTCTTCTTGCAGCATCTGTGAAAGCAACAAACAGGACTGATAAGAAGGTAACTGAAGATAAGAAGGTAACTGAAGATAACTGGTGCCAGGAGGCTGGAATGAATTGTGGATACATGGATACCAGATCCACAGACACAGAGGAACATCTGTATTCCGCTATTCAACCAAAAAATAATAATAAAGTTAGAGATAAACCAGATCACTGAATCAGGTCATTAAACAGTTCACTATTCTGGTTCTAAATGGTTCTAGCATATCCTAATAAGACACGACAAAGGATGTGCACCATTCACTCCTCTGGAAGGCAGTGCCCCCCATTTTCTCTCCCCCCCAATACTTCTATGCTAATCACTTGCAAATAGCAGCACCCCTGCAGTGCAACCAGATGCCTGAACCTAAAAATGACAAGGTCTTGTATTCCCTTTGTCATTTCTGGCAGATAATGGCACGTTTGCCTACTCATGAGTAAAGCTTTCACTTTCCCATAGAGATCAATGCATATTTTTGATTTTTAGTTTTTTGGCCATAACCTTTGATAGGAAGGAGATATTTCAAAACTGATTGTTGCATTGGATTTTGCTCTTCAATACGAATCCAACGATATATGGCATGATGTGGTACTGCATATCATTGCAAAGTTCCAGCATGAACCCAAAATGGAGAACAGTGAAGCCCTTTTGGAGGACACTCGGACAGAAGGCTAAAAAAGAGGACAAATCTGGAAAAATTTGGTCATATGGTCACCCTGTGCCTGGTGCAAGGGAGGGATGTGCAGTCTCTGGCAGTCCAAGGTCACAACTGAATTGTGTCACTCTGCACATGCTCAGGCGCTTTGATTTTCATTTTATGGCCAGAGGAATGGTGCTTGACGGAAGGGAGGGAAGGGGCCAAGGCTCTGAAGAAAAGGCTGCCCACCCCCATGCACACTTAGGGGCAAGGAAGAAGCCCTATTGGGGAGTAATTTGTGGACTTTGAAAAATGGTATATAACTTCTGTTGGTTGATTGATTGGGGAGAGCCTTCATTCCCCCACTCAAGCCACTCTCCCAATAGGCCACTCCCTCTTGGAGTGTCCTGAGTGGATGGAAGTGAAGGGGAGATCTCTCTCCATGTGGGGAGCAGCACCTGCTCTGCCTACCAGATCCCTATTCTGAGCACCCCCTTGAATATTTGGAGAAGCTGCCCTAATCCCACCCCCAACTCATTTGTCCCATCCCCCTGGAAATCCTTCACCCCTAAGTGCACCCCACCCCCAACTTCACTGTCCCCTCCACTGAAGCCCCCCATCCTCCACCCCTAAACCCTTTGTCCCCTTAAGTGCACTCCAACCCCTTTGTCCCTCTCCCCCTTGGAAACCCTTCACCCCTAAGTGCAACCCAACCCCACTGTCTCTTCCCCTCTCCCCTGCAGCCCCCATCCTTAAGTGAACTTTGTCCAACCCCTTTGTCCCTTGGAAATCCTTCGCCCCTAAGTGCACCCCATCCAACTCCACCGTTCCCTCCCCCTGAAGCACCCCATCTTCCACCCCAAACCCTTTGTCCCTCTGCCCTCTCCCCTGCAGCCCCATCCTTAAGTGCACCCCAAACCATTTGTCCCTCTCCCCCTTGAAACCCTTCACCCCTAAGTGCACCCCCAACTCCTGTCCCCTCCCCCTGAGGCCCCCATCCTCCACCCCCAAACCCTTCGCCCCTCTGCCCTCTCCTTTGCAGCCCCATCCTTAGGTGCACCCCAACACCTTTGTCCCTCTCCCTTTTGAAGCCCTTCACCCCTAAGTGCACCCCAACTCCACTGTCCCCTCCCTCTGAAGCCCCCCATCCTTAAGGGCACCCCAATTCCTTTGGCCCCTTTGCCTCCCCCCTTTGCCTCCCCCCACAGGTCCCCCACTAACCCCCACTGACCTGCTCCTTCCCTGCAGCTGAGGCTCCAGCTGGAAGCTGGGAGGCTCTCCCAAGCCAGCTGAGGGGGAGGGTGGAAGCAGCAGGAGGTCCTCCTCATACTTCCGGTCCTCTCTAGGCACCTCCAACCAGCTCAGCTGCTCCTGGTGGCGGAAGTGGGAGGAGGAGGAGGAGGAATGGAAGCAGCAGGGCTCTTTCCTCCTCTCTAGGAACCCTCTCCAAACGACTGCTCCCTGACTCCTGGGCCTGCTGGAAGCTGCAGGGGGAGGGAGGCCAGTCAGAGCATCCATCGCCATCCTCCTCACTGGGGGGGTGCAGGAGGCAGTGGCGTAGCTGGAGGGGGGCAGAGCACCTATTCTTGCAGGGGGGCTCACTATTGCAGTAGTTTTCAAAGTGGGGGTCAGGACCCCAGGGGGGTCATGAAAGGCTGGGTGCCGCCATCTTAGAGTCTGGCACAGGGCACCGCCATCTTGGAATGGGGCACTCAGGCTGCTTCCCCAGGAGTAAGTTCCATTGAACGCAATGGGGCTTACTTCCGAGTAATCACAGAGGACCTCTAGCAAGCCGGGATGGTGTAGTGTGGGTAGGGAGATGGACTGGTATCCCACCTCGGGCATGAAACTTCCTGGGTGACCTGGGGCCATTCACTGATCTTGGGTGACCTACTAAACAGGGTTGTTGTGAGGAGAAAGAATAAAAGCTTTGTAAACAGCCTTGGCCATTTGCACTAGCAATGGAAAGGCACAGTATACATACATACATACATACATAAAGCCTTGGAAAGGTGGAACATGCATACTATACCTACATACATAAGCATTGGAAAGGCAGAGTACATACATAAGCACTGGAAAAGTGGAGTAAGCATACTATACGTACATAGAAACATACATAAGCATTGGAAAGATGGAGTATGCATACATACGTACATACATACATACAGTGATGTCACTTTCTGTTTAATGTCACTTTCAGCCATGACATCACTTCCAGGTTGATGACATCACAGGACTGTAGGGGGGTCCTTGAGACCCACTGCACCAGTGTATGCAAGGAGGATATCCCAGAGGACACAGCAACAGAAAGAGATGAGACACCCCAACATCCAGGGCATGCCACCCCCCACCCCCAAAAGTGATATAACAAAAGCCAGAAACACTTGTTCATTTATTTATGTGCTTAATTTACACACAAACAGTGCTATCCTAAGCTTATCTACTCAGAAATAAGTCCCACTGTGTTCAATAGTACTTACTCCCAGGAAGGTGTGGTTAGGATTGCAGCCTATGTTTCTATTTACTGCATTTGAACCTCTGTTGCACAGGATTTAGTCATTGCAAGAGGCCTTCTGCTGCGCTGTCTACAAACAGGAAGAAGGAGGACATTTGAGTTCTTTCCCAGGACATGAGGCTCAAAAAGAGACACATCCTGGGAAAAGAGGACATGTGGGCACCCAGACCCCATGGTCCAAGTGGGATGGATGGAGGGGCTTTTTATTTGTCGCTTTCAAATACAGCTACTGCATTGTAGCTCCAAGGTAAGGGAACAAGTATTCCCTTACATCAGGGGTCTCCAAACATTTTGGCAGAAGGGCCACATCATCTCTCTGACACTGTGTCAGGGGCAAAAAAACTATTTTTACATTTCAAATTTGAATACATTTACATAAATTTACATATAAGAATGTAGGAATGGATTACAGGGCTTGCCCAGCTGCTAGATAGAGGGATTTTTTATGCTTGCCGAGGGCCGCTTCTGGCTCCAGGGCTGGGGTTTGGAGACCCCTATCTTACATTGTGGAGGCCATCCCCTTCCAGGGTGCAATACATGCCCCATTTGCAGAGATGTGTCAGTGCTGGAAAGTTGATTAGGATTTGGGTCTTCTTCTGCAAATGGAACCATAAGGGGCTTACAAGGTCAAGATGTTCCATTGTATAGAAATGCAGATTTTAATGCAAGATGGAGTTAGGTTCAGTGCATTCCCACTCTTCTTCATGCAAGCATGAGGCAGCATGCAAGGCTCTCTCACCTCCTTTTTGTCATCACAGCCTCAAGTAGCCATGAGAGGTCCACAGTGACCACATCACTCAGTCTTGCTCTTCTGGGGGACCAGAGTGGGTCAATTATAGAATACTAGCAAAAATGTACCCACGTTGCAGCAGTAAAATTCCCCCCATACGCCATCCCCCCACTGCACATCAACACTCCCCCACTGTGTATCATTCCCCAATGCACACAACCCCCCATGTGCACCATTCTCTCATGCACCATCTCCCACTGTGTGTCATCTCCCATGTGCATCAACCCCCATGTGCACCATCTTTCTCTGTGCACTCCCTCTCCCAGTGCATCAGCTGGATGCTGATCAGTTAGTCTTCAATGTTAAGTATAGACCGAAAATGCTTTGCACCCCTTTTCAACCCTTCGGGGTTAAATTTCTAGAAATCGGTTCATGGTGGGTATTCCACGTCACAGAAAGAATACTCTCCCCAAATTTCATGCTTCTAGGTCTGGGGCAAAGCATCCCTCAGTCGGGGATTCGTCAATGTAAAGTATAGGGAGGAGAATGGGTTGTGCCCCTTTTCACCCCCTTCAGGTTGGAATTTCCGAAAACTGGTACTTAGTGGGTGCCTCCGTGACGGAAGGAACATCCTCCCCAAATTTCACGCTTCTATGCCCGGCGGTTTTGGCTGCCTGTTGATGAATGAGTGACTTTTCAGTTTTATATACAGCATATAGATTGTATAACATATTCAGTTTGTACATAATTACAATAGGAAAAGCAATGGATTTGGAGGAAGGCCTTGCTTTGGGGCTTCCCAAAGTCATCAGTTGGGGTGCTGTAGGTCAGACAAAGCAGGGGCACAGCGGATTCTTGGTCTGATCCAGTACAGCTCTTCATGTATTCTTATGAGGATCTAGAAACCCTGGAAAATCCCACAAAATCTCTGCTTACAAGTTTGCACTCTGAAAAAGATAATGCACAGAAGGAAAAAGGAATAGACTTTTCTGGGGTCTGCAGCTCTGTTTCTAGGGCACTTGTCTGCAGTAACAAATTACAGAGGAAAAGGAAGGTTCAGAGGAAGAAGGACAGACTGTCACTCCAGACAGTTGTCCTAGACCTAGATAGAAACAGCTGCATTTTTTTCCAGTGATTTTCAAATGTGGTGCTCCAAGCACCCCCAGAACACTTATGAACCTTTGGGGGCACATCAGTGTGCTGGAGCAGAGCACTCTTCTAAAGAAAAAGGTATTTTTCAGATTTCTAAAAAAAATGGATTTTACTGTCTCTTACACATAGAAAGCACCATCTCAAAAACAAAATACAACAAGAACACCCTGCACATAGAAATCCAGGGAGTCGAGAATAAACTGGGTAGTCCCTGCTTGACGGTGCAGATGGTAGTAACAAAAGTCATCATCAGAATACAAAAGAGTTATGACATTTTTCGTTGGATGGTTTCTGTGACAGCTGCAAGATTAAGAGTACAATCCTAACCATCTCTACTCAAAAGTAAGCTCCTTTTGTTCCATGGGTCTTACTCCCAGGAGCCGAAATTATGTACTTTGTTTCACCCCTTTAAACCTCATAACAACCCTTTCAAATCCCAAGTGGAGATTTGAATCCGGATGTTCCAGATGAAAGTCCATCCTGGCTCTAATCTCGTTGCCACCGCTGTGGTTTTCCAGCCGATACACCAGCATTGATACCTTTCAGTACGGAGAGGATCAATGGGTTAAGTAAAAGAGATACACAATGAATAGAAATCATTCCCCCTTTCCCAGAATATAAGGACTGAGTGTTGCCCAAAAATATCACTGTGTACTTTCCACTTCTCAGACCAGAGATGAGTTTCTGTGTTACCACCTGGGCTTTGGTGTCATTTGCAAGAGGGACAGCAATGGAGACTTTGAGTGTGTAAGTAATATTTATTTACAATAGAAAGGAGTACCACTTAAGCAGAACCTCAAAGTGCTAAAGACAGTAGATCCGCTTCCTCCCAACAGACCTCAGGAGAGGAATACCCCCCAAATACAAGCAATCAATTTTTGCCATAGTCTCACATTACTTCAGCATTTACCCCTGGTTGGGTTTTTGGGGAGGGATCTCCCTCCCCCCCAAAAAAATCTCTAGAGATCTCCAGGGTTCTCTAGAGATCTCCAGCCATCTCCAGTCTTAACCATTAACTTTCACTCCACTAGAAACCTGTGTAATTCTCTGCCACATAAGGCAAGCACAAAGCTTAGATGGGCTTAAGACAAATTCATGGAAAAAGGTAGGTCCATTCAATGAAAAGTTCAGGTTCGGACTCAGTGTTTGGACCTCTACAATGTCATTTCCTAGGAAGCACACAGTTTATTGCTTTCCATAACTTGCAAAACAGACTCATGATGCATGTTTATATAGGGCCACAGAAATCCACAAAGGCCCACCTGTCCTAAAATGCCACCTGCTGGTACCACACATTGTGGTCAAGACCATAAAAAGCAGCCTTATACCAAATATGATCATCGATCCATCAGGCACTGGCTGGAAGCAGCCCCTCATTTTTTTTAATACCCAAAGAGTCTGATTTGGGAAAATTCAGCAATTATATGCCAACCCCCATTGCATACAAGGGGATTCACTTTCTGAATCATGCAGAAGATTGTAAATGACTTGGGCCAAGTTCTCTGGTATGGATTCTGCTTTGTGGGCTCCAAGTCCCAGTATGAAATGGATTGCCTCAAGTTCTGGTGTATCATCTGGCTTTAAAGGGGATGTATTCACCGAGGACAGTCTCCTGGACACACTGGCTACATGCTACCTTGGGGTCAAGTTGCAGCCTGACTCAATACCAGGTGGAAAGGAGAATTGTATGTCTTCCTCTTTGAGTTGTGGGATTCCTGGGGACAAGTGATCCCTTTTGGGAAAAAGATCTGGGTCCCTCTGGTCTCATCAGATCTGGCATCCGATAATGATCTGGTCTCATCAAAAAGGGATTTTGGGGGAGGAAGTGGCAGATTCTGGTTTGTTTTCCTTACCCATCAAATTATGGTGGGGAAGCAGTTTGTTGGATTAGGCCACAGGTGGCCAAACCCTGGCTGGGGGCTAGATGTGGGCAGCAGCTAGCCTCAAGGCAGGTAGTGGCAATACCCCTCCATCTGGCCCACAGACAAGCCTTGTAATGTATGTAAACACACTCTTATATTTAAATTTATTCAAATTTAAAATGTAAATCATTTTCCTGGCCCCCAACACAGTGTCAGAGAGATGATGTGGCCCTCCTGCCAAAAATTTGTAAACCCCTGGATTAGGCTGTAGGGTGCAAATATGAACACTTTAGGATTTCCAGGCTAGACCTAGTGAGGAGCACAAGATTTTCAGCCCAGGCTCTTGCTTGGTTCTCTGAGAACATCCTGTTGCTTTTCTCCCTCCAGCTTAGCTTCCAGGCAACGAGCCAAGCTCTGAGAGGAGACAACATCCACTTTGTGTTCTCCATAGAGCACTCCTACACCTGGCACTTATGAGAAGACTGGAAAGATGGCCATCACTCTGCTGATATCATGTCCATGAGTTAGAGAACCACATGGTCATAGTGACCAGACAGCCAGTCCCTGCAGCAACTAGCTACTTGCAACCTCAGATCTTGGACTATCCTCTTGAAAGGACCAGAACATCAATCCCATTGCTGCTGCTGCAGCTCAAGAACCTGTCTGGAAAAAAGATGGCGGGCCCAATGATCCAAAGCAATCGGGGGCCAACATAGCTAATGGACTATTTGCACAATTCTGCCAACACATGGAGACAGAGACTGCTGGGGGAGTGTCTGTTCCATGCCATACAACCACTTTTGCTTATATTGATGGGCCTGGGACAGGATCCGTAGGTCACACTCTTTACCCTAAGTGCAGAAAATATGGCACTCCTCTTCCCTCCACTTCTCTGGGCTCAGCCATCCCTTCAGATCACTTGTGAGTTAACCTTGAGGATGGTTGACTCCACACCACTGGTCCCACATCAGGTATGGAGCATTCCTACCCTCAGCTACTAGGATAAGCATAGGGTTTAGGAGCCTTTGAACATCCCTCTGTCAAGACAGGATTGTGAGGCTTCTCATTCACAGGAAAAAGTTATCCGTGCAATCCTAAGCATGTCTAGTCAGAAGCAAGTCCCAGTGTTTCAAGAGTACTGATTCCCTGGAACGTGTGGTTAGGATTGCAGCCCGTGACTAACACAGTGGAGTTTGGCTGCTCTTTACTTGCAACTGATTTGTTTTTTGGGGTTTTAGATTAAATTTAGATTTGAAGTATACTGTATTTGTTTTAAGGGCTGTGGCGGCTCAGTGGTTGGCGAGTCGGTGGTTCAAGATCTGAGAACCGCACAACAGAGGGAGCTCCCATTACTTGCCCAACTCCTGCCAACCTAGCAATTCAATAGCATGTAAGTGCAAGTTGATAAAGAGGTACCGCTTTGGGGGAGATATGTGCATTTGGTATTTGTCATGCTGGACACGCTGTCTTCAAGCAATGCTAGTTCCTCAGCTTTATAATGGGAATGAGTACCTCCCTTACTTGTCTGGCACAACTAGTATAACAATCTGTGGGGGAAAACTTTACCTTCATCTTTTACTGTATTTTTATCAGTTTGTCAGCGGATCTGGGGTCCTTTTGGGGGGGAAGAAGAGAGACAAATTAAATGAATGAAGAGTTCCAGAATAAGTCTGAGAAAACCCAGGAGGTGTTTCAAGGCAAGGAAAGGGGGATAAAAACATCAGATTAAATTTAAATTTGAATTGTTGTACTATATTTGTTATACAGTAGTGGCACAAGTGGATGGTAGTGGTGCAAGTGATTAAGATGCTGTGCCTGTCAACTGGCAGGCCAGGGTTTGAGACCCAGATCCTACAAGACAGAATGAGATCCTGTATTTGGCCCAGCTCCTGCCAACCTAGCAGTTTGAAGCATGGAAATGCAAATAGATAAATAGGTACCACTTTGGTGGGAAGGTAAAACAGAGTTCTGTGCACGTTGGCATTTACTCATGTTGGCTTCCTGAACACCTATCTTTAGACAACACTGGCTGTAACAGTTTAGAAATGGGAATGAGCACTGCATCGTATAGTTGGTCATGACTAGCCATACAACCTACAGGGGTCACCTTATTTGTAATAAGGGCTGTGGTGGCTCAGTGATTAAAGCTGTTATGCTTGTCATACTGAATGTTGGCAGGATCCCGCACCACTCTTCAACTCCCCATGCTTGGCCCACAAATTCCCCTTCAAAAGCCCCACTACTGATCATCCTGCTCTGGCACAGTATCAGAGAGCTGCTGCTGAGAAATTTATTTTTTTGGCATTTGTATTCTCTAAATTCTAGATGGACCTCTTGATCTGATGTTACAGGAAATTTTTTTACATTATTCTATCTATAGTTTATTCTTCAGTTTACCTTGTAGTTCATCCCAAAAGATTCCCACAGCAACTCAACATATGTTCAGTGGATCAAAAACACAACATAATATCGAAATCTTAAAACGAAACCCAAAATACAAATTCATTTAAAATAAAAATTCTAATAGTTTCCCTTGGGCTAGCATCCTCAGATGTTTAACATTCTTCATTACTGCACAAACTCTGCTCCGCAAATGGATAGCTTTCTTCGCTGTGTGAATCTTCTGGGTCAAGGGACTGCTTGTCGGGGTCAGTGGAAGGTTTATCTGCACCTGAGTCATTCAAGGTTTCTTCTGGCTCTGGATTTTCCTTAGTCTGAAGGTTCTTCCCACGTTCAGAGTTTCCATAATATTCTCCTCTTGCATGGCTTCTACAGTGTGACGTCAACATCTTCCTCCTCCGGAATGTCTTTCCACACTCAAGACACTGGAAGGGCTTCTCTCCTGTGTGCATCCTCTGGTGGTCGACGAGCGAGTCGTATCGTGGGAACCTTTTCCCACATTCAGAGCATTCATATGGCTTCTCTCCCGTATGGAGTCTCTGGTGCCTTTTCAGTGTATTCCTTTCACGGAAGGTTCTTCCACAGTCAGGACATGGAAAGGGTTTTTCTCCAGTATGGGTCCTCTGGTGTGATACAAGAGTCCCCTTTTGGTGAAAAAACTTGCCACACTCCGAACATTCATATGGCCCTTCTCCTCTGTGGATTCTTTGATGCGCCTGAAAATATTCCTTCTGTTGGAAGCTTTTCCCACAGTCGGGACACTCATAAGGTTTCTCTCCTGTGTGGATCCTCTGATGGTTTTTCAATGTACTTCGTACTCGGAAGGCTCTCCCACAATCCGGACACTCGTAAGGCCTCTCTCCAGTGTGAGTTCTTTGATGCGCAATAAGATGTCCCTTCCGTTTAAATCTTTTCCCACATTCCAGACATCCATAAGGTGACTCTTCTTTGTGGATTCTCTGATGGGACTGCAGGTATTCCTTCCATTTGAAGCTTTTCCCGCAATCCGCACATTGATAGGCTTTTTCCATATCGGGGACATTTTCTGCTGTGTGGATTCTTTGGTGTTTCGTTAAGACATGTCTCAGTTTGAAGGTTCTTCCACATTCAGTACACTCGTAGGGTCTGATTTCAGTGTGGCTTTTCTGATGTATAAGAAGATTTCCCTTCCGTCGAAAGCTCTTCCCGCAATCTGGGCACGAATGTGGCTTCTCTGCCAAGTGAATTTTCTGGTGACTGTTCAGCGTCTGTTGGTCGCAGAAAGTTTTTCCACACTCAGGGCACTCGTACGGTCTCTCTCCAGTATGGATTCGCTGATGCGTAGTAAAAGATTTCTTTTCTCGAAACACTTTCTTACATTCAGGGCACTCGTACAATACTTGCGTTGTGTGGATTTTTTGGTGTTTGTATAATAACCTGCTTTCCCGGAAAGCTTTTCCACAATCAGAACACACAAAGGGCTTCTCACCAGTATGAATTCGCTGGTGGGACACAAGCGTTTGCTTTTGGCGAAATCCTTTCCCACAAACAGAGCACACATATGGTTGTTCTTTGGTGTGCACTCCTTGGTGTACCAGAAGATTATCGTGACGATGGAAGCTTTTCCCACATTCAGAGCATTTATAAGGCTTTTCCGCCGAATGAACTCGTTGGTGTCTAGTGAATTTCGACTTCTGTTGGAAACTTTTCCCACAATCCACACATATGTAATTTTCTGTGCCACCATCCAGGCTCTGATCAGATTTTCGCCTTCTTTTCGCTGGGTGCTTTTGCTGCTCGTTCTTACGGATTTCAGGAACAGAAGAAGCATCACCAGTACGTTTGCCCCGGGTGGCCTTTTGTGATCGCACTGTTCAGATCAGAGGGAAAAATTATAAAAATGGAAAGAAAAGTGATCAGAAACAAAAAATTAGTTGCCAAATCTTTCAGCCCTCCCCATTCTGAAGTTCTACATAAACTGGGGAGAAAAGTTGTTTATCTTACTGCTTTTTAAATATGTCTTGGTTTTTTTTTACTTTTTTAATTATTCCGGCTTGTCGTATTTAGTTATGTTTTAAATGTTTATCAAATTGTTTTATATATTCTAATATATTTTCTTAAGTTGGCTTGGCTGCCTATCTTGAGGAGAAACAAGACAAATAAATAAAATTACTGGTCAACCCTATGTAACCAGAGTAACCTATATACCGTAGTTGCTCTTACAACATGTTTACTCCTTCCTTTCTCTGCAGCGATCAGGATCACAGGTACGGTTCTTCCTCCAACACTAGTTTTATTCTCAGAAGGCAATGAATAATCTTGTGCAAAACTATGAGCTAGACTAGACTGAAAGAGGGACATCCCCTGCCCTACACTGCCAAAGGATCTTCACTGATGAATGGGATTGAACGCAGGTTTGCCTAGTTCCAGCCTTGCACTAATTATCGGGCCTTTTTCACAATATCTTTCCAGGAATATTTATATTTGGATAGTAACTATTTAATTCTTAATAAATAAAGTTAACACTTGTATTCTTTGTAACTGGAAAGTGATGTTCTAGCTACTGTTCCCTTTTACTTGTACCCTTCCCTTGCTTTTACTGGGTCTCCTGAACTTAGGGCCAGAATTGCTTGTGGATCTAGTCATAGCTGAGACCATTCAGCCCCCTCCTTGGAGACTGTCCGGGTCCAGCTCTATGTCTTTCATAGGCTGACACAATCCAAACCCACCTACATCCATCAGTGCAAGTGGTGCACTAGAATGCATTCTGTATCCTGCAAGGGAGTAGTCCCGGAAATCTGGGGGTAAGAGTCCACATTGCCTCCATTTTGCTCCCACCACAAATGGCCCAAATGAGAGCACACTGGAATGAGGCTCCCTTTCACACCCTCTAGCTATGCCACTGCTTTTGCCTTCCTTGGCTATGGTGCTTCCAGGATGACTTTGGGTCAATCACTTATTCTCAGCCTCATCTACCTCACAAGGTTGTTGTGCGGACAGCAGGAAGGGAGGAACGGGAAGGCATGGGAAAGGTGGGGTATAAATCTCTTCCAAAAAAATAAAATAATTGCCTTTGGTTTTGCAGGAAACAGAGTATAAATTTATTTTTAAAATAATTTTTTTAGAATTTAATTTTTTTAATTAAAAAACAAAAGTCATATATCAATCAATTTCACTGGGAAAATCTGAGTTTTACTATTAAGAGAAGGAGGGAATGTTATCTCTCCAGAGTTTTCATGCTGGAAAAGATAGGATTGGCCCTAAAGCTCCCCAGGTTGTCATATCCTTTAATGACCAGCAAATCACGGTGGGGGAGAACTATTCCAGATTCCCTGCTGACAGCTTTAATTTTTCAGACAGCAGTTGCTGGAGTTTAGATATAGATTCTGCACAGAACTGTAGAAATATTTCAGATCCCCAAGACTATTATGAGGGTTTTCAAGCAGTGGTCAAATTTTTGGGTACATCCAACATGACTGATCAGGACAGAACTGTGTCATTAATCAGAAGCCAGATAGAATCACCAAGAAAACAGCAAGACTCCCTCTACTGCTCATACATTAACATGATGTCATACGTAACATAGCATTGCTACTGGGGCAGCACATTAAGAATTGCAGGTGCCACAACACACTATATAAGCAGCCCCACCAACTTACTCTTGGAGCCATACTGAGCCAATACAGCACCTGAGACGGAAACTACTTATGCATATATTCTACATATGTTTATGGACTCCTGGCTGCAGCATACTCACTTCTGCTCAGGATTCCATTAGGCTTCCTTTCCCCAGAGATGTGCATCCCCTGTGCAAGATGCTCCTCTTCTATTTTGAACTGGATGATCACTGGCTCCTCTTCTTCTTTTATATGAATAGGCAGCGGCTCCTCTTCTTCCTTGATCTTGATGGTCAGCACCTCCTCTTCCATCTCATTCTGCACTGTTGGTTCTTCCTCTGGCATGTGGTAGATGAATGGCTCCTCTTCCACCTTCAGCTGGACAGCAAGCTCCTCTTCTAGCATGTTCTGGGTGACCAGATCCTCTTGTGGCTTGATGTGAATATCCAGTTTCTCTTCTGGCTCGATCAGGATGAACGTCTCCTCTTCTAGCATGACGAGGACAGGTGGCTTCCCTTCTAGAAGGATCTGGAGAAAGAACTTCTCTTCTAACTTCAGGTGAACAGAGAATCCCTGACCTTGAATAATCCGTATAGATGGTTCCAAGCTTGATCTGGATGAACAGACCTTCTTTCAGAAAGATCCAGACTGATGGAACTTCATTTTGTTATCGCTTCCTGCAATAGCTTCAAAAATACAAAAGAACAGAGAGGTGAATAACAAAAAGTAACACCATTAACATTGCGCTAATTTAATACTGTGGCTTTCAAAATACAAAGCAATGGCTCAAGAATAATGGAATTTGGATGCACTGGGAAGTCTTATCTTGAGCAAAACTCAACCTTAAACCACTTTGCGTTGTAGCTGTCTTACAGCACAATCCCAAGCATGTCTACTCAAAAGTAAGCCCCACTGTGTTCAGTGGGGCTTACTCCCAGGAAACTGTATTTAGGATTGCAGCCTTACAGAACTATATTTTCCAGGATCCCCTGCCCGGGAGGAACACACACTTTCTTAGACCATTGGTCCATCTTACTCAGTGGCAAGGAATCTCTAATATAGGATAGAATACACTGGCATATCCTGACATACGCACTGATTGACTGATTGATTTGATTTCTATCCCACCTCTCTTCCTAGGAAGGATACCCAAGGAGGCTGAAATCAATCTGTATCTATAACACTGAAAAATCACTCACTGACTGACTCATCAACAGCCAGCCAAAACTGCTGGGCCTAGAAGCATGAAATTTGGGGTGGGTGTTCCTTCCATGACAGAGGCATCCACTAAGAACCAGTTTTTGTAAATTCCAACTAGAAGGGGGTGAAATGGGGGTTTTCCTCCCTATACTTTCCATTGAACAATCCCTGACTGAGGGACGCTCTGCCCCAACCCCCCAACTCCCAGTCCTAGAAGCATGAAATTTGGGGAGCATATTCCTTCTGTGATGAGAACATCCACCATGAACCGATTTCTAGAAATTTAACCCCTAAGGGTCTGAAAAGGGGTGAAAGCATTTTTGGCTGATACTTAACATTGAAGACTGATCAACATTCAGCTGATGCACTGGGAGGGTGTACGGAGGATGAATGTGCACATGGGGGGGGACGGTGCACAAGGAGGATGATACACAGTGGGGGAGTGTTTGTGTGTATGGGGGTGAAACACAATGGAAGGTGTTAGTGCACATAGGGGTGATACACAGTGGGGAGGTGTTGGTTCACAGTGGGGGATGGCATATGGGGGAAATTTTACTCCCACAACATGGGTACGTTTTCACTAGTATAAACTATAAAGATACTGCAGTTTCCTATATACTTTATACATATATACTATATAAACTCTAAAGATAATGCAGTTGATATTGATTAAAGTGGAGACTCCCCGTCCTGCCTTTTCCTGCCTGCCCATTTTGTATGTCAGAATATGCCAGCAAATTCTATGCTATAATATAAGCTGCATTATCTTTATAGTACAAGGGCAGTAAATGGCTCAGTGGTTAAGATGTGATGCTTGTCAACTGATATGCCTGTCAACTGGTATGTTTGCCACTTTGTTTTGAAAAAAGATATTAATTGCATTTAAATATATTGCATTAACTAAATATTTATATTGGAACAGTCATTGATATTTGCTGATACCTGTGTTCTTTTTATTATTTACCTTTTTTGCAGAACTTCGCAGCAGGTCAATGAAAATGGATTCTCAGTACCTTTATTGTGGCAAAAAACATGTTAACATTTTTGAAAAAATAAGTACCCCTTTACTGTTAATGAATAGATTGAGCTCCTTTTAACATTATCAGTCTTTGAATGAATAACTTTCAGTCTACAATTGCAAATCTTTCTTAGGTTGGTGACTCATGTTTTCATTACGGTGTTTTGCTGCTTTTTTCCTCCTTTCTTTTCTTCTGCTAATACATTTATTTGAAGAAATCATAACCAGATTAATTTTCCATTAATTAAAATACAAGTCTTGAGATTTGCAGGAATTCATTCAGATGGGATGATTTCCCCTTCTGCTATTGATATAGATCATGCAAAAAATAATCATCACTATATTCAGGTTAGCGGTACAACAAATTAATATTTTGGGGCTTTACCCCAAAGGCTGAAATGGTGCTTCACCCCATCCCCATTGTTCATGCCATAAATCTTATCCCTGATGTTGCTGTTCCTACAGGACATGTGCTGAATCCTACATTGTGGGGCCATCACAGAGGCTTCCTCAAAGTAAGTGAACATTTCTCACTTTACATTGTGGTTGCATCAGTGCTGGAAAGTTGGATAGTATTTGGTGTAAATTATTCTTTTCAGACCATGCTACAAAATGGGAAAGATCCTGTTTTCCTGGCTACCTTTTCTGGGGAAAGAAGACACACCATTTCTGGCTAAACCAAAATACGCCATTCCTCGGCACCCAACCTTCTCCAGCTTTCCAGTGCAGATGCAGCAGTGCCAATGTGCTGTATGTATGGCATGTACTACATCCCACAAGAGGGATGGGGACATGCACTCCCTGGTGCATCTTCAAGGCTTGACATATAATGTAAGGCAGTGACTCTTGTAAAAGCGGTTGAGCACCTTCCTTAGAGTGGGTCAGGACTTGCAGGGCAACCTGCAGGGTCATCTTTACCTTAAGACATGTTTGGGTTTTTAATTAATTATTAATCAATTGGTTGTCAATCAACCCATTAATTACCAGGATCTTAATTAATTAAGAGCCAGGATGGTGTGGTAGTGATTAGGGAACTGACCTGGTGAATCCAGGTTCAAATCCCACCATGGCTATTCCTTGGTAACTTTGGACGGGTCACTCAATCTCCATCTCACCTACCTCACAGGGTTGTCATGAGGACATCAGGAGGGGAGGAACTAAAGCTTGTAATTCACCTTGGGCATTTGCATTGGCATGAGAAAGCAGGATAGGGTGACCATATGTCCTCCTTTTCCAGGACATGTCCTGTATTTTGTGTCCTGGGAAATTTTTTTCATTGTCATCCTTTTCCTTTTGAACAAGCAGCATGGAGCCTTCTTGTAATTCATAAATCCTATGTAATCATTTTTAATTTATTAAGTAATATAGGCTGCAATCTTAACCACACTTTCTTGGGAATAAGACCCATTGAGCCCAATGGGGCATAATTCTGAGAAGACATGGCTAGGATTGTGCTATAGGTGTTTAAATGTAGCACATGAAAGCAATATATATGAGTGTCTTAAGTTTTTATTATGTCATGTTCTACCTTTTTCTTGAGTGTCCTACATTTTGAAGGTCCTTGTCCTCTTTTGGAGTTATGACACACGATCACCTTGGAGATAAATCCCTTACAGACAGATGGACATACGCAAACATACATAAGTTAATTAATTAATTGCATTAATTGAGTAATTACATTAATTAAATGCATCCATTGCATTGATTAACTGCATTAATTAAGTAATTAATTAATGCAATGGATGCATTTAATTAATGCAATAAATTAATGCAAAGGATGCATTAAATTAATGCAATGGATGCATTTAATTAATGCAATAAATTAATGCAAAGGATGCATTTAATTAATGCAATGGATGCATTTAATTAAAGAAATTACTCAGTTAATGCAATGGATGCATTTAATTAATGCTCTGATGCATTTAATTAATGCAATAAATTAATGCAATGAATGCATTTAATTAATGCAATGGATGCATTTGGTGCATTTAATTAATGCAATAAATTAATGCAATGGATGCATTTAATTAATACAATTAATGAAACAAATTTGTCAATCAATCAATCAATCAATTAATGCAATTCATAGCACTGATTAATTGCATTTGTTAATTGACTGCATTGATTAATTGTTTGCATTAATTAATGTTCAGGCTTATTAATGGCCTTAACTCAGCTCTGCATTGTAGCTGCACCAGAACTGGAAAGCTGACCATCATTCTGCATGGACCAACATCTGCACCTCCTCTTGGGGAATAGAATGTGAAGGAAGCGAAACACTCGCTGCAATCCTCTGAGTTGGAACTCTAGTCTCTAAGTCTATGGGCAACAGAGAGAGGCCACCTGCCAATCATCGCAAAGTGCTCTCCCATTGGCTGGAGGCATGGGAGGCGGGCTTGCCTTTGGCAGGCCAGGGAGTGTGCGCGCGCCCTGGGAATCTAGGCAGGCGGTGGCGTAGCTAGAGGGGGGCGCAGCACTGCTGTGCAAGGGGGAGGAGGGTTGTGCAAAGGGAGGGGCCTCTTGCACAAGTGAGTGTGCAAAAGTGAGTGTGCAAAGCCCCAGCAGGAGCTGATCAGGATAAGATGGCAACCCTGGGCATTGCAGGCGGAAGGGTCTGAGCCAGAGGAGGCTCCTTTGTGTGTCCCCCTCCCCTGCAGCCTGCCCTGCTTGCATGCAATGCCATCCCATGCCATGCCATGCCATGCCTGCATGCACCTCCCTCCCCACACTCACCTCTGCTGCACTGCAGGCCCTGAGCATCAGCTACCCTCCTGCAAGCAAAACTGGGAAATTGGCAAGAAATACCAATAGCCAGTGCCAGTTTCCCACCAGGGGAGGGAGGGGCAGGAACAAGGGCCTCCTCCTCCCCCTGGATCCTCCTCCTGGCAGCTCTCCTGGCCTTGCTAGGAACCTGGGAGGCTGCAGTTTCCTCCTCCTGGGGTGGGCTTGAGTGAGACCCCCCTCTTTCTAACCACAGAGGGTGGCTCAGCCCCAGAATGGAGGCTTCTTGCAGCCAGCCAGGGCCTGGTGACTCTTGCGTGCTCAAATATGGACCTGCTGCTTTGCACTGAAAAAGAAAATACACATTTCAATTATTATTTGAAATCATCAGACTTTGGCAGAGCAGACAGCAAAAGAAACTTGGTTTGCAATTGGTTTGGTCCCCCCGTGCTGTGAAGGAACCCGTTCAAATTAGGAGAAGGTGAGGGAACCAAGAAAATTGTCATGGGGGTCCTATGCAGAACCGACTGAAGTAATAAAGAATAACAAAATGTAACACACACTGCAATTAATGTAGCAACATGTTAGTTTAGTTAGATCCACCCATGCAATGTAGCGTACTGGGCAACAAGCTATCTGCAACTGAGATCTGCAGCAACAGCAACATGGATGAATTAAAAAAATTAATGGCCTTCCTCACAAGGCTGTTGTAAGAACTGCAGGAACAGTATCACTATCCAAAAAGACTATCCAAAAAGAGTGCTGAGTGAATTCTAAGAGTAACAAAACAATAGATTAATATACTGGGAGGCAGCACAGTGGATCCTATGGAGACATTAATTCACAGATATTTTGCTATACTGTATTAGCCTTATTATGTTTGGCCACAGACATTTAGGAAAATATATTCTTATCAGGCCATTGTTCTGGCCCTCTAGAAACAGCCATAACTATGAGGTCATTATGTGCACAATCAATCTTAAATACTGGTATGTGGCAAGCAGTTCCACAGATTAATTACATGCTGGGTTTCCTTTTGTTTTCACTCTCTTTGCTTAAATTTGAGTAGATGACCCCTGATCCGATGTTGTCACAAGGGGATAAATCACCCCATGTGATATGAGGTTGCCATTCAGTGTAAAGGGTAAATGATCTGACACAGGTATTCTCCATTCTGCACTAGCTCAAGCGTAGACACAGGTCTAAGTAGCTCCACAGAGCTACCTTGCTCAACATGGGGTAAGGGAACATTTGTTGATTTAACCTAAAGTGACAGGAGATTCCTTAATCCCATAGGTGACAGTGGTGGCCATTTCACTGCCACTGTAGCCCCCATGTTCTCAGGAAGCACAGGATTGAGCCCTGTGTGTCCAATTCTATACATGTCATCTCAGAAGTAGTGTTATTGTTCCTCTGTCAGGAAAAATAACCTCTCCTTTTGCAGGTCCCTACATACAGTAGACCTGGAACATCCAAGTTCCCCAGGGAGGAGTACAGGCAAATAACCTGGTCCTGAAGGGAGGGGGTCTGGAGGTGAGGCTGGCCAGGGGAGTCAAGGATAACAAAAAGAGCTCCTTTAGATATGCCCAAAGGAACAGGAGGAGGAACGAGGGGCTAGGGCTGCTTCTGGACAAAGATGGACAACAGGTGTCTGGAAACCAGGAGAAGGCAGAGCTGCTCAACTCCTACTTTGTGTCTATTCTCAGAAGGAGGACTGTGCAACTGGGAGTGTGAGATCATTGACTGATGTGGGGATGTGCTTGTATCCCCAAAGCAGTAATGGAAACATGGATGGTGCAGAACAGCAGTTTAAGATTGACAGAGAACTGGTTTGAAACCACTTAACTGGCCTAAATGAATTCAAGTCATTTGGACCAGATGAGCTGCATCCTGGAGTTCTGAAGGAACTGGCAGATGTCCTTGCAGAGCCTCTGTCGATCATCTTTGAGAAATCCTTGAGGAGTGGAGAAGGGCCTGGACTGGAAGAGGGCAAATGTAGTCCCAATCTTTAAGAAGAGAAAAAAAGAAGACCCGGGAAATTAATAGACCAGTCAGTTTGACTTCAATCCCGGGCAAGATATTAGAACAAATCATAAAACACACAATTGTTGCACATCTAGACAAGTACTCGGTGATTAAAAGAAACCAGCATGGATTTACCAAGAATAAATCTTGCCAGACAAATCTGATCTCCTTTTTTGATCGGGTTACGAGCTTACTGGACATGGCAATGCTGTGGATGTCATTTATCTTGACTTCAGCAAAGCATTTGACAAGGTCCCACATGACATCTTAATTGGGAAGTTGGAAAAATATGGGCTAGACGAGGCAATCATTAGGTGGAACCGCAACTGGCTCAATGGCCACACTCAAAGGGTTTTAGTAAAAGGTTCTGTGTCATCCTGGAGATCAGTTTCAAGTGGGGTGCCCTGACCTCTGTCTTGGGCCCGGTTCTCTTTAATATTTTCATCAATGACTTGGATGAAGGGATACGGGGAAGCCTGATCAAATTTGCAGATGACACCATGCTGGGAGGAGTAGCAACCACAACAGAAGACAGGAGAAACCTCCAGGAGGAACTGGATAAACTAGAATACTGGGCTGTAACAAATAGAAATGAATTTCAACAGGGAGAAGTGGAAGGTTCTGCACTTAGGAAATAAAAACCAAAAACACAGGTATGAAATGGGGGATACTTGGCTTGGCAGCACAACATGTGAGGCTGCATTAAGAGGACTGTAGTTTCCAAGTCACAAGAAGTTCTAGTTCCTCTTTATTCAGCATTGGTCAGACCTCACCTTGAGTCCTGTGTTCAGTTCTGGGCACCTCACTTGAAGAAAGATGCAGCCAAACTGGAGCAAGTCCAGAGGAGAGCGATAAGAATGATCAGTGGGATGGAAGGGAAGCCCCACGAGGAAAGGTTGGGGGAACTTGGGATGTTCAGCCTGGAGGAGGCTGAGGGGAAACATGATTGCTCTAGGAGGATTTCCTGCTGCAGGCAGGAGGTTGGACTAGATGACCTACTAGGTCTCTTCCAACTCCAGGATTCTATGATTTTAAGTTCAAAGCCCTGCTTATCTACAAAGCTCCTTAGGTGACATTGGGCCAGTCACTACCACCATCATCTACTCTGCGGGGTTGTTGTGAGGACAAAAGTAGGAGATGGAACCATGTACAAAACCATGAGTTCCTTGGAGAAATGTGGTAGGAAAAAGTGGAAAACAAAAATAATGATATCACAATACATACAAAACACTGGTGTTTTATCCTGTTTGTTAGCCACCTTGGGCTCCCTCTTGTAGGAGAGGAAAGGCGGGATATAAATTAAATAAATAAATAAATAAAATACAACATTACTGTATTATTAATAACTAGCAAAAAGTGTACCTACATTGCGGGAGTAAAATTCCCCTGTATGCCATCCCCCCACTGCGCATCAACCCCCAATGTGCATCAACCCTCCATGCGCATCAGTTCCACATGGGCATCAACCACCCATGCGCAACATCTCCCCTTGCACAACAACCCCCATGCACATCATTTCCCCATGTGCATAATTCTTCGATGTGCATCATTCTCCCATGAGCATCAACCCCCCATGCGCAAATCCCCCATGCATAACATTCCCCATGTTCATCGCCCATGTGCATCAAACCCCCCATGTGCATCAACCCCCCATGCGCAACATCACCCATGTGCATCATGGCCCCATGCGCAACTTCCCCACATGCGCATCAACCACTCATGCACATAAATCCTCCATGTGCATCATGTCCCCATGCGCAACATCCCCCATGCGCATCAACTCCCCATGTGCATCAACTCCACAGGTGGGCCCAGGCCGGTTCTGGGGGACTGGATCTGGGACTGGTGAACCAGTAGGGGCAGGGGGCCCTCAGAACCATGCGGACCGGTTCAGCGCACCCAAAGCCTTCACCCGCCTGCTGGGGGGGCTCAGAGGCGCCCGCGTGCGCTCTTCAGCGCGCCCTGAAGCCTTCCCCTGCCGGCTGAGGGTGCTCAGAGGCGCCCGCGCACGCTCCTCAGGGCGCCTAAAGGAAAGGCTTACTCCCAAGAAAATGTGGCTGGGACTGCAGCCTGAGAGCCCAATCCTATGATGACTACTCAGAAGTAAGTCCCATGACACTCAATGGAACTTACTCCCAGGAAAGTGTTTTTATGATTCCTGCCTCCTTTCCAGATAGATCTCTTTTCTTAGCCTGGTGACTACAATCCTAACCATGACTACTCAAAAGTAAGCCCTACTGTGCTCAATGGGTCTTACTCCCAGGAAAGTGTGGACAGGGTGCATCCTCAGGGAGCAAGGCTAGGTAGGTCTACTCAGAAGTAGATCCCATTACAGTCACTGGGTCTTACTCCCAGGAAAGTGTGGACAGGGTGCAGCCTGAGAGCCCAATACTATGCATGACTACTCAGAGGTAAGTCCCATGACAGTCAATGGGACTTACTTCCAGGAAAGTGGCTGGCACTGCAGCCTGAGAGCCCAATCCTGACCAATTTTAATTTTTTTTAAATTTTTTAAATTAAAAACCTCCCCAGCCCCGCCCCTGACTGTGGCCCCACCCCCTGATCCCACCCCTGACCCGTATTGGCCCTGCCCACTTCCGGGGAACCGGTTCTTGGACCAGGCTGGGCCCACCAATGATCAACTCCCCATGCTCAACTTCCCATGCGCAACCTGCCATGCACAGCGTCCTCCCCAGTGCAACCTTTTCCTCCAAACAACATCCCCCCAGTGCACCAGGCACCAAGCACCAAATTGGCTGGAGGTTGGTCATTCCATGTTAAGTATAGGACAAACGCTTTGCACCCCTTTTGAGCCCCTTAAGGGTAAAATTTCTCCAGATGGGTTCTTGGTGGGTGTTCAGGTGACAGAAGGAACTCCCAGAATTCCATGCTTCAGGCCCAGCAGTTGGGGTGGAATGTTGATGAGTCATCAATTCTCCAATGCAAAGTATAGGGAGGAAAACACGTTCCGCCCCTTTTCACCCCCTTCTGGTTGGAATTTCCAAAAACCGGTTCTTAGTGCACTCCTCGGTCACGGAAGGAAAACCCTCCCCAAATTTCACACTTCTAGGCCCAGCGGTTTTGGCAGGGCGGTGATGAGTGAGTGAGTCAGTCAGTGAGTTAGTGAGTGAGTCAGTCAGTGACTTTTCTCTTTTATATATATAGATTATATATATATAGATGAATTTGATATTGAAACCCCCTTCCGGTCGGAATTTTTGAAAACTGGTTCTTAGTGCTCCCCTCCGTCACAGAAGTAACACCCACCCCAAATTTCACACTTCTAGGCCCAGCGGTTTTGGCAGGGTGGTGATGAGTGAGTGAGTCAGTCAGTGAGTTAGTGAGTGAGTCAGTCAGTGACTTTTCTCTTTTATATATATAGATTATATATATATAGATGAATTTGATATTGAAACCCCCTTCCGGTCGGAATTTCTGAAAACTGGTTCTTAGTGCTCCCCTCCGTCACAGAAGTAACACCCACCCCAAATTTCACACTTCTAGGCTGGCTGTTTTGGCAGGGCATTGAGTCAGTTACTTTTCTCTTTATATATATATAAAAACAACGTAATGTTTAAAATAACCACAATGTTTTTAATTGAATGTTCTATTTATGTTTTTAAATGTTTTAATGTGAGCTGCTTTGAGTCGGTCTATGACACGAGAAAGGTGGGATACAAATTTTTAAAATAAAAATAAATATATTTGAGTGTTTGTAGCTTTTGGGCTGTGGGTGGCGCGAGCAGTGGTGGTCCCCGTCTTGCCCAACAACCGGTTCGCCAGAAGTTGGGGGCGGGACTGGGATCAGGGGCTGGGGGTGGGGTCGGGGCTAGGGCGGACGCCAACCCTGGTGCACTGCACATGCGCCAACCCCCGGCGCGCGCGCACAGCTTGCACTGTGCAGGAGGAGACGCAGCAGGAGGAGATGCAGGAGGCATCTCCAGCAGGAGGAGACGCGCTTGTTTCCTCCCGCTGGAGGAGACGCACAGCGCACGGGCCGAGTCCGGCGCGTGAGCTGTGCGTTTTCTCCAGCAGAAGGAGACACAATGCGCGTGCGCCGAGGTTTGATAGTGGCAGGGTGGCGGGAACAACCAGTTTAGGTGATACGGCCCGAAGTGGCTTGGGCCCACCCCTTGGCAGGAGTGGTTAAGATGCTGTGCCTGTTAACCAGCAGGCTAGGGTTTGAGACCCAGGTCAGCCCCACAAGACAGGGTAAGCTCCTGTCCATAGCCCAGCTCTGCGACGCCAGCTGGATCCAATCGTATAGGCTCTACCATTCCATTGGACTAATTCAGGGGCGTGGAGAGGGGGGATTTACTACCTGGGTAACAGCATATCCTCCATAAACAATTTAACCCAGGCTTTCGTGCTTCGCATGCAGTGTATGCAGCGCTGAGCATGATACCATCGTCTTTCAAGACTGACGGAGGCCTGCTTTTTTTGTAGCTTTTATTTTGTTACATCCTACATATTACTTGGATGTCCTACATTTCTGGGGTCCTTGTCCTTATTTTGGCATATGGTCATCCTGTGTTGGATAACATGGAATAAAAATACTGCACATTGAAGAAGCCCCCACTCAACTCTTGAATTTCAAGGGCAGTCCAAGCCTGAAATGTGGTTCTCTGGCATCCCTCCTGCACCGGGCTCTTTCCTGCCACTCTTTCAGCTCTGCCACTGTTTCCACTTTTGATCTTGTCCCTGTCACTCCAACACCTAGCATAGGAAGTAGACCAGGGGTGGGCAGATGCCGGTTCGGGCCTACTCGCCCGAACGGGATCTTCCCATTTCCCTGCTGCTGGCGAGCCGGCAAAGGGGGGGAAACACAAAAACATAGCGGATCAGTTTGGGCCGGCCGCCAACATTGCATCTATTGCATCTATTCCCTGGCTAGGCTTTGAGTCTGGGTGACTGCACCTCTGGGGGAGTCTCTCCTACCCATCACAGCATCCATGGGACACCCAGGGATGGCGGGGGGACGGCTAGCCTGAGGAAGGGAATGAAAAGGGACAGCAGGGACTGGCTTCCCATTCACTCCCCCATTCACCTCTCTGGGAATCTGGAGTTGCTCCTGTTAACCCTTGGAGTGCCAGTGAGTGGAGAGGAAGGAGTCCTTGCAGAACCTCCAGGACTAGCCCCTCCACTCCCAGGCAGAGGGAGAAGCATTTCCTCTTCTGAATGGGCATCCCCTTCTCCTCATCTTCCTCCCCATACAGCTGCTGATGCACAAAGGAGTTGTCTCAGGCTGCAGTCTGGGGAATCTCTGCTGCTTCCCCCAGCCTGGTGCTCCCAATGGGGCTTTCCTGCCCCTCTCCTCCCAGATCTCCCTACAGCACTGCAGGACAGGCCTGGAAGATCCTCTCCTGTCTTTCCAGCCAGGCTCCTGTCACTTCAGCATCATCTGGTTTTCATCCAGCTCCCTCCCACTAGTGCACAGCTGGGGGTCCTCCTGGGGTGACTTCCAGGCAGGTCCCTCCTGATGGCTTCTTGGTGCTGCTGTTCACCTGCCGCTCCTTCCTGGGGCTTCCACCCACCAGGGCTAGTCCTGCTGCATCCACCATTCTCTGGGCTTCCTTCCACTGGGCTTGACTGCTATTGACTTTTCAGTCTTCACTCTTGGGAACTCTTTGACTGATATCAGGCTCTTAGAGCTGCAATCCTGTGCATACTTACCTGAGAGTAAGGCCCATGGAGTAGTTTCTGAGTAGATGCCCTGCTGCGATTGCATGGCGAGGAGTCTGTTTCTTGCCACATGGAAGCACCAGAGCAGGAAAGGATGTTCTGCATGAGTCTGAGGCAGGGCTGAAGAAGAGGGGAGGGCAAAACACACAGTTTGGAAGGGAGCCTGACTGCAGAGTGCAAGGAATCTCCTTCCCTCTGAGCCATTCCAGGAGGGGGAATCATCCTGCAATGACTCAGAGCATCCTGAGTCTGGAATGGCTCAGAGGGGGAGCAGATCACATGCACTGAGCCATGCCAGGATGCTTCCTCCTCCTGGAATGGATCAGAGGGGAGCAGGTCCCTTGCACACTGCAGAGAAGACCAACCTTGCAAAACCGAGGGTTTGTTGTGTGTCCCCCTCTAGCTACAGCCCTGGTCTGAGGGAAGTCGTGGCCGTGACTGGGGTCTGATCCTTGCGGGATTCAAGTCTCCAGTTTCTGAGACTGCACAGCACAGAAGTGGCAGAGTCAGTCCCTCAGTCTCTGTTGTGTCTTCAGTTCTGGCTCTCCATAATGGCCAAACCTGCAAGGGAGTCCACTGATGTGCCCCTGTTTGGGCACCATTGATCAAGAAGAGCAACAACCAGACCTGTCAATCACACCATTCAGGACAGTGTCTCCTCCCACATGGCAGGTGCCCAGAGTCCATTCAGAGGGCAGTGGCACTCACTGCAGTCCTGGTTCAGCCCCTCAACACTGGCAGGTCACAGGCAGGGACTGAGGAGTAGGAGGAGCCTCAGCTCCTCAGGTGACCGCAAAAGTGGCAGAAAGGAGGCCACAAAGGAGGCCACCAGGAGCCTCAGCTCCTAATGAGCCACTCCTCAGGTGGACACAGTATTACTTCTTAGAAAGGGTGCCTCCACAGGCCTGTAAGTTAACCCCCTCGCTGGTCTCCTTCTTTTGCAAGTAGCTTCCAGGTCTCGCTCTGCCTCCTCATCCACCTCAACCTCCTCCTCCTGAACCCTGCACCCCCTCAAGTCTACAAAACAGAGGGTGCATTTCAGTATTGGATTCAAACAAATTAACAACCGGTTCTATGGCTATCGGGCAGCCACTTTTAAAAGGTTATTTTAAAACTTTACATGTCCTATCCCTCGTTAACAACTGGTTCTATGGCATAGAAGGTGAACCTGCTGGAGCCCACCACTGGTGCACTTCCCCAATTTTAGGGCTTTAAAGCCCCACGTAGAGCATGTTACAATCATCCAGGATTTCAAACTAGCAACCAACAGATCTTTGGGATTCACAACTCTACTCTCTAAATCAAGGGTCTCCAAACTTTTCAGCCAAAGGGCCACATCAAATATCATGCACAGTATCAAGGGCCAGAAAAAAATGTTAAATATAAAATTCAACAAAACTGTTAAGAGATGGAAATTAGGTTAATGAATAAATGGGCCCATATTTCCAGGACTTCCACTAGCATGAACACAGCACAGAAATAAGGCACACACTTAAATGGACCTCCAACCCCCCCCCCCACCACCATCAAACTCCAGACACGTTTCGTCAACTGGGTCTTAGGGGAGAAGATGCTGGCTGTGGGCTGGTTAGAGGCTTGCCGCAGACTGCATCTGACCCTTGGGCTGGGGACTGGAGACTCAGACCTTCTGGGAAGAGGACACTGTGGCCCCTTCATGCCAAACAAAGGAAGGGCAGGAAAGGGAAGAAACTTTATTGTCATTGTACATAATATGTACTCAACTCATAATATGTTTCACAGTCCAGTGATTTACAGGGTTACTCCTATGTGCAGACCCTTGATGCACTTTCAGGTTTTCTCTGAAGTTCTTTCCAAATGACACTCTTATGTATCTGGCTTCTACCAGGTGGGATCTTTCATGCACAAATGAATTGTCTGAAGATCTTTCCACACTTAATTGATATTGTTTCACACGTTATTCATATTATTCCAGAACTAATATTGTTTCACACTTGGAAGGGTTTTTTGATGCACAGCTATGCTTTCCCTGTCACTGAATCTCTTTCAACAGTCCAAGCATTAATAGGGTTTCTCTCCTGTGTGGGTTCTTTGATGCACAGTCAGGTCTGAGCTCTTACTGCAGCTCTTTCCACACTCTAAGCATTGATATGGTCAGTGGTGGGCCCAGTAGCTCTTTCCACACTCCATGATGGTTTCTCTCCTGTTTGGATTCTTTGATGCTTAGTCAGGTGTGAACTCTGACTGAAGTTCTTTCCACACTCGAAGCATTGATATGGTTTCTCCCCTGTGTGGGTTCTTTGATGCACACTCAGGTCTGATATCTGACGGAAGCTCTTTCCACACTCGAAGCATGGATATGGTTTCTCCCCTGTGTGGGTTCTTTGATGCATAGTCAGGGCTGAGCTGCGACTGAAGCTCTTTCCACAGTCCATGCACTGATATGGTTTCTCTCCTGTGTGGGTTCTTTGATGCACAGTCAGGTCTGAGCTCTGACTGAAGCTCTTTCCACAGTTTATGCACTGATATGGTTTCTCCCCTGTGTGGCTTCTTTGATGCTTAGTCAGCTCTGAGCTGTAACTAAAGTTCTTTCCACACTCCGGGCACTGATATGGTTTCTCTCCTGTATGGGTCCTTTGATGCTGAGTGAGGTATGAGCTCTGACTATAGCTTTTCCCACACTCCAGGCACTGATATGGTTTCTCTCCTGTGTGGGTACTTTGATGCATAGTCAGTTTTGATCTCTGAACGAAGCTTTTCCCACACTCCAGGCACTGATATGGTTTCTCCCCGGTGTGGGTTCTTTGATGCCTACCCAGGTCTGAGCTGTGACTGAAGCTCTTTCCACACTCCAAGCATTGATATGGTTTCTCCCCGGTGTGGGTTCTTTGATGCCTAGCCAGGTCTGAGCTCTGACTGAAGCCCTTTCCACACTCGAAGCATTGATATGGTTTCTCCCTGGTGTGAGTTCTTTGATGCATAGTCAGTTTTGATCTCTGAATGAATATTTTCCCACACTCCAGGCACTGATATGGTTTATCTCCTGTGTGGGTTCTTTGATGCTTAGTCAGATGTGAGCTCTGACTGAAGCTCTCTCCACACTCTAAGCACTGATCTGGTTTCTCCCCTTTGTGGGATCTTTGACATTTTCTGTATCCAAACTTTCTGCTGAATGTATTTGCATGTTGAGCACATTTTTCCTTCCTCTTAATTTTTTGTTCTGGTTTCATGTAATTAAAATTCATTCCCTGTTGTTCATCAGATTTATTTCTCCATTTTTCTGTCCGATTTCCTTCCTCTTTCATTGTTGCATCTTGATGTGCAACTCTCTCTCCTCTTTGTATCTCTATATCCCAAGCAGGGTCTGTGCCTGAACTGAAGCTCTTTCTCTCCTTACAGCACTTCAAAGATTTCTTCCCTGGCTGGAGTTTGCTGTGTTTATTAGTGTTGGATTTACAACCGCTAGTTTCCTTTTGCGATGGAAACTTATTTCTGCTCATTCTGTGTTGTTCCAGTAGGATGGGGATTGCAAGGGGGTCATCATCCTGACAGGCAGCAGGTTCGGTCCTCCAAGGAATGCCTGAGCTTCCCTCTCCTCTACCTGATGCATCTTGTTCCCCAAAACTCATTTCCTCTACATCCATCACTCCTGTTTCTGGTGTCACCCCACGTAGCTCCATCTGACCTTCACTGTCTTGTCTGTTGCTTCCTGCAACAGAGAGAGAATCTGGATTAGCCACTGAATTCAGGACAAGGACTTCTAAAGCACAGTCGTGTGCAGAAAGAGGTATATCCACAGTACACACGGGATCATAGTCTTGCTCATGGACTGAGGGTGCATAAAGTTCAGCCGTGAATCTGGTTAAGGAAATAAATCTGTCTGTGGAAGATGAGATACTGCCTCTGACTCTATAGATTAGGAGATTACATGTGTTGTCCAGAACGTTTGGGTCACACATACATCCAGAGTGTTGCACTCACAGGAGGGAGCTGCATCCTGCAGATGCTGAGAGACAATTAACTGTCCCAGCAAATACTGGCACAGTTTTCTCCTTCCACAAAATAGCATCCTCCACATAGCCAGGATGACCAAAAAGAGTCCAAGATCCCCCCAAATTCCTGACATGTTTAAAAAAATGTAGGACATATTAAAATAACGGCTAAAAACATTCGTATTGTTTTCCTGTACTTAATTTCAATGCTATATTACTTCTTTTTTAATTTAAAATATCTTTACAAGACCTGTTTTCACCAACAATGCTTATGTAAGAGGCTCAAAGCAGACATGATCTTCACCCAGGGTGAGCATATGCCATACACAAAAAAGAGGACAAGCCTCCCTCCCCCAAAAATGTAGGACATCCAAGCAAAGTGTAAGATAAGACAAAATAAAATCTGAAAACACTCATATGCTGAAAACACTCAAATGCTGCCTTGCGGACCATTTGCTGAGCACCAAGTGAATAGGATCAGGACCGTTCTGGAAGTCTTGCACTCTGTGGATTGACCTTCCACACCACAAGTGATGCTTGCTTTACTTTTGAGTTGAAAGCAGTCTCACTTTCAAAAGGGTTTAATGCAGTAGAGCTTGGAGGAGGGGTTTCCTTGTGAGGTTCCTTTATTGGATCATGACCAGATTTCTCCCAGCCTGCCCAAAGCATCTAAGGCACGTTTGCCTACTTGTGAGTAAAGGCACAATATGGCTCCCTTTCAGTTCCCATAGAGATCCATGTAATTCTCAGGGACCCCTTTTTGGGGTGATTGTGGAGGCTCCGTTTATTGGATCAGGACCATTACGGTGTCCTTGGATTCCTCTCAGCCTGGTGTTTCTGACAGACGGTGGTACATTTGCCTACTCATGAGTAAAGCCGTGATAAGGGCCACTTTTCTTTTCAGTAGAGCTTAAAGCATATTTTTGTTTTTTCCAATTTTTGGCCATAACTTTTGATAGGAAGGAGCAGTGCTTGTTTTGTTTTTAAAAAAGTGCAGGAACTCACAATCTTGTTAATCTTTTATTTATTTATTTAAAAATGTATTTAGGAAGTCCTGCATTTAGTCCTACATTTTTAAAAAAAATCAGGAGTAAGCTCCATTAACTTAATGTGCTTACTCCTGAGTAGACATGGGCTGCTCTTACCTGATAATCCTGGGATAGTCAATGGGCTTACACCCAGGAAAGTGTGGCTAGCATTGCAGCCTCAGAGGCCCATCCTAAGCATTCCTACACAGAAGTAAATCCCATGTTAGTCAATGGGCTTACTCACAAGAAAGTGTTGCTAGGATTGCCGCCTCAGAGCCCAATCCTAAGCATTCCTACACAAATCCGTGAGTCAATGGTCTTACTCACGTGAAAGCTTGGCTGGGATGGGAAGGAGCAGGAGGGAGGAAGTGTTAATGCGGAGGTGGGGGTAGGTGGAGCAGTGCCTGGCTTGAGCCACCCTCTCTCTGCCACTGCAAGGAGGGAGGCGATCAGGCTGCAGAGCCAGAGACTCTACCCTCTCCAGGACAAACTCCTGCTCGGTGATTGCGGGGAAGACACCTAGCAGCGGTACAACCTTGGGCAAGGTGAGCACCAGGCGCCTTCATGCCCCCTCTACCTGATCCTCTTCTCCTTGCCTTGGAGAGAAATCAGGAGAGTTTCTCTTCCTCCCCATGAACCACTTCCAGCCAGCAGCGATGGTGGGAGAAGCACATGCTGCTGCTTCTCAGCTGCTCTGCACGCTAGCCATGAGGCGGGGGAGGAGCTTCCTTGCGCGCCTCAGGTTCATAGCTGCATGCGCACAGAGGAAAGGCTACTAGAACGCACTGGAAAAAAGGTGCCCCAATGGCATTTGGGTGCGTTGTATTAGAAAAAAAGCCCTGGGAAGGAGATATCTCAAAACTGATTTTGCATTGGTTTCTGCTCCTCAATAGGAATCCAAGGATGTAAGACTCTGTCTTACAAAAGCCCACCATTGTGCAGTTCCAAAATGAAGCCATAATGGAGGACAATGAAGCCAAAAAGAGAGGACACCAGGATAGGAGGCTAAAAATCTGGACAAATCTGGGAATTTCCAGTGATATGTTCCCCTGCTCCTGCCCAACTCTGAAAACATCTGTCTGGCACTTGTGAATAGAAGGAAAGTCTGCACAGAAGGTGGTCTGAAATGCCAGTTGAGGGTTCAAATGGGAGGGAACTCCAAGCCGGGCAACCTCCAACCTCCCCCTCCTTCCCGTGGAGCCTCCACCGAAGCCTGGTTTGGGAAAGAACGTGAAGGACTTGGAAAGGAAATGTGTAGGAAATGGTCAACCAGAGCACAAGCAGGTTACCTGTGGGCTTCTCCTCTTGCTGGAGGTCTTGGAAAAATGCAGGCTCTCCTTCTTCCATCTGGGAAATGATGGCAGGTTTGGGGAATTCCTCTGGGAAGGAGACAAGGATTGGAGATGCATCCAATGACCAAATATGAAGGCTTTCCTAGGCACCTGAGCGTAGCTGCTCTTTCCCCCCACCAAAGAGCCTGGGGCAGGATGAGAGAACAGGAACCTTCTCTGAACTTGCAGAGGGGAATCTGCTCATGGAGACCAAAGTGTCTGACTCAGGAGAAGGCAGCCTCCCTCCCTCATCAACTCCATGAACTTCTGAGACATGCTTAGACAGCAAGGACCCCTTGATGGACTAAAACACCCCTTGCCTGACCTTGGTGTAAAACAGCTTCTAGAACTAATCAGTTCTTCTCAGAATGGAAAAATACATTTCTTTACCCAGCATGTGGTTGGTCTGGAAATCCTTGTCACAAGAAATGGTGATGGCATCTAGCCTTAATGCCTTTAAGAAGGGGGTGGACACATTCCTAGAGGAAAGGACCATCACAGGGTACAAGCCATAAGTGGTGGATTTAGAGATGGACAATGTCAAAATACCAGATGCTGGGGATGCCCCCGGATGCAGGTGTATTATGTGCTCCTCGAGGCATCTGGATACAGAAAGCTGGACTAGATGGGCCTTTGGCCTGATCCAGTGGAGACTCTTCCGATGTTCTTAAATGAGGACCTGGTCACACAGTGAGAAATAAGAGGATGAAATATTCATATCTTTTTTTCCCCACCCCCCAGAGATAAAGAGTGTCCTTACCCAGAGAGGCCACCATCCTATAATTCTCCAGCATGACCTCCCAGTACAGAGCCTTCTGGCTGGAGTCCAGCAAACCCCATTCCTTCGCCATGAAACGGACAGTCACCTCCTCAAAGGACACCAGACTCTGCAAGGAGAAATTGGCCCCTTCTAGAATCATAGAATCATAGAATCATAGAGTTGGAAGGGACCTAGTAGGTCATCTAGTCCAACCCCCTGCCTGCAGCAGGAATTCCCCCTAGAGCATCTCCAACAGGTGCTCATCGAGCCTCTGCTTGAAGATCCCCAGTGAGGGAGAGTCCACCACCTCCCTTGGCAATCTGTTCCACTGCCGAACCGCCCTCACAGTCAGGAATTTTTTCCGGATTTCCAGCCGGAATCTCCTCTCTTGCAGTTTGTCCCCATTGGTTCTAGTTCTGCTTTCAGAAGCAGCTATGAACAAATTGGCCCCTTCCTCCCTATGACAGCCCTTCAGGTATCTTCTCACCAATCATCTCTCCACAACATCCATTGGAGGGCCAGAAACTGCACATTTAGGATTCAGTGACACAATCCACATGTCTTCTCAAAAGTAAGCCCCATTGTAGCCCACCTATCAGCTGTTGGCTTTGCCATTCCATTGGACTATTTCAGTGGCGTTGAAAGGGGGTATTTGCTGCTTGGGTAACAGCCTATCCGCCATATCAATCTACCCAGGACTTTGTGCTTTGCACGCAGCATCGAGCATGGTACCATAGTCTTTCAAGACTGATGGATGCCATATTTTTTGTGTTCAGTGGATCTTACTCCCAGGCCAGTATCTTTAGGATTGCAGCCATAACAACATTAGAACAGAGGTCCCCAGTTTCTTTGCTTTTTTGGAGAGGAGAAATGCCAGCCTCATTAAATGCTTGGGCACCTTAATATCATGGTCCTTAAGGAGTGATCAGAGGTACAATATCAGCAGCTAAGGAGGGGACGAGTATCCTATAAACTGGAAGCACTTTCTCCATCATCATGTGATGTCAGATAAGTAAAAAAGGGGATCAAGTGCAATACTCTTCTGGTCTCCTGATGGGCATCTTGCGTCTTTCCTTCCTGAAGTTCATAATATTCAGGATAGTCTGGGACAAGGTGACCAGATGCTGAACCCAAAATTCCCCTCCAAAGTCCCTCAAAATTCCTGTCCCCCAAGACAAAATATCTACCCAGTTAAAAAATGTAGGACACCCCAAAATTTAGGACAAATGCAGGACATGTTATAATAAAGCAAAAATACTTGTATTGGTTTTCTGTACTTAATTTCAAAACTTTAAAAACTGAAGATCTTTTGACATGTATGATTCTGACCCAGACATGCAAGACTCTCCAAAAGCAGCTTGCAGCAGCAGAAGCCATGCAGATGGGTGGAAAAGAGGAAAGGTAGGTTGGTGAGTGGGTAGGTAAGGGCAAAGGTAAGTGGCTGGATGGGTGAAGGGAAAGGTAAATAGCTGGGTGGGTGAGGGAAATGTAGGGATCTGAGTGGGTGAGGGGAAAGGCAAGTAGTTGAGTGTGTAATAGGAATGAAGTAGGTACCAGCAGGGAAAACTCAGGAGACGATGATGCAAGCAAGGATCAGCTTTATTCAGAGCTCCGGGCTCAGCCGGACAGAGTTTCCTGCCTTCAAAAGGACTGAGTGCTTTGTACAAATTGAGTAGACCTTTTATAGCACAACTGTTTCTCTACATAATAAGATGATTCTGTTCATAACAAGAGGATTTATACAATCAAAGATTTTATCTTCAGTGGCTTCCTGAGCCGAGATGGGAAAAATGTGTGGCAAGACATGACATTACACATCAGTACAATGAAGAACACTTGTGGTGATCAAGCACGTGTATTCTGACATTGGTTGATCCATCTGAGTTTTCTTTCCCACAGGAAGAAGAATTAAAATTTTATTTTAATTTTATAATCTTTGGGCTTCAAATAAGTTCTTCTGATTTGCCTGACAATTTAACATTGCTTTCCTTTCCGTCCAGGCTGCAGGGTTTAGGCAAAAGAAAGGAAAGGACATTTCTTTCAGTTCTGCTGAGATAAGCATATCTTTACAAGTCTTAAGTGGGCCATTTACTGTAGACAATAACAGTGCTTGAGAACTTGGGACAGTTCATTGTGATGTTATCATCTCCTCTCCGGGGAGCCTGTGAGTGTTGATTGGAAGCTTCTGTCAGGGAATGTGTGTCTGCAGCCGTTGTTTAATATCTGTAAGGTGCTTGGCTGCGTGTCCTTTACTATAGGCAGCCCACAGAATGATTTCAAAGGTATCAAATAATTTCAATAATTCTAATAATAATTCTAATAAATTCTGACAGCTGGTTTTGTCTATCATAAGTGGTGGAGGGGATAGATAGGGCTCTGACTGGGTGAGGGGAGATGTTGGTAGATGGGTGGGAGAGGGGAATGGTAAGTAGGTGGATGGGTGATGGGAAACGTAAATATTGGGGTGGGGAGGGTAAAGGTGGGGAACTGAGTGGGCGAGGGGATGGGGGCTCTTACCTGGGTGGGTGGTTGGCAAAGAGAGGCTTTGGAGAGGCTCTGGGTGGGGTGCAGCTGCTGAATGGTGGCCATTCCTCTTTTCTTCTTCTTGCACTCCTTCTCTTTCTTAAGCAGCCTCACTTCTTCAGGAGATGTCCTGCCAAAGAAGCCTTCCTGGCCCCAGAAGAGGACCAGCTCTCAATGAGGACCAGCTCTGAGCCTTTTCCTTTGCTCTTCTCAGCACTTCTTCTGGCCCAGGGAATGGAGGGGAGAAACAGAGAAGATGCTGGTCAAGGACAGACTCCCAATTAACAGACATTCACTGCAGCTGTCCAGGTCCCAATGATTAAGTGAGAGGGTTGACTTGTGGTGACCCCAAGCGTTGCATCACATCCAGGGGTGTCACTAGGGTTCCCATCACCCGGTGCAGGAGGCCAGTGTGTCACCCCCATGCAGTTATGTGCCATTGCCCCAACTCCATTTGTTTTATGGCCACCCGCTAATAAAAATAGTTCCAAGTGGTTTGTTCTGTTACATTCTGCTGTAAATTAGGCATCCATTGATATGTAACATGATGGGATTATTCCTAAACACCATGATTTTTAGCCATTATGCTCACTAGTGGGGTCACCCCCTCAAGGATGCCACCTTTCTATCAACTTATTGCAGGGTCTCAAACCGTCTAGCGTGGGACCCACTTTGTAGAGGGACAACCTGTCCAGAATACACTAAAAGTGATGTCATGGCTGGAAGTGACATCAACTAGGAAACTTAAACAAATAAATGTAAATACATTAAAGCAAGTTGAGTAAATACGTTCAACCCTCATCTTCCCACCCTCCAAAAAATTTAGTAAGATTTTGACCATATGTCATAAACGGGCAGAGGAGAAGCCCCCCCCCCCCCCCAGTGTAGGATACCCAAGAAAAGTGTAGAGAATAGCAAAATAAAAGCTCAAAGCCCTTTTGTATATTGCTTCCATGTGCGTAAGCCTTAGAGGACCAACCGGATTTATTTTCCGGAAATTCAAATTTATGCAAATTGGGCTATTTTTAGATGGGGATTTAAAGACTGAGAGAGCCTTGGCCTGAGTGTGGGCTGAACCCACCTGCACCCCCTAGTGATGCCACTGCCCACAGACTAATTTTATAATCTAGATTCCTCATCCCACTCCTCCTTATATCCTCTCCCATTTTGGGAGGACGACTGGCTTGATGGGCTACAACATCCCTGGGCTATCCTGTGAAGCTGCTACAGCAGTTATCCAGCAGCTCCTGTATGAAGCTGTTTCTCCGAACATACAAGATCCCCCCGCAGCAGTGCCTGGTCCAGGACAAACCCCAAATTCACATTGTTAGAAAGAGGAGCAGAAGGAGGAGGTGTGAGAAGCTCCCTCAGATACAAGCAGCTCATTTCACAGGCTCAGAGAGCCTCAAGTAGGCCAAGATCATCCCTGTCACAGCAAGGAATAGCAGGCATGTCCAGGGCACAAATTCTGGCCCCGCAAACCCATTTTGCAGTACAGTGGCGCCTCACGTAACAAATTTAATTCATTCCAGAGGCACGTTCTTTACGTGAAACATTCTTTATGTGAAGCGGATTTTCACATAGGAAATAATGGAAACTCAGATGATTGGTTCCACAACCCCAAAAATTTTCTTATAAAAATATTAACTGGATGTAAAAATGATGACAGAACACTGGGATTGAATTCAAAACATGCATTCAATGTGCATGATCTTAAGAAGTCTACTTAGGCTGCAGTCCTAAAGACACTTTCCTGGGAGTAAGCTCCATTTGTCACAATGGGGCTTACTTCTGGGTAGACATGGTTAGGAGGCTGCAATCCAAGACACCTTCAAAGTGTCTCCCCACTTTCTCCTTCTCTCCATCCTGAGCCTCTCTCTCTCCCCTGCTCCCTTCTGGCTGGCCCTGAGCTGCTTCCCTCTTCTCCACTGCTCTTCTCTCCCTCCGGCCACAGGAGGAACAACATGGAGTGTTGCTTCCACTATGGGCAGGTGCGCTAGGCAGCCCTGACGCTTTTTAAACAGGCTGCCGGTCAGAGCGTCTGCCCCAACTGCCAACGAATGTGTTCTTTACGTGAAGCATGTTCTTTACGTGAAGCAGAATCCTAGAGAAATTTTTGTTTGTTACGTGAAACATACTTTACGTGAGGCGTTCTTTACGTGAGGTGCCACTAAACAATCCAAAATCAGAAGAGCAACTCAAACATTATGTTCCTACACAACATGAAAGAACAGCCATACCCAGAGAGGCCACCATCCCTTAATTCTCCAGCTCTGTGTGATATCCCTGCACAGAGCCTTTTGGTCTGGATCCAGCAGAGCCCTCTCCTCCTTTGCTTGGAAGTGCAGACGCTCAGCCTGTCCTGAGTGAGCCACATTCCTTGTGCTGATGTGCTGTGCACCTTTTGGAATCTTTCTCCTGCCCTTTGGCCTTCCTGACCCAGTGAAGCCTCTTCCCTTTGGGAAGGAGGAGAAGCTGTTTCTGGGATGTAGTGGAGAAAGAAAGCCTTTGCAGGGCAGACCCAAAGAGGAGCCTGCAAGTGGAGGCTCCAGTTCCAGCTGCACTTCTGACTTGCCCCTCTCCCCGCTGGCTGGGCTCTTCTGCCCCACTGATCTCTCCCACCCACATCCAACCAAAGGGACTCACCACAGATGGCTGGAGCAGGGACCAGCTTCCCATTCATTCTCCCCTTCACCTCTCCAGGAATCTCCTGTCCCAAAGGGACTCACCAGGAAGGATCACTGGCCTTGCAGAGGGAAAGGAAGGGGGGCAGGCACTGGATCACCACCCCCACTTCCGCCTCTCTAGGACTCTGTAGTGGCTCCTTTAACCCTTAGAGTGCCTGTGAGCAGAGAGGAGACTCCAGGTCTGGATCCCCCACTGGATCTCCAGGCTGGATGAGAATGATGTGAAGGCTCCCCCATTGGCATCTCCTTTGCTGGGCATCCCCTCCTCTTCCTCGGTGCAGCTTCTGATGCACAATGAATGGCACAGACACTGCGTCCTTCTAGTGTGGATTAGCTTCTCCTTCCCCAAAGACTGCAAGTGACCACAAACTGTGATCAAACCTGCCACTATCACACTGACTGGTTGTGTCTCAGGATGAAGCCCCTGACTGGAGATCTACTGCCTGCCTGTGAGACCAGCCAGACTAAACCAAAGCCCTTCAGTCCACCCAGAGACTCTTACTGGTGCCTGTCACCTTGCAACTGGCATCCAGTTCTGGAGGAAACTAGTGATGATGCCCTCACCCAGTATTCCCAGTAGGTGCACCATAGGAAGTAGTACAGCAGATGCCAAATGCTGCATAATGAAAGCACTGCCACTGTCACTTGCCCCACTGAGACAGACACCTGGAATGATGCAGATGTTATGATACAGCAGGGGACCTCAAACTTTTTAAACAGTGGGCTAGTTCACTGTCCCTCAGACACTTCGGGGGCCAGACTAAAGTTTTGAAAAAAATGAATGAATTCCTTTGCACACTGCACTGCACAGGGAAAAGAATGCAATATTTAATTTCAATTAACAATCTTTATTGCCATAAAAATAATGCAATATTTAAAAACAAATAATACTTCAATGTGAACTATGGGCCTGCTTTTGGCTAATAATATGGTCAATGTTTGGTTCCATATTTGTCACTGCTAGTCGTAGCAAGTGATGCAAGTGTTCATCAGTTAGTCTGGATCTGATGGGAGATTTCAGATGTTTCATTCGGGAAAAAGTCTGCTCACAGACATAGGTGCTGCCAAAGATGGTTGCAATTTTGAGTGCATGGTTCCTGAGATTATGCTATGTCTCTGAGGGGAGAGATGCATAGAAATTAGTAAGGCTGCTTGATTTGAATGCATCTTTCAGCGAGTCACAAGTCTGTAGTTCGGCCAATTCCATTTGGTAAATCGGATCAACAGTTTTAATGTCAACAGAAAATGGGTTCCGGAAGAGCTGTATGTCCTGTTCATGGAGACAAAGTTCTTTAAATCTAATCTGAAACTCCTTTTGCAACATTTCTAGTAGATCCATATATGTTTTGTTTGGGAATGCAACTGCTGGTTTTTCTGCAGACAGGTTTTTAGTTGTGGGGAGATGGTAGAAGTTTTCCTCCTTTACTTGGTCAACGAGCAGGTCTAATTTGACTTGAAATGCTTTCACATGTGAATACATGTCACCGATGTGCTTCCCCTTTCCTTGAAGTTGGAAGTTTAAATTGTTGAGTAGCTCTGTTATACCCGTCAGAAACGCAAGGTGCCATTTCCATTCTGCATCTTTGAGCTCTGGTACTTCTTTGTTTTTAGAAAGCATAAAATCATAAATCTGTGGAAGCAAGTCATAAAATCGTTTCAAAACTCTCCCTCGACTCAGCCAACGGACTTCTGTGTGGTACAGAATATCTTCATAGGCAACACTGAGCTCAGACAGAAATTCCTGAAACTGTCTGTGGTTTAGTGCATGAGCTCTAATGAAGTTAACACAAGAAACCACAACTTTCATGACAGAGTCCAGCTTCGGTGATTTACAACACAGTGCTTGTTGGTGGATGATGCAGTGTATGGCCATTGGATGTGAATGGTTGCGTTTGTCCATCTCTTTGTTAATGCGTGCAACCACTCCTTTCATGGACCTAACCATGCTAGGAGCACCATCAGTTGTCACACTGAATAGTTTACCCCAGTCCAGCTCCAAATCATTCATAGTTTGGCAAACTTTCTCATAGATATCCTCTCCTGTAGTTGTTCCTTTGATGCTTTTCAGTGCAGCAAACTCCTCTGTGACTTGGAAAGAATCATTTGTCCCACGAATGAAAATGAGAAGTTGTGCAGAATCATGAACATCATTGCTTTCGTCGAGTGCCAATGAGAAATAGCAAAGTTTTTTTGAGGAGTTTTGCAACTGCAGATTCAAATTTTCCCCCATTTCTTCAATCCTTCGTGTAATTGTAGGTCCTGAAAGACTCACTGCACTAAATAAATCCACCTTCTCTGGACACACCTCTTTGGCAACAGAAAGAAGGCATTCTCGGACAAATTCTCCCTCTCTGAATGGTCTGCCAGTGCACGCTACGAGCTTGGCAACTTGATAGCTTGCTCGAAGCGATGATACACTGACCTGCTTGTGCTTTACAAAAGTATTTTGCTGGGTTGTCAATCCATGTTTCAGTCTTAATATTTTATCTTTTCTCACTTGTCCAACCAAAGAATCATATTTATCCTTATAGTGAGTTTCGTAGTGTTGATGCAAATTGTATTCCTTGAACACAGACACTGAATTCTGGCATATCAGACAAACAGCTCTGTCTTTGTGCTCCGTGAAAAAATAATCAGAAGTCCACTTTTCTTGGAATACTCTGCACACGGAGTCAATTTTTCTCTTTTTTGACATGGTGCTTTTTTCCCCACTGGTGCTGGCTTGCTTGTCCTCGCAGTCCAGAGGCTGCTGACTGAGGCCCGGCAGAGGATTCTAGCAACATATTTTTGAAAAATAATTTGTATTAATAAAAAAGAAAAATGAAATAAAAAAGAAAAGAAAAGAAAAATAGAAAAGTCTGGCCACTCTGTGAATGCAACACCCAGGGGATTGTTGGAAGCCTTCATTTGGCCCTGCACTTTTCTTGGGTGCATCATCCTCTTGGGCACTTTTGGCCCCCTGGATCAAGTGCCTTGAAGGGTCCAACAGCAGCAGGGAAAGGGGGCGAGAGGGGGCAAGGAACTAGAAGTAACACTCCGTAAAATCATGCTCTTTACTGCCTCAGTCCTGCCAGCCAGTTTTTCTTTCTCCTGTAGGGTAGCAATCCTAACAACACTTTCCTGGGAGTAGACCCATTGACTATAACGGCCATGACATTTGAGGAGATCTGCATGGGTTTGGGCAAGGGGATTCTTTGTCTCCCCAGACATGAGAGTGAGAGCAGCACAAGAGGACCTATGCACCCCAGAGCGGACGTCCTGGAAAAGAGGACCTATGCACCCCAGAGCGGACGTCCTGGAAAAGAGGACCTATGCACCCCAGAGCAGACGTCCTGGAAAAGAGGACCTATGCACCCCAGAGCAGACGTCCTGGAAAAGAGGACCTATGCACCCCAGAGCGGACGTCCTGGAAAAGAGGACCTATGCATCCCAGAGCGGACGTCCTGGAAAAGAGGACCTATGCATTCCAGAGCGGACGTCCTGGAAAAGAGGACCTATGCACCCCAGAGCAGACGTCCTGGAAAAGAGGACCTATAGTCAGCATGGAAAAGGAGGGCCATGGGTGGGAATGAGGGTAGGGGAAGGTGGGAGGGAAGGTGGGCAAGGGGAGGTTGGCACAGGACTGGCAGTTTGAGATGGGTAGAAACCCCCTGCAAGCCCTTTCCTCCCCCACATCTTCAGCAGCACCTTTTCTCCAGCAATTTACACTCTCTGCGATGCTTCAGGGCCATGGGGGGGAAGGAGTACATTTCACAGAATGCAGCCCGGCCCTTGGAACCCTCCCGCCCTCCTTGCCTCACCTCTGGAGGCAGAAATGCTTCAGCCTCAGTCTGGTCTCCGGCGGGGAGTGGGCGGGAGAGGCTGTGGATGGGGCTCCTGCAGCCACATCACTCCAGCAAAAGACGCGCGCCTTGGAGGGGGGACAAGAACTTCTGCTGAACACCTCCCCTCTCAACCCTTCCGTTTCAGGGACACTCCAGGCCTGGAATGTGGTTCTCTGGCATCCCTCCTGCACCCCGCCCTTTCCTGCCACTCTTTCAGCTCTGCCACTGTTTCCACTTTTGAGCTTGTCCCTGTCACTCCAACACCCAGAATAGGATCAAAGCAGACCCAGAGCTTAGCATGCAACTATGTGCATGTGGGGGGATGTCACACTTCCTCTTCCAGCCACCCTCCATTCCCTGGCTAGGCTTTGAGTCTGGGTGGCTCTGCACCTCTGGGGGAGTCTCTCCCACTCATCACAGCATACATGGGACACCCAGGGAGAGGGGGGATGGCTGGCCTGAGCAAGGGAATGAAAGGAGGGAGCAGGGACTGGATTCCTATTCTCTCTCCCCCCATTCATCCCTCTGGGAATCTGGAGTTGTTAGCCCTTGAGTGCCTGAGAGTGGAGAGGAAGGAATCCTTGCAGAGCATCCAGGACTGGCCCCTCCACTCCCAGGCAGAGGGAGAAGCATTTCCTCCTCTGGCTGGGCATTCCCTCCTCTTCCTCCCCTTGAAGCAGCTGATGCACAGAGATGGAGTCTCAGGCTGCAGTCTGGGGAATCTCTCCTGCTTCCCCCAGACTGGTGCTCCCAAAGGGGACAGACGGAAGAGGCTTTCCTGCCCCTCTCCTCCCAGATCTCCCTGCAGGACATACACTGATCTGGTGTGCATCCAGCTGTGCACTAGGGGTTCTCTTGGGGTGACTTCCAGGCAGGTCCCTCCTGATGGCTTCTTGGTGCTGCTGTTCACCTGCTGCTCCTTCCTGGGGCTTCCACCCACCAAGGCTAGTCCTGCTGCCTCCACCATTCGCTGGGCTTCCTTCCACTGGGCTTGACTGCTATTGACTTCTCAGTCTTCACTCTTGGGAACTCTTTGACTCTGATATCAGGCTCTTAGGGCTGCAATCCTGTGCATACTTACACGAGAGAAAGGCCCATGGAGTAGTTTCTGAGTAGATGCCCTGCTGCGATTGCATGGCGAGGAGTCTGTTTCTTGCCACATGGAAGCACCAGAGCAGGAAAGGATGTTCTGCATGAGTCTGAGGCAGGGCTGAAGAAGAGGGGAGGGCAAAACACTCAGTTTGGAAGGGAGCCTGACTGCAGAGTGCAAGGGATCTCCTCCCCTCTGAGCCATTCCAGGAGGGGGAATCATCCTGCAATGACTCAGAGCATCCTGACTCTGGAATGGCTCAGAGGGTAGGAGATCACATGCCCTGAGTGTTAGGGTTTGAATCTAATAATGAAACATGTTTGGTCAGGCAAGTGGATTCAAGGCTGATGCAATGCAGCTGATGCAATCTGTAACTGCTCTTACAGCATGATTCAGCAGAATTGGAAGTGCTGAGTCACTGGTCACATGACTGCAATATCTCTAACTGATTGGTGTTTCACTATATTTAAGTGTGTATGAGATTATTGCAAAGTGTGGGTTACTGAGGAGGAGTATTATTACTGTTTGATACTCTGAAAGACTGGACTGTATCTGTGGACTGACTTGTGGACTGTTTAACTGGATTACTGAGATTGGAATAACCCTGCAACTGGATGTATGTATATGACTGATCTACCGCTTTGACCTTGGACTGTGTTACTTGACTTATCTTCTGCCTGTTGTTTGAACAATATAGTTATCTTGAACTATAAACAGCTGTGTGTTTACTTTGTGCTGCTGCCCTCTCATCCTCTGCACAACTACTCTGCTTAGCCCTGCTAATCCTGCAGGGACTCACATTCCTAACACTGAGCCATGCCAGGATGCTTCCTCCACCTGGAATGGATCAGAGGGGAGCAGGTCCCTTGCACACTGCAGAGAAGACCATCCTTGCAAAACTGAGGGTTTGGTGTGTCCCCCTCTAGCTACAGCCCTGGTCTGAGGGAAGTTGTGGCCGTGACTGGGGTTTGATCCTTGCAGGATTCAAGTCTCCAGTTTCTGAGACTGCACAGCACAGAAGTGGCAGAGTCAGTCCCTCAGTCTCTGTTGTGTCTTCAGTTCTGGCTCTCCATAATAGCCAAACCTGCAAGGAAGTCCTGGTTCAGCCCCTCAACACTGGTATGTCACAGGCAGGGACTGAGGAGCAGGAAGAGCCTCAGCTCCTCAGGTGGCCACAAAGGACGCCATAAGGAGGCCACAAGGAGCCAACTAGGAGCCTCAGCTCCTAAGGAGCCACTCCTCAGGTGGACACAGTATTACTTCTTAGAAAGGGTGCCTCCACAGGCCTGTAGGTTAACCCCCTCGCTGGTCTCCTTTTTTGCAAGTAGCTTCCAGGTCTCGCTCTGCCTCCTCATCCACCTCAACCTCCTCCTCCTGAACCCTACACCCCCTCAAGTCTACAAAACAGAGGGTGCACTTCAGTATTGGATTCAAAGAAATTAACAACCACTTCTATGCCTATCTGGCAGCCACTTGTAAATGGCTATATTAAAACTTTATATGTCCTATCCCTCGTTCACAACCGGTTCTATGGCGTAGGTGTTGTGATGCGGGTGGGGGGAGGTGATGTGCGTAGACGGGGTAGCCCCCATATTCATGACAGCGTCTTCCCCAAAATAATGCCACGGAGACGTGGGTGGAATCTCAAGAACAACACTTTTACTCTCCTCTGTCAGAGGGGTCCCTTACATGGTTACAGATTCTGAACAGGTAACGTCCAACAACTAGTTTCAACCTCGGCCCCGGAACTTCCTCACAACAGGTAAGTAAGGTTCCCCGGCCAACAACTTCCAACAGGTAAGTCTCCCACCAACCTTAAGTCCACAGACAGGTAAGTGCTCCTACTGTCACCAAGCACCATGTTCCCGCCTGCCTCCTTCCCGCTCTTTCTCCCTTATATATCCCTCCAGGGTCCATGGGGAGTTTCCAACCCTCCTGCCTCGGAGGGGGTGGTATTTTACTCCACCATGCCAGGCCATGGTTTAAGCCAGGTCTCAGGCTGCAGCTTGTTGAGGTCAGTCCCCCCAGTTCTCTGTATGCGTTGGCCTTCCGCCTCCTCCAATACTCGGCCACCATTCTCTTCCTCTCCTCCTCCTCTCTCTTGTCTCGCTCCACCATCTCCTGCCACTCCTCGGGTGTCATGGTCTCGGCCAACACCGCCTCTGCTTCTCTCTCGCCCCTCTCTCTCTCCCACGGTGGAGTCCGAGGAGAGGTGTGACATGTGGCTGGCCCACAGTGACACTCAGGGTCCCCCTCCTCCCTCGATATGTCCAGCCACATTAAGTCTTCCTCGAGCTCCACTTGGGGGGTCATCTGGCGTCTCCCACAGATGTGAACCTGCTCAAGCCCACCACTGGTGCACTTCTCCAATTTTAGGGCTTTAAAGCCCCACATAGGGCATATTACAATCATCCAGGGTTTTCAAACAAGCAATCAACAGATCTTTGGGATTAACAACTCTACTCTCTAAGGGTCTCCAAACTTTTAAGCCAAAGGGCCACATTAAATATCGAAAGGCTCCATTGATGTGAACTCAAGCTTAGGTTCACACATAAGCTCTTTCCTCCCTCCAACATGCAGACAGTTTCTCTTTGACGTACAATCAGGGCCTGCTATCACTAAAGCTCTTTCAAGGTCCAATGATTTACATGGTGACTCCTATGTGCAGACCACTGATGCACTTTCGGGTTTCCACTGAAGTTCTTTCCAAATGACACTCTTATGTATCTGGCTTCTACCAGGTGGGATCTTTCATGCATAAATGAATTGTCTGAAGCTCTTTCCACAATCAGTTGATATTATTTCATACGTTATTCATATTATTCCAGAATTGATATTGTTTCACACTTGGAAGCGTTTTTTGATTCACAGCTATGCTTTTCCTGTCACTGAATCTCTTTCCACAGTCCAAGCATTAATAGGGTTTCTCTCCTGTTTGGGTTCTTTGATGCTTTGCTTAGTCAGGTTTGCACTCTGATAGAAGCTCTTTCCACACTCCATGCATTGATATGGTTTCTCTCCTGTTTGGATTCTTTGATGCACAGTCAGGTCTGAGCTCTTACTGCAGCTCTTTCCACACTCGAAGCATTGATATGGTTGCTCTCCTGTGTGGGTTCTTTGATGCCTAGTCAGGTGTGAACTCTGACTGAAGCTCTTTCCACACTCGAAGCATTGATATGGTTTCTCTCCTGTGTGGGTTATTTGATGCTTAGTCAGGTTTGAACTCTGACTGAAGCTCTTTCCACACTTTAAGCACTGATATGGTTTCTCTCCTGTGTGGGTTCTTTGATGCCTAGGCAGCTCTGAACTGTGACTGAAACTCTTTCCACACTCCGGGCACTGATACGGTTTCTCTCCTGTGTGGATTCTTTGATGCACAGTCAGGCATGAGCTCTGAGTGAAGCTTTTCCCACACTCCAGGCACTGATATAGTTTCTCTCCTGTGTGGGTTCTTTCATGCTTAGTCAGGTATGAGCTCTCAATGAAGCTCTTTCCACACACGAAGCACTGATATGGTTTCTCCCCTGTGTGGGTTCTTTGATGCACAGTCAAGTCTGAGCTCTTACTGAAGCTCTTTCGGCACTCGAAGCATTGATATGGTTTCTCCCCTGTGTGGGTTCTTTGATGCACAGTCAAGTCTGAGCTCTTACTGAAGCTCTTTCCGCAGTCAAAGCATGGATATGGTTTCTCCCCTGTGTGGGTTCTTTGATGCATAGTCAGGTCTGAGCTGCAACTGAAGCTTTTCCCACACTCCAGGCACTGATATGGTTTCTCTCCTGTGTGGTTTCTTTGATGCACAGTCAGGTCTGAGTTCTGACTGAAGCTCTTTCCACACTCCAAGCACTGATATGGTTTCTCTTCTGTGTGGGTTATTTGATGCTTAGTCAGGTGTGAACTCTCACTGAAGCTCTTTCCACAGTCTATGCACTGATATGGTTTCTCTCCTGTGTGGGTTCTTTGATGCTTAGTCAAGTCTGAGCTCTGACTGAAGCTTTTCCCACACTGCAGGCACTGATATGGTTTCTCTCCTGTGTGGCTTCTTTGATGCTTAGTCAAGTCTGAGCTCTGACTGAAGCTTTTCCCACACTGCAGGCACTGATATGGTTTCTCTCCTGTGTGGGTTCTTTGATGCATAGTCAGGGCTGAGCTGCGACTGAAGCTTTTCCCACACTCCAGGCACTGATATAGTTTCTCTCCTGTGTGGCTTCTTTGATGCCTAGGCAGCTCTGAGGTGTGACTGAAGTTCTCTCCATACTCTAAGCACTGATGTGGTATCTCCCCTTTGTGGATTCTTTGACTTGTTCTGTATCCAAACTTTCTACTGAATGTATTTGCATTTTGAGCACATTTCTCCTTCCTCTTAATTTTTTGTTCTGTTCTGATGTCATTGAAATTCCCTACCTCTTGTTCATCAGATTTATTTCTCCATTTTTCTGTCCGATTTCCTTCCTCCTTCTTTGGTGCATCTTGATGTGCAACTCTCTCGCCTCTTTGTATCTCTATATCCCAAGCAAGGTCTGTGCCTGAATTGAAGCTCTTTCTCTCCTTACAGCACTTCAATGATTTCTTCCCTGGCTGGAGTTTGCTGTGTTTATTAGTGTTGGATTTACAACCGATAGTTTCCTTTTGCGATGGAAACTTATTTCTGTTCACTCTGTGTTGTTCCAGTAGGATGGGGATTGCAAGGGGGTCATCATCCTGACAGGCAGCAGGTTCGGTCCTCCAAGGAATGCCTGAGCTTCCCTCTCCTCTACCTGATGCATCTTGTTCCCCAAAACTCATTTCCTCTACATCCATCACTCCTGTTTCTGGTGTCACCCCACGTAGCTCCATCTGACCTTCACTGTCTTGTCTGTTGCTTCCTGCAACAGAGAGAGAATCTGGATTAGCCACTGAATTCAGGAGAGGGACTTCTAAAGCACAGTCGTGTGCAGAAAGAGGTATATCCACAGTACACACAGGATCATAGTCTTGCTCATGGACTGAGGGCGCATAAAGTTCAGCCGTGAATCTGGTTAAGGAAATAAATCTGTCTGTGGAAGATGAGATACTGCCTCTGACTCTATAGATTAGGAGATTACGTGTGTTGTCCAGAAAGTTTGGGTCACACATACATCCAGAGTGTTGCACTCACAGGAGGGAGGTGCATCCTGCAGATGCTGAGAGACAATTAACTATCCCAGCAAATACTGGCACAGTTTTCTCCTTCCACAGAATAGCATCCTCCACATAGCCAGGGTGACCAAAAAGAGTCCAAGATCCCCCCAAATTCCTGACGTTTAAAAAAATGTAGGACATATTAAAATAACGGCTAAAAACATTCGTATTGTTTTCCTGTACTTAATTTCAATGCTATATTACTTCTTTTTTAATTTAAAATATCTTTGCAAGACCTGTTTTCACCAACAATGCTTATGTAAGAGGCTCAAAGCAGACATGATCCTCACCCAGGGTGAGCATATGCCATATACAAAAAAGAGGACAAGCCTCCCCCCCCAAAAAAATGTAGGACATCCAAGCAAAGTGTAAGATAAGACAAAATAAAATCTGAAAACACTCATATGCTGAAAACACTCAAATGCTGCCTTGCGGACCATTTGCTGAGCACCAATAGGATCAGGACCATTCTGGAAGTCTTGCACTCTGTGGATTGACCTTCCACACCACAAGTGATGCTTGGTTACTTGTGAGTTGAAAGCAGTCTCACTTTCAAAAGGGTTTAATGCAGTGGAGCTTAGAAGAGGGGTTTCCTTGTGAGGTTCCTTTATTGGATCACGACCAGATTTCTCCCAGCCAGCCCAAAGTATCTAAGGCAAGTTTGCCTACTTGCGAGTAAAGGCAGAATATGGCTCCCTTTCAGTTCCCATAGAGATCCATGTAATTCTCAGGGACCCCTTTTTGGGGTGATTGTGGAGGCTCTGTTTATTGGATCAGGACCATTATGCTGTCCTTAGATTCCTCTCAGCCTGGTGTTTCTAACAGACTGTGGTACATTTGCCTACTCATGAGTAAAGCCGTGATAAGGGCCACTTTTCTTTTCAATAGAGCTTAAAGCATATTTTTGTTTTTTCCAATTTTTGGCCGTAACTTTTGATAGGAAGGAGCAGTGCTTGTTTTGTTTTTAAAAAAGTGCAGGAACTCACAATCTTGTTAATCTTTTATTTATTTATTTTAAAATGTATTTAGGAAGTCCTGCATTTAGTCCTCCATTTAAAAAAAAATCAGGAGTAACCTCCATTAACTTAATGTGCTTACTTCTGAGTAGACATGGGCTGCTCTTACCTGATAATCCTGGGATAGTCAATGGGCTTACACCCAGGAAAGTGTGGCTAGCATTGCAGCCTCAGAGGCCCATCCTAAGCATTCCTACACAGAAGTAAATCCCATGTTAGTCAATGGGCTTACTCACAGGAAAGTGTTGCTAGGATTGCCGCCTCAGAGCCCAATCCTAAGCATTCCTACACAAATCCGTGAGTGAGTCAATGGGCTTACTCACGTGAAAGCTTGGCTGGGATGGGAAGGAGCAGGAGGGAGGAAGTGTTAAGGTGGAGGTGGGGGTAGGTGGAGCAGTGCCTGGCTTTAGCCACCCTCTCTCTGCCACTGCAAGGAGGGAGGCGATCAGGCTGCAGAGCCAGAGACTCTCCCCTCTCCAGGACAAGCTCCTGTTGGGCAATTGTAGGCAAGACATCCAGCAGCTGTGTACAACCTTGGGCAAGGTGAGCACCAGGCACCTCCATGCCCCCTCTACCTGATCCTCTTCTCCTTGCCTTGGAGAGAAATCATGAGGGTTTCTCTTCCTCCCCATGAAGCAGTTGCACCCAGCAGCGATGGGGGGGAGAAGCACACGCTGCTGCTTCTCAGCCGCTCTGCACACTAGCCATGAGGAGAGGGAGGAGATTCCTTGCCCGCCTCAGGTTCATAGCTGCATGCGCAGAGAGGAATGGCCAATAGAATGCACTGGAAAAAAGGTGCCCCTATGGCGTTTGGGTGCGTTCTATTATAAAAAAGCTGTGGGAAGGAGATATCTCAAAACTGATTTTGCATTGGTTTCTGTTCCTCAATAAGAATCCAAGGATGTAAGACTGTGGGGTAAAAGCCCACCATTGTGCAGTTCCAAAATGAAGCCAAAATGTTGGACAATGAAGCCGAAAAGAGAGGACACCCGGATAGGAGGCTAAAAATCTGGACAAATCCGGGAATTTCGTTATATGATCCCCCTGCTCCTGCCCAACTCTGAAAACATCTGTCTGGCACTTGTGAATAGAAGGAAAGTCTGCACAGGTCACAGAAGGTGGTCTGAAATGCCAGTTGAGGGTTCATATGGGAGGGAACTCCAAGCCAGGCAACCTCCAACCTCCTCCTCCTTCCTGTGGAGCCTCCACCAAAGCCTGGTTTGGGAAAGAACATGAAGGACTTGGAAAGGAAATGTGTAAGAAATGGTCAACCAGAGCACGAGCAGGTTACCTGTGGGCTTCTCCTCTTGCTGGAGGTCTTGGAAAAATGCAGGCTCTCCTTCTTCCATCTGGGAAATGATGGCAGGTTTGGGGAATTTCTCTGGGAAGGAGACAAGGATTGGAGATGCATCCAATGACCAAATATGAAGGCTTTCCTAAGCACCTGAGCGTAGCTGCTCTTTTCCCCCACCCTGATCCTGAGGCAGGATCAGAGAACAGGAACCTTCTCTGAACTTGCAGAGGGGAATCTGCTCATGGTGACCAAAGTGTCTGACTCGGGAGAAGGCAGCCTCCCTCCCTCACCAACTCCATGAACTTCTGAGACATGCTTAGACAGCAAGTACCTCTTGATGGACTAAAACACCCCTTGCCTGACCTTGGTGTAAAACAGCTTCTAGAACTAATCAGTTCTTCTCAGAATGGGAAAATACATTTCTTTACCCAGCATGTAGTTGGTCTGTGGAAATCCCTGCCACAAGAAATGGTGATGGCATCTAGTCTTAATGCCTTTAAGAAGAGGGTGGACACATTCCTAGAGGAATGGACAATGTGGACAATGTCAAAATGCCAAATGCTGGGGAGGCACCTGGATGCAGGTGTCATATGTGCTCTCCGAGGAATCTGGTGGCCCACTGTGGATACAGAAAGCTGGACTAGATGGGCCTTTTGCCTGATCCAATGGAGACTCTTCCAACGTTCTTAAATGAGGACCTGGTCACACAGTGAGAAATAAGAGGATGAAAAATGCATACCTTTCTCCCCACCCCCCAGAGATAAAGGGTGTCCTTACCCAGAGAGGCCACCATCCTGTAATTCTCCAGCATGACCTCCCAGTACAGAGCCTTCTGGTCGGAGTCCAGCAAAGCCCACTCCTTTGCCGTGAAATGGACAGTCACCTCCTCAAAGGACATCAGACCCTGCAAGGAGAAATTGGCCACTTCTCACCAATCATCTCTCCACAACAACCACTGGAGGGCCAGAAACTGCACATTTAGGATTCAGTGACACAATCCACACCATGTCTTCTCAAAAGCCCCATTGTAGTCCACCAAACAGCTATTGGCTCTGCCGTTCCATTGGACTATTTCATTGGCATTGAAAGGGGGATTTGCTGCTTGGGTAACAGCCTATCCGCCATATCAATCTACCCAGGACTTTGTGCTTCGCATGTAGCATCGTGCATGGTACCATAGTCTTTCAAGACTGATGGATGCCATATTTTTTGTGTTCAGTGGATCTTACTCCCAGGCCAGTATCTTTAGGATTGCAGCCATAACAACATTAGAACAGAGGTCCCCAGTTTCTTTGCTTTTTTGGAGAGGAGAAATGCCAGCCTCATTAAATGCTTGGGCACCTTAATATCATGGTCCTTAAGGAGTGATCAGAGGTACAATGGGGTACAATATCAGCAGCTAAGGAGGGGACGAGTATCCTATAAACTGGAAGCACTTTCTCCATCATCATGTGATGTCAGATAAGTAAAAAAGGGGGTCAAGTGCAATACTCTTCCGGTCTCCTGACGGGCATCTTGCGTCTTTCCTTCCTGAAGTTCACAATGTTCAGGATAGTCTGGGACAAGGTGATCCCAAAATTCCCCTCCAAAGTCCCTCAAAATTCCTGTCCCCCAAGTCAAAATATCTACCCAGTTAAAAAAATGTAGGACACCCCAAAATTTAGGAAAATGTAGGACATGTTATAATAAAGCAAAGATATTTGTATTGGTTTTCTGTACTTAATTTCAAAACTTTAAAAATTGAAGATCTTTTGACATGTATGATTCTGACCCAGACATGCAAGACTCTCCAAAAGCAGCTTGCAGCAGCAGAAGCCATGCAGATGGGTGGAAAAGAGGAATGGTAGGTGGGTAAGTGGGTAGGTAAGAGCAAAGGTAAGTGGCTGGATGGGTGAAGGGAAAGGTAAATAGCTGGGTGGGTGAGGGAAATGTAGGGATCTGAGTGGGTGGGGAGAAAGGTAAGTAGTTGAGTGGTGGAGGGGATAGATAGGGTTCTGAAGGGGTGAGGGGAGATGTTGGCAGATGGGTGGGAGAGGGGAATGATAAGTAGGTGGGTGGGTGATGGGAAACGTAAATATCGGGGTGGGGAGGGTATAGGTGGGGATCTGAGTGGGCGAGGGTGTAGGGGGCACTTACCTGGGTGGGTGTTTGGCAGAGGGAGCCTCTGGAGAGGCTCTGGATGAGGTGCAGCTGCTGAATGGTGGCCATTCCTCTTTTCTTCTTCTTGCCCTCCTTCTCTCTCTTCTCCTCACTTCTTCAGGAGATGTCCTGCCAAAGAAGCCTTCCTGGCCCCAGAAGAGGACCAGCTCTCAATGAGGACCAGCTCTGAGCCTTTTCCTTTGCTCTTCTCAGCACTTCTTCTGGCCCAGGGAATGGAGGGGAGAAACAGAGGAGATGCTGGTCAAGGACAGACTCCCAATTTACAGACATTCACTGCAGCTGTCCAGGTCCCAATGATCAAGTGAGAGGGTTGTCTTGTGGTGACCCCAGGCATTGCATCACATCCAGGGGTGTCACTAGGGTTCCCATCACCCGGTGCAGGAGGCCAGTGTGTCACCCCCATGCAGTTATGTGCCATTGCCCCAACTCCATTTGTTTTATGGCCACCCGCTAATAAAAATAGTTCCAAGTGGTTTGTTCTGTTACATTCTGCTGTAAATTACGCATCCATTGCCATGTATCATGATGGGATTATTCCTAAACACCATGATTTTTAGCCATTATGCTCACTAGTGGGGTCACCCCCTCAAGGATGCCACCTTTCTATCAACTTATTGCAGGGTCTCAAACCGTCTAGCGTGGGACCCACTTTGTAGAGGGACAACCTGTCCAGAATACACTAAAAGTGATGTCATGGCTGGAAGTGACATCAACTAGGAAACTTAAACAAATAAATGTAAATACATTAAAGCAAGTCGAGTAAATACGTTCAACCCTCATCTTCCCACCCTCCCAAAAATTTAGTAAGATTTTGACCATATGTCATAAATGGGCAGAGGAGAAGCCCCCCCTCAGTGTAGGACACCCAAGAAAAGTGTAGAGAATAGCAAAATAAAAGCTCAAAACCCTCATGTATATTGCTTCCATGTACTTAAAGACTGAGAGCGCAATCCTAACCATGTCTACTCAGAAGTTAGCCCCATTGTGTTCAATGGGTCTTACTCCCAGGAAAGTGTGTTTAGGATTGCAGCCTAACAGTACAATCTTAAGCATGTCTTCTTAAAAGTCCCATTGACTTCAATAATATTTACTCCCATGATTGTGCAGTTAGGATTGCAATCTAAATTACTGAATATTACATTTAAAAATATTTCATATAATTTAATACATATAATTTATGTATTCCAAGCAGGCTATAGATCAGATTGACCTCCAAAATACCAGGGGTGTCTCAAGGGTTCATGTGTGAGTTAAAAACACACACACACACACACACACACACACACACACACACACACACACACACACACACATACATACATACATATAATTTTCAAGAGGCTGATTTAAACACTATATTGATTACTGTTAAATTTTAAAATATTAAATAAAACTTATTGTCTATACAGCAATTTATAAATTACAAGCACACTACATGGTACCTGATCACAAGGAAAAGGAGGAAGATGAAGATTTTTTCCAGGACACAAGTTAAAAAAGAAGAAATGTCCTGGAAAAAGAGGATACTAATTAAAAAAATAAAAACAGCCTTAAAACCCCCAGAGGGAGGAGGACAAGAAAAGAGGGCTGGAGGGAAGAGAAGTTAAGACCATCACTCAGCTTTGCAATTCATTACTTTTAAATTCCCACTACCTGCTGAGCCAGTGTTGGGTCTGCCTTCTGGAGTACTTTTCAGGGGCTTGTGGGGACTGTAGTTCCTGGATCAGGACCCTTCCTAGCCTTGGCTTCCTCTCATCTTGGACTCTCCAGCAGAAAAAGGTGGGATATGCAATTTTTGGGTTTTCTGGGGCTTTTTTAGTTTTTGGCCATAACTTTGGCTAGGAAGATGCCACCTCAAATCGGACTGTTGCTCGGACTCTGCTGAAGACCAGCCCTCCGTGTGCAGGAAAGTGTTAGTGAACTGGTTTGAAGTCCTTCCTTCATTCACAAGTTCCATCCCGAATATATTCATTCATTCTCCAGAACAGCAGAGCATAGTTTGGAAGTGCAGAAGCTCAGCCTGTCCCGAGTGAGCCACTTTCCTTGTGCTGATGTTGATTCTTTTGGAAGTGGAGGCTCCAGTTCCAGCTGCACTTCTGACTTCCCCTCTCCCCCCTGGCTGGGCTCTTCTGCCCCACTGATCTCTCCACCCACATCCAAACACTGCCCCAAAGGGACTCACCAGGGATGGCTGGAGCAGGGTTGGCTTCCCATTCATTCTCCCCTTCACCTCTCCAGGAATCTCCTGCCCCAAAGGGACTCACCAGGAAGGGTCACCGGCCTGGCAGAGGGAAAGGAAGGGGGGCAGGCACTGGATCACCACCCCCACTTCCGCCTCTCTAGGACTCTGTAGTGGCTCCTTTAACCCTTAGAGTGCCTGTGAGCAGAGAGGAGACTCCAGGTCTGGATCCCCCACTGGATCTCCAGGCTGGATGAGAATGATGTGAAGGCTCCCCATTGGCATCTCCTTTGCTGGGCATCCCCTCCTCTTCCTCGGTGCAGCTTCTGATGCACAATGAATGGCACAGACACTGCGTCCTTCTGGTGTGGATTAGCTTCTCCTTCCCCAAAGACTGCAAGTGACCACAAACTGTGATCAAACCTGCCACTATCACACTGACTGGTTGTGTCCCAGGATGAAGCCCCTGACTGGAGATCTACTGCCTGCCTGTGAGACCAGCCAGACTAAACCAAAGCCCTTCAGTCCACCCAGAGACTCTTACTGGTGCCTGTCACCTTGCAACTGGCATCCAGTTCTGGAGGAAACTAGTGATGATGCCCTCACCCAGTATTCCCAGTAGGTGCACCATAGGAAGTAGTACAGCAGATGCAGATGACAAAGGCTGCATAATGAAAGCACTGCCACTGTCACTTGCCCCACTGAGACACACACCTGGAATGATGCAGATGTTTTGAGACAGGCTATGATAGGGCAGGGCACTGATCTGGAGCAGGGGTTTCCAACTCTTTTAGCCAGAGGGCAGCATCAAACACCTAGCAAATATTCCTACTCACAAGTAAAGCTGTGATACAGAGCATTTTCTCTTTCTCATAGAGTTCAATGATCAAACCTGTCACTTTTTGATATTTTTTTAGTTTTTTGCCATAGATTTTGATAGGAAAGATATTTCAAAATTGATTTTTGCATTCAATTCTGCCATCATGAAGTTACCATCAATTCTGCCATAATGAAGTTGCATTTTTGGGGTGCTACAGCCCCCCAGTGCAAGTGACCCCTAGACATGTTACCTGGCGTGGGGTGGAACCCCCTTCACCTCCTAGTGATGCCCCTGAAGCTAAGGCCTTCAGAAGGCCCAAAAGGTACTTGTTGGAGTAACAGGTTACAAAGTTACTTCTGGAAAGCCGGAGAAAAACATGGCCCTTCAGATGTGACCAGAGCAGAGCTCCCAGTTGTGCTCTGTGAAGCGGGTCAGAAGCATGCAGGGTACGAGAGACTGACTGTGGGCTGGATAGAGGCTGGCCGTGGATGGGCCACATCTGGGTGTTTGTCTTTTGTGGGCCAGGTTTGGATGCTGGAAAGATGTCAAAATGAGAGCTGTGAACTGGAACTCTCTTAAGAAAACTTTTTTCTTCCACCTGCCCTCTCTGAATGCCAGTAAATGAGCTGAGAATAGTTGAAGCAGCGAAGGATGACGTGAAAGCAGGGTGAGCAGAAGGGCCCTTCTTTCCAGGACAAGTCTTGCATTTTAGCCTTATGTCCGGGAAAAAGTAAAATCTCCTTTTCTTTATAAGCTGGCAGCAGATAGCTGGCATATGGTCACCCTATGTTAAAGGGATAACATGGAATAAAAAATACTGCACACTGAAGAAGCCCCCACTCAACTCTTCCATTTCAGGGACAGTCCAGCCCTGAAATGTGTTTCTCTAGCATCCCTCCTGCATCCTGCTTTCAGCTCTGCCAAAGTTTGACCTTATCAAAGTTTGACCTTGTCCCTGTCACTCCAAAGCAGACCCAGAGCTTAGTATGCAACTATGTGCATGTGGGGGGATTGTCACACTTCCTCTTCCAGCCACCCTCCCTTCCCTGGATAGGCTTTGAGTTTGGGTGACTGCACCTCTGGGGGAGTCTTTCCAACCCATCACAGCATCCATGGGACACCCAGGGATGGGGGGGGGGGGACAGCTGGCCTGAGGAAGGGAATGAAAGGGGGGAGCATGGACTGGCTTCCCATTCACTCCCCTCATTCTCCTCTCTGGGAATCTGGAGTTGTTAACCCTTGGAGTGCCTGTGAGTGGAGAGGAAAAAGTCCTTGCAGAGCCTCCAGGACTGGCCCCTCCATTGCCAGGCAGAGGGAGAAGCATTTCCTCCTCTGACTAGGCATTCCCTCCTCCTCCTCCTCTTGCAGCAGCTGATGCACAGAGATGGAGTCTCAGGCTGCAGTCTGGGGAATCTCTGCTGGTTCCCCCAGCCTGGTGCTCCCAATGGGGACAGACAGGAGAGGCTTTCCTGCCCCTCTCCCAAGAGATCTCCCTGCAGCACTGGCCTGGAAGATCCTCTCCTGTCTTTCCAGCCAGGCTCCTGTCACTTCAGCATCCTCTGGTGTGCATCCAGCTCCCTCCCACTAGTGCACAGCTGGGGGTCCTCCTGGGGTGACTTCCAGGCAGGTCCCTCCTGATGGCTTCTTGGTGCTGCTGTTCACCTGCTGCTCCTTCCTGGGGCTTCCACCCACCAGGGCTAGTCCTGCTGCCTCCACCATTCGCTGGGCTTCCTTCCACTGGGCTTGACTGCTATTGACTTTTCAGTCTTCACTCTTGGGAACTCTTTGATTCTCACATCAGGCTCTTAGGGCTGCAATCCTGTGCATACTTACCCGAGAGTAAGGCCCATGGAGTAGTTTCTGAGTTGATGTCCCTGCTGTGATTGCATGGTGAGGAGTCACATCAGGAAAGGATGTTCTGCATGAGTCTGAGGAAGGGCTGAAGAAGAGGGGAGGGCAAAACACTCAGTTTGGAAGGGAGCCTGACTGCAGAGTGCAAGGGATCTCCTCCCCTCTGAGCCATTCCAGGAGGGGGAATCATCCTGCAATGACTCAGAACATCCTGACTCTGGAATGGCTCAGAGGGGGAGCAGATCACATGCACTGAGCCATGCCAGGATGCTTCCCCCTCCTGGAATGGATCAGAGGGGAGCAGGTCCCTTGCACACTGCAGAGAAGACCATCTTTGCAAAACTGGGGGTTTGGTGTGTCCCCCTCTAGCTACAGCCCTGGTCTGAGGGAAGTCGTGGCCATGACTGGGGTCTGATCCTTGCGGGATTCAAGTCTCCAGTTTCTGAGACTGCACAGCACAGAAGTGGCAGAGTCAGTCCCTCAGTCTCTGTTGTGTCTTCAGTTCTGGCTCTCCATAACTGCCAAACCTGGAAGGGAGTCCACTGATGTGCCACTGTTTGGGCACCATTGATCAAGAGCAACAACCAGACCTATCAGTCACACCATTCAGGACAGTGTCTCCTCCCACATGGCAGGTGCCCAGAGTCCATTCAGAGGGCAGTGGCACTCACTGTAGTCCTGGCTCAGCCCCTCAACACTGGCAGGTCACAGGCAGGGACTGAGGGGCAGGAGCAGCCTCAGCTCCTCAGGTGGCCACAAGGAGCCTCAGCTCTAAGGAGCCACTCCTCAGGTAGACACAGTATGGCCTCTGAGAAAGGGCAGAGAGTCCTCATACACAGAGTGTTCCTCAAGGTCACACATGATGATGTTCCTTTCCTCAGGAAATAAGTGCTACTTTGAAGCCATTTTTGGTCTCTTGCCCAAAGAAAGGTCTCTTCCTCTCTCTCCCCAAGTCCATAATTTGTTGCTAAGTCTCTCAGCACGAGGGAACAACATTTTTACCTCAGAAAGTACTGTCCTCTGAGAAAGTAAAGCCTCACCATCTTAGACCACAGAGTGTTTGTCAAGGTTGCAGAGGTCAGGTTGCTCCTTCCCTCAGGACCCAAGTGCTAGTTTGAAGCCATTTCTGGACTTGCGTCCAAAGAAAGGTCTCCTCCTCTCTCTCCCCAAGTCCTTAATTTGGTTCTGAGACTCTTAGGGGACAAGATGCTGGCTGTGGGCTGCTTAGAGGCTTGCCGCAGACTGCATTGGACCCTTGGGCTGGGGACTGGAGACTCCTGCTCAGGACCAGACCTTCTGGCAAGGGGACTTTGTGGTCCCCTCATGCAAAGGAAGGGAAGGGCAGGAAAGCAAAGAAACTTTATTGTCGTTGTACATGAATATACAATGGAACTCAGGGTGCACTGTCAGGATACAGACTTCATTGATCCTGGAGAACTGAGATGCTGCATGTCCAGGTCCTTTCCTGCTCAGCTATCTTAAGGATCCCTGCACTCAGCTACCAGACCATGCCTGCTGCGTGAAGGGGAAGGTCAAGGAAAACAAAAGTCTGGATTCCAGTGACGAGCTGCCTTGCTTAGAAGTGCAGCTGTGGGAGGACTGTGGACATTTGATCAGGCCCAGGCATTGCTCTCAGGGAAACCAACAGGATCCCAGCAGATGGCGGAGGATTCTGGATGAAGCCACCCCCTCCCACCACCTGGCCTCTGAGGCCCATTTCTGACTCCATGTTCTTAAGGAGCACCAACAGCCTCCCACATGCAGCTCTGCGAATCAAGGCAATTGGTAGATAGCAGGGAGAATGGGTAGCCCTATCACACGTTACTCCACCCGACGGGCAGAGGTGTACAATGTTGGTTCTTTAATATGAAGCAGGACTATTGGAATAAAGCTAATTCCACACCATGCATTTGTAAGGTTTTGCCTACACATGACTCCATTGATGTAAACTCAAGCTTAAGCTCACACAGAAGCTCTTTCCACCCTCCAACACGCAGACCGTTTCTCTTTGAGATACAATCAGGACCTTTGATGCATTTTCAGATTTCCACAGAAGTCCTTTCCACACTAAACACTTATGTATCTGGCTTCTACCAGGTGGGATCTTTCATACACAAATGAATTGTCTGAGGCTCTATCCACCCTGCATTAATATTGTTCCAGAACTGATATTGTTTCACACTTGATGCACAGCTATGCTTTTCCTGTCACTGACTCTCTTTCCACACTCCAAGCATTAAGAGGTTTTCTCTCCTGTGTGGGTTCTTTGATGCTCACGCAGGTTTGATCTGTGACGGAATCGCTTTCCACATTCCACACATTGATAGGTTTTCTCTCCTGTGTGGATTCTTTGATGCTTAGTCAAGTCTGAGCTCTGACTGAAGCACTTTCCACAGTCCAAGCATTGATATGGTTTCTCCCCTGTGTGGGTTCTTTGATGCACAGCCAGATTTGAACTCTGACCGAATCTCTTTCCACATTCCACACACTGATATGGTTTCTCTCCTGTGTGGGTTCTTTGATGCTGAGTTATGCCAGAGCGCTGAGTGAAGCTCTTTCCACACTCCACGCACTGATATGGTTTCTCTCCTGTGTGGCTTCTTTGATGCCTAGCCAGGTCTGAGCTGTGACTGAAGCTCTTTCCACACTCTAGGCACTGATATGGTTTCTCTCCTGTGTGGGTTCTTTGATGCACAGTCAGGTGTGAGCTCTGACTGAAGCTCTTTCCACAGTCTAAGCACTGATATGGCTTCTCCCCTTTGTGGGTTCTTTGACTTGTTCTATATCCAGACTTTCTGCTGAATGTATTTGCATGTCGAGCACATTTTTCCTTCCTCTTAACTTGTTGTTCTGGTTTCATGTCACTGAAATTCAGTCCCTTTTGTTCATCAGATTTATTTCTCCATTTTTCTGTCCGATTTCCTTCCTCCTTCTTTGGTGCATCTTGATGTGCAACTCCCTCTCCTCTTTGTATCTCTATATCCCAAGCAGGGTCTGTGCCTGAATTGAAGCTCTTTCTCTCCTTACAGCACTTCAATGATTTCTTCCCTGGCTGGAGTTTGCTGTGTTTATTAATGTTGGATTTACAACTGATTGTTTCCCTTTGCGATGGAAACTTATTTCTGTTCACTCTGTGTTGTTCCAGTAGGATGGAGATTGCAAGGGGTTCATCATCCTGACAGGCAGCAGGTGTGGTCCTCCAAGGAATGCCTGAGCTTCCCTCTCCTCTACCTGATGCATCTTCTTCCCCCAAACTCATTTCTTCTGCATCCATCACTCTTGTTTCTGGTGTCACCCCACGTAGCTCCATCTGACCTTCACTGTCTTGTCTGTTGCTTCCTGCAACAGAGAGAGAATCTGGATTAGCCACTGAATTCAGGACAGGGACTTCTAAAGCACAGTCGTGTGAAGAAAGATGTATATCTACAGTACGAACAGGATCATAGACCTGCTCAGTGACTGAGGGCGCAATATGGCACTGGCAGAAAGTTCAGCCATGGATCTGGGTAAGGAAATAAATCTGTCTGTGGGAGATGACATATTGTCTTTGACTCTTTAGATTAGGCAATTACGTGTAGTGGCCGGAAAGTTCGGGTCACACATAAATACTGGCACAGTTTTCTCCTTGCACAAAATAGCATCCTCCACATAGCCAGGGTGACCAGATGCCCAAACGCCAAAAAGAGGACAAGGTCCCCCCAAATTCCTGTCATGTTGTAAATAAATGTAGGATCCCCAATAAAATGTAGGACACATTAAATAACGGCTAAAAACACTCGTATTGCTTTCCTGTACTTAATTACAACACTCTATTACTTCTCTTTATATTGAAAACCTTTTTGCAAGACCTGTTTTCACCAACAATGCTAATGTTACAGGCTCAAAGACGACATGATCCTCACCCAAGGTGAGCATTTGCCATAAACAAATAAAAGAGAAGAAGGCACCTCAAAAAGTAGGACATCAAAGCAAAGTGTATGGCAAGACAAAATGAAAACACTCATATGCTGAAAACAAGAAATGCTGCCTTGTGGAGCATTTGCTGAGCTCCAAGTGCACAGGACCAGTCTGGAAGCCTTGCACTCTGCACTGACCTTCCACACCAGCAAGGCATGATTGCTTACTTGTGAGTAAAAGTGCCTGTGCAGTCTCACTTTCAAAAGGGTTTAATGCAGTGGAGCTTGGAGGAGGGGTTTCCTGGTGAGGTGCCTGGTAGGGGTTTCCTTTATTGGATCAGGACTAGATTTCTCCCAGCCTGCCCAAAGTATCCAAGGCAAGTTTCCCTATTTGCGAGTTAAGGCACAATATGGCTCTCTATCAGCTCCCATAGAGATCAATGCAATTATCAGGGGCCTCTTTTTGGGGTTACCTGAATTATATTGGGTAGCTTAGCCCCTGGCACAGCAGAAGTATTGTACTGATCAAGCACTGAGCAATGTAATAAGAAGACAGACAACAAAGTACTTGACATCTAGCAACTGTATTCAAAGGATTAAGCAATACTCATAGTCAAAGTCTGGTCCAGGCTCATACATAAAGAGTTTCAGGCCAATATATATTGGACTGACTATATTGAGTCAGTCCAATATAGTCATCAGTTTCTGTAGATCACCAATGCTCCTTCACTAACCCACACTGAGGCTACAAAATGCCCCTTCTTATATCCCCCTCTGATTCTGTGTTACACCCCCAGAATCAGCTGCAGTGAGTTAAAAGCTTCATTGCCTACGTGCAGTTTCACATGCAGGGTAGTTTCTCCCAAGTGCAGGTGCACCTTGTTAAGGCTCTGGAATGTGACTGTTAATAACCTATTCCCAAAAATCTAATTCCAGGGCATATGAAAACTGGCAGGGGTGATTGTGGATGTTCTGTTTATTGGATCGGGACCATTACGGTGTCCTTGGATTCCTCTCTGCCTGGCGTTTCTGGTAGACTATGGCACCTTCGCCTACTCTTAAGTAAAACCACAATATGGGGAACTTTTCTTTTCAATAGATCTCAAAGCATATTTTTTTTCCATTTTTTGGCCATAACTTAGGAAGGAGAAGTGCTTGTTTTCTTTAAAAAAAGTGCAGGAAATCACAACTTGTTAATCTTTTATTTATTTTTTTAGAAAAAAGCAAATGTAGGACAAAATGTAGGAAGTCTTGCATTTTGTCCTATATATATTTTTAAAAATCAGGAGTAAGCTCCATTAAATTAATGTGCTTACTCATGAGTAGACATGGTGTGCCCTTACCTGATAATCCCGGGATAGACAATGGGCTTACTCCCAGGAAAGTGTGGCCAGGATTTCAGCCTCAGAGCCGCATCCTAAGCATTCCTACACAGAAGTAAATCCATGATAGCTAATGGGCTTACCCATGTGTAAGTGCGGCTGGGATGAGAAGGAGCAGGAGGGAGGAAGAGTTAAAGCAGAGATGGGGATAGCTGGTGTGGCTTGGAAACGACCGGAAGGTAGAGGGCCAGGGAGGTGAGTGCTGCATCTGCAGGTGAGTTGGGGTCCCCGGCCTGCAGCCCTGTCCACAGTGTGGCTCCAGGCAGTAATGGGTGCACACGATCATTGCACTAGTGCATGCCCACGGCAGAAAGAGGAACCCAGCCTGGCTTGAGCCACCCTCTCTCTGCCACTGCAAGGAGGGAGGCGATCAGGGCTGCAGAGCCAGAGTCTCTCCTCTCTTCAGGACAAGCTCCTGCAGGGCGATTGCAGGGAAGACACCCAGCAGCAGATACACCCTGGGCAAGATGAGCACCAGGCACCTTCATGCCCCCTCTACCTGCCCCCTTCTCCTTGCCTTGGAGAGAAATCAGGAGAGTCTCTCCTGCTCCCCCTGAACCACTGAACCAGTTGCAGCCAGTAGCGATGGGGGGAGAAGCACACGCTGCTGCTTCGTGCTAGCCATGAATTTAATTTTTTTTAAATTTAAAAACAAAAACAAAAGTCAACTATCAATCAGTTTCACTGGGAAACTCCGAGTTTTACTATTAAGAGAAGGAGGGATTGTCATCTCTCCACAGTTTCCATGCTGGAAAAGATAGGATTGGCCCTAAAGCTCCTTTATATCATATCCTTTGATGACCAGCAAATCATGGGGGGGGGAGAACTATTCCAGATTCCCTGCTGACAGCTTCAATTTTTCAGACAGCAGTTGCTGGAATTTAGATATTGATTCTACACAGAACTGTAGAAATATTTTATATCCCCAAGTCCATTATGAGGGCGTTCAAGCAATGGTTTTGGGTACATCCAACATGACTGATCAGGACAGAACTCTGTCATTAATCAGAAGCCAGATAGAATCACCAAGAAAACAGCAGGACTCCCTCTATTGCTCATACAGTAACATGATGTCATACGTAACATAGCATTGCTACGGGGCAGCACATTAAGAATTGCAGGTGCCACAACACACTATATAAGCAGCCCCACCAACTTACTCTTGGAGCCATACTGAGCCAATACAGCACCTGAGACGGAAACTACTTATGCATATATTCTACATATGTTTATGGACTCCTGGCTGCAGCATACTCACTTCTGCTCAGGATTCCATTAGGCTTCCTTTCCCCAGAGATGTGCATCCCCTGTGCAAGATGCTCCTCTTCTATTTTGAACTGGATGATCACTGGCTCCTCTTCTTCTTTGATATGAATAGGCAGCGGCTCCTCTTCTTCCTTGATCTTGATGGTCAGCACCTCCTCTTCCATCTCATTCTGCACTGTTGGTTCTTCCTCTGGCATGTGGTAGATGAATGGCTCCTCTTCCCCCTTCAGCTGGACAGCAAGCTCCTCTTCTAGCATGTTCTGGGTGACCAGATCTTGTGGCTTGATGTGAATAGCCAGTTTCTCTTCTGGCTCGATCAGGATGAACGGCTCCTCTTCTAGCATGACGAGAACAGGTGGCTTCCCTTCTAGAAAGATCTGGAGAAAGAACTTCTCTTCTAACTTCAGGTGAACAGAGAATCCCTGACCTTGAATAATCCGTATAGATGGTTCTAAGCTTGATCTGGATGAACAGACCTTCTTTCAGAAAGATCCAGACTGATGGAACTTCATTTTGTTATCGCTTCCTGCAATAGCTTCAAAAATACAAAAGAACAGAGAGGTGAATAACAAAAAGTAACACCATAAACATTGCGCTAATTTAATACTGTGGCTTTCAAAATACAAAGCAATGGCTCAAGAATAATGGAATTTGGATGCACTGGGAAGTCTTATCTTGAGCAAAACTCAACCTTAAACCACTTTGCTTTGTAGCTGTCTTACAGCACAATCCCAAGCATGTCTACTCAAAAGTAAGCCCCAGTGGGGCTTACCTCCAGGAAAGTGTATTTAGGATTGCAGCCTTCCAGAACTATATTTTCCAGGATCCCCTGCCAGGGAGGAACACACACTTTCTTAGACCATTGGTCCATCTTACTCAGTGGCAAGGAATCTCTAATATAGGATAGAATATGCTGGCATATTCCAACGTATGCACTGATTGATTGATATGATTCCTATCCCCACCTCTCTTCCTAGGACGGATACCCGATCACTATATAAATATAAATATATATAAACTGAAGTCATTCATTGACTCACTGACTGACTGACTCATCAACAGGCAGCCAAAACTGCTGGGCCTAGCAACATGAAAATTGGGGTGGGTGTTCCTTCCATGACTGAGGCACCCACTTTGAACCATCGGGATGTGCATGGGGGAAGGGGTCTTGTGCATGGGGGGATGGTGCGCATGTGGGATATACACAGTGGGGGTGTTAGTGCACACGGGGGGGGGATACACAGTGGGGGGTGTTGGTGTCCAGTGGGGGATGGCATATGGGGAGAATTTTACTCCCGCAACTTGGGTACATTTTCACTAGTATCTAGTTTCACTGCAGTTTCTTATATACTATATACATATATACTATATAAACTCTAAAGATAATGCAGTTGATATTGATTAGAGTTGAGACTCCCCCTCCTGCCTTTTGCCGCCCTTCTTGTATGTCAGAATATGCCAGCGTATTCTATGCTATAATATAAACTGCATTATCTTTATAGTACAAGGGCTGCAATGGCTCAGTGGTTAAGATGTGATGCCTGTCAACTGATATGGTCTTGTTTTGTGCCATTTTATTTTGAAAAAGATATTAATTGCATTTAAATATATTGCATTATATTGTTATTACCTATATATTTATATTAGGGCTTTATATTATTTATATTATATTTATATTATATTAGGAAAAAATATTTTCCAATATTTATAATGGAAAAGTCATTGATATTTGCCAATACCTGTGTTCTTTTTATTATTTAACTTTTTTGCAGAACTTAACAGCAGGATAATGAAAATGGATTCTCAGTACCATTATTGTGGCTAAAAGACACATTAACATTTTCAAAAAACAAGTACCCCCTTTACTGTTAATGAATAGATTGAGCTCCTTTTAACAATATCAATCTTTGAATGAATAACTTACAGACTACAATTGCAAATCTTAGGTTGGTGACTCATGTTTTCATTACGGTGTTTTGCTGCTTTTTTCCTCCTTTCTTTTCTTCCACTAATAAATTTATTTGAAGGAATCCTCATAACCAGATTAATTTTCCATTAATTAAAATACAAGTCTTGAGATTTGCAGGAATTCATTCAGATGGGATGATTCCCCCTTCTGCTGTTGATACAGATCTTGCAAAAAATAATCATCACTATATTCAGGTTAGCGGTACAACAAATTAATATTTTGGGGCTTTACCCCAAAGGCTGAAATGGTGCTTCACCCCATCCCCATTGTTCATGCCATAAATCTGAAATGTAGAGAGTAGCAGTCCTCTTGGGAACCCTTTTTTCTCTTCCCAGTAAAACTGAACCTAGAGGCAGGCATGCATGCTCTTTCTAGTGCTGATTTTTAAAATGTAGCAGAAAAAGTAGCTTTTAAATAACTATTGCAACGTTTAAACGTGCAAAATATCTACCTGCATATCCATTTAGAAGACTTCAGAATGCAGAAGAAGCCTGCAATTGAGACAGATTGGCCTTTAAGGTGGAAATTCAAAACCTCCAGGTGTATTAATCCTGTACAACATCGCAGGGCTGTTGTGTAATTCACTCTCAACCATGGTTTTTCAACTAACACCCAACGTTTTTAAAATAATACGTATTAAAAATTAAATAAGAGCCCAATCTTATCCCTGATGTTGCTGTTCCCACAGGACATGTGCTAAATCCTACATTGTGGGGCCATCACAGAGACTTCCTCAAAGTAAGTGAACATTTCTCACTTTACATTGTGGTTGCATCAGTGCTGGAAAGTTGGATAGTATTTGGTGTAAATTATTCTTTTCAGACTACGCTCCAAAATGGGAAAGATCCTGTTTTCCTGGCTACCTTTTCTGGGGAAAGAAGACACACCATTTCTGGCTAAACCAAAATATGCCATTCCTCGGCACCCAACCTTTTCCAGCTTTCCAGTGCAGATGCAGCAGTGCTAACGTGCTGTATGTATGACACATATACTTCCATGTGCTGTATGTATGGCACATGTATGTATGGGGACATATACTTCCTGGTGCATCTTCAAGGCAACAGAGTGCTTGACATATAATCTAAGGCAGTGACTTTTGTAAAAGCGGTTGAGCACCTTCCTTAGAGTGGGTCAGGACTTGCAGGGCAACCTGCAGGGTCATCTTTACCTTAAGATATGTTTGGGTTTTTAATTAATTATTAATCAATTGGTTCTCAATCAACCCATTAATTACCAGGATCTTAATTAATTAAGAGCCAGGATGGTGTGGTAGTGATTAGGGAACTGACCTGGTGAATCCAGGTTCAAATCCCACCATGGCTATTCCTTGGTAACTTTGGACCAGTCACTCAATCTCCATCTCACCTACCTCACAGGGTTGTCCTGAGGACATCAGGAGGGGAGGAACTAAAGCTTGTAATCCACCTTGGGCATTTGTATTGGCATCGGAAAGGCAGGATATAAACAAGGTGACCATATGTCCTCTTTTTCCGGGACATGTCCTCTATTTTGTGTCCTGGGGAAAAAATCTTCATTGCCCTCCTTTGCCTTTTGAGCAAGCAGCATGGAGCCTTCTTGTAATTCATAAATCCTATGTAATCATTTTTAATTTAATAAAGTAATATAGGCTGAAATCCTAAACACACTTTCTTGGGAATAAGACCCATTGAGCCCAATGGGGCATAATTCTGAGAAGACATGGCTAGGAGTGTGCTATAAGTGTTTAAATTTAGCACATGAAAGCAATATATATGAGTGTCTTGAGTTTTTATTATGTCATGTTCTACCTTTTTTCTTGAGCGTCCTATATTTTGGAGGTTCTTGTCCTCTTTTGGAGATAGGATACAGGGTCACCCTGGATATAAATCCCTTACAGACAGACAGACGTACGCAGATATACATAAGTTTATTAATTAATTACATTAATTAAATGCAACCATTGCATTGATTAATTGCATTAATTAAGTAATTGCAGTTAATGCAATGGATGCATTTAATTAATGCAATAAATTAATGCAATGGATGTATTTAATTAATGCAATAAATTAATGCAATTGATGCATTAGTGCCAATGTGCTGTATGTATGGCATGTACTACATCCCACAAGAGGGATGGGGACATACACTTCCTGGTGCATCTTCAAGGCAATGGAGTACTTGACATATAATCTTAGGCAGTGACTCTTTTCTCAGGACGTGTCCTCTATTTTGTGTCCTGGGAAAAAAAATCTTCATTGCCCTTCTTTGCCTTTTGAGCAAGCAGCATGGAGCCTTCTTGTAGTTCATAAATCCTATGTAATCATTTTTAATTTATTAAGTAATATAGGCTGCAGTTTTAACCACACTTTCTTGGGAGTAAGACCCATTGAACCCAATGGGCATAATTCTGAGAAGGCATGGCTAAGAGTTTCCTATAAGTGTTTAAATGTAGCACATGATGGATGCATTCATGCTCAGCACTGCATACGCTGCATGCGAAGCAGAAAGCCTGGGTTAGATTGTTATGGAGGATAGGCTGTTACCCAAGCAGCAAATCCCCCCTCTCCACGCCACTGAATTAGTCCAATGGAAAGGCAGAGCCAATACAATTGGATCCAGCTGGCATCGCAGAGCTGGGCTAAGGACAGGAGCTCACTCTGTTTTATGGGGCCGACCCGGGTCTCGAACCCTGGCCTGCTGGTTAACAGGCACAGTGACTTAACCATTTGCGCCACCCATAGCCCATGGGTGCATTAAATGGATGCATTTAAATTAATTAAATGCAATAAATTAATGCAAAGGATGCATTTAATTAATGCAAAGGATGCATTTAATTAATGCAATTAATGAAACAAATTTATCAATCAATCAATCAATGCAATTCATAGCATTGATTAATTGCATTTGTTAATTAACTGCATTAATTGTTTGCATTAATTAATGTTCAGGCTTATTAATGGACTTAACTCATGGCTGCATTGTAGTTGCACCAGAACTGGAAAGCTGACCATCATTCTGCATGGACCAACATCTGCACCTCCTCTTGGGTGCACACAGAATGTGAAGACAGACAAACACTCGCTGCAATCCTCTGAGTTGGAACTCTAGTCTCTAAGTCTATGGGCTACAGAGAGAGGCCACCTGCCAATCATCGCAAAGTGCTCTCCCATTGGCTGGAGGGATGGGAGGCGGGCTTGCCTTAGGCAGGGCAGGGAGGGAGCGCGCGCCCTGGGAATCTGGGCAGGCGGTGGCGTAGCTAGAGGGGGGCGCAGCACTGCTGTGCAAGGGGAGGAGGGTTGTGCAAAGGGAGGGGCCTCTTGCACAAGTGAGTGTGCAAAAGTGAGTGTGCAAAGCCCCAGCAGGAGCTGATCAGGATAAGATGGCAACCCTGGGCATTGCAGGCGGAAGGGTCTGAGCCGGAGGAGGCTCGTTTGTGTGTCCCCCTCCAATGCAACCTCCCCTGCTTGCATGCCATGCCATGCCATGCCATGCCATGCCTGCATGCACCTCCCTCCCCACACTCACCTCTGCAGCACTGCAGGCCCTGAGCATCAGCTAGCCTCCTGCAAGCAAAACTGGGAAATTGGCAAGAAATACCAAGAGCCAGTGCCAGTTTCCCACCAGGGGAGGGAGTGGCAGGAACAAGGGCCTCCTCCTCCCCCTGGATCCTCCTCCTGGCAGCTCTCCTGGCCTTGCTAGGAACCTGGGAGGCTGTAGTTTCCTCCTCCTGGGGTGGGCTTGAGTGAGACCCCCCTCTTTCTAACCACAGAGGGTGGCTCAGCCCCAGCATGGAGGCTTCTTGCAGCCAGCCAGGGCCTGGTGACTCTTGCTTGCTCAAATATGGACCTGCTGCTTTGCACTGAAAAAGAAAATACACATTTCAATTATTATTTGAAATCATCAGACTTTGGCAGAGCAGACAGCAAAAGAAACTTGGTTTGCAATTGGTTTGGTCCCCCCGTGCTGTGAAGGAACCCGTTCAAATTAGGAGATGGTGAGAAAATCATCATGGGGGTCCAAGAAAATTATCATGGGGGTCCTATTCAGAACCGACTAAGACTAATCAATCTATCTATCTATCTAAGTCCACTGATGTGCCACTGTTTGGGCACCATTGATCAAGAAGAGCAACAACCAGACCTATCAGTCACACCATTCAGGACAGTGTCTCCTCCCACATAGCAGGTGCCCAGAGTCCATTCAGAGGGCAGTGGCACTCACTGCAGTCCTGGTTCAGCCCCTCAACACTGGCAGGTCACAGGCAGGGACTGAGGAGCAGGAGGAGCCTCAGCTCCTCAGGTGGCCAAAAAGGAGGCCACAAGGAGCCCACTAGGAGAGGAGCCACTCCTCAGGTGGACACAGTACAACTTCTGAGAATGGGCAGATTGTGGTGGGGCTCATCAATAAGAACGATGAGTCTGGATACAGGAGTAGGTACAAAGGCTGACATTGTGGTGTAAAGATAACAATCTTACGCTCAATGCTAAAAAAACTAAAGAACTTATAACTGACTTTAGGAGGAAAAGAGAAGAACACCTACCATTGCACATAAATGGCGAGGAGGTGGAGAGGGTAGGTAGTTTCAAATTTTTGGGCACCTACATTTCAGTGGACCTCACATGGAATATAAATACGAACATGCTGGTAAAGAAGGCACAAAAGAGGCTGTTCTTCCTGAGGATGCTTAGGAGATGAACTTCTCTCAGTGTCTACTTCTGTCTTATTACCGCAGCACCACTGAGAGTGTCCTTACACATGGGATTTTGGTATGGTATAGGAGCAGCTCTGTTGCTGACAAAAAAACTCTAGAGGGTCATCAAAACCGCACATAACATTATTGGGCTTCAGCCACCAACCCTGGATGACATTTTTGAATCCCGTTGTTTGAAGAAGCTACAAAACATTCTCTGCGATTCTTCCCATCCTGCTCTCAATTTTTTTGAACTGTTGCCTTCTGGGAGAACATATAGAACACTTAAATCTCAGACTACCCCAAAAGTTTTACCCCAAAGCCATATCTGCACTCAATAGTAATTTTAAGGATTATCATGAGTGAACAGTTGAATGCTATTACTTGGTGTGCTGTGCAGCTGTTGTGTGTTTAAAGAGGGTTTGGGTGGTTAAAAGAGGGGTTGTCGGGGCTGGTCTCTGGATGTCTTATGAATTTTGTTGTATGTCTATACAATGACAATAAATTATTATTATTATTATTATTGTTATTATTATTATTATTATTATTATTATTGTCCTCATACCAGAGAGTGTTCCTCAAAGTGCCATTTGAAGCCATTTCTTTTGTCCAAAGAAAGATCATCTCCTCTCTCTCCTCAAGTCCTTAATTTGGTTCTGAGACTCTTAGGGGACAAGATGCTGGCTGTGGGCTGGTTAGAGGCTTGCTGCAGACTGCATCTGACCCTTTGGATGGGGACTGAAGACTCCTCCTCAGGACCAGAACTACGGGGACTTTATGGATCCCAGGATTCTGGATGAAGCCACCCCACTCCCACCACCTGGCTTCTGAGGCCCATTTCTGACTCCATGTTCTTAAAGAGCACCAAAAGCCTCCCACATGCAGCTTTGCGAATCAAGGCAGATGGTACACAACAGGGAGAATGGGTAGCCCTATCATGCCTTACTCCACTGGGCGGGCAGGTGTACAATGTTGGTTCTTTAATGTGAAGTAGGACTATTGGAATAAAGCTAATTCCACACTCCATGCATTTCTGAGGTTTTGTCTATGCATGGCTCCATTGATGTGAACTCAAGCTTAGGTTCACTCTTAAGCTCTTTCCACCCTCCAACACGCAGTTTCACTTTGAGATACAATCAGGGCCTGCTATCATTAAAGCTGTTTCACATTCCAAGGATTTACATGGTTACTCCTATGTGCAGACCTTTGATGCACTTTCAGGTTTCCATTGAAGTTCTTTCCAAACTAAACATTTACGTATCTGGCTTCTCTACCTGGTGGCATATTTGATGCACAATCAGACATGAAATCTATATGAAGCTCTTTCCACACTTTATTGATATTTTTCACGTTATTCATATTGTTCAAGTATTGATAATGTTTTGCACTTGGATGGGTTCTCTGATGCACAGATATGCTTTTCCTGTCACGGAATCTCTTTCCACACTCCAAGCATTAAGAGGTTTTCTCCACCGTGTGGATTCTTTAATACACAGCGAGGCTTGACGTCCGAGTGAAGCTCTTTCCACACTTCAAGGATTGATTTGTTTTCTCTCCTGTGTGGGTTCTCTGATGCACACTCAAGTTTGCACTTTGACTAAAATTTCCACACTCCAGGCACTGATATAGTTTCTATCCTGTGTTGGTCTTTTGATGCACCATTTATTTATTTATTTTATTTATATTCCGCCTTTCCTCTCCTACTAGAGGGAGCCCAAGGCGGCTGACAAATAGGATAAAACACCATTAAAATCGAATTATAAATATAGATTAAAACATAATTAAAAAACAATTAAAATACAATTAAATTTAAAAGGCTCAGAACAATTAAAGCAGACTAAAAACATAGTTAAAAACAGTAAAAATAAAACGATACAACAATAAAACTGCCTCCCCTACCTATGCCCCATTTAAAATGCTTTTTTTAAAATAAAAGGTCTTAAGGCTCTGCCTGAAGCTCTGTATTGAGGGAGCTCTCCTCAGTTCTAAGGGGAGGGAGTTCCAGAGCCGGGGTGCCACCACTGAAAAAGCCCTATCTCTGGCCGCCAAACCTTTCACATCTTTTAGTGGCGGCACAGTCAGTAGGGCCCCTTCAGATGACCTTAGGTGACGGGTTGGATTGTAAAGAAGAAGGCGGTCCCTCAGGTACCCTGGACCCGAGCCGTTTAGGACTTTAAAGGTCAGGACCAGCACTTTGAATTCAGCCCAGAAACGAATGGGCAGCCAGTGTAGTCGCTGAAGCAGTGGCCCCACAGAGTCGAACCGACGAGCCCCAGCAACCACAAGGGCCGCCGCATTCTGGACTAGTTGAAGTTTCCGGACCGTCTTCAGAGGCAGCCCCACGTAGAGCGCGTTACAATAATCTAGTCTTGATGTCACGAGGGCATGGGTCACCGTGGCCAGATCTGAACAACTCAGATATGGTTGCAGCTGGCGGATCAGCCGAAGCTGAGCAAAGGCTCTCCTGGCCACAGCCGCCACCTGGGACTCCAGGAGCAGCTGTGAATCCAGGAGAACCCCCAGGCTGCGAACCTGCTCCTTTCGAGGGAGTGCAACCCCATCCAGAACGGGATGATATTCCAATACCCGAGTCGAGGACTTCTGGACCAGGAGAACCTCTGTCTTATCAGGATTTAATCTCAGCTTGTTCACCCTCATCCAGTCCCCCACTGCCTCCAGACAACAATTCAGGACTTCAACCGCCTCCTTGGACTCAGGAGGAAAGGAGAGATAGAGCTGGGTGTCATCAGCATGCTGATGATACCTCACTCCAAACCTCCGGATGACCTCTCCCAGCGGCTTCATGTAGATGTTAAATAGCATGGGGGATAGAATGGAACCTTGCGGCACCCCGCACTGAAGGGTGCCGAGCAAGCATCTCCCAGCACCACCTTCTGGGACCGGTCAGCCAGGAAGGAGCGGAACCACTGCAAAACAGTGCCTCCAATCCCCAACCCGGCCAACCGACCCAGAAGGACACCATGGTCGATGGTGTTGAAGGCCGCCGCGAGCTCCAGCAGGACCAACAGGGTTGCACTCCCCCGTCCATTCCCCGGCGTAGGTCATCCACCAAGGTGACCAACGCAGTCTCTGTCCCAAACCCTGGCCTGAAACCAGATTGGAAGGGATCCAGATAATCAGCTTCATCCAGGACCCTCTGAAGCTGGGACGCCACCACCCGCTCAACCACTTTGCCCAGAAATGGGATGTTTGAGACTGGCCGATAGTTGTTTAGGTTTTTAGGGTCCAGGGTGGGTTTCTTCAGGAGGGGGTGAACCACTGCCTGCTTTAATGCAGAAGGCAACACCCCCTTCCTCAGAGAGGAGTTCACCATCCTCCCTGTCCATTCGTCCAGTCCATCCCGGGCCAGTCTGATTAGCCAGGCTGGGCAAGAGTCCAGCGGGCAAGCAGATGGTTTCATACTACAGAGAATCCTGTCCACATCCTCAGGTTCTACAAGCTGAAAAGAATCCCAAAAGATGGACAAGACAGGTGCCCCAGGGACATCGTTGAATGTTGTTAAAGTGGTGTCCAAGTTATGCCGGAACTGATTGACCTTGTCCGCAAAGTGTTGGGCGAACTCGCCACAGCGAGCCTCCGTGTGCTCTACCACATCAGTACGGGGGGCCAGATGGAGTAGGCCCCGGACCACACGGAAGAGCTCTGCTGGGCGGTGCTCTGCGGATGCGATGGTGGTAGCGAAATACATCTTTTTAGCCACCACCACCGCAGCAGAGTAGGCTCGCCAGTGATCAGGTCACCATCAGGTCTAAGCTCAAACTAAGGCTCTTTCCTCACTTCAGTCATTGATGTGGTTTCTCCCCTGTGTGGATTCTTTGATGCCTAGTCAGGTCCGAACTCTGACTGAAGCTCTTTCCACACTCCAGGCACTGATATGGTCTCTCTTCTGTGTGGGATCTTTTATGCCTTGCTAGGTGTGAGCTCAGACTGAAGCTTCGCCCACACTCCAGGCACTGATATGGTTTCTCCCCTGTGTGGGTTCTTTGATGTGAAGCCAGACTGGAGCTCACACTGAAACTCATTCCACACTCCAAGCATTGATATGGTTTCTCTCCTGTGTGGGTTCTTTGATGCTGAGTCAGGTGCGAGTTCTGACTGAAGCTCTTTCCACACTCCAAGCATTGATATGGTTTATCTCCTGTGTGGGTTCTTTGATGCACAGTCAGGTGTGAACTCTGACTGAAGCTCTTTCCACACTCTAAGCAATCATATGGCTTCTCCCCTGTGTGGGTTCTTTGATGTTGAGTCAGATCTGAGCTCTGACTGAAGCTCTTTCCACACTCTAGACACTGATATGGTCTCTCTTCTGTGTGGGTTCTTTGATGCTTAGTCAGGTCTGAGCTCTGACTGAAGCTCTTTCCACACTCCAGACACTGATATGGTTTCTCTCCTGTGTGGGTTCTTTGATGCACAGTCAGGTGTGAGCCCTGATAGAAGCTCTTTCCACACTCTAAGCACTGATGTGGCTTCTCCCCTCTGTGGGTTCTTTGACTTCTTCTATATCCAGACTTTCTGCTGAATGTATTTTCATGTCGAGCACATTTTTCCTTCCTCGTATTTATTTGTTGTTCTGGTTTCATGTCATTGAAATTCCCTCCCTGTTGTTCATCAGATTTATTGTTCCATTTTTCTGTCCGATTTCCTTCCTCCTTCATTGGTGCATCTTGATGTGCAACTCTCTCTCCTCTTTGTATCTCTATATCCCAAGCAGGGTCTGTGCCTGAATTGAACCTCTTTCTCTCCTTAGAGTACTTCAATGATTTCTTCCCTGGCAATTCCTCTACATCCATCACTCCTGTTTCTGGTGTCACCCCACGTAGCTCCATCTGACCTTCACTGTCTTGTCTGTTGCTTCCTACAACAGAGAGAGAATCTGGATTAGCCACTGAATTCAGGAAAGGGACTTCTAAAGCACAGTCGTGTGTAGAAAGAGGTATATCCACAGTATGAACAGGATCACAGACCTGCTCAGTGACTGAGGGCGCAATCTGGCACTGGCATAAAGTACAGCCGTGGATCTGGTTAAGGAAATAAATCTGTCTGTGGGAGATGAGATACTGCCTTTGACTCTATAGATTAGGAGATTACGTATAGTGGCCGGAAAGTTTGCATCTCACATCCAGAGTGTTGCACTCTCAGGAGGGAGATGCATCTTGCATATGCTGAGAGACAGATTAACTATCCCAACAGCTCAGAAAATACTGGCACAGTTTTCTCCTTGCAGAAAATAGCATCCTCCAGATAGCCAGGGTGACTAGATGCTGGAACTCCAAAAAGAGGACAAGGTCCCCCCAAATTCCTCTTATCCAAGCAAAATTCCTGACATGTTTTTAAAAAATGTTTAAAAAATGTAGGACACCCAATAAAATGTAGAGCATATTAAAATAACAGCTAAAAGCACTCATAGTGGTTTAAAAGCAGTTAATTTCAACGCTATATTACCATATTTCCTGGCTTATTAGACGCACTTTTTTTACTCCCAAAAGGGATTTTAAAAAGCCCTGCATCTAAGAAGCCAATATACGGCTTCACTCCTGCCCCCCATGGCCAGAAGACCACATCCCTCAGAGTTTCTAAGCCTCTCAAAGGCTTGGGCACTCTGATGGAGTTTCTGCCCCGGTCTCACGAGGCTGGGAGAGGTCCAAGAGGGTTGGATTCTTTGAAAGGGGCTCCGCTTTCCCTCCCGGAGTGGCCAAGCCCCCTTAGGGGATTGGCTGCTCTGTGAAGGATGGAGGTCCAGCGCTGTCCCCTTCAAAGCCACTTGGCTGCTTTGAAAGGGGCAGCGCTGTTCCTTTGCAGGGTGGCCAGCTCCCTCAGCAGATTGGCTGCCCTTCGAAGGAGGGAGGGCCAGCGCTGCTCCCTCCAAAGCGGCTCGACTGTTTGAAGGGGCACCTCTGCTCCTTCCCAGAGCGGCCTGCCCTCTCATAGGGCTGATTGCTTTGACTGGGAGAGCGCTGGTTGCACAAGACTCCCAAGCCTCACGCAACCAAAACCCTCTCTTCAGAGTGCTCCAGCTTCAGAGAGTAAGGTTTAAGAGGGTAAGTGCTTACTTGTGAGTAAAAGCGTCCGTGCAGCCTCATTTTCAAGAAGGTTTAATGCAGTGGAGCTTAGAGGAGGGGTTTCTTGTGAGGTGCCTGGTAGAGGTTTCCTTTATTGGATCAGGACCAGATTTCTCCCAGCCTGCCCAAAATATCTAAGGCAAGTTTGCCTATTTGCGAGTAAAGATGAAACATGGCTCCCTTTCAGTTCCCATAGAGATCAATGCAACTATCAGAGGCCTCTTTTTGGGGTGAATTTGGAGGCTGCATTTATTGGATCAGGACCATTACAGTGTCCTTGGATTCCTTTCAGCCTAGTCTTTCTGGCAGACTATGACACCTTTGCCTACTCATGAGTAAAGCTGTGATATGTGATAAGCTTTTCCATAGAGCTCAAAACATACAGTATTTTTGGTTTTTTCCATTTTTTGACCATATCTTTTGATGGGAAAGAGATACAGTGGCGCCTCACGTAAAAAATGCCTCACGTAAAGTATGTTTCACGTAACAAACAAAAATTTCTCTAGGATTCTACTTCACATAGAGAACGTGCTTCATGTAAAGAAACACATTCGTTGGCAGTTGGGGCAGACGTGCTGGCCGGGAGCCTGTTTAAAAAGCGTCAGGGCTGCCTAGCGCACCTGCCCATAGTGGAAGCAACACTCCATGTTGTTCCTCCTGTGGCCGGAGGGAGAGAAGAGCAGTGGAGAAGAGGGAAGCAGCTCAGGGGTAGCCAGAAGGGAGCAGGGGAGAGAGAGGCTCAGGATGGAGAGAAGGAGAAAGTGGGAGACACTTTGAAGGTGTCTTGGATTGCAGCCTCCTAACCATGTCTACCCAGAAGTAAGCCCCACTGTGTTAAATGGAGCTTACTCCCAGGAAAGTGTCTTTAGGACTGCAGCCTAAGTAGACTTCTTAAGATCATGCACACTGAATGCATGTTTTGAATTCAATCCCAGTATTTTGTCATCATTTTTACATCCAGTTAATATTTATATATGAATATTTTGGGGGTGGTGGAACCAATCTTCTGAGTTTCCATTATTTCCTATGGGAAAATCCGCTTCACGTAAAGAAGGTTTCACGTAAAGAACATGCCTCCGGATCGAATTAAATTTGTTACGTGAGGCGCCACTGTATCTTAAAGATGATTTTTGCATTGGATTCTGCTCTTCAATGTGAATCCAGCAAAGATGAGGTACAGCACACCATTGTGCAGTTCCAAAATGAAGCCAAAATGTAGGACAATGAAACCGAAACGAGAGGACACCCAGACAGGAGGCTAAAAATCTGGACAAATCTGGGAATTTCCAGTTTTATGATCCCCCTGCTCCTGCCCAACTCTGAAAACATCTGTGTGGCACTTGTGAATAGAAGGAAAGACTGCACAGAAGGTGGTCTGAAATGCCAGTTGAGGGTTCACATGGGAGGAAACTCCAACCTCCCCCTCCTTCCTGTGGAGCCTCCACCAAGCAGGTTACCTGTGGGCTTCTCCTCTTGCTGGAGGTCTTGGAAAAATGCAGGCTCTCCTTCTTCCATCTGGGAAATGATGGCAGGTTTGGGGAATTCCTCTGGGAAGGAGACAAGGATTGGAGATGCATCCAATGACCAAATATGAAGGCTTTCCTAAGCACCTGAACGTAGCTGCTCTTTCCCCCCACCAAAGAGCCTGGGGCAGGATCAGAGAACAGGAACCTTCTCTGAACTTGCAGAGGGGAATCTGCTCATGGAGACCAAAGTGTCTGACTCAGCAGAAGGCAGCCTCTCTCCCTCACCAGCTCCATGAACTTGAGACATGCTTAGACAGCAAGGACCCCTTGATGGACTAACACACCCCTTGCCTGACCTTGGTGTAAAACAGCTACTAGAACAAATCAGTTCTTGTCAGAATGGAAAAATATATTTCTCTACCCAGTGTGTAGTTGGTCTGTGGAACTCCCTGCCACAAGATGTGATGGCATCTAGCCTTAATGCCTTTAAGAATGGGGTGGATACATTCCTAGACGAAAGGACCATCACAGGATACAAGCCATAAGAGGTGTATGTAAAGGTGGACAATGTCAAGATGCCACATGCAGGAGGAGTCACCTGGATACAGGTGTCATATGTGCTCCCGAAGGCATCTGGTGGCCTGCTGGGATACAGAAAGCTGGACTAGATGGGCCTTTGGCCTGATCCAGTGGAGGCTGTTTTGATGTTCTTAAATCAAGACCTGGCCACTAAAGAAAAGCAAGAGAACTTAGCTTTTCCTGCATGTGGCTCAGAGACCAGTCATGTTGGACTGGCCTCTTCCCCGTGGTCTGGCTGCTGAAAAATACAGCCCCTCATAGCATTTCCACACAGATTGTTGAATTTGCAAGGACTTCTGGAACAGGTAAGCTTGTACAGACAGTGTAATAGAGGGGGGAGTGGAGGAACAGTGAGGAGATGGGGGCTGGGAAGAGGGTGAATGGGGTTCTGTAGCAGTGGCACCTACCACACTCTAACCCACTCTATGTGCTTGCAGTGCCTTCACTGAGATAGGCAGACTTGTACCTGTTGACTGCAGGTGGTAGGCAGGGGTGTAGCCATGGGGTGGGGGGCAAAAAACTAAGTTTTCCTGGGAGCGTCACTGCAGAGTGCAAGGGATGCTTCCCCCTCCTGGAATGGCTCAGAGGGCAGGAGGTCCCTTGCACACTGTGGGGAAGATTCCTGCAAAATGTAATCTTTCCCCCCCTCTAGCTACTGTCCTGGTGATAGGGCTTCCCCCAGGACAAGGAGTCAAAGGTTCCCTTATTCCATGGAAACATCTAGCAGACAAAGCTTCCCTGAGGGAACCCAGCAGAAGTTCCAGACCCACATTCTACAGAAAATCCACACAGTGAGAAATAAGAGGATGAAAAATTCATACCTTTTTCCCCTACCCCCAGAGATAAAAGGTGTCCTTACCCAGAGAGGCCACCATCTTGTAATTCCCCAGCATGACCTCCCTGTACAGAGCCTTTTGGCAGGGGTCCAGCAAATCCCACTCCTTTGCCATGAGACGGACAGTCACCTCCTCAAAGGACACCAGACCCTGCAAGGAGAAATTGGCCAATCATAACCAGTCATCTCTCCACAACATCCAGTGGAGTTGCAGAAACTGGACATTGAGGAGTCAGTGACACAAGTCAGGTCTTCTCAAAAGTAAGCCCCTTTGTAGCCCAGCTCTGAAACACAGCTGGAACAAATTGTACCGTCTCTGCTGTTCCATTGGACTATTTCAGTGTCATGGGCTGACACTTTCCATTCCGTTCCATTGGACTGTTTCAATGGGATGGGACTATTTCAGTGGAGTGCTGCTTGGGTAACAGCCTATCCTCCATATCAGTCTCCGCATGCAGCATCAAGCATGATACCATAATCTTTCAAGACTGATAGATGCCATATTTTTTGTGTTCAATGGATCTTATTCCCAGGAAAGTATCTTTAGGATTGCAACCATAAGAACATTAGAACAGGGGTCCCTAGTTTCTTTGGGTTTTTTGGAGAGGAGAAATGCCAGCCTCATTAAAAGCTTGGGCACCTAAATATCATGGTTCTTAAGGAGTGATCAGAGGTATAATATCACTGGCCAAGGATGGGATGAGTGTCCCATAAACTGGAAGCACTTTCTCCAACATCATGTGATGATAGATAAGTAAAAAAGGGGGTCAAGTGCAATACTCTGCAGGTCTCCTGACAGGCATCTTGAGTCTTCCCCCCTGAAGTTCACAATATTCAGGATAATCTAGGACAGGGTGACCTGATACCAAAACCAAAATTCCGCTCCAAAGTCCCCCAAAATTCCTGTCCCCCAAGTAAAATATCTACCCAGTAAAAAAACTGTAGGACACCCCAAAAATATAGGAAAAATGTAGGTCATGTTATAATAAAGCAAAAATACTCGTATTGGTTTCCTGTACTTAATTTCAACACTTTAAAAATTGAAAATCTTTTAACATGCCTGATTCTGAGTAGATGGAGTTGCTCCTGGAGTTGCTTCTCAGAAAATCTACCCAGTAAGTTCTGAACAGAAGGAGGTGTGACAAGCTCTCTCAGATACAAGCAGATCATTTTACAGGCTCAAAGAGGAGGCCAAGCTCAACACTGTCACAGCAAGGAATAGCAGGCATGTCCAGGACACACATTCTGATCCCACCTGCACTCTTTGAGTGGATAAATATAGCAGTTTTACAGCACCAGAGAAGAAAGCCTCTTTCCAGGAAGGAGGAGGGAAGAGGAGGGAGGAGAAGCTGTTTCTGCAAGAGGGAAGGAGGAGAAGCTGTTTCTGGGATGTGGCAGAGAAAGAAAGCCTTTGCAGGGCAGACCCAAAGTGGAGCCTGCAACTGGAGGGGGAGACTGTCCCAGCTGCAGTTCTGACTTGCCCCTCTCCCCCCTGGCTGGGCTCTTCTGCCCCACTGATCTCTCCACCCACATCCAAACACTGCCCCAAAGGGACTCACCAGGGATGGCTGGAGCAGGGACTGGCTTCCCATTCATTCTCCCCTTCACCTCTCCAGGAATCTCCTGCCCCAAAGGAAGGACCAGGAAGGATCACAGGCCTTGCAGAGGGAAAGGAAGGGGGGCAGGCACTGGATCACCACCCCACTTCCGCCTCTCTAGGACTCTGTAGTGGCTCCTTTAACCCTTAGAGTGCCTGTGAGCAGAGAGGAGACTCCAGGTCTGGATCCCCCACTGGATCTCCAGGCTGGATGAGAATGATGTGAAGGCTCCCCCATTGGCATCTCCTTTGCTGGGCATCCCCTCCTCTTCCTCGGTGCAGCTTCTGATGCACAATGAATGGCACAGACACTGCTTCCTTCTGGTGTGGATTAGCTTCTCCTTCCCCAAAGACTGCAAGTGACCACAAACTGATCAAACCTGCCACTATCACACTGACTGGTTGTGTCCCAGGATGAAGCCCCTGACTGGAGATCTATTGCCTGCCTCTGAGACCATCCAGACTAAACCAAAGCCCTTCAGTCCACCCAGAGACTTACTGGTGCCTGTCACCTTGCAACTGGCATCTAGTGCAGTCTAGTGCAACTGACAAACTAGTGATGATGCCCTCACCCAGTATTCCCAGTAGGTGCACCATAGGAAGTAGTACAGCAGATGCAGATGACAAAGGCTGCATAATGAAAGCACTGCCACTGTCACTTGCCCCACTGAGACACACACCTGGAATGATGCAGATGTTTTGAGACAGGCTATGTTGTGGCAGGGCATTGATCTGGAGCAGGGGTTTCCCAATCTTTTAGCCAGAGGGCAGCATCAAACACCTAGCAAATATTCCTACTCACAAGAAAAGCTGTGATACACAGCAATTTCTGTTTCTCACAGAGTTTAATACATAATTTTTTACTTATTTTTAGTTTTTTTGGCCATAGATTTTGATAGGAAGGAGATATTTCAAAACTGATTTTTACATTCAATTCTGCTCTTTAATACACATCTGATGATATATGACTTGACAGGGTAGTGTGCAGCGTCATGAAGTTGCTTTTTTGGGGTTCTACAGCCCTTCACCCCCCGGATGCATCACCTGATGTGGGATGGAACCCGCTACACCTCCTAGTGATGCCCTTGAAGTTAAGGCCTTCAGAAGGCCCAAAAGGTACTTGTTGGAGTAACAGGTTACAAAGTTACTTCTGGAAAGCCAGAGAAAAACATGGCCCTTCAGATGTGACCAGAGCAGAGCTCCCAGTTGTGCTCTGTGAAGCGGGTCAGAAGCATGGAGGGTATGAGAGACTGACTGTGGGCTGGATAGAGGCTGGCCGTGGATGGGCCACATCTGGGTGTTTGTCTTTTGTGGGCCAGGTTTGGATGCTGGAAAGATGTCAAAATGAGAGCTGTGAACTGGAACTCTCTTCAGAAAGCTTTTTCTTCCACCTGCCCTCTCTGAATGCCAGTAAATGAGCTGAGAATAGTTGAAGCAGCGAAGGATGACGTGAAAGCAGGGTGAGCAGAAGGGCCCTTCTTTCCAGGACAAGTCTTGCATTTAGCCTTATGTCCGGGAAAAAGTAAAATCTCCTTTTCTTTATAAGCTGGCAGCATGTAGCCTTCTTGTAATTAATAAATTATAACGCAATAAATTACATGCAACAGTTATAAATTTAATAATAGACAGAATAGTGTTTAAATTAACAACATGAAAGCACTATATTTGAGTGTTTATAGCTTTCATTTTGTCACAACCTACATTCCTTGGATGTCCTACATTTCTGGGGTCTTTGTCCTCTTTTTTGCTTATGGCATATGGTCACCCTATGTTAAAGGCATAACATGGAATAAAAAATACTAACACTGAAGAAGCCCCAATTCAACCCTTCCATTTCAGGGACAGTCCAGGCCTGAAAAGTGTTTCTTGAGCATCCCTCCTGCACCAGGCTCTTTCCTGCCACTCTTTCAGCTCTGCCACTGTTTCCACTTTGGAGCTTGTCCCTGTCACTCCAACACCCAGAATAGGATCAAAGCAGAACCAGAACTTAGCATGCAGCTATGTGCATGGAGGGGGGTTGTCACACTTCCTCTTCCAGCCACCCTCCATTCCCTGGCTAGGCTTTGAGTCTGGGTGACTCTGCACCACTGGGGAAGTCTTTCCCTCCCACCACAGCATCCATGGGACACCCAGGGATGGGGAGAGGGGACGGCTGGCCTGAGGAAGGGAATGAAAGGGGGCAGCAGGGACTGGCTTCCCATTCACCATTCTGGGAATCTGGAGTTAACCCTTGGAGTGCCTGTGAGTGGAGAGGAAGGAGTCTTTGCAGAGCCCCCAGGACTGGCCCCTCCATTGCCAGGCAGAGGGAGAAGCATTTCCTCCTCTGGCTGGGCATTCCCTCTTCCTCCTGCCCTTGCAGCAGCTGATGCACAGAGATGGAGTCTCAGGAGAATCTGGTTTGGATGCAGTCTGGAGGATCTCTGTTGCTTCCCCCAGCCTGGTGCTCCCAATGGGGCTTTCCTGCCCCTCTCCTCCCAGATCTCCCTACATCACTGCAGGACAGGCCTGGAAGATCCTCTCCTGTCTTTCCAGCCAGGCTCCTGTCACTTCAGCATCCTCTGGTGTGCATCCAGCTCCCTCCCCCTAGTGCACAGCTGGGGGTCCTCCTGGGGTGACTTCCAGGCAGGTCCCTCCTGATGGCTTCTTGGTGCTGCTGTTCACCTGCTGCTCCTTCCTGGGGCTTCCACCCACCAGGGCTAGTCCTGCTGCATCCACCATTCTCTGGGCTTCCTTCCACTGGGCTTGACAGCTATTGACTTTTCAGTCTTCACTCTTGGGAACTCTTTGACTCTGATATCAGGCTCTTAGGGCTGCAATCCTGTGCATACTTACCCGAGAGTAAGGCCCATGGAGTAGTTTCTGAGTAGATGCCCTGCTGCGATTGCATGGCGAGGAGTCTGTTTCTTGCCACATGGAAGCACCAGAGCAGGAAAGGATGTTCTGCATGAGTCTGAGGCAGGGCTGAAGAAGAGGGGAGGGCAAAACACTCACTTTGGAAGGGAGCCTGACTGCAGAGTGCAAGGGATCTCCTCCCCTCTGAGCCATTCCAGGAGGGGGAATCATCCTGCAATGACTCAGAGCATCCTGACTCTGGAATGGCTCAGAGGGGGAGCAGATCACATGCACTGAGCCATGCCAGGATGCTTCCCCCTCCTGGAATGGATCAGAGGGGAGCAGGTCCCTTGCACACTGCAGAGAAGACCATCCTTGCAAAACTGAGGGTTTGGTGTGTCCCCCTCTAGCTACAGCCCTGGTCTGAGGGAAGTCGTGGCCCTGACTGGGGTCTGATCCTTGCGGGATTCAAGTCTCCAGTTTCTGAAACTGCACAGCACAGAAGTGGCAGAGTCAGTCCCTCAGTCTCTGTTGTGTCTTCAGTTCTGGCTCTCCATAACGGCCAAACCTGCAAGGGAGTCCACTGATCTGCCACTGTTTGGGCACCATTGATCAAGACCTATCAACCACATCATTCAGGACTGTGTCTCCTCCCACATAGCAGGTGCCCAGAGTCCATTCAGAGGGCAGTGGCACTCACTGCAGTCCTGGTTCAGCCCCTCAACACTGGCAGGTCACAGCCAGGAGCAGGAGGAGCCTCAGCTCCTCAGGTGACCACAAAGGAGGCCACAAGGATGCCACTAGGAGCCTCAGCTCTAAGGAGCCACTCCTCAGGTGGACACAGTACGGCCTCTGAGAAAGGGCAGAGAGTCCTCATACACAGAGTGTTCCTCAAGGTCACACAGGACGATGCTCCTTCCCTCAGAAACTACATGCAACTTTGAAGCCATTTTTGGTCCTTTGCCCAAAGAAAGGCCTCCTCCTCTCTGTCCCCAAGTCCATAATTTGGTGCTAAGACTCTCAACATGAGGGAAGAACATTTTTACCTCAGAAAGTACTGTCCTCTGAGAAAGTAAAGCCTCGCCATCTTAGACCACAGAGTGTTCCTCAATGTTGCACAGGCCAAGTTGCTCCTTCCCTCAGGACCCAAGTGCTAGTTTGAAGCCATTTCTGGACTTGTGTCCAAAGAAAGGTAGTCTCCTCTCTGTCCCCCAGTCTTTAATACGGTGCTAAGACTCTCAGCATGAGGGGAGGACATTCTGACCTTAGAAACTACAGTACTTCTGAGAAAGTAAAGCCTCACCATCTTAGACCACAGAGTGTTCGTCAAGGTTGCAGAGGTCAGGTTGCTCCTTCCCTCAGGACCCAAGTGCTAGTTTGAAGCCATTTCTGGACTTGTGTCCAAAGAAAGGTCTCCTCCTCTCTCTCCCCAAGTCCTTAATTTGGTTCTGAGACTCTTAGGGGACAAGATGCTGGCTGTGGGCTGGTTAGAGGCTTGCCGCAGACTGCATCGGACCCTTGGGCTGGGGACTGGAGACTCCTGCTCAGGACCAGACCTTCTGGCAAGGGGACTTTGTGGCCCCCTCATGCAAAGGAAGGGAAGGGCAGGAAAGCAAAGAAACTTTATTGTCGTTGTACATGAATATACAATGGAACTCAGGGTGCACTGTCAGGATACAGACTTCATTGATCCTGGAGAACTGAGATGCTGCATGTCCAGGTCCTTTCCTGCTCAGCTATCTTAAGGATCCCTGCACTCAGCTACCAGACCATGCCTGCTGCGTGAAGGGGAAGGTCAAGGAAAACAAAAGTCTGGATTCCAGTGACGAGCTGCTTTGCTTAGAAGTGCAGCTGTGGGAGGACTGTGGACATTTTGATCAGGCCCAGGCATTGCTCTCAGGGAAACCAACAGGATCCCACCAGATGGCGGAGGATTCTGGATGAAGCCACCCCCTCCCACCACCTCTCCTCTGAGGCCCATTTCTGACTCCATGTTCTTAAGGAGCACCAACAGCCTCCCACATGCAGCTCTGCAAATCAAGGCAATTGGTAGATAGCAGGGAGAATGGGTAGCCCTATCACATGTTACTCCACCCGACGGGCAGAGGTGTACAATGTTGGTTCTTTAATATGAAGCAGGACTATTGGAATAAAGCTAATTCCACACCATGCATTTGTAAGGTTTTGTCTACACATGACTCCATTGATGTAAACTCAAGCTTACGCTCACACAGAAGCTCTTTCCACCCTCCAACACCCAGAACGTTTCTCTTTGAGATACAATCAGGACCTGCTATCACGAAAGCTGTTGCACATTCGGAGGATTTAAATGGTTACTCCTATGTGCAGACCTCTGATGCATTTTCAGATTTCCACAGAAGTCCTTTCCACACTAAACACTTATGTATCTGGCTTCTACCAGGTGGGATCTTTCATGCACAAATGAATTGTCTGAAGCTCTATCCACACTGCATTGATATTGTTCCAGAACTGATATTGTTTCACACTTGGAAGGGTTTTTTTGATGCACAGCTATGCTTTTCCTGTCACTGACTCTCTTTCCACGCTCCAAGCATTAAGAGGTTTTCTATCCTGTGTGGGTTCTTTGATGCTCACGCAGGTTTGATCTGTAACGGAATCGCTTTCCACATTCCACACATTGATAGGTTTTCTCTCCTGTGTGGATTCTTTGATGCTTAGTCAAGTCTGAGCTCTGACTGAAGCACTTTCCACAGTCCAAGCATTGATATGGTTTCTCCCCTGTGTGGGTTCTTTGATGCACAGCCAGATTTGAACTCTGACCGAATCTCTTTCCACATTCCACACATTGATATGGTTTCTCTCCTGTGTGGGTTCTTTGATGCTTAGTCATGCCGGAGCGTTGAGTGAAGCTCTTTCCACACTCCACGCATTGATATGGTTTCTCTCCTGTGTGGCTTCTTTGATGCCTAGCCAGGTCTGAGCTGTGACTGAAGCTCTTTCCACAGTCTAAGCACTGATGTGGCTTCTCCCCTCTGTGGGTTCTTTGACTTCTTCTGTATCCAGACTTTCTACTGAATGTATTTGCATGTCGAGCACATTTTTCCTTCCTCTTAATTTGCTGTTCTGGTTTCATGTCATTGAAATTCCCTCCCTTTGGTTCATCAGATTTATTTCTCCATTTTTCTGTCCGATTTCCTTCCTCCTTCTCTGATGCATCCTGATGTGCAACTCTCTCTCCACTTTGCATCTCTATATCCCAAGCAAGGTCTGTGCCTGAACTGAAGCTCTTTCTCTCCTTACAGCACTTCAATGATTTCTTCCCTGGCTGGAGTTTGCTGTGTTTATTAATGTTGGATTTACAACTGATTGTTTCCCTTTGCAATGGAAACCTATTTCTGCTCACTCTGTGTTGTTCCAGTAGGATGGGGATTGCAATGGGGTCATCATCCTGACAGGCAGCAGGTTTGGTCCTCCAAGGAATGCCTGAGCTTCCCTCTCCTCTACCTGATGCATCTTCTTCCCCAAAACTCATTTCCTCTACATCCATCACTCGTGTTTCTGGTGTCACCCCACGTAGCTCCATCTGACCTTCACTGTCTTGTCTGTTGCTTCCTGCAACAGAGAGAGAATCTGGATTAGCCACTGAATTCAGGAGAGGGACTTCTAAAGCACAGTCGTGTGTAGAAAGAGGTATATCCACAGTATGAACAGGATCACAGACCAGCTCAGTGACTGAGGGCGCAATCTGGCAGTGGCATAAAGTTCAACCGTGGATCTGGTTAAGAAAATAAATCTGTCTGTGGGAGATGAGATAAAGCCTTTGACTCTATAGATTAGGAAATTATGTGTAGTGGCCGGAAAGTTTGGGTCACACATACATCCAGAGTGTTGCACTCACAGGAGGGAGCTGCATCCTGCAGACGCTGAGAGACAAATTAACTATCCAACAGTTCAGAAAATACTGGCACAGTTTTCTCCTTGCACAAAATAGCATCCTCCACATAGCCAGGGTGACCAGATGCCCAAATGCCAAAAAGAGGACAAGGTCCCCCCAAATTCCTGACATATTTTACATAAATGTAGGATCCCCAATAAAATGTAGGACACATTAAATAACGGCTAAAAACACTCGTATTGCTTTCCTGTACTCAATTACAACACTCTATTACTTCTCTTTATATTGAAAACCTCTTTGCAAGACCTGTTTTCACCAACAATGCTAATGTTACAGGCTCAAAGACGACATGATCCTTACCCAAGGTGAGCATTTGCCATAAACAAATAAAAGAGAAGAAGGCACCTCAAAAAGTAGGACATCAAAGCAAAGTGTATGGCAAGACAAAATGAAAACACTCATATGCTGAAAACACTCAAATGCTGCCTTGTGGAACATTTGCTGAGCTCCAGGTACACAGGATCAGGACCAGTCCGGAAGCCTTGCGCTCTGGATTGACCTTCCACACCAGCAAGGCATGATTGCTTACTTGTGAGTAAAAGTGCCTGTGCAGTCTCACTTTCAAAAGGGTTTAATGCAGTGGAGCTTGGAAGAGGGGTTTCTAGGTGAGGTGCCTAGTAGGGGCTTCCTTTATTGGATCAGGACCAGATTTCTCCCAGCCTGCCCAAAGTATCCAAACCTGGCAGGGGTGATTGTGGATGTTCTGTTTATTGGATCAGGACCATTATGGTGTCCTTGGATTCCTCTCTGCCTGGCGTTTCTGGTAGACTATGGCACCTTCACCTACTCATAAGTAAAACTGCTATATGGGGAACTTTTCTTTTCAATAGAGCTCAAAGCATATTTTTGTTTTTTTCCATTTTTTGGCCATAACTTTTGATAGGAAGGAGAAGTGCTTGTTTTCTTTTTAAAAAAGTGCAGGAACTCAGAACTTGTTAATCTTTTATTTATTTATTTATTTAAAAAGCAAATGTAGGACAAAATGTAGGAAGTCCTGCATTTTGTCCTGTATATTTTTTCAAAAATCAGGAGTAAGCTCCATTAACTTAATGTGCTTTCTCCTGAGTAGACATGGGGTGCCATTACCTGATAATCTCGGGATAGACAATGGTCTTACACCCAGGAAAGTTTGGCTAGCATTGCAGCCTCGGAGCCCCATCCTAAGCATTCCTACACAGAAGTAAATCCCATGATCGTCAATGGGCTAACGCCCAGAAAGTGTGGCCAAGATTGCAGCCTCAGAGCACTTTCGTAAACATTCCTACACAGAATTAAATCCCATGATAGTCATTGGCTTACTCCTAGGAAAGTGTGGCCAGGATTTCAGCCTCAGAGCCGCATCCTAAGCATTCCTACACAGAAGTAAATCCGTGATAGTTAATGGGCTTACCCATGTGTAAGTGTGGCTGGGATGAGAAGGAGCAGGAGGGAGGAAGAGTTAAAGCAGAGGTGGGGATAGCTGGTGCGGCTTGGAAAGGAAGGGAAGGTAGAGGGCCAGGGAGGCGAGTGCTGCATCCGCAGGTGAATTGGGGTCCCCAGCCTGCAGCCCTGTCCGCAGTGTGGCTCCAGGCAGTAATGGGTGCACACGATCATTGCACTAGTGCATGCCCAAGGCAGAAAGAGGAACCCAGCCTGGCTTGAGCCACCCTCTCTCTGCCACTGCAAGGAGGGAGGCGATCAGGCTGCAGAGCCAGAGTCTCTCCCTTCTCCAGGACAAGCTCCTGCAGGGTGATTGCAGGGAAGAAGTAGATACACCCTGGGCAAGGTGAGCATCAGGCACCTCCATGCCCCCTTTACCTGCCCCTCTTCTCCTTGCCTTGGAGAGAAATCAGGAGAGTCTCTGTTGCTCCCCCTGAACCACTGAACCGGTTGCAGCCAGTAGCGATGGGGGGAGAAGCACAAGCTGCCGTTTCGTGCTAGCCATGAATTTAATTTTTTAAATTTAAAAACAATAACAAAAGTCAACTATCAATCAGTTTCACTGGGAAACTCCGAGTTTTACTATTAAGAGAAGGAGGGATTGTCATCTCTCCACAGTTTCCATGCTGGAAAAGATAGGATTGGCCCTAAAGCTCCTTTATATCATATCCTTTGATGACCAGCAAATCACGGTGGGGGAGAACTTTCCAGATTCCCTGATGACAGCTTCAATTTTTCAGACAGCAGTTGCTGGAATTTAGATATTGATTCTACACAGAACTGTAGAAATATTTCATATCCCCAAGTCCATTATGAGGGCGTTCAAGCAATGGTTTTGGGTACATCCAACATGACTGATCAGGACAGAACTCTGTCATTAATCAGAAGCCAGATAGAATCACCAAGAAAACAGCAGGACTCCCTCTATTGCTCATACATTAACATGATGTCATACGTAACATAGCATTGCTACAGGGGCAGCACATTAAGAATTGCAGGTGCCACAACACACTATATAAGCAGCCCCACCAACTTACTCTTGGAGCCATACTGAGCCAATACAGCACCTGAGATGGAAACTACTTATGCATATATTCTACATATGTTTATGGACTCCTGGCTGCAGCATACTCACTTCTGCTCAGGATTCCATTAGGCTTCCTTTCCCCAGAGATGTGCATCCCCTGTGCAAGATGCTCCTCTTCTATTTTGAACTGGATGATCACTGGCTCCTCTTCTTCTTTGATCTGGACAGGCAGCGGCTCCTCTTCTTCCTTGATCTTGATGGTCAGCACCTCCTCTTCCATCTCATTCTGCACTGTTGGTTCTTCCTCTGGCATGTGGTAGATGAATGGCTCCTCTTCCACCTTCAGCTGGACAGCAAGCTCCTCCTCTAGCATGTTCTGGGTAAGCAGATCCTCTTGTGGCTTTGTGTGAATAGCCAGTTTCTCTTCTGGCTCGATCAGGATGAATGGCTCCTCTTCTAGCATGACGAGGACAGGTGGCTTCCCTTCTAGAAAGATCTGGAGAAAGAACCTCTCTTCTAACTTCAGGTGAACAGAGAATCCCTGACCTTGAATAATCCGTATAGATGGTTCTAAGCTTGATCTGGATGAACAGACCTTCTTTCAGAAAGATCCAGACTGATGGAACTTCATTTTGTTATCGCTTCCTGCAATAGCTTCAAAAATACAAAAGAACAGAGAGGTGAATAACAAAAAGTAACACCATTAACATTGCGCTAATTTAATACTGTGGCTTTCAAAATACAAAGCAATGGCTCAAGAATAATGGAATTTGGATGCACTGGGAAGTCTTGAGCAGAACTCAACCTTAAACCACTTTGCTTTGTAGCTGTCTTAAGAGTACAATCCTAAGCATGTCTACTCAAATGTAAGCCCCCTGTGTTCAGTGGGGCTTACTCCCAGGAAAGTGTATTTAGGATTGCAGCCTTACGGAACTATATTTTCCAGGATCCCCTGCCAGGGAGGAACACACACTTTCTTAGACCATTGGTCCATCTTACTCAGTGGCAAGGAATCTCTAATATAGGATAGAATACGCTGGCATATTCCGACATATGCATTGACTGACTGATTGATATGATTCCTATCCCCACCTCTCTTCCTAGGACGGATACCCGATCACTAGAGAGAGAGAGAGAGAGAGAGAGAGAGAGAGAGAGAGAGAGAGAGAGAGAGAGAGAGAGCTAGGACACTTCCTCAATCAAAAACTATTTATTTATATATATTTTTATATATAAATAAAATTAAAAATTGTTTTCTCACCCTCCATGGGTGGTATACGTATGTTGTCCTAATCTCGGGCCCTCTACCAGAGGCCTATGAGTTTGAGGGTTCTGCGCAGTATCTTAGCTGTTCCTAGCAATGCACTTTTCTGGATCGAGTGTTGTGATGTACTTCCTGGGATCCGTTGGAGCCATTCTTCCAGCCTGGGTGTCACAGCCCCTAGTGCTCCAATCACTATTGGGATCACATTCACCTTCACTTGCCACAGTCTTTCTAATTCCTCCTTCAAACCCTGATACTTTGCCACCTTTTCATGCTCTTTTTTTCTGATGTTGCTGTCATTTGGTATCACTACATCTCTCACCAGGGCTGTCTTCTGGGCCTTATCTACCACCACAATATCTTGTCTGTCTAGATATGGAAGTCCCACAGGAGCTTAGCCCTGTCATTCTCCACAACCTTCTGAGGGGTCTCCCATCTGGTCTTGGGAGGGGTTAGTCCATAGGCTGACCAGATGTTCCTATACACGATGCCGGCTACTTGGTTGTGCCGTTCAATGTATGCTGTTCCTGCCTGCATCTTACACCCTGCCACGATGTGTTGGATTGTTTCTGACGTTTCTCTGCACAGCCTGCACTTTGGGTCTTCTCTTGTATGGTAAATCCCCGCTTCTATGGATCTGGTCCTTAGTGCCTGTTCTTGTGCTGCCATGATGAGGGCTTCAGTGCTATCTTTGAAGCCAGCTCTTTCCAGCCACTGATAGGATTTCCCAATACCAGTGACTTTGGTTATCTGGCGATGGTACATCCCATGCAGGGTCTTCTCTTGCCAGAACACTTCCTCAGTTTGATCTTCCTTCTGTATTTGCTGTTGCTGTTGTTGCTGGAGACATTCTCTCATCAGCTCCTCTTTGGGTGCCATCTCAGTGATGTATTCCTGGATATTCTGGGTTTCATCCAGGATAGTAGTTTTGACGCTCATCAGACCCCGGCCTCCCTCTTTCCGACTAGTGTATAGTCTCTGGATGTTAGACTTGGGGTGGAAACCCCCATGCACTGTGAGGAGCTTTCGGGTCTTCACATCGGCCGCCTCCATTTCTTTCTGTGGCCAGCTTACTATGCCAGCAGGGTATCTGATGACTGGCAGCACATATGTATTGATGGCATGTATCTTATTTTTCCCTTTGAGCTGACTTTTCAGGATCTGTCGTATTCTTTGATGGTACTTGGATATTGCTGTTTTCCTTTTCATGATTTCCATGGGATTGTGGGATACCTAGGTACTTATAATTGGTCTCTACATCTGTTATGTACCCTGTTGGTAGTTCTACCCCACTGGTCTTAACCACTTTTCCTCTCTTTACGATCATTCGGCTGCACTTATCCAGGCCGAATGACATCCCAATATCCTCACTGTAGATCCTTGTCAGGTGTATCAGTGAGTCGATGTCTCGTTCATTCTTGGCATACAGCTTGATGTCATCCACATAGAGGAGGTGGCTGATGGTCGTTCCACTCTTGAACTTGTACCCATATCCAGTCTTTGCTATTATTTGGCTTAGGGGATTCAGGCCTATGCAGAACAGCAGGGGAGACAGTGCATCTACTTGATATATGCCACGCTTGATCGATACTTGTGCTAATTCTTTTGAGTTGATTTCCAATGTTGTTTTCCATTGCCCCATGGAGTTCTTAAGGAAGGTCATTAGCCATGAGAGCCTCTGTTTTGAAGTCTCGAGGGCCTCAGGTAGAGTCAGGCCCTTATATTTTCTAAGTATGCGAGACTTGTTTTTGATCTTCACCCCCTTCTGTAGTTCCACCAATTGGCTGACTTCTCTTCGAGATGTCTTGATGTTAGCTTCTAGCCTCATTTTCCAAGGGGTGTGTGTGCTGATGTAGTTTGCCTGTTTAATTGAATAGCCAAGCATTTCTAGTATTACAACGGCTGTGGCATATATTACTTTGTTGGTTAGGGTTATGTCAGTGGTGGGGATCGTCATAAGGGCCTTATTATATATATTTTATATTTTTATATATATATAAAACTGAAAAGTCATTCACAGACTCACTGACTGACTGACTCATCAACAGGCAGCCAAAACTGCTGGGCCTAGCAACATGAAAATTGGAGTGGGTGTTTCTTCCATGACCAAGGCACCCACTTTGAACCATTGGGGTGTGCATGGGGGAGGGGTCTTGTGCATGGGGGGATGGTGTGCATGTGGGATATACACAGTGGGGGGTGTTAGTGCGCACGGGGGGAGATACAAAGTTGGGGGGTGTTGGTACAGTGGGGGATGTCACATGGGGAATTTTACTCCTGCAACGTGGGTACGTTTTCACTAGTATAAACAATAAAGATACTGCAGTTAAGATACAGCAGTTTTTAATATACTATATACATATATATTATATAAACTCTAAAGATAATGCAGTTGATATTGATTAGAGTTGAGACTCCCCCTCCTGCCTTTTGCTGCCCTTCTTGTATGTCAGAATATGCCAGCGTATTCTATATAATATAATATATAATATAAACTGCATTATCTTTATAGTACAAGGGCTGCAATGGCTCAGTGGTTAAGATGTGATGCCTGTCAACTGATATGGTCTTGTTTTGTGCCATTTTGTTTTGAAAAAGATATTAATTGCATTTAAATATATTGCATTATATTGTTATTACCTATATATTTATATTGGAAAAGTCATTGATATCTGCCAATTAATTATTATTAATTAATTACCTGTGTTCTTTTTATTATTTACCTTTTTTTGCAGAACTCATGTTGGTTGGTGACTCATGTTTCCATTACAGTGTTTTGCTGCTTTTTTCCTCCTTTCTTTTCTTCCACTGATACATTTATTTGAAGGAATCATCATAGTCTCTAAGTCTATGGGCTACAGAGAGAGGCCACCTGCCAATCATCGCAAAGTGCTCTCCCATTGGCTGGAGGCATGGGAGGCGGGCTTGCCTTAGGCAGGGCAGGGAGGGAGCGCGCGCCCTGGGAATCTGGGCAGGCGGTGGCGTAGCTAGAGGGGGGCGCAGCACTGCTGTGCAAGGGGGAGGAGGGTTGTGCAAAGGGAGGGGCCTCTTGCACAAGTGAGTGTGCAAAAGTGAGTGTGCAAAGCCCCAGCAGGAGCTGATCAGGATAAGATGGCATCCCTGGGCACTGCAGGCGGAAGGGCCTGAGCCAGAGGAGGCTACTTTGTGTGTCCCTCTCCCCTGCAGCCTGCCCTGCTTGCATGCAGTGCCATCCCATGCCATCCCATGCCTGCATGCACCTCCCTCCCCACACTCACCTCTGCAGCACTGCAGGCCCAGAGCATCAGCCACCCTCCTGCAAGCAAAACTGGGAAATGGGCAAGAAACACCAATAGCCAGTGCCAGTTTCCCACCAGGGGAGGGAGTGGCAGGAACAAGGGCCTCCTCCTCCCCCTGGATCCTCCTCCTGGCAGCTCTCCTGGCCTTGCTAGGAACCTGGGAGGCTACAGTTTCCTCCTTCTCCTGGGGTGGGCTTGAGTGAGACCCCCTCTTTCTAACCACAGAGGGTGGCTCAGCCCCAGCATGGAGGCTTCTTGCAGCCAGCCAGAGCCTGGTGACTCTTGCTTGCTCAAATATGGACCTGCTGCTTTGCACTGAAAAAGAAAATACACATTTCAATTATTATTTGAAATCATCAGACTTTGGCAGAGCAGACAGCAAAAGATGCGCTGTGGCAGATAGCACAGATGGGCTGTGGGTGGTGCAAGTGGCTAAGACACTGTGCTTGTTAACCAGCAGGCCAGGGTTTGAGACCCGGGTCAGCCCCACAAGACAGGGTGAGCGCCTGTCCTTAGCCCAGCTCTGCGACGCCAGCTGGATCCAATCGTATCGGCTCTGCCTTTCCATTGGACTAATTCAGTGGCGTGGAGAGGGGGGATTTGCTGCCTGGGTAACAGCCTATCCTCCATAACAATCCAACCCAGGCTTTCGTGCTTCGTTTGCAGCGCCGAGCACGATACCATAGTCTTCCAAGACTGACGGAGGCCTGCTTAAGCAAAAGAAACCGGCAATTGGTTTCGCCCCCGTGCTGTGAAAGAGCCCGTTCAAATTAGGAGATGGTGCGGGAACCAAGAAAATTATCATGGAGGTCCTATGCAGAACCAACTAGGAGTAATAGCAAAAACGTACTAGCAAAAAGCGTACCTGCATTGCGGGAGTAACATCCCCATACAACATCCCCCACGGCGCATCAACAACCCATGCGCAACCTACCCCCATGTACAACATTCCCCTGTGCGCAACTTCCCCATGCACATCATCCTCCATGTGCAACTTTCCCCATGTGCATCATCCCCCCAAACGCAACTTCTCCACACGTGCAACTTTCCCCGTGTGCAACTTCCCCCCGTGTGTAACTTCCCCCAATGTGCAAATTCCCTCCATGCGCCACTTATATCTATATATATAAAAGAGAAAAGTCACTCACTGACTGACTCACTGACTGACTCACTGACTCATCACTGCCCTGCCAAAACTGGTGGGCCTAGAAGCATGAAATTTGGGGTGGGTGTTCCTTCCGTGCCTGAGGGGTGCACTAAGAACCGGTTTTTGGAAATTCCAAAGGGAAGGGGGTGAAAAGGGGCGCAATGCGTTTTCTTCCCTATACTTTGCATTGAGAATTGCTGACTCAACAACATTCCGCCCCAACTGCTGGGCCTGAAGCATGGAATTCTGGGAGTTCCTTCTGTCACCTGAACACCCACCAAGAACCATCTGGAGAAATTAACCCTTCAGGGGCTGAAAAGGGGGCAACGTGTTTCTCTCCTATACTTAACATGGGAGACTGAACAACATCCAGCCAGTTTGGTGCTCAGACCCTGGTGCACTGGGGGATGTTGTTTGGAGGAAGAGGTTGCGCTGGCGAGGATGCTGCGCATGAGGGGAAATTGCGCATGTAGGAAAGTTGCACATGTAGGAAAGTTGCGCAAGGGGGAAGTTGCATATGGGAGGAAAATTGCACATGGAAGGAAGTTGCGCATGGGGAAAGTTGCTCATGGGGAAACTTGCGCACGGGAGGAAGGTGCGCACGGGGGAAAGTTGCGCACGGGGGAAAGTTGCGCACGGGGGAAAGTTGCGCACGGGAGGAAGTTGCGCACGGGAGGAAGTTGCGCATGGGGGACGTTGCTCATGGGGAAAATTGCACATGGGAGGAAAGTTGCGCATGGGAGGAAGTTGCGCATGGGGGATGATGCGCATGGGAGGAAAGTTGCGCATGGGGAAGTTGCGCATGGGGAAGTTGCACATAGGGAATGATGCACATGGAGGAAAGTTGCGCACAGGGGAAAGTTGCGCATGGGAGGAAGTTGCGCATGGAGGAAAGTTGTGCATGGAGGAAAGTTGCGCATGGGGGAAGTTGCGCCTGGGGGAAGTTGCGCCTGGGGGAAGTTGCGCCTGGGGGAAATTGCGCCTGGGAGGAAGTTGCGCATGGGAGGAAGTTGCGCATGGGGGGTCGATGCGCATGGGGGAAAGTTGCGCATGGGGGAAAGTTGCGCATGGGGGAAAGTTGCGCATGGGGAAAGTTGCGCATGGGGGAAGTTGCGCATGGGGTTTGATGCATATGGGGAAGTTGCGCATGGGGGGTTGATGTGAATGGGGAAGTTGCGCATGGGGGGTTGATGTGCATGGGGGGAAGTTGCGCATGGGTAACTTGTGCATGTGGGGTTGATGCACATGGGTGAAGTTGCGCATGGGGGGTTGATGTGTATGGGGGAAGTTGCGCATGGGGGGTTGTTACGCCTGGGGGAAAGTTATCCATGGGGGGTTGATGCATATGGGGGGATGGCATACGGGGGAATTTTACTCCCGCAACGCGGGTATGTCTTTCGCTAGTATATAGATATAAGAGAAAAGTCACTGACTGACTGACTCATCACTGCCCTGCCAAAACCGCTGGGCCTAGAAGTGTGAAATTTTGGGAGGGTGTTCCTTCCGTGAGGGAGGGGTGCACTAAGAACCGGTTTTTGGAAATTCCAACCGGAAGGGGGTGAAAAGGGGCGCAACGTGTTTTCCTCCCTATACTTTGCATTGAGAATTGCTGACTCAGCAACATTCCGCCCCAACTGCTGGGCCTGAAGCATGGAATTCTGGGAGTTCCTTCTGTCACCTGAACTCCCACCAAGAACCATCTGGAGAAATTTAACCCTTCAGGAGCTGAAAAGGGGTCAGCGTGTGTTTGTCCTATACTTAACATGCGAGACTGACCAACAACCAGCCAAAGGCCCCAAATAAAATACCCCCACCCTCCAATTCACTGCCCCACATGCTGCCAAAGGCCTGGTTCCTCAGGCCCACTTTCTGGAAGCCTGCAGCACCCCACACTCTCCAATTCACTGGCCCACACACTGCCAAAGGCCTGCTGCCTCAGGACTGCTTTCTGGAAGTCTGCAGCACCCGCCCCACCCTCCAATTCAATGCGCTGCATGCTGCCAAACGCCTGCCTCATCTTCCCTTTCTGGAAGTCTGCAGCACCTCCCCTTCGAAGTGACTGCCCCATAACCTCAGGCCTCATTTCTGGACGTGTGCAACACCCCCACCCTTCCAACTCACTGCCCCATAACCTCAGGCCCCATTTCTGGAAGTCTGCAACACCCCACCCTTCAAACTACCAACCACATATCTTCAGACCCCATTTATGAACATGTGCAACACCCCACCCTTTCAACTCACTGCCCCGTAACCTCAGGCCCCATTTCTGGATGTCTGCAATACCCCACCCTTCCAACTCACTGCCCCATAACCTCAGGCCCCATTTCTGGTTGTTTGCCAACACCTCATCCTTCCAACTCACTGCCCCATAACCTCAGGCCCCATTTCTGGATGTTTGCAACATCCCACCCTTCTAACTCACTGCCTTTCTATGACACAAACACAACATATGGATTTCTGATATCATTATGTTACATTCAGAGCAGAATCCTAATCATGGCAGCTCAAAAATAAGCCCATTTTGTTCAGTGTGTCTTACTCCTAGGAAAATGTCTTTAGGTTGACAGCCATAATTAAAGAATATTTACTTAAAGAGATTTACATAAAATTTACATTTTACTTTATATATTTACATATGTACTTTATATATTTACTTTACTACTTTACATATTTTTCACTTATAAACACCAACTTTACACATATTCTTTTAATTTTGCTCCCACAATGGCCATCCTCACCATGCATATCAACACCCCCATGTACATCATTCCCCATGCTCATCAACCCCATGCGCATCATTCCCACTATGCACATCATCCCCCTATGCGCATCAACTCCCATGTGCAACATCCCCCAAATGCAATATCCCCCATGCTCAACATCCCCCATGCTTATCATCCCCCCATTTGCATCAACCCCCCATGCAGGGGAATTTTACTCCGGCAACGTGGGTACACTTTTTGCTAGGAAAGAATAAAAGTAACGCACACTGCAATGTAGCATACTGGGCAACAACAGGGTGACCAGATGTCAAACCCAAAATTCCTGAACCCCAAGGCCAAAAATCCTAACCCCCCCAAGCCAAAATTCCTACCCGCTTAAAAAAATTACCAAAAAAAATTAATTTTTTTATATTTTTCTTTTTCAGATTTTTGGCCATAACTTTTGATAAGAAGGAGATATCTCAAAACCCATTTTGTGCAATGGATTCTGCTCTTCAATACGAATCCAATGACATATGACATATTGGGGTACTGTGCACCATTGCAAAGTTTAAAAATGAAGCCAAAATGTAGGACAATAAAGCCAAAATGTAGGACACCCGGACAGGAGGCTAAAAATCCAGACAAATCCGGGTTTTTCCGGTCAGATGGTCACCTTGGTGTGGAAGGGAATCCAGAGAGTGCAAGGCTTTCAGAATGGTCCTGATTTGGGTTCATAAGGCAGCATTTGAGTGGTTTCAGCATATGAGCAACATGGATGAATTTAAAAAAATTAATGGCCTACCGCACAAGGCTGTTGTAAGAACTACAGGAACAGTATCCCTATCCAAAAAGAGTGCTGAGTGAATGCAAAGAGTAAAAAAACAGATAGAAGAGTATACTGGGAGGCAGCATATTGGATCCTATGGAGACATTAATTCACAGATATTTTGGTATACTGTATCAGCCTTATTATGTTTGGCCACAGACATTTAGGAAAATATATTCTTGGCAGGTCATTGTTCTGGCCCTCTAGAAACAGCCATAACTATGAGGTCATCATGTGCATGATAAATCTCTAATATGTGGCAAGGAGTTCCACAGATTAATTACATGCTGGGTTTAGAACTACGTAGTGTATTTCATTTTGTTTCCACTCTCATTGTTCAAATTAGATGTCCCCTGATCCCAGTGTTGTCACAAGGGGATAAAACACCCCATGTGAAATGGGTTGTTATTCAGTGTAAAGGGTAAATGATCTGACGCAGGTATTCTCCATTCTGCACTTGCTCAAGAGTAGACACAGGTCTAAGTAGCTCCACAGGGCTACCTTGCTCAACATGGGGTAAGGGAACATTTGTTGACTTAACCTAAAGTGACAGGAGATTCCATAATCCCATAGGTGACAGTGGTGGCCATTTCAGTGCCATTGAAGCCCCCTATGTGCTTTGGAAGCACAGGATTGAGCCCTATGTGTCCAATTCTATATATGTCATCTCAGAAGTAATGTTATTGTTCCTCTGTCAGGAAAAAAATAACCTCCTTTTACAGGTCCCTACATATAGTAGACCTGGAACATCCAAATTCAAAGCCCTGCTCAGCTACAAAACTTCTTGGGTGACCTTGGGCCAGTCATTACCAGCATCACCTACCCTGCAGGGTTGTTATGAGGACAAAAGTAGGAGATGGAACCATGTACATCACCATGAGCTCCTTGGAGAAAAGTGGTAGAAAAATGTGGAAAACAAAAACAATGATATCACAAAACCTACAACATTACTGTATTGTTAATAATAAACAATATAGTGTTTAAATTAACCACATGAAAGCAATATATTTGAGTGTTTGTAGCTTTAATTTTGTCACATCCTACATATTTCTGGGAGGTCCTTCTCCTCTTTTTTTGGTTATGGTACATGGTCATCCTGTATTGGATAACATGGAATAAAAATAGTGCACACCAAAGAAACCCCCACTCAACTCTTCCATTTCAGGGGCAGTCCAGGCCTGAAATATGGTTCTCTGGCATCCCTCCTGCACCCCGCTCTTTCCTGCCACTCTTTCAGCTCTGCCACTGTTTCCACTTTTGACCTTGTCCCTGTCACTCCAACACCCAGCATAGGATCAAAGCAGACCCAGAGCTTAGCATGCAACTATGTGCATGTGGGGGGATGTCACAGTTCCTCTCCCAGCCACCCTCCATTCCCTGGCTAGGCTTTGAGTTTGGGTGGCTCTACACCTCTGGGGGAGTCTCCCACCCATCACAGCATCTATGGGACACTGAAAGACAACCCCAAAGGGACGGGAGGGGGAACTGCTGGCCTGAGGAAGGGAATGAAAGGGGGGAGCAGGGACTGGCTTCCCAGTCACTCTCCCCATTCTCCTCTCTGGGAATCTGGAGTTCCTCCTGTTAACCTTTGGAGTGCCTGTGGAGAGGAAGGAGTCCTTGCAGAGCATCCAGAGTGTCCTCTCCACTCCCAGCATTTCCTCCTCTGGCTGGGTATTCCCTCCTCATCCTCCCCTTGCACCAGCTGATGCACAGAGATGGAGTCTGAGGCTGCAGTCTGAGGAATCGCTGCTGGTTCCCCCAGCCTGGTGCTCCCAATGGGGCTTTCCTGCCCCTCTCCTAAGAGATCTCCCTGCAGCACAGGTCTGGAAGATCCTCTCCTGTCTTTCCAGCCAGGCTCCTGTCACTTCAGCATCCTCTGGTGTGCATCCAGCTCCCTCCCCCTAATGCACAGCTGGGGGTCCTCCTGCGGTGACTTCCAGGCAGGTCCCTCCTGATGGCTTCTTGGTGCTGCTGTTCACCTGCTGCTCCTTCCTGGGGCTTCCACCCACCAGGGCTAGTCCTGCTGCATCCACCATTCTCTGGGCTTCCTTCCACTGGGCTTGACTGCTATTGACTTTTCAGTCTTCACTCTTGGGAACTCTGACTCTGATATCAGGCTCTTAGGGCTGCAATCCTGTGCATACTTACCTGAGAGTAAGGCCCATGGAGAAGTTTCTGAGTAGATGTCCTTACTGCAATTGCATGGCGAGGAGTCGCATGAGTCTGAAGCAGGGCTGAAGAAGAGGAGAGGGCAAAACACTCAGTTTGGAAGGGAGCCTGACTGCAGAGTGCAAGGGATCTCCTCCCCTCTGAGCCATTCCAGGATGGGGAATCATCCTGCAATGACTCAGAGCATCCTGAGTCTGGAATGGCTCAGGGGGGAGCAGATCACATGCACTGAGCCATGCCAGGATGCCTCCCCCTCATGGAATGGATCAGGACCTTTGCACAGTGCAGAGAAGACCATCCTTGCAAAACTGAGGGTTTGGTGTGTCCCCCTCTAGCTACAGCCCTGGTCTGAGGGAAGTTGTGGCCGTGACTGGGGTCTGATCCTTGTGGGATTCAAGTCTCCAGTTTCTGAGTCTGCACAGCACAGAAGTGGCAGAGTCAGTCCCTCAGTCTCTGTTGTGTCTTCAGTTCTGGCTCTCCATAATGGCCAAACCTGCAAGGGAGTCCACTGATGTGCCCCTGTTTGGGCACCATTGATCAAGAAGAGCAACAACCAGACCTGTCAATCACACCATTCAGGACAGTGTCTCCTTCCACATGGCAGGTGCCCAGAGTCCATTCAGAGGGCAGTGGCACTCACTGCAGTCCTGGTTCAGCCCCTCAACACTGGCAGGTCACAGGCAGGGACTGAGGAGCAGGAGGGGCCTCAGCTCCTCAGCTGGCCACAAAGAAGTCAGCCACCACCTGGCTTCTGAGGCCCACTTCTGACTCCATGTTCTTAAGGAGCACCAACAACCTGCCACGTGCAGCTTTGCAAATCAAGGCAATTGGTAGATAGCAGGGAGAATGGGTAGCCCTATCATGCCTTACTCTACTGGGCAGGCAGAAGTGTACAATGTTGGTCTTTAATGTGAAGTAGGACTATTAGAATAAAGCTAATTCCAACATCCATGCATTTCTGAGGTTTTGTCTATGCATGGCTCCATTGATGTGAACTCAAGCTTAGGCTCATACATAAACTCTTTCCAACACGCAGAGAGTTTCTCTTTAAGATACAACAAGGGCCTGCTATTACTAAAGCTGTTTCACATTCAAAGGATTAACATGGTTAGTCCCATGTGCAGACCTTTGATACATCACAGGTCTCCCCATGAAACATCTCATGGTTACTCCCATGTGATGACTTTTCCACAGAAGTTCATTATTAAATAAACACTAATGTATCTGGCTTCTACCTGATGACATATCTGATGCACAATCAGACATGAATTCTATATGAAGCTCTTTCCACACTTTATTGATATTTTTCACGTTATTCATATTGTTCAAGTATTGATAATGTTTCACACTTGGATGGGTTCTCTGATGCACAAATACTCCAACCATTAAGAGGTTTTCTCCACTGCATGGATTCTTTGATGCACAGCAAGGCTTGACGTCCGAGTGAAGCTCTTCCTACACTCCAAGCATTGATATGGTTTCTCTCCTGGATGGGTTCTTTGATGCTGAGCCAGGTGTGGGCTCTGACTGAAGCTCTTTCCGCACACCATGCATTGATATGGTTTCTCTCCTGTGTGGGTTCTTTGATGCTTAGTCAGATCCGAGCTCTGACTAAAGCTCTTTCCACACTCCAGGCACTGATATGGTCTCTCTTCTGTGTGGGATCTTTTATGCCTTGCCAGGTGTGAGCTCAGACTGAAGCTTTTTCCACACTCCAGGCACAGATATGGTTTCTCGCCTGTGTGGGTTCTATGATGTGAAGCCAGACTGGAGCTCACACTGAAACTCATTCCACACTCCAAGCATTGATATGGTTTCTCTCCTGTGTGGGTTCTTTGATGATGAGTCAGGTTTGATCTCTGACTGAAGCTCTTTCCACACTCCAGGCAATGATATGGTCTCTCTTCTGTGTGGGTTCTTTGGTGCCTAGCCAGGTGTGAGCTGTGACTGAAGCTCTTGCCACACTCTAAGCACTCATATGGCTTCTCTCCTGTGTGGGTTCTTTGATGTACAGTCAGGTGTGAACTCAGACTGAAGCTCTTTCCACAATCCAAGCAATGATATGGCTTCTCTCCTGTGTGGGTTCTTTGATGCAGAATCAGGTTCGAGCTCATACTGAAGCTCTTTCCACACTCTAAGCACTCATATGGTCTCTCTCCTGTGTGGGTTCTTTGATGCATAGTCAGATCTGAGCTTTGACTGAAGCTCTTTCCACACTCTAAGCACTGATATGGTCTCTCACCTGTGTGGGTTCTGTGATGCATAATCAGGTGTGAGCTCAGATTGAAGCACTTTCCACACTCTAAGCACTGGTACGGTTTCTCTCCTGTGTGGGTTCTTTGATGCTTAGTCAGGTCTGAGCTCTGACTGAAGCTTTTCCCACACTCCAGGCACTGATATGGTTTCTCTCCTGTGTGTGTCCTTTGATGCACAGTCAGGTGTGAGCTCTTAGTGAAGCTTTTTCCACACTCCAGACACTGATATGGCTTCTCCCCTCTGTGGGTTTTTTGACGTCTTCTATATCCATACTTTCTGCTGAATGTATTTGCATGTCGAGCACGTTTCTCCTTCCTCTTCTTAATTTTTTGTTCTGGTCTGATGACATTAAAATTCACTCCCTTTTGTTCATCAGATTTATTGCTCCATTTTTCTGTCCGATTTCCTTCCTCCTTCTTTGGTGCATCTTGATGTGCAACTCTCTCTCCTTTTCGTATCTCTATATCCCAAGCAAGGTCTGTGCATGAACTGAAGCTCTTTCTCTCCTTACAGCACTTCAATGATTTCTTCCCTGGCTGGAGTTTGCTGTGTTTATTAATGTTGGATTTACAACTGATTGTTTCCCTTTGCAATGGAAACTTATTTCTGCTCACTCTATGTTGTTCCAGTAGGATGGGGATTGCAAGGGGGTCATCATCCTGACAGGCAGCAGGTGTGGTCCTCCAAGGAATGCCTGAGCTTCCCTCTCCTCCACCTGATGCATCTTCTTCCCCAAAACTCATTTCCTCTACATCCATCACTCTTGTTTCTGGTGTCACCCCACGTAGCTCCATCTGACCTTCACCGTCTTGTCTGTTGCTTCCTGCAACAGAGAGAGAATCTGGATTAGCCACTGAATTCAGGAGAGGGACTTCTAAAGCACAGTCGTGTGTAGAAAGAGGTATATCCACAGTATGAACAGGATCACAGACCTGCTCAGTGACTGAGGGCGCAATCTGGCACTGGCATAAAGTTCAGGCATGGATCTGGGTAAGGAAATAAATCTGTCTGTGGGAGATGAGATAAAGCCTTTGACTCTTTAGATTAGGCAATTACGTGTAGTGGCCGGAAAGTTCGGGTCACACATAAATACTGGCACAGTTTTCTCCTTGCACAAAATAGCATCCTCCACATAGCCAGGGTGACCAGATGCCCAAACGCCAAAAAGAGGACAAGGTCCCCCAAAATTCCTGACATGTTGTAAATAAATGTAGAACACCCAATAAAATGTAGGACAAATTAAATAACAGCTAAAAACACTCGTATTGCTTTCCTATAATTAATATTAACAATGTTATTACTTTTTAAATTGAAAACCTCTTTGCAAGACCTGTTTTTTCACCAACAATGCTTATGTAAAAGGCTCAACGCAGACATGATCCTCACCTAGGGTCAGCATATGCCATAAAGAAAAAAAAAGAGGACAAGGCCCCCCAAAATGTAGGACATCCAAGCAAAATGTAGGGCAAGACAAAATAAAATTTGAAAACACTCAAATAGTGAAAACACTCAAATACTGCCTTGCAGACCATTTGCTGAGCTCCAAGTGCACAGGATCCAAGTGCAAGGACCAATCTGGAAGCCTTGCACACTCTGGATTGACCTTCCACACCAGCAAGTCATGCTTGCTTACTTGTGAGTAAAAGCAGCTATGCCGTCTCACTTTCAAAAGGGTTTAATGCAGTGGAGCTTGGAGGAGAAGTTTCCTTCTGAGGTGCCTGGTAGGGGCCTCCTTTGTTGGATCAGGACCAAATTTCTCTCAGCCTGCCCAAAATATCTAAGGCAAGTTTACCTACTTGCAAGTAAAGGCACAATATTGCTCCTTTCAGTTCCCATAGAGATCAATGCAATTATCAGGGATCCCTTTTTGGGGTGATTGTGGAGGCTCCGTTCATTGGATCAGGACCATTATGGTGTCGTTAGATTCCTCTCAGCCTGGTGTTTCTTACAGACTATGGCAGCTTTGCCTACTCATAAGTAAAGCCATGATATGGGCAATATTTCTTTTCAATAGAACTCAAAGCATATTTTTGTTTTTTATCCATTTTTTGGCCATAATTTTTGACAGGAAGGAGCAGTGCTTGTTTTGTTTATAAAAGTGCAGGAATTCACAACTTGATAATCTTTTATTTATTTAGTTTTTAAAATATAGCACAAAATGTAGGGTGTCCTTCATTTTCCCCTATATTTTTAAAAAAAATCAGGAGTAAGCTCCACTGATTTAACGTGCTTACACCTGAGTAGACATGGGGGTGCTCTTACCTGATAATTCTGTGAAAGTCAATGAAAGTGTGACTAGCATTGCAGCCTCAAAGGACATTCCTAAGCATTCCTACACAAAAGTAAATCTCATGAAAGTAAATGGGCTTACTCCCAGGAAAGTGTGGCTAGGATTGCAGCCTCAGAGCCCCAAACTAAGCACTCCTACACAGAAGTAAATTTGTGACAGCTTACTCATGCAAAAGCATGACTGGGATGGGAAGGAGCAGGAGGAAGGAAGAGTTAAGGTGGAGGTGGGGGTAGCAGGAGCAGCATGGAAAGGAAGGAAGGGAAGGGAAAGGACCGGGAAGGCGAGTGCTGCGCCTGCACGTGAGTAGGGGGTTCCCTGCCTGCAGCCCTCTCCACAATGTGGCTCCAGACGGTAATAGACGGTTGCACTAGTGCATGCCCAAGGCAGAAAGAGGGAGGCTAGCAGGCTGCAGAGCCATAAACTCTTCCCTCTCCAGGACCTTCTTCTTCAGGACCTCCCACTTCTTCTGCAGGGTGATTGCAGGGAAGACACCCAGCAGATCCACCCTGGGCATGGTGAGCATCAAACACCTCCATGCCCCCTCTACCTGCTCTTCTTCTCCTTGCCTCGAGAGAAATCAGGAGAGTCTCTCTTGCTCCCCCTGAACCAGTTGGGGCCAGCAGTGATGGGGGGAGAAGCACACACTGCTGCTTCTCAGCCGCTCTGCGCGCTTGCCATGATGGGAGGAGGAGCTTCCTGGCCCACATCAGGCTCCATAGCTGTGCGCACACAGAGGAATGGCTAATAGAACGCACTAGAAAAAGGTGTCCCAACTGCGTTAGGGTGCGTTCTATTAGGAAAAAAGCCCCGGGAAGGAGATATCTCAAAACCAATTTTTGCATTGGATTCTTCTGTTCAATACAAATCCAAGGACGTAAGACAAGATAAAGTAAAAGCCCACCATTGCGCAGTTCCAAAATGAAGACAAAATGTTGGACAATGAAGCCGAAAAGAGAGGACACCCGGATAGGAGGCTAAAAATCTGGACAAATCCAGGAATTTCCAGTCATATGATCCCCCTGCTCCTGCCCAACTCTGAAAACATCTGTCTGGCACTTGTGAATAGAAGGAAGGTCTGCACAGAAGGTGGTCTGAAATGCCAGTTGAGGGTTCACATGGGAGGAAACTCCAACCTCCCCCTCCTTCCTGTGGAGCCTCTACCGAGCAGGTTACCTGTGGGCTTCTCCTCTTGCTGGAGGTCTTGGAAAAATGCAGGCTCTCCTTCTTCCATCTGGGAAATGATGGCAGGTTTGGGGAATTCCTCTGGGAAGGAGACAAGGATTGGAGATGCATCCAATGACCAAATATGAAGGCTTTCCTAAGCACCTGAACGTAGCTGCTCTTTCCCCCCACCAAAGAGCTTCTAGACCAAATCAGTTCTCACAATGGAAAAATATATTTCTTTACCCAGCATGTAGTTGGTCTGTGGAACTCCCTGGCATAAGAAATGGTGATGGCATCTAGCCTTAATGCCTTTAAGAAGGGGGTGGACACATTCCTAGAGGAAAGGACCATCAAAGGGTACAAGCCATGAGAGGTGTATGTAGAGGTGAACAATGTCAAAATGCCAGATGCTGGGGAGGCCCCTGGATGCAGGTGGCATCTGGTGGCCCGCTGTGGAATACAGATGGGCCCGCTGTGGGATATAGATAGGATACAGATGGGACTGTGGACTAGATGGGCCTTTGGCCTGATCCAGTGGAGGCTCTTCTGATGTTTTTAAATCAGGACTGGGGCACACGGTGAGAAATAAGAGGAGGAAATATTCATACCTTTTTCCCCTACCCCCAGAGATAAAGGGTGTCCTTACCCAGAGAGGCCACCATCCTGTAATTCCCCAGCATGACCTCCTGGTACAGAGACTTTTGGCCAGAGTCCAGCAAAGCCCACTCCTTCGCCGTGAAACGGACAGTCACCTCCTCAAAGGACACCAGACCCTGCAAGGAGAAATTGGCCACTTCTCACCAATCATCTCTCCACAACATCCACTGGAGGGGCAGAAACTAAACATTTAGGATTCAGTGACAAAGAGCAAAATCCTAACCAGGTCTTCTCAAAAGTAAGCCCCATTGTCTTCTCCAACATCATGTGATGACAGATAAGTAAAAAAGGGGGTGAAGTGCAATACTATGCAGGTCTCCTGACGGGCATCTTGAGTCTTCCCCCCTGAAGTTCACAATATTCAGGATAATCTGGGTGACCAGATGCCGAACCCAAAATTCCACTCCAAATTCCCCCAAAAGTCCTGTCCCCCAAGCCAAAATATCTACCCAGTTAAAAAATGTAGGACACTCCAAAAATTTAGAACAAATGTTGGACATGTTATAATAAAGCAAAAATACTTTATTTTTGTACTTAATTTCAACACTTAAAAAACTGAAAATCTTTTGACATGCATGATTCTGACCCAGACATGCAAAACTCTCCAAAAGCAGCTTGCAGCAGCAGAAGCCATGCAAATGGGTGGGTGAGTTGCGGGAAAAGAGGACAGGTAGGTGGATGAGTGGGTAGCTAAGGTGAAAGGTAAGTAGCTGGATTGGTGAAGGGAAAGGTAAATAGCTGAGACAATGTGGGGAAAGGCAGCGATCTGAGTGGGTTGTGGAAAGGTAAGTAGTTGGGTGGTGGCAGGGATAGATAAGGCAATGAGTGGGAGATGTTGGTAGATGGGTTGGAGAGGGGAATGGTAAGAAGCTGGGTGGGGGATCTGATAGGGATCTGAATGGGGGAGGGGAAAGGGAGCATTTACCTGGGTGGGTGGTTGGCAGAGATAGGCTCTGGAGAGGCTCTGGATGGGGTGCAGATGCTGAATGGTGGCCATTCCTCTTTTCTTCTTCTTGCCCTCCTTCTCTCTCTTAAGCAGCCTCACTTCTTCAGGAGATGTCCTGCCAAAGAAGCCTTCCTGGGCCCAGAAGAGGTCCAGCTCTCAGTGAGGACCAGCTCCGAGCCTTTTCCTTTGCTCTTCTCAGCACTTCTTCTGGCCCAGGGACGACGACTTCTTCTTCTGGCAGGGGAGGAGCAGAGGAGCTGCTGGTCAAAGACAGACTCCCAATTAACAGACATTCACTGCAGCTGTCCAGGTCCCAATGATTAAGTAAGAGGGTTGTCTTGTGGTGACCCCAAGCATTGCATCACATCCAGGGGTGTCACTAGGGTTCCCATCACCCGGTGCAGGAGGCCAGCGTGTCACCCCCATGCAGTTATGTGCCATTGCCCCGCCTCCGTTTGTTTTATGGCCACCCGTTTTGATAGAATAAAAATAGTTCCAAGTGGTTTGTTCTGTTACATTCTGCTGTAAATTACGCATCCATTGCCATGTAACATGATGCGATTATTCTTAAACACCATGATTTTTAGCCATTATGCTCACTGGTGGGGTCACCCCCTCAAGGGTGCCACTTTTCTAACAACGTATTGCAGGGTCTCAAACCGTCTAGCGTGGGACCCACTTTGTAGAGGGACAACCTGTCCAGAGTACAGTAAAAGTGATGTCATGGCTGGAAGTGACATCATCAAGCAAATTAAAACAAATAAATGTAAATGCATTAAAGCAAATCAAGTAAATACGTTCAACCCTCATCTTCCCACCCTCCAAAAAATTTAGTAAGATTTTGACCATATGTCATAATTGGACAGAGGAGAAGCCCCCCCCCCCAGTGTAGGACACCCAAGAAAAGTGTAGAGAATAACAAAATAAAAGCTCAAAGCCCTTTTGTATATTGCTTCCATGTGCGTAACCCTTAGATGACCAACCGGATTTATTTCCGGAAATTCAAATTTATGCAAATTGGGTTATTTTTAGATAGGCATTTAAAGGCTGAGAGTGCAATCCTAACCATGTCTAATCAAAAGTAAGTCCCATTGACTTCAATAATATTTACTCCCAGGATTGTGTAATTAGGATTGCAATCTAAATTTCTGAATATTACATTTAAAAATATTTCATATAATTTAATACATATAATTTATGAATTTCAAGCAGGCTATGACCTTCAAAATACCAGGGGCGTCTCAAGGGTTCACGTGAGACTTAAAAACACTCATTCATTCATTCATTCATACATACATACATAAATACATACATACATACATACAGCTTTCAAGAGGTTAATTTAAACACTATATTGATTACTGTTAGATTTTAAAATATTAAATTAAATTTATTGTCTATAATTTATAAATTACAAGCACACTACATGGTTCCTGCTCACAAGGAAAAGGAGGAAGATGAAGATTTTTTTCTAGGACACAAGGCTAAAAAAGAAGAAATGTCCTGGAAAAAGAGGATATTGGTTAAAAAATAAAAACAGCCTTAAATCCCCCCAGAGGGAGGAGGACAAGAAAAGAGGGCTGGAGGGGAAGAGAAGTTAGGACCATCACTCAGCTTTGCAAATCATTATTTTTAAATTCCCATTACCTGCTGAGCCAGTGCTGGGTCTGCCTTCTGGAGTACTTTTTAGGGGCTTATGGGTACTGTAGTTCCTGGATCAGGACCCTTCCTAGCCTTGGCTTCCTCTCATCTTGGACTCTCCAGCAGAAGAAGGTGGGAGATGCAAATTAGTACGATATGTAAATTTTGTGTTTCTGGGGCCTTTTTAGTTTTTTTTGCTATAACTTTGGACTCTGCTCTTCAGTACGAATCAAATGACATATGACATGAGGGAGTAGTGCACACCTTCATGAACTTCTTTTGGGGGTCCCACAGGTCCCCCACTGCGCGTCAACCTCCAGGCGCGCCACCCAGAGCTGGCCGCACCCTCCCGCACCCCCTAGTGACGCCACTGCCAACAAACTCATTTTATAATCTAGATTCCTCAGTCCACTTCTCCCTAAATCCTCTCCCATTTTGGGAGGACGACTGGCTTGATGGGCTACAACATCCCTGGGCTATCCTGTGAAGTTGCTACAGCAGTTATCCAGCAGCTCCTGTATGAAGCTGTTTCTCCGAACATACAAGATCCCCCAGCAGCAGTGCCTGGTCCAGGACAAACCCCAAATACACATCGTAAGCAAGAAGAGGAACAGAAGGAGGTGTAAGAAGCTCCCTCAGATACAAGCAGCTCATTTTACAGGCTCAAAGAGCCTCAAGTAGGCCAAGCTCACCCCTGTCACAGCAAGGAATAGCAGGCATGTCCAGGGCACAAATTATGACCCCACAAAACCATTTTGTAGTGCAATCCAAAACCAGAAGAGCAACTCACACATTCGGTTCCCACACAACATGAAAGAACAGCCTTACCCAGAGAGGCCACCATCCCTTAATTCTCCAGCTCTGTGTGATATCCCTACACAGAGTCCTGGATCCAGCAGAGACCTCTCCTCCTTTGGAAAGCACACAGTCACCTCCTCAGTGGGGAGCAGACCCTGAAAGGGAAACAAACATTTATGTTTCCAGAGATCAAGTCCCACTCTTTTGATATAACATTTCCATAGTCTAGAACTGGGGTGTCCAAACCCGGGCTTGGGGGCCAGATGTGGCCCTCAGTGAGCTTTCATCTGGTCCTCAGGCAAGCCCTGGTAAGGGGAGCTCTGCTCTCCACACCAGGGCATTTTGAAGGCTGGGGAGGCTGCAGATGGAAGTGCTGATTTAACTGGTTTGGAGATCAGCCCTCTCTGTGTTGGAAAGTGTTAGTGAACTGGTTTGAAGTCATTCATTCATTCATTAGTTCCATCCCTAATATATTCATTTATTCTCCAGAACAGCAGAGCATAGTTTGGAAGTGCAGAAGCTCAGCCTGTCCCGAGTGACAGAAATTCTCCACTCCAAGGAACATCTGACCCAGTGATGGGACTCAAAGAAATTAACAACCGGTTCTATGCCCATCTGGCAGCCACTTTTAAATGGCTATTTTTAAACTTTAAACTTTTGGATGTCCTATCTCTCATTAACAACCGGCTCTATAGAGTAGGTGTGAACCTGCTGAAGCCCACCACTGAATTATTCTGACCATATTAGAAGGGGTTTCAATCTATGGAGACAAAAGCCAGGATTTCCTGCTCAACCAACACTCAACCATTGGGAGTTACCTGGATCCACCTGCACTCTTCTGAGTGGATAAATACAGCACCAGAGAAGAAAGCCTCTTTCCAGGCCTGCAAGAGGGAAGGAGGAGAAGCTGTTTCTGGGATGTGGCAAAGAAAGAAAGCCTTTGCAGGGCAGATCCAAAGAGGAGCCTGCAAGGCTCCAGTTCCAGCTGCAGTTCTGACTTGCCCCTCTCCTCCCTGGCTGGGCTCTTCTGCCCCACTGATCTCTCCCACCCACATCCAACCAAAGGGACTCACCAGAGATGGCTGGAGCAGGGACTGGCTTCCCATTCATTCTCCCCTTCACCACTCTAGGAATCTCCTGCCCCAAAGGGACTCACCAGGAAGGATCACTGCCTGGCAGAGGGAAAGGAAGGGGGCCAGGCACTGGATCACCACCCCACTTCCGCCTCTCTAGGACTCTGTAGTGGCTCCTTTAACCCTTAGAGTGCCTGTGAGCAGAGAGGAGAGACTCCGGGTCTGGCTCCCCCACTGGATCTCCAGGCTGGATGAGAATGATGTGAAGGCTCCCCCATTGGCATCTCCTTTGCTGGGCATCCCCTCCTCTTCCTCGGTGCAGCTTCTGATGCACAATGAACGGCACAGACACTGCGTCCCTCTAGTGTGGATTAGCTTCTCCTTCCCCAAAGACTGCAAGTGACCACAAACTGTGATCAAACCTGCCACTATCACACTGACTGGTTGTGTCCCAGGATGAAGCCCCTGAGATCAACTGCCTGCTTCTGAGACCAGCCAGACTAAACCAAAGCCCTTCAATCCACCCACAGACTCTTACTGGTGCCTGTCACCTTGCAACTGGCATCCAGTTCTGGAGGAAACTAGTGATGATGCCGTCACCCAGTATTCCCAGTAGGTGCACCATAGTATGTAGTGGAGTAGATGCAGATGCCAAATGCTACATAATGAAAGCACTGCCACTGTCACTTGCCCCACTGAGACAGACACCTGGAATGATGCAGATGTTTTGAGACAGGCTATGTTAGGGCAGGGCACTGATCTGGAGCAGGGGTTTCCCAATCTTTCAACCAGGGGGCTGCAACAAATACCTAGCAAATATTCCTACTCACGAGTAAAGCTGTGTAATGCTAGGACTACATAAGCTGAGAATAGTTGAAGCAATGAAGGATGATGTGAAAGCAGGGTGATCATATGGTCTCTTTTTTGCAGAACATGTCCTGGATTTTAGCCTTGTGTCCTGGAAAAAAAAAACTCCCTTTCTTTATAAGCAGGCAGCATGTAGCCTTCTTGTAATTAATAAATTATAATGCAATAAATTACATGCAATAGTTCTAAATTTAATAATAAACAATATAGTGTTTAAATTAATCACATGAAAGCACTAAATTTGAGTGTCTGTAGCTTATATTTTGTTACATCCAACATATTTCTTGGATGTCCTACATTTCTGGGGTCCTTGTCCTCTTTTTTTTATTATGGCATATGGTCACCCTTTGTTAAAGGGATAACAGAATAAAAATGCTGCACACTGAAAAAGCCCCCACTCAACTCTTCCATTTCAGGGGCAGCCCAGGCCTGAAATGTGGTTCTCTGGCATCCCTCCTGCATCCGGCTCTTTCCTGCCACTCTTTCAGCTCTGCCACTGTTTCCACTTTGGAGCTTGTCCCTGTCACTCCAACACCCAGAATAGGATCAAAGCAGACCCAGAGCTTAGCATGCAACTAGGTGCATGTGGGGGGGGGATTGTCACACTTCCTCTTCCAGCCACCCTCCATTCCCTTTCTAGGCTTTGAGTCTGGGTGACTCTGCACCGCTGGGGGAGTCTTTCCCACCCACCACAGCATCCATGGGACACCCAGGGATGGTGGGGGGAGGACTGCTGGCCTGAGGAATGGAATGAAAGTGGGGAGCAGGGACTGGCTTCCCTTTCACTCCCCCCATTCACCTCTCTGGGAATCTGGAGTTGTTAACCCTTGGAGTGCCTGTGAGTGGAAAGAGTCCTTGCAGAGCATCCAGGACTGGCCCCTCCATTCCAAGGCAGAAGGAGAAGCATTTCTTCCTCTGGCTGGGCATCCCTCTGCTCCTCCTCCCCATGCAGCAGCTGATGCACAGAGATGGAGTCTCAGGCTGCAGTCTGGGGAATCTCTGCTGCTTCCCCCATCCTGGTGCCCCCAATGGGGCTTTCCTGCCCCTTTCCTAAGAGATCTCCCTGCAGCACTGCAGGACAGGCCTGGAAGATCCTCTCCTGTCTTTCCAGCCAGGCTCCTGTCACTTCAGCATCCTCTGGTGTGCATCCAGCTCCCTCCCCCTAGTGCACAGCTGGGGGTCCTCCTGGGGTGACTCCCAGGCAGGTCCCTCCTGATGGCTTCTTGGTGCTGCTGTTCTCTTGCTGCTCCTTCCTGGGGCTTCCACCCACCAGGGCTAGTCCTGCTGCATCCACCATTCTCTGGGCTTCCTTCCACTGGGCTTGACTGCTATTGATTCAGGCTTCACTCTTGGGAACTCTTTGACTCTGATATCAGGCTCTTAGTGTCATCTGAGGGGTCACCTAAAGTCATCTGAGGGGGCCCTACTGACTGTGCTGCCACTTAGAGATGTGAGAGGTGTGGTGGCCAGAGATAGGGCCTTCTCGGTGGTGGCACCCCGGCTTTGGAACTCCCTCCCCTTTGAACTGAGAAAAGCTCCCTCAATACAGAGCCTTAAGGCGGAGCCTTAAAACCTTCTATTTTAAAAAAGCATATTAAATGGGGCAGAGGTGGGGGGACAGTTGTTTAATTGTTTTTTACTGTTTTTAACAAATATTTTTAATCTTGTTTTTTATAAAATTTAATTGTATTTTAATTATATTTTAATGGTGTTTTAATCTTTATTTATGTGCTATTTTAATGATATTTTATTCCCTGATGTCAGCCGCCTTGGGCTCCACCTTGCGGGGGAGGAAAGGCGGGATATAAATTGATTAAATAAATAAATAAAATAGGGCTGCAATCCTGTGCATACTTACCTGAGAGTAAGGCCCATGGAGTAGTTTCTGAGTAGATGCCCTGCTGTGATTGCATGGTGAGGAGTCTGTTTCTTGCCACATGGAAGCACCAGAGCAGGGAAGGATGTTCTGCATGAGTCTGAGGCAGGGCTGAAGAAGAGGGAGGGCAAAACACTCAGTTCGGAAGGGAGCCTGACTGCAGAGTGCAAGGGATCTCCTCCCCTCTGAGCCATTCCAGGAGGGGGAATCATCCTGCAATGACTCAGAGCATCCTGACTCTGGAATGGCTCAGAGGGGAGGAGATCACATGCCGAGTCATGCCAGGATGCTTCCCCCTCCTGGAATGGATCAGGTCCTTTGCACAGTGCAGAGAAGACCATCCTTGCAAAACTGAGGGTTCGGTGTGTCCCCCTCTAGCTACAGCCCTGGTCTGAGGGAAGTTGTGGCCGTGACTGGGGTCTGATCCTTGCAGGATTCAAGTCTCCAGTTTCTGAGTCTGCACAGCACAGAAGTGGCAGAGTCAGTCCCTCAGTCTCTGTTGTGTCTTCAGTTCTGGCTCTCCATAATGGCCAAACCTGCAAGGGCCACTGTTTGGGGACCATTGATCAAGAAGAGCAACAACCAGACCTATCAACCATATCATTCAGGACTGTGTCTCCTCCCACATGGCAGGTGCCCAGAGTCCATTCAGAGGGCAGTGGCACTTACTGCAGTCCTGGTTCAGCCCCTCAACACTGGCAGGTCACAGGCAGGAGCAGGAGGAGCCTCAGCTCCTCAGGTGGCCACAAAGGAGGCCACAAGGAGGCTCAGCTCCTAAGGAGCCACTCCTCAGGTGGACACAGTACGGCCTCTGAGAAAGGGCAGATAGTCCTCATACACAGAGTGTTCCTCAAAGTCACACAGGACGATGCTCCTTCCCTCAGTGCTAGTTATAAGCTAGTTATTTATAAATGCTAGTTTGAAATAAGTGCTAGTTTGAAGCCATTTTTGGTCTTTCCCCGCCCCTAAACGTCTCCTCTCTCTCCCCAAGTCCTTAATTCAGTGGTAAGTCTCTAAGAATGAGGGGAGAACATTTTTACCTCAGAAAGTACTGTCTTCTGAGAAAGGAAAGCATCACCATCTTAGACCACAGAGTGTTCCTCAACATTGCACAGGCCTCATTGCTCCTTCCCTCAGGAACCAAGTGCTAGTTTGAAGCCATTTTTGGACAGCTCTGCAGCTGCCCTGTGGCGTTTTGAGGCCTCTGGGTGGGGAAGAGCACCAATGCCCCAGCTCCGTCTCTCTGTCCACACCTCAAATACCCACTTCCTCCCTCTGCTCCACTTTTATTCCCCCATTTTCCCACCCTCTCCCTGGGTACTCATGGGAGTAGTGGGAAAAGAGGTGCCTCCCCTGCCAAGTACCAGGACCAGGCCTGCAGGTTAACCCCCTCGCTGGTCTCCTTTTGCGAGGAGTAGCTTTCAGGTCTCACTCTGCCTCCTCATCCACCTCAACTCCTCCTCCTGAACCCTACATCCCCTTAAATCTACACAATAGAGGGTGCACGTCTCCAATTTTAGGGCTATAAAGCCCCACGTAGAGCATATTACAATCATCCAGGATTTTCAAACTAACAACCTTCAGATCCTTGGGATTAACAACTCTACTCTCTAAATCAAGGGTCTCCACACTTTTCAGCCAAAGGGCCGCATCAAATATCATGCACAGTGTCGAGGGCCAGAAAAAAATGTTAAATATAAAATTCAAGTAATGAATAATGAATAAATGGAGCCATATTTCCAGGACTTGCACAAGCATGTACACAGCACAGAAGTCAGGCACACACTTAAATGGACCTCCCACCACCCATTATCAATCTCCAGACATGTTTTGTCAACTGGGTCAGAGACTCTCAGGGGACAAGATGCTGGCTGTGGGCTGGTTAGAGGCTTGCTGTAACCCTCTCATGAAAAAGAAGGGAAGGGCAGGAAAGAGAAGGAACATTATTGTTATTGTACATGAATATGTACTCAACTACCAGACCATGCCTGCTGCATGAAGGGGAAGGTCAAGGAAAACAAAAGTCTGGATTCCAGTGAGGAGTGGACTGGTCCAGAAGTGCAGCTGTGGGAGGACTGTGGACATTTTGATCAGGCCCAGGCATTACTCTCAGGGAAACCAACAGGATCCCAGCAGATGGTGGAGTATTCTGGATGAAGCCACCCACCTCCCACTACCTGGCTTCTGGAATGCTGTCTTCTGAAGCCCATTTCTGACTCCATGTCCTTAAGAAGCACGAATAGCCTCCCACTTGCAGCTTTGCGAATCAAGGCCGTTGGAATAGAAGGGAGAATGGGGAGCCCAATCACGCCTTACTACACTGGACGGGCAGAGGTGTACAAAGTTGGTTCTTTAATGTGAAGTAGGACTATTGGAATAAAGCTAATTCCATACTCCATGCATTTCTGAGGTTCTGTCTATGTATTGGTTCTGTTTCCACTGATGCAAACTCAAGCTTCAACACACACAGAAGCTCTTTCCACCCTCCAACACGCAGATAGTTTCTCTTTGACGTACAATCTGCCTGCTATCACTAAAGCTGTTGGATATTCGGAGGATTTAAATGGTTACTCCTATGAGCAGACCTTTGATGCACTTTCAGGTTTCCACTGAAGTTCGTTCCAAATGAAACACTATGTGTCTGGTTTCTACCAGGTTGGATCTTTCATGGAAGAATGTATTGTCTGAAGCTCTCCTTCATTGATATTGTTTCATACGTTATTGATATTGTCCCAGAACTGATATTGTTTCACACTTGGAAGGGTTTTTTGATGCACAGCTATGCTTTTCCTGTCACTGAATCTCTTTCCACAGTCCAAGCATTAATAGGGTTTCTCTCCTGTGTGGGTTCTTTGATGCACAGTCAGTTTTGAGCTCTGACTGAAGTTTTTCCCACACTCCAGGCACTGATATGGTTTATCTCTTGTGTGGGTTCTTTGATGCTTAGTTACGTTCGAGCTCTGACTGAAGGTCTTTCCACACTCCAAGCATTGATATGGTTTCTCTCCTGTGTGGGTCCAACGATGCATAGTCAGTTGTGAGCTCTGACTGAAGCTCTTTCCACACTCTAAGCACTGATAAGGCTTCACTCCTGTGTGGGTTCTTTGATGCCTAGCCAGGTCTGAGCTGGAACTGAAGCTCTTTCCACACTCCAAGCATTGATATGGTTTCTCTCCTGTGTGGGTTCTTTGATGCCTAGCCAGGTCTGAGCTCTGACTGAAGCTCTTTCCACACTCCAAGCATTGATATGATTTCTCTCCTGTGTGGGTTCTTTGATGCTTAGTGAGGTCTGAGCTCTGACTGAAGCTCTTTCTACACTCCAAGCATTGATATGATTTCTCTCCTGTGTGGGTTCTTTGATGCTTAGTGAGGTCTGAGCTCTGACTGAAGCTCTTTCTACACTCCAAGCATTGATATGATTTCTCTCCTGTGTGGGTTCTTTGATGCTTAGTCAGTTGTGAGCTGTGACTGAAGCTCTTTCCACACTCTAAGCACTGATATGATTTCTCTCCTGTGTGGGTCCTTTGATGCACAGCCAGGTTTGACCTCTGCCTGAAGCTCTTTCCACACTCTAAGCACTGATATGGCTTCTCTCCTGTGTGGGTTGTTTGATGCAGAGTCAGGTGTGTGCTCTGACTGAAGATCTTTCCACACTCTAAGCACTGATATGGTTTCTCTCCTGTGTGGGTTCTTTGATGCTTAGTCAGGTGTGAGTTCTGTCTGAAGCTCTTTCCACACTCCAAGCATTGATATGGCTTCTCTCCTGTGTGGGTTGTTTGATGCCTAGCCAGGTCTGAGCTGGAACTGAAGCTCTTTCCACACTCCAAGCATTGATATGGCTTCTCTCCTGTGTGGGTTCTTTGATGCCTAGCCAGGTCTGAGCTGTGACTGAAGCTTTTTCCACACTCCAAGCATTGATATGATTTCTCTCCTGTGTGGGTCCTTTGATGCACAGCCAGGTTTGACCTCTGCCTGAAACTCTTTCCACACTCTAAGCACTGATATGGCTTCTCTCCTGTGTGGGTTGTTTGATGCAGAGTCAGGTGTATGCTCTGACTGAAGATCATTCCACACTCTAAGCACTGATATGGTTTCTCTCCTGTGTGGGTTCTTTGATGCTTAGTCAGGTGTGAGCTCTGACTGAAGCTCTTTCCACACTCCATGCATTGATATGGCTTCTCTCCTGTGTGGGTTCTTTGATGCTTTGTCAGGTCTGAGCTCTGACTGAAGTTCTTTCCACACTCCAAGCATTGATATGGCTTCTCTCCTGTGTGGGTTCTTTGATGCTTAGTGAGGTCTGAGCTCTGAATGAAGCTCTTTCCACACTCTAAGCACTGATATGGCTTCTCCCCTCTGTGGGTTCTTTGACTTCTTCTATATTCAGACTTTCTGCTGTATGTATTTGCATGTCGAGCACATTTCTCCTTCCTCTTCTTAATTTTTTGTTCTGTTCTGATGTCATTAAAATTCCCTACCTCTTGTTCATCAGATTTATTTCTCCATTTTTCTGTCCAATTTCCTTCCTCCTTCTTTGATGCATCTTGATGTGCAACTCTTTCTTCTCTTTGTATCTCTATATCCCAAGCAGGGTCTGTGCCTGAACTGAAGCTCTTTCTCTCCTTGAAGCACTTCAATGATTTCTTCCCTGGCTGGAGTTTGCTGTGTTTATTAGTGTTGGATTTACAACCGATAGTTTCCTTTTGCGATGGAAACTTATTTCTGTTCACTCTGTGTTGTTCCAGTAGGATGGGGATTGCAAGGGGGTCATCATCCTGACAGGCAGTAGGTTCGGTCCTCCAAGGAATGCCTGAGCTTCCCTCTCCTCTACCTGATGCATCTTGTTCCCCGAAACTCATTTCCTCTACATCCATCACTCTTGTTTCTGGTGTCACCCCACGTAGCTCCATCTGACCTTCACTGTCTTGTCTGTTGCTTCCTGCAACAGAGAGAGAATCTGGATTAGCCACTGAATTCAGGAGAGGGACTTCTAAAGCACAGTTGTGTGTAGAAAGAGGTATATCCACAGTATTCACAGGACCACAGACCTGCTCAGTGACTGAGAGCGCAATATGGCACTGGCATAAAGTTCAGCCTGAGTAAGGAAATAAGGGCACAATCCAGAGCAACTTTTGCTTGCTCTACCCTAACTGCTCTGCCCTAACTATGCTGTATCCTAAACACAGAGTTATGTGTAAGGCAGAGAACTTAGGTCTGCCCGTAACTGCTCCGGTGCAGTGATCCACATAAATTACTCCATCGGGCATGCTCAGAAGGCAGCCTGTAAGTGCTATGTGGCCTGCAGTTACACATGAGTTGACCTGCTTCCACATCACTCAGAATCACTAGCAGGTGTCCAAACTGCCGCCCCTCCTGATCACATGGGGAACCAGCAGGCAAGATGGGGGGAGTAGCTGTCAAGCTGTCAGAGTGCCTCCCCAGCGTGGTGGACAGGACAGGGCTGCCAGGGGTAGAAATGGGAAACAAGCTGCCCCCCTGCACCCCCAAACAGGCAAGGTGCCCCAGGAAAAGCCCAGGCATCAGCAGGGGCAAGATGCACAGAGGAATACATATGTGTGTGTATTGTCAATAAAAACAACTTTAATAGATAAACAAGGGGAGGCAAGGGGGCTGTCAGGGGCATCTGTGGGGAGGGAATCCTGGAAGAGGGGACAGGAGCCCACCTGGCTCTGCCAGTGAGCAAAAGCACATCCTGGGGCACAGGGGACTTGGGGCTCCCACAACAGGGCAAAAGTGTTTGATCACTTGTGGGGCCACTGTCCACCCAAAACCTCCCACCTCACAAGCCATCAGGCCCCAGGAACCCTCCCTCAGCCCACTCCAGTGACCCCAGATGGCCTCCCCCTCCCATGGCAATGACGCTCCCAGGAAGATGCAGACACAAAAGTGGGGTCAGTTCACATGTGTACTTGTTCATATGCTTGGAGTTGCTCCTGCTCATTCAGAGGGTCACAGGGTAGGGGGGCTTCCAGATACAGAACAGTCTCCAGGGAGGAATCAGTGGGACTCCAGAATCAACCACATTCAGATTGAGCACATGGAAGGGATGACACGGTGCCTGCACCTTTAAGCAGTGCCTGGACCTTTAAGTATCTTCAGACTTTAAGAAGTTTGGCCAGAACACTAGCACCTGCCTGAATTCCCTCATCTCTGCAATGCTCACAGGTGGTCTCACTGCTTCCATGTGGCCTCTTGTTGTGGTCTATCCAGTGGTTAGGAAGCTACAGGCAGCCCCCTCTCCAGAAAAGAGGACCAGGTCTGGATGCTATTGGGGGTCTACACTGAGGATGGGCACCCCCACCCCACACTAGGTAGACACTGCCCTACTCACCAATCCCCAGGTCATCCCTGGAGCTCTAACTAGCTTTCCCAGGGCAGCCAGTGATGACAGCAATCATATGCAGATGTTCATGGTGAAGTCCTTAAAATAACTACTACACACATGTTCACATCATTAATGTGATCAAGACGTCAGTTACATTGACGTAGTTGTTAATTTGTCATCATTAATAACTTCAGCTGTGGATGGGGGAAGTGATCCTATGGCTCAAACTTTATGAGGGATGAATTGTGCTTGTTTAACTCATGTGTGATTGGGCTGTGGGAGGCGTAAGTAGTTTAGACACTGTGCCTGTTAACCAGCAGGCCCAGGTTCGAGACCCAGGTCGGCCCCACAAGACAGGGTGAGCTCCTGTCCTTAGCCCAGCTCTGCGACGCCAGCTGGATCCAATCGTATCGGCTTTGTGTTTCCATTGGACTAATTCAGTGGGGTGGAGAGGGGGGATTTGCTGCTTGGGTAACAGCCTGTCCTCCATAACAATCTAACCCAGGCTTTCGTGCTTCGCATGCAGCGTATGCAGCACAGAGCACGATACCATAGTCTTTCAAGACTGACGGAGGCTTGCTTTTTTTTGATTGGGACAGTGGGGTTTGTGTTCTAGGTAAGTGCTTGTGCAAACATGTCTGAAGGGAGTTTCTTCCCAGGGCTCCTTGCAGGGATCCAGTGGCTTGCACTCCTGAACGCACTTTCCTGAGAGTAAGCCCCACTGAACACAATGGGGCTTACATCTGAGTGGGCATAGTTAGGATTGCACTATGTCTCCTTCCCAGTGGAATGGCAGCCTGCAATGAGAGAGAGGGAGAGAGAGAGGGGAGTAAGAGCATGTGCCGTGGCTTCAGCTGGCAGCTGGACCTGGGCACTGCCTGCTAGCCTCCTTGCTGGCGAGACAGCATCCTGCAAAGACAGAAACATCACAGGCAAAGCTTTCATTAGGTGTGCAAAGGCATGGCTGAGCATGGAGTCAGATCAGCTGCCAAGCTATGCCCCTTGCTTTGCCACTTAGGCAGGGATGAGTGGAATCAGCAGCACCTGCTGGCTGGGTGGTCTGGCAGTCAGTCAGAGGGGCTGCAAGGAGAGAGACCAGGAGGGGTGAGTGCCCTTGTTTCCTGGTGGGTCTATATGTGCACCCCTTCCCCCCTATCACTCTATGGCCCCCCCTTACCTTGGACAAGGAAAGGTACCTTGGACAAATTTGAACAAGAGGTGTTTCCAACACCCCCTGCCTAATGCAGCACCTGGCTGGAGTACCTGTGGGGAGAGAAAAAGAACAACTTCCACAGACAAACAAATGGTACTGCTAACATTCCTAGCTACACCTTCCTGGGAGTAAGCCCATTGACTATCATGGGATTTACTTCTGTGTGTAAATGCTAAGGATGGGGCCCTGAGGCTGCAATGCTAACCATATTTTCCTGGGTGTAAGCCCATTGACTATCCCGGGATTATCAGGTAAGAGCACCCCATGTCTACTCAGGAGTAAGCACATTAAGTTAATGTTTATATATATATTTATAAAAGAGAAAAGTCACTGACTGACTGACTCACTCATCAACGCCCTGCCAAAACTGCCGGGCCTAGAAGTATGAAATTTGGGGTGGGTGTTCCTTCTGTGACTGAGGGGTGCACTAATAACCAGTTTTTGGAAATTCCAACCAGAAGGGGGTGAAACGGGGCACGTTTCCTCCCTATTCTTTACCCTGAAGAATTGATGACTCATCCACATTCTGCCCCAACCCCGGACCTAGAAGCATGAAATTTGGGGAGGGAGTTCCTTCTGTCACATGAACACCCATCAAAAACCCATGTGGAGAAATTTAACCGTTATGGGGCCGAAAAGGGGTACAACCTGTTTTTATCCTATACTTCACATGGCAGACTGACCAACATCCAGCCAGATTGGTGCTCTGTGCCTGGTGCACTGGGGAGGATGATGTTCACAGGAAGATGTTGCACTGGGGAGGATGCTACACATGGGGGTGTTGCACATTGGAAGATGCACATAGGGAAGTCGATGCGCATGGGAATGTTGCGCTTGGGGAATGATGCACATGGGGGTGTTGCAATAGCGGGTTCATGCACATGGGGGAATGATGCGCATGGCGGTTTGATGCTCATGGGTGATGTTGTGCATGGGAGCTGATGCGCATGGGAGCTGATGCACATGGAGGATGTTGCGCATGTGATGTTGATGCGCATGGGCGAATGTTGCGCATGGTGGTTTATTGCACATGGGCGGATGTTGCGCATGAGGTGGACGCCCCTGGTGGTGGACATGCATGGGGGTGGACGTGCATGGGGGGACTGATACGCATGGGGGGACTGATACGCCATGAGGGGATGGTATATGTGGGAATTTTACTCCCACAACGCGGGTACACTTTTTGCTAGTAAATAAAAGATTAACAGTTCCTGCACTTTTTTTAACAAAACAAGCACTCTTCCTTCCTATCAAAAGTTACAGCCAAAAAATGGAAAAAAATATGGTTTGAGCTCTATTGAAAAGAAAAGTTCCCCATATCACAGTTTTACTTATGAGTAGTTGAAGCTGCCACAGTCTGCCAGAAACGCCAGGCCGAGAGGAATCCAAGAACACCATAATGGTCTTGATCCAATAAACAGAGCCTCCACAATCATCCCCTAAATAGGCCTCTAATTGCATTGTTTTCTATGGGAACTGAAAGGGAGGCATACTGTACCTTTACTCACAAGTTCGCAAACTTGCCTTAGATACTTTGGGCAGGCTGAAAGAAATCTGGTCCTGATCCAAAAATGAAGCCCCTACCAGGAACTTCACAAGGAAACCACTCGTCCTAGCTCCACTGCATTAAACCCTTTTGAAAGTGAAACTGCATAACTGATTTTACCCATGAGTAAGCAAGCATACCTTGCTAGTGTGGAAAGTGAATCCAGAGAGTGCAAGCCTTCCAGAATGGTCCTGATACCGTGCATTTGGAGCTCAGCAAATGCTCCAAGGTAGCATTTGAGTGTTTTCAGATTTTATTTTGTCATGCCCTACATTTTTCTTGGATGTCTTACATTTTGGGGGGCTTGTCCTCTTTTTTTGTATATGGCATATGCTCATCCTGGGTGAGGATCATGTCTACTGTGAGCCACTTACATAAGCATTGTTGGTGAAAACAGGTCTTGCAAAGAGGTTTTCAATTTAAAGAGAAGTAACAGAGCGTTTAAAGAAAAGTAACAGAGAGTTGAAATTAAATACAGGAAAAATATGTCAGAATATTTTAAAAACACTCCCTGGGGTCTGACCTTTGGGGTCTGACTTTTGGGGTCTGTTGGAGCCTCTGGTGTCTCTAACTCCCCCCCCCCCCCCCGGCCGGCTGGAGGGAGGCTGCAGAGGTGTGGACAACCAGCACGGATGGCTTTAAACCCCCTACTTTCCGGCCGGGGAGAAGCTGCTGCTGCTGCATGGTGGTGCCGCGCGAGCTCCTCTGAGCCCCCCCCCCACACACCCCATGCATTCTTACACACACACATACAAACACACACACAAGCACACATACCAGCTCACCTGCAGAGGCGCCGGCATGCACGCTGGCCAGGGAGACCCTGGCGCCACAGACAAGCGGCTGGAGGCGCATGCGCTGGCCAGAACACCACTCAGCCTCCCTGGCTGGCCGGGAAGAGGCTGCTGCCTTCCTGGTATTTATGTGCACTGGGGGGCAGTTGAAGGCTGCCGCGACAAAGATTCACCAGCAGCAATTTCCGAAGGGAAGACTGCGCATATGTGCGCACAGTCTCCCTTATCCTTTTGAGCTCCACCAGATAGCTGCAGGGCTTCTCCGTGGGCGGAGCTGACTATCCTCGGCTGAAAGTGATCTCGGGACTCACTTTCACTTCTCCTCTTCTTGCCTCAGAGAGAAATCAGGAGAGTCTCTCTTGCTTCCCCTGAACACTGAACCAGTTGCAGGCAGCAGCGATGGGGGGAGAAGCACACGCAGCCGCTTCTCAGCCGCTATCCGCACTTGCCATGATGCGAGGGAGGAGCTTCTTGGCCCACATTAGGTTCCATAGCTGTGCGTGCACAGAGGAATGGCTAATAGAACGCACTGGGAAAAAGGGTCCCAATGGTGTTAGGGTGCGTTCTATTAGGAAAAAAGCCCCGGGAAACCAATCTCAAAACCAATTTTTGCATTGGATTCTTCTGTTCAATACAAATCCAAGGACGTAAGACACCATGGGGTAGAAGACCACCATTGTGCAGTTCCAAAATGAAGCCAAAATGGAGGACAAAGAAGCCGAAAACAGAGGACACCCAGATAGGAGGCTAAAAATCTGGACAAATCCGGGAATTTCCAGTTATATGATCCCCCTGCTCCTGCCCAACTCTGAAAACATCTGTCTGGCATTGTGGATAGAAGGAAAGTCTGCACAGAAGATGGTCTGAAATGCCAGTTGAGGGTTCACATGGGAGGGAACTCCAAGCCAGGCAACCTCCAACCTCCCCCTCCTTCCCGTGGAGCCTCCACCAAAGCCTGGTTTGGGAAAGAACGTGAAGGACTTGGAAAGGAAATGCGTAGGAAATGGTCAACCAGAGCACAAGCAGGTTACCTGTGGGCTTCTCCTCTTGCTGGAGGTCTTGGAAAAATGCAGGCTCTCCTTCTTCCATCTGGGAAATGATGGCAGGTTTGGGGAATTCCTCTGGGGAGGAGACAAGGATTGGAGATGCATCCAATGACCAAATATGAAGGCTTTCCTAAGCACCTGAACGTAGCTGCTCTTTCCCCCCACCAAAGAGCCTGGGGCAGGATCAGAGAACAGGAACCTTCTCTGAACTTGCAGAGGGGAATCTGTTCATGGAGACCAAAGTGTCTGACTCGGCAGAAGGCAGCCTCCCTCCCTCACCAGCTCCATGAACTCTGAGACATGCTTAGACAGCAAGGACCCCTTGATGGACTAACACACCCTTACCTGACCTTGGTGTAAAACAGCTTCTAGAACTAATCAGTTCTTCGCAAATGGAAAAATATATTTCTTTACCCAGCGTCTAGTTGGTCTGTGGAACTCCCTGCCCACAAGAAGTGGTTACGGCATCCAGCCTTAACTCCTTTAAGAAGGGGGCGGATACACTCCTAGAGGAAAGGACCATCACAGGGTACAAGCCATGTGAGGTGAATGCAGAGATGAACAATGTCAAAATACCAGATGCTGGGGACGCCCCCGGATGCAGGTGTCATATGTGCTCCCCGAGGTATCTGGTGGCCCACTGTGGGATACAAAAAGCTGGACCAGATGGGCCTTTGGTCTGATCCAGTGGAGGCTCTTCTGATGTTTTTAAATCAGGACCTGGCCACACAATGGCCTTTTTCCCCTACCCCCAGAGATAAAGGGTGTCCTTACCCAGAGAGGCCACCATCCTGTAATTCCCCAGCATGACCTCCTGGTACAGAGACTTTTGGCCAGAGTCCAGCAAAGCCCACTCCTTCGCCGTGAAACGGACAGTCACCTCCTCAAAGGACACCAGACCCTGCAAGGAGAAATTGGCCACTTCTCACCAATCATCTCTCCACAACATCCACTGGAGGGCCAGAAACTGCACATTTAGGATTCAGTGACAAAGAGCACAATCCTAACCACTTCTTCTCAAAAGTAAGCTCCATTGTATTCTACCTAGTTTAAATAATGTAGGACATCACAAAATTTAGGACAAATGTAGGACATGTTATAATGAAGCAAAAATACTGTTATTGGTTTCCTGTACTTAATTTCAAAACCTTAAAAAATTGAAAATCTTTTAACATGCATGATTCTGACCCAGACATGCAAGACTCTCCAAAAGCAGCTTGCAGCAGCAGAAGCCATGCAGATGGGTGGGTGAGTTGAGGGAAAAGAGGACAGGTAGGTGGGTGAATGGGTAGGTAAGGGGAAAGGTAGGTAGCTGGATGGGTGAAGGGAAAGGTAAATAGCTGGGTGGGTATGGGGAAAAGTTGTTGGGTGGTGGAGGGTATAGGTAGGGATCTGAGTGGGGGACAGGAAAGGGGGCACTTACCTGGGTGGGTGGGTGGTAGAAAGAGGCTCTGGAGAGGGTCTGGACAGGGTGCAGCTGCTGAGTGGTGGCCATTCCTCTCCTCTTCTTCTTGCCCTCCTTCTCTCTCTTCACCACCCTCGCTTCTTCAGGAGATGTCCTGCAAAACAAGCCTTCCTGGCCCCAGAAGAGGACCAGCTCTCAATGAGGACCAGCTCTGAGCCTTTTCCTTTGCTCTTCTCAGCACTTCTTCTGGCCCAGGGACTGCAGGGGAGAAACAGAGGAGATGCTGGTCAAGGACAGACTCCCAATTAACAGACATTCACTGCAGCTGTCCAGGTACAATGATCAAGTAAGAGGGTTGTCTTGTGGTGACCCCAAGCATTGCAACCCATCCAGGGGTGTTAGTAGGGTTCCCATCACCTGATGCAGGAGGTCAGCATGTCAGTTACATGCCATTGCATGACCCCATGCAGTTACTTGCCATTGCCCCGACTCCATTTGATAGAATAAAGATATTCCAAGTGGTTTGTTCCATTACATTCTGCTGTAAATTACGCATCCATTGCCATGTAACATGATGGGATTATTCCTAAACACCATGAGTTTTAGCCACTGTGCACCCCTCAAGGGTGCCACTTTTCTAACAACTTACTGCAGGGTCTCAAACCGTCTAGCGTGGGACCCACTTTGTAGAGGGACAACCTATCCAAGTTCACAAAAACAGGGACAACCTGTCCAGAATACACTAAAAATGATGTCATGGCTGTAATTAAAACAAAAATATAAATATATTAAAGCAAATCAAGTAAATAATTTCAACCCCCACCTCCCCACCCCCTAAAAAATTATGTAAGATTTTGACCATATGTCATAATTGGACAGAGGTGAAGACCCCCCCCCCCACGTAGGACACCCAATAAAAGAATAACAAAATAAAATCTCCAAACCCTCCTGTATATTGCTTCCATGTGCTTAAAGATTGAGAGCACAATCCTAACCATGTCTACTCACAAGTTAGCACAATTGAGTTCAATGGGTCTTACTACCAGGAAAGTGTGTTTAGGACAGCAGCCTAACAGTGCAATCCTAAGCATGTCTTCTCAAAAGTAAGTCCCACTGACTTCAATAATATTTACTTGCAGGATTGTGCAGTTAGGATTGCAATCTAAATTACTGAATATTACATTTAAAAATATTTCATATAATTTAATACATGTAATTTATATATTCCAAGCAGGCTATAGTCAGATTGACCTCCAAAATAGCAGGGGTGTCACAAGGGTTCATGTGTGAGTTAAAAACACTCATACATACATACATACATACATACATACATACATACATACAACTTTCAAGAGGTTAATTTAAAAACTATATTGATTAATGTTAAATCTTAAAATATTAAATAAAATTTATTGTCTGTAATTTATAAATTACAAGCACACTACATGGTACCTGATCACAAGGAAAAGGAGGAAGATGAAGATTTTTTCCAGGACACAAGGCTAAAAAAGAAGAAATGTCCTGGAAAAAGAGGATACTGATTTAAAAAATAAAAACAGCCTTAAAACCCCCAGAGGGAGGAGGACAAGAAAAGAGGGCTGGAGGGAAGAGAAGTTAGGATCATCACTTAGCTTTGCAATTCATTACTTTTAAATTCCCACTACCTGCTGAGCCAGTGTTGGGTCTGCCTTCTGGAGTACTTTTCAGGGGCTTGTGGGGACTGTAGTTCCTGGATCAGGACCCTTCCTAGCCTTGGCTTCCTCTCATCTTGGACTCTCCAGCAGAAAAAGGTGGGATATGCAATTTTTGGGTTTTCTGGGGCTTTTTTAGTTTTTGCCATAACTTTGGCTAGGAAGATGCCACCTCAAATCGGACTGTTGCTCGGACTCTGCTGAAGACCAGCCCTCCGTGTGCAGGAAAGTGTTAGTGAACTGGTTTGAAGTCCTTCCTTCATTCACAAGTTCCATCCCGAATATATTCATTTATTCTCCAGAACAGCAGAGCATAGTTTGGAAGTGCAGAAGCTCAGCCTGTCCCGAGTGAGCCACTTTCCTTGTGCTGATGTTGATTCTTTTGGAAGTGGAGGCTCCAGTTCCAGCTGCAGTTCTGACTTCCCCTCTCCCCCCTGGCTGGGCTCTTCTGCCCCACTGATCTCTCCACCCACATCCAAACACTGCCCCAAAGGGACTCACCAGGGATGGCTGGAGCAGGGACTGGCTTCCCATTCATTCTCCCCTTCACCTCTCCAGGAATCTCCTGCCCCAAAGGGACTCACCAGGAAGGATCACTGCCTGGCAGAGGGAAAGGAAGGGGGGCAGGCACTGGATCACCACCCCCACTTCCGCCTCTCTAGGACTCTGTAGTGGCTCCTTTAACCCTTAGAGTGCCTGTGAGCAGAGAGGAGAGACTCCAGGTCTGGATCCCCCACTGGATCTCCAGGCTGTATGAGAATGATGTGAAGGCTCCCCCATTGGCATCTCCTTTGCTGGGCATCCCCTCCTCTTCCTCGGTGCAGCTTCTGATGCACAATGAATGGCACAGACACTGCGTCCTTCTAGTGTGGATTAGCTTCTCCTTCCCCAAAGACTGCAAGTGACCACAAACTGTGATCAAACCTGCCACTATCACACTGACTGGTTGTGTCTCAGGATGAAGCCCCTGACTGGAGATCTACTGCCTGGCTGTGAGACCAGCCAGACTAAACCAAAGCCCTTCAATCCACCCACAGACTCTTATTGGTGCCTGTCACCTTGCAACTGGCATCCAGTTCTGGAGGAAACTAGTGATGATGCCGTCACCCAGTAGTCCCAGTAGGTGCACCATAGGAAGTAGTACAGCTGATGCAGATGACAAATGCTGCATAATGAAAGCACAGCCACTGTCACTTGCCCCACTGAGACAGACACCTGGAATGATGCAGATGTTTTGAGACAGGCTATGTTAGGGCAGGGCACTGATCTGGAGCAGGGGTTTCCCAATCTTTCAACCAGGGGGCTGCAACAAATACCTAGCAAATATTCCTACTCACGAGTAAAGCTCACGAGTAATGCTAGGACTTCATAAGTTGAGAATAGTTGAAGCAATGAAGGATGATGTGAAAGCAGGGTGATCATATGGTCTCTTTTTTGCAGAACATGTCCTGGATTTTAGCCTTGTGTCCTGGAAAAAAAACTTTTCTTTATATAAGCAGGCAGCATGTAGCCTTCTTGTAATTAATAAATTATAATGCAATAAATTACATGCAATAGTTCTAAATTTAATAATAAACAATATAGTGTTTAAATTAACCACATGAAAGCACTAAATTTGAGTGTCTGTAGCTTATATTTTGTTACATCCTACATATTTCTTGGATGTCCTACATTTCTGGGGTCCTTGTCCTCTTTTTTTTATTATGGCATATGGTCACCCTGTGTTAAAGGGATAACAGAATAAAAATGCTGCACACTGAAAAAGCCCCCACTCAACTCTTCCATTTCAGGGGCAGCCCAGGCCTGAAATGTGGTTCTCTGGCATCCCTCCTGCATCCGGCTCTTTCCTGCCACTCTTTCAGCTCTGCCACTGTTTCCACTTTGGAGCTTGTCCCTGTCACTCCAACACCCAGAATAGGATCAAAGCAGACCCAGAGCTTAGCATGCAACTATGTGCATGTGGGGAGTGATTGTCACACTTCCTCTTCCAGCCACCCTCCCTTCCCTGGATAGGCTTTGAGTCTGGATGACTCTGCACCGCTGGGGGAGTCTTTCCCACCCACCACAGCATCCATGGGACACCCAGGGATGGTGGGGGGAGGACTGCTGGCCTGAGGAATGGAATGAAAGTGGGGAGCAGGGACTGGCTTCCCTTTCACTCCCCCCATTCACCTCTCTGGGAATCTGGAGTTGTTAACCCTTGGAGTGCCTGTGAGTGGAAAGAGTCCTTGCAGAGCACCCAGGACTGGCCCCTCCACTCCCAGGCAGAGGGAGAAGCATTTCTTCCTCTGGCTGGGCATCCCTCTGCTCCTCCTCCCCATGCAGCAGCTGATGCACAGAGATGGAGTCTCAGGCTGCAGTCTGGGGAATCTCTGCTGCTTCCCCCAGCTTGGTGCTCCCAGTGGGGCTTTCCTGCCCCTCTCCTAAGAGATCTACCTGCAGCATTGCAGGACAGGCCTGGAAGATCCTCTCCTGTCTTTCCAGCCAGGCTCCTGTCACTTCAGCATCCTCTGGTGTGCATCCAGCTCCCTCCCCCTAGTGCACAGCTGGGGGTCCTCCTGGGGTAACTTCCAGGCAGGTCCCTCCTGATGGCTTCTTGGTGCTGCTGTTCACCTGCTGCTCCTTCCTGGGGCTTCCACCCACCAGGGCTAGTCCTGCTGCATCCACCATGCTCTGGGCTTCCTTCCACTGGGCTTGACTGCTATTGACTTTTCAGTCTTCACTCTTGGGAACTCTTTGACTCTGATATCAGGCTCTTAGGGCTGCAATCCTGTGCATACTTACCCAAGAGTAAGGCCCATGGAGTAGTTTCTGAGTAGATGCCCTGCTGCAATTGCATGGCAAGGAGTCTGTTTCTTGCCACATGGAAGCACCAGAGCAGGAAAGGATGTTCTGCATGAGTCTGAGGCAGGGCTGAAGAAGAGGGGAGGGCAAAACACTCAGGTTGGAAGGGAGCCTGACTGCAGAGTGCAAGGGATCTCCTTCCCTCTGAGCCATTCCAGGAGGGGGAATCATCCTGCAATGACTCAGAACATCCTGACTCTGGAATGGCTCAGAGGGGGAGCAGATCACATGCACTGAACCATGCCAGGATGCTTCCCCCTCCTGGAATGGATCAGAGGGGAGCAGGTCCCTTGCACACTGCAGAAAAGAACATCCTTGCAAAACTGAGGGTTCGGTGTGTCCCCCTCTAGCTACAGCCCTGGTCTGAGGGAAGTCGTGGCCCTGACTGGGGTCTGATCCTTGCGGGATTCAAGTCTCCAGTTTCTGAGACTGCACAGCACAGAAGTGGCAGAGTCAGTCCCTCAGTCTCTGTTGTGTCTTCAGTTCTGGCTCTCCATAATGGCCAAACCTGCAAGGGAGTCCACTGATGTGCCCCTGTTTGGGCACCATTGATCAAGAGCAACAACCAGACCTATCAGTCACACCATTCAGGACAGTGTCTCCTCCCACATGGCAGGTGCCCAGAGTCCATTCAGAGGGCAGTGGCACTCACTGCAGTCCTGGTTCAGCCCCTCAACACTGGCAGGTCACAGGCAGGGACTGAGGGGCAGGAGGAGCCTCAGCTCCTCAGGTGGCCACAAAGGAGGCCACAAGGAGGCCACTAGGAGCCTCAGCTCCTAAGGAGCCACTCCTCAGGTGGACACAGTACGGCCTCTGAGAAAGGGCAGATAGTCCTCATACACAGAGTGTTCCTCAAAGTCACACAGGACGATGCTCCTTCCCTCAGTGCTAGTTATAAGCCATTTTATAAATGCTAGTTTGAAATAAGTGCTAGTTTGAAGCCATTTTTGGTCTTTTGCCCCCCAAAATGTCTCCTCCTGTCTCTCCCCAAGTCCTTAATTCAGTGGTAAGTCTCTCAGCATGAGGGGAGAACATTTTTACCTCAGAAACTACTGTCTTCTGAGAAAGTGGAGCATCACCATCTTAGACCACAGAGTGTTCCTCAACATTGCACAGGCCTCATTGCTCCTTCCCTCAGGAACCAAGTGCTAGTTTGAAGCCATTTTTGGACAGCTCTGCACCTGCCCTGTGGCGTTTTGAGGCCTCTGGGTGGGGAAGAGCACCAATGCCCCAGCTCCGTCTCTCTGTCCACACCTCAAATACCCACTTCCTCCCTCTGCTCCACTTTTATTCCCCCATTTTCCCACCCTCTCCCTGGGTACTCATGGGAGTAGTGGGAAAAGAGGTGCCTCTCCTGCCAAGTACCAGGACCAGTCCTGCAGGTTAACCCCCTCGCTGGTCTCCTTCTTTTGTGAGTAGCAGCTTCCAGGTCTCACTCTGCCTCCTCATCCACCTCAACCTCCTCCTCCTGAACCCTACATCCCCTTAAATCTACACAATAGAGGGTGCACTTCCCCAGTTTTATACCTGTAAAGCCCCACATAGAGCATGTTACAATCATCCAGGGTTTTCCAACTAGCAACCTTCAGATCTTTGGGATTAACAACTTTACTCTCTAAATCGAGGGTCTCCACACTTTTCAGCCAAAGGGCCACATCAAATATCATGCACAGTGTCAAGGGCCAGAAAAAAATGTTAAATATAAAATTCAACTAAACATTTTGGAGATGGAAGTTAAAAGCAGGCCTCCGTCAGTCTTGGAAGACTATGGTATCGTGCTCGGCACTGCATACGCTGCATGCAAAGCACGAACGCCTTGGTTGGATTGTTATGAAGGATATGCTGTTACCCAAGCAGCAAATCCCCCCTCTCCACACCACTGAATTAGTCCAATGGAAAGGCAGAGCCAATACGATTGGATTCAGCTGGCGTCGCAGAGCTGGGCTAAGGAGAGGAGCTCACCCCGTCTTGTGGGGCCGACCCGGGTCTCGAACCCTGGCCTGCTGGTTAACAAGCACAGTGTCTTAGCCACTTGCGCCACCCACAGCCACTAAGATGGAAGTTAGGCTAATGAATAAATGGACCCATATTTCCAAGACTTCCACAAGCATGAACGCAGCACAGAAGTCAGGCACATTTCCAGACATGTTTTGTCAATTGGGTCAGAGACTCTCAGGGGACAAGATGCTGGGTGTGGGCTGGTTGGAGGCTTGCTGTAGACTGGATCTGACCCTTGGGCTGGGGACTGGAGACTCAGATCTTCTGGAAAGATGACTTTGTGGCCCCCTCATGAAAAAGAAGGGAAGGGCAGAAAAGAGAAGGAACTTTATTGTTATTGTACATGAATATGTACTCAACTACCAGACCGTGCCTGCTGCGTGAAGGGGAAGGTCAAGGAAAACAAAAGTATGGATTCCAGTGAGGAGTGGACTGGTCTAGAAGTGCAGCTGTGGGAGGACTGTGGACATTTTGATCAGGCCCAGGCATTACTCTCAGGGAAACCAACAGGATCCCAGCAGATGGTGGAAGATTCTGGATGAAGCCACCCCCCTCCCACTACCTGGCTTCTGGAATGCTGTCTTCTGAAGCCCATTTCTGACTCCATGTCCTTAAGGAGCACGAATAGCCTCCCACTTGCAGCTTTGTGAATCAATGCCGTTGGTAGATAGAAGGGAGAATGGGGAGCCCAATCACGCCTTACTACACTGGATGGGCAGAGGTGTACGAAGTTGGTTCTTTAATGTGAAGTAGGACTATTGGAATAAAGCTAATTCCACACTCCATGCATTTCTGAGGTTCTGTCTATGTACTGGTTCTGTTTCCATTGATGCAAACTCAAGCTTCAACACACACAGAAGCTCTTTCCACCCTCCAACACGCAGATAGTTTCTCTTTGACGTACAATCTGCTGTTTCACAGTCCACTAAAGCTGTTTCACAGTCCAAGGATTTACATGGTTACTCCTATGAGCAGACCTTTGATGTACTTTCAGGTTTGCACTGAAGTTCTTTCCAAATGAAATACTATGTGTCTGGTTTCTACCAGGTGGGATCTTTCCTGCAAGAATGTATTGTCTGAAGCTCTTTCCAAACTTCATTGATATTGTTTCACATGTTATTGATATTGTTCCAGAACTGATATTGTTTCACACTTGGAAGGGTTTTTTGATGCACAGCTATGCTTTTCCTGTCACTGAATCTCTTTCCACAGTCCAAGCATTAATAGGGTTTCTCTCCTGTGTGGGTTCTTTGATGCATAGTCAGGGCTGAGCTGTAACTGAAGCTCTTTCCACACTCCAAGCATTGATATGGTTTCTCTCCTGTGTGGGTTCTTTGATGCATAGTCAGGGCTGAGCTGTAAATGAAGCTCTTTCCACACTCCAGGCACTGATATGGTTTCTCTCCTGTGTGGGTTCTTTGATGCCTAGTCAGTTGTGAGCTGTGACTGAAGCTCTTTCCACACTTCAAGCATTGATATGATTTCTCTCCTGTGTGTGTACTTTGATGCACAACCAGGTCTGACCTCCGACTGAAGCTCTTTCCACACTCTAAGCACTGATATGGCTTTTCTCCTGTGTGGGTTGTTTGATGCCGAGTCAGGTGTGTGCTCTGACTGAAGCTCTTTCCACACTCTAAGCACTGATATGGCTTCTCTCCTGTGTGGGATGTTTGATGCAGAGTCAGGTGTGTGCTCTGACAGAAGCTCTTTCCACACTCCAGACACTGATATGGTCTCTCTCCTGTGTGGGTTCTTTGATGCTTAGTCAGGTCTGAGCTGTAACTGAATCTCTTTCCACACTCCAGGCACTGATATGGTTTCTCTCCTGTGTGGGTTCTTTGATGCTTAGTGAGGTCTGAGCTCTGACTGAAGTTCTTTCCACACTCCAAGCACTGATATGGTTTCTCTCCTATGTGGGTTCTTTGATGCTTAGTGAGGTCTGAGCTTTGACTGAAGCTCTTTCCACAGTCTAAGCACTGATGTGGCTTCTCCCCTCTGTGGGTTCTTTCACTTCTTCTATATCCAGACTTTCTGCTGTATGTATTTACATGTCGAGCACATTTCTCCTTCCCCTTCTTAATTTTTTGTTCTGTTCTGATGTCATTAAAATTCCCTACCTCTTGTTCATCAGATTTATTTCTCCATTTTTCTGTCCGATTTCCTTCCTCCTTCTTTGATGCATCTTGATGTGCAACTCTCTCTCCTCTTTGTATCTCTATATCCCAAACAGGGTCTGTGCCTGAACTGAAGCTCTTTCTCTCCTTACAGCACTTCAATGATTTCTTCCCTGGCTGGAGTTTGCTGTGTTTATTAGTGTTGGATTTACAACTGATTGTTTCCATTTGTGATGGAAACTCATTTCTGTTCATTCTGTGTTGTTCCAGTAGGATGGGGATTGCAAGGGGGTCATCATCCAGATAGGCAGCAGGTATGGTCCTCCAAGGAATGCCTGAGCTTCCCTCTCCTCTACCTGATGCATCTTGTTCCCCGAAACTCATTTCCTCTACATCCATCACTCTTGTTTCTGGTGTCACCCCACATAGCTCCATCTGACCTTCATTGTCTTGTCTGTTGCTTCCTGCAACAGAGAGAGAATCTGGATTAGCCACTGAATTCAGGAGAGGGACTTCTAAAGCACAGTTGTATGTAGAAAGAGGTATATCCACAGTATGCACTGGATCACAGACCTGCTCAGTGACTGAGGGCGCAATCTGGCACCAGCATAAAGTTCAGCTGTGGCACCCACACCATCCCCTCATGGCATATCAGCCCCCCCCATGCACATCAGTCCCCCCATGCGCGTCCACTCCCACGCGCAACATCTGCCCATGCACAACATCCCCCTTGCGTATCAACCCCCAATCCGCAACTTCCCCATGTGCATTAGTCCCCATGTGTAACATCCCCCATCCGCATCATTCCCCATGCACAACATTCCCATGCGCATCAACCCCCCCATGTGCATCTTCCAATGCGCAAAACCCCCAGGTGTAGCATCCTTCCCAGTGCAACCTCCTCCTGTGAACATTATCCTCCCCAGTGCTCCAGGCACAGAGCACCAAATTGGCTGGATGTTGGTCAGTTTGCCATATGAAGTATAGGACAAAAACAGGTTGTACCCCTTTTCAGCCCCATAATGGTTAAATTTCTCCACATGGGTTATTGGTGGGTGTTCATGTGACAGAAGGAACTCCCTCCCCAAATTTCATGCTTCTAAGTCCGGGGTTGGGGCAGAATGTGGATGAGTCAGTACAGTACAGTATAGTCACCTTTATTGGCATAACAACCATAAAAAAAACAATACAGTACATTTAACAAATAGATGTTGACACTCAGCAATTGTAATAAAAATTAGGGCTTTTAAAAAAAACTATTCATAACAAATTACATACATAGGTTCAATAAAAAGCCAAGATTGTCCAAAAGGCCTAGAAAGCCACACTAGCCAAAGAGCATTCCTATCAGACCAATAATGGTCAGCTAAGGCCCACTGTTTCACCCCTAAGAGAAATTACCCTTTTTAAAAAGCGTATTATCTCCCTGACTACGTCAGGACTATTTGAACTGAAAAGGAAGCGGATTATATCCTTTTCAGGTAAACCCCTTATGTTCACTATTAGAGGGTCCAGAATTTGAGTGCGAGGAGCTGCATAAAATGGACAGTATAGACAAATGTGTGAAATAGACTCCACACTGTTCATATAACATGAACAAATCCTATCCTTATATGGAATCTTCTGATATCTACCATATAGAACAGCTTAAGGGATGACATTAAATCGTGCTATAGAAAATACTCTTCGATCCTGTGGTAAACAGACAAATTCAAGGTAGGGAGCTATATGGCCGTAAGACATAGGTAAGGATAAATTCAGGGGTGAACAAGACTTATTTGCAGCACTGAATAGGTTTTGTCTTTCAATATCGGAGATCCTGAGTTGGATACATTTCAAGGCCTCCGATTGTGATAGCATTTTAAGTGTCTCAACAGGTAACCCAATCGATTGAAGTTTATTCTCCCATAGTGTTAAGGCTGCAGGGCGGGGATAATTTGGAAGAAAAAATTGAAATAAGCTATCCAGCTCACAATTATAAAGAGCACGGATCCAAAATTTGGAGATAATCTGCCATGCTCTAGCTTCAACTTGTCCTTGACCAGTTTCCAAACACAGGGCTGCATAAGGAACACATCGGGGGAGAGCCAGTATCTTACGCAGAAATAAATTCTGCGGACGTTCTAAAATGTTATTTGTTTTCGCCATCCAGACTGGTATGGCGTATAATAATTGTGGATACACTTTGGCATTGAAGATCTTTAATGCTGCGGGGATATATTGGTTCCCTTTAGAGTAGAAAAAACTAGAAATCGCCTGAGCTGATACATTAGCTCCCTTAACTGCCGTTTGGCGATGTAAAACCCATGAGCCGTTATAACTGAAATGAACTCCCAGATATTTAAAGGCTTTCACTTGTTCTGTCTGGTGACCATCTAGTAGCCATTTAGTGGGGTTCCATCTCCTACAAAAAACCATCATTTTAGTTTTCTCAAAATTTAACTGCAGATCGTTCGCCTTCAGGTACTCTAAACATCTAGCAAGTAGACATTTAAGGCCTACTTTTGTGCGGGACATAACAGCAGCATCATCTGCATATAGCAGAAGAGGTACAGCTTTCGAACCTAAGTTTGGGCTATGTCCATTGACCAGGGCAAGAACGGAGGCAAGATCATTTATAAAAAGATTAAATAATGTTGGGACTAATAAGCAGCCCTGTTTCACGCCAGTTTTGAGGATAGGTCCCCATATGGATGAGTCATCAATTCTTCAAGAATAGGGAGGAAAACGCCTTGCACCCCATTTCATCCCCTTCTGGTTGGAGTTTCCAAAAACTGGTTGTTAGTGCACCACTCAGTCACAGAAGGAACACCCACCCCAAATTTTACACTTCTAGGCCCGGCAGTTTTGGCAGGGTGTTGATGAGCGAGTCAGTGAGTGAGTGAATGAGTGACTCAGTCAGTGACTTTTCTCTCTTTATATATATCCCTTCCACACTGAGGACAAATAAATTCTGTCCCCTGCCCAGGCCCAGGTTTCGCTGCTTTCGGGTCTGTCTCTTTGCTTCAGCCTGCCGAACAAGTGTCTCTTCCAGTTGGAGAAGGCCATGCTGGGTCTTTTGCCTCCACACTGAATGATTGGAGGTCAGGGTTTCCCAGCTGTTGATGTCCATTCCCAAGGCCTTTAGATCCCTTTTGCAGATGTCCTTGTATCACAGCTGTGGTCTCCCTCTAGGGCGCTTTCCCTGCACTAATTCTCCATATAAGAGATCTTTTGGAATCCGACCATCAGCCATTCTCACGACATGCCCAAGCCAGCGTAGACGCCGCTGTTTCAGAAGTGTGAACATGTTAGAGATTCCAGCATGTTCCAAGACTGCGTCATTTGAGACTTTGTCATGCCAGGTGATGCCAAGAATACGTCGGAGACAGCGCATATGGAAGGTGTTCAGCTTTCTCTCCTGCCATGCATAAAGGGTCCAAGACTCGCTGCAGGACAAGAGTGTGCTCAGGACACAAGCTCTATAGACCTGGATCTTTGTATGTTCCGTCAGCTTCTTATTAAGCCATACTCTCTTTGTAAGCCTGGAGAACGTGGTAGCTGCTTTGCCAATACGTTTATTCAGCTCAGTATCTAAGGAGAGAGTGTCAGAGATAGTTGAGCCAAGGTACACAAAGTCATGGACAACCTCCAGCTCATGTTCAGAGATTGTGATACAGGGAGGTGGATCCACACCCTGACCCATGACTTGTGTTTTCTTCAAGCTGATTGTTAGTCCAAAGTCTTGGCAGGCTTTGCTAAACGGTCCATAAGTTGTTGAAGGTCTTCGGCAGAGTGAGCAGTAACAGCAGCGTCATCGGCGAAGAGGAACTCCCGCAAGCATTTCAAGCTGGACTGTGGACTTTGCTCTTAGTCTGGAAGGATTGTAGAGTTTTCCATCGGATCTGGTCCAGAGATAGATTCCCTCTGTTGCGTTTCCAAAAGCATGCTTCAGCATGACTGCAAAAAAGATCCCAAATAAAGTTGGTGCGAGGACACAGCCCTGCTTCACTCCACTTCAGATGTGAAAGGAGTCTGATGTTAAGCCACCAAAAACTACAATGCCCTTCATGTCCTCGTGAAAGGACCTGATGATGTTGAGGAGCTTAGGTGGGCATCCAATCTTGGGGAGGATTTTAAAAAGGCCATCCCTACTAACCAAATCAAAAGCCTTTGTAAGGTCTATGAAGGCTACAAAGAGTGGCTGTCTTTGTTCCCTACATTTCTCTTGCAACTGTCGAAGGGAAAACACCATATCAGTGGTGGACCTGTTGGCTCGAAATCCGCACTGTGATTCAGGATAGATTCTCTCTGCAAGCACCTGAAGCCTCTTCAGTATGACTCGGGCAAGCAGCTTCCCTACAACACTAAGAAGAGAGATGCCACGGTAGTTGTTGCAGTCACCCCTGTCGCCTTTGTTCTTGTACAGTGTGACAATATTAGTGTCCTTCATGTCCTGTGGTACTCCACCTTCCCTCCAACAAAGGCAGAATATCTTGACCTCACCTGTAGTGGACTTAAGCAGGGCAGATTTTCTCCCTGTTGGACCTAAGGCCTGCTTGATGCCATCGTACATCCCCTTGATGTTGCCTGTGTCAGTTGCTACCTGGATCTGAGAGCAAAGCTGCAGCCAATAATTGTTAGCACATCTCCTGGCAATCTGTTGGACTTTGCTACGGGCGGCTCGCAGGGCACTCACTAGAACAGGCTTTATATGCAATTAGAGCTCTCCTCTTTTCCTCGAGGGCTGGTGTCAGCTCCTCTGAGTGGGCTTCAAACCAATCTGCTGTCTTTCTAACCTGCTTACCAAAAACTGACAAGGCGGTAGTATAAACAGCATTCTTGAAATGTTCCCATCGTTCAGAAGTGTTTGCCTCAGCCGGGCCCGGGAGAATTTCCTCTTGTGGTTGGTCAAATTCCATCACTTTTTCCAGACTGCGGGTCTTGCTGATGTTAATTCGTGGTCTTCCTTCCTTCTTTGAGTGATGCAGCCTCTTTGCTTGCAGTTTTACTCTGCTGCACACCAAGGAGTGGTCAGTATCGCAGTCAGCACTCTGATAGCTACGTGTGATCTTAATGCTTAGTGCCTGGTAAAGATCAAGTCAAGCTGATGCCAATGCTTTGATCTTGGGTGTCGCGCTCTCTCTCTCTCTCTCCCTCTCTCTCTCTCTCTCTATATATATATATAAGGTGTAGCTAGGAATGCATCCTCAGAGCCCTTTCCTAAGCATTCCTACACAGAAGTAAGTCCAATAATATTCATTGGCCTTACTCCCAGGAAAGTGTGGCCAGGATTGCAGCCTCAGTGCACTTTCCTAAGCATTCCTACACAGACGTAAATCCCATGATAGTCAATGGGCTTATTCCCAGGAAAGTGTGGCTAGGATTGCAGCCTCAGAGCCCCAGCCTAAGCATTCCTACACCAGAAGTAAATCTGTGACAGTCAGTGGGGTTACTCATGTATAAGCATTGCTGGGATGGGAAGGAGCAGGAGGGAAGACGAGTTGAGGTGGGGATAGCAGAAGCAGCATGGAAAGAAAGGAAGGAAGGGAAGGGAGAAGACCGGGGAGGCGAGTGCTGTGCCTGCAGGTGAGTCGGAGGTCCCCTGCCTGCAGCCGTCTCCGCAGTGTGGCTCCAGGCAGTAATGGATGTACACAATTGTTGCACTAGTGCAGGGGTCCTCAAACTCCCTGGGGTCTGACTGTTGGGGTCTGATCTTTGGGGTGTGTTGGAGCCTCTGGTGTCTCTAACTCCCCCCCCCCCCAGCTGACGGGGGGGGAGGCTGCAGAGGTGTGGATGACCAGAGCAAGTGGCTTTAAACCACCTCTTTCCCAGCCGGGGAGAGGCTGCTGTTGCGCGGTGCTGCCGTGCGAGCTCCCCTGAACCCCCCCCCCCACACACCCCATGCATTCTTACACACACACCCCATGCATTCTTACACATACACACACCCCATGCACTCTTACACACACACACACACATACAAACACACACAAGAACACAAACCAGCTCACCTGCAGAGGCGCTGGCATGCGCGCTGGCCAGGGAGACCCTGGCACCATGGACAAGTGGCTGGAGGTGCATGCACTGGCCAGAACACCCCTCAGCCCCCCGGCTGGCCGGAAAGAGGCTGTTGCCTCCCTGGTGTTTGTGGGCACTGGGGGGCAGTTGAAGGCTGCCGCGACGAAGATGCCGCGACAGCAGCCATTTCCGAAGGGAAGACTGTGCGTATGTGTGCACAATCTCCCTTATCCTTTGCGCTCCGCTGGAGAGCTGCAGGGCTTCTCCGTGGGCAGGGCTGATTATCCTTGGCTGACCCCAGGGAGTCACTTTCACTTCTCTTCTTGCCTCAGAGAGAAATCAGGAGAGTCTCTCTTGCTTCCCCTGAACCAGTTGCAGGCAGCAGCGATGGGGGGAGAAGCACACGCAGCCGCTTCTCAGCTGCTCTGCGCGCTTGCCATGATGGGGGGAGGAGCTTCCTGGCCCACATTAGGTTCCATAGCTGTGTGTGCACAGAGGAATGGCTAATAGAACGCACTGGAAAAAGGTGTCCCAATGGTGTTACGGTGCATTCTATTAGGAAAAAAGCCCCGGAAAGGAGATATCTCAAAACCAATTTTTGCATTGGATTCTTCTGTTCAATACAAATCCAAGGACGTAAGGCACAATGGGGTAGAAGATCACCATTGTGCAGTTCCAAAATGAAGCCAAAATGTTGGACAATGAAGCCGAAAAGAGAGGACACCCGGATAGGAGGCTAAAAATCTGGACAAATCTGGGAATTTCCAATTATATGATCCCCCTGCTCCTGCCCAACTCTGAAAACATCTGTCTGGCACTTGTGAATAGAAGGAAAGTCTGCACAGAAGGTGGTCTGAAATGCCAGTTGAGGGTTCACATGGGAGGGAACTCCAAGCCAGGCAACCTCCAACCTCCCCCTCCTTCCCGTGGAGCCTCCACCAAAGCCTGGTTTGGGAAAGAACGTGAAGGACTTGGAAAGGAAATGTGTAGGAAATGGTCAACCGAGCACGAGCAGGTTACCTGTGGGCTTCTCCTCTTGCTGGAGGTCTTGGAAAAATGCAGGCTCTCCTTCTTCCATCTGGGAAATGATGGCAGGTTTGGGGAATTCCTCTGGGAAGGAGACAAGGATTGGAGATGCATCCAATGACCAAATATGAAGGCTTTCCTAAGCATCTGAACGTAGCTGCTCTTTCCCCCCACCAAAGAGCCTGGGGCAGGATCAGAGAACAGGAACCTTCTCTGAACTTGCAGAGGGGAATCTGCTCATGGAGACCAAAGTGTCTGACTCAGGAGAAGGCAGCCTCCCTCCCTCACCAGCTCCATGAACTCTGAGACATGCTTAGACAGCAAGTACCTCCTGATGGACTAACACACCCCTTGCCTGACCTTGGTGTAAAACAGCTTCTAGAACTAATCAGTTCTTCTCAGAGTGGAAAAAGTATATTTCTTTACCCAACGTGTAGTTGGTCTGTGGAACTCCCTGCGACAAGAAGTGGTTATGGCATCTAGTCTTAATGCCTTTAAGAAGGGGGCGGGCACATTCCTAGAGGAAAGGACCATCACAGGGTACAAGCCATGAGGGGTGTATTTAGAGATGGACTATGTCAAAATGCCAGATGCTGGGGAGTCATATGTGCTCCCCGAGGCCTCTGGTGGCCTACTGTGGGATACAGAAAGCTGGACATTGGCTTGATCCAGTGGAGGCTCTTCTGATGTTTTTAAATCAGGACCTGGCCACACAGTGAGAAATAAGAGGATGAAATATTCATACCTTTTCCCCCTACCCCCCAGAGATAAAGAGTGTCCTTACCCAGAGAGGCCACCATCCTGTAATTCCCCAGCATGACCTCCTGGTACAGAGACTTTTGGCCAGAGTCCAGCAAAGCCCACTCCATGATTCTGACCCAGACATGCAAGACTCCCCAAAAGCAGCATGCAGCAGTAGAAGCCATGCAGATGGGTGGGTGAGTTGAGGGAAAAGAGGACAGGTAGGTGGGTGAGTGGGTAGGTAAGGGGAAAGGTAGGTAGCTGCATGGGTGTGGGGAAAGGTAGCAATCTGAGTGGATTGGGGAAAGGTAAGTAGTTGGGTGATGGAGGGTGGAGGCAGGGATCTGAGTGGGGGAGAGGAAAAGGGGCACTTACCTGGGTGGGTGGGTGGTAGAAAGAGACTCTGGAGAGGCTCTGGACAGGGTGCAGCTGCTGAGTGAGGGCCATTCCTCTCCTCTTCTTCTTGCCCTCTTTCTCTCTCTTCACCACCCTCACTTCTCCAGAAGTCCTGCAAAACAAGCCTTCCTGGCCCCAGAAGAGGACCAGCTCTCAGTGAGGACCAGCTCTGAGCCTTTTCCTTTGCTCTTCTCAGCACTTCTTCTGGCCCAGGGACTGCAGGGGAGAAACAGAGGAGATGCTGGTCAAGGACAGACTCCCAATTAACAGACATTCACTGCAGCTGTCCAGGTACAATGATCAAGTGAGAGGGTTGTCTTGTGGTGACCCCAGGCATTGCATCACATCCAGGGGTGTCACTAGGGTTCCCATCACCCGGTGCAGGAGGCCAGTGTGTCACCCTCATGCAGTTATGTACCATTGCCCCAACTCCATTTGATAGAATAAAGATATTCCAAGTGGTTTGTTCCATTACATTCTGCTGTAAATTACGCATCCATTGCCATGTAACATGATGGGATTATTCCTAAACACCATGAGTTTTAGCCACTGTGCACCCCTCAAGGATGCCACCTTTCTATCAACTTATTGCAGGGTCTCAAACCGTCTAGCGTGGGACCCACTTTGTAGAGGGACAACCTATCCAGGTTCACAAAAACAGGGACAACCTGTCCCGAATACACTAAAAGTGAAGACCTGGCTGGAAGTGACATCGTCAAGGAAATTAAAACAAATAAATGTAAATACATTAAAGCAAATCAAGTAAATAAGTTCAACCCCCACCTCCCCACCCCCTAAAAAATTCAGTAAGATTTTGACCATATGTCATAATTGGACAGAGAAGGCCCCCCCCCAATGTAGGACACCCAAGAAAAGGATAACAAAATAAAAGCTCAAAATCCTCATGTATTTTGCTTCCATCTGCTTAAAGACTGAGAGCGCAATCCTAACCATGTCTACTCACAAGTTAGCCCCACTGAGTTCAATGGGTCTTACTACCAGGAAAGTGTGTTTAGGACAGCAGCCTAACAGTGCAATCCTAAGCATGTCTTCTCAAAAGTAAGTCCCACTGACTTGAATAATATTTACTCCCAGGATTGTGCAGTTAGGATTGCAATCCAAATTACAGAATATTACATTTAAAAATATTTCATATAATTTAATACATATAATTTATGTATTCCAAGCAGGCTATAGTCAGATTGACATCCAAAATAGCAGGGGTGTCTCAAGGGTTCATGTGTGAGTTAAAAACGCTCATATATACATACATATAATTTTCAAGAGGTTAATTTAAACACTATTTTGATTACTGTTGAATTTAAAAATATTAAATAAAATTTATTGTCTATACAGCAATTTATAAATTACAAGCACACTACATGGTACCTGCTCACAAGGAGGAGGAAGATGAATATTTTTTTTCCAGGACACAAGGCTAAAAAAGAAGAAATGTCCTGGAAAAAGAGGATACTAATTTAAAAAATAAAAACAGCCTTAAAACCCCCAGAGGGAGGAGGACAAGAAAAGAGGGCTGGAGGGAAGAGAAGTTAGGATCATCACCCAGCTTTGCAGATCATTATTTTTAAATTCCCACTACCTGCTGAGCCAGTGTTGGGTCTGCCTTCTGGAGTACTTTTCAGGGGCTTGTGGGGACTGTAGTTCCTGGATCAGGACCCTTCCTAGCCTTGGCTTCCTCTCAACTTCCTCTCAAGAAGAAGGTGGGATATGGAAATTACAGTGATATGGAAATTTTGGGTTTTCTGGGGCTTTTTTAGTTTTTGGCCATAACTTTGGCTAGGAAGATGCCACCTCAAATCGGACTGTTGCTCGGACTCTGCTGAAGACCAGCCCTCCGTGTGCAGGAAAGTGTTAGTGAACTGGTTTGAAGTCCTTCCTTCATTCACAAGTTCCATCCCGAATATATTCATTTATTCTCCAGAACAGCAGAGCATAGTTTGGAAGTGCAGAAGCTCAGCCTGTCCCGAGTGAGCCACTTTCCTTGTGCTGATGTTGATTCTTTTGGAAGTGGAGGCTCCAGTTCCAGCTGCAGTTCTGACTTCCCCTCTCCCCCCTGGCTGGGCTCTTCTGCCCCACTGATCTCTCCACCCACATCCAAACACTGCCCCAAAGGGACTCACCAGGGATGGCTGGAGCAGGGACTGGCTTCCCATTCATTCTCCCCTTCACCTCTCCAGGAATCTCCTGCCCCAAAGGGACTCACCAGGAAGGGTCACCGGCCTGGCAGAGGGAAAGGAAGGGGGGCAGGCACTGGATCACCACCCCACTTCCGCCTCTCTAGGACTCTGTAGTGGCTCCTTTAACCCTTAGAGTGCCTGTGAGCAGAGAGGAGACTCCAGGTCTGGATCCCCCACTGGATCTCCAGGCTGGATGAGAATGATGTGAAGACTCCCCCATTGGCATCTCCTTTGCTGGGCATCCCCTCCTCTTCCTCGGTGCAGCTTCTGATGCACAATGAATGGCACAGACACTGCGTCCTTCTAGTGTGGATTAGCTTCTCCTTCCCCAAAGACTGCAAGTGACCACAAACTGATCAAACCTGCCACTATCACACTGACTAGTTGTGTCCCAGGATGAAGCCCCTGACTGGAGATCTACTGCCTGGCTGTGAGACCAGCCAGACTAAACCAAAGCCCTTCAGTCCACCCAGAGACTCTTACTGGTGCCTGTCACCTTGCAACTGGCATCCAGTTCTGGAGGAAACTAGTGATGATGCCCTCACCCAGTATTCCCAGTAGGTGCACCATAGGAAGTAGTACAGCAGATGCCAAAGTCTGCATAATGAAAGCACAGCCACTGTCACTTGCCCCACTGAGACAGACACCTGGAATGATGCAGATGTTTTGAGACAGGCTATGTTAGGGCAGGGCACTGATCTGGAGCAGGGGTTTCCCAATCTTTCAGCCAGGGGGCTGCATCAAATACCTAGGAAATATTCCTACTCACGAGTAAAGGTGTGTAATGCCAGGAGTACACAAGCTGAGAATAGTTGAAGTAATGAAGAATGATGTGAAAGCAGGGTGATCATGTGGTCTCTTTTTTGGAGGACATGTCCTGGATTTTAGCCTTGTGTCCTGGAAAAAAACTAAAATCTCTTTCTTTATAAGCCAGCAGCATGTAGCCTTCTTGGAATAATAAATGATAATGCAATAAATTATATGAAATAGTTCTAAATTGAATAATAGACAGTACAGTGTGTTATTAATAGGTGTAGTTTATGAATTTACTTTTAGGAAAGAACTAAAGTGCAGCTATTTTGAAGTATGGAATATTGGGGTCACCCTGGGAGGAATGTGTGAGAACTTATAAGGAGTAAAACTCAGGGCCATTAAGATGCCTTCTTTATCAGTTACAACCGGAGCTGGCTAGTTGAATTTACAGCACCTGGAACATGCTTAGTTTATGGCAGCTGGTTAGATCAAAGAATCAGTTGAAGGCTAATGAAGTCCCATGATTTACAGCTGAAGGGTTTTCGAGAAGGATAGAAGCAACTGTATTTTGGGTAGAGAGAGACTGTATTTTGGGAAGATCAAGAAAGATGATGCAGCACCCGCTACCAGGACCAGGATTTGTAAGAACTATGGTATTTTGTCTAAGTGTGTATTAGAGAATTTAGCTAAGCTTTTTGTTATTTTCCAATGGTAATTTGTCAAAGTTTTGTGCTGGTCCTTATGAATAAAGACTAGTAAATCTTTCTTGAAATTGTAATTTGTTTTAAGTTGATCACTTCTGCAGGGAGACTAATAAAAGCCAGACCAGGAGGTGGGATTTTACTGGGCACAGACTCTGTGGATTAGAGCCTGTTTTCTTGGGCATTCCTAGTTTTGGGCATCCTTGGAGGCTACCCTTTGTGAGAGAAATGGGGGGACCTTTAAGTGGCCTGGCCAGTTAGGAGCTGATAACCCCAATTGTTGAAGGTGAACCAAGACTAGTCACAGTCTGTTGGTATTTTAAGCATCCCTAAAAGTTACAGGGTTGCGGTGCAAGTTGCTCCAAGAGTTTTGGGGAGAGCGCTTGCGGCCAATCGAGGCTTGAACCCCTCAACTGATGATTTTATTGTAACACAGTGTTTAAAATAACCACATGAATGCACTATATTTGAGTATCTGTAGCTTTTATTTTGTCACATCCTACATATTTCTTGGATGTCCTAAATTTCTGGGGTCCTTCACCTCATTTTTTGGTTATGGCATATGGTCACCCTGTGTTAAAGGGAAAACATGGAATAAAAATACTGTACACCGAAAAAGCCCCCATTCAACCCTTTAATTTCAGGGACAGTCCAGGCCTAAATGTGTTTCTCTAGCATCCCTCCTGCATCCTCCTTTCAGCTCTGCCACTGTTTTCACTTTTGACCTTGTCCCTGTCACTCCAACACCCAGCATAGGATCAAAGCAGAACCAGAGCTTAGCATGCAACTATGTGCATGTGGAGGGGGGGGGGATTGACACACTTCCTCTTCCAGCCACCCTCCATTCCTTGGCTAGGCTTTGAGTCTGGGTGGCTCTGCACCTCTGGGGGAGTCTCTCCCACCCATCACAGCATCCATGGGACACCCAGGGATGGGGGGATAGCTGGCCTGAGCAAGGGAATGAAAGGGGGGAGAAGGGACAGGCTTCCCATTCTCTCCCCTATTCACCTCTCTGGGAATCTGGATTTGTTAACCCTTGGAGTGCCTGTGAGTGGAGAGGAAGGAGTCCTTGCAGAGCCTCCAGGACTGGCCCTTCCATTGCCAGGCAGAGGGAGAAGCATTTCCTCCTCTGGCTGGGCATTCCCTCCTCTTCCTCCCCTTGCAGCAGCTGATGCACAGAGATGGAGTCTCAGACTGCAGTCTGGGGAATCTCTGCTGCTTCCCCCAGCCTGGTGCTCCCAATGGGGCTTTCCTGCCCCTCTCCTCCCAGATCTCCCTACAGCACTGCAGGACAGGCCTGGAAGATCCTCTCCTGTCTTTCCAGCCAGGCTCCTGTCACTTCAGCATACTCTGGTGAGCATCCAGCTCCCTCCCCCTAGTGCACAGCTGGGGGTCCTCCTGGGGTGACTTCCAGGCAGGTCCCTCCTGATGGCTTCTTGGTGCTGCTGTTCACCTGCTGCTCCTTCCTGGGGCTTCCACCCACCAAGGCTAGTCCTGCTGCATCCACCATTCTCTGGGCTTCCTTCCACTGGGCTTGACTGCTATTGATTCAGTCACTTTTCAGTCTTCATTCATGGGAACTCTTTGACTCTGATATCAGGCTCTTAGGGCTGCAATCCTGTGCATACTTACCCAAGAGTAAGGCCCATGGAGTAGTTTCTGAGTAGATGCCCTGCTGCGATTGCATGACGAGGAGTCTGTTTCTTGCCACATGGAAGCACCAGAGCAGGAAAGGATGTTCTGCATGAGTCTGAGGCAGGGCTGAAGAAGAGGGGAGGGCAAAACACTCAGTTTGGAAGGGAGCCTGACTGCAGAGTGCAAGGGATCTCCTTCCCTCTGAGCCATTCCAGGAGGGGGAATCATCCTGCAATGACTCAGAGCATCCTGACTCTGGAATGGCTCAGAGGGGGAGCAGATCACATGCACTGAGCCATGCCAGGATGCTTCCCCCTCCTGGAATGGATCAGAGGGGAGCAGGTCCCTTGCACACTGCAGAGAAGACCATCTTTGCAAAACTGGGGGTTTGTTGTGTGTCCCCCTCTAGCTACAGCCCTGGTCTGAGGGAAGTCGTGGCCCTGACTGGGGTCTGATCCTTGCGGGATTCAAGTCTCCAGTTTCTGGGTCTGCACAGCACAGAAGTGGCAGAGTCAGTCCCTCAGTCTCTGTTGTGTCTTCAGTTCTGGCTCTCCATCACGGCAAGGGAGTCCACTGATCTGCCACTGTTTGGGCACCATTGATCAAGAGCAACAACCAGACCTATCAGTCACACCATTCAGGACAGTGTCTCCTCCCACATGGCAGGTGCCCAGTCCATTCAGAGGGCAGTGGCACTCACTGCAGTCCTGGTTCGGCCCCTCAACACTGGCAGGTCACAGGCAGGGACTGAGGAGCAGGAGGAGCCTCATCTCCTCAGGTGGCCACAAAGGAGGCCACAAGGAGGCCACTAGGAGCCTCAGCTCCTAAGGAGCCACTCCTCAGGTGGACACAGTACTACTTCTGAAAAAGGGCAGATAGTCCTCATACACAGAGTGTTCCTCAAAGTCACACAGGACGATGCTCCTTCCCTCAGTGCTAGTTATAAGCCATTTTATAAATGCTAGTTTGAAATAAGTGCTAGTTTAAAGCCATTTTTGGTCTTTTGCCCCCAAAAAATGTCTCCACCTGTCTCTCCCCAAGTCCTTAATACTGTGCTAAGAATCTCAAAATGAGGGGAGAACATTTTTACCTCAGAAACCACTGTCTTCTGAGAAAGTGGAGCATCATCATCTTAGACCACAGAGTGTTCCTCAACATTGCACAGGCCTCATTGCTCCTTCCCTCAGGAACCAAGTGCTAGTTTGAAGCCATTTTTGGACAGCTCTGCACCTGCCCTGTGGCGTTTTGAGGCCTCTGGGTGGGGAAGAGCACCGATGCCCCAGCTCCTTCTCTCTGTCCATACCTCAAATACCCACTTCCTCCCTCTGCTCCACTTTTATTCCCCCATTTTCCCACCCTCTCCCTGGGTACTCATGGGAGTAGTGGGAAAAGAGGTGCCTCCCCTGCCAAGTACCAGGAGCAGGCCTGCAGGTTAACCCCCTCACTGGTCTCCTTTTGTGATGAGTAGCTTTCAGGTCTCTCAACCTCCTCCTCCTGAACCCTACATTCCCTTAAATCTACAAACTAGAGGGTGCACTTCCCCAATTTTAGGGCTGTAAAGTCCCATGTAGAGCATGTTACAATCATCCAGGATTTTCAAACTAGCAACCTTCAGATCTTTGGGATTAACAACTCTACTCTCTAAATCAAGGGTCTCCACACTTTTTCGCCAAAGGGCCACATCAAATATCATGCACAGGGCCAGAAATGTTAAATATGTTAAATGTTAAATATAAAATTCAAGTAAACATGTTAGAGACGGAAGTTAGGCTAATGAATAAATGGACCCATATTTCTAGGACTTCCACAAGCATGAACGCAGCACAGAACTCAGGCACACGCTTAAATGGACCTCTAACTCCACCATCAAACCCCAGACATGTTTTGTCAACTGGGTCAGAGACTCTCAGGGGACAGGATGCTGGTTGTGGGCTGGTTAAAGGCTTTCTGTAGACTGCATCTAACCCTTGGGCTGGGGACTAGAGACTCAGATCTTCTGGAAAGATGACTTTGTGGCCCCCTCATGAAAAAGAAGGGAAGGGCAGGAAAGAGAAGGAACTTTATTGTTATTGTACATGAATATGTACTCAACTACCAGACCGTGCCTGCTGCGTGAAGGGGAAGGTCAAGGAAAACAAACGTCTGGATTCCAGTGAGGAGCGGACTGGTCCAGAAGTGCAGCTGTGGGAGGACTGTGGACATTTTGATCAGGCCCAGGCATTACTCTCAGGGAAACCAACAGGATCCCAGCAAATGGCAGAGAATTCTGGATGAAGCCAAACCCCCCCGCCCACCACCTATGAGCAGACCTTTGATGCACTTTCAGGTTTCCACTGAAGTTCTTTTCAAATGAAACACTATGTGTCTGGTTTCTACCAGGTGGGATCTTTCATGCAAGATTGTATTGTCTGAAGTTAGTTCCAAACTTCATTGATAATGTTTCACATGTTACTGATATTGTTTCACACTTGGAAGGGTTTTTTGATGCACAGCTATGCTTTTCCTGTCACTGAATCTCTTTCCACACTCCAAGCTTTAATAGGGTTTCTCTCCCGGGTGCGTTCTTTGATGCATAGTCAGTTTTGAGCTCTGACTGAAGTTTTTCCCTCACTCCAGGCACTGACATGCTTTCTGCCCTGTGTGGGTTCTTTGATGCACACTCCGACTGAGGCTCCGACTGAAGCGCTTTCCACACCCCAAGCATTGATATGGTTTCTCTCCTGTATGGGTTCTTTGATGAACAGTCAGGTGTGAGCTCTGACTGAAGCTCTTTCCACACTCTAAGCACTGATATGGTTTCTCTCCTGTGTGGGTTCTTTGATGCAGAGTCAGTTGTGAGCTGTTACTGAAGCTCTTTCCACACTCAAAGCACTGATATGGTTTCTCTCCTGTGTGGGTTCTTTGATGCATAGTCAGGGCTGAGCTGTGACTGAACCTCTTTCCACACTCTAAGCATTGATACGGCTTCTCTCCTGTGTGGGTTCTTTGATGCATAGTCAGTTGTGAGTTCTGACTGAAGCTCTTTCCACATTCTAAGCACTGATACGGTTTCTCTCCTGTGTGGGTTCTTTGATGCCTAGTCAGTTGTGAGATGTAACTGAAGCTCTTTCCACACTCCAAGCATTGATATGGTTTCTCTCCTGTGTGTGTACTTTGATGCACAACCAGGTTTGACCTCCGATTGAAGCTCTTTCCACACTCTAAGCACTGATACGGTTTCTCTCCTGTGTGGGTTGTTTGATGCCAAGTCAGGTGTGTGCTCTGACTGAAGCTCTTTCCACACTCTAAGCACTGATATGGTTTCTCTCCTGTGTGGGTTGTTTGATGCAGAGTCAGGTGTGAGCTCTGATAGAAGCTCTTTCCACACTCCAAGCACTGATATGGTTTCTCTCCTGTGTGGGTTCTTTGATGCACAGCCAGGATTGACCTCTGACTGAAGCTCTTTCCACACTCTAAGCACTGATACGGCTTCTCTCCTGTGTGGGTTCTTTGATGCATAGTCAGGTTTGAGCTGTTACTGAAGCTCTTTCCACAGTCCATGCATTGATATGGTTTTTCTCCTGTGTGGGTTCTTTGATGCATAGTCAGGTCTGAGCTCTGACTGAAGCTCTTCCCACAGTCCAAGCACTGATGCGGCTTCTCCCCTTTGTGGGTTCGACTTCTTCTATATTCAGACTTTCTGCTGTATGTATTTGCATGTCGAGCACATTTATCCTTCCTCTTCTTAATTTTTTGTTCTGGTTTCATGTCATTGAAATTCTCCCCCTGTTGTTCATCAGGTTTCTTTCTCCATTTTTCTGTCCAATTTCCTTCCTCTTTCATTGTTGCATCTTGATGTGCAACTCTCTCTCCTCTTTGTATCTTTATATCCCATGCAGAGTCTGTGCCTGAACTGAAGCTCTTTCTCTCCTTACAGCACTTCAATGATTTCTTCCCTGGCTGGAGTTTGCTGTGTTTAGTAGTGTTGGATTTACAACTGATGGTTTCCCTTTGCGATGGAAACTTATTTCTGTTCACTCTGTGTTGTTCCAGTAGGATGGGGATTGCAATGGGGTCATCATCCTGACAGGCAGCAGGTGTGGTCCTCCAAGGAATGCCTGAGCTTCCCTCTCCTCTACCTGATGCATCTTGTTCCCCAAAACTCATTTCCTCTACATCCATCACTCTTGTTTCTGGTGTCACCCCACGTAGCTCCATCTGACCTTCAGTGTCTTGTCTGTTGCTTCCTGCAACAGAGAGAGAATCTGGATTAGCCAGGAGAGGGACCTCTAAGTTCAGGAGAGGGAGAGGGATCTCTAAAGCATAGCACAGGGACCTCTAAAGGTCCCGAATTCCTGAATTCTCCTGAATTCAGGGGAGGGACCTCTAAAGCACAGTCGTGTGTAGAAAGAGATATATCCACAGTATGAACAGGATCATAGACCTGCTCAGTGACTGAGGAGGCAATCTGGCACTGGAATAAAGTTCAGCCGTGTAACTGGTTAAGGAAATAAATCTGTCTGTGGGAGATGAGATACTGCCTTTGACTCGATAGATTAAGAGATTACGTGTAGTGGCCGGAAAGTTTGGGTCACACATACATCCAGAGTGTTGCACTCACAGGAGGGAGCTGCATCCTGCAGACGCTGAGAGACAGATTAACTATCCCAACAATTCAGAAAATACTGGCACAGTTTTCTCCTTGCACAATATAGCATCCTCCACATAGCCAGGGTGACCAGATGCCCAAACGGCAAAAAGAGGACAATGCCCCCCAAATTCCTGACATCCAAGAAAAATTCCTGACACATTTTTTTAATGAAGGACATGCAAAAAAATGTAGGATATATTGAAATAATGGCTAAAAACCATTTTCCTGTATTTAATTTAAACTCTCTGTTACTTCTCTTTAAACTGAAAACCTCTTTGCAAGACCCGTTTTTACCAACAGTGCTTATGTCAGAGGCTCACAGTAGACATGATCCATAGTCAGTTGCATAGTAGTCAGTTGCACAGTAGACATGATCCAGTTTGGCTGGATGTTGGTCAGTCTGCCATGTGAAGTATAGGACAAAAACAGGTTGTACCCCTTTTCAGCCCCATAACGGTTAAATTTCTCCACATGGGTTTTTGGTGGGTGTTCATGTGACAGAAGGAACTCCCTCCCCAAATTTCATGCTTCTAGGCCCAGCAGTTTTGGCAGGGTGTTGATGAGTCAGTCTGTGAGTCAGTCAGTCAATGAGTGAGTCAGTCAGTGACTTTTCTCTTTTATATATATAGATTTAAAAAACATTAATTTAATGTGCTTATTCCTGAGTAGATATGGGGTGCTCTTACCTGATAATCCCGGGATAGTCAATGGGTTTACACCCAGGAAAGTATAGTTAGCATTGCAGCCTCAGAGCCCCATCCTAAGCATTCCTAGACAGAAGTAAATCCCATGATAGTCAATGGCCTTACTGCCAGGAAGGTGTAGCTAGGAATGCATCCTCAGAGCCCTTTCCTAAGCATTCCTACACAGAAGTAAATCCCATGATAGTCAATGGGCTTACTCACAGGAAAGTGTGACTAGGATTGCAGCCTCAGAGCCCCATCCTAAGCAGTACTACACAGAAGTAAATCTGTGACAGCCAATGGGCTTTCTCATGTGTAAGCATTGCTGGGATGGGAAGGAGCAGGAGGGAAGAAGAGTTGAGGTGGGGGTAGCAGAAGCAGCATGGAAAGGAAGGAAAAGAAGGGAGAGGACAGGGGAGGCGAGTGCTGTACCTGCAGGTGAGTGGGGGGGGGGGTACCCTGCCTGCAGCCCTCTCTGCAGTGTGGTTCCAGGCAGTAATGGATGTATACAATCGTTGCACTAGTGAAGGGGTCATCAAACTTTTTAAACAGGGGGCCGGTTCACTTTCCCTCAGACACTGTTGAGGGCCGGACATTTGGAGGACCTTGTCCTACATTTTTAAAACACTCGCTGGGTTCTGACCTTTGGGGTCTGACCTTTGGGGTCTGTTGGAGCCTGTGGTGTCTCTAACCACCCCCCCCCCCAGCCAGCTGGAGGGAGGCTGCAGAAGCGAGGACAACCAGCGCGGATGGCTTTAAAGCCCTTTCTTCCCGGCTGGGGAGAGGCTGCTGCTGCGCAGTGGAGCCGCGCGAGCTCCCCTGAGCCCCCACCCACACACCCCATGCATTCTTACACACACACCGCATGCATTCTTACACACACACAAGCACACAAACCAGCTCACCTGCAGAGGCGCTGGCATGGGCGCACCACGGACAAGCGGCTGGAGGCGCATGCGCTGGCCAGAACACCCCTCAGCCCCCCTGGCTGGCCTCCCCTGGCTGGAAGAGGCTGCTGCCTACCTGGTCTTTGTGTTCACTGGGGGGGGCAGTTGAAGGCTGCCGCGACAAAGACTCGCCAGCTGCAGCAGCCATTTCCGAAGGGAAGACTGTGCGTATGTGAGCACAGTCTCCCTTATCCTTTGAGCTCCGCCAGAGAGCTGCAGGGCTTCTCCGTGGGCGGAGCTGACTATCCTTGGCTGACCCCAGGGAGTCACTTTCACCTCTCCTCTTCTTGCCTCAGAGAGAAATCAGGAGAGTCTCTCTTGCTTCCCCTGAACCACTGAACCAGTTGCAGGCAGCAGCGATGGGGGGAGAAGCACACGCAGCCGCTTCTCAGCCGCTCTGCACACTTGCCATGATGTGGGGGAGGAGCTTCCTGGCCCACATTAGGTTCCATAGCTGTGTGTGCACAGAGAAATGGCTAATAGAACGCGCTGGAAAAAGGGGTCCCAACTGCGTTAGGGTGCATTCTATTAGGAAAAATGCCCCGGGAAGGAGATATCTCAAAACCAATTTTTGCATTCCACTCGTCTGCTCCATACAAATCCAAGGACGTAAGAAACGATGGGATAGAAGACCACCATTTTGCAGTTCCAAAATGAAGAAAAAATGGAGGACAATGAAGCCGAAAAGAGAGGACATCCAGATTGTAGGCTAAAAATTTGGACAAATCTGGGAATTTCCAGTTACATGATCCCCCTGCTCCTGCCCAACTCTGAAAACATCTGTCTGGCACTTGTGAAGAGAAGGAAAGTCTGCACAGAAGGTGGTCTGAAATGCCAGTTGAGGGTTCACATGGGAGGGAACTCCAAGCCAGGCAACCTCCAACCTCCCACTCCTTCCCGTGGAGCCTCCACCAAAGCCTGGTTTGGGAAAGAACGTGAAGGACTTGGAAAGGAAATGTGTAGGAAATGGTCAACCAGAGCACGAGCAGGTTACCTGTGGGCTTCTCCTCTTGCTGGAGGTCTTGGAAAAATGCAGGCTCTCCTTCTTCCATCTGGGAAATGATGGCAGGTTTGGGGAATTCCTCTGGGAAGGAGACAAGGATTGGAGATGCATCCAATGACCAAATATGAAGGCTTTCCTAAGCACCTGAATGTAGCTGCTCTTTCCCCCCACCAAAGAGCCTGGGGCAGGATCAGAGAACAGGAACCTTCTCTGAACTTGCAGAGGGGAATCTGCTCATGGAGACCAAAGTGTCTGACTCGGCAGAAGGCAGCCTCCCTCCCTCACCAACTCCATGAACTCTGAGACATGCTTAGACAGCAAGGACCCCTTGATGGACTAAAACACCCCTTGCCTGACCTTGGTGTAAAATGGCTTCTAGAACTAATCAGTTCTTCTCAGAATGGAAAAATATATTTTTTTACCCTGCGTGTAGTTGGTCTGTGGAACTCCCTGCCACAAGAAGTGGTGATGGCATCTAGTCTTAATGCCTTTAAGAAGGGGGCAGACATATTCCTAGAGGAAAGGACCATCACAGGGGATAAGCCATGAGGGACTAGAGATGGACTATGTCAAAATGCCAGATGCTGGGGAGTCACCTGGATGCAGGTGTCATATGTGCTCCCCGAGGCATCTGGTGGCCCACTGTGGGATACAGAAAGCTGGACTAGATGGGCCTTTGGCCTGATCCAGTGGAGACTCTTCTGATGTTTTTAAATCAGGACTGGGGCACACAGTGAGAAATAAGAGGAGGAAATGTTCATACCTTTTTCCCCTACCCCCAGAGATAAAGGGTGTCCTTACCCAGAGAGGCCACCATCCTGTAATTCCCCAGCATGACCTCCTGGTACAGAGACTTTTGGCCAGAGTCCAGCAAAGCCCACTCCTTCGCCGTGAAACGGACAGTCACCTCCTCAAAGGACACCAGACCCTGCAAGGAGAAATTGGCCACTTTTCACCAATCATCTCTCCACAACATCCACTGGAGGGCCAGAAACTGCACATTTAGGATTCAGTGACAAAGAGCACAATCCTAACCACTTCTTCTCAAAAGTAAGCTCCATTGTATTCTACCTAGTTTAAATAATGTAGGACATCACAAAATTTAGGACAAATGTAGGACATGTTATAGTGAAGCAAAAATACTGTTATTGGTTTCCTGTACTTAATTTCAAAACCTTAAAAAATTGAAAATCTTTTAACATGCATGATTCTGACCCAGACATGCAAGACTCTCCAAAAGTAGCTTGCAGCAGCAGAAGCCATGCAGATGGGTGGGTGAGTTGAGGGAAAAGAGGACAGGTAGGTGGGTGAATGGGTAGGTAAGGGGAAAGGTAGGTAGCTGGATGGGTGAAGGGAAAGGTAAATAGCTGGGTGGGTATGGGGAAAAGTTGTTGGGTGGTGGAGGGTATAGGTAGGGATCTGAGTGGGGGACAGGAAAGGGGGCACTTACCTGGGTGGGTGGGTGGTAGAAAGAGGCTCTGGAGAGGGTCTGGACAGGGTGCAGCTGCTGAGTGGTGGCCATTCCTCTCCTCTTCTTCTTGCCCTCCTTCTCTCTCTTCACCACCCTCGCTTCTTCAGGAGATGTCCTGCAAAACAAGCCTTCCTGGCCCCAGAAGAGGACCAGCTCTCAATGAGGACCAGCTCTGAGCCTTTTCCTTTGCTCTTCTCAGCACTTCTTCTGGCCCAGGGACTGCAGGGGAGAAACAGAGGAGATGCTGGTCAAGGACAGACTCCCAATTAACAGACATTCACTGCAGCTGTCCAGGTACAATGATCAAGTGAGAGGGTTGTCTTGTGGTGACCCCAAGCATTGCAACCCATCCAGGGGTGTTAGTAGGGTTCCCATCACCTGATGCAGGAGGTCAGCATGTCAGTTACATGCCATTGCATGACCCCATGCAGTTACTTGCCATTGCCCCGACTCCATTTGATAGAATAAAGATATTCCAAGTGGTTTGTTCCATTACATTCTGCTGTAAATTACGCATCCATTGCCATGTAACATGATGGGATTATTCCTAAACACCATGAGTTTTAGCCACTGTGCACCCCTCAAGGGTGCCACTTTTCTAACAACTTACTGCAGGGTCTCAAACCGTCTAGCGTGGGACCCACTTTGTAGAGGGACAACCTATCCAAGTTCACAAAAACAGGGACAACCTGTCCAGAATACACTAAAAATGATGTCATGGCTGTAATTAAAACAAATAAATATAAATATATTAAAGCAAATCAAGTAAATAATTTCAACCCCCACCTCCCCACCCCCTAAAAAATTATGTAAGATTTTGACCATATGTCATAATTGGACAGAGGTGAAGACCCCCCCCCCACATAGGACACCCAATAAAAGAATAACAAAATAAAATCTCCAAACCCTCCTGTATATTTCTTCCATGTGCTTAAAGATTGAGAGCACAATCCTAACCATGTCTACTCACAAGTTAGCACAATTGAGTTCAATGGGTCTTACTACCAGGAAAGTGTGTTTAGGACAGCAGCCTAACAGTGCAATCCTAAGCATGTCTTCTCAAAAGTAAGTCCCACTGACTTGAATAATATTTACTCCCAGGATTGTGCAGTTAGGATTGCAATCTAAATTACTGAATATTACATTTAAAAATATTTCATATAATTTAATACATGTAATTTATATATTCCAAGCAGGCTATAGTCAGATTGACCTCCAAAATAGCAGGGGTGTCACAAGGGTTCATGTGTGAGTTAAAAACACTCATACATACATACATACATACATACATACAACTTTCAAGAGGTTAATTTAAACACTATATTGATTAATGTTAAATCTTAAAATATTAAATAAAATTTATTGTCTGTAATTTATAAATTACAAGCACACTACATGGTACCTGATCACAAGGAAAAGGAGGAAGATGAAGATTTTTTCCAGGACACAAGGCTAAAAAAGAAGAAATGTCCTGGAAAAAGAGGATACTGATTTAAAAAATAAAAACAGCCTTAAAACCCCCAGAGGGAGGAGGACAAGAAAAGAGGGCTGGAGGGAAGAGAAGTTAAGACCATCACTCAGCTTTGCAAATCATTACTTTTAAATTCCCACTACCTGCTGAGCCAGTGTTGGGTCTGCCTTCTGGAGTACTTTTCAGGGGCTTGTGGGGACTGTAGTTCCTGGATCAGGACCCTTCTTAGCCTTGGCTTCCTCTCATCTTGGACTCTCCAGCAGAAAAAGGTGGGATATGCAATTTTTGGGTTTTCTGGGGCTTTTTTAGTTTTTGGCCATAACTTTGGCTAGGAAGATGCCACCTCAAATCGGACTGTTGCTCGGACTCTGCTGAAGACCAGCCCTCCGTGTGCAGGAAAGTGTTAGTGAACTGGTTTGAAGTCCTTCCTTCATTCACAAGTTCCATCCCGAATATATTCATTTATTCTCCAGAACAGCAGAGCATAGTTTGGAAGTGCAGAAGCTCAGCCTGTCCGGAGTGAGCCGCTTTCCTTGTGCTGATGTTGATTCTTTTGGAAGTGGAGGCGCCAGTTCCAGCTGCACTTCTGACTTCCCCTCTCCCCCCTGGCTGGGCTCTTCTGCCCCACTGATCTCTCCACCCACATCCAAACACTGCCCCAAAGGGACTCACCAGGGATGGCTGGAGCAGGGACTGGCTTCCCATTCATTCTCCCCTTCACCTCTCCAGGAATCTCCTGCCCCAAAGGGACTCACCAGGAAGGATCACTGCCTGGCAGAGGGAAAGGAAGGGGGGCAGGCACTGGATCACCACCCCCACTTCCGCCTCTCTAGGACTCTGTAGTGGCTCCTTTAACCCTTTGAGTGCCTGTGAGCAAAGAGGAGAGACTCCAGGTCTGGATCCCCCACTGGATCTCCAGGCTGGATGAGAATGATGTGAAGGCTCCCCCATTGGCATCTCCTTTGCTGGGCATCCCCTCCTCTTCCTCGGTGCAGCTTCTGATGCACAATGAATGGCACAGACACTGCGTCCTTCTGGTGTGGATTAGCTTCTCCTTCCCCAAAGACTGCAAGTGACCACAAACTGTGATCAAACCTGCCACTATCACACTGACTGGTTGTGTCTCAGGATGAAGCCCCTGACTGGAGATCTACTGCCTGGCTGTGAGACCAGCCAGACTAAACCAAAGCCCTTCAATCCACCCACAGACTCTTATTGGTGCCTGTCACCTTGCAACTGGCATCCAGTTCTGGAGGAAACTAGTGATGATGCCCTCACCCAGTATTCCCAGTAGGTGCACCATAGTAAGTAGTACAGCTGATGCAGATGACAAAGTCTGCATAATGAAAGCACAGCCACTGTCACTTGCCCCACTGAGACAGACACCTGGAATGATGCAGATGTTTTGAGACAGGCTATGTTAGGGCAGGGCACTGATCTGGAGCAGGGGTTTCCCAATCTTTCAACCAGGGGGCTGCAACAAATACCTAGCAAATATTCCTACTCACGAGTAAAGCTCACGAGTAATGCTAGGACTTCATAAGCTGAGAATAGTTGAAGCAATGAAGGATGATGTGAAAGCAGGGTGATCATATGGTCTCTTTTTTGCAGAACATGTCCTGGATTTTAGCCTTGTGTCCTGGAAAAAAAACTTTTCTTTATATAAGCAGGCAGCATGTAGCCTTCTTGTAATTAATAAATTATAATGCAATAAATTACATGCAATAGTTCTAAATTTAATAATAAACAATATAGTGTTTAAATTAACCACATGAAAGCACTAAATTTGAGTGTCTGTAGCTTATATTTTGTTACATCCTACATATTTCTTGGATGTCCTACATTTCTGGGGTCCTTGTCCTCTTTTTTTATTATGGCATATGGTCACCCTGTGTTAAAGGGATAACAGAATAAAAATGCTGCACACTGAAAAAGCCCCCACTCAACTCTTCCATTTCAGGGGCAGCCCAGGCCTGAAATGTGGTTCTCTGGCATCCCTCCTGCATCCGGCTCTTTCCTGCCACTCTTTCAGCTCTGCCACTGTTTCCACTTTGGAGCTTGTCCCTGTCACTCCAACACCCAGAATAGGATCAAAGCAGACCCAGAGCTTAGCATGCAACTATGTGCATGTGGGGAGTGATTGTCACACTTCCTCTTCCAGCCACCCTCCCTTCCCTGGATAGGCTTTGAGTCTGGATGACTCTGCACCGCTGGGGGAGTCTTTCCCACCCACCACAGCATCCATGGGACACCCAGGGATGGTGGGGGGAGGACTGCTGGCCTGAGGAATGGAATGAAAGTGGAGAGCAGGGACTGGCTTCCCTTTCACTCCCCCCATTCACCTCTCTGGGAATCTGGAGTTGTTAACCCTTGGAGTGCCTGTGAGTGGAAAGAGTCCTTGCAGAGCACCCAGGACTGGCCCCTCCACTCCCAGGCAGAGGGAGAAGCATTTCTTCCTCTGGCTGGGCATCCCTCTGCTCCTCCTCCCCATGCAGCAGCTGATGCACAGAGATGGAGTCTCAGGCTGCAGTCTGGGGAATCTCTGCTGCTTCCCCCAGCTTGGTGCTCCCAGTGGGGCTTTCCTGCCCCTCTCCTAAGAGATCTCCCTGCAGCATTGCAGGACAGGCCTGGAAGATCCTCTCCTGTCTTTCCAGCCAGGCTCCTGTCACTTCAGCATCCTCTGGTGTGCATCCAGCTCCCTCCCCCTAGTGCACAGCTGGGGGTCCTCCTGGGGTAACTTCCAGGCAGGTCCCTCCTGATGGCTTCTTGGTGCTGCTGTTCACCTGCTGCTCCTTCCTGGGGCTTCCACCCACCAGGGCTAGTCCTGCTGCATCCACCATGCTCTGGGCTTCCTTCCACTGGGCTTGACTGCTATTGACTTTTCAGTCTTCACTCTTGGGAACTCTTTGACTCTGATATCAGGCTCTTAGGGCTGCAATCCTGTGCATACTTACCCAAGAGTAAGGCCCATGGAGTAGTTTCTGAGTAGATGCCCTGCTGCAATTGCATGGCAAGGAGTCTGTTTCTTGCCACATGGAAGCACCAGAGCAGGAAAGGATGTTCTGCATGAGTCTGAGGCAGGGCTGAAGAAGAGGGGAGGGCAAAACACTCAGTTTGGAAGGGAGCCTGACTGCAGAGTGCAAGGGATCTCCTTCCCTCTGAGCCATTCCAGGAGGGGGAATCATCCTGCAATGACTCAGAACATCCTGACTCTGGAATGGCTCAGAGGGGGAGCAGATCACATGCACTGAGCCATGCCAGGATGCTTCCCCCTCCTGGAATGGATCAGAGGGGAGCAGGTCCCTTGCACACTGCAGAGAAGACCATCTTTGCAAAACTGGGGGTTTGTTGTGTGTCCCCCTCTAGCTACAGCCCTGGTCTGAGGGAAGTCGTGGTCCTGACTGGGGTCTGAACCTTGCAGGATTCAAGTCTCCAGTTTCTGAGACTGCACAGCACAGAAGTGGCAGAGTCAGTCCCTCAGTCTCTGTTGTGTCTTCAGTTCTGGCTCTCCATAATGGCCAAACCTGCAAGGGAGTCCACTGATCTGCAACTGTTTGGGCACCATTGATCAAGAGCAACAAACAGACCTATCAGTCACACCATTCAGGACAGTGTCTCCTCCCACATAGCAGGTGCCCAGAGTCCATTCAGAGGGCAGTGGCACTCACTGCAGTCCTGGTTCAGCCCCTCAACACTGGCAGGTCACAGGCAGGGACTGAGGAGTAGGAGGAGCCTCAGCTCCTCAGGTGGCCACAAAGGAGGCCACAAGGAGGCCACTAGGAGCCTCAGCTCCTAAGGAGCCACTCCTCAGGTGGACACAGTACTACTTCTGAGAAAGGGCAGATAGTCCTCATACACAGAGTGTTCCTCAAAGTCACACAGGACGATGCTCCTTCCCTCAGTGCTAGTTATAAGCCATTTTATAAATGCTAGTTTGAAATAAGTGCTAGTTTGAAGCCATTTTTGGTCTTTTGCCCCCCAAAATGTCTCCTCCTGTCTCTTCCCAAGTCCTTAATTCAGTGGTAAGTCTCTCAGCATGAGGGGAGAACATTTTTACCTCAGAAACTACTGTCTTCTGAGAAAGTGGAGCATCACCATCTTAGACCACAGAGTGTTCCTCAACATTGCACAGGCCTCATTGCTCCTTCCCTCAGGAACCAAGTGCTAGTTTGAAGCCATTTTTGGACAGCTCTGCACCTGCCCTGTGGCGTTTTGAGGCCTCTGGGTGGGGAAGAGCACCAATGCCCCAGCTCCGTCTCTCTGTCCACACCTCAAATACCCACTTCCTCCCTCTGCTTCACTTTTATTCCCCCATTTTCCCACCCTCTCCCTGGGTACTCATGGGAGTAGTGGGAAAAGAGGTGCCTCCCCTGCCAAGTACCAGGACCAGGCCTGCAGGTTAACCCCCTCGCTGGTCTCCTTCTTTTGTGAGTAGCAGCTTCCAGGTCTCACTCTGCCTCCTCATCCACCTCAACCTCCTCCTCCTGAACCCTACATCCCCTTAAATCTATACAATAGAGGGTGCACTTCCCCAGTTTTATACCTGTAAAGCCCCACATAGAGCATGTTACAATCATCCAGGGTTTTCCAACTAGCAACCTTCAGATCTTTGGGATTAACAACTTTACTCTCTAAATCGAGGGTCTCCGCACTTTTCAGCCAAAGGGCCACATCAAATATCATGCACAGTGTCAAGGGCCAGAAAAAAATGTTAAATATAAAATTCAACTAAACATTTTGGAGATGGAAGTTAAAAGCAGGCCTCTGTCAGTCTTGGAAGACTATGGTATCGTGCTCGGCACTGCATACGCTGCATGCAAAGCACGAACGCCTTGGTTGGATTGTTATGAAGGATATGCTGTTACCCAAGCAGCAAATCCCCCCTCTCCACACCACTGAATTAGTCCAATGGAAAGGCAGAGCCAATACGATTGGATTCAGCTGGCGTCGCAGAGCTGGGCTAAGGAGAGGAGCTCACCCCGTCATGTGGGGCCGACCCGGGTCTCGAACCCTGGCCTGCTGGTTAACAAGCACAGTGTCTTAGCCACTTGCGCCACCCACAGCCACTAAGATGGAAGTTAGGCTAATGAATAAATGGACCCATATTTCCAAGACTTCCACAAGCATGAACGCAGCACAGAAGTCAGGCACATTTCCAGACATGTTTTGTCAATTGGGTCAGAGACTCTCAGGGGACAAGATGCTGGGTGTGGGCTGGTTGGAGGCTTGCTGTAGACTGGATCTGACCCTTGGGCTGGGGACTGGAGACTCAGATCTTCTGGAAAGATGACTTTGTGGCCCCCTCATGAAAAAGAAGGGAAGGGCAGAAAAGAGAAGGAACTTTATTGTTATTGTACATGAATATGTACTCAACTACCAGACCGTGCCTGCTGCGTGAAGGGGAAGGTCAAGGAAAACAAAAGTATGGATTCCAGTGAGGAGTGGACTGGTCTAGAAGTGCAGCTGTGGGAGGACTGTGGACATTTTGATCAGGCCCAGGCATTACTCTCAGGGAAACCAACAGGATCCCAGCAGATGGTGGAAGATTCTGGATGAAGCCACCCCCCTCCCACTACCTGGCTTCTGGAATGCTGTCTTCTGAAGCCCATTTCTGACTCCATGTCCTTAAGGAGCATGAATAGCCTCCCACTTGCAGCTTTGTGAATCAATGCCGTTGGTAGATAGAAGGGAGAATGGGGAGCCCAATCACGCCTTACTACACTGGATGGGCAGAGGTGTACGAAGTTGGTTCTTTAATGTGAAGTAGGACTATTGGAATAAAGCTAATTCCACACTCCATGCATTTCTGAGGTTCTGTCTATGTACTGGTTCTGTTTCCATTGATGCAAACTCAAGCTTCAACACACACAGAAGCTCTTTCCACCATCCAACACGCAGATAGTTTCTCTTTGAGATACAATCTGCCTGCTATCACTAAAGCTGTTTCACAGTCCAAGGATTTACATGGTTACTCCTATGAGCAGACCTTTGATGCACTTTCAGGTTTGCACTGAAGTTCTTTCCAAATGAAACACTATGTGTCTGGTTTCTACCAGGTGGGATCTTTCCTGCAAGAATGTATTGTCTGAAGCTCTTTCCAAACTTCATTGATATTGTTTCACATGTTATTGATATTGTTCCAGAACTGATATTGTTTCACACTTGGAAGGGTTTTTTGATGCACGGCTATGCTTTTCCTGTCACTGAATCTCTTTCCACATTCCAAGCATTAATAGGGTTTCTCTCCAGTGTGGGTTCTTTGATGCCTAGTCAGTTGTGTGCTCTGACTGAAGCTCTTTCCACACTCCAAGCAATGATATGGTTTCTCTCCTGTGTGGGTTCTTTGATGCACAGTCAGTTCTGAGCTCTGACAGAAGCTCTTTCCACACTCTAAGCACTGATATGGTTTCTCTCCAGTGTGGATTCTTTGATGCACAGTCATTTGTGAGCTCTGACTGAAGCTCTTTCCACACTCCAAGCACTGATATGGTTTCTCTCCTGTGTGGGTTCTTTGATGCACAGTTAGTTGTGAACTCTGACTGAAGCTCTTTCCACACTCTAAGCACTGATATGGTTTCTCTCCTTTGTGGGTTCTTTGATGCCTAGCCAGGGCTGAGCTGTGACTGAAGCTCTTTCCACACTCCAAGCACTGATATGGTTTCTCTCCTTTGTGGGTTCTTTGATGCCTAGCCAGGTCTGAGCTCTGACTGAAGCTCTTTCCACACTCTAAGCACTGATATGGTTTCTCTCGTGTGTGGGTTCTTTGATGCTTACTTAGGTTCGAGCTCTGACTGAAGCTCTTTCCACACTCCAGGCATTGATATGGTTTCTCTCCAGTGTGGTTTATTTGATGCATAGTCAGTTGTGAGCTCACACTGAAGCTCTTTCCACACTTTAAGCATTGATACGGCTTCTCTCCTGTGTGGTTTATTTGATGTATAGTCAGTTGTGAGCCCTCTCTGAAGCTCTTCCCACACTCTAAGCACTGATATGGCTTCTCTCCTGTGTGGGTTCTTTGATGCAGAGTCAGTTTTGAGCTGTGCCTGAAGCTCTTTCCACACTCTAAGCACTGATATGGCTTCTCTCCTGTGTGGGTTCTTTGATGCACAACCAGGTTTGACCTCCGATTGAAGCTCTTTCCACACTCTAAGCACTGATATGGCTTCTCTCCTGTGTGGGTTATTTGATGCCTAGTCAGGTGTGTGCTCTGACTGAAGCTCTTTCCACACTCTAAGCACCGATATGGCTTCTCTCCTGTGTGGGTTGTTTGATGCAGAGTCAGTTGTATGCTCTGACAGAAGCTCTTTCTACACTCTAAACACTGATATGGCTTCTCTCCTGTGTGGATTATTTGATGCCTAGTCAGTTGTGAGTTCTGAGTAAAGCTCTTTCCACATTCCAAGCACTGATATGGTTTCTCTCCTGTATGGGTTCTTTGATGCATAGTCAGGTTTGAGCTGTTACTGAAGCTCTTTCCACATTCCAAGCACTGATATGGTTTCTCTCCTGTATGGGTTCTTTGATGCATAGTCAGGTCTGAGCTGCGACTGAAGCTCTTTCCACACTCGAAGCACTGATGTGGCTTCTCCCCTCTGTGGGTTCTTTCACTTCTTCTATATCCAGACTTTCTGCTGTATGTATTTACATGTCGAGCACATTTCTCCTTCCCCTTCTTAATTTGTTGTTCTGGTTTCATGTCATTGAAATTCCCTCCCTGTTGTTCATCAGATTTATTTCTCAATTTTTCTGTCCGATTTCCTTCCTCCTTCTTTGATGCATCTTGATGTGCAACTCTCTCTCCTCTTTGTATCTCTATATTCCAAGCAGGGTCTGTGCCTGAACTGAAGCTCTTTCTCTCCTTACAGCACTTCAATGATTTCTTCCCTGGCTGGAGTTTGCTTTGTTTATTAGTGTTGGATTTATAACTGATGGTTTCCCTTTGCGATGGAAACTTATTTCTGTTCACTCTGTGTTGTTCCAGTAGGATGGGGATTGCAATGGGGTCATCATCCTGACAGGCAGCAGGTGTGGTCCTCCAAGGAATGTCTGAGCTTCTGTCTCCTCTATCTGATGCATCTTGTTCCCCAAAACTCATTTCCTCTACATCCATCACTCTTGTTTCTGGTGTCACCCCATGTAGCTCCATCTGACCTTCACTGTCTTGTCTGTTGCTTCCTGCAACTGAGAGAGAATCTGGATTAGCCGCTGAATTCAGGAGAGGGACTTCTAAAGCACAGTCGTGTGTAGAAAGAGGTATATCCACAGTATGAACAGGATCACAGACCTGCTCAGTGACTGAGGGCGCAATCTGGCACAGGCATAAAGATCAGCTGTGGCTCTGATTAAGGAAATAAGTCTGTCTGTGGGAGATGAGATACTGCCTTTGACTCTATAGATTAAGAGATTACGTGTAATGGCCGGAAAGTTTGGGTCACACATACATCCAGAGTGTTGCACTCACAGGAGGGAGGTGCATCCTGCAGATGCTGAGAGTCAGACCAACTATCCCAACAGTTCAGAAATACTGGCACAGTTTACTCCTTCCATATTTTCAAATGCCTGACATATTTTTTTAATGTAGGACATCCAAAAAATGTAGCATATATTAAAATAATGGCTAAAAACCATTTTCCTGTATTTAATTTCAACTCTCTGTTACTTCTCTTTAAATGCTCTGTTACTTTTCTTTAAACTGAAAACCTCTTTGCAAGACCTATTTTCACCAACAATGCTTACGTCAGAGGCTCACAATAGACATGATCCACAGTCAGTTGCATAGTAGTCAGTTGCACAGTAGACATGATCCAATTTGGCTGGATGTTGGTCAGTCTGCCATGTGAAGTATAGGACAAAAACAGGTTGTACCCCTTTTCAGCCCCATAACGGTTAAATTTCTGCACATGGGTTTTTGGTGGGTGTTCATGTGATAGAAGAAACTCCCTCCCCAAATTTCATGCTTCTAGGTCCGGGGGTTGGGGCGGAATGTGGATGAGTCATCAATTCTTCAATGTAAAGAATAGGGAGGAAACGTGTTGTGCCCCATTTCACCCACTTCTGGTTGGAATTTCCAAAAACTGGTTGTTAGTGCAGCCCTCAGTCACAGATGGAACACCCACCCCAAATTTCACACTTCTAGGCCTGGCAGTTTTGGCAGGGTGTTGATGAGTGAGTGAGTGAATGAGTGAGTCAGTCATTGACTTTTCTCTTATATATATACTAGCGAAAAGTGTACCCACGTTGCGGGAGTAACATTTCCCCATACATCATCCCCCCATGGCGCAACCTCCTCCCATGCACATCATCCCTCATGCGCATCATCCCCCCATGCGCAACTTCCCCCATGCGCATCATCCACCCATGTGCAATTTTTCCCCATGCACAATTTTTCCCCATGCGCATCTTCTCCCCATGCTCAACATCCCCCATGCACATCATCCCCCATGTGCACCTTCCCCATACGCAAATTCCCCCATGTGCAACTTCCCCATGCGCAACTTCCCCCGTGCGCACCATCCCCCATGCACAACTTTCCCCCATGCACATCATCCCCCATGCGCAACTTTTTCCCATGCGCACCTTTTCCGCATGCACATCATCCCCTATGCGCAACTTTCCCACATGCTCAACTTCCCCCATGCGCAACTTTCCCCATGCGCAACTTTCATGTGCATCATCCCCCATGCACATCATCCCCCCATGTGCAACCTCCCCCATGCGCAACTTTCCGCCATGCGCATCATCCCCCATGCGCAGCTTTCCCACATGCTCAACTTTCCCCCATGCGGAACATCCCTCATGCACAACTTTCCCACATGCGCAACTTTCCCCATGCGCATCATCCCCCATGCGCAACTTCCTCCCATGCGCAGCATGCTCGCCAGTGCAATCTCTTCCTCCGAACAACATCCCCCCCACTGTACCAAGCACCAAGCACCAAATTGGCTGGATGTTATTCAGTCTCCCATGTTAAGTATGGGACAGAAACACGTTGCCCCCTTTTCAGACCCTGAAGGGTTAAATTTCTCCAGATGGTTCTTGGTGGGAGTTCAGGTGACAGAAGGAACTCCCAGAATTCCATGCTTCAGGCCCAGCAGTTGGGGCGGAATGTTGAGGAGTCAGCAATTCTCAATGCAAAGTATAGGGAGGAAAACGCGTTGCGCCCCTTTTCACCCCCTTCCGGTTGGAATTTCCAAAAACCGGTTCTTAGTACACCCCTCCGTCACGGAAGGAACACCCACCCCAAATTTCACGCTTCTAGGCCCAGCAGTTTTGGCAGGGCAGTGATGAGTCAGTCAGTCAGTGAGTCAGTCAGTGAGTCAGTCAGTGAGTGACTTTTCTCTTTTATATATATAGACTAGCAAAAAGCGTACCCCCGTTGCGGGAGTAACATTCCCCCATACGACAGCACCCTATGGCATATCAACATGCCATGCGCATCAACACCCCATGCGCATCAACATCCCATGCACATCAGTCTCCAATGCACAACTTCTCCATGTGCCTGAACTCCTCATATGCAACATCACCCATCTGCATCATTCCCCCATGCACAAGTTTTCCCAATGTGCATCATCCTCCATGTGCAACGTTCCCCATGCACAACTTTTCCCATGCACATCAACCCCCCATGCGCATAATCCCTGCATGTGTAATTCTCCCCAAGCGGAACATCTCCCCCATGCAGAACATCCCCCCATACGCAGCTTCCCCCCATGCGCAACTTCCCCGCATGTGCAACTTCCCTCCCATGCGCAACTTCCCCCATGCGCATAATCCCTCCATGCGCAACTTCCCCATATGCAACATCCCCCATGTGCAACTTCCCCCATACGCAACATCCCCCATGTGCAACTTCCCCGCAAGTGCAACTTCCCTCCCATGTGCAACTTCCCTCCCATGTGCAACTTTCCCCATGCGCAACTTCCCCATGCGCATAATCACCCATGCGCATAATCACTCATGTGCAACTTCCCCCATGAGCATCATCCTCCATGCGCAACGTTCCCCATGCGCAGCTTCCCCCATGCGCAACTTTCCTCCATGCGCAACTTCCCCATACGCAACTCTCCTCCATGCGCACCTTCTCCCATGTGCAACTTCCCCATGCACACCTTCCGCCATGTGCAACTTCCCCCATACGCATAATCCCTCCATGCGCAACTTCCCCCATATGCAACTTCCCCATACGCAACTTCCCCCATGCACAACTTTCCTCCATGCGCAACTTCCCCATACGCATAATCCCTCCATGCGCAACTTCCCCCATATGCAACTTCTCCCATATGCAACTTCCCCCATACACAACTCTCCTCCATGCGCACCTTCCCCCATGTGTAACATCCACCATGCGCAACTTCCCCCATGCGCAACTTTCCTCCATGCGCAACTTCCCCCATACGCATAATCTCTCCATGCGCAACTTCCCCCATGCGCAACTTTCCTCCATGCGCAACTTCCCCATATGCATAATCCCTCCATGCGCAACTTCCCCATATGCAACTTCCCCATATGCAACTTCCCCCATGCGCAACTCTCCTCCATGCACAACTTCCCCCATACACAACTTCCCCCCATGCGCATAATCCCTCCATGCACAATTTCCCCCCTTATGCAACTTCCACCCATGCACAACTTCCACCATGCACAACTTCCACCCATGTGCAACTTTCCTCTATGCGCCACTTTCCCCCGTGCGCCACTTCCCTTCATGTGCAACTTTCCCCAAGCGCAACTTCTCCCAAGTGCAACTTCCCCCATGCGCATCAGTCTCCCATGCTCAAGTTCTCCCCATGCGCAGCATCCTCACCAGCACAACCTCTTCTTCTGAACAACATCCCCCAGAGCACCAGGCACCCAGCACCAAATTGGCTGGATGTTGGTTAGTCTCCCATGTTAAGTATAGGACAAAAAACACCTTGAACCCTTTTCAACCCCTGAAGGGTTAAACTTCTCCAGATGGTTCTTGGTGGGTGTTCAGGTGAAGAAGGAACTCCCAGAATTCCATGCTTCAGGCCCAGCAATTGTGGCAAAATATTGAGGAGTCAGCAATTTTCCAATGCAAAGTATAGGGAGGAAAACGCATTGTACCCCTTTTCACCCCCTTCCAGTTGGAATTTCCGAGAAGCAGTTCTTAGTGCACCCCTCCGTCACGGAAGGAACACCCACCCCAAATTTCACACTTCTAAGCCCAGCGGTTTTGGCAGGGTGTTGATGAGTCAGTCTGTGAGTCAGTCAGTCAGTGACTTTTTTATATACATAGATTTAAAAAACATTTAATGTGCTTACTCCTGAGTAGACATAGGGTGCTCTTACCTATAATCCCAGGATAGTCAATGGGCTTACACCCAGGAAAGTATAGTTAGCATTGCAGCCTCAGAGCCCCATCCTAAGCATTCCTACACAGAAGTAAATCCCATGATAGTCAATGGCCTTACTGCCAGGAAGGTGTAGCTAGGAATGCATCCTCAGAGCCCTTTCCTAAGCATTCCTACACAGAAGTAAATCCCATGATCGTCAATGGGCTTATTCCCAAGAAAGTGTAGCTAGGATTGCAGCCTCAGAGCCCCATCACTAGTGCAGGGGTCCTCAAACTTTTTAAACAGGGCACTGGTTCACTGTCCCTCAGACACTGTTGAGGGCTGAACCTTTGGAGGACCTTGTCCTACATTTTTTAAAATGTAGGGGCAAAATGTAGGGCATTTTGCCCTACACTTTAAAAACACTCCCTGAGGTCTGACCTTTGGGGTCTGACCTTTGGGATCTGTTGGAGCCTCTGGTGTCTCTAACCCCCCACCCCCCGTCGGCTGGAGGGAGGATGCAGAGAAGTGGACAACCAGCGCAGGTGGCTTTAAACCGCTTCCTTCCAAGCCAGGGAGAGGCTGCTGCTGCGCAGTGGAGCCGCGCGAGCTCCCCTAATCCCCCCCCCACACACCCCATGCATTCTTACACACACACACACACAAGCACACACACCAGTTCACCTGCAGAGGCGCTGGCATGCACGCTGGCCAGGGAGACCCTGGCGCCACAGACAAGCAGCTGGAGGTGCATGCGCTGGCCAGAACACCCCTCAGCCCCCCTGGCTGGCCGGGAAGAGGATGCTGCCTTCCTGGTCTTTATGTGCACTGGGGGGCAGTTGAAGGCTGCCGTGACGAAGATTCACCAGCCGCAGCAGCCATTTCCAATGGGAAGACTGTGCGTATGTGTGCACAGTCTCCCTTATCCTTTGAGCTCCGCTGGAGAGCTGCAGGGCTTCTCCGTGGGCGGAGCTGACTATCCTCGGCTGACCCCAGAGAGTCACTTTCACTTCTCCTCTTCTTGCCTCAGAGAGAAATCAGGAGAGTCTCTCTTGCTTCCCCTGAACCACTGAACCAGTTGCAGCCAGCAGCGATGGGGGGAGAAGCACACGCAGCCGCTTCTCAGCCACTCTGCGCACTTGCCATGATGCGAGGGAGGAGCTTCCTGGCCCACATTAGGTTCCATAACTGTTCGTGCACACAGGAATGGCTAATAGAACGCACTGGGAAAAGGTGCCCCAAAAGGTGCGTTCTATTAGGGAAAAAGCCCCGGAAAGGAGATATCTCAAAACCAATTTTTGCATTGGATTCTTCTATTCAATACAATTCCAAGGACGCAAGAAACGCTGGGGTAAAAGACCACCATTTTCAGTTCCAAAATGGAGAACAATGAAGCCGAAAAGAGAGGACACCCAGATAGGAGGCTAAAAATCTGGACAAATCCAGGAATTTCATTATATGATCCCCCTGCTCCTGCCCAACTCTGAAAACATCTGTCTGGCACTTGTGAAGAGAAGGAAAGTCTGCACAGAAGGTGGTCTGAAATGCCAATTGAGGGTTCATATGGGAGGGAACTCCAAGCCAGGCAACCTCCAACCTCCCACTCCTTCCCGTGGAGCCTCCACCAAAGCCTGGTTTGGGAAAGAACGTGAAGGACTTGGAAAGGAAATGTGTAGGAAATGGTCAACCGAGCACGAGCAGGTTACCTGTGGGCTTCTCCTCTTGCTGGAGGTCTTGGAAAAATGCAGGCTCTCCTTCTTCCATCTGGGAAATGATGGCAGGTTTGGGGAATTCCTCTGGGAAGGAGACAAGGATTGGAGATGCATCCAATGACCAAATATGAAGGCTTTCCTAAGCACCTGAACGTAGCTGCTCTTTCCCCCCACCAAAGAGCCTGGGGCAGGATCAGAGAACAGGAACCGTCTCTGAACTTGCAGAGGGGAATCTGTTCATGGAGACCAAAGTGTCTGACTCAGGAGAAGGCAGCCTCCCTCCCTCACCAACTCCATGAACTCTGAGACATGCTTAGACAGCAAGGACCCCTTGATGGACTAACATACCCCTTGCCTGACCTTGGTGTTAAACAGCTTCTACAACTAGTCAGTTCTTCTCAGAATGGAAAAATATATTTCTTTACCCAGCGTGTAGTTGGTCTGTGAAACTCCCTGCCACAAGAAGTAGTTACGGCATCTAGCCTTAATGCCTTTAAGAAAGGGGTGGACACATTCCTAGAGGAAAGGACCATCACAGGATACAAGCCATGAGAGGTGAATGCGGAGGTGGACAATGTCAAAATGCCAAATGCTGGGGAGGCACCTGGATGCAGGTGTCATACTGTGCTCTCCAAGGCATCTGGTGGCCCACTGTGGAATACAGAAAGCTGGACTAGATGGGCCTTTGGCTTGATCCAGTGGAGGCTCTTCTGATGTTTTTAAATCAGGACCTGGCCACACAGTGAGAAATAAGAGGACGAAATATTTATACCTTTTTCCCCGTACCCCCCAGAGATAAAGGGTGTCCTTACCTAGAGAGGCCACCATCCTGTAATTCCCCAGCATGACCTCCTGGTACAGAGACTTTTGGCCAGAGTCCAGCAAAGCCCACTCCTTCGCCGTGAAACGGACAGTCACCTCCTCAAAGGACACCAGACCCTGCAAGGAGAAATTGGCCACTTCTCACCAATCATCTCTCCACAACATTCACTGGAGGGCCAGAAACTGCACATTTAGGATTCAGTGACAAAGTGCAAAATCCTAACCAGTTCTTCTCAAAAGTAAGCTCCATTGTGTTCTACCTAGTTTAACAGCTCAATCCAGAGCAAATAATCTGTCCACATAAGAGCCTTTGGGTTGCCCTATCTATCACTAACATGGAGCAACTATAAGATGCTCCACCCCAGTTACTCTGGAAGAGGCTTAGGGCAGAGCAAGGCAACGTAGGGTGCCCTAAGAGAAGTGGACCTGCTCTGCCCTAGGGGCAGCCTAGGCAGCTCAAGAGAGGCAGGTTGAGGGCATGTTTAGCACTGCCTAAGGCAGAGCAGTTACTCTGTATCCAGAGCCTGTTTCCAAGGCAGAAATGCCCTCTTCCAGCTCCTCAGAGATATACCACCTCAGGAGCAGGTATAGTAATGAGTAGACCCATAGGGATCCATGATAAGGCCCAAGTAAGAATGGCAGTGTTGACCAAAAATCTGAGTTCTTGGCCAGCCTTGCTGCAACCCCTGCCTCTCAACCTCAGGATATGGAACAAACTACGGCTGCCCAAAAACCTCAGGATACAGCAGGCCACTCCAAGAAGCCCCTTGTATTCACTGTAGAATGTACTGGCATCTCATCAGGGACTCCTTAGAAGGCAGGCACCCCGTGGCGTCACCAGACTGGTGCGGCTGGTGTGGGCTGCATTGGATGATGCGGTGATGCACCGGAGGAGTTTGACAGTCCTTTGGCAGGCCCCGGGCATTAGCGCGCCCATTCAGCCAGAAGCTGCCACTCGTCTTCGGAGCTGGCCCAAATGGCCAGCTGAGGTACACTGTGCAGAAACACACTGAGCATGCCGAACAGCTTCAGAGGAGACTTCCTTAGAGCGGAGGAAGTCCGTGCCTCTGCACGGCCATTTGGCCTCACTCAAGAGGCAGAGCGGCAACCGAATGGCTTCAGAAAGAGTACTGCACAGACACCAACTCTGACGCCTGCACAGTCTCCTCTGAAGCCGAAAGTCTTCAGAAAAGTACTGCGCAGGCGTCAGAGATGCTGCCTGTGCAGTACTCTTTCTGAAGCCAGTTGGCTTCAGAAACAACGGCGCAGGTGCCAACTTTGGCGACTGCGCAGTCCAGGTAGGTGGGTACGCACATCCCAGGGATGACGCACAGGCCTCCGCACCGGGTGATGCGCAGAGTCGTTTCACCACTGTAGGCACCACAGCAGTTCCTTGTTCAGTGTGATCTGAGGGGTGTCTCCTCAGGACCCAGTCCTCTGCATGTGTCAATTACTTAGCATGCTATGGAGCAGTTAGGGAAGCCCAGGATTCCTGACTCTCGGGATGCAGCATAGGTTTCTGCTCTGGATACAGAATAGTTAGGAGAGAGCAGTTAGGGCAGAGCAGGCTGAACTTGCTCTGGATTGTGCCCATAATAATGTAATGGTGTAAAGGACACCACAAAATTTAGGACAAATGTAGGACATCTTATAATGAAGCAAAAATACTGGTATTGGTTTCCTGTACTTAATTTCAAAACTTTCAAAATTGAAAATCTTTAACATGTATGATTCTGACCCAGACATGCAAGACTCTCCAAAAGCAGCTTGCAGCAGCAGAAGCCATGCAGATGGGTGGGTGAGTGGAGGGAAAAGAGGACAGGTAGGTGGGTTAGTGGGTAGGTAAGGGCAAAGGTAAGTAGCTGGATGGGTGAAGGGAAAGGTAAATAGCTGGGTGGGTGTGGGGCAAGGTAGGGGTGTGAGTGGGTGTGGGGAAGGATAGGGATCTGAATGGGTGAGGGGAAAGGTAGGGAACTGAGTGGGTTGGGGAAAGGTAAGTAGTTGGGTGGTGGAGGGTATAGGTAGGGATCTGAGTGGGGGAGAGGAAAGGGGGCACTTACCTGGGTGGGTGGTTGGTAGAAAGAGGCTCTAGAGAGGCTCTGGACAGGGTGCAGCTGCTGAGTGAGGGCCATTCCTCTCCTCTTCTTCTTGCCCTCTTTCTCTCTCTTCACCACCCTCACTTCTCCAGAAGTCCTGCAAAACAAGCCTTCCTGGCCCCAGAAGAGGACCAGCTCTCAGTGAGGACCAGCTCTGAGCCTTTTCCTTTGCTCTTCTCAGCACTTCTTCTGGCCCAGGGACTGCAGGGGAGAAACAGAGGAGATGCTGGTCAAGGACAGACTCCCAATTAACAGACATTCACTACAGCTGTCCAGGTCCCAATGATCAAGTGAGAGGGTTGTCTTGTGGTGACCCCAGGCATTGCATCACATCCAGGGGTGTCACTAGGGTTTCCATCACCCAGTGCAGGAGGCCAGTGTGTCACCCCCATGCAGTTATGTGCCATTTCCCCGACTCCATTTGATAGAATAAAAATATTCGAAATGGTTTGTTCCATTACATTCTGCTGTAAATTACAAATCCATTGCCATGTATCATGATGGGATTATTCCTAAACACCATGATTTTTAGCCATTATCCTCACTAGTGGTGTCACCCCCTCAAGGGCGCCCTCTTTCTAACAAATTACTGCAGGACTCAAACCGCCTAGAGTGGGACCCACTTCGTAGAGGGACAACCTGTCCAGGAGACACTAAAAGTGATGTCATGGCTGAAAGTGACATCATCAAGGAAATTAAAACAAATAAAATGTAAATACATTAAAGCAAATCAAGTAATCTAAATTACTGAATATTACATTTAAAAATATTTCATATAATTTATGTATTCCAAGCAGGCTATAGTCAGATTGAACTCCAAAATACCAGGGGTGTCTCAAGGGTTCATGTGTGAGTTTAAAACACTCAGGAAAGTCTGTTAAATTTTAAAATATTAAATAAAACTTATTGTCTATACAGCAATTTATAACTTACAAGCACACTACATGGTGCCTGCTCACAAAGAAAAGGAGGAAGATGAAGATTTTTTTGCAGGACACAAGGCTAAAAAAGAAGAAATGTCCTGGAAAAAGAGGATATTGATTACAAAAAATAAAAATAAGCTTAAAACCCCCAGAGGGAGGAGGACAAGAAAAGAGGGCTGGAGGGGAAGAGAAGTTAGGACCATCACCCAGCTTTCCAAATCATTACTTTTAAATTCCCACTACCTGCTGAGCCAGTGCTGGGTCTGCCTTTTGGAGTACTTTTCAGGGGCTTGTGGGGACTGTAGTTCCTGGATCAGGACTCTTCCTAGCCTTGGCTTATTCTCATCTTGGACTCTCCAGCAGAAAAAGGTGAGATATGCAATTTTTGGGTTTTCTGGGGCTTTTTTAGTTTTTGGCCATAACTTTGGCTAGGAAGATGCCACCTCAAATCGGACTGTTGCTCGGACTCTGCTGAAGACCAGCCCTCTGTGTGCAGGAAAGTGTTAGTGAACTGGTTTGAAGTCCTTCCTTCATTCACAAGTTCCATCCCGAATATATTCATTTATTCTCCAGAACAGCAGAGCATAGTTTGGAAGTGCAGAAGCTCAGCCTGTCCCGAGTGAGCCACTTTCCTTGTGCTGATGTTGATTCTTTTGGAAGTGGAGGCTCCAGTTCCAGCTGCACTTCTGACTTCCCCTCTCCCCCCTGGCTGGGCTCTTCTGCCCCACTGATCTCTCCACCCACATCCAAACACTGCCCCAAAGGGACTCACCAGGGATGGCTGGAGCAGGGTTGGCTTCCCATTCATTCTCCCCTTCACCTCTCCAGGAATCTCCTGCCCCAAAGGGACTCACCAGGAAGGATCCCTTGCCTGGCAGAAGGAAAGTAAGGGGGGCAGGCACTGGATCACCACCCCCACTTCCGCCTCTCTAGGACTCTGTAGTGGCTCCTTTAACCCTTAGAGTGCCTGTGAGCAGAGAGGAGACTCCAGGTCTGGATCCCCCACTGGATCTCCAGGCTGGATGAGAATGATGTGAAGGCTCCCCATTGGCATCTCCTTTGCTGGGCATCCCCTCCTCTTCCTCGGTGCAGCTTCTGATGCACAATGAATGGCACAGACACTGCGTCCCTCTAGTGTGGATTAGCTTCTCCTTCCCCAAAGACTGCAAGTGACCACAAACTGTGATCAAACCTGCCACTATCACACTGACTGGTTGTGTCCCAGGATGAAGCCCCTGACTGGAGATCAACTGCTTGCCTCTGAGAACAGCCAGACTAAACCAAAGCCATTCAATCCGCCCACAGACTCTTACTGGTGCCTATATCCGGCTCTTTCCTGCCACTCTTTCAGCTCTGCCACTATTTCCACTTTGGAGCTTGTCCCTTGAGCTTGTCCCTGTCACTCCAACACCCAGCACAGGAACAAAGCAGACCCAGAGCTTAGCATGCAACTATGTGCATGTGGGGGGATTGTCACACTTCCTCTTCCAGCCACCCTCCATTCCCTGGCTAGGCTTTGAGTCTGGTTGGCTCTGCACCTCTCCCACTCATCACAGCATATATGGGACACCCAGGGAGAGGAGAGATGGCTGGCCTGAGCAAGGGAATGAAAGGAGGGAGCAGGGACTGGATTCCTATTCTTTCTCCCCCCATTCATCCCTCTGGGAATCTGGAGTTGTTAGCCCTTGAGTGCCTGAGAGTGGAGAGGAAGGAATCCTTGCAGAGCATCCAGGACTGGCCCCTCCACTCCCAGGCAGAGGGAGAAGCATTTCCTCCTCTGGCTGGGCATTCCCTCCTCTTCCTCCCCTTGAAGCAGCTGATGCACAGAGATGGAGTCTCAGGCTGCAGTCTGGGGAATCTCTCCTGCTTCCCCCAGACTGGTGCTCCCAAAGGTGTTAGACAGAAGAGGCTTTCCTGCCCCTCTCCTCCCAGATCTCCCTGCAGGACATACACTGATCTGGTGTGCATCCAGCTGTGCACAAGGGGTCCTCCTGGGGTGACTTCCAGGCAGGTCCCTCCTGATGGCTTCTTGGTGCTGCTGTTCACCTGCTGCTCCTTCCTGGGGCTTCCACCCACCAGGGCTAGTCCTGCTGCATCCACCATTCTCTGGGCTTCCTTCCACTGGGCTTGACTGCTATTGACTTTTCAGTCTTCACTCTTGGGAACTCTTTGATTCTGATATCAGGCTCTTAGGGCTGCAATCCTGTGCATACTTACCGAGAGTAAGGCCCATGGAGTAGTTTCTGAGTAGATGCCCTGCTGCGATTGCATGGTGAGGAGTCTGTTTCTTGCCACATGGAAGCACCAGAGCAGGAAAGGATGTTCTGCATGAGTCTGAGGCAGGGCTGAAGAAGAGGGGAGGGCAAAACACTCAGGTTGGAAGGGAGCCTGACTGCAGAGTACAAGGGATCTCCTTCCCTCTGAGCCATTCCAGGAGGGGGAATCATCCTGCAATGACTCAGAGCATCCTGAGTCTGGAATGGCTCAGAGGGGGAGCAGATCACATGCACTGAGCCATGCCAGGATGCTTCCCCCTCCTGAAATGGATCAGGACCTTTGCACAGTGCAGAGAAGACCATCCTTACAAAACTGAGGGTTCGGTGTGTCCCCCTCTAGCTACAGCCCTGGTCTGAGGGAAATTCTGGCCGTGACTGGGGTCTGATCCTTGCGGGATTCAAGTCTCCAGTTTCTGAGACTGCACAGCACAGAAGTGGCAGAGTCAGTCCCTCAGTCTCTGTTGTGTCTTCAGTTCTGGCTCTCCATAATGGCCAAACCTGCAAGGGCCACTGTTTGGGGACCATTGATCAAGAAGAGCAACAACCAGACCTATCAACCACATCATTCAGGACTGTGTCTCCTCCCACATAGCAGGTGCCCAGAGTCCATTCAGAGGGCAGTGGCACTCACTGCAGTCCTGGTTCAGCCCCTCAACACTGGCAGGTCACAGGCAGGAGCAGGAGGAGCCTCAGCTCCTCAGGTGGCCACAAAGGAGGCCACAAGGAGCCTCAGCTCCTAAGAAGCCACTCCTCAGGTGGACACAGTACTACTTCTGAGAAAGGGCAGATAATCCTCATACAACAGAGTGTTCCTCAAGGTCACACCGGACGATGTTCCTTCCCTCGGGAAATAAGTGCTAGTTTGAAGCCATTTTTTGGTGTTTTGCCCCCCAAAATGTCTCCTCCTCTCTCTCCCCAAGTCCTCAATACGGTGCTAAGACTCTCAAAATGAGGGGAGAACATTTTTACCTCAGAAACTATTGTCTTCTGAGAAAGTAGAGCACAGAGTGTTCCTCAACACTGCACAGGCCTCATTGCTCCTTCCCTCAGGAACCAAGTGCTAGTTTGAAGCCATTTTTGGACAGCTCTGCACCTGCCCTGTGGCGTTTTGAGGCCTCTGGGTGGGGAAGAGCACCGATGCCCCAGCTCCTTCTCTCTGTCCACACCTCAAATACCCATTTCCTCCCTCTGCTTCACCTTTATTCCACCCTCTCCCTGGGTACTCTTGGGAGTAGTGGGAAAACAGGTGCCTCCTCTGCCAAGTACCAGGAGCAGGCCTGCAGGTTAACCCCCTCGCTAGTATCCTTCTTTTGCGAGGAGTAGCTTCCAGGTCTCTTTCTGCCTCCTCATCCACCCCCACCTCCTCCTCCTGAACCCTACATCCCCTTAAATCTACAAACTAGAGGGTGCACTTCCCCAATTTTAGGGCTGTAAAGTCCCATGTAGAGCATGTTACAATCATCCAGGATTTTCAAACTAACAACCTTCAGATCCTTGGGATTAACAACTCTACTCTCTAAATCGAGGGTCTCCACACTTTTCAGCCAAAGGGCCACATCAAATATCATGCAGTGTTAAGGGCCAGAAAAAATGTTAAATATAAAATTCAACTAAACATGTTAGAGATGGAAGTTAGACTAATGAAAAATGGACCCATATTTCCAGGACTTCTACAAGCACGAACGCAGAACAGAAGTCAGGCACACACTTATATGGACCTCCAACCCCACCATCAAACCCCAGACATGTTTTGTCAACTGGGTCAGAGACTCCCAGGGGACAAGATGCTGGTTGTGGGCTGGTTAGAGGCTTGCTGTAGACTGGATCTGATCCTTGGGTTGGGGACTGGAGACTCAGATCTTCTGGAAAGACGAATTTGTGGCCCCCTGATGAAAAAGAAGGGAGGGCAGGATGTCATGTTCAGACCCATCCTCCCTGTCCCCTTCCTGCTGTTGTTACTTCCTCTTTTCAGCCATACCAGCATTACCACAACAGCTCCAGAGAAGAGACACCAGGTGAGTATCAACAGGTTCTTTGTATTTCAACAAATTAATTTCATAAACAGATATTTACAATCAATGCTTCCTCAATGTCCATTGTCTCTCTTTCTTTCTCAGTTCCTTCACCAAGAGGCAGAGGGTTTTCACATGAGGACATCTGTACTCTTTGCCAGATCAACATAAAGGTAAGTGTCCAACAAAGGCATACAACCAACCCTCTCTCATTTGTCTTTCAGGCAGGGCCATGAACCAGCAGGTGTCCAGCACTATCTCTAGTGGTGTCTCCTTCAGCTTCTCCACACCCACCCATTTTCCTGCTCTTTTTCCCTTTTAATCCCCCTTCTTCCTCCTCCCCTTTTCTTTCCTCTTCCAGGGGAGAGCCAGAGCCCTTCCTTGTGCTCTGAAGTGGCTACATCCTTCTAGGACCTCTTCCCAGGCATTTCTTTTCTTAACCCCTTCACTGGTGAAACCTTCAAGGGGGTGAGGAGCCTCACCACACAGGAAAGAGAAGGAACTTTATTGTTATTGTACATGAATATGTACTCAACTACCAGACCATGCCTGCTGCGTGAAGGGGAAGGTCAAGGAAAACAAGCGTCTGGATTCCAGTGAGGAGCGGACTGGTCTAGAAGTGCAGCTGTGGGAGGACTGTGGACATTTTGATCAGGCCCAGGCATTACTCTCAGGGAAACCAACAGGATCCCAGCAGATGGTGGAGGATTCTGGATGAAGCCACCCACCACCTGGCCTCTGAGGCCCATTTCTGACTCTATGTCCTTAAAGAGCACCAACAACCTCCCACTTTCAGCTTTGCGGATCAAGGCCCTTGGTAGATAGTAGGGAGAATGGGAAGCCCTATCACGCCTTACTCCACTGTATGGGCAGAGGTGTACAATGTTGGTTCTTTAATGTGAAGTAGGACTATTGGAATAAAGCTAATTCCACACTCCATGCATTTCTGAGGTTCTGTCTATGTACTGGTTCTGTTTCCATTGATGCAAACTCAAGCTTCAACACACACAGAAGCTCTTTCCACCCTACAACACGCAGACAGTTTCTCTTTGAGATACAGTCTGCCTGCTATCACTAAAGTTGTTGCATATTCGGAGGATTTAAAAGGTTACTCCTATGAGGAGACCTTTGATGCACTTTCAGGTTTGCACTGAAGTTCTTTCCAAATGAAACACTATGTGTCTGGTTTCTACCAGGTGGGATCTTTCCTGCAAGAATGTATTGTCTGAAGCTCTTTCCAAACTTCATTGATATTGTTTCACATGTTATTGATATTGTTCCCGAACTGATATTGTTTCACACTTGGAAGGGTTTTCTGATGCACAGCTATGCTTTCCCTGTCACTGAATCTCTTTCCACAGTCCAAGCATTAATAGGGTTTCTCTCCTATGTAGATTCTTTGATGCATAGTCAGTTTTGAGCTCTGACTGAAGTTTTTCCCACACTCCAGGCACTGATATAGTTTCTCCCCTGTGTAGGTTGTTTGATGCACAGTCAGGTGTGTACTCCGACTGAAGACATTTCAACACTCTTGGCACTGATATGGTTTCTCTCCTCTGTGGGTTTTTTTATGCTGAGTTAGGATCGAGCTCTGACTGAAGCTCTTTCCACACTCCAAGCATTGATATGGTTTCTCTCCTGTGTGTGTTCTTTGATGCTGATTTAGGATCGAGCTCTGACTGAAGCTCTTTCCACACTCCAAGCACTGATATGGTTTCTCTCCTGTGTGGGTTCTTTGATGCCTAGCCAGGTCTGAGCTGTGACTGAAGCTCTTTCCACACTCCAAGCACTGATATGGTTTCTCTTCTGTGTGGGTTCTTTGATGCCTAGTTAGGATTGAACTCTGACTGAAGCTCTTTCCACACTCCAAGCATTGATATGGTTTCTCTCCTGTGTGGGTTCTTTGATGCTTAGTTAGGTTCGAGCTCTGACTAAAGCTCTTTCCACACTCCAAGCATTGATATGGTTTCTCTCCTGTGTGAGTCCAATGATGCATAGTCAATTGTGAGCTTCCACTGAAGCTCTTTCCACACTCTAAGCATTGATACGGCTTCTCTCCTGTGTGGTTTCTTTGATGTATAGTCAGTTGTGAGTTCTCACTGAAGCTCTTTCCACACTCCAAGCATTGATATGGTTTCTCTCCTGTGTGGGTTCTTTGATGTATAGTCAGTTGTGAGCTGTGAATGAAGCTCTTTCCACACTCCAAGCATTGATATGGTTTCTCTCCTGTGTGTGTACTTTGATGCACAACAAGGTTTGACCTCCGATTGAAGCTCTTTCCACATTCTAAGCACTGATATGGCTTCTCTCCTGTGTGGGTTGTTTGATGCCTAGTCAGGTGTGTGCTCTGACTGAAGCTCTTTCCACACTCTAAGCACCGATATGGCTTCTCTCCTGTGTGGGTTGTTTGATGCAGAGTCAGTTGTATGCTCTGACAGAAGCTCTTTCTACACTCTAAACACTGATATGGCTTCTCTCCTGTGTGGATTATTTGATGCCTAGTCAGTTGTGAGTTCTGAGTAAAGCTCTTTCCACATTCCAAGCACTGATACGGTTTCTCTCCTGTATGGGTTCTTTGATGCATAGTCAGGTCTGAGCAGTTACTGAAGCTCTTTCCACACTCCAAGCATTGATATGGTTTCTCTCCTGTATGGGTTCTTTGACGCATAGTCAGGTCTGAGCTGTGACTGAAGCTCTTTCCACACTCGAAGTACTGATGTGGCTTCTCCCCTCTGTGGGTTCTTTCACTTCTTCTATATCCAGACTTTCTGCTGTATGTATTTGCATGTCGAGCACATTTCTCCTTCCTCTTCTTAATTTTTTGTTCTGTTCTGATGTCATTAAAATTCCCTCCCTCTTGTTCATCAGATTTCTTTCTTTCTGCGCCTGAACTGAAGCTCTTTCTCTCCTTAAAGCACTTCAATGATTTCTTCCCTGGCTGGAGTTTGCTGTGTTTATTAGTGTTGGATTTACAACTGATGGTTTCCCTTTGCGATGGAAACTTATTTCTGTTCACTCTGTGTTGTTCCAGTAGGATGGGGATTGCAATGGGGTCATCATCCTGACAGGCAGCAGGTATGGTCCTCCAAGGAATGCCTGAGCTTCCCTCTCCTCTACCTGATGCATCTTCTTCCCCAAAACTCATTTCCTCTACATCCATCACTCTTGTTTCTGGTGTCACCCCACGTAGCTCCATCTGACCTTCACCGTCTTGTCTGTTGCTTCCTGCAACAGAGAGAGAATCTGGATTAGCCACTGAATTCAGGACAGGGACTTCTAAAGCACAGTTGTTTGTAGAAAGAGGTATATCCACAGTATGAACAGGATCACAGACCTGCTCAGTGACTGAGGAGGCAATCTGGCACAGGCATAAAGATCAGCCATGGCTCTGATTAAGGAAATAAGTCTGTCTGTGGGAGATGAGATACTGCCTTTGACTCTACAGATTTGGAGATTACGTGTAGTGGCCGGAAAGTTTGGGTCACACATACATCCAGAGTGTTGCACTCACAGGAGGGAGCTGCATCCTGCAGATTCTGAGAGACAGATTAACTATCCCAACAATTCAAAAAATACTGGCACAGTTTTCTCCTTGCACAATATAGCATCCTCCAGGGTGACCAGGGTGACCAGATGCCCAAACGGCAAAAAGAGGACAATGCCCCCAAAATTCCTGACATCCAAGCAAAATTCCTGACAGATTTTTTTAATGTAGGACATCCAAAAAAAAATGTAGCATATATTAAAATAATGGCTAAAAACAATTTTCATGTATTTAATTTCAACTCTCTGTTACTTAGAATCATAGAATCCTAGAGTTGAAAGGGTCCTAGTAGGTCATCTGGTCCAACCCCCTGCCTGCAGCAGGAAACTCTCCTACATCATCTCCGACAGGTGCTCGTCAAGCCTCTGCTTGAAGACCCCCAGTGAGGGAGAATCCACCACCTCCCTTGGCAATTTGTTCCACTGCCAAACCGCCCGAACCGTCAGGAATTTTTTCCGGATATCCAACTGGAATCTCCTCTCTTGCAGTTTGTACCCATTGGTTCTAGTTCTGCTTTCAGAAGCAGAGATGAACAAATGAGCCCCTTCCTCCCTGTGACAGCCCTTCAGGTATCTGAAGAGGGCAATCATGTCTCCTCTCAGCCTCCTCTTCTCCAGGCTGAACATCCCAAGTTCCCCCAACCTTTCCTTGTAGGGCTTCCCTTCCATCCCACTGATCATTCTTGTTGCTCTCCTCTGGACTTGCTCCAGTTTGGCTGCATCTTTCTTCAAGTGAGGTGCCCAGAACTGAACACAGGACTCAAGGTGAGGTCTCACCAATGCAGAATAAAGAGGAACTAGAACTTCTCGTGACTTGGAAGCTCCAGTCCTCTTAATGCAGCCTAAAATGGCATTTGCCTTCTTTGCAGACACATCACACTGCTGACTCATGTTCAGCTTGTGATCCACGGCGACTCCAAGATCCCGCTCACATGTTGTGCTGCCAAGCCAAGTATCCCCCATTTTATACCTGTGTTTTTGGTTTTTATTTCCCAAATGCAGAACTTGCACTTCTCCCTAATGAAATTCATTCTATTTGTTACAGCCCAGGATTCCAGTTTATCCAGATCCTCCTGGAGGTTTCTCCTGGCTTCTTATGTGTTTGCTACTCCTCCCAGCTTGGTGTCATCTGCAAATTTGATCAGGCTCCCCTGTCATTTGATCAGGCTTCCTCCAAGTCATTGATGAAAATGTTAAAGAGAACCGGGCCCAAGACCGAGCCCTGGGGTACCCCACTTGAAACTGACCTCCAGGTTAACACAGAACCATTTACTAAAACCCTCTGAGTGCCATCGAGCCAGTTGCGGATCCACCTAACAATTGCCTCGTCTAGCCCATATTTTTCCAACTTCCCAATTAAGATGTCATGTGGGACCTTGTCAAATGCTTTGCTGAAGTCAAGATAAATGACATCCACAGCATTGCCATGTCCAGTAAGCTCATAACCCCATCAAAAAAGGAGATCAGATTTGTCTGGCAAGATTTATTCTTGGTAAATCCATGCTGGGTTGTTTTGATCACTGAGTACTTGTCTAGATGTGCACAAATTGTATGTTTATGATTTGCTCTAATATCTTGCCTGGGATTGAAGTCAAACTGACTGGTCTATAATTTCCCGGGTCTTCTTTTTTCCTTAAAAATTGGGACTACATTTGCCCTCTTCCAGTCCAGGCTCTTCTCCACTCCTCAGGGATTTCCCAAAGATGATCGACAGAGGCTCTGCAAGGACATCTGCCAGTTCCTTCAGAACTCGAGGATGCAACTCATCCGGTCCAAATGACTTGAATTCATTTAGGCCAGTTAAGTGGTTTCAAACCAGTTCTCTGTCAATCATAATCTGCTGTTCTGCACCATCCATGTTTCCATTACCTCTCTTCTCTTTAAACACTCTGTTACTTCTCTTTAAACTGAAAACCTCTTTGCAAGACCTGTTTTCACCAACAATGCTTATGTCAGAGGCTCACAGTAGACATTATCCATAGTCAGTTGCACAGTAGACATGATCCAGTTTGGCTGGATGTTGGTCAGTCTGCCATGTGAAGTATAGGACAAAAACAGGTTGTACCCCTTTTCAGCTCCATAACGGTTAAATTTCTCCACATGGGTTTTTGGTGGGTGTTCACATGACAGAAGGAACTCCCTCCCCAAATTTCATGCTTCTAGGTCCAGCAGTTGGGGCGGAATGTGGATGAGTCATCAATTCTTCAATGTAAAGAATAGGGAGGGAAATGCTTTGCACCCCATTTCACCCCTTCTGGTTGGAATTTCCAAAAACTGGTTGTTAGTGCACCCCTCAGTCACAGAAGGAACACCCACCCCAAGTTTCACAATTCTAGGCCTGGCAGTTTTGGCAGGGTGTTGATGAGTGAGTCAGTCAGTGAATGAGTGAGTCAGTCAGTGACTTTTCTCTTATACATACTAGTGAAAAGTGTACCCGCGTTGCGGGAGTAACATTTCCCCATACTCCATCCACAGTGTGGAAGGGATTGCCACTCTCACATTGGCCTCTTTAGTCATACTAGATGTTGTTTCAGGACCTCCAATCAGAGCACGATACCATAGTCTTTCAAGACTGAAGGATGCCAATACTATCCACCCACGGTGCATCATCCCCCCATGCGCATCATCCCCCCATGCGCATCGTCCCCCCATGCGCATCGTCCCCCCATGCACAACTTCCTCACCAGTGCAACCTCTTCCTCCGAACAACATCCCCCCACTGCACCAGACACAGAGCACCAAATTGGCTGGATGTTATTCAGTCTCCCATGTTAAGTATAGGACAAAAACATGTTGACCCCTTTTCAGTCCCTTATTGGGGTAAATTTCTCCACATGGTTCTTGGTGGGTGTTCAGGTGACAGAAGGATCCCTCCCAGAATTCCATGCTTCTAGGCCCAGCAGTTGGGGCGGAATGTTGATGAGTCATCAATTCTCCAATGCAAAGTATAGGGAGGAAAATGTGTTGTGCCCCTTTTCACCCCCTTCTGGTTGGAATTTCTGAAAACCAGTTCTTAGTGCACCCCTCCGTCACAGCCACCCCAAATTTCACCCTTCTAGGCCCAGCAGTTTTGGCAGGGCGTTGATGAGTCAGTCAGTCAGTCAGTCAGTCAGTGACTTTTCTCTTATATATATATAGACTAGCGAAAAGAGTACCCGCATTGCGAGACTAACGTTTCCCGATACGCCATCCCCACAGCGCATCAACATCCCATGCGCAACATTCCCCCCATGCACAACATTCCCCCATGCTCAAATTCCCCCATGCGCAACTTCCCTCCATACACATCACACCCCATGAGCATCAGTCCACCATGTGCATCATTTCCCCATGTACCTGAACTCCTCATGCAACATCACCCATCTGCATCAGTCCCCCATGTGCATAAAACCCCATGGGCAACTTAACCCCATGTGCATCATCCCCCATGCGCAACTTTCCCCAATGCGCAACTTCCCCTCATGTGCAACTTTCCTATATGCGCACCATCCCCCCATGCGCAACTTCCTCCATGCACAACTTCCTCCATGCGTATCTTCCCCCCGTGCGCAACTTCCCCCTATGCGCAACTTCCCCCATGCGCATCATCCCCCCGTGTGCCTGAACTCCTCATATGCAACATCACCTATCTGCATCAGTCCCCCATGTGCATAAAACCCCATGGGCAACTTCTCCCCATGCGCATTATCCCCCCATGCACATCATCCCCCCATGCGCAACTTTCCCTGTGCGCAACTTTCCCCCTTGTGCATCAACCCCCGTGCGCAACTTCCCCCCATGCGCAACTTCCCCCGTGCGCAACTTCCCCACCAGTGCAACCTATTCCTCCTAACAACATCCCCCCCCAGTGCACCAGGCACCGAGTACCAAATTGGCTGGATGTTATTCAGTCTCCCATGTTAAGTATAGGACAGAAACACAAAAAGTACAGGTGAAAGTATAGGTGAAAGAAAAACAAAAAGTATAGGTGATGAGTCAGTCAGTCAGTGACTTTTCTCTTTTATATACAGTGGCGCCTCACGTAACAGAATTAATTCATTTCTGAGGCAGTTTCTTTTGTGAAACTTTCTTTACGTGAAGCGGATTTTCCCATAGGAAATAATGGAAACGCAGATGATTGGTTCCACAACCCCAAAAATCTATATATATTAAAAAGTCACTGACTGACTCACTGACTCACTGATTCATCACCGCCCTGCAAAAACCGCCGGGCCTAGAAGCGTGAAATTTGGGGTGGGTGTTCCTTCCATGAAGGAGGGGTCACTAAGAACCGGTTTTCGGAAATTCCAACCGGAAGGGAGTGAAAAGGGGTGCAACGTGTTGTTACATGAAACTTACTTTACGTGAGGTGCCACTGTATATAATTTAAAAAACATTAACTTAATATAATTACTCCTGAGTAGACATGGGGTGCTCTTACCTGATAATCCCGGGATAGTCAATGGGCTTACACCCAGGAAAGTATGGTTAGCATTGCAGCCTCAGAGCCCCATCCTAAGCATTCCTACACAGAAGTAAATCTGTGACAGCCAATGGGCTTACTCATGTGTAAGCGTTGCTGGGATGGGAAGGAGCTGGAGGGAAGAAGAGTTGAGGTGGGGGTAGCAGAAGCAGCATGGAAAGGAAGGAAGGATAGGGAGAGGACTGGGGAGGCGAGTGCTGTGCCTGCAGCTGAGTCGGGGGTCCCCTGCCTGCAGCCTGCTCTGCAGTATGGCTCCAGGCAGTAATGGATGTACACGATCGTTGTACTAGTGCAGGGGTCCTCAAACTTTTTTAACAGGGGGCCAGTTCACTGTCCCTCAGAGACTGGTGAGGGCTGGACCTTTAGAGGACCTTGTCCTACATTTTGCCCTACATTTTAAAAACCCTCCCTGGGATCTGATCTTTGGGGTCTGTTGGAGCCTCTGGTGTCTCTAAACCCCAACCCCCCCAGCCACCTGGAGGGAGGCTGCAGAAGCGTGGACGACCAGCGCGGGTGGCTTTAAACCCCTTCCTTCCCAGCCGGGGAGAGGCTGCTGCTGTGAAGTGGAGCTGCGCGAGCTCCCCAGAGCTCCCCCCCCCCCACACACCCAATGCATTCTTACACACACACCCCATGCATTCTTACACACACATACAAACACACACACCAGCTCACCTGCAGAGGCGCTGGCATGCGGGCTGGCCAGGGAGACCCTGGCACCACGGACAAGCGGCTGGAGGCGCATGCGCCGGCCAGAACACCTCTCAGCCCCCCGGTTGGCCGGGAAGGGGCTGCTGCCTCCCTGTCTTTGTGGGCACTGGAGGACAGTTGAAGGCTGCTGCGATGAAGATCCGCAGCCGCAGCAGCCATTTCTGAAAGGAAGACTGTGCATATGTGCGCAGTCTCCCTTAAACTTTGAACTCCACCGGAGAGCTGCAGGGCTTCTCCGTGGGCGGAGCTGACTATCCTCGGCTGACCCCAGGAAGTCACTTTCACTTCTCTTCTTGCCTCAGACAGAAATCAGGAGAGTCTCTCTTGCTTCCCCTGAACCACTGAACCAGTTGCAGCCAGCAGCGATGGGGGGAGAACCACACGCAGCCGCTTCTCAGCCACTCTGCGCGCTTGCCATGATGCGGGGGAGGAGCTTCCTGGCCCACATTAGGTTCCATAGCTGTGCGTGCACAGAGGAATGGCTAATAGAACACACTGGAAAAAGGTTCCCAACGGCGTTAGGGTGCGTTCTGTTAGGAAAAAAGCCCCAGGAAGGAGATATCTCAAAACCAATTTTTGCATTGGATTCATCTGTTCAATACAAATCCAAGGACGTAAGACTCGATGGGGTAAAAGACCACCATTTTCCAGTTCCAAAATGAAGCCAAAAAGAGAGGACACCCGGATAGGAGGCTAAAAATCTGGACAAATCCGGGAATTTCCAGTCATATGATCCCCCTGCTCCTGCCCAACACTGAAAACATCTGTCTGGCACTTGTGAATAGAAGGAAAGTCTGCACAGAAGGTGGTCTGAAATGCCAGTTGAGGGTTCACATGGGAGGGAACTCCAAGCCGGGCAACCTCCAACCTCCCCCTCCTTCCCGTGGAGCCTCCACCAAAGCCTGGTTTGGGAAAGAACGTGAAGGACTTGGAAAGGAAATGTGTAGGAAATGGTCAACCAGAGCACCAGCAGCTTACCTGTGGGCTTCTCCTCTTGCTGGAGGTCTTGGAAAAATGCAGGCTCTCCTTCCTCCATCTGGGAAATGATGGCAGGTTTGGGGAATTCCTCTGGGGAGGAGACAAGGATTGGAGATGCATCCAATGACCAAATATGAAGGCTTTCCTAAGCACCTGAATGCTCTTTCCCCCCACCAAAGAGTCTGGGGCAGGATCAGAGAACAGGAACCTTCTCTGAACTTGCAGAGGGGAATCTGCTCATGGAGACCAAAGTGTCTGGCTCGGCAGAAGGCAGCCTCCCTCCCTCACACAAGGACCCCTTGATGGACTAAAACACCCCTTGCCTGACCTTGGTGTAAAACAGTTTCTAGAACTAGTCAGTTCTTCTCAGAATGGAAAAATATATTTCTTTACCCAGCGTGTAGTTGGTCTGTGAAACTCCCTGCCACAAGAAGTAGTTACGGCATCTAGCCTTAATGCCTTTAAGAAAGGGGTGGACACATTCCTAGAGGAAAGGACCATCACAGGGTACAAGCCATGAGAGGTGAATGCAGAGGTGGACAATGTCAAAGTGCCAAATGCTGGGGAGGCACCTGGATGCAGGTGTCATATGTGCTCTCCGAGGAATCTGGTGGCCCACTGTGGGATACAGAAAGCTGGACTAGATGGGCCTTTGGCCTGATCCAGTGGAGGCTCTTCTGATGTTTTTAAATCAGGACTGGGGCACACAGTGAGAAATAAGAGGATGAAATATTCATACCTTTTTCCCGTACCCCCCAGAGATAAAGGGTGTCCTTACCCAGAGAGGCCACCATCCTGTAATTCCCCAGCATGACCTCCTGGTACAGAGACTTTTGGCCAGAGTCCAGCAAAGCCCACTCCTTCGCCGTGAAACGGACAGTCACCTCCTCAAAGGACACCAGACCCTGCAAGGAGAAATTGGCCACTTCTCACCAATCATCTCTCCACAACATCCACTGGAGGGCCAGAAACTGCACATTTAGGATTCAGTGACAAAGAGCACAATCCTAACCAGTTCTTCTCAAAAGTAAGCTCCATAGTCTTCTACCCAGTTTAACAGCTCAATCCAGAGCAACTAATCTTCCACATAAGAGTCCTTGGGTTGCCCTATCTATCACTAGGGTGGAGCAACTATAAGATGCTCCACCCCAGTTACTCTGGAAGAGGCTTAGGGCAGAGCAAGGCAACGTAGGGTGCCCTAAGAGAAGTGGACCTGCTCTGCCCTAGGGGCAGCCTAGGCAGCTCAAGAGAGGCAGGTTGAGGGCATGTTTATCACTGCCTAGGGCAGAGCAGTTACTCTGTATCCAGAGCCTGTTTCCAAGGCAGAAATGCCCTCTTCCAGCTCCTCAGAGATATACCACCTCAGGAGCAGGTATAGTAATGAGTAGACCCATAGGGATCCATGATAAGGCCCAAGTAAGAATGGCAGTGTTGACCAAAAATCTGAGTTCTTGGCCAGCCTAGCTGAAACCCCTGCCTCTCAACCTCAGGATATGGAACAAACTACGGCTGCCCATAAACCTCAGGATACAGCAGGCCACTCCAAGAAGCCCCTTGTATTCACTGTAGAATGTACTGGCATCTCATCAGGGACTCCTTAGAAGACAGGCACCCCGTGGCGTCACCAGACTGGTGCAGCTGGTGTGGGCCGCATTGGATGATGCGGTGATGCACCGGAGGAGTTTGAAAGTCCTTTGGCAGGCCCTGGGTATCAGCACGCCCATTCAGGCCTGCTCCAAGGTGGAGCAGCATCCAGAAGCTGCCACTCGTCCTTGGAGCTGGCCCAAACAGCCAGCTGAGGTGCACTGCGCAGAAACACACTGAGCATGCCGAACAGCTTCAAAGGAGACTTCCTTAGAGCGGAGGAAGTCCGTGCCTCTGCACGGCCATTTGGCCTCACTCAGGAGGCGGAGCGGCAACTGAATGGCTTCAGAAAGAGTACTGCACAGGCACCAACTCTGACGCCTGCACAGTCTCCTCTGAAGCCGAAAGTCTTCAGAAAAGTACTGCGCAGGCGTCAGAGATGGTGCCTGAGCAGTACTCTTTCTGAAGCCAGTTGGCTTTAGGAACAACGGCGCAGGTGCCAACTTTGGCGACTGCGCAGTCCAGGTAGGGGGGTGCGCACATCCCAGGCCTCCTCACCGGGTGATGTGCAGAGTCGTGTCACCACTGTAGGCACCACAGCAGTTCCTTGTTCAGTGTGATCTGAGGGGTGTCTCCTCAGGCCCAGTCCTCCCCATGTGTCAATTACTTAGCATGTTATGGAGCAGTTAGGGCAGCCCAGGCTTCCTGACTCTCTGGATGCAGCATAAGTTTCTGCTCTGGATACAGAATAGTTAGGAGAGAGCAGTTAGGGCAGAGCAGGCTGAACTTGCTCTGGATTGTGCCCGTAATAATGTAATGGTGTAAAGGACACAACAAAATTTAGAACAAATGTAGGACATCTTATAATGAAGCAAAAAATACTGTTATTGGTTTCCTGTACTTAATTTCAAAACTTTCAAAATTGAAAATCTTTTAACATGCATGATTTTGACCCAGACATGCAAGACTCTCCAAAAGTAGCTTGCAGCAGCAGAAGCCATGCAGATGGGTGGGTGAGTGGAGGGAAAAGAGGACAGGTAGGTGGGTGAGTGGGTAGGTAAGGGGAAAGGTAAGTAACTGGATGGGTGAAGGGAAAGGTAAATAGCTGGGTGGGTGTGGGGAAAGGTGGCAATCTGAGTGGGTGAGGGGAAAGGTAGAGAACTGAGTGGGTTCGGGAAAGGTACGTGGTTGGGTGGTGGAGGGTATAGGTAGGGATCTGAGTGGGGGAGAGGAAAGGGGGCACCTACCTGGGTGGGTGGTTGGTAGAAAGAGTCTCTGGAGAGGCTCTGGACAGGGTGCAGTTGCTGAGTGGTGGCCATTCCTCTCCTCTTCTTCTTGCCCTCCTCCTCTCTCTTCACCACCCTCATTTCTCCAGAAGTCCTGCAAAACAAGCCTTCCTGGCCCCAGAAGAGGACCAGCTCTCAGTGAGGACCAGCTCTGAGCCTTTTCCTTTGCTCTTCTCAGCACTTCTTCTGGCCCAGGGACTGCAGGGGAGAAACAGAGGAGATGCTGGTCAAGGACAGACTCCCAATTAACAGACATTCACTGCAGCTGTCCAGGTCCCAATGATCAAGTGAGAGGGTTGTCTTGTGTCTTGTGGTGACCCCAGGCATTGCATCATATCCAGGGGTGTCACTAGGGTTCCCATCGCCCAGTGCAGGAGGCCAGCGTGTCACCTCCATGCAGTTACGTGCCATTTTCCCGACTCCATTTGATAGAATAAAAATATTCCAAGTGATTTGTTCCATTATATTCTGCTGTAAATTATGCATCCATTGCCATGTAACATGATGGGATTATTCCGAAACACCATGAATTTTAGCCATTGTGCACCCCTCAAGGGTGCCACTTTTCTAAGAACTTACTGTGGGGTCTCAAACCGTCTAGCGTGGGACCCACTTTGTAGAGGGACAACCTATCCAGGTTCACAAAAACAGGGACAACCTGTCCCGAATACACTAAAAGTGAAGTCATGGCTGGAAGTGACATCATCAAGGAAATTAAAATAAATAAATGTAAATACATTAAAGCAAATCAAGTAATCTAAATTACTGAATATGACATTTAAAAATACTTCACATAATTTAATACATATAATTTATGTATTCCAAGCAGGCTATAGTCAGACTGACCTCCAAAATACCAGGGGTGTCTCAAGGGTTCATGTGCGAGTTAAAAACACTCATACATACATACATACATACATACATATAACTTTCAAGAGGTTAATTTAACAATTATATTGATTACTGTTAAATTTTAAAATATCAAATAAAATTTATTGTCTATACAGCAATTTATAAATTACTAGCAAAAACGTTCCCACGTTGCGGGAGTAAACTTCCCCAGGTGCAACTTCCCCCCATGCGCAACATCTCCTCATGCGCATCAACCCCCATGCGCAACTTTCCCCATGTGCATCAACCCCCCATGTGCAACTTTCCCCATTTGCATCAACCCCCCATGCGCATCAACCCCCATGTGCAACTTCCCCCATGCTCATCAACACCACATATGCAACTTCCCCCATGTGCATCAACCCCTTGCGCAACTTCTTTTCATGCACAACTTCCCCCATGAGCATAAACCCCCCATGCGCAACTTCCCCATTCACAAGTGTACTCCATGCACAACTTTCCTCCATGTGCAACTTCCCTCCATACGCAACTTTCCCCATGCACCTCTTCCTCCCTTGCGCAACTTCTCTCCATGCGCAACTTCCTCCCATGCACAACTTCCCCCATGCGCAACTTCCCCATGTGCAATTTTCCCCATGCGCAACTTTCCCCCATGCGCAACTTCCCCCATGTGCAACTTCACCCATGCGCAACTTCACCCATGCGCAACTTCCCCTCATGCACAATTTTCCCCATGTGCAACTTCCCCTCATGCGCAACTTCCCCCGACGTGCAACTTCCCCTCATGCGCAACTTCCCCCGACGTGCAACTTCCCCTCATGCGCAACTTCCACCATGCACAACATCCCCCCAAGCGCAACTTCCCCCCATGTGCAGCATCCTCACCAGTGCAACCTCTTCCTCCGAACAACATCCCCCACTGCACCAGGCACAGAGTACCAAATTGGCTGGATGTTATTCAGTCTCCCATGTTAAGTATGGGACAGAAACACGTTGCCCCCTTTTCAGACCCTGAAGGGTTAAATTTCTCCAGATAGTTCTTGGTGGGAGTTCAGGTGACAGAAGGAACTCCCAGAATTCCATGCTTCAGGCCCAGCAGTTGGGGCGGAATGTTGAGGAGTCATCAATTCTCCAAAGCAAAGTATAGGGAGGAAAACGCGTTGCGCCCCTTTTCACCCCCTTCCGGTTGGAATTTCCGAAAACAGTTTCTTAGTGCACCCCTCCATCACGGAAGGAACACCCACCCCAAATTTCACGCTTCTAGGTCCAGCAGTTTTGGCAGGGCGGTGATGAGTCAGTCTGTTAGTCAGTGAGTCAGTGAGTGAGTCAGTGAGTGACTTTTCTCTTATATGTATAGACAAGCACACTACATGGTGCCTGCTCACAAGGAAAAGGAGGAAGATGAAGATTTTTTCCAGGACACAAGTTAAAAAAGAAGAAATGTCCTGGAAAAAGAGGATACTAATTAAAAAAATAAAAACAGCCTTAAACCCCCAGAGGGAGGAGGACAAGAGAAGAGGGCTGGAGGGAAGAGAAGTTAGGATCATCACCCAGCTTTGCAAATCATTATTTTTAAATTCCCACTACCTGCTGAGCCAGTGTTGGGTCTGCCTTCTGGAGTACTTTTCAGGGGCTTGTGGGGACTGTAGTTCCTGGATCAGGACTCTTCCTAGCCTTGGCTTATTCTCATCTTGGACTCTCCAGCAGAAGAAGGTGGGATATGCCATTTTTGGGTTTTCTGGGGCTTTTTTAGTTTTTGGCCATAACTTTGGCTAGGAAGATGCCACCTCAAATCGGACTGTTGCTCGGACTCTGCTGAAGACCAGCCCTCCGTGTGCAGGAAAGTGTTAGTGAACTGGTTTGAAGTCCTTCCTTCATTCACAAGTTCCATCCCGAATATATTCATTTATTCTCCAGAACAGCAGAGCATAGTTTGGAAGTGCAGAAGCTCAGCCTGTCCTGAGTGAGCCGCTTTCCTTGTGCTGATGTTGATTCTTTTGGAAGTGGAGGCTCCAGTTCCAGCTGCACTTCTGACTTCCCCTCTCCCCCCTGGCTGGGCTCTTCTGCCCCACTGATCTCTCCACCCACATCCAAACACTGCCCCAAAGGGACTCACCAGGGATGGCTGGAGCAGGGTTGGCTTCCCATTCATTCTCCCCTTCACCACTCTAGGAATCTCCTGCCCCAAAGGGACTCACCAGGAAGGATCCCTTGCCTGGCAGAAGGAAAGGAAGGGGGGCAGGCACTGGATCACCACCCCCACTTCCGCCTCTCTAGGACTCTGTAGTGGCTCCTTTAACCCTTAGAGTGCCTGTGAGCAGAGAGGAGAGACTCCAGGTCTGGATCCCCCACTGGATCTCCAGGCTGGATGAGAATGATGTGAAGGCTCCCCATTGGCATCTCCTTTGCTGGGCATCCCCTCCTCTTCCTCGGTGCAGCTTCTGATGCACAATGAATGGCACAGACACTGCTTCCTTCTGGTGTGGATTAGCTTCTCCTTCCCCAAAGACTGCAAGTGACCACAAACTGTGATCAAACCTGCCACTATCACACTGACTGGTTGTGTCCCAGGATGAAGCCCCTGACTGGAGATCTACTGCCTGCCTGTGAGACCAGCCAGACTAAACCAAAGCCCTTCAGTCCACCCAGAGACTCTTACTGGTGCCTGTCACCTTGCAACTGGCATCCAGTTCTGGAGGAAACTAGTGATGATGCCCTCACCCAGTATTCCCAGTAGGTGCACCATAGGAAGTAGTACAGCAGATGCCAAATGCTGCATAATGAAAGCACAGCCACTGTCACTTGCCCCACTGAGACAGACACCTGGAATGATGCAGATGTTTTGAGACAGGCTATGTTAGGGCAGGGCACTGATCTGGAGCAGGGGTTTCCCAATCTTTCAACCAGGGGGCTGCATCAAATACCTAGCAAATATTCCTACTCACAAGTAAAGCTGTGTAATGCCAGGAGTACACAAGCTGAAAATAGTTGAAGCAGTGAAGGATGATGTGAAAGCAGAGTAACCGACCATATGGCCTCTTTTTTTGGAGGACATGTCCTGGATTTTAGCCTTGTGTCTTGGAAAAAAACTAAAATTTCCTTTTCTTTATAAGCCAGCAGCATGTACCCTTCTTGTAATTAATAAATGATAATGCAGTAAATTACATGCAATAGTTCTAAACTGAATAATAAAAATATAGTATTTAAATTAACCGGAGGAATGGAATATATTTGAGCATTTGTAGCTTATATTTTGTCACATCCTACATATTTCTTAGATGTCCTACATTTCTGGGGTCCTTGTCCTCATTTTTTGGTTATGGTATATGGCCTCCCTGTGTTATAGGGATAACATGGAATAAAAAATACTGACACTGAAGAAGCCCCCAGTCAAGCCTTCCAATTGAGGGGCAGTCCAGCCCTGAAATGTGATTCTCTGGCATCCCTCCTGCATCCGGCTCTTTCCTGCCACTCTTTCAGCTCTGCCACTGTTTCCGCTTTTGACCTTGTCCCTGTCACTCCAACACCCAGCATAGGATCAAAGCAGACCCAGAACCTACCATGCAACTATATGCATGTTGGGGGGATTGTCACAGTTCCTCTTCCGGCCACCCTCCATTCCCTGGCTAGGCTTTGAGTCTGGGTACCATCACAGGGTACGAGCCATGAGAGGTGTATGTAGAAGTGGACAATGTCAAAATGCCACATCCTGGGGGAGTCATCTGGATGCAGGTGTCATATGTGCTCTCTGAGGCATCTGGTGCCCCCCTGTGGGATACGGAAAGCTGGACCAGATGGGCCTTTGGCCTGATCCAGTGGAGGCTCTTCTGATGTTCTTCAATCAAGACCTGGCCACTAAAGAAAAGCAAGACAACTTAGCTTTTCCTGCATGTGGCTCTGACACCATTCGTGTTGGACTGGCCTCTTCCACATGGTACAGATACAGATCAGAGGTACAATATCAGATGCCAAGGATGGGATGAGTGTCCCATAAACTGGAAGCACTTTCTCCAGCATCATGTGATGACAGATAAGTAAAAAAGGGGGTCAGGTGCAATTCTCTGCAGGTCTCCTGACAGGCATCTTGAGTCTTCCCCACTGAAGTTCACACTATGCAGGATAGTCTGGGACAGGATGACCAGATGCCAAACCCAAAATTCCTCCCCAAGTCCCCCCCCCCAATTCCTGTCCCCGAAGCCAAAATATCTACCCAGTTTAATAATATGCAGGACACCCAAAAATTTCGGAGAAATGTAGGGCACGTTAAAAATACTTGTACTGGTTTCCTGTACTTAATTTCAATACTTTTAAAACTGAAAACCTTTTAACATGCATGATTCTGGCCCAGACATGCAAGGCTCTCGAAAAGCAGGTTGGAGCAGCAGAAGCCATGCAGATGGGTGGGTGAGTGGGTAAGTAAGGGGAAATGTAAGTAGCTGGGTGGGGGAGGGGATAGGTAGGGATCTGAGTGGGAAAGGGGAGTGGTAGGTAGATGGGAAGGGAAAGGGAGCACTTACCTGGGTGGGTGAGTAGCAGAGAGAGGCTCTGGAGAGGTTCTGGATGGGGGCAGATGCTGAATGGTGGCCATTCCTCTCCTGTTCTTCTTGCCCTCCTTCTCTCTCTTCACCACCCTCACTTCTCCAGGAGATGTCCTGTCAAAGAAGCCTTCCTGGCCCCAGAGGAGGTCCAGCTCTCAATGAGGACTAGCTCTGAGCCTTTGCCTTTGGTCTTCTCAGCCAAAGGCCCAGGGACTGCAGGGGAGGAGCAGAGGAGATGCTGATCAAGGACATTCACTGGATCAAGGACAATTAACAGACATTCACTGCAGTTGTCCAGGTCCCAATGATCAAGTGAGAGGGTTTTCTTGTGGTGACCTCAAGCATTACATCCCATCTCATCTCCAGTCTCTTGACTGGGCAGTTGTTGCTCTCAAAGGGGTATAAGGAGCGATCAGGGAGGTGTGCCTGTGTTGGGGTTGATCTGGTGTCCAGGAAGGGCATCCCACCCTGTATGTATCTCATCTTGCTTGGCTGCGCAGTCCCCAAACTTTGGAGGGCACATGGGAACTACGTCCTGTTCTGCTTTGAGGGTTGACTGCCTTACAAGTGGAGGTTCAGCACAGCCTAGGAGTTATAGGTTTTTTATGATGTTAATGCTTTCTGTGCAATCCTATTCATGTCTACCCATAAGTAAGTTCCATAGAATTCAGTGGGGCTTACTCCCAGGAACATGCTCTTAGGATTGCATGCTCTCTGGGGGTCTTTATCTTAATTCCTGCTGTCCCTAAAAGTGAGATATCTAACTATTTAGGGTTTAAATAAAATCAATATATGTGCACCGGCCTAAACCCCTAATCTGGTTGGCTAAGGCAAGGCTTGCTCTTCCCTCACCATGTGGCATCTTCCAGAGTCCTTGGCTGGGGCAGGGCTCTGATGCTACCTTTAGGGTCCTGGCTTTGGGCTTTCTACCTGGTAGACTAAACTTGTTCTCCAGGTTCTCAGAAGTGCTGCCTGTTCCATGTCTATCTCAGGAGTTGCGGCAGCCTCCGCCACACATTCCTCAGCAGCTTTGTCCTCTTTGGACTGATCCAGTGAAGGCTCTTCTTATGTTCTTAATACCATGCATGATTATTGCACCTATTTCAGAGGTTCTTAAGCACTTCAGCCCAGGGCCCCCCTTCTGAGAATGAAAATCTATCCAGGACCCCCCTCCCCAAAGTGACGACATGGCCAGAAGTGACATCAAAAAGGAAGTGGCATAATTGGGATGCCAGAGCTTCTCCATGTCCACTCATAAGTATGACCCATCGTGTTCAATGAGACTTACTCCCAGGAAAGCAGGCTGAGTGCCCCATTCAAGATGGAGGTGCCCAGCTATTTGCGACTCCCCTAAAATGAAGTTGCAACCCTCCCCCCCCGAGAGGGTTTCAACCCCCACTTTGAGAAACACATTTAGGCTGGCCTAATGCACATGGCATATCTTCCCAGGGTGGTGCCCCCCATATGTTGGCATATGTCTGTGCACTGGCGGAGGCCCCCTTCCAGGAGTGGAACAGAAGTGCCTTAAGCCAATTTTGTGACACTTCCCAGGCCAGCACAGAACTTATGCTGGACATAACCATGTCCACAATCCTAACCATCCTAACCATGTCTATTCAAATGCAAGCCCCATTGTGTTCCTTACTCCCTGGAAAGTGTGGATAGGATTGCAGCCTAAGTGGAAGTTAGTATTGTTAGTATTGCTAATAAAGAATCCTGATCTCCCCGTTTGCTGAGACTGGAGATGGAAATTGCCTGTCCGTGACACAAGCACTTGATTTGACCTGAGAAAGTGCAGAGTATCCTTGTCTTACACCACAGAGTGTTCCTCAAGGTTGCACACAAACCACGTCACACAGCACAATCCTCATCCCTGGTTAGGGTCCTATGCTGTCCTTGGGGTGTCACAAAAGTGCATAAGGCACTTCGGCGTCATGTTTGTGTGTGTTAGACCACTACACAGATGTGCGTTGGCCTCCCTACACTGCCACAGGAACAGGGAGACAAATGATTTATGTTGGCCTAAATTGGTTAGGATTGTGCTCACCCCCATAAAGCTGCCAACCAGTCAACTGATATACTAGTCTGTGTTACTCTTTGCAACCCAACACAAACCTTTCAAGCGGACAATTCTAGTTCAAGAGCAATATGAGGATCTTTAACATAGTCTTGGGGAATATGTTGGTTGAACTTTGTTTTGCATTACAGTTAATACAAAATTTATAAGTACATATAGCTTTATCTTTAATTTCAAGTCAAGTGGTTTGAAACATTTGATGGTTTGAAATATTTTTATTTACTTTTATTTTAAATACATCATTTGCCAAATTTGAATACTTATTAAATCTTGCAGCTCTCAGATGTCTCTCTTGACAGGATGACCGTATGTCCTCTTTTGAAACCTTGTATCCTGGAAAAAAATTTCATTCTCCTGCTTTTCCTTATGATCAGTCAGCATGTAAACTTCTTGTAGTGAAATAAATTATATGCAATAGTTTTACATTTAATAATAATATAAGCTGCAATCCTAAGACCCAGTGAGGCTGGCATAAGTCCCAGCACAAGTCTTGCGCTGGTTTGGGGTGTTGCAAATGTGCCACTTCTGGGCCACTCCTGTGAGTTAGACATGGGTCACACTCACCACACCACCACAGGCACAGGAGGTAGGTTACTTGTGCTGGCTTAAATTGGTTAGGATTGCATCCACAGGAAAGCAATATACTACATGAAAGCTATATAAACGAGATTTTATTTTGTCATGTCCTACATTTTTCTTGGATATTCTCCATTTTGGAGGGAGCGCTTGTCCTCTTGCAGTTTTGACATTCGGTCCCCCAGGTCTTGCAGCTCTTCAACTTCTGAAGTCTACTGTATGTGGCTCTTGTGTAAAGCAAGTTTGGCAATCTCTGATTTATTTGGTTTCTCCTTTGTGTGAATTCTTTGATGACGGATCAGTTGTGAGCTCTCACTGAAGCTCTTTCCACATTCCACGCATTTGTATAGCCTCTCCCCTGTGTGGTTTTTCCTATGTACAGTGAGGCCTTTGCTCTGAGTGAAGCTCTTTCCACATTCCAGGCATTTATATGGTTTTTCCCCTGTGTGGCCTCTTTGATGAATAGTCAGACTGTAGCTTCGACTAAAACACTTTCCACACTCCAAGCATTTGTACGGTTTTTCTCCTGTGTGGATTCTTTGATGATTAGTTAGATCTGAGCTGTAACTGAAGCTCATTCCACACTCCACACATTGATATGGTTTTTCCCCTAAGTGGGTTCTTTGATGCAAAGTCAGATGGGAACTCTGGCTGAAGGTCTTTCCACACTCCAAGCACTGATATGGTTTTTCTCCTGTATGAGTCCTGTGGTGCAAAATCAGATCCCGGCTCCGAATGAAGCTCTTTCCACATTCCAAGCATTCATACGGTTTCTCCCCTGTGTGGCTTCTTTGATGAAGGGTTAGGCCTGAGCTACGACTGAAGCTCTTTCCACACTCTGAGCATTGAAATGGCTTCTCCCCTGTGTGGGTTCTTCGATGTACGGTCAAGCGTCTGCTGTCACTGAAGCTCTTTCCACACTCTGAACATTCATATGGTTTCTCCCCTGTGTGGTTTCTTTGATGCACATTCAGGCTTCTCCTTTCACTGAAGCTCTTCCCACACTCCGGGCATTTATATCGTTTCTCTCCTGTGTGGTTTCTTTGATGAATAGATAGAGAGTCACTCCGACTAAAATCTTTCCCACACTCCAAGCACTTATATGGTTTCTCATCTGAGTGTGTTTTTTTATGCCGGATGAGTTCTGAACTCCGAATGAAGCTCTTTCCACACTCCAAACACTGATATGCTTTCTCTCCTGTGTGAGTCATGGTATGTAAAATCAGGTCCCCACTGTGAATGAAGCTCTTCTCACACTTTAAGCATTTATATGGCTTCTCCCCGGTGTGGGTCCTTCGATGAACAGTCAGGTGTGAGCTTTGATTGAAGCTCTTTCCACACTCCAAGCACTTATATGGTTTCTCTCCTGTGTGGGTTCTTTGATGCAAAGTGAGACATCTCCGATCACTGAAACTTTTCCCACAATCTAAGCACTGATATGGCTTCTCTCCTGTGTGGGTTCTTTGATGCACAGTCAGACCTCTCCTCTCACTGAAGCTCTCCCCACATTCCAGGCATTTATATCGTTTCTCCCCTTTGTGGATTCTTTGATGAACAGTCAGGCTGTAGCTCCTGCTGAAGTTCTTTCCACACTCCAAGCATTTATGCAGTTTTTCTCTCTTGCAGTTTGTCTGATGAGTTCCAAGTTCTGATTCACTGCTGATGGTTTTTGCCATTTGAGGTTTTTTTTCTTCCGTCTTCCCAGTTTCTTTTTCTGGATCAACTGGGGTGACATTGAAGACCCTCTCATAAGGAGCATCGTCTTTATGACTCCATTCCTCTGTGTCACTTCCATACTCGTCCTTTGGTTTGTTGAGATGCTCAGCCTGTATATTGTGAGTGGTTGTTTCTGGTGACATCCCATCTTGTTCCCTTTTATCCTCTTCTAGTTTGCATCCTGTAATAAAGAGAGAAGCAGTGCAATAAAGCAGCGCAATCAAGAAAAGAAATACGCCTTAGAGTATTTTCTTAGAAGGAAGCATGAGAATAAAGAGCCCAACTGAATCAGGCCAAGTCCATCTAGTCCATCCTGTGTCCAGTTTCACAGCTGCCCACCAGATGCTGCAAGAAGCACATGAGAGCACATAAGTGCATCTTGTTTCCAGTTTCCTGCACCTGGCATTCTACTTTTCCTTCTGAGGTGGAGGGTAAATGGGTGTAAGGAGGGCAGAGGGAAGAAGGAAGGAGACTGGGAGGTGGAGCCAGGATCTGTATTTATGTCAGATCCCAACTCTGCTTCCTGGGCAGGAGGGAGCGGTGCATGGCCTCAGGTAGACCCATAAAGGCTACTGCAGCCTTCCCTGGGGAAAAAGGTTGAGTCTCCCCTTCTCAGAGTAACGCAATAGCAGTCTCTGAAACATACACTGGACATAGCATAGGCACATCAGCCTGCCTGTCCCAGTTCAAGTCAGGATTGTGATATTAATTCTTTAATAAGGAGAGACCATTTGGATAATGACATTTGCTCAAAGTCTTCTGCCATGAAGACAGATGCAAAATAATCATTTAATTTCTCCTTTAATCTCTCCTTTTCCTTCCTCACCTTCCAGTGAGCCAACCACTGCTAACATACTTGAAGAAACCTTTGTTATTGCCTTTTATGTTACTGGTTATGCATTCTCCAAAGTCTTTCTTGGCCTTCCGAATCACCTTCTTACATTTCTTTTTCCACAGTTTGTGTTCTCCTCATGTGGGCAAGACTCCCATTGATGGAATGAAGCTTCTTTGCCTTTTATAACCTAACTCAGAATTAGCTGAGCACGTCTCTCTTTGCAGAACACACTTCTGTTGGGCCGCTAGCACTGTTATTTTAAACAGCTTCTATGCACATTGCAGGATTGGATTCTTTTAACCTTCCCTTTCAAAGATTTTTCTAACCACCCTCCTCATTTGAGGGAAGTCCACCCACTGAAAGTCTCAGATTTGTTCTTTCCCCCAACATGCATGATCATATATGGCTCAATAATATATACATCTCTAACCAGATCCCGAGTACTACATAATATTAAGTCCAGAGCCATATGTCCTCTTGCCTTCATGACCACCTGCTCTAAAGCACAGTCATTTAACATGTCAAGAAACACCTGTGGGTGTTCACAGGTGTGGGATCACAGGTGAGAGAGGTTCGGCAGTGGAACAGATTGCCAAGGGAGGTGGTGGACTCTCCCTCACTTGGGATCTTCAAGCAGAGGCTTGCTGAGCACCTGTCCGGGATGCTCTAGGAGGATTTCCTGCTGAAGGCAGGGGGTTGGACTAGATGAACTACTAGGTCCCTTCCAACTCTAGGATTCTAGGTCATTAATTTATTTCCAGTATTTTCTTCTTGCCTTCACCATGAATCATAGAATCATAGAGTTGGAAGGGACCTAGTAGGTCATCTAGTACAACCCCCTGCCTGCTGCAGGAAACCCCCCAGAGCATCCCCGACAGGTGCTCGTCGAGCCTCTGCTTGAAGATCCCCAGTGAGGGAGAGTCCACCACCTCCCTTGGCAATTTGTTCCACTGCCGAACCGCCCGAACCGGCAGGAATTTTTTCCGGATATCCAACCGGAATCTCCTCTCTTGCAGTTTGTACCATTGGTTCTAGTTCTGCTTTCAGAAGCAGCTATGAACAAATAAGCCCCTTCCTCCCTATGACAGCCCTTCAGGTATCTGAAGAGGGCAATCATGTCTCCCCTCAGCCTCCTCTTCTCCAGGCTGAACATCCCAAGTTCCCCAACCTTTCCTGGTAGGGCTTCCCTTCCATCCCACTGATCATTCTTGTCGCTCTCCTCTGGACTTGCTCCTAAGAATCCTAAGGTTGCAATCTGAAGTTTGGCTTAAGACTGTAGTCTTCTCAATAAACTATTCATTTTTAGTTGTGCAAGAATAATAAATTTTGACTGCCTGCCTGGTTGCCACCTGACTTGCCATGGAATTTGGGGAAATTTTATTTATCCTTGTAGACATTTTTTTTAAAGTCATAAGTAGGATCCTCCCTTTGGAGTTCCAGCCCATAAAGCCATATATAATGCTATTCTATCAGTGGGGAAAAAGAAGAGTTCCTTCACACCTTTGGTTCCTTCATACCATGAATAAAGGACAGCCTTACCCATTGAGGCCAGTATCCTGTAATTCTCTGGCATGACATTCCTGCATGGAGCCTTTTGGTCTGGATCCAGCAGACCCCTCTCCTGCTTTATAAAGTGCACAGTCACCTCCTCAGAGGACACCAGACCCTGGAAGTAAAAAAACAAAACAGTTCTGTTCCCAGAGTTCAGTATCCCACACTTTTCAAATAACACCCCCTCATCTTTTGCATGCAGTCCGAAAGAGAAATTGTTGTTTTCCTGACTTTCTTCTTTCTTTTTTTTAACTGAATGGGTACTCACTGCATAGGATGCATGTGGTTCTGAAGGAAAAAAACCCATACTGCTTAAGGGACCTGTGGGTACTGTGTGACCACATCTATGATAGTAGGCTGGGATGCAGGTCAACTGAATAATAACTAAAAAAAAATGGTCCAGGAAACATTGTGTCACTGTTTCATGACATACACAACATTGGACCCAGCACATGATTTACCCTATAATCCAGAGTAACTACGGGGAGCCCATAAGAGACATTTACATCGATATAGTTACAGCACCACCAACTGAAAACCTATGGGAAATTCATATTGCAATCCAGAGTAAATTGTTTTAACACTGGAGCAAGGACTCCCTGTACTTACTCTGGATTGTGCCCTTAATCTTACTTTCTTTCTTGCATGTTGCTCTGTGATCTGCCCTTACCTGAGCAGGCTGCAGAGTGGCTGATTCTCTTCCAATGATAAGAGGAGACTGACTGGAAAGTGGCCCTGATGCCATCCCACCACCTGTTAGGGAGACAAACTAGTTGTGAAGAAACTGGCATTTCATGCCCTCTTCCTGGTGCAACTATTTCCCCAAACCCAAAAGTGCCTCTATCCTCCTTTCCCTGCTTCATGTTCTTCTCTCTTCTGCCACTTTGTCCCGCTTCTTCCCTTCTCTCACTCTTCAGTCACCTCCATCCTGTCTTTGGCATCTTCTCACAATACTAGCTCCTTCAAAGCTTATCAAGCCCACCAAGACCCACATTTCCTACTGAACTGTCTGCCTCCCTTCAGTCCTTCACCTTCTGTTCCTTCATTAAAACCCAGTCCCTTAGACTGATCTTGAGCAGTACACAAAAGCAGGCCTCCGTCAGTCTTGGAAGACTATGGTATCATGCTCGGCGCTGCATACACTGCATGCGAAGCATGAAAGCCTGGGTTGGATTGTTATGGAGGATAGGCTGTTACCCAAGCAGCAAATCCCCCCTCTCCACGCCACTGAATTAGTCCAATGGAAAGGCAGAGTCAATACGATTGGATCCAGCTGGCGTCGCAGAGCTGGGTTAAGGACAGGAGTACACAAGACAAGTGTTATATTCATTCCATGTGATGTCCTGGAACTCATAGGATTAGACTTGATGTGGGTGAGATACCCTGACTTGCCAACGTAGGGGGTCTTGGCAGTTGTAGACAGATGTCAGTAATCTCTCTAAGGGCCCAGACTTAAGGGTCGATAGTGCTGGAGCTCAAAACCAGCACCTGGTGTCCAAACATGCCATAAAGCACATTTATGCTACTGTTGGAGTAAGGCTATGGGTGGCGCAAGTGGCTAAGACACTGTGTCTGTTAACCAGCAGGCCAGGGTTCGAGACCCCGGTCGGCCCCACAAGACAGGGTGAGCTCCTGTCCTTAGTCATAGAATAATAGAATCATAGAGTTGGAAGGGACCTAGTAGGTCATCTGGTCCAACCCCCTGCCTGCAGCAGGAATTCCCCCTAGAGCATCTCCAACAGGTGCTCGTCGAGCCTCTGCTTGAAGATCCCCAGTGAGGGAGAGTCCACCCCCTCCCTTGGCAATCTGTTCCACTGCCGAACCGCCCTCACCCTCAGGAATTTTTTCCGGATTTCCAGCCGGAATCTCCTTTCTTGCAGTTTGTACCCATTGGTTCTAGTTCTGCTTTCAGAAGCAGCTATGAACAAATTGGCCCCTTCCTCCCTATGACAGCCCTTCAGGTATCTGAAGAGGGCAATCGTGTCTCTGCTCAGCCTCCTTTTCTCCAGGCTGAACATCCCAGGTTCCCCCAACCTTTCCTCATAGGGCTTCCCTTCCATCCCACTGATCATTCTTGTCGCTCTCCTCTGGACTTGCTCCAGTTTGGCTGCATCTTTCTTCAAGTGAGGTGCCCAGAACTGAACACAGGACTCAAGGTGAGGTCTCACCAATGCAGAGTAAAGAGGAACTAGAACTTCTCGTGACTTGGAAGCTCCTGTCCTCTTAATGCAGCCTAAAATGGCATTTGCCTTCTTTGCAGACACATCACATGCTGACTCATGTTCAGCTTGTGATCCACGGCGACTCCAAGATCCCGCTCACATGTTGTGCTGCCAAGCCAAGTATCCCCCATTTTATACCTATGTTTTTGGTTTTTATTGCCCAAGTGCAGAACCTTCCACTTCTCCCTGTTGAAATTCATTCTGTTTGTTACAGCCCAGGATTCCAGTTTATCCAGATCCTCCTGGAGGTTTCTCCTTCTTCTGATGTGTTTGCTACTCCTCCCAGCTTGGTGTCATCCGCAAATTTGATCAGGCTCCCCCGTATCCTTTCCTCCAAGTCACTGATGAAAATGTTAAAGAGAACCGGTCCCAAGACAGAGCCTTGGGGGGCCCCACTAGAAACTGACCTCCAGGTTGACACAGAACCATTTACTAAACCCTTTGAGTGCGGCCATCGAGCCAGTTGCAGATCCACCCAACGATTGCCCCGTCTAGCCCATATTTTTCCAACTTCCTAATTAAAATGTCATGTGGGACTTTGTCAAATGCTTTGCTGAAGTCAAGATAAATGACATCCACAGCATTGCCATGTCCAGTAAGCTCGTAACCCGATCAAAAAAGGAGATCAGATTTGTCTGGCAAGATTTATTCTTGGTCAATCCATGCTGGGTTGTTTTGATCACCGAGTACTTGTCTAGATGTGCACAAATTGTGTGTTTTATGATTTGCTCTAATATCTTGCCCGGGACTGAAGTCAAACTGACTGGTCTATAATTTCCCGGGTCTTCTTTTTTCCCTTCTTAAATATTGGGACTACATTTGCCCTCTTCCAGTCCAGGCACTTCTCCACTCCTCAAGGATTTCTCAAAGATGATCGACAAAGGCTGTGCAAGGACATCTGCAAGTTCCTTCAGAACTCCAGGATGCAGCTCATCCGGTCCAAATGACTTGAATTCATTTAGGCCAGTTAAGTGGTTTCGAACCAGTTCTCTGTCAATCTTAATCTGCTGTTCTGCACCATCCATGTTTTCATTACCTCTTAGGGGATGTAAACATCCCCGAATCAGTCAATGATCCCGCACCCCCATTTGCACAGCCCTCCTTCTGTGAATAGACGGATGCAAAGTAGGAGTTGAGCAGCTCTTTTTGTTATCTTTGACTCCCCTGGCCAGCCTCAGCTCATACTGAGCTTTAGCATCCCTGACCCCCTCCCTACAGGACCGGGCTACCTGCCTGTACTCCTCCCTGGTGATCTTTCCAGTCTTCCACTCCCTATACTTCTCCTTCTTTAACTTCAGCTGATCCCCAAGTTGCCTGTGGAGCCAACCTGGTTTTTTCAGCATTTTCCCCCCTTTCTTTTTCATGGGAATTGTTTCTGACTGTGCTTGGAGAAGCTGCCTCTTAAGCAGCTCCCACCCATCTTGGGCCCCTTTCCCCATTAGATCATCACCCCATGGGATCCCACCTATGACTCCTCTAAGCCTGTTGAAATCAGCTTTCCTGAAATCCAGCATATAAGTTTCACTCTGCACTCTTTTTATTTCCCACATTATTCTGAATTCCAGCAGCTCATGATCGCTTTCCCCTAAAGTTCCCACTATGTTGACCTGATCAACCAGTTCTTCACGATTTGTTAAGATCAGGTCAAGGATGGCCCCTCCCCTTGTCGTTTCCTCCACCTTCTGGACCATGAAGTTATCTTCCAGGCCCATCAGGAATCTTCTGGAGCTTCCATGTTTGGCTGAGTTTGTCTCCCAGCAAATGTCTGGATAGTTAAAGTCCCCCATTACTACCACCTCATATTTCCTTGCAATGCCTGCCAGTTGCTCCAAGAAGACATCGTCTACTCCTTCTCCTTGGCCTGGCGGTCTATAGTAGATGCCCACCACAATGTTTTGTTTCTTATTTTTCCCCCTTACTTTTACCCAAACACACTCCACAGGGATATCCGGACCACTCTCCTGGATTTCAGAGCAAGTATATATGTTCTTGACATATAATGCTACTCCACCTCCCCTTTTGCCACTTCTGTTCCTCCGGAACAGCTGATAGCCTTCCAATTGTGTGTTCCAGTCCTGGGAGTCCCACCAAGTTTCAGTTATTCCTATCAAATCAAATTTTCCTTCACTTGCTAAAAGCTCCAGCTCATCTTGTTTATTTCCCAGGCTCTGTGCATTTGTGTAAATGCAACTTAAGCCCTGGAGGTTGCAACTCAATGCATTTCCCTCCTTTTTTGTAAGGCCAGGCCCCTCTCAAGATTTTTGAGTTACAGCTGTGCCCTGGCAATTTCCATCCAGAGCATTTTCCTTATTCCTAGGTTCTCTTTGGACGTAACCCACCCCCTTCTTATTTAGTTTAAAGCCCTCCTGATAAGGTTGGCCATCTCCCGTCTGAAGACACTCTTCCCCCAACCCGTAAGATGTAGTCCATCCTTTGCTAGGAGTCCTTCCTCAAGGAAGTTCATCCTGTGATCCCAGAATCCAAATCCTTCCCGATGACACCATTTTCGAAGCCAGCTATTGACCTGAAAAATCTTGCTATCTCTCTGAGGACCTTTGCCAATTACTGGGAGGATGGATGAGAATACCACCTGGGCATCCCCCAGGTCCTTAATCTTCCTCCCCAGAGCTTCATAATCCCCAACTATCTTTTGGAAAGTTTCCTGAGCAGTATCGTTTGTTCCTACGTGGATGAGTAAGAACGGGTGATGATCAGCAGACGTGATCATCCTCGGTAGCCTCTCCGTGATATCCCGTATCCTGGCACCAGGGAGGCAGCACACCTCACGGGGAAACGGGTCTGGTCGGCATACGGCTTCCATGCCCCTCAGGAGAGAATCTCCAATCACCACCACCCTCCTCCGTGTTCTCCTTCTGTGTCTAGCTTCCCCCACATTAACTGGTTGTGGCTGCTGTCTATGAGGGGGATCTGTAGGCATGCCAGTATGGGCAATGCCAGGATCCGGTGTAGGTGTGCTAGCAAGAGGAACTTCTGCCAGCATGGTGGAATCTGAGAGACTCTGGAAACGGTTGTATAGCTCCAGTGGTTCTCGACTGCTCCTGCCCCTTTTTCTCCTGACTGTCACGTGTCTCCACGAAGAGACATCATTGCTGGGGTCCCCACTGGTGTCATCCCTCTGGAGAAGTTCCGTGTGTGTTGCATCAAGGAACTCCTCAGATGCCTTAATTTGACAAAGGGTGGAAACTTCACCCTCCAATGCTGCCACCTTCTCCTCCAACAGTGCAACCAGTTTGCACTTGCAGCATCGATAATCCCCGGGGTCCTTGGGCAAGAAGACAAACATGGCACACGTGGTGCATGTCACGACAACTGCGCCCTTCCCTTCCATCTCCTGTCAACTTCACAAGTCCTCCTTGCTCACAGGCTCCGGTCCACAGGATCGCGCCTCAGGCCCTAATAAAGCCCTTGAAAGCTCCTCCCACCAGGCAACCAGCCAATGAACACCAAGCAGCAATTAAGCACTCAGCTAAGCAGCCCCCTCCTCCACTCACCTGGGACTCTGTGTTCCTTCTCACCTCTCCTCTGAAAGTGATGCCAGCTGGATCCAATCGTATTGGCTCTGCCTTTCCATTGGACTAATTCAGTGGCGTGGAGAGGGGGGATTTGCTGCTTGGGTAACAGCCTATCCTCCATAACAATCCAACCCAGGCTTTCGTGCTTCGCATGCAGTGTATGCAGCGCTGAGCACGATACCATGGTCTCTCAAGACTGACGGAGGCCTACTTTTGGAGTAAGGAGCACTCGCTGTAGACTAGCACCATTATGGCACCTAGTGCTACTGTGACACATATGACTGGTCTGTACGTCAGTGTTTGTGTACCGGTAGGATGGATACCAGTGGTTGTATTTCAGAAAGTGAAATACACTTCCACAACCTAGACACCAGCAATACAGCACAACAAACAGTGGTAGGAGGAGCTCCAAAGCACACTATTTTGCACTTGCAAAACCCCTCCTGTCCACCCAGAGCTTCTTACTGGTGTTTGTCACATCATACCTGGCCTCCCAATCCAGAAGGAACTGGTAAGGATGTCATCGCCAGTTACTTATGATGGTACTTTGAATAAATAAACCATGCAAAGTGGTCTGGTGATGGACAGACCTTGAGAAGCACTGGTTTAGCTCTCTTCAGCCCCTGCTAACTGGGCAAGAGGCACTCTTTCAAGTGGGTGTTCCTCATTCATTTACTTGAGAAGAGTAACTGGCCCTCCTTACCCCAGCAATGTCTTTGATAGTGGCTTCTGCTGGTTTATTTTGGCATCTTTTTAGATTGTGAGCCCTTTTGGGACATGGAGTTATCAGTTATCTCCTTTGTAAACCACTTTATGAACTTTTAAAGTGGTATGTTGATTGATTGATTGACCGATTGATTTTCCATCAGTTTCCAAATACAGAAGTGGAAGAAGATTATATAGGACGGAAGGAGATCATATGGGATGGGGCATCTGGCAGGGCTGCTTCCCCAAACAGACCCTTAAGTTGTGAGCGGAAGTTCAGTTATCTTTCTAAGGATGCAATCCTAACCACACTTTCAAGGGAGTAAGAGCTGTTGAACACAATGGGAATTGCTTCTGAGTAGACATGCTTAGGATTGCACTGTAAGAGACCCACCACCACCTGCCCAGCTGAGACACACACCTGGAACGATGCAGATGTTTTGACATAGGCTATGTAAGGACAGGGCAGAAATCTGGAGTTTTCTCTCCTCTGGGCCAGCCGTGGATGTTGGAACGATCCTTTTCGGCTGCACACTCCAGCTCGCTTGGGAAAGGTTTTATTCCACCTGCCTGGAGCAAAGAAGCTGCAATAGGTCAAGATTCGACACTGATATAATATCCTGTATTTATATCCCACTTTTTCCCCTGGGGGACTCAAGGCAGCTATTCTATTATAAGCATAACATATAATAAAATACTGTATCACACTCCTTTTCAGGGAGGCCTGAAATATGGTTCTCCGGCTTCTCTCCTGCATCGGCTCTTTCCTACCGCACTTTCTGCTCTGACACTGTTTCCCCTTTTCACTTGCCCTTGACACCCAAACCCCCAGCCCAGAAGCACCAACCATTGATGGTCAGACCCAGAGATCAGCCTACAAGCCCACCCAGCATAGCATCCATAGGATACCCACCCACTGTCCCAAAGGGACTCACCAGGTGGGACTGCTGGCATGGGGGTGAGAAGGAAAGGAAGTGCCAGAGCAGGGACTGCCTTCCCATTCACCCCCCTTCCTAGTTCCTCTCTAGCAACCTGCAGTCACTCCTGTTAACACTTTGAGTACCTGTGAGCAGAGAGGAAAGACTCCTCTTTCAAGACCAATTCTGGACCCTCCAAGCATCCCTCTTCCTTCTTGATGCAGCTTCTGATGCTCAATGAATGGCTCAGACACTCTGCCTTTTCCTGGTGTTGATGACACTCCTCTCCCCAAAGCCACAGGGTGACACTTGTCCTCTTTTTCCAGGGCATGTCCTCTTTTTTTAGTCTTGTGTACTGCAAAAAAAAAAAAAATCAACTCAGTATCCTCCTTTTCCTTGTGAACGGCAGCATACATTTATTATATGTAATAAATTATATGCAAGTTTTAAATTTAATAGTAATATAATGTTTAAATTAAGCATCTGAAAGCAACATATACTAACTTATCCTAAATGTTTTTAACTGAATTATTGAGCTGAATTGTTTTTCCTTGATATATTTCTAGATGGATATGTAAGCCTGTATCAAATTTTTTTTCCTGGTCTGAGACCGTAATAAAGAGGAATCAAATCGAAGAAAGTTTAAATTAAGCACATGAAAGCTATATTGTAAAGTATTTTTAGCTTTTATTTTGGCACATCCTACATTTTTCTTGGGTGTCCTACATTTAGGGGGGGCCTTGTCCTCTTGTAGGATTGACATATGGTCACTGTGCCACTATCACACTGGTGATACTTCCACACAATGGTACTTCCAATAGATGCGCCATGTGACGGGGCACAGCAGAGGTGCTGCTACATGGAATGAAACCACCATCACCCACCCCACTGAAACCACCACCCACCCCACTGTGTCATTCCACTGATACCAGGAATACAAGTGTTGTGACACAGGCTCTGTAAAGACAGGGCAGAAATCTGGGGTTTCTCTTCTCTGGGCCAGGCATGGATGCTGGAAAGATCCTTTCAGCTGCAAATTTGAAGCTCAGACGTGAAGGGCACGGGCTGGACAGTCTCTCCTGGTTTCCCAGTAAATAATAAATACCCGTATTTACTTAGAATCCTAGAATCATAGACTTGGAAGGGACCTAGTAGGTCATCTAGTCCAACCCCCTGCCTGCAGCAGGAAATCCCCCTAGAGCATCCCCAACAGGTGCTCGTCGAGCCTCTGCTTGAAGATCCCCAGTGAGGGAGAGTCCACCACCTTCCTCGGCAATCTGTTCCACTGCCGAACCGCCCTCACAGCCGAACCGCCCTTTGTAGGCCACTTAAATCTAATGCGCACCCTATTCTCATAATCAAAACACACATACTCAAATCTAATTAGCCATTGAATCAAATGCACACCCTGATTTTAAAACTAAATTCAGCAGAAAAAGGTGAGCGTTAGATTTGAGTAAAAACAGTAATAATCCCAAATAAATAATTTCCCCCTGGTGCTTGCAGTGTGGGGCATCTTGAATTGGCCTTACCTTTTCCCTCCTGCCGAATCTCTCTGTTGTAATGCAGGGCAGGCCTGGATGATCCCCTTCAAGTGCCCATTTCCCAACTGGGTTCATAATATGATGCAGCGTTTCCTTGTCTGGATTCAGGATCCTCCTTTGGGGACCATCCTGGAATGACTCACAAGTGATGATAATAGAGATTGTGGCTGCAATCCTAAATGCACTTTCCTGAGAGTAAGTCCCATAGAAAACAATGAGACTTATTTCTGAGTAGACATGCATAGGATTGCACCCTATGGGCCTGGGTATCCACCTTTTTCATGCTGATACAGCTATACCAGTGGGGCATTCTCTGCATCTTGTGGGGGGGACAGTCATGGAGGCCTCCTGAAGGTAATGTTGGATCCCTTATTTTGGAGTTGTACTTCCACTCCATACGTGCTGGAACGCTGGCTAGTATTTGGTCCTTAAAATAACTACACAATGAGCACAATCCAAAGCATGTCTACTCAAAAGTAAGTCCCATTGTGTTCAGTGGGTCTTACTCCCAGGAAAGTGTCTTTAGGATTGCAGCCAATGTTATAACTTACATTTTCTTATATCAAAGTGGTAGAATTCCAACGAAATGAATTGGTGATGATTGAAAGGAAGAGTATTTGTAACATAACATATTGCTTGTCATCCATACCTGCCAAAATCAGTTTGCAATCCAGGTTGAAAAACGTATTTCACCGACTTGAGATATACCCTACAATCCAGAGTAACTACAGGAGCACGAAAGAGACATTTACATCAACGTAGTTACGGCACCACCAAGTGAAAACATATGGGAAATTCATATTGCAATCCAGAGTAAATTGTTCTTACATCAGAGCAAGGACTCCCTGTGGTTACTCTGGACTGCGTCCTTTAACTGTTTGCAGGGGAAAGAATGAGGGTTAGAGAGACGGGGTAGTTGTAGTTTTCCAAATATATAGCCCAGCCTGTCTTGTTGGCCATATAACTACATGCCATGAGTAACGAAGCCAAAGGGGCAGTTTGCACTCCCTGGTGAAGTTCCCTGCAAAACATAGTGCTTTGCACCCCTCTAGCTATGCCACTGGTCCCAGTTGTAGGCCAGACCTTTACCTACTGTAGCCAAAATGATGAGAGGGACACACAACAAAAATCCTGATTTTTACCACAATTGCAGGAGCAGGGAAGTCGACAATAATTAAAAACATCCAAAGACACCATCTCAGATGACGCTGACTTGAGAACTGTGAAGGGATCAGAATGAAAACACAGCTGACAGTGCAGAACATATCCAAATCCATCTGCCAATATATACATAGATACATGTAAAGTACACAGAAATGTAATACAACAACTGCATTTGCCAATATTCGTTCGGATGTGACCAGCTTCTTTTCTTCTTAGGTTTCAGGACCGTATTCAGTGTGGATGGTTCGGAGCAGAATATAAATATGGCTTGCAGTGCTCCTCTAATTGCCCGTTGGCAGATGTCAGTAAAACATCAGTCCATATTGGTAGCTGCCCAAATGCCCGGTGCCATATTGGAAGGTGCCCAAACAGTTCCCAGTGCCCAAAGTGGCAAGTCAAATACTGTCCTGCCCTCACTGCTGGGTAAGACACCAACAATCAACAAGAGACAATAAACAAATCTCGAAATACTTCCAAAAGGCTGTACCCGCTCCTAATCTGTTGCCTCTTAGTCACCACGTTAGCCCTATAGCTAGGCTGGCCCTGCATATTGGCATATGGCATATCCCAGAAAGTTGTTCCCGTCATTCCCAATACAACAAGCAAAAGCTCATGAAGTACAGCATGGACACCCACATGCTTAGCCCTTCCTTTGGTTCAAACAGTTCCTTACATATGAAAGGAAGTGTGATCTACAAGGGGTTTGGGATTCCGTTCCTATACCCAGATCAGGCTACAGGAAAGGTCCTTCTTCCCATGTCACCCCCTTCTTCAAACATTATGACAGATATTGCAAGCACAATTACAAGATTTAAATAAAAAACGATGCTACTATATCTGCAGGTGGGACCTGAAGAGTATTTTGTGCAATCCTAAGAGGAGAACATCATTAAAACCAGCCATGGTGGAGTTTTTAAAAGAGAGAAAATGGCTGTTTGTTCAAGCTTTAGATGTTTGGGGGAAAGAAGGGCATCATAAAATGAAGCGATGGAGCCGTCTCCGGTGATGGCCAAGACGATGTCAAACTGCTCTGAAGGTTTTCAGGTGGCTTTTAATAATTTGTGAAAATGGTCAGACGCAAGATTTCCAACAGCCGTTAAAGTATGACGTTGTCTACCCTGTGATGTATGGAAAGGTGACATGATCAAGAAATATGCTCTGAATGTGACCGGTTGATAAGTCCCATTTAAGGAAGACGAGATGATTATAAGGAAAGGAGGAGATGGGGTGAAGTAGGATTGGCACCTTGAAATGGAAAGTCAGTGGTGTCACGAGGACCAGCTCCACCATTTTAGGCTTCTTTAGAAATCTATTGTTCCTAACTCAGAATTTTAATTCATTAAACCCAGCTGCTTAATTTTTGTTTTGGCATCCATCAGTCTTGAACGACTATGGTATTGTGCTCGACACTGTATGTGAACCACAAAGGCCTGGGTAGATTAATATGGAGGATAGGCTGTTACTCAAGCAGCAAATCCCCCCTCTCCACGCCACTGAATTAGTCCAATGGAAAGGCAGATTGGATCCAGCTGGTGTCGCAGAGCTGGGCTAAGGACAGGAGCTCACCCTACCTTGTGGGGACCCAGGTCTCGAACCCTGGCCTTCTGGTTAACAGGCACAGTGTCTTAACCACTTGTGCCACCCATCGCTTTTACCTTTATATAATTATGGATCCATGGCCATTTGATCCCACCTTTTACAATGTTTTTCTCTCTCAATCTACTCCCATGTATTCCCATATAGATTTCTATATATCAGCCAATGGTGATGTCTGTTGAGGTGGACTGCTCTGTACCCTCTTTTGGGGTCCCTTTTCGAGGACCCTTAAAAGTCCTTTTTCAGACCTTTAGCTAATCCGCTGGACCAGATGAAATTTTTGCTCCGTCCTGGTTACCCTTTCAAGGTGTGGAGACCTTCCAGAAGGCTACTTCCCCCAAGAGAAAGTTAGAATAAATACCACACCGTAATGGATTAAGGTACACTGGTGGCCCCAGACAGAGCCACACACTGCAAGGTTGTGGAACTCATTATCCGGTTGACACATCCAAGCTGGAGAAAGTCCAAAGGAATGTTTGATCTTTATTTTCAGCCGGAAGGATTGTGGGGTGTCCTCCTGAAAGGCAAGTCTCTATTCCATGTTGTTTTGGTCTCTACCACTTCTGGGACTTCCGCTTCCATGTGAGGTGAAGCCTGATGAATAGCGGAATATTCTGAATATTCACACAATATTTTGACCGTGACTACGACATTTGTTTGGCCGAACTTGGAGACTGTTGGGCTACACAGAACTGGCCACGATCCAGTTTCTCTCTCATGCCTTTTTCCTCTCTTATATTTGGAAGCGCCTCAGCCGCTGCAGAAATCTTGTGACAAAATGTATTTTGTCAAAACACCCACAAGTTTAAGCCTTTTTTAAAAAGGACACACTCAATGTGGCAAGTCCGATGTGGGTTTTCTGGTGATGAATGAGCTTATCTTTCCGCAGGAAGGATTTTTTACACTCAGGGCACTCGTAGGGTTTTCCTTTCAGGTGGGTCCGCTGATGCCGGACCAGTTTTTCCTTTTGGAAGAAACTTTTCCCACACTCGGAACACACAAAAGGTTTCTCCCCGGTGTGGATTCTCTGGTGTCGGATTAACTGGGCGCTCTGACAGAAGCTCTTCTCACATTCTGGACATTTGTAGGGCTTCTCACCCGTGTGCATCCTCAAGTGGATGTCAAGGTAAGACTTCCTACTGAAGTTCTTCCCGCACTGAAGGCATTCATAAGGCTTCTCACCCGTGTGCATTCTCTGGTGTCTGATCAGTTGTCCTCTTTGGCAGAAACACTTGCCGCACTGTGGGCATGCGTACGGCTTCTCCCCCGTATGGATTCTCTGGTGTCTGATCAGCTGCCCGCTCTGGCAAAAACTTTTTCCACACTCTGAACACTCGTAGGGCTTCTCCCCTGTATGGATTCTCTGATGTGTAACAAGTGAGGACTTGTTGCTGAAGCTTTTTACACAGTGAAGGCACACGTAAGGTTTCTCCCCTGTGTGGATTCTCTGGTGAGTAATGAGATGCGACCTTGTACTGAAGTGTTTCCCACACTGAAGGCACTCATAGGGCCTCTCCCCTACATGGATTCTTTGGTGTGCCAGCAGATTCTCCCTCTGACAGAAGCTTTTCCCACACTCGAGACACTCATAGGGTCTCTCCGCTGTATGAATCATCTGGTGCACAATGAGTCCTGACTGGTGCTCAAATGTTTGCCCACATTTTCGGCACATGTGACTCTCCTCTCCCATGTGAATGACATCAGTGTTACCTGCCATGACATTTTCTACTCTCTGAATAGATACACCCCACATCCTCACAGTCTGGGGCCACTGCTGCCTGTCAGACCCATAGCCCTGAGCTATGGGTTCAAACTTCACAGAAATGTCCCCCTGGAATCCTTCTGGTGATGCCTCAAGTGATCCAGCTGTCTCAGCACCATCTTGCTGTGTTGTCCCTTCCTCGTTCTCACTGCCGTTGTCATCACCTGTTGAAAAAAGAGGCAGAGGGAAGATCACAGGTCACAACATGGAGATCAGCCCACGTAATGGTTGACAAAACAACACAATGAGGGCTGAAAGCTGCTTTTGGTCCAGGTGGGGTTCTTGTTCAACCATATTTGAACAGGCAGCTTCTAAGCTGGGAGCCTTTAAAAAAGGCCACGTATTATATATTATATACTGTATTTATTCAAATATAACACTCACCTTTTCCAGCCGAATTCAGTCTCCAAAATCAGGGGACACATTAGATTTGAGTGAATCCAGTATTTTGATTGTAAGTATAAGGTGCGCATTAGATTTAATGCTGCATTAGATTCACATAAATATGGGTTTATTATATCAAAGTATGATATATATCAGTGAGTATATTATATCAGTGTACGCTTCCCATGGCCAAGATCATTCTTCAACAGTGTTTCCCAATGTTTGTCTTCTGTTCTACTGCTTCAATTGGTCCACCGATTCAAAGTATCACCTTTAACTGGTGATGACATCATTACCAGTTATTTCTGGGTTGGGAGGCCACAAAAGCATGCCAAACACCAGTAAGAAGCTCAGAGTTGACAGGTGGGCTTTTTAAACATGGAAAAGCATGCTTTGGAGCTCTGCCAGGCCAAGCCACCCATCATGGTTCGTTGCATCATGTTCCTGACTCGCTCCTGGGTACAAGCAGGTTGGTCTAGTGAGTACCATCAGACACCACTTCAACTACCACTGGTGGTACTTGTATCGTGCTTGGTTTACAGAGATGTAAGCACAGTTCAGCAAATGTTCTTTGTACTTTTTATTGCTTGTTTTTTATTTATTATTTTTATTGTTATTTTTGTTGCACTTTTTATTGTCACTTTCTGGCAGAGGAAAAGGGATGAATCACCCTTGAGCTTTTCTCCGCAACAAGTACTCACTCTCACAGTCCTGAGTTGACTCTTGAAATTCTCTTGAAATATCCTCCGGAAATTCACCTGAACAAATCTCTGGTGTTTGTCCCGGCTTAAGGTCTTCCTCCCTCCGAGGATTTACTTTTTCAGTTCTATTCACAGTGGTGAGATCTGTTTGGAACACGACAAAGAGAGAGAACCTAAAAAAATTCATTCACTCTTACAGAGAGAGGGGGGATAAATTTAAAAACACTGACAGAGTAATCCAGAGCACCCCTTGGACCACTGGAAGGGATGTAGACATTAGCATGTCTCTAAGGTCTCCGGTAAAAGGAGAAGCTGAGATGCCAGGGACTGAGTTTTGGACCTCTTGTACACAAAAAAGGACCCTCGTTCTAAGCTGTTGCTCCTGCTGGATAAGCCATTTGAAACCTATGAAATCTATTTGAAGCTTCTCATCATTTGTGATAATGCAGCTCCCCTTTTGCAGATTTCTCAGGAACCACAACCGAGCTCTGCCTGCCAGGCCAAGACACCTACCATGGTTTGTTGCGGAGCTCTCTCTTTTTGCAAGCTTCTGCATGAAGACACCTTCCCCTTCTTCCAGCCAGGTGATGAACTCTGGTTTGGGGATCAAAACTCCTTTATGGAAGGAAACAAAGAGAGAATTAAGGGGTTAGTGTTAGCACACTCAAATTCAAAAAATTCAGAAAACTAACCCTACAATCCAGAGTAACTACGTGAGCACGTAAGAGTTAAGGTGAGCACGTAAGGTGAGCACGTAAGAGGTGGTGAGCACGTAAGGTGAGCACGTAGTTACTGCACCACCTAGTGAAAACCTATGGGAAATTCATATTGCAATCCAGAGTAAATTGTTCTTACTCTGTGCAATCCTGAACAACAACAAAGGACTCCCCACAGTTACTCTGGATTGTGCCCAAAGGCTACAAAACATGCTTTGGACTTGCAGCTTTCCCATGTTTGCTTTTTTGTTGTTTTAAACAGAGGGAAGAATTTGCAAAGTCCAGTTCCCACCTGAAGTGGAAAGTGATAGAGTCCCACTATCTTTATTTTTAGTGCCAAGATAAAAAGTTTCTGCCTTCTCTTTCTCACAGTTCAACGTTTTCAGAGACAAAAAACAGGGACATTTAATTTACGTGCAGAGGAGGAAGAGGAGGAAGAAAGTTGTGGACCAGAGCAAGCCCTGCCTTCTGTGAATTTTTGAACACACATCCTTTTCGGCACCTTTCAGCACACTTAAGGGCAAAGGGTTCCTTACCCAGAGAAGTGGTGTTTCCATAATTCTCCAGCATGACCTCTCTGTATAGAGTTCTCTGGCCTGGATCCAGCAGGGCCCATTCCTCCTCTGAGAAATACACGGCCACCTCTTCAAAAGTCATCAAGTCCTAAAAAAAATTTAAATTTTCCTTTCACACAACAACAGGATATGACAATCTGACTCACTACATGGCCAAAAGGTGAGACGGGAGGACAGTTATGCAGGAAAAGAGCTTATAGTGTGAGTTGATACTCTTGTGCCAAAGCTTACACAACCCATAAGGAAAGGGGTACCCTATTTCCCACACGTCTGGCTCCTTCATGAGGCCAACTGAGATAGTAAAAACAACTTAAAAGATTTGGGGTTACTTTAGAGGAGAGGGAAAAGTGAATGTGGGGAACTGCAGAGCCCTGAACATTAACTGGCATGCTGTAATCTGAATGGTCCATGTACGATGGAGGAATGGATTTGTTCCATTCAGACTGCTATTTTCTGGACCTCAAAGGGACTATAAGTATTTCTGTGTTAAATCCAAACTTGTTATAGTCTTGAAATGTATTGTTTAGATTTCCCCTCAATTTTTAATTTCCTATTTTTTAATTAATCTTTTAAAATTTTTAATGTAAGATGTTCTGGACTTGGTAAATAAATAAACAAACGGAGATTGTCATCACAGGTTGCACACTGGCAAGGTCCCCCTCAATCCACCGGCTCACTTCTGCTGCTTTTCCACCTCCTCCTACTCAATTTCTATCAGTTTATTTGATTTATATCCTGCCTTTATATCCTGATTTATATCCTGATTTATATCCAGCTAATCCAGTCCCGTTCCCCAGACTGAAAAAGTAAAGAGGGATGGTGCAGAGGAGAAAGTCTGAAGAACAGAAGAGTGGTGGGCTAGAGTGGTGGCCACAGTATAAGGAGCTTCATGCAAAAGAGGGATGGAGACATTGCACTAAGGGTGTAATCCTAACTAATTTTCCTGCTCCAGGGTAAATCCAAGGTAAGGGATATAATTCCAAGGTAAGGGATGTAATTCCAAAGTAAGGGATCAAACACTGCCTTACTTTGAGGATGCCTCCATGACTGCCCCCCACGGTGGATGAGCACATTCCCCACTGAGACAGCTATGCCAGTGTAGGAACGTTGTTCAGGATTGCACCTAACAGGTTTATCTTTGAATCCAGAACCCATCAACCCCACCAACAGTTGAAATTTGGACAGAAAACAATAGTTTCTATTCCATTATAGCAAGTAAATCAATATCTAAGAGAAACAAAGTGATAACAGGAGATCAGCATCTTCTTATTTCTAGCCCCATAACAAACCAACTTCCCTCTCCAATGCTTTACCTGAGCTGGTTGTAGCAGAGCATGAACAGGGGATGAATCTGGATGCATCAGAGGTGTCTTCCCACTGACTTCAAGAGAACAGGTGATGATGGAAAGGAAACAAGTTGAGACCATTATTACTTTATCCATCACTCAACAGTATTTATTTATTTACTAGTATTGAACACTAGTTCCTCCCAGTACTAGTACTGAACTAGTATTGAACCCTTCCTCCCAACAGGCTATCATTGCCCGATCTCTTTTTTTGCACACATCTGTGGTTCTGTTTCTTGCTCACACGTCTTGCTCACACGTCAAAGACACGTCAAAGAAATGTCAAAGTATTGGGATCAGTGGCATAGCTAGAGGGGGTAGAGTGGTCAGTCTTGGAGGGAGGCTTGGAAGGGGGGCCCCTTCAGATCCATTCTAGGCAGCAGGTGAAACTGAGCCATATGGCCAGGGTGACCATATGACTGGAAACATCTGGAAATTTTCCTCTTTTTCAGCCTCCTGTCTGGGTGTCCTCCAACTGGGCTTCATTGTCCTCCATTTTGGCTTCATTTCAGAACTTTGCCATGGTGTGCAGTACCCCATCAAGTCATATGTCGTTGGATTCGTATTGAAGAGCAGAATCCAAGGCAAAAATTGGTTTTGAAATATATCCTTCCTATCAAAAGGTATGGCCAAAAAACTGAAAATCAAAGATATGTATAGAGCTCTATGGGAAAGTGAAAGTGCCCAATATCGCGGCTTTACTCGTGAGTAGGCAAACATGCTAGTGTCCACCAGAAAGACCAGGCTGAGAGGAATCCAAGACCTTGTCATCTTTTTGAGGTTTGGGCATCTGGTCACCTGCATACGGCAGACCTCAAATCTGCCACCTTCCTCTCATTGCTGATCAAACCATGCCAGGTCACCTCTTGGCCCCAATGCACAGAAAGGCATTGCTCAGCCCTAATGTGGTGGAGACCACGTAGTGGCGTGCTGGAGATTATGAGGTTGGGGACCATGTGAATGAGAGAGAAAACGTGGTATGGAAAGAGATGGATACAGAGATGTTATACATCTCCATAAACACGTGGACATCTCCAAATTTCCTGTGTTTAGGATCAAAAACTGAGGGGACAGCTTCCTTCTTCCATTTGGGGGAAATAAAAAATTCTGAGTAAACATAGTTCAGCTGAATCCTGACCATCATTTCCAACATCCCCTGGCTATCCTATAACAAGAACTTTACCAAGGAAGGTGAAATCTTCCTCCTCTTTGACTCCTCTCTGTAGCTGCCTTGGCTTGATAGCCAAAGATGGCCGAACACACATCGCTGTCACCTTTTTTTCTTCCTCGGATGACCCCAGATGTACCTGAAACAAGAAGCGGCACAGTTTTGCGTAGGACAGAATGAACAGGAGAAACCCCAACAGACCCAACAAAATTTCTCCCCTCGGGACACTTGAAATTGCCCACCCCAAATAGTTAATGGTCTCACCTCTTCTTCCCAACCCTTGAGTTCCTCCTGACTCATCAGAAAATTTTCAGCCAAGGCCACTGCTTGGGCACAGGTCTTGGGACCCCCTCCCTTGACCCAGTTCTGCATCTCCTGGGGCAGGACAGTCAGGAATTGTTCTAGGATCAGCAGCTCCAGGATCTGCTCCTTCGTAAGCCATTCCGGCTTCAGCCACTGGTGGCAAAGTTGTCGGAGGTGGCTACAAACCTCTCGAGGACCCTCCATCTCTCGGTAGCAGAAGTGCCTGAATCGCTTGCGCCAGATCTCAGCGCTGATGTCTTCTTCATCCAAAAGGGTCTCTCTTGACATTGTGCAGCTAATGTCATCTCCAGGTCTTAGACTCTTACAAACCTCTGGGGCTTCGCTATGAAGACCTGATGAGATCTGGACCACCTCTTCTCCTCTAGGGTTGGTGTCTGCTCCATTCTCCAAACAGATAAGAGAATTCTCTCTCCACTGAAGTGGCAGATTACCCCATCCCGTGGGCTGGGGCTGCAGAGCGTTCAGAAACTCCTGCCAGTGGGCCTCCCAGTGTTGAGCCAACCCATCTTCTAGTTCCCGCTTGACGTTGAGTTGTTCCCCCCATTTCGGAAACTGCTTCACAGCCCCAGTTTTAACAAGATGGAGAGGTTTATCTACCTCTCTTGATTCCACCTCATTCATTGGGTTTGGTGCCTCCTTCTCTTCCGTTTTCATTCCCCCAGGGGAGTCCCAAAACTGGTGGTCCATCAGACCTCCTCAAGGCAGAACACAAAGGGGCTGAACTCAAACTTCACCAGAAATGCTGCAAAGGGAAAGAGGTCACCCTAGGTTTGAGGCCACTCAGAACATGGCAGTGGTTGGAAGTGGAGGAACGTAACATGGGTACAGGTTGCTTTTCTTGACCACAACAAAAACTTCTCCCTGTAGGAAAAAATAATACAAATAAATCAATAGATAAGTTCAGAATATCATCAGCAACAGCAACCAAAATTCCTCAACATCAATATATAGTGGTGCCTCACATAAAGAGCTTAATTCGTTCCAGAGCCATGCTCTTTAAGTGAAACACTCTTTAAGTGAAGCAGATTTTCCCATAGGAAATAAGGGAAACTCAGACAATTGGTTCCACAACCCCCAAAATATTCATATTAAAATATTAACTGGGTGTAAAAATGATGACAAAACACGGGAAATGAATTCAAAACATGCATTCAATGTGCATGATCCTATGAAGTCTACTTAGGCTGCAATCCTAAAGACACTTTTCTGGGAGTAAGCCCCATTTAACACAATGGGGTTTACTTCTGGGTAGACATGGTTAAGAGGTTGCAATCAAAGACACTCTCCTGGGAGGCTTACCTGGGCTGCTGCTGGAGGTTCAAGGTGGTCAGTGTGGGCACTTGGGAGCAATTAGGGGTGGCTGCCTCTGGCACTTCCAGGCTACTGCCCCCAAGTTGGGGGCAGTTAGATGCAGCAGCGCTGGCCGGCAGCCCTTTTAAAGAGCCTCCACGTGGAGCGTCAGGGCTGCATAGCACACGTGCTTGTTAAATGAAGCGAAACTTGTTATGTGAAGCAAGATTTCTTCGAAATTTTTGCTTGTTGTGTGAAACGCTTGTTAAGAGAGGCACTTGATAAGCAAGGTACCACTATATAAGAAAAGCCCTGTGGGATGAAGCTCCAGGTCCACCAAGGTCTCCCACATGCTGATGAACAGTTCACAGCTGGGCCATGAAGGCAATAACCAGCAGCTGGAACTCAGAGGTATCCTGTCCTTGAAGATGGAGGTTCCATCATCACAATGATGGCTAATCATAAATTGTTAGTCCTTTCCTGCTTTGTATTTGAGGTTGTTTTTCATTCCATATTTGGGGTTGCTTGAAGTGCTCGTATAGAAAAGCAGGTGAGGAGAAAGATAAACAAATAAACAAATAAAACAAAACAATAACAAATAAAAAACATCAGTAAAAACTTCACCTGCCTAATTTCTGTCTGCCAAGCTGATGTTCAAAGGCACAGAAGAAAGGCCAGTAAAACACACTGGCAAAACCCAGGATGACCATACTTCATGAGGACAAGCCCTCCCTCCCCCAAATGTAGGATATCCAAGTAAAATGTAGGACAGGCAAAATAAAAGTTCAAAGCACTCATGTAGATTGCTTTCATGTGATTAATTTAAGCACTATATTAATTATTAAATTTTTAAAAATCACACATCTTAGTGTATTAATTACAAGGTGGCTGCATATGGTCTGCTCACAAGGAAAAGGACAATGAAGATTTTTTTTCCAGGACACAAGGCCAAAAAAGAGGACATGTCCTGGAAAAAGAGGACATATGGGCAAAACCTGTCTATGTGTTTTCTATTTACAGAGCTCCCTGAATGTGAGCTGTCTAGATCTTCTTCAACCGTGGAGTTGGGACCCCAATGGGGTCACAAGAGCTTCAGTTGTGGGGTCATAAGGGCAACTTACAGGAATGAAAAAGGTTGGTTGGTTGGTTGGTTGGCTGGTTGGTTGTTTGAATGAATGAATGAATGAATGAATGAATGAATGAATAGATCCGAACCTCCAGTTAGGCTGGCATAAGCTCTGCCATAAGTCCTGTACTTATAAGTCCCATCCCTTATATAAGGGATGTCACAAAAATGCCACAATGCACTCCTGCCCCACTCCTGGGGGGTTAGGCCAGTGCATCGGCATACTCTGACATCCCCACACCACCATGGGAAGATATGCTGAGTGAGTTCTGCCTGCCTAAATTGGTTAGGATTGCACCATGAATGAATGAATGAATGAATGACTCTCCAGACCAAAGCAGCACCAGGTCAAGGGTGAGGCATCTGCTGTGCCCCTTCAGGAGCCAGGAGATGGGGTCCAAAACTCCCAATCATGCTCTGATTCTTGGCAATTGTGCCAAAGCAGGTTTGGCTGGTGCCAGGCTTCTGGGGGTGGATGGCATGGAAATGACAGCAGACCACTGATCTAAGATGCAGGGTCTGCTGCATCCTTGGGAGGAGGGCACCCTCCAAGCCCACTACCAATTCTGCCTGCTGCAGGAATCCCTTCCTTTCCACTCACCAGAGGCTGTCTTGCAAGCACCCCTCCCAGGGACCCTTCAGTGCCAAAGGCCTGGGCAACCCAAGTAAGGAGGTGCCCCCATCCAGATGGGGAGGGCACAGGATGGCACAGGAAGATCCTTCCCCTTTCTGCATCCCTCTCCCTCTCCAGGCTTTCTAGGAGCTGGTTCTCTGCAAGCTTAACCCCTTGGTGTCTGGAAGAGCATCTCCAAGACAGAGCAACCAGAGCCAGTGTGCAGGGTGGCCACATGTCAGAGGGGATCAGGCCCCCCAAATGTAGGGCAGCCAAGAAAAATGGAGAGCATGACCAAAGTAAAGCTGAAAACACCCATATAAGTGATGTGGTTAAACACTATGGCTGCAATCCTAAAGACGCTTTCCTGGGAGTAAAACCCTTTGAACATTTAATGTGATTTACTTTTGAGTAGACATGGTTAGGATTGCGCTCTCTATCACTTATTACTGCATTTAAAACTGCATCACACAGGATTTACTCACTGCAAGAAGGATCCGCACTGCCTACAAACAGGAGGACATTTGAGTTCTTTCCCAGGACACGAGGCTTGAAAAGAGGACACGTCCTACATGCCCTAGTCCAGGGGTCCTCAGACTCTTTGAACAGAGGGCCGGTTCACTGTCCCTCAGATACTGTTGGGGGCCGGACTACAGGTGGGGGTTTCTGGGGGGTGGTGGGTACTAGCAGGGCTAGTGGGGGGTTTCTGGGGGGTGGTGTTACTGGCAGGGTTAGTGGGGGTTTTATGGGGGTGCGGGTTACTGGCAGGGGTTCTGGGGGTGGTGGTTTCTGGGGGGTGGGGTACTGGCAGGGTTAGTGGGGGTTTCTGGGGGGTGGGGTACTGGCAGTCTGGTGGGGATCTGGGGAAGAAAGGGAGGCACCTGGGGAGCCCTGTGGTCACCATCCAAGCCCCCTGGCCAGCCAGGGAAGCAGTGAATGGGGTGCTGCAGACCCTTTTCCCGGTGGCGGCCAGCAAGGCTTGGCAGGCCAGATTGAGGGCTCTGGCGGGCCGTATCCAGCCCACGGCCCGTACTTTGAGGACCCCTGCCCTAGTCAGTGGTCACCCTGACACTGGTGTAAGTGTCAACAGGGTGACCATAGGCCTTACTTTCTCAAGGACACATCCTCTTTTTTAGCCTTGTGTCCAGGAAAAAAAATCTTCATTTTACTCCTTTTCATCTATCTATCTGTCTATCTGTCTATCTATCTTTGTGAATGTTAGACCTCTCTTTCAACAAACAGACAGACAGACAGACAGACATGCATGCACATTTAGGAACACACACAAACACTGCCAGAAGGACATCTGAGATTTTATTTTTCACTATAGCACATAGAATTTTTTTTACATCTGTGTTGTTTTTTAATATTGTTTTATGATTCTAAATGTTGCTTTTAATTTCATGTAATTTTAATGATTTTTTCACATATTTTAATCGATGTTAATGTTTTTAATGATGTTGTTTTTAACGACCTGTATATGGTTTTATTGTTGTGAGCCGCTTTGAGTCTTTTAGGAATAAGGCAGGCTATAAAGTTAATAATAATCACCAACACAAAATGGCGACACACTTCTTTCACAATCCTAAGCATGTCTACTCAAAAGTAAGTCCCATTGTAGTCAATGGGTCTGACTCCCAGGAAAGTGTCTGTAGGATTGCAGCCTAAATAATCCTTCATTCTGAACCAGAGAAAAAAGGGGGGTCTGGATTGGAGGAGGTGGGGAAAGGTGGGCGGAAAGTGGGGTCTGGACTGGAGGCCGGTGGGGAAAGGTGGGAAAAAGAGGGGTCCAGACTGGATTTGACGGAGAGAGAAGGACGGCTTTTCAGAAGCATCTGGTGAGATGTTGTGAGAAAAAGCATGCAGGACTATGTGGTTCAGCAGAAGTCTTCTTTTGTGACAGTGAAGATGATGCTCAAAAACTGAAACGAGAGGCAAAAGGGACACTAAACCAGTGGTGGGCCCGGCCTGGCCCAAGAACCGGTTCCCCGGAAGTGGGCTGGGCCAATACGGGTCAGGGGGTGGAACCACAGTCAGGGGCGGGGCTGGGGCGGTTTTTAATTAAAATTTTTTAAAAAAATTTAAAAAAATTAAAATTGGTCAGGATTGGGCTCTCAGGCTGCAGTGCCAGCCACACTTTCCTGGGAGTAAGTCCCATTGACTGTCATGGGACCTCTGAGTAGTCATGCATAGGATTGGGCTCTCAGGCTGCACCCTGTCCACACCCGGTCTGCAGTGACTGTAATGGGATCTACTTCTGAGTAGACCTACCTAGCCTTGCTCCCTGAGGATGCACCCTGTCCACACTTTCCTGGGAGTAAGACCCATTGAGCACAGTAGGGCTTACTTTTGAGTAGACATGGTTAGGATTGTAGTCACCAGAAAAGAGATCTGTCTGGAAAGGGGGCAGGAATCCTAAAAACACTTTCCTGGGAGTAAGTCCCATTGAGTGTCATGGGACTTACTTCTGAGTAGTCATCATAGGATTGGGCTCTCAGGCTGCAGTCCCAGCCACATTTTCTTGGGAGTAAGCCTTTCCTTTAGGCGCCCTGAGGAGTGTGTGCGGGTGCCTCTGAGCCCCCCCAGCCGGCAGGGGAAGGCTTCCAGGCACGCTGAGGAGCGCACGTGGGCGCCTCTGTGCCCCCCCAGTCAGAGGGGTAAGGCTTCAGGGCGCCCTGAGGAGCGCGCGAGGGCGCCCCTGAGCCCCCCAGCCGGCGGGGGAAGGCTTCAGGGCGTGCTGAACCGGTCCGCATGTTTCTGAGGGCCCCCCGCCCCTACCGGTTCGCCAGCAGCAGGAGGATTGGAAGATCTGGTCCCCCAGAACCGGACAGAACCGGCCTGGGCCCACCTGTGCTAAAACCCCTTTCCCACCGATTGAAATAAATGGCAAACATGCTGTTAGTGAAGTAAATCCAAGGCTGAAATAAACATTGCATCCCATTTAGCCAAAATTAACTTTATTGGTTTACAACAATAAACAACAGAACAAAGTACGGCGTAAGGAATCGAGAGTCAATTCAAAAAAGAAATTAAAAATAACCAGGGCTTGCAAGCCATTGTGAAGGAATTACACACTGTTTGTACTGTATCAAATTCCCACTTCTGACAACATAGTGCATGAACTTGTACTACTTGTACTACTCTACTGTACAACTGTACACAGTGTAACTTTAAAAAATCAAAATGAAACTGTAACACAATTTGCATCTGTATCACATCTGACTCTAGCTCCAGAATTAACTGGCCATGATGTTTTCACCAGTTACTTCTACTTTGAATGAACAGACCATGTGAAGCAGTGGTCAAACGGCAAGATATATGTCTGGTCATATATGAGATATATGAGTTTATGTCTGATAGCTTATTGTAAAAAGAAAGCTGGGATATAAATGATAAATGCAAAACTGCTCAGCACTGCTACCTTGAAAACAGAATTCTTGATGAGTGTCACAGTGTAATCCTAAGCCTGACTACTAAGAAGTAAGTCCCATTAAAGTCACTTACTTACTCCCTGGTAAGAGTGGATAGGATTGCAGCCTTAGCTTTCTCCAATTTAAAGGCTGTGATCCTAGGCACACTTTCCTGGGAGTAAGCCTTAACGCATACAAAAGGATGATTAGGATTGTGAATAAAAGCAGGCCTCCGTCAGTCTTGGAAGACTATGGTATCGTGCTCAGCGCTGCATATGCTGCATGCGAAGCACGAAAGCCTGGGTTAGATTGTTATGGAGGATAGGCTGTTACCCAAGCAGCAAATCCCCCCTCTCCACGCCACTGAATTAGTCCAATGGAAAGGCAGAGCCGAAACGACTGGATCCAGCTGGCGTCGCAGAGCTGGGCTAAGGACAGGAGCTCACCCTGTCTTGTGGGGCCAACCCGGGAATCGAACCCTGGCCTGCTGGTTAACAGGCACAGTGTCTTAGGATTTCATTTTTAAAATTGTGTTTAAGCTGTGTCCTGGGGGAGGGGGGGGACAAACAGAGAAGTCCTGTGCAGTGTATTTTGAAAGTATTGATTCACAATTAATTTGCTTTTATCAAATTAATTATCAAACCCGTTTATGATGACACTCTCTTTTTTGGTGATCATACCTGACAAGTCAAATGACTGGCTCTATTTGAGACATAAATATCCCTGATGATGTATACGGTTATGCTCCACAGGGACTCACTGGTTCTTCACGCAGGATTGCTGTGGAGCAAAACATGACCCACACCCTCAATAACCGGAACAGAATATTGGAATAAGTGGAATGGTTTGAAAGGGAGGTGGTGGACTCTCCATCCCTCACTGGGGATCTCAAAGCAGAGGTTCGACAAGTAGTGTTGGAGATGCTCTAGGTGGATTCCTGCTACAGGTTGGAGGTTGAACTAGATGACCTATGAGATCCCTACCAGCTCTATGATTCTATTATTTGAAAGGTTTCTTCCATGTTGTGGGTTCTGTAATAGTAATGGAAATCACTGCCAGCAAAGCACTTTCCACCCTCATTTTTAAGGATCCCTTCCCGTGCAAGTTCTCCAATGATTGCACCTTCAAACAAGGGCTGATTTCTAAGGAAAAATACACTGTGCATTTTTACTGTTGTGTATTTCATTTCCCTGATGGCAAACAAGGGGCGTTTGGCCAGCAAAATCTTACCCACATTCCAACAATTTATAAGGATATAGTCTCTTGATGATAAATAAGGCACAATCTGTCAGCAAAACAGTTCCAAAGAACTGATGGTAAATGAGGGATGATCTGCTTGTAAAACCCACACTCCATTTACCAAGATTTTCTCCGCTGCAGACTCTTTGGTTGCTTCTCTTTCCAAGAATAACCCTTCCCACAGTCTAAGCACTTATACGGCTCCTCGTTCACATGAAGTCCCTGATGTCTCGCAAGTTCAGATGGTTCCGCATAACCCAATCCACACTCCACACACTTATGAGGTTTCACTCTTATGTGGGTTCGCTGATGCGCAACAAGATTCCCTTTCTGAGTAAAACATTTCCCACAGTCCAAGCACTTATAAGGTTTTTCCCCTGTGTGGAGGCGCTGATGTCTTGTAAGAGTTGAATTAAGAGCAAAGGATTTCCCACATACAGGACATTTAAAAGGTTTTTCTCCTGAGTGGGTTCGGAGATGGCCCACATGTGTCGATTTATCTGCAAAATACTTCCCACACTCCAAACATCTATAGGAAGTCACTCCTGTGTGGATTCTCTCATGTGCAACGAGAAGCCTTTGACGAGAAAAAGATTCTTCACATTCTGAGCATTTAAGAGGCTTTTTTCCCAAATGGATCCTATGGTGGCAAGCGAGGGATGATTCATCAGCAAAACTTTTCCTGCACATGAAGCATTTATGAACTTCTTCTCCCATGTGGACGCTCTGGTGGTAAAGAAGGGACAAATGGTTAAAATACCACCTCTCACAAACCAGGTATATGTGAGGTTTCTCTATCATGTGGACCCTCAGGTGCCACAAAAGTCCATTAAATAATTTTCCACCTTATAAAAGCAGGCCTCCGTCAGTCTTGAAAGACTATGGTATTGTGCTCGGTGCTGCATATGAAGCACGAAAGCCTGGGTGAGATTGTTATGGAGGATAGGCTGTTACCCAAGCAGCAAATCCCCCCTCTCCACACCACTGAATTAGTCCAATGGAAAGGCAGAGCCGATATGACTGGATCCAGCTGCGTCGCAGAGCTGGGCTAAGGACAGTAGCTCACCCTGTCTTGTGGGGCCGACCTGGGTCTCGAACCCTGGCCTGCTGGTTAACAGGCACAGTGTCTTAACCACGTGCGCCACCCACAGCCACCTTATAAAGGTCCAGATATAAGGTTTCCCACCTGTGTGATGTCTCCAATGTCTGAGAAGATTTGATGCCTCAACAAATCACTTCCAATACTCTGGCTCAAGCTTTTCTTTCTGGAGTGGCCTGCTGGGAGAAAAAGGAAACACATAAATAATTCCCAGGCAAAGAACATACTGATGAAAAGATATTACACCTTAATGGAATCTGAACACATTGCAAAGAAACACTGTTATCATCATTGACCTCCTATCTTTCATACTGGGGTGAAATGGAAGATAGGAGGTCGAAGCTGGCTTTTGACTCCCCCCTCCCTGCAGATATACTTTTTGATAATGATAAAAATTTTTAAGGAGGATGTCATTCCAGGGGCAGCAACAGGCATGGAAATATTTATTTTATTCATTTATTAGATTTATATCTCACCTTTCTCGGCAGAAGTGGACTCAAGGTGGCAAAATCGGCTGGGCTAAGGCAAAGATAGCTGCAGTTCCTTTGAACTGCGTACATCCCGCACCCTAATGATAGGATCCAGGAGACTGCACAGCTCCATAAATTGAGATTTTAGTTTTTAAAATACTGGCATTTCTAGTCTTGCCACAGCTATTGAGGGAGCTGTGGTAATCTTGGTTGGGCAAAGAAAAGCTATAGCTGGGAAAAGGAGCTGGGAAGAAAAGGAAAGGAGCTGGGAAGGTTAAAAATGCCCACCGTCAAGAGACTGATAATGGTGTTGGGTTTATTCAGACTGCAATTTCTAATATAACATAATACACAATGTATGATGCAAATCAGTTGGTGCAATTCCTGGATAAACATACCCTACAATCCAGGGTAACTACGGGAGCACGTAAAAGACATTATATGTACCCGTAGTTACTGCACCACCAAGCGAAAACCTATGGGAAATTCATATTGCAATCCAGAGCAAATTGTTCTTACACCGGAGCAAGGACTCCCTGCAGTTACTTGGGATTGCACCCATAATTTTTCAACAATTAGCACCACTATCCTTTAACTTTTGACACTGCATTTGGCTCACCCCTATTGGGACTGGAGAAATCTTCATCCTGAGAATCCAACAGCCACGGTTCTTCCCATCGTTCCAAGTGGGAGATCAGATCGGGCTTGGGGACTGGTGGTCCCTCTTGAGGAAAAGGGAGAAAACAGATTTGCTAACAAGCAAAGATATTTTGCACTCTGACAGAGAGGAATAAATCAGGGAAGCTCAACTACGAGCACAATCCTAACCATGTCTACTCAAAAGTAAGCCCCATTATGTTCAATGGATCTTACTCCCACGAAAGTGTCTTTAGGATTGCAGCCTAAGCCAATTCAGCATCCTTTGGTGAAGCCAACACAGAAATTGTTGGACTGTAATGGATTATAATGGATTGTAAGGAGTCGGCATACTTTGATAAAGACAAGAAAGAAATTGAACCAATTAAAGAAATATTCATAAGTAAATAAAGCCGAACTGTTTGAAGACACCAATTAGTTTGATACTTCAGGACACAGTCCTATCCAACGTACCCAAAGCAACTGAGTCAACAGGGTATGCACGACACCCTTTCGTGAGGGGTGCAGTCACAGACGCCATGCTGCATTGCAACTGCATCAGTGCTGGAGATTTGGTTAGGATTGGGCCCTCAAGGTTTTTTGACTCCTCCAGTATTGAGACTCCTTACCCAACAAGGCCACGTTCCTATAATTCTCCAGCATCACCTCCCTGTACAGTGCTTTTTGATCTGGATCCAGCAGAGCTGCTTGTCCCTCTGTGAAGTACACGGCCACATCTTCAAAGGTCACTGAGCCCTGAAAGAACAAAGAAGTCTCCATTAGTCTCCAGCAGGCCAGAACTCACCTTCATCTAGTTATTTCAGCATTTTGTACTTGAATCAAGTAAAACTGGATGGGGCATCAGTAGTAACTTCAACAACCCCATAGTCCTATCCTGGGCCAGCCCATGGTGTCCAACAAGTATCAAGCTTGAACAGCAAGATAGAGGGGAGCCAGTGACCAGAAAGCCTAGGAAAGCTAAGATATTTTTCTACTTGCCTTTCCACAGGCCACCTGGTCTCCGTTGGGTCTCCTCAGACCTTCACCAGCTCTTTGGTTGGCATAAATCTGGGCAGCGAACTGCAGTAGGTGGGGAGGCGGGTGAGGCAGATCCATCGCAGCAGTCTTCCAAAAAGCACTACAACCATGTGAGGTGTGCAAGCACCTACAACCCACGAGGTGGGACAACACTGTCTTATCAGCTTCCCCACCCACTGCAATCCCTTCCTTTGCTGTGAACAGAGGCCAGAAAGGGGTTCCAGCATTAATGTCTGCTGCCAAGATCCATCCCTCTCTTGTCCCAGCCTGATCTCCATCCTGCCACCACCTTACCTGCTACAGCGAAGGTAGCAGGCAAATCTAAGGCACGCACTTCAGCAAATGAAAAGCCCAGGAACAATTACTAAAATACTCTTAATACTGTATTCCACTAAGTATTCCTTATTAGATATACACTTAAACTTACAGAAGGAGATGAGCCAAGAAGTACATCATCAAGGTCATCGTCATCTGGGAATGACAGAGCAGGAGTAGAGGAGGTGGAAGGCTGTGGCGATGCTGGTGGTGAAGGTTGCTCAACCTTCTCTACGGAGGTGTCGCGAGAAGGGTGGACAGTGGTTATCTTCTTCTTCTTCCCCCCTTCATAGATCTCTTTATAACAGGCCAGCAGATTGTCAACCCCTCTGTTGATTTTTGAGAATCTTGCTGGATCGGGGTCCATCTTCTTAAACCGTGCCAGGGCTGCGGCAATCTCCTTGAACGCAAGCGCCATTTCTCCCGTCACAAAATGTTGCAGCTCTTCTTTGGGGATGGCAGGCTCGGCCTTCTCCTCCTCGGCGGCCTTGGCTGCCTCCAACTCCATCAAATCTTCATTCGATAACTCTGCCCCGTGAGACTGGATGAGCTCCTCCACACCATCGGCATCCACATTCAGGTGCAGCTGCTCGGCAAGCTTAACAATTTTATATGTCACGTCTTCATAGGTTTCATCTCTTGCGGGTTCTGTGGAACTGTGTACCAAATGGGGGCACAATTTTTTCCAAACCCTGTTCAAACACACCTCGGAAACTTCCTGCCACGCCTTGGAGATGTTCAGGATGGCTTGATATATATTGTACGACTGCCAAAAATCATGTAAACTAATATTTTTGTTATCTATCGCAGCCAAGGCTTGAACAAACGTTGTACGTACGTAGTAAGCCTTAAAGTTTGCAATGACCCCCTGATCCAGGGGCTGCATGAGCGAAGTAGTGTTTGGGGGCAGAAACATCACTTTCACATTGGGATGAACATCACTGAGGTGCGCGGGGTGGCCGGGAGCACTATCTAAGATAAGCAAAATTTTGAAAGGGATGTCCTTTTCCTGGCAATATTTTTCCACCTCGGGGACGAAAGAGTTGGCAAACCAGGTCTCAAAAATGGCTTCGGTGATCCACACCTTACGGTTTGCGTGGTAATAAACAGGAAGGCTGGCCTTATCGATGTGCTTCAAAGCACGGGGGTTTTCGGAGTGATAAACTAGCAGTGGTTTCAGTCTATGATCCCCGGCTGCGTTACTCCCTAGCAAAAGCATAAGCCTGTCTTTTGCAATGGTAAATCCTTGCATTGTTTTTCCCTCTTTTGAGATGTAAATACATTCAGGCATTTTCTTCCAGAACAGACCAGTCTCATCCACATTAAATATCTGCTGGGCCGTATAGCCGCCATCCTCAATCATTTTCTTTATCACACCGGGATACGTTTCCGCTGCTTTCTGATCAACCCCCGCCTCGCCGCTGATTTTCACATTATGAAAATTAGAACGTATCTTAAATCTATTAAACCAGCCATTGCTAGCCATGAATTTCACATCCGGATTGTCAAACTTTCCCTTGACGTCTTCAAAAAGGCTCCGAGCCTTCGCTTGAATCACGCGCAGGCTAAGCGGCATACATTTTTGAATCTGATCCTCCATCCATATGGTTAATAGTTTTTCCATCTCGTAGATCGCACCAGAACGCTTCTTCGTTATGACGGTTGACTTTAACGGCGCTGAACCTCTGACGTGTTCTTTAATACGAGCGCTGTCCTTCAATATGGTGCTCACGGTCGAAGCGGCAAAACCCAACTCACGCGATATGGAGGATAGGCTTTGTCCGCCTTCAAACTTGTTGATCATTCTCATTTTCATTTCTAAATCAATCACTTTACGTTTTCGAGACGCTCCTGAGCTCTTCTTTTCACCTGGTTGCTTCCCATTCATGACTGCGACAGGTATATGGTATGAGTCAAATGTCATTTTAAATTGCGAGACAGCAATGTGAACATGCGAGAGGGTGGTTGTGTGTCTCTGTGTGTCTCTGTGTCTATGGCTGTGTGTCTCTGCTGCCGCTTGCTGTGCCGTACACTTATGTGATGATGCTCCTTCATCTAGGACACCAAGTTTATGGCTGAGCAAAAAAATGCATGTAAGATCTAAGCAATCCTTATTTAGGTACCACAAACATTTTGCTGTTATTTCGTATTAAATCAAAATTATGCCAAATCGAGGATTACATGGAAGTTTGAAAACAATCATACTTTTCTTTTAAATTATTTTTTAAAGAACAAAATTAATGAACACCGCCTGCTCTTTTCTGCAACATCACAATCCCAGTAACAAAGTTGGAAGAATCTTGTGTCCAAACTGGATCCACGCATCCACTTGCAGTCCCATGAAAGTTGTGGATAATCCAGACAGAATCAAGGACATCATTCTGTGGATACAGGAAAAGAGAAGCCTCTTAGAAATATACATTCAGATATCACATCCCTTAAATCAGTGAAGCTCCCTTCAAAACTTAGTGCTTTGCACCCTCTTTAGCCATACCGCTGCCTAAAATAACACCGGTTCAGATCTACAAAAGTAACAGTACAATCCTATTTGCATCTACTCAGTTTCACTGAGTTCAATGGGGTTTACTCCCAGGAAAGTGCTCTTAGGAATAGGACCCCCTGTCAAACTTGCCAGTATATTATCACAATCCCCCAAAACTGGGACTGTCCCATTTTGGGGGGACATATGGCAACCTGACATGGAAATGAGGCTTACCCTACAATCCAGAGTAACTACAGGAAGATGTAAGAAGCACTTACTCTGAATTGCTCTATGCATTTCCCATAAGTGGCACCATAACTATGTCGATGTGAAAGATCCCATAGATACTCTGGATTGTAGCCTGACTCACGTCAGGTGATCAGGGAGCTCAAGCAGTGGTGGAATAAATTAACTACATGTTCTATGTCCTAATAACCTAAATTAACAACAGCTTCTAAGTCCCATTAGTAACCAGTTCTCAGAACCAGATGCTCATTAGCAAAGTGTTCTACAGAACCTGTGAGAACCTCCTGAAGCTCAACACTGAGCTCAGGGCCAGTCAAGTGGATCCCTTGAAGGATTTGGCTGACTTCTGATGTCCCAGGTGGTCCTTTAAGACAAGGATGGACAAACCCCAGTCAGGGGGCCATTAGTGGCCCTTTGGGACCCCCAAAGTGACCTGCAAGGATCCCTCAATCTTCACTGAGCTTCTGCCAGTTGCAAAGTCCATAATGGTCCCAAGTGCATCAGTTCATATCTCCATGTGTTCTCTGCAGTTCTCTGGGCATTATTTTAACCCTTTGCATGTGGTCACAAACTTTTTCCCTTCCTGCTGCTCTGCTGTGTATGATCTGCATCCAGACCTGTCTCAGGGTGACCCTGGTCACCTCCTTTACCCCGACTCCCGTATGAATAGGTCTCAATGCAGAAATATCTCAGGGCAGTGATTTTCAACCAGGGTGCCGTGGCACACTGGTGTGCCGGAGATTTGTGTGCCGTGGGAATTTGGGGGTTGACAAAAATTAATAGGAATATTGTGGGATTTGAACAGTCTGGTGTGCCTTGTCAATGGTAAAAACAACTGATGGTGTGCCTTGACAATTTTAGTGGCTTGATAAGTGTGCTGTGAGACGAAAAAGATTGAAAATCACTGTCTCAGGGTGACCAGATCCACAGATGGGCAGATCCTCTACCTTTAGCCACTTTACAGGTCCAGCCTTGTTAATACACATACATGGATTTGACTCAACTCAAATGGCCACTGCAAATCACAGTTTTAAAAACTGCTTTTCTACTGTTGTAGAGAGGCAGTCATGCAAGCAGTCATTCCATTTTTCAGTCCCAGAATCAAACCCCTGCAGATATTGAAGCTCTACCTTATTCAATTAGATACAACAAAGAAGCAAGAAATCTGGAAGCGGGTCTTTAAACCAATTTTTCCATTGTTTTCTTTATACACTGATTTTTTTTACTCCAGGGAGGTTCTGGAACAGAAACTTAGGGTGCAATCCAGAGTAACTATGTGGAGTCCTTGGTCCGGTGTAAGAACAGTTTGCTCTGGATTGCAATATGAATTTCCCATAGGTTTTCACTAGGTAGTGCAGTAACTAAGGGTACACGTAATGTCTCCAGTTACTCTGGATTGCAGGGTTAGTGGATAACTAGGGACACCTATATAAGAGAGGGAGCCTTGGCTGTGGTGGTTCAACAATAATAATAATAAACTTTATTTATATCCTGCCTTTCTCTAAGGCAGCTTAGAAAACAATCCATAAAAACATCAACAATAAGATCCAGTCCTCGGCACAGGTCAACCAAAGCTGTTTCGGTCCCAAAGCCCAACCTGAAGCCTGATTGAAAAGGATCCAGATAATCAGCATGGAATGATTTGGAAAGATGCCCCTACAAAGATCCTTATAAAGCCCCCTTTGGATCTGGTCCCCCTGAAGAGGTCTGGATGGGGACCCTCCAGGTTCAGTGGTCAAAGGCACTGTGCCCTCCATTGCACCTGATCATCACACATGAAACTTGCAGAAGGAGAGCAGCTGCATGCAGGACACTCACCTGCAGTCACACCTTGCAGGGTCCAGACCCTCCTCCAGGTGCTCCACAAGGACAGCCCTGCAAGCAGCCAGGCTCCTCCCTCCTGCAAGCTCCCCCAAGAGCCTTCCCTGCAGGGATCAAGCCAGGTCCACCCACCCTCCAGCTGGACAACCTGAAAATGGAGATAGAAAAGTCAGAGCCCACTGCATGCTGGTACTTGAAGTCTTTCTCCTTTTTCTCCTCCAGATACAGAGCATTCGGGGAGTTGTAGTTTTTTCCCTTTCCCAGTGCTCCAAGGGTCTTCAGCTGTCCTGCTTTGGAAAAATGTTGTGCATTCTCTTTTTTTGGGACAAGTCCTCTTTTTTAGACTTCTGTCCTAGAAAAAAATCTTCATTGTCCTCCTTTTCACTGTGAGCAGGCAGCATATAACCTTCTTGTAATTAATTAATCTATATAATTATATGTAATAGTTTTAAATTTAACCAATCCATCACCAGTATTTATATACTGCTTTTCACACATGGGCCCAGCCTGGCCCAAGAACCGGTCCCCCGGAAGTTGGCAGGGCCAGGCCGGGGCAGGGGGCGGGGCGAGGGGCAGGCCCCAACCCCGGCGCACTGCACATGCGCCAACCTTTGGCGCATGCGTGGAGAGCACTGTGCATGCGCCAACCATGGCTCGTGCGCAGTGGCCTTCTGAAGCCTACGGTCTTCAAAAGGCGCACTGCGCATGTGCCAACTATGGCACGTCCGCAGTGCATCTTAAGCCTGTGGGCTTCAGAAGACACTTCCTCCTCTCCAAGGAGGAGCCACCGGCTCCTCGTAGAGGAGGAGGTCCGCGCCTGTGGGGCCATTTGGAATTAATAAATTATTACCACAATCCTAATCATGTCTACTCAAAAATAAGCCCCATTGTGTTATTTGGGTCTTTAGGATTGCAACTGATATGTAATAAATGATACGTCACAGTTTTAAATTTAGTAATAAGTAATAGAGTGTTCAAATTCACCACATGAAAGCAATATATATGAGTGTTTTTAGCTTTATTTTGTTGTGTCCTACATTTTTCTTTGTTGTCTTACATTTGAGGGGGCCTTGTTCATTTTTCCAGTTATGACCTACAGTCACCATAGGTATTGTGCTCTCTTTTTCTGTGTCTGTGAAGGAGCACCTTCCAGAGACCGGATTGGGTTACTATGAGCACAATCCTAACCATGTCTACTCAAAAGTAAGGTCCATTGTATTCAATGAGTCCTACTCCCAGGAAAGTGTCTTTAGGATTGCAGTCTTATGTCTCAAATAGCAGTTTGTGTAAAAGTGGAGACTTTGGGGAGGTGAAAGTGGTTGGGGGGCAGATACAGAGTTGCATCGTCCAGGTTGTTTTATGTTGTTTTATACTTCTATAGAACTTGTGAGAACCCACTGAAGCCCACCACTGGGTATGAGGTAGGGAGTAATCTCTGTCACATTTTGAATCTGGTCACCTTACCTAACACCAACCTCACCCCCAGCCCCACCACAAATAAAAGCCATTGAAGAGCATGCAGCCAAAACATAGTTTGCAAAGGGGAGTTGTTGTCACAGTTTGTGTTCTAACCCACTTTCCAGTCCTGACCTAGCTGTGCCAGTGGGGCATGATCCACTTTTTCTGTAAACCACTTCGTGAATATTTTGTTTCAAAGCAGTATATAGATACAGATAAAGTACAGTTAACGGAAAATCTTTATCTCCAGGAAGGGGTTAAGGCAATTGAGTCCTGCAGGCCATGAAGCCCCCCCTCCCAAGTGCCAGCTGCTGGGAGGCTCCTGAGGGGGGGGGAGGAAGAGGAGGGAGGCAGAGCCTCAAAATTGCAGGAGGCAGGAAGGCTGGAGGCCCAGCTGGCCTTTCTGTCTGTCCTTCCCTCCCTTTGTTTGTCTGTCCAGGCAGGAGGCCCAATTAGGCTTCTCCACAGAGGGTCCTAATCCATGTCAGGTGGGTCCCTCTTCCCTGGGACAGGGAGTTGCACAGGCCTCCTTTGAAGGGGCTCTCAGATGGTGAATAGCTGGAGGGGGGCAAAGAACTCAGTTCAGGTGGAAGCCTCCCTATCCTTTCAAAGCCATTCTTGCTGACCCATCCATGTTCTGCCTCTCTTTAAAGGGCCATGAGGAGAGCAACACTCTGTCCTTTTCTTGTGGCAGGGAGTAACACAGGCCTCCTTTGAAGGGCTCTCAGGTGGTGGCATAGCTGGAGGGGGGCAAAGCACTCAGTTCAGTAAGGAGCCTCCCCATGGCATGCAGGGGGCCTCTCCCCATCCCTTCAGAGCCATTCCACCTGCAGCTCTGTTTTTCTCCCACTCCCTGAAAAGTCTCCAGAGGAGATTGGAGGGACCCCTTGAATGCTGAAGTTCAGAATCGGTCCCCATAAGAAGAGCCTCCACTGGATCAGGCCAAAGGCCCATCTAGTCCAGCTTCCTGTATCTCACAGTGGCCCACTAGATGCCTGTTCAGGGAGCACATATGACACCTATATCTGGCATTTGGAGGTTGTCTGCCTCTATACTCCCCTGTGATGGTCCTTTTCTCTAGGAACTTGTCCAGTTCCTTCTCAAAGGCATTGAGGCCATCACCACCTCCTGTGGCAGGGAGTTACGCAGATCAACCATACACTGGGTGAAAAATATTTTCTTTTGGCTTTGAACCTTCAGTGAGTTCATCATAAGTAAAGTGCACACTGGATGATGTGCAGATCCAGCTCTCACTCCATGCTCAGCTCCCCACAGGAAGCCTCCACTGAGCCCCCCTCTCCCCACTGATCTCCCAGCTGGGGCAGCATCTGTCCCAGTTCCACAGGCACTGGCAGGGTTAAGACTCTGGAATCCTGGGAGAAAGGGGGGTGAGTGGGCAGCCTGCTCTGCTCCTGCCTGTTCTGCTCCTTGCTCTGCCTCTTTCATCCAGCCATATGTTTGAGGTCAGCAGCCCCTCTGGTGAGTCCAGCCAGGTGGGGTGAAAGCACCCCTGGCAGCCTCAGAGCCCAGCCATGAAAGGGACAGGGATGGGGAGACCAGCAGACACCCCCCTTGCATGGGGAAGGACGGGGGTCCCAGACTGGAGAGGGAGGGAAGAGTGGGGGAGCAGCCTCAAGGGGGGGGGAGCAGCCTCAAGGGGGGGGGAGCAGCCTCAAGGGGGGGGGAGACAGGCAGCCTTAGAGCCCAACCAGGAAAGGGACAGGGCTGGGGAGACAGACAGGAATCCCCCTGTGCATGGGGGAGGATGGGGGTCCCAGTCTGGAGAGGGAGGGAGAGGACCCCCCAGGTGGGGGGAGACAGACAGCCTCAGAGCCCAGCCAAGGAAGGGACAGGGCTGGGGAGACAAGCAGGGAACCCACTTTGCTGGGAGAGGATGGGGGTCCCAGGCTTGTCTAATCAGATCAGTCCAGGGTGGACAGGGAGGGTGGTGAAGTCCTCTTTGAGGGAGGGGGTGCTGCCTGTGTTTTCAGGCAAAGTGATTCAAAGCTGTGGCTCACTTAGGGCGCAATCCAGAGTAACTACGGGGAGTCCTTGCTCCTGTGCAAGAACAATTACTCTGGATTGCAATATTAATTTCCCATAGGTTTTCACTAGGTGGTGCAATAACTATGGGTGCACATAATGTCTCTTACGTGCTCCCGTAGTTACTCTGGATTGTAGGGTTAGAGAAGTTCTTGCATGGCCAGCTTGCTGGAACCCTAAAAGAGGACATGATCCCAGCCACTGGAACCAAAAGTAACCCATCGCTGCATGTTAGAAGGAAAGAAACAAACACAGCCAACAACACTTGAAAAAGTGTGGGTGAGTCTCAACCATCTGGGGCTCAGAGGGCTTGTTCATGTCAGCTCTCCTGCAGGATGTGGATGTTCCTGTGGTGGGGATTCCAGATGGGGATGATCAGATTTACCAGCCCTTCAAGGAGGCATATATAGTGCTGGAGCCGCTCATGCCACCCCTGCGCAGATGATGTTCTTGAGGATGCTGCCCAGTTGGAACTTCTCTCGCTTAGGTGAGCAACTTCCTGCCACCTTGCCTTTCCTTAGTTCTCAGGCAGGACACGGTATGTAGTGCTGCTACTTAGGTGGGCAAGCAGAGGTTGAGCTTCAGATTGTAGTTTTTGGGACAGGTGAGGAGAGGACGTGCAGCCCTTGCAATGGATAAGACACTCTGCATGTGCTCAGGTGTACTTTGCCCTAGTGTCATTCTTGGAAACGTTTTGCTCACCATCATAGGAAGCGCTGCTCATGCAGAGATTGATTCAACCCCAGAAGCTAGAAAATACCCTACCAGCTCAAATGTGACAGCCATTAATGAAGCAGTGTGGGTGGGCTCTCCCTTGCTGGGGCCTTCTTCTACCAGGTGGTCGAAGAATTCCACGGATATGAATAGCAAACATACGAAAATAAACCGTGAAAGCACAATAATAGAATTAATTACAATTTAAAATATATGAATACAAAATCATCATTTATTACAAAAGTTCTGAGTTTCATAAATCATATAACTGCTATCATATAAGACAATAAAGATGCAATAGAGACATTATACTGCAAATTGCATGTGAAGAAGTAAATAGTCCTTTGATACCAATAGAGGCTGGAGATAAATTCCAATAGACAAATGGTTTTCCTTGATTTTAGATGAGAACAGGTGTTCTGCTTAACTCAGTGTCGACTTGGGCTGAGTTTCACATTCGGCTTTTTGAAAAGCAGAAACAATTATCTAAAGATATATAATAAATCATCATAGTCAAAACTGTAATCCACAAATTATTAAAAAGTTAAAGAATTATTATTACTTACAGCTTCATAAGAATTTTCTATGTGCATAGCTTAGCCTCCACAGCACTGTCCACAAGAAAGGAGCGGGAAACAATTTACAAGGCTTATTACAATTTAAAGGAACCAGGTGAAACATAATTGAATGCTTAAAGGTACAGAATAAAGAGATCACCCAGCTAGGAGCTCCCTGCTTGAGCACACCTGGCTTGCTCATCCCTGATTGTCTCCAATTTAAGATGTCAGCACCTTGTGGACACCACTTGAGCCAGGGGTATAACAAGGCCCTCCCCACCATTCCCTCTTTCTTGCCTACTGGAGATCTTGAGACCAGGTAGCTATATTGCATCCCCGCTTACCTTCCTTCCCCCACCTTTCCTTCTCTTCCCCCATCATCTTCCTTTGCCTCTAGTTCTCCTGATTCCTCCCCTTTTTTCCATTGGTACACACTCACACACGCAATATTCTAGAAATAGGGTACACTTTATATTTTACTGAATACATTATAAAATTCTGCTTCTCTGTGATCAGTTCTCTTTCTAAGCCTCTCTCTTTCAAATAAGAGCATCCTCTCTGCATCATGCTGTTTGTTTAAAGTCCAGCTTGTATTAATTTGGTTTCCAAAAACGGTCATGCTAAAATCCCCTAACTAAATAATAAAAGTCCCTTTTGCTTACCATCTCACTTGACCACATCTTGAAACTGAAGAAGGTCTAGGTGTTGCTGAAGCGCTGAGCTCTGCAGACAAATACTGTCTCCATTTACCCCTTCTCGAGTTCTCCTTTTGAGTTGGGTTTGAAGTGTCTGTGAAGTGGATATGATTGATGACTCTTCTTTCAGGTTCTGGAGTCCTTTGAGGCTTCACCAAACAGGAATGGACTCTGCTGGAACCAATGCAGACAGCCCTATAGGAGCGAAATGGGAGAGTCAGGAGGACGTGGCTTCTCTGGGTAAGACCAGCTCCCTTTAGTTTTGCTTCATAGATGCTAAAGGTATGGATTGCTGTTCGTGTCTCTCACAGCACTGACTCCCAGGGAAATGGGTAGCAATGCCAGCTTGTTTCTTGCAGACCTGCTTTGGGCTACAGTCATGCTGTTTTTAATCCATAAACTCCCTTTGGAGAGATGGGACAGAGCTCAAGGGATAGGACGCTGGACCCATGGCAGAGAATTGCTTTGCATGTAAGGGATCTGGGTTTCAGTCTCTGAGGGCCACTCCAGGTGGGTAGGAAAGTCCTGGGTTCTGCTTCATGGCTGTTCACTGATGTGACTTTGAAATCTCCATCACGTGCACTGGAATAATAGTGCTGGACATCCATTAGACCAGGGGTGTCCAAACCTTTAACTTCAGGGCTCCTGGACCTTTAACAAGTGTGTGAAGGAGGGAATTTCAGCAGGTGCATCTTCTCATCTCACATATCACAAGTGGCACCTGCTGAAATTCCATCCTCTACATGCTTGTTAAAGGTCCAGGAGCCTTAAAGGTAAAAGTTTGGGCACCCCTAATGGCCAGCAGCTTTCCTCTGGTGACCACCTCAAACCATCCACTTGCTTCCCATGGTGCCTCCTGCCACTCCTGGCTTGGGATGAGAACCCACAGTTATGTCTCAATCTGCTTCAAGCTTCATTAAGCCAAGTCTGCATCAAGTCTTGCCAACAGCTTTCCTCTGGTGACCACTTCCAACCATCCATTTGCTTCCCATGGTGCCTCCTCCCATTCCTGGCTTGGGATGAGCATCTTTAAAAACAAGTGTCAACAACATTTAAAAGGCTAAAAGCTCGTAAGTCTTTTTGAAAAGAAATGTTTTATCCTCTGTAAGGAGCCAAAAGTTTGCAAAGTTTCTTACCACTGCTTTAGAGTGAGCATTCCTTCCCTTAAGAGTTTGTTTTTGTTTCCGTGACCTCTCTGAAGTGTTCAAGTACAGTGGTACCTCTCTTAACAAGTGCCTTGCTTAAGAAGTGATCCACATAACAAGCAAAAATTTCTCTAGGATTCTGCCTCACATAACAAGTGTTGCTTCACTTAACAAGCACACTTATTGGCTGTTGGCACAGACACGCTAGCCGACAGCCCTTTTAAAAAGCATCAGGGCTACCTAGCACGCCTGCCCATAGAGAAAGCAACACTTCCGCGCTATTCCTCCTGTGGCTTGGTGTCCGCTGGGCATAGGGAGAGAACAGCAGTGGAGAAGAGGGAAGCAGCTCAGGGCTAGCCAGAAGGGAGCAGGGGAGAGAGAGGCTCAGGATGGAGATAAGGAAAAACTGGGGAGACATTTTGAAAATGTATTTGATTGCTGCCTCCTAACCATGTCTACTCAGAAGTAAGCCCCATTGTGTTCAGTGGGGCTTACTCCCAGGAAAGCGTCTTTAGGTTTGCACTGTAAGTAGACTTCATAGTATCATGCATGTTGAATGCATGTTTTGAATTCAATTCCAGTGTTTTGTCATAATTTTTACCTACAGTTAATATTTTTATAGGAATATTTTTTGGGTTGTGGAATCAATCATCTGAGTTTCCATTATTTCCTAAGGGAAAATCCGCTTCACATAAAAGGCATTTCACATAATAAGCATGCTTCCAGAACGAATTAAACTTGTTATGTGTGAGGCACCACTGTACTCCATTGATTCCAGCTTGGAGTCCAATTTAGAAACCATATTGGACTCAGGATAGACAGCATGCAGACCTCCATCAGTCTTGAGAGACGATGGTATTGTGCTCTGTGCTGCATACGCTGCATGCGAAGCACGAAAGCCTGGGTTAGATTGTTATGGAGGATTGGCTGTTATCCAGGCAGCAAATCCCCCCTCTCCACACCACTGAATTAGTCCAGTGGAAAGGCAGAGCCAATACGATTGGATCCAGCTGACGTCGCAGAGCTGGGCTAAGGACAGGAGCTCACCTTGCCTTGTGGGGCCAACCCAGGTCTCGAACCCTGGCCTGCTGGTTAACAGGCACAGTGTCTTAACCACTTGCACCACCCACAGGCACTAGACAGCATGCATCCTGTGTATATTTGTCCTCCGCTACAGGAAATTGAGAGTCAGTCAATGAGTAGGGCTAAAATGCAACGCAGACCTCCTTGGTAGTCACTGCCCCTGAATCTACTGTTTAATTCAAAGTAAACCTGCCTGGGAGTGCACTTCAGAGGTTTCACTTTCCTTTTGAATGGCTGATCTGAATGTGCTCTACTTTCCAGGAAGCAAAGGACAAGATGATGAGGAACAAACGGGGCCCTGTGGAGTGTCACCAAAAATGGCAGTGCTTAGCATGGAGAAAGTGACAGAGAAACAGAAAAATAAATCGGGAAAGGATTTATCTGTCACCCCACCCGATCTGGGCAATGAAGAGATCTTCCACTGTAAAGCAACACTTGGAGTACATCAGAGAACCCACACAGGGGAGAAGGCTTATAAATGCACCGAGTGTGGAAAGTGCTTCAGTAGAAATGCAGAACTGACTGTGCATCGAAGAATCCACACTGGAGAGAAACCATATCAGTGCTTTGATTGTGGAAAGAGCTTCACTGTGAGTGGAAAACTGACTGTCCATCAGAGGACCCACACAGGGGAAAAACCATACAAATGTACTGAGTGTGGAAAGAGTTTCAGTCAAAGGTCACACCAAATTCTTCATCTAAGAACCCACACAGGGGAGAGACCATATAAATGCTTACAGTGTGGAAAGAGCTTTAGTGAGAGTGGAAAACTTACTCTCCATCAGAGAACCCACACTGGGGAGAAACCATTTAAATGTCTGGAGTGTGGAAAGAGCTTCTCTAGCAGCAGTGGCCTGACTGTGCATCACAGAACACACACAAGGGAAAAACCATATAATTGCTTGGCGTGTGGAAAATGCTTCATTAATAGTGGTAACCTTACTATGCATCAGAGAATCCACACAAGGGAAAAACCATATAAATGCTTAGAATGTGGAAAAAGCTTCAGTCAGAACTCAAGCTTGACTGTGCATCAAAGAAGGCATAGAGGAGTGAAACCATATCAATGCTTGCAGTGTGGGAAAGGCTTCTGTCACAGCTCGCAACTGACAGTTCATCAGAGAACCCACACAGGGGAGAAACCATATAAATGCCTAGAGTGTGGCAAGAGGTTCAATGGGCGCTCAAATCTGACTGTGCATAAAAGAAGCCATGCAGGGGAGAAACCATATATATGCCTGGAGTGTGGAAAGAACTTTGCTACAAGTGATAAACTTAAGCTACATCAAAGAACTCATACAGGAGAGAAACCCTATCCATGCCTGGAGTGTGGAAAGAGCTTTAGTGATCACTCATACCTAACTACGCATCAAAGAACCCACACAGGGGAAAAACCATATAATTGTTTGGACTGTGGAAAATGCTTCATTAATAGTAGTACCCTTACTGTGCATCAGAGAACCCACACAAGGGAAAAACCATATAAATGCTTAGAATGTGGAAAAAGCTTCAGTCAGAGCTCAAGCTTGACTGATCATCAAAGAAGGCATAGAGGAGCGAAACCATATCAATGCATGCAGTGCGGGAAAGGCTTCTGTCAGAGCTCGCAACTGACGAGTCATCAAAGAATCCACACAGGGGAGAAACCATATAAATGTGTGCAGTGTGGCAAGAGCTTTAGTGATAGTGGAAAACTTACTGTCCATCAACGAACCCACACAGGGGAGAAACCATATCAATGCATGGAGTGTGGAAAGAGCTTTCGTGTGAGCTCAGGCTTGACAGTGCATCACAGAACCCACACGGGAGAAACCATATAAATGTGTGGAGTGTGGAAAGAGCTTCAGTCAGAAGTCAAGATTGACAAAGAAGCCACACAGGGGGGAAACCATATAAATTCACAGAGTGTGGAAAAAGCTTCAGTCAGAGCTCACACCTGAGGTGTCATAAAATAATCCATACTGAAGAGAAATGACATAAATGCTCTGTGTGTGGAAAGGGCTTCAGTCGTAGAGGAAGCCTGACTTCACATAAAAAACCTCATACTGGAAAAAGCCCTATAAAATCTTGGAGTGTGAACAGAGCTTCTGTAGCCTGACGCATCAGGGAAGTCATACCAGAGGGAAACTAAATGGTTAGAAGTCAGAAAAAAGGTTCAGAGTTCCGAACTGAACCTGGAGTGAAAAATCCATACATAAGATGTTTCAGTCAACACTAGTTACTTATGGTATATGTACAAGTCTTTAATGGTCAGGAACAGTACTGAAGTGTGGACTGCTTAATCCCTGGAGAAAAACCAAAGTCTTGGACTGTAGTCTGAGTGTCCACAATAGTCTAGCCTTGTAGTACATCAAGCTACCCCCATAAGCAAAAAAAGACGTAGATGCTCTAAGTGTGGAATGAGCTTTACTCAGAACAATTACTCAGACTTCCCTTCACTTCAAAATATACACAGAGACAGTTTTGATACCATTTTGTAAATAAATCATGAATATCATTGTGATGATGGGCGGGGGTTATAATTGGGGAATTGTTATTTGTGGGTTATAGGAGTCTACTATTTGTGAGTATTGTAATGGAGAGTGGCTAAACTTTTCAAAGGATACTAGGAAAGATGGTGACTGTTTTGATTTTGCAGCATGAAGAAGTGCCATTTGACATGATTGTGTTCTATCTTTGCCTGTGTTATAACAGCTTTATAGCTAAGCCACAGTCTGGTTTCTGTAATGTAGAGGTGTTAGAGAAGACTTTAGCTATGAAGGGTGAGAGTAGAAAAGTGCACTGTGGTCTTGAGAAGGAGATAACTGAGTGCTAACTATGTCCCCAGGTTCATCCAACTTAGTGGAGACCTACCGTATTTCCCGGCTTATAAGACGCACTTTTTTCTCCCCAGAAGGCCTCTGTCAGTCTTGAAAGACTATGGTATCGTGCTCGGCGCTGCATACGCTGCATGCGAAGCACGAAAGCCTGGGTTGGATTGTTATGGAGGATAGGCTGATACCCAAGCAGCAAATCCCCCTCTCCACGCCACTGAATTAGTCCAGTGGAAAGGCAGAGCCAATACGATTGGATCCAGCTGGTGTCGCAGAGCTGGGCTAAGGACAGGAGCTCACCCTGTCTTGTGGGGCCAACCCGGGAATCGAACCCTGGCCTGCTGGTTAACAGGCACAGTGTCTTAGCCACTTGTGCCACCCACTGTGTGTCTCATAGAGTGATAGGGCAATCCTGGAGCACCTTACCCCATCATGTCATAAGTTGTTGGATTTGTATTGAAGAGCAGAATCCAATGCAACAATCAGTTTTGAGATATCTCCTTCCTATCAAAAGGTACAGTAGCGCCTCACGTACAGAACGTCTCATGTAAAGTATGTTTCACGTAACAAACAAAAATTTCTCCAGGATTCTGCTTCATGTAAAGAAAGTGCTTCACGTAAAGAAAACATTTGTTGACAGTTGGGGCAGACGTGCTGGCCGGCAGCCTGTTTAAAAAGCATCAGGACTGCCTAGCGCTCCTGGCCATAGTGAAAGCAACACTTCTCCTCCTGTGGCCGGGCGTCTGCTGGGCAGAGGGAGAGAAGAGCAGTGGAGAAGAGGGAAGCAGCTCAGGGCTAGCCAGAAGGGAGCAGAGGAGAGAGGCTCAGGATGGAGAGAAGGAGAAAGTGGGGAGACACTTGGAAGGTGTCTTGAATTGCAGCCTCCTCACCATGTCTACCCAGAAGTAAGCCCCATTGTGTTAAATGGGTCTTACTCCCAGGAAAGTGTCTTTGGGACTGCAGCCTAAGCACATTGAATGCACATTGATCATGCACATTGAATGCATGTTTTGAATTCAATTCCAGTGTTTTGTCATCATTTTTACATCCAGTTAATATGTTTATATGAATATTTTTGGGGTTGTGGAACCAATCATCTGAGTTTCCATTATTTCCTATGGGAAAATCCGCTTCACGTAAAGAAAGTTTCACGTAAAGAAACTGCCTCTGGAATGAATTAATTCTGTTATGTGAGGCGCCACTGTATGTCCAAAAAAGTAAAAATCAAAGTTATAAAAACAAAAAAAAATACATTTTTTGGCAATTTTTTAAAGCGGGTAGGAATTTTGGCCTTGAGGTTCAGGAATTTTGGGTTTGGCCTCTGGTCCCCCTGGCAATTGCAATCCTAAGCAGCCTTCCCTGGCTTGGAGACTTGCTCCAAAGTAGACATGCACAAGACCTGGTCCCTGCTGCTCCATGCCTGTGTCTCCCTCACTCTTCCCTCTCTATTTAGATCCCCTCACCTTTCCTTACCTACCCCCCAAAAGAATACCCCCAACTTACCTGCCTTCCTGGACCATTTGCAATGAGATTTGTGCAAAAATCACAAATCACTGACACTAGAGATGATGGGTTTTTGGGGTTTCCAGAAAATTACAAGAGAGCTTAAAGTCTTTCCTCATTTGTTAATGACAGTGATAATGGTTCTTAATACCACTGTTGACTTTACATGGTTGAAATATTATTCTGCTATATTTTATTAAATATATTAGTACACCATTTGGTTCAGAATATTTTTTTCTTGTTTTGCTTCTCTAAACTTTGGTGCGTCTCATAGTCCGGTGCGTGTAATAAGTCGGGAAATACGGTATTTCAATGCAGGGTTGTGATAGACAGGTTCCGTTACTCAGAACCTGACCAGTCCCCACTGGATCAGGCCCTCTAGTCCAGCTTCCTGTATCACACAACAGCCCACCAAATGCCCCAGGGAGTACATATGACACCTGCCTCCAGGTGCCCCCCCCCCACATCTAGCATCCTGAGGTTGTCCACGTCTACACACCCCTCATAGCTTATAACCTGTGATGGTCCTTCACTTTGTTATATTTTCAGTGCAGTAATACTTATTTCTCAGAGCGTGTCCTTGGAAAGCCCACCACTTTGGTGGAGTGTGGCAAGGCTCTTGGTGTAATCATTTCCTTCTACAATAAATACCTTTTACTCCAAGGTGTTGTCTGTGTTGCTGACTGACTGTCAGAAGGCTGCTGACGGGACGTGTTTCATTAAGGCAGGAGCTTGGCAGAGTTGCCAACCATTCAAGGTTGTGAGTAGATGAGCGAGGAAAACCTGCATCCCTGCTGGTGCAAGCAGAGCCACATGGTTAGCTGCCCAGGCCAGACCCCACAACTTTCCTGAGTTAAATACAGTTGTGACCTTCCCTGCAACCCATTTTCTCCCCCCTACCTCTGAGAATCCCACTCAAGGTCATCCAGTGGGACTCAGTGGTTTTGCAGTGGAGAAAAGGAGGTAGTACATGATACCACATATGTTTAGCATGTGGAATTCTTTGCCACAAGGGATGGAGGTGGCCAATAGCAGGGATCACCCATGGAGTCCAGGTCAGCTGTGGCGTTGCAGAGGTAGGCAGACTCATGTGGGGAAGGAGTGAGCATTCAGAAAAAGAGGAGAGGAAAGCAGGACCAGGAAGTCTAGTGAAGAAGGGAAGGATTGTTGGAGGGAAGACATGTGAGACAAGGGAAGGGGGATGAGGGGAGAGTCAAAGGTGTGGGGGGAAAGGAAACCAGGTGGCAGAGGTCTGAAGTGAAAGGCAGGCAGAAAGGAAAAGACTGAAAATTTTATGGCATATAGAAGATGACAGATTAGGGTGAACGTACCAGACTGAACCACCATGGAAGAATGGGCCATTAAACCACATACACACAAGAAGCCATAGAAAAACTTAGAAGAATGAGAGCCCAATCCTATGACTGTGTACTTAGAAGTAAGCCCCATTAACGTCAATGGGGTCTACTCCCAGGAAAGTGTGGGTAGGATTGCAGCCTGAATTGATTTTTCTAAGCTTATTTATATGACACAAGAGAACAGGACTTGTAGTACAGGCACACAGAACCAGATGAGAACGAGGAACAGTTTGCCACAAAGCTCTTGCACAGTGAAAACATACAGAAAAACAGGGAGATAAATGCGGGGGTCAAAATAACGCCCAGAGAAAAGCACATGGAAATGTCGTCTGAGGCACTTGGGACAATTATGGCTCCGATGATCTCTGACAGGGCAAAGGCTCATTGGAGACTGGGGCAGAACTGGGGGTCTCCAAGGACCACAAATGTCCCCAGGCTGGGAGATGGGAGCAAGTGACGTTCTTCCCCACCAAGAGCTGACAGCAATAGCCATTCCCCACAAGACTCTTCAATGGGTTCATTTTTCTCCTCCCTCTCAGTGCAACTGGCAGACCGAAGTGACACCATCTTGGAACCCTGTCAGCCATCTTGAAAGCAGCAGTCATTTGGGCTCCTCTCCTCTCAAGTCTTTGAGCTGGCCAGAGAAGTAAATAAAATTATGTGACTCAACAAGTGGATGCCTGAGTGGTTTATTTTCCCTCTCAGTGCAACTGGCAGACCGAAGTGACACCATCTTAGAACCCTGTCAGCCATCTTGAAAGCAGCAGTCATTTGGGCTCCTCTCTCCTCCCACAGTCTCCCTCACTGGCCATGCTATCCGGCCAGAAAAAATAAAGACAATTATGTGACTGGATGCCTCTGTGGTTTATTTTCCTCTTCCCTCTCTGGCCAACTAAGACCAGAGTTACTCCATCTTGGAACCCTGTCAAACATTTTGAAACCAGCAGCCACTTTGGCTCTTCCACAAGGTTAATAACCTCTAGGAGGCCACAGAACATAAGAAGCATGCAATTTTACCTCACTTTGCAGGAGGTTAACCTTTAACAGAGCACCCCCATTTTCCCCTTTGCGTGGCATAGTACCCCCACATTTGACCCCCTTGCAGGAGAAGTTAACACTTGCATGGCCAAGCACAGCCATTGTGCCCACCTTGCCTGGAGAGATTAAGACCACTGAGTCCTTCAGGCCTTGGGGGGGGGGGGCTGGAGTCACTTCCTAAAGCCCCCCCAAGTGACAGTCCTGGCAATGCAGGGGTTGCAGGGAGGCTGCTGGGAGGGGAGGGGAGGAAGAGGAGGGAGGCAGAGCCACAGAATTGCAGAAGGCACGAAGTCTGGAGGCCCAGCTGGCCTTTCTGTCTGTGCTTCCCTCCCTTTGTCTGTCTGTCCATGCTCCTCCACTGTGTGTTGGGAGTGGGACCACCAAGTGGGTAATGGCCCATGCCAGGTGGGTCTTTCCCTGTGGCAGGGAGTTGCACAGGCCTCCATTCAAAGTGCTCTCAGGCAGTGGTGCAGCTGGAGGTGGGGCAAAGCACTCAGTTCTGAAGGGAGCCTCTCCATCCCTTCAGAGCCATTCTTGCTGCCCCTCTTTAAAGGGCTACAAGGAGAGCAATACTCTGTCCTTTTCCTGTGGCAGGGAGTAACACAGGCCTCCTTTGAAGGGGCTCTCAGGTGTTGGCGTACCTGGAGGGGGGCAAAGCACTCGGTTCAGGAAGGAGCCTCCCCATGACATGCAGGGGGCCTCTCCCTGTCCCTTCAGAGCCATCCCACCTGCGGCTCTGTTTTTTTTCCACTCCCTGAAAAGTCTCCAGAGGGGATTGGAGGGACCCCTTGAATGCTGAGGTTCAGGATCGGGTCCCCATAAGAAGAGCCTCCACTGGATCGGGCCAAGGCCTATCTAGTCCAGCTTCCTGTATCTCACAGTGGCCCACCAGATGCCTGTTCAGGGGGCACATATGACACCTGCATCTGGCATTTGGAGGTTGTCTGCCTCCATACACCCCTCATGGTTTGTAACCTGTGACGGTCCTTTTCTCTAGGAACTTTCCTTATCAAAGGCATTAAGGCCATCACCACCTCCTGTGGCAGGGAGTTCCACAGATCAACCACACGCTGGGTGAAGAAATATTTTCTTTTGGCTTTGAACCTTCAGTGAGTTCATCATAAGAAAAGCGCACACTGGATGATGTGCAGATCCAGCTCCCACTCCATGCTCAGCTCCCCACAGGAAGCCTCCACTGAGCCCCCCCTCTCCCCACTGATCTCCCAGCTGGGGCAGCATCTGTCCCAGTTCCACAGGCACTGGCAGGGTTAAGACTCTGGAATCCTGGGAGAAAGGGGGGTGAGTGGGCAGCCTGCTCTGCTCCTGCCTGTTCTGCTCCTTGCTCTGCCTCTTTCATCAACCCATATGTTTGAGGTCAGCAGCCCCTCTGGTGAGTCCAGCCAGGTGGGGTGAAAGCACCCCTGGCAGCCTCAGAGCCCAGCCATGGAAGGGACAGGGCTGGGAAGACCAAAAGGGACCCCCCTTGTATGGAGGAGGGAGAGGAGCACCCAGGTGTGGGGATATAGGCTGCCTCAGAGCCCAGCCAGGGAAGGGAGAGGGCTGGGGAGACAGGCAGGGATCCCCCTGTGCATGGGGGAGGATGGGGTTCCCAGGCTGGAGGGGGAGATAGGGGGAGAGAGTGGAGCATCAGCTGGGGAGAGACAGGCAGCCTTAGAGCCCCACCAGGAGAGGGACAGGGCTGGGGAGACAATCAGGGACCCTCTTTTGCATGGGGTAGGATGGGGGTCCCAGGCTAGTAGGGGGAGGAAGTGGAGCCCCCAGGTGAGGGTAGACAGACTGGGGAGAATGGCAGAGAATGTTAGACAGACTGGGGAGAATGGTAGACAGACTGGGGAGAATGTCCCCCTCTGGGTATGCTACTGCATGAGAAAACATTGAAAGGAGACCTGTGGACTCTTCCACTCAGGATTGGGGCCACCAGGTGTGTCCCTCCTTCCTCTCCCTGTGGCAGGGAGTTCCACAGGTCTCCTTTCAACATTTTCAACATTTTCAACATTTTCTCATGCAGTAGCATAGCCAGAGTGGGACAAAGCACTGAGTTCTGTAGGGAGCCTCACCCCTGCATGCCCGGACCCTTATCCCCTTCACAGTTGCTCCAACTTAGCCCTCCATTTTGTTTCTACCCTCCAGAAAGTGTGCAGTGGGAACCCCTTGAACTGAGGCTTGGGATCAAGTCCCAGGAGTGGCTCAGAATCATGGTCCGGGTGTGAACGCCTCCATTTTGCTCCCAGAATGGCTCTAAGGACCCTAAGAGCACACTAAGACAAGCCACAGGATCAGAACCCAGGGTGTACAACTTCATAGATGGAGGCGCCAAAGGATAGTTTTTCCTTGCTTTGCAGAAGATGCCAACTCTCCTTTTTTGTGTTTTCAGGCAAAGTGATGTAAGCAAAGCTGTGGCCCTCCTTTCTGTCTCTGAGCTCACTTAAAGAAAGTCTTGCGTGGCCAGCTTGCTTGAACCCTAAAAGAGGACACAATCCCAGCCACTTGCACCAAAAGTAACCCAGTTCTGCGTGTTAGAAGGTAAGAAACAAACACAGCAACAATGCTTGAAAAAGAGTGGGTGAGTCTCAACCATCTGAGGCTCCGAGGGATTGTTCGTGTGAGCTCTCCTGCAGGATGTGGATGTGCACTGTGTTGGGAGTTCCAGGTGGGGGTGATCAGATTTATCAGCCCTTCAGGAAGGCACACACAGAGCACAATCCTAACCATGTCTACTCAAAAGTAAGCCCCATTTTGTTCAATGAGTTTTACTCCCAGGAAAGTGTCTTTAGGATTGCAGCCATAGTGCCACCCATGTGCAGATGCTGTTCTTGAGGATACTTCTGTAGGTGGGCAAGCAGAGGTTGAGCTTCAGATTGTACGAAGTTTTTGGGACAGGTGAGGATGGGCAGCCCTTGCGATGGATAAGGCACTCTGCATGTGCTCAGGTGTACTTTGCCCTGGTGTCATTCTTGGAAACGAGATAGGAAGCGCTGCTAATGCAGAGATTGATTCAGCCCCAGAAGCTAGAATAGATCCTGACAGCTCAAATGTGGCAGCCATTAGTGAAGTAGCGCGGGTGGGCTGTCCCTTGCTGGTGCCTTCTGCAGATGCTCCATATGTGAATTCCTACATTGAGATGGAGATGAACCAGCTGCCCATTCCTACCCCCACATCACCCCAGTTCATGCAGCAAGTGCTGCTGGCACTTTGCAGTGGGGTTCAGTCTAGCTTGGCGGTGGGTTTGCCTGGTGGACCTTCCAGTGCTGGGAGTTTTGTAACAGGATCACTAGTCTACTAGTCATGTACCCCCTCTTTATTAATTATGTATGAATCTGCTCAAAATTCTGGGTGAAGCCTCAGACATTCCTTCTCCCCTCTTCACAAAACAAACCTCCATCTGTCTAATTCCATCCCATCCTGCCTTCCCTTCCCCTTTGTTAATCTCTCTATTCATAAGCAGATCAGTGAGGTGTAAAGTGATCACCCAGCTAGGAGCTCCCTGCTTGAGCACACCTGGCTTGCTCATTCCTGATTATCTCCAATTTATGATGTCAGCACCTTGTGGACACCACTTGAGCCAGGGGTATAACAAGGCCCTCCCCACCATTCCCTCTTTCTTGCCTGCTGGAGATCTTGAAAGGTAGCTATATTGCATCCCCACTTACCTTCCTTCCCCACCTTTCCTTCTCTTCCCCCCATCATCTTCCTTTGCCTCTAGTTCTCCTGATTCCTCCCCTTTTTTCCTTTGGTACACACTCACACACGCAGTATTCTAGAAATAGGGTACACTTTATATTTTACTGAATACATTATAACATAAATTCTGCTTCTCTCTGATCAGTTCTCTTTCTAAGCCTCTCTCTTTCAACTAAGAGCATCCTCTCTGCATCACGCTGTTTGTTTAAAGTCCAGCTTGTATTAATTTGATTTCCAAAAAGGGTCATGCTAAAATCCCCTAACTAAATAATAAAAGTCCCTTTTGCTTACCATCTCACTTGACCACGTCTTGAAACTGAAGAAGGTCTAGGTGTTGCTGAAGCGCTGAGCTGTGCAGACAAATACTGTCTCCATTTCCCCCTTCTCAAGTTCTCCTTTTGAGTTGGGTTTGAAGTGTCTGTGAAGTGGATATGATTGATGACTCTTCTTTCAGGTTCTGGAGTCCTTTGAGGCTTCACCAAACAGGAATGGACTCTGCTGGAACCAATGCAGACAGCCCTGTAGGAGCGAAACGGGACAGTCAGGAGGACGTGGCTTCTCTGGGTAAGACCAGCTCCCTTTAGTTTTGCTTCATAGATGCTAAAGGTATGGATTGCTGTTCGTGTCTCTCACAGCACTGACTCCCAGGGAAATGGGTAGCAATGCCAGCTTGTTTCTTGCAGACCTGCTTTGGGCTACAGTCATGCTGTTTTTAATCCATAAACTCCCGCTGGAGAGATTTGATAGAGCTCAAGAAATGGGTCTCTGGATCTGAGGCAGAGCAGTCGCTTTGCATGTAAGGGATCTGGGTTTCAGTCTCTGAGGGCCACTCCAGGTGGGTAGGAAAGTCCTGGGTTCTGCTTCATGGCTGTTCACTAATATGACTTTGAAATCTCCATCACATGCACTGGAATAATAGTGCTGGACATCCATTAGACCAGGGGTGTCCAAACCTTTAACTTCAGGGCTCCTGGACCTTTATTAAGTGTGTAAAGGAGGGAATTTCAGCAGGTGCATCTTCTCATCTCACATATCACAAGTGGCACCTGCTGAAATTCCATCCTCTACATGCTTGTTAAAGGTCCAGGAGCCTTAAAGGTAAAAGTTTGGGCACCCCTAATGGCCAGCAGCTTTCCTCTGGTGACCACCTCAAACCATCCACTTGCTTCCCATGGTGCCTCCTGCCACTCCTGGCTTGGGATGAGAACCCACAGTTATGTCTCAATCTGCTTCAAGCTTCATTAAGCCAAGTCTGCATCAAGTTCCTATAATTTCCTCTTTTGCAACTGATCTCTAGTCAGTGCAGTGGAGGTTTGTAAGTGGGAACCTTGTCTGTTATGTCCGAGGGCTGCACTTGTTGTAAGGGGAACTGTCATTTGCACCCCATGGCTTTTAACCCTCTGGCATCTTGTCTCCTTTTATCCATCTCCCACTTGTCTCCTTTCAAATGCAATAATGATTCTTAAGTATAATAAATAATATTTATTTATTATTCTTATCCCACTTTTCTCAGAGGAGGGATTAAAAAAATAAGCTCATCAAACAGTTAAAAACAATCTTTAAAAAGACACGATGGTTGAAAAATACAAGAGAAATAGCACTACTTTTATGAATAAAATGGTTGACAGTCCAATTCTTGCCACACATTCTGGGGAGGAAGGCCCATTGACTGTAATGAGACTTATTTCTGAGTAGAAGTGAATAGGATTGGGCCATAAGCCTTTAAATGAGATGTCATTAGAAAGGCCTAGAGCTCAGAAGGGCTGTCTAAACTGAAAGTTTCCCCGTCTGTTTCTGTGAGGCTGCTCGTTTCATTAGGGCTGCAATCCTAAAGATACATTCCTGGGAGTAAGACCTATTGAAGACAGTGGGACTTACTTTTGAGTAGACATGGTTAGGATTGTTCTCACAGTCCCCTAAGATCTTTATCTGCCCCAGGATGGGGGTTCTGGATATGTGTGACTTGTAATCCACCCCATCTAGCAACTTCTTCAGTGTTTGTACCATTTGGTGATGGTGATGGTGTCCGCTTGTTGTGCATTGGATTCTAGCCCTAAATTTAATATGACAAGTTGACAAGAATGGGTTCTGACAATCCCCCTGGTTAAGTATGTTAGAGTACAATCCTAACCGTGTTTACTCAAAAGGAAGCCCCATTATGTTCAGTGGGTTTTACTCCCAGGAAGATGTCTTTGGGATTGCATCCTCAGTTAGAGAGGAGAATTTGAGAACAGGGAGACACAAAGTGCAGATGCTGTACGCAGTTGGGGTGCAGATTCATGTGATGCACATCAGTCCTTGATATTTCTTTATTTCAAACTCTTCAGGGCTTGACAATTAATAACCAGAATATTGAACTGAACCCACAAACGTCCTGCCATCCAGGCCAAATAGAATAGAGTTGCTTGTTCCCATGTAGGGGTCCCAGCATGGACAGGGGCTGTGCCATGTTATCCTAGGTGCAAATTTCCAGCTGTTTTTTCAAGCATGGCTGCTGTTAAGAGCACATTTCAGGAAACCTTGTGGGGTATGAACGAAGCATGCAGAGTAGCACGGGACACATTGGTTTCCCTTTTACAAATACCAAGAAATGGCTAATTCTGTCTGTTCGTCAAGTCCCCCATCTAGGGGGACTCGTTGAGCCAACGAATGCTCAACATAGACATATTATACCTCTTTGAAATCAGGATGAACCTGGCATTAACCCCCATAGACAACCCAACACCACACCCCAATTCCACATCCTGAACCCCTCTAGATCCACCTACACCTGCTCTTCATAGACATATTATACCTCTTTGAAATTGGGATGATCCCAGGATTAACCCCCACACACTACCAAACTACACACCCCATATCTCAACTCCAACAATTCCACAAACATCCTAAACTCCTCTAGGTCTGCCCACACCTGTTCAACAAAGAGGATACATACCTCTTTCAAATTAGGATGATCCCGAGATTGATCCCCACATACAACCCAACGCCATACACCACACTCCACACCCACACTCACACACAGCACAATTCCACACACATTCTAAACCCCTCTATCTCTGCCCACACCTGCTCTGCATACATATTATAACTTAATGGAATCTGGTTGATCCTGGGATTAACCCCCAAACATAACCCAAACCCACACTCCACCTTCTCAGACAACACAACACACTTCCACACACATCCCAAAGCCCTCTAGCTCTGCCCACACCTTCTCTACATAGACATATTAAACCTTTTTCAAATCAGGATGATTCCAGGATTAACCCCCTCACACAAACTCTTTTTGAAAAGAAATGTTTTATCCTTTGTAAGGAGCCAAAAGTGTGCAAAGTTTCTTGCCACTGCTTTAGAGTCAGCATTCCTTCCCTTAAGAGTTAGTTTTTGTTACTGTGACCTCTCCAAAGTGTTCAAAGTACTGCATTGATTCCAGGTTGGAGTCCAATTTAGAAAACAAATTGGACTCAGGATAGACAGCATGAATCCTGTTATATTTGTCCTCCACTACAAGAAATTGAGAGTCGGTCAGTGAGTAGGGCTAAAATGCAACACAGACTTCCTTGGTAGTCACTGCCCCTTAATCCACTGTTTAATTCAAAATAAAGTGCCTGGGAGTGCACTTCACTTCCTTTCTGAATGGCTAATCTGAATGCGCTCTATTTTCCAGGAAGCAAAGCACAGGATGGTGAGGAACAAACGGGGCCCTGTGGAGCGTCACCAAAAATGGCAGTGCTTAGCATGGAGAAAGTGACAGAGAAACAAAAAAATAAATCAGGAAAGGATTTATCTGTCACCCCATCCGATCTGGGCAATGAAACTGGAAAGTGGAGGGAAAAATGTTCTCAATGTGCAAAGACCTTCAGCTGTAAAGCAACACTTAGAGTACATCAAAGAACCCACACGGGAGAGAAGCCTTATAAATGCACAGAGTGTGGAAAGTGCTTCAGTAGAAATGCAGAACTGACTGTGCATCGAAGAATCCACACTGGAGAGAAACCATATCAGTGCTTTGATTGTGGAAAAAGCTTCTCTGACAGTAGAGCTCTTCATGTCCATATGAGAACCCACACAGGTGAGAAACCGTATAAATGCCTAGAATGTGGAAAGAGCTTCAGTGTGAACTCAAGCTTGACTAAACATCGAAGAACTCATACCCAGGAGACACCATATCACTGCTTGGAGTGTGGAAAGAGCTTCACTGAGAGTGGAAAACTTACTGTCCATAAGAGAACACACACAGGAGAAAAACCATACAAGTGCACTGAGTGTGGAAAGAGTTTCAGTCAAAGGTCGCACCGAACTGTTCATCTAAGAACCCACACAGGAGAGAAACCATATAAATGCTTAGAATGTGGAAAGAGCTTTAGTGAGAGTGGAAAACTTACTCTCCATCACAGAACCCACACAGGGGAGAAACCATTTAAATGCTTGGAGTGTGGCAAATGCTTCATTCATAGTAGTGCCCTTACTGTGCATCAGAGAACCCACACAAAGAAAAAACCATATAATTGCTTGGAGTGTGGAAAATGCTTCATTAATAGTAGTACCCTTACTGTACATCAGAGAACCCACACAAGGGAAAAACCATATAAATGCTTAGAATGTGGAAAAAGCTTCAGTCAGAGCTCAAACTTGACTGTCCATCAAAGAAGGCATAGAGGAGTGAAACCATATCAATGCTTACAGTGTGGGAGAGGCTTCAGTCAGAGCTCGCAACTGACAGTTCATCAGAGAACCCACACAGGGGAGAAACCACATAAATGCCTAGAGTGTGGCAAGAGGTTCACTGGGAGCTCAAGCCTGGCTGTGCATAAAAGAAGCCATGCAGGGGAGAAACTATATATATGCCTGGAGTGTGGAAAGAATTTCACTAGAAGGGATAAACTTAATCTCCATCAAAGAACTCATACGGGGGAGAAACCCTATCCATGCCTGGAGTGTGGAAAGAGCTTTAGTGATCAGTCATCCCTAACTACGCATCAAAGAACACACACAGGGGAAAAACCATATAAATGTTTGGATTGTGGAAAGAGCTTCACTGTGAGCTCAGGCCTGACTGTGCATCGGAGAACCCACACAGGAGAGAAACCTTTTCAATGCTTGGAGTGTGGAAAAAGCTTCAGTCAGAGAAGCATGCTGACAGTTCATCAAAGACGCCACAAAGGAGTAAAACCACATCAGTGCTTGCAGTGTGGAAAAGGCTTCAGTCAGAGGGCGAATCTGGCCGTGCATCAAAGAACCCACACAGGTGAGAAACCATATCAATGCATGGAGTGTGGAAAGAGCTTCAGTGTGAGTTCAGGCTTGACTGTGCATCAGAGAACCCACACAGGGGAGAAACCCTATAAATGTGTGGAGTGTGGAAAAAGCTTTAGTGTGAGCTCAAGCCTGACTGTGCATCAGAGAACCCACACAGGGGAGAAACCCTATAAATGTGTGGAGTGTGGAAAAAGCTTCTCTGACAGTGGATCACTTTCTTTCCATCAAAGAACCCACACAGGGGAGAAACCATATAAATGTGGTTTATAAACCATATAAACCATATAAGTGTGGAAAAAGCTTCAGTCAGAGCTCACACCTGAGGTGTCATAAAATAATCCACAATGAAGAGAAATGATTTAAATGCTCTCTGTGTGGAAAGGGCTTCAGTTACAGCATAAGCCAGACTTCACATCAAAAAACAATGGAGAAAATCCCAATAAAATCCCGATACTTGGAGTGTGAACAGAGCTTCTGTAAGAAAGATAGCCTGACTTGCATCAGAGAAGTCATACCAGAGGGAAACTAAATGATTAGAAGTCAGAAAAAAGGTTAGAGCTCCGAACTAAACCTGTAGTGAAAAATCCATGCATAAGGCGTGATTAGCCATTAATTAGCTATTTTTTAATTTTCTTGTAAACTTCTTAGTTGAATAGCAGTATATTACCCATTAATTAGCTATTTTTTCATTTTCTTGTAAACTGCTTTGTGAACTTTTTCGTTGAAAAGCGATATATAAATATTGTAGATAGTTAGATGTAATAAATAAATACTGTTAGATACTGTAATATATAAATACTGATAGATATACCAGGAAGGTCTTAAGTCTTGGCCCCCCAAAACTGCCATGGATATTCATGCCAATTGCTACCCACTACCTCCATATAAATGCTTGGGGTGTGGAAAGAACTTCAGTGTGAACATAAGCTTGACTATTCATCAAAGAACCCACTCAGGGGAAACCCGTAGACATGCTTAGAGTGCAATTTGAACCCCTTTATTGGGACGGCAAGCCTTTCAGCCTGGCTCAGACCCATCTTTCCTGACTCCCAGCCTGCATCTTTACAGTGAGTGTTGTTGCCCTTCTACTGCCTATGCAAAAGTTCTGCCTCAGTGCCTTATTCTTTTATTCTGTAGGTTTTTTAAATAAATCTCTCTTCATCTATACAATATTGGTGTGGTTTCTGAACAAAGGGTTAATGTCGGGGCTCCCTACAAACCAAACCCAGGTGAATCTCAGGTACCAACCAAGCTACTGTCTCCAGGATGCCTGCAAACAGGAGGAAAGCCCTTTGCAGTCAAGATGACCAATGTCCTGTTTTCCAGGACATGTCATAGATTTTAGCGTTGGGTCCTGGAAAAAATCTTCCTTGTTCTCCTTTTCCTTGTGAACTGGCAGCTTGTAATTAATAAATTATATTAATAGCTTTAAATTTAATAATAGGTAATACTGTACAGTGTTTAAATTAACCACACAAAAGCCACATATGTGAGTGTTTTAGCAGTTATTTTGTCAGTCTGAATGCCCCATTCCAAGATGGTTGTGCACAATGCCAGATTTAAAGATGGCATGATTCGGCTTTTTGTGACCCCTTCTCCTCCTAAATGTAGTCATGTCCCCACCCAAGGGGGCCTGGACCCCCACTCTGAAAACCACTGTACGAGCATATCTCAAGGGCAGGACCTTCTGCCAGTTCACCTCAGCAGGACCCTGAGGTGGCACTGTGTGAGGGTACCAAATGGTGGCCTGGTGGCAGCAGTGAACATTTACTTCCAGAAAGTGGCTGCTTCTTGGAAGGGAGGAAACTGGCTTTATTGCTCCTACTGCGGAGCAGGGGCAGACACTCTGCAGTTAAGCCCCCTTCCCAGCCCCCTCATCCTCTTTCAGGAGGCAGCAAGTTCACAGCAAGGGAGAATGAATGGCCTGGTCCAGGCCATTGTGACCAGGCCATTCATTCTCTCTCACTGTGAACTCATTTCCACACAGGACTATACTAGGAAATTTGATGCTCCCTCCCTGTAGACTTCATGTGTCCAGAAAGTGGTTGAGGGGGTTCAACTGCAGCCTTTCAAGGCCTGGCTTTCCTCAAAACTGCCCCTTGAGGGCAGAAATAGGGGTATAGTGGACATGCAATGTTAACCCCTCCTGCAAGGGGGGCAGAAGTGGCCCTTGCATGACCACTTCTCCCTTGCAGGTGAGGTTGATCCTTGTGTGGCCAAAGCACCCCAAGTTTTTGCCTGTAGCAGGCAGTTTCACAGACATCCTCAAAAACAGTCACAGGCAATTTGCAGCTCAGGGATTTCCTCTCTGCGTTCTTCCTGAAATGGTAAGCCAAGGAAGGTTTCATTTTTGGTGAGGCCCTTATGTGCTGGGGTTGTGGTGGGTACAGGCTGGGCTTCTCCCTGGAAGATCCTCTGTATGACTGCTGTCCCCACTGGGGGTCCCAGTACACTCAGGCCAAGGGCAGAAAGTGCTGGTGGCTGATTTGTTTGTTTGTCTCTTTGATGCCCAGGCATCAGTGGTAGTCTGTGGTAGTCAGGCATCAGTCTGTGTGGTAGTCTCTCTAAGGCACAAGACTTCTCAGACTGTGGGTCAGGACCCACCCCATTCATTTCAATGAGTGTTTTATCCTCACCACTTAGCCATGTTATCCTCTAGCTCTGCTCCGAGATGGTGGTGTTGCTGAGGGGAGGAAGCTATATCTTGCAGGTGGTTTCACAAGACACAAGTGGCATCACTTTGGAGCAATGGCTGAACATTACAAAACATTACAATGGCTGAACATTACAGAAACACTCCGGTGCAGTGTGCTAGTGCAAGCCATGTGCATGTGCTGTTCTCCTGGATGCCCCCCACTTGTGCCTCCAGCCCAGAGAAAATCTTGAGCTTCTCCCAATGCATTGAGGGTCCACTTTTCATCTTGCCCTTCCCTAGTCCACATGCAGGACCAGTGGTGCTGCTCTTGGTGGGCACCTACAGTAGTGAGTGAACCTCAGGTTGTCCAGAATCTTAGGTCAGGTGAGGAAGTACAGCCTTTGCAAGGGACAAGGCACTCTGCACATGCCCAGGTGTGTTTTGCCTCACATTCAGTGGAGCCCCAGCACATGCTGAGATAGCCCAGCAGCAAGAATGTTTGCCAGTGCATCAAAGGTGGCAGCCATCAGAGAAGCAACGCAGAAGGGCTCTCTCTTGCTGGGTGTCTTCTGGGGATGTTCCAGCTGTGGATTCCTGCACTGAGCGGGAGATTGGACCAGCTGCCCATTCCTATCCCCACCACCTGCCATATGCAGCAAGTGCCAAAAATGCATGTTTTGTGTGTGTGTGTATAGAGTTGTGTTTTGTGTGTGTTTGTGGAGTGTGAGGGTTGGGTTGTGTGTGGGGGTTGAGATGTGTGTGTGTGTGTAGTTGTGAAATGCTGCGGAAATGATGGGAAACCAACACCAGGAACTTGCAGAGAGTGAGCTTTATTGAGCCGGCGACCCCAGTCCGAGACCCAAGTCTCTCAAAATTGAACTGAGACCCAGAACAAAAACATACATACATTCTTATACCCTTCAGGCCATGTATACACCACCATCAAGACCCCTTTGATTCTCATTTGTTGATCAGTTGGCAACAATAAATTCCAGGGTTATCTGACAGATGTTCTCACAACATTCCTTATCTCTGTTAGCTGTACCCCGAAACAGGAATGTACTAGGTTCCCATTCCCCCTAGGAATATTCACAGAGCACAATCCTAACCATGCCTACTCAAAAGTAAGCCCATTTGTGTTCAGTGGGTCTTACTCCCAAGAAAGTGTGTTTAGGATTGCAGCCTTATTCTTTGTTCTGCAAAGTGGGGCCTTGTAGCTGCTGGCTGCTACATTGTGTGAGTGTGAAAGAGTGGGTTAGCATGTCTGTGTGTGTGTGGAGTTGAGCTGTGTGGAGTGTGGGGTTGGGTTGTGGATAGGGGTTGGCTTACATTGTGTGTGCATGAAAGAGTGGGTTAGGTTGTTATATGTGTGTGGAGTGTGGGTTGGGTTGTTACGTGTGTGCGGAGTGTGGGGTGGGTTGTGTTGGGGTTGGGCTACACTCCTGTGTGTGTGTGTGTGTGTGTGTGTGTGTGTGTGTGTGTGTGTGTGTAAGAGTGGGTTAGTATGTCTGTGTGTGTGGAATGTGGGATTGGTTGGGTTGTACACGGGGGTCAATCTTAGGATCATCCCGATTCCAAAAATGTATATGTCCATGTAGAGTAGTCTTGAGTGGAGCTAGAGGATTATCTGATGGACGGATAGATGGAAGGACGGACGGACAGAATTAGCCTTTTATAGGCAGTGGGTGGCGCAAGTGGTTAAGACACTCTGCCTGTTGACCAGTAGGCCAGGGTTCGAGATCCGGGTCAGCCCCACAAGACAGGGTGAGCTTCTGTCCTTAGCCCAGCTCTGTAACGCAGCTGGAACAAATCGTATTGGCTCTGCCGTTCCATTGGACTATTTCAGTGGCGTGGAGGGGGAGATTTGCTACTTGGGTAACAGCCTATCCTCCATATCAACCTAACCCAGGCCTTCGTGCAGCACATTCAGTGCTGAAGAGGCCTCTTCCAGTCAGTGGAAGTTGGGGGCGGAAGGAGAAGCAGGATGGGGATCCATCTCCGTCCTCAGCAGTGCAGGAGGAAGCCCCAAAGCACACCCTGGTCTCTTTCAACATTGTTTAAGGGTGGCCATTTTGATGCTTGCTCCTGGGGAAAATACTGCCTGGCTCCCCCAGAACCCCAGTCCCTCTTCACTACCCCCCAACTACTTTCTCCTCTAGAGGACCAAGTGTTGGTGGCAGGAATCTCCTCATCTGAGGGACGTTCTTTCTCCACCCCCCGCCACCTGAGGTGATTTGAGTTGCTCTCCAAGAGACCTAGAAGGGGCATTGGTGGCAGGAATCCCCTCATCTGAGGGACCTTCTTTCTCCCTCCACAGCCACCTAATCTGAGGTGATCTGAGTTGCGCTCCAAGAGACCTAGAAGGGGCATTGGTAGCAAGAATCCCCTCATCTGAAGGACCTTCTTTCTCTCCCCACTGCCACCTGCGGTAATTTGAATTGCTCTCCAAGGGGACCAAGAGGGGGCATTGTGGGCAGGAATCCCCTCATCTGAGGGACCTTCTTTCTCCCCCCACAGCCACCAGAGGTGATTTGAGTTGCTCTCCAAGAGACCTAGAAGGGACATTGGTGGCAGGAATCTCCTCATCTGAGGGCCCTTTCTCCCTCCACAGCCACCTGATCTGAGGTGATCTGAGTTGCTCTCCAAGATACCTAGAAGGGCCATTCGTGGCAGGAATCCCCTCATCTGAGGGACCTTCTTTCTCCCCCCAGATCACCAGAGGTGATCTGAGTTGCTCTCCAAGAGACCTAGAAGGGCCATTCGTGGCAGGAATCCCCTCATCTGAGGGACCTTCTTTCTCCCCCCACAGCTACCTTCTGTGAGTTGCTCTCCAAGAGATCTTGAAGGGCCATTCGTGGCAAGAATCCACTCATCTGAGGGACATTCTCTGCCCACTGCCACCAACGGGATCTGAGTTGCTCAGCCACCTGATTTGAGTTGCTCTCCGAGGAGAACAAGAGGAGGCATTGGTAGCAAAAATCCCCTCATCTGAGTGACGTTCTTTCCTCCCTCCCCCACACTGCCACTTGCGGTAATTTGAGTTGCTCTCCAAAAGGACCAAGAGGGGGCAGGAATCCCCTCATCTGAGGGACGTTCTTTCTCCCCCCATAGCCACCTGAGATGTTTTGAGTTGCTCTCCGAGGGGACCAACAGAGGGGGCCTTGATGGCAGGAATCCCCTCATCTGAGAGACGTTCTTTCTCCCCCCATAGCCACCTGAGATGTTTTGAGTTGCTCTCCGAGGGGACCAACAGAGGGGGCCTTGATGGCAGGAATCCCCTCATCTGAGAGACGTTCTTTCTCCCCCCATAGCCACCTGAGATGTTTTGAGCTGCTCTCCAGGGGGACCAACAGAGGGAGCCTTGATGGCAGGAATCATCATGTTCTTTCTTCCCCCTCAAGGGCTTGGGATGATGCAGCTGGGGCTGTGACTGGGGTGCCACTGGTGCTGCTTCCTGGGACAAGGATGTGGGGTGGGATGCCATCTGCCCACAGTACCATTTACCATGGTCCCTGGTTCCTGGCAATCCTTGCTGCCTGTAGCCAGGTACTTGGTGGTGGGGGCTTGGTCCCCACTGTTCCCCATGTTGTTTCCTCCCCGTGCATACAAGCCATATATCCATGTGGGTAAAGCCATGGAAAAACTCTATTATAATTGCTTTAAGGGTCCACTAGGCAGGTGGACCTTGCATTTAAAGGTAAAATAGAAGGTGTAGAGCAGGGTCCTCAAACTATGGCCCGTGGGCCAGATAGGGCCTGCCGGGCCCTCAATCCGGCCCATGGGCACTTTCAGAAACCTCCCCCTTCGCCCTCCGCCCCCACTGGGGCTTTGGGGGACTCCCCAGGGGCCTCGACACCAGGCACACGAGTGCAGGAGGGACTGAGCAGGAAGCACGTATGCTTGTTGCCGCTTCTCCGCAGCTCCAGGGGTTCCCTGGCTGGAGCACGCACTCTTCCTGTAGAGTCACTGCGCTTACACACTGGCCAGGGGAACCCTGGCGCTGTGGAGAAGCAACAACAGTCTTGCATGCTTCCTGCTCAGACCCTCCTGCGTCCTTCCCGCTCAGCTGCCGGCTTGTAAGTCACACTTTCCTAGGATGGATGGGGCTCTGAGGCTGCAATGCTAACCACACTTTCCTGGGAGTGAGCCCATTGACTATCATGGGATTTACTTCTGTGTAGGAATGCTTAGGATGGGGCTCTGATGCTACAATACTGCCACACCTTCCCAGGACTAAGCCCATTGACTATCATGGGATTTACTTCTGTGTAGGAATGCGTCACAGGTCCGGGGCATGGCTCACCGGTAAGCTATAATCTGGCCTCCAACAGTGTCTGAGGGACAGTGAACCGGCCCCCTGTTTAAAAAGTTTGAAGACCCCCCTGGTGTAGAGAATGCTTTAAATATTGGTAGATTTGGGGATTTGTGTTTTCTTTCTGGGCAAAAAATGAAAAGTGCAGAATTGGTGTTACCTGCTTTTAATTCATGACTTCAAATATGTAAAGCTGTAAAAGAGTCCATTGATTGATTGATTGATTGATTGATTGACTGCACATTTGGGAGTGGTTTGTGTTACAAGGGAATTTTACCCTTGTTCTGTGTCACTGACCAGGCATGTATTAATCTGGCCTCTGATTGGTTAAAGACTTGCAAGGGTTCCTGCAAACTAATCTTCCTTTCCCCTTAAACTGTTGCCCCTCCAGGAAAGCAGCAGGAGGGACAGGAGACCCTGAGTCAGGACTACAGCCGTGCGCAGGGAGGGCCTTGTGCAAAGGCGCATACAAAAGGAGACTCAACACAACACTCCCTTCTTTGGTTGGGGCTCTGGGAGCTGATCTGGGTCTGCCTCCAGCTACTGACTGGAGCTCCAGGCTCCCTCCTTCCCCAGTCAGGCCCACCATTGACTGCAGCTGAGGCTGAGTTTGCCTTGTAAGTGACACCCGCCTGGCCTCAGAGGTAAGAAAACTGGGGAGGGAATGTCTGGAGGGAGGAAGGGGCATGACTTGCGCAGTCCAGGTTTTCCTGACTTGCTTCTGAAAGGGGTTTGCTTATGATCTGATTCACTTAACCATCTTAACTGACTCCCTTCCAGCAGTGCTGGATGTTTTGATTTCAGTATCAATAAAAAACACAAAATGAAGTGCAAAGGGGTTGCTGGGCCTGGGAATGACATTTCATGCTGTGACACTGCAAAGAGAGGAGGAAATCTTGCCAGGGGGCTGGAGCCAGGAGGGAATGGGAAGGCCTGAGCCCAGAGAGAGAGGGAAGGCCTGGGAGATGCTGTGCCAAGGAGGCCCAGGCAGGCATGGAAAGGGCCAGTTCTTGATCCTGCAGAGAGAGGGAGATGGAACCAGAGTTGTGGCACTGCGGTTCTTGCAGAGGCTACACGAGAAAAGAAGGAACTGCCAGAGTCTCTTTCTGCACCTTCAAAGCCAAGGCCTTATGGAGACTACTTTGGGACGGTTTTATGCTCCCAGGTACGTTGATGTCCCCCCAGACTTCTCAGATATATTAAACTGTTTGCAGAAGGAGGATCTGTTTGGGGTCTGTTCTCTCCCCACAAAAAATAAAAAATTATTCATTAAAATAGCACTTGTGCAGCATATATTTTTTGACAAGGGTTTATTTTTAATAGATTATAATTCATAATCACTTTCAAAATGAACCAAAGTGGTGATGCGAAGGTAGGTGATCCAGGAGAGTAGAGCTCCTTTTGCAATGCTCTTCCCAGCCAAGATGGCCTCTACTTTTACAGATACCCAGCTTGTAAGCACCAGGAATAAAGAGCCTTGGGGTACGACCTGTCCTCATCATCCGAATATATTGTGCCCATCTCCTCTGCAACCATCCCCCAAATGATGGGACAGGAATGCAACACTTGCATGTACTGAAGCAAGTGTGCAAATGTTAAAAACCTTATGCAGCCTCCTTTCTCTCCCTGACGGAGAGTAGAGAAACAGGATCGAAAGAATCCAAACCCTGTGCATGGACAGACATGGCTGCTGCTCATCCAGACCAGGTAAAGGATATTTGACAGGGACACCGTGGGCTTGCCAGTGGTATAACTTAGGAGATCCAGTGGGTAGCAGTGGCACTGGACAACAAGCTTTAGGGGTGCAACAATCTGAGCTTGACTCTAGTGGTCAGAGACGTGAAAACCTTTTATGTATAAATAATAATACTATCATGTCATATATCACTGGAAAGATGCTCTAATGCAGACTGCAATAAAATAAACTGTTTTGAAATACAGTATCTGTATTCTATCAAAAGATATGGCCAACTAATCAGAAATTGCACATGGAACAAAAAGTGGATTTCTTTCCATCAAAACTGATCTATGAGATTCGTTGCTCTCAGAGCGAATGTGATGTAATCATGATAATGTATATAACTGGATCCATTCGTATTGGCTCTGCCTTTCAATTGGAGTAATTCAGTGGCGTGGAGCGGGGGAATTTGCTGCTTGGGTAACAGCCTATCCTCCATAAAAATCCATCCTAGGCTTTCGTGCTTCATATGCAGCACTGAGCACGATACCATAGCCTTTTCAAGACTGATGGAGGCTTGCTTTTATATAACTAATAATACAGTACAGAAAGATAAGGTGTCACTCCCATTACCCTATCTCATAACACAATTAATCCTGCTAGCTGGGTAGAAAAGCACTTTCTTGTATCCCAACATCCTCCCTTCTCTAATGTTCCTTGAAAAAGCCCAACTAATCTACATCTTGCAGAGTGACCATACATGGAACTCAAAAAGAAGGACAGGGTTCCCCAAAAGATCCAATTTTCCACTAAAAATCCGGACTTAAAAATTTTGGGGGGAGGACCCTGTCCTCTTTTTTGGGTTCCAGCATGGTCACCTTTACTCAAGAGTAAGCTTCATTGACTTAATAGGCTTAGTCCTGAGTAGACATGACATGGCTAGGGGGGCTTATCCCGGCTGCCGTGAAGAGTGCTTGGTGGAGAGTGCAGGTGTTTGGTGAGGAATTTTAAAGGCAGCCACGGCTTGACGCAGTTGAGTTCTGGCCAGCCGTGGCAGCTAATAGGGGATGGATTAAAGTGTGCATGCCCACACAGTGTCTAAAGCTGCACAGCGCACATGTGTACGTTGTTTTTATATAGGAAGCAACGTTTCCTAATGTGGGAGCCAGCATGGGTGGAGCTTGTGCTCTGGGGAGGTCGCTGGCTTCCCACCACCAGACATTTGGACATTTGTCTATTGGCCCAGACTTACCGGTCCAATAGACAAAAGCCGGACAAGTCCAGCCAATTCCAGTAATCTGGGAAGCCTGAACTCTTCCCCCTGCATTCCCTCCATCTCAGCTCTGCATAATTCTTTTCTTAATCTCCTTCTACCTGCTTTCCTCCAGACTGTGTTGTGTGTGTGGATGTTGGGGGTCAGATTCCCCCTGTGTAGTTTAAGAGTAACATTGCCCTCCTCTTCCTCAGAGGAAGGAAGTAAGCAGATCTTCCTTCTTTTTCCCGTGGCCTGTGGGCATGACCGTGGCTGACTTGCTAAGAGGGCATTTCTCTTTTTTCCTTCAGATCCCCATTTTATTTGCGCAGATAGCCCTGCATTTCAGCAGTGAAGAGTATGCGCTGCTGAGTCCAAGCCAGAGGCAGCTGTATCAGGATGTCATGCTGGAAAATCACGAAAACGTGATCTTTGTAGGTAAGGAGGAATTTTTGGTCCTTAATGTGTTGATGCTCTGAATATGAAACTCTTCTCCAATGGTTACTGCCAAGGAGACTTGGTGATCAGGCTGCATGAAATGGGCATGGCTGCTCTTACCCTGATATCCCCATATTCTCCCCTTTTGGCCAGCCCAGATCTGAATTTCTTGAAGAGGCGGGTAGCCCCTCAACAGGTCTTGTGCCGAGACTGTCACAGAGCAATCCTATCCCCTGGTTCGTCCAGCGCAAGTCCTGTGCTGGCCTGGGAGTGTTGCAAAAGTGCCCAAAGGCACATCTGCACGATTCCTAGGGTGGTTAGGCCAGTGCACAGACAAGCGCCACCATCTGCATGCCACTGCAGGAATGGGGAGATGGGTAAGTTGTGCTGGCCTCGGTTGGTTAGGACTGCACCCCCAGGAACTGAGTTTGTTGGAGCTGGACGTCCATGTCATTTTCTTATGGTGACAGTTTGCAGGTGTGTGTGCATCACAACAAAAGATTGGAGGATTTCTGCTTTGGGCATGTGTACATGTGCTATGCACATTTCTGAAAACTTTTGTGTGTAGAAATGGGTGGAGAATGAAAAGGCAGGCCTTAGTGGCCAGCATTGTGTAAAGATCAAAGAAATAGTATCAGTCAGATATCTTTGTTCATTTTTGTTATCACTATGTATATTTCTCTGGAGCAGGGGTTTTAACAAAGCATATGCATACATATGTGTATGTTTGTGTAGGTGATGAAAGAAAAAGATATGAAAAGCTAAGCTTCCTGTCTTTTCTGCTTTGCGTATCTGTCTGCCTTGTTGCTGTGATCTTTCATCTTTTCCATGGGCATCCCAATAAGAACCCCCATTTCGAACCAATGCTAGTCAGTCTATCAAGCCAGCACTCAGGACTGGTAAGCACTGGCTGGCCCTCACCTTTCCCACCTCTTCCCCATTTCTCTCATATCAAAGAACCAAAAGCCAGTGGTCTAGCCAGTTATTCTGGGGGGGGGGGGGGGAATCCATTCAAACAAGAGTGCTGGTCTTGACAGATGTAGCCCCACAACTCTTCAAAAGCGGACTTGAGAACCTTCGTTATTGGTGCAGCCTCAGGATTGACTCACAAAACCCCTTCCCTATTCTTTGTTTTCCTTGCTCTTTTGCTATTTCTTATTCCTCCTCTCCAGTAGTAGCCTTTGTGGCCTTCCTAGGACTCTTATTGTTGAAGCCTCTTATGGTTAAAGGTTTCTGTGGCTATTCAGGTCTGGTGAGTCAAAGGCTTATGACTCCTCATGTGCTGGAGCATCTGCCAAACCAAAGCAGCCTTCTTGGCCTCAATGGTGAGGGTGTGCCACTGCCGGCGGGCCAGTTGGGGGCTCTGCCATCAGCAGACAGGCCATAGTGGGTCACAAAGCACCTGAAAGAGGAGGCTGCTCTGTGATGCCAATGTCCAGCCAAAAGAGCTGTCTCTAGCCATGATTCAGAAATCCCCATTAGATTCCCTGCTCCCTTCCTGATTCAGGGGCATGTGGGTCATGGACATAACAGTTCCCAAATTGGCTGCAGTTTCTTCCTTTGGTCCTTCCAGCATTTCTTTACTTACTTCTGCAGAGTCCATTTGGGACCAGATTGGAAGAAAGCAGGAATAGGCTCAGTCTACACAGCAAAGACCCCACACAGTGTTGAGGCTCTTCACAGGCCAGGAGTGTGGAAAGACCTTCACTCAGAGAACTGCACTTCAGATCCACCAGAGAACCCACAGAAAGGAGAACAATTATCAGTGCCAACAGTGTGGAAAGAGCTTCAGTACCAGGAAGATCATTAAACTTCATCTAAGACCCCACACAGGGGAGAAACCCTTTATGTGTCAGGAATATGGAAAGACCTTCAATAACCGTGGGAATCTTAAGAGTCACCAGAGAGCCCACACAGGGGAGAAACCCTTTATGTGCCAGAGAGCCCACACAGGGGAGAAACCCTATAAGTGCCAGGAGTGTGGAATGACCTTCACTCAGAATGGGCAGCTTAAGAGCCACCAGAGAACCCACACAGGGGAGAAACCCTATAAGTGCCAGGAGTGTGGAATAACTTTCACTCGGAATGAGAGTCTAAAGAGGCACCAGAGAACCTGCACAGGAGAGAAACCCTATAAGTGTCTTGAGTGTGGAATTCGCTGTACTTGTATTGCTAGCCTTAAACACCACCAGAAAACCCACAAGGGAGAAACTCTGTAAGTGTTGGGAGTGTGGAAAGTCAGAGTAGTGGTCTTAGTAGCAATCAGACAATCCACTCAGGAGTGAAACCTTATACAGCTGATGAGTGTTAATGTTGGTTTTGTGGTTTTCATGGATCTTTGAAAAATGCCTGTTATCTCTTCACTGTGTGGAGATGAAGTTCTTTCTTTATTCCTTTGAAAAAACTAAAATGAAATGTATCCATTTTCCCCTATTACTGTGTTCTTGTGTCTGTGGACTGTGCTCTGGTCAGGCAAATATTTTGTCCCAAATATGCACAAATCATAAATCTAGCACAAGTACTTACAAATTGTGAACTGTCACTTTTAACAGACCTAAGTTATATACACACTATCGAATTGGTTTTCCATCCTTATTAGGGAATCTTATACCATCCTAATACTTCCCTTATAAATGCTTGCCTATACTTTTGCTTGGTTTTCAAAATAATCTCTGAAAAAGTGGAGTCCTAAATTGTGGTGCAAACACTCCCCCCCTAAGATTGTACCGATCCTATTCATGTCCTCGGAAAGCACTGAAGGGGTACAGGGATTGGCTGCCCCACATCCCAGTCAGTTTCAAATCAGCAGAGTAGGGTCGTTGCTTGTAGGTCTATGGATGAGGGAAAAAATTTGGATCCAGTGCAGTTGGGTGATTCTTATATCTGCTGCTGGTACCCAGGAGTGCCGATAGAGAAGCCACTTGTATCCTGTGCATTGGCAGAGGAACAGGCTTGGAGAGAGAAATTTATAAACTCTCGTTCACCCTCTTCCTTGATCCACTCCCGTTGCTCACTGATCCCAATGATAGCCAGAGTGCAATTTGTTGCTAGTGAGAATCAGAGAGTCTTCCACGGGGTGCAGCTCCATAGAATGGCAGAGCCGCAGAGGGGGTGCTACAATGGTGTCTGCAGGATATGCCTGCAGACCTTGCGCTTCATCAGTGTTCCCTATGGATATAGTAGTATGGGGCCAATGATGGTTTTCCCCTACACTGAGTTGCTGACAACACAAGGATCAACCAGTGTCAAAAATACCAGTTGACCAAATCCAAAGAGCAGATGACCAAAGCAGCAGCTTCCAATTCACTGAGAACAGTCCTAGTGTGAAAACCTGAAGAAGACCAATTGTTTGCCTGGACACCCCCAAAAGTGCCCCAGACAAGGCATTATGGGATTATGCACACAAATCTGATGGAGGGCTGTGTAACCTGGAACCCCAAGGAGTGCAGACTCTTACACTGGAGGAGAAAGTAACTGTTCTCCTCACCCAATTTTTCCTTCCAGGGATGATTGCTGACTTATTTTTTATCTCTCACAGGAGAGGGAGGACGCTCTACTGTGTTGGTGGATGGTGTCCTCCTCAGTGATGGACAGGCCAGATCAAATTATTCTCCTTCTGGGGAGGGTGCCATCTCTACCCCAGTCTAGTCTGGCCTCGCTGGTAACAGCACATTTGGAGCTAACACTCCCATCTCTCCTTTCTTTTCTGGCTGCCTCCCTCTCTGCTCTTCCCAGCCCTTTCTCCCTTCTGTTCTCCTGCCCTCTCCTGAAGATCACCAGCACCTGGCCTTGGGGGGTCCGAAGGAGCAGCACCTTGTTGTGTGCTGGAGGTGGGAGTCCCAGAGCCACCCCCTGCTATTGCAGGGACTCCCACTGTAGGCTTTCCAGCGGGAGTCCTCTGCATGTCCGCCGAGGAGCGCTGCGGTGCAGTGGCTTTGCCTAGGGATGAGGGGCTGAAGAACAGGTGGCGCGCGAAGGGCTTCGCATTGGCGGGAAAAGTCCACACACCCATTTAGCAGTGGGCAGGAGGGTCCATCTGGCCCCCCGCCCCATACACGCCAGCCTCCAGCAGAATGGAGCCACAGCACACCATCCGGATGCCTTCTGAAGCTGGGGCTTGTGGCAACAGCATGCCACAGCAGACGTCTTCGTGTGCCGTGGCCATTTTGTGTCTTCGGTCCTCCACCCGGCACCATTTTGAAGTATGGAGGACAAGAGGCATAACAGTGGGGGAGCAGGAGGCTCCAAAGGCTTTTAAGGGAGGCAGCGGAGTACAAGGATATCCAAGAGTAGCCTCTCTGTCATTATTAGAGAGGTAGTTAAGAATGCTTTTCAAGAAGAAATGGTGGAAATGCTATTCTCTCAGCAGGCCCTTACGGCCTCTTCAGGGTCAGGGAAAGCAAAGCGAAATAGATCAATGCCATGCAGATGGACCCAATCCCCAGCTTCTGAAGACAATTTGGATGAGGCTTCACCTCAGACCAAGGCTCAAAAGGGGCTCCTGTCTACCTTTTCTTTGGGGGATGACTTCCTCTCTTCTCCATCCCAGTTCCCGGAAGAGGGAGAGTTATCGGGGGATGTGGAGCAGGACTCCAATGCTCTTAAAAAAGTGGATCAGCTCTTCCCAGGTGACTTATACCCCAGGGCACTTGTCAAGGCTGCTAAGAGGTACCAGCCAGTGATGGGCTCCAGCAGGTTCGCACCTACTCTACAGAACCGGTTGTTAATGAGAGATAGGACATATAAAGTTTAAAAATAGCCATTTAAAAGTGGCTGCCTGATGGGCAGAGAACCATTGTTAATTTCTTTGAAGCCCATCATTGGTACCAGCTGTTACCCCGCAGGCATTTACGCCCTCATCCAGAGCTAAAACTTACCCACAGGGACCTTCCAAGCCCCAAGTGGTCCCCTTTCCAGAGGCTTTGGAGCATGTATTCTCCTTGGAATGGGAAAATATCAACCATCCCAAGCACCATAAGATCCTGGACAAGCTTTACCCACTCCCAGACCCAGTAATGAAGAAGCTGAGGGTCCCAACTAGATGCCCAATAGTAGCAGTGTCCTCGGCTACCATCTTGCCCTCTGAGGGGGAGTCTGGACCCAAAGACACATGCGATAAAAGAATAGAGTCTGCCCTTAAGAGAAGTTTTGAGTCTGCATCTCAGACCTTCAGGCCTCTGTCACTAGTTCCATTTTCTCCAGGGCCACCTGTGTGTGGGCAGAGGAATCGGCAACTTCAGACAATTCCTTGTCACGTTGAACCAGGTGCACGTTGAAGAAGATGGCACTCTCTGCGGCAGGAGCTGCCGATTGTGCCTATGATTCAATTCAATTGGCAGCTAGATCTATGGTCACTGCCATCCTGGCCAGGAGACATATTTGGCTCAGACACTGGCAAGGGGACTCAGCATCCTCTTCCAGGATAGTCAACCTCCCTTTCAAAGGGGAAAACTTTTTGGAGAGGATCTTGAGCCCATGTCTGTTGAGGATGCTGACAAGAGGAAGGTCTTTCCATCTAGTAAAAAGCAACCTGCCAAGAAGAGTCAGTCCTTTTGGGGCTACAACATGGGCTTTAAGCCCAAGACTGACTCCCAACACAACAAGCCCAGGTGGGAGAAAGGCAAGGCTCCCTTCAAGTATAGAAAATCAGGAGGGTCCTCTGCCTCATCTTCCCACACTAACAAGCCTTCCAAGGATCAACATTGAGCCTGACTCTCAGAGTCATCTGGGTCATCTCCCCATGGGGGCCCGTCTGCCGGCCTTTGCAGATCGCTGGAATTCCATCAGATCGATTCCTGAGTTCTGCACAGTCAGCAGGGGTTAGTCTTTGGAGTTTCTATGCTTCCCACAAGACTGATTCTGGTCAGCGCCGGTCTCGAGGGACCCTGTGAAACATAAGCTCAAACTGGAGGTCATTCAGCACCTCCTCCAGATTTGGGCCATAGAGCTGGTGCTGATAAGGCAGAGAGAAAACAAGTTTTTCCTAGTTCCAAAAAAAAAATGGCGGTTGGAGAGCCATGCTAGATTTAAAATGGTTGAACCGCTTTCAAAAAAAAGAGGAAGTTCAGGATGGAAACATGGAGATCTATAGTAGCCTCCCTTCAGGAGGGAATCCATCTAGTATCTTTGGATCTCAGAGGCTTATCTATATGTCCCCATTCTGGAGAAACATTGAAGCTCCACTTCCAGTACAGAGTCACAGTTTTTTGGCCATAACTTTGGCTAGGAAAGTTCTAGCTCAAAACAGATTGCTACATTGGACTCTGCTCTTCAATACAAATTGAATGACATATGACATGAGGGGGTAGTGTGCACCTTCACAAATTTGATTTTTGGGTTGGTTTTTGCACCATCCTGGTGACGCCGCTGGTTAGGGGGACTCTGCAGTCCATGTTCCTGATCTGTTCTTGCATAATAGCAGGACTGGGCCCTACAACACCCTGGCATTGAAGACAAGCTGCCTCCAGGAAAACCAGACTCGGGACTGTTGTAGCTCCAAGGGGGATGTAACCCTGAGGGGTGGCATTGACAGTGGCGCTGTCTCTTTGGGGGTCCCCACACTACTCCTGTGTTTCCTTTGTTTTTCTGATCAGGGTTTATAGGAATCCGTTTCACAGTATGCTACCTTGTTTTGGGGAGGAAGCAGAGACCACAGCAGGGTTTACACCACAAAGCATTGGTGTATTTTTGGCAGAGGGGGTCTTTCAATGGTTACTAATCATGATGGCTGTATGGGATGTCTGGGTCCAGCCACATTTTAGCACCAAGTCCCAATTGTGCAGGATCAGTGGTGAAGGAGATATGTGCCGTTTTGTCCTGCTTCGGGGCTTCCCAGATGCAGGTGGTAGGCACCTTGGCAGGGGCATCACGGGGTCTGGAGGCACAGCCTGCACCAGATGACATGCCCAGCAGCATGATGTGCGGGGGGTGGGTGACATCCCAAAATTGTAACTTCACGAAGATTCAGAATAATTCAACCATGTTATAAACTGTTGAATGTGGAACAGCACAATCCAATGCAAAAAAGATACACTGAGATATGTTGTGTGTATGTGTTGTTTTTGTTGTGTGTGACTGTGGGCTTGTGTTGTGTGTGGGGGTTGGGCTATGTTGTTTATGTGTGAAAGAGTGGTTTAGGTTGTGTTGTGTGGTTAGGATTGTATTGCATGGCTGCAATCCTAAAGACACTTTCCTGGGAGTAAGACCCTTTGAACACAATGAGGCTTACTTTTGAATAGACATGGATAGGATGTTGCTGTTTTAAATTGAGTACAAAGCAATATATAGTGAGCGTTTTTAAAGCTTTTGTTTTGTCAATGTCCTACATTTGTCCTACATTTTTCTTGGGTGTCCTACATTTTTTGATCTTTTTTGGGTTAGGGTATATGGTCCCCCTGGCCTTGGAGAAATTGAGTAAGGGGCTGTTTTGCAGAGAAGTTTATGGTACTGTGTTCACTGCAGTTTGGTGGCATAGCTGGGAACAGTCAGTCTTGGAGGGAGTCTGACCCCTTTGGGGTCATTCCAGGCTGGAGGAGTAATGACCCCAAAGAGGTGAGACTCCCTCAGGACTGACTGCTCAGACCCCCCTAGCTATGCCACCAGACCATGGAACAGCCTGAGCCCCTTTAAGGGCTGTTCCCCACACTGCAAGAGGCTGGACTCCAGCTCCAGCTGCTTCTCTTTCAATCTCCTACCCCCTGCCTCACTGCAGGTGGTTGAGGAACTGAGAAGCAGCAGTGTGTGCTCCTCTGAGCTCCCTCTCCATTACTCCTGACTTGGCTGGCAAGTGGCTGCAGGAGCTTTAAAAGTACTGAGGGATGAGGAGGAGGCTGCTGCTTCAGAAGCTGTGCTGGTGACTTGACTAGATGCTGGGGGGTGCAGGAGAGCAGAGGAAGGGGCTCCCTGGAGGGTAGGGGGCTCATGTTCCCACGGTGGGGGGAGGGAGTGGTGGTGGTAGTGGTAGTCTGCATAGTGCTGCTCACTGAGGATGCCTGGTGCCTGATTGCCTTTCTGTTCCTTGTGAGTTACTGCACTTACTCCCAGGAAAGAGGACTCCAGTCCTCTTTTTCCAGAATGGGTCCTCTTTTTCAGCCTTGAGACCTGGTGGGGGAAAAAACTTTGAGTCATTGCAGTTCCAGTACTGAGTGACCATCTGCCCTCTTTTTCCAGGATGGGTCCTCTTTTTTAGCCATGAAACCTGGTGGGGGGAAAAACTTGATTGCCTTTCTTTTCCTTGTGAGTCATTGCACTTACTCCCAGGAAAGAGGACTCCAGTCCTCTTTTTCCAGGATGGGTCCTCTTTTTTAGCCTTGAGACCTGGTTGGGGTAAAAAGCTTAATTGCCTTCTGTGGTTTTCCCCCTTTTCTGCCCCCAAAGATGGTGGGAGGAGGAGATAGGCAGGGGGTTGCTTGCTTTGCATCCAGCTTATTTGGGGGGATCACTGTAGGCCCTCTTTTTCCCCCTCCTCCCCCCACCCCCACATGGCTAGCAGCTGATGCCTCTGATGGGGTTCCTGCACCAGATGTACCTCCTGCTGTGGAAAGATGGGGTTCCTGCACCAGCTGTACCTCTTGCTATGGAAAGCCTCCAAGAAGGCTCCATGCTGCCTGCTTGTAAGGAAAAGGAGGACAGGGAAGATTCCCCCCATATGTCCTCTTTAGTAGTCTTGTGTCTTGGGAAAAACATCTTCCTTTCTTTTCCTTGCAAGCAGGGAGTATGGAGCCTTCCTGCAATTTGTAGATTGTATGTGATCTCAAATTAATTCCAAGGAGGTTACATACAAGCTGCATCTGTCCTCCTGGGAAAAAGGAGGACAAGGAAGGTTTTTTTCCCAGGACAGGTCCTCTTGTTATTAGTCCTGGGGAAGTTAATAGTCCTTCATTCTGTAGTTCTTAGGTAGTGGTGGCCTGCCTTCCAACACCATTTGGTCAGGGTGACCATATGTTTTTTCCCCAAGAAAAGTCATCTTTTTTAGCCTTGTGTCCTTGTGAGCAGTCAGCCTTCTTGTAATTAATGAATTAGATGTAATAAATTATGTGTATTAGTTTTAAATCTAATAATAAGTTATGTTTAAAAATCTATGCAACTGTACTTCAGTGGTTAAAGGCGCTGTGCCTGTTGCTCAGTAAAGGAGATGCTGGCCTGAGAAAGGCCAGCTTAGGTTTTGGATCACTTAAACATGTGCCTTTATGGTTTTGCAAACAGGTCTTGCACAGGGGACGCTGAGCTTAGAAAGGCTGCTTTGGATCACTTAATTAGATGCCCATTTTTGTGTGTGTAGCACCCCTGACCATTCCGGCCTAAATGACTCAATACTATAGTTTGGCACATATAATGAATAAATAAATGAAAAAATGTTGCTTCAAATTTCAGTATAATTTTATTTTTATTAAGAACTGTTGTAAAATAATGAATTTTGATTTTAATGTCAAATAAATTATCGGTTGAAACATGCAAGTTTGATATGCAGGTGCAATGCATAGGTCATTAGAAAAGTTATTCTGAACAATTTTTCAGAGTTATAAAACCTGGTTTACTCACAACTTTACATAGTAGCAAAGTGTCACATCACTTTGCACAGTCAATACCGAACACTTTTTGATGTTCTTCACATACATGACATTTGCATGTACAACATGTCCTTCTCCTGAGGTTTGAAGAAGGGCAGGCACTCCAGCAAGGGAAGGTTCTCCAACTGCCACAGTGATATAGGGAAGCATGTATGTCTGTGCTCTGGCCTCATCCTCTCCCAGGAGTGGTGCAGAAGTGTCTTATAGCACTTTTGTGACACCCCCAGGCCAGCATGGGACATGTACTAGGACTTATGCTGGTCTAACTGGGGGGTTAGGGTTGCATCCTCAGCTACAACCCCTCCTCAACCGACCAGACAGTAATGATAACATATAACGCCCAAAATACTACAGTAGGTTTCTCATCACCACACTGGGCCAAATCCTATTGGGGCTATCACTTACAGGGGCACTTACAATAGCATATTGATAGATCCAATGTTATAAATAGGGTTTATTTTATGTTTTCAATTCCTTAGCACAGCAACAGTGATTTGACTCCTGTGCCTTGCTCATTTGTGCCTGAGCCCTATGTTTGTGAAGATGGGACCCATTCCTATGGGCCATTTGTTGCTTTTTGCTGCACAATAATGAGTGGCTGTGGGTGGCGCAAGTGGTTAAGGCGCTGTGCAGGCCCTTAACCAGCAGGCCAGGGTTCGAGACCCAGGTCAGCCTCCACAAGACAGGGTGAGCTCCTGACTTTAGCCTAGCTCTGCGATGCCAGCTGGATCCAATCATATTGGCTCTGCCTTTCCATTGGACTAATTCAGTGGTGTGGAGAGGGGGGATTTGCTGCTTGGGTAACAGCCTATCCTCCATAACAATCTGACCCAGGCTTTTGTGGAAATAGCTTCAAGCAGAGGCTCGACGAGCACCTGTCGGGGATGCTCTAGGGGGATTTCCTGCTGCAGGCAGGGGGTTGGTCTAGATGACCTACTAGGTCCCCTCCAACTCTATGATTCTATGAGCTTGGCTTGCTAAAAAAAAAGAAAGGAATTGCAGGTTATTCAGTAGTAGAGTTCACAGCAGGAATACAAGCTAATGATAGGTATTTGCTTTGAATGTTTCCACTACTGCTAAACAATGCAGAGCATTGGCCCCCTGCAAGCCTGGATGCAAAAACTTGATTTCGCTACAGATGGATGACTGCAATTTTAATGCCGGCCCAGGCATCAATGGTGGAACTTGATTTTACAGAAAAAATGTACATACAAAACATTCATGCTTTTGGATTTATAACTAAGTAGCAGGGAAAAAGTCAAACGATCTTGTTAAATAATAAAAATTAATTCCATTAAAAACTCAAGACAAACTACAGTTTCGGGCCTGTGAGGCGTGACAGGAATTAAGTGTTAAAACATGTGCCCTTTTGGTTTTTACAATTTAAAAATATGTAATATAGTGTTGAAATTAAGTACAATATGAGTGTTTTTAGCTTTTATTTTAACATATCCTACAGTTTGTAGCTGCTTGAAATTTCCTGCGTCTTGCCTGAGTTTCCATTATTTCCTATGGGAAAATCTGCTTTGTAAGAATAATGCTTTATAAGACAAACGTGCTTCCGGAACAAGTTATGTTCTTCTTACAAAGCACCACAGTAGTTTATTTAAAATATAGCATAAGATCCTACGATTCTTTAATTTTTTTAAATCCTGATCTTCACAACTTTTTGCAAATACTTTAGTAAGTACAATGTAATGAATGTACTAGTAAAATGATTAATTGAATCCTTCTTAGTGTCTGCAATCCCAGCCTCCAGTTAGGTTGGAATAAGCCCCGGCATAAGTCCTGTACTGATCTGGGGGTGCCATAAAAGTGCTATAAGTTATGTTTGCCCCTCTCTTTGGGGGATTAGGCCAGTGAACAGGCATCCACTGACCTCTCCACACCACCACAGGAAGATATGGCAGGTGAGTTAGGCTGGCCTAAATTGGTTAGGCTTGTACCCTAGGTTGCCTGATGAATTAAGTCAAAGGTTCAAAGCAGGCCTCCGTCAGTCTTGAAAGACTATGGTATCGTGCTCAGCGCTGCATACACTGCATGCGAAGCACGAAAGCCTGGGTTGGATTGTTATGGAGGAGAGGCTGTTACCCAAGCAGCAAATCCCCCCTCTCCACGCCACTGAGTTAGTCCAATGGAAAGGCAGAGCCAATACGATTGGATCCAGCTGGCGTCGCAGAGCTGGGCTAAGGACAGGCGCTCACCCTGTCTTGTAGGGCTGATCCGGATTGGCCTGCTGGTTAATAGGCACAGTGTCTTAACCGCTTGCGCCACCCACAGCCTATATCATTTATATCAGTGGATCTCGGGCATGTCAGCCAATTCAGCCTTTACACTACGGTTACAAACTCTATATCCAAATATGATAAAGCCACAATTGTTCCTTATTCTTTCTTATTTTCTTTAATTTCCATGGATTAACAGTCCGACCTCAGTTCCCCAGGGCTGATGCAGCAGTGCTGGTAGGGGAAGACTTGCCTGCTGCTGCTCTTAGCCTCCTGCTGAGACCTGGCTTGGGATGGAGTTTCCCTGTGGCCCAGAGGTGGGACCTGGACAGCGGCAGTGAATGTCTGTTTATTGGGAGTCTGTCCTTGACCAGCATCTCCTCTGCTCCCCCCCTGCATTCCACGGCCCAAAAGAAGAGCTGAGAAGAGAAAGGAAAAGGCTCAGAGCTGGTCCTCATTGAGAGCAGGACTTCCTCTGGGGCCAGGAAAGGCTATGCAGATGCTTGTTTTGCAGGACTTCTGGTGAAGTGAGGCTGGTGAAGAGAGAAAAGGAGGGCAGAAAGGACAAGAGAGGAATGGCCACCACTCAGCAGCTGCACCCCATTCAGAGCCTCTCAAGAGCCTCTCTCTGCCAACCACCCACCCAGGTCAGTGCTCCTATTTTCCTTACTTACCTTTCCCTAAACCCACCCATCTACCTACCTTTCCTCCCCCACTCAGATCCCCACCTATCCCCAATACAAGCATTTTTGCTTTATTTTTAACATGTCCTCCATTTCTACATTTTTGGGGGGTGTCCTAAATTTTTTTTCAACCAGGTAGGAATTTTAACTTGGGGGACTGGAATTTTGGGGGACTTTAGAGAGGAATTTTGGTTTTGGTATCAGGTCACCCTGTCCTAGATTATCCTGAATATTGTGAACTTCAGGGGGGAAGACTCAAGATGCCTGTCAGGAGACCTGCAGAGTATTGCACTTGACCCCCTTTTTTACTTATCTGTCATTACATGATGTTGGAGAAAGTGCTTCCAGTTTATGGGACACTCATCCCATCCTTGGCCAGTGATATTATACCTCTGATCACTCCTTAAGAACCATGATATTTAGGTGCCCAAGCTTTTAATGAGGCTGGCATTTCTCCTCTCCAAAGAAACTAGGGACCCCTGCTCTAATGTTGTTATGGCTGCAATCCTAAAGATACTTTCCTGGGGGTAAATCCATTGAACACAAAAAATATGGCATCCATCAGTCTTGAAAGACAATGGTATCGTGCTCGATGCTGCATGTGGAGCACGAAGGCCTGGGTAGATTGATATGGAGGATAGGCTGTTACTCAAGCAGCAAATCCCCCCTCTCCACGCCACTGAAATAGTCCAATGGAATGGCAGAGCCGATACGATTGGTTCCAGCTGCATTGCAGAGCTGGGCTACAATGGGGCTTACTTTTGAGAAGACATGGTTTGGATTGTGTCACTGAATCCTAAATGTGCAGTTTCTGGCCCTCCAGTGGATGTTGTGGAGAGATGATTGGTGAGAAGTTGCCAATTTCTCCTTGCAGGGTCTGGTGTCCTTTGAGGAGGTGACTGACTGTCCGTTTCACAGCGAAGGAGTGGGCTTTGCTGGACCCCAGCCAAAAGGCTCTGTACTGGGAGGTCATGCTGGTAAATTACAGGATGGTGGCCTCTCTGGGTAAGGACACCCTTTATCTCTGGGGGGTACGGGGAAAAAGGTATGAACATTTCCTCCTTTTATTTCTCACTGTGTGGATTTTCTGTAGAATGTGGGTCTGGAACTTGTGCTGGGTTCCCTCAGGGAAGCTTTGTCTGCTAGAGGTCTCCATGGAATAAGGGAACCTTTGACTCCTTGTCCTGGGGGAAGCCCTATCACCAGGACTGTAGCTAGAGGGGGGAACGCTAAGTTTTGCTGGAATCTTCCCCGTAGTGTGCAAGGGACCTCCTCCCCTCTGAGCCATTCCAGGAGGGGGAAGCATCCCTTGCACTCTGCAGTGAGGCCCCACACCCACCCCATGGCTACAGCCTTGCCTACCACCTGCAGTCAACAGGTGCAAGTCTGCCTATCTCGGTGAAGGCACTGCAAGCACATAAAGTGGGTTAGTGGGTGGTGCCACTGCTGCAGAACCCCGTTCACCCTCTTCCCGGACCCCATCTCCTCACTGTTCCTCCACACTCCCCCCTCTATTACACTGCCTGTACACTGCCTGTTCTGGAAATCCTTGCAGATTCAACAATATGTGTGGAAATGCTATGAGGGGCTGTATTTTTCAGCAGCCAGACCACGGGGAAGAGGCCAGTCCAACACGACTGGTCTCTGAGCCACATGTAGGAAAAGCTAAGCTAAGTTGTCTTGCTTTTCTTTACTGGCCACATCCTGATTTAAGAACGTCAGAAGAGCCTCCACTGGATCAGGACAAAGGCCCATCTTTCTGTATCCCACAGCGGGCCACCAGATGCCTCAGGGAGCGCATATGACACCTGCATCCAGGGGCCTCCCCCTGCATGTGGCGTTTTGACATGGTCCACCTCTACATACACCTCTCATGGCATGTACCCTTTGATGGTCCTTTCCTCTAGGAATGTGCCCACCCCCTTCTTAAAGGCATTAAAGCTAGATGCCATCACCACTTCTTTTGGCAGAGAGTTCCACAGACCAGTTACACGCTGGGTAAAGAAATATATTTTTCCATTCTGAGAAGAACTGATTAGTTCTAGAAGCTGTTTTACACCAAGGTCAGGCAAGGGTGTGTTAGTCCATCAAGGGGTCCTTGCTGTCTAAGCATGTCTCAGAGTTCATGGAGTTGGTGAGGGAGGGAGGCTGCCTTCTCCCGAGTCAGACACTTTGGTCTCCATGAGCAGATTCCCCTCTGCAAGTTCAGAGAAGGTTCCTGTTCTCTGATCCTGCCCCAGGCTCTTTGGTGGGGGGAAAGAGCAGCTACGTTCAGGTGCTTAGGAAAGCCTTCATATTTGGTCATTGGATGCATCTCCAATCCTTGTCTCCTTCCCAGAGGAATTCCCCAAACCTGCCATCATTTCCCAGATGGAAGAAGGAGAGCCTGCATTTTTCCAAGACCTCCAGCAAGAGGAGAAGCCCACAGGTAACCTGCTTGTGCTCTGGTTGACCATTTCCTACACATTTCCTTTCCAAGTCCTTCACATTCTTTCCCAAACCAGGCTTTGGTGGAGGCTCCACGGGAAGGAGGGGGAGGTTGGAGGTTGCCTGGCTTGGAGTTCCCTCCCATGTGAACCCTCAACTGGCATTTCAGACCACCTTCTGTGCAGGCTTTCCTTCTATTCACAAGTGCCAGGCAGATGTTTTCAGAGTTGGGCAGGAGCAGGGGGATCATATGACTGGAAATTCCTGGATTTGTCCAGATTTTTAGCCTCCTGTCCGGGTGTCCTCTCTTTTCGGCTTCATTGTCCAACATTTTGTCTTCATTTTGGAACTGCGCAATGGTGGGCTTTTACTTTATCTTGTCTTACGTCCTTGGATTTGTATTGAAGAGCAGAATCCAATGCAAAAATAGGTTTTGAGATATCTCCTTCCCAGGGCTTTTTTCCTAATAGAATGCACCCTAACACCATTGGGACACCTTTTCCCAGTGCGTTCTATTAGCCATTCATATGTGTGCGCACAGGAGCCTGATGTGGGCCAGGAAGCTCTTCCCCCACATCATGGCTAGCGCGCAGAGCGGCTGAGAAGCGGCAGCGTGTGCTTCTCCCCCCATCACTGCTGGCCCCACCTGGTTCAGGGGGAGCAAGAGAGACTCTCCTGATTTCTCTCGAGGCAAGGAGAAGAAGAGCAGGTAGAGGGGGCATGGAGGTGCTTGATGCTCACCATGCCCAGGGTGGATCATCTGGGTGTCTTCCCTGCAATCACCCTGCAGAAGAAGTGGGAGGTCCTGAAGAAGAAGGTCCTGGAGAGGGAAGAGTTTATGGCTCTGCAGCCTGATAGCCTCCCTCTTTCTGCCTTGGGCATGCACTAGTGCAACCGTCCATTACCGTCTGGAGCCACATTGTGGAGAGGGCTGCAGGCAGGGACCCCCTACTCACCTGCAGGCGCAGCACTCGCCTTCCCGGTCCTTTCCCTTCCCTTCCTTTCCATGCTGCTCCTGCCATCCCCACCTCCACCTTAACTCTTCCTCCCTAATGCTCCTTCCCATCCCAGCCATGCTTTCGCGTGAGTAAGCTGTCACAAATTTACTTCTGTGTAGAATGCTTAGTATGGGGCTCTGAGGCTACAATCCTAGCCACACTTTCCTGGGAGTAAGCCCATTTACTTTCATGAGATTTACTTTTGTGTAGGAATGCTTAGGAATGGCCTTTGAGGCTGCAGTGCTAGTCACACTTTCATTGACTTTCACAGAATTATCAGGAAAGAGCACCCCCATGTCTACTCAGGAGTAAGCACATTAAATCAGTGGGGCTCACTCCTGATTTTTTAAAAAAATATAGGGAAAAATGAAGGACTCCCTACATTTTGTGCTACATTTTAAAAACTAAATAAATAAAAGATTAACAAGTTGTGAATTCCTGCACTTTTATAAACAAAACAAGCACTGCTCCTTCCTGTCAAAAGTTATGGCCAAAAAATGGATAAAAAACAAAAATATGCTTTGAGTTCTATTGAAAAGAAACATTGCCCATATCATGGCTTTACTTATGAGTAGGCAAAGATGCCATAGTCTGTTAGAAACACCAGGCTGAGAGGAATCTAAGGACACCATAATGATCCTGATCCAATGAATGGAGCCTCCACAATCACCCCAAAAAGGGGTCCCTGATAATTGTATTGATCTCTATGGGAACTGAAAGGAGCGATATTGTGCCTTTACTCGCAAGTAGGTAAACTTGCCTTAGATATTTTGGGCAGGCTGAGAGAAATCTGGTCCTGATCCAATAAAGGAAGCCCTTACCAGGCATCTCAGAAGGAAACTCCTCCTCCATGCTCCACTGCATTAAACCCTTTTGAAAGTGAGACGTACAGCTGCTTTTACTCACGAGTAAGCAAGCATGACTTGCTGGTGTGGAAGGTCAATCCAGAGTGTGCAAGGCTTCCAGATTGGTCCTTGCACTTGGATCCTGTGCACTTGGAGCTCAGCAAATGGTCTGCAAGGCAGTATTTGAGTGTTTTCACCATTTGAGTGTTTTCAAATTTTATTTTGTCTTGCCCTACATTTTGCTTGGATGTCCTACATTTTGGGGGGCCTCGTCCTCTTTTTTTTCTTTATGGCATATGCTGACCCTAGGTGAGGATCATGTCTGCGTTGAGCCTTTTACATAAGCATTGTTGGTGAAAAAACAGGTCTTGCAAAGAGGTTTTCAATTTAAAAAGTAATAACATTGTTAAAATTAATTATAGGAAAGCAATACGAGTGTTTTTAGCTGTTATTTAATTTGTCCTACATTTTATTGGGTGTTCTACATTTATTTACAACATGTCAGGAATTTTGGGGGACCTTGTCCTCTTTTTGGCGTTTGGGCATCTGGTCACCCTGGCTATGTGGAGGATGCTATTTTGTGGAAGGAGAAAACTGTGCCAGTATTATCTGAACTGTTGGGATAGTTAATCTGTCTCTCAGCATCTGCAGGATGCACCTCCCTCCTGTGAGTGCAACACTCTGGATGTGCAGTGGTACCTTGCTTAACAACTGCCTTGAATAGCGAGTATTCCACATAACGAGGAAAAATTTCTCTGAGAGTCTGCCTCAAGTAGCGAGCATTGACTCGCTTAACAAGCCAGACCCTTGGGGAAAGTGAAAAAAAATTGCTGCCACTTACCCCCTTGGTGCAGCTGGAGGGGACAGTTGAGGCAAGCTGGGGTGTCCTTGCTGCTTTTGTGTCATTTCTAGCCCTGTGGCCATGGAGGGCTTCCCCACAAGTTTGGGGGTTCCCTCCGCTCTCTGGAGTGGGCGAGCTAAGCATTTCCTTATTTGGAGCCTGCTCAGATTGCTCCGCATGGAGCATGGCTTTTTTCCCAGGGACTTCCTAGTTGGAGAGCACATAAACTTACCACCCCTAGAGTCACCGTTCCCTTTAATGCACTTTTGACTGTTTGACTGTTGTTGGCGAGGACACCCCAGCCTGCCTTACCTGCCCCACCAGCTGCACCAAGGGGGTAAGTGGCAGCAATTTTTGGGGGGATGGAATTTTTTTGGGCTCTGGAACCAGTCATCTGAGTTTCCATTATTCCCATACTCTTGAATCTGAGTTTCCATTATTCCCATAACTCTTTCTACACATGACTGTGCTTTAGAAGTCCCTGTCCTGAATTCAGTGGCTAATCCAGATTCTCTCTCTGTTGTAGGAAACAACAGACAAGACAGTGAAGGTCAGATGGAGCTATGTGGAGTGACACCAGAAACAAGAGTGATGGATGTAGAAGAAAGGAGTTTTGGGGAAGAAGATGCATCAGGTAGAGGAGAGGGAAGCTCAGGCATTCCTTGGAGGACCAAACCTGCTGCCTGTCAGGATGATGACCCCCTTGCAATCCCCATCCTACTGGAACAACACAGAGTAAGCAGAAATAGGTTTCCATCGCGAAGGGAAACCATCAGTTGTAAATCCAATACTAATAAACACAGCAAACTCCAGCCAGGGAAGAAATCATTGAAGTGCTGTAAGGAGAGAAAGAGCTTCAGTTCAGGCACAGACCCTGCTTGGGATATAGAGATACAAAGAGGAGAGAGAGTTGCACATCAAGATGCAACAATGAAAGAGGAAGGAAATCGGACAGAAAAATGGAGAAATAAATCTGATGAACAAAAGGGAGTGAATTTTAATGTCATCAGACCAGAACAAAAAATTAAGAAGAGGAAGGAGAAATGTGCTCGACATGCAAATCCATTCTGCGGAAAGTCTGGATATAGAAGAAGTCAAAGAACCCACAGAGGGGAGAAGCCACATCAGTGCTTAGAGTGTGGAAAGAGCTTCAGTCCAAGTGCACACCTGACTGTGCATCAAAGAACCCACACAGGAGAGAAACCATATCAGTGCTTGGAGTGTGGAAAGCGCTTCAGTTGGAGTGCAAACCTGGCTGTGCACCAAAGAACCCACACAGGAGAGAAAACCTATTAATGCTTGGAGTGTAAAACATGAAGAGATTCAGTAACAGGAAAAGCATAGCTATACATTCCTCCCAAGTGTGAAACAATATCAATTCTGGAACGATATCAATAAAGTGTGAATCAATATCAATAAAGTGTTGAATTGCTTCAGACACAATTCATGCCTGATTCTGCATGAAAGATCCCACCTGGTAGAAGCCAGATACATAAGTATATAGTTTGGAAGAACTTCAGTGGAAACCTGAAAGTGCATCAAAGGTCTGCACGTAGGAGTAATCATGTAAATCCTTGGAATGTGAAACAGCTTTAGTGATAGCAGATCCTGATTGTAAGAGAAATTGTCTGCGTATTGGAGTATAGAAAGAGCTTCTGTACGAGCCTAAGCTTGAGTTCACATCAATGGAGCCATGCATAGACAAAACCTTACAAATGCATGGAGTGTGGAATTAGCTTTATTCCGATAGTCCTACTTCACATTAAAGAACCAACATTGTACACCTTTGCCCGTCCAATGGAGTAAGGTGTGATAGGGCTCCCTGTTCTCCCTGCTATCTACCAACTGCCTTGATTCGCCAAGCTGCAAGTGGGAGGTTATTTCTGCTCCTTAAGGACATGGAGTCAGAAATGGGCCTCAGAAGCCAGGGGGTGGGAGTGGGGTGGCTTCATCCAGAATCCTCCACCATCTGCTGGGATCCTGTTGGTTTCCCTAAGAGTAATGCCTGGGCCTGATCAAAATGTCCAGTCCTCCCACATCTGCACTTCTAAACCAGTCAGCTTATCATTGGAATCCAGACTTTTGTTGTCATTGACCTTCCCCTTCACACAGCAGGCATAGTCAGGAGGTTGAGTGCAGAGATGCAGTGCAGTGCAGTGCTGAAGACCTGGACATGCAGCAGCTGAGTACTCCAGGATCAATGAAGTCTTTATCCTGACAGTGCACCCCAAATTCCATTGTATATTAATGTACAATGACAATAAAGTTTTTTTGCTTTCCTGCCCTTCTTTTGCATGAGGGGGCCACAAAGTCCCCTTCCCAGAAGGTCTGGTCCTGAGCAGGAGTCTCTAGTCCACAGCCAAAGGGTCAGATGCAGTCTGCAACAAGCTTCTAACCAGCCCACAGCCAGCATCTTGTCCCCTGAGAGTCTCTGACCCAGTTGACAAAAAATGTCTGGAGTTTGATGGGGTGTTGGAGGTCCACTTAAGTGTGTGCCTGACTTCTGTGCTGCGTTCATGTTTGTGCAAGTCCTGGAAATATGGCTCCATTTATTCATTATTCATTACTTGAATTTTATATTTAACATTTTTTTCTGGCCCTTGACACTGTGCATGATATTTGATGTGGCCCTTTGGCTGAAAAGTTTGGAGACCCTTGAATTAGAGAGTATAGTTGTTAATCGCAAAGATCTGAAGGTTGCTATTTGGAAAACCCTGGATGATTGTAACATGCTCTACGTGGGGCTTTACAGCCCTAAAATTGGGGAAGTGCACCCTCTATTTTGTAGATTTAAGGGGATGTAGGGTTCAGGAGGAGGAGGTTGGGGTGGATGAGGAGGCAGAGAGACCTGAAAGCTACTCCTCGCAAAAGGAGACCAGCGAGGGGGTTAACCTGCAGGCCTGCTCCTGGTACTTGGCAGGGGAGGCACCTCTTTTCCCTCTACTCCCATGAGTACCCAGGGAGAGGGTGGGAAAATGGGGGAATAAAAGTGGAGCAGAGGGAGGAAGTGGGTATTTGAGGTGTGGACAGAGAGAAGGAGCTGGGGCATTGGTGCTCTTCCCCACCCAGAGGCCTCAAAACGCCACAGGGCAGGTGCAGAGCTGTCCAAAAATGGCTTCAAACTAGCACTTGGTTCCTGAGGGAAGGAGCAATGAGGCCTGTGCAATGTTGAGGAACTCTCTGTGGTCTAAGATGGTGATGCTCCACTTTCTCAGAAGACAGTAGTTTCTGAGGTAAAAATGTTCTCCCCTCATTTTGAGATTCTTAGCACAGTATTAAGGACTTGGGGAGAGACCAAAAATGGCTTCAAACTAGCACTTATTTCGTGAAGGAAGGAGCATCGTCCTGTGTGACCTTGAGGAACTATCTGCCCTTTCTCAGAGGCCATACTGTGTCTACCTGAGGAGTATCACCAAGAAGCCATCAGGAGGGACCTGCCTGGAAGTCACCCCAGGAGGACCCCCAGCTGTGCACTAGGGGGAGGGAGCTGGATGCACACCAGAGGATGCTGAAGTGACAGGAGCCTGGCTGGAAAGACAGGAGAGGATCTTCCAGGCCTGTCCTGCAATGCTGCAGGGAGATCTCTTAGGAGAGGGGCAGGAAAGCCCCATTGGGAGCACCAGGATGGGGGAAGCAGCAGAGATTCTCCAGACTGCAGCCTGAGACTCCATCTCTGTGCATCAGCTGCTTCAAGGGGAGGAGGAGCAGAGGGATGCCCAGCCAGAGGAAGAAATGCTTCTCCCTCTGCCTGGGAGTGGAGGGGCCAGTCCTGGATGCTCTACAAGGACTTCTTCCTCTCCACTGCCACTCACAGGCGCTCCAAGGGTTAACAGGAGCAACCCCAGATTCCCAGAGGGGTGAATGGGAAGCCAGTCCCTGCTGCCCCCTTTAATTCTCATCTCAGTCCAGAAGTCTCCCCCCATCCCTGGGTGTCCCATGGATGCTTTGATGGGTGGGAGAGACTCCACCAGAGGTGCAGAGCCACCCAGACTCAAAGCCTAGCCAGGGAATGGAGGGTGGCTGGGAGAGGAACTGTGACATCCCCCCACATGCACCTAGTTGCATGCTAAGCTCTGGGTCTGCTTTGATCCTATTCTGGGTGTTGGAGTGACAGGGACAAGCTCCAAAGTGGAAACAGTGGCAGAGCTGAAAGAGTGGCAGGAAAGAGCCGGATGCAGGAGGGATGCCAGAGAACCACATTTCAGGCCTGGGCTGCCCCTGAAATGGAAGAGTTGAGTGGGGGCTTTTTCAGTGTGCAGCATTTTTATTCTGTTATCCCTTTAACAAAGGGTGACCATATGCCATAATAAAAAAAAGAGGACATGGACCCCAGAAATGTAGGACATCCACGAAATATGTAGGATGTGACAAAATAAAAGCTACAGACACTCAAATATAGTGCTTTCATGTGGTTAATTTAAACACTATATTGTTATTATTCAATTTAGAACTATTGCATGTAATTTATTGCATTATAATTTATTAATTACAAGAAGGCTACATGCTGCCGGCTTATAAAGAAAAGGAGATTTTTTTACCAGGACACAAGGCTTTCCAGGACATGTCCTCCCAAAAAGAGACCATATGATCACCCTGCTTTCACATCATCCTTCATTGCTTCAACTATTCTCAGCTTGTGTACTCCTGGCATTACACAGCTTTTCTTGTGAGTAGGAATATTTGCTAGGTATTTGATGCAGCCCCCTGGCTGAAAGAGTTGGAAACCCCTGCTCCAGATCAGTGCCCTGCCCTAACATAGCCTGTCTCAAAACATCTGCATCATTCCAGGTGTGTGTCTCAGTGGGGCAAGTGACAGTGGCAGTGCTTTCATTATGCAGACTTTGGCATCTGCTGTATTACTTACTATGGTGCACCTACTGGGAATACTGGGTGAGGGCATCATCACTAGTTTCCTCCAGAACTGGATGCCAGTTGCAAGGTGACAGGCACCAGTAAGAGTCTCTGGGTGGACTGAAGGGCTTTGGTTTAGTCTGGCTGGTCTCACAGCCAGGCAGTAGATCTCCAGTCAGGGGCTTCATCCTGGGACACAACCAGTCTGTGTGATACTGGCAGGTTTGATCACAGTTTGTGGTCACTTGCAGTCTTTGGGGAAGGAGAAGCTAATCCACACCAGAAGGAAGCAGTGTCTGTGCCATTCATTGTGCATCAGAAGCTGCTCCGAGGAAGAGGAGGGGGTGCCCAGCAAAGGAGATGTCAATGGGGGAGCCTTCACATCATTCTCATCCAGCCTGGAGATCCAGTGGGGGAGCCAGACCTGGAGTCTCCTCTCTGCTCACAGGCACTCTAAGGGTTAAAGGAGCCACTACAGAGTCCTAGAGAGGCGGAAGTGGGGGTGGTGATCCAATGCCTGCCCCCCTTCCTTTCCCTCTGCCAGGCCAGTGATCCTTCCTGGTGAGTCTCTTTGGGTCAGAAGATTCCTGGAGAGGTGAAGGGGAGAATGAATGGGAAGCCAGTCTCTGCTCCAGCCATCCCTGGTGAGTCCCTTTGGGGCAGTGGTTGGATGTGGGTGGAGAGATCAGTGGGGCAGAAGAGCCCAGCCAGGGAGGAGAGGGGAAGTCAGAACTACAGCTGGAACAGTCTCCCCCTCCAGTTGCAGGATCCTCATTGGGTCTGCCCTAAAAGGCTTTCTTTTTTATTTTTTGGACCGGGACCAGGTCAAAAAGGGAACTGTATTGATGCTGAAAGAGTTGCACAAAACAGTAGGATGAAGGCAGGATGCTGGAGAATTATATTTCCCCCTTGGAATGGATGGGGTTGGGAGGGCACTTCTTCAGTATGTGTGTGTTTTTTAAATGGTATGTTTAGAATGCTTGAACTCTTTGAACCTTCTTTGTTCTTGGCTTTACTAGAGGCAAGCAGAATAAAAACCTGTCCTAAGAGAGCTGGAGTGTGCAGCTGAAAACCATCTTCAAGCAGAGGCTCCATGAGCACCTGTCGGGGATGCTCTAGGAGGATTTCCTGCTGCAGGCAGCTGGTTGGACTAGATGACCTACTAGGTCCCTCCCAACTCTATGATTCTATGATCTTTCCAGCATCCAATTCTGGCTCAGAGAAGAGAAGGCCCCAGATCTCAGCCCTGCCCTGACATAACCTGTGTCAAAACATCTGCATCATTCCAGGTATGTGTCTCAGTGGGGCTGAGGTAGTGGGTCTTTCCGCTTAGAAAGATAACTTCTCCCCACAACTATTTAGGGAAGCAGCCCTGCCACATGCCCCATGATATCTGATCTCTTTCCGCTTCTGCATGTGGAAACTGATGGAGAAGAGATCAAAGCCAATGTGTCTCAATGTTTGTCCTCCTCCGAACCACTTCTCATGGTTCACCTATTTGTAGTAGCACCAGAAGTACCAGTAACTTTCAATAACATCATCACCAGTTACTTCCAGATTCGGAGTCCAGATGTAATGTGACAAGCACCAGTAAGAAGGACTGGATACATAGGATGGATTTTTCAAGTTGGAGCAGAACCTCCTACTGCCATTCTTTGTGTTTCGCTATTGGTGTCACAGCCAGGCAGTAATTGTCCAGGGACCTTGTGCATACCACCAGACACTACCTCAAGTCCCACTAGTGGTACCACCGGTTATAAAACACAAACTTCTAGCACAATCTTTAAGCAACACTATCTGGATCTTGCCTCCAGAAGCTGCACCTCCTCCTCCTCTCAGCACTGGATCTAAAACCATTTAGTACTGGAGTTAGTGCTTCTTACACCACGGAAGGCATAAATATACTTTATGGTATGTTTACAACACCTTGCGCTGGCATTGAGTTCCATTGGCCATGAGGACTTGGCCCTTAAAGAGATGACTGAATACCTACCTATGACTGTAAACAGACCTGCCAAGACCCCCATCCCCATTACATTCCACTATCTGTCCCCTGCACTGGCAAATCAGGGTATCTTTCCACATAGCAGGAGGGAGGCATACAATTCAGCAGACAATGGGGGTCTTGGCGGGCTAGAAAAGGTTTGAAGGAGCTAGTATTGCAAGAAGATGCCAAAGAAAGGACGGAGGTGACAAGAATAGAGGGAGACAAACTAGGAGTAGGGGAATGAGAAGCAGGGGAAGGATGTGTTTCACCCAATAAAGGCACTTTTGGGTTGGGAAATAGTGTCCAGTTGTTGGAGGAAGAGGGCAGGAAGAATCACAGTTTTCCCATCATGGTTGTTGGTCTCGTTCACAGGCAGTGGAATGGCATCAAGGTCACAATCCAGACAGTCTCCTCTTGGCCTTGGAAGAGAATCAGCCACTCTGCAGCCTGCACAGGTACGGGTCAGATCCCAGAGCAACAGCCCAAAAACAGCTTCTCCTGCTTCCCTCTTGCAGGCCTGGAAAGAGGCTTTTTTCTCTGGTGCTGTAAAATTGCTATATTTGTCCACTCAGAAGAGTGCAGGTGGATCCAGGTAACTCCCAATGGTTGTGTGTCGGATGAACAGGAAATCCTGGCATTTGTCTCCATGTATTGAAACCCCTTCTGATATGGTCAGATGTTCCTTGGAGTGGAGAATCTCTTCCTCTAAGCAGCCTTGTTCCTCTTTCAGCACATTGGAGGAGGCGGGAAGCGGCTTCCCTGGGGCAGGGAGACCAAAGGACAGGAGAAGGATAGTCAAAAAGGTGCATAGCACATCAGTACAACAAACCTTGCTCACTCAGGACAGGCTGAGATTCTGCACTTCCAAACTATGGCCTGCTGTTCTGGAAAGAGATGTTGAGGAATGTCAGTGATTGAAGGGAAGGTTAAATCATGTTCTTAGTGTAAGTCATGAAACGGCGACACAGTCTGTGAAGGTTTCCTGGACCTCTTTTCAGTTCCTGCTAAGTCCATCTGCCACCTGCAGATACGGTCACTCAATACCAGAGCCAGTCAAGCAGTGTCATATTTTAATTTAGGACCAGGTGAGTTGTATATGGTTGGTACCTGTTCACTCTTAAAGAAATACAGTAAGAAAGTTGCTTGCAATTAACTGGTCTGATTTGCTACATATGTTTTCCTCAATCACAGGAAAACACCAGTTGGTCCCAACATAATTTCTTATTCAGACTATGGACATGTTCTAGACCGGGGTCTCTAAATCTTTTGGCAGAAGGGCCATATCGACTCTCTGATACTGTGACTGGAGCCCAAAGGAAAGAAAGAATTGTTTTCATTTTCAATTGGAATAAATTTATATAAACGAATATATTACTGATAGAACTTGTGAATGAATGAATTCAAACCAGTTCACAAACAGTTTCCTACACATAGAGAGCTGATCTTCAAACCAGTTCATCAGCACTTCCATCTGCAGCCTCCCCAGCCTTCTGGAGAGCAGAGCTTCTTACCAGGGCTTGCCTGAGGGCCAGATGGAAGCTCACTGAGGGCCATATCTGCCCCCCCCCGGCCAGGGTTTGGAGACCCCACTTCTAGACTATGGAAATGTTATATCAAAAAAGTGGGACTTGATCTCTGGAAGCAGAAAAGTTTGTTTCTCTTCCAGGGTCTGCTCCCCTCTGAGAAGGTGACTGTGGGCTTTCCAAAGGAGGAGAGGGCTCTGCTGGATCCAGGACCAAAGGCTCTATGCAGGGATATCAAGCTGGAGAATTATGGGATGGTGGCCTCTCTGGGTAAGGCTGTTCTTTCATGTTGTGTAGGAACCAAATGTGTGAGTTGCTCTTCTGATTTTGGCTTGCACTACAAAATGGGTTTGTGGGGCCAAAATTTGTGCCCTGGACATGTCTGCTATTCCTTGCTGTGACAGGGTTGAGCTTGGCCAACTTGAGGCTCTTTGAGCCTGTAAAATGAACTGTTTGCATCTAAGAGCTTGTCACATCTCCTTATGTTCCTCTTCTTGCTTACAGTGTGAATTTGGGGTTTGTCCTGGACCAGGCACTGCTGCTGGGGGGATGTTGTATGTTCGGAGAAATAGCTTCATACAGGAGCTGCTGGATAACTGCTGTAGCAACTTCACAGGATAGCCTAGGGATGTTGCAGCCCATCAAGCCAGTCTTCCTTCCAAAATGGGAGAGATTTTAAGGAGGAATGGGCTGAGGAATCTAGATTATTTTTATCTTCTGCTACCAGTAGCCACGAACATTTGCTATATCACCCCCTGGCCTTCTAGTTGATGCCACCTTAGATGACGTCTGTGGTGGAGACTGCAAGGTTTGGAGCTTTCTGGTTTTGTCAGCCCTATTTGGGCATCCAAAATGTAGAAAGTGTTGGCTTAACTCCTCCTTCTCTTGGTTTTCTTCAGTGACCGGTTCTTAGCACTTTCCCCATTATGTGACCAGTTCTTAGCACTTTCCACATTATTCTGCTCATAAAGAACATTGCAGTTAAAATAAGGGCATCATGGAAGTCTTGATATTTTGTCGCCAGAAGGAACTCATTCTCTTGTTTCTTTCTCAGAGGAATTTCCCAAACCTTCCCAGTTGGAAGAAGGAAAGTGTGCATTTTTCCAGGACTTTAAGGAAGAAGAAGAAGAATCGGCAGGTAATTAATTCTATGACAAATAATGCTATTTACACACTGTAGCTTTGGACCAGCTATGCTATTTTGCTCTATCACCAGCTAGACAAAGATGAGACTGATGGAGCCGGTATTATCGGAGAGTTTGATGCTCAGGCCCTCCACCTTCTGCACATCACATTCACCTCAAACCAGCCTGAAGGATGACAGTTTCAAGTCAAGCCCACCCAGCAAACATCAGATCAAAACTGCTAAGAACTTCCCAGCAATAAGATCAGTATTGCATATTTCACAGGCTGTGCTTATTTGCCCAGGAAAGGCTTCAAAATGGATATTTATTTATTGCAGAGATTTCTGCTCTCCCTCGCCCATATCAACACAAGTGTCCAAGGCAGCTGATCCAAACTTCCTTCTGTCCCTGTGAGGTAAATGAGGCTGAGAGTGAATGACTAGTTCAAGATCACCCAGGAAGTTTCATGAATTTGAACCTGGATCTTCCAGGTCTTGGTCCAACTCCCTAACCATTCACCATCCTTGTTCTCTGAATTAAATACTGGTGTCCCTCATTAACCCTAATTCTGTTCCAGAATCTCCCATGGATTAAAAAAATTGCGTATAAAGAAAACAACAGAGACACAGGTTTCAAGACCACCTTGAAAGGTTTCTTTCTCTTCTTTCTCCTCTTTCTTTCTCCTCTTCTTGAAAGGTTTCTTGCTCCTCCACGAGCCGAATGGAATAAGATTGTTCCTTAATATCTGCAGGGATTTTATTCTGGGATTGAAGAATGGAATGATTGCTTGCATGACTGCCTCTCTACAACAGTAGAAAAGCAGTTTTTTTTAACTTGATTTGAATGGCCATTTGTGTTGAGTCAAATCTGGGTATTAAAAATATCCATATATAGGCTTGACCTGTATAGTCTAAGATCTATAGATATTTTAGATTTGTAATTTTTTTCCTGTGGATTGAGATCTGTTCCATCTGCAACAACTTTGTGGTTACTTGAAAATTTGTAATTCCGCTTTCCAACGCTGCATTCTGGGTCTGGAGGATGGACTGAGATCTTGCTTCTCTTGAGATGCTCCAGCTACTCATCTTAGCTATTGGGATTGCCAAATTAGATGTGGGGAAGTATAATAATGTTTTGATGTAAAGAATACAGCTAACATATCTTTTGGATCAGTATCTCCAGCTTGGGCAGCTGTCTCTTTATCAGAGGTGTGGGACAGAGGAGGAGCATGCTTTTCCTTTTCTGGGGGCAAAATTGTTAGTTCAAATATTGTATTAGAAGATATTGTGACATTACACTGTTGTGATGTCTCAGCAAATCCAGAGGGAGAACCCCTCTTGTGATTTCTCCAAGGAAACATTGCCCACATGGGATAATAAAGCTGCCCCCATCCTAGGAAAAGTCAGGTAGCAATGGGCCAGACCACCATAATTCCCTTATGCCAGATGTGATGACTATGCCATGAAGGAAGAGTGTATAAGCTGCACATAGAATAATTACCTACCTCACAAGGTTGTTTTTATCAAAAGGATTAAAAAGCTATGTAATCTGCTTTGGGCTTTTGCTGTGGCATGGGAAAGGTTGGTATAGATCCCTTAAATAATAATTCATTACTCTTGCACAGCAGTCATGTGTGGTTTACAGAGAAAGCTACAATTAGTAGCTGTACTTCCAATTGCCACACTGGGATGCTTTGGGGAGAAAGGCAGGAGAAAAAATTAATTAAAGGAAATAAATTAAGGAATATGTACTTGGGAGTCAGTACCACTAAACTCATTGGTGTTTCTCTCTCTCTCTCTCTCTCTCTCTCTCTCTCTGTTCCAGGAAGCAATGATGAAGAGCATGAAAGGGGACCACCTGGGATGTCACCAGGAACAGCCACATTTGATGTACAGGCAGGAATTTTGAGAGACCAGGATGGAGCGAGGAGGCCGGAGGAAAAACCAGCTTTTATATTCTCTGAGATGAAAAACAACACATATCTTTCCTTCCATCCAAAGATCCTCCAAAGGGAGAACACTGTGCATCTCAGGAAACCAAAGGAGGAGCATGGAAGTGACACAGAGGAATGGAGTAATGCTCTTCATGGGAAGGACTTCAATGTCACCACAGTAGATCCTGAAAAAGAAACTGTTAAGATGGAGGAAAAACATCCTCAATTGGCAAAAACCATGAGCAGCGAAACAGAACATGGAACACATCAGATAAATGGCGAGAGAGAAAAACCATATAAATGCCAGGAATGTGGAAAGACTTTCAGAGTGAGGAGAGGCCTGACCAGGCACCAAAGGACCCACACAGGGGAAAAACCATATCAATGCTCGGAGTGTGGAAAGAGTTTCAGTCACAGCTCCAACCTGACTGTGCATCGAAGAACCCACACAGGGGAGAAACCATATCAATGCCCAGAGTGTGGAAAGAGCTTCAGTAGTAGTGGGGACCTGATTCTGCATCATGTGACTCACACCGGAGAAAAGCCATATCAGTGCTTTGAGTGTGGCAAGAGTTTCAGTCGGCCCTCAGGCCTGAATTTGCACCGAAGAAGCCACACAGGGGAGAAACCATATAAGTGCTTGGAGTGTGGAATGAGCTTCAGTAGGAGCGATACCCTGACTAGCCATCAAATAAACCACACATTGGAAAAACCATATACATGCTTGGAGTGTGGGAAGAGCTTCAGTCACAGCTCAAGCCTGACTGTGCATCAAAGAAACCACACAGGGGAGAAACCATACAAATGCTTGGAGTGTGGGAAGAGCTTCACTGAGAGCAAACGCCTGACTTTGCATCAAAGAAACCACACAGGGGAGAAACCCTATCAATGCCTGGAGTGTGGGAAGAGCTTCAGTCAGAGCTCAAGCCTGACCTTTCATCAAAGGAGCCACACAGGGGAGAAACCATATAAATGTTTGGAGTGTGGAAAGAGTTTCATTCAGAGCCAGGACCTGATTTTGCATCAGAGGACTCACACCGAAGAGAAACCATATCAGTGCATGGAATGTGGACAGAGGTTCAATCGGAGTTCAAATCTGACTGTGCATCAAAGAATGCACACAGGGGAAAAACCATATAAGTGCTTGGAGTGTGGAATGAGCTTCAGTAGGCGCTTCTGCCTGACTAGTCATCAAAAAAACCATGCATTGGAGAAACCCTTTAAATGCTTGGAGTGCGGGAAGAGCTTCAGTCATAGCACAAGCCTGACTGTGCATCAAAGAAACCACACAGGGGAGAAACCATATCAGTGCTTGGTATGCGGGACAAGCTTCAGTCGGAGCTCAAATCTGACTGTGCATCAAAGAGCGCATACCGGGGAGAAACCCTATAAATGCTTGGAGTGTGGAAAGTGTTTCAGTAGGAGCTTCAGCCTGACTAGTCATCAAAGAAACCACAGAGGAGAGAAGCCATACAAGTGCTTGGAGTGTGGAAAGAGCTTCAGACGAAACACTCACCTGACTTCACATCAAAGAACCCACAGGAGGGAGAAAGCAAAGAAATCAGAGAACGCCAAACTTGCTTAGCATTAAGAGCCACATACCATAAACTTCAGGAGTTTGAGAGGCACAATATTTAAGAAAAGATTTACTTACCATGAACTGAGTATTTACTTCAACGTATATTTCAATCCACTTGACTCTTAGTTTTTATGTAGGAAGTAAAGATAAAGCTTTACTTTTTTAACCTTTTCTGTTAATTGGGATGCTAAAATAAGCCAAGCTGAAATATTTCCACGAGGCACCCATTCTGTGTCAGTGAACTCATTTTACGTCAAAGCCACCCATTTTCTGTCTTATGGCTCACAAACTGTTTTTGCCACCCTTGGTATATCTGGTTGGAGAGTGGGAAAGGTGTCCTTCAGTGCTCACAGTTCAGTAATGAACCCAGTCAAAAGTGGGACCATATAAATGCAGTCAGGCTTGAGGACTCATCATGTGACTCCTCATGACTTACGATGACATGACATATGAGTTTGAAGAAAAGGGTTGACCAAGGAAGGGGATGTGTTGAGGTCAAGATATGTGAAAGGAGAGGCTTTTGAAAGGAGAGGTCACATTGTGGGACCTGCAGGAACAGAGCCAGCCCAAGGATCTGCTTGCAAGGAGGAAGCCCTGCAGAGGAGCCTTTTCCCTGGAAAGTGTGCTGAGGAGTTTCCCTGAGTTCCCTCCAAGTAAGAAGAGAAAAGGAGGAGGCAGGGAGGGAAAGCAGGGGCTGAGCTGGAGTCTCCTGCAGGATTCTCCTTCCCCTCCTGCACCCCCTCTCTCTACAGCCCCTTTTCCCCTCATTCCTGCCCTTCCTCTCTGTCCCTGGCTCAGTCCTTCTCCATTCGAGGGCAACCCTAAGCAGGTCTACTCAGACGTAAGTCTCATTGCACTCAATGGGGCTTACTCCCTGGAAAGTGTGGATGGCACTGCAGCATCTCATCCTCAGGAAAGGAACCCCCAATGCACCTTCCTCTGGGGCTGGAGGAGGGAGAAAGGAGTCCAGCCAGTGGCATAGCCAGAGGGGGGAGAGCAGTCAGCCTGGAAGGAAGGCTCATCCCTCTGCTGCATTTCCAGGCTGGGCTCCCCCCTCTGGCTCTGCCACTCCAAGGGATCCAAAGCAGGCTGGGCAGCCCCCAATGCTTCCCTCCCCCACATCCACCACCCTCTGTTGCTCTCCCCCCATAGCTATGGGAAGGGAGGAAGAGGAATATAAGGAGGCAGCTGCCTCCCTCTGAGAGGGATGCCTTGCAGGGGTACAGCAAGAGGGGATGGGAAGGGAAGCAGCCAAGCTGCTTAGGGGTCAACAGGACTTGCAATGGGAGAGGAAGAGCCCCTTGCCCTCTCTCTGCAGGCTTCCCCCCACAACCACCCACCTTCCTCCCTCTCCCTGCTGTGCCTGCAGAGAGAGAAGGGAAGGAGCCCCAACACTTTTCCAGCCACTGGCTGCTCCCTCTGCTCCCTCCCTCTGACTCTGCCCTGCTGGTTGGGGGAGGCTGAGAGGGGCTTCCTCTTCTCTTTTCCCACCCAGACCAATCCCACAAGCATAGAGGGACCAGATGCCCCCTTGTCCCGGACATGGCCTAGATTTTAGCCCTGTGTCCTGGAAAAAGTCTCCTTTGTTCTCCATTTCCTTGTCAACAAGCAGTATGCAGGTTTCTTGTCATTCAGAAATTATATGGAGTAAGCCAGAGTAAAATTCCTCGTATTCCATACCCCTATTGAGCATCATCCCCCATGCGCAACCTCCCCCATGTGCTTCAACCCCCATGCACATCATCCCCTTCATGCCAATTATCCCCCATACACTTTATTCCTCCATGCATATCAACCCCCATGTGCACTGTTCCCTCATGCATATGCACCCCCATGCACATCTACCCCCTTGCACATCATCCTCCAGGAGAAACATTCCCCATGTGAATCAGTCCCCCATGCGCATCATCCCCCTATGCGCATCATCCCCATGTGCAACATCCCCCATGCACATAAGTACCCCAAGCACAACATCCCCCTATACACATCAGCCCCCATGCGCATCAAGCCCCCATGTGCAACATCCCCTGTGCGCAACTTCTGCCCATTCACAACATCCCCCATGTGTGTCAACTACCCATGCGCAACATACCCCCATGCGCAATATACCCCCCTACGCATCGTTCTCCCATGCACATCAACCCTCATATGCATCGCTCCTACATGATACAATTTTGTGCATAACACACCCGCAGTCCAACCACCCATGCGCAACATACCCCCATGCACAAACCGCCTCTGGTTCAAGAGTTTTCTTCATAGTTGAAATGTTGTTTGTGGCAAAGTGGAAGAATGAGGGCCAAACGTGTTGCATATTATGCTGATTTTAAAAGTTATTAATATTTGACAGTGTTGGGGAGGGGTTGGAGCTGATCTCAGTGTTTGTATAGGCTTGTCGTTCTATTGATATCTGTTGTTGGATTTTTTCAGTAGAATCAGCTTGAAAACCCAATAAAACATGTTGAAAACCACATGTAGCTTCAGACTTTCAGTTTTTTAATTACTCTAGAAGCACAAGTTTTTGGCAGGAGGACCACACTGTGTCGGGGGCTGGAAAACTAATTTACATTTTGAATTTGAATATATTTACATAAATTTACATATAAGAATTATTGGAGTGGATTACAAGGCTTACCCAAGGGCGGATAGAAGGGTCTTGCCAGGGGCCACACTGAGGCTGGCCGAGGGACGCATCTGGCCCCTGGGCCAGGGTTTGGATACCCCTGCTCCAGAAAAACAGAAAAATATTTTTTATCTTGCAGTGGAAAGCAGAGCGCTTGGTATGCAGTTCACAGGACTCTAGTCTCATTTTTCTGGCCTCTACAAGTCTTCTGACTTAAGGATCATAGAATCCTAGAGTTGGAAGGGACCTAGTAGGTCATCCAGTCCAACCCCCTGCCTGCAGCAGGAAATCCCCCTAGAGCAGCGTTTCTCAAAGTGGGGGTCGGAACCCCTTTGGGGGTTGCCTGGAGCCTTCCTGGGAGTCACCAACTTGCTTGCTGTTTACCAGTAAGGTAAACTGTTGCTGGCTTGCAGCCTGAGAAGCCAATCCTGTGCATGCCCACTCAGAGGTAAGCCCCATTAAAGACAATGGGGCTTACTCCCAGGTAAATTGGTAGAAGTGCAGCCTGAGAGGCCAAGCCTGTGCATGCCTACTCAGAGGTAAGCCCCATTAAAGATAATGGGGCTTACTCTCAAGTAAGTAAACTTGCTGGCTTGCAGCCTGAGAGGCCAATTCTATGCATGCCTACTCAGAAGTAAGCCCCATTAAAGACAATGGGGCTTACTCCCAGGTAAACTGGCTAGGATTGCAGCCTGAGGCCAAGCCTATGCATGCCTACTCAGAAGTAAGCCCCATTAAAGACAATGCTGCTTATTCAGGTAGACTGGCTAGGATTGCAGCCTGAGAGGCCAATCCTAAAGCCCATTTCCCCCAGAGAAATCTCCTCCCCCCAGAAACCCCCCCATCAGCCTCCCCTGATGCCTGCAGCACCCACTATCCTCAGCCACCCCCCCCCCAACTCACCAGGTCCTGCCTTTGCCCACACAGTACTCAAGGTACTTTATTCACACTGTGGTACTTTATACACAGTACTTTATTCAGCACTGTGTTCAAGCACTGAATTTCCCATAGGTTTTCACTAGGTGGTGCAGAAACTATGGGTGCATTAATGTCTCTTATGTGCTCCTGTATTTACTCTGGATTGGCAGGAGATTTTTCATTTAGAAGCAAAGGGACTACCAAAATCAAACTATCAAAGTTCAGCAACTTCTTAGAAATCCTAAGGACAACATATAGTTCATATAGGATACCATGTGAGACTAAAGTGTCTACAGAGGCACCACCAAATGTTTTATAAAACCAGACTTGTGGAACATGAGAAGTGTTGCTGTTTACAAAGCCTGGACCAATATTAGTATATATTATTGCATGCCATTATTATATATTATTGCATGCCATGCAATATTATTGTATGGCATGCAACGGGTCGTCAAATAAATTTCAAAGTAACACAGTTTCTTTCTAACAATCGATTTTATTTATCAAGACTACAGAGACGCAATTTAAACACCCCCAAAATATTGACAGAAGAGGCTGTTCATATTAGCCATACATGACTTGCAGCTCTAAAAAACCGAAAAGCTCTGTAAGGTTTCCAGCAGAGATGGGAAATTGCGACTAGGCTGCCTTTGCTTTAAGGTAGTTAATAAAATTACAGAGTTGGACTGAGACCCGGAAAACCCAGGTTCAAATCCTTTCTTGATCATGAAGCTTCCTGGGTTGCTTTGGATCAACCACTCACTCTCAGCCTCACCTACCTCAAAGGGTTGTTGTGAGGACGGCAGGAGGGGATGCTGTGATTAGCCTGAGTTAGTTTAAAGAGTCAGTAAAACGGAACAAAACACATGGAGGGTATTGTTTCGAGTTGGTTTCTAGCTTTTTCTCTAGCAACATGTCCTGCCTGAACTTATCTCCCCGAAGAAGTTACGAAAAATTACAGAACAAAGCAATGAACATGTATTTTAAACAACCATTTTCAAAATGTTAAATTGTTGGATTACTGCAAGCCACTGAAACCGACAAATATACATTATGGAATAAATTCTAATAAAATTCCATTTTATCCTGAAGATTATGGTGTCTGTCTCTGAATGAGAGAATGTTCTTCTAAATCTGCTTCTTGGTCATGTCGTGGAATAATTATCAATGCAGCAGAGGGAGTATTTATTTTTATGGCAAAATGAAGCAGACTAACATGAAATTCATCTATACATATATAAATACAGCATACGCACCATTACTAGGTTACTGTTTAGCCACAAAATCCAGTGCCCATACCAAAGTAGTGGACCCCCAGCTCAGCCATACCATGAGGTTAATATACAGGACCATTTAATCAAGACACTCCAACTGGCTACCAGTACTAACTAATATACCATCGTCAGCAGAGGGAGTGAGGTGGGTACAAAGTGTGTTGGAAAACACCTTTTGCTCCATAAACCCTTTGTAGTGGGTAGAAATTTCTCCAATCCCTTCTTAAAGACATCTAAGCTAGATGCTATCATCACATCTTGTGGCAGGGAGTTCCACAGATTAATTACATGCTGCGTAAAGAAATATTCCTTTGGGTTTGACCAAATTAAAACCCACCAATAGTCTAGCATCATCTTTTCCCATGACTGCAATCCTGCACTCCAGTTAGGCCGTCCTAAGCCCCAGCTTAAGTCCTGTGTTGAGCTGGGGGAGTCACAAAGGTGCCATTAAGACACTTCTGCCCCCCTCCTGTTGGGGGAAAGGGGTTAGACATACTGGCATACGCCGACATCCCCACAACACCACAGGAAGATATGCTACGTGAGTTATGCCAGCCTAAATTGGTTAGGATTGCGCCCACCATGACCCACAGCAGGCTGTTACAGTGCCCAAAGTGGCAACTGACTGGTCAAAACTTTGCTCAGTCAAAACTTTGTGAACAAGAACATGTGAAAAGTGATCTCACAGGTGACAGTATTACAAAATTAACTCTTAGCAGGCTGAAGATGAATCAGGTCCCTTCCACTCCATGATTCTCCAGAGGAGAACCCTTCTTTTCTGGGGTAACTCAAGTTACAATGAGTCAACTTAGCACATCTCCACCATTCTGATCTCCTCACCTGGAAATCCGTAACAGCAGTGTGGCTTCTGCATATGTTGGGTGAGGCCAATATTGATGTATTTCATTCAGGGTCTGGCCTCCTCACTAAGGAGAAGTGGCTCGATCCAAGCCAGGAGACACTGCATCATGCTGGTGACAAGGAGACTGTTACTTCTCTGGGAAATTCAGGATCCATTTTTTCCCCATCATGTCAAAATGCACAGATTGCATGTATCACTATAATAGGGTTGCCATAATTCTCTTCCACAAAACAGGGACAGAACCCTCTGTCCCATTTGTCAGTATGTGAACACAATCCCCCCAAATCGGGACCATCCCTGTTTTTCAAGACATGTGGCAACCCTACACTATAATGACAGCCTAGGGAAATGGATAGCTAGGGTCTGTTATGCATTGCCTCTCTGTGAAAGATCTGAGCTGAGATTACCTACGGAAGTTCAGGGCTGTGGGTGGCACAAGTGGTTAAGACACTGTGCCTGTTAACCAGTAAGCCAGGGTTCGAGACCCGGGTCCCCACAAGACAGGGTGAGCTCCTGTCCCCAGCACAGCTCTGCAACGCAGCTGGAACCAATCGTATTGGCTCTGCAGTTCCATTGGACTAATTCAGTAGCGTGGAGAGAAGGGATTTGCTGCTTGGGTAACAGCCTATCCTCCATAATAATCTACCCAGGCCTTTGTGCTTCGCTTGCAGCGTCAAGCACAGTACCATAGTGGTTCAAGACTGATGGGTGCCAAGTTACCTATAGCAGTGCATGCCAAATAATTCCAAATATTTTTTAAAACAACAATCTGCTGACACCCAGGTAAAGATGTCCCCCACAGTTTGCTCTGTTAGACGTGACCAAATCGAGGGCGCAGTGCTCATCTCCATTTCTCAGCCAAAGCATTGTCCAAAAACATCTATATGGTTGGGTGGCCAGCAAAACTAAATGTCAAAGGCGCATGGAATGCTAATACCTTCCCCCATCAGTTGTACCTATTTATCTACTTGCATTTACATGCTTTCAAACTGCTAGATTAGCAGGCACTGGACAAGTTACAGCAGCTCACTCTGTCTTGCAGTGGTCAGGTCTTGAACCACCAACCTGCCAACCTTCAGGTCAACAAGCATAATGTCTTTAACCACTGAGCCACCGCAGCCCTTCCGCAAGCTTTACTAGACCAAAAGAAGAGAAACAAATTAAAATTTGTATTTATTATTAGTAATTATTAAGAAAAAATGTGTTTTTCATGGCTTCCTCCGAAGCAAAATATGTCCATCCCGAACCAGCTTCTTAAGTATTACGCAATACATAAAATAATTTTGCAAAAACCTTGCTCTATTTCTCCTAATGAGGCGTGTGCGAAGGGTGCACTTGTTTCCGGTTAGCGTTGATGACGGCATTGATGTCCACCTCAATGTTCGTTATTTTCAAGCGCAAGGAGTTGGACAACTGCAGCTTATGTCTAAATTTGTTTTTTATTCCTACCATTGCCGAAAATCCGACTTCACAGATGTAGGAAGAGGAGAAAGGCAGCAAAACCTTCAAAGCTTCCGCCGCAAGAGTCGGAAATGTTCGTTGAACGGACAGCCAGAAGTGTGTCAATTTTCTGCCGTCGAAGTGCAGTTTTAGCGACGTGTCTTCGGAGAGATCAATGAGTTCCTCGTCAGCCTTGGTCGATATCCCAGTCGTCCTGTTGCCCTGAAACGGATTCGCAACCCAGTTCTTCCGCTGACAGTTTTTCATTTCTTCCAAAAAGTAAAAATCAAAATTCTCTTTCAGAGCGTTCAAATGGGTTGAGATCTCCATAATGATCTCATCGGTCAGTCTCACCTCATTTTCTGTTATAAAAGCCTGAAATGTTTCAAAACAGCCATACTCGCCTTCCTCGATGTTCTTATTCCACCAAACGAGTTTATCGACGAACGCTCGGATTTTGTCATGAACTGCAAATATATCAGGTCCGTCTATGTCTTCTAAGCACACGTTCAGCTCGTTGAGTTTTGAAAAGATGTCCGCCAAGTACGCCAGAGCCAAGACAAACTCCTTGTTGCGCAACCATTTCCCCAAATTGCTTTTCTTGTCCAGAAATACTTTTATTTCTTCACGGAGCTCCACGAGTCTTCGTAGCACGTTGCCCCTGGTCAGCCAACGTGCTTCGGTGTTCAGAAGAAGCGATTTGTGGGTACTGCCCATTTCCTCGCACAGCTTTTCATATACGCAGGACTGCAACGATCTTGACTTTATGAAGTTCACCATTTTGACGGAGGTGTTCAAAATGTTTCTCAGGTTATCCGAAGCAGACTTTGATACGAAGGCCTCCCTGTGAATATTGCAGCGAGTCCAGGATGCGTTTGGGCAAACTTCAAGCACTCGAGCCACAGCGCTGCTCTTTCTCCCGCACATAGCCCATGTGCCGTCCGTACATATTCCAACGCATTTCATCCAGTCCAGACCTTTCTTTCGTACGTAACTATCAAGGGTCTGGAATATTTCCTCGCAAGCATCTTGAATAATCGGTTCACAGCACAACATATCTTCATGGGGCTCGTTGTTCCATATGTAACGTACAAAAACAAGCAGGTAGCACAAACCTCCTATATCGGGAGATTCGTCCAGTTGCAATGAGAAAAACTGACTCACCGCAACTCTTTGGATCAGCACATTTTCCACCCACTGGGCCATCTCATTGATCCTGCGGGTGACGGTGCTATTGGAAAGTGGAATGGTTTCAACTTCTTTGGAGCCCTTCTCACCAAACATAACTCCAACCGCATCTTTGATCGCAGGGAGAACTGAGGACTCTCCAGCTGTGTGTGGCTTACCTGCTTTTGCAATGTGCAAACTAAGAAGGTACGAGGCGTGCATTGCTTTTTTGTTGATTGTGACGGTCGGTATCCATTTGGGCACTTCTACTTCTTCTACCTTTGCTTGGAAAAATTGGACTGTCTGGTCTTGCAGATGGGGATGGTTACTCTCAATATGCCGTCGCAGTTTGTTTGGGCACATGCTCTCGTTTGCGAGTACTTTGCAGCACACAACACACAAAGGCCGTGGATCTTCCTCATCACCGTTCCACGTAAATCCAAATTTTAAGTAGTCGGAATTATACTTTCTTCTCTTGGCTTTTCTTTGTTTCGCTTGCTCTGAATTAATTGTTGAAGGCTCATTTTCATCCATTTCAGTTGTTGTTGTTGTTGTCATCTTTGTCCAACTCTTGTCCACATGGCAGAGATTCCAATAATGGTCCCACTGGTTTCCAGTATGAACGAACCCTGAGAGAAATGGCAGACTATCAGAAATGCAACATATTGAATGAGAAGACGCAAAGAGAAAATTAAACTTTGGAAATGTTTACCACCTGGGCTGCCTGTCTGGGGGGAACCTGGTCTCTCTTTACACCTTGTGTGCAAAGATAAACAGAGGAACCTTTTTAAGGCACACATGTTGATGCCGGGTTGCTGAGGATCTTGGAGTTAAAACCCTGCTTTGCACCCCAATAGACCCCTGCTTGCTCCCTAATGGTGAACTGAGCTAACCGCCCCCCCCCCAACCCCCGGGAGTGGTGTATATGTGCCTTCTGATACTTTTGCAACATGCCCAGGCCAGCACAGGAGTTGTACTGGCCTAACCAGGGTTTAGGATTGCACTGTTAGTCACATGTTCAGTAATATTTTCAAATAAGGGCTCGATCCCTGTCCAGCTTTCCAGCCCCAATGCAGCTCTGCCAACAGGATGCAATCTGCATCTTGGTTAGGATTGTCCCTTAAGTTACCGAAATGTTTTGCCATACTGAAAAAGATAGATGTGACTTCTATATGTATTCCTCTGCTAAGCAGGATTGTGCATAAGCAAATTACCTTCAGATTCCTCCTCTTCCTTGAGATCCTGAAAAAATGCACACTCTCCTTCCTCCAACTGGGAAATGAAGGCAGGTTTGGGAACTTGCTCTGGGGAGGAAAATATTACATAGGAGTTACATAGGACTACAAAATATTGAGTTTTTCCAAAGTGATCTATTGTCTATTGAAACCAGACACCTTTCCTTGTCCACCTATCAATACAGCCTCGACCAGAGGGCCGATTTCCCTCTTTTACCCACTGACCTCTTCCTTCTACAGCAATTCCCTCTCTGTAAAGAAAGCATGGAATTTAGGCAAGGATGCGGCTTTCTCCTGGCTCTTCATCCCCTCAATGTGGAGCACCTCAGCAGTCTGGCTCAATGGTTGAGAACCTGCTCTGCAACCTGGAGCCTCAGAATCCAAGCAGAGCTGGCCAATTCTTGGCACCACTAGAGACCATCCAAGGTGGATTTCTGTTATGTGCCTCCTATGCTGCCCTCAAGGGAAGCTGAATCTAATCTTCAATCTTGGCAGTCTTGATTTTTATCTCCCCAGAGGGCATGAGTCAGGACAAGCTCAGCTCAGCTCGACTCAGCGGGCCTACTTGTTCCAGTCCCACACACCCCATTGCTGAGGCACAATCCTTACAGGGGGAATCATAATCAATATATGCTGGGGTTCCTGCTCACGCGGGAGAAAGGGCATCCTTACCCAGAGAGGCCATGTTCCTGTAATTCTCCAGCATGACATCCCAGTAGAGCGCCTTTTGGTCTGGATCCAGCAGAGCCCACTCCTCCGCTGTGAACTGTACAGCCACTTCTTCAAAGGAAAGTGGACCCTGGAGAAAGAAATCATGCGTTTTTCAGAAATAATTTATCCTCCATACCCCCAGCCTGTCTGTCCTTTAATGCACTTCCTGCAGAAGTATATATTTCAGGGACCTGGGCAATTTCATGAAATATCTTAGGCAACATTTGAGAAGTTGGGTGACCTATTTCTGAAGGGGGATACACCAGCCCCATACAAATCTTGGGGCCGTGAAGGAAGGCCACAGCTCTCATGCCGTGATCAGCATCAGTGGCCAAAGGTGGATTGCAGGATGGCTTGCCTGAGATTTGAAAGAAGTCTATGCAGTGTTGGGATTCAAATAAATTAACAACAGGTTCTATGTCCCATTCGTAACCGGTTCTCAGAACCAGGTGCTCCTTAGCAAAGAGTTTTATATAGAACCTGTGAGAACCCCCTGAAGCCCACCACTGAGTCTAGGCCAGCGTGGGTCAGGACCCACTAGGTGGATCACCAGCCAATTTCAGGTTGTTCCCCGTTCATTTCAATATTTTATTTATGATATATTAGACTTGATACAACCACAGGACATGACTGCCTTTTGGGATATGTTACAAATATGTAACAATAGGCTACTCTGTTTCAATAGGCTGCTATGACAGCTTAACAATGATAGTAAGTGGACTTACTCCTGGGTAAGTGTGGGTCGGAGTTTCCTGCTGAGGATGTTTCTTCTGGTCATGACATCACTTCCAGTGGGTCCTGACTGATTCCTATTCTATAAAAGAGGGTCTACTTGACCCACTGTATGTATATCTTCTCACAAGGAAGCCTCGCTGGGGTTCAATGAGACTCCCAAGTAAGAGTAAACAGGACTAAAGTCTGTGTGAATTTTTAAATCACATTTCTCAGGCTTTTAATGTGCCGCAGGTGCTGTGTCAAATTCACAGGATGCAAACCCCATGCACACCATCCCATGCACATCCACCCCCATGTGCACCACCCTTATATGCACACCATCCCCCCACGCACACTATCCCCCATGAACACCACCCCAATGCGCACAATCTCCATGCGCACCGACCCCCATGCACACCATTGCCCCTGCCCCATGCGCATCAACAACCCCCACTGTGTATCATCCCCATGCACATCACCCTCCCTTGTGCACCACCCTCCATGTGCACCATCTCCTTATGCGCACCCACCCCAATGCACACCCACCCTCCCATGTGAACCCCCTCCATGTGCACCATCCCCCTATGTGCACCATCTCCCAATGTGCATACCACTCCCATGCTCTCCATCCCCATGCACACCATGCCCCTATGTGCAGCACCCCCATGCTCACCATTACCCAATGTGCACCCTTCCCCCATGCATACCACCCCCAGGCTCACCATGCCTCCATACACACCATCCCCACATGCACACCTACCCCCCATCCGCATCAACATGCCCCACTTGGTATAAAACCCCCATGGGCAATTCCCTCCCATATGCAATACCCTATCATGAGCATCAACTCCCAATGTGCATCAACCTCCCATGCGCACCAACCCCCATGTGCATCATCACCTCCATGCACACCCCCTGTGCACCCTCCCTCCCAATGCATCAGCTGGATTTTGATCAGTCTTCAGTGTTAAATACAGTTATATATATATATATATATGTTAAATATAGGCCAAAAATGCATTGCACCCCTTTTCAGACCCTTAGGGGTTAAATTTCCAGAAAGTGGTTCATGGTGGGTGTTCCTTAGTGGTACTTAGTGGATGCCTCCATCACAGAAGGAACATCCTGCCCAAATTTCATGCTTCTAGGCCCAGTGGTTTTGGCTGGCCATTGATGAATGAGTGAGTCAGTGAGTGACTTTTCAGTTTTATTCTATTTATATCCTGTCTTTCTACCTTAAAAAGGAAATCCAAGGTGGCTTGCTTGATGTCTCCTCCTGATCATGCCAGTTGTGATTCTCCACTCCAAGGAATATTCGATAATATCTGATGAACAACCAATAAGAAGGGGGCCAATTCAGTGGCATAGCTAGAGGGGGCAGCACAGTCCGTCTTGGAGTGAGCCTCACCCCTTCAGCGCCATTCCAGGAGGGGGGAGCAGAATGGAGCCATCCAGCTCCATTCTGCTCCCCCTGCCTGGAATGGCTCTGAAGAGGCGAGCCTCCCTCCAAGATGGACTGTGCCACCCCCCTCTAGCTATGCTACCGGACCAAATACTGCTAGTTAAATGGTTGGTCTCCAAACTTTTACGCATCTAATTTCTGTGCAGGTCACTGTATGGGTTCTTTCAGGCCAGAAAAATGTGGGGCCTCCTTCTGTAGCAGTTTCTTCAACACTCCCATGGTGATCTGTCCCTTACCTGAACAGGTTGACCAGTCACTGATTCTTCTCCATGCCAGACGGGGTAAGGACTTGAGCAGGGCCCTGAATCCATCCCACTGCCTGTGAGGGAGACAAAGGAGGTCAGAAGATGTTTACTCTTCATGCACTTTTCAGACTTAAGCTGCAATCCAAAAGACTCTTTCCTGAGAGTAAGATCCATTGAACACAATGGGGCTTACTTTTGAGTAGACATGGTTAGGATTGTGCTCTTCACTTCCTTGCACCTTTTGAAATCCTCTCCCTATTTTGTTCATCGTTCTGGTTCTGATCCAGAAATGGCTGAGCAGGGGAAGCCTCACAAGGCATGATCTATTCCGTTCCACCTGTCGGTCTCTTCTCCTCCACCTTTCCCAGTCACTTCCCAGTCATACAGAAAATCTCCTTCCATGACTTGCTTCTGCAACGCCTTTCCATGCTCACCAAAAGGCTTGGCACGCTGCCTCGGATCACACCTTATTGAATCCAGGTGATGTTCTGTAAGTGGGTCCGTGAGAATTGATGGGGGGAGAACGACCAGGGTGACCAGACATCAAAAGGAGGACAGTGTCTTGGATTTCTCTCAGCCTGGCCTTTCCGGCGGACAATGGCACATTTGCCTACTCATGAGTAAAGCCGTGATATTGGGCACTTTCACTTTTCCATAGATCTCAATGCATATTTTTTATTTTTATTATTTGGCCTAACTTTTGCTAGGAAGGAGATATTTCAAAACCAATTTTGGCATTGGATTCTGCTCATCAATACGAATCCAGTGACATATGACATGATGGGGTACTGACACTTTGGAAAGTTACAAAGGAAGCCAAAATTGAGGACAATAAGCCCTTTTGGAGGACACCCAGACAGAAGGCTAAAAAAGAGGACAAACCGAGAAAAATCTGGTCATATGGTCACCCTGAGAATGACCCCACATTTGGAGATGCAAGGGATGGAGGAGGACTGGCTGTTGAGGAGCTCACCCTGCTTCATATCTTTAGTCCCTTCATCAAATTTGCCATCCATTGAATTCAACAGGACTTACTTCTGAGTAGATCTGTATACCAAAGTGCTGCAGCACCGGAATGAATTCTCCACTACTTCTGGATCAGGCTCAGATGCTAGAAGGACCATTTTCTGTTGCAAAGTCCAGCTCTCTTTCTTGCCATTTATAAATACCGTTGCCTGATTTTTTGGTATTGTTTTCAGTTGTATCTTATTGTTTTTGTTCTATGTTATTGTTTTATTGATTGTTAGCCTTCGGGGAGAAAAGTGGAATACAAATCTAATAATAAATAAAATAATTTTATTTCTTGCCCTTTAGGTCTCACCTGCCTGTTAAAATCAGGCGCAAAGGAGCTGCCAACAGGTCCAAGCAGTGGAAGATCATGTGAAATATACAGAATGGTTCAAATGTAAACTGCCATTAATAGGATACAAACCAGTCTGAGACCAGTAAGCAGCTCCAAAACACACCAAAATTCAGCATGCAGTGGGAAGGGGCTGCCCCATTTTGTCCCCCCTTCCCTGCACTGGGTGGAATCTGAGCCTGGACTCCCCTCCCCAGTCCAAACCCCCTGATTTGCTCCCCCCCCCCTTCTGTAGCTTGGGAATCCTTTTCCCCCCAGCTGAGTTTAGACTCACCCCCAGACCCCAGAAGGGGCTGCAGAGCTGGTGCACATGGGCAGATGAAAGTAAAGAAGGGGGGCAGCAGGAAGTGACTTCCCCATTCATCCCCCTCCCCCATTTGCCCATCTAGGAATCTGCAGTCACCACTTTTAACCCTTGCAGGGCATCCACTCAAAAGATAACTAAGACTGACTCTTAGCAAGGGGCTTCATTGACATGATCCCCCTAAAACTCCCAGTGGGGAAATCAGATTCCCCTCTTGCCTAGAAAAGCAGGATCCAAGGCTACACTCCTGGACAGCATCACTTTGCTCAGAAGGAAGGACAAGAAGCAAGGGGTGGAAGAAACTGCAGAGAAGCATCTTTCAGCCAGGCATGGGGAAGATGGTCCTGCTTATACTGGCTGTCAGGCATCAGATCAGTTGGCCTCATGCAGGTCTAGGATCTCCCTTGCTGAAGGACTGACAGCAAAGCTGGACGTTCTCTATTCTGGGATGTCATAGTTGCCTGTCCAGAGGAGGGGGTTGGACTAGATGACCTCTAAAACCCATTCCAACCCTGATTCTGTTGTTTCTCCTTCTCACTGCTGCTCCCAGGAACTTCCCAGCAGTGTCAATTGGCTCAGGCTTGTGGAAGTTCCAGGTTCTGAACTTCAGCCCCACATGCTTATTATTCAGCACCTTATACATGCTTATTGGTGCATCCCCTTATTCATGCATCCCTTATACATGCTTATTTGTGCATCCCTTATACAGGCTTTGCAGCTTCACCTATCAGATGAGCAGAGGCATGTGTTAAACCAACCTGTTGTCCCTGGACATCAAGCACCATCTCTGCGCACCTTCCAAGTTTCCCCTCTGTCACTCAGGGTGTATCAACCCCCTCTCCATATCTGTGATCACCTTATACGCATTGGCACCAACCACTCTCCCACCATAGTCCTGTCCTGCAATGCCTGGGGGCCAAAACTTGACCAGTCCACGAACAAAGCTTTACCGCATCCTGTGGCATCACACGTTGAGTGGCAAGGAGTTCCACAACTCATTTTCTGCTAGATAAATATTTTCTTTTGTCTGTTCTAATTCTCCAACACTCAATTTTAGTGGATGTCCTCTGGTTCTAGCGTTGAGTGAGAGGGAGAAGGACATCCCTACATAGTGGATACTTAACCAGTGGATGTACAGCTTTAAAGACCCATTTCCAATTTTTTTGCTCCTCTTTTGTAGCTCCAGAATGCCTTGATAAAGACAATATATCCTGTTCACATGATGGGGTGAATACTGGAATCAAAGGGAATAAAATTGAATTTAACAGCACAAAGGTATGAAATTGGATTTTGGAGCTTGTCTTCCTTGTTACATGACATTTAAATGTAAGCTCAGTACCAGCGGTTCAGTTAAATCAGTTGATACCAAATCAGTGGTCACCAAAGTCCAAGCTGTATAGTTGTCAGTTGAATAAACCATTCACTGAGTTTGTTTTTAGCATGTACTATTGGCATTAACCCCCTAATTGCAGGATTAAAATTTCAGGAATATTAGTGGGCCTGGTGTACTGGTGGGCAGCACTGGGCACTGGCACCGGATAGTAGGCACCACGTGGGCAAGCACCAGCAAATACAGGGCATTGATGGGCACCAGGCACCAGAGAACATTGGCCACTGCTGGGAACTGGGCATTGGAGGGCAGCAAAGGGCACCAGTAGGCACAGGGCATCCATACAAGGCATCACTGGGCAGCAGACAACACTAGGCAGAGGGCACCGGGCACTCTACTGAGCACTGGGCATTCTTAGCGGGCACCACCATGCAGTGAACAGTGGGCACCACCAGGGACTGGGCATCCCTACCGGACACCAGTAGGCAGCAAGTAGCATCAGGAATCAGTGGGGTTTTTTGGGGGGGGGGGACTGAAAGCATTGCTGCCCAGTGACAACTTACTGTGCTTATGTTTGAGGTACCACTGGGCAGCAGGCACCACCGGACACCCCTACCTGGCATTGGGCATCACTGGACATCACTAACCAGACACTGGCCATGTATCCCTACCAGGCACTGGGCACCAGTTCAATCCTCCTCCTCAGGACACAAGGCAGGTGCCTTATGGAATACAGGTGCTCTCCTATACCTGTTGTGATAATGGATGTGAGTGCATGGCTGGATTAGGACACGCCAATATCTGGACACGCTGGTATATTAACCCCTTCCATAGTAGAAACTTATGAAGCTTCTTGGAAGCTTCTAGCAGCTTCTTACAACATACATTTCTGTATGTTGCTCTGCTTCACCTCCGAACTGCAGCCTTTATCTGGGTCTGAAGATGGGAACTTTAAAAGATGGGAAATTTTCATGAATCCTTCCCTACAAGGCTTTCTAAGGTGACTCAACAATTCACACATTTTCAGAAACATACCATAAAGTAATACTTTTAACATTTTAATATAAGAACATAAGAAGAGCCTCCACTGGATCAGGCCAAATGCCATCTAGTCCAGCTTCTGTATCACATAGTGGACCACCAGATGACTATTCAGGGAGCACATATGACACCTGATCAGGGTGCACATATATCACACAGTCCCCCTTGAACTCACACAGGCACAAGCCTAAAATCCCAATGGTTTATTTAAGAATAAAGTAAAAGTTACATATTTTTTAGAAAAGCAATTGGCACTTCAAGGTACAGAACGTCAGACAGATAAACACAAACAAGGATGCCATGCCTAGTAGTCACTCTGGGTCACTCCAACACCTCCCAAATATCCATCTAAAGAATTATATGTATTTTTATATCCCAATTAAAATGTTCTTGAATACCAAACTCAGCCTTCATCTTGCATTTCCCTGGCCAGGAATGCAGGGCAAGTTCACAAAACGGCCTCAGACCTGGCCCTAAATGTCCTTTATTCTTCACAGATGCCGCAAGCACAGTATCAAGACTGGTGAAAAGGGCTCCTGGGACTGGGTTCAAGGGACGGGCAAACTCCTGAGACCTTCAGGAAAGGGACGTTCAGATCACTTCTACGGTGTCTCCTGTGTGGGTTCTTAGATGCCGTGTCAGGGGAGCTTTGGAAGTGTAGCTCTTTTCGCAAACAGTGCACTTGTATGGTTTCACTCCCGTGTGTGACCTTTCATGCGCAGTCAGGCTTGATCTCACAATGAAGCTCTTTCCACACTCCAAGCACTTGTATGGTTTCTCCGCCGAGTGGGTTCTTTTATGCACAGCCAAGTTTGAGCTCTGACTGAAGCTCCTTCCGCATTCCGAGCATTTATATGGTTTCTCCCCAGTGTGGGTTCTTTCATGGGCAGTCAGAATGCCCTTTATACTGAAACTCATCCCACACTCCAAGCATCTATACGGTTTCTCCCCAGTGTGGGTTCTTTGATGCTGAGTCAGGCTGTCCTTCCTACTGAAGCATTTTCCACACTCAACACACTCATATGGTTTTTCCCCTGTGTGGGTTCTTTGATGGAAAGTCAAACCTTTCTTTAGACTGAATCTCATCCCACACACCAGGCAATTATATGGCTTTTCTCCTGTGTGGATTCTTTGGTGCTCAATCAGTTTGGCCTTTTCATTGCAGCACTTTCCACACTCCAAGCATTTAAAGGGTTTCTCCCCTGTATGGATTCTTTCATGCAAAATCAGTTTCTTCTTTAACCTGAAGCTTTTTTCGCACTGCAAGCACTTATATGGTTTCTCTCCTGTGTGGATTCTTGCATGCAAAGCCAGGCTACTGCTGGTACTGAAAGCGTTTCCACATTCAAAACATAGATATGGTTTCTCGCCAGTGTGGGTTCTTTCATGGGCAGTCAGAATTCCCCTTATACTGAAACTCATCCCACACTCCAAGCATCTATACGGTTTCTCCCCTGTGTGGATTCTTTCATGCAAAGTCAGCCCATCCTTCCTACTGAAGCATTTTCCGCACTCCAAACATTTGTATGGTTTTTCCCCTGTATGAGTTCTTCGATGCAAAGTCAAACTTTTCTTTATATTGAATCTCTTCCCACACTCCAGGCATTTATATGGCTTCTCCCCTGTATGGATTCTTTGATGCACAGTCAGTGCGTGCCTGTTGTTGCAGCTCCTTCCACACTCCAAGCATTTATAGCGTTTCTCCCCTGAATGTATTTTTTCGTGCTCTGTCAGTTTCGTCCTTTTACCGAAGCTTTTTCCACAAGTCAAGCACTTGTATGGTTTCTCCCCAGTGTGGGTTATTTCATGCGAAGTCAGGAGTCTGCTCTGACTGAATGTTTTTCCACAATACAAGCAATTGTAGGGTTTCTTCAGTGTGTGGATTCTTTCATGCTCAGTTAGTGTATCTTTCCTACGAAAGCTCTTTCCACACTGATGGCATTTATATGGCTTCTCTCCTGTGTGGATTCTTTGATGCCTTCTCATTACTGACTTACTGTAGAAGGTCTTTGCACACTGGGGGCATTTTTCCTTTTTCTTCCCATTATCTTTTCCTGGACTTAAGAGGAGACCATCCAAATCCTCACCCTGATCAGCAACAAATTCATTTGTGCAGGTCTGATTTTCCTTCTCCTTTTCCACTCTTTCCTGATTTGCAGCTTTCTTCCTTTCATGGGTCTTCTTGTGGCAAGCAAGATCCCTGCTTGTACTGAAGCAATGCCTACACTCAGAACATTGAAAGGATTTATTCCTTGTGTGACTTTTAATATTGGATATACAACTGCTTGATTCCCCATACAACTGGTGCTTATTCTTTCTCTTCCTTTTGCAGTGTTGCTGTTGGACTGGGATGTTGTGGAGATCATGATCCCAGGAAACAAAAGGATTTTCCCCCTGCCACTCTAACCCATCTTGGTCTCTAAAAGTTGCTTCCTCTACATCACTGATGGTCATTTGTGCTGATACGCCATATTGCTTCCTCTGATCCTCACTGTCTTCTATATTGCTTCCTGGAACAGGGAGAGAACCTTGATTACCCTTGCAAGATACTAGGAAAACAGAGATTCTACACTCCTAGGCACGAATAATAATTAAACCCTAAAAGTAGCACTGCCTACAAGGCAGAAATAATAACTCAACCCATTGAGCAGCACTGACTTAGAATCATAGAATTGGAAGGGACCTAGTAGGTCATCTAGTCCAACCCCCTGCCTGCAGCAGGAAATCCTCCTAGAGCATCCCCGACAGGTGCTCATTGAGCCTCTGCTTGAAGATCCCCAGTGAGGGAGAGTCCACCACCTCCCTTGGCAATCTCTTCCACTGCTGAACCGCCCTCACCCTCAGGAATTTTTTCCGGATTTCCAGCCGGAATCTCCTCTCTTGCACTTTGTCCCCATTGGTTCTAGTTCTGCTTTCAGAAGCAGCTATGAACAAATGAGCCCCTTCCTCCCTATGACAGCCCTTCAGGTATCTGAAGAGGGCAATCATGTCTCCCCTCAGCCTCCTCTTCTCCAGGCTGAACATCCCAAGTTCCCCCAACCTTTCCTGGTAGGGCTTCCCTTCCATCCCACTGATCATTCTTGTCGCTCTCCTCTGGACTTGCTCCAGTTTGGCTGCATCTTTCTTCAAGTGAGGTGCCCAGAACTGAACACAGGACTCAAGGTGAGGTCTCACCAATGCAGAGTTAAGAGGAACTAGAACTTCCCGTGACTTGGAAGCTCCAGTCCTCTTAATGGATCCTAAAATGGCATTTGCCTTCTTTGCAGACACATCACACTGTTGACTCATGATCAGCTTGTGATCCATGGTGACCCCAAGATCCTGCTCACATGTTGTGCTGCCAAGCCAAGTATCCCCCATTTTATACCTGTGTTTTGGGTTTTTATTTCCTAAGTGCAGAATCCTGCACTTCTCCCTGTTGAATTTCATTCTATTTGTTACAGCCCAGGATTCCAGTTTATCTAGTTCCTCCTGGAGGTTTCTCCTGTCTTCTGTTGTGTTTGCTACTCCTCCCAGTTTGGTGTCATCCGCAAATTTGATCAGGCTCCCCTGTATCCCTTCCTTTAAGTCATTAATGAAAATGTTAAAGAGAACCGGGCCCAAGACAGAGCCCTGGAGTACCCCACTTGAAACCGACCTCCAGGTTGACACAGAACCATTTACTAAAACCCTTTGAGTGCGGCCGTCGAGCCAGTTGTGGATCCACCTAACAATTGCCCCGTCTAGCCCATATTTTTCCAACTTCCTAATTAAAATGTCATGTGGGACCTTGTCAAATACTTTGCTGAAGTCAAGATAAATGACATCCACAGCATTGCCATGTCCAGTAAGCTCGTAACCCGATCAAAAAAGGAGATCAGATTTGTCTGGCAAGACTTCCAATTAGCTGTTGGAAGCAAAACAGTGGATGTGTGAGTTGTTCCAACCCAGTCCAGTCATGGCATTGTGGGAACCATCTACAGTCTATTGACTTGTGGGTGAAGCAAGGACGGGGATGTCTGATGGAAAGCCAAGTTTGCTATATCTTCCCAGACCTGCTCTGTCTGGTAGGAAGGACTCCTTCAAAGGTTAAGAAGGAGAGCTGACATCCCTTCCCAGCTGACGGTCCTTCCTGTTTCTTGGCTGACCTTGGGCCAAAAATCCCATCTTGAACAAAACTATTTTTCATTTTTAAGAAAAGAGCGTTTGAAGATTTGGTCAGGAAAGAAAACCAAGAGGAGGATGCATTCAGCTGTTTTTCCCCCCGTTATATTTTTCCCCATTTCCCCCCACCAAATAGGGTGAAATTATATTTTTCCCCATTTTCCCCCACCAAATAGGGATGGATGACACAATCCAGGTGCCTTTCTTGGCAGCTCTACAGACTATACACAGTGGTGTCAGCCACAAGAATTAGAAGTAATCCAGTAAAGGTTTTGTGCCTCCAATTCTGCCACAATGAAAAACTAAATCTAGAGACTTGGCTTCTCTTCCATTTACATTCAAAACTCCCTGGTGAGTAACCAGACATAACTCTATCATACCCCCAGTACAACAGGCCAGTCACAATCCATTGCCTCTCTTAGTGACATCAGGTTTAGGACCCAATTAACTGAGACTTTGATCACAATCTTAACCATGTCTACTCAAAAGTAAGCCCTATTACATTCAGTGGATCTTACTCCCAGGAAGGTGTGTTTAGGATTGCAGCCTAAAACTCATGTTTCTGCAGGGAAAAGGTACAGTCCAGGCAATACCAGAAAAGAATCCTTCCCTGCAGGGCCAGATCATGGTCACATCATCAATTAGTTGGAAAAAAACTATAGGGATGCAGAAAACAAAGAGGGACAAAATGGGAGCGGTTACAAGTGGCCCATTAGCAGGCCTGCCACCTCCCGTAACTCTTTATGTAGGCATGTACATCCTGCTTTTGATCCAAGCTCAGTCATCTAACATCTAACACTCATCATAGGCACAACTTCCTTCTCTCACACCCCACTTCTATGATGCTATCTCTGACAGGGAGAAACTACAACATCAGCACATGTTATGGTTCCTGCACACCAGTGAGAAAGGGAATCCTCACCCAGAGAGGCCACCATCCTGTAATTCTCCCGCATGACTTCCCTGTGCAGAGCCTTCTGGCCTGGATCCAGCAGAGCCCACTCCTCCTCCGTAAAGTGCACAGCCACATCTTCAAAGGACACACGATTCTGAAAATAAAGAAATCAGACCCTCTTCAGATATAATTTCTCCACTACACCCTTAACTGCCCTGTCAGTCTCTTTATTCCATGCTTTTTATTTATTAGCCATTAATTTCATTTTCTCTGTGAACTTTTGGTGAAAAGTAATATGTAAATATTGTTCATTGATTTAATACAGCCAGAAAAGCTAAATGAAGTGGGAAGACGTGGGTGTTCCCTGGCAGTAGATTTCAGCAGGTGGGTACCCATTTTTCCTCTCTTTTTTTCCTAAGGGGTTCATGCCAGCCCCATGCAAAGCTTGGGTCCCTGAAGGAAAAGGCATGACCTTCATGCAGTGATCCCAGCTACAATATACCTGACCAAATGCTGGAGTCAGGACACTTTCCCAGGGATGGAAAACAGGTGTAGCAAATGTTGTCAGCATGTCAGCAAAACCTTTGGCATGCCTACTGAGTGCATCATGTTCCGTGAGACTGACTAAGGTCAGAGGCTATAGGACTGCAGTCGGGGTGAATGTTTTAATAGCATCTTCCTATCAGGCTCATTGGGGGAAAAGGCAGATAAAGTTCTCTCCAAAGGCAGTCATTCCACAAATATGTTCTATGGTGCCCAAGAGTCCTGAATGTTGTTCCCAAAGGCTTTTTCTTCCTGGCTCTCCACCGATCAACAAATCTTCAAAGAAAGACATGGACTCTTTGTGTAGCTGTTTCTTCACATCTGCCCCTTACCTGAGCAGGCTGCAGAGGTGCCTGTTCAGCTCCATCCCAAAGAGGAGATGATCCGGATCGTGGCAAAGGAGCCATCCAAAACCTATGCAAAGACAAAGGTGAAGGGAAGACATTTATCCCTTGTGCCATTTACATATTTCCCTTCCTGGTGGAAATTCAAAACTTCTCCCTGTTCAACCCATTGCTCTGGTTCTGATCCAGAAATGCCTGAGTGGGGTGAGCCTCACAAGACTTTATTTTCTTTATTCTCCTTCTTTCTGCCTGTCTCTCTTTCCTCCCTTCTCTACCTTCCAGATGCAAGAAATTTTCCAAAACATGCTTCTGCATCGCCTCTCCAGGCCTCCCCAAAGCCTTCCTTCCTTGCTGTATTTCTCAGTTCCCTGGTTCAATTCTTCTCTTGCTTTTCAGCACACAAGGCTGAAAAACATTTAGAGGGATCCACAGGCTGTGGCTGCAATCCTAACCCCCATTTAGTAAAGGTGACCCTCACAAAGGTGTCCCTCCTTCTGGGTCAGGCACAGCTCCTTTTCTGCTCCAAATCCCAGCTTTCTTTTTATCATTTAGATCCCACCTGACAAAGCAGTATCCATAAGTAAGACTGTTTCAAACAGTACAGATAAAATCATTATTTTAATTTTACTAAGTTAAGGTCAGTTGCATTAAAACACACCAAAGCTCAGCATAAAGTGAAAGGGGGGCTGCTCCATGTGGTCTCCTCATCCCCTTCTTTTCTCCATTGGATGGGCTGAGTTTGAACCTGTCCCCACCTGGTTGTTTTTTTCCTCTCCATCACACCCTCCAGGTTTTCTCTCCCTTCTTTTCCTCCATCTGCAACGTGGAACCCCCTTTTCCCCCAGCTGAGTATGGACTCACCACCAGACCCCAGAAAGAGCTGCAGACCATGTGCACCTGGGAGAAGAAAGGGAAGTGGGCAGGAAGAGACTTCCCCAGTCTTTCCCCCTCCCCAACTTAATCCTCAAGGAATCTGCATTCACCACTTTTAACCCTTGGAGGGCATCTCAAAGGATCACCAGGTGATCTATTCAAGTGGCTTGAAGTCTTCACCCCTCCCTCCAACTCCCAAGCCAGCCTGGATGCTCATCATCTCCCCCTATTGCCCCCCAACACAGAGAGCAGCATCCAAAGCAACACACTTGGGCATCACCCTGTGAACATCACTTTGCAGGACTAGCCAATGGTGGTGGAAACTGCAGAGCAGCATCTCTCAGCCGGTCATGGGGAAGATGGTCCTGCTTATACTGGCTGTCAGGCACCAGATCAGTTGGCCTTCTGCAGGTCTAGGCTCTCCCTTGCTGGAGGATTGACAGCAGAGCTGGACGTTCTCTATTCTGGGATGCTATAGTTGCCTGTCCAGAGGAGGGGGTTGGACTACATGACCTCTAAGACCCCTCCCAACCCTGATTCTGTTGTTTCTCCTCTTTGCTGCTCCCAGGAACTTCCCAGCAGTGTCAATTGGCTCAGGCTTGTGGAACTTCAGCTCCACATGCATCCCTTATACATGCTTATTCATGCATCCCTTATACACGCTTATTCATGCATCTTATATACATGCTTATTGGTGCATCCCTTATACACGCTTATTCAAAGCACATCTTTGCAGCTTCACCTATCAGGTGAGCAGAGGCATGTGTTAAACCAACCTGTCGTCCCTGGACATCAAGCACCATCTCTGCGCACCTTCCAAGTTTCCCTTCTGTCACTCAGGGTGTATCAACCCCCTCTCCATATCTGTGATCACTTTATATGCATTGGCACCAACCATTCTCCCACCACAGTCCTGTCCTGCAATGCTTGGGTGCCAAAACCTGACCACTAACAAGCTTTACCGCATCCTGTGGCATCACACGTTGAGTGGCAAGGAGTTCCACAGACTCATTTTGTGCTGGATAAACATTTTCTTTTGTGTGTTCTAATCCTCCCGCACTCAATTTTAGTGCATGTCCCCTGGTTCTAGGGTTGAGTGAGAGGGAGGACATCCCTACATGCACCTTCTGAATAATTTTGTAGGACTCAAGCATGTCTCCCCTCAAGCACATCATGAGCTACCTTGAGTGTCTGCTTTGGCATGGGAAAGGCAGGACATAGAGCTCATAAACAAGCAAGCAAACAAACAAACAAATAAATTTCTTGACTGGAGCGGTCCAAACTCCATCACATTTTCTCATAAGGCGCTTCAGTACAGTCATAATTTTGGTCCCTTTCCAAACCAGATGTTTTCTTCCTGTGCACAGCTGTAAACACTTCAGGTGACCCGGGATTGCATATCCCAATTGTTCTTAGGCAGGGGTCCTCAAAGTACGGCCCACGGGCCAAATCCGGCCCGCTAGGGCTCTCAATCCGGCCCACAACCTTCCCACAGCCTGGCGGGAGTGCTCTGCCCTCAGCTGTGCGGGAGGCGGAGAACCAGGGCACGTGTTGCGCGCCCAGAGGCTCCTCCTCGCCGCAGCAAGGTGGCTGCAGGAGCCTCTTCTTGTTCCTGTCCCCCGACGGACAACCAGGGTGCGCGACGTCTTTGTGCACCAGAGGCTCCTCCTCACCGCAGCAAGGTGGCTGCAGGAGCCTCTTCCTGTTCCTGTCACCTGCTGGACAACCAGGGTGCAAGACAACCTGACTCCTCCGCACGGGGGGGTCAGGGCACCCGCACGGCACCACCACGCTGCAACAGCCTCTCCCCAGCCGGCGGGGCGGGTTTAAAGCTACCGGCGCTGGTCCTCCATGCTTCTGCAGCCTTCCCCCAGCCCACTGGGGGGGGGGTTTAGAGACCCCAGAGGCTCCAACAGACCCCACAGGTAAGCCCCCAGGGGGTGTTTTTAAATGTAGGGCAAAATGTAGGACGTCCTTCATTTTGTCATACATTTTTAAAAATGTAGGACAATGTCCTCCAAAAGTCCGGATTATAGTTCGGCCCCCAACAGTGTCTGAGGGACAGTGATCCGGCCCCCTGTTTGAAAAGTTTGAGGACCCCTGTTCTTAGGTATCCCTGGTTCTTAAAGCTTTTACAATTTTAGCCAAAGAATCAGGATTAAAGATATTAAGGCAGCCATCCTATACACACTTTCCTGAGAGTACGTCCCACAGAATACAATGGGATTTACCTCTGAGTAGACATGCTTAGGATTGCACCCTAAGGCATTCTCCTGCGTTCAAGCAAGATGGTATTCCTTGTAAGAGCTGCGACACAAGATATTGTGTCTTGCTATCTGCTGGGAATCAATTCCGGATACTTAATGGATTAAATAATCAGATACTTAGTGGATACTTAATCAGTGGAAGTACAGCTTTGAAGACCCCCTTCCAGTTTTTTTTGCTCCTCTTTTGTAGCTCCAGAATGCCTTGATAAAGACAAGATATCCCGTTCACAGGCACGACTGTTGATGGGGTCAATACTGGAATCGAAGGGAATAAAATTGAACAGCACAAAGGTATGAAATGGGATTTTGGAGCCTTGTTACATGACATTTAAATGTAAGCTCAGTACCAGCGGTTCAGTTAAATCAGTTGATACCAAATCAGTGGTCACCAAGATCCAAGCTGTACAGTTCTCAGATGAATAAACCATTGCTGAGTTTGTTTTTAGCATGTACTATTGGCATTAACCCCTAATTGCAGGATTAAAATTTCAGGAGTATTTGTGGGCCTGGTGTACTGGTGGGCAGCACTGGGCACTGGCACCGGGCAGTAGGCACCACGTGGGCAAGCACCAGCAAACACAGGGCAATATAATGTTAAAATTCTTCTAACATTTTCATATAAGAATATAAGAGGAGCCTCCACTGCCCGATGCCATCTAGCCCAGCTTCCTGTATCACATAGCGGGCCACCACATGCCTCAGGGAACACATATGACACCTGCATCCAGGTGCCATCACATACATCTGGCATTTGAGATTGTCCACCTCTGCATACAACCTCATGTCTATGATGGTCCTTTTCTCTAGGAATTTGTCCAATCCCTTCTGAAAGGCATTGCTGTCTCTCTCTTGAGGTAAATACCAATAATCCTGAGATAAGATTTCTTTTTGGCAGAAGGAACACAGTCCCCCTTGAACTCACACAGGCACAAGCCTAAAATCCCAATGGTTTATTTAAGAATAAAGTAAAAGTTACATATTTTTTAGAAAAGCAATTGGCACTTCAAGGTACAGAACGTCAGGCAGATAAACACAAACAAGGATGCCATGCCTAGTAGTCACTCTGGGTCACTCCAACACCTCCCAAATATCCATCCAAAGAATTATATGTATTTTTATATCCCAATTAAAATGTTCTTGAATACCAAACTCAACCTTCATCTTGCATTTCCCTGGCCAGGAATGCAGGGCAAGTTCACAAAACGGCCTCAGACCTGGCCCTAAATGTCCTTTATTCTTCACAGATGCAGCAAGCACAGTATCAAGACTGGTGAAAAGGGCTCCTGGGACTGGGTTCAAGGGACGGGCAAACTCCAGAGACCTTCAGGAAAGGGACGTTCAGATCACTTCTACGGTTTCTCCTGTGTGGGTTCTTAGATGCCGTGTCAGGGGAGCTTTGGAAGTGTAGCTCTTTTCGCAAACAGTGCACTTGTATGGTTTCACTCCCGTGTGTGACCTTTCATGCGCAGTCAGGCTTGATCTCACAATGAAGCTCTTTCCACACTCCAAGCACTTGTATGGTTTCTCCGCCGAGTGGGTTCTTTTATGCACAGCCAAGTTTGAGCTCTGACTGAAGCTCCTTCTGCATTCCGAGCATTTATATGGTTTCTCCCCAGTGTGGGTTCTTTCATGGGCAGTCAGAATGCCCTTTATACTGAAACTCATCCCACACTCCAAGCATCTATACGGTTTCTCCCCAGTGTGGGTTCTTTGATGCTGAGTCAGGCTGTCCTTCCTACTGAAGCATTTTCCACACTCAACACACTCATATGGTTTTTCCCCTGTGTGGGTTCTTTGATGGAAAGTCAAACCTTTCTTTATACTGAATCTCATCCCACATACCAGGCAATTATATGGCTTCTCTCCTGTGTGGATTCTTTGGTGCTCCATCAGTTTGGCCTTTTCATTGCAGCACTTCCCACACTCCAAGCATTTAAAGGGTTTCTCCCCTGTATGGATTCTTTCATGCAAAATCAGTTTCTTCTTTAACCTGAAGCTTTTTTCGCACTGCAAGCACTTATATGGTTTCTCTCCTGTGTGGATTCTTGCATGCAAAGCCAGGCTACTGCTGGTACTGAAAGCTTTTCCGCATTCAAAACATAGATATGGTTTCTCACCAGTGTGGGTTCTTTCATGGGCAGTCAGAATTCCCCTTATACTGAAACTCATCCCACACTCCAAGCATCTATACGGTTTCTCCCCTGTGTGGATTCTTTCATGCAAAGTCAGCCCATCCTTCCTACTGAAGCATTTTCCACACTCCAAACATTTGTATGGTTTTTCCCCTGTGTGAGTTCTTCGATGCAAAGTCAAACTTTTCTTTATATTGAATCTCTTCCCACACTCCAGGCATTTATATGGCTTCTCCCCTGTATGGATTCTTTGATGCACAGTCAGTGCGTGCCTGTTGTTGCAGCTCCTTCCACACTCCAAGCATTTATAGCGTTTCTCCCCTGAATGTATTTTTTCGTGCTCTGTCAGTTTCGTCCTTTTACCGAAGCTTTTTCCACAAGTCAAGCACTTGTATGGTTTCTCCCCAGTGTGGGTTACTTCATGCGAAGTCAGGAGTCTGCTCTGACCGAATGTTTTTCCACAATACAAGCAATTGTAGGGTTTCTTCAGTGTGTGGATTCTTTCATGCTCAGTTAGTGTATCTTTCCTACGAAAGCTCTTTCCACACTGATGGCATTTATATGGCTTCTCTCCTGTGTGGATTCTTTGATGCCTTCTCATTACTGACTTACTGTAGAAGGTCTTTGCACACTGGGGGCATTTTTCCTTTTTCTTCCCATTATCTTTTCCTGGACTTAAGAGGAGACCATCCAAATCCTCACCCTGATCAGCAACAAATTCATTTGTGCAGGTCTGATTTCCCTTCTCCTTTTTCACTCTTTCCTGATTTGCAGCTTTCTTCCTTTCATGGGTCTTCTTGTGGCAAGCAAGATCCCTGCTTGTACTGAAGCAATGCCTACACTCAGAACATTGAAAGGATTTATTCCTTGTGTGACTTTTAATACTGGATATACAACTGCTTGATTCCCCATACAACTGGTGCTTATTCTTTCTCTTCCTTTTGCAGTGTTGCTGTTGGACTGGGATGTTGTGGAGATCATGATCCCAGGAAACAAAAGGATTTTCCCCCTGCCACTCTAACCCATCTTGGTCTCTAAAAGTTGCTTCCTCTACATCACTGATGGTCATTTGTGCTGATACGCCATATTGCTTCCTCTGATCCTCACTGTCTTCTATATTGCTTCCTGGAACAGGGAGAGAACCTTGATTATCCTTGCAAGATACTAGGAAAACAGAGATTCTACACTCCTAGGCACGAATAATAATTAAACCCTAAAAGTAGCACTGCCTACAAGGCAGAAATAATAACTCAACCCATTGAGTAGCACTGACTTAGAATCATAGAATTGGAAGGGACCTAGTAGGTCATCTAGTCCAACCCCCTGCCTGCAGCAGGAAATCCTCCTAGAGCATCCCCGACAGGTGCTCATTGAGCCTCTGCTTAAAGATCCCCAGTGAGGGAGAGTCCACCACCTCCCTTGGCAATCTCTTCCACTGCCGAAACGCCCTCACCCTCAGGAATTTTTTCAAGATATCCACCTGGAATCTCCTTTCTTGCAGTTTGTCCCCATTGGTTCTAGTTCTGCTTTCAGAAGCAGCTATGAACAAATTTGCCCCTTCCTTCCTATGACAGCCCTTCAGGTATCTGAAGAGGGCAATCATGTCTCCCCTCAGCCTCCTCTTCTCCAGGCTGAACATCCCAAGTTCCCCCAACCTTTCCTCGTAGGGCTTCCCTTCCATCCCACTGATCATTCTTGTCGCTCTCCTCTGGACTTGCTCCAGTTTGGCTGCATCTTTCTTCAAGTGAGGTGCCCAGAACTGAACACAGGACTCAAGTCTCACCAATGCAGAGTTAAGAGGAACTAGAACTTCCCGTAACTTGGAAGCTCCAGTCCTCTTAATGCAGCCTAAAATGGCATTTGCCTTCTTTGCAGACACATCACACTGTTGACTCATGATCAGCTTGTGATCCATGGTGACCCCAAGATCCTGCTCACATGTTGTGCTGCCAAGCTGAGTATCCCCCATTTTATACCTGTGTTTTGGGTTTTTATTTCCTAAGTGCAGAATCCTGCACTTCTCCCTGTTGAATTTCATTCTATTTGTTACAGCCCAGGATTCCAGTTTATCTAGTTCCTCCTGGAGGTTTCTCCTATCTTCTGATGTGTTTGCTACTCCTCCCAGCTTGGTGTCATCCGCAAATTTGATCAGGCTCCCCCGTACACCTTCCTCCAAGTCATTAATAAAAATGTTAAAGAGAACCGGGCCCAAGACAGAGCCTTGGGGGACCCCACTTGAAACCGACCTCCAGGTTGACACAGAACCATTTACTAAAACCCTTTGAGTGCGGCTGTCGAGCCAGTTGCAGATCCACCTAACGATTGCCCCGTCTAGCCCATATTTTTCCAACTTCCCAATTAAAATGTCATGTGGGACCTTGTCAAATACTTTGCTGAAGTCAAGATAAATGACATCCACAGCATTGCCATGTCCAGTAAGCTCGTAACCCGATCAAAAAAGGAGATCAGATTTGTCTGGCAAGACTTCCAATTAGCTGTTGGAAGCAAAACAGTGGATGTGTGAGTTGTTCCAACCCAGTCCAGTCATGGCATTGTGGGAACCATCTACAGTCTCTTGGCTTGTGGGTGAAGCAAGGACGGGGATGTTTGATGGAAAGCCAAGTTTGCTATATCTTCCCAGACCTGCTCTGTCTGGTAGGAAGGACTCCTTCAAAGGTTAAGAAGGAGAGCTGACATCCCTTTCCAGCTGACGTTCCTTCCTGTTTCTTGGCTGACCTTGGGCCAAAAATCCCATCTTGAACAAAACTATTTTTCATTTTTAAGAAAAGAGCGTTTGAAGATTTGGTCAGGAAAGAAAACCAAGAAGAGGATGCATTCAGCTGTTTTTCCCCCCGTTATATTTTTCCCCATTTCCCCCCACCAAATAGGGTGAAATTATATTTTTCCCCATTTTCCCCCACCAAATAGGGATGGATGACACAATCCAGGTGCCTTTCTTGGCAGCTCTACAGACTATACACAGTGGTGTCAGCCACAAGAATTAGAAGTAATCCAGTAAAGGTTTTGTGCCTCCAATTCTGCCACAATGAAAAACTAAATCTAGAGACTTGGCTTCTCTTCCATTTACATTCAAAACTCCCTGGTGAGTAACCAGACATAACTCTATCATACCCCCAGTACAACAGGCCAGTCACAATCCATTGCCTCTCTAGTGACATCAGGTTTAGGACCCAATTAACTGAGACTTTGATCACAATCTTAACCATGTCTACTCAAAAGTAAGCCCTATTACATTCAGTGGATCTTACTCCCAGGAAGGTGTGTTTAGGATTGCAGCCTAAAACTCATGTTTCTGCAGGGAAAAGGTACACTACAGGCAATACCAGAGAAGAATCCTTCCCTGCAGGGCCAGATCATGGTCACATCATCAATTAGTTGGAAAAAAACTATAGGGATGCAGAAAACAAAGAGGGACAAAATGGGAGCTGTTACAAGTGGCCCATTAGCAGGCCTGCCACCTCCCCGTAACTCTTTATGCAGGAATGTACATCCTGCTTTTGATCCAAGCTCAGTCATCTAACATCTAACACTCATCATAGGCACAACTTCCTTCTCTCACACCCCACTTCTATGATGCTATCTCTGACAGGGAGAAACTACAACATCAGCACATGTAATGGTTCCTGCACACCAGTGAGAAAGGGAATCCTCACCCAGAGAGGCCACCATCCTGTAATTCTCCAGCATGACTTCCCTGTGCAGAGCCTTCTGGCCTGGATCCAGCAGAGCCCATTCCTCCTCCGTAAAGTGCACAGCCACATCTTCAAAGGACACCCGATTCTGAAAAAAAAGAAATCAGATCCTCTTCAGATATAATTTCTCCATTACACCCTTAACTGCCCTGTCAGTCTCTTTAGACCAACTTTATTTATTTATTTTATTTATTAGTTATTTCATTTTCTCTGTGAACTTTTGATGAAAAGCAGAACGTAAATAATGTTCATTGATTTATTACAGCCAGAAAAGCTAAATGAAGTGGGAAGTCGTGGGTGTTTCCTGGCAGTAGATTTCAGCAGGTGGGTACCCATTTTTCTTCTCTTTTTTCCTAAGGGGTCCATGCCAGCCCCATGCAAAGCTGGGCTCCCTGAGGGAAAAGGCATGACCCTCATGCAGTGATCCCAGCTACAATATACCTGACCAAATGCTGGAGTCAGGACACTTTCCCAGGGATGGAAAACAGGTGTAGCAAATGTTGTCAGCATGTCAGCAAAACCTTTGGCATGGCTACTGAGTGCATCATGTTCCGTGAGACTGACTAAGGTCAGAGGATATAGGACTGCAGTCGGGGTGAATGTTTTAATAGCATCTTCATATCAGGCTCATTGGGGGAAAAGGCAGATAAAGTTCTTTCCAAAGGCAGTCATTCCACAAATATGTTCTATGGTGCCCAAGAGTCCTGAATGTTGTTCCCAAAGGCTTTTCTTCCTGGCTCTCCACCGATCAACAGATCTTCAAAGAAAGACATGGACTCTTTGTGTAGCTGTTTCTTCACATCTGCCCCTTACCTGAGCAGGCTGCAGAGGTGCCTGTTCAGCTCCGTCCCAAAGAGGAGATGATCCGGATCGTGGCAAAGGAGCCATCCAAAACCTATGCAAAGACAAAGGTGAAGGGAAGACATTTATCCCTTGTGCCATTTACATATTTCCCTTCCTGGTGGAAATTCAAAACTTCTCCCTGTTCAACCCATTGCTCTGGTTCTGATCCAGAAATGCCTGAGTGGGGTGAGCCTCACAAGACTTTATTTTCTTTATTCTCCTTCTTTCTGCCTGTCTCTCTTTCCTCCCTTCTCTACCTTCCAGATGCAAGAAATTTTCCAAAACATGCTTCTGCATCGCCTCTCCAGGCCTCCCCAAAGCCTTCCTTCCTTGCTGTATTTCTCAGTTCCCTGGTTCAATTCTTCTCTTGCTTTTCAGCACACACGGCTGAAAAACATTTAGAGGGATCCACAGGCGGTGGCTGCAATCCTAACCCCCATTTAGTAAAGGTGACCCTCACAAAGGTGTCCCTCCTTCTGGGTCAGCTCCTTTTCTGCTCCAAATCCCAGCTTTCTTTTTATCATTTAGATCCCACCTGACAAAGCAGTATCCATAAGTAAGACTGTTTCAAACAGTACAGATAAAATCATTATTTTAATTTGACTAAGTTAAGGTCAGTTGCATTAAAACACACCAAAGCTCAGCATAAAGTGAAAGGGGGGCTGCTCCATGTGGTCTCCTCATCCCCTTCTTTTCTCCATTGGATGGGCTGAGTTTGAACCTGTCCCCACCTGGTTGTTTTTTTCCTCTCCATCACACCCTCCAGGTTTTCTCTCCCTTCTTTTCCTCCATCTGCAACGTGGAACCCCCTTTTCCCCCAGCTGAGTATGGACTCACCACCAGACCCCAGAAAGAGCTGCAGACCATGTGCACCTGGGAGAAGAAAGGGAAGTGGGCAGGAAGAGACTTCCCCAGTCTTTCCCCCTCCCCAACTTAATCCTCAAGGAATCTGCATTCACCACTTTTAACCCTTGGAGGGCATCTCAAAGGATCACCAGGTAATTATTCAAGTGGCTTGAAGTCTTCACCCCTCCCTCCAACTCTCAAGCCAGCCTGGATGCTCATCATCTCCCCCTATTGCCCCCCAACACAGAGAGCAGCATCCAAAGCAACACACTTGGGCATCACCCTGTGAACATCACTTTGCAGGACTAGCCAATGGTGGTGGAAACTGCAGAGCAGCATCTCTCAGCCGGTCATGGGGAAGATGGTCCTGCTTATACTGGCTGTCAGGCACCAGATCAGTTGGCCTTCTGCAGGTCTAGGCTCTCCCTTGCTGGAGGATTGACAGCGGAGCTGGACGGTCTCTATTCTGGGATGCTATGGTTGCCTGTCCAGAGGAGGGGGTTGGACTACATGACCTCTAAGACCCCTCCCAACCCTGATTCTGTTGTTTCTCCTCTTTGCTGCTCCCAGGAACTTCCCAGCAGTGTCAATTGCCTCAGGCTTGTGGAACTTCAGCTCCACATGCATCCCTTATACATGCTTATTCATGCATCCCTTATACACGCTTATTCATGCATCTCATATACACGCTTATTGGTGCATCCCTTATACACGCTTATTCAAAGCACATCTTTGCAGCTTCACCTATCAGGTGAGCAGAGGCATGTGTTAAACCAACCTGTCGTCCCTGGACATCAAGCACCATCTCTGCGCACCTTCCAAGTTTCCCCTCTGTCACTCAGGGTGCATCAACCCCCTCTCCATATCTGTGATCACTTTATATGCATTGGCACCAACCATTCTCCCACCACAGTCCTGTCCTGCAATGCTTGGGTGCCAAAACCTGACCACTAACAAGCTTTACCGCATCCTGTGGCATCACACGTTGAGTGGCAAGGAGTTCCACAGACTCATTTTGTGCTGGATAAACATTTTCTTTTGTGTGTTCTAATTCTCCAGCACTCAATTTTAGTGCATGTCCCCTGGTTCTAGGGTTGAGTGAGAGGGAGGACATCCCTACATGCACCTTCTGAATAATTTTGTAGGACTCAAGCATGTCTCCCCTCAAGCACATCATGAGCTACCTTGAGTGTCTGCTTTGGCATGGGAAAGGCAGGATATAGAGCTCATAAACAAGCAAGCAAACAAACAAACAAATAAATTTCTTGACTGGAGCAGTCCAAACTCCATCACATTTTCCCATAAGGCGCTTCAGTACAGTCATAATTTTGGTCCCTTTCCAAACCAGATGTTTTCTTCCTGTGCACAGCTGTAAACACTTCAGGTGACCCGGGATTGCATATCCCAATTGTTCTTAGGCAGGGGTCCTCAAAGTACGGCCCGCGGGCCAAATCCGGCCCGCTAGGGCTCTCAATCCGGCCCACAACCTTCCCACAGCCTGGCGGGAGTGCTCTGCCCTCAGCTGTGGCGGAGAACCAGGGCACGTGTTGCGCGCCCAGAGGCTCCTCCTCGCCGCAGCAAGGTGGCTGCAGGAGCCTCTTCCTGTCACCTGCTGGACAACCAGGGTGCAAGACAACCTGACTCCTCCGCACGGGGGGGTCAGGGCACCCGCACGGCACCACCACGCTGCAACAGCCTCTCCCCAGCCGGCGGGGCGGGTTTAAAGCTACCGGCGCTGGTCCTCCATGCTTCTGCAGCCTTCCCCCAGCCCACTGGGGGGGGGGTTTAGAGACCCCAGAGGCTCCAACAGACCCCACAGGTAAGCCCCCAGGGGGCGTTTTTAAATGTAGGGCAAAATGTAGAACGTCCTTCATTTTGTCATACATTTTTAAAAATGTAGGACAATGTCCTCCAAAAGTCCGGATTATAGTTTGGCCCCCAACAGTGTCTGAGGGACAGTGATCCGGCCCCCTGTTTGAAAAGTTTGAGAACACCTGTTCTTAGGTATCCCTGGTTCTTAAAGCTTTTACAATTTTAGCCAAAGAATCAGGATTAAAGATATTAAGGCAGCCATCCTATACACACTTTCCTGAGAGTACGTCCCACAGAATACAATGGGATTTACTTCTGAGTAGACATGCTTAGGATTGCACCCTAAGGCATTCTCCTGCGTTCAAGCAAGATGGTATTCCTTGTAAGAGCTGCGACACAAGATATTGTGTCTTGCTATCTGCTGGGAATCAATTCCGGATACTTAATGGATTAAATAATCAGATACTTAGTGGATACTTAATCAGTGGAAGTACAGCTTTGAAGACCCCCTTCCAGTTTTTTTTGCTCCTCTTTTGTAGCTCCAGAATGCCTTGATAAAGACAAGATATCCCGTTCACAGGCACGACTGTTGATGGGGTCAATACTGGAATCGAAGGGAATAAAATTGAACAGCACAAAGGTATGAAATGGGATTTTGGAGCCTTGTTACATGACATTTAAATGTAAGCTCAGTACCAGCGGTTCAGTTAAATCAGTTGATACCAAATCAGTGGTCACCAAGATCCAAGCTGTACAGTTCTCAGATGAACAAACCATTGCTGAGTTTGTTTTTAGCATGTACTATTGGCATTAACCCCTAATTGCAGGATTAAAATTTCAGGAGTATTTGTGGGCCTGGTGTACTGGTGGGCAGCACTGGGCACTGGCACCGGGCAGTAGGCACCACGTGGGCAAGCACCAGCAAACACAGGGCATTAGAATGTTAAAATTCTTCTAACATTTTCATATAAGAATATAAGAGGAGCCTCCACTGCCCGATGCCATCTAGCCCAGCTTCCTGTATCACATAGCGGGCCACCAGATGCCTCAGGGAACACATATGACACCTGCATCCAGGTGCCATCACATACATCTGGCATTTGAGATTGTCCACCTCTGCATACAACCTCATGTCTATGATGGTCCTTTTCTCTAGGAATTTGTCCAATCCCTTCTGAAAGGCATTGCTGTCTCTCTCTTGATAATCTCTTAATAAACAACAATCCTGAGATAAGATTTCTTTTTGGCAGAAGGAACACAGTCCCCCTTGAACTCACACAGGCACAAGCCTAAAATCCCAATGGTTTATTTAAGAATAAAGTAAAAGTTACATATTTTTTAGAAAAGCAATTGGCACTTGAAGGTACAGAACGTCAGGCAGATAAACACAAACAAGGATGCCATGCCTAGTAGTCACTCTGGGTCACTCCAACACCTCCCAAATATCCATCCAAAGAATTATATGTATTTTTATATCCCAATTAAAATGTTCTTGAATACCAAACTCAGCCTTCATCTTGCATTTCCCTGGCCAGGAATGCAGGGCAAGTTCACAAAACGGCCTCAGACCTGGCCCTAAATGTCCTTTATTCTTCACAGATGCCGCAAGCACAGTATCAAGACTGGTGAAAAGGGCTCCTGGGACTGGGTTCAAGGGACGGGCAAACTCCAGAGACCTTCAGGAAAGGGACGTTCAGATCACTTCTACGGTGTCTCCTGTGTGGGTTCTTAGATGCCGTGTCAGGGGAGCTCTGGAAGTGTAGCTCTTTTCGCAAACAGTGCACTTGTATGGTTTCACTCCCGTGTGTGACCTTTCATGCGCAGTCAGGCTTGATCTCACAATGAAGCTCTTTCCACACTCCAAGCACTTGTATGGTTTCTCCGCCGAGTGGGTTCTTTTATGCACAGCCAAGTTTGAGCTCTGACTGAAGCTCCTTCCGCATTCCGAGCATTTATATGGTTTCTCCCCAGTGTGGGTTCTTTCATGGGCAGTCAGAATGCCCTTTATACTGAAACTCATCCCACACTCCAAGCATCTATACGGTTTCTCCCCGGTGTGGGTTCTTTGATGCTGAGTCAGGCTGTCCTTCCTACTGAAGCATTTTCCACACTCAACACACTCATATGGTTTTTCCCCTGTGTGGGTTCTTTGATGGAAAGTCAAACCTTTCTTTATACTGAATCTCATCCCACATACCAGGCAATTATATGGCTTTTCTCCTGTGTGGATTCTTTGGTGCTCAATCAGTTTGGCCTTTTCATTGCAGCACTTTCCACACTCCAAGCATTTAAAGGGTTTCTCCCCTGTATGGATTCTTTCATGCAAAATCAGTTTCTTCTTTAACCTGAAGCTTTTTTCGCACTGCAAGCACTTATATGGTTTCTCTCCTGTGTGGATTCTTGCATGCAAAGCCAGGCTACTGCTGGTACTGAAAGCTTTTCCACATTCAAAACATAGATATGGTTTCTCCCCAGTGTGGGTTCTTTCATGGGCAGTCAGAATTCCCCTTATACTGAAACTCATCCCACACTCCAAGCATCTATACGGTTTCTCCCCGGTGTGGGTTCTTTGATGCTGAGTCAGGCTGTCCTTCCTACTGAAGCATTTTCCACACTCAACACACTCATATGGTTTTTCCCCTGTGTGGGTTCTTTGATGGAAAGTCAAACCTTTCTTTATACTGAATCTCATCCCACATACCAGGCAATTATATGGCTTTTCTCCTGTGTGGATTCTTTGGTGCTCAATCAGTTTGGCCTTTTCATTGCAGCACTTTCCACACTCCAAGCATTTAAAGGGTTTCTCCCCTGTATGGATTCTTTCATGCAAAATCAGTTTCTTCTTTAACCTGAAGCTTTTTTCGCACTGCAAGCACTTATATGGTTTCTCTCCTGTGTGGATTCTTGCATGCAAAGCCAGGCTACTGCTGGTACTGAAAGCTTTTCCACATTCAAAACATAGATATGGTTTCTCCCCAGTGTGGGTTCTTTCATGGGCAGTCAGAATTCCCCTTATACTGAAACTCATCCCACACTCCAAGCATCTATACGGTTTCTCCCCTGTGTGGATTCTTTCATGTAAAGTCATCCTATACTTCCTACTGAAGCATTTTCCACACTCCAAACATTTGTATGGTTTTTCCCCTGTGTGAATTATTTGATGCAAAGTCAAACTCGTCTTTATATTGAATCTTTTCCCACACTCCAGGCATTTATATGGCTTCTCCCCTGTATGGATTCTTTGATGCACAGCCAGTGCGTGCCTGTTGTTGCAGCTCCTTCCACACTCCAAGCATTTATAGCGTTTCCCCCCTGAATGTATCTTTTCGTGCGCCATCAGATTCTTCCTTTTACCGAAGCTTTTTCCACAAGTCAAGCACTTGTATGGTTTCTCCCCAGTGTGGGTTATTTCATGCGAAGTCAGGAGTCTGCTCTGACTGAATGTTTTTCCACAATACAAGCAATTGTAGGGTTTCTTCAGTGTGTGGATTCTTTCATGCTCAGTTAGTTTATCTTTCCTACTAAAGCTCTTTCCACACTGATGGCATTTATATGGCTTCTCTCCTGTGTGGATTCTTTGATGCCTTCTCATTATTGACTTACTACAGAAGGTCTTTGCACACTGGGGGCATTTTTCACTGTCTTCTTTATTGCTGCCTGGAACAGGGAGAGAACCTTGATTATCCATGCAAGATACTAGGAAAACAGAGCTACACTCCGAGGCAGGAATAATAACTAAACCCTAAACCACTGAGTAGCACTGACTTCCAATTAGCTGTTGTGAAAAGAAGCAAAACAGTGGATGTGTGAGTTGTTCCAACCCAGTCCAGTCATGGCATTGTGGGAACCATCTACAGTCTATTGACTTGTGGGTGAAGCAAGGACGGGGATGTCTGATGGAAAGCCAAGTTTGCTATATCTTCCCAGACCTGCTCTGTCTGGTAGGAAGGACTCCTTCAAAGGTTAAGAAGGAGAGCTGACATCCCTTCCCAGCTGACGTTCCTTCCTGTTTCTTGGCTGACCTTGGGCCAAAATTCCCATCTTGACCAAAACTATTTTTCATTTTTAAGAAAAGAGTGTTTGAAGATTTGGTCAGGAAAGAAAACCAAGAGGAGGATGCATTCAGCTGTTTCCCCCCCCCCCGTTATATTTTTCCCCATTTTCCCCCACCAAATAGGGATGGATGACACAATCCAGGTGCCTTTCTTGGCAGCTCTACAGACTATACACAGTGGTGTCAGCCACAAGAATTAGAAGTAATCCAGTAAAGGTTTTGTGCCTCCAATTCTGCCACAGTGAAAAACTAAATCTAGAGACTTGGCTTCTCTTCTATTTATATTCAAAAACTTCCTGGTGAGTAACCAGACATAACTCTTATCATACCCCCAGTACAACAAGCCAGTCTCAATCCATTGCTTTTCTGGAGACATCAGGTAAAGGACCCAATTAACTGAGATTTTGATCACAATCCTAACCATGTCTACTCAAAAGTAAGCCCTATTACATTCAGTGGATCTTACTCCCAGAAAGGTGTGTTTAGGATTGCAGCCTAAAACTAATATTTCTGCAGGGAAAAGGTACAGTCCAGGCAATACCAGAAAAGAATCCTTCCCTGCAGGGCCAGATCATGGTCACATCATCAATTAATTGGAAAAAACCACAGTGATGCAGAAAACAAGAGAGTGACAAGATGGGAGCGGTTACAAGTTGCACATTTGCAGGCCTGCCACCTCCCCACAAACTTTTGATATTTTTGTTTGTCAAGCTCTTTATGTAGGAATTTACATTCTACTTTTGGTCCAAGCTCCATTTTTTAATAATGAGGCACAGCAGGTGACTCTGTGCACAAATTCCTTCTCTTATACCCCATTGCTTTGGTGCCATCCATGACAGGGAGAAACTACAACATCAGCACGTTATGGTTCCTGCACACCAGTGGGAAAGGGAATCCTCACCCAGAGAGGCCACCATCCTGTAATTCTCCCGCATGACTTCCCTGTACAGAGCCTTCTGGCCTGGATCCAGCAGAGCCCATTCCTCCTCCGTAAAGTGCACAGCCACATCTTCAAAGGACACCCGATTCTGAAAAAAAAGAAATCAGATCCTCTTCAGATATAATTTCTCCACTACACCCTTAACTGCCCTGTCAGTCTCTTTATTCCATGCTTTTTATTTATTAGCCATTAATTTCATTTTCTCTGTGAACTTTTGATGAAAAGTAATATGTAAATATTGTTCATTGATTTAATACAGCCAGAAAAGCTAAATGAAGTGGGAAGACGTGAGTGTTCCCTGGCAGTAGATTTCAGCAGGTGGGTACCCATTTTTCTTCTCTTTTTTCCTAAGGGGTCCATGCCAGCCCCATGCAAAGCTGGGCTCCCTGAAGGAAAAGGCATGACCCTCATGCAGTGATCCCAGCTACAATATACCTGACCAAGTGCTGGAGTCAGGACACTTTCCCAGGGATGGAAAACAGGTGTAGCAAATGTTGTCAGCATGTCAGCAAAACCTTTGGCATGGCTACTGAGTGCATCATGTTCCATGAGACTGACTAAGGTCAGAGGCTATAGGACTGCAGTCGGGGTGAATGTTTTAATAGCATCTTCATATCAGGCTCATTGGGGGAAAAGGCAGATAAAGTTCTCTCCAAAGGCAGTCATTCCACAAATATGTTCTATGGTGCCCAAGAGTCCTGAATGTTGTTCCCAAAGGCTTTTCTTCCTGGCTCTCCACCGATCAACAAATCTTCAAAGAAAGACATGGACTCTTTGTGTAGCTGTTTCTTCACATCTGCCCCTTACCTGAGCAGGCTGCAGAGGTGCCTGTTCAGCTCCATCCCAAAGAGGAGATGATCCGGATCGTGGCAAAGGAGCCATCCAAAACCTATGGGAAGACAAAGGTGAAGGGAAGACATTTATCCCTTGTGCCATTTACATATTTCCCTTCCTGGTGGAAATTCAAAACTTCTCCCTGTTCAACCCATTGCTCTGGTTCTGATCCAGAAATGCCTGAGTGGGGTGAGCCTCACAAGACTTTATTTTCTTTATTCTCCTTCTTTCTGCCTGTCTCTCTTTCCTCCCTTCTCTACCTTCCAGATGCAAGAAATTTTCCAAAACATGCTTCTGCATCGCCTCTCCAGGCCTCCCCAAAGCCTTCCTTCCTTGCTGTATTTCTCAGTTCCCTGGTTCAATTCTTCTCTTGCTTTTCAGCACACAAGGCTGAAAAACATTTAGAGGGATCCACAGGCTGTGGCTGCAATCCTAACCCCCATTTAGTAAAGGTGACCCTCACAAAGGTGTCCCTCCTTCTGGGTCAGGCACAGCTCCTTTTCGGCTCCAAATCCCAGCTTTCTTTTTATCATTTAGATCCCACCTGACAAAGCAGTATCCATAAGTAAGACTGTTTCAAACAGTACAGATAAAATCATTATTTTAATTTGACTAAGTTAAGGTCAGTTGCATTAAAACACACCAAAGCTCAGCATAAAGTGAAAGGGGGGCTGCTCCATGTGGTCTCCTCATCCCCTTCTTTTCTCCATTGGATGGGCTGAGTTTGAACCTGTCCCCACCTGGTTGTTTTTTTCCTCTCCATCACACCCTCCAGGTTTTCTCTCCTTTCTTTTCCTCCATCTGCAACCCCCTTTTCCCCCAGCTGAGTATGGACTCACCACCAGACCCCAGAAAGAGCTGCAGACCATGTGCACCTGGGAGAAGAAAGGGAAGTGGGCAGGAAGAGACTTCCCCAGTCTTTCCCCCTCCCCAACTTAATCCTCAAGGAATCTGCATTCACCACTTTTAACCCTTGGAGGGCATCTCAAAGGATCACCAGGTGATCTATTCAAGTGGCTTGAAGTCTTCACCCCTCCCTCCAACTCTCAAGCCAGCCTGGATGCTCATCATCTCCCCCTATTGCCCCCCAACACAGAGAGCAGCATCCAAAGCAACACACTTGGGCATCACCCTGTGAACATCACTTTGCAGGACTAGCCAATGGTGGTGGAAACTGCAGAGCAGCATCTCTCAGCCAGCCATGGGGAAGATGGTCTTGCTTATACTGGCTGTCAGGCACCAGATCAGTTGGCCTTCTGCAGGTCTAGGCTCTCCCTTGCTGGAGGATTGACAGCAGAGCTGGACGTTCTCTATTCTGGGATGTCATAGTTGCCTGTCCAGAGGAGGGGGTTGGACTAGATGACCTCCAAGACCCCTCCCAACCCTGATTCTGTTGTTTCTCCTTCTCACTGCTGCTCCCAGGAACTTCCCAGCAGTGTCAATTGGCTCAGGCTTGTGGAAGTTCCAGGTTCTGAACTTCAGCTCCACATGCATCCCTTATACATGCTTATTCATGCATCCCTTATACACGCTTATTCATGCATCTTATATACATGCTTATTGGTGCATCCCTTATACACGCTTATTCAAAGCACATCTTTGCAGCTTCACCTATCAGGTGAGCAGAGGCATGTGTTAAACCAACCTGTCGTCCCTGGACATCAAGCACCATCTCTGCGCACCTTCCAAGTTTCCCCTCTGTCACTCAGGGTGTATCAACCCCCTCTCCATATCTGTGGTCACTTTATATGCATTGGCACCAACCATTCTCCCACCACAGTCCTGTCCTGCAATGCTTGGGTGCCAAAACCTGACCACTAACAAGCTTTACCGCATCCTGTGGCATCACACATTGAGTGGCAAGGAGTTCCACAGACTCATTTTGTGCTGGATAAACATTTTCTTTTGTGTGTTCTAATTCTCCCGCACTCAATTTTAGTGCATGTCCCCTGGTTCTAGGGTTGAGTGAGAGGGAGGACATCCCTACATGCACCTTCTGAATAATTTTGTAGGACTCAAGCATGTCTCCCCTCAAGCACATCATGAGCTACCTTGAGTGTCTGCTTTGGCATGGGAAAGGCAGGATAGAGCGCTCATAAACAAGCAAGCAAACAAACAAACAAATAAATTTCTTGACTGGAGCGGTCCAAACTCCATCACATTTTCTCATAAGGCGCTTCAGTACAGTCATAATTTTGGTCCCTTTCCAAACCAGATGTTTTCTTCCTGTGCACAGCTGTAAACACTTCAGGTGACCCGGGATTGCATATCCCAATTGTTCTTAGGCAGGGGTCCTCAAAGTACGGCCCGCGGGCCAAATCCGGCCCGCTAGGGCTCTCAATCCGGCCCACAACCTTCCCACAGCCTGGCGGGAGTGCTCTGCCCTCAGCTGTGCGGGAGGCGGAAAACCAGGGCACGTGTTGCGCGCCCAGAGGCTCCTCCTCGCCGCAGCAAGGTGGCTGCAGGAGCCTCTTCCTGTTCCTGTCCCCCGACGGACAACCAGGGTGCAAGACAACCTGACTCCTCCGCACGGGGGGGTCAGGGCACCCGCACGGCACCACCACGCTGCAACAGCCTCTCCCCAGCCGGCGGGGCGGGTTTAAAGCTACCGGCGCTGGTCCTCCATGCTTCTGCAGCCTTCCCCCAGCCCACTGGGGGGGGGGGTTTAGAGACCCCAGAGGCTCCAACAGACCCCACAGGTAAGCCCCAGGGGGTGTTTTTAAATGTAGGGCAAAATGTAGAACGTCCTTCATTTTGTCATACATTTTTTAAAATGTAGGACAATGTCCTCCAAAAGTCCGGATTATAGTTCGGCCCCCAACAGTGTCTGAGGGACAGTGATCCGGCCCCCTGTTTGAAAAGTTTGAGGACCCCTGTTCTTAGGTATCCCTGGTTCTTAAAGCTTTTACAATTTTAGCCAAAGAATCAGGATTAAAGATATTAAGGCAGCCATCCTATACACACTTTCCTGAGAGTACGTCCCACAGAATACAATGGGATTTACTTCTGAGTAGACATGCTTAGGATTGCACCCTAAGGCATTCTCCTGCGTTCAAGCAAGATGGTATTCCTTGTAAGAGCTGCGACACAAGATATTGTGTCTTGCTATCTGCTGGGAATCAATTCCGGATACTTAATGGATTAAATAATCAGATACTTAGTGGATACTTAATCAGTGGAAGTACAGCTTTGAAGACCCCCTTCCAGTTTTTTTTGCTCCTCTTTTGTAGCTCCAGAATGCCTTGATAAAGACAAGATATCCCGTTCACAGGCACGACTGTTGAGGGGGTCAATACTGGAATCGAAGGGAATAAAATTGAACAGCACAAAGGTATGAAATGGGATTTTGGAGCCTTTTTACATGACATTTAAATGTAAGCTCAGTACCAGCGGTTCAGTTAAATCAGTTGATACCAAATCAGTGGTCACCAAAGTCCAAGCTGTACAGTTGTCAGTTGAATAAACCATTCACTGAGTTTGTTTTTAGCATGTACTATTGGCATTAACCCCTAATTGCAGGATTAAAATTTCAGGAATATTAGTGGGCCTGGTGTACTGGTGGGCAGCACTGGGCACTGGCACCGGGCAGTAGGCACCACGTGGGCAAGCACCAGCAAACACAGGGCATTAGAATGTTAAAATTCTTCTAACATTTTCATATAAGAATATAAGAGGAGCCTCCACTGCCCGATGCCATCTAGCCCAGCTTCCTGTATCACATAGCGGGCCACCAGATGCCTCAGGGAACACATATGACACCTGCATCCAGGTGCCATCACATACATCTGGCATTTGAGATTGTCCACCTCTGCATACAACCTCATGTCTATGATGGTCCTTTTCTCTAGGAATTTGTCCAATCCCTTCTGAAAGGCATTGCTGTCTCTCTCTTGAGGTAAATACCAACAATCCTGAGATAAGATTTCTTTTTGGCAGAAGGAACACAGTCCCCCTTGAACTCACACAGGCACAAGCCTAAAATCCCAATGGTTTATTTAAGAATAAAGTAAAAGTTACATATTTTTTAGAAAAGCAATTGGCACTTCAAGGTACAGAACGTCAGGCAGATAAACACAAACAAGGATGCCATGCCTAGTAGTCACTCTGGGTCACTCCAACACCTCCCAAATATCCATCCAAAGAATTATATGTATTTTTATATCCCAATGAAAATGTTCTTGAATACCAAACTCAACCTTCATCTTGCATTTCCCTGGCCAGGAATGCAGGGCAAGTTCACAAAACGGCCTCAGACCTGGCCCTAAATGTCCTTTATTCTTCACAGATGCCGCAAGCACAGTATCAAGACTGGTGAAAAGGGCTCCTGGGACTGGGTTCAAGGGACGGGCAAACTCCAGAGACCTTCAGGAAAGGGAAGTTCAGATCACTTCTACGGTGTCTCCTGTGTGGGTTCTTAGATGCCGTGTCAGGGGAGCTCTGGAAGTGTAGCTCTTTTCGCAAACAGTGCACTTGTATGGTTTCACTCCCGTGTGTGACCTTTCATGCGCAGTCAGGCTTGATCTCACAATGAAGCTCTTTCCACACTCCAAGCACTTGTATGGTTTCTCCGCCGAGTGGGTTCTTTTATGCACAGCCAAGTTTGAGCTCTGACTGAAGCTCCTTCCGCATTCCGAGCATTTATATGGTTTCTCCCCAGTGTGGGTTCTTTGATGCACAGTCAGGCTTGAACTGTGGCTGAAACGCTTTCCACACTCCATGCATGGATATGGTTTCTCCCCAGTGTGGATTCTTTCATGCAAAGTCAGCCTATCCTTCCTAATGAAGCTTTTTCCACACTCCAAACACTGATATGGGTTTTCCCCTGTGTGGGTTCTTTGATGGAAAGTCAAACCTTTCTTTAGACTGAATCTCATCCCACATACCAGGCAATTATATGGCTTTTCTCCTGTGTGGATTCTTTGGTGCTCAATCAGTTTGGCCTTTTCATTGCAGCACTTCCCACACTCCAAGCATTTAAAGGGTTTTTCCCCTGTATGGATTCTTTCATGCAAAATCAGTTTCTTCTTTAACCTGAAGCTTTTTTCGCACTGGAAGCACTTATATGGTTTCTCTCCTGTGTGGATTCTTGCATGCAAAGCCAGGCTACTGCTGGTACTGAAAGCTTTTCCACATTCAAAACATAGATATGGTTTCTCGCCAGTGTGGGTTCTTTCATGGGCAGTCAGAATTCCCCTTATACTGAAACTCATCCCACACTCCAAGCATCTATACGGTTTCTCCCCTGTGTGGATTCTTTCATGCAAAGTCATCCTATACTTCCTACTGAAGCATTTTCCACACTCCAAACATTTGTATGGTTTTTCCCCTGTGTGAATTATTTGATGCAAAGTCAAACTCGTCTTTATATTGAATCTTTTCCCACACTCCACGCATTTATATGGCTTCTCCCCTGTATGGATTCTTTGATGCACAGTCAGTGCGTGCCTGTTGTTGCAGCTCCTTCCACACTCCAAGCATTTATAGCGTTTCTCCCCTGAATGTATTTTTTCGTGCTCTGTCAGTTTCGTCCTTTTACCGAAGCTTTTTCCACAAGTCAAGCACTTGTATGGTTTCTCCCCAGTGTGGGTTATTTCATGCGAAGTCAGGAGTCTGCTCTGACTGAATGTTTTTCCACAATACAAGCAATTGTAGGGTTTCTTCAGTGTGTGGATTCTTTCATGCTCAGTTAGTTTATCTTTCCTACTAAAGCTCTTTCCACACTGATGGCATTTATATGGCTTCTCTCCTGTGTGGATTCTCTGATGCCTTCTCATTATTGACTTACTACAGAAGGTCTTTGCACACTGGGGGCATTTTTCACTGTCTTCTTTATTGCTGCCTGGAACAGGGAGAGAACCTTGATTATCCATGCAAGATACTAGGAAAACAGAGCTACACTCCGAGGCAGGAATAATAACTAAACCCTAAACCACTGAGTAGCACTGGCTTCCAATTAGCTGTTGTGAAAAGAAGCAAAACAGTGGATGTGTGAGTTGTTCCAACCCAGTCCAGTCATGGCATTGTGGGAACCATCTACAGTCTATTGACTTGTGGGTGAAGCAAGGATGGGGATGTCTGATGGAAAGCCAAGTTTGCTATATCTTCCCAGACCTGCTCTGTCTGGTAGGAAGGACTCCTTCAAAGGTTAAGAAGGAGAGCTGACATCCCTTCCCAGCTGACGTTCCTTCCTGTTTCTTGGCTGACCTTGGGCCAAAATTCCCATCTTGACCAAAACTATTTTTCATTTTTAAGAAAAGAGTGTTTGAAGATTTGGTCAGGAAAGAAAACCAAGAGGAGGATGCATTCAGCTGTTTCCCCCCCCCCCCCCGTTATATTTTTCCCCATTTTCCCCCACCAAATAGGGATGGATGACACAATCCAGGTGCCTTTCTTGGCAGCTCTACAGACTATACACAGTGGTGTCAGCCACAAGAATTAGAAGTAATCCAGTAAAGGTTTTGTGCCTCCAATTCTGCCACAGTGAAAAACTAAATCTAGAGACTTGGCTTCTCTTCTATTTATATTCAAAAACTTCCTGGTGAGTAACCAGACATAACTCTTATCATACCCCCAGTACAACAAGCCAGTCTCAATCCATTGCTTTTCTGGAGACATCAGGTAAAGGACCCAATTAACTGAGATTTTGATCACAATCCTAACCATGTCTACTCAAAAGTAAGCCCTATTACATTCAGTGGATCTTACTCCCAGAAAGGTGTGTTTAGGATTGCAGCCTAAAACTAATATTTCTGCAGGGAAAAGGTACAGTCCAGGCAATACCAGAAAAGAATCCTTCCCTGCAGGGCCAGATCATGGTCACATCATCAATTAATTGGAAAAAACCACAGTGATGCAGAAAACAAGAGAGTGACAAGATGGGAGCGGTTACAAGTTGCACATTTGCAGGCCTGCCACCTCCCCACAAACTTTTGATATTTTTGTTTGTCAAGCTCTTTATGTAGGAATTTACATTCTACTTTTGGTCCAAGCTCCATTTTTTAATAATGAGGCACAGCAGGTGACTCTGTGCACAAATTCCTTCTCTTATACCCCATTGCTTTGGTGCCATCCATGACAGGGAGAAACTACAACATCAGCACATGTTATGGTTCCTGCACACCAGTGAGAAAGGGAATCCTCACCCAGAGAGGCCACCATCCTGTAATTCTCCCGCATGACTTCCCTGTGTAGAGCCTTCTGGCCTGGATCCAGCAGAGCCCATTCCTCCTCCGTAAAGTGCACAGCCACATCTTCAAAGGACACACGATTCTGAAAATAAAGAAATCAGACCCTCTTCAGATATAATTTCTCCACTACACCCTTAACTGCCCTGTCAGTCTCTTTATTCCATGCTTTTTATTTATTAGCCATTAATTTCATTTTCTCTGTGAACTTTTGATGAAAAGTAATATGTAAATATTGTTCATTGATTTAATACAGCCAGAAAAGCTAAATGAAGTGGGAAGTCGTGGGTGTTTCCTGGCAGTAGATTTCAGCAGGTGGGTACCCATTTTTCCTCTCTTTTTTTCCTAAGGGGTTCATGCCAGCCCCATGCAAAGCTTGGGTCCCTGAAGGAAAAGGCATGTCCTTCATGCAATGATCCCAGCTACAATATAAATGAGAAAAAGCAGGAGTCAGGACGGTTTCCCAGGGATGGAAAACAGGTGTAGCAAATGTTGTCAGAATATCAGCAAACCCTTTGGCATGCCTACTGAGTGCATTATGTTCCATGAGACTGACTAAGGTAAGAGGCTATAGGACAGCAGTTGGGGTTTAATGGGCTTGTTGGGGGATAAAACAGGCTGCAAAGATTTCTCTCCAAAGGCAGTGGTTCCTCAAATATGTTCTATGGTGCCCAAGAGTCCTGAATGTTGTTCCCAAAGGCTTTTTCTTCCTGGCTCTCCACTGATCAACAAATCTTCAATGAAAGACATGGTCTATTGCTAAACATAAGAAAAAGGAAGCTGTTTGTGTAGCTGTTTCTTCACATCTGCCCCTTACCTGAGCAGGCTGCAGAGGTGCCTGTTCAGCTCCATCCCAAAGAGGAGATGATCCGGATCGTGGCAAAGGAGCCATCCAAAACCTATGCAAAGACAAAGGTAACAGGAAGACATTTATCCCTTGTGCCATTTACATATTTCCCTTCCTGGTGGAAATTCAAAACTTCTCCCTGTTCAACCCATTGCTCTGGTTCTGATCCAGAAATGCCTGAGTGGGGTGAGCCTCACAAGACTTTATTTTCTTTATTCTCCTTCTTTCTGCCTGTCTCTCTTTCCTCCCTTCTCTACCTTCCAGATGCAAGAAATTTTCCAAAACATGCTTCTGCATCGCCTCTCCAGGCCTCCCCAAAGCCTTCCTTCCTTGCTGTATTTCTCAATTCCCTGGTTCAATTCTTCTCTTGCTTTTCAGCACACAAGGCTGAAAAACATTTAGAGGGATCCACAGGCTGTGGCTGCAATCCTAACCCCCATTTAGTAAAGGTGACCCTCACAAAGGTGTCCCTCCTTCTGGGTCAGCTCCTTTTCTGCTCCAAATCCCAGCTTTCTTTTTATCATTTAGATCCCACCTGACAAAGCAGTATCCATAAGACTGTTTCGAACAAGGCCGGTAAAATCATTATTTCAATTTTTCTAAGTTAAGATCAGTTGCTTTAAAACACACCAAAGCTCAGCATAAAGTGAAAGGGGGGCTGCTCCATGTGGTCTCCTCATCCCCTTCCTTTCTGCATTGGATGGGCTGAGTTTGAACCTGTCCCCACCTGGTTGTTTTTTCCTCCCTCCATCACACCCTCCAGGTTTTCTCTCCCTTCTTTTCCTCCATCTGCAACGTGGAACCCCCTTTTCCCCCAGCTGAGTATGGACTCACCACCAGACCCCAAAAAGAGGTGCAGACCATGTGCACCTGGGAGAAGAAAGGGAAGTGGGCAGGAAGAGACTTCCCCAGTCTTTCCCCCTCCCCAACTTAATCCTCAAGGAATCTGCATTCACCACTTTTAACCCTTGGAGGGCATCTCAAAGGATCACCAGGTAATCTATTCAAGTGGCTTGAAGTCTTCACTCCTCCCTCCAACTCCCAAGCCAGCCTGGATGCTCATCACCTCCCCCTATTGCCCCCCAACACAGAGAGCAGCATCCAAAGCAACACACTTGGGCATCACTTTGCAGGACTAGCCAACTGGGGTGGAAAGTGCAGAGCAGCATCTCTCAGCCGGTCATGGGGAAGAAGGTCCTGCCTGCACTGGCTGTTGCTCACTGGATAAGGCTGCAATCCTAAGAACACCTTCCTTGGAGTAAGACCCATTGAACACAATGAGGCTAACTTTTGAGTAGACATGGTTAGGATTGTGCTTTTAAGTCAGCCTCATATAGATGTGGGCTCTCCCTTCATGGAGGTTTGTGAATGAGAAGCTCTTTGGTCCAATTGATATTGATATTGGAGCAGTCTGGAAGCAGTGGAAGCAAACCTGGCAGCACAGGCACCCAGAGCACTTGCCATCCCTTGAATGCCTTGCAATCTGGGTGACCATATTTCATAACCAAAAAGAGGACAAGGCCCCTCAAATGTAGGAAATCCAAGAAAAATGTAGGACATGATAAAATAAAGGTGAAAAACTCTCACATATATTGTTTTCATGGGACTTAATATTATTAAATTTAAAACTATTACTCATAATTTATTCCATAGAATGTATTAATTAACAAGAAGGCTACATGTTGCTTGCTGACAAGGAAAAGGAGGACACTGAAGTTTTTCTCAGGACTCAAAGCTAAAATCCAGGACATGTCCTGCAAATCCACAACATATATCAGTAATCCCTCTGCAAAATGCTGCTCATATGGAAAATTGACATTTTCTGCATGACAGAAGCACATGGACAGAAGGCACACACTGGAGGCAACGCTGGATCAACAATCATTTATTAAGAACAGAACAAGGACAATATTAAGCACAATAAGTACAACAGATACAAACACAGCAACCTGTGAACCTATATGCATCTTTTCCTGGGGGGAGGCTTGCTCCTGAGTAGACATGCACAGGATCATGCTCTCTGGCCAGGGTGACCATGTGAAATAACCAAAAAAGAAAACAAGCACACTCAAAATGTAGGACACCAAAGAAAAATGTAGGACATGACAAAATAAACACCAAAAAACACTCATATATTGTTTTTATGTGGTTAAAGTGTGTACTGCTTATTATTGAATCTTAAACTATTACATGTAATTTATTACAAATAATTTATGAATTACAAAAGGACATTGGGCAATGCTGGCCACCAGGCACTGGGAGGCGAGCCCCAGGGACACTGCCCACAGCTGGGAATTGGGCATCAGAAGACAACAGGGGCAGTGGCAGGCAGCAGTGGGCACTGGTGGGCACAGGGCAACCACGCAGGGAATCTCTACTGGGCAGCACTGGGCACCAGAGACCGGGGCCAGACACCAAGCGGCTCCATGAGTCTATATCTGGTGCACGGTTGGGCACCAGAGACTAGGGGCCAGACACCACTGGGCACCATGAATCTATATCAGGGCACCAGTTCAATCCTCCTCCCAACTTTTCAGCACACAAGGCAGGTCCATTATGGAATACAGGTGCTCTCCTATATATGGGATCATGATATCTGATGTGAGTGGGTGGTTGTATTCCGACATGCTGGTATATTACCCCCTTCCATAGAAAAAGCTTAAATGGAATCTTCTCGCAGCTTCTTACAACATACATCTAGTCCAGCTTCCTCTCTCACAGTGGCCCAGCAAATGACTCAGGAGCACATAAGAAAACAAGGGACATGATCCTGGTGCTTTCCCTTAAGAATATAAGAAGAATCTTACTGAATCCTACTGAATCCTACTGGATCAGGCCCAAGGTCCATCTAGTGCACTCTTAGGGAACACACAAGACTCCTGTATCCATGTGTCCTCCCCAGCATCTGACATTCTGAGGTCGCCTACATCTATATAAGGAGATTGCACATACCCACTGTGGCTTCTAACCAGTGATGGATTTTTTTATTTATAAATTTGCCCCATCCCCTCTTAGAGTCATACAAGCTAAATGCCGTCACCACATCATGTGGCAAGGAGTTCCATAAACTACATGCTGGGTCTTAAGCAAATGACATATTAAATCCAGGTGTTCTGCAACTGGGAACGTGAGATCTGGGGTTGCGGGTTTGGGAGCACACCTAGATCTGGAGATGCAGGGAAGCTGGATGTTGGAAGCTAACCCTGCTTCATATGTCTCAGTCACTCTACAAACATTACTCAAAGTAATCCCCATTGAACACAATAGGAAATGAAGATCAGCTGCTCCAAACTTCTGCATGTGGGGTGGGGGAAAGAGGGGTCTTTCCTATTTGGAGTCCTCATCCCCTCTTCCTTCTCTGCACTGGATAGCCTCTGAACCTGAACCTCCCCCCACCTGGGGCTTCTCTGCCCCCCAACTCACCCCCAAGTTTCCTCTTTTCTCCCTCTGCAGCCTGGGATTCCCTTTTCCTCCAGCTGAGTTTGCACTCACCTCCAGATCCCAGAAAGGCTGTGCTCCTGGGAGGAGAGAGGAAAGTGGGCAGGAAGAGATTTCCCCATTCATTTCTCCTCCCCCCTACTTGGCCCTCTGGAGATGCTCATCACCTCCCCCTATTGCCCCCCAACACAAAGAGCAGCATCCAAAGCAACACACTTGGACATCACCCTGTGAGCATCACTTTGCAGGACTAGCCAAAGGGGGTGGAAAGTGCAGAGCAGCATCTCTCAGCCAGGCATGGGGGAGATGGTCCTACCGGCACTGGCTGTTGCTCACTGGATAAGGCTGCAATCCTAAGGACACTTTCCTGGGAGTAAGACCCATTGAACACACTGGATAAGTAGGCCTCATGCAGACCTGGGATCTCTCTTTGAATGCAGAGCAGTCAGTAGCAGTGTTGCTAGTATGACCCTCAGGAGCAATAATCTGCTTCTGATTCAAGTGAATGAGAAGCAGTTCAGTCCAGCTGACAGCAGGTTGGAAGCAAACCTGGCAGCCATAACTTGGGATGTCCTGCAATAAAAGTGACCTTATTTCATGACCAAAAAAAGAGGACAAGGCCCCCAATGTAGGACATCCAAGAAAAATGTAGGACATGACAAAATAAAAGCTTAAAAACACTCAGATATATTGTTTTCATGTACTGAATTTAAACACTATATTATTAAATTTAATATTACATAGAATTTATTACATAGAATGTATTAATTACAAGAAGGTGACATGCTGCCTGCTTACAAGGAAAAGGCAGACACTGAAGTTTTTTTTCAAAGCTAAAATCCAGGACATGTCCTGGAAATGCCAGGCATATACCAGGAGTCACTCTGCAAAAGTGTGCAAAAGGATAGAGATAAAAATGTTTACTGGCAATTGTAATGCACAGCTGCAAAGCAGGTGCAAAATTTAATTTTACTGTATGCTTCGATGAATTATATGACAACAGTAAAACAGTGGCGACTCACGTAACAAATTTAATTCATTCCGGAGGCATGTTCTTTAAGTGAAACTTTCTTTACGTGAAGCGGATTTCCCCATAGGAAATAATGGAAACTCAGACGATTGGTTCCACAACCCCAAAAATATTCATATAAAAATATTAACTGGATGTAAAAATGATGACAGAACATTGGGATTGAATTCAAAACATGCATTCAATGTGCATGATCTTATGAAGTCTACTTAGGTTGCAGTCCTAAGGACATTTTCCTGGGAGTAAGACCCATTTAACACAATGGGGCTTACTTCTGGGTAGACATGGTTAGGAGGCTGCAATCCAAGACACCTTCAAAGTGTCTCCCACTTTCTCCTTCTCTCCATCCTGAGCCTCTCTCCCCCCTGCTCCCTTCTGGCTACCCCTGAGCTGCTTCCCTCTTCTCCACTGCTCTTCTCTCCCTCCAGCCACAGAAGGAACAGCATGGAGTGTTGCTTCCACTATGGGCAGGTGCGCTAGGCAGCCCTGACGCTTTTTAAACAGGCTGCCAGCCAGCGCGTCTGCCCAACTGCCAACAAATGTGTTCTTTACGTGAAGCAGAATCCTAGATAAATTTTTGTTTGTTATGTGAAACATACTTTACGTGAGGCGTTCTTTACGTGAGGCGCCACTGTATATGGAAAACTGACATTTTGCTGCACATGGACAGAAGGCACACACTGAAGGCAACACTGGACTAACAATCATTTATTGAGAAGAAGGACTTTCAGTACAATAACCACAACAGATAGAAACACAGCAACTTGACACTGGCCTTTCAATTCCCCCCTCGCCCCACAAACCCTGCTCACCTTCCAGCATCAGTCCAAAGGACTCAGCACAAAATCCCCTTTTAGAGCTACCCCCAAATCCAGAGTAACTAGGGGCATATGTAGGAGACTTTACGTGCACCCATAGTTACTGCACCACCTAGTGGAAACCTATGGGAAATTCATATCTGAATCCAGTGTAAGTTGTTCTTACACTGGAGCAAGCCTCCCCGTAGTTACTCTGGACTTTGCCCCTAACTCATGGAAGCTTCTAGCACCTTCTTACAACGTACATCACATTACCTCACATCTGCAGCCTGCATTTAGGACGAAGGTTGTTTTGAAAAATGGGATCTACTTACCCCTTTCCTGGCTGCCCCCTACCTCCTGTCCCAAAAGGGTTCCTGAGGTAACCCAAGCAGGTAAAAAATTCAAACTATTTTAAGAAACATGCATAAAGAAATCTTTTTAATACTTTTCTAACCCTTTCCTGACTGCCTCCCCCCATCTAACACTAGGTCACCCCCCACTTCCTGTGGTAACTCAGTCAAAAAATTCAAACTATTTCAGAAACATGCAGAAAGAAATCCTTTTAATACTTTTCTAACATTCCCCTCTTCTCTCCTCTCTCTTGAGGTGAGCAGAATCAATAACCCTGACGTAAGATGTCCTACAACAGGGTGAACCCAGTTCTCTTTGAACTGATACAGGTGCAAGTTTGGAATCCAAATGGCTTCCAGCCCACTTGCTTCAGGAGCAGGATGGAAGCCAGGGCTGCAGGATCCACTGTGGCCGACAACAGGAGCACCGAGAAGGGTAGATCAAGTTGGGGAAGGGGGCAAGTTTGATGGCACATGTCTAGGGTTGCCATAATTCTCTTCCACAAAACCAGGGCAAAACCCCTACCAAACTTGCCAAGATGTGAACATGATGTCATCAACCTGGCTGTGATGTCATGACTGGAAGTGACACCCCACCACAAATTACATCACTGTCACATTCTGGTTAGTTTGACATTGTCAAAGCCACCACAGTATCTATATGTTCAAGGACATTGTATTCCCTTACTTGTTGCAATCCTATCCATACTTTCCTGGGAGTAATCCCTACTGACTTGGCATCCATCCGCCTTGAAAGACTATAGTATCGTGCTTGATGATGCATGAGAAGCATGAAGGCCTGGGTAGATTGATATGGAGGATAGGCTGCTACCCAAGCAGCATATCCCCCCTCTCCACGCCACTGAAATAGTCCAATGGAACAGCAGAGCCAATACGATTGGATCCAGCTGGCGTCGCATTGCTGGGCTAAGGACAGGAGCTCACCCTGTCTTGTGGGTCTCGAACCCTGGCCTGCTGGTTAACAGGCACAGTGTCTTAACCTCTTACGCCACCCATAGCCTTAGCCCTACTGACTATAATAGGACTTACTTCAGAGTAGACATGCATGAGCTTGGTGTCTGAGGCTGAGGTCCTTCACCCACCCACCCCCTTGATCCAGGACCTGAGTGCCGAGGAAATTTCTAGAGGAAAGGACCATCACAGGTTACAAGCCATGAGGGGTGTGTGTAGAGGTGGACAACCTCAAAATGCCAGACGTCGGGGGGCACATAGATGCCCTGAGGCATCTGGTGGGTCACTGTGTGATACAGGAAGCTGGACTAGATGGGTCTTGGTCTGATCCAGTGGAGTCTGTTCTTATGTGTAGGGAGACATGGCAGAAGTCACCTGCATTACAGCACCTCCCACCTGCAGCACATAGTTTGGACATTTTAAAAATTAAATCCAGAACAATCCTGGTTTTCTGGGATGTATGGTGAACCTGCACGTGCCAAACCCAACCCCAATCCAGGATCTGATTTGTCTTCATAGATCAACTTGGACTTGTGCTACTGATTGAACTGTTGCTCATCTGACCCACAGGAACTCCGGGGCTTATCCTAGAGCATGTGATCAAACATTTCCTTACCCCAAGGAGACCTACAGCAGCCAAAAGTGTCCAGTAGAATATAGTAGAGAACATGACACCACTCCTGCATCACCACAAATTGAGTCACTAACCCCCAAATCCAGTGTAACTATGGGAGCACATAAGAGACTTTATGCGCACCCATAGTTGCTGCACCATGTAGTGAAAACCTATGGAAAATTCATATTGGTATCCACAGTAAGTTGTTCTTACACCGGAGCAAGGACTCCCCGTAGTTACTCTGGATTTTGCCCTTAGTTGGGCCTATATTTTCTAAGCAATAACAATTACTAGTATGGATTTTTAAAATGGTGCTCCACACACAAAGCATTGGTGTGCTTTTCAGCCTGCATGTGTAGCTTTATGTGCCTTAGGGCAACCCATATATGGAAGCATCTTCCACACTCCATTTTAATGGTTTCTTCCCAGTGTGGGTTCTTTCATGAGAAATTAGGGCACTGGTTTTCTAGACACAAAGGATTTACATAGATTTCCCCATGTTAATTCTTAGCTGGTGTGAATAACCCTCTTTTCACACATCTGAAACTTATATGGTTTCTCTCCCGTGTGTGTTCTTTCATGCACAATAAGGGTTGAACATACAATGAGGTGCTTTTCTCACAGCAAGCATTCATATGGTTTCTCTCTTGTGTGGGTTATTTGATGATTTTTCAGGCCTGAACTCTGACTGAAACTCTTTCCGCACTCCAAACATTTATATGGTTTCTCCCCTGTGTGGGTTCTTTGATGCGTAATCAATTCGGAACTACCACAGAAGCTCTTTCCACACACCAAGCACTTATAGGGTTTCTCCCCCGTGTGTCTTCTTTGATGCAGTGTCAGGCTTGAACGCACAGTGAAACTTTTGCCGCACTCCAAGCATTTATGTGGTTTATCTCCTGTGTGGGTTGTTTCATGCAAAGTCAAGTAATACCTTATATTGAAGCTTTTTCCACACTCAAAACATTGGTACCGTTTCTCGGCGCTATGGGTTCTTTTATGCGCAGACAAGCCTGAACCGTAAGTGAAGCTCTTTCCACACACCAAGCATTTATATGCTTTCTCTTCCATGTGTGATTTTTCATGTACAATAAGTCTTGAGCGCACAAAGAAGCTTTTACCACACACCAAACATTTATGTGGTTTCTCCCCAGTGTGTGTTATCTGGTGATTTTTCAAGGCTGAAGTCTGATTGAAACTCTTTCCGCACTCCAAGCATTGATAGGGTTTCTCTCCTGTGTGGGTTCTTTGATGCACAGTCAGTTTGGAGCTCTGACCGAATCTCTTTCCACACTCCAAGCACTGATGTGGTTTCTCCCCGGTGTGGGTTCTTCGGTGCAGAGTCAGGCATTTCTTTTCAACGAACCTCTTCCCGCAGTCCAAACATTCATATCGCATCTCCCCTGTGTGGGTTCTTCTATGCACAGTCAGTCTCTGCTTTTCACTGAAGCTCTTTCCACACTCCAAGCACTGATACGGTTTCTCACCAGTGTGGGTTCTTTGATGCAAAGTCAGGCCAACCTTCCTACTGAAGCTTTTTCCACAATCAAAACACTGAAATGGTTTCTCCCCCGTATGGGTTCTTTCATGCAAAGCCACGTAATTTTTACAACTAAAGCTCTTTTCACACATACCACATTTATATGGCTTCTCCCCTGTGTGGATCCTTTGATGTAATCTCAAATTTGACTTACTGGTGAAGGTCTTTGCACACTGAGGGCATTTCACCTTCTCCTTCCCAGCCTCTTTTTCTGGACTTAATGGGACAACATAGAAATCTTCATCCTGATGAGCATCAAATTCATTTCTGTAAGCTTCTGCCTGGTCTTCCTCCTCCTTCTTTACTCTTTCCTGATCTACAGCTTTCTCTGTTGTGTGTATCTTTTCATGGGATGCAAGATCCATGCTTGTACCGAAGCTCTCCCTACACTCAGAACATTGAAAGGATTTGTTCCCTGTGTGGATTTCAATATGGGATACACAACCACTTGATTCTCCATACAAAGGGTGCTTATTCATACTCTTCCCTATGCTCGGTTGCTGTTGGACTGGGAAGTTGTGGAGGTCATGACCAGAGGAAATAACAGGTTTCATCCTCAAGGTAGGAGTTGGGCTTCTTTCCTGCCTCCCTGATTTGTCTTGGACTCTAAAATTCATTTCCTCTGTGTCAATGACGATAATTTCTGGTAACACCACCTGTGGCTCCCTTTGATGATCACTGTCTTCTCCTTTGCTTTCTGGAACAGGGAGAAAATCATGATTATCAAGTCAAGAGACTAGAGAAACAGAGGTTCTCAATTACACTTCTAGGCAGGAATAATAAGTAAACTCAGTGGACTGAGTAAAATAAGACTTTCAATTTGCCAGTGTGGGAAAGAAGGGAAAAAGGAGCTATGTGGGCTATTGCAACCCATCTACTCATGGAATGGATACAGCACTCTTTGACTGGTGGGTGGAGAAGGAATGGTAGTGTGTGATAGAAAACCTACCCTACAATCCAGAGTAACTACGGGAGCACATAAGAGACATTTACGTTGAAGTAGTTACAGCACTACTACACACAGCTCATGGAATGGATGCAGCACTCTTTGACTGGTGGGTGGAGAAGGAATGGTAGTGTGTGATAGAAAACCTACCCTACAATCCAGAGTAACTACAGGAGCACGTAAGAGACATTTACGTTGAAGTAGTTACAGCACCATCTAATGAAAACCTCTGGAAAATTCATATTACAGAGTAAATTGTTCTTCCGTCGGAGCAAGACGTAGTTACCCATAGTTACTCTGGATTGCACCCCTAGTCTGCCAATGAGATTTTCCAGTTTCCTTTTGAAGGTGGCTTGGTGTGGTCCCATCAGCCTACCCTTCACAGCAGACTTGTTCCCCCTCAATATCTATTAGTGAAGATCTCTTCTCAACCATTCCTTCCCAAGTCACTGAAGGAAGAAGAGCAGACTGATTTTGTGAAGCTGAGAGTGTGAGTCTGGATGCTGTTGGGTACTAATAAAAGAAAGTGGGAAAGAATGAACAACGTATTTACCAGGGGGAAAGAAGCACTTTTGTGAGGAGCTGCTACTACAGAGTTATTTATTATTTATATATTTTAAAAATTTATATCCCGCCTTTCTCAGGCCATAGACTGACTCAAGGTGGCTCACAGTAAAACATAATTAAAAACATTAAATAAGACATTCAATTTAAAAGCAAATAAAAACACATAAGCTAAAAACAATAAAAATAGTAACCCCCCAACCTCCGCCTCACTGAAATCCTTTTTTGAAATAAAATGTTTTTAGGCTTTGCCTGAAGCTCTGTATCGAGGGAGCTTTCCTCAGTTCTAAGAGGAGGGAGTTCCAAAGCCAGGGTGCCACCACCAAGAAGGCCCTATTTCTGGCCCCCACACCTCTCACATCCCTTGGTGGTGGCACAGTCAGTAGGGCCCCCTCTGACGACCTTAGGTGACAGATTGGATTGTATGGAAGAACGCAGTCCCTCAGATACCCACGAGCCATTTAGGGCTTTAAAGGTCAGGACCAGCACTTTGAATTCAGCCTGGAAACGAATGGGTAGCCAGTGTAGCCATTGTAGCCAGTGGCCTGACAGAGTCGAACCGATGAGCCCCAGCAACCACATGGGCCGCTGCATTATGGACTAGTTGGAGCTTCCAGACCATCTTCAGAGACAGCCTCGAGTAGAGCAGTCCAATTTTGATGCCACTATGTCACCATGGCCAGATCCGAGCGACTCAGGTACAGTTGCAGCTGTTGGTATCAGCCAAAGCTGAGCAAAGGCTCTCCTGGCCACAGCTGCCACCTGGGACTCCAGGAGCAGCTGCAAATCCAGGAGAATCCCCAAGATGAGGACCTGCTCCTTCAGAGGGAGTGCAACCCCATCCAGAGCAGGATGATATTTCCATGAGTTAATGGCTTCCGGACCAGGAGAACCTCTGTCTTATCAGGATTTAATCTCAGCTTGTTCACCCTCATCCGGTCCCCCACTGCCTCCAGACAACGATTCAGGACTTCAACTGCCTCGGACTCAGGAGGAAAAGAGATAGAGCTGGGTGTCATCATCATAGTGATGACACCTCACTCCAAACCTCCGGATGACCTCTCCCAGCAGCTTCATGTAGATGTTAAATAGCATGGGGGATAGAATGGAACCTTGCGGCACCCCACACCGAAGAGGCCAGGATGCTGAGCAAGTATCCCCCAGCACCACCTTCTGGGATCTGTCAGCCAGGACGGAGCGAAACCACTGCAGAACAGTGCCTCCAATCCCCAACGCGGCCAATTGACCCAGAAGGACACCATGGTCGATGGTGTTGAAAGCAGCTGAGAGGTCATCTACCAAGGCGACCAAGACAGTCTCCATCCCAAACCTTAGCCTGAAACCAGATTGGAAAGGATCCAGATAATCAGCTTCATCTGGGACCCTCTGAAGCTGGGATGCCACCACTTGCTTGACCACTTGGGTGGGAATCTAGGGTGGCATTTCTGGAGAAGAACTTGGTCCATTTCTGACCAAGAAAGAAGGTTGAGGGGGGGGGACACAATTTTTAAAGGCATGAGTCAGGACCATCCCAGACCAGCCCTGGTATGAGAAAGAGAACACTATGGCCTGAAATGATGAGAACAGAATGGCTGAGATTGAAAATCTCATTAAGGGAAGACTTTCTATCAAGCAAAGGGCCCCAATTCACTGGTCCAAAGCTATTCTTGTATTAAGCAGGACTATGTATAAGTAAGTTACCTGACAATTCTTCCTCTTCCTTGAGATCCTGGGAAAGGTCAGGTTCCCCTTCCTCCAGCTGGGGGATAATGGAAGGTATGGGAAAATTCTCTGAGTAGAAAAAAAGGAGATGAGTTACACATGACTGCAAAACACTGCAAAGTTCCAAAGAGAGCAGATGCAAAGCAGCCCGTCTTCCAAGAGCACAAAGAACATGGAATAGAAGCCCAAACCTGTCTCCCTCTTGGTTCCTCTCTACCAAGAGGCTGTAAATGAGGTAAGCAGAGAACTACATGGCTTTCTTATGCCCATCAGCAGGGCTCTCACTGAAGCTCCAAGCACAAAATGTGGCCTGAAACTTACAAGAAACTTACCCGACAATCCAGAGTAACTACGGGAGCACGCAAGAGACGTTATGTGCACCCGTAGTACGGCACCACCTAGTGAAAACCTATGGGAAATTCATATTGCAATCCAGAGCAAATTGTTCTTACACCGGAGCAAGGACTTCCCGTAGTTACTCTGGATTGCGCCCGAAGTCTTGGCTCCATTTATTTATTTATGGGATTTCTACCTCACCTTTCTCAGTAAACCAACACAAGGCAAACTGACATAATAAATAACACAATTTTTTTTATATATATATACATACGTGTGTGTGTGTGTGTATACATATAACACAATTGATATCTAAAGACATTTTAAAACATTTAAAAACAAACATTACTAAAAACACTTCTACTTAAATTCAAAATCTCCCAATTGACTACCCACACCATACTTCCTTCATGTGCTCAGTGTGACAGACAAGTCACAGTCCAACATTTTTTTGGTGACATCTGGTGCAGGACCAAAGCAGCCATACCTCATATAGGTAGGACAAAACCTCACATCTCTGAAGGGAAAAGAGACAAGTCAGGCAGACCAGAAAAGAGTCCTTTCCAGCAGGGCCTGATCCTGAACACATCAGCGATTAATGAGGAAGAAACACAGTGATGCGGAAAGGATGAGAATTGGGATTAGTTAAGAGTTACATCAAAGGAGATGTGGTATTTTTCACAATGACGTTCTTTATATGGAAATATCCAGCCTGCTTTTAGTCCAAGCTCCATTTTCTAACACTGAAGTATACACCCTTCCAACACCCCCCATTACTATGGAGAGGGAGAAACAGGAAGATCAGCACATGCTTTGGTTCCTGCACACCATGGGGAAGGGCATCCTCACCCAGAAAGGCCACCAGCCTATAATTCTCCAGCATGACATTCCAGTACAAAGCCTTCTGGTCTGGATCCAGCAGAGCCCACTCTTCCTCCGTGAAGTGCACAGCCACCTCCTCGAAGGACACAGGCCCCTGAGAAAAGAAATCATCAACTCATCATCATCTTAACATTCCTCCCCCCAATAGTTCTATATACACCCCCTCATGCCCTATGTTTGCATGGCTATGTTTAAAAGGGGGTCAAATAGGGCTAGCAGTTGGAGACTATCAGATATGTTGACAGACTATCAGCACAATCCTATTCTTGTCTACTTAGAAGAAAGCCCCATTGCATGTTCAGTGCTGAGATTGCTTTACTATCAATATTTGGGAATGTGGAAGATGATAAGATGGTTAAAGAATTGATAACTAATTTATTAACAGCAGCTAGATTGATAATAGCTAGGAATGGAAATTAAAAACTGAATTTCAAATTGAAGAAAGGAACAAGGAAATATGGAATATAGCTATAAATGATACATTAACTTGTAATCTAAAGGTTAGGAGAGTTGAAAAAGGATTTACGAAATATGGGACAGATTTTTGGAATACGCGCTAACAAGAGGAAAAGGGGGAGCTCCAAATCAAGAATCAATGCAATTCTAGAAAAAAGGGACAATAGAAAGAAGAAGAAGAAGAAAGATGGAGGAAGATTATAGTAAGAAGTCCCATTAATGGTGGTGGGAAGCACAATCAAATTGTATATTTCATTGAATCATAGATTCCTAGAGTTGAAAGGGACCTAGTAGGTCATCTAGTCCAACCCCCTGCCTGCAGCAGGAAATCCTCCTAGAGCATTCCGGACAGGTGCTCATCGAGCCTCTACTTGAAGATCCCCAGTGAGGGAGAGTCCACCACCTCCCTTGGCAATCTCTTCCACTGCCCAACCAACCTCACCGTCAGGAATTTTTTCTGGATATCCAACCGGAATCTCCTCTCTTGCAGTTTGTACCCATTGGTTCTAGTTCTGCTTTCAGAGACAGCCATGAACAAATTGGCCCCTTCCTCCCTATGACAGCCCTTCAGGTATCTGAAGAGGGCAATCATGTCTCCCCTCAGCCTCCTCTTCTCCAGGCTGAACATCCCAAGTTCCCCCAACCTTTCCTGGTAGGGCTTCCCTTCCATCCCACTGATCATTCTTGTATTATTTATTTATATATCATTCTTGTATTATTTATTTATGTATTATATGTTTATATAATATAATAAAGAAATTTATAAAAAAAAGGAATGTTTATATGAAGAAGAGCTATAAGAAGCGGGTCAATTTCAATACTTTGCTGCTCAGACATTTGGTGCCCCAACCCTGCACCCAATGTTCCCACTGTTCAATCTTCAAAGAAAAGAAAAGAAAAGGAAAGGAAAGGAAAGGAAAGGAAAGGAAAGGAAAGGAAAGGAAGGAAGGAAGGAAGGGGGTTTCTTTCGCTGTAGCTGTTTCTTTATCTCTGCCCTGGAGAGCTGCCCCTTCTTACCTGAGCTGGCTGCAGAGTTGCTATTTCAGCTCCATGCCAAAGAGGAGTCGGTCTGGAATGTGGCAGAGAAGCCATCCTGCAGCCTGTAAGGAGACAAAGGTGATGGAAAGACTTTTATCTTGGCAAGATGTACTCTTCCTATCTGGTCCATGCTCTGGTTCTGATCCAGAAATGCCTCAATAGGGTGAGCCTCCCAAGGCTTTATCCATTTTCTGCTTCTGCCACCTGTCTCTCTTTCCTCCCCTCCCTGCCTTCCACATCCAGGATATCTTCCAAAACATGCTTCTGCAAAGCTTTTCCCGGCTCACCAGAAGTCTTCCTTCCCTTCTTTTTTCACTTCTGTGGTTCAGTCTGCCTCCCACTCCTGCTTTTCAACACACAGAGCAGAAAAAAAAATAAAAAGGGATCTGCAGGATCAGGTCACAGGACCATCTAGTCTAGCTTTGTGCATCTCACTGTGGCTCATCGGATGCCTCAAGGAACACACAAGACAATGAATCACCTGCATCCTGGAGCTTTCCCTGCATCTGCCATTCAGAGGCAGCTGACATCTCAAATATGAAGGCTACATGTACCCATCATGTCTTCTAACCTGTTATGGACTTTAGAGGTATTGGACCAGTAGACTGGACCTCTCTTAAAGGCTTCTAGGTCAGATCCCATCACCTCATCATGTGGCAAGGAGTTCCACAATTACACACTATGTATAAAGCAAGTGACTTATTGAATCCAAGTGCTCTCCTGGAACTGGGATCGTGAGAACTGATAGGCGGGACACACACATGTGGATGTGGAGACGTAGGAGAGCTGAATGTTGAGGATCTCACCCTCCTTCATACTTCTCGGTTCTTAAACATGCCTTTGTAAGTGTACAGCAGCAATCCTAACTAATTTTCCTAGGAGTAAGTACTATTTAACTCAATGGGATTTACATCTGAGTAGACATACTTAGGATTGCACTGTAAGCACCACTGAACCCAACTGGACTTACTTAGAGGTAAGTGTCCCTATGAAAGTGCTGCAACTCTGCAACTTCTGGATCAAGCAGAGGCTGGAAGGGCTCTTTTTTGCCGCAAAGCCCAGCTCTCCTTCCCAGTGTTTAGATCTCTCTGTTAAAAGAGACAGGTCTCTGTTCTTCCCCATGGGGTGCAGGAACCAAAGTATGTGCTCAAAGGAGCATTCAGCAGGTCCAAGCAGTGAAGTGTCAGGTTCAGTATATAAAATGTTTCAAAAGCAAACTGCAGTGAGAATGATAGAAACTCAGCTGATCAGCTGCTCCAAATACAGCTAAGGTTCAATCTGCAAGGTGGGGGCATTTGGTCTTATCCCCTCCCCCTTCCCTACACTGGATGGGCTCTGAGCCTGGATCTGTTCCTACTTGGGGGCTTCTCCCCCCATCCCACCTCCCAAGTTTCCCCTCCAGGGGATCCCTTTCCCCCAGCTGAGTTTGCACTCACCCCCAGACCCCAGAAGGGGCTGCAGACCATGTGCACCTGGGCTGCAGAAACAAAGGAGGGGGGGCAGGAAGTGACTTCCCCATTCATCCCCCCTCCATTTGGCTCTCTAGGAATCTGCAGTCACTACTTTTAACCCTTGCAGGGCATCTCAAGGGAAAGCCAAGACTGGCTCTATACAGGTGGCTTGAAATCTTAACACCCCCCCCCCACAACTCTCAGCCCAGATTAGAGGATCATCAGCTCCCCCTGTTGTCTCCCCCACCCCAGCCATCACTAGCCAAAGGGGACTAGCCAAAGGGGGTGTAATCTGCAGAGAAGCATCTTCCAGCCAGGGATGGGGAAGATGGTCCTGCCTGCCTGTCCTGCCTCTCAGGCTGGTGCATCTTCATTGTCCTCCATTTCCTTGTTTACATGTAGCCTTCTTATAATTTATAAAGCATATGTAATAAATTATATGTAACTGTTTTAAATAATATAGTGTTGAAATTAACCACATAGAAGCAATATTGATGAGTGTATTCAGATTTTGATATACCCTACATTTTTTTGCCTGCATCAGGCCAAAGTAGGGGGAGCATATGTCCTATTTTTCCAGGACATGTCCTGCATTTTAGCCTTGTGCCCTAGCAAAAAAATTTAGTGTCCTCTTTTTACTTGTAAGGGGACAGCATGTAGCCTTCTTGTAATTAATAAATTAAGGCTGCAATCCTAATCACTCTTTCCTGGGAGTAAGTACTATTGAACACAATGGGACTTACTTCTGAGTAGACATGCTTAGGATTGCACTGTAAATGTACTCGTTTTTAATTTAATAATCAGTGATATAAGGTGCAATCCTAACCAATTTCCAGCACTGGCCTAAGAGCAATGCAACTTTAAGGTAACAAACAATGCCTTACCTTGAGGATGCCTCCATGTCTGCCCCAAAGTTAGTAGCAAGATGCAGTATGTGCCTCACTGGACCAGCTATGCCAGTGTTGGAAAGTAAGTTTGGATTGAGCTCATAGTGTTTAAATTAAGCACATGAAAGGACATAAATTAAGCACCTTTTTCAATGCCGGGGGCACCTCCGAAGCAGTGATGGGCTTCAAAAAATTTAAGAACCGGTTCTCTGCCCATCTGTTAGCCACTTTTAAATGGCTATTTTTAAACTTTATATGTCCTATCTCTTGTTAAGAACCGGTTCTATAGAGTAGGTGCGAACCAGCTAGAGCCCACCACTGCTCCGAAGTTACTAAAATGTTGAGCAGTCAAGCATACTCCAGTCAACACTGGAAATGTCTTCAGTGATTAAATCCTCCCACCACCAGAAAAATCTGGACTCAGAAATAAATCTTTCAGCCAGGCATGGGGAAGATGGTTCTGATCTGTCCGGCACCAGATCAGGTGGACAGATCTGGGCTGTCTCATGCCTGAGGTCCACCTTGTGCAAAGAGTGGGATCAGATGGTTTCCAGTCAAGGATGCTGTAGTTGCTTGCCCAGAAAGAGTTGGCTTCAGTGACCTGTAAAACCCAGCTCTGATTCTGTTGCTTCTCTTTATGACAATGCCCACCCCAGCAGCCAGGATTTTCACAGCTGGTCAATTGGCAGGTGGAATTTCCAGGTTCTGAACTTTAGCACCATGTGCATCCTTTTTCATACATATATTTGAAGCACATCTTTGCACCTCCAAGTGAAACAGGGGATGTTAGGCCAGCATACCCTGGACAACCTCTGTGCACCCTTCTCAAATCTTCTCTCAGCCAGCAAGTGTGCATCAAACCTTCCCTATATCTGAGACCACCTATATCTGAGACCACCACACTCAAAGCATTTATAAGGCTTCTTGCCCGTGTGGGTTCTTTTATGTACAGTTATTTTTCTATTTTCACTGGAGCTCTGACCACACTTAGAGGGTTTATAGGGTCTCTCCCTATAGCATTTATAGGGTCTCTCCCCTGTGTGGGTTCTTCTATTTTCACTGAAGCGCTTTCCACACTCCCAAGCACTTATAGGGTTTCTCTGTGGCTTGCGTTCTTTCATGCACAATCTCTTTTCACAATCCAAGCATATATAGGGTTTCCCTCTGGTGTGGGTTCTCTGATGCCAAGACAGGCTATCACTCTTACTGAAGTTTGCTCCACACTTGAGACAGCATCCAAATCCTCACCTGGTGGAGCATAAAATTTGTATCTGCTATTGTCTGCCTGGTTTCTTTCCAGGCTCATTACTCTTTCCTGAATCACAACTTTCTCCCTAGTGTGTAACCTTTCATGATAAGCAATATCCAAACATTGAAAGGATTTCTTCCCTGTGTAGATTTCTCCCCTGTGTAGACATATGACTCCTTGATTCCCCATACAAAGGGTGCTTATTCCTACTCTTTGCAAGATTCCTGTTGGGCTGGGATGTTGCTGAGATCATCATCCTATTAAATAACAGGTTTCATCCTCCAGGCAGGTGCTGGAATCTCCCCCTGCCTCCTTGATCTATCTTGGTCTCTGAAAATAGCTTCACCAACATCAACGATGGTGGTTTCTGGTGATACCACACTTGGCTCCCTCTGATCCTCACTGTCTTCTCCTTTGCTTTCTGGAATAGGGAGAAAACCTTGATTGTCAGTTCAAAAGACTAGAGATACGGAGCTTCTAAATTACACTCTTAGGCAAGAATAATAATGGACTGAGTAGCACAGAAAGAAGTGAAACGTAAGAAGGAAGAAAAGAAGAACGTACCCATATTTTTTGCATGATAAAACATACCTAACCATAAAGATGCACCTAGGTTTAGAGATGAAAAACAAGAAAAAAATATTCTGAACCAAATGGTGTACTAATATATTTAATAAAATATAGCAGAATAAATATATAAAGTCAATAGCGGTATTAAGAACCATCATCACTGTCATGAACAAATGAGGAGAGACTTTAAGGTTCAAGCACTCTTCTAGTTTTCTGGAAACTCCAAGAACTCATCATCACTAGTGTCAGAATTTATGAAGCTCAGTTGCTCACAATCACTGACACCACTTTCTTGGCTATCTTCATATATGATATCATCTTCAGTTCCATCTAAGGCATTGCTAATGCCACATTTTTTGAATGACCGTACCACGGAGTGCCATGATGTTTTAACCCATTCACAAACTTGAGTGATAGTGGGCCTCTTCATTTGTCCAGTAGCTGTCAGATCATGATTACCAGCAGCTATCCATTTGTTCCACTCTTCTTGCATAGTCTTTAAATGGTTTGTTGATGGAAACATTGAGAGGTTGCAACTGGCTGGTAAGACTCCCAGGAATTACAGCTAGATGAGCCTGGACTTCTTTAAATCTCTTTTTTGTAGTTTCACTAGTATGTACTCTAAACTGGTCAAGAACTAACAAAGCAGGTTTTTTCAGAAACCCTCCAGGACGCTTGGACCACACTTTTTCAACCCACACTCTCATTCCATCTTCGTCCATCCATCCTTTCTCATGAACATGTACAACAACTCCTTGTGGGATCCCTTCACTTGGAAAGTTTTTCCTTTCAAAAAAGAACATCGGTAGCATTTTGGTGCCGTCTGCACAGCAGGACAACGCAATTGTGTAATGTGTTTTCTCATGTCCTGAGGTTTTCACGGTTATCGTTTTGGCACCTTTCAGATCAACAGTCTTATTAGACGGCAAATCAAAGGTTAGTGGGATTTCGTCCATATTCCCAATCTGGCTAATTTCAAAATGATGGCTAATTCCCAATCTGGCTAATTTCTTCCGAGCATCAATTACAAATTTATGAAAAGACAGGATCTTCGATTCATATTCTTTTGGCATTTTTTGCGCAATTCTAGTTTTGGTGCGCATAGCAAGGCCACATCGCTTCATAAATCTGTAGCACCATGATGGCGATCCAGTAAAATCCTGAAAGCCTTTCTCTACAGCAATGCGTTTGGCTTCATATATTATCATTTTTGTAGAAACTGATGCCGTTATTCCGGTGACATGTGATCCATTCTTTCAAGTCCACTTCTAACTGTGGCCACTTTCCACCATGCCAGCACAAATTGTGCTTACTTTTATCTGCTTTTCACAACTGATCCTCCTGTTTCCTCCACTCTCCTATCACTTTTTCAGTTGGAGGTGGCCCAAAATGTCTCTCCGCTGCTCTGTTTCCATGTTCCTTAGCATATTTTATTACTTCCAGTTTAAAAGGAATTTTATATGCTAGTCTCTTCTGCTTTGACATTCTTCTCTGTAGCATGAGGAGGTAGTATTTTTCTGAAGAAAATACAGTAATGAAAGAACTGTCAGTAATGTGTCTTTTATTGTTATGAGAGCACAAGAACATCAAGTAGTGACACTATTATAGGGGATCTGCTGTGGACATACTGTTATGCAGGTGGATCTGCTGCTGACACACTATTATGCGTGACATGTTTAAGGTTTTACCCTTAAAAAGCAGGTGAGCTTAATTCAGGAGTCAGGACTATCCCAGACCAGCCCTGGTATGAGAAAGAGAGCCCTATGGCTGGAAATGATGAGGGCAGAATGCTGAGATTGACTATCCGTACAAGATTATCCCATAAAGGGAGGAGGACTTTCTGTGGTGTGAAGGACCCCAGTTCACCCAACACCCTAATCTAAGGGCAAAATCTAGAATAACTATGGAGAGGCCTTGGCCGGTGTAAGAACAACTTACTCTGGATTCCAATATGAATTTCCTGTAGGTTTTCACTTGATGGTGCAGTAACTACGGGTGCAAGTAGTTACTCTGGATTTGGGGGTAAAGCTATTCCTGCATTTAGCAGGACTGTGCATAAGCAAGTTACCTGCCAATTCCTCCTCTTCCTTGAGAGCTTTGAAAAATGCAGGCTTCCCTTCCTCCAGCTGGGAAATGAAAGCAGGTTTGGGAAAGTTCTCTGGGAAGAAAGGAAACAAGATGAGTTACATTTGACTGCAAAACAAAGTTCCTAAAAAAGCTAATGCAAGGCAACCTTCCTGCTCATGCAGGTTCCTCTCTCCTAAGAGGCTGGGATCAAGGCAAGCAGATGTTCCCTCTGATGTTCTCACTAAGACGCCCCAGCTGTTTGGAGCAGTTGCAGCTTGGACAAGAATGTGCTCTGCACACAAGTAACCCCAGTATTCCAGCACTGGAACCACCTTCATAAGGAGTGAGAATGAGTCCTACCTGGATCCATTTATTAAGTGGAGACAGTACTGAGCTAGATGGGCTCTAGTTCCGACATTTATCAAGGTGGTTTACCAGCCTTACCAGACAGGTTCAGTTTGGGAGGAAGGACACCTCTATCTTTCTCTTGGCTGAGCTGGGCTTAAACTCTCATCCTGAACAAAGTTGTTTTTCATAAAGACAGAAAGTACTAAGATCCGATCAGCAAAGAAAACCAGGGGAAGGATGACTGAAGCTGGTTTTATTCTCCATTAGGCTCGGATAACCAAATAGGGCTGGCATACAAGACCCAATAGTTGGCACCACAACAGACCGCACAAGGTGGCATCAGCTGCAAGCCTTAGAGATGATCCAGTATATAGTGTATTATTATTTATTTGATTTATATCCCACCTTCTTCCTTAAAAAAAGAAACCCGAGGTGGCTAATAATGTAATGTACCCCTAAAAAAGGAGTATTTGACTCCTGTGCTGCTCCCATGAAAAACTAAATCATGTAGAAGGATAAGAATGAATGAATGGGGACACTTATAAGTTAGCAGGCCAAGCATCTCCGAAAGGTGATGTTCTTTAATGTGAAACTGCACTGCCTGCCTTTTATCCAAGCTCATGTCCTTCCCACAAACCCCATTGGTACAATGCAACCAGTGATGGGCGGCAAACCAGTTAACAACCGGATCACAGCCCACCACTGATACTGCGCATGCATCAACCTTGGCGCATGCGCAGTGCATCTTCTAACGCCAACTGGTGCCAGAAGACGCACTGCGCAGGCACCAAGGTTGGCGCCTGCGCAGTCTCAGACTTCCTCCTCTCCAAGTGCCGCAAGTGCCGCTCCGCCTCTCTAGCGAGGCCAAATGACCCCGCAGAGGGACGCGCTGCGCATGTCCGAGACTTTGGACATGCGCAGTGCGTCTGCGCAGGCATTGGGCCTTGCTCCGGAGGTGGAGCAGCTGGCCCTGCCTCCGGAGCAAGGCCCAATGGGTGCACAGAGACACACTGCGCACGTCCAAAGTCTTGGACATGCGCAGTGCATCTTTGCGCACAGCGCCATTCTAGGTAGTTCCGGTGTAAGAACAACTTACTCTGGCCGGTGTAAGAACAACTTACAACTTACAACTTTTCAGAGCTAGCCGGAATCGGTGGGTGCTGGGAATTGGGCCTGATGCTAACAACCGGTTCGCTAGTGTCGGGCCCAATTTAACAACCAGTTCTACAGAACCGGTGCGAACTGGCCTGGGCCCACCTGTGAATGCAACCCCAACAGGGAAAAAAGGAAGATCAGTACAGAATATGCTTTACTTCCTGCACACAAGAGAGAAGGGTATCCTCACCCAGAGAAGCCACAATCCTGTAGTTCTCCAGCATGACCTCCTGGTACATAGCTTTCTGACCTGGATCCAGCAGAGCCCACTCTTCCTCTGTGAAGCACACCGTCACCTCCTCGAAGGACACCCGACCCTGAGAAAAGAAATTATCCACTCCTCAAAATCATTCCTTCTCCACAACACCAGTCTGCCCTTTGTTCCCTTTTTCCCTATTCTTTAATTTCCACTGCAAGAAAAGCCAAATTAATTGGAACCTGGGTGTTTCCTGCAGTAGAGCTCAGCAGTTGCGTTCCCAGTTATCTTCTAATTTTGCTAACATACCAACCCCATGCAAAGCTTGGGATCCTGAAGGAAAAGGCTGTGGCACTCATGGAATGATCACAGCTATGATATCAATGACCAAATGTGGGAGGCAAGACAGCTTGCCTGAGATTGAAAATAGGTCTAGCAAATGTTGGCAGACAGTCAGTCAAACACTTGGCATGTCTACTTAGCCCTGTTGCTTTGAATGAGACGACAGGATTGTAGACTGTGTGGATGTTTAAGATCACCTAAACGAGGCTCATGGGCAAAAAAAACCCAGGCGCTGGAATCCTCTGTTATAGAGTAAGGCTGCAATCCAGAGCAAATTCAGCCTGCTCTGACCTAACTGCACTCTCCTAACTATTCTGTATCCAGAGCAGAAAGTTATGCTGAATCCAGAGAGTCAGAAAGCCTGGGCTGCCCTAACTGCTCCAGAGCATGCTAAGTAATTGACACAAGGGGAAGACTTGCTCCTGAGGAGACACCCCTCAGATCACACTGAACAAGGAACAGCTGTGGTGCCTACAGTGGTGACATGACTCTGCACATCACCTGGTGCGGAAGTCTGTGCGTCATCCCTGGGATGCGCGCCCCCCCCACCTGGACTGCACAGTCACCAAAGTTGGCGCCTGCGCAGTTGTTTCTGAAGCCAACTGGCTTCAGAAAGAGTACTGCGCAGGCACCATCTCTGACACCTGCGCAGTACTTTTCTGAAGCCTTTTGGCTTCGGGGGAGACTGTGCAGGCGTCAGAGTTGGTGCCTGTGCAGTACTCTTTCTGAAGCCATTCGGCTGCCGCTCCGCCTCCTGAGTGAGGCCGAATGGCTGTGCAGAGGCGCTGACTTTCTCTGCTCTAAGGAAGTCTCCTCTGAAGCTGTTCGGCATGCTCAGTGTGTTTCTGCGCAGTGCACCTCAGATGGCCGTTCAGGCCAGCTCCTCAGACAAGTGTCAGCTTCTGGCTGATTCTCCATTTCACCTCTGCCATTTCACCACGCCAAATAGGAGATGGTCTGGAGCAAAGAAGTCATTCTAAAGCCTGTGAAGAAACAAAGGTGAAAACTATCCTTTGTGCCCTTTTTATGTTTTCCATTCTAATTCAAAAGCTCTCCCATCACTCAGTCCATCGCTCAGGTTCTGATCCAGAAATGTCTGAGCGGGGACAGATTCATAAGGCTTGATCTCTACTCTTCCCTTCTGCCTGCCTGCCTCTCTTTCCTCCCTTCTCTGACTTCTGGATCCAGGAAATCTCCTTCCAAAATATGCTTCTGCAAAGCTTTTCCAGATCCAACAAAATTATTATTTATTCAATTTATATTACTGAATTATTATATTATCCTTTTCCAGATCCGACAAAATTATTATTTATTCAATTTATATTATTGAATTATTATATTATCCCTTCTTCCTAAAGAAAGGAAACCTAACGCGCTCAGCATTTAAACAACAGGATAAAATAAAACACAGCTTTCCTTATGATTTTTCTCATTTCCCAGGTTCAATCTTGCTCCTGCTTTTCAGCATGCAAGGCAAAGACTTATTGAAACCTGGTGCTGCAGGATCATGAGAGCTGATGGGAGAAGATGTGGAGAAGCAGGGCAGCTGGATGCTGAGGATCTCACCCACCTTCATACCTCTCATACCCCTAACATCCCTTTATAGGACTCAGCCCCATTGATCTCCATTGGACTTATTCAGAAGTAAGTCTGCATAATGAAGTGCTGGAACTCTGCAAGTTCTGGAAGGAGATGCTGGGAGGACTCTTTTCCTGCAAGATCAGATCTTTTTCTTACCATTTGGATCCCATTTGCCTCTGTTAAAACCAGACACAAGAAGGTATAAGCAGTGAAAGATCATTTTCAGAATACAAAATGGTTCAAATTAAAATGCAGGTAAAATAATAGAAAAATAATATAACTCAGCGAAGATCAGCTGCTCCAAAACATACCAAAGGTTCAGTTTGCAGTGGGGGAGGGATGTGTGGTCTTCTCAAACCCTTTCTTGCACCAGCTGACCTCTAAACCTTGAACCTCTCCCCACCTAAGGGTTTCTCTCCCCCCATTCCTCCCCATGCTTTCTCTCCCTTCCTTTTCTCTCTCTGCAACCTGGGATTCCCTTTTCCTCCACCAGGATTTGAACTCACCACCAGACCCAGAAGGGGCTACAGACCATGTGCACCCTGGAGAAGAATGAAAGGGGGCAGGAAGTGACTTCCCCATTCATTCCTCCTCCCCTCACCTTGGCCCTCTAGGAATCTGCAATCACCACCTTTAGCCCTTGAAGAGCATCTCAAAGGATCAGCAAGATCCTGAAGGGCATCTCAAAGGATCACCAAGATGGGCTCTTAGCAGGTCTTCACCCCCATCAATTCTCAGGCCAGACTGGAGGCTCTCCTGCCACCAGACACAGAAAGCAGCATCCAAAGCAACACTCCTGGGCACTCTCTGTCAGCATCACTTTGCAGGACTAGCCAAAGGGGATGGAAAGTACAGAGAAGCTGTGATTTTCAAGATCATGGCGAAGATGGTCCTGCCTGCACTGGCTCTCATGCACTGGATCCATCAGCCTCATGCTGTTCTGGGTGCTCCCTTCCTGGAGGTTTGAATGCAGGGCAGAATGTTCTCCAGGTCAGCATGACTATCATCCCAGACCTATTCTCTGTAAACACTTCCAAGTTCTGGACCATCACTATCTATATGTGCTGTCTGAAATCTCCCACCAAAATCTCCCATCAGTCAGTAACTGAGCACTACTGAACATGAAGAGACATTTCATTGCCCCTAGACCAGAGGTGTACCTAGAACAAAACCTTTTCAGTTTTATCTATATAGATTGAAAAGTCACTGACTCACTCACTGACTCATCAACCCCCAGCCAAAACCCCCAGGCCTAGATGCGTGAAATTTGGGGATGGTGCTCCTTCCATGACGGAGGCACCCACTAGAAACCGGTTCTTGGAAATTCCAACTGGAAGGGGGTCAAAAGCGGTGCAACACATATAGTTTTTAAATTAATCCCATGGAAGCAATATATATGAGGGTTTTGGGGTTTTATTTTGTGATGTCCTACATTTTTTGGGTGACCTACATTAAGTTTTTTTTTTGTCCTCTTATGCAGTTAGGACGTCTGGTTACTCTGAATCCTATCCATGTCTACTCCGACGTAAATCCCATTATAGTATGGTGAGGTTACTCCCAGGTAAGTACTCAAAGGGTTTTAGTAAATGGTTCTGTGTCAACCTGGAGTCAGTTTCTAGTGGGGTCCCCCAAGGCTCTGTCTTGGGACCGGTTCTCTTTAACATTTTCATCAATGACTTGGAGGAAGGGATACGGGGGAGCCTGATCAAATTTGCAGATGACACCAAGCTGGGAGGAGTAGCAAACACATCAGAAGAAGGAGAAACCTCCAGGAGGATCTGGATAAACTGGAATCCTGGGCTGTAACAAACAGAATGAACTTCAACAGGGAGAAGTGGAAGGTTCTGCACTTGGGCAATAAAAACCAAAAACACATTTATAAAATGGGGGATACTTGGCTTGGCAGCACAACATGTGAGTGGGATCTTGGAGTCGCCGTGGATCACAAGCTGAACATGAGTCAGCATGTGATGTGTCTGCAAAGAAGGCAAATGCCATTTTAGGCTGCATTAAGAGGACTGGAGCTTCCAAGTCATGAGAAGTTCTAGTTCCTCTTTATTCTGCATTGGTGAGACCTCACCTTGAGTCCTGTGTTCAGTTCTGGGCACCTCACTTGAAGAAAGATGCAGCCAAACTGGAGCAAGTCCAGAGGAGAGCGACAAGAATGATAAGTGGGATGGAAGGGAAGCCCTACCAGGAAAGGTTGGGGGAACTTGGGATGTTCAGCCTGGAGAAGAGGAGGCTGAGGGAAGACATGATTGCCCTCTTCAGATACCTGAAGGGCTGTCATAGGGAGGAAGGGGCTCATTTGCTCATAGCTGCCTCTGAAAGCAGAACTAGAACCAATGGGTACAAACTGCAAGAAAGGAGATTCCAGCTGGAAATCAGGAAAAAATTCCTGAGGGTGAGGGCGGTTCAGCAGTGGAACAGATTGCCAAGGGAGGTGGTGGACTCTCCCTCACTGGGGATCTTCAAGCAGAGGCTCGATGAGCACCTGTTGGAGATACTCTAAGGGGATTTCCTGCTGCAGGCAGGGGGTTGGACTAGATGACCTACTAGGTCCCTTCCAACTCTATGATTCTATGATTCTAAGTAGGCATAAGTTTTCATCCTGAGGCTGTAATCCTATTCCCATTTACCTGGGAGTAATAGGGCTGCAGCTGGGAGGGGGGAAGAGGGGCTGCCCCCCAGCAATCAGCTGGCCTCCCTCAGGATTTTTCCCTAATCTGCCCTTGCTTTCTCAGCCTTTGTCTTTCTAATCATTCTCCAGCAGCCACCAGTGAATTCCAGAAGGAAGCAGATGTGTTTCATTTGCATTTCAACTAAACATCCTCCTGGTGTGAATGCCTACTGGAAGGCAAATGAGAGTTCTCCAGTTTGATGAGCTTTTCTTGGTTTTCAGTGCCCCTCATCCCAGGACTTGCACAGCCTGGGTCAACTGAGCAGCCCCCAAGAGCAGGCACATGCACTGCATCCTGCGCCCATCCAGAGCACTGAACCCCTCTGCTCCTCTCCTCCTTTCCCAGCACTTGGGGAGCCCAGGTTGGCTCAGGCTCCCAGGTCCAGGAGCAAGCCTGTGGAGTGCTTCCTGCTCCCATCCACTGAGCGCTGTACCCACTGAACCACTCTGTGCCTACTTCCAGCCCAGGTATGTGCTACCCCCAATCCTGTGATGAATTGTCCTTTTCCCTTGAACAGGGACTATACATCAGAATCAAAATAGAGAACAATGGACCCCCCAAATGTAGGACACCCAAGAAAAATTAGGAAATGAAAAATAACTGAAGTTTTTTTTTCCAGGACAAAGGACTAAAATCTAGAACATGTCCAGGAAGTGCTTTGGGCCTGGAAAAAAAAAATCTTTTTTCTTGTGAGCAGGCTGCATATAGCCTTCTTGTAATTCATAAATCACCGGTATATGCAGTAAATTATGTACAATAGTTTTAAATTTATAGTGTGTAAAATGTATATGTGCGCAATATTGCTCTAATGTATAGTGCAGTATAGTATATAAATTAACCACTTGAAAACAATATATATGTGTGTTTTTAACTTTTATTTTGTCATGTCCTACATTTTTCTTGGGTGTCCTACATTTGGTAGGAGGCTTGGCATCTTTTTTGTTTATGATGTATGGTCACCCTGCTCCCTCCAAAATGTAGGATAACCAAGAAAAGGTGTAGGACATTTATTTATTTATTTAATTTATATCCCGCCTTTCCTCCCCTGCAAGAGGGAGTTCAAGGCGGCTGACATCAGGGAATAAAACATCATTAAAATAGAACATAAACAAAGATTAAAACACCATTAAAATATAATTAAAATACAATTAAATTGAATAAAAACATGCAGACTAAAAATATTTGTTAAAAACAATAAAAACAACTGTCCCCCCACCTCTGCCCCATTTAAAATGCTTTTTTAAAATAGAAGGTTTTAAAATGACAAAATAAATGACAAAATAAATAACAAAATAAATGTGAAAAACACTCATGTATTGCTTTAATGTGTTTAAACACTATCAGTGCAATCCTATTCATGTCTACACAGACGTAAGTTCCATTGAGTTCAATGGGGCTTACTCTCAGAGTAAGCTCTTAAGATTCCAGCCTTTGTTACTTATTATTAAATTAAAAACTATTACATATAGGCTCCAATCCTATACACTAGGTGGTGTCCAAATGTGCGGCTTCTCATCTCACAGTTCACAAGCTACACCTACATAAATTTCCTCTTGTTAAAGGTCCAAGAGCCCTAAAGTTGAAAGTTTGGACACCCCTTCTATAGACCCTAAAGCAGGGACTCTTGGACCTTCCAACAGTTGTGTAAAGGAGGGAATTTCAGTAGGTGCTGCTTCTCATCTCACATATCAAAAGCTGCACCTACAGAAATTCCCTCCTGTATGCAATTGTTAAAGGTCCAGGAGCTCTAAAATTAAAGCTTTGGAGACTTCTAGGACTTTGACCAATCTCTTTTTAAAGTCATTGAGGCGAGATGCCATCACCACATCCTGTGGCAGGGAGTTCCACAGACCAACTGCACAATGGGGAAAGAAATATTTTCTTCTGTCTATCCTGACTCTCCCAACATTCAATTTAAAGGGATGTCCCCTAGTTCTGGTGAGCATCTCCCTATCCACTCTTATCCTTTCCTTGCATAATTTTGTAGAATTAATCATAATTAATCATTAGTCATAATTAACCAAAATATTTCTGTTCATGAAACTGGGTTGAATTACAGGTCTTTTGATTCCCCATACCTACCCAGCATAGATAGATGGCATAATGGCCAACCCCCCTTGAAAATCCTCCCCCCACTTCTACAATTTTGGCTACTGCCTTGCAAAACAAGGAAAAGGATGACAATGAAAGATTTTTTACAGCATACAAGGCAAAAAAGAGGACATATACTGGAGAAAGAGGACAGACATATGGCCAGCCTGTTCTTACCCCTGGGGAGTTGATCCAGCCTCACAGCACCAGCCTATGTGGGTCTCCTTGGAAGTAAGCCTCATCGAGTCTAATGGGGGATGATTCTCCCAGGAAGGTGTGGGAGAAAGTCCTCTCTGCAAGCAGCTGACCCCCTTTCCCAGTGAGATTCCCCCTAACTCCTCTAACAGAGAGGCTGCTCCTTCCCTCCTAGAGAGGTCCAGTTAGGGGAGGGGGGAGGAAACTGTCACAGCACTTCCTGGCCCCGCCCCCACCGTGGGAAAACACCCTTTGTCTTTCCCACGCTGGAGGATGAGTTGCTGATGCAAGTGGGGGGTGAGTTCAGAGCTCCTTTCCATGGGGCAGGCAGGGTGGGCAGCTGGCAGAACCCAAAAAGAGGACAAGATCCCCTAAAATGTAGGACACCCAAGAAAAAAGTAGGACATGACAAAATAAAAGCTACAAACACTCATGCATGTTGCTTTCATGTGATTAATTTAAACACTATGTTACTTATGATTAAACTGAAAACGGTTACATAAAATTTATGAACTGCAAGAAGGCTACAGATTGCCTGTTCACAAGAACAAGAACAACAAATGTTTTTTTCCAGGACACAAGGCTAAAAAAGAGGCTGTATCCTGGGTAAAGAGAACATATGGACATATGAGGTCATAATAGGACATATCCTGGAAAAAGAGGACATATGGTCACCCTGCATTCCATGGGGATGGAGAGGCCTGGGAGGAGTTGGTTTCTGGGCTGCACTATTACAGTCTACAATAGTGTTAGGAAAGATAAATCCTTGCACAAAGTCGGGTGAATCTTTCAACATCCCACTTCTCTCTCCCCCTGTATCTCCATAGAGTCCCCCTTCCCACCTGCTCTTGTGATCCCAGTTCCAGGTCATCACCTGGATTAAAAAACACCCTCTTTGGAAGTTATTAAGTCTCCAATGAACTTCATGGAACAAAAATGGAGAGGGAAAGGCAGGTCTTTTGGTGGCCCTGGAAAAAGTTGGCTGAAGCATATTTTGCAAGTTTTCCTGGCGAATTGGGAGGTGATTGGACAGGTAGATAAAGGAGGAAGGAGAGACTGAGGGGGGTGAAGATGGGACAATAAGAGGCCAGTCCTATCCAACTTTCCAGCACTGGTGCAGTCCGGAGGAAACAAATGTTCCCATACTGCGAAAAGGCCCTGCAGCTCTCTCCTGACTACAGGATCCAGTTCATGCCCAGCATCAGTACTGGAAAATGGGGACAGGATTGGGTTCAAAATCTAAGTATTTAGGAGCTTCAGTGCAAATAGGAAGAGAGTTCTGAATGGCAAAATATGAAATGTGTCTGACAGGTAAAAGTCTTCCCATCATGTTTGCTTCCCCCACAGGCAGCAGAATGGCCATGGATCAGCACTCTAGACCATCTCCTCTTTCAGCTCTGCGACCTGCTCAGGTACATCTCCAAGTAGCACTCCTGTCTCCCAGTCTGTGATCTTTGCACCTCTTTCTCTGCCATTGAAGTGTTGATATCCGTCTTTCATGATATCCGTCTCTGGCCATTTGCTTCCAGACTTAGCATGAAGAGAGGGATTGGCTGTGACACCATCATGGACCATGCATGTCTGCTGGTCCATGCTCTGGAAACTGGGCTTAGGGTCAGCTGGCATCCCTTCCCACACACATAAACATTGTTCATAGATCTTTACAAATATACAGAAAGATGTCTGTCTTAAGGTCAAGTAAAAAGTAAAGAAGTCTCCCGCAGGTTGCCAGGCTATTAGTGACTCATCTCCATTACAAGGCTGAAGAGCCAGCATTGTCCAAAGACATCACTGTGGTCCTGTGGCTGGCATGACTGAAAGCCAAAAAGCACACAGAGCGCTGTCACCTTCTCACTGAAGTGATGCCTATTTATCTACTTGCATTTACATGCCTTCACACTGTTAAGACTGGCAGGAGCTGGGAAAGTAACGGGAGTCGTGTGGTACTCAGGTCTTTTTCTTGACCTGCCGACCTTAAGGTTGACAAGCACAGCATAAGAATGCATTAACATTGAAAATAAGATTATATTCAGTGGTACAGCATTTGAAACCACAGGAAATACACAGCTGAAAAGAACTACTTATATACATAGAATCAGAGGTAGAAACAAAACAGACAGAAAGATGAATTCCATGTATCGGCATCCGGACTCAAAAGAACGGATTAACTTAAAACATAGCTCTAATAGACTGTTGTTCTTCCCCAAATAGCTTGACAATATATATATTAGGGTTATGACACTTTTGGTGGTGTGTGTGTGTGAGAGAGAGACCGAGAGAGAGACCGAGACCGAGAGAGAGACCGAGACCCTACAATTTTTGAAATGTTACTATAATTAGTTATGTTACCTGCCAACGTTGTCTGGGCAGCTTTTCAAAATGTATTGGTTTTTGATATTGTAACTATGATCATGAAGGACATGATATTTTCCTTCAGGAATCCATGCTTTGTAGGCCTGGCATTTCTTGCATCGAAAAAACCACACAGTTGTCAAATACTGTACCACTGTACCTTGACTTAAGGTACTACTGTAAATCAAGGTGTCTGTGTGATCTTTCTTCACCAGCCACGAAGGTTTTCCAAGGTATCTTCTTTATTACAGTGTTCTGTATTATATTACAGTGTTTTGTAATCATTTTTATATACCGTTAATATTTCAGTAGAAATATGTTTTGGGTTGTGGAACCAATCCTTTGAGTTTCCATTATTTCCTATGGGAAAATCCATTTTGTATTACAAGCGTTTTGAATTACAAGCATGCTTCCGGAAAGAATTATGCTCGTAAATCAAGGCACTCCTGTATTATAAAAGGAACATTGCAGGGGAATGTTCTTCCCTTGTAATCTCCCCTTCCTGGCTGAGAATAGAAGGACACAGGCAGATGAAGTTGTAGGGAAATTATTTCTGAGGAGTGGACCGTTTCTCCTTCCAGGCTGTGGTGTCCTTCATGGAGGTAGCTGTGCACTTCTCGGCGGAGGAGTGGCTTCTGCTGGATCCAGACCAAAGGGCTCTGTACAGGGAGGTCATGCTGGAGAACTATAGGATGGTGGCTTCACTGGGTAAGCTTGTCTGTCTCAGTGGTGGGAAAGAACCAAGGCATGTGCTGATTTGGTTTCTCCCTGTCAGGATTGTGCCTTAGGAATGGAGTGTGGCAGTGTGTGGGGCTGGAGCATGTGGGCAGGAGATGCCTGCTGTACGTGGCTGTTAATGACCGTTGCTCTCTTGGGAGATAGAAAGCAGGATGTACATTTTTGCACATAGAGACGGATTGTGACAAGTATAGAATCTCCTTCTGGAAATACAAGGCCTGCCAACGGGATCAGTTGTAACGGCCTCATATTCTCCCTCCTCACCCTTCTTCTTCCATTGCCTTATCCAGTATCTTAATCCATTAACTGGGAGTTTGCCCAGAAGCAGGTGGTGCTCCTGCAGGGATTTTCAGGATCAGCTTGTCCTTCATTGTTTCTCCAGGGGAATTTGGGATTTCTGCAGCTTAATTTTGTGGCATGTGTCCTCTGCTTTTAGCCTCCTATCCGGGTGTCCTCCAAAAAGGCTTCATTGTCCTCCATTTTGGCTTCATTTTGGAACTTTGCAATGGTGTGCAGTACCCCATCATGTCATATGTCGTTGGTTTTGTATTAAAGATTAGAATCAAATGCAAAAATCAGTTTTGAAATATCTCCTTCCAATAAAATGTTATGGCTCAAAACCTAAAAATAAAAATATGCATTGAGCTCTATGGAAAAGTGAAAGTGCCCAGTATCACGGCTTTACTCGTGAGTAGGCAAACATGCCATTGTCTGCCGGAAAGGCCAGGCTGAGATGAATTGTCTGCCAGAAAGACCAGGCTGAAGACCTTATCCTCCTTTTGAGGTTTTGGGCATCTGGTCACCCTGGGTGTGTGGTTACCCTATATGGCCCATATGGAGTATAATAGTCCAGATATGCATGTGGGAGTTTTTGCACTGAAATAGAAGTGAAAACAGGAGTACAGTGATACCTCACTTAACAGTGCCTCACTTAACAAGTGTTTCACATAACAAGCAAAATTTCCAAGAAATTTGCTTCACATAACAAGTTCTGCTTCACTTAACAAGCAAGCACGCTCTGGGCATGCATGCTATACAGCCCTGACGCTCTGCATGGAGGCTTTTTAAAAGGGCTGCTGGCCAGCGCTGCTGTCTCTAACTGCCCCCAACTTGGAGGCAGTTGTCTTGAGGTGCCAGAGGCAGCTGCCGCCAAATGCCGCCACCGACCACCTTGAACCTCCAGCAGCAGTCCAGGTAAGCCTCACAGGAAAGTGTCTTTGATTGCAGTCTCCTAACTATCCCTACAATCCAGAGTAACTACGGGAGCACGTAAGAGACATTACATGTACCCTTAGTTACTGCACTACCTAGTGAAAACCTATAGGAAATTCATATTGCAATCCAGAGCAAATTGTTCTTACACCGGAGCAAGGACTCCACGTAGTTACTCTGGATTGCGCCCTATGTCTACTCAGAAATAAGTCCCATTGTATTAAATGGGACTTACTCCCAGGAAAATGTCTTTGATTGCAGCCTCTTAACCATGTCTACCCAGAAGTAAGCCCCATTGTGTTAAATGGGGCTTATTCCCAGGAAAGTGTCTTTAGGATTGCAGCCTAAGTAGACTTCATAGGATCATGCAAATTGAATGTTTTGAATTCAGTTCCAGTGTTTTGTCATCATTTTTACATCCAGTTAATATTTTTATATGACTTTTTCGCGGGTTGTGGAACCAATCGTCTGAGTTTCCATTATTTCCAATGGAAAAATCTGCTTCACTTAAAGAGTGTGTCACTTAAAGAGCATGCCTCCAGAACGAATTAAGCTCTTTATGTGAGGCACCACTTTAATTGTTATTTTTATCTGATCCTGAAACAAAGAGCCACATCTTTTTGCTGGATCAGCTCCAGAGCTTGTGCTTGAGCCCTGTTTAATTTGGTCAGGGGTGATGCCAGGCAATGGCTTTTGCGACCCGCTGGTTTGCCATCCCTTTTGGGATGTTTCAGCCAAACAAACAGACGAAGGCTGGAATTCTAAAGACACTTTCCTGGGAGTAAGACCCATTGAACACAATGGGTAGACATGGTTAGGATAGTGCCCTAAGGGTACAATCCAGAGTAAGGGCAGTGAGAATGGCCCAGCTGGGCTGCCCCAAGTAGGCTTTATCCAGAGCAGAAAGTTGGGGGCTGAATCTAGTGAGTCAGGAAGCCTGGGCTGCCATAGCTGCTCCAGAGGATGCTCAGTAGGCACCAAGAAAGTGGTATCTGGGGAGGGCTTGCTCCCAAGGAGACCTGCCTCCAATCACACTGAGCAAGGAACAGCAGTGGTGCCTACCTTATAACTGTTCCTTATAGCAGTTCCTGTAATGGAGGGTGGATCCAAGGGGATTCCTTGGAGTTGTGCTGTATCCAGAGGTTAGTGAGCTGTCATAGTTGTGCCATATCCTGAGGTTGAGATGCAGGGGTTGCAGATGTTGTGCATCTGTTGACTTACACTGCCCCAAGCCTTTCTGGTATAACTAGGGTGGCCCATCTTGGAACTGGGCTACCCCAGAGATAGATAGGGTAACCCAAGTACTCTTCTGGATTCAGACCAGTGTTCATGTCTGAAAATACAAACAACTTGCCTCTTCCTCTGTCCCACTGTGTCGGGGGGGGGGGGGGGGAGCAGCTTAGATTATAGTTATTTTCTAAAACCTCAGTATTTTAAATCATAAGTAACTTATTTCTTTGCAGAAGAATTCTCCAAGGCTGCCTTCATTTCCCAGTTAGACGATGGGGAGTCTGCATTCTCCCAGGAGCTCCAGGAAGGAGAGGAATTGGCAGGTAACGTACTTACTGAAGCAGCAGCTTTTCACCAGTTCATATGGGAAGAATGGGACTGGAAGGGTGCGTTGATAAATGGAGGTCCCATGAGGTCAGAATGACAGAGCTATACTATGCTGAACCTGCCTAACCACTACTGAGTTACCCAGGAAGGAGGGGAGTTTTGAGTGTGGAGGGTCCTCATTTGCACAACAGTCTTGTGTCAAAGGAATCCAGAGTTTGAGATCCCTCTCCTTCATTTTTTAAAGTATCATTGGCATGACATTTTCTATCCTCCAGTCCTCTGGCATCATGGCCATTTTAAAAGAGAAGTTGCAAATTACCCCTGTTTACTTGAATCTGATGTGCCATTGAATCTAATGCCTGCCCTGATTTTAAAAGGATAGAGAGAAAAATGTTTACTGGCAATTGTAATGCACAGCTGCAAAGCAGTTGCAAAATTTAATTTTACTGTACGCATCGATGAATTATATGACAATAGTAATTCAGTGGCGCCTCACGTAACAAATTTAATTCGTTCCGGAGGCATGTTCTTTACATGAAACATTATGTGAAGCGGATTTTCCCATAGGAAATAATGGAAACTCAGACGATTGGTTCCACAACCCCCAAAATATTCATATAAAAATATTAACTGGATGTAAAAATGATGACAGAACACTGGGATTGAATTCAAAACATGCATTCAATGTGCATGATCTTATGAAGTCCACTTAGGCTGCAGTCCTAAAGACACTTTCCTGGGAGTAAGCCCCATTTAACACAACGGGGCTTACTTCTGGGTAGGCATAGTTAGGAGGCTGCAATCCAAGACACTTTCCAAGTGTCTCCCCACTTTCTCCTTCTCTCCATCCTGAGCCTCTCTCTTCCCTGCTCACTTCTGGCCAGCCCTGAGCTGCTTCCCTCTTCTCCACTGCTCTTCTCTCCCTCTGCCCAGTGGACACCTGGACACAGGAGGAACAGCGTGGAAGTGTTGCTTTCACTATGGGCAGGCGTGCTAGGCATTGCAGCTAAATCACTGGGGTTTATTTCTGAATATTAATGAATAGGAATGTGGTCTAGAGGCACTGTTGTTAACACAAGAGCAGGTTTATATTTTCTGAAGGGAACTGGCCACTGCTCTTAATGGAACATTTTTGGGATCTTTTGCTGTAAATTAGACAGCATCCTACAGAAATATACTTTTATATGAATGGAGAAAAATAAAATTGCACCAATGATAGCTTCTTAACAATTTAGTAGTATGTGTGCTTGCCTTTCATGAGGGTGTGCAAAGGGGAATCAGCAAGAAAAGGGGGGTTTTGAAGGGGAAGGATTTTGGGGTTTCCTTGCATACAAACCTCTAAGATACACAGAGAGAAGTAAGGTGTAAAAGAAGGGGGGAGGCGTGAGCATGGTTCCCATTTTGGAAGCATTATTCTGCTTCTGTGGAGGAGGCAAAACCAGAACCAAGACCAAGGAGGCCACATTGGGTTTTCTTTTTTAAGGAAGAAAGGCGGAAAATCATCATCTATATTCCTGCTCCTGATAGTGTCCGCTTTAGATGACTGACCATTCTGAGTAGTGGAAGATTATATAGTCCAGAGGCAAGTATAGCATGTATGCCCTGAAGAGGCTCCTAAACCACTTGCTATATAATGCTCAGCATAGTATTTGGTTAACACAGAAGCTTCCAGAGTAATCTTTCATTTCCAGATGAAAGATTTCTAGAGTCTTACATTCATCTGCTAATTTATCTTTTAATTCTTTAGGTAGCCATTTTGAGCCATTTTATTTCCTTCCCACCTTTGATCACGAGGTATGTAATCTTCCTTTTTGTTGCCTGTAGATGATGAACCACACTGTGAATCTGAAGAAGAAAAACCCCACAAGCTAATGCTACTTCACAGAAACGTATTGGCCAGTTCTAAAGGAAGCCTGAAGACCAATATTCCTGAATATGGTGATGTAAATGTGAGCACAGCCAGAGAGACAACTTCCATGGGAGAAAATGGTAAAACCTGCCCTGACTGTGGCCTGTCCTTCAAGTCGGGATTGTCCCTTTCTAATCACCAAAGGATTCATGGAAGAAGGACCCCCTATACATGTTCTATCTGTGGAGAAAGGTTCTCAGCCAAAAAGGTCCTTGCTAGCCATCACAGAAAGCATGCAGAAGAAAAGGGTTATAAACATCCCAGCAGTGAGAAACAAGCTACAAAATATTCAAAGTTTGCTCCAGCACAGCACCATCACAAGAGTCCTCTGTGTGAGAAACGCTTTCTCTTGAAGGACCTTCCATGGCATGAAAGGATCAATGCAACGAAGAGGCCTCGAAGAAGCCATGCAGTATCGGGGGCCTATAAGTGTCCTCGGTGTGGGATAGGTTTCAGTCGAAAGGAACATCTTGCCAGACATAAAAAAATCCACACAAGAAAGGTCACTAACAAAATTTTTGAGGAGCAAGAAGAAGAAGAAGCAAAAGCTTCTCCGTGTGATGGTCCTGAAAAGAAGCCCTCTAAAGCACGTGTTGGTGAGAGAATTGTCAGTTCAGACGTTGGTGACGCTGGACCCGATCTCTACAAATGTCAGTTTTGTGGGAAAGGTCTGCGGACCAAAATTATCCTCAATGAACATGAGAGAACCCACACAGAAGAGAGGCCCTATACGTGTTCCTTGTGCAAGAAAAGTTTCTTTTCTAAGCAGAATTTGCAATACCATGAAAAAACCCACAGGGTTGAGCACAACCCGCAGTTCAGCACAAGGAGTTCTGCCTCTTCAGTTGGAATGTCCCACACAACAGCACATCCTTCTAGGAGCCATATTGCTAGGAAAGTCGTCTCTCGCCGTTTGGGCCTCACTCAGTGCCAAAAAATCCATGTAGGAAAAAAGCTCCATAAATGTCAATATTGTGGGAAATGCTTAAGTTCAAAGAATGCACTTGCAACGCATGAGAGAATCCATAGAGGGGAGAAACCCTTTAGGTGTGATGAATGTGGGAAATGTTTCCGTCAAAAGCAGCACCTAATAAAACACCTGCGAGCCAAGATGAAGCAGAAAACATCTACGTGTATCGAGCATGTGAAAGGATTGGATGTGAAGGACCCCCTCAGAGTGCCTAAAAATATAAACAAAGGATTGAAGCCATATAAAGGCCTCAAGGAAGCTACTTGCAACGTGCACCTCACTGGTCACTCACAAATGGCCCTCTTTAAATGTCAGTATTGTGGGAAATGCACACAAACAAAGACTTTGTTGCTCCATCATGAGTTAATCCACAAAGGAAGGAAACCTTATCAATGTTTGGAGTGTGGGAAAAAGTTCTCTCAAAAGAACTATCTTGACAACCACCAGAGATGCCACATGAGGAAAAAACTCTCAGGTTCTGTCAAAAAATTGACCACAAAATATTCCTCTCTCACTTTTAGGAGCCTCAACAAAGGAAATTCAGTGTGCCTTAAATGTGAGAAATGCTTTTCTGACAAGCACCACCTCAGGAGACATGAAAAGATCCACTCGGGAACAAAGCCCTTCAGCTGTGCCGCATGTGGAAAAGGCTTCATTCAGTCATGGCATCTGAGGAGACACGAGAAGGTACACCTGAAAAAAATATACCACAAACAGCCTGAGGTAAACAGTGTATTTCCTCCTTCCACAAATGACCTCTTTGTGAAGAAGGGCCCTATAAACGTTAAACAACAGGTGGCATCAAGATTTGTTTCAATGGAAGTAAAACAAATGTCATCAATGTCAGGAGAAGCTGCTCCAGGGGGCCTCATGAGACAAAGAGAAAACAAGAGAACGAGACCGAGAAATCCCAAAAGCAGATCCTCTAAGGAAAAGGTTATCAGTGATCAGGATGGTTCAGAACAAATGCAGGCCATACATTCTTGTACTGTGTGTAAGAAATCCTTCAGGACCCTAGAAAACCTTCTGATACATGAGAAAAACCACACAGGAAACAGACCCGTTCTCTGTTTGCACTGTGGGAAAAGTTTCTATAATATTTCATCTCTTCGTGTTCATGTGAGAATCCATACAGGAGAGAAGCCGTTCAAATGCTCCGAGTGCCCGTTTCGTTGCAACGTGGGGTCTAATCTCAGACGGCACAAAAGAACCCATGTCAGAGAGAGGCCATATCCTTGCCTCCAGTGTGGGAAAAAGATCGGAGTCCACCACAGCCTTCTCAATCATTTAAAAACCCATGACAAAAAAGAACCGCACACGTGTTGTGACTGTGGCCGTGTTTTCACTCATGGGAACACCATTCGGCGGTGCAATTGCCCCCTTCAGGTGAGAAATAGTGCTCTCTAATGAGCCAGGCCTTGGTAAAAATTCCTAATGTACATCATTGATTCAACTGAACAAGTCAAGCTCTCCTTACCAATGTCCTGAGACTAGAGCAAAGATGGTCATGACATCCAGCATCATGGTCATGGAACTGCTCTGGTTCTTTCCCTTCTTCCATGTGACCAGAGGACCATGGATGTCCTTCACAGACTAACCAGAGTCCTTCCTGACACTATGCTCCAGGACAATACCTAACCTTGCTCTCCAACAAATTCTTATGGCACCCAGAAACTAAATAAGACTTGTGTTAGTTGTTTGCTTCTGCTCTTGCTTCTCGCCAGCAGCACCACTGATCTGGAATGGGCCATGTCCAGTAGTGTTGGAAGTAAAAGATCAACAGTGTAAGTAAAAGATCAACAGTAAAAGATCTTAATGAAGATATGATCTCTTCAATCCTAAAATGAAGTTGGCATGGAAGAATGTCTCTCCCCCCTTCTGTGTAGGCTTTATGTCCAAGGAAGCCTGTGTTAGATGACTCTTTTCCACATGTCCTTTCATCTAGACATGATAAAAGTGAGTTCTTATGTATCAGTGACTTGACTAATGTGCCTTCATAAGCTTTTGATAATGATGTCTTGGGCAGATTCATGCTTTGTATCCACTAAATGCCTTCTTTCACTTTGAAACTGGTACACATTGTAGATCTGTTTACCAGCTGTAACCAGCTGTCTTTGTAGACTCCAAATTATGTGGAAGATTTTTTTTAAGGAGTTCCCACTTTTCCTTTGAGAAAGGGTTGATTGCTCTTTCGTTTGCCTATTTTCTGGTGTGTCTTATTGATCAGCGAGATTTACTCCTAGTCATTAGTTTGTGAAGAATATCATGCACCATAAATTCTACTGTAACCTCTTATGCGATAAAATATGTTTTGTAAATAAAATTTAAATACCATGTCTTTTTAATCCTGGCCTTTTGAGGGGCATCTGTAACACAAACTATAAGGGAGAAGTGGTTTATTTACCATAACCCAGCATTTTGCCCTTTGCCACTAGACAACCATTATCTTATGATGAAGGTGAATATATGACCTTTAAAGGTCAGAAGCTGCATTTTTTTAAAAAGGAGGAAATATTTGGATCCTGACATGTAAGCAAGACATGGGAAGTTACCACTGAACCCTGTCAATATTTCTTCACTTTAAATTCACTTTCTAATTTTCCTTTTGATTATAGAAAGACTATCCCTGCTCATTACCAAAGTCTGATTTTAATCCCAGTTTTTTTTGAGGGGGGGATTTGAATTGCACAAGTTTTGTACTTAATACATCTCTTCCTCACCGCAATCCCCATGTGGCACCAGGGGTGGAGGGGTTGTGTGTGTTGTGAGTGGGTGGCACAGGGAGTCTGGCATGGGAGGTTTAAAGGTGTTCTTAATATTCATGAACTTCTTGAAATATTGAAATTTTGCTCCCACAACACAGGTACATTTCACTAGTGCATTAATAAAACTGCACTCCTCCAAAGTTGTTTCTGTATAAGGAGAGTCATATGGTTACTACAGCCACTTTTCCAAGGGAGGGTCATTGATCCATTGAGCAGGTACCTTGTATAAGAGCCTTGCAGGATTAGTCCATCTAGTCCAGCTTCCTGTACCTCCCAAGTGGCTCACCAGATGTCGCAGGGAGCACTCGAGACAACTTCATAGCTGTATCATGTTGCCACTCCCTTCATCTGTTTGTGATACATAATTTTATTCATTTCGTATTTGTTCATTATTTCTATATCTTCTTAGAAATAAGTGACTGAAGAACCCCAAACTCTAATGGATGTGCCTCAGCTCTCTAATCATTTTGGTCTCTTCTGCACCTTTTCCTTTTCCTATATCCTTTCTGAGATGTGGTGACTGGAACTGGACATAATACTATATTTCAGATGAGCCCTTACATCAGTTTGTACAGGGACATTATATGTTTTATTTTCAACCCCTTTTTGATTGGCCCAAGCATGGAGTTGGCATTCTTTACTGCTGCTGCACACTGGATGGACACCTTCACTGAGCTGTCCTCCAACATCCTAAAGGTCTCTCTCCCGATCCATCCATCATAGATCAGAACACATTAGTGGACATGTGAATTTTTTTATTTTGTGCCTTTTTGAATTATTCCACATCTACTTGATCCATGCGGGGTGTGCGTAGACATGGACAACTTCAAAATGTTTGATGCGGCGGGGGGGGGGGGGGGCACAGGGATATAGGTGTCATGTGCTCCCTGTGACATCTGGTGGATCATATAGGATCCCTTCCCCAAACCTAATAAAACCTAATGAAATAAATGACCTTATACTGAGTCAGAGCCCTAGTTCATCTGGTTCAAAATGTGATGCAGGAAGCTGGACTAGATGGACTTTGGCCTGATCCAGTGGAGGCTCTTATGTTCTTACTAACATTATATTGCATTCGGCTGCCCATTCCCCCAATTTACATAGATCTTTCTGTAGCGCTTCACCGTCTGGAAGAGGTTCATATCTTCTGCAAATGTAGTGCAATCCTCACATTAGGCCAGAGAGAATGGTTCGGTTAAGGTGGCCTAAGTGGGCCATATCCTGAGCTGATAGGCCAGATCCACAGGGCTAGAGGGCTTCTAGACTGAAAGGGCAAATCCATAGGGATAGGAGGCTGTTGGCTGGCCTTACTGCTACAGCAGAAGGGCACTGGACTGGTGTTGTGCCATATCCTGAGGTTGAGAGGCTGGAGTGATGCTAAGTTTTGCTTCCATTTTTACTCCTGCTTACCATGGACCACTATGGCTTTACTCAAATTTATTCCTGTTCCTCAAGTGCAGCTCTGCGGAGCTGTGATGGGGCATGTCTGCTCTGGAAACAGGCTCTGGATACAGCCTAATTTCACTGTTCTAGGCCATGCTGAACATGCCCTCAACATGCCTCACCTGAACTGCCAATGCTGGCACAGCTAGGTTGGCTCAGGTGCATCTATCTTGGGCCAGCCTAAATTGACTTATGCCAGCCCAAGCCTTTTTGGTGTAACTGGGCTGGCCTATCTTGGAATTGGGCCAACCTAGTGGTAAGTAGACTTGTTCAAGTGCAGTTCACGATTGCAGCCATAATTTATTATATATGATTGATTAATTAATTACAAGATTAATTAATTGATTTTTGATTGATTGATTGATTAATTGATTGATTAATGCTGCCTGCTCACAAAAAGGAAGCCAATAAAGATTTTTCCCAGGACACAAGGCTTAAAAAGAAGGCAAGTCCTGGAAAAAGAGGACATATGGTTATTCTGTGTCTAAATCACTTTATGGAAGGGCAGGATTGAAAGATTTCTATACTAATAAAAGGCTAATTCTGTCTGTCCATCAGGTCCCTCTCCAGCTCCACCCACGAATGCTCTACATAGACATATTATACCTCTTTGGAATCGGGATGATCCCAGGATTAACCCCCACACACAACCAAACCCCACACTCCACACCTGCAATTCCACACACATCCTAAACCCCTCTAGCTCCACCCGCGAATGCTCTACCTGGACATATTATACCTTTTTGGGATCAGGATGATCCCGGGATTACCCCCATTAGGATTTTACTACTGTACAACTAAGCTATGGCACCTCTTCCAAAAAATAATAATCTGAGAATTGAAAAATGCAATACAGAGTTAACTATTTGTTAACATATCCTACCTTTAAAGCACATCCATGTATTTATAGGGTTTTAGGAATGCTGCAGTGGGTTCAAGAATGTGGGGTTTCTACTTGCAGCATGGTGGTGAAGGTGATATGATAGCTAATGCATATGACTATGGACTGAGGAAGACCATGGCTAAGGTAAACCCTGTCACAGATGTTTTAAAGACACACACCAGAAATGAAAATCATCATGGTCCCTTGTCTGAATCCTGACACTTCAACATTAATTTTATTTCAATACGAATATCCTAGGCAAGTCACATTTCTGCCCTCCCCCATGTGTGCTAGAGCTTGAGGATGCCATCTTCTGCAAGGTTGTTTTAGAGAACACCTTAAGATCATTCTTATAAAATTCCCCCAATACTTAACTCTATGAAAATGCTAAAAACTGTATCATTATGAGCAACAACCAGAAAGGAGTGATAATTTTTTCTGAAGTATTTTTTCAAGCTGAAAATTGTGTGAACAGGCCACAAATTGTACTTTCAAGCCCAAAGGGTTGTGATACGTGACATACTTCAGGCATCAAGTCACTCAGCACTGCCTTGACCTTGTTTGGATTAATAAATACCTTGAGTATACTGTACCTGATACTGATATTTTTCTGTAGGAACTCGTTGGTATGTACTTTATGATGACTGAATATGAACAACCAGCATTTATGAAAACACCAGCAATAAAATTCCCGTGAGTTATTTTTCTCTGGAGGTCCACATTGTTTCCCTTTTCCTTCATTTGGTTGTTCATTTGTGTGTAGATTTGGTTGTTCATTTGTGTGTAGATTTGTGTGTAGATCTGGAGAAGCTTCTTCCAGCCTACCTTTCTCTTAGAAAGGGTAATGATGTATTCTGTCACTAGATGCCACCAGTTGTCTATTTTCATGCCTAACAACTATGCAATCCATTGCAATGTTATGTACAATAACAGCAAAAAAAAAGTTATTTCCATCGTGTGAGGGTGCATGTAAGAATGCACAGTAAGTTGAATTTACAAATTATTTTTATGTGAACTCATCATTATAATTAGGATGCATGTAGACTTATTGGGGAGTAAACTCCATTGAAATCAAAAATATTTGAAGTCTGACTTCACACAGTGAATGCTGGATGCTAATCTGGATGCTATGGGCGGGTGGCGCAAGCGGTTAAGACGCTGTGCCTGTTAACCAGCAGGCCAGGGATCGAGACCCGGGTCGGTCCTACAAGACAGGGTGAGCTCCTGTCCTAAGCCCAGCTCTGTGATGCAGCTGGATCCAATTGTATTGGCTCTGCCTTTCCACTGGACTAATTCAGTGTCGTAGAGAGGGGGGATTTGCTGCTTGGGTAACAGCCTATCCTCCATAGCAATCTAACCCAGGCTTTCGTGCTTCGCCTGCAGCGTATGCAGCGCCGAGCACGATACCATAGTCTTTCTAGACTGACGGAGGCCTGCTAATCTGGATGCTAATCTCTTCCCTTTCTACAGCAAGAAACTAGAGGGCTTAGCCCAGGGAGCCCTCCTGGAAAAAGTTGGGAAAAGCCTGATCTGGTGGCAGAGAAAGAGAAGGAATCTTTATACTCAGCCATGACACTTCTTAACAAAGCTGTTCCATAAAACACTACAGCAGAAGTGAATCACATTTTTGTACCCTATAACTTTCTTTTTTCTTTTCTTTTTATCCAGTTCCATGATATCTTCTATTCATTTGTACTGCAGTGACTTGGAAGCAAATGTGAGACTGATTCAGGTCTTAAATCTTTCTTTCTTTCTTTCTTTGTTTCTGTCTTTCTTTCTGTCTTTCTTTGCTAATCAGGGGAATGATCTTTATGATTTTTCTAGTCTTTTTTAATATTAATGATACCCAGTTCTGGAACTATTAAATAAGCATAACGTTGAGCAATTCAGCATATTGTCTTTTAATCAGATAATAAAATATTAATACATATTACTATGAATGTCTGACCCTACAATCCAGAGTAACTACGGGAGCACGTAAGAGACATTACGTGTACCCATAGTTACTGCACCACTTAGTGAAAACCTATGGGAAATTCATATTGCAATCCAGAGCAAATTGTTCTTACACCGGAGCAAGGACTCCCCGTAATTACTCTGGATTGCACCCTAAGATTCATTCAATGTTTTTCATGTTTTAAAAATATTTTTAAGCAGCAGTAGAAGCAGCCAATGTTTATTTGCTAATCTATTACATTTCCTTGTTCTTATCCCACATACATTACAATTAATAGAAACATTAAAATTAGAAAAATATTCAATACGCTAAATAGTTCTCTGTGGGGAAAATGGTGATCATGACAAATCTATTCCTAAATATCTAGTTTTCAATCACAATTGCCCTCCTACTGATATCAAAAAAATACCGTCCACCCCTCTCGTCACTGTAATGTTTCTTCAGATCCTCCATAAATTCGTTTTTGAAGTCAAGAGGGGCAGAGTGACTGAAATTCAAGATCATTGTCAAAAAATGAAGCAGCAACTCCCCCTTTTTGTCTCCCTCAGTAAAGCAATCTGTTATTTCGAACTCGGATGGCAGTTCAAAGGACTGATACTTCAGTCCAGACCCATCAAGTATTTCCTCAATATTGGCAGATGAAACATACATGTAGAGATCACACAGTAAATGAGCTCTATATTTCTTCCATATCCTGGCCCAGCCACTGGCACCTGCCAAATAAATCATATGGCAAAAGTTTATACTTGTGTGTACCTTTCAAGAATGTTTCAGTGACATTTCTTTGAAAAAGCCCCAACTCATCAACTGCATTTTACGAGCATCTCACAAGTTGTAAACCAAGTGGATCTTCCCACTTCAGAAGACCATACAGTGTACCCCCCAGAGTGGTCCAGGGTGACCAGATTATTCCTCAACCCCAGGGCCAAAATTCCTGAACCCCCGGGGCCAAAGTTCCTAATCCCAGGCCAAAATTTCTACCTGCTTAAAAAAATTGCCAAAAAGTATATTTTTGGTTTTGGTTTTGGTTTTTTTGACTATTGGATTCTGCTCTTCAATACGAATCCATCGACATATGGGGAACTGTGCACTATCGTGAAGTTTCAAAATGAAGCCAAAACGTAGGACAATGAAGCCAAAATGTAGGACACCTGGACAGGAGGCTAAGAAATCCAGACAAATCTGGATTTTTCTGGTCATATGGTCACCCTGGAGTGGTCAAATGTCTGCTTTTCCCTGGTTGTAGGAGGAAATCGGGCCTCTTAACCAGGTCCGCTCAGGGGCCATCTTGACGGGAAACTGAGTCTCATCTGCCCTGATCAATTATGTTAAGCAATCACAAGCTCATATGTTTAACAAGCAATATATACCAAATTTACTCCACAGCATCTACCTGAAATGATAATAATGAGGAGTTTGGCTCCGGGTTCCAAGAGGCTCATAAAGTATCTGATGGTACCAGGAACATCACCTACATAATACAGCACCTGCAAACAATAAAAATCACTTTAATATAAAGGCCATGGATTTCTAATATTGCTCCTGGCAGTGCTCTCTCATGTTGGGTGAAACAAGGGACATTCCAAGCACGCACTGATACACTGATACATCATGGCCTATAAACTGACACTATTTGGTTGTATATTTAAGCCTTCTCTATAACATGTCTTCATTTAGTGCCATTTTTTATTTTCTACTCTATTTTTTAAGATCCCACCGTTCTTCCAAACTACTTAGGTGTGGCAGTACAGTTTTTCTCAATCCCCTTATTATCTTCACACTTGAAGATATGTGTCACATATGTGTCCAAATGTTTTATCATAAATCATCAATGGGTCATGCAATGGGTCATGTCTATCTGCCCAGAAAGCAAGGACATAGCTAGCCTGTTCCAGGAGGAACTGTCCAATCATTTCTTAAAGGCGTTCAGGTTGGATGCCATCACCACATCCTTTGGCAAGGAGATTTGTTGTGCCCTGGGAGAGAGGTGTTCTGTCCGGGAAGGCCCACCCTTTGATATGATGGGCAGTAGCTCTCTCGTGTTTCCCATCCCCGTCCTCACTGGATGTGCCAAGGTTTGAAGGACTGCACTTCATCCTTCAAAAAAAACCATCTGTTCTATCACGGAACTGAGAAGCATCCTTTGCATGAAGTGTAAGAATCATTGGACATGGGGTATTGACAGACACTCTTCTACACTAATAAAAGGCTAATTCTGTCTGTCCGTCCATCAGATAACACTCCAGCTCTGCCCATGACTGCTCAACATAGACATATTATACCTTTTTGGAATTGGGATGATCCCGGGATTAACCCCCACACATAACCCAACCCCACACTCCACACCCACACTCAACACAATTCCAGATACATCCTAAACCCCTCTAGCTCCACCCACACCTGTTCAGCTTAGACACTGGCTGCAATCCTAAAGACACTTTCCTGGGAGCAAGAGCCATCGAACACAGTGGGGCTTACTTTTGAGAAGGCATTGTTAGGATTGTGCTTATAGTATAGCTTTTTCGAACCAGGATGATCGCAGGATTAACCCCCACACATAACCCAACCCCACACTCCCCCCACCCACTCACCCACAACACAACATTATACATGTACTATATCCCTCTACGCACACTTGCTCTATATAGACATATTACACATTTTTTGAATTGTAATGATCCTGGGATTAACCCCTACACATTGCCCAACCCCACAATTCACACACACAACTCCACACACACACACGCTAACCCACTCTTTCACACACACACAACACAACCCCACATTCAGATAACACTACACACACACACAACATATCTCAGCCCCTACACACAACCCAACCCCCACACTCAACAAACACACACAAAACCCAACTCTATACACACAACCTAACCCACATTCTTTCCCATAAACACAACCTTATCCCAACCCCCCCCCCCCACACATTTTATCTTAAAAGTTTTTAATTTATATTGAGTTTAAAATTATTCTACCTGCACAATCCAAAGCAGTTATGGGAGCTCTTGTGTTGACGCAAGAGCAATTTGTGTCGGATGCAGTTACGGGGCCACTTAATAGAAACCTATGGGAAATTCATAGCACAATCCAGAATAAATTTTACATGTACTGATGCAGGAACTGCGGTAACTGCTCTGGATTGTGCCCTACATAGACCTATTAGAAGATCCAGCATTGGGATTTGTGTCTGAATGAGGAGGGAAAAATTAAAAATTCAAATTTTAAATTCAAATTTTAAAATAACTGGAAAAAATTTGTGATTTTAAAAGTTTTTAATTTATATTGAGTGTAACACAATAGGTCTACATAGATCTATTATAACATCCAGCATTGGGAATTGTGTCCGGATGAGGAGGGAACAGTTAAGAATTCAAATTTGAACATAACTGACAAAACCTATAGTGTGGTATTTAAGTTCCATGGACTGAATTGAGGAATTCAAAGCTGGACCAGGTGTCCCTTTAGTTTTGGGGGGAAGGCCCAGATTGGGGGGGGGGAACCAGACGTCCTTTGAGTTTTGGGGGAACTCCCTATACAGGAGCTGGCTTAAACATCCGCAAGGAGTGTGGCTTTTAAGCTAGTGATAATTAGGTATATATAGATAATTAAAAAAATTTTTTTGGCTAGTAATAGGACCAACAGGCCATGAAATGTAACTGCTTAGCACAACTATGTGATATTAAAGGAGTATACTACACATATAGGTGAACTCTGAACATAATGTATCAACAAGTTCTCTGTAGCCACACTATAGCAACTTTACGTGCACCATGTGGATCAAGTCCCATTTCCTTATTTCTTTGCTTGTCTTCATTCGACTTTCAAATTCTGACGAAGTCTCCTTGTGCCACGTGAACCGTATGTTTTCAAGGGTTGATGTCTTTGCCACACGTTCTAAAACATGAGAAAAGATTCACAGTTTATCTCAGCTGAAAATATGGAATAAATTTCCATTTCAAGTTTAGGATGGTGGAAAGCTAAATATTTCAAAAATATGGCATTTGGGAGCCAATTCTGGGCTATCAGTTCTTTTCCGCCATTCTAGGTGAATTCAATAACATCAGCTAAACAAAGATGTAAATGAAGTACCTTTTGCAGCCCAAGAGATTGCATAGATTCAGAATCTGTCTCTTATTTCCATCATCAGTGATGAGCATACTTAGAACAAGACTTTGATTTTATCTCAGGTGGAGAAAAAATATTTTCATATGTCTACTTCTTGTTATCTATCCAGAACCTGAATTTGGGCACATAATTTAAAATGAATAGTGGGAAAGTAGCATTTCAATAGTTAAGCCATTGAAAATAGCTTTTCAATGGCTTAATTGTGCTTAGAATACATTGAGACATCATTGCCTGTAAATGAACATTATCTTCTCCCACTTGTCCCATGAAGACTGTGACATGTCTTCATTTAGTTCAGCTTTTATTTCCTACTCTTTTTAAAAAATCCCACTCTGAATGCTGTAGCTGCTACTCAGTTGCCTTCCAATTATCAGTCCTCATGCTCTGTGACCACAGTTGAGATCTAATTTGCTGTTTCAACTCAGACATCACTTAGCAGTCATCCACATCACCTTTAAAAGTGCCTGTCAGAGCAGCTTCTATGCATCAAGAATCAGAATTGGGCTCCCTGGTGTGGATACCAAAGGCGTTTGGGAAACCCACAAGAGGCCATTGACCAGGTGACATGTCACTGCTGGTGTCGAACTGTGTCTCTTCCACTTGTCTAGACTTTCCGTACACATAAAATATAAAAGACACTTCTAATTTAATCAAATACTCTCTATAGAATGTATACATTTCCCATTGGAAGGATGAAGGTGCACAGGTTCTCTGTTCCAAAATGAGGCCTAACCACAGTGGTTAATTAATGGTTATGGCAAATGGTTAATTACAGCGGTTATGGCAAACCATAATCCCTTTCTTTGGCAAAGCAGCACTCTAGTTTGAACTCTAGGCTGTTCCTTAAGAAAAAAGAGATTCCATTACAATGTTGTACTGCGTAGTTACTTTGGAAATGAATAGGAGGAGTTCTCTACGGAGAACTGACAAATCAATTGCATAATGTATAGCTTGCTCTGGGATGCAGACCAAATCCCGGGAAACCTTCATATCTACCCTATACTCCAATTCAAAGCTGGTGCTAGTGCAGTCAGGCAACAAACTGAGATACAGCTGATTTATTTGTACTTCCTGAACCATCAGGTTTTCTTTCCATCGTGTGTCCTGCCTGATTATAGACAACTTCCAACATACAGCAACATTCAGAATTGCCAGCAAGTCATGCTTTCAAAATAAAGCCCAACAGCTGAGTTTATAAAACTTTCTGACATGCTGATTGTCGGGTGATCAACAGGATTATGAAGTAATAGTCCACAGAGATTCAAGTTTTTGACTAATAAATCCCAGATCCCGCTTCCGCTGGCATAAGCAGCACTGCGCTGATAGAGAAACACAAATTCCAACAAAGTACAAAATGCACTATAAACCAGACCTTTGTATCTAAGGACTTGTTCCTCAACCGGTTCTATCACTTCATTGCAAATGGCCACTCCAGGATGTCCAGCCTGTAGTTTCGCAAGAATCTGAAGGTCAATTTCTCCTAAGAAACAAATAAAAGGATGGAAAGAGATGGCAATATTTTTCTAAAAACTGTGCAATCATTACTTTCTCTCAGCATCACCTCTTCTATAGTGGGTTCAAGATGAGGCATTGAAGACAAGGGTTCCTGAGTTGAGATTGCTGGCTTCATCCTGGTCAATCGAATGTGCAGGATTAGGATTCTTTCAGCAATTGGTGGCCTCTGCCAATGGATGCGGCAGGCAAAAATCCAAACTATTTGGTGGCTTCCGGCCAAATGGCACAGCAGGTTGCAATTTAAACAAAACACTATATACCACCAACCTCACAGGGTTATCATGGAGGAGGGAAGCACCCATGTTCACCACCCTGAGCTCCTTGGAGAAAGGGTGGAATAAAAATATAAAAAAATGCATACAATAATACAAACTTGGTTTAATAACATGGGCTGTCACATCTGATCAGAATTTTTAATTAACATTTTTTTCAAAGAACATCAGAATGACAGTCATTTGGCCCCGGTGGGAGCCACAGAGTGATTTACCACTACCTTGGGAGGGACTATATGAAAATCTAAATTAAGATCTAATTCTATGTCAGGCAGCACTTGTACTTTACTCACAGTACTTTACTCACTGTGCTTTACTCACAGACTGGTATTATACCTGTACAAAGAAATATTATGTTGTAACATCTGCTATCTGGAGGAGTCTATTTGGACTCAGTCCAAACTGCTAAGGATAAAAGCAACAGCATTGCCAGGGAGAGGCTTTACCCATCACCGTTTCTCAGCCTTTCTCAAATGTACCTCACTCAACTTGCTAGTAAGTTGTGTATGTGGTCAGAGCATGGTCTAAAGGAGGGGTCTCCAAAGTACGGCCCTGGGATCAGATGTAGCCATTAGTGAGACTCCATCTGGTCCTTGGCAAGCCTCTTCAATCCAGCCTTTGGGCAAGCCCTGTAATCCTTCATAGGAAAGAAGAGCCTTGGGAGGGTATTTTGAGGGCCGAGGAGACTGCATGCTCCTCCTTCTGTGTATCCAAGTGCGTATGAACTGGATTGAAGATCACCCTCTTTCTGTGGGTTGGAATGTGTTTATGAACTGATCTGAATATATCACAACAGACAGAACTTGTGAATGAATTCAAATATTCGTTCACAAGTTCTGTCAGGGATATAGTCATGTATGGAAATTTATTCAAATTTAAAATGTAAATGAATTATTTTTTTTATCTTCTGGCCCCCGACACAGTATCAGAAAAATACTGAACCATAAAACCAATGAACCACTAGAACCAATGGGTACAATCCTCCTAGAGCATCCCCGACAGGTGCTCATTGAGCCTCTGCTTGAAGATCCCCAGTGAGGAAGAGTCCACCACCTCCCTTGGCAATCTGTTCCACTGCTGAACCGCCCTCACCGTCAGGAATTTTTTCCGGATATCCAACCGGAATCTCCTCTCTTGCAGTTTGTACCCATTGGTTCTAGTTCTGCTTTCAGAAGCAGCTATGAACAAATTGGCCCCTTCCTCCCTATGACAGCCCTTCAGGTATCTGAAGAGGGCAATCATGTCTCCCCTCAGCCTCCTCTTCTCCAGGCTGAAGATCCCAAGTTCCCCCAACCTTTCCTGGTAGGGCTTCCCTTCCACCCCACTGATCTTGATTCTTGTCGCTCTCCTCTGGACTTGCTCCAGTTTGGCTGCATCTTTCTTCAAGTGAGGTGCCCAGAACTGAACACAGTACTCAAGGTGAGGTCTCACCAATGCAGAGTAAAGAGGAACTATAACTTCTATTATAGTGAACAAAATCACTTCCCAGGTTCAATCAGAATTTATATGAATTTATTAGAATTATTAGAATCATAAATTACAATCAGAAAGCCTTGGAAAAGCCCAGCCAGGAGTAGGCAGTTCGCTGACAGACCAGAAGCAATCAATAGGCTCCCCTGAAGGGATTAAGCCTTCAAGGGAACATTCAGTCCTAGAGCTCTTTGATGTGGTCAGAGGTGTGAATTGCCCCATTGTCTTCAATAAAGCTGTCAATCAACCATTGTTGAAGCCGCAGCACAGACAGGCTTAACAAGGTCTAGTCTCCAGCAGTCAAGGAGGATGAGGTCACAATGGGGCTGGGAGAAAGCCTTGCTGATGAGTTGATGAGCTTGTTTAGAGCTACAGGAAGGATTCCCCATGTCCTGATTTGAACCCTCCAGCTGTCAGAAGGGCTAGATAAAGAAAATAAAGAATGTCATTACACAAGGGGCCAGGAAACCATTGCAAAAATTGATACCAACTATCAGATAAGTCGGAAGAGCTTATCCAAGACCATAGATTATAAAAATTAAAATAAAATTTTAATTCATTTCTTATGTGTAAACGGAAGCCCAATTGGATCTAGTAAATGTAAAACCTGTAAGTGCTAGACTTTGTATGGCAAGTATGAATGTTTTCCATTGTGAAATTGTGTAATCATGTAACTTTCCTCTTCTGTAAGCCAGGAAGCCTCTAAAGATATGCATCCTTTCCTTTTCTGTTCCCTTTCTAAGCCAGGAAGCTCTAAAAATAAAATCTCTTTCTGTATGAATTTCTCTTGTCATAAACAGAATAATCTCCTTATGTAAAGTTTTACCTACAGTTCAGCTATAAAAAGTGTGATCTAGATGTACAACTTGCTCAGTCCTTTTGAAGGCAGGAAACTCTGTCCGGCTGAGCCCGGAGCTCTGAATAAAGCTGATCCTTGCTTGCATCATCGTCTCCTGAGTTCAATTCCCTGCTGGTACCTATTTCATTCCTATAACACTATAGTTACATATTCCATACAGTTCACAATGCTCATTGTGCTTAGCAATGTTTTGTGCCTTTGTAAAATGGTCAGCAATATTATTTTCTGTAGCACAGTATTCTAAACATATTAACCCATTTTTCACACTTTCTCTCACATTGTGGTAGCTTATATTAGTGTATCTTGATCTAGATTTCACAGCAGAAGAGTTAGCCATGGATATAGCTGACTGACTGTCTTCATATACAGTAACTGGATAGTCCATATTTATTTCTAGATCTTTTAACAGTTGTTTGTACCATATTAGCTCATTACATAGTAAGACAAACAAGAAAATTCAGATTCTGTAGTTGAAACTGCCAAATGTTTCTGTCTCAGTGATTTCCATCCTATAATTGCATTAGCAAGAAATATAGCTATTCCCGAAGTAGATTGTCGGGTAGTAGGATCAGAGGCAAAACTTGCATCAGCATATGCACTCAGTTTCAGTTCTCCTTTTGGTACAAGATGCAAAGAATGATTCATAGTTCCTCTTAGGGCGCAATCCTGAGTAACTACGGGGAGTCCTTGCTCCGGTGTAAGAACAATTTGCTCTGGATTGCAATATGAATTTCCCATAGGTTTTCACTAGGTGGTGCAGTAACTACGGGTGCACGTAAAGTCTCTTACGTGCTCCCGTAGTTACTCAGGATTGTAGGGTAAGATACCTTAACACTCTTTTAGCTGCTTGCCAATGTTTTTGAGTTGGCTTAGAGCAGTGTCGAGCCAGCTGATTCACACTGTAACAAATATCAGGTCTTGTCCAGTTTCCAATGTAAGATAAACTTCCTATTAAAGACCTGTATATATCTGGATCAAACAGTGGACTTGGAGAGTCATCATTGTTGTATTCCAGTCCCATAGGGGTTTTTGCTGGATTACATTGTTCCATGTCATACTTTTGTAGAAGTTGCATTATTTTCTGAGTTTGAGATAGTTTGTATCCCTGTTTTGTTTCAGATATATCAACTCCTAAGTACCTTTTGATTCTACCAAGATTTCTCAGTGAAAATTTCTTTTCTAGCTTCTGAATTATTTCATTAGCTTCAGAGTCAGTTTTGGTTATTATGGCCAAATCATCTGTGAACAAAAGAATGATCTGTTTGCTTTGTTCAGTATCCTTTGTAAATAGACATGGCTCTGCTAGGCCAGCTTTAAAACCTAGCTGTAATAAAGCATGAGTAATACAAGTATTCCATTCATGACCAGATTGTTTTAAACCATACAGAGATTTTTTCAGTAACCAGCAATCTTTTCCAGTATTTGCAGTCACACCTGGGGGTTTTTGCATATAAATTACATGCCTTAAAGGAGCATTCAAGTAAGCAGTTTCTATATCACAATGAGTTACAATATATTTATGTTTTGCAGCCCACAGAAGTGCAACCCTTAGCGATTCAGAGCCTAAACATGGTGAAAACGTTTCATCATAACAAGCAGAGGTTTGTGAAAACCCTTGAGCAACAAGTCTAGCCTTGCATTTAGTTACACCATTTACTCCTTTTTTCAGTTTAAACACCCATCTGCAGCCAATAGCATGCTCACCAGGTGGTAGTACAGCATCCTCATAGACTTGTAGTTTCTTTAAAGAATCAAGCTCATTGTTAACAGCTGTTTCCCAAGCATTTTTGTCTTCTGGTGACATGGATTGCAGATCATTATAAGATCTTGGCTCTACTGATACTTGACAAATTGCACCAGGACTATAGCGATCTGGAGCTTTTCGTTCTCTGGTGGAGCGTCTCAGTGGTATAGGCTCCTGTTGTACAGAGTCTATTGGACTTAGCCCCTCTTTTGTTTCTTGCTCCTCCTCTCCCAAGACCCAAGAGTGAGGTAAAGCCGAACTCTCAGTTTTGGTTTTTGTAGCCAGTTTGTTGCTAGACAATGAGATAGGAGATTCAGAATTTCTTTTTCCAGAAATGTCAAAGTCTAAGGAATAATGAGGCACAAATTCATGTTGTAGCCTTTCCCATCCACTTTGCTCTAGGAATTTTGCACTAGCACTTTTCCAAATTTGAGTTGAACCAGGAGTACCAAATCGATAGGATTTATGGTTTGATTCATAACCCAAGAAATAAAGTTTTCTGGCTCTATGACCCCCTTTTCTCCTATTTTGGGCTGGAATATGAACCCAAGCAGGACAACCAAAAGTATGCAAATAATCTAAGTTTGGTTGTTTACAATGCCAGCGTGTGAAAGGTATTTCCATTGTGGAAGAGTGTGCAAGAACATTCAGTAAATGGTTAGCGCACATAAGACTTTCACCCCCAAAATTATTAGGGAGACCACTGTCATTCAGCATTGTTCTTGCCATTGCTTGCAGAGTCTGACCCCTTCTCTCAACAAATGAGTTGTGTTGAGGCTGATATGGGGCAGAACGTTTGTGGGAGATGCCTGCCTTTGCCAAAATATTCTGCAATTTTTGATTGCAAAATTCTAGACCATTGTCAGTAATTAGGCATTTTACCTTTTTATTGGTTTTTCGCTCTGCAAATTTAATCCAGTTGGCAATTTGCTGAAAAGTTTCATCATTCAACAGAAACCATATCTGGAATAATGGTCCTCTATTTCCAGGACATATTTAGCTCCTCCCAAACTGGGTTTAAAAGGACCAAGTAAATCGGCGAACACGATTTGGAGCACGTCAGTAGTTTTAAATTCACTGCCGCGTTTGGCTGGAGCAGCTTTTGTTTTCTCTTCCTTGCAAGCCTCACAGTCCAAATATTTGCTGCAAGGTTTCAGTTTTATTCCTTTTGACAATTCTACAGTCATTTTTAAGGTTTTGAAATTAGCATGACTGAGCAGTTACATGGTTCAGTACAAATAGCCCATTTTGCAGTATAGCAATAGCAGAATTACCATCCCTTCCTTGGGTAAGGCATTGGTCCTCTTCAAAAGATACTTTGAATCCTTCTTTTACCAGAGCACCCACAGACAGGAGATTGTATTTTAGTGTAGGCACACAAATCATGTTTAAGGATTTAGCTAGACAAGGGAGATATACAGTTCCTTCCCCAGTCACATTTACACATAGCCCATCAGCCAAAGATACTTTTTGAGTACTTACAGGCTCAAATGATGCAAAGATTTCCTTGCGCTTTGCAATGGAGTGAGAGGCACCACTGTCTACGACCCAGACATCGGAGCCCAGACCATCTGTGCCTGTCAGAGCCAGATGAGCCCCAGTATGGGTTTCAGCAGCACCAAACTTCTTTCCTTTCTTTGATATGCAGTGGCGTGCAATATGCCCAGTGGCACCACATTTCAGGCATTTCTTAACAGTGTAGGCTCTTGCCGCTTGTCCTGTGCAGTCCTCAGTTGGCTGTTCTCTGTCATGTCGAGTAGTGGAGGTCTGGCGGGAATCACGAAGCAGTGCAGTGTCTTTGTGCCGTCTGGCTTAGTCTAGCAGCCTGCTGGTAATGCCTGCCATCGTTATCTCAGTGCGTGGCAATACCTCCATGTTGGCGATGAAGTTGTCATAGCTTTCGTCCAGCGATGAAAGCACAATGTACGCCTGCTGGAGTTCAGTAAATATCAGCTCTTGCTCCTGCAACTCATAGAGGGTGTGCTTCATAAACTCAAGATGAGCAAGCATGTCCCCTCCGGAAGCAAGCCGTGCTCAAAATAGCTTGCGTGTCAGGTGTATTTGAGCACCTGCACTATCACAAACATAGATAGTTTTTAGAATGTCCCAGCACTCTTTTGCAGACTCAAACCCTCTGATGTGGACCAATTGGTGATCCTCCAGAGTTAAGCCAATGAAACACAATGGCTTTTCATTGTCATGGTGGTACTTAGATATTTCTTCAGCATCATCTTCCTCATCTAAGTCCTCCAATTTAGGTGGGTTGGACACAACTTGCCAAAGCCCCTCCTTTCTTAGGAGTAAGCGCACCTTTTGCGCCCAAGTGGCATAGTTCGTCCCATGTAGACGGGTAATAGGGAATCCACCCAGTGATAGCAGACTTGACTCCATTTTATGACCTGGACACTGGACTTTCTCCAGGAATCAAACATCTGGAAAATTGCCTTCAAATGTCAATATAGCCACCAGCAACTCCAGCAAAGTTCACCTGTAGCACACTGCCAGCTCTGCCAGTCTCTGGGCCTGTAACCAGTGTTAGGAATGTGAGTCCCTGCAGGATTAGTAGGGCTAAGCAGAGTAGTTGTGCAGAGGATGAGAGGGCAGCAGCACAAAGTAAACACACAGCTGTTTATAGTTCAAGATAACTATATTGTTCAAAACAACAGGCAGAAGATAAGTCAAGTAACACAGTCCAAGGTCAAAGTGGTAGATCAGTCATATACATACATCCAGTTGCAGGGTTATTCCAATCTCAGTAATCCAGTTAAACAGTCCACAAGTCAGTCCACAGATACAATCCAGTCTTTCAGAGTATCAAACAGTAATAATACTCCTCAGTAACCCACACTTTGCAATAATCTCATACACACTTAAATATAGTGAAACACCAATCAGTTAGAGATATTGCAGTCATGTGACCAGTGACTCAGCACTTCCAATTCTGCTGAATCATGCTGTAAGAGCAGTTACAGATTGCATCAGCTGGATTGCATCAGCCTTGAATCCACTTGCCTGACCAAACATGTTTCATTATTAGATTCAAACCCTAACAGCCAGTTTTTCCAATGGCGGTGGCCAGCTTTGCAGGAGGGCTGCATCCACCCTCATCCTGGGCCGCATGCAGCCCCCGGGCCACATGTTGGACACCCCTGATTTAGCACCTCTTTACATAGGTTTGCTAGTGTAATCCAGTTTTTATTCATGAGAGGTAATTAACATATGGGAAGCTAATGAAAGAGTGTTCCTATGAGCAATATTAAGATGTAACTGTCTGAATGATGTAATAACTAATAGGGATGATGTGTTATGCCAGGTTATCTGGAAAGTGTGCCTTGTTAACATCCTGTGCCTTATTAACACTGCTGTACCCCATCCCCAGTCACAAAAGGACTTTACTGTACTATAAAATAGCAAATATGATATAAACAATCCATTTCCTTGAAAAGGTTTAGTTGGAAGCTTAGTGGTGAATGTAGTGTTAGCCTTTTGAAGGAAATGGTATTGGTGAGCTTAAATCCTACAGCCATAATGGTGAGTCGTGACAATGAGGCTGCCACATACCCAGCTCTGAAACGCCCCAAAGCACTTGTTTGCATATCAACAACTAACTGAACTCAGTTAAGGTTGTAGATTACACCGCAAATCAAAGGAGTTTAGGAGTAAAACCCTCACCCTGCTTGACTGACACAGAACATCCAGACACCCACACAGGCCAAGGCTTTTATGTGGATACATCTCAGTACACATGCATAGCAGTCAGTTGTTATTTACTGAAAATATTCTTTATCTGTAATTCATAACTTTAGACCAGGGATCTCTATACTCTTTAGCAGGAGGGCCACATTGTTTTTCTGATACTTTGTCGGGGGCCAGAAGATAAAAAAAATTTCATTTACATTTTAAATTTGAATAAATTTCCATACATGAATATATCCCTGACAGAACTTGTGAACGAATGAATATTTGAATTCATTCACAAGTTCTGTCTGTTGTGATATATTCAAATCAGTTCATAAACACATCCCAACCCACAGAAAGAGGGTGATCTTCAATCCAGTTCATACGCACTTGGATACACAGAAGGAGGAGCATGCAGTCTCATCGGCCCTCAAAATACCCTCCAAAGGTCTGAGGACCAGAGCTCTTCTTGCCTATGAACAGTGGCGGGCAGATACTCGCCCGAACCGGATCTTTCCATTTCCCCGCCGCTGGTGATCTGGCAGTGGTAGGAAAACGCAAAAACATTTGGGCTGGCCAAATTTGAAAGTCGAATGAAGACAAGCAAAGAAATAATCCACATGGTGGATTGATCCACATGGTGCACGTAAAGTTGCAATAGTGTGGCTACAGAGAACTTGTTGATATATTATGTTCAGAGTCCACCTATATGTGTAGTATATTCCTTTAATATCACATAGTTGTGCTAAGCAGTTACATATCATGGCCTGTTGGTCCTATTACTAGCAAAAAAAAATTTTTTTAATTGTATATCTAATTATCTATATATCTAATTATCTAATTATCTAGCACTAGCTAGATATCTAATTATATCTAATTATATCTAATTATCTAGCACTAGCTAGTGTATATTTAATTATCTAGCACTAATTATCTAATTATCTAGTGTATATCTAATTATCTAGCACTAATTATCTAATTATCTAGTGTATATCTAATTATCTAGCACTAGCTAGAAAATCCCAAGAACAAAATCCCAATACTGGATGTTATAATAGGTCTATGCAGACCTATTACTTTAAACTCAATATAAATTAAAAACTTTTAAAATCACAAATTTTTTTCAGTTATTTTAAAATTTGAATTTTTAACTGTTCTCTCCTCATCCAGACACAAATCCTAATGCTGGATGTTATAATAGGTCTATGTAGGGCACAATCCAGAGCAGTTAACAGCAGTTCTTGCATCAACACATGTAAAATTTATTCTGGATTGTGCTATGAATTTCCCATAGGTTTCTATTAAGTGGCCCTTTAACTGCATTGACACAAATTGCTCTTGGCACAAAAGAGCTCCCATAACTGCTCTGGATTGTTCAGGTAGAGTAACTTTAAACTCAATATAAATTAAAAACTTTTAAAATAAAATCTGTGGAGGGGTTGAGATTAGATTGTGTTTATGGGAAAGAGTGTGTGTTAGGTTGTGTGTGTATGTGCATAGAGTTGAGTTTTGTGTGTGTTTCTTGAGTGCTGGGGTTGGGTTGTGTGTGGGGGTTGAGATACATTGTGTGTGTATAGTGTTATGTGTGAGTGTGGGGTTGTGTTGTGTGAGTGTGGAGGGTTGGGCTATGTTGTGTGTGAAAGAGTGGGTTAGCATGTGTGTGTGGAGTTATTTGTGTGTGTGGAGTGTGGGGTTGGGTTGTGTGTGGGGGTTAATCCTAGGATCATTCAGATTAAAAAAATGTATGTCTTTGTAGAGCAAGTGTACATAGAGGGATATAGGACATGTATAATGTTGTGTTGTGGTGTGTATATGGGGGGGGGGGTTGGGTTATGTGTGGGGGTTAACCCCGGGATCATCCTGATTCAAAAAATGTATTCTATCCCCCAAATCCAGAGTAACTATGGAGCTCATAAGAGACTTTATGTGCACCTGTAGTTACTGCACCACCTAGAGAAAACCTATGGGAAATTCATATTGGAATCCAGAGTAAGTTGTTCTTACACCAGAGCAAGGACTCCCCGTAGTTACTCTGGATTTTGCAGGTGTGGGTGGAGGTAGAGGAATATAGGATGTATGTGGAATTGTGTTGGGTGTGGGTGTGGAGTGGGGGGTCGGGTTATGTGTGGGGATTAATCCTGGGATCATCCCGATTCCAAAAAAGTATAATATCCCTACAATCCAGAGTAACTACGGGAGCACATAGGAGACATTACGTGTACCCGTAGTTACTGCACCAGCTGGTGAAAACCTATGGGAAATTCATATTGCAATCCAGAGCAAATTGTTCTTACACCAGAGCAGGGACTACCCATAGTTACTCTGGATTGTGCCCTATGTCTATGTAGAGCAGTCACGGGTGGAGCTAGAGGGTTATCTGATGGACGGACAGACAGAATTAGCCTTTTATTAGTATAAAGAAGAGTGTCAGGGCAAAAAAAACCCTGAAATTTGCTTGCCAAACACAGGAGGATTGTACTTCATGCAAAGGATGCTTCTCAGTTCCATGATAGAACTGATGGTTTTTATTCAGAAGGATGAAGTGCAGTCCTTCAAACCTTGGCACATCCAGTGAGGACGGGGATGGGAAACATGAGAGAGCTACTGCCCATCATATCAAAGGGTGGGCCTTCCCGGACAGAACACCTCTCTCCCAGGGCACAACAAATCTCCTTGCCAAAGGATGTGGTGATGGCATCCAACCTGAACGCCTTTAAGAAAAGATTGGACAATTCCTCCTGGAACAGGCTAGCTATGTCCTTGCTTTCTGGGCAGATAGACATGACCCATTGCATGACCCATTGATGATTTATGACAAAACATTTGGACACATATGTGACACATATCTTCAAGTGTGAAGATAATAAGGGGATTGAGAAAAAGTGTACTGTCACACCTAAGTAGTTTGGAAGAACGGTGGGATCTTAAAAAATAGAGCAGAAAATAAAAAATGGCACTAAATGAAGACATGTTATAGAGAAGGCTTAAATATACAACCAGATAGTGTCAGTTTATAGGCCATGATGTATCAGTGTATCAGTGCGTGCTTGGAATGTCCCTTGTTTCACCCAACATGAGAGAGCATTGCCAGGAGCAATATTAGAAATCCATGGCCTTTATATTAAAGTGATTTTTATTGTTTGCAGGTGCTGTATTATGTAGGTGATGTTCCTGGTACCATCAGATACTTTATGAGCCTCTTGGAACCCGGAGCCAAACTCCTCATTATTATCATTTCAGGTAGATGCTGTGGAGTAAATTTGGTATATATTGCTTGTTAAACATATGAGCTTGTGATTGCTTAACATAATTGACCAGGGCAGATGAGACTCAATTTGCAGTCAAGATGGCCCGACAGGACCACTGGTTCAGGGGCCCAATTTCCTGCTGCAACCAGGGAAAAGCAGACATTTGACCACTCTGGGGGGTCCACTGTATGGTCTTCTGAAGTGGGAAGATCCACTCGGTTTACAACTTGTGAGATGCTCGTAAAATGCAGTTGATGAGTTGGGGCTTTTTCAAAGAAATGTCACTGAAACATTCTTGAAAGGTACACACAAGTATAAACTTTTGCCATATGATTTATTTGGCAGGTGCCAGTGGCTGGGCCAGGATATGGAAGAAATATAGAGCTCATTTACCGTGTGATCTCTACATGTATGTTTCTTCTGCCAATATTGAGGAAATACTTGATGGGTCTGGACTGAAGTATCAGTCCTTTGAACTGCCATCCGAGTTCGAAATAACAGATTGCTTTACTGAGGGAGACAAAAAGGGGGAGTTGCTGCTTGATTTTTTGACAATGATCTTGAATTTCAGTCACTCTGCCCCTCTTGACTTCAAAAACGAATTTATGGGGGATCTGAAGAAACATTACAGTGACGAGAGGGGTGGACGGTATTTTTTTGATATCAGTAGGAGGGCAATTGTGATTGAAAACTAGATATTTAGGAATAGATTTGTCACGATCACCATTTTCCCCACAGAGAACTATTTAGCGTATTGAATATTTTTCTAATTTTAATGTTTCTATTAATTGTAATGTATGTGGGATAAGAACAAGGAAATATAATAGATTAGCTAATAAACATTGGCTGAGCCTGCTGCTTAAAAATATTTTTAAAACATGAAAAGCATTATGAATCTACGGCTGCAATCCTAAAGACACTTTCCTGGGAGTAAAACCCTTTGAACACAATGGAGCTTACTTTTGAGTAGACCTGGTTAGGATGGTGCTGTTAGACATTCATTGTAATTTGTATTAATATTTTATTATTTGATTAAAAGACAGTATGCTGAATTGCTCAATATTATGCTTGTTTAGTAATTCCAGAGTTTGGTATCATTAATATTAAAAAATACTGGAAAATAATAAAGATCATTCCCCTGATTAGCAAAGAAAGAAAGAAAGAAAGAAAGAAAGAAAGAAAGAAAGAAAGAAAGAAAGAAAGAAAGAAAGAAAGAAAGAAAGAGTGGATCAGTCTCACATAAACAGCTTGTTTCCAAATCACTGAAGTGTAAATGAGTACAAGATATCATGGAACTGGAAAAAAAGAAAAGAAAAAAAAAGAAAATTATAGGGTACAAAAAAGTGATTCGCTTCCACTGTAGTGTTTTATGGAACAGCTTTGTTTAGAAAGTGTCATGGCCGAGTATAAAGATTCCTTCTCTTTCTCTGCCACCAGATCAGGCTTTTCCCACTTTTTCCAAGAGGGCTCCCTGGGCTAAGCCCTCTAGTTTCTTGCTGTAGAAAGGGAAGAGATTAGCATCCAGACCAGAAGGTGGTACAGAATAAATTTCCTTTGATTCCTGCTCCTGAGGAGGTCTAACTTTGAGGCGCTGGAAGAGGACATTTCTGCCCAGGAAACAGGCTCTGGATACAACCTAACTGCACTGTCCTGGACCATGCTGAACATGTCCTCAACATGCCTCTCCTGAACTATCTAGATTGGCACATCTAGACCAGCTCAGGTCCGTCTGTCTTGGGCAAGCCTATGTTGACTTATGCTGGCCCAAGCCTTTTCAGTGTAACTAGGCTGGCCCATCTTGGAACTGAGCCAGCCCAGTGATGGATAGGCCAGCCCAAGTGCACTTTAGGATTGCAGCCTTATAAGAATTAACTAAAAGATGCCACAAGTGTGCTGCATCCCAGGTATTTCTTTACCCCAGCTAAGACCTGCTCACTCCTTGGCTGGAAAATGTTAGTACAGTACCTGTATCCCCTTCAAAAATTATTTCTTTCCCTTCTTTTGTACAAAGGGAGCACATGCATAGGAAGGATCAAGGTATTGTGACGCTAGCACAATCTGTCTTCACTGTGGAAAGTCAGACTTCAAATATTTTTGATTTCAATGGAGTTTACTCCCCAATAAGTCTACATGCATCCTAATTATAATGACGAGTTCACATGAAAATAATCTGTAAATGTAACTTTCTGTGCATTATTGCATTCTCCCTTGCACAATACAAATAACATTTTTTTTTGCTGTTATTGTGCATAACATTGCAATGGATTGCATAGTTATTAGGCATGAAAATAGAAAACTGGTGGCATCAAGTGACAGAACACAGCATTACCCTTTCTGAGATGAAGGTAGGATGGAAGAAGCTTCTCCACTGGACCGGATCTACGTACAAATGAGCAACCAAATGAAAGAAAAGGGAAACAAGTGTATAGCAATGAGTTTCTACAGAAAAGCATTGATATAAGGTATACTCAAGGTGTCTGTTAATACAAACAAGGTCAAGGCAGTGCAGAGTGTCTGACTTGATGCCTGAAGTATGTCACTTATAACCCTTTCAGCTTGAAAGTACAATTTGTGGCATGTTCACACAATTTTCAGCTTGAAAAAATACTTCAAAAAGATTATTACTCCTTTCTGGTTATTGCTCATAATGATGCCGTATTTAGCATTTGTAGAGATAAGTATCTGGGGAATGTTATAAGAATGATCTTAAGGTGTTCCCTACAACTACCCTGCAGAAGATGGCATCAGCAAGTTATAGCTCACATGGGGTTGGGGGCGGAAACGTGACTTTCCTAGGATATTCATATTGAAATAAAATTAATGTTGAAGTTTCAGGATTCAGACGAGGGACGCTGGTGATTTTTATTTCTGGTGTGTATCTTAAAAACATCCATGACAGGGTTTACATTAGCCATTCTTACGGCTAAAGAGGCCATGGGCAGTGCAGCCTTTCTGGCACTCAAAAGGCCTTTGATGTCTTCAGAGGGTCTATAAATGTTGAAGACTTTCTCAGGGTTGGGATGCTGCGCGGCTCTTTGGCCTAAAGAACACCTCCAGTTGAAGGCAGCAGAGCAGGACCTCCAGGTAGGGGAAGCACCCTAGTCATGCGTCCCTATGCGCCTTGGTGACAAGGACTGCCAGTGTGTATGACTGAACAAAATCACCAGAGATGCACATGCAAAATGCCCAGTTTTATTTATTGCTCAAAGTGTAACAAACTTGCATTTGGCTGCTTAATGAAACCCCCAAAAGAGATGACTCCTTTTTAGAACATTAAAAAAGGGAAAAGTTTAAAACTCTGGAACGCTCTGGTACAAACCCCATTATAAAAGGGGACAAAGTATACGACGGCAAAGGAATTGACCCAAATACAGTCAACACATAATACAGTACTGTATGCAGAAAAACGTTTTCCATGTACTTGGCAGCTGCTGAGAATGTGCATCTCCCACATGCCAGAGAAAGTGCATCTCCCACATCTGTGCCAGTAAACCCCAGAAAGGGGTAGGGCATGCAGTAAGCCCTTCTTGGATGACCACAGTATGGGGAGGTTCACACAGGCAAGTCCAGTCCACAAAACAAGTAGCTCCCTGTCAAACAGATTCCTGCTGGTCCTGATCAGTAAAGTGAGATAGGAGACAGGAGATCTTCCATGAAGGGGTTCGGGAAACTTGAGAATTGCAAGGGAATCCCCCAGAAAGCAGTGCCATTGTCAATGCCACCCATTAGGGTCACATAACCCTTGGGAGCTACAACAGTCCAGAGTCTGGTGTTCAAAGAGGGGGCCAGGATTCCAAGCTCCAGGAATGGATGACCAGAGTCTTCTAAGGCCCAGTCCAGCTATGGCAGCAGGAGCAGACCGGGAACATGGGCTGCAGAGTCCTCCTACATCCAGGAAGGGAAAACCTATAGGCTTTGTCCTGGGGTTGGCCAGAGGACAGGGGTGTGTAGAAACAATGTTTTTTCCAATCTTTCCCCCAAGAGTTGGCCCATTTTTGTCTATACTCCCTGATTTCTCTCTCTCAGCTGGGCAGCTAGGCTGTCCCCTCTTTTTTCTGCCTGGATCAAGCCTTCCATCTACATTTTCAACTGCTAGCCCTCTCTCCCTGTACTTTTCTTTCCCTGGAAAGAAGCTCTTTCCCTGGAATGAAGCTCTTCATGGACCTTCAAAATAGCACATAAATCCATATCAAAATCATTTATAATGGTCATGGAAAGCTTTAGAACGCTAAAGTGTCATAAGTTCACATTCCAAAAAATTTCTCAGCCATTTTAAAGAGTGCCATGCTGGTTGTGGGTGCCATTTGAAGGGTCTTTGGTGGATTTATAGGATGTACACTGCTTGAAAGTGACATCTTTCCCAAATGCCACTTATCCCATATGATCAATGATTCCTTATTTGTAGATTGGCTCTCCAATGGAGTTTCCAGGAATTTTAATCCCATGGACAACTGAGAACTGGTTTCCCCTTGTGTGTGTTATTTGATAGCAAGATCATCTTCCACTCTCAGGAAAACTCTTCCCACACTCCAAACATGTTGAGTTCTTTGGTGCAGACGGGAACGAATACTGAAGCTCTTTCCACACTTCAGGCATTTGTATGGTTTCTCTCCTGTGTGGGTTCTTTGGTGCAAATAACCTTGAGTTCACTCTTACGCTCTTTCCACACACCAAGCATTTGTATGGTTTCTCTCCTGTGTGGGTTCTTTGATGTTTGATAAGATCTGCCCTACTGCTGAAGCTCTTTTCACACTCCAAGCAATTGTATGGTTTCTCTCCTGTATGGGTTCTTTGGTGCGAAGTGAGCCTTGAGTACACACTGAAGCTCTTTCCACACTCCAAGCATTTGTGTGATTTCTCTCCTGTGTGGGTTCTTTGGTGCAAAGTGAGGCTTGAGTTCACACTGAAGCTCTTTCCACATCCCAAGTATTTGTATGGTTTCTCCTCTGTGTGGGTCCTTTGAATCCAAACCCTGTGCATGGACAGACATGGCTGCTGCTCATCCAAACCAGGTAAAAGATATTTGACGGGGACAAAATCTTGGGCTTGGGCTTACCAGTGGTGTAGCTAAGGAGACCCAGTGGGTAGCAGTTGCACTGGACAACAAGCTTTAGGGTTGCAGCAATGTGAGTTTGACTCTAGTGGTCAAAAATGTGAAAAACTCTTCTATATAAATAATAATACTATCATAACATATAACACTTGAAAGGTACTCTAAAGCAGAATGTAATAATACAAACTGTATTGAAATATCTGTATTCTATCAAAAGATATGGCCAACTAACAAGAATTGTGGAAAAAAGTGGATTTATTTCAATCAAAACTGACCTATGAGACTCATTGCTCCTAGAGCCAATGAGATGTAATATGATCATGTATTTAACTAATAATACAGTACTGAAATGATAAGGAGTCCCTCCCATTTCCCTATCTCATAACTCAATTAACCCTGCTAGCTGGGTAGAAAAGCGTTTTCTTGTATCCGAACATCCTTCCTTCTCTAATGTTCCTTTAAAAAGCCCAACTAATCTACCGCTTCAAGGGTGACCATATCTGGAACTCAAAAAGGAGGACAGGATTCCCCAAAAGTTCCGATTTTCCACTAAAAATCCAGACTTAAAAATTTTGGGGAGGAAGAATTTGTCCTCCTTTTTAGGTTCCAGCATGGTCACCTTTACTCAGGAGTAAGCTCCATTGACTTAATGGTCTTAGTTCTGATTAGATATTACATGACTAGGGGGCTTACCTTGGCTGCTGTGGAGGGTGCCTAGTGGAGAGTGCAGGTGTTTGTTGAGGGTGGTGGGGGCATTTTAAAGGCAGCCACAGCTTGGCAGAGCTGAGTTTCGGCCAGCCGCAGCAGCTATTAGGGGATGGATCAAAGTGGGCATGCGCGTCCAGCATCTAAGGCTGCACAGCGCACATGTGTGCATTGTTTGTATGTAGGAAGCAATGTTTCCTAATGTGGGAGCTGGAATGGGCAGAGCATCTGCTCTGGAGATGTTGCTGTCTTCCCACCTCCCAGACGTCCGGACACTTGTCTATTGGGCCGGACTTACCGGTCCAATGACAAAAGCCAGACAAGTCTGGCTAATTCCGGTTGTCTGGGAAGCCTGACCTCTTCCCTCTCCATTCCCTCCATCTCAGCTCTGCAGAATTCTTTTCTTAATCTCCTTCTACCACTTTCCTTCAGACTCTGTTGCGTATGGATGTTGGGGGTCGGAGTCCCCCTGTGTAGTTTAAGGATGATTAAGCTGCATGAAATGGGCATGATATCTTACCCTGATATCCCCACGTTCTCTCCTTTTGGCCAGCCCGGATCTGAATCTCTTGAAGAGGAGGGTAGCCCCTTAACATATGTATATGTTCATTCATATATATATATATGAATGGTGAAAATAACCAACTCTCAGTAAGCACCCCCATTTTGTGCTTCCAGTAAGCACACCCCCAGTAAGCACCCCCATTTTGAACCAATGCTAGTCAGTCTATCAAGCCAGCACTCAGGACTGGTAAGCACATGCTGGCCCTCAGCTTTCCAGCCTCCTTCACATTTCTCTCATATCAAAGAACCAAAAGCCAGTTATTATCTAGTTATCTAGCCAGTTATTCTGGGAGGGGTTGTAACCATTCAAACAAGAGTGCTGGTCTTGACAGATGAAGCCCCACAACTCTTCAAAAGCAGAGGAGAACCTTGGTTGTTGGTGCAGCCTCAGGAATGACTCACAAAACCCCTTTCCCTTTTCTTTCTTTTCTTTGTTCTTTTGGTATTTCTATTCCTCCTCTTCAGTAGCGGCCTTTGTGGCCTTCCTAGGACTCTTATTATTGTTGAAACCTCTTATAATTAAGGGTTTCTTGGCTATTCAGGTCTGGTGAGTCAAAGGCTTATAACTCCCCATCACCTGGCCATGTGCTGGAGCATCTGACATATCAAAGCAGCCTTCTTGGCCTCAATGGTGAGAGTGTGCCACAGCCGGTGAGCCAGTTGGGGGCTCTGCCATCAGCAGACAGGCCATGGTGGGTCACAATGCACCTGAAAGAGGAGGCTGCCCTCTGATGCCAATGTCTGGCCAAAAGAGCCTCTGAGAGGCACTGGTGAGATCCAAAGGGGTAAGGCTGGCCACTGTACCTGATGGTTTGAAATGGGGCTGAGAGACCCCCATGAATGGTCACTCTGTAGGCAGAAAAAGGCAATGCCTGTCAGGAGTTTCCGCATGGCCCGTCACTCTCCCAGAGTGGTTGCAAGGCTCCAGGGCATCAGAGGATGGAGGTCACCACAGACTCCACATGGACATCCCTCCTGCCCACCGTGTGGCAATGAGACCAAGTCTAGGTGCAGCAACTCTGTGGCCCCAGATTCTTTACAGGAGAATGCAGGCTGAAATAGACCCTCCAGGGCACCCCTCAACACAACTGGCTCATGTTTATCCTTCCCAGAGCAGGTCTTCTGTTGTGGGAAGTGAACCCATTCCTAATAAGACTGATTGTAGGCTCTGTGATCTAACAGTGATCTGGGCACCTGGATGACTGTACAACTACTGAGGCTGCAGTCGTAACGTTAAGCCCCAGCACAAGTCCCTTCCTGGAACTGGGGGTGTCACTAAATCAGGCAGGTGAGTTAGGCCAGCAAAAACCAGTTAGAATTGCAACCTGTCAAAATTAAATCACTTTCTAGCATCTGCTGCCTGGTGTAGATCCTTATCTTGGGAACCAGAGAAGGTGGTTCAAGTGGGCCATAGCCACAGTTCAGAAATCCCCATTACATTCCCTGCTCCCTTCCTGATTCAGGGGCATGTGGGTCATGGACATAACAGTTCCCAAATTGGCTGCAGTTTCTTCCTTTGATCCTTCCAGCATTTCTTTACTGACTTCTGCAGAGTCCATTTGGGACCAGATTGGAAGAAAGCAGGAACAGGCTCAGTCTACACAGCAAAGACCCCACACAGTGTTGAGGCTCTTCACAGGCCAGGAGTGTGGAAAGACCTTCACTCAGAGAACTGCACTTCAGATCCACCAGAGAACCCACAGAAAGGAGAACAATTATCAGTGCCAACAGTGTGGAAGGAGCTTCAGTACCAGGAAGATCATTAAACTTCATCTAAGACCCCACACAGGGGAGAAACCCTTTATGTGCCAGGATTGTGGAAAGACCTTCAGTCATGGTGGGCATCTTAAAGTCCACCAAAGAACCCACACAGGGGAAAAACCCTATAAGTGCCAGGAGTGTGGAAAGACCTTTAGTCACATTGGGAATCTTAAGTGCCACCAAATAAGACTCACACAGGGGAAAAACCCTATAAGTGCCAGGAGTGTGGAAAGACCTTTAGTCACATTGGGAATCTTAAGTGCCACCAGAGAACCCACACGGGGAGAAACCCTATAAGTGCCAGGAGTGTGGAATAACCTTCGCTTGGAGTGGGAGTCTTAAGATTCACCAAAGAAACCACATAGGGGAGAAACCATATAAGTGCCAGGAGTGTGAAAAGACCTTTAGCCATGTTGGGCATCTTAAGTGCCATCAGAGAACCCACACAGGGAAGAAACCCTATAAATGCCAGGAGTGTGGAAAGACCTTCAGTCATGGTGGGCATCTTAAGAGCCACCAGAGAACCCACACAGGGGAGAAACCCTATAAGTGCCAGGAGTGTGGAAAGACCTTCAATGAGAGTGGGAATCTTAAGTGCCATCAGAGAACCCACACAGGGGAGAAACCCTATAAGTGCCAAGAGCGTGGAATAACCTTCACTTTAAGTGGGAGGCTTAAGACTCACCAGAGAACCCACACAGGGGAGAAACCCTATAAGTGCCAGGAGTGTGGAATAAACTTCACTGAGAGTGGAAGTCTTACCAGCCACCAGAGAACCCATATAGGGGACAAACCCTATAAGTGCCAAAAGCGTGGAATAAACTTCACTCACGGTGGGAATCTTAAGAACCACCAGAGAACCCACACAGGGGAGAAACCCTTTATGAGCCAGGAGTGTGGAATAACCTTCACTCAGAGTGGCAATCTTAAGATCCACCAGAGAACCCACACAGGGGAGAAACCCTATAAGTGCCAGGATTGTGAAAAAACCTTCAGTTGTGGTGGGCATCTTAATATGAGAAATAAATTTGTTTTCCTGCCCCTGAGTCAGAGAGATGATGTGGCCCTCCTGCCAAAATCTTTGGAGGTCCCTGGAGTAGGCAATAATTAGACATGCACAGGATGCAATGCTGTACTAATAATTATTTATTAAGGAAAAAGGAAGGAATAACCTGCAATATAAATGGCTTATTAAAGAATAAAATTCAAGTTACAGATATATACGAAAGGCCGTGGACACTTCAAGGGACTTCACAAAGAGTCACACAAACAACAACGATGCAGTTTGTAGTGGTTGTTGATGGTCATAGAAGATAGAAGACACAGGGTGTAATCCTAAATATGTCTACTCAGAAGTAAGTCCCATTCTGTTCCATGTGACTTACTCTCAGGAAAGTGTGTTCAGGATTGCAGCCAAAGGTAATATTAATCTCAGTTGACTTTTCTTTGTTGTGAATTTGTTCATGGGATGTACAAACGCTGATGGAAGATCTTTCCACACTCCTAGAACTTATTTGGTTTCCCCCGTGTGGGTTCTTAGATGCCGCCTCAGGTGTCCTCTCCGAGTGAAGCTCTTTTTGCACAACAAGCACTTATATGGTTTCTCCCCTGTGTGGGATCTTTCATGAGCAACCAGGCTTGAACGCACAATGAAGCTTTGGCCACACTCGATGCATTTATATGGTTTTTCTCCCGTGTGAGTTTTTTTATGATTATTCAGGCTTGATGTCCGAGTGAAACTCTTTCCACACTCGATACAATGATATGGCTTCCCCTCTCTATGGGTTCTTTCATGCACAGTCAGACTTGAACGAAGAGTGAAGCTCTTTTCACACAACACGCACTTAAAGGGTTTCACCCCTGTGTGTTTTCTTTCATGCGCAATCAGGCTTGAACGCACCGTGAAGCTTTTGTCACACTCCAAGCATTTATGTGGTCTCTCTCCTCTGTGGATTTTTTTATGGTTATTCAGGCTTGACATCTGCGTGAAACTCTTTCCACACTCCAAGCATTTATATGGCTTCTTCCCTGTGTGAGTTATTTCATGCACAGTTAGACGTGAACGCACAGGGAAGCTCTTTCCACACTTCAAGCACTTATATGGCTTCTCTGCTCTGTGGGTTCCTTCGTGCTCAGTCAGGTTATCTTTCCTTCTAAAGCTCTTCTCACACACGCTGCATTTATATGGCTTCTCTCCAGTGTGGATTCTTTGATGCAATCTCAGTTTTGACTTCCTGCTGAAGATCTTAGCACACTGAAGGCATTTTTCCATTTTCTTCCCACTATCTTTTCCTGGACTTAATGGGAGAGCATCCAAATCCTCACCCTGGTGAGCATCAAATTCATTTTTGCATGTCTCTGTCTGGTTTCCCTCCTGCTTCTTCTCTCTTTCCTGAGTCACAGTTTTCTCCTGGGCCTTTTCAAGGGAAGCAAGATCTCTGCTTGTACTGAAGCTCTCCCTATACTCAGAACGTAGGAAAGATTTCTTCCCTGTGTGGATGTTAATGTTGGACATACAACCACCTGATTCCCCATCCCAAGTATGCTTACTCCTTCTCTTCCCTTTGCAACTTTGCTGTTGGTCTAGGATTTTAAGGAAGTGATGTTCCCAGCAAGCAACAGATTTCATCCTCCTGCAGGCAGGTGCTCTGCTTCTCCCCTGTCTTGCTTTCTTTACCAGGTGAGGTGAAAGGACAGCTTCACCCAGAGAGGCCACCATCCTATAATTTTCCAGCATGACATCCCAGTACAGAGCCTTCTGGCCTGGATCCAGCAGAGCCCACTCCTCTTCTGTGAAGCGCACAGCCACATCCCTGAAGGACACGGGACCCTGAAAAAACAAATTGTCCTTTCCTCAGAAATAATTTTTCCTCCATACCCCCGCCTGCCCATTTACTTACCACCTAGAAAGTGAAATGAATAGGAGACATGCCACTTAATTGCAGCACCTGAAATACTGAGCAATGGAGAAAGTCCAGCATGCGCAATGGTCATAGGGCACCATGACCGTGGTTAGCTTGGGAACTGCTGCCCTAAGGAGATCCAGTAGGCCTTTGGGTCATCTTTGAGTCATATAATGCCAAGTATGCAGTACTTTATTATTGCTTACTAAATATGGTCTGTCTGAACATGAGCATTTTCTTGAAATCTGAGATCCCTGGCAAAGCCTGATCCCCTCTACAGGGACATTAAATGTGTGTGTGCTTGATACCTGCTCCCGATTATGCCAGAAGTGAATAAGGAGGGAGGAATTATTGACTCCAAAGAATGTTTATGTGAAGAAAGAAAGAAAGAATATTTAAGGCCTTGAAAAAGGAGGCTCTTTCTGTAGTTGTTTCTTCAGCTTTGCCCTAGAGATTTGCTCCTTACCTGCTGGGCAGGCTGTGGAGGTGCTGTTTCAGCTGCATGCCAGAGAGGAGATGGTCTGCGACGTGGCAAAGGAGCCATCCTGAAGCCTGTGTGGAGACAGAGGTGATGGAAGGATGTGAATACTGCAAAGGGGAGACGTGCCATTCGAAACGTTCTCCCTATTTGGTCAATCACTCTGGTTCTGATCCAGAAATCCCTGAGTGGGGACAGCCTGACAAGGCTTGATCTGTGATCTTCTCTTCTTCCCTTCTGCCTGCCTGTCTTTCTTTCCTCCATGCTTTCAGGCCCAGCAAAAGACAGCCTTCTTTGCTATTTCTCACCACATCGGTACACAATGCATTGAATCTAAGTGCTCTCCTATAAATGGGATTATGGCAGCTGATTTGGACCTACTTATATTTTTGGACACACAGGAGAGCTAGTTCAGTCCCTATACTCACTTACCTGAGACTTACACAACAGGACTGACTTCTGAGTAGATCTGCATAGAAAAGTGCTTGAATGCACAATGCAATTTAAAGTTACACCTCTGCAGCTTCTGGCTCAAGCATGGATCCTTTTCTGCTGCTTTCTTCCTTACCATTTGGATCCCATCTGTTCAAAGCAGGTACAAAGAAGTTCCAAGGATCTGCCAACAGATCCAAGCAGCAAAAAAGCAGTACCATGTATAGACTGGGTCAAAGTTACAGGGCAGGTAGAAAAAGAGAAACTCAGATGAGATTCTCAGCCTGGGTCCTCTCCCCATATGGGCTTGTCCCCCCCCCCCATCCAACCCCTAATTTCCTCTCCTTTCCACCCATCTGGCTTTCCACTCACCACCCCACCACAGAAGGATCAGCAGAAAATGCGCACCTGGAGAAGAAAGGAGGTGGGCAGAAAGGAATGACTTCCCCATTCATTCCCCTTCCCACCTCATTAGGAATTTGCAATCACCACTTTTAACCCTTGCAGGGCATCTCAAAGGAAAGCCAAGCTTGGGGGTTGAAATCTTGGCACCCCTCAACTCCCAGCCCAGAGTGGATGCTCATCAGATCCCCCTATTGCCTCCCCCTACCCCAAAGCAGCATCCAAAGCAACACTCTGAGCATCACCTTCAGAACTATCCATAGGGTTAGTGCATCTTGCAGAGAAGCATCTTGCAAGCACCATGGGGAAGAAGGTCCTACCTGTACTGGCTGTTGTGCACCAGATGAATGGGCCTCATGCATTTCTGAGCAGGTTTCACGGCCAGGGTGACCATATGTCTTGTTCTTCCAGGGCATGTCCTCTTTTTTCAGCCTTGTGTCCTGGAAGGAACTTCATTGCCCTCCTTTTTCGCATCGGCAGGCATGCAAAGTAACCATGTAATTCACAAACTGCATGTAATAAATTATATATAATTGTTTTAAATTTAATAATAAAAATATTTCTTATAATATTTTATAAGCAGTATAATTTATATTAACCACACGAGTTTACATTAACCATGAAAGCAATATATTTATATGAGTATTTTTAGCTTTTATATTTTCATCTCCTACATTTTTCTTGGGTGTCCTACATTTGGGGATCTTGTCCTCTTTTTTGGTTATGGCCACCTCTTTTTTGATATATGGCCACCCTGTTTCACAGCAGAGTGCACAGGAAGGAGGGCAACGATCTTCTAATTCAAGTGAATGAATACCCCTCTGGCAGATCCGGCAAGTCCGGCTGATGGTTGCAGCAGGCTGGAAGCAGGAGAAGCAGATTGTGGTGAAGGGCATCTTGATGCAATGTGCCACTGATGCAACCCACATGGAGCCACTGCTGATGGTCAGGCCAAGGGACCCATCCATTCCAGCATCTGGTTTTCCATTGTGGACCACCAGCTGCCTCGAGGATGACACAAGAGAAAGTCAGAAGTTTCTTGTGTGCCAACTCATACTCCACTGGTTATGATCAGAAAGAGCGTGGAGGAAGCACATTATTATATGTGTTCTGTGTACAAGTATCTTCTGTTTATCCTAAGTCCCCCAAAATCATTGCTGAACATGAAGATATTTCATTCCCAATGGGCCTTGTCCTCCATTGGAGAAAGTCCACTTGTCCTCATCCCATTGTCCACCAGGCCTTCTTCAACACCTTCATGTCTTTGTGGCCTTCCTGATGGCAGCAACTAACACTACATCTAAAGGATTCATGGTGGTCATGCTCAGAAATAAAAATCACTGCTCTAGAAACTCCAACTGACATATGGCTGCATATCCCAATTTATTCTTAAGTATCTTAAAGCATGTCTACTCAGAAGTAAGTCCCATTGTCTTCTATTTATTTTAGGAGAAGTGTGTACAGGATTGCAGCCTTAATGTGTATTCGCTGTTCGTGGCTAGCTTGGCAAGATGATATTTCTCTAGATAACATGGAAGGGTTCGTTCCAGAATCCCAAGTGGATTAAAATGAGTGGATACCAAAATCAGTAGAAAAATTGCTTTAAAGATCCTGTTCCAGGCTTCCTGTTTCTCTCTTGTAACCTAAAAATATTTGGAAAATATTACATACCATGTTCACAGGCACTAGCTGGAGTAAACACTGGAATCTAACAAGATTCTGGTGTTATCTTTCTTTGCTACAACACATTTAAAGGTGGATGTGGGTATCAGTGGTGAGTCAAGTCAGTATATACCAAATCAGTGGATACCATGGTCCAACAAATACACCTCTGAGGTGAATATACCCATTGCTGAGCATGTTCTAGGTACGTATTCTCCAGGCTTTTCCCTGCCCTTACAGGCTCTGAGATCCAACAGACTCCAGCAGCAATTTTCAACCCTGGGAAATTGGCAAATTTATTTATTAAATACATCTATCCACAGTATTTTTATACCGCTTTTCAACTGAAAAGTTCACAAAACGGTTTACAAGAAAATGAAAAACTTAATAGCTAATTAATAGCTAATGGGTCCCTGTCCCAAAAGGGCTCACAATCTAAAGTGCAAAAACAGCAGAAGCCACTAGAACAGACATTGCTGGGGTGTGCAGGGCCAGTTACTCTCCCCCTGCTAAATAAAAGAGGAACACCCACTTGAAAGAGTGTCTCTTGCCCAGTAAGAAGGGGTAATAAATACATATTTATTATTAATAAGGCATATTTATTATTAATAAGAGGAGGCAGTGCTGTATGAACAATAGTTTATTAATAACAAATACATAATTTCAACACAGTAACCTGCAGGTCTTCGTCAGTCTTGAGAGACTATGGTATCGTGCTCAGCGCTGCATACGCTGCATGCGAAGCACGAAAGCCTGGGTTGGATTGTTATGGAGGATAGGCTGTTACCCAAGCAGCAAATCCCCCCTCTCCACGCCACTGAATTAGTCCAATGGAAAGGCAGAGCCAATACAATTGGATCCAGCTGGCGTCACAGAGCTGGGCTAAGGACAGGAGTTCACCCTGTCTTGTGGGGCCAACCCAGGTCTCGAACCCTGGCCTGCTGGTTAACAGGCACAGCATCTTAACCGCTTGCGCCACCCACAGCCCATACCATATATAACATACATACAGTACATACATACATACAGTAACCATACCAGATATAAAAAAGCAACTGCAAATTGGGCAGCAGTGCTTTCCGTTGCTCCCAGAACAAACCATGGTCACCCTCCAAAATAACTCCAAAGGACAGAGCCTGAGAAAGATGCATCTCGAGTGGTTAGTTTTTCAAAGACAGAACTGTTCAGTGATTGTAAAAATCCCTTTGGGGTTAAGAACAGCCTGCCTATGTAACCCACCTTGAATAAAGTCGAAGGACCAATCCAAAAACCAGAAAGGCAGTATAGAAATTCCTGCATTTTTATATATGATTTCAATTATTTCCCTCTGGTACAAATTTGTTCATGAGAAATAAGGATGGAACAGTGATGTTCTTTCCAAACTCAAGGCACTTGTATGGTTTTTCTCTGTAAGATCTTAGATGTAGAGTCAAGTATCCGGTCCAAGTGAAGCTCTTTCCACACACCAAGCACTTATATGGTTTCTCTCCTGTATGAGTTCTTTCATGAACAGTCAGGTTATTGCTCATATGGACTTTTTCCACGTTCAAGACATTTATATGGTTTCTCCCCTCTGGTGGGTTCTTTCACGCACACTCAGCTTTGAACGCTCAACGAAGCTTTTCCCACACTCCAAGCACTGATAGGGTTTCTCTCCTGTATGGGTTCTTTCATGCAGTTTCAGGTTATAGTTCTCACAGAAGCTTTTTCCGCACTCAAAACATTTATATGGTTTCTCCTCTGTGTGGAGGATTTCATGTGTAATCAGTTTTGAGCGCACAATGAAGCTTTTCCCACACTCTCTGCATTTATATGGTTTTTCTCCTGTATGGGTTCTTTCATGTAATCTCAAGCTATAGCTCCTAGAGAAGTTTTTTCCACATTCAAAACATTTATACGGTTTCTCTCCTCCGTGGGTTCTTTCATGCACAGTCAGACTGAAACGAAGAGTAAAGCTCTTTTCACATATCAAACACTTATAGGGTTTCTCTCCTGTGTGTGATCTTTTATGCACAATCAGCTTTGAACGCACAATGAAGCTTTTCCCACACTCTAAGCATTCATATGGTTTCTCTCCTGTATGGATTCTTTTATGCAATATCAGGCTATAGGTTGTGCAAAAACTTTTTCCACATTTGAAACATTTATATGGTTTCTCGCTTCTGTGGGTTCTTTCATGCACAGTCAGACGGGAACGAAGAATAGAGCTCTTTTCACATATCAAACACTTATAGGGTTTCTTTCCTGTGTGTGACCTTTCATGCACAATCAGTGCTGAAGGTAAATTGAAGCTTTTCCCACACTCCAAGCATTTATATGGTTTCTCTCCTCTGTAGGTTCTTTCATCCTCAGTCAGGCTATTGCTCATAGAGAAACCTTTTCCACACTCAAGACATTTATATGGTTTGTCTTCTGTGTGTGATTTTTCATGCATAATCAGCTTTGAACGCACAATGAAGCTTTTCCCACATACTCTGCATTTATATGGTTTTTCTCCTATATGGGTTCTTTCATGCAATTTCAAGCTATAGCTCCTAGAGAAGCTTTTTCCACATTTGAAACATTTATATGGTTTCTCTTCTCTGTGGGTTCTTTCATGCATATTCAGACTGGAACGAACAGTAAAGCTCTCTTCACATATCAAACACTTATAGGGTTTTTCTCCTGTATGCGATCTTTCATGCACAGTCAGTTGTGAAGGCAAAATGAAGCTTCTACTGCATGACAAGCATTTATATGGTTTCTCCCCTGTGTGTGTCTTCTGATGTTTATTCAGGCCTGACTTCTGAATGAAACTCTTTCTGCACTCCAAGCATTTATATGGCTTCTCTCCAGTGTGGATTCTTTGATGCAAACTCAGTTTTGACTTCCTGCTGAAGATCTTAGCACACTGAAGGCATTTTTCCATTTTCTTCCCACTATCTTTTCCTGGACTTAAGGGGAGAGCATCCAAATCCTCACCCTGGTGAGCATCAAATTCATTTTTGCATGTCTCTGTCTGGTTTCCCTCCTGCTTCTTTTCTCTTTCCTGAGTCACAGTTTTCTCCTGGGCCTTTTCAGGGGAAGCAAGATCCCTGCTTGTACTGAAGCTCTCCCTACACTCAGAACGTAGGAAAGATTTCTTCCCTGTGTGGATGTTAATGTTGGACATACAACCACCTGATTCCCCATCCCAAGTATGCTTACTCCTTCTCTTCCCTTTGCAACTTTGCTGTTGGTCTAGGATTTTAAGGAAGTCATGATCTCAGGAAGCAACAGATTTCGTCCTCCTCCTGTCAGGTTCTGGGCGTCCTTCCTGTCTCTCTTTCTCCTCCGAATGATGTGAAAGGACACCCTCACCCAGAGAGGCCACCATCCTGTAATTCTCCAGCATGACATCCCAATACAGAGCCTGCTGGCCTGGATCCAGCAGAGCCCACTCTTCCTCCGTGAAGCGCACAGCCACCTCCTCGAAGAACACGGGACCCTGAAAAAAAATAATCCTTTCCTTAGAAATAATTTCTCCACCAAAGCCCCCACCTACACTTTGATTTACCACCTTGAAACCAAAATGTATGCAACTGGGAGTTCCCTTGCATTATATTCATAAACATTTCATCAGTTGGGTGTGTCCATTTTTCTTCATTTTTTTGTATGGGAGACCATGTCAGCCCCATGCAACTCTTAGGGCCATGAAAGAAAAGGCTGTGCCCCTCATGGAACTATCATAGCTACATTATCAATGATACGATATCAGGACATTTTCACTGTGATTGAAAGCAGGTCTAGCAAATGTTTGCAGACTGTTGGATAAACCCCTGGCAAGTCTACATACTTTCAGTGAGACTGACTCACAGGTAAGAGGCTAGAGAACCATAGTCTGTATGAATCTTCAGCATCATCAATATCAGCCTCATGGGGGGAAAAGGCTGTTGGAGTTCTCTTCCTATGGATGTGGGACAATTATCGGAGGGTACCTTGAACAGGGTTCGTTTGGGAACTGCTGCCCTACGGCGATCCAACACAATCCAACAGGATGGCCTTCAGGTAAAGAGGTAGATATTATTGACTTCAAGGAATGTTTTTCTGCAGTTATAACACCTGCGACTCAAACAATTGAGTCTGTAGGATTGGTCTGTAGGATCGGTTCTGTAGCTGTTTCTTCAGTTTGCCCTGGAGATCTGCTCCTTACCTGCGTAGGCTGCAGAGATGCTGATTCAGCTCCATACCACAGAGGCAACAGTCTGGTATGTGGCAAGGAAGCCATCCTACAACCTATATGAAGAAAAAGGTGAAGGATGACATTTATCCTTTGTGCAATTTTCTTATTTTCCTTCCTTGTTCCATTTTGAAATCCCAGTTTCATCCATTGCTCTGGTTTTGATCCAAAAATGCTGAGTGGGGTGAACCTCACAAAGCTTGATCTCTACTCTTTCCTTCTGCCTGTCTCTCTTTCCCACCTTGGAAGGAGTCATGAAAGCAAAATTCGCATATGCACACACACACACCCATCTCTGAAGCAGTTGAGCATGTTGCCTGGACAGCTCAGAGAGCATGAGTGTCCTCCGCACTGGGCAAGCTGCCCTGTGGGGAGGCGCTGGGGGTGCTCCTCACTACCTGGGATCCAGGGGACAGAGGAGCACACTGAGCACCCTCCAATTGGGCAGGCTGTCCTATGAAGGCGCACTGAGGGGCTCCCCCCATCGCCTGGATCCCAAGCAACGGGGGAGGCACCCATGCCTGTACACAAGGCAGACTGCCCCATGTGGTGAGCACCTAAGGACTGCTCTCACTGCCCAGGATCTGTGCAGTGGGAGAGCCCACTGAATGCCCCCCACCGGGCAGTCTGCCCTATGGAAAGGCACCAGATGGCTCCCTCACTGCCTAGGATCCAGATAATGGGGGGAGCCCCTGAGAACCCCCATCAGACAGCCTGTCTTGCAGAGAGGTGCTGGGGGCTTCCTTGCTGCCCAGGATCCGGGTGATGGTGGAACCCCCACTGTTGATGGTGCCATATGTGGGGATAGTGGAAGGCTGCATTGTGAGTGTGTGCTTTCAAGGCTCAACAAAAGATTTCCTTCCTTGCTATATTTCTTATTTCCCCATTTCAATCCTGCTTTTCAGCATGCAAAGCTTAAGAACATCAGAAGATCCCAATGGATCAAGCCAGAGGCTCATCTAGTCCAACTTCTGGCATCTCACAGTAACCCACCAGGTATGTCATTTTCTCAGTAAACCACTTTGTGTACTTTTTGTTGAAAAGCGATATATAAATACTATTGATTGATTGATGCGTCAAGGAGCACAAAAACCAGACACCTACATCCTGGTGCCCTCCCTGGTATCTGGGATTCTGAAGTTGCCAAGAGGCTGCACATATATACCCATCATGACTTGTAGCCTGTTATGGTCTTTTCCTCAGGGTGACCATATAAAATGGTCTCTGCCTTTAAGCACTGCTTAAAGAGGAAATTTTGGCAGGTTCAGCTCATCGTAGAAGGGTTTAAAAAGCAAAATCCTAAATCATTCCTAAATCCCCTCTTCTATGCAATGCTTAAAGGTAGAGGCACTCTGTCCTCCATTATATATTGTCACTCCATTATATATTTTCCTCCATATATTTGTCCAATCCTTTCTTGAAAGCATCTAGGCCAGATTCTATCATGTGACAAGGAGTTCCACAGATTAATTTCTCGGTTGGTGTAATGCAACTGACTTAACTGAATCCAGGTGTTCTCCTGTAACTGGGATTCTGGGAGCTGATAGAGGACACACACCCCTGATTGGGGGATCTATTGTTTTTACTGCTTTTAGTGTTTTTAGCTTCTGCGTTTTAATTCTTTTTAATTGTATGTTTCTATTTAATGTTTTAATTACGGTATGTTTTATTGTAAGCCGCTTTGAGTCGGGCTAATGGCCCAAGAAAGGCAGGATATAAATTTTTTAAATAAATAAATAAATAAATAAATAAATAAATAAACAAACAAACAAACAAATAAATAAATTCGTAAATGAAGGGAAGTTGGATGTTGAGGACCTTACTCTGCTGCACACTTCTCTGTCCTGATATTAACCTTCCCGGGAGAAAGTAAGTCTGTCTACAGTATTTATATACTGCTTTTCAACTAAAAAGTTCACAAAGTGATTTACAAAGAAAATGAAAAAAACTAATGGTTAATAGCTTCCTATCCCAAAAAGGCGCACAATCTAAATATGAAAGTCCCAATGAATACAACAGGACTTGCTTGTGAGTAAATCTGGAAGGAAAGGGCTGCAATGCTGCACTTCTGCAGATCAGGCAAAGTTGCTGGAAGGACCCCTTTCAGCTGCAAAGCCCAGCTCTCTTCCTTACCACCTGGATCCCATTTGCCTCTGTTAAAATCAGGTACAAAGAAAATCCAAGCAGTGAAAGGTCATATTCAGTATATGGAATGGTTCAACGTTAAAGCGCAGGTCAAATAATAGAAAGTCAGCTAAGGTCAGTTTAAAAAAAGGTTCAGCATGAAGGGTGGGGGCTGCCCCATTTTATTTTCTCATCCCCTCCCCCTGGGATCTGAGCCTGGGATCCTCTCCCCACTTTGGGGTTCCTCTCCCCCATCCCCCCCAGATTTCCTATCTCTTCCTTTCCTCCCTTTGCAACTTGGGATTCCCTCTTCCTGCAGCTGAATTTAGACTCACCACCAGACCCCAGAAGATGCTGCAGATGATGTGCACATGGGCAAGGGGAACAATGGGGAACAATGGGGAAGCCATGGACAGATGCTTGTTAGATGCACAGTCGGGGTTGAGCTTCTTCTAAAACTCATTCCACACTCCAGGCATTTGTATGGCTTCTCCCCTCTGTGGCTTTTTTGATGACTGACCAGGTGTGAGTTCTGACTGAAATTCTTTTCACACTCCAAGCATTTATATGGTTTTTCTCCTATGTGGGTTCCTTGATGCTTAGGGATGATCCATGACTGAAGCTCTTTCTGCACTCCAAGCATTTATATGGCTTCTCCCCAGTGTAGATTCTTTGATGCACAGCCAGATGTGCCTTCCTACACTCCAAGCATTTATATGGTTTTTCTTGTATGTGGATTCTTTGGGGTGCTCTTAATTTTGACTTAGTGCTGAAGATCTTTGCACAGTGAAGGCATTTTTACTTCTTCTTTCCAGCTTCTTTTTCTGAATGAACTACAACAACATGCATATACTATTGTCATATAATTCACTGATGTATACAGTAAAATTAAATTTAGCCCCTGCTTTGCAGCTGTGCATTACAATTGCCAGTAAACATTTTTTATCTCTATCCTTTTAAAATCAGGGCAGGCATTAGATTCAATGGCACATCAGATTCAAGTAAACATGGGTAATTTCCAGCTTCTCTTTTAAAATGGCCATGATACCAGAGGACTGGAGGATAGAAAATGTCATGCCAATGATACTTAAAAAATGAAGGAGAGGGATCTCAAACTCTGGATTCCTTTGACACAAGAGTGCTGTGCAAATGAGGACCTTCAGCACACTCAAAACTCCCCTCCTTCCTGGGTAACTCAGTAGTGGTTAGGCAGACTCAGCGTAGTATAGCTCAGTCATTCTGACCTCATGGGTCCCCCATTCATCAACATCATTCTAGTCCCATTCTTCCCACACAAACTGGACGAAAGCTGCTGCTGTGTTCAGCAGTCTTGTACATAAGTACGTTACCTGCCAATTCCTCTCTTTCCATGTGACTCCCGGTACTTTCCCAGCTCCTTAACAGTGTGAAGGCATGTAAATGCAAGTAGATAAATAGGCATCACTTCAGTGGGGAGGTAACAGCACTCTGTGTGCTTTTTGGCTTTTAGTCATGCCAGCCACAGGACCACAGTGATGTCTTTGGACAATGCTGGCTCTTCAGCCTTGTAATGGAGATGAGTCACTAATAGCCTGGCAACCTGCGGGAGACTTCTTTACTTTTTACTTGACCTTAAGACAGACATCTTCCTGTATATTTGTAAAGATCTATGAACAATGTTTATGTGTGTGGGAAGGGATGCAGTGGTGGGCCCAGCCTGTCCCAACAACCGGTTCTCCGGAAGTGGGCGGGACCAGGGTGGGTCAGGGGGTGGGGCCAGGGCCAGGGTCAGGGGGCGGGGCGGGGGAGGGCACGCCACCTTAACCCTTAGTTTACAAAAAAATGTATCACTTGTGACAGCATCAATCAGTATTAAGCCCCTGGGTTCTGTGTAATTTATTCCTATGCATTACACTTTGTTATGCTCTCAGGGGGAATGTGTGCCACAAATAAGAACATAAAAGCATAAGAAAAGCCTCCACTGGATCACACCAAAGACCCATCTAGTCCAGCTCCTGAATCACACAGCAGCCCACCAGCTGCCTCAGGGAGCACATATGACACTTGCATCCAGGTGCCTAATATAGCAGACACTACCACAAGTTTCACAGGTGGTGCTTATACCACTGGTTGAGAAACACTGATCTACAGTTTAGGACCAGAGTCTGTGGTGTCCCCTTTGCAGGCTGAGGTTTGCCTCTAAGCCACTACTTAAGGCTACAATCCTGTCCAGACTTTCCTGTAAGTAAGCTCCATTAACTGTGATGGGACTTACCAGTACTTCTGAATGGTCATACATAAGATTTGGGCTCTTAGAATCCCCCCTCTTGCTGCAATATAACACTTGCATCCAGGTGCCTCAGTACCAGCAGACACACTTCTAGTTCCACAGGTGGTGCTCATTCCACTGGTTGAGAAACACTGATCTACAGTTTAGGACCAGAGTCTGTGGTGTCCCCTCTGGGGTTGAGGTTTGCCTCTAAGCTCCACTTAAGGCTGCAATCCTGTCCACACTTTCCTGTAAGTAAGCTCCATTGAATATAATAGGACTTCTGAGTAGTCAAGCAAAGGACTGAGCTCTCAGTAACCATCCTTTGGCTGCAATCCTATTCACTTTCCTGAGAGTAAGCTCCACAGACTCTAATGGGACTTACTTCTGAGTGCCAAGAATAGGATTGGGCTCTAATGCTGCACTCTTTCCTGGGAGTAAGCTTCATAGATTGAAATGGGATTAACTTTTGAGTAGTCAGGCATAGGATTACAAGCTCTTAGAAACCAGCTTCTTTCCAGCAAGTAAGCTTCACTATTATAATGGAACTTACTTCTGAGTAGACAATGATTGGGCTTTGAGGCTACACTCTTATCCTCATGGGAGTAAAACCTACTGACTTTAATGGGATTTACTTCAGAGTAGGCAGTGGACTGGGCTCCTGGGGGGGGGGGGGCAGAATGGGAACTGCATTCTGCCTGCTTATAAGGAAAAAGAGGACAATGCAGATTTTTTCCCAGGCAGAAGAGTGAAAAGAGGACCAGTCCTGGGGAAAAAGTGCTCCTGGGAAAAAATAAAATTTATGAGAAGGCTGCATGCTGCCTGCTTATAAGGAAAAGGACAGTGAAGATTTATTGAGGTCCTGGAAAAAAAGTATGGATAATAATAAGACTCCATGTTGCCTGCTCATAAGGAAAAGGAGGAGAGAGGAAAAGATTTTTTTTCCCAGGACACAAGAGTAAAAAGAGGACCTGTCCTGGGAAAGGAGGACATATGGTCACTCAGTACTTGCTTCTGAGCAGGCATGCAGAGTATTGGGGTCTGATGCTCAAATCCTATCCACACCTACCTGGGAGTAAGCTCCATTGACTAGGATGGGATTGCTTTTGAGGAGGCATGCAAAGGATTTGGGCTTTGAGTCCCCCAGTGTATGGAGAGAGAAGAGCAGCCACTCAAAGGTCCTCCCTCTCTCCCTCCCACCTCAAGAATTTTTCGTAATGCAGACACAATTGGAGGAATACGAGGGCTCATTTGCATAGACCACCTTTGCAAAAACAAGAAAATACCTCTTCAAAACTTGCTAGAAATAAGGTTTTTAAGCAAAATAAGATGTTTAGCAGAGACAGGCTTCCTTCCAGGCCATCAATGGTTTCTCACACTCACTGGAAAGAATGTAGCTGTTTTAGACAACCACTTAGGCACGGGAGAAATTAAGCTCTTAATGGGAGCTTGTTTGAATGGTGTCCTTTGCATGTGCTTAGCATGGTCCATGATGGTGTCACCGCCATTCCCTCTCTTCATGCTAAGTCTGGATGCAAATGGCCAGATGTGGATCTTTCAAGAAAGAGAGATGTCCATACTTCAGTGGCAGAGAAAGAGGGGCAAAGATCAGAGACTGGGAAAGATGCAGGAGTGCTACTTGGAAATGTACCTGAGCAGGTCGCAGAGCTGAAAGAGGACACGGTCTAGAGTGCTGATCCATGGGGGGGAAGCAAATGTGATGAGAAGACCTTTACTTGTCAGACTCATATTTTTCCATTCAAAATTCTCTTCCTATTTGCGCTGAAGCTCAAATCCTGTCCCCATTTTCCAGGACTTATGCTGGGCATGAACTGGATCCTGTAGTCAGGAGAGAGTTCCAGAGGCCTCTTTGCCATACAGGAACATTTGTTGCCCTGTCTCTGGGCTGCACCAGAGCTGGAAAGTTGGATAGACTGGGCTCTTATTGCCCCTTCTTCACACCTCCCTCCCCCTGTCTCTCCTTCCTCCTTTATCTACCTGTTCAATCACCTCCTAATTCTTTAGGAAAACTTGCAAACTATGCTTCAGCCAACTTCTTTCCAGGGCTACCAAAAGACCTGCCTTTCCCTCTCTATTTTTGTTCCATCAAGTTCATCTGTTTTTTTCCATGAAGCTCATTGGAGACTTAACTTCCAAAGAGGGTGTTTTTTAATCCAGGTGATGACCTGGAACTGGGATCACAAGAGCAGGTGGGAAGGGGGACTCTATGGAGATACAGGGGGAGAGAGAAGTGGGATGTTGAAAGATTCACCCGACTTTGTGCAAGGATTTATCTTTCTTAACACTATTGTAGACTGTAATAGTGCAGCCCAGAAACCAAGTCCTCCCAGGCCTCTCCATCCTCATGGAATGCAGTGACCATATGTCCTCTTTTTCAAAGATATGTCCAGTGGTGGGCTCCAGCAGGTTCGCACCTACTCTATAGAACCGGTTCTTAACAAGAGATAGGACATATAAAGTTTAAAAATAGCCATTTAAAAGTGGCTGCCAGATGGGCAGAGAACCGGTTCTTAAATTTTTTGAAGCCCATCACTGGATATGTCCTATTATGACCTCATATGTCCATATGTTCTCTTTTCCCAGGATACATCCTCTTTTTTAGCCTTGTGTCCTGGAAAAAAATATTTGTTGTTCTCCTTGTTCTTGTGAACAGGCAATCTGTAGCCTTCTTGCAGTTAATAAATTTTATGTAACCATTTTCAATTGAATCATAAGTTACTTAGTGTTTAAATTAATCACATGAAAGCAATATGCATGAGTGTTTGTAGCTTTTATTTTGTCATGTCCTACATTTTTCTTGGGTGTCCTACATTTTAGGGGATCTTGTCCTCTTTTTTGGTTCTGCCAGCTGGCCACCCTGCCTGCCCCATGGAAAGGAGCTCTGAGCTCACCCCCACTTGCATCAGCAACTCATCCTCCAGCGTGGGAAAGACAAAGGGTGTTTTCCCACGGTGGGGGCGGGGCCAGGAAGTGCTGTGACAGTTTCCTCCCCCCTCCCCCCACTGGACCTCTCTAGGAGGAAAGGGGCAGCCTCTCTATTTAACCCTTTAGGGGGAATCTCATTGGGAAGGGGGGGGTCACCTGCTTGCAGAAAGGACTTTCTCCCCACCTTCCTGGGAGAATCATCCCCCATTAGACTCAATGAGGTTTACTTCTGAGGAGACCCACATAGGCTGGTGCTGCCTAAACAACTGATAATGATCAACTCACATGGCTATATGTCTGTCCTCTTTTTCCAGTAAATGTCCTCTTTTTTAGCCTTGTATGCTGGAAAAAAGCAACTTCATTGTCTTCTTTGTCTGCAAGGCAGACTGTCTTCTTGTCATGAATAATAAATTATGTGTAATAAATTGTATGTAATAGTTTTTAATTTAATAGTAAGCAATAGTTTTTATAATATAAAAATGTAATATTTTTAATTTAATAGTAAGCAAAATAGTGTTTAAATTAACCAGTTGAAAGCAATATATGTGAGTGGGCTTTGTTTTTTGCTTTTACTTTCTCATGTCCCATATTTTTCTTGGGTGTCCTACATTATTTGGGGGAGGTCTCTCTTTTTTGGTTATGACATATAGTCATCTTTGGTAAGGAGACTCTGCAACAAGTTGGAAACAAGGGTTGAGGTCAGGATCGTGTTTGCAATGAGCGAATGAATGAAACATTTTACTTGTTGATAATGGAATGAATGAATGAATGAATGAATGAATGATAGTACTGGATGACAATCAATCTCAACCTACTCTCAGACTTGTTGACAATCAGTCTCAATGTAATGAATGAGTTTGTAAATGAATAAATGAATGAATGAAACAGTCTACTTGTTGACAGTGTGATAAGAAAGAAAGAAAGAAAGAAAGAAAGAAAGAAAGAAAGAAAGAAAGAAAATAATTGATGACAGTGTAATGAATGAGATTGGTATGAATGAATGAAACGTTATACTTGTTGACAATGTAATGAGATATGAATGAATGAATGAATGAATGAATGCTGCAATGCTTCCCCAGAGGGAGGCTCCATTGAACTCAACAAGACCCACTTCTGAGCAAGCCTGCACTGCATGGCCTGAAGTCTTCTGAGACCCCCAAGGGGGGCTCTTGGCCCCATGGCTGTACAGGGCTGGGCCCCCATTCCCTGGCTCAGCATCCCCTGGGAGCAGGACACCCTGCCCTGGTGCAGTGGAATGAGGATGCTGCATCCTCAGAGGAGCCAGCCTGGGGTACATCTGCCTGAGTTGCTGCTCCTTCTTCCTAGAGAGGCACAATTTTCTTGTGGGGGGGGGGGGAGAAGAGGAAGCTGTCAAAGTTACTTCCTGGCCCCGCCCCCACCGTGGGAAAGTGCCCTTTGTATTTCCCACGGTCGGAGGATGAGTGTTGTGGAGTGCTGTGGTGAGTGGGGATCCCACTTTCAGGAGGGGGAGCCCTGGGGGTGTCTGAAGTGTACCATTTCAGCCTGAAAGGGGGGGTCCCCCTTGTAGGGGGAAAATACCTTTTTGCACAGCCAGTCTGATGCAAGCCCTACCTGCAAAAATCCCTTTTTGATGGAGGGGTGCTGAATCACATAAACAGTACTCTCCAGAAGCCTGAGGTGGTACAGTCCTGGCTCAGGAGGACCATCTCATCCTCTGCTTGCAAGAATTTGCTCAGAAATGAACTTCTGGCACAGAGAGGGGCATGTGTCTCAAGCAATAATAATAATTTTACGGTAAAATTATTATTTTTACCCAACGTATAATTAGTCTGTGGAACTCCCTGCCACCGGATGTGGTGACGGCATCCAGCCTCAATGCCATGAAGAAGGGATTGGATGCATTCCTAGAGGAAAGGACCATAGGCTACAAACCATGATGGGTAAGAGTGTGTGTGTATTAATTGATGTAAAGGTAAAGGTGTCCTCTGCAAGTCGCCCATAGAGACCGACTCTATGGTGTGGTGCTCATCCTATTTCTAGGGTCATAGAAGCAGCGTTGTCCAAAGACACCTCAGTGGACATGTGGCCCTCATGCGCATGGAACGGTGTTGCGTTCCCATTGAGGTGGGACCTATTTACCGTATCTATTTGCAATGGCACTTTCAAACTGCTGGGCTAAGGATGAGAGTTCACTCCGTCTTTTAAAGGTAATAATGCAATAATACACCAAAACATCAAAGTTGGCAAAAAAAATTACTTGCAATAACTTCTTGTGTTCTCCTGAGTAAAGCAAAGGGAGATTCAGGGGAAGACACAGACAGCAAAAGGCAAAGAGGTTGAGAAAAATTTCTGGATTTTATTTTCCATTTCACAGATGACAAGACCATGGAAGGGGTGAAGGTGGATGATCTGCAAGACAAGGGCCTTGATTTTGAAGAAGAGTTTGAAACTTTACCTAGAAGATCCCAAGAGAATACGTCCTTCCCAAAAGAAGCTAGTAAGTAACAATATCCATCCATCCTGCCTTTTCTATACTAAAGCATGGGAAATGCTAAAGGCATTTTATCCTTTTAGCATCACATGGATGAGGTAGGTGAGGCTGAGAGTGAGTGACTGGCCCAAGGTCACCCAGGAAGGATAGGATTTGATGGATTTAAGGAGAAATTCATCACGAGTTACATGATGAATTTGATGAGTTACATGATGAGTACAACCTCCGAGTTTTATAGGCTCCTCAGAATGCCAGATTTAAGGAAGCAGCAAAAACATATAGCTCTCTGTTGTCTTGTGAGAAACAGGAAGCTGAACTAGATGGGAACTTATTATTTTTTAATTCGATTTATATCCTCCCTTTCTTCCTATACCCAATTCTATACATCTTACAGAGCATTCCTGTACATGTCAACTCAGAAGTAAATCCAATTGTAATAAATGGGTCACACTCCCAAGAAAACGTGTATAGGATTGCAGCATTAATCATATTTTCAAATGCAATTGTGCATGATTGGGCTGTGGGTGGTGCGAGCGGTTAAGACGCTGTGCCTGTTAACCAGCAGGCCAGGGTTCGAGACCCGGGTTGGCCCCACAAGACAGGATGAGCTCCTGTCCTTAGCCCAGCTCTGAGACGCCAGTTGGATCCAATCGTGTCGGCTCTGCCTTTGCATTGGACTAACTCAGTGGCGTGGAGAGGGGGGATTTGCTGCTTGGGTAACAGCCTATCCTCCATAACAATCCAACCCAGGCTTTCATGCTTCGCATGCAGTGTATGCAGCGCCAAGCACAATACCATAATCTTTCAAGACTGACGGAGGCCTGCTTTGTGCATGATTTTAATTTTTTTTAAAATAATGGGCAACATCCCAATTAATGCTTTTGCTCCTGGAAGCTCTCCCTGAGAAAGCAAGGAGAATTATATTGCTTAAGCATAACTCTCCATCTGTTCCCAGTGTCCCAGCAGCAAAGTGGTAGCTGGAGTGCTAGGTATATGAGTATGCTAGTTTATTTTTATTTTTTAAAAATTTTTATTTTTGTTTTAGTGTTATAAAAATATAAATTAATTTTATAATGAATTAAAAAGAATTTTTAAATTAATTTTTATTGCTAAAAATATATTGACAACATGATCCTGCACTTCTACATCTCCCAGGATGGCTTACAAACAAAAATTGTAACAACCAACATTGACAAGGATATTAAATATTAGTAAAAGCAGCAAGATGATAGCAGCATTAAAATGGAGGTAGTATTTCCCCTTTAATAAAAGGCCTTTGCAAATGTCAAGAGAGATTTAGCACAGTCTAGGTTTCAGTGGGGAAAACATTTCAGACAAGCAGTGCAATCCTAACCATGTCTACTCAGAAACAAGTTCCATGTTCAATAGTACTTACTTCCAGAAAAGTGTGGTTAAGATTGCAGCCAGCATTTCTCTAAGAAGCCCCTTTCTCGGGTCCTACCCCGAGGTAGTGTAGTAGTATCTGAGAAGGGTTCCCAAGGATAACCTTAGCAATCAGGTACCTTTTTCCGATGTGAGTCCTCCATGATGCACATATGCACCCATGCACAACATCCTCTTGGGATGGAAATAAAAATGGTGGGGGTGATCACCTCAAAAGTTTTCCTTTACATTAAAAATGTGCGGATTTATATGCAGTTGCACACTAGTGCTGCCTGGTGACCCAGTTCTGCCTGTTATATGTACAGTGTGCGCACTCATGTACTTGTATGTGTATTGATATATTGCACAATGAGGGGCAGTTCAGACAGATTTCCTTCCCCATGCACTTATGTGGGGAATAATGGAATGCTGGGTGTAGGATGTGTGCACTCAAACCACTCACTGTATGGCGAGTAGATCAAGTGGATGGTATATAATTCAAACTGGTCCCAAGTCTTTGGAAAGGAAATGGAAGGCAGGGTTCCTTGCACTGTCATTGTCCATGAAAGCTATTTTGATTTGTTCTGTTTTTCCTTTAAAACAGTTTTCCCTGTTCCGGCAGCCGGTGGTGTTAAGGCTGCGAATGAAGGGGAACTATTTGGAGAACTGCCAGAAGGGGTAAAATGCCAGAAGGTGGAAGAAAAGTTTGTCAATCAAGATGGATCAAAAAGGCAGGAAGAAAACTTAAAAGAGAACTGGAGGAAAGAATCCTGTACATTTCAAAGAGGTGAATTCCCAGTTCAGCAAACAGATTTTGAAGGAAATGGGCATAAATGCACCATATGTGAGAAAGTATTCAGGGATGACGCAAACCTTAAGAGACATCAAAGAACTCACACTGGGGAAAAACCATATCAGTGTTTGTATTGTGGGAAGAGCTTCAGTCGGAACACAAACCTTGTTTCACATCAGAGGACCCACACTGGGGAAAAACCATATATGTGTTCAGTATGTGGCAAGTCCTTTTGTGATAAATCGAGTCTAAACCGACATGAGAGAATCCATACAGGAGAGAGACCGTATGAGTGTTACGAGTGTGGGAAAAGTTTTGACCTGAGCCAGTCCCTTATTAGCCATCAGAGAATCCATACAGGAGAAAAACCCTATAAGTGTCCCGAATGTGGGAAGTCTTTCAACAGGAACCAGAACCTCCTGAGTCACCAGAGAATCCACACAGGGGAGAAGCGGCATAAATGCTTAGAGTGTGGGAAATGTTTCACCCGAAGCCAGAACCTTACAAGACATCAGAGCAGCCACACGGAGGAAAGGTTGTATAAATGCCACGAATGCGGGAAAAGCTTCCGTCTGAACCAGTCCCTTGTGAGTCACCAGAGCACTCACACAGGAGAGAAACCCTATACATGCGCCCAGTGTGGGAAAAGCTTCAACCGGAGCCAGAATCTTATTAGCCATCAGAGAATCCACACCGGAGAAAAACAGTACAAATGCTCCGAGTGTGGAAAAAGGTTCAACTGGAGCCAGGACTTACTTCGCCATCAGAGAATCCACACAGGAGAGCAACCGTTTCGCTGCTCCGAATGTGGGGAATGCTTCAATCGGCACGAGAACCTTATTCGACACATGAGAATACATGTGGTGGACACTGCTTAAGATTCAGCGCATAAGTGAATAGCTTCAATTGGAGTCAGTCCTCTTTCTTTTCTCAGAAAATGAATTCTTGATAGGATAGATACTCTTATTGTTATGTTTTAATCAACTTCTTTTTAAAGAAACAGATAAGTTCCTCCCCACCGCTTGGTAATTGACTAGGTATTTAGGTAATTGGCACTACTAGGGAATTGGGAATTGCCAATTTGGCTGCTTTCTGATGGTTAGAGTGGGTATAATGAGCGCTGAGAAAATGAGATACACTACAATAGCCATCTTCTTATTCTCTGTGATTTTAAATGTCACTTCATCCAGAGGGAGATGAAGCAGAAGTATACATTTCCAATCAAACAAGATTTTTCTACTTAGTGTAATTACTGAAATAAATTTCCAGCTTCGCTAATATGAAGACTAAGGCTGTAATCCCAAAGTGCACTTGGGCTAGCTTATCTATCGCTGGGCTGATCCAGTTCCAAGAAGGGGCAGCCCAGTTACACCGGTAAGGCTTGTGCTGGTGTAAGCCAACATAAGCTGGCCCAAGATAGATGGAGAGGCATGTTGAGGGCATGCTCAGCATGGCCTAGAACAGTGCAGTTAGACTGTATCCAGAGCCTGCTTCCAGGGCAGACATGCCCTCTTCCAGCTCCTCAGTTAGACCACCTCAGGAGCAGGAATCAATCTGAGCAGACCCATAGGGGTCCATGATAAAGCAAAGTAAAAATGGAAGTGTTGGCAAAAATTTTGAGTCCGTGGCCTGCCTATCTGCAACCCCTGCCTCTCAACTTCAGGATACGGCACAACTATGACAGTCCACCAACCTCTGGACAACTCCAGCTGGCCACTCCAACAATCCCCTTGCATCCACCCTCCACTACAGGGACTGCTGTACTGCAGTCTCATGCTGGAGCTGTTACTGGTTGCCAGGGTCTCCTGGGCTTCAATATATGGCAAGGACCACAGCTGATCCTTCTTCAGTGTGATCTGAGGCAGGTCTCCTCAGGAGCAAGCCCTCCCCAGGTGCCACTTCATTGGTGCCTACTTGAGCATGCCTGCTTGAATAGCTAGAACCGCTCAGGCTTCCTGACTCTGGATTCAGCCCAACATTCTGCTCTGGATACAGAGCAGAGCACAGCATATATTTCTGCTCTGGGCAGCCCAGCTGGGCCATTCTCACTGCCCTAACTCTGGATTGCACCCTCTGGCTGTAATCCTATGCACACTTTCCTGGGAGTAACCCCATTCAGTTAACTGATGTTTAATTCTGAGTAAACATGGGAATGGGCTCTTAGTTCTTTCACTTAACAGTGACTCAATAGTGTAAGGCAGCTTCATAGTTTTACCCATTTGGAGTTTCTCTGAACTGATTTTTGTCTTATATAGAAGTTTAAAATTTATCCTATGCTGTGATTTTATATATAATTATATAATCCTATGCTGTGATAAGAAGCATATATGGCTGTGTATAAGAAGCATATATTTTACATGTAGCGGCCCACTTTGTACAATAGAATGGTAAACTATTATGGATTTAATGCTTCAGGTTGCAGAGGGAGGGGAGAACTATGTGCTAATGGAGAACTAGCACATCAGCAACAAGGGGTTGGTGGAGCTTTCACCCATAGGTGCTACATTATTCCTTGCAGGGTGCTAGCATGGTCTTCATTTATGAGAAACCCCGTTTGGAATAAGGTGTGTTCTTTGTGCTCCAGAACAAGGCATTGTATCAAAAAGCATTGGGAGACCAACAACATTTTATAATAAAAGATATTTTTCATGGTTCATTTGGAGGTTCCCTGTTTTTTCTTTGCAGCATCACTGATAAAGTCTTGACCATAGTGGGGTTGCAAAGTCTCATTTTGAGGTGGGGGGGGGTCCTCAGGAGCCTTTCAAAGCCTGTACAATATAGAGCTTGGATCTAATCTAATAACTGCACTGCACTGAATTAGCCCAACTGAGTTCTTGATATAATCCTACACAGCCTCTTGTTGCGATCTCGTAAGGCCTATTCCACTTGGGCTGCAACCTCGCAGGGTGGTTGTAAAGACATTGGAGGTAGGAAGAAATGGGAGGGTGGATGGTGACAAGAACAGGGGGGTGGGAAGATCAGGCCCTGGGAGGGGATGGAATTAATGGATCTATCCTTTAGAAGGCTCCAGAAGTAACTTATACAGCATTGATTTCACTGTGAGGATGGGATTCTGGAGACTTCAAGCACAAGCCTATCGGGAATTCAAAAGTAAGCTCTATTGTGTTCAGTGTTTCTTACTCCCAGGAAAGTGTCTTTAGGATTGCAGCTTTAATGCAGTGTTTGTAACAAAGCTTTTAAATCTCAAAAGCGCAAGGAGGTCACGAAACTGGGTGATCCTTATTCCAAAGCAGCACCATTGCCTTCCTTCTCCTCAAATACTTTCATATACTTGTGGGTCTTTCAGCTTTTCCTCGGATCTTAAAAATCCAAAACAGCCAAACTTTGAGATCTGTAATGTTCTCTGTAAAATTTTTACCTATATGTATGCTTCTGACCCAATTCTTTAAAAAAATATTTTATTTATTTTCCACATTCCTATATTATCTTTCTTCCAAGAAACTCAGGGTGACGTACATGATTCCTTCCTTTTGTCCTCACAACAGCCCTGTAGGGTTGGTTGTGCTAAGAGTGACTTGCCCAAGGTCACCCCAGAAGCTTTAGGGCTGAGCAGGGATTTGAACAAGGATCTTCCAAGTTTAATTCTGACTTCCAAGCCTCTCCACCATCCTGAACTATATGCTCACAAATGAATAGGAAAAAGACAAATAGGGCCCCATCATCAGCTGATAACGGCCTAAAATGCTGCCTGTTGAATCAAGTCATCCCTTGTATGACTTTCACCTCAAACTTCAATTCAGGTGATGGCCATAAATCCTGCTGCTGTCACTCTCAGCTTCCCCAAATCTGAAAGACAAGGATACTATTAGCCTACTCTACAAGGCTGGTGTAAGTAGTGCAAGAAAATAATGTAGGGTGGTGCACAGATTAACCAGAAGATGGCTTATGTGGTTTAGTGGGGAAGATAAACTGGCCATAGGGTGACCAGATTTTGGGTGACCAGATCCAAAGGGCAGGGTGAGCACATGTCATAATCGAAAAAGATAACAATGGCCTCCAAATGTAGGACACCCAAGAAAAAACGTAGGACGACAAAATAAAAGTTAAAAACACTCAAATATATTGCTTTGAAATGGTTCATTTAAGCTGCAATCCTGGGAGTAAGACCCATTGAACACTATGGGACTTACTTTTGAGGAGACTTGGTTAGGATTGTGCTCTCTGTTAATTACATTTTTAATTAATTACAAGAATGCTACATGTTGCCTGCTCACAAGGAAAAAGGACAATGAAGATTTTTTTCCCCAGGACACAATATTTAAAAAGGATAAAGATGACACCTATGGTGACCATACGGCATAACAAAAAAAAAAAAAAAAGGACTGGTCTCCCCAAATGTAGGACATCCAAGAAAAATATAGGACATGCCAAAATAAAAGCTAAAAACACTCATATACGTATATTGCTTTAACACTGTATTATAAAAACACTCATATATGTATATTGCTTTAACACTTTAACACTGTAAATTTAAAACTATTACATCTGTTAATGTATAGCTCATTACAAAAAGGCTACAGAATGCCTACTGGCAAGAAAAAGGAGGACAACAAAAGATATTTTTCCCAAGGACACAAAGCTAAAAAACAGAAAACAAAAACATGTCTGGAATAAAAGAAGACCGATGGTCACCCTGGCCTGGCATCAGCTACCAAGAGTAGCCTGTGGTGGGATTTTCCTCCCTAGATCTGTCCATTCCCCATTTTCAAGGTAGTCAAGCCAGCTGCCACCACCGCATCCTGTGGCAAGGAGTTCCACAGATCCATTTCCTTTGGTTCCCCCCAAATTTTAGTGCAACATCAGGTGTAATTTTGGGTGCAATGCCAGGAGCCCTTCCTTGTGCCCTGCAGCCACCCAGATCCTCCCAGCAAGGGGTCCAGGAGGTCCTTCCCTCCCACCCCAAGTGCAGGCAGGCCCTGCAGACTGCCAGGGATGCTCAGGAGGACCAGCTGGGCTGTGCACAGCAAAGGGTTAAAGTGATGGAGCTGCCTGGGCGGAGCATGGCTGGCAGGAAGGCTGTCAACACTGGAGTCCAGGCCCTTTCCTGCTTCCCTGCCCAGCAGAAGGAGGATCTGCAGCCCCCTTCCTTCCCCATCCAGGAGATCCCACTTTCTCCTGGGCTCAGGAGGCTCTGCCTGCAGGAGGGGGTGAGTACAGGGGGTCTCCCCTTGGGGAGGGGCTCCAGAGAGGGGTGCCCTTCACACACCCCCAGCAGCCCTCTGCACTCCCTTTCCTCTCCATCCTGCCCTTGGGGATCACTAGCTCTGCTGTCCTGGGTACTGATGCTGTGACACCCACTCCACAGGTCCCTGCCCCAAGGTGCATACAATCCAGAACTCTGTATCTCAACAAGTGATGCCCATACCACCGGTGATAGTGTCTGGGGGTACATATATGACCCCCAGGTACATTGCCACCCGGCAGAAGTGCAAGGTGGCAAGCAAGTAATAGGAGGCTTGGGTCAGAGGGTAAATCTCAGGCCAGTGGCATAGCCAGAGGGGGTGCAGAGCACTACTAGCAGACACTTCCACCACTCCGTATGCCTCAATTTTGCTTCCACTTCCCAGAATGAGTGATGAGTCTGACACTGCAAGCTTACCATATTTACTCGAATCTAATGTGCCATCAAATCTAATGCACACCCTATACTTATAATCAAAATACTGTATTTACTCAAATCTAATTAACCATCGAATCTAATGTGCACCCTGATTTTGAAGACTGAATTCGGCTGGAAAAGGTGAGCATTATATTTGAATAAATACAGTAGGTAAGTAAGGCTCCATACAAAACTTAGTGCTTTGTACCCTCTCTAGCTACGTCGCTGGTTCCAGTATGCACTTTTTTTGCAACATCCAAAAAGCCCTTCCATACTGGTGGGAGGGCCTCTTACTGGTATTTGTAGCATTGCATCTGGCCTCCCAATTTATTTATTTTTTGTATAATATTTTTATTCAAATTTTATAAAAGAAAGTTAAAAGTTATATTCATAAATTACAACAACAGCAAAGCCATAAGTTCAGTCACTTAAATTTAGATTGCAGAGGATACTTGTAATTGGCAATATCATTATCACCAGTTACTTTAGGTGGCACTTCCAATAAGTGAACCATGTGTTGTAGAAGAGTGTGTGGGGGTGGTACAAGCATTGAGAAACACTAGTCTAGGATGCAGCGGGGATGGGGAAACTGAGACCAACTAAATGGTGCATGTGCCTATTATATTCATGCATGGATGTATATGCACACACTTGCATTTGTGTGAATACATTTGTATATTTCACTGACACAAATTTGGCTCCTGGGATGAAAGGGAGTCCTAGGATGGCAGGGAGGGGATGCTCCAAGTCCTTTGCATACATGATGTTGCCGCCACATTCTTTGTAGTGGGGTTTTCCAGAACTTTGCAGTCAGCTCTATGGTTCTTGACCAGGCTGGTCCCATGTAGTTTTTTTTAAAATTTTGTGCTAAAATCCCCTCTGTCTTCCGAGGTCTCTTACAAAGCAAAATGCATATACTACACTCAGGATCTTAGCTGAGACAGGATGGATCTGACTCATCTGAGTAATGTGATCCTGAGATATATATGGATCATCTGAGATATGTGATCCTGATGATGCAGGGGAACTGCACTGACCCTTAAACTCCTTGACTGCCCCTGAACAAGACGTAAATGGCAGGGAGTGGGAAGGGAGTGGGAAGGATCCATAGTAGAAAATGGGACCCTAGACTAGAGAAATCCTTGTACTAACTTTGCCCTGTTATGTGCACTTGTATATTATCTGTTCTTCCTTGAGATCACCCAAAAGTCCTTGATGAGTCAGAGCTTGGATTACAGTGTCTGTATCTCAGCAGACAGCTGGAAGCATTTTATAATCTCAAAGACATTGATCAGTGAAGCTAAAAACTAGGAAGAGGCAGCAAAGCAATCCCTTTCCTTACGGTAGTGTAGTGGACGACTACTGGCTTTTAGTGGAGAAGCTAAGGCTCCGAAGGGAAGGTTCCTCTTGCACACTGTGGGCAAGGCTTCCTGCAAAACGGTATGCTTTGCACCTCTTCTAGCCATGCCACTGAATTAGGTCACACAGTTTTTATTAAACTAGAAAAAAATCTTAAGATTAGATGTGGCATTTGGAAAACTAGCATCTCAAGGAAAAGAGTTGTAGCTTAATCTGCTCCCTGACATGCTAGATTTTTATATGCAGAGACCGGGGAACGTTTAATCCTCTGAGCCTCCAACTGAAGGGGTACAGCCAAGGCCCAGGTTTACCCTTTGATGAGAACTGGACCTTGGAATGCTTGGGGTATTTTGATTTTTGTTGCAATGGTTTTAAAAAATGTAATATCTCTCTTTTTAGGGTGACTTTAATGTAAAAATTTCTCCCTTGAACATCAGTGCACAGACATGCACATGATTCCATACAGGAATATAGGGAGACAGGTGCGCAGTGCCAGCCTAAATTGGTTATTATTGCGCTGTAAATGTTTCCACTCCCTGCATGTAGAAAGCTAGTGAGTCCAGGAGAAGGCTTGGAAGGACCAAGGAATTGGAAGGACTGAAGAATTTTTATAAACTCATTCAATTGCTTACTTCTTTCCACCAGGGAAAAATGCCTCTTGGTAGAGGAAAAAAGTCTTCCGTCTCTGTCCAGCTCACAGTTCTCCAGAGATCTTGAAGGAGACGCAACATCCCTCTTTGAACCTGCACAGTCGGCTGTTTCATGGTGATGTAAGTGGAAAGCAAAAGTCAAAGGCACAGATTAGGGCTGAAAACCTCCCCTGGGAAGTGGAAATGTCTGCTGAGCAGAGGGAAGCATCAGCCTTGGGTCTCCCATTCCAGGCTGGGTTAGAGCCCAGCCGACACCTGGCTTTGAAAATGGAGGAACCGGAGGAGCCCCCCACAGACCTGAAGACAGAGATGGAATTAGAGGAACCCCGAGAAGAGCCTCGTGCTGTCCAGATGGGAATCCCTGCACCATTTTTGAGGTGGAGACCACCGCAGAACATCAAGCAGGAACCAGATGATGGTCTGACGCCACAGCATTGGGAGGCTCAATGGCAGGAGTTCCTGGGGGGAGTGCAGGCACCTCGATTAGGGTGGGGGAGCAGGCAGTTGCCAGCACCAGCCATGTGGGGGGACACCAAGGTGCCCATGCCCCATTACGAGGGTGCTGCCACAACCAGCCAGCAGCCTATGGATGGACAGTTTGCCCAGTCAGGGCCAGGCTTTGGTGGAGCAATTCAGCAAGTGAATAACAGCATGGAATCTCGAGGCAGGAAAGTGTATCGGAAAGTGAAGGAGGAGATGGACAGTGAGGTCCAGGTCAGCTCAGAGCTGAGCCGTCAGCATTTCCGGCAGTTCCTCTACCATGAGGCTGAAGGGCCTCGCGAGGTTTGCAACCGCCTCTGGGACCTTTGCCATCGGTGGCTGAATCCGGAGAAACTCAGCAAGGAGCAGATCTTGGAGCTGCTGATCCTGGAGCAGTTCCTGATTATCCTGCCCCAGGAGATGGAGAGCTGGGTCCGAGAGGGCAGGCCGGAGACCTGCGCCCAGGCAGTGGTCTTGGCAGAGGATTTTCTGCAAAGGCACCCAGAGGATGAGAAGCAGGAGCAGAAGGTAAGAGGATTTCTTAGAAAATCACAATCTCCTTTGGCAGTAGTCCTTCTGCCACCTCCAGACTCCACCATCTCATTCCGCTGCATGGGTGGACCAGAATTAATGACTTGATGGAGGATTGCGCCCCCGGGAAACATTTTAGGAAGACATGCTCGCTTGTTCGCACTCACTCCCCACCCTTGACTAAAAGGCTTGTCACTGTTTTCAGGGGCCGGAGATGTTCCGGGTGGTGACTGTGAACTTCCCTGACACTGAGCGGAGTGCACCAGAGGACGCCCAGAGTCAGCAAGGCAGAGTTGTCAAAGAGGAGGTGGAAGAGGACAGCCGTACTCTCGGTAAGCACTTCTTGTTGACCAGCGACTTGTTCTTGTGGTGAACTGGGGTAGGGAGCCTGGGTCAAGATGTACAGAATAAACTGGACAGGCACCAGGACAGCCGTGGTGAAGATGCAGGAGCGCTTGATGACCTTTGTGATCTCTGGACAGGCAGAAGTGTCTTGGGGTACGGTAGATAAGGGGTCATGGCTTTTGAGTTAAAAGAAAGCGAACTAAGTACCGTATTTACTCAAATCTAATGCACCATCAAATCTAATGCACACCCTATGCTTATAATAAAAATACCATATTTGCTTGAATCTAAAAAGCAGGTCTCCGTCAGTCTTTGAAAGACTATGGTATCGTGCTCGGCTAGAAGCACGAAAGCCTGGGTTGGATTATTATGGAGGATAGGCTGTTACCCAAGCATCAAATCCCCCCTCTCCACGCCACTGAATTAGTCCAATGGAAAGGCAGAGCCAATACGATTGGATCCAGCTGGCATCGCAGAGCTGGGCTAAGGACAGGAGCTCACCCTGTCTTGTGGGGCCGACCCGGGTCTCGAACCCTGGCCTGCTGGTTAACAGGCACAGCGTCTTAACTGCTTGCGCCACCCACAGCCCACTTGAATCTAATTAACCATAATATCTAATGTTCACCCTGATTTTGGAGACTAAATTCAGCTGAAAATGTGAGCCTTAGATTTGAGTAAATACAGTAGTTCAGTCAGTACTTTTTTGTAGAAATAAAAGCAAGGGTACTCACCATGCAGATGTTATAAATGTGGGGCTACCTACCCCGATGATGTTGTTTGTAATCATTGGCGGGTCTACTTGGGGGGCCACAGAGATGCCAGTACTCACCTCCGAGGTGTCGATACTCAATATTGGTGAGTACCATCTCAAAAAGACCCCTGGTTCCAACCATTAAGGACATATGAACATCAGAAGAGCAACACTGGATCACGCCAAGGCCCATCTATTCCAGCTTCCTGTATCACACAGCGGCCCACCAGATGCCTGGTCAGGGAGCACATATGACACCTGCGTCCAGGTGCTCCCCCTTGCATCTGGCATTTTGAGGTTGTCCACCTCTACGCACACTCCTCATGGCTCGTAACCCATCTGGAAAGTATTTTGGACCCCCTTTGTGTATTTATCTTTAGAATTCAGTATCCACTGTCACCAAGACTCACAGATACCGAGGGCCTACTGTATTTTGAATTGAAACATGGTTCTGAAACTGCTGAGCCAGCGGCTGAGTCTCTTCCTTAGGCGTACAGACTAACTTATGTTTGGATTCTTTTTATTCCAACAGATAGCGGGCAAACAAGTAGAAACAAGGAGGCTGCTGAGTGGCAAACTCCCAATCCAGTGGAACCTCATGGGTCGTTGATGGAAAGAGCTGGAGACTTCAGCCGGTTTCATCAGACGGATGAGAGCTACAACAGTCTGAGCGGACCGAAGGTGCCGCAGGGAAATAATCCACCGGGAACAGAAGGAAACTCTGCTGGAGGGAAGCAGTCTTTGTGTTCAAACTGTGGGGGAAGTTTCAATCCCAGTTCGGGCCTCCTTGGGCCAGAGGGAGTCCCCCCGGGGACCAACCCTTACAAGTGCTCCGTGTGCGAGAAAAGCTTCTGCCAGGTGGCCAAGCTCATTGCGCACGAACGGCTCCACACGGGCGACTGGCCGTACAAGTGCTCTTTTTGTGGGAAGAGTTTCAACCGGAGCTCGGACGTCTCCAGGCACGAGAGGATCCACACGGGCGAGAAGCCTTTCAAGTGCACCACCTGCCAGAAGTGCTTCAGTCAGAGGTCCAAGCTCATCGTGCACGAGAGATTCCACACAGGTGACAAACCCCACACGTGCTCCTACTGTGGGAGGAGCTTCCACCAGAGGTCAGACCTTGTGAAGCATGAGCGGATCCACACAGGGGAGAAGCCCTACAAGTGCTCCGATTGCGGGGGGAGCTTCCACCGGAGCTCGGATCTCGTCAAGCACAAGTGGATCCACACGGGAGAGAGGCCGTACAAGTGCTCCACCTGTGAGAAGAGCTTCAGGCAGCGCTCGGCCCTTCTGTATCATGAGAGGACCCATACTGGAGAGAAGCCATACACTTGTACCGCCTGTGGGAAAGGCTTCAGCTGCAAAGCACACCTTGTGCTCCACAAAAGGACTCACACTGGGGAGAAGCCTTACAAGTGCAACTTCTGTGGGAAAAGCTTCACCACCAGCTCATACTTTGTGAAGCACCAGAGGATGCACTTGGGGCAAGAGGCACTGCCAATGCTCTGAGTAGAGCATTATTAAGCCTTCCCACAGCAAAAACCCTCCATTAATAGGGTCGTGTGCTAACTGAACTATACCACTTAGGTCTGCAGCTAGGAAACATGAATATTTGAATGCTTTCCCTTACAAAAAAAATATAGAAAATCCCGCATGTTGAAAACTAACACACACGGGTGAAAGGTTGTCATCATATTTTTCTCCCTGACATGCTAGATTTCCATGTGAAGGAAGGTTTCATTTAAAGTGGCGCATTCAAGCATTATGTTCTGTACCTGCAGTCTGAAGCGGTATAGCCCAGTAACCCCTAAATAGTGTAGACCTGCTGATTGTGGAGATTTTTGGTTTTGGAATGGCCAGAGGTAACAAATGGTTTGAAGAGAGGTATGGGGGAAAGCTGTTCCACGAACACTGATTGTGTGTGTATGTGTGTCCCTGCTAGTCATAACTAACTCTAACGGCAGTGCTCATGCCTGTTACATGGCCAAAGAGCCATTGATACCCCAAGATGTCTCCATGGTGGTGTGGCCGGCATGTCTAAACGCCAAAATCACAGAGAACATTATTACCTTCCCATCAAAATGGTACCTATTTTGGCATTTACATGCTTTTGAATTGCTAGGTTGGCAGGAGCTGGGCAAGAGATGGGAGCTCATTCCGTCCTGCGGTATTCAGGTCTTGAACTGCCAACCTTCAGATTGACAAGCACATCTTTAACCACTGAGCCACCACTGCCCTACATACCTCACAATTAGCAATCCTACGTATGTCTGCCCCAGAGAAAGCCCTCTTAAATTTAATGGGACTTCCTCCCAGATAAAAATATGTAGGATTGCAGCCTAAATCATTTGATGCCTCAAAATCCAGGCACTGCAAGACAGTACCAGTAGGGTAGCTAGACTGGGGTAGCACTGTTTTGAAGGGGGCCTCACCGCAGCATGCATGCAGCCCCTTCCCCTGCTTTGGAGCCATTCCACTTTTGTCTCCATTTTGCTCCCATGGTCTGGAAGGGCTCCAAGGAGTAGGGCCACTTGCACGTTGCAGAGGCTCCCCCTTCTAACTTTGTGCTTTGTCCCCCTCTGGCTATGCCACTTGACAGCACACAAGAGAACATCCCCATCCTGCCTGAGAAGGGCTACAATAGTTACAAACTAATTGAATACTAAATAAAATAGAGGACGAAAAGGAAGATTCTGATATTTTACAAACTGTGACTGACACAAAATTGTACAAGCAGTAAGATTAGGACTGGCTAAACCTGTACACAGTCCATAAGATAACTTACAACCACAAAGAGTGGTGATGGCCACTAGATTTGTAGCATTATCCTACCCATGTCTACTCAAAAGTAAGCCCCATTGTGTTCAATGGGTCTTACTCCCAGGAAAATGTCTTTAGGATTGCAGCCTTGATGGCTTTTTTAAAAAGGATTGTGCTGATTTGTGAAGAAGAGGTTGATTTGAAAGCTATAGGCTGTAATAGCTGAAGAGAACCTCCATGTTCAGGAGCAGGATACCTCTTGAGTGCCAGATATTGAGGATGAACAACAAAGATGGGGCGTTGCTTCCGTGCCCTACTTTTAGGCTTCTGGCCAGATGCTGGTGGAACAGGATACTGGACTTGGGATTTTGATCTGGTCCAGGTTTTGAAAAGAACTTGACTAGCAGAGAAATGGAGGGTGCTCATTTGGGCTTCCTTGTGATATGGTACAAGTAGATGTGCTCAGGACTGAATGCTGGTGCTCACCTGGGCTGGGTGGTCTCCATATTTAAAGGAAAGGAGCAACTTCAGAAAGTATCAAGACAAGTGACATGGTGCTCATGTTTTGAAGAGCACATGAACCGCATGGGGAACAACATGGGGGGGGGGCGGGGAATAGTCTCTTACCCGTCTGGAGACTTTCAGCTGTCCACAGGTTGGAAACTGGATACTTGGATAGATGGGACTTTTGGGCTGATCCAGCCATGCTCTCCTGACATTCTTAGGATGGACAAAACTGGTGTGTCTGAAGGTGCCGCATCCTCATGGTGTCACTACATCAAGGAACACGTGGACCTGTTTCATCAACATGACCCAGAATAATTAACCGCTTTCCTTCCTATCCGAAGGAACACAGGATAGAAGCTGCTCGTGCCTTTTTGGCCCTGTGGACGTGACTCCGAGCACTTGTCCCCTCATCTTCGAAACTGTAGGATATGTGGATGGCAACTGCTTTTTAAGAACAGGCATGGTTGTGTTCATCCTGTTATGAATCCTGAGCAGGTGGCAGGTGATTCTTTTTTAAAGGTGGAACAACACCCAAGCAGAATGCTTGCACATCTGGAGAGACGTGAGCTGAGCTGGGTGAGCTGAGCTGGGTGAGCTGAGCTCACTCCTTATTGTGCTAGCTTTCTGCTTGCAGGGAGATGGTTGGTTTTTGAAGTGTTATTCACAAAAGGGGGCATTTAACAACGTAACCTGCTGCCTGATCCACTCAATTCAGCCAAGAACTCTTTTTATGTTTTTGGCTGGGGAGACCAAGCTATATTTTGAATTATGCAGTGAGTTTCCAGAAAATGTACACAAGGTGCTAAATTTATCATGTTATAATTTGCACATATATTATAACGCTATCATTCAGTGGTTCTCAATTTTTTAGATGCCCTAGAACTGGGATATCAAACGTATTTTCATGTGGCGGGGCAAACAGCACTCATGATGCTTGCCATGGGCTGGAAGTGATCATTAAAGCAGTGATGTCATTCAGTAGAAGTGATGTCATTAAACAGAACATGTCCAGAAAAAAAATACTTTTTCTCACTAAGGGCGCAATCTGGAGTAACCACAGGGAGTCCTTGCTCCAGGGTAAGAACAATTTGCTCTGGATTGCAATATGAATTTCCCATAGGTTTTCACTAGGTGGTGCAGTAACTATGGGTGCACGTAATGTCTCTTACATGCTCTCATAGTTACTCCGGATTGTAGGGTTAGGGACCCACAGCTGCAAATGACAGAAGAGAAAAATATGCAAATCTTGACCATATTTTGCAAATATGGATATAATGGTGATTGGGTAGCAGTACCCCCCCCCCCAAGAAGCAGCTTGTTTAACCCTTATTGCACATAGCCTCACCTGCCCTGTTAGTTTCTCAAACTACCAAATACTGGGTCATCGTGACCATTGGTGTGTCCTGGAACCAGAGTTAAGAGAACCACTCCTTGTACTGTATGTGGTTTACAAGGAAGCATTGCTTGAGCAGTCAGGTGATAGTTTGATTAATGAATTGGACCAACTGTTCAAGGTGCTCCCTGTTGGCCTCTGTCCACCGGTGGCATCAGGGATCTGCAGGCATCCCCGAACATGTATGCTGGACATGTTCCATGCATCTCTTCAACAGCTTTCCTTAGAGGATGGAAGGTTACATTTTCCATGATGAAGAACATAAGAATTAAAATGTGTGTACATTTTTTGAGTCACTCTATACAACTAGAGCCAGTGGCGGGAGATGGAGGACTTTTTAACCCATTGTTTCCCAATGTATCAGCAGGCCTTGGCAAGGCACTTCCCTTATTAGCTGATCAATCCCATGCGTCTGATCTGGGCTTGCAGTTGTTCATGCTGGTGGATGTTGTTATATCTTATCGCCGAAAATCCCTGCAGTGCACAACAGGGGTGCTGGTTAAAGTCCTATGGACTGTGAGCAATGAAGAGGAAGTAAGTAGAAACTGGATTGGATCCTTGGGCTGTTGCTGCCAATTCTGGATTTCGGAACTACTTAAAGTGTCCATCCAAGAAGCTTGACCGCATTTGTTTGTTGGAGCTTCTGAATGAAGAGGGCAAATGTCTTTTCTAAGTGGAGCCTTCCCCGTCCCGTTGTTCTGGAAGATGCATGGGGTAAATGTTAATAGCCGTCCTTGTGTTTTGAGCTGTTTTTGTTTTCTGCCTGTATATAATCTGCATTCTCTTATGCCTTGACCGACTATATGTGTATGGTCAGCGACGCCATTCAGGTAGCCATGATTCTTAATGTCAAGCTATGCAACTCTAGAAGCTTTGCTTGCGATGTCAACCCCGGCCCCAACTCTACACCTGACTTTGCCAAAGAACTCTTTGCCTTACTCCTGCCTTTTCAAGTATGTCTACAAAAATTACGAGTCCTCCGTAAAATCATTGCCATTCCCCACTGTGTTTGTTACAACAAAGTGATGTCCGGGGGTGGGGGGTGGGGAGGGAAGGTGGAGGACCAGCTCTCTTCCAGTTTGGGCACATAGCTTTGTCCAAACCTGCCTTACTTTGAATACTTTGGAGTATGAACTATTATCTTTTAGGAGATGCGGACATACCACCTTGAACTGTTGCTCTGCATCTGAAACATATTTTTGTGCAATGCATGGTACCTATCTAGAGTTTCTGTACCTTCCTTCTGGCATATTGTGTGGGGTGGTTTAATTCTAGCATTTAGTGCATCTATAAACTATCTTGCTGTGTGTCCTTTATGAATATCTTTGTGTGCTGTTATACAGAAATGACAACAATCCAGTGGATCCTTTTGCGGAGTGAAGCGGTGGGAGTAACTCTGTATCATTTTCTTGTCCAAACTGCAGCAATCTGATCCATCTTCTGTTTTCCGAGCCTTAAATATAATTACTTCTTCATTTTTGGGAGGTTCGGTTCAGACTGAACAGTGGCAGGAAGGCTATGAAGCAGGTGGCCCCCAAGATTTCCTTTTCCCCCCACTCAAGATTCCTCCTGAAAATGTGGCTTATGTGCTGCGCAAGTCAAAACCTGCATGTTTGTTTAAGACTTGAGACTAATGGGAAAGAATGCATGGGAATGGCGAACTGATGGTGATCCCATCGGCCTGATCCCTGCTGCAGTACAGGACTTGTCTGTGACAAGCATGCACGGCAGGCAGCCTGTCTGCTTTCTGACTTGAATGGTAACAAGAGCCGAGACCCTGCCATCTCCAGCTGGGGACAGCTGAGGGGCAGCGTTAACTAGGGTTTTAAAAAAAATAATGTTGATTATTGTCTTGTACACCAGTTTTGTGTGCCTGTTTATGCTGTTTTCCTGAATTAAATATTCTTTTGATTTAAATGTGCTCATGTTCTGACTTGGATGTTCACAGAAGCCCCTGACATTTGCGATCCTTTCCTAACTACGTCTCTTGATTAGAGACATTCTCTGATTGTCATTCTAAAAAGTGGGTCCTGGTGCTATAAAGTTTGAGAACCACTGATCTAGGTCGGTGGTTCTTAAGATATGTGTTCAGACCCACTGGGAAGACCCTAACAAGAGCCATTGGGGAGGAAGGGGGGCGCACACAGCTCCAGGGGCAGAGCAGCAGCAGCACAGTATAGTGGCATAGCTGAAGGAGGATAAAGCATACTTTTGGGAACCTCACTTTTTTCCACCTCCTCACTCAGCAGCTAATTAATAGTCAGGGGATGACCTGTGGTTAGTACTGTACTGGCATCCTTTTTCCAGAAAAATAGCTCTCCCCCCCCCCCCAGCTACACCACTTCTCTGTGTCATTATTGATTTATTGGGTTTAAATCCTGTCTTTCTCCACTAAGAAAGAGGACAAAGGCCTCAAAATAAAGGACGTGACATACAGAGGATATACAGTTGCAAGACCAAATAAGAGGATAAGACCAAATAAGACGCTTGGTCACCAGGCCAAAAAAGAGGGGACGTCCTGGAAAAGAGGACGCTTGGTCACCAGGCCAAAAAAGAGGAGACGTCCTGGAAAAGAGGACGCTTAGTCACCAGGCCAAAAAAGAGGAGACGTCCTGGAAAAGAGGACGCTTAGTCACCAGGCCAAAAAAGAGGAGACGTCCTGGAAAAGAGGACGCCTAGTCACCAGGCCAAAAAAGAGGGGACGTCCTGGAAAAGAGGACGCTTACTCACCAGGCCAAAAAAGAGGGGACGTCCTGGAAAAGAGGACGCTTAGTCACCAGGCCAAAAAAGAGGGGACGTCCTGGAAAAGAGGACGCTTACTCACAAGGCCAAAAAAGAGGAGACGTCCTGGAAAAGAGGACGCTTAGTCACAAGGACAAAAAAGAGGGGACGTCCTGGAAAAGAGGACGCTTACTCACAAGGCCAAAAAAGAGGAGACGTCCTGGAAAAGAGGACGCCTAGTCACCAGGACAAAAAAGAGGGGACGTCCTGGAAAAGAGGACGCTTACTCACAAGGCCAAAAAAGAGGAGACGTCCTGGAAAAGAGGACGCTTAGTCACAAGGACAAAAAAGAGGGGACGTCCTGGAAAAGAGGACGCTTACTCACAAGGCCAAAAAAGAGGAGACGTCCTGGAAAAGAGGACGCCTAGTCACCAGGACAAAAAAGAGGGGACGTCCTGGAAAAGAGGACGCCTAGTCACCAGGACAAAAAAGAGGGCACTTGGGAAGCCCTGCGCCTGCAGCTCAACCGTCACAGTCCAGCTTAACCGACTCCGCGCGCGCTTCCTCTTAAACCCGAGGGCGGGGCCACTTCGAACATTACTCCGCGCGGTCGTGGAGGAAACTACAATACCCAGAAATCCGCGCTGAGGGAAGATGGCTGCGGGCGTGAGGGGGAAGGAACTACAATACCCAGAAGGTCGCGCGCGGAGAGTAGTGAGGTGAGGGCATCAGCAACACTCTGGTTCCCAAAGTGGGGTCGTGAAAGGCTGGGCGCCGCCATCTTGGAATCAACGTGATTTATGTCCATGTGTTCCCATTGAACACAACGGGGCTTACTTCTGAGTAGGTGACCTTTTTGGAGGGCCAACCTCGTATTTTAATATACAGCCGTACCTCGCTTAACAAGCGTTTCACATAACAATAAAACATTTCCAATAAATGTTGCTTCGCATAACAAGTTCCGCTTCACTTAACAAGCAAGTGTGCTGTGGGCACAGGCACTATGCAGCCCCGACACTCCGCATGGAGGCTCTTTAAAAGGGCTGCCGGCCAGCACTGCCGCCCCTAACTGACCCCAAGCGCCCCACCGACCCCCTTGAACCTCCAGCAGCAGCCAGGTAAGCCTCCCAGGAAAGTGTCCTTGATGGCAGTCTCCTGACTATGTCTACTCAGAAGTAAGCCCCCTGGTGTTAAATGGGCTTCCTCCCAGGAAAGTGTCCTTGATGGCAGTCTCCTGACTATGTCTACTCAGAAGTCAGCCCCCTGGTGTTAAATGGGCTTCCTCCCAGGAAAGTGTCCTTGATGGCAGTCTCCTGACTATGTCTACTCAGAAGTAAGCCCCCTGGTGTTAAATGGGCTTCCTCCCAGGAAAGTATCCTTGATGGCAGTCTCCTGACTATGTCTACTCAGAAGTCAGCCCCCTTGTGTTAAATGGGCTTCCTCCCAGGAAAGTGTCTTTGATGGCAGTCTCCTGATTATGTCTACTCAGAAGTCAGCCCCCTTGTGTTAAATGGGCTTCCTCCCAGGAAAGTGTCTTTGATGGCAGTCTCCTGACTATGTCTACTCAGAAGTCAGCCCCCTTGTGTTAAATGGGCTTCCTCCCAGGAAAGTGTCCTTGATGGCAGTCTCCTGACTATGTCTACTCAGAAGTAAGCCCCCTTGTGTTAAATGGGCTTCCTCCCAGGCAAAGTGTCTTTAGGATTGCAGCCTAAGTAGACTTCATAGGATCCTGCACACTGAATGCATGTTTTGAATTCAATTCCAGTGTTTTGTCATCATTTTTACATCCACTTAATATTTTTATATGAATATTTTTTGGGTTCTGGAACCAATCGTCTGAGTTTCCATAGTTTCCTATGGGAAAATCTGCTTCACTTAAAGAGCGTTTTACTTAAAGAGCATTCTTCTGGAATGAATTAAGCTCTTTATGTGAGGCACCCCGTACTGTATTTCATTTTCATAATCATGTCTGCCTTCGGGTGCCTTTTTCTGGCCTTTAGGGTGAAGGGCTTTTAATCTATATACAATAGTGTCATCAAGGCTATGAACATGAGTTTGGATGGATTTCAGATGTGGGTGGAGGATGGGGGGACCTGGCGTACTAGTCCATAGGGTCATGAAGAGTCAGACATGACTGAACAACTAAACAATATGTAATTGAAAGGTCACTGACTGACTGACTGACTGACTGACCAACGTACAGCCAAAACTGCCAAAACTAGAAGCGTGAAATTTGGGAAGGGTCTTCCTTCCATACTGTAGACACTCACTCAGGACCAATTTTGGGAAATTCAAACATGTAAAGGGTGAAAAGGGACATGTTTTTGTCCCTATACTTTACACTGAAGAATCCCTGATTAATCAACACCCTGCCCCAACCCCCAGACCTAGAAGCATGACATTTGGGGAGGGTATTCCTTACATGACAGGAGCACCCACCAAGAACTGATTTTTTAGAAACTTAACTCCTAAGAGGCTGAAAAGGGATGCCGTGTGTCTCTGTATTTAACTTTGAAGTCTGACTGATCAATACCCAGCCCCAATGCTTTGACCTAAAATCCGTGTTTTAAAAAAAATATGTATAACAAGGCCTGTACAGTAAATGCAAGAAGATAAATAGGTACCACTTCTGTAGAAAGGTGACAGTGTTTTGTGCACATTGATGTTCAGTCATGCCAGCCACATGACCGTGGAGGTGTCTTCTGCTGGCTCTTTGGCCTTATTCGGTGGATCATGACTAGAAGGCAACCTGTGGGGGACATCTATTATCTTTTACAAGAATATTATGAGTTTATGCCTAATAAAGGTTTATCGTAAAAAAAAATATTATGAGTATGTGAATATTCATGAGTACATGAGTGTTGATAATTTCCCCCCTCCCCAGTTCTTTGCCAACCTTATGTCAGGAGATAGAAAAAAACCCAAGAGCATCTTCTCCAAATAAACCCACGAAACTTTTAAGCTCCTCTTCCTCACACCCTTATCTCCTGTTCCAGCTAGTTTGTTTCAGTAGCAGGGACACAAGAGCCTCACTCAGTGAAGTGACGTATCCCAGCCAGTCTCCTCCTAATATACATCACCAAGTTGTTATAAGGGGTATATGTCAAGGAGTATAAACTTGGATTGTTATATCTAGCATGCAGTTTGTCTGTGGAACTCCTTGCCACATGATATTGTGATGGAATCTAGTCATAAAAGAGGGGACAGGACCAATTTATAGAAGTCTATAGTTACAAACCATGATGGGAATGATTCATCCTCTTTACTTTAGAGACGCCCCCTTTAGAGAAGCAGAGAACAAATAAAAACCTGTGTGGTCTTGGGTTCTCAAATGTGGACAAGGGGGCCATGAAGTCGCTTATTTTAGCCACCAACTAGCCCTAAGCAGGCACTCTGGAAGCAGCACACATACATAGGCATTTTAAAAATTTAATATATGGGTGTCTGAAGTAATATACGTGTGTCTGAAGTGGAATTTAATATATGGGTGTCTGAAGTCCATTTTACCAGTCCAGGACTCTGCCGTATCATCTGTGATCATAGAATCCTAGAGTTGGAAGGGACCTAGTAGGTCATCTAGTCCAACCCCCTGCCTGCAGCAGGAAATCCCCCTAGAGCATCCCCAACAGGTGATGTCTTCACACAGCCACATGTGCCTACCCACATTATAAAGCTGTAAGGTTTCACACTTGATCTTGACTGGCTGGGATCATCTCAGGAAGAAAACCCTCATTCAGTCGTTGTTGTTTTTTTAAATGGTACAAAGGCTGCTGAATAGGAACAGAAGTTCTGGGAATAGGCACCCAACATGGTGTAAAAACAAACCCACAAACCATGAAGTGGAAGGTGGGCTTCGTCACACTTCTCCCAAATTCCACTGCACTTCCCAATAAGCTCTTCTTAGAAAACTGGGGGCTACATAAATTGATGTTCTGGATTAAAGGAGGCCCATGCAACACACACAAACAACCAACTATTTATTACAAAGGAACTACATACAATCACACACTGACTTTTGCACGGATGATTGTTATTCCATAGTGGTTTGCTTTCTGCTGTTCCTCTGTAAGCGCTTCTGTGAGCTGGAGGTGCCTTTCCTACAAAGTCATATGCCATCTTACATCAAATCTGCCATGATCAAGTCATTAGGAAACCTCGGAGTCACATCATGTCAGTAGGCATGTACTGCATACTGCAGGGGGGGGCAGTTATGGTAGGGCAGGGAAACTCCTTCAGAGCTGGAGCCACCAGATACATCTTGTTAGGGGTAGGGAAAACAACCCATTTTTGTTTTGTTTCATGTTCGAAACCTGGAAGGAGGCCTTGAGAATGATGCCTTTACCTCGGGGTTGCGCCGCAGAAAGACGGATAAGATTCAGACTAACTTTGGGTTTATGATGCAAATGAAGGCCAGGCTTCTGCCAATACTTTCTCATAGTCTGAAAATTATATGGCTTTGCTCCTAGCTGGGGTTTTACATGCATAATAAGATTAGATGGGTTACTAAGGACTATTTTTTAAACCCCTCTAATGGGTTCTAATTTGGATAAAGATCTAGGTTAGCACAGAATCCATTGCAGAGGGCCTTCATCAGTTTACTCCCTGCATGGACCTTCTGATGATTAGCTGCACCAGATGTGCTTGCAAAGGTCCCCCATGCCACAACCCTTCAGGTCTGTAAGACCTCTACCTCCTTATGAGTTCTTTTGTGCACCACGAGATGCGCACTGCATGTAAAGCTTCTCCCACAGGTGAGGCAAGTGTACGGTTTCTCTCCCGTATGGATTCTCTGGTGCTGCATGAGGTGTGCGCTCTGGCTAAAGCTTTTCCCACAGGTTCCACACTTGTACGGCTTCTCCCCGGTATGGGTTCTTTCATGTTTCACAACATCGGAACTGGTTGTGAAACTTTTTCCGCACAGCGAGCATTTATAAGGCTTCTCCCCCGTGTGGATCCTTTTGTGTTTCACCAGGTCTGAGCTAGAACGAAAGCTTTTCCCACAGGACGGGCATTTACATGGCTTCTCCCCCGTGTGGGTTCTCTCGTGTTGCGTAAGTATCATGCTCTGACTGAAGCATTTGCCACAGTAGGAACACTTGTAAGGTCTCTCTCCGGTGTGGCTTCTCTGATGTTTCACAAGGCCTGAGTTGGAAGCAAAGCTCTCCCCACAGGTGAGGCATGTATAGGGCTTCTCGCCTGTATGGGTTCTCTCGTGCTGAATCAAGTTGGAGCTCCTCTTGAAACTTTTCTCACAAAGCGAACAGTTATACGGTTTCTCCTCCGTATGTGTTTTTTTATGGTTAACAAAATTTGAACTGGTTGTGAATCTTTTGCCACAGTCCGGGCACTGATAAGGTCTCTCTCCTGTGTGGGTTCTTTGGTGAGTCATGAGGTGCGCATTGGAGCAGAAGCTTTTCCCACACAAGTAGCACTTATAAGGCTTCTCTTCCGTGTGGAACCTTTCATGGACTATAAGGTAGGACCGCTGGTTAAACCTTTTCTCGCACACCGAGCACTTATACGGTTTCTCTCCTGTGTGGATTCTCTCGTGTTTCACGAGGTCTGAGCTCTGGTGGAAGCTTCTCCCACAATCAGTGCACTTGTATGGCTTCTCGCCCGCGTGGTTTCTCTTTTGATGGCTAATAAGGCTGGAAATGCTACAGAAGCTCTTGCCACAATCGGAGCATATGTAAGAAGTCCCTTCTGAAGAGCTTCCTTCTTCTAGCCCTGAAATGACACCCGGAAGATCCTCTGGCCTGTGTTGAAGCTCATAAATTCCTTCCATTTCGTGAAGGCTGGCGATGTCTGCCGCTGTGCCCAGCAATGGCTCACATGTCTCCATCTGCTTGGGGATTTTCTGCTCCTCTTCTTCCTTTGAACTCATTTGTCCACCTAAAATAAAAGATAGACACAAACACTGATCAGTCATTATGCCAATGAAAGCGGACACATCATGCCCATGATGTACTCTGTTCAGCTCCTTACTGGCTCCAGCCACAGGAAACATACACTTCCCATAAAGAACATCAGAAGAGCCTGCTAGATCAGGGCAAAGTCCCATCAAGTCTAGCTCCCTATAGCTCACAATGGTCAACCAAGTGGCTCAGGGGTCAATCAAGACAATAAGATACCTTCATCCCGGTGCGCTTCTTTACGCCAGATGTTCTGAGTTGGTCTACTTCCAAAACTAGGAGCTCACATACATACCCATCACAGCTTGTAATCCGTTTCCTCCATCAAACTGTCCAGTCCTTTCTTAAAAGCATCCAGGCCAGATGCCATCACCACTTCATGTGGCAAGGAGTTCCACAGACTAATTACACACACACACATTATGTATATATACACACACACATACACACACACACACACCCATGTTGGCCTGTACCCTACAATAGAGTTTGCCTCCAGATATCTGTCCAACTAAGGCCAGACTCTACCACCAAATCCTGTGGCAAGGAGTTCCACAAATTAAAAGAATTTTTTGTCTGTCCTAATACTCTCAACACTCAATTTTAGCGGATGTCTCCCGATAGTGGTATTGTGTAAGATACAATAATTCCCCTCTATCCTCCCATCCACCCCTACCTAATTTTGTACATATCAAATGTTACAACATTGAAATCACAATATTTTTTACAAGAAAAATGCCTCCATTGCACTGAATATAGTGCTCATTATTCCACAGTGCTAATTTCCCAGAACCAAGATCTTTTTATACTCACAAATAATCTTTTTCCATGCTCTTCTCTCTCTAGCTAAGACTCAGTGAGTCCATAGTTTCTAGCCTGAGAAGTCAATCTCGGAGCAGAAGCACACACACGTGTAATTCCTAGATCAGATGCAACCAGAACAAGAACACAGAACACAGCAGGAGGTAAAACATCATCTGCTTACTCTGCACATCACAACCGTGTTAAAAGCATAAAAGGCAACCGGGGTGGTTATTGATTAGTCAGCAACCTTCATAGCCCCCAAATTTTGCTTTAGGGAGATGATGATCTCTTTTCCCACCCAACCAGTATGTTCGTCTCCAACAAGAGCAATTCAAGACAGAAGGGCATGCAGATTGCCAGCTGACCCCTTGCTCTCTGCAACTGTGCTTTTTAAGGCAAACCCAGTATGCAGACATTAGGCAGGATTGTAGTCCAGGACCATGAAAAAGTGGGCCAATGCCTTGCCACACTTGCACATTTGCTACCAATTATGATGTTCTGCTGCTACTCATCCAGCTGCCCTGATCATACGCCACATGTGATGACACATCTAGTTGTGCATCAGACCACGGTTTGCAGGCGCATCCAGGTTGCATTAAGAGGAAAAACTGCAAGAGATCTGGATGAAAAAGGAGAGCAAGTGGCATCAAGATCAGGCAGGCTCCTGTTGCAGCCACACACAGGCTGGCAAGGGGAGGTCCCTCTGCTCCCCCTTTGTCCCTGCCTGATCTGCCTCTCCTGATCCTTTGTCTCCTCCTCCCTTGCTAGGAAAATAGGGGGGATAAATTCCAGCCATGCTGACTCCCCCCATGCAACCCCTTGCACAACTCACCTCCACCTGAAGGCTGCAGCAATAACAAGCCTGATCTGCAGAGCTCCAGCAATGCAAATGTCCTAATGGAGCAGGCTGTGCAAAGGCAGGAGGGGGGAGACCAGAGGAGGCAGAGAGGAAGAGGAAGAGGCTGGCTCTGCTTCCAGTCCCCCTTGCAGCTGCTTTCCATGGGCCTCTCTAGGCGTCCTGGTGGTGCATTGCTGCAGCTTTCAATGCACTGGTGCTGGTGCTGCAAATTCTGCTTGCCTTTTCAGGTGCCACAAAGGGCTTTGTGGTTCTCCCTGCAAGACATTCATGCCACTGCTTTCCGGGCAACACATACTGACTTGTTGGAGGGAAGGAGGAGGGGAAAAAAGGCTCCTTTTGGCTTTGGAGTGGCCTAGATAAGGAAGCCTCAGACTTGATTTGTGCATAAGTTGGGCAAGGCTGGCCCATCTCAGCGGCCGACTGAAACTGTTGCCTCAGGCAGCAGGTTAGCAAAGTGTCCACTTGTCTCCACTGTGCTCCACCCAGCTTGTCATTAGTATGTGGAACTCCTTGCCACTGCATGTGGCGATCCTAGCCTAGATGCCTTCAAGAGGGGATTTTGGAGAAATTTTCAGAGGAAAGTTTATCACGGTTTACAAGCCATTATGGATTAGTGCAACCTCCTTATTTTAGAAATACAATATTTTTATTTTATTTTTAGAAATAGGATACCTCTGAATGGCGGATGCAGAGAGCACTGGAACGAAGGTCTTTTTGTCTAGTGTGCTCCCTGCGGCATCAGGTGGACTGCTGTGAGATACAGGAAGCTGGACTTAGGGGTCCTTTGACCTGTTCTTCTTATGGCTACTGTCCAGAGTAACTTTGGGATCTTTTACACTGACGTAGTTACGGTGCCACCTATGGGAAACCTATGGGAAATGCATAGAGCAATCCAGAGTAAGTGCCTCTTACGTCTTACCGTAGTTACTCTGAATTGTAGGGACAGTTTCCTTTACAGTCACCATAAACCTATAGTAAACCTAACACAACTTAAACACAACACTGAGAACATTTGGCCTATGAGACTTCATCATTGGCATCCGTCCGTCTCAAAAGACCATGGTATCGTGCACCAGATGGGGAAAGTGTCCCCTCCAGTGCACGAAGGCCTGGGTAGATTGATATGGCGGATAGGCTGTTACCCAAGGAGCAAATCCCCCCTCTCCACGCCACTGAAATAGTCCAATGGAATGGCAGAGCCAATGTGATTGGTTCCAGCTGCGTCACAGGACTTACCAGAACGTGGTTGTACACAGTCATGAACTGCTTCCAGGACTCCGGCTCTGGATTTTTCCTTGAGGTTGACTCCTGAAGCCTTTCCCATCAATGGGTATAGCAACAAGGCAGTGGAGGTTTGAGGTGGGAGTTTTCTTTCCTTGTCCTGGGACAGATGTTGGTTGATCATATAGCAATATATATTTGTGCTTTTAGCTTTTATTACAACCTACATTTTTCTTGAGTGTCCTACATTTTGGGGTGGTCTTTCCCCCCCCCTTTTTTTGTTTTGGCATATTGTCACCCTGCCTGTAAGGAGCCTAAAGTCAAATTCACTAACACTTTATTATTTTCTCACCCAGCACCCACATCATATTCTATCCCAATAGCTTGCTGGATTTTCATACACTGATCAAGACTGTACTTATCCCCTCATCTTCAGTTATGCCAACTCTTCCAACACAAGAAGGCTGGGCTCAGATCTTGGGGGCACCCTGCTTGTGCTTCAGAGGGGGCACCCTCATGACTTCAGAAGGGACCCTGGGCGTCAGAAGACCAGGGCTGGCATCTCTAACCATAGGATGGCTGAGGAGGTGGCCGCAGGCATGCACCACCTCACCTTGTCACTAATTCTGGTGGCACTCACACCCCTGGAATGCTTGTCTGCATCAGCCCAATCTGCCCCATATCCTCTCCCCACTTTGGTGCGGTAGCGGGCAGAGCAGAAGACTTTGGAGGCTTTAAGCCTGTAAGCCTGTCACCCTGCAGTGGAACTCCTTGGACTTTTGTCTTGAGCAAGTCCAAGGAGAAAAAGGGGCTGTGCACCATTGCCACCGGATCCAGCACCTCCCATAGCCTCCTCATCCCCATTCCTCCCCCTTCTTGCCTAGTTTCTGCCCTGACCTTCCCCCCATTCTACCCCGTTTCTCCTCTCAACCCTTCCTTCTTCCTGCATTGGTTTCTCTGCTCCATCAGGTCCAGAAAAGAATGGTTTTACATACCGAATGGCACCTCAGTATCCAATGTCTCACAAATATTTTAGCACCCATTGCTACACCAGCATAAGGAGGCAGATCTGTCATGACTGACGCCGCTTGAAATAGGGACTTACAGTCTATGATGATTAAAGGTGATAAAAAATAAGTCACCAAACATCCCTGGAAAGAGAAACAGGAGTTCTTTTGGCACTGGGTGGAGGACAGAAGACACACAGTTGCCATGAGCCCCAGCTTCAGATGGTGCGCTGTGGCTCCATTCTGCTGGAGGCTGGTGTGTATGGGGTGGGGGAAGATGGAGTAGCACCCTCCTGCCCATCGCTAAATGGGTGCGAGGGCTTTTCCAACCAAAGAAAAGCCCGTTGTGCACGACCCTTTCTTTGGCCCCTCGTCCCTGGGCCAAGCCACTGCACCTCAGCGCTCCTCGGCGGCTATGCAGAGGATTCCTGGTGGGAAGCATACAGTGGGAGTCTCTGCAATAGTGGGGGGGGGGGGCGGCACTGGGACTCCCATCACACAACAAGGCGCTGATCTTTGAGGAGGACCCTTTGAAGCCAGGTGCTGGTGGGTTTCAGGGCAGGAAAACAGAAGGGAGAAAGGGCTGGAAAGAGCAGAGAGGGAGGCAGCCAGAAAAGGAAGGAGGGATGGGAACGTTAGCTCCAGTGGTGGGCTGCAGCAGGTTCGCATCTACTCTATAGAACTGGTAGTTAACGAGAGATAGCACATATAAAGTTTTAAAATAGCCATTTAAAAGTGGCTGCCAGATGGGCAGAGAATCTTTGAATCTCATCATTGGTTAGCTCCAAATGGGAGATGGGAGCATTAGCTCCAAATGTTCTGTTGCCAGTGAGGCCAGACTAGACTGGGGTAGATGGTGCCCTCCCTGGAAGGAGAATAATTTGATCCGGCCTGTCAATCACCGAGGAGGGCACCATCCACACACATAGTAGAGAGTCCTCCCTCTCCTCCTCCGAGAGAAAAAATAAGTCAGCAATCATCCCTGGAAGGTAAAATTGGGTGGGGACAACAGTTGCTTTCTCCTCCAGTGTAGGAGTATTCTCATCCATCCTCCCAGTAATCGGCAAAGGTCTTCAGAGAGATGGCAAGATTTTCCAGGTCAATAGCTGGCTTCGAAAATGGTGTCATCAAGAAGGATTTGGATTCTGGGATCACAGGATGAACTTCCTCGAGGAAGGACTCCTAGCAAAGGATGGACTACATCTTACAGGTTGGGGGAAGAGTGTCTTCAGACGGGAGATGGCCAGCCTGATCAGGAGGGCTTTAAACTAAATAAGAAGGGGGTGGGTTACGTCCCAAGGGAATCTAGGAATAAGGAAAATGCTCTGGATGGAAATTGCCAGGGCATGACCGTAACTCAAAAATCTTTAGAGGGGCCTGGCCTTACAAAAAGGGGGGGAAATGCATTGGGTTGCAACCTCCAGGGCTTACGTTGCATTTACACAAATGCACAGAGCCTGGGAAATAAACAAGATGAGCTGGAGCTTTTAGCAAGTGAAGGGAAATTTGATTTGATAGGAATAACTGAAACTTGGTGGGACTCCCAGGACTGGAACACACAATTGGAAGGCTATCAGCTGTTCCGGAGGAAAAGAAGTGGCAAAAGGGGAGGCGGAGTAGCATTATATGTCAAGAACATATCTACTTGCTCTGAAATCCAGGAGAGTGGTCCGGATATCCCTGTGGAGTGTGTTTGGGTAAAGGTTAGGGGGAAAAACAAGAAACAAAGCATTGTGGTGGGCGTCTACTATAAACCGCCAGGCCAAGGAGAAGGAGTAGACGATGTCTTCTTGGAGCAACTGGCAGGCGTTGCAAGGAAATATGAGGTAGTAGTAATGGGGGACTTTAACTACCCAGACATTTGCTGGGAGACAAACTCAGCCAAACATGGAAGCTCCAGTAGATTCCTGATGGGCCTGGAAGATAACTTCATGGTCCAGAAGGTGGAGGAAACGACAAGGGGAGGGGCCATCCTTGACCTGATCTTAACAAATCGTGAAGAACTGGTTGATCAGGTCAACATAGTGGGAACTTTAGGGGAAAGCGATCATGAGCTGCTGGAAGTTAGAATAATGTGGGAAATAAAAAGAGTGCAGAGTGAAACTTATATGTTGGATTTCAGGAAAGCTGATTTCAACAGGCTTAGAGGAGTCATAGGTGGGATCCCATGGGTTGATGATCTAATGGGGAAAGGGACCCAAGATGGGTGGGAGCTCCTTAAGAGGCAGCTTCTACAAGCACAGTCAGAAACAATTCCCATGAAAAAGAAAGGGGAAAAAACCTGAAAAAACCAGATTGGCTCCACAAGCAACTTGGGGATCAGCTGAAGTTAAAGAAAGAGAAGTATAGGGAGTGGAAGACTGGAAAGATCACCAGGGAGGAGTACAGGCAGATAGCCCGGTCTTATAGGGAGGAGGTCAGGGATGCTAAAGCTCAGTATGAGCTGAGGCTGGCCAGGGGAGTCAAAGATAACAAAAAGAGCTTCTTTAGATATGCCCAGAGGAACAGGAGGAGAGACGAGGGGGTGGGGCTGCTCTTGGACAAGGATGGACAACAGGTGTCTGGAAACCAGCAGAAGGCGGAGCTGCTCAACTCCTACTTTGCATCCGTCTATTCACAGAAGGAGGGCTGTGCAAATGGGGGTGCGGGATCATTGACTGATTCGGGGATGTGTTTACATCCCCTAAGAGGTAATGAAAACATGGATGGTGCAGAAGAGCAGATTAAGATTGACAGAGAACTGGTTCGAAACCACTTAACTGGCCTAAATGAATTCAAGTCATTTGAACCAGATGAGATGCATCCTGAAGTTCTTAAGGAACTGGCAGATGTCCTTGCAGAGCCTCTGTCGATCATCTTTGAGAAATCCTTGAGGAGTGGAGAAGAGCCTGGACTGGAAGAGGGCAAATGTAGTCCCAATCTTTAAGAAGGGGAAAAAAGAAGACCCAGGAAATTATAGACCAGTCAGTTTGACTTCAATCCCAGGCAAGATATTAGAGCAAATCATAAAACACACAATTTGTGAACATCTAGACAAGTACTCGGTGATCAAAACAACCCAGCATGGATTTACCAAGAATAAATCTTGCCAGACAAATCTGATCTCCTTTTTTGATCGGGTTACGAGCTTCCTGGACATGGCAATGCTGTGGATGTCATTTATCTTGACTTCAGCAAAGCATTTGACAAAGTCCCACATGACATTTTAATTAGGAAGTTGGAAAAATATGGGCTAGATGGGGCAATCGTTATGTGGTGCTGCAACTGGCTCGATGGCCGCACTCAAAGGGTTTTAGTAAATGGTTCTGCATCAACCTGGCGATCGGTTTCAAGTGGGATACCCCAGGGCTCTGTCTTGGGTCCAGTCCTCTTTAATATTTTTATCAATGACTTGGAGGAAGGGGTACGGGGGAGCCTGATCAAATTTGCGGATGACACCAAGCTGGGAGGAGTAGCAAACACAACAGAGGACAGGAGAAACCTCCAGGATAAACTAGAATCCTGGGCTGTAACAGAATGAATTTCAACAGGGAGAAGTGGAAGGTTCTGCACTTAGGAAATAAAAATCAAAAATACAGGTATACAATGGGGGATACTTGGCTTGGCAGCACAACATGTGAGCGGGATCTTGGAGTCGCCGTGGATCACAAGCTGAACATGAGTCAGCATGTGATGTGTCTGCAAAGAAGGCAAATGCCATTTTAGGCTCCATTAAGAGGACTGGAGCTTCCAAGTCACGAGAAGTTCAAGTTCCTCTTTTTTCTGCATTGGTGAGACCGCACCTTGAGTCCTGTGTTCAGTTCTGGGCACCTCACTTGAAGAAAGATGCAGCCAAACTGGAGCAAGTCCAGAGGAGAGCGACAAGAATGATCAGTGGGATGGAAGGGAAGCCCTACGAGGAAAGGTTGGGGGAACTTGGGATGTTCAGCCTGGAGAAGAGGAGGCTGAGGGGAGACAGGATTGCCCTCTTCAGATACCTGAAGGGCTGTCATAGGGAGGAAGGGGCTCATTTGTTCATAGCTGCTTCTGAAAGCAGAACTAGAACCAATGGGGACAAACTGCAAGAGAGGAGATTTCGGTTGGATATCCGGAAAAAATTCCTGACAGTTCGGGCAGTTCGGCAGTGGAACAGATTGCCAAGGGAGGTGGTGGACTCTCCCTCACTGGGGGTCTTCAAGCAGAGGCTTGATAAGCACCTGTCGGGGATGCTCTAGGGGGATTTCCTACTGCAGGGAGGGGTTGGACTAGATGACCTACTAGATCCCTTCCAACTCTAAGATTCTATGAAATTTTGGTGTGTCTCATGGTCTGGGTAATACAGTTCTCCCAGAACAGTGTGGCTAGGACTGCAGCCTGAGAGCCCAATCCTATGCATGACTACTCTGAAGTAAGTCCCATGACGGTCAATGGTACTTACTCCCAGGACAGAGTGGCTGGGACTGCAGCCTGAGAGCCCAATCCTAGCATGACTACTCTGAAGTAAGTCCCATGACAGTCAATGGCGCTTACTCCGAGGAAAGTGTGGTTAAAGTTGCTGGGGAGCACTAACAAAAACTTAGATGTTTTTTACAAAATTTATTTAATTTTTAGATTTTAAAAAAATTTCCCCGTTAAATTCTCCCTGGCCATGCCTCCTGACCCCAGCCACGCCCCCTGACCCTGCCTGGCCCCACCCACTTCTGGGGACCCTTTTGTTGGGCCCACCAGTGGTCCAGGCAAATGATTGGCCTTCTTCAGGTTTTCACACTAGGACTGTTTTCAGTGAATGAGAAGCTGCTGCTTTGGTCATCTGCTCTTTGGATTTGGTCAACAGGTATTTTTGACACTGGTTGATCCTTGTGTTGTCAGCATCCTGAACAACTCAGTGGAGGGGAAAATCATCATTGGCCCCATACTACTGTCTGCATAGGGAAGACTGATGAAGCTCAAGGTCTGCCAGCATATCCTACAGACACCACTGTAGCAAACCCTCTGCGGCTCTGCCATTCTGTGGAGCTGCACCCCGTGGAAAACCCTCTGACTCTCATTAGCAACAAATTGCACTCTGGCTATCAGTGGTATCAGTGAGCAACAGGAGTGGCTCAAGGAAGAGGGTGAACGAGAGTTTATAAATTTCCCTCTCCAAGTCTGTTCCTCTGCCAATGCACAGGATACAAGTGGCTTCTCTATCGGCACTCCTGGCACCAGCAGTGGCCACAAGAATCATCCAGCTGCACTGAATCCAAATCCTTTCCTGCATCCAAAGACCTACAAGCATTGACCCTACTCTGCTGATTCGAAACTGACCAGGATGTGGGGCAGCCACTCCTTGCACCCCTTCAGTGCTTTGGGGTCAGTGTTTCCAGTTGTGCTTTCTGAGGACAATCTCCTTTGGGGGGGGGGGGGTAGTGTTTGCACCACAGTTTAGGACTCCAGTTTTTCAGAGCTGAGCTTTCTTTTCATTGTGAAAACCAAGCAAAAGTGTAGGCAAGCATTTATAAGGGAAGTATTAGGATGGCATAACATTCCCTCATAAGCATGGAAAACCGATTAGATAGTGTGTGTAACTTAGGTCTGTTAAACTGACGGTTCATGATTTGTAAGTACTTGTGCTGGATTTATGATTTGTGCAAATTTGGGACAAAATCTAGACAAGAGCTAAATTTTGTGACCAGAGCACAGTCCACAGACACGAGAACACAATAACAGGGGAAACTGGATAAATTTCATTTTAGTTATTTTTTCAAGGAATAAAGAAAGAACTTCATCTCCACACAAACAGTGAAGAGATAACAGATAAAGATCCATGAAAACCACAAAACCACCGTTAACACCCATCAGCTGTATGTTTCTCTCCTGAGTGGATTGTCTGATGGCTACTAAGACCACCACTCCCACTTTCCATACCCCCAACACTTACGGAGTTTCTCTCTTGTAGGATTTCTGGTGGTGTTTAAGGCTAGCAATACAACTACAGCAAATTCCACACTCTAGACACTTAAAGGGTTTCTCTTCTGTGCAGGTTCTCTGGTGTCTCTTAAGACTCCCACTCTGAGTGAAGGTTATTCCACTCGCCTGGCACTTATAGCATTTCTCCCGTGTGGGTTCTCTGGTGGACCTTCAGACTCCCACTCTGAGTAAAGTTTATTCCACACTCCTGGCATTTATAGGGTTTCTCCCCTGTGTGGGTTCTCTGGTGGACCTTAAGATTCCAACTCTCAGTGAAGCTTATTCCACACTCCTAGCACTTATAGGGTTTCTCCCCTGTATGGGTTCTCTGGTGGGTCTTAAGATGTCCACACCGAGTGAAGGTTATTCCACACTCCTGGCACTTATAGGGTTTCTCCCATGTATGGGTTCTCTGGTGTCTCTTAAGACTCCCACTCTCAGTGAAGGTTATTTCACATTCCTGGCACTTATAGGGTTTCTCCCCTGTGTGGCTTCTCTTGTGGACCTTAAGACTCCTACTCTCAGTGAAGCTTATTCCACACTCCTGGCACCTAAAGGGTTTCTCCCCTGTGTGGGTTCTCTGGTGGCTCTTAAGATGTCCACTCTGAGTGAAGGTTATTCCACACTCCTGGCACTTATAGGGTTTCTCCCCTGTGTGGGTTCTCTGGTGGACCTTAAGATTCCTACTATCAGTGAAGCTTATTCCACACTCCTGGCACTTATAGGGTTTCTCCCCTGTGTGCGTTCTCTGGTGGACCTTAAGACTCCCACTCTCGTTGAAGCTTATTCCACACTCCTGGCATTTATAGGGTTTCTCCCCTGTATGGGTTCTCTGGTGGACATTAAGACTCCCACTCTCAATGAAGCTTATTCCACACTCCTGGCACTTATAGGGTTTCACCCCTTTGTGCCTTCTCTGGTGGCACTTAAGATGCCCACCATGACTGAAGGTCTTTCCACAATCCTTGCACATAAAGGGTTTCTCCCCTGTGTGACGTCTTAGATGAAGTATAATGCTCTTCCTGGTTCTGAAGCTCTTTCCACACTGTTGGCACTGATAATTGTTCTTCTTTCTGTGGGTTCTCTGGTGGATCTGAAGTGCAGTTCTCTGAGTGAAGTTCTTTACACACTCCTGGCCTGTGAAGAGCCTCAACACTGTGTGGGGTCTTTGCTGTGTGGACTGAGCCTATTCCTGCTTTCTTCCAATCTGGTCCCAAATGGACTCTGCAGAAGTAAGTAAAGAAATGCTGGAAGGACCAAAGGAAGAAACTGCAGCCAATTTGGGAACTGTTATGTCCATGACCCACATGCCCCTGAATCAGGAAGGGAGCAGGGAATCTAACGGGGATTTCTGAATCATGGCTATGGCACTCCTGAACCCCCCTCTCTGGTTCCCAGGATAAGGCTCTACACCAGGCAGCAGATGCTCGAAAGTGGTTTAATTTTGACAGCTTGCAATTCAAACCAGTTTATGCAATTTTGCAATTCAAAATTGCAATTTGCAATTCAAACTCACCTGTCTGATCTAGTGACATCCCCAGTTCCAGCAAGGGACTTAGGCAGACAGATACGCAAAGCAGAAAAGACAGGAAGCTTAGCTTTTTATATCTTTTTCTCTCATCACATACACAAACATATACACATATTTATGCATATGCATTGTTAAAATGCTTGCTCAAGACATATACGTAGTGATAACAAAAATGAACAAAGATCTCTGACTGATACCAGTTCTTTGATCACACACTTACACAATGCTGGCCACTAAGGCCTGCCTTTTCATTTTCCACCCATTTCTACACACAAAAGTTTGGAGAAATGTACATAGCACATGTATGCATGCCCAAAGCAGAAATGCCTGGGGATCCTCCAATCTTTGGTTGTGATGCACACACCTCTGCAAACTGTCACTATAAGAAGATGACATGGGTCTTTACTCGAAGGACGCCCAGCTCCAATGAACTAAGTTCCTGTGGGTGCAATCCTAACCAACCTAGGTCAGCAACCTAGGTGCAATCCTAACCAACCTCTCAACCTAGGTAAACTTATCCATCTCCCCAGTCCTGCAGTGGTGTGCAGATGGTGGCGCTTGTCTGTGCACTGGCCTAACCACCCTAGGAATCGTGCAGATATGCCTTTGGGCACTTTTGTAACACTCTCAGGCCAGCACAGGACTTGTACTGGACTCACTAGGTGATAGGATTGCTCTGTGACAGTCTCAGCACAAGATCTATTGAGGGGCTACCCTCCTCTTTCAAGAGATTCACATCTGGGCTGGCCAAAAGGGGAGAATGTGGGGATACCAGACAGTGGTGGGCTGAGCCTCCCCCAAGATCCGGTTCGCTGGAAGTTGGGGGCGGGGCCAGGGGTCGGGTCAGGGGGTGGGGCTGGAGGCGGATCCCTCCCCGGCACACTGCGCATGCGCCAAATCCCGGCGCATGCGCAGTGCGTCTCCTCCAGGCGGAGGAGACGCTGTACGCATGCGCCGACCCCATGGGTTGACGCATGCGCACTGTGTCTTCTCCAGCCAGAGAAGACTCAGTACACACACGCCGACCCCGCGGCTTGGCGCCTGCGCACTGCATCTCCTCCAGCCAGAGGAGACGCAGTACACATGCGCTGACCCTGCGGGTTGGCGCGTGCATACTGCGTCTTCTCCCCCCCGCGTCTCCTCCAACTGGAGGAGACATACTGAGTATGCGCCGGCCTCGGAGAAGACGGCTGGAGAAGATGCAGTACACACGCGCCGACCCCACAGGTTGGCACCTGTGCACTGCATCTCCTCCAGCTGGAGGAGACGCAGTACGCATGCGCCAACCCCGCGAGTTGGTGCCTGCATACTGCATCTTCTCCGGCTGGAGAAGACGCAGTACACACGTACCGACCCTGCGGGTTGGCGCCTGCGCACTGCGTTTCCTCTGGCTGGAGAAGATGCAGTGCGCACACGCCAACCCCTGGGGGTTGGCGCGTGCACAGTGCACCTCCTCCAGCTGGAGGAGACGTACTGCGCATGCGCCAAGGCCGGCGTGTGCTCAGTACGTCTCCTCCAGTTGGAGGAGACGCGGGGGGGAGGGAAAAAATGGTGGCCCGCGCGAACCAGTCCGCCCTCTTTTTGCTTTCCCTGCCGCTGGCGGTTCACCAGCGTCAGGGAAATGGGAAGATCCGGTTTGGGCGAGTAGGCCCGAACCGGCATCTGCCCACCCCTGATACCAGGGGAAGTGCAGCCATGCCCATTTCATGCAGCCTGATCACCAAGTCCCCTTGGCAATAACCATTGGAGAAGAGTTTCATATACAGAGCATCAATACAGTAAGGATCAAAAATTCCTCCTTACCTACAAAGATCACATTTTCGTGATTTTCCAGTGTGACATCCTCATACAGCTGCCTCTGGCTTGGACTCAGCAGCGCATACTCTTCACTGCTGAAATGCAGGGCTATCTGCGCAAAAGAAATGGGGATCTAAAGGAAAAAAGAGAAATGCCCTCTCAGCAAGTCGGCCAGCGTCATGCCCACAGGCCATGGGGAAGAGGAGGAAGAACTGCATACTTCCTTCCACTGAGAAAGAGGTGGCAATGTCACCTTAAACTACACAGGGGGACTCTGACCCCCAACATCCACACACCACAGAGTCTGAAGGAAAGCTGGTAGAAGGAGGTTTAGAAAAGAATTATGCGGAGCTGAGATGGAAGGAATGCAGGGGGAAGAGGTCAGGCTTCCCAGATGACTGGAATTGGCCAGACTTGTCTGGCTTTTGTCTATTGGACCAGTATGTCTGGCCCAATTGACAAGTGTCTGGATGTTTGGGAAGCCGGCGACGTCAGATGCTCCACCCATGCTGGCTCCCACATTAGGAAATGTTGCTTCCTACATACAAACAAAGCACGCATGCGTGCTGTGCTGTGCAGTCTCAGACGCTGCGTGCGCATGCGCAGTTTAATCTAACCCCTAATAGCTGCCGCGGCTGGCCAGAACTCAGCTGCGCCATGCCATCGCTGCGTTTAAGGTGTCCTCACCACCCTCACCAAGCACCTCCACCCTCCACAAGCACCCTCCACGGAAGCCCAGGTAAGCCCCCTAGCAATGTCATATCTACTCAGGATTAAGTCCACTGAGTCAGTGGAGTTTACTCCTGGGTAAAGGTGACCATGCTGGAACCCAGAAAAGGAGAACAAGGTCCTCCCCCCCAAATTTTTATGTCCGGATTTTCAGTGGAAAATCCGGACTTTTGGGGGACCCTGTCCTTCTTTTTGAGTTCCAAATATGGTCATCCTGGAAGTGGTAGATTTGTTGGGCTTTTTCAAGAAATATTAGCGAAATAAGGATGTTGGGATACAAGAAAGTGCTTTTCTACCCAGCTAACAGGGTTAATTGTGTTATGATATAGGGTAATGGTACTGACTCCTTATCATTTCAGTACTGTGTTATTAGTTAGATACATTATCATGATTACATCTGATTGGCTCTGAGAGCAATGAGTCTCATAGGTCAGTTTTGATTAAAAGAAATCCACTTTTTGTTCCATAGGCAACTTCTGATTAGTTGGCCATATCTTTTGGGAGAATATAGATATTTCAATACAGTTGGTTTTATTGCATTCTGCATTAGAGTATCTTTCCAGTGATATATGACATGATAGCATTATTATTTATATAGAAGAAGTTTTCACATTTCTGATCACTAGAGTCAAGCTCAGATTGTTGCACTCCTAACGCTTGTTGTCCAGTGCAAGTGATACCCACTGTATCTCCTTAGCTACACCACTGGTAAGCCCAAGGTGTCCCCGTCAAATATCCTTTACCTGGTCTGGATGAGTAGCAACCATGTCTGTCCATGCACAGGGTTTGGATTCCTTCAATCCTGTTTCTCTACTCTCTGTCAGGGAGAGAAAGGAGACTACATAAAGTTTTTAACATTTGCACACTTGCTTCAGTACATGCAAGTGTTGCATTCCTGTCCCATCATTTGGGGGATGGTTGCAGAGGAGATGGGCACAGTATATTCGGATGTTGAGGACAGGTCGTACCCCAAGGCTCTTTATTCTTGGTGCTTACAAGCTGGGTATCTGTGAATGAAGAGATCATCTTGGCTGGGAAGAGCATTGCAAAAGGAGCTCTACTCTTCTGGATCACCCACCTTTGCATCACCACTTGGTTCATTTGGAAAGTGATTATAAATTATAATCTATTAAAAATGAACCCTGGTAAAAACATATATACCGCACAAGTACTATTTTAACAAGTACTATTTTAAGTACTATTTTAATATTTTTTTTAATTTTTTGTGGGGGGTAGAACCATACCCCAAACAGATCCTCCTTCTGCAAACAGTGTAATAGAGCTGAGAAGCCTGGGGGGGCCTCCCTACCGGGGAGCATAAAGCCATCCCAAAGTGGGCTCCATAAGGCCTTGGCTTTGACGGTGCAGAAAGAGACTCTGCCAGGTCCTTCTTTTCTTGGGTTTCCCTGGTTCCACAGCTCTGGTTCTTTCTCTCTCTTTCTGCAGGATCAAGAACCGGCCCTTTCTATGCCTGCCTGGGCCTTCTTGGCACAGCATCTCCCAGGCCTTCCCTCTCTCTCTGGACTCAGTCCTTCCCATTCCATCTTGGCTCCATCCCCCTAGCAAGGTTTCCTTTTCCCTTTGCAGGATCACAACATGAAATGTCATTCCCAGGTCCAGCAGCCCCTTTGTACAGTGGTGCCTCACTTAAAGAGCTTAATCTGTTCCAGAGGCATACTCTTTAAGTGAAACGCTCTTTAAGTGAAGCGGACTTTTCCATAAGAAACAATGGAAACAACATTTGGTTCCACAACCCCAAAAATATTCATATAAAAATATTCATATAAAAATATTAACTATGTAAAAATGATTTATACCCACTGGACTGGGGATGATGATGTGCATGATCCTTAGGCTGTAATCCTAAAGACACTTTCCTGGGAGTAGGACCCATTTAACACACAGGGGCTTACTTCTGAGTAGACATGCTTAATATTGTGCTTTCACAGTCAGGTCCCAATTTATGCCCACTGAACTGGGGGTGATGTTGCAATCCTAAAGACACTTCCCTGGGAGTAAGATCCATTTAACACACAGGGGCATACTTCTGAGTACACATGCTTAGGCTTGTGCTTTCACAGTCATATCCTAAAAAGAGGATGGGGCAAAGGAGCTCCAGTGCCTCTCCAAAGGCACCACTTCTCCAGGGGCACCACCAGTGGTGGGCTCCAGCAGGTTCACACCTACTCTGTAGAACTGGTTCTTCCAATTTCCCGGCGCTGGCGATCTGGTAGCTGCGGGGGGACGCGATAACAAGGGGACCGGTTCGTTCAGCCGCTGGAGCGGCAGTTAAAGGGTGCAGCTGGCCAAGCACTTTTAAATTTGCCGCTCCAAGCCTGGTGATTACAATCCTAACCATGTCTACTCAAAAGTAAGCCCTATTGTATGCAATGGGTCTTACTCCAATGAAACTTTATTCAGGATTCCTGCCTTCTTTCCAGGATAGATCCTCTTTTCTTAGCCTGGTCACTACAATCCTAACCATGTCTACTCAAAAGTAAGCCCTATTGTGCTCAATGGGTCTTACTCCAATGAAACTGTCTTCAGGATTCCTGCCTTCTTTCCAGGATAGATCCTCTTTTCTTAGCCTGGTCACTACAATCCTAACCATGTCTACTCAAAAGTAAGCCCTACTGTGCTCAATGGGTATTACTCCCAGGAAAGTGTGGACAGAGAGCATCCTTAGGGAGCAAGGCTAGGCAGGTCTACTCAGATGTAGGTCCCATTACAGTCAGTGGGTCTTACTGCCAGGAAAGTGTGGACAGGGTGCAGCCTGAGAGCCCAGTCCTATGCATGACTACTCAGAGGTAAATCCCATGACAGTCAATGGGACTTACTCCCAGGACAGAGTGGCTGGAACTGCAGCCTGAGAGCCCAATCCTATGCCTGCCTACTCTGAAGTAAGTCCCATGACAGTCAATGGGACTTACTCCCAGGCAAGTGTGGCTGGAACTGCAGCCTGAGAGCCCTATCCGATGCCTGCCTACTCTGAAGTAAGTCCCATGACAGTCAGTGGGACTTACTCCCAGGCAAATGTGGCTGGAACTGCAGCCTGAGAGCCTTATCCTATGCCTGCCTACTCTGAAGTAAGTCCCATGACAGTCAATGGGACTTACTCCCAGGAAAGTGTGGTTAGGATTGCTGGGGGGCACTAACAAAAACTTAGATTTTTTTTTTTAAAATAGATTTTTTTAAAAAAAATTAGTTTTTAAAAAAACTTTCCCCTTTAAATTCTCCCCGGCCCTGTCCCCTCGCCTCGGCCCTGCCCCCTGACCTGCCCTGGCCCCGCCCACTTCCAGAGAACCGGTTGTTGGGCCAGGCGGGGCCCACCACTGGGCACCACCACCATCTCTCCTCCTCTGCCCTGGCTCTCTCCAGTCTTCCCAGCCCAGGGGCAGCATCACCACCACTCCTCTGCTGGCTGGGCTTATGGAGAAGCCCCCCAGCCTAGCGGCAGCATCACCTTTGCTGGGTTTAGCATCAGCATCAGCTAGGCTTATTGGGAAGCCCCCCCCCCCCAGCCCTCCCACCCGCCCAGGGGTAGCATCACCACCACCCCTCTGCTGGCTGGGCTGATCATGAAGCCTCCCCTCTGGCTCCCCCAGCCCAAGCAGCACAGCCAGCAAACCCTGCTGCTGCTCTCAGCAGCCTGACTTACTAAGGCTCAGGCAAAGTTGCAGGCACAGGAGGAGGAAGGAACACAGGTGTCCTCTCCTTAGCACTCCTCAGTGAAACATGAGGCAGTGGAGGAGCTTCCTCACCAGCCTTAGCTTTGGTGCACAGAGATTCCTGCGAATAATTTAAAGTGCCACTACAGTGCTACTGGCCAAGGTAATCCCCCCATTGTTTTTAGCCCAAGGTAACTTAATCCTTAAACTTAAACTTAATTGTCTCCTTAAATGCAACACTTAAAGTTGAAAGAGCCTCCAAGCACTAACTTAATGACTTAATGAGCGCTTGCTGGCTGCCTTTTAAAGATGAAAGGGCACCCAGCAAGTGCTAGTTAAGCGAATCTGCTTCCTTAAGCAACACAAAGCCACAGCATAACAGAGTGCTCATTAAGTGGAGTGCTTGTTATGTGAGGTAACACTGTACTTCATTTTGTTTATTAAACTGATACTGAAATCAAAATACCCAGCATTGCTGGAAGGGAGTCAGTTAAGAGGGTTAAGTGAAACAGACCATAAGCAAACCCCTTTCAGAAGCAAGTCAGGCAAACCTGGACGGTGCAATCGTGCCCCTTCCTCTCTCCAGACCTTCCCTCCCTAGGGGCCAGGCAGGCATCACTTACAGGGCAAACTCAGCCTCAGCTGCAGCCGATGGTGGGCCTGACTGGGGAAGGAGGGAGCCTGGATGCTGACCCAGAGCCCTGACCGAAGATGGGAGTGCTGTGTTGAGCCTTCTTTTGTATGCGCATTTGCACAAGGCCCTCCCTGCGCACGGCTGTAGTCCTGACTCAGGCCCTCCTGTCTCTCCTGCTGCTTTCCTGGAGGGGCAACAGTTTAAGGGGAAAAGAAGGCTAGTTTGCAGGAAAACTTGCAAGTCTTTAACCAATCAGAGGCCAAATTAATACATGCCTGGTCAGTGACACAGAACAAGGATAAAATTCTCTTTTAACACAAACCACTCCCAAATGTGCAGTCAATCAATCAATCAATGGACAGCTTTACATATTTGAAATCATGAATTAAAAGCAGGTAACACCACTTTCTGCACTTTTCATTTTTGCACAGAAAGAAAACACAAATCCCCAAATCTACAAATATTTAAAGCATTCTCTGCACCTTCTATTTTACCTTTAGATGCAAGGCCTGTTGTCACCACACCTGCCTAGTGGACCCTTAAAGCAATTATAATAGAGTTTTTCCATGGCTTTACCCACATGGATATGTGGCTTGAGTACATGGGGTAGGAAAGGACAGCGGGGACCAGGGCCCCCCACCACCAAGTTCCTGGCTGTAGAGAATAGGGCTCGCCAGGGACCATGAGAACTGGTACTGGAGGAAGATGGTATCCCACCCCACACCCTTGTCCCAGGAAGCAGCCAGTGGCACATCAGTCTCAGTCTCTGCTGAATCATCCTGAGCCAGCTGCTGTGCCCTGGAGGGGGAAGGAAGAACATCCCTCAGATGAGGGGATTCCTGTCACCAATCCCCTTTCAAAGTCTCTTGGACAGCAAATCAGCTCAGGTGGCTGTGTTGGGAGAAGGAACGTCCCCCAGATGAGGGGATTCCTGCCACCAATGCCCCTTCCTCTTATCCTCGGAGAGCAACTCAAATCACCTCAGGTGGCTGTGGAGGGAGAAAGAACATCCCTCAGATAAGGGGATTCCTGCCACCCATGCCCCTTTTGGGTCCCTTCGAGAGCAACTCAAATCACCTCAGGTGGCTGTGGGGGGAGAAAGAACATCCCCCAGATAAGGGGATTCCTGCCACCTCTTGGTCCCCTCCAAGAGCAACTCAAAATCACCTCAGGTGGCTGTGTTGGGGAAAAAAAAGTCCCTCAGATGAGGAGATTCCTGTCACCAATGCCCCCTCTTGGTCCCCTAGAGCAGAAAGTGGTTCAGAGGAGAAAGTAGTCAAGAGGGATTGGGGTTCTGGAGAAGTCAGGCAGTATTCTCCTCAGGAGCAAGCATCAAAATGGCCGCCCTGAAACAATGTTGAAACAGACCAGGGCATGCTTTGGGGCTTCTTGCTGCACTGCTGAGGACGGAGACAGATCCCCAGCCTGCTTCTCCTTCCACCCCAACTTCCTCCCCAACTGCCCCAACTGCCTCTTCTGACTGGCCCAGCCACAGTCCTGAACCACACCAGTCCCAACCAGGGTGACCAGACGGCCTCTTTTCCCAGGACTTGTCCTCTTTTATAGTCTTGTGTGTGTGAAAAGAAAACTGAATTGTTCTCCTCCTCATTGGGTGTAGGCAGCATATAATTAAGAAATTATAATTAAGAAATTATATGTGTTTGTTTTAAATCTATACTAATAAAAGGCTAATTCTGTCTGTCCGTCTTTCCATCCATTCATCATCCGATAACCCTCAAGCTCCACTCACAACTGCTCTACATAGACATATTTACCTTTTAGGAATCAGGATGATCCTAGGATTGACCCCCACGCACAACACAACCCCACACTCCACACACACACACACACACACACACACACACACACACACACACAAAACACAACTGCACACAGAAATGCTAACCCACTCTTTCACACACAACCCCACACTACACACAACACAACTCCAAACACACACACAGAGGCAGACACGTTAACCCACTCTTTCACACTCACACAATGTAGCTCAATCCCCACACACAACCAAACTCCACACTGCACCCACACACACAACACAACTCCACACACACAGTAACCCACTCTTACTCACACACACAATGTAGCCCAAACCTTACACACAGTCAAGCCCCACACTTCACACATGCACACACAATGGAACTCCATACTCACAACTCCACACTCCACTCAGAAACAACACAAATCCACAAACACACTAACCCACTCTTACACAGATACATGCACAATGAAGCCCAGCCCCCACACTTCCCCAACTCCAAACCCTACACATACACAACACAACCTAACCCAATCTTTCACAATACACAACATAGCCCAACTCCCACACACATCCCAACGCCACACACACGTTTCTCAACCCCCACACACAACCCAACCCTCACACTCCACAAACACACACAAAACCCAGCTCTATACACACACATACACATCCTAACCCACAATCATTCCCACAAACACAACTTAATCCCAAACCCCCAATTTTAAAAGTTTTTTAAAAATTTTAACAATTAAAATATTTTTATTTTTAAATTTATATTGAGTTTAAAGTTACTCTACATAGACATATTATAACATCCAGCATTGGGATTTGTGTCCGGATGAGGAGGGATCAGTTAAAAATTGAGGACTGAAAAATTGAGGATTGAAAAATTGAGGACTGAACTGAGGTAGCGTACTGTGAAACGGATTCCTGTAAACCCCAATCAGAAAAACAGGTAACACAAGTGTAGTGTGTGGACCCCCAAAGAGACAGTGTCATTGTCAATGCCACCCCTCAGGCAGGGTGACCAGATTACTCCTGAACCTCAGGGCCAAAATTCCTAATCCCAGGGCAAAATTCCTACCTGCTTAAAAATTGCCAAAAAGTGTATTTTTTTGTTTTTGTTTTTCGGTTTTTTGACCATAACTTTTGATAAGAAAGAGATACCTCCAAAATGATTCTTGCATTGGATTCTGCTCTTCAATACAAATCCAACAACATATGGCTTGATGGGCCATATGGGGTATTGTGGGGGTACTGTGCACTATTGCAAAGTTTCAAAATGAAGCCAAAAGGTAGAACAGTAAAGCCAAAATTTAGGACAGCTGGACAGGAGGCTAAAAATCCAGACAAATCCGGGTTTTTCTGGTCATATGGTCACCCTGCCCTCAGGGTCACATCACCCTTGGAGCTACAACAGTCACAAGTTGTTTTCCAAGAGGCAGCTTGTCTTCCAACCCATACAAATGGATGGCCAGGGTGTTTTAGGGACCAGTCCTGCTGTTGCTGCAGGAACAGATCAGGAACACGGGCTGCAGAGTCCTCCTACCTACTGTTGATTAGAGAGAAGACTGCAAGAAAAGTAACTTCAGATAAAAGATCATTTTATCACAAAAAAGGTAAAAAAACTTACAATGAGAAACAGTAGAGATATGTGTCTTTGTTCTCCTAATAATTAAATGACTATGGTTTAGGAGGGTCCCTGGTTTAGGAGATTTGCATGTGCTGAGCTAGAAGGATTTGTGATTTTGCTGGGTGCTTAAGGAATTTTTGATACCATCAGATCAGAGCTCCAACTATAGCTCTTTACATACTGCAAGCATTTACACTCTGTTCACTCTACACACAGATTTCCTACCCGTGGATTTGAATATACATGGGGAAGAAGGACTGCTGCCTGCCTCTCAGTATTTGCGGAGTCTTCTTGGCAGTCTGTGCTCCATGCCAACAGCAGTCATCCAGAAACAATCCAGAAGCCACCCTCAGGAACGCAACACAAACAACTGAGGATGCGCCTGGACAAGTTCATCCTTTGGTTAGAAAAAACTCCTGCCACAAAGTAGGGATGCCCCTGCTCTACATCGTAAAGGTTTAGGAGACTTGCTATGTCCTGAGCTGGAAGGATATGTGATTGCTGGATGCTGGAGGGATTCTGTTTCCATGAGTAGATGGGTGCCTGAAGTTTGAATGGGGATCAGGATGTAAGGAAATCTGTTATCAGGTCAAGATGCAAATGTCAATCAGGGAGTTGACAGCTGATTTCCTCCAAGAGGGTGGGGGGCTTTATAAGAAGTATTTGGAAAAATAAAGGCAGTAGGTACAGTCCAACAGATCAGATACAGACACCAGAATACAGGGACTTCAGGGAAGGTAGTTCAATTTATTATAGAGTATATAGAAAATCCTTAAAGAGCAATTAAGACACAAGCAAAAATTCTTCCCAGTAGGTGCGACCATGGGGGGTTGTAAAACAAAACCCTGACTAAAGACCTGGAAATGTGGCATGCATATCAAGACGTCTAGAAGAACAAGGTCCACCTGCATATAGACATACAGTGTGAGATGATACTGTTTGGTAGTAGAGCTCACAACACAGCCAATAATAGCACAACCACAATACAAAATGGGGGATTTTCAGACAACATGCTTTCCCCTTCCCCTCTGTCTCTCTGATCCAACTCAGCAGTTCAAAATCTTTGATGAGCCTAAAGATGAGACATTAGAGCTTCGCACAACTTAAGCATTTATATTTGGAGTAGCCAAGGAAGACTTTGGGAGACACGTGTGGCTCTGGCAGCTCAGAGCCAAGACACAGAATGTACAAATATGTCGGCTGAGCTCTATTTTGCATCACAGTTAATAAAGAAGGTAAATACAAAATTTTCCAGCTTCATAATTTTATTTATTGACCAGGTATAAAGTCAGAATTCATAAGATTAAAATAAGAGTTTAATGCTCCTGGGGAGAAATCATTTAAGAATTTAAATGCTTCTTAAATATTGCAGCACTCAGAACATCAGCAGTTTATCGTAAGGGGCTGTTCTGTTCAGCCAGATTGGCCACCACAGATTTATAGGATTCTTTGTGGGTGTAGATTCATGAAGTACCAGAGGAATGATTACAAGGAATGATTAAAACTTTGAGCAAACTTCATACAAACACTTCTGTGTTTGCTCTTCTTTACCGAACCTGATGCCACCAGATTGGTGTTCTGACCAAAGCTCTTTCCACACTCCAGGTATTTACTAGCATTTCTCTCTACACATATCTTGCCAGCAGAGAGCAGGAGCACCACCAGCCTTTCAGTATTTGTGTCTTGGCAATCTTGGTAATTCTTCTGGGATTTCCAGCAACAGAAAACATGCAGATTCAGCAAATTAGTTTTGCCCTGTGTGAATTCTTTGATGCAGAGTCAGGCTTGTGCTGACACTGAAGCACTTTCCACACTCCAAACATTTATAGGGTTTCTCCCCTGTGTGGGTTCTTCGATGCAAGGTCAAGTGTGATCTCTGAGTGAAGATCTTGCCACACTCCAAGCATGGATATGGTTTCTCTCCTGTATGGGTTCTTTGATGCTTAGTTAGGGCTGAGCTCTGACTGAAGCTATTTCCACACTCCAAACACTGATAAGATTTCTCCCCTGTGTGAGTTTTTTGATGCTGGGTCAGGTTTGAGCTCTTACTGAAGCTCTTTCCACATTCAAAGCATGAATAGGGTTTCTTCCCTGTGTGGGTTCTCTGATGTGCAGTCAAGTTTGAACTCATAGTGAAGCTCTTTCCACACTCAAAGCATTGATATGGTTTCTCCCCCATGTGGGTTCTTTGATGCACTCTCAGGCTTGAGCTCACACCAAAGCTCTTTCCACACTCCAAGCATGGATAGGGTTTCTCTCCTGTGTGGGTTCTTTGATGCACAGTCAAGATTGATATCTGACTAAAGCTCTTTCCACACTCCAAGCACTGATAGGGTTTCTCCCCTGTGTGGGTTCTCTTATGCACAGCCAGGTGTGATCTCTGAGTGAAGTTCTTTCCACACTCCAAGCATTTATAGAGTTTCTCTCCTGTGTGGGTTCTTTGATGCACAGCAAGTGTTGCAGTCTGACTGAAGCTCTTTCCACACTCCAAGCATTTATAGGGTTTCTCTCCTGTGTGGGTTCTTTGATGTTTCGTTAGGTCTGAGGTCACAGCGAAACTCTTCCCACACTTCAAGCATTGATTTGGTTTCTCTCCTGTGTGGGTTCTTCTATGTGCAGTCAAGTTTGAACTCTTAGTGAAGCTCTTTCTACATTCAAGGCATTGATATGGTTTCTCCCCCATGTGGGATCTTCGATGCACTGTCAGGCTTGAGCTCTCACTAAAGCTCTTTCCACACTCTAGGCATGGATAGGGTTTCTCACCTGTGTGGGTTCTTTGATGCACAGTCAAGCTTGAGTTCTTACTGAAGCTCTTTCCGCATTCAAAGCATGAATAGGGTTTCTTCCCTGTGTGGGTTCTTTGATGTGCAGACAAGTTTGAACTCATAGTGAAACTCTTTCCACCCTCAAGGCACTGATATGGTTTCTTCCCTTTGTGGGTTCTTCGATGCATTCCCAGGCTTGAGCTCTGACTGAAGCTCTTTCCACACTCCAAGCACGGATAGGGTTTCTCCCCTGTGTGGGTTCTTTGATGCCTTATAAGATCTGCTTTACTGTTGCAAGTCTTTGCACACTGAGGGCGCTTCTCCATCCCCTTTCTAGTTCTTTTCGAGTTTTGACCAGGATGGCACCAAAATCCATGTTCTGATGACTGCCAGATTTATTTCCCCTTTTCTCTGCCTGGTTTACCTTCCCAGTTCTTGATCTTTTTAGATGTTCAGCTTTATCCCTTTCATCTGTCTTTTTAAGGGGAGTGCAATCAATGCTTGTATTAATGCTTTCTCTACCCTTGGAGATTTGCAATGATTTTTTCCTTGTAGGCATTTTGCTGTGTTTATTAATGTCAGCTTTACACCTTATTCTGTCCCTTTCAAAGGACTCTCATTCCTTCTCCCCCCTTATGAAATGTTTCAGATTAATGTCTGTCATGACCCTGATGGACCATGGATTTTGTCCTCCTGGCAGATACTGGTCTGATCCGACCGGTCTTGATCTCTTAGTTCCTTCCTTTATGTCATACACGGTAGTTTCCAGTGACACCTTATATGGCTCCATCCAATCTTCATTTGCTTCTCCTGAAACAGAGAAAGAACTTTGTTTAGGTGCTCAATAGGTGCACAACACACATGCAATATCTTAAAGATAGGTACACTTCATTCCATGTTTTAAACATGTCTCAATGTATGTAATTTTACCTTTATGCTTTATAAAATAAATTGTTTGTGATCTACCTCCAAGCCTATCTCCTTCTAATAAAAGTATTCTCTTTACAGGATGTTGCCTGTTAAGACCTTTGTAATGTTCCCTAATTAACTGCCCTAATTAATTCTCCTAATTAACTGCCCCCTTCTGCCCACCAAGCCCCCATACCTGGTACATGTCAGTGCCCTGCAGTGCCTACTGCGCACTGTGCCTGCTGGTGCCCAGCCGTGTCTGGGGCTCACAAATATTCTTGAAGTTTTACTCCTGCAACAATGGGTACATTCCACTTGTCTATATATATAAAAGAGAAAAGTCACTGACTGACTGACTGACTCACTCACTCACACATCACTGCCCTGCCAAAACCGCTGGGCCTAGAAGTGTGAAATTTGGGGTGGGTGTTCCTTCTGTGACTGAGGGGTGCACTAAGAACCGGTTTTCGGAAATTCCAACCAGAAGGGGGCGAAAAGGGGCGCGACACGTTTTCCTCCCTATACTTTGCATGGAGAATTGATGACTCATCAACATTCCGCCCCAACTGCTGGGCCTGAAGCATGGAATTCTGGGAGTTCCTTCTGTCACCTGAACTCCCACCAAGAACCATCTGGAGAAATTTAACCCTTCAGGGGCTGAAAAGGGAGTCCTTTCAGGGGCCAACCTGTTTTTGTCCTATACTTAACATGGGAGACTGAACAACATCCAGCCAATTTGATGCTTGCTGCCTTGTACACGGGGGGGACATTGTTCGGAGGAAGAGGTTGCACTGGGGAGGATGCTGCGCATGGGGGGAAGTTGACCATGGGGGATGATGCACATGAGAGGAAGATGCGCATGGGGGGAAGTTGCGCACGGGGATGATGCGCATGGGGAAAATTTGTGCATGGGGGGACTGATGCAGATGGGTGTCATAGGCACAGATGATGGCCCAGGCAACCATACCCCTGGCATGTGAGCCTGATAACTGCCACATTATCTGAAGAGACAAGGAAGGACAAGCAGATTGTTCCCTTACAGCAGAAGCACCTGATCTTGGATAAACCATTAGTTAAAGTGCTGAGTCGTTCAGATCTGGCCACGGTGACCCATGCCCTTGTGACATCGAGACTAGATTATTGCAACGCGCTCTACGTGGGGCTGCCTCTGAAGACGATCCAGAAGCTTCAAGTAGTTCAGAATGCAGCGGCCCGTGTGGTTGCTGGGGCTCGTCGGTTCGACTCTGTCGGGCCACTGCTTCAGCGACTTCACTGGCTGCCCATTCGTTTCCGGGCTGAATTCAAAGTGCTGGTCCTGACCTTTAAAGCCTTAAACGGCTCGGGTCCTGGGTACCTGAGGGGCCGCCTTCTTCTGTACAATCCGACCCGTCACCTAAGGTCATCTGAGGGGGCCCTACTGACTGTGCCGCCACTAAAAGATGTGAGAGGTGTGGCGGCCAGAGATAGGGCCTTCTCGGTGGTGGCAACCCGGCTTTGGAACTCCCTCCCCTTAGAACTTAGGAAAGCTCCCTCAACACAGAGCTTCAGGTGGAGCTTTAAAACCTTTTATTTTAAAAAAGCGTTTTAAACGGGGCAGAGGGTGGGGGGCAGTGTGTTAGTGTTTTATTGTACAGTTTTAACAAATGTTTTTAGCTTGTTTTAATTGTTTCTAGTTTTTATTAGTCTAATTGTATTTTAATTGTATTTTAATGATGTTTTAATTTGTATTTATTAGCAATTTTAATGATGTTTTATTTTTCAATGTTAGCCGCCTTGGGCTCCCTCTTATAGGGGAGGAAAGTCGGGGTATACATTGAGTAAATAAATAAAATAAATAAATAACGGTAGAGAGAAATTAATTACTTTACAAGCTATGACAAGCACTGTCATTTGGAAGTGGCTCAAGTTACAGGTAGGGCAAAATGTTCAATAGCTTTGTATAGTGTTTGTTTACTGCACCACCACCACCACCACCACACCACCACCACCACCCCGGCTTCTCCCACCAAGACACAGACCTTGAAAGATCTCCCTGCTTTGTCCTCCTCTGTTTCTGAATGAAGCAGCTCAGCTCAGAATGGAGCAAGGGCACTGGTGCTGAGTGGCCCCTTCCAGAACTCCCTATTCTGGCTTTTACGGGGTCCCCATCTAAACACCTCCACAGAAAGGAGCCCTTTTAAGAGCAGACCCAAAGTTTGGAGGGGGGCCTGCCCTAGCTCCACTTCTCAGCCCCTCCTTGTCCCTTCACAGGCTGGCTTGTCACTCCCTGTAGCCCACATGAGGGGCTCCCTCCATCCCCTTCCACCACCTTTCCACCCTCTCCCATCAATGTCACTCCAGCATCTCCCTGTTTCTTTGAAAGGCTTTCAGGCTGGTCCTCTACCAAAGGAACAAGGCTCTCAAAGGCAGACCCCATTAGCTGCCCACTTTCCTTCCTCCCCACCTTCAGCCTGAGACCCCAATCCGTCCTCATGCAAAGGGGTCCCTGGCTGAGCTCTGAGACTGCCAGTCTCCCCCCACCTGGGGGCTCCTCTCCTCCCTGCACCCCAGTCCAGGGCCTTTCTTCACCCCTCTTGGCTGGGACTCACCTGAGGGGCTACTGACCTCAAACACATGGGTGGGAAAGCAAGGGGTAGAGAAGGAAGTGGCTCCCCACTCAAGCTCCTCTGGGAATCCTCTCCTTTTAACCCTTGCAGTGCCTGGGGGCTCAGTGGAAGCTTCCTGTGGGGTGCAGAGATGGAGCAGGAGCCGGGTCTGCACAGCATCCAGTCTGTGCATTACTTGTAATGAAGGTCCAGACAGTGCCAATGGCTGGCTTTGCAACACTGTTGCCTCCTTGGGGCAGGGACTCCCTTGTGCTGTTATGTACCTGTAGGGTACATACAGGTGCAGGCAGGACAAGGCATGTGCAACTGGGGCAGAGACTCATTGAGGAGGCAGGAGCTTCATATAGAGCAGGGGTCTCCAAAATCTGGCCAGGGGCCACTCTTGGTGATCTGTATCCAGCCTGTGGGCAGACTTTGTAATCCACTGCAATCCATTATGTCTAAATGTATTCAAATTTGAAATGTAAATTAGTTATCCGACCCCCAATACAGTGTCAGAGAGATGATGTGGTCCTCCTGCCAAGGACAAAGATGAGCTGGCACCTGGGTCTGCCCATCATCTAGTGGAGGGGTCATGCATGGGCTGAATAGCATTCAGGGCACCTGCTGAGGGCCAGAAGTGATATCTGAAGCAGGCGATGGTCAGAAATAAGCACTTTTTCAGAACTCAGCTACAAATGTTGGAAAATATGGATCCCATCTTCAAGTTCTGGGAGACCCTGATCATCAGCTGGGGGTACATACCTGCTTAGCAGTGCCACTCGAGTCATGGCAACACTTTGCAGCACAGCAGCCCAGAGATGCTCTGCAGAGGAACATTGAACAGAAGCAGCACTGCTGAAAGGGCAGCCAAAGGAGAACTGGGCTTCCTTCCTCACCCCTCTTAAAGCACAATCCTCACAAATCTACTCACATGTAAGTCCAATCTGCTCAGTGGAATTACTCAAAGTGTGGATAGGATTGCAGACTTGGTTGGCCTCTTCCTCCATCCTGTCCCTCTCCTTTTGGGATCCCTCCACTGCTTTGGTAGAATTGTGGGTGAAAAGGCAGCACGGGGAGACCCCAATACCAAGCAGTCTCGGCTCTCAGCACTTGATCAGATGTTATTATGACATAGCATGAAACTAATAAGAGGATAAGGGAGACACGCCACTAGTGACCAAAATCACTAAAATAATGATAAAATAGTGGTTTGAAGAAATCACAGCATCATGTTTCATATACCACTTGATGAGTAATTGCAGAATGAAATTGCAGAATTTCATTTCATTCAATTTTATTTCAATTCATTCTGCAGTAATTCCAGATTATTTTAAAAAGCTGCTTTGAGATATCTCTATTCCAGGGGTGTCCAAACTTCCAACTTTAGGGCTTCTGGACCTTTAAGAAGTGTGTAAAGAAGGAAATTCCTTCAGGTGCAGCTTCTCAACCCACAGAACACAAGCTGCACCTGCTGAAATTCTTTCTCCTATGAGGTTGTTAAAGGTTCAGGAGCCCTTAAGTTGAAGGTTTGGACACCACTGCCTGTCAAAAGGTATGGCTAAGAAACCAGCAGGGATTGGGCAATAGTCCATCACCATGCCCATCATTTATTGCTCCAGCCACATTGCAATCATGTGCGTGATAAGCTGGCCTCCTATACCAGCTGATGCCAATCCTAGTGACGCCACTGGTGCTGGGAAAGCCCAACTATCACATACACTGGATATAAAGTTCCTGTGGGCCACATCCAGCCCATGTCCATTTATTGGATACCAGCTGTCTATACTATCAGTGCCATCAAGCAGATTGAGGGTGCAAGAAGGGCCTTTGGCAGCAAGCTGGCTTTAAGCCAGTGGGTCTATTTGCTCCCCGTATAAGGGAACTTGCACTAAGATAATCTCTTTATATGTGCAAAGGCTGAACTGATGGGGCTTTGAGTGGCCACTTTTTGCTGCACGTTGTTTTCCAAAATGAAACCAAAGAAAGCATCTTCTACCTCCCAGAAGCTGCACAGGAGGCAGCCCTGGTTTCAGGGAGAACCTCTGATTGTGTGTGGGTGTCTTGCCCCACCTCCTGGCATCCTATGCAGCGGGTTGTGCTGTTTGCAAGTTTGTCAGAAAAGGGGGATTCAGGGAGCAGAGAGTGTGCACCAGGGTCAGGAGATGCCTTCAGGAGAGGATCAGAGGGGAGGAAGGGGCTCAGTCTGTGGAAATCTTGGAGAGCATTAGAAGGATAAATCTGTGCAGGACTGGTGTGTCACTAGTTAATAGGATGTCCTTGTGGACAGGTTTTCAGATTCAGCAGCTGTATTTGGCTGAACTAGATATAATTACCTCATGTTCCAGTTAACACCCCTGTGCCAAAAAGCCTTGTGCAAAAAAAAAAACAACCCAGTGCAAACCCCCCACCCTGTGCAAACCTTCTCTGTGCAAAAAACACAAAACACACCCCTGTGCAAACTCCCCATGTGCAGAAACCCCCCCCCAGTGCAAACCCTTCATCCAAACCTCCCATCCAACCCCTCCATGCATCTCCCACCCTGCACCCCCCTGCAATACTCCCCCCCTGTTACAACACAACCCTCCCCCTCCTGGAACATGGGCACTCCTATCAAACAGGTGCAGGTTTGGGGGCTGAGTAAGTTGTAGTGGGTGGTAACCCAAATTTCATGCTTCTAGGTCCAGGGGTTGGGGAAGGGGATCAGTCAGTGATTGTTCAATGTAAAGTATAGGGAGGAAAAAGCATTGCACACCTTTTCACCCCCTTCCTGTTTTAATTTCCCAAAATTAGTTCTTAGTTGGTGCCTACATCACAGAAGGAACACCCTCCCCAAATTTCACACTTGTAGGTCCAGTGGTTTTGGCTGGGCATTGATGAATGAGTGAGAGAGTCAGTCAGTGAGTCAGTGAGTGAGTGAATTTTCAGTTTTATATAAAGTGGTGTCTGGGTTTATGGGCATTGTTTGTTCTAGATGCATGCTGGTAATCCAAAATGTTTGTAATCCAAAGTAGATTTTCCCATAGGAAATAATGGAAACTCAGATGATTGGTTCCACAGTCCAAAAATACTTATATAAAAATTTACTGTATATAAAAATGATTACAAAACACTGTAATATAATACAAAACTCTGCAACAAAGAAAATATACTATACTGAAATGTACTGTACCTTTGAAAACCTTCATGTCTGGTGTGAGGGACACATGAGAGAGGAGGATGACTTTCACTATCACTAATGGAGTGACTGCTTTCCATTGGCTCAATGGAATCCTTATTGTTTGTGCAACTTTAACATTCCCATGCTGCTGATGGGGATCAGCATTTTAACACTGATAAGGCATATCTTCCACACTGCCACACACAGATCCCACACACAAAAACACCCCCACACACACCTTTCACATCGCCAACAGACCCCACACCCGGTTCAGGTTGCTTTCCCCGCCCCCCACATCCCTGAGTTCCCTGGCTGTGGGCGCCTTTCCTAACTTCCTTAGAATTGCCTGTCTTCCCAGACAGTGCTCTTAAACCAAGTCAAAATTTCTGATAAAATTTTGCTCTTAATACAAAACTCTCTTAATCCAAGTCACTCTTCAGCCTAGGTATCGCTGAATATATATATACTCCTATTTAAGGGCATTTGGTGGACCACTGTGGTTAATGGGATTCTGGTCCTTATGGGCCTTTGGTTTTTGTGCATGTGTCTGTTTATTATAAGGCTATGATGACTCCGTGGATGCTCTCCAGCAGAACCATAAATGGTGAAAAAATATAGCACCATCGATGTACAAAATCCCAATTCTCATAAGGTCCATGGTCTACAAGGAGATAACAATCCAATTTCTTTCTTAAAAAAATTTATTTATATGGATAATAATTAAAAAACAACACTATGAACCATCATTCCCTTTCACAATTAGAAACAACAAAAAAGTAGAAAGAATAAACATCATTTTGCAATACACACAACACACAAATGTTAATAATACTTAAGTCAAGACTGTATTTGTTTCCCCCATTCAGTTGCCAAGCATTGCAAAGGTCCATATTTTCAAGTCCCCCTGTTTAAGCTTCACAATTTCAGTATGTTTGGCCATTTGTGATATATACTACCCCAGTGATGTCTAACTTTTTGGCACAGAGTGCTGACTGATGGCACTGGTGCCCAGCGTGCATGCCCAGAACTCTGAGCATGCGCATTGGGCCCAAAGCGCAGGGTGCTCCTCTTTGGAGCAGAGTGCACTTGAGCCAAGAGCACATACCCTGGGCATGTTCACTGGGCTCAGTGTGCTCCTGGCCCAATGTGCATGCCCAGAGCTCTGGCCATGTGTACTGGGCACCGGTGCCATCAGTCGGGTCTGCCCCAAAGAGCAGCAGGCTGTCCCATGACATTAAATTAATTCAGGTCAATGGTACCGCAGGGTCAGCTCTGCCAGTAAATGACAGCCAATAAAAAATTCAGCAATTGTATTTAAAGGTATAAGAGAAGAATTCCATACATAGGGGTTTTTCCCTAGAGTCCATACATACGTACTACAGGTTTTCTCTCATGTGGATCTTTTTATGTTTAGTAAGTGCTGGTCTCTCTCTGAAGCTCCTCTCACAGACCAAGCACTTGTAGGGTTTTTCTCCTGTGTGGATCCTCAGGTGGGCCATCAGCAGCGCAGTACGGGTGAAACTCTTCCCGCAAACAGAACACGTGTATGGCTTTTCGCCAGTGTGGACTCTCCGGTGCACAATGAGGTTGGAGTGCTGACTGAAGCCCTTCCCGCAATCAGAGCATGTGTATGGTTTTTCCCCAGTGTGGGATCTGACGTGGTCGGTGAGGGCCGAGCTGCGGTGGAAGCTTTTCCCACACTCTAAACATTTGTAAGGTTTTTCTCCCAAGTGGATCTTTTCGTGCTGATGCAGCCCAGAGCTCCAAATGAAGCTTTTGTCACAGTAGGAACACGAATACGCTTTCTCACCCGTGTGGATTCTTTGGTGGCCCAACAAGCAAGACCCCTGAGTGAAGCTTTTTCCACAGTCCAAACACTTGTAGGGTTTCTCTCCTGTGTGAATCCTCAGATGCCTGTTGAGATGAGAAATCTGATGGAAGCGTTTCCCACACTCGGAGCATTTGTGAGGTTTCAGGCCTGGTGGAGATTTATCACATTCAGTTGCAACTGAATTGGGTCCAAAGTCTCTCCCGTTATCTCCGGATGGGTCTTTTTTGGAATTTCCTGTCTGAGCAATTGAGGCTTTCCCCCTCACTTGCCCATTATCTGTTGGAATAATGAGAGAGTCAGTATTAACAGTGGGTTGGTAATGGAATTATATCTAGTTCTAATATAGTAGAAGGTAAGTAGGTATAAATCAAATTAATAATTAATAATATATTTGATCAGAGGCAAAAGGGGAACAAACATTTGCACCACAACTGACAACCCTTTTGAGTCCATTCCAAAATATTGTCCAACTACACTTTTACACAGTCTAGGAATGTATACATTATCAAGGGAAAAATTCATATATATTATAAGCTCAGAACTAAGATGTGTGAAGAAAGCGGGGTGAGAGATGGATTGTTCCCCACCAAAGTAAATCAATACAAAAAATTGGATCTAGATTCATTCAAATTTATTTTTATCCCAATTAATATAGTTGTTGCCGGCCAAAAGAGACTGCCGTACATATCCAGGGTGATCATATGACCAGATTTTTCCAGATTTGACCTCTTTTTCAGCTTTCTGTCCGTCATGTCCTCCAAAAGGACTTCATTGTCCTCCTTTTGGGCTTCATTTTGGAACTTTGCAATGGTGTGCGGTACCCCAACATGTCATATGTCATTGGATTCGTACTGAAGAGCAGACCCAATGCAAAAAATGGTTTTGAAATATCCTATCAAAAGTTTCGGCCAAAAAACTAAAAATAAAAAATATGCATTAGTTTTATGGGAAAGTGAAAGTGCCCAATATCGTGGCTTTATTTATGAGTAGGCAAACCTGCCATTGTCTGCCGGAAAGGCCAGGCTGAGAGGAATCCAAAACCTTGCCCTCTTTTTGAGGTTCTGGTCACCCTGCATATACCAATGTATCCCCACTATCCTGTATACTTTTACTTGATTTAAAGAACTGCAGGTCATTTTAGGAAACATTCTTGTTTGAAAAGTTATTTATAAAAGTATTTTAAAAAACATTTTTATAAAAGCCCTTTCCTGTACTGCCAGACCAAATCTAGCCTGGAATTGCTAGGATTTTATTTATTTTTATCTCCCCAGTTTTGCAAAATTTCCTTTTACAACAATGCAGGAAAAGCCTTGCTGGATCAGGACATCTTCTAGTCCAGTATCCTGTAACTCATGTACCTCTGTGAAGGATGTGAATGCCGAAGTCCTTTCCTGATGTCTGGCCTCTGGTAGCTGATATACAGAGACCACATAGAAGTTAACCACATCGTAAGGAAGCTGATCAGTACTTCCAAGACATCTCAGAGATGTCCAAAACCAGCACACTCAAGACTTACTGAGTGAAGAAGCTTCCCTGGTACTCTCCTGTTTGTTCTGTTTGTCAGCGTCCACTCCGATTCCCTGTGTTTTGGAGGAATACAGGCCAACCTCTGCCAACAGTCCAGAGACCTAGAACATGATGAAGAACTTAATCAGAACAGAAAGAGAACGAGGGGGAGGAGGAGGGCACATGTCAGTGGTGGAACACATGTTTTTCATGGTCTCATTCAGTATAAGGTCACTACATTGCAGGTTGAATCTGGGTTTTGTCCTTTGGGCCTGGAAAGGCCATGTATTTTCCATTGCCATGGACTGTATTTAAAGAGCCAGGAGTTCTACAATGTCTACATTTAGTTCACACTGAGCTGAGACTGCTGGAGAGGAGAGCAGAGGAAGGAGGGAGCCTTGCAAGTGGAGCTGCTTCTGCACTGAAACCTTGCAGTGAGTTTGCCTTTGGAGAGAAAGAGGGGTGAATTTTATTTTTTAAAAAACAGGTTTGCCAACTAACTAGAGAAACCCCCGTCTCCCTTGCTCCTATGTCTTTGTAGATGGATCCACCAATATATACTTTGCAAAAAAAAGAACAACCATGTATTTCACAACAAGGGCTTGAGCTGCTCAGGTTGTGGGGCCAGCTATTGTCAAATAGCAGAGGAGCAGGGGCTGGGTGTAAAGTTGGCAACCTTCTCAGGGTAGGGATGGGGGGATAACTCCTAGCGCTTTAAGTTTTAAGCCACCAAGCCCAATTGTATCCACATTATAGTCAGTGGAGCTTATATTGTGTAAGGGTGCAAAGGAAAGGAGGCTGAAAAACCAAGCCTGTGCATGCCTGCCTGAGAAAGGCTTGCTGTTTGGATCACTTAAACCTGTGCCTTTTTGGTTTGAGAAACAGGTCTTGCAAAGAGGGTGCTAACAATAAGTAATGTAGTGTTGAAATTAAGTACAGGAAACCAAAAGAGTGTTTTTAGCTTTTATTTTAACATGTCCCACATTTGTCCTACATTTTTAGGGGGTGTCCTACATTTTTTAACATGTCAGGAACTTTTTTTAATGTCAGGGATGTTGGGGGACCTTGTCTTCTTTTTGGGGTTCAGGCATCTGGTCACCCTGGGGTGACCTATGAGAAAGCAAACTAGCACCACACCTCAGAAACTGGGTTCTGCCCCATTTCACCCCCCACATTTATGGTCCTTGCCAGAAGAACATCTGCAGTTTTGGGGTCATTTGGGGACAACAGGCTTGCACTTTCAGAGCAATGAAAGAGAACAAGTGGTTGTAATCTAGACTCCAGTTGCCAAAGCAGAAGTTCAATAAGTTAAATATGTACTGTATGAAGTACTAATTTTTTTGCTGGGGTGGGGTGTGTGAAATGGTTGTAAGCTAAATGAGAAATATCAGATGACTGAATTAAAAGGGGTGGTGTGGTGGCAGAGACCAATGCTTACCACTTTCTCCATGTGCTGCAGAGGCAACAGTGATCCAAAGTTGCTGTCTCCTTCGGCGAGATCACAATCCATTCTCAATGGCTCTTCCTGCCTCTGTAGGAACTCTTCCGCTAGGGCCACTGCCTGGGCACATGTCTCAGGGCCACGTTCCTTCACCCACCTCTGGATCTCCAATGGCAGAATGGTCAGGAACTGCTCCAAGATTAGAAGCTCCAGGATCTGTCCTTTGGTGCGCTTCTCGGGCTTCAGCCACTGGTGGCAAAGGAACCAGAGACGGCTGCAGGCCTCTCGTGGACCCTCTGCCTCCAGGTAGCAGTACTGCCGGAAATGCTGGCGCTGCAGCTCTGCGCTGACCGTCTCCCTGTCCAGGGTCTTCTCCTCTACCTTCCCACAGTCAACCTCGGCTTTGCCAAAAAGTCTGCCTTCTGTCCCATGGGAGTCTCGACTGAGGTTGGGTAGGAGCTGGTCTATCTGCTCTCCTCTTTGTTGCTGGTTGGAGTTAACAGACCCCACAAAATTGGCTGAAAAGTTCTCAGGTTCCTCCCAAGGGGAAGGCTCTTCCATCGGTGGGTTCTCCCATCCTGCATGAAAGGATGACAGTTCCTTTGGGAAATCCTGCCACTGGGGTTCCCAAGGGTGCATCATCCCGTCATCTGCCTCCTGTTTGATCTGGGGGGAAGCCATCCTTTTGGGGAAAGACCCAGCACTCCCAGTCTGGATGCTGAGAGGAGGTTCATTCACACTTTCGGGTTCTTCCTCCGCTTTGGGACTCACAAGGCCATTTCCTTCCCTTAACTCTTCTGGGTACAGTCCAGCTGAGAACAGAGGAATGGGATCTCCTACTATTCCTTGCTCAGTAGTCATTTTCTCCAAGAATGGCCTTCTCCTGGCTCAGGACTTCAGGCTTGCACTCCGACTCTCACCCCCAAAGCTTTCTGTCGGTCTCCAAAAATGTTTGCGGGGAGCACCTTCTCCGCTCTGCAGGGAGCTCGGCTCTTCACCAATTCCAGGCTCACCAACACAGTTCATGAGTCTCTTTGGACCACTCTACAGACCAAGTGAGGGATGAGGCTGGTAGGAAGAAGATGTCCCTAAGAGGTAAAGAGAGAGAAACAGGAATGACAGAAAACAAAGACACTTGGCAAAGTATTTTTATAAATATTAATAATTATTTATTTATTATAAATTAATTTAATTTAAATTATTAAGTATTTATTATAAATATAATACTATTTTTGGCAAAATATTATTATTAAAATATAATAAAATATTATTATCAAGGTGAAAGGGAAGAGACAGAGCAAGTCAAATCCAGAACATAGGTACCCAAGCCCCTGCTTCAGCCTTTAAACTGGGTAAACTGGGAATGAACTGGGAAACACGGTCCACACTACGACCATATAACTATACAGCATTTGGAAAATCTTCATCTTGAATTAACAGGAGGTCCCAAAATTGCTATTCGGAGTATGAATAACCACTTCTCAACAAAACAGTTCACAAAGTGATTTACGGATAATTTCTTTTAAAGGAATTTATACCTTTCCCATTTCAAAGGAAATGCCCAAGGCGTCTTACAAAGCTTTGAGACTTTCGTCCTCACAACAACCCTGTGAGGTAGGTGAGGCTGAGAATGAGTGACTGGCCTGAAGTCACCCAGGATTCTGTATGGCCAAGAAGGGATTCAAATCTGGTCTCAATGCAATACCCCCATGTGTGAATAAGGCTGCAATCCTAAAGAAACTTTCCTGGGAGTAAGAACCATTGAACACAATGGGGCTTACTTTTGAGTAGTCATGGTTAGGATTGTGCTCTAAAACAGCCGCCTACCTATCTCTGCAATTTTGCTGGAGATGCGAGACCATCAGCCTGCTTGTGCAGCCTGCTTGTACACACATGCACAAGCTGACCAAGGATGCACAATTAAAATAATGTGGCTGTGTGATCATTATGATCGTGGCAAAGGATGCACAATTAAAATAATGTGGTGGTGTGAATGTGATCATTCTGATCATGATCATATTGAAGTTGCAAGAAGATGCCTTGGGTATCTTGTCTTCCTACATGGTCAGTGGCTGGATTTGGGATTGGTGAGATGCAAAGCTGTCAACCCCTTGAATGTAAATAACAATAACAAATGGAAATAACCACATCTCAACATTCACTGCCATGATCCCCTCTCCGAATCCCCCCTCCTGCTCCTCTCCCTGGATTAAAGAAAGCAGCCCTTTTATTAGCCCTTTGAACTCACCCCAGCAGGTGGCAAAGGCTGTCAAGCTGCAACAATAGCTGCACTGCACAAGCTTGGCTGGGAACTGAGGCAGGAAGGGACTGTGCAGTATTTACAGCCCCCCTTTTTCAAATGCCGAGCCTGTCTAAGAAGCAGTGCTCTCTATGGTTTTGACTCTTGCAATTCAGCCTTTCCATGCTCAACAACGGAATCTGGTAGCGCCGGCCTGCAATGCTATGCGCACTTGGCTGCACACAGAACCACAGAATTCAGACCTAGACAAGCAGAGAGGTGACCTGTAGCAGATCAGCAGTGGCAGATGCTGCTGTGGTCTGTCTTTGAAGAGGTAGACAGAGTTGACACATAATGTCACAGGCATTGTCACACATGACCAGTGATGGGCTTCAAAAAATTTAAGAACCGGTTCTCTGCCCATCTGGCAGCCACTGTTAAATGGCTATTTTTAAACTTTATATGTACTATCTCTTGTTAAGAACCGGTTCTATAGAGTAGGTGCAAACCTGCTGGTGCCCACCACTGCACATGACATATGATATGACACATGGCATGATCTCACTCATGATGTCACAGGCATCACTTGCATTTCATGGCCTCTTGGCTCGACTGCCATTTTTTCCTGCATTGATATGTGCATTAATATGTCATGCATGTGGCAACATGGACCGTGTACCGAACATCTTGTACCACATGAAACCAGGCAGTTTTTCAGGTACCGCAAGACCCATCGCTTCTGTGCCGTGAGTGATGGCCCCTCTCTCCGATTATTTGAAGAAAAGCAGGATGTAAATACATTTTGCCTTGTTTCCAGAACACATGAAAAGCCCAGCCGGATCAGGCCACAGGTCCATGTGGTCCAGCAGTCTGGTTCCCACAGTAGCCCACAGTAGACCTCTGGGAAGCCACAAAGTCCCAAACCCTCTTTTGTTTGCCCTTAAGTTACTAGTGTCCAAAGGTCCACTTCCTCTGAATTTTGAAGTTCTTTTTATCTATCACAGCCCTACTGATGGATGGACCTGCTATCAATCAATCAATCAATCAATCAATCAATCAATCAATATACATACATACATACATACATACATACATACACTTTCCAATGAATTTAGCTAACTTGCCTTTCAAGCCTGGAAATTGTTCTATGTTTCTAACTGGTTAAATGGGGTTGTACTGGTTTGAGCATTACCTTTTACCTTGCCTGTTTGTAGAAGGAAATACTTTCAAACCCCAGAATCTCCAGGGTGCAAATCTTGGACACCTTCCGCTTTGACAGCCGGATGACACAACATGAAGCTGTATAAGTCCATTTATGGTTCGATTCAATACAAGCCAATCTCATATAGTCACCTTTTGCCACAGGGCAGTGCGATGGAGTGGTTAGAATTCCCGGCAAGACTTGAGGCGTCCTGGATTCGAATCCCTATTCTGTCATCAATCAATCAATATATCGCTGTTCAACAAAAAAAATATATAAATATATTCAAATTTATCGCTTTTCATGTTATGTTTCCTATGTTTATGTAGTTTCATAATGCTGTTATGTTTCTTACTGAGAGATCTGGGCTCACTCTTTCCTAGTGTTACCTTTCAGAGCTGTCGAAACATAAAGGATGGGGAGAAAATTCATGCATTTATCCCTAAAAGGAAAATTCATTCATTACTACATGGAAATAACTGCTACCTGTAGTTAGCAATCTGAGGAAAGGGTTAAAGACACCGAGTTTCCAGTGAGGCCAGAGAAACCTGATAAGGGGGGATGTAATGCTTGCTACCCTTCCTGCTCCTGCTCCTCCTCCTCCTCCTCATCTACCTTTTGAATTTCCAAAGCATGCACAAGAGTTGCTTGATGCAACTAGACAGATCCTTGGCTGCAGCTCTCCAATGGAGGTCAGTTTCAAGGGCTAGCAAGGTCCTAGGATGGGGTTGATGAAGATCAGTTATATAGCTTCTGCCAGTGGCTTGTCCTGGGTTCGATCCCTACCAACTCTCAGAGGGCTAGGAAGCAGACCCCTATCCAAAACTGTGCTGAGCTGCTGTCAGACAGTGCAGGTATTGGGAGGTAGATGTCCCCAGGCTCTGACTTGGTAGCAGGCATAAAAAGCCTTGTGTGGAAGGGTGTCCGCATCTTCTGGCCAACGTTCTGTGTCAATTAAGCAAGCTGAGGAGATGCAACTGTCAACATTCCAACTGCCAAGCTGAGACAAGGGTAGGGGGACAATTGAGCGGAGCCATTGGTGGCAAAGGGGAAGTTGAGATGCTGGGAAAGGGGAATGGGTTTGTACTGGTGAATTTTGTTATATTGTACCTCCGCAAGCAATTGCAGGTTGGTACTGGTTATTTAATATTGGGGGAAAAATAACAGAATAACAGTACTGGGAAATGGTGAAAAGGTGGAGGTTTACCTGTTGGAAAGCTTGTGCTTTACAGAGCATCATCACTGTTCATGATGCTGTACTTGTGATGGTCAGGCAGGGTCCTGCCCAAGGTATTAAAAAGAAGGGAGACGGGAAGGGTGTTGGAGGAAGGAGGAAATTGACATGATCCTTGGTTGCAGCACAACCCTACGCATTTCTACTTGGAAGCAAGACTCATTAAATTCAGTGGATATGAGAAAATCCCTACTGGATCAGGCCCGTTTAGTCCGGCATCTGATTTCTCACACTGATCCAGTACAGTCACTGCCTCTGGGAAGCCCATAAAGAGGACAGGGCCCTCCAAAGCCAGTGACATGCAGAGGAACCATTTAGCCACCACCTTAATAACAATTACTATTATTATTATTATCAGTCCAAACTGTCCATCAGTTGTTTTGGGGGTTCACTCATTTGAACCTACTTAAGTGTTTAAGAACTGGTGAGAAATTGTCGCATAATGTGTATAGTGTTGTGACTCATTGAAGTGTTATTTTATGAATGCCTGTAATGGGCAGATATTTTTAAGGGCCTTGAGGATTGCGCCAAATGCACCAGGGAAAACAGGGGTGATGGTTGTTTTCTTTTCCCAAAGGTTTGGTGTTATTCTACTACATTATATAGTGCAATCCTATTCATGCCTACTCAGAAATAAGTCACATTGAGTTCAATTGGGTTTACTTCCAGTAAGGTGTGTATAAGATTGCAGTATGGCCTATGCAGGGCTGATTATAGTCTGGTTATGATTTAGGATCTTACCAAGATCCCGGAAATCTCAGAGATATCTACATTTTTGTAGGATTCTTGCTGTCCAAGCGATGTTCATTTCTGTAGCAGCGCTGGTGTAATTTAAGGCCAAGGAAATCAAGATGTTTCCAGGCACTAATTCAAGATCTCCAATGATAATTGGCCCAATATGTCCACCTTCTCCCAAATGCCCAGAAGTTCTCATCACAGGTCTTGATTCCTTGTAATCTTCTCAGGTTGCTTCCTTCTCCTGTCATCTGGGATTGCAACATCAACGAGCCAAACTTGATTTTTCATTTTGTCACTGAAGCCATCTAAGCTAGGCTCTATCATCACAGTGAGTGGTAGCCAAGTTCCTATGACATCCCATCATGGCTGGCTTCATGACTTGATGGTTTAGCGCTACATACAACAGCCCCATATATTCTTAGATATTCTTCTGTCTCTTGGGTATGATCATCTCTTTCTCTTTCAGGTTGAAGTCTTTCTTGCAAAGAAGTATGACCAGCTTCTACAAAATGTCCACCAGCTTCTAATCACTGAGAAGCTGAAGCATTCGCTATGGGATGCGGCCATGTTCAGGACAGCCATTGTGCAATGTGGCTCTGAATGAAACCCTCTGGCCACATGAATTGATAGACCTGAGTGGTAGACCTATCTTAGTAAATGGTAGACCTGTTGGTAGACCTATCTTAGTATGATGGCTGCAGAACTGCAGATCACACCTGAACAGGCACCGTCTTCCAAGATCAAACTGGAGGAGCAGGATATAGCCACCCCAGAAGTTGAGGGAGTGTCAGGATTGGGCAGAAAATCCCCCCTGGATGTCCACAGTGGGAGCACCAAAAGATTTCCTCAAAGGATGACACTGTCCAAGGTAAAACAGGAGCCAGAGGAGGCACCAACGCAACGTTGGGAAGCCCAATTGCAGGAGTTTGTGAAGGCCATGGACTGTCCTCGCTTGGAATGGGGCAACCCACAGCTGCCAGACCCCACATTATGGGAGGATACAAAGGAGTTTCTAGTCCCCAGCGAGGAAGAGGCTGACAGAGGTTCGTCCTTTCGAGGAGATGTTAAACCTCTGGAAGGCCTTCATGGAGCAGCCGAGGCTGGGGTTGATGACAGGAAGGTAAAGGAAGAAATAGCTGGGGAGAATCCCAGCAAACTGGAATGCCAGCTCTTCAGGCAGTTCCACTACCAAGAGGCTGAGGGGCCCCGAGAAGCTTGTTACAGGCTATGGGATCTGTGTCACCAGTGGTTGAAGCCCGAGAAACACACCAAGGAGCAGATCCTAGAGCTGGTGATCCTGGAGCAGTTTTTGACTATCCTGCCACAAGAAATCCAGAGCTGGGTCAGGGGAGGGAGTCCAGAGACATGTGCCCAGGCTGTGGCCCTGGCTGAGGACATCCTGATGAGACAACCAGAGGGAGCAAAAAAGCAGGTAACAGCTGTAAAGCATCCCCAGAGACCAGAGTTAGTAATGTTGTGGATGGGGGTTGTGGCTCTGTGGGTAAAGGCGCTGTGCCCGTTGAATTGAAGATTGGCAGGTCAGTGGTTCGAGACCCTGGTGCTGCATGAAACAACATTCTGGTGACAGGCCCCTGCTTCGGGCCAGCCAGATCTTCCCATGTCACACCCATCTTCTAAATTGGACCCTTCCAAGAGCGGGAATAATTCCAAAAATGATGAATGGATGGGGGTTGTGCATGGAGGTGGGGAATGGTGCACAAGGGAGATGGTGCATAGGGGGGAGATGATGGTGCACGGGGGGAGATGGTACATGGACGGGTGCAAGGGTGGGTGTATGGGGGGATGGTCATGGGGTAGTGCATGGGGAGGGTTGGTGCACAGGGGAGTTTTACTTCTGCAATGGCCCGTAAATTTCACTAGCTTGAATACCGTATTTACTTGATCCTAATGCAACACTGAATCTAATGGGCACCCTATACTTATAATCAAGATACCGTATTTACTCAAATCTAATTAACAATAGAATCTAATGCGCACTCTGATTTTAGAGACTGAATTTGGCTGGAAAAGGTGAGCGTCGGGTAAATACAGTATAGTGTAATACAGTTACCCCTACTGACTGGGTAAAGAGGCACTTCTAAGTGGTGCTCCTCTTATATTTAGCAGGGGGGAATAACCATCCCCCCTAGCTTCAGCACCGTCCCTCTAATCAATAAGGGACACACTTTTAACTTATTTGCTTAATTAATATTTTGTTGTTTGGGGCAGGGGGTGGTCTCAAAAATCTTCTTTGATCCCAAATAGCAGCCTTATATCACTAGCTGGGGGAAAGCAGCAAATGGGTGGTGAACTGCTGGAGAGGAGAAGGCAGGTTTTCCCCCAATTTTCTTTTTTTTTTAAAGCCTGGGCATGATGTCACTTCTAGTTGACACATCATTTTTGGGTCAACATTTCATTTTTGCGCTGGGCTACATGATCATTAGCTACCCCATGTGAATGGATTTCCTACGTATCCAGGCAAAGCCCCTGGATGTCAACCCCTCTGCAAGTCTTGACCTCGACCAGTCAACTTCTCCGTCTCTTTTCCCCTGAACTGAACAAAATCTTTTTTTGCTGTTTCAGACACTTGCAGAACTAACTTCAGATTCTCATGCAGTGGATCGGACTCCATCAAAGGCTGCAGAAGACACTTGTGGAGACAACAACCACTTATTAAGTAAGACTTCCCTGCCCTGGAATTCTTGGATACTCTGACGATGATGATGGAGAGGGTTCTGATAGAACTCCTGTTAGTCCCACATGAACCCCCATAACACTTTGAGATCACAGGTGAAGACCTCAGTGATACAGCCCCTTTTTTGCTTGCTATGGGTCCCAGGTTCAATCCAGGACTCTGTCCAAGCAAGTTCTCTGCTACCCAGTGTCTACTCTAGGTATTGACCTGGGACCTTCTGCATGCAGAGCATGTGCTCCTCATTCAGCCATTATACTCCCTACCTTTTGCACAACTGCTACCAGACTCCTGGTCCTAACAGGACTTACGCATGCCTACTCAGAAATAAACCTGATTTGATATCGACTTCCATTTTTCTCAGGAAATCCTTTTGATCAATACAAAAAAATCTTTGTTCTCTACTCTCATTACTCTTAGGAAAGCATGCTTATTTTCTTACCCCATTGAACATAGTGGGACTTACACTTGTTGGTATGAATAGGATTGGGCTGAAAAATTCTTTTCATGAGGTGACAATCCCGATAATAATCACCATGCTGGAATTTGCCTTTTTGTTCCAGGAGACGATGAGCGGTCAGGAAAAACGGAAAAGATTTCCCAGATGAAAAGTTCTGGGTATATCGAACAACTGGAGGTGCCTGTAGGAAGAAGGGGAGGTGTTTTCCATGGCCATGAGCTGAAAGGATTCTCTGTAGATCAGCAAAGAAAAATAAGGCAGCAAGGAACAAACTCTGAGGAGATGGTAGGCAAATTTGTTTTTGGTGCAGGCCAAGAAGAAACTGCAGCTAGGCAGAAAAACCCCATTGAGAGGAACCTGGAGTCATATCGCGAGAACAGGGAGAGCCTCTGCCCCATCTCGGACTTGATTAAACCCAAGGGAATTGTAATGGGAGAAAAACTTCATATATGCTCTGAATGCAGCAAAAGTTTCAGCCGGAGGTCGGGTCTTATAAGGCACCAGAGAATCCACACAGGCGAGAAGCCGCACAAATGCTTTGACTGCGGGAAAAGCTTCTATCAGAGGTCTCAACTACTGGGGCATCAGAGAACCCACACAGGGGAGAAACCCTACATATGCTTGGTGTGCGGGAAGAGCTTCGCCCATCAGTCAACATTCATAGTGCACAAGAGGACGCACACCGGGGAGAAGCCCTACAAATGCTCGGTGTGCGAGAAAAGCTTTGGCAACAGATCCGTCCTCATTAAACACGAAAGAATCCACACTGGAGAGAAGCCATACAAGTGTTCTGATTGTGGGAAGTGCTTCAGCAACAGGACTGGTGTCCTCAAACACGAGAGAACACACAGGAAAGGGAACTCCTCTGAATGCCCAGAGAGTGGGGAAAACTTCAATTTCTGTCCCTATGTTGTGGAACTTGAAACTGACTGATGATTTTTGTTATTGTATCAAGTGGAGTTTAAGGGCACAATTCTAATCAATGTAGGCCAGCACAACTCACCTGTTTCCCTGTTCCTATGTGGCATGGGTAGGCTGGCACATGTCTGTGCTCTGGCCTAACCCCCAGGAGTGGCGCAGATGTGCATTACACCATCTTTTCAACATCCCCACGCTAGAAAAGGACTTGTCCCAAGATTTGTACCAGCCTAACCAGGGATTAGAATTGCACTGGGAGTTAACTAGTCTCCTGTACTGGAGAGAGCGATTTGTTGAAAACCAGGATTTTAAGATTTTAAGCCATCATTTGTAAGGGACAAAGGGAAACACACTAGGGTAATGAACACCAGTTTTGTTTTTCTGGATATGAAAATCAGAGGATAATTTCTGGATATTAAAATAAGCTGCTGGTGCATTAAGGCAGTTCATGGTTTGCAGAAATTGAAGTTATAACGCCATTGTACAACTCAATGGTTAGGTCACACCTGGAGTATTGCATCCAGTTTTGGTGACCAAATCTCCGAAAGGATATAGTGGAAATGGAAAACATATGCTGGAGAAGAATATGCTTCTTCTAGCTGAAGAAGATAACGAATGATTAATGGAGGGGGGCTCCTCCTTTATGAGGAAAGGCTACAGTGGGGCACTTCAATCTAGGAAAGAGGTGCTTAAGGGGGACAACAATGATATGATTGAAACACAAAATTATGCAGGAGGTGGATAGAGTAGATAGGGGGGTGCTTTTTGCCTTTACACACAACACCTGACCCAGGGGACATCCATTAAAATTGAGTGTTGGGGGAGTTAGGACAGATAAAATATTTCTTCATTTAGCATGTAATTGATCTGTGGAACTCCTTGCCACAGGATAAGGTGATGGTTTCTGGCCTAAAAGGATTGGACACATTTTTTAAAAGAGGACTGGAAAATTTCTGGGGCGGGGAAAAGGCCATTATGGATTATAAGCTATAATGGGTATGTGTAACCTCTGGATAGGCTATCTCTGAATGCCAGGTGCAAGGGTCTGCTGTTATCTGATGGATTTGGTGAGCCACTGTGAGATGCAGGAATCTGGCCTATATCCAGCTGGGATCTTCCTACAGACTTAGGCTGCAGTCCTAACCTTCACTTAGGCCAGCCTAAGCCCCAGCATATGTCCTGTGCTGACCTGGGGGTGTCACAAAATTGCAGTAAGACACTTCTGAATTAGGCCAATATAAAGGCATACACTGACCTTCTCATATCATAATGGTGAGATAGGCCATGTGAGTTAGACTGGCCTAAATATCTTAGGTTTGCACCCATACTCTGTAGAACTCCTTGCCACAGCATGGAGATGCAGGATGCTGAACTAGAATGGACAGGACTCTTCCTATGACTTATAATCACTTCAGGAGGTACAGTATAACAACATTCATCCACTGGAAATGGCAGATACCATAGAAAGGCAGATATGGATTCACCTTTTCTCAAACATTTCTTGCCCCCCTAGCAGTTAGAAAAGGCAGCGACTACTTGACTTTTGATATTAGAGGTGCAGACAACACACTAACAGTGCAATCCTAGGCATATGTACTCAGAAGTAAGTCTCATTGTATTCAGTGGGTCTTACTCCCAGGAAAGTGTGGTTGGGATTGCAGCCTAAGACACTGTGCTGCACTATTTGGAAAATGCTTAAGCTCAGCAGGATTTTTTTTTCTGTAATTCTGTGAACTTGTTTGTGTAATGGTGATCAAATGATCATTGCGTTTCCTACCATTGAATGACGGTGGTCCTGAACCCACAAGGATTGGGCGAATCAGCATGAACTCTGTGGAAAAGAAGCATGTCTCTACCTACAAGTGAACGAGCACACAAAGTCTTCCTCACAGTCGAGATTCCATTATTCACCCCATCTAGTGGTTGAACCCACAGAACAGATTCCTTTGAATGACGGTGCTGGAGAAAACCCTGGAGCATCCCTTGGACTGCAAGGAGATCAAATCAGTCCATCCAGTAGGAAATCAACCTTGAGTGTTCACTGGAAGGACAGATACTGAAGCTGAAGCTCAAATATTTTGACCACATCATAAGAAGGGAGGACTCAGAAAAGACCCTCATCCTGGGAAAAACTGAAGGCAAAAGGGGGCAGCAGAGGACCAGGTGGTTAGATGGTGTCACTGAGGAAATGGACATGAATTTGGATAGACTTAGGAAGCTATTGAAGGATATGGGAACCTGGCATTTTGCAGTTTATGGGGTCACAAAGAGTTGGGCATGACTTAATGACTGAACAATAACAATAACAAAAGTGGCTGAATGTGGTATAGCTTTGGACACGCTAAGATTGTACTGTAGATTGAGGTCTCCAAACGCAGGCCTGGGGACCAGAAGTGGCCTGTAGCAAGGATCTATCTGGTCCATGACCGGCCTCCGATTCACTACAAGCTTCTGCTCCACTTGACTGAACACAACCAGAAGTGTGATCTGATCAGCTATGGGGGGTGTTCTTTGGGCCTGAACCTGATTTTCACAAAAACCAGACTAAGACACTTTCCTGGGAGTAAAACCCATTGAACAGAATGGGGCTTACTTCTGAGTAGAGATGGTTAGGATTGAGTTCTAACTTTCTGTGTCCTCTGAAGATAGTTGGGAGGTGGGCAAGTGGGAATCCAATGAGTATGTGCTTTATTTCTATGATGCGCATCGGTGCTTGGAGAAATCCTGGTAATTTGAGGCCATTTATTAATCTATTCATTCATCTGAGTTTTATTTAAATTTAAAATTTAAATTTTTTCTTCTGACCCTGAATAGTGTGCCTTGTATTGGATGAGGCCCTCTGGCTGAAAACTTTAGAGACCCCTGATGTAGATAGACATGATATGAAAGGGAACAGAGGTGGCAAAATCACTGCATATGTAATGTGTAGGTGTGCCTGGTACGTGATCAATAACACAGAAGTTGTGTATCATCACAACAGGAAACTTTGTGAATGAGAGCGAAGTGTATGGCTAAGACCTTCAAGCATCACATCTGCTCCCTTCCCCTTATATACCATGTAGCTGAATATCCCAGACCATACCATATATGTATATGGCATCTGTTGCCACTAACAAAGATATGGAGCATTTTTAGAAAGATAATGGCTCTAATATATAGCATTTTTGCAGCATTTTCTGCACTGGGAAAGCACTTCAGTTTTGATGTTATTCTTACCACAACAATATCAGTTGAGCAGGTATTATTATTATTATTCCCAGCTGCAGGTGGGGCTGAGAGGGTACGGCTAGGGTCACCTCAGGAGTTCACAGCAGGAGCAAGAAGAAACCATGGATGTCCTGACATGTGGTCCAAAGTCTTGGGCCCAAACCACATGCCAGTGGGCATTTTCTAGAGAATAAGTCCATATTTAGACAGTGTGGGTTTCAGACCACAGACTATCCAAGAATCTCTGCCATGTGGTTTTCCCCATTAATCTGTGAATTGAGGTTTTTAAGTGGATTTCTAAAAAAACATATGGTTGCAAAACCCACACGGGATTTCAAAATCTGTGCATTTGGTAGGTGATACCTACTCATCTTAATCTCATCTCTTCCTTTCCATGTTTCTATTTTATTTATTTCTGTGTTGCCTTCTTCCCCGCAGGGACTGAAGGTGGCGTACAACAATAATTAAACATACAAAATCATAATATCACAATAAAAAACAAATTAAACCAAAATGTTAAAACAATCACAAGAATAGGATCTTAAAAACAGCAATATCATAAAATAGCCAATGAACAACATCAACAATTCTTTGAAAAGCCCCAAGACTGTAAAAAATTGATGCTAAAAAGATGTTTCAAGAGATGCTAAAAAGGCCAAAACGCAGAAGATTTGTATAAACGAAATGTCTTTAGGGTTTGCCAGAAAGTTTCCGGGGAGTAGTTTGTAAATCAAGAGTGAGTGAGAGTATAATCCAAAAGTGTAAATCAAGAATGGGTGCCACTACTGAGAAGGCCCTATTTTTGCCGCTGCCACCCCAAGCACAAGAAGATACTCAGAAAAGGCCTTTCTCCAACAACCTAAGTCAGATTTATGGGTCATATGGGTCCTCCTCTTCCTCAGCATGAGTAGGAAAGATAGCAGCAAGAGTCTTTTGCTTGATAGGATTTGAGAAAGGGGACAGAAAGTGGAGTGAGCCAACAGTGCTTGGTCCTCAGAGCAGTGCAGGAGTTGCCATCTGCTTATATTATTCTTTGTACGGCTACCCAGAAGTAATTCACAAATGCTTGATAGGGCTTACTTCCAGGAAAGCATGCATAGGATGGCAGCCCGTGTCACATAATGGGGGCCAACAAGGGAAAGGAAGGGAGGGAGGATGACACTGAGTCTGGGAAGGTACCTACCTTGGGGCATTACACCCACTCACTTGGAAGCCTGAATGAGTGGGTCAGCCCTCTGCAGGTCATGTGGACTCTGCTGTCACCGCCATCAGAAAGGGAAACCCTCAAGGGGAAGCTCTTACCCTTGTTGGCTGCTGAGACGCAGCCACACAGTGTCATCCGCATGATGATTGGCAACACCAGAGGAAGAAGAAACCTCAAAGAAAATGCCAAATTTACAGTGAATATGGAGTCGCAAATCCCATGGGAGCTGAAACTCACAGGCGCATTTTCCCATGGGATGGCGAGATGTTCAGTTCTTGCCTCAGTCCCTGTGCTATGCCAGTTCTACCGAACTAAGAGGGAAAAATAACCAGGCAAGTTTGTAGACCATCCATATCGATACACATTTCTATTGGGGTGAAATAAAAGAGGAAGGATATAATGATTAACTGGTGTTGAAGTGTATAGTTTGTGAATTCTTTTTTTCCCAAGTTTATATCCTACTCTTAAAGGGACCGATAATCTCCCAAGAAGGGGTTGCCCATTTTCTTAATATCACTAATTTTGCCATATTGGGGTCCCAGCCCACACACTACACTCCGAAAAGTCCTGCGCTGATACTATCATGTCGGTGCTTATTCCCTCACCATTGAGGCCCATAGTTTCATTCATCTGCTGGTAGAGTCTTATATGGCCAGAACTGACTGCAGGCACAGTCCCCAAACATTTTCATATGGTTTCCCTGGTGTGTATCCTCTTGTGACTAATAAGGCGGGAGTTCTGGCTGAAGCCTTTCCCACAGAAGGAGCACTCGTACGGCTTCTCCCCTGTGTGTGTCCTCTCATGTACAATGAGGTTTGAGCTCCGGCTGAAACTCTTCCCGCAGCAGGCGCACCGATAGGGTTTTTCTCCAGTATGGGTCCGGGTGTGCGCCAGGAGGTTGGAGCTCTGGCAGAAGCTGATCCCGCAAACCCCACATTTGTACGGCTTTTCCCCCGTGTGGGTCCTCTCGTGCGTAATGAGTTCAGAGCTCTCAATGAAGCATTTCCCGCACTCCGCACACTGGTATGGTTTTTCCCCAGTGTGGATTTTTTGGTGCCTGATAAGGAGCGAGCGCAAACTGAACGATTTCCTACACTCGGGGCATTGGTAAGGCTTCTCCCCAGTGTGGATCCGCCTGTGACTGATGAGCTGGGAACTGCGTGAGAAGCTCTCCCCACAGTCTAAGCACTTGTATGGCTTCTCACCGGTGTGGGTTCTCTGATGATTGATGAGGTTCGAGCTGCGGGTGAAGCCTTTCCCGCACTCTGAGCACTTGTACGGCTTCTCGCCCGCATGGGTTCTCTGGTGGCTAATAAGGTTTGAGCTACGGGAGAAGCTCTTCCCACAATCTGCACAATCATACATTTTCAGGCTTGGATTCATACCTTTGTGCCGTGGATCAGGACACATGCCCAAGATCTCTTTTCTCTCTTCAGCACTTTGTTGATGCTTCATTGCGTTTAGAGAATCACCACCATTTCCTCGTTCACAAACAACCAATGGATTCATTCTCACCCTTTTGTGCATTTCCTGCCTCTTCACTGACCTACCCAGATTCTTAGAAGCTTCCCCCTTGTTATAATGTTGGACCACATTTCCGTTGGCCTGTTTCAATAATATTGCTTGCTCACTTCTTCGAAGTAGAGATCTCTTTTCATTCTCACTTCTCCACCCATCTAGAAGAAAAAATAGGCATGTTAGGCTGCAAACCTAAAGACACTTTCCTGGGAGTAAGACCCATTGAACACAGCAGAGCTTACTTTTGAGTAGACATTGTTAGGTGCGTGCTCTCAGGCATTGTCCTGCAAAAAGAACTGGAATTTCAGAGGGGAATCAACACTTGATGCTCTGATATTCTTATCAACCTACTTTCAACAGGATTTAAAAAACGGATCTTCATTCAAGGATTGTCAAATGGATCTATTTTCAATTCTTTTTTCTCTCTAAGAACATAAGAAGAGATCTGCTGGACCAGGTCAAAGGCCCATCTATTCCAGCTTCAAGGGACAGTACACAAGGCAACTGTGTCCTCCATCGCGTTTGGCATTTTGAGGTAGCCTGCTTCTAAAATCAAGAGGTTGCACATATCTATCATGGTTTGCACATATCTATCATGGTTTCCGATTTCCTCCAGAAATTTGTCTGATCTCCTCAAGGTATCCAGGCAAGATCCCATCACCAAATCCTATGGCACCGAGTTCCACAGACTAATTACCTGCTAGGTAAAGATTTTTTTTTTTTGGGGGGGGGGGGGGGGAGGGTCTTTCCTAACTCTCTGAAAATTTTAGTTCTGGTTTTGTGTAAAAGGGAAAAGAACATCCATCTATCAATCCCCTCCAGTTGAACCTGGGACCATGTGCATGTGAGACACAGGAGACTGCATTTGGGGCAATGATACTTTTAGCACTTCTCGACTCAGTTTTGGTCACTATGTCACAGCAGTTCTCAGTAAGTGGGAGGTCTTAAAAATTAAGGCAAAAACTGCTTAAAACAGTGATTCCAAATCCATGAGACAGCCTAGCACCAGACGTTCACCATTTTCCCCATACAGAATTGCCCCACCATTTTCATAGGGCAGGCAGGCTGGAATATATACGTACAAATACTTATGCAAAAGGATCTTTTCAGCAGAGGCACCCACCCTGTGAAACTCCCAGCCAAGGGAGGCCCATCCTGCTCTACCACTGCTGTTCCACAGCTGAGATTTTCTGTTCTGACTTTAGGTTGAACTTATTTTATATTACCAAAAGGTGTAATTCTGCCACTTTTAGTTATTAGATTTTTTTTATTAATTAGGAAATAGTTTTCTTATTCATTAGGTTTGCTGCTTTGAGTGCCTCAAAGTGAGAAATAAATATATATGTACAAATACTTGCTTTTGTTTTGCTAATCCTTATAAAGGATCACAGTTACAGAACACAATGAGGATTCACCTATCAGGGCTGCAGATAAATATCTGTTCAACTTCCCACTTCTGACAAGTTACCAAGCATTTAGAATCATAGAATCAGAGTTGGAAGGGACCTCGTAGGACATCATTTGCAACTTGCGCAGAATTTTGCACTAGTATTCTTACCTGCCAAACTGCTGACCCCGTCATCACCCATCCTGCGGAGATGCCTCTGCCAAACATCAGAAAACATGGTCCACTCTGTTGCAGGAAAATCCATAGCCCTCATCCCAAATGGCTTGGGGACCTACAACAGTAGCAGTGAGGATCACTTTCATCACAAGGTGGGAGGACTAAAAAGGCAAGAGCTGCAGGCAAGGGATGGATCTTTCTTTCTTTCTTTCTTTCTTTCTTTCTTTCTTTCTTTCTTTCTTTCTTTCTTTCTTTCTATCTATCTATCTATCTATCTATCTATCTATCTATCTATATCACTGGGGTGAGACCTGTACCTTCTTTAATGTATGTGTATATTTGTATACATTTGTATATATATGCTTTTATCATATTATGTATTATATTGTTTTTATTTGTTGTAGCTGCCTTGGGTCCACATAGCAGAGAAAGGTGGGGTAAAATGTGTTAAATAAATAATTAAATGAATTATGGGACCTGTACACAAACCTGTACCCTTCGTACTGGACATTTCATCAGTTTATGAGGCTTATATACAATCTCATATACTGAGACTTACCAGGAAAAAGAACCTGAGCTAGAAGGAGGTGCAGAGCTATATACAGGCGACTCCAGCTTCAGTGGGTTTCATTTAGAAATGGAGCACCTTCCCTCCAGGGCACCACCACTCATACCACTACGAGGGTATGAATCCCATCTTAAAAGAGTTGGTGTCATTCTGGATCAAACAAAGTAGCCATGATAGGCAGCCAGCCACATTCCTGGGAGGAAGGGGTCCCATATTTAATCCCAAAGCTTTGCTAGACACATATAAAAGCCTGTAACAAGAATCACATGTGGAAGATGGCAGGGCTAGATGATCTTGGGCTCAAAGCTCCCATTTGGTTCGCCACAAGAAAACAAACAGTATCACTGCATCCCCTATAAAAAATGACACTGCATGGAGCATGCTCAGCCATTCTCCATAAAACAGAATGTCTCCTATTCACTCCTACTGAAATAAAGGGGTGTTGTATTTTGTGAAGACACACTTGTAGTGTGGCCATCCCTACCCTTCATACTGGAAAGCCTAGCTTTGGACCTAACCAGGAACCCACCAGGATCCCTCTCATTAGGGCAAAGCACTCTCACCTCCAATTCTCGTCCTTTGACCTCTTGCCACTTCAATAGGAAGTCCTCTGCCAGGGATGCTGCTTGAAGGCACGTCTCTGGGTGCTGTTCCCTGATCCAGCTCTGCATGTTTGGGGGCAGGATGGTCAAAAATTGTTCCAGAATGACTAGCTCCAAGACCTGCTCTTCCATGGGGGTCTTAGGCTTGAGCCACTGCTGGCAAAGTGTCCGGAGTCTAGAACAAACTTCATGGGGCCCATCATCCTTTGGGGAGAACAGTGGTGAGTCTTGCCTTTCAGTAATAAGGAAGTCTTTGAAGGAGGCTCCTTCAAATGAGGCAAGGAAGGCATTAGTTTTGCTCCATGATGGGTGTTCTGGTATAGGTGAGTCTTCAAGTCTTGAGTGAAGGGATGGGGTGGCCTTTAAGAACTCCTGCCACTGGGCTTCCCAATGTTCTGTCAAGTTGTTGGCTGGTTCCTCTTTCACCCAAGGTGGTGCTGATCCTCTGAGCAAGTCCACATCAACTCCACATTGAACACCTTGAAGATTTTCTTCTTCCTGGTCCTCTCTTTGTTCTGGTGCCTTCAACTCATCATCTGAGTCATGACCCTCCAAATCCAGATCTTCCACTTCTGACTGCAATTCCTTCTCAACTGCTGCTTGGACCTGCCCTTGAGTTGACAGCTTTTCCGATGCCATCTTTTTCTCTCCAGGAAGGCATTCCTTATACCAGCAGTTTTCAACCTTGTTCATCTCACAGCTCGCTGACGAGGCACTAAAATTGTCAAGGCACATCATCAGGCACACACACTTGACAAGGCACAACACAGCTAGTGGAAGGGCTCACAACCATCAACAGCCCCACTAAAAATGATCACACACCTATGGCACAAGTGTAGATCATTTGTGGCATACTTGTTGAAAATTCCTGTCCTATTTTCATGCATTGCATGTCTTATTTACAATTTCAGACTATCTAGCCCAATTTCCAGAATCTCCCAGTGCTCCACCAGATTCCTCAGGATGCACCAGATTTCTGGTCCCCTCCTTGCATCTGACATTCTGAGACACCCTAAATCTAAAACCAGGAGGTCACACATATCCTTCATGATGGTGATGAAGATGTACCCAGCAGGGATGGTGTGGTTGTTTCAGAGCTGGATTGAGACCTGGAAGATTTAGGGAGAGTCCTCTGCTAACTGGACAAGAGGCAGTCTTTCAAGTGGGTACTCCTCAAATTTGTTGTTGATCACAAAGCTTCCTGGGTTACCTTGGGCCAGTCAATGAGGCTACAATCCTAACCTCCAATTAGTCTCACATAAATGTCATCAAAATGTATCATGCTGGTCAGGGGGTGTCACAAAAATGCCATAAAGAACTTGCCTTACGGGTGGGGGGAGGGTTAGGCCAGTGCACAGACATGTGCCAGCCTCACTACCACACCATGTGAATGGAAAGTGGCTGAGTCATGCTGGCCTAAACTGGTTAGGATTGCGCTCCCCTCTCAGCCACACCTAACTCACAGGGTTGTTGTGAGGACAGGAGGAGGGAAGAAATAAAGCTTTGTAAACCACCTTGATGGATGGATGGATGGATTATGGTTGGATTATGGTTGGCTTTTGGACCCATCATGGGTCAGCCACACCTAACTCACAAGGTTGTTGTGAGGACAGCAGGAGGGGAAGAAATAAAGCTTTGTAAACCACCTTGATGAATGGAAGGATCATGGGTGGACTGGATTGATGCTCTGAACCCATGATGGACTTGACCTCAGAAATTTGTCCAATCTGCCTTTATTGATGTCAACACCATGTCCTGTGGCAGTGAGTTCCACAAATAAATCATATCCCCTGTGGGACTGAACCTCATTTTGGTGGTTGAGTTTTACTTCAACCTGAGATCTGGGGAGCTTCTTTTCCCCCCTTTCTCTTTTACTGATCCCTGATGCACACAAGGGGGAGAGGGCTCTCTCTCTCCCTGGTCCCTCCCCCCCAGGCAGCCCCCCCAGGCAGTCCCTCCCCACCTGCTGCTTTTGTTTGCTTCCCTTCCATCCCCCACCCAGAGAAGCAGCTCTGCAGAACTCTGGGAGCTGCCCTGGGCGTGGGAACCGACAGCCTTTTTTTCCCACGCTCCAACGTTCTGAGCCTCTGCCTCTTACCTCCTCCTGGGGGGCCCCACACTCCAGGTGCCACTTTCCCACCCTGAGGGGGAGGAGCAGGAAGGAACCCCTTGCACAAGCCTTACAACACCCCCTCCCACCGCCTCTCTAGGAAAAGAGGCTCTTTCTGGTTAACCCCTTCAGGCACAGGCAGGCATTTGCAGTGGTTCCCAAACTGGGGGTCGGGACCCACTGGTGGGTCTTCAAAGACTGATGGAACAAGATCAGATCATTAATTGCATCCAGCCCAGAGCAGGGTGACCATATATCATACCCACAAAAGAGAACAGGAACCCCTCCAAATGTAGGACATGACAAACTAAAAGCCAAAAATATTCATGTATATACAGTGGTTAATTTAAACACTATGAGCACAATCCTAACCATGTCTACTCAAAAGTAAGTCCCATTGTGTTCAATGAGTCTTACTCTCAGGAAAGTGTCTGAAGCATTGCAGCAAATATTAATTTAAAACAATTACACGCTGCAATCCTAAAGACATTTTCCTGGGAATAAGACCCATTGAACACAATTGGCTTACATTTGAGTAGACATGGTTAGGATTGTGCTCTTAACCATTTAATTCTTGAACTCCTAGCAGGATGTCCCTCTGCCTTTTGTATCACTATTTAAATCTTTAAATTTTATTCAAACATTTTCTCATATATCCTCAGCTATGGCCGGCACATCTGGGAAGCCAGCTGAGAGAGTTGCCTCAGGCAGATTGACAGAAGGCAACCACCCCCTGCAACCCCGGCCTGCCCACTTGTTGCCTCTGATTCTCCTATTCCTTGGACTGGCAGACACACTTTTGTGTTTTGCTGTACTTATATCTCTATTTTATTTGAATGCTGGTGCTCTTTTGTATGGATTTTCAATGTGACAGCCAGGGAGTGGTGGTGCCAGGTCATGCCCAACACCGCAAGGCGGCATGCCAAATGCTACCCTCTTACCTGGTGAATCAAGAGAGCCTCCATGTTTGCTCTTGATGTGCAACTCCTCCTTCCTTTTCCAGCCAGGAGATGTGAAGGCTAAAGAGTTTCAATTCTGAGATGTGATTTGAAGGGAATGAGAGAGAAGGCTTACCCTTTCAGAGTGCAACTCCATATTAGTGAAGAACAGTCCTACAGTTCCTGCCACACTCCCTTTGTTCACCTTCCCCTCTTCCGGTCAGGCAGTGACATTTCCAGGAACAGTGCTCAACCACAAAGGCAGCACCTCATCAAAGATGCACAAGGAAATGCTGCTGTTGTTGGTTCAATACTAGTTCAATACTAGCTCAAGGTGACCAGACATCCTCTTTTTCTAGGACATGCCTTCTTTTTTTATTTTAGCCTCATATCCTGGAAAAGAACATAACTGCTCTCCTTTTCCCCATGAACAGGCCCTGGCAGTGCATATCCTTCTTGTAAATAATAAATTATGGGTGCAATCCTAATCCTAGGGCGGCACAACTCATTGGTCTTCCCATTCCTGTGGTGATGTAGAGAGGCAAGTGCATGTCTGTGCACTGGCCTAAACCTCTCCCAGCAGTGACAAAGAAGTGTATTATGGCATTTTGTGACATTCATTTTTGTGACATTTTGTGACATGGTTCAGCCCAGGACTTGTACTAGGGCTTCTGCAGGCCTAATTGGAGACTGCAATCCTAAACTCCAGTTAGGCCAGCCTAAGTCCTGGCATAAGTCCTGTGCTGAACGGGGGTGGGGGTGTCACAAAAGTGACACTGTCTTTTTCCTTGTGTGCAGGCAGCAGGTAACCTTCTGAGAATCCATAAATTGAGACAATTTTGTCTCAAAGTGAAGGAAGTTGGCTCTTTAAATAATGTCTCTTTAGCAGTTAACGGCTCAGAAATAACCTGCTTGCCATAGTAATGTGGCAGGTAATAAATCTTCCACTCTTCCACTGCAAGAGTGATAATCACCTTTCATTTGCATGTGAAAAAAGAAAAGAACAGCCTGAAACTGAGTTGTTTTAAAGGAAAAGGAAACTTATTTCTCTGATTGGGGATTGGGGAGTCTGTACATGAAAGTGTTTATCAAGCCCCATTGTTTTTTTACTCTGGTGGGGACCCACCTTCTGGAGCATTTGTTGAGTTCTGCATTTATTAGATCAGAACCATTCTGATGACTATTAAGCTGTGGTCTGGTTTATGAATGCCAAGGGTTGCAGCTCTAATGGTGACTGGGCAGCAGTGCCCCCCAAGTACCAGATTACTTAACCCTCGCTGCACACAACTGAATCTGTCTTGACATTTTTGCAGTCCACCAAAAACTGGGTCATGACACACTGGGAGGTGCTGACCCACAATTTGGGAACCACTGTCTTAGATGCATTCCTCCTGTCTTGTCAAAAGAGGGAATGCCTCTTCTAAGATAGCACTTGCAATACAGGCATACTGTATACCACTTAAAAGCAACAAAAGTGGTTTTTTAACAAAAGAATTGTTTTAGGGATATGCAAATTAGGAAGATCTTATTAAATCTTGGTTAATCAAAATTTCTTTAATCAAATGGCAGCCCTATTATTTACAGAGTGTAAATGTGTTGAGGTCGAAGAACTTCAGAATGTGGCAGTGGGCACTCCAGTTTCCTGAGTATTTCAGCTTTTGTTTAAAAACAAAAAGCAAGTTTCTAGCCCCTGTGGTTGAGAAAATAGCGTGAAAAGGTGTTTATAAGCAATGCCTGCTGAGTTTTCAGAAGCCAGAGAGTTGCTTTGAAAATTTTCAGAAAATGGGTATCTCAGAGTACTTGCCCTTCCTGTAATTAATAAAAGTAGAATGTATTAAGCAAAAGTACTCATCTGCATAATTTATACCCAGCCCAGAATTCATCCTGATTTAGGAAGGAATTTGGATTTCTTTAAGGGCAAAGTTCATATGATCCTGCTTATGGCCTTGGATAGGCAACTGCTTGCTCAAAACATAATCAACTGGGCTATAGTTCAATGCATATTTACTTGGAAGTAAATTCCATTTACATGTAGGATTTACTTCTAAGTAAGCATACATAGGATTAGACTGCAAGACTAATATGTATAAGATATCCTGTTGAACCAAGTAGGACTCTGAATAGGACTGGACTGTAAAAAAAAAGCATAGGTGGTCTAGACACTCACACCAACTCACACATAAACAAGGGGAGATGTTGAGGTACAGTAAAAGATAAAACCAAGTTAATAAAACGAGAAGTCAAGATTAGAGATTACAAAGCAAACTTCAAGACTACAGGAACAGAAAGATAACATTGCTGGACACTTTGTTGTTTATGGTGAAAAACCACCTAGAATGCACAATGTTCTGGGCTTAACAAACTGCAAACAAGAGGTGAAAACTGAATTTCTTCCAAGTTCCTCCCTTACCCAGGTCAGAACATTTAAAAGTTTTCTGCTGTATGGGTTCTCTCATGCTTTGTCAGTTTTGATCTCTGACTGTAGCTTTTCCCACATGCTGAGCACTGGAAAGGCTTCTCGCCGGTGTGAGTCCTCATGTGTAAAGTGAGTCCTGAACTTTGACTGAAGCCCTTCCCGCATGCTGGACACGCATAGGGCTTCTCTCCGGTGTGGGTCCTCTCATGTTTGATGAGACCTGAGTGGTGCCGGAAGCTTCTGCCACAGATCGAGCACTTATAAGGCTTCTCGCCTGTGTGGGTTCTCTCGTGTGCGATGAGAGTGGAGTTGTGGCCGAAGGACCGTCCGCATTCTGAACACGTGTACGGTTTCTCTCCAGTGTGGGTGATTTCGTGCCTCACAAGGTCGGAGCTGCGAAGAAAACTCTTCCCGCAGTCTGAGCAGCGGAATGGCTTCACTCCAGTGTGAGTCCTTTCGTGCAAGATCAGGTTGGACCTCTGGCTGAATCTTTTGCCGCAGTCGGTGCATTCATACGGCCTCTCCCCTGTGTGGATTCTCTTGTGAAAGCGGAGGCTGGAGCTTTTGCTGAAGCTCTTCCCACAAGTTGGGCACTGATAAGGTTTCTCTCCGGTGTGGCTTCCTCGTTCCAGGACAAGAGGATGGCAGATCTGATGGGTCTTTTTTCGACACTCGAAGGTCAACTGCATCTCAGTATGTGTTCGTTCATGTTTCATGAAACTTGAATAGAGGTTGAAGCTCTCCCCACAGGTTAAACATGTATACAGTTTCTCCCCTTTCTCATGTTGTGCAAGCATCAAACCCAGATCAATGTTCCCCCCACAATCAGAGCATTTGTGTAGGTGCTCTTTCACATGGATCTGCTCATGTTCAACTGGGCTCAACCCACAATGAAAGCTTTTCCCACAGTTTGAACAGCAGCACACTTGCTTCCCAGCATGAATTTTCTGCAGCCAAACAAAGTCAATTCTCTGACCAGAAAACTGTCCAGAGTCTGAGCGTTTATGAGGCCTGCCTTCCGCGTCGATGAAGAAGTCTGAGCTGTCACCAAAATCAGTTCCATTCTCAGCACAGGGTTCTGGGACCCCAAATATAGGCCTGATGAGCAGGTCGTCATGCTCATCCCTACCTCTTTCCAAGAGGGACACACCAGCTCTTCTTACTGGACTACTTTCCTTCTTCTTTAGCCCATGTTGCTTCTCGGAGGTTCTTCCAGATTTTAGATGTAGAAAGACCTTTTTTCCTCTTCTGTCAACATCTATATGGTTAGAGTTTCCCAATGACAAAGGTTCCTTGTTTTCACTTAGGCCCTTGTCCTCATCCACTGAAAAATACAAAGCAGAGAACAGTAAGAGTAACAACTTGTGGGAATCCTTTCCACTGACCTGCATAGATGTTATGCAAGAATGGAGATTCTTTCTTGCAAAAAAAAATCTTGGGGATCTTCAAGCAAACGTTCAATTACCTGCTATAGGCAGGGGGTTGGACTAGATGACCTATTAGGTCCCTTCCAACTCTTATGATTCTATGATTATCTATTATCATTTCTTAATTTATATAGTATCGTCAATGGATATGACAAATTTCAAAGTACCAAAGGGAAGGAGGAGCATTAAATAAGAGCAACGCTAGACACTTTGGATGCTGGTGGAGGACTAACCCTACAATCCAGAGTAACTACTGGAGTATGTAAGAGACATTTACGTTGACGTAGTTATAGCACCACCTAGTGAAAACCTATGGGAAATTCATACTGCAATCCAGAGTAAATTGTTCTTACATCAGAGCAAGGACTTCCTGTAGTTACTCTGGATTGCACCCATAATATCATTGCCAGCACCCCCTCCTTGCAGTTCTTGGTATCTCTGGAGATGAAATGAATCAGTTTTGTGCTGTGATAGTTTATTGAATTGTTGATGTATGGAAATTGCATTTAAAATCTTTGGGATGCATAATGTGGTTGTGGACACTGAGCTACAGCCTGTTTTATTATGATAAAATATTTTATTTATTTTTCACAATCTTAAACCACCCTTCCTCCAAGGAGCTCACCAGAACATGGTTCCTCTCCTGTTTTTGTTCTCACAACAACCCTGTGAGGTAGGTGAAGCTGAGAGAGTGTAACAGGCCCGCAGTCACCCATGACCATCATGGCCAATGAATTAATCTGCAGTCAGCGGCCATTTCCAAGTCCACCCAATGATTGGCAGCAGAAGCTCTCCAACATCTCCAACAGAAGGGGTCCTGCCTGAGATTCTTTTAAGTTGTGATGCCAGTAATTTAATGGGGGATCTAATGCTAGCAAAGAATGGGCCTGACATTCCCAACACATCCTTAAAAAAATGATTTTTATTCCATTAGTATCAAGTGTTGGCACCATGTTGTCTGGATGGTACAAATGCTGCTGGCATTGAAGGTTCAATGGTCAGCCTGGCCTAGTGGGCCATCCTATAGGGCCCCAGGGAATGCCCAGTCTGGCCAATCTCTGCTGAAATATTGATCCTAAACTTTTTGTGCTAGATTGTCTTGGGCTCAAGAGCACAATGTGAGTTTTTTGTCCAGTCAATAACCCTTTCAAAAAGAAGAAATATCTCCCTGCACGCACACTTACTAATCAAGCTTGTACTTTCACAGACGTTTCCTTGATCAACAACTCCATCCAGCTTCATCTGTCTGGCATCCAACAGGATGTTGTCCTTGGGAGAATGTGAGGCACCCTCTGCAAACAGGCCCAGCACCTACAACAAGGATCTTATAGTAAGGACAAGGAAAGGTGAACAATATGGGCAAGGGGGACACAGTGCTTAAAATCTGCAGAGACCATGGCTCCAATTTTGACAGTGTAAATCTCACTGGGTGACACTTGGCTGTTATCTCTTTTTTAGTCTAACCTACTCACAGATGGGTCACCGAGGTATCCTTCTACTTGCTTTATCCCCCTGCTAAAAACTTGCTTCTTTAAATTCCTTGTTTCCTTTATTTAAAGATATAAATAAAAATAATTAAAATGTGACAGGTTCCCACAGTGCTAAATTATACTCAGATTTAGTGTGTATATATATTTATATTAAGTTTACTCCAGCCTTGCTCTAAGCCAGGGATGTCAAACTCATTTTACACAGAAGGCTGAAGTTAGCATTAATGTCTCCCGAGGGCCGGAGTCCAAGCTTATGCATGACTACTCAGAAGTAAGTCCCATGGGGCTTGCTCCCAAGAAAATGTGGAGAAGGAAGCGCTTGGTGGCTACATGAAATGGTGAGGTGGGCCGGATTCAGCCCACGGCCGTTGAGTTTGACACCTGTGCTGTAAGCAGTCTCCAAACTGTGGGAAATTAAGGAAATGTGTCATGTTCAGTTCCAAGAACATCATGCACCAAAAGCCCTATCATGCATAGTGCTTACTGTTCTATGCTGCTGCCTGTTATATCTCATCAGAAAATTGCAGTCGGTGGCTGCTAGTTGGTGCGCAGAGCTTCCTGGACTGACTGGCAATGGAAGTGACTGCCCAGCACAACTTTCTGATGAGACTGACTGAAAAGTGCCAGGAATGGTAAGTGCCATGCAAGACAGGCTTTTTCCAGGCACCAGATGTGGCCCACAGTCTGAAGTTTGCTGCTTGCTGCTCTAAGTACTGAACGTGGAAAATGGGATTTTCCATCCTCACCTGTTTGATCATCCCATCAAACCTGTGACTGCAACAGGCCCAAGGACTGATGCAACCCCGGCCGTTGGCAGACACAAGTACAGGCTGGCAAAAGGGCTGATAAGAAATCCCAGTAGGAGGACCCTATCCCTGCCACAAAACAATTACCTGGCCTTAGGCAAGTCAGGGCATAATTGTAACCAATTTAGGCCAGCACAACTTACCGCCCCCCTAGTAATGTGATGGTGTGGGGTGGCCAGTACATGTCTATGCAATGGCGTAACCTCCCAGGCACTTTTGTGATATCCCCAGGCCAGCACAGGACTTGTGTTGAGACTTATGCCAGCCTAACTGGGGGTCTCTCACCTGCTCTTCCTGCCTCTTCTCCTCCTGCTGCCGCAGCAGGAATTCCTCTGCCAGGGCCACTGCATGGCTGCAGTTTTCTGGTCCACCTTCTTTGACCCACTTCTGCATGTCTTGAGGAAGGACAGCCAGGAACTGCTCCAGGATCACCAGCTCTAAAATCTGCTCCTTGCTTTGTCTCTCTGGCTTCAGCCACTGGTAGCAAAATTCCCGGAGTTGGCTGCAAACCTCTTGGGGACCTTCAGCTTCCTCAAACCCAAAATGCCTGAACCGTTGGCGTTGCCACTCCCGGCAGCTGGCCTCGCCTCGCAAGATGGCAGCTTTCATTTTCCCACAACCCTCTGTGATGTCAAGGGTGTTCAAGGCCTCTTCAGCTTCCCCAAGGTCAGGGATCAGGCGGGTCACCCCCTGACCAGTCTCATCCACTCCCTCAAAATGGGAGAGGAAAACCTTGAAATCCTCCCAAGGCATGGGGGGTTCTGTCTGCTCTGGGTTGTTCCAGCTTGAATGAGGAGCCTGTTTTCCCTGGGGTGATTCTCGACAGTGGGGCTCTTGACTCTGGGGCATGTCCTCCTCTGGCTCCTCTTTCACTTGTGGGGTTGTGACCCTCTTTAGTATTCTTTTAACACTCTCAGAATGGACCATTTTATGGGGTGTTTTCCCCTCTCTTTCCAAGCCCACCATTTGTTTGGAGTCTGCCAGGCTCTGCAAGTCCATTTGCTCTGACCATTGTTCCAAATCAGCCTGGCTTCCCACAATCTTTTGCTTGTCAGTCATCTTCTTTACAAGTCTAAGGGTTGGCCGCATCCACTCTCAAGCGTCCTTCACTCTTCTTCTTAATTGCAAGCGACAGAGATACAATTGTGTTCTCAGGTTTTTAGGCATGAACCATGTCACGTGAGGAGTGTGTGTAGATGAGGACAACTTCTAAATGCCAGTTGCAGGGGAGGGCACCGGAAAGCAGGTGTCTTCTGTGCTCCCCAAGGCATCTGGTGGGCTGGTGTGTGATACGGGAAGCTGGACCAGATGGGTCTTTGGCTTGATCCAGTGGAGGCTTTTCTTATGTTCTTGTATCTTTCAAAGGGGCTGGTTTCAGAATCCTGGTCTTGGGTCTTCTCGGTACTGCTTTCCTAAGGAGGCAATCCAGATATTGAATCAAACCATTGTACTGTGAAACAGGAAAACCTCAGCATCCCTCCCCGGTCAGCCCAGACAAGCCAGACCACCAAGTACCACAAGTATAGGGCAAGGACTCTGCACAAAGGTGCTTGAACAGCAAATAGAGTCCAGACCAGGCAAGTTAGCGAAGCCATGTGCAAAAGGAGAAATTAAGTTTTTTTTTTTTCTGACACTGGATGCCACAATCAGTCAGACTTTGGGAGCAGGGCAGGCCTCAGACTCTCTTGCGGTGGCACCATTTGGTGGTATGCCAAATGATGAACCCCCCCCCCTCCATTCCTAGTGACATCTTCTCAGACACTCGCTGGTTCTCAAACTGTGAGCCATGGTTTCACAGGGAGCCAAGGAAACCAGCCAAGGAGCCAGCCATGACAGCACCACAAATAACCTGTCCTCTTTTTCTAGGACATGTCCTCTTTTTTAGATGGAAAAAAATCATTGTCCTTTTTTCAGGGTGACCAGATGCCAAACCCAAAATTCCTGAACCCCAAGGCCAAAATTCCTAATCCCAGGCCAAAATTCCTACCCGCTGAAAAAAACCGCCAAAAAATGTATTTTTTTGTTTTTGTTTTTCTGTTTTTTGATCATAACCTTTTATAGGAAGGAGATATCTCAAAACTGATTTTTGCATTGGATTCTGCTCTTCAATACGAATCCAACGACATATGGCATGATGGGGTACTGTGCACGATCACGAAGTTTCAAAATGAAGCCAAAATGTAGGACAATGATGCCAAAATGTAGGACACCCAGACAGGAGGCTAAAACTCTGGACAAATCCGGGTTTTTCCGGTCATCTGGTCACCCTGTCCTTTTTCTTGTGCGTATGCAGAATCCTTGTACTTATTAAATTAGATGTACTAAATGATATGCAACAGTTTTAAATATAATAATAAGTAATTAGAGCACAATCCTAATGTCTACTCAAAAGTAAGCCCCATTATGTTCAATGGATCTTACTCCCATGAAAGTGTCTTTAGGATTGCAGCCGTACTGTGTTTAAATGAACCACGTGAAAGAAATACACCTGAGTGTTTTTAGCTTTTATTTTGTGATGTCCTACATTTTTTCTTGTGTGTCCTACATTGTGAGAGTTTGTCCTCTTTTTGCAGTTATGACATATGGTCACCCTGAGTAAACCCCATTGACAGTAATAGGACTTATTTCTCAGTAGACAGGCATTGGATTGATCACCGAGTCTGCAAGCATATCCACACTTTCCTGAGAGAAAACCCCATTTACTAAAGGAATCCTATCCAACCTTACTGGAGAGTAAGACCCACTGACTATATTAGATCTAGATGTTACTTAGATCTTACACTTAATATTTAGATCTTACTATCTTATACAGTACTTAGATCTATACTTAACTATCCCTACAATCCAGAGTAACTACGGGAGCACGTAAGAGACTTTACGTGCACCCATAGTTACTGCACCACCTAGTAAAAACCTATGGGAAATTCATATTGCAATCCAGAGCAAATTGTTCTTACACCGGAGCAAGGACTCCCCATAGTTACTCAGGATTGCGCCCTAAATCAGGTCTACCTTACCCTACAATCCAGAGTAACTACGGGAGCACGTAAGAGACATTACATGTACCCATAGTTACTGCACCACCTAGTGAAAACCTATGGGAAATTCATATTGCAATCCAGAGTAAATTGTTCTTACTCTGGAGCAAGGACTCTCCATAGTTACTCTGGATTGTGCCCTTAGAAAGGCAATATTGGCTTGGCCTCTGCAGCTGCAAGTCTATGCTCACTTACTGGAGAGTAAGCCCCATTGACAATACTACTTAGACCTTATACGTACTATATTTAGATCTTATACTTACTATCTTATACTTAGATCTATACTTATTATATAAGATCTTACTTAAAAAGGCAGTGTTGGATTGGGCTCTGTGGTTGCAAGCCTATGCTCATTTACAGGAGAGTAAGCCCCACTGACTATATTACTTAGACCTTATACGTACTATACAGTATTTAGATCTTATACTTACCATCTTATACTATATCAGATCTTAGTTCGAAAGGCAATATTGGCTTGGCCTCTGCGGCTGCAAGCCTATGCACACTTACTGGAGAGTAAGCCCCATTGACTATAATTTAGAGGGGTCTGCAGTGCTTCTTGTCTTTCTGCATGCCCACCAAAGCCCCTTTTCACTGACCTCCACCTGAGAGCTGCAATGAAATCATCCCCAGAGGACACCCTTGTGCAGGTTGATCAGGCTGGGAAAGGCTGGGAAAAATTCCAAAGGTGGGATTCCCTCCTGGGGAAGGTGAGACAGGAAAGGGGCTGCCTGCTTTCCCCTTCCCCTTTTTACATTTCCGCCTTTCTCTGGCAGCCTGAATCTCTATGGACTTAACTCTTTGGAGCAGCTGAAATGGTCACTGCTGAGCTGGCCAAAGCCTGGCTGCATCTGACACATGGGTGACAGCTGCCTTTTTTTGGCTGCAGCATGCTGGTGTTTCTGATTTAACATGTGGAAATCCAACAGGTGAAGCCCACCCCCAAGGAAGTGAAATTTTCCCATGCTTTTCTTGGGTCTGTCATGCAGCACAAGAGAATTTCTAGTGACAGTAGCAGTTGCAACGCCTTTTCTCCTGCCAGGAATAGCTTCACCTGTTGAATGTGTGCCTGTCCGGCAGTTTTTCAAGGAGAAAAGATTTGCAACCCTATTTGTATCTAAAGGGTGCTCTCTCTCTCTCTCTCTCACACACACACACACACACACAAACACAAACACACACACACAATTACTGTTGTACTACTACTACATAGATGTGGTTACTGGAACTGAGCCGCAGTTCAAGCAGGATGACTGTATGCCCCCTTCTTCTAGGACATGTCCTGGATTTTAGCCTTGTGTCCTGGAAAAAACACTTCAATGTCCTCTTTTTCCTTGCAAGCAGGCAGCATGTTTTTTCCCCTCTTATAATTAATCAATCACATGCAATCAATTATATGTAATAGTTTTAAATTTAATAATAAATAACGCACAGTGCAATTTGTGTCTACTCAGAAGTAAGTTCCATTGAGGGCTTACTCCCAGGAAAGTGCTCTTAGGATTCCAGCCATAGTGTTTAAATTCAGCACATGAAAGCAACATATATGAGTGTTTTTAGCTTTTATGTTGTCATGTCCTGTGTTTTTCTTGAATGTCCTACATTCTGAGGACCTTTTCTTCTTCTTTTTTATTACTGCATACCCTGCAATTCAAGCAGTCTTGCTCTGCATGACAAATATGGCAAGTTTAGTCCCTGGCACTGTGGGTGGCACAAGCGGTTAAGACGTTGTGCCTGTTAACCAGCATGCCAGGGTTTGATTCCCGGGTTGGCCCCACAAGACAGGGTGAGCTCCTGTCCTTAGCCCAGCTCTGCGATGCCAGCTGGATCCAATCGTATCGGCTCTGCCTTTCCATTGGACTAATTCAATGGTGTGGAGAGGGGGGATTTGCTGCTTGGGTAACAGCCTATCCCCCATAACAATCCAACCCAGGCTTTCGTGCTTCGCATGCAGCGTATGCAGCGCTGAGCACGATACCATAGTCTTTCAAGACTGACGGAGGCCTAAAAAGTCCCTGGCACCTTCTCCAGTGGGAACTTGAGCTCTTCTGCCAGCCAGAGTTCAGCCACTGATGTAGGTGGATGCGCCATGGGTCAGATTCAGCAGCTGTTCTGCCCTGTGTGTTGATGGACTTTGTTGGTGGCTGCCTCCAAACATGTGAATACTGCAGCAGAACAGATCCATGTTACACTTATGGGAGTGACAGCCTGATGAAGACCACAGACTTCAAAGACGGGGTCTCAGTTTCAGCCTCCAAGATCCCTAGTAAAAAAGAACTGAAGAAAGTGAGGCTCTCAAACAAGGTTGGCCTTAATTGCTGTGTAGCCCAACTGGAAACATTGGCTGCAGAGCCCCAGGTTGATCCTCAGAGCCATGGTTTGTGGAGATAGAAATAACATTTATTTTAGTTGTGTCTTCAGCAGTCATGTTGGCCCCATGACCACAGAAGTGTCTTCGGACAATGTTGGCTCTAAAGGGGATGCTGACTCAGAAACGGGGATGAGCACCACATCCTACAATCACAACTAGCAGTACAACCTGCAGGGGACACCTTAACCTTTCTATCTCTAAGGCAGAACAGAAAGCAAATGTGCAATTAAGAATGCATGTGAGTTCATGAATCAAAGCGCATTTGAATATAGAACTCCATACAAGAGAAGATTATCCTAGCACAGGACCCCTTAGGTGCAGGGTACAACTGGAAACGAGTGGTTTAAAACCATGTTGCAGCCTTATTCTGAGGACAGCTCTGCCTGATAATTGGACTCCCCCATATTTTGCAATATAGGACTAAGGATGCAATCCTATACACACTTCCCTGAGAGTAGATCCCATATATGGTGAGTCCAGTAAGGTGGGGATGGGGGGGTTCCAGGACTGCAAGGTCCATCTGGTCAGGTCTGATGTTACTCTGTCCTCTCCATACTTGGGCTTTAGACTTGGTGGAGATGGCCAACATGGCAATTGATTTTTCTGCCACAATCTTTGCCTGCCCCACAGCATGAATGGACACTCCGTATGAGTCTGAGGGAAGGTATGGGGCCTGATCCTTGCCATTAGGTCCATAATCCAGGTCTCCGATTTCTGAGAGAGCACAGCAGAGGAGTCACTGAGTCAGTTGGACAGTCTCCCTCAGTCCCTTCAGCTCTTGTTCTCCATAATGGCAAACACTGCAGGGGGAGGATACTGATGCGCCTGTCCCTTGCCCTTGATTATTGTGTCATTGATTGGGGGTTGCAGTAACCAGCACTATCAGAGACACATTCAGGCCACCATCTCCTCCGACATAATAGCTGTTCCAGAGTGGTAGCTGCTGCAAACCTGGTTCAATCCCCGTCACTGTCAGGTCGCACCTGAGGAGTGGATTCAGGGACTGAGGAGCAGGAGGAGCACTACTTCTACCACAGTACTACTTCTGAGAAAGCGCAGATTGTCCTTGTCTTACACCACAGCATGTTCATCAAGGTTATGTTTGGTCAAGTCTGCACAGGACTGTTTGCTCCTTCCCTCAGGAAGTGAGTATAGTTTGAAGCCATTTTTGGTCTTTTGTCCAAAGAAAGGTCTCCTCCTCTTCACCCCCCACAAGCCCTTAACTAAGTGCAAAGAACCTCAGCATCAAGGGGGAGAATTTGATCTCACAAACAGCTGCAATTGTAGGATTGCTATCCTCCTGCCTGGGTGAATTCTTTCTCCCGGTTCCTGCGCTTAGAGGTTTTCAGCCTCTCCAACCGATAAGGAGGCAACAGATCACATAAGTCACCATCACAAGGCTTCCCATTAGTCATTCTTACATGATGCACCAAGTCCACCTGGGACTATGTTACCCTTTGCATCTCAACATGCTGAAGCAGAGGGTTTCCATAAGCCCGCACTGTGCTTCTTGCACAAGGAGGGTCAAGCAGGCTTAAAAGACATCTTGCACCCAGCTTGTCCCAGACTGCCTAGATTTTCCCCACAGAGTTTCTTAAGGAGTGCCTCAAGGGTGCCATTTTATGAGCTGTGGTTCCCTCAAGGCTTCTAGGGCCTCAACCATCAGTGAACCTGAAGTCTCTGCTTTCCTGTATGCAGAGGCAGATTCTTCAGTTCCGTTGACTTTGAGGGTCTCCACCTAAGAAGCACAAGTCCCTATCAAGTCTACATCATCCTTGCCACACTTGGCACTCCGGTACTAAAGGTAACTGTCTTCTTAGAATGGACACCTCACCCTCTCTATGAAAGGACAACTGTGAGGGGAGGAAGCCACTAACACAGAGAATAACATGGAATTTGGCATACGCCCAGGTGTGAACCCAAGTCTGCTACACGTCTTAATAATCAACCCTACTGCTACCTGCTGGCTCCCCGTTTTGAGCCACATAGCACTACAAGCTCGACACTGGCAAGATGCCTTAGGGCACAATCCAGAGTAACTACAGGTCCACATAAAAGACTTTACGTGCACCCATAGTTACTGCACCACCTAGTGAAAATCTATGGGAAATTCATATTGCAATCCAGAGTAACTTGTTCTCTTACTCCGGAGCAAGGACTCCCCGAAGTTACTCTGGATTTCACCCTTAGTGAAGGAATACAACAAAATTATGTGCATGCTGATCTCCCTCAGAAATCAATTGGCACCTCTCTTCTCATGATTTTGTTTGCTCTGTTAAAACCGCTGGCATTTCTAAGGGTGTATGGGATACCAAATACATTAGGCAACAAATTTGGGGGGACAAGAAGCTGCACTTGTTACTAGTTGTAAAACGTGTAAAACAGGGTATGTACAAATAATACCATCGCATTCTATATCATTAGAAAGGTTAAATCCAGTTTTGTTCCATAAGGGAGTTGTGTTTTCATTTAAATCTAAGGATTAAAAGGCAAAATGCTAAGGCAAAATAGTTTTGGAAGAAGTTTTACAAGTAGCTGAGGAAGAAAGGAAAGCAAAAGGCAAGGGAGAAAGGGAAAGATATACCCAGCTTAATGCAGATTTTCAGAGAATAGCAAGTAGAAATGTGAAGGCCTTCTTAAATGTGTAATGCTGTGGGTGGCGCAAGCGGTAAAGACGCTGTGCCTGCTAACTAGCAAGCCAGGGTTCGATTCCCGGGTTGGCCCCACAAGACAGGGTGAGCTCCTGTCCTTAGACCAGCTCTGCGACGCCAGCTGGATCCAATCGTATTGGCTCTGCCTTTCCATTGGACTCATTCAGTGGCGTGGAGAGGGGGGATTTGCTGCTTGGGTAACAGCCTATCCTCCATAACAATCCAACCCAGGCTTTCGTGCTTTGCATGCAGTGTATGCAGCGCCGAGCACGATACCATAGTCTTTCAAGACTGACGGCGGCCTGCTTTTAAATGCAAATAGAGGAAAACAACAGATGGAGAAGGAAATCACAACAAAGTGTGGCATGTTCTTAAAGAGATAGGAGTACCAGACCATCTTATCAGGCTCCTGAGAAATTTATTAGTGGGTCAATAAGCAGCAGTTACAACTGGATATGAAACAACTGATTAATTTGTAATTGGAAAAGGTGCTCAACGAGGTGGCAGTGGGTGGCACAGTTGGTTAAGACACTGTGCCTGTTAACCAGAAGGCCAGGGTTCGGGACCCGGGTCGGTCCCCACAAGACAGGGCAAGCTCCTGTTCTTAGCCAGGCTCTGCGACGCAGCTGGAACCAATCAAACCAATCGTATTGGTTCTGCCATTCCATTACACTATTTCAGTGTCGTGGAGAAGGGGGGATTTGCTGCTTGGGTAACAGCCTATCCTCCATATCAATCTACCCAGGCCTTTGTGCTTCGCATGCAGTGTCGAGCACGATACCATAGTCTTTCAAGACTGATGGATGCCAATTTTTTTTCCAACACGGCTGTATACTGTCTCCTTGTTTATTTAATTTGTATGTAGAGTAGGCAGGCCTCTGTCAGTCTTGAAAGACTATGGTATTGTGCTTGGCACTGCATACGCTGCATGTAAAGCACGAAAGCCTGGGTTAGATTGTTATGGAGGATAGGCTGTTACCCAAGCAGCAATTCCCCCCTCTACATGTCACTGAATGAGTCCAATGGAAAGGCAGAGCCAATACAATTGGATCCAGCTGCATCACAGGGCTGGGCTAAGGACAGGAGCTCACCCTGTCTTGTGGGGCCAACCCGGGTCTCGAACCCTGGCCTGCTGATTAACAGGCACAGTGTCTTTACCACTTGCGCCACCCACAGCCCATTTTTATGTAGAGTACATTATGTGAAAGGTTGGGCTGGATGAATCAAAGGCTGGAATTAAGATTACCAGAAGAAATATCAACAACCTCAGATATGCAGACGATACCACTCTAATGGCAGAAAACGAGGAGGAACTAAGGAACTTCCTGATGAAGCTGAAAGAGGAAAGTGCAAAATGTGGCTTGAAACTTAAAAGGAAAAAAAATTAAGATTATGGCATCTGATACCATAACCTCAAAGCAAATAGAAGGGGAAGAAATGAAAGTTGCAACAGAGTTTATTTTGGGGTGCTCTAAGATCACTAGAAATGGTGAGTGCAATTATGAAATTAATAGTCACCTGTTTCTTGGGAGGAAATCTATGGCAGGTCTAGACAAGTTAATTGAAAGTCTGCACTATGCTGACAAAGGTTTGTACAGCTTAAAGCTATGGTTTTCTCAGTAGCAGCATATGGCTGTAGGAGCTGGACCATATGGAAGGTTGACCACTGAAGAACAGATCTCTTTCAACTATAGTGTTGGTGAAGAATCTTGGACTGCAAGGAGATCAAATCAGACCCAAAGGTTGCAATCCTGACCTTCATTTAGGCCAGCCTAATCTCTGGCATAAATCCTGTGCTTTCCTGGTAGTGTCACAAAATTGCAGTAAGCCACATCTGACCCACTCTGGAGTGGGATGCGGGGGTTAGGCCAGTCTGATATCACAACACCTTCACGTTTGCATTTTAGATTGTGAGCCCTTTTGGGGCAGGGACCCATTAGCTATTAATTAGCTATTAATATTTTCATTTTCTTTGTAAATTCCAGAGAGGAAGGATTGTTACAGGTAATTGTCTGCCTGACACATTATCTTGTTAAGCAGGCTATTTTTACAGTACTTTTCTAATTTTTAGTTGCTTTTCCTTAACATGGAAATCTGCATCCATGGAGATTCTATCTGCGATTCATGGAGTGGGGAGGAGATATTGCAGTGACCATATGTTTTGATGATGGGGGAGACTTTCCCAGGGAAACCTGCCTGTTTGAGAGGATGGAGTGGCTGATTGACAGCGCCAAACGCTGGAAGACATGAACCTCAACATGGGAAGCAGCTTTCACACAGCTACATGCTCTCTGTGGCCATGCCATCTACTGCACTTGGGCAAGAGAATACGGAGAACACAGCAGGAAGAAGAAATATGGAGAAAAAAAGGCAAAGGGGACTTAAAGAGCCACACCAGGCAAAGAAGGGAAGTTAGGTTTCTGCTGACACTGAAGTTCTTTCCATACTCCTAGCATTGATATGGTTTTTCTCCTATGTGGGTTCTTTGATGTGAAGCCAGGACTGAACTGTATCTGAAGGTCTTTCTGCACTCCAAGCATTGATATGGTTTCTCTCCAGTGTGGGTTCTCTGATGTACAACCAGGTCCGAACTCTGTATGAAGCTCTTTGCACACTCCAGGCATTGATATGGTTTTTCACCTGTGTGGGTTCTTTGATGCGACTCCAGACGTGTCCTCTGACTGAAGCTCTTTCCACACACAAAGCACTGATATGGTTTCTCCCCAGTGTGGGTTCTTTGATGCACAGCCAGATGTGTCCTCTGACTGAAAGTCTTTCCACAATCCAAGCACTTATATGGTTTCTCCCCAGTGTGGGTTCTTTGATGTGAAGCCAGGTCTGAACACTGTCTGAAGCTCTTTCCACAGTCCAAACATTGATATGGCTTCTCCCCAGTGTGAGTTCTTTGATGCACAGCCAGATGTGACCTCTGACTGAAACTCTTTGCACACTCCAAGCATTGATATGGTTTCTCTCCTGTGTGGGTTCTTTGATGCATAACCAGGTCTGAACTCTGTCTGAAGTGCTTTCCACATTCCAAGCACTGATATGGCTTTTCACTTGTGTGGGTTCTTTTATGCACAACCAGGTGTCCACTGTCATGGAAGCTCTTTCCACAGTCGAAGCATTGATATGGTTTCTCCCCTGTGTGGGTTCTTCGATGCACTGTGAGGTTGCTGCTATCACTGAAGCTCTTTCCACACTCCAAGCATTGATATGGTTTCTCCTCTGTGTGGGTTCTTCGGTGCACAACAAGGTTGCTGCTGTCGCTGAAGCCCTTTCCACACTCCAAGCATTGATATGGTTTTTCACCTGTGTGGGTTCTTCGATGCACAGCCAGGTGTCCACTGTCACGGAAGCTCTTTTCACAATCCAAGCACTGATATGGTTTCTCCCCAGTGTGGATTCTCTGATGTGAAGCCAGGTCCGAACTCTGTATGAAGCCCTTTCCACACTCTAAGCATTGATATGGTTTTTCACCTGTGTGGGTCCTTCGATGCACAGTCAGATGTCCATTGTCACGGAAGCTCTTACCACAATCCAAGCATTTATATGGTTTCTCCCCCGTGTGGGTTCTTTGATGCCTAGTCAAGGCTGAGTTGTAATTGAAGCTCTTTCCGCACTCCAGGCATTGAAACGGTTTGCCCCCTGTGTGTATTCCTTGATGTGTTTTATATCCTGACTTACTATTTAATGTCTTCGCAAGTTGAGGCCATTTCCTCTTCCCATTTTTAGTTTCTTCTTCTGGATCGAAATCTCCACCCTGTCGTGGATCAGATTTATTTCGACATTTGTCTGTCTGGTTTCCTTCCTCCTTCTTTGAACTGTCTTGATGCGTAACTTGTTCTTTTTCTTGGAACATTTTAAGCCAAGCAGTCTGAATGCCTGATCTGAAGCTCTTTCTGCTGGGTTTTTTAGCACTGGGTTTACAACTGACTGTTTCCCCCTGCAGTGGACATTTCTTTTTCTTTCCTCTGGGTTGTTCCACTTGGACAGAGATTGCATGGGGATCATCATCCTGGTGAATGTCAGGTGTACTCCTCCAAGGAGGGTATGATCTTCCTTCATTTTTCACTGATCCACCTTGTTCTCTGAAACTTATTTCCTCTTCAAGCTCTCTTGTTTTTGATGACATCCCATGTTGCTCTGTCTGATCATCACTGTCTTGTCTGTTGCTTCCTGGATTTAAGAGAGAACCTGAATTAGCCATGAAACTCAGGAATGGGACTTTTAAAGTAAACTCCTTTGCTTTGGTGGACAACACCTCCATGGAGAAGGCACCCCTGGACTGGGTTCTCTTCCCTTGGGTCTCCTCGGTGTTCTTCTCCTCTATTGGGATTTCTCAATCCTTCCCCTCTCTGCTCCTTCCTGGGTTGGGCATCAGTTCAGGAATCCATGGGACTTGCCCTCTCCACTTTGTAGAATTTGCCCAGCTCATGGAGCCTCCATCTTCCTCAAAGCACAGCCTCCTTTTAAAAAATCCCACCTCCCTCCTGGGTTCTTCTCATTCTAAGTTCCAGTCTAGGTTCCCTTACCTGGTTTGACCAACAGCACCTCTCTGGGGGAGTGTGTGTTTGTTGCTTTGCCCAGGATCTCTACAGCCTCTTGTCTGAGCACTCCAGCCCACTCACCAGCCCACTCACTCCAGCCCACTCACCACTCAAAGGTCTCCCTTTCTAGTTAAGTTTCCCCTGGCCTGTACATGCTGGGAGGTCCCCAAGGGAAAGAGGTATGTCCCCTCACTCTCCTGGATGGTCCATGGTATCAGGCAGCCTCCTTCCAGAGGTCATGACCGTCTAGTTGCAGGCTCATTTGTGACTGAAGTCTGGTGTCCAGTGAGGATGTTGTGATAAGCTGAATCACCCTCAACGTTGCTAACATGCTCGCTAAAGGATGGGAGTGTCTATTGTGGGGGGCACATTCATCCTCTAGGCCAGCATTTCTCAAAGTGGGGGTCGGGACCCCTTTGGGGGTCGCCTAGAGCTTTCCTGGGGGTCACCTAAAGACCCCTGGTGCAGGGGGACAAGTCAGGCTTGCCAGACCTCTGGCTGTAGCTGCACACGCACTGGGGCTGACTGACAGCCTCAGGGCCCAATCCTATGCATGCCTACTCTGAAATAAATCCCATTATAGTCAGGGGGGCCTTTACTCCCATGCAAATGTGGATAGGATTGCAGCCTCATGGCCCAATCCTATGCATGCCTACTCTGAAATAAATCCCATTGTGTTCAATATGTGCATAGAACACACATTTCATTTGTAACAATGAAAATACATCCTGAATATCTGCTATTTACATTATGATTCATAACAGTAGCAAAATTACAGTTGTAAAGTAGCAACGAAAATAATTTTATGGCTGGGGTCCCCACAACATGAGGAACTTATAAAGGGGTCATGGTGTTAGAAAGATTGAGAACCACTGCTCTAGGCTGAAGCAGTCCTGTCCAGAAGCAAGTTACCTGCTGATTCCTCTGCTTCTTGGAGAAATGCCCACTCCCCTTGTTCCAGCTGGGAAATGAAAGTCGGTTTCAGAAACTCCTCTAGGAAAGAAATAGGAGATGAGAACCTTCAGACTACTATACAGTATATTGTTGCTTTCCAAAGCCACCTGACTCTGGGTTGCCCCCAATGCTGAAAAGGACACAGAGCTCATGAGGGAACCTCGCAAAACCATCATACGTGAATGTGCTGCAGGATCAGCTGTATGGATCCCAAAGTGTTGGTCTGGTTTATGGTCTGGTTTATGAGCTCACTGCTCATGAAAGCTGGAAGGAATGACCAGTTAGGAGATGAACCATCCACAAGTCTTCCATCTACTGCTCATCACAGGGAATGGAAGCTTCCACCAGAAGATCAAGTGTTCCCTTCCACCTGCTCCTCAGGCAATTCCCTATACAATATGCAAGAAATCCAGAGAAAGATGTGGACTTCTTTTGCCTTTTCATCTTCTTAGCAGAGCTTCACACCAGCCCAGAGTAGCTGTAGCTCAGTGGTGGAAAACCTGCCTTGCATGCAAGAGACCCCGAATGCATCCCTTGCACCAACGCAAGTCTGGGCAGGGAAATGTCCCTGGCCTGAATCCTGGAAAGAGGCTGTCAATCAACATAGAGAAAACTGAGCTGGATGGACAGGGGTCAGACTGTGTGAGTGTGTATGGGTGGGTGCATGGGTGTAAGCGGCTTCCCATTTTCCCAGAACTCCACGAATCCCTTCTCAGAGAAGCACAGGCTGAGAAGAAGAAGGACTTTAAAGTCTTCCCTTGACTCATAATGGCAGGAATACCTCCTCCTATTCTAAACCATAACCCATTTCTTATAACAAGGATCAAGATCTGGTCACTAAAGAAAACCAAGAGAAGGAGGATTTAAGTGGCTGGTTCTTCTGCTTGGCTGCAATGACCAAATACTGCTGTCAATTTCTAAGGCAGGCCATTTCCAAAGCCTCACTGTAGGAAGTACCAGATCAGACCCCCCGCCCTCTTAATCCCTCCACCAGTGCAACCAACCAACATCTCATGTCATAGTATCATACAATTGGAAGGGACGTAATAGGTAATCTAATCCAAACCCCTGCCTGTAGCAAGTAATCCTTCTAGAGCAGTAGTTTTCAACCTTTTTCATCTCACTAGGCACACTGATAAGGCATAAAATTGTCAAGGAACAATGTCAGTGTGTTACTTTTAATAAGGCACACCAGGCATGCTGGTAAGGAGTTCAAATGCCACTCTCCAAGAGAACCTCCAACAGGTGCTTGTTGAAGATCCCCAGTGGAGGAGAGTCCACCACCTCCCTTGGCAGTCTATTCCACTGCTGAATCACCTTTACTATCAGGACATTTTCCCTGATATCTAATCAGAATCTCTTCTCTTGAAGTTTGTACCCATTGGTTCCAGTTCTAGAGGCAGATGAGAACATATTTGTCCCGTTTTCCTCATGTCAGTCCTATCATCATATCATATTCCTGCTGAACCTTCCCTTCTCTAGGCTGAACACAAGTTTTCTCAACCTTTCTTTGTAAGGCTTGTCTTCCAGCCCTCTGATCATCTACATACGTGTTTTTTATGAATTGTTCTAATATATCCCCCTATACTGATGTCAAACTGAAACGTCTATAATGTCCTGGGGTTTCTTTTCCCCCCTTTTAAAGATTTTGACCATGTCAACCCGCTTCAATTCTAGTGGCACTTCTCCATTCCTAAATATTTCTCAAAGATAATGGAAAAGGCTCTGCAAGTACGTGAATTCAAGGATGCAGTTCACCCATTCCAAATGACTTCAATTCATTTAGGCCAGTTAAGTGGTTTCAAACTAGTTCCCTGTCAATCCTAAGAGATCTGTGCTGTCTGTGGTTTCATTACCACTTTGGGGATGCAAGTATATTTCCTCATCAGCCAACACTCCAGCACCCACATTTGTACAAACCTCCTTCTGAGAGTAGCTGGGATGCAAAGTAGGATTTGAGCAGCTCTACCTGCTTTTTGTTTCTAGACACTAGTTGGCCATCTTGGAGCACAAGCCTAAACATATTTACTCAAAAGTAAGCCCCATGGTGTTCAATGGATCTTACTCCCAGGAAAATGTCTTTAAGATTGCAGCCTTTATCTAGGAGCAGTCCAACACTCTCATTCCTCTTCCTCTTTCTTTAGACATACCTAAAAAACCTCTTTTTGGTATTCTTGATATGTCCGGCCAACCTCATGTCAACTTCATCCTCAGCACATCCTCTACCTCAGAGCATCAGGCCAAGCGCAGCACTGCAACACTGAGGCACATCTTGCCTATCCATAGCATCAGTTCTAGCACCACACGCTCCTTGTCGACAATGCCATCTCAGTTGTAATTAACAAAAATAGCTCACTTCTTGTTTCTCTCACCAGACTGAAGTGTCCTTACCCAAAAAGGTCACCATCCTGTAATTCTCCAGCATGACTTCCCTGTACAGAGCCTTTTGGTCTGGATCCAGCAGAGTCCACTCCTCCTCTGTGAAGCTGACAGCCACCTCCTCAAAGGACACTGGACCCTGGAAGGAAAAAAAAACAGTTTGTTTTCACAAAAACTTATGTTTCACAGCAGGCCTGGTTACTGATGTGAACATGCTCATCCTGTCTTCAGTGTGCAACCTCCATCATGCTGCTGTGCATTTCTTTTGGACCCACCACCTTCATATCTCCAGGACCTTCAACACTCAACTGCTTTCTATTTGGCACTGTGTAGCTTTCATGATGTCTTCCTGCTAGCACAGGAAGCAGGAATTCTTAACACATTGCTGGTTGTATAGCTCTTTGACCCGCTCTCTGCTCAGGTGCTCATAACAAATGAGCTTCAGGCTTCTGGATCTCAGAAGTCTGGTCTTTCTCCCAAGGAAATATCTGACCCCTGCTAACTGGGCAAGATAAACTCTTTCAAGAGGGTGTTCTTCTTTTATTTAGCAAGGGGAGAGTAACTGGCCCTACACACCCCAACGATGTCTCTTCTAGTGGCTTCTGCTGGTGTTGTTTTTGCATTTTAGATTGTGAGCCCTTTTGGGACAGGGACCCATTAGCTATTAATTAGCTATTATTTTTTTCATTTTCTTTGTGAACGTTTTAGTTGAAAAGCAGTGTGTGTGTGTGTGTGTGTGTGTGTGTGTGTGTGTGTGTATATATATATATATATATATATATATCTGCTCCATGTAGCCATTTCAGAAGCTCATCCACCTTCTGTTGCTCACACTCACAAGCATCCTGTTGTGTGTGTCTGACATTCACTTAAACATCAAAACCTACAACTAATCATGATGAGGCAAATGGGCAGCATCAGAGCTGACCCATAGGGACCAACTGACAAAGAAGAGCGAAGGGGCTCCCTGAAGAGACTCACAGGACATTAAAACAATTTGTATTGTCAGTTCAAATATGCAAGATTGGATTAATAACATGGAACAAATTGCAAGATTTCACTGGTTAACTTACGGTGCAATCCAGAGTAATTATGGGGAGTCTTTGCTCCAGTGTAAGAGCAAATTGCTCTGGATTGCAATATGAATTTCCCATAGGTTTTCACTAGGTGGTACACGTAATGTCTCTTATGTGCTCCCGTAGTTACTCTGGATTGTAGGGATACTCACCAACTCCTGGATTAGAGGAAACAGATACTCTACACAGATCAAGAGCACAGTCCTAACCATGTCTACTGAAAAGTTAGTCCTATTGTGTTCAATGGATCTTACTCCCAGGAAAGTGTCTTTAGGATAGCAGCATTAGTGCGGTATTTCACAATGCCAGCCAAAAATTCTTCCTTCAAAGGCTTACAAGAGTGATTGAGGCGGCCAAGCTGTTTCCTGCCCACTGAGCTGATGATCTGCTCCTTACCTGAGTAGGCTGCAGAGTTGCTGATGTGGCTCCATTCCAAAAAGGAGATGCTCTGGAAAGTAGCCTTGATGCCATCCCACTGTCTATGGGAGAGACAAATGCAATGGGATTGGTTTCATCCTCAATAACTTCTCAAATTTTAATTTGAGAGTATTTCCCTATATTCATTATAGCTCTACTTCCAACCCCAAAACCACAGGAAGGGGAGCCTCTATCTTCAACCCCTTTCTTCAAGTTCTTTACAAGCGGACACAGCCAAGGTGGAAATAACACTAAGATGATTTATAGAAGAATAACTATTATTATTTCTTCTTTCTGTCTTTTTCCTTCCCCTTCCTTGCTATGATTGGTACTTCTACTTACAATGATTGATACTTCAAGGAGCTTTAGGCCCACCAAGACCCACCATTCCCATTAAAAAATCTGCCTCAGTTTTTCTATCCTTTCACAAAGCACAGTTTCCAAGATAGAAACTTGACAGTACACAAGACAAATGAATCCAGATACTGGCTACAATCCAGAGTAACTACAGGACCTTTTACACTGATGTAGTTACAGTGCCAACTATGGGAAATGCAAAGAGCAATCCAGAGTAAGTGCCTCTTACGTCTTCTCATAGTTACTTTGGATTTTAGGAACTGTCTTGTAACTCAGATCATGAGAGATGATGTGGGTGAAAATTCTGATTAGTGGCTTAAGGAGTGGAAGCTCAGTTATCTCTCCAAGGGTCCACCCTGCTTTCTAATCTGAGGTAAGGAACTGTGGCCCCATACAGTTGCCCCATGGTATCTGTGGGGAGAGGTTGCATGACAGATACTGAAATTCACAAATGCTTTTTATTTATTTAAATGACATTTACATATATGAAGTATATGAGCAGTTACTAGGGATCTGAACCTATGGTTGAATATCATCATTTAACCATAGGATAGCAGTGCCTGCAAGTTGGTGTAATTCCTGAAGGGAGCCTGACTACTTTCTAAGGCAAATGGAGGCTCTACTCTCTAGACCAGACCTCCTACCCAAGGATGTTTGTAGAACTTCTCTATAAATCTTGTTTGGGAACTCATGGCAAGAGACCCTTTTCATCTCTTCCTGAGTCACTCACCTTGACGGACACAGCTGTTTTGACCCTGGTTATGGAAGGAGGGTCTTTGATGTTTGGGGTCCTTTACCCCTCTTTAATACTGAGAAACTAACCCCGTTTTGTCCTCCTTAGTCCCTCTTCTTAAGAGATCAGCTCTCTCTCTTTCAATGGAAAGACCATTTTCAGCTGCATATTCCAGCTCTTTTTCCTATGATGTATTTTGGGGAGGCAGTCAGGCGGAGTGCCTCTGTTAAAACAAAAAGCAGAGAAGTTGACAACAGTTCATACCATATGCTATTCAAAGGTGCAATGTACATGGGGTGACCCGATGCAAAGGGGGGCAGTTCAGCATGGAAGGCTTTGAATAGCTGCCCCATGCCAAGATCACCTTCTGCATCCATGGTAGAAGGGAGTTGCACCCTGTCTGTCTGTCTGTTGGATCTGGTCACCCTAAACACACACCATACAAGCCACTTTACCAGCACCACTCCTTCCATTTCAGGCCTGCAATTGTTTTCCAGTACCCTCGTGTACCCCAATTTTCTGCAAGCAAAGAAACAAACCTCTATAAGGGCAGAACCAGAGAGTGACATGCAGTGAGGGGGTTGATTCATTTTCTCAGCCCTTTTTCCTTCCCTCGCTTGGCTTTGAGCCTGCCTTTCTCCCCCTCCCCCCCAGGTTTCTCTACCACCCCATGCATCTTTCCATCCCCTAGCTGTGGTACCTCACATCACCCCCTTTTTCTCACCAGACAGGACTGTCCATCCTCAGAAAGGAAGAGGAGGAGCAGGGACATGCTCCTGTTAACCCTTGGAGTGCCTGTACAATAACAGTGCAAGGACTCCTTGCAACACATCCTGGGCTGGACCCTCCAAAATGTAGGACACACTATAAAAATGTAGGACATGACAAAATAAAAGTGAAAAACAGTCAGTGCTTTCGTGTGGTTAACTTAAACACTGTTACTTGTTATTTAATTTAAAGCTCTTACATGTTATTTATGACATCTAATTGATGAACCAAAGAAAGCTACATGATTCCAGGTGGTAGGAGACGCCTCTCCTCCCCTGTCCAGGCAACCTCCTCTAATCCTCCCAGATGCAGCATTCCTTGCACAGAGAAGGGCACAGACTGGGGAGTCTCTGTAGGTCCCCACCTATTGTTTGCAGTGGGAGTGGATGAGAGGTATGTTTAGAGGGGCTTCTCTGTCCCCCTCCTGCCAAATCTCTCTGCAGCACTGTAGCGCAGGCCTGGAAGATACTCTACTGTCCTTCCAATGGATCTTCTGTCACTGCAGCATCCTTTGTGTGCATCCAGGTCATCCCACTTGGGAGCAGCTCCTCCTTGGGGTTGAGGTCCTCCTGATGGTCCCTCCTGATGGCTTCTGGATGCTGTTGCTCACCTGCTTCTCCTGGTGCTCCTACCTGTCCAAACTTTTTTTATCAGCTCTCTGACACTGTGTTGGGGCCGGAAAAAGATTTATATTTCAAATTTGAATACATCTATATACTGTATATAAAACTGAAAAGTCACTGGCTGACTGATCAATGTCCAGCCAAAATTGACTTTCACATCTATATATATAAAAGAGAAAAGTCACTCACTCACTCACTCACTCACTGACTCATCACCACCCTGCCAAAACCGGTGGGCCTAGAAGTGTGAAATTTGGGGATGGTGTTCCTTCCATGATGGAGGCACCCACTAAGAACTGGTTTTTGGAAATTCCAACTGGAAGGGGGTGAAAAGGGGTGCAACACATTTTCCTCCCTTCACTTTACATTGAAAAATCCCTGACCGAAGGATGCTCTGTCCCAACCCCCGGACCTAGAAGCATGAAATTTGGGGAGGGTGTTCCTTCCATGAGGGGAGCACCCAGCAAGAACCGATTTCTAGAAATTTAACACCTAAGAGGCTGAAAAGGGGTGCAACGCATTTTCAGCCTGTTCTTAATAATGAAGACTGATCAACATGCAGTCCCAAATCCTGCACCTGTCTGATATGGGTGCCCAAGGTTGTGAGGAGGTGTGTGGCACATGGGAGGTTGATGTGCATGGGGGGGGGGGGTTGATGCATATGGGGTTGCTGAGCATGTGGGGATAGCACACAGGGAGAATTTAACTCCCACAAGGCAGGTTCATTACGCTAGTTTTTATATATTTACATATAAGAGCGTATTGAAGTGTATTACAAGGCTTGCCTGATGGCGGGTTCTTGCTCCTTCCCTCAGGAACCAAGTGCTAGTTTTTATTTTTGGTCTTTTGTCCCAATAAAGCTCTCCTCCTCTCTCCCCCAGATCTTTAATGCAGTGCTAAGACTCTCAGCATCAGGGGGAGAAATGTTTTACCTCAGAAACTATGTATTTTTGAGAAAGTACAGAGCATCCCCCTCTAAGACCATAGGGTGTTCCTCAAGGTTGCACATTTTCTGTGACTGAGGGGCTGCTGTGAGAGAGAAAGGAAGCACTTACCGAAACCCCTCAAACTGAATTCTACCCCTCAAACTGAATTCTTACCGTGAATTTCCTATTCTAGGAGGGATGACACTCATCACTGCATGGGAAGGGCAACCCATGCAGTTACAAGAGCCATCCCTCTTTCCAAGGGGAGAATGCACAATTTATACCATGCAGGAAATATAGTCTGATCCCCTTTAAATCTGATGGTCACTTATGGCCATGTCACTCATGTCTTAAACTTCTATATTATCCTCAAGATTGAAGAGCTTTCTCATTATTATGCTTTATCTGCTGTTCTTTTTGGGAAATACCATAAAATATCCTACACACAGACAGACACTGCCCATGTACAGGGTGACCATATAGAATGGACCATATAGAATGGTAGGTGCTGCTTTTTAAACCCTTCTGTGATGAATTAAACCTGCCTCAATTCCCTCTTCTATGCAACGGATAAAGTTAGAGGCACTCTGTCCTCCATTCTATATGGTCACCAAGCCCACATACCCTGTATAGTGTTGAAACTATTATCTATCTATAATGTCCCCTTTATGCTAAATTACGCCTAAGGTATTGGGATCACTTGCTAACAACCAAATCAGATTTGTCTGATTCTAACAAAATTTATTATTTGTTAAGACTAGTGATAATTCCACAGAGATTTGTCAGCGCAGTGATAGTTTCTCTGAAGTTTCGGAGCTTCAAGTCGAAAACATGATGACAGATACATTTTTGTTACTGTTTTATTTTTCTTTGTCTGTATTCTTTATTGTTTTATTTTGTATTTTATGCCAATAAAGGTTTCCGAGTCAGACTCTGAAAGGATTTTTTTGGAGTTTCCCATAAACTGGATGTAGGACCTGAGAACATTCCATTTCTGGAGCCTGGGCCAGCTGCACCCTAGAGATGGGACATGAAGCAGGCCTTCTTTCATTTATATTGTTATTTATTTTTCAAAAAGGGGAACAACAAAGAAAGAAAAAAAGAAAGAAAGCAAAAGCAAAAAAATAATTAAAGAAGAAAAAAGAAAACAAAGCAAGAAATATAAACAAAAATGTTCTTATCAGAGTATATGGCAAGCACATATCAGCAGGCCTTCTTTGGAGGACCTCACTATGTGACAAGTTGACGGAGATAGATCTTCCCCCTTTTGGATCCTAAACAGTTTAGAACTTTAGAGGTAGTCAGTACTCAGAATAGAGCCCCAAACAAAAAAGAAAGCCAATGGATTCATTTCATGTGATCAGGAAACCAGCATCCCATCCCTTCTACATTCTATACTGACTGACCTCACAGGAGCCTTAGGAAGAATTGGCTTGCATGGTCACATAGGTATGTGACCCAGGGCCCAGGATGTATGTGTACCATAAAGAAAGCCCTGCAGGATCACGCAAAAGAAACTCGTTTAATTCATCTCTCCTTTGGAAAGTCCAAAAGCAGTGCAGAAAGGCGGGTGTTGCTCTCACCACTACTTGCCTGCACCTGGGATGCAGAGACTTAGCACCTGCAGGCAGATGATCCCACAAAGCCATCAGGACTGGTAGCCCGAGAAAGGCCTGTTCCCCATGAATGAAGTCCAGCAACCAAGCAATCGCTGCTGCAGCAGACTGGAAATTTACACTGCAATCCTCCTACCTCCAGGGAAGAGCTGGCAGTAAGCACTGTCCAGGTGCTGGCCTGAGCTCACGGGACTTCCATTCTCTGCATCCCTTTCCTGTCCTTTAGGATGTGACCCATAATTCTTCTTACTGCTCAGTTCCTCTTCTCTCTTGGCAGGACTGTTTCTCATTGCTTATTTGGTTTGAACCTCTCCACTCTTGCCACTGGCAGGCCTTCCTCCCATCTTCCCATACCTTCTTTCACCTGACTATGGCTGCAATTCTAAAGACACTTTCATGGGGTAAGACGCACTGAACACAATGGGGCTTATTTTTGAGTAGACATGGTTAGGATTGTGCTCTCAGTGCTTCAAACTGTATAATGGGTCTTCAGGATTCAGGTTTTCCTTAGGAAAAATTAAGTACTTTATATATCTGTGTACTTTAAGTATATAGATATATAAGTACTTTATATATCTGTGTGGAATTGTTGATGTATAACCTATATAACTTATGTATAACCTATATAGTTGATGGTATAACCTATATACATCCCATCTGAATACATGGGATCAATTGACTGGTCTGTTTGTCAGCCACCCTGATTATCAGTGGAAGTGGTAAACAGATTTAAGGGATTAGATTTGATAGACAAAGTGCTGGAAGAACTCTAGATGGAGACTTATAACGTCCATGGAGGTTCTGCCTGACCATCTAAGACTCCTGGAGTGGGAGGGGAGGAGACTGCAGTGACCAGGTGCCTTGATGATCAAGGGTGGGGACTCCCATGGGGAAACTTGCCTGCTTCCAAGGATGGGGTGGTTGAGTGACCACATCAAAATGCTGGCAGATGCTATATAGGTAGCAACTCTTGCACAGGTAGCTGGTCTCTCAATCAGGAGCCCTTGCCATCTGTTTCATTTGCAAAAGAGAATGTTGAGAGCACAGCAGGCAGGAGAAAGATAGGGAAAGGGGATTTAGGATCACGCCAGTCAAAGAAGAGCAAGGAAGGAAGGGGGATGTTAAGGAAAACCTAAAGAAAAAGTCTTGGCACCAGTGACAAGGCTGGCCGGACTGGATATGCATCTGTGACAGGAGTTTGGAGGTCTAGGTGAGCCCAACTCATTACTCCCAGGGAAGTCAACATGCTCTCACCAGACAGCAGACAATTCTGAGTGGATCAAACCCTCTCCCAGAACCTGAACTCAGAGAACCCTCTCTGAATCCATGTTCTTAGGAGCACCAGGGGCCTCTCCTTTACCTCTTCAGCTAACCCTGGCAATTGGTAGATAGATGCTTTGATAGAAAGGATTAGAGCCAGTCCCTTCACTACTTCTCCTGCCAATGTGGGCAGAAGTGTACAGTAGTTGGTTCCCTATGGTTTCCTGGATGCTCACACTGAAAGCTCTTCCAAGTCTCCAAGCATTCAGATATCTTCCTCCATGTGTGGGCATTTTGAAGCAACGTCAGGCTTGAGCTCTATCTGAAGCTCACATTCAAGGGATTTCTATGGTTCTTCGATGCAAAATCAGATATGTCCTCTTACTGAAACCCTTTCCACACTCCAAGCTTTAACGTCTGCCACCCACTGTTCTTGTCCAAGCATTAATGGTTTCTCACCTATGTGGATTCTTTGATGTGAAACCATTACTGAATGGTGTCTAAAGCACTTTCCACACTCCAAGCATTGATATGGTTTCTCTCCAGCATCGGTTCTCTGATGCACAGTTAAGTTTCTGCTGATGCTGAAGCTCCTTCCACACTCCAGACATTGATAAGGTTTCTCACCTGTGTGGATTCTTTTATGTGAAGCCAGTTGTGAACTCTGTTTGAAGCTCTTTCCACACTCCAAGCATCGATATGGTTTCTCTTCTGTGTGGATTCTTTGATGTGAAGCCAGGACTGAACGGTACCTGAACCTCTTTCCACACTCCAAGCATTGATATGGTTTCTCTCCTGTGTGGGTTCTTTGATGCAGAGTCACTTGTGAGCTCTGACGGAAGCTCTTTCCACACTCCGAGCATTGATATGGTTTCTCCTCTTTGTGGGTTCTTTGATGCCTAGTCAGAGCTGAGCTGTGACAGAAGCTCTTTACACACTCCAGGCATTGATATGGTTTGTCCCCTGTGTGGGTTCTTTGATATTTTTTATATCCACATCTCCTGAGGGTCTTTGCAGGTTGAGGGCTTTTTCCCTTCCTTCTTTTAGTTTCTTGTTCTGCAATAAGTGGGTTGATATGAGTATCAAAATCTCCACCCTGTCGATCATTAGATTGATCTCTAGATTTATCTGTCTGGTTTTTGCTGTGTATATTAATGTTGGGTTTACAGATTATTATTGCTCTATGTGATGGACACTTCTTTCGCATTCCTATTGTTTGTTCCAAATGTGTGGGGATTGCAAGGAGATCGTCATCCTGACAAGTAACAGATGTGGTCCTCCAAGGAGGATCTGAACCTCCCTCATGTCTCCCTGATCCATCTTGTTCCTTGAAACTCTGTTCCTTTGTGTCAAGAAATCTAGTTTCTGATGATACCATCCATCGCTTCTCCATACTCTCTTTTTCTTGGCTGCTTCTTCCTGGAACAGAGAGAGAAACTGGATTAGGAACACAACTCAGGAATAGGACTTCTAAAGCACTCCTAGTCTTCTTTAGTCAAAAGTAAACCCAGTGAATTCAGTGGCATTGACTCCCAGGACACTCAGCATCATAGTCCTGCTCATGGCTGACTCTCAGACAGCTCTTGGATGGAAGCAGCACAGTAGTTTCCCAATGGTTTGATACAGCCTGAGCGGGGCAAGGATGGAGGCAGCTATGCTCAGGTGAACAACTCCTGTGTGTAGAAGGCACCCCTGGGCATCCACATCACACCAACTCTTTCCTCGGGTGTCCTGATCCCTCTTATCCTTTTCTGGAATTTCTACTTCTCTTGCCCCTCTCTGCTCTTTCCTGAACTAGGCAGCTGTTTGGGATTCCCAGGGGCTTGCCCTCCCTGCTTCATGGAACTTGCCCATGAGAAAGCACTGGGCTGCAGTGGCTCAACTGGTTATGACACCATGCCTGTTATCCAGCAGGCTGGGGTTCAAGACCCGGATGTTGCAAGACGGAGTGAGCTCCCATAAATTGCCTAGCTCCTGCCAACCCAGCAGTTTGAAAGCATGTAAATGCAAGTAGATAAATAGGTATCACCTCGGTGGGAAGGTAAACAGCGTCCTGTGCCATCATGCTGGCTATTGTCACCACGGGGGCATCTTCATACAGCACTGGTTCACGACTCTGAATTAGGGATGAGTGCTGCACCCAACAACTGTGGCTGGTGCCTGTATAGGCAACAGGGCAACCTACAACCAGTGGGTTGTAGGCAACCTGCCAGGAACCTTTACTGTTTTTTACCTTACTGTGGGCAAGCACAGGCTCTCTTTGAAAATTAAACCTCCCCTCTGGACTCCTGCCATTCTATGTTCCTGTCCAGCCTGAGATCTTGCCTGGCCTGACTAGCAGCTGCTGCCACAACCTACAGCTCTCCAGAGAGTGTGTGGTTGTTGATGCATCCCAGATTCCCTGCTTCTGCTTTCCTCAGCACTCCAGGCCACTCCACTGTTGGTTTCAGGTCTCCCTTCCTAAATACATTCCCCTTGACCTGTATCTGCTAGAAGGTCCCCAGCAATACTCCACGTGAGCAAGAGATACTCTGACTTCTCTCACAGGGGGCAGTCCATTCACTCTCCTGGAGAGTCCAGGGTACCAGGCAGACTCCTTCCAGGGGTCATAGCTGCCTAATGGCAGGTTCATTTGTGACTGAAGTCTGGTATCCTGTGAGGTTGGTGTGATATAAGGTTGGTGTGATGTGGAGAGGAAAGTGGAAGGCTAGAGGACTCACTCTGATCAGAATGGCACACTCAGAATCAAGCTCAGCCTAAACACAGCTAAACTCATCCTTAGCACAACTAAATGCCCAGGAAAGGAGAGGAGTGTGCGAGGCCACATTCACCCTCTTGAGCCATGGGGCCTCTGTTAAGCAGTCCTGTCCAGAAGCAAGTTACCTGCTGATTCCTCTCTTTCCTGGAGATCCTGGAGAAATGCCCACTCCCCTTGTTCCAGCTGGGAAATGAAGGCAGGTTTCAGAAACTCCTCTAGAAAAGAAACAGGAGATGAGACCTTTTGACCACTATACAGTATATTATTGCTTTCCAAAGCCACCTGATTCTGTGCAGTCCCTTAATCCACAAGAGGGGACCTCACAAAATCATCAAATGTGAATGTGCAAGACCAGCTGTATGGATTGCAAAGTACTGATCTGGCTAATGGGAGTACAGGATAATTTCTCATGATGGCTGGAATGAATAACCAGTTTGGAATCCAGTTGTGGAGGGGAACCATCCACAATTCTTTCATCCACTTCTTATCCCAAGGAAGCTTCAACCAGAAGACCAAGTGTTTCCCTCCACCTGCTCCTCAGGCAATTATCTCTATGCATGAAGGGCAGACTTTTTCATCCCTTCCAGAGCTTCACACCAGCCCAGAGAAGTTGTGGAGCTCAATGGTGGAGAATCTGCCTTGCATGCAGGAGACCTCCGGATGCATCCCTGCTACTAACTCAAGTCTGGCCTGGGAAGTGTCCCTACCTGAACCTTGGAGACATGCTGTCAGAATAGAGAAAACTGAGCTGGATGGACTAAGGGTCAGATTTAGGACTGGGTGGGGGCGGGAGAAGCGGCTTCCCTTTTCCCCAGAACTCTGTGCATGCCTTCCCACAGAAGCACAGACCAAGAGGAACTTTAAGGTCTTCCTTTGACTTACAATAGCAGTAATACCTTCTCCTATACTAAGCCAAAGGTACCACCTTAGTGGGAACGTAATACCATTCTATGTGGCTTGGCATATAGTCATGCCAGCCACATGCCCATGGAAGTGTCTTTGGCAAATGCTCTTTGGCTTAGAAATGGAGATGAGCACTGCACCCTACAGTTGGTCACACCTGGCAGTACAAACTGCAGGGTCACAAATGGAGATGAGCACTGCAACCTGGCAGTTGGTCACACCTGGCAGTACAAACTGCAGGGACCATAATCTATTTCTCATGAAAAAGGTGGTACCCCCACAAAAAAACCCCAAGAGAAGGCGGAGTTAAGTGGTTCTTCTGCTTGGCTGGGATGACCAAACGCTACTGGTAAATTCTAAGGCAGGTTCCAATGGGCTTTCTTGGCACCACCATAGAGCAAGCCCAAACTGAGGACAAGTCATGCAAAATCCCACCTCACAGCAATACTTGGTTCTTGAGAAACCACCAATTCACAAGCCTGAATCATCATTTTCATAGGTTTTGTTGTTTAAATGAATGCCAGACACACACAGCTTGGTGCTTGTGATTGTGAGCAAGGAAAGGGGCAGTACAGAGCTGGAACTTGCAAGGGTCCTAATGGCTCATCTAATCCCACCCCCTGCCTGTAGCAGGAAATCCTCAAAGAGCAGTGATTTTCAACCTTTTTCCTCTCGTGGCACACTGATAAGGCATTAAAAATGTTAAGACACAGCATCTTTTTTTTACCGTTGTGTACAGTGCCATCCTGACTGTAAGAAACAAAAACAGCTCACTCCTTGTCTCTCTCACCAGACTGAAAGGGTGTCCTTACCCAGTGAGGCCACCATCCTGTAATTCTCCAGCATGACTTCCCTGTACAGAAGCTTTTGATCTGGATCCAGCAGAGTCCACTCCTCATTTGTAAAGCTCACAGCCACCTCCTCAAAGGACAGGGAACCCTGGAAGGAAATAAGTGCACCAAGCATGAGTGCACCAAGCCTCCACCTCCACATGAGTGGAGCCTCCACCAAGCCTCCACCTCCAGCACAGCAGGCCTGGTTCCTGATGTGAACATGCTTATGATGGAGTGAGCAATCATGCTGCTGTGTTGCATTTCTTTTGGACCCCCCTCCTTTGGCCCTTCCTATTCCCAGAACCTCGATCAGTACCTATCTGGCACTGTGTAGCTTTCATGATGTCTTCCTGTTGGCAGAGTTCATTCTTAAAACGTTGTGGGTTGTGTAGCTCTTTGATTTACTCTCTGCTGAGATGCTCTGCCTGGATCCAAAAAATGGTCTGCCTGTATCCAAAGGTTCTCGAAGACTAGTCTTGCTCCCAAGGAAATACCTGCTGCCAGGTCCGGAGCTCAGCCCCTTTCCTTGCTCACAGTCACAAGCACCAAGTTGTGTGTGTCTGGCATTCATTTAAACAACAAAACCTATGAAAATCATGAAAAGCCAAACGGCCAGCTGGAGAGCATAGTGACAAAGAAGGAGGCAGAGGCTCCCTGGCAAGACTCACAAGACTTTAACAGTGCACTCCTAAGCATGTCTACTCAGAAGTAAGTCCTACTGTATTCAATGGGGCCTACTCCCAGGAAAGTGTGATTAGGATTGCAGCAAAAAAAAATTTGAATTGTCAGTGCTGTGTTTTTCATTCCTGAGTGGCTGGGGAGCAAAGACTCTTGCCTCTCCTCACTCCAGCCTCTTTAATTAAAGAGCCCCTGATCCAGTGGGAAGTACCAGAAACAGGTAGAAATTCTCTCAAGTCCAAGGAATACCTGACAGTCTGCAAGGTCGGATTAGTAACACGGGTCAAAGGGCAAGATTTCACTGATCATCTGGCTAACCAACCTCTGGAGTTCTCTAGGGTTCACACATACTCTGATGAGTGATCACGTACAATATTTCACAGCTCTATGACAATAAAGATTGAAGTAAGTAACAGTGAAATCCTAACCTTGTCTACTCAGAAGTAAGTCCCATTGTGTTCAATAGTATTTACTACCAGAAAAGAGTAGTTAGGATTGCAGCCAAAGGCTTCCTCGAGGCCTATGAGAGAGAAGGAGGCAGCCAAGCTGCTTCTTGCCCACTGAGCTAATGCTGTGCCCCTTACCTGAGCAGTCCGCAAAGTTGCTGATTCAGCTCCATGCCAGAGAGGAGATGCTCTGGAACGTGGCCCCGATGCCATCCCACTGCCTGTGAGGAGACAAATGTGATAGGAATAGTTTTGCTCTTCAAGTCCTTCTCAAATTTTGACCCCATTTTCCTATTTTCAACTTAGCTCTGCTTCCAATCCCAAAATGACCCACAGGGGCGATGAAAACCCCATATATCTGGAAACCCTATCTTCAATTTTTCACCCCACAACTTTTTCTTCCCCTCCCTTCCTATGCAATTACCTCCCTCCTCTCCTTGAAATCTACTTGCAATAATTGCTACTTCAAGGTGTTTCAGATCCATCAAGACCAGTGGTGGGCCCGGCCTAGCCCAAGAACCGGTTCTCCGGAAGTGGGTGGGGCCAGGGGGCGGGGCTATGGTCAGGGGTGGGCCAGGATCAGGGGCCGGGGCCAGGGAGGTTTTTAATTAAAAAATTACTTACTTCTGAGTAGACCTGCATAGGATGGGGCTCTGAGGGTGCAGTCCTCTCCACACTGGCCTGGGAGTAAGTCCCATTGACTGTCATGGGACTTACTTCTGAGTAGACCTGCATAGGAGGGGGCTCTGAGGCTGCAGTTCCATCCACATATAAAGACTGTAAGTATTTATATGACTTGTCAGATCTCTCTTGTCAGATCTCTCTGCAGAGCAGGAATGGAAGATCCTCTGGTGTCCTCTCAATGGGGCTCCTGTCACTGCAGCATCACCTTGGTGCATCCAGGTCATCCTACTTGGGAGCAGCTCATTCTTTGGGGATCCTCCTGGGCTGGGGTGACTCCCAGGCAGGTCCCTCTTGATGACTTCTGGGTGCTGCTGCTCTCCGCTTTCTCCTACCTGGGGCTTCCACCCACCCAGAGTGACCATCTGTCCTCCTTTTCTAGGATGTATCTTCTTTTTTAGCCTTGTGGAAAGAATCTTTGTTGTTCTCCTTTTTCTGCTAGGCAGGCAGCTTGTAGCCATTTCATAATTAATAATTTATAAGTAGCAAATAATTTATATGTAACAAATTTATATGTATAAATAATTAATATGTAACAAATTCTAGATAATCCAGGATGCTACCAAAGATGCATGTGAAATATCCTGCCCTAGGCAGAGGCAAAGCTCCAATGTGATGCTCCACATCACACCCCATAGGAATGGACCAGCCTCTTCATGCCCCTAGAGCCCCTGCCTCCCCACTGATGTCCCAGTCAAGGTTGCCTCTGTTATGGATGCACTTCCCTTGATCCACCTGCACCTATTACAAAGTAACAGTCAAAGATTGGTCCCCATCAAGGAGTTTACAGTCTTCCAAACAATAGTTTTTTCTGATGTCAAAATCATAAGCAATCTGGACACAGGATCAGGGTGACTGTATGTCATAACCCCCCAAAAAAGAGGACAAGGAAGCCCCCAAAATGTAGGACACCCAAGAAAAATGTAGGACATGACAAAATAAAAGCTAAAAATATTGCTTTCATGTGCTTAATTTAAGCACTATATTACTTACTATTAAATTTAGAACTATTACGTAGAATTTATTGTATACAATTTATTAATCACAAGAAGTTTACATCCTGCCTGCTTACAAGGAAATGGATGACAAAGAGGATTTTTTTCCCCAGGACAGAAGGCTAAAATCTAGGACATGTCCTGGGAAAATGGGAAAACATGCTCAGCCTGCATGGGATGCTGAGCAGAAACTGGTTCCTCATAGATGTTCTGCACCCCCTAGGAAGCTTGAACTCAGTCACTCTTCCCTCCACACTGATCTCACACTCATGGGTTCACTCTAAGGGTTAAACAAAGTCACTCTTGATTCTGACTGGGGGAAAGAAAGGAGAGTGGGCAGCCCCTTCCTCCACCCCACAAGAGCACCACTAGGTAAAGGGACAGACATCAGGTGTTTTTTTCTAGAACATGAGGCTATAATCCAGGACTTATCCTGGAAAAAGAGGACATCTGGTGCTAGGGTCCAAGAGGAGGAACTGTGACACTCCTCTTCCCCCACTGGTGTCCCAGTTCAGTCCCAGCTGCACACGCCCTGGTCCTCCTGCACATGTCACAAAGTAACAGTAAAAGGAGATCCCTGCCCCAAGGAGCCTACAGCCTCCCAGACTTGGTTTAGTTGAACATTTACTGAATCATTTAGTAAATTTAGTTCAACATTTAGTTGAACATTTACTAATAGGGACAGTGGATGGTGTGCAGATCCAGGCTCCACCTGATCCCTTGAAGGGCCTGCAAGACCCCCTGCAAAGCCTCCTTTCCCTCCACTCCTGGAAGAGCCTCTGCTGCAGTCTTTCCTCTGGCTCTCTAAAGGGTTAAGAGGAGGACCTAGAGGAGGAAAGGGGGGAGGGAGTGGGAAATGGGAGGGAGTGCCCTGCCCCTTTCTCTTACTTCCTCTCCCAGGTCTGGGGTCAGCAGCCTCTCTGATGAGTTTCCAGCCAGGTGGGGTGAAAGGGGGATCCTGGAGTAAGGTGAGGAAGGGGAGACAGGCAGCCTTAGAGCCCAGCCAGGGAAGGGATAGGGCTGGGAAGACAGGTAGGGACACTCCTTTGCATGGTGGGGGATGGGGGTCCCAGGCTGGAGAAGGGAGGGGTACGGGAGGGAGAGGAGCCCCCAGGTGGGCAGAGACAGGTAGCCTCAGAACCCAGCCAGGGAAGGGACAGAGTTGGGGAGACAAGCAGAGACCCTGTTTGCATGGGGGAGGATGGGGGTCCCAGGCTGGAGGGGTGGGAGGGAAATGGAGAGGCTGGAAGTGGACCCCCAGATGTGGTGTGCAGGAGAGGCTCTCAGATGAGTGGAGATGCCCAGCAGTGGAGAGAAGGGGGAAAGGGGCCAGGAACCCAAACAGCAGAAACCATACAGCAGTACCTCCCCATTGCGTGTCCACGACCAAATCTAGGCCAGTCATTGCTCTAATTCTGGTACATTTCTCGTTTTTAGTTTCAGCAGAGGCACACACTCCCATTTCCCCCACCCCACCATCACAGCTCCAGTTGTGCTTGGTCAACTGGGTCAGAAGCTCTCAGGGGACCAGAAACCTGCTGCATGCCAGTTAGAGGGTCACCAGGAGCTGCACCTGCCCCCCCTCCCCCCGCAGGGTTTGGTAAGTCAGCAAAGTACACCTCTGGCATACTGGCATATCATGTTGCTTGGGTGAAATGTGCCAGTGTGATCAGAGTTACTAAAGCTGCAATCCTAATCTCCAGTGAGGCTGGTATACTAATCCCTGGCATAAATCCTGTGCTGAACTGGGCTTTCACAAAAAAGAAAGTTTTTCTTACCGTAGACTTCTTTTCCGGTACAAAGGAAGGAGGGCGTTCTTAACTCATGGGTTGTCGCCCCTCCTCCATCAGGAGGCTGGACGAAGTCAGTTCTCCTCACTGAGGGGTGGCACCACGACCCAGTCTCAAAAGCCGAGCTGAGTAGAAGTACCGAACCCCGATTGCGGGTCTGAGATACCAAATGGCCCGGACAGACCCTGCAACTTAGATAAGAGCTTTAACACATAACAAAGGGAAGAAGGTTATAAAGACCGAGTCCCCCAACCTTTTCCCATGGAAAAACCACACAACCAACAGTAAAACTTGACACAGCCAGGAACCGAGGGTCAGAGAGAGGTGGGCAGAACGCCCTCCTTCCTTCGTACCGGAAAAGAAGTCTACGGTAAGAAAAACTTTCTTTTCCCTGTTCTCAGGAAGGAGGACGTTCTTAACTCATGGGATATAGCAAAGCCGTATCCGTCCGGAGGAAGGGAGGGCTGACCCGAAGATCCTAAGATGTCACTACCCTTTGTAACACCCTCCTGCCCAAAGCCACATCTGCGGAAGCTGCTTTATCGCTCTTACAGTGCCCAATAAAAATGTTAGGTGATGCCCATGTAGCAGCCTTACAGATAGATACAATGGACGTCACACCTTCATTTGCGGCAGATGTAGCCGCACTCCAAATAGAGTGAGCAGTAATCCCAGCAGGAGGGACCCTTCCTAAGGACGAATAAGCGAATGCTATGGTCCCCTTGAACCAATTAGCCAGAGTGCTCCTCGATGGACGCCTGCCCATGGCAGGCCCCTTGAAGAGCACAAAGAGACAGTCAGTTTTACGAAACGCTTTAGTGAGCTCGATGTAGTAACTGACAGCTCTCCCAGCATCTAACTTATGCCAGCCCACTTCCTTGCCATTCTTGGGATTAGGGCAAAATGATGGAATAGCCAACTCCTGTGCCCGATGATACCAGGAGTTGACCTTGGGAATAAAGACCTTGGGAAAAAATGACCTTGTCATCATGAAAGATGCACAAGTTTGGATTGACAATGCTCCAATCTCAGACACCCATCTAGCTGAGGTTATTGAAACCAAAAAGATGGTCTTAAATGTAAGAAATTTCAACTCAGCACTATGTAATGGCTCAGCCTTCATTAACGCTGACAACACCAAAGGTAAATCCCACGAGGGGAAATGATGAACCTGTGAGGGACTTAACTGATTCACCCCCTTAAGGAACCTGGTTATGTGAGGGTGGGATAAGGTCACCCTACCCAAGGAAAACCCCCAAGGTGCTCCGCAAAACTGTCACTTGTCAGCGTAATGTGCTGGCGCTAAGCCCCATGTCAAAGCCATCCTGCAGAAATTCCAACACAAATTTGCATTCCCCACCGGGGATGCCTCCTTGGAGTTGGGGTTGTCATGAATTCTGGGATCCCTTGGCGGGCTTCCCCGCAGAGGAGGGAGTCAGACCAGGATGCTTCTCGAACTGGGCCTTACTACTGTCCCGCTTGGGCTTGGAACATTGGCCAAAACCCTTGGCTTGAAACCCCGGGTTAGACTGACGAAAGGACTGGGAACGCTTGGGCGGTTCTTTCTTGGTGGCAGGAAACTATTTGTTGAATGGCCTTTCTGTGGTGAGGACTGTAGGTTGCCATTTTGTTTCATTTTCCATTTTCCCTCCAAGATGCCATTTTGTGTTCCCAGTGCTCTTTACCTCAGGGACACTATGGTCTCTCAGGAGGAGGAGTACGGTGGTGTTAAAACCAGAACCCAGATTAGAGTCAGAGTCTGGGGACGATGTCCCTCCTCCAACAAAAAGTGACCAGCGGCAAAGGCAAAGATGGTGAAGAGACATGGAGGTGCCAAGTGTCTCATTCTCCACATCCTGCAGTGACCAAAATGAGAAAAACTTTTCTCTGCTTGACAAGGACTTGTCTGCAGCCAGCTCCTCAGCCCAGATGTATGTGGATCTGGAAAAGACTAATGGTTAATGGTTAATGCCACCCGAAAATCTTGGGAATTAGATTCAAAGGCCCGGTGTAGAGAAGGTTCCGCCCTCTTGTCACGCACATCCCTCGGTCCCGATTCACTCTCCAAGGTAGCTGAGGAAACTGCCACCCCCGGTGCTCCCACTGTGGGGACCTTTAGCTTAGCCATGATGGGGTCTGGCAAGGGATACAGCTTATCAAGTAGTTTGCCATGTTGCTTAAAATGGCTCCACTCGGTAGTAAAAACTTACGGGCCTCGGGAAAAGGCATTACTTGAGGTTTGGTTGGACCTCAGATTTAGTTTACTGCAGATTGGAAACCAACAGTGGACATCCTCAAAGGACCTTCAGATGTGACCAGACATCCCATCTAGAAGGTCTTCTGAATTGCAGAGGCTCCACACACCTCAGAACGGTTGTCAGAGTCTATGCTTTCAAAACAAAACAAAACAGGAAATTCCCGTCAGAGGCTCTAGCAGGCATCTTGACTTGTGGGGAGGTTGGGAGATCTCCTGCACCCCACAACAGTCAGTCCATCTCATTCTCTGCTGTTTTTGGCATTCACAGGGAAGAGAGGGAATCATGATAAGACTCCTGTTAGACATTTTAAAGAAGCCCTTGTGCTTTTCAAGAGGGGAATCAGACACCTCAGAGTCTGACTCAGAAGCCTCATAAGAATGCCGGGTCTTACATTGAGCCTTCTTGTGTGTGCAGCCTTTGGGACCGGAGTGGGTACAAGGTCCTCCGACTGCTCCTGCAAGACCCCTTTCACAGCTTCCTCATAAGCTGAGACAAAGAGGACATGGTCAGAATAGGGTCTTCCCTGCTTCTAGGGGGGTATGGGGTTCCCCAGTGGCGTCCCCAGATTTGCGCCCTTTTGCCTCCATTGAGTCCTACTCACAAAATGGCGCCTCCTGCGCCAGAAGGCAGACAAAATGGCAGCCGGCGGGAAGCCCACATTGCGGCCATGCGGCCCTGCTGCTACCACTGGCTCTGCTCACCCGACCTGAAGAACGGCAGTGGGAGGCGCACAACCCTATGTGCCTCTCCCTGTAAGCCGCTATGGGTGTGGGTCAGTTGCTCTTCCCTGCGGGTGCGTCTACTCGCCCCTCTCTCTGCATCCGGCTCCTCACTGCAAGGCGACTGCCTTGCTAGCACAGACTGGGGTCTCCTCCTCGGACAGGAATCCAGGGGAGCCCCTTGCTGGCCTCTGTGGTTGGGGTGGAGGATGAGGAGCACAGCCAGGAGAGGAGGAACAGAGAGAGAGAGAGAGAGAAAGAAAAAGAGAGAAGAGAGAAAGAGGAGAAAAGGGAGGCAGAGCTCCCCGACTTTGTCCTGCCATGATGCGACTGGGTTGTGGTGCCGCCCCTCAGTGAGGAGAACTGACTTCGTCCAGCCTCCTGATGGGTTAAGAACACCCTCCTTCCTGAGTACAGGGAAATACCATATGGCACTTCTGCCCCACTCTTAGGAAGGGAGTTAGGCCAGTGCACAGGCATATGTCAGCCTCTCCCCACCACCACGGGACAATAGGACAGCTAAGTTATTGGTTAGGGATTCCGCCCCTAAATTGGTTAGGATTCCGCCCCAAGCCTGTGATACTCCACTTTCCACACCCCATCCTCCAAAATGTATGCTGGATCCTGAATGAAGACAGTCACAACTCAAGCCTACCCAACAAATATAGGAGTGAGGCTGCTGGTAATGAGAACAGAGTGGCAGAGATGTACTTTGCTGACTCACCCAACCCATAACTGAGTAACCCAGAAAGGAGAGGAGTTTTGTTGGGGAAGGATCTCTGTTCTCCTAGCCAGCCCAGGAAAGTGGTGGATTATGGCCCAGAACCTGGTTCCAAACCTGTGGTGGGGAAATGAGAGCAGTGACATTTTGATTCCAGTGAGTAGTGTTTAATTTCCACCATCTCTGGAAGCGCTTCTTTAGGGCACCATCAGGGTCATGACTGGGATCTGAGTGGGGCTTTGCTGCCCCTTCCAAAGCAGGACAACGAGATGGGAGGATACTTATGCAGTGTCTCAGCCTGTCCCATTCCTTGGCTCTTGGCCAGTTCCTGTAGTTCTCTCTCCACCGCTCTTCCCTGTAGGCACACTGAACATGTGTCCTTGTGAGTCCTCACCTCTCCCCCATATCTAGCTTTTCAGGTTCCCATCACAACCAGCAGGGCATGTCCAGGCAGATTGAACTGATGTGCTTCCCCCAGCCCAGGCTTCAGCACTCTCCCTCAAGTTTGGAGCTACATCCCCCATCTTTCTAATGGGAATGGGATGAAGGTTTGGATCCTACAGTGGAAGGCTTCCCCAGGCTTCCCAATGCCTGTTAAGGTATTCAGAACATCAACTCCAGTTTCTTCATGAAACCAGGTCATGTGTCCTGAGCTTTAAAGATCAGCCTGACCCAGCAGAGGATAGACATCTTCTGCCCCTGCTGAGCTTAGAAGCCCTTCAAGAAGCAAGGGGAGCAGCGACCCCCCTCGCCTCTGGATGATCCTCATGTGAGGGCCTGCCTGGAGGACAAAATTGGTTGTCCACCAGGGTCATTACTGACATCAAAAACAGACCTGATCCTCTTATAACTGAAAGCACAGAAGGGGGTTCTGTAGGTATGGGTCCCCCATATATAGACACATAATTACATACATTAGAGGTTCCATTTCTCTACTGTGCTGCTAAACAAGGTTCTCTCTCTGTTTTCAGGAATCAACCAAGAAGACAGTGAGGATTGGCGGGAGTCACGTGGGGTGTCACTGGAAACAACTACACAGGACCTACAGGAGGTTACTTTAGGGCTGCAATCCTATATACTTTTTCAGGAGAGTAAACCTCATAGAACAGAGCGGGACATGATTATTTCTGAATAGGTAAAAGACTGTAAAAGACTCAGAAGAATCAGGGAGGCAGGAAGGAGGACCAAGACCTCCCTGGAGGACAAAATTGGTTCTTCATCAGGGTCATTACAGACATAAAATCCTAATCAACTCAAAAACATCACAAAGGAAAGACAAGGAATAAAACCCATTAAACAACACAGCAAAATGCTCAGAAGGAAGAAATCATTTGAAGTCTCTCAGTGGAGAGAAGGCATCAGCACCATCACTGATGCCAAGCCCCATAACAGATTACATGAAGAGGAGGATGCTGAGCATCCAGAAAGATCAAAGAATGAAAAGGTAAATCTGACAAAGAAATGGGGGAAACAATCTGATGATCGCCAGAGTAGAGATTTCAGTGTCATCCCAGTCAGTCCACCGAAAGGAACTGGAAAGAGGAAGAAGCAGCAGTGCCCTCAGTGTGCAAAGCCCTTCAGAAGGAAATCAGACCTTAGAATACATCAAAGAACCCACACAGGGGAGAGACCATTTCAATGCGTGGAGTGTGGGAATAGCTTCAGTCAGAGCTCAGACCTGACTAAGCATCAAAGAACCCACACAGGAGAGAAGCCATATCAGTGCCTGGAGTGTGGAAAGAGCTTCAGTCAGATAGCAAACCTAATCATTCATCGAAGAATCCACACAGGGGAGAAGCCATATCAGTGCTTCGAGTGTGGAAAGAGCTTCCGGCATAGCTCAGATCTGAGTTTGCATCACAGAACCCACACAGGCGAGAAACCATTTCAATGCTCAGAGTGTGGAAAGAGCTTCAGCTGTAGCAAAGATCTGACTACGCATCAAAGAACCCACACAGGTGAGAAGCCATACCGATGCGTAGAGTGTGGAAAGTGTTTTCGTGTACGGTCAAGCCTGAATCGGCATAAAAGAATCCACACTGGGGAGAAACCCTACAAATGAGTTTCAGACTTAGCCACACTCTGGTTTTGCAAAGAAGAAGCCTCAGGGGGAAAAGCGTGTAAATGCTTGGAGTGTGGAAAGAGCTTCGCTCAGAGTGAATCACAGAAGACACAAAGGGGAGCAGGCAAGTCTTGGAAATTGTTTAGGTTCCTGGAAGCTCCTGGAATCTCCAATTCCCAGATAGAGAATCATTAATCTTTTTGGATCAACAGTCTTTGGGGGTTGATTTCTTGCCAGCCATGGAGACCCTCACAATTGAGCAGAGTCCCTCAAAATGGAGCCTTCGACCAGCACGGAGCTCTTTAAAATGGCCAAGGGTGGCTTTAGTATGTGGGTGGAGAGTATAGGGTGGTCTCGTGTACCTGTTCAGTATCCACAGCTCATGGGAGACGCACATTCTTGGGGTGCCAAGTTCATGGAGAGTATACTTTTGAATAGACAAGAATAGGACTGAGCTGTTGGTTACTTGTAGATGGTGCTGAGTCAACTCCATTTGCTTTTGTGTACATTGCCTCCTGCATATTTGTACCAAACCTTTAGGCTCCCTTGTTTTTTTAACGTTCTTTTAAAATTTTCCTGCTTTTAAATATTCTGAGGTGTCAGTTCTCTTAAGTGTTGTTATTAAGGAGCCAAAAGGCAAGTTCTTACACTCTGATAAATAAAAATAATTGATCATTGCACTTGTAATCTATATATATACAAGAGAACAGTCACTGACTGACTCACTGACTGACTGACTCATCACCGCCCTGCCAAAACTGCTGGGCCTAGAAGGGTGAAATTTGGGGTGGGTGTTCCTTCTGTGACGGAGGGGTGCACTAAGAACCGGTTTTCGGAAATTCCAACTGGAAGGGGGTGAAAAGGGGCGCAACGCATTTCCCTCCCAATACTTTGCATGGAGAATTGATGACTCATCAACATTCCGCCCCAACTGCTGGGCCTGAAGCAGGGAATTCTGGGACGGATCCTTCTGTCTCCTGAACTCCCACCAAGAACCATGTGGAGAAATTTAACCGTTCAGGGACTGAAAAGGGGGCAACATGTTTTTGTCCTATACTTAACATGGGAGAGTGACCAACATCAGCCAATTTGGTGCTCAGACCCTGGTGCAGTGGGGAATGTTGTTCGGAGGGAAGGGATGCATTGGGGAGGATGCTGCACATGGGAGGTTGCACATGAGGGGTGTTGCACATGGGGAGATGATGCACATGAGGGGTTGATGTGCATGGGGGAGGTTGTTGCGCATGGGGGAGGTTGATGCACCCAGGGGGAGGTTGTTGCACAAGGGGGGTTGTTGTGCATGGGGGATGTTGCTCTATGATGCTCATAGAGGACTGATGCGCAAGGGGGATGATGCACATGGGGGGTTGATGTCCATGAGTGTTTAATGCGCCGTGGAGGGATGGCATACGGGAGAATTTTAGTCCCACAATGCGGGTACGCTTTTCGCTACTCACTGATAATTGCATTTGTATACAGTGGGGATCCTAGCCACGGTTGCTGCCAGAACACCTACATGAAGGTGATACACCCCCACATGCCTGCTGCCTTCAACCAGCGTTGACCATTGGGGATGCACAGCCCTCAGAAAGCCTTCTATAGGCACGCTGGAAGGCTTATTAGGATTGCTGAGGGCTAGAAAGGCTGCATGTGGTCTCCAGCCCTCAAAATGTCTCAGGGGCAGGGGGTGAGGCAAAGTGGAAATGCCACCCAATCCCTCTTCTGCCCCCAAACACGTTTCCCTAAACCTCCTCTAGGAATGCTACCTGTATCCTCCTCTGAGCTGCTCAGGACAGCATTCCTACTTCTTCTGTCCCATTACATCCTCACCTAGGAGGATCCAACACCTAGGAGCATGTGCCCTACAAAGAGAACCCGGCTAGATCACACCAAAGGCTCATCTAGGCCAGCTTCCAATACCTCACAGATGCCTCGGGGACCACACAAGACCACAAGAGACCTGATTTTGGTATCTAAAATATGGGGGTTGCATAAAGAGGTTTCCGAGCATAATTCTTTCTGGAAGAATGCTTGTAATCTAAAACACTTGTATATCAAAGTGAATTTTCCCATAAGAATTAATGGAAACTCAGATGATTTGTTCCACAACCCAAAAATATTCATAGAAAAATTATTTTTATAAATAAGGGAAAAACAAGGATTGTCCAAATTTTGGGGGTTATGTTCACGTATTGGTAAATGGGACAGAGTCCTGTTCCGGTTTTGTGGAAGAGTATTATGCAACCCTAAAATGATGGAGGCAACCACCAAGAACCTGTTTTGGGAAATTCCAACCGGAAAGGGGTCAAAAGTGGTGCAACACATTTTCCTCCCTATACTTTACACTGAAGAATCCGTAACTGATTAACGTCCTCCCCCAACCCCTGAACTTAGAACCATGAAATTTGGGGAGGTGGTCCTTGTTTGATGTGACCACCCTCTAAGAACTGATGATTAGAAATTTAATTCCTAAGGGGGTGAAAAGGGCCACACCATGGCTGCATCCTCAAGTTCTGAAGGAACTGGCAGATGTCCTTGCAGAGCCTCTGTCGATCATCTTTGAGAAATCCCTGAGGAGTGGAGAAGAGCCTGGACTGGAAGAGGGCAAATGTAGTCCCAATCTTTAAGAAGGGGGAAAAAGAAGACCCGGGAAATTATAGACCAGTCAGTTTAACTTCAATCCCAGGCAAGATATTAGAGCAAATCATAAAACACACAATTTGTGCACATCTAGACAAGTACTCGGTGATCAAAACAACCCAGCATGGATTTACCAAGAATAAATCTTGCCAGACAAATCTGATCTCCTTTGTTGATCGGGTTACGAGCTTCCTGGACATGGCAATGCTGTGGATGTCATTTATCTTGACTTCAGCAAAGCATTTGATAAGGTCCCACATGACACCTTAATTGGGAAGTTGGAAAAATATGGGCTAGACGGGGCAATCGTTAGGTGGATCTGCAACTGGCTCAACGACTGCACTCAAAGGGTTTTAGTAAATGGTTCTGTGTCAACCTGGAGGTCGGTTTCTAGTGGGGTCCCCCAAGGCTCTGTCTTTCACGTTTTCATCAGTGACTTGGAGGAAGGGGTACAGGGGAGCCTGATCAAATTTGCAGATGACACCAAGCTGGGAGGAGTAGCAAACACAACAGAAGAAGGAGAAACCTCCAGGAGGATCTGGATGAACTGGAATCCTGGGCTGGAACAAATAGAATGAACTTCACCAGGGAGAAGTGGCAGGTTCTGCACTAGGGCAATAAAAACCAAAAACACATTTATAAAATGGGGGATACGTGGCTTGGCAGCACAACATGTGAGCGGGATCTTGGAGTCGCCGTGGATCACAAGCTGAACATGAGTCAGCATGTGATGTGTCTGCAAAGAAGGCAAATGCAATTCTAGGCTGCATTAAGAGGACTGGAGCCTCCATGTCACGAGAAGTTCTAGTTCCTCTTTATTCTGCATTGGTCAGACCTCACCTTGAGTCCTGTGTTCAGTTCTGGGCACCTCACTTGAAGAAAGATGCAGCCAAACTGGAGCAAGTCCAGAGGAGAGCGACAAGAATGATCAGTGGGATGGAAGGGAAGCCCTACCAGGAAAGGTTGGGGGAACTTGGGATGTTCAGCCTGGAGAAGAGGAGGCTGAGGGGAGACATGATTGCCCTCTTCAGATACCTGAAGGGCTGTCATGGGGAGGAAGGGGCCAATTTGTTCATAGCTGCTTCTGAAAGCAGAACTAGAACCAATGGGGACAAACTGCAAGAGAGGAGATTCCGGCTGGAAATCCAGAAAAAATTCCTGAGGGTGAGGGCGGTTCTGCAGTGGAAGAGATTGCCAAGGGAGGTGGTGGACTCTCCCTCACTGGGGATCTTCAAGTAGAGGATTGACCAGCACCTGTCAGGGATGCTCTAGGGGGAATTCCTGCTGCAGGCAGGGGGTTGGACTAGATGACCTTCTAGGTTCCTTCCAACTCTAGGATGCTATGATATGATTCTATGATATGTCTCTGAGCCTGCCCTGCCTGCACCTGATAACAGAGTCTCAGCTCCAGAGAGTCTCTGCCCCATGGAGGCTGCAGGTGACAAAGCCAGATGTTGTCTGGACCTTCAATGAGTTCATCAGAAGCAAAGCACACTCTGGCTGATGTGCAGATCCAGGCTCTGCACCCCACAGGAAGCTTCCACTGAGCCCCCCTCATTCCCTCCCCACTGATCTCCCTCCCAGGGATATGTCCCAGTTGCACAGGCACTGCAAGGGTTAAAAGGAGGGGATTCCTGGAGGGGCTTGAGTGAGGAGCCACTCTCTTCTCCACCCCTTCCTGAACTGCCCCTTCCTCTCCCACCCACATGGCTGAGGTCAGCAGCCTCTCTGGGGAGTCCCAGCCAGGTGGGGAGAAAGGAGGACCCTGGAGTGAGGAGGGGGAAGGGGAGGGAGAGGAGCCCCCAGTGGGGGGAGACAGGCAGCCTCAGAGCCCAGCCAGGGAAGGGACAGGGATGGGGAGACACAAAGGGACCCCCCTTTGCATGGAGGATGATGGGGGTCCCAGGCTGGAGGGGTGGGAGGGAAATGGAGAGGCTGGAAGTGGACCCCCAGATGTGGTGGGCAGAAGAGAGAGGCTCTCAGATGGGTGGAGATGCCCAGCAGTGGAGAGAAGGGGAAATGGGGCCGGGGACCCAAAAACCAGTACATTCCCATTGCGCGTCCATGACCAACTCTAGGCCAGTCATTGCTCTAATTCTGGTATGTTTCTTGTTCTTCGTTTCAGCAGAGGCAGCCTGGCCAAAATCCATAAGAGAAGCCGGATTGGAAGCTGAAAAGCCTCTTCCTTGCCTGATCCTGAAGAGGCATAGGATCGATTGGAGAGCTGATCTCCAAGCAATGAATAGAGGATGACAACACCGGGTGATCTTTCAAGGTATGTGTCTCAGTCTGGGGTGGTGGTCCTGGTGTCTCACTTTGCCATATTGTGGTGTCTCACTCACAATATTCCAGCACTGGCAGAGCATATGTTGCATCCAGCCGTTGGGAGGTAGTCACAGAGGCCTCCTAGAGGTTAGGCAATACAGTGTTGCCTCACATAAAGAGCTTAATTCATTCCGGAGGCATGCTCTTTAAGTGAAATGCTCTTTAAGTGAAGTGGATTTTCCCATAGGAAATAATGGAAACTTAGATAATTAGTTCCACAACCCCCAAAATATTCATATACAAATATTAACTGGATGTAAAAATGACGACAAAACACTCAAATTGAATTCAAAACATGCATTAAATGTACATGATCCTATGAAGTCTACGTAGGCTGCAATCCTAAAGACACTTTCCTGGGAGTAACACCCATTTCACACAATGGGGCAAGTAGACATGGTTAGGAGGCTGCAATCATAGACACTTTCCTGGGAGGCTTACCTGGGCTGCTGCTGGATGTTCAAGGTGGCTGTTGAAGGCAGTTAGGGGCAACTGCCTCTGGCACCCCCAGGCAACTGCCCCCAAGTTGGGGGCAGTTAGAGGCAGCAGTGCTGGCCGGCAGCCCTTTTAAAGAGCCTCAGTGCAGAGCATCAGGGCTGCATTGCACACGTGACCATAGCACGCTTCCTTGTTAAGTGAAGCGGAACTTGTTATGTGAAACAAGATTTCTTGGAAATTTATACTTGTTATATGAAATGCTTGTTATGTGAGGCGCTTGTTATGAGAGGTACCACTGTATTTGTTCTCTTATCTGAAAGTTGGAAAGTTGGTTAGGATTGCACCCTGCCTATTTTTTTTTTACAAAAAAGCCCAAAAGGATCAGATCATTGATCATTCCTTGAGCATTTCAGCCCAGGACCCCCTGCAGAGAATGACAATTGTTCATGGACCCCCTGGAAGTGATGTCATGCAAGTGCTATAAGTGCTCTTCCATGTCTACTCAGAAGTAAGTTCCATAGTCTTCCATGAGATTTACTCCAAGGAAGGCAGCCTAGTGCCATACTCCAGGATGGTGGCACTCAGCTTTTTGTGATCCCCCTGAAATGAAGTTGCACCCCACAAAGGGGTCCTAACTTCTATTTTGAGTCACCGGCTCAGATGAGGGGCAGTTCAGACTGAAGATAAACAGGCTGCTTCAGAGACTGGGTCTGCATTCAGCTTGTTGACCAGAAGCCATGGCCAACTGCAATAGTATAGATAGGCAGCTGGTCTGAGACAGAACAACCTTCACATTCCACCTGGCATCAAATACCTGGCACGGTGTCGAGTGCCAGAAAATATTTAAGTATTAAATTTAAACGAACAGACTGGAGTTAGAATTTAGATTAATGAATAAATGGGCTCAAATTTCCAGGGTTTCTGCAAGTACCAACACACAGCATAGAAATACAACACACACTAATAAAATGCCCCATTTTCCCCACCCCACCATCACAGCTCCAGTTGTGCTTGGTCAACTGGGTCCGAAGCTCTTAGGGGACCAGAATCCAGCTGCATGCCAGTTAGAGAATCACCATGAGCTGCACATTCCCCCCGGGGTCAGGGTTTGGTGAGTCACGAAAGTACACCTCTGGCATACTGATCTTATCATGTTGCTTGGGTGAAATTTGCCAGTGTGATCGGAGTTACTAAAGCTGCAGTCCTAGGCTACAATCCTAAAGACACTTTCCTGGGAGTAAGACCCGTTGAACACAATGGGATTTACTTTTGAGTAGACGTGGTTAGGCTTGTGCTCATAATCTCCAGTGAGGCTGGTATAATAATCCCTGCCATAAATCCTGTGCTGACCTGGGGTGTCACAAAAATGCCATAAGGCACATCTGCCCTGCTCCTGGGGAAGGGAGTTAGGCCAGTGCACAGGCATATGTCAGCCTCTCCACACCACCACGGGACAAAAGGACAGGTAAGTTATGCTGGCCTAAATTGGTTAGGATTCCACCCTAAGGCTGTGATACTCCACTTTCCACACCCCATCCTCCAAAATGTATGCTGGATCCTGAATGAAGACAGTCACAACTCAAGCCTACCCAACAAATATAGGAGTGAGGCTGCTGGTAATGAGAACAGAGTGGCAGAGATGTACTTTGCTGACTCACCCAACCCATAACTGAGTAACCCAGAAAGAAGAGGGGTTTTGTTGGGGAAGGATCTCTGTTCTCCTAGCAATCCCTGGAATGTGGTGTATTATGTCCCAGAACCTGGTTCCAAACCTGTGGTGGGGATAGGGGAGAGGTCACATTTTGATTCCAGTGAGTACTGTTTAATTTCCACCATCTCTGAAAGTGCTTTTTTAGGGCACCATCAGGGTCATGACTGGGATCTGAGTGGGGCTTTGCTGCCCCTTCCAAAGCAGGACAACGAGATGGGAGGATACTTATGCAGTGTCTCATCCTCCCCCATATATATACACATGAGCAAGAAGTGTACCCGCGTTGCGGGAATAAAATTCCCCCATACGTCAACCCCCCACAATGCATCAATCCCCCATGCACATCAACCCCCCATGCGCTACATCCCAGCATGCACATCAACCCCCCATGCACAACATCACCCATGCTCATCAAACCACCAAGCGCATCAGTCCCCCAGGCGCATCAGTCCCCCAGGTGCATCAGTCCCCCAGGCGCATCAGACCCCCATGAACAACTTACCCCACGCACATCAGTCCCATGCGCAACTTCCTCCCATGCGCAACTTCCCCCATGCGCATCAGTGCCCCATGCGCATCATCTCCCCATGCGCATCATCTCCCCATGCGCATCAACCCCCCATGTGCATCAACCCCCCATGCGCAACATCCTCCCCAGTGCAACCACTTCCTCTGAACAACATCACCCCAGTGCACCAGGCATTGGTTGGCACCCAATTGGCTGGATGCTGGTCAGTCTTCCATGTTAAGTATAGGACAAAAACACGTAGCATCCCCTTTCAGACCCTTAAGGGTTAAATTTCTCCACATTGGTTCTTGGTGGGTGTTCATGTGACAGAAGAAACCCCCTCCCCGAATTTCATGCTTCTAGGTCCGGGGGTTCGGGCGGAATGTTGATGAGTCATCAATTCTTCAATGCAAAGTATAGGGAAGAAAACACATTGTGCCCCTTTTCACCCCCTTCTGGTTGGAATTTCCGAAAACCAGTTCTTAGTGCACCCCTCCATCATGGAAGGAACACCCACCCCAAATTTCACCCTTCTAGGCCCAGCGGTTTTGGCAGGGCGGTGATGAGTGAGTCAGTGAGTGAGTGAGTTTTCTCTTTTACATATACTCATAATTACATACATTAGAGGTTCCATTTCTCTATTGTGCTGCTAAACAAGGTTCTCTCTCTGTTTTCAGGAATCAACCAAGAAGACACTGAGGATTGGCGGGAGTCACGTGGGGTGTCACTGGAAACAACTACACAGGACCTACAGGACGTTACTTTAGGGCTGCAATCGTATATACTTTTACAGGAGAGTAAACCTCATAGAACAGAGCGGGACATGATTATTTCTGAATAGGTAAAAGACTGTAAAAGACTCAGAAGAATCAGGGAGGCAGGAAAGAGGACCAAGACCTCCCTGGAGGACAAAATTGGTTCTTCATCAGGGTCATTACAGACATAAAATCCTAATCAACTCAAAAACATCACAAAGGAAAGTCAAGGAATAAAACCCATTAACCAACACAGCAAAATGCTCAGAAGGAAGAAATCATTTGAAGTCTCTCAGTGGAGAGAAGGCATCAGCACCATCACTGATGCCAAGCCCCATAAAAGATTACATGAAGGGGAGGATGCTGAGCATCCTGAAGGATCAAAGACTGAAAAGGTAAATCAGACAAAGAAATGGGGAAATCAGTCTGATGATCACCAGAGTAGAGATTTCAGTGTCATCCCAGTCAGTCCATCGAAAGGAACTGGAAAGAGGAAGAAGCAGCAATGCCCTCAGTGTGCAAAGCCCTTCAGAAGCAAATCAGACCTTAGAATACATCAAAGAACCCACACTGGAGAAAAACCATATCAATGCTTGGAGTGTGGGAAGAGCTTCAGTAAGAATGGAAAGCTGGCTGTGCATCAAAGAACCCACACGGGAGAGAAACCATATCAGTGCCTGGAGTGTGGAAAGAGCTTCAGTCAGAGCTCACACCTGACTCAGCATCAAAGAACCCACACAGGGGAGAAGCCATATCAATGTTTGGAGTGTGGAAAGAGGTTCAGTCAGAGAGCAAGCCTGGTTGTGCATCAAAGAATCCACACAGGAGAGGAGCCATATCAGTGCCTGGAGTGTGGAAAGAGCTTCAGTCAGAGCTCACACCTGACTCAGCATCAAAGAACCCACACAGGGGAGAAGCCATTTCAATGCGTGGAGTGTGGAAAGAGCTTCAGCTGTAGCCAAGATCTGACTGTGCATCAAAGAACCCACACAGGAGAGAAGCCATATCAGTGCCTGGAGTGTGAAAAGGGCTTCAGTCAGAGATCACACCTAGTTATGCATCAAAGAACCCACACAGGTGAGAAGCCATACCGATGCGCAGAGTGTGGAAAGTGTTTTAGTTTGCAGTCAAGCCTGAATCAGCATAAAAGAATCCACACTGGGGAGAAACCATATCAGTGCCTGGAGTGTAGAAAGAGCTTCATGCATAGCTCGAACCTGACTCACCATCAAAGAACCCACACAGGGGAGAAGCCATATCAGTGCCTGGAGTGTGGAAAGAGCTTCAGTCAGAGATCACACCTAGTTATGCATCAAAGAACCCACACAGGTGAGAAGCCATACCGATGCGTAGAGTGTGGAAAGTGTTTTAGTTTGCAGTCAAGCCTGAATCGGCATACAAGAATCCACACTGGGGAGAAACCCTACAAATGAGTTTCAGGCATAGCCACACTCTGAATTTGCAAAGAAGAAGCCTCAGGGGGAAAAGCGTGTAAATGCTTGGAGTGTGGAAAGAGCTTCGCTCAGAGTGAATCACAGAAGACACAAAGGGGAGCAGGCAAGTCTTGGAAATTGTTTAGGTTCCTGGAAGCTCCTGGAATCTCCAATTCCCAGATAGAGAAGCATTAATCTTTTTGGATCAACAGTCTTTGGGGGTTGATTTCTTGCCAGCCATGGAGACCCTCACAATTGAGCAGAGTCCCTCAAAATGGAGCCTTCGACCAGCACGGAGCTCTTTAAAATGGCCGAGGGAGGCTTCAGTGTGTGGGTGGAGAGCTATAGCTGGTACCGCTGGACCTGTTCAGTATGCGCAGCCATGGGAGATGCGCATTCTTGGGGTGCCAAGTTCATGGAGAGTATACTTTTGAAGAGACAAGAATAGGACTGTGCTGCTTCTTGTAGACGGTGTTGAGTCAACTCCATTTGCTTTTGCGTACATTGCCTCCTGCATATTTGTACCAAACCTTTAGGCTCCCTTGTTTTATAAACATTCTTCTAAAATGTTCTGCTTTTAAATATTCTGAGTTGTCAGTTCTCTTAGGTGTTGTTATTAAAGAGCCAAAAGGCAAGTTCTTTACTCTCTGATAAAGAAAAATCATAGATCATTGCACTTGTATTCAGTGATAATTGCATTTGGATACAGGGGGATCCTAGCCACTGTTGCTGCCAGAACACCCACGTGGAGGTGATGCACCCCCACAGGCCTGCTGCCTTCAACCAGTGCTGAACATGGAGGATGCACGGTACTCAGAAAGCCTTCCATAGGCACGGTTACAGAAATCAGGATGTCGCAAAAATCCTGACACTAAGTTGGTTACCTACACTTCAAAACTTAGGATCCCTTTCAAACTCCTCAGAAATAACAAAGTCCAGAGTCCAGGGATTAAAGAGTTAAGCAAGAGCTTTATTTGCTAGCGGAGCTAGGCCATCTCTTTGCTGGAATCTCTCATCCTGGCCTAAGAACCCAGAATCCTGGAAGGGTTCAAGATTATCTACCTCTAAATGACATCAGGAATAATTAAGGATTCATACTTTTTATTTGCTTCTGACATTGTCCATTACAGTTATACACCAATAGCTTATATACGTTCCTTAACCAATTAAAACAGACATTACCTCACTTTACACAAGTTAGCTCTGATTTGTTAACTTGGTTCACACCATTGACTGTGGTCACCACATACTGTTTTGTTGCAACTGTAGTATCAGACCATCTATGCTCTTATTGTTGGTTCAAGGACTAGAACCCGTTAACAGTTGCACCATGTTACTAGATATTCAGTGCGCTTCTGTACAATATGCTCGCTTGCAAATTCTTTTCTTACATGCTGATACTTTACCCATAACGACTTGAAACTGAAGGCCTAGCCTGAGTGTTGCTCTAAAGGATTGCTCTCTTTACTTGTTAGTAGTATTGGGGATCAATACTATAGATTTTGGTTACAGCATGCAGGAGGGCTTACAAGGATTGCTGAGGGCCAGAAAGGCTGCATGTGGTCTCCAGCCCTCAAAATGTCTCGGGGGGCAGGGGGTGAGGCACAGCGGAAATGCCACCCCATCCCCTAGGAATGCTACCTGAATCCTTCTCTGAGCTGCTCAGGACAGCATTCGTACTTCTGTCCCATTACATCCTCACCTAGGTGGATCCAAGACCTAGGAGCATGTGCCCTATGAGGAGAGCCCTACTGGATCACGCCAAAGGCTCATCTAGGCCAGCTTCCTATACCTCACAGATGCCTCGTGGACAGATCCATTTGGTATCTAAAATATGGAGGTTGCACATAGAGATTTTTGAGCATAATTCTTTCTGGAAGCATGCATGTAATCCAAAACACTTGTATATCAAAGTGAATTTTCCTATAAGAAATAATGAAAACTCAGATGATTCGTTCCACAACCCAAAAATATTTGTAGAAAAATTATTTTTATATATTACGGAAAAAGAAGGATTGTCCAAATTTGGGGGAATTATGTTCACATGCTGGTAAATCGGACAGAGTCCTGTCCCAGTTTTGTGAAAGAGTATTATGGCAACCCTACTATGATGGAGGCTCCCACTAAGAACAGATTTTGGGAAGTTCCAACCAGAAGGGGGTGAAAAGGGGTGCAACACGTTTTCCTCCCTATATTTTACACTGAAGAATCCCTGACTGATCAATGTCCTGCCCTGACCCCTGAACTTAGAACCATGAAATTTGGGGAGGTGGTCCTTGTTTGACGTGACCACCCTCTAAGAAAGGATGATTAGAAATTTAATTCCTAAGGGGGTGAAAAGGGTTGCAATGTCTTTCTGCCTTGAAGACTGATCAGCACCCAGCCCCAGCTCCTGGCCCTACAGCATTAAATTTGGGGCAGGTATTCCTTCTGTGATGTAAGGACCCACTAAGAACCTATTTGGTGCCCAATACAGAGGAGGGATGGGGCACCAGGTGGGATGGCACACAGGAGGGGATGTGCAGGTGGTGCTCGCTGCTCAGTGCCCACTGCAGAAATGTTCTGGACATTTTACTCCTGCAATGGTGGGTAAATTTTGCTTGCACTATAATACAATCCAAAATAATAAAGAAATTCCAAAATATAGAGAAAAATAAAACAAATTAGCCTGCATTCGCATTCAGGCAGCAATCTGCCCCCCTTGGATAGGAGTGAGCCCCACTGCTAATACTAGGGCTTACTTCAGAGTAGGCATGCAAGGCTAGGTCTCTCAGGCTCCCATGTGCATCCTAGGAGCACTCAGGGTTAGGGATGCTCTGTTCAGTCCATGCATGGCCTGAAAGGTATGCAGATCCAGGCTCCAACTCCATGCTCCACACCAGGGGTCTCCACACCTTATGAAAGGAGGGCCACAGCATGTCTCTGAGCCTGCCCTGCCTGCACCTGATAACGGAGTCTCAGCTCCAGAGAGTCTCTGCCCCATGGAGGCTGCAGGTGACAAAGCCAGATGTTGTCTGGACCTTCAATGAGTTCATCAGAAGCAAAGCACACTCTGGCTGATGTGCAGATCCAGGCTCTGCACCCCACAGGAAGCTTCCACTGAGCCCCCCTCATTCCCTCCCCACTGATCTCCCTCCCAGGGATATGTCCCAGTTGCACAGGCACTGCAAGGGTTAAAAGGAGGGGATTCCTGGAGGGGCTTGAGTGAGGAGCCACTCTCTTCTCCACCCCTTCCTGAACTGCCCCTTCCTCTCCCACCCACATGGCTGAGGTCAGCAGCCTCTCTGGGGAGTCCCAGCCAGGTGGGGAGAAAGGAGGACCCTGGAGTGAGGAGGGGGAAGGGGAGGGAGAGGAGCCCCCAGTGGAGGGAGACAGGCAGCCTCAGAGCCCAGCCAGGGAAGGGACAGGGCTGGGGAGACAAGCAGGGACCCTCTTTTGCAGATGGTGAGGATGGGGGTCCCAGGCTGAAGAGGGGAGGAAGGGAGGTGGGCAGCTAATGGGGTCTGCCTTTGAGAGTCTTGTTCCTGTGGAAGAAGACCAGCCTGAAAGCCTTGCAAAGGAACAGGGAGATGCTGGAGGGACATTGAGGGGTGTGGGTGGGAAGGTGGAGGAAGGGGATGGAGGGAGCCCCTCATGTGGGCTACAGGGAGTGCCAGGCCAGTCTGTGAAGGGATCAGTAGGGGCTGAGAAGGGGAACTGGGGCAGGCCCCCCTCCAAACTTTGGATCTGCTCTTAAAAGGGTCCTTCCTATGGAGGAGTTTTGTCGGGGACCCTGTAAAAGCCAGAATAGGGTGGCCTGGAAGGGGCCACTCAGCACCAGAGCCCTTGCAGGAAACTGGGGGGGGGGGGTTGGAGGGATGCTGGAGACCCACAGAGGGTGGATGCCTTTGCATTGTGGTCTTTTTGATTCTGTTGCATCTTTGATATCGCTGATAATTTCAGTTTTTCTAAGGATTTTGCTCTTGGTCTTAGCAGAGTCAGGAGGAGCAGGAATCTGGGAATAGAGCTGGACCTCAATGAAAAGAACCAGAGAGGTCCCCAGAGAGCTGATCTGCTCCATCCAGGAACAGGGGAGGACAAAGCAGGGAGATCTTTCCAGGTCTGTGTCTCAGTGGGAGGGCTGGGGGTCCACAAACAGCACAAAAAACTACTTTTCCCCCTTCCTGTAACATGAGCCTCTTCCAAATGACAGTGCTTGTCATAGCTTGTAAAGTAATTAATTTCTCCCTCTCCTCGCATTTTAGTAATTTAACTGAAGGTTCATCCAAGATCAGGTGCTGCTGCTGTTAGGATCTCGAACAATCTGCCTTTCCTTCCTTGAGTCTTCAGGTAATGTGGGCTCCAACTGGTCTATTGAGCCAAGAACAGGAGGGAATTCTAATCATTTGGGAAGTTTTCTTTTCAGCAGAAGTGGAACTAGGACTCCAGATCAGTTTTATTTGCTCCTGATCTCCACATATGTTTGCTAGATCATGTCCAGGGCTTGTGACTGACGCAGTCTTAGACGTGACCTGTTGTGGCATCATCAAGGCCTTTGCAACCTTCCAATTGGGAAGCCCTTTTTGGACGTTGGTGCCAAAGAGAGAAACTGGGGAGTCCTCCTTGGTTTTTTCTCTAGATCCCAGATCATGCTCCTTTTCTTACAAAACCTTGCTTTGTTGGGTCAGAGCTTTCCTGCCATGCTCATCTAAAGAGAACCCCCTGGCTGACCTCCACCCATCGTCTCTTAAAGCAGTACTTCCCCAGGAAGCCATATAAACCAGCCAGAGCAGCTTCATAATTCTTCCAAAAAACCCATTGCCCCAATACAGTGAGTGACGGTGGCAGAAAATGCATGACGAGTCCGACTGAGCACTGTGCAGAGCTCATTAAGAGACTGTTCCATGGTGGTGAGGACATCGTTCCACTCTGCTATCCTCATGTTACTGCTCCATGCTGTGCTTGGCCTCATCCTCCTGGCCCTTGTCTTGGTCCTGGTCTTTTCCCAGGTTGCAGTTGTGCCCAGATTAATATTTGCCCCACATGAGTTGGTTTGCCAGCTAGGGCCATACTTGGATTGTGAAGACCACTTGTGAAGACCATACCACTGTATGTGAATAAATTATTTTAATGCACTGTACGTGGGACTGCCCTTGAAGATCATTAGGAAATGACAATTAGTCCAAAATATGGCAGGCTGGATGATTGTTGGAGGGAGGCAGTTTGACAGTTCTTGGCTGCTTCTCTAGCACTCCACTGGCCACCCATTTGTTTCCAGACAAAATTCAAGATGCCTGAATTTTGAATGTCCTAACCCTATTCTGCTTGGGGCCAGGCTATCGAAGAAACTGTCTACTTCCATTCCGTCCAGCTCAAGTTAGGCCAGCTTAACTCACCTTGCATATCTTCCCATTGACACATGGGTAGGTCAGCATTACTCCCAGGAAAGTGTCTTTAGGATTGCAGCCTAAATAGACTTCATAGGATCATGCACATTGAATGCATGTTTTGAATTCAATTCCAGTGTTTTGTCATCATTTTTACATCCAATTAATATTTTATATGACTATTTTGGGTGTTGTGGAACCAATTGTCTGAGTTTCCATTATTTCCTATGAAAAAATCTGCTTCACTTAAAGAGTGTTTCACTTAAAGAGCATGCCTCTAGAAAGAAATAAGCTCCTTACGTGAGGCACCACTGTACTTCCATTCAGTCCAGCTCAAGTTAGGCCAGCTTAACTCACCTGGCATATCTTCCCATTGACATGTGGGGAGGTCAGCATATGCTTGTCTTCTGGCCTAACCCCCCTCTCCAGGAGTGGGGCAGAAATGCCTTATAGCACATTAGTAGCACCCCCAGGTCAGCATAAGACTTAAGACGCGGCTTAGACTGGTGTAACCGGAGGTTAGGATTGTGGCTTTGGCTTAGGTTTATCACATGATGTCACTGTTTTTACTGCTTTTAGTGTAATAATTTTATTATAGTATTTTATTCTTATTACATTTTGTTACTGTTTATTATGGTGTTTTAATTGACAGATGTTAGGCAATTGTTTTTAATATGTCTGATTAATTGTGAGCCACCTTGGGTCCCTGGTGAGAACAACAGTATGTAACTATAAGAAAAATAATAATAATAGATAGTGGGAATGGGATGAAGGTTCGGATCCTATAGTGGAGGGCCTCTTAATGCCTGTTAAGATATTCAGAACATCAACTCCAGTTTCTTCATGAAACCAGGTCATGTGTCCTGAGCTTTAAAGATCAGCCTGACCCAGCAGTGGACAGACATCTTCTGCCCCTGCTGAGCTTAGAAGCCCTTCAAGAAGCAAGAGGAGCAGTGACCCCCTCGCCTCTGGATGATCCTCATGTGAGGGCCTGCCTGGAGGACAAAATTGGTTGTCCACCAGGGTCATTACTGACATCAAAAACAGACCTGATCCTCTTATAACTGAAAGCACAGAAGGGGGTTCTGTAGGTATGGGTCCCCCCTATATAGACACATAATTACATACATTAGAGGTTCCATTTCTCTACTGTGCTGCTAAACAAGGTTCTCTCTCTGTTTTCAGGAATCAACCAAGAAGACAGTGAGGATTGGCGGGAGTCACGTGGGGTGTCACTGGAAACAACTACACAGGACCTACAGGAGGTTACTTTAGGGCTGCAATCCTATATACTTTTTCAGGAGAGTAAACCTCATAGAACAGAGCGGGACATGATTATTTCTGACTTGGCATGACTTGCACTGTACTGTAAAAGACTCAGAAGAATCAGGGAGGCAGGAAGGAGGACCAAGACCTCCCTGGAGGACAAAATTGGTTCTTCATCAGGGTCATTACAGACATAAAATCCTAATCAACTCAAAAACATCACAAAGGAAAGACAAGGAATAAAACCCATTAACCAACACAGCAAAATGCTCAGAAGGAAGAAATCATTTGAAGTCTCTCAGTGGAGAGAAGGCATCAGCACCATCACTGATGCCAAGCCCCATAAAAGATTACATGAAGGGGAGGATGCTGAGCATCCTGAAGGATCAAAGACTGAAAAGGTAAATCAGACAAAGAAATGGGGAAATCAGTCTGATGATCACCAGAGTAGAGATTTCAGTCTCATCCCAGTCAGTCCACTGAAAGGAACTGGAAAGAGGAAGAAGCAGCAATGCCCTCAGTGTGCAAAGACATTCAGAAGGAAATCAGACCTTAGAATACATCAAAGAACCCACACAGGGGAGGAACCATATCAGTGCCTGGAGTGTGGAAAGAGCTTCAGTCAGAGCTCGAACCTGACTAGGCATCAAAGAACCCACAGTGGGGAGAAGCCATATCAATGCTTGGAATGTGGAAGGAGCTTCAGTGAGAATGGAAAGCTGGCTGTGCATCAAAGAACCCACACAGGAGAGAGACCATATCAGTGCTTAGAGTGTGGAGAGAGCTTCAGTCAGAGCTCGAACTTGACTAAGCATCAAAGAACCCACACAGGAGAGAAGCCATATCAATGTTTGGAGTGTGCAAAGACCTTCAGAAGTAAATCAAACCTTACAATACATCAAAGAACCCACACAGGGGAGAGACCATTTCAATGCGTGGAGTGTGGAAAGAGATTCAGTCAGAGCTCAGACCTGACTAGGCATCAAAGAACCCACACTGGGGAGAAGCCATATCAGTGTTTGGAGTGTGCAAAGACCTTCAGAAGTAAATCAAAGCTTACAGTACATCAGAGAACCCACACAGGGGAGAGACCATTTCAATGCGTGGAGTGTGGAAAGAGATTCAGTCACAATACAACCCTGACTATCCATCAAAGGACCCACACAGGAGAGAAGCCATATCAGTGCCTGGAGTGTGGAAAGAGCTTCAGTCAGAGAGCAAACCTAGTTAAGCATCAAAGAATACACAAAGGGGAGAAGCCATTTCAATGTGTGGAGTGTGGAAAGAGCTTCAGCAGCAGCAAACATCTGACTGTGCATCAGAGAACCCACACAGGTGAGAAGCCATATCCATGCCTGGAGTGTGGAAAGAGATTCAGTCACAATACAACCCTGACTATTCATCAAAGGACCCACACAGGTGAGAAGCCATATCCATGCCTGGAGTGTGGAAAGCGATTCAGTCAGAATACAACCCTGACTATTCATCAAAGGACCCACACAGGGGAGAAGCCATATCAGTGCCTGGAGTGTGGAAAGAGCTTCAGGCAAATCTCAGGTCTGAGTGTGCATCACAGAACCCACAAAGGCGAGAAACTATTTCAATGCATGGAGTGTGGAAAAAGCTTCAGCTGTAGCAGTTATCTGACTATGCATCACAGAACCCACACAGGTGAGAAGCCATACCGATGTGCAGAGTGTGGAAAGTGTTTTAGTGTGCAGTCAAGCCTGAATCAGCATACAAGAATCCACACTGGGGAGAAACCCTACAAATGAGTTTCAGACATAGCCACACTCTGAATTTGCATTGAAGAAGCCACGCAGGGGGAAACCGTATAAATGCTCGGAGTGTGGAAAGAGCTTCGCTCAGAGTGGGAGCCTGGTTGTGAATCACAAGAGACACGAAGGGGAGCAGGCAAGTCTTGGAAATGTTTTAGGTTCCTGGAAGCTCCTGTAGATATCCAATTCCCAGATAGAGAAGCATTAATCAAGAGTCCCTCAAAATGGAGCCTTTGACCAGCACAGAGCTCTTTAAAATGGCCAAGGGAGGCTTCAGTGTGTAGATGGAGAGCTATAGGTTGGTATCACTTTCCTGTTCAGTATGCGCAGCCATTGGAGATGCACTTCCTTGGGGTGCCAAGTTCATGGAGAGTATACTTTTGAAGAGACAAGAATAGGACTGAGCTGTTGGTTACTTGTAGATGGTGCTGAGTCAACTCCATTTGCTTTTGTGTACATTGCCTCCTGCATATTTGTACCAAACCTTTAGGCTCCCTTGTTTTATAAACATTCTTTTAAATTTTTCCTGCTTTTAAATATTCTGAGTTGTCAGTTCTCTTAGGTGTTGTTATTAAGGAGCCAAAAGGCAAGTTCTTTACTTTCTGATAAATAAAAATAATAGATCATTGCACTTGTATTCAGTGATAATTGCATTTGGATACAGTGGGGATCAAGCCACTGTTGCTGCCAAAACATCTTCATGAAGGTGATGACCTCCACATGCCTGCTGCCTTCAACCAGTGTTGACTATGGAGGATGCACGGCCCTCGGAAAGCCTTCTACAGATTCGCAGGAGGGCTTATAAGGATTGCTGAGGGTCAGAAAGGCTGCTTGTGGTCTCCAGCCCTCAGAATGTCTTGGGGGTAGAAATTTGGGGAGGTGGTCCTTGTTTGACGTGACCACCCTCTAAGAAAGGATGATTAGAAATTTAATTCCTAAGGGGGTGAAAAGGGTTGCAATGTCTTTCTGCCTTGATGACTGATCAGCACCCAGCCCCAGCTCCTGGCCCTACAGCATTAAATTTGGGGCAGGTATTCCTTCTGTGATGTAAGGACCCACTAAGAACCTATTTGGTGCTTGGCCCAACGCAGAGGAGGGATGGCGCACCAGGTGGGATGGCACACAGGAGGGGATGTGCAGGTGGTGCTCGCTGCTCAGTGCCCACTGCAGAAATGTTCTGGACATTTTACTCCTGCAATGGTGGGTAAATTTTGCTAGCAATATAGTACAATCCAAAATAATAAAGAAATTCCAAAATATAGAGAAAAATAAAACAAATTAGCCTGCATTCGCATTCAGGCAGCAATCTGCCCCCCTTGGATAGGAGTGAGCCCCACTGCTAATACTAGGGCTTACTTCAGAGTAGGCATGCAAGGCTAGGTCTCTCAGGCTCCCATGTGCATCCTAGGAGCACTCAGGGTTAGGGATGCTCTGTTCAGACCATGCATGGCCTGAAAGGTTTGCAGATCCAGGCTCCAGCTCCATGCTCCACACCAGGGGTCTCCACACCTTTTGGAAGGAGGGCCACAGCATGTCTCTGAGCCTGCCCTGCCTGCACCTGATAACAGAGTCTCAGCTCCAGAGAGTCTCTGCCCCACGGAGGCTGCAGGTGACAAAGCCAGATGTTGTCTGGACCTTCAATGAGTTCATCAGAAGCAAAGCACACTCTGGCTGCTGTGCAGATCCAGGCTCTGCACCCCACAGGAAGCTTCCACTGAGCCCCCCTCATTCCCTCCCCACTGATCTCCCTCCCAGGGATATGTCCCAGTTGCACAGGCACTGCAAGGGTTAAAAGGAGGGGATTCCTGGAGGGGCTTGAGTGAGGAGCCACTCTCTTCTCCACCCCTTCCTGAACTGCCCCTTCCTCTCCCACCCACATGGCTGAGGTCAGCAGCCTCTCTGGGGAGTCCCAGCCAGGTGGGGAGAAAGGAGGACCCTGGAGTGAGGAGGGGGAAGGGGAGGGAGAGGAGCCCCCAGTGGAGGGAGACAGGCAGCCTCAGAGCCCAGCCAGGGAAGGGACAGGGCTGGGGAGACAAGCAGGGACCCTCTTTTGCAGATGGTGAGGATGGGGGTCCCAGGCTGAAGAGGGGAGGAAGGGAGGTGGGCAGCTAATGGGGTCTGCCTTTGAGAGTCTTGTTCCTGTGGAAGAAGACCAGCCTGAAAGCCTTGCAAAGGAACAGGGAGATGCTGGAGGGACATTGAGGGGTGTGGGTGGGAAGGTGGAGGAAGGGGATGGAGGGAGCCCCTCATGTGGGCTACAGGGAGTGCCAGGCCAGTCTGTGAAGGGATCAGTAGGGGCTGAGAAGGGGAACTGGGGCAGGCCCCCCTCCAAACTTTGGATCTGCTCTTAAAAGGGTCCTTCCTATGGAGGAGTTTTGTCGGGGACCCTGTAAAAGCCAGAATAGGGTGGCCTGGAAGGGGCCACTCAGCACCAGAGCCCTTGCAGGAAACTGGGGGGGGGGGTTGGAGGGATGCTGGAGACCCACAGAGGGTGGATGCCTTTGCATTGTGGTCTTTTTGATTCTGTTGCATCTTTGATATCGCTGATAATTTCAGTTTTTCTAAGGATTTTGCTCTTGGTCTTAGCAGAGTCAGGAGGAGCAGGAATCTGGGAATAGAGCTGGACCTCAATGAAAAGAACCAGAGAGGTTCCCAGAGAGCTGATCTGCTCCATCCAGGAACAGGGGAGGACAAAGCAGGGAGATCTTTCCAGGTCTGTGTCTCAGTGGGAGGGCTGGGGGTCCACAAACAGTCCAAAAAACTACTTTTCCCCCTTCCTGTAACATGAGCCTCTTCCAAATGACAGTGCTTGTCATAGCTTGTAAAGTAATTAATTTCTCCCTCTCCTCGCATTTTAGTAATTTAACTGAAGGTTCATCCAAGATCAGGTGCTGCTGCTGTTAGGATCTCGAACAATCTGCCTTTCCTTCCTTGTCTCTTCAGGTAATGTGGGCTCCAACTGGCCTGTTGGGCCAAGAACAGGAGGGAATTCTAATCATTTGGGAAGTTTTCTTTTCAGCAGAAGTGGAACTAGGACTCCAGATCAGTTTTATTTGCTCCTGATCCCCACATATGTTTGCTAGATCATGTCCAGGGCTTGTGACTGACGCAGTCTTAGACGTGACCTGTTGTGGCATCATCAAGGCCTTTGCAACCTTCCAATTGGGAAACCCTTTTTACACATTGGTGCCAAAGAGAGAAACTGGGGAGTCCTCCTTGGTTTTTTCTCTAGATCCCAGATCATGCTCCTTTTCTTACAAAACCTTGCTTTGTTGGGGCAGAGCTTTCCTGCCATCCTCATCTAAAGAGAACCCCCTGGCTGACCTCCACCCATCGTCTCTTAAAGCAGTACTTCCCCAGGAAGCCATATAAACCAGCCAGAGCAGCTTCATAATTCTTCCAAAAAACCCATTGCCCCAATACAGTGAGTGACGGTGGCAGAAAATGCATGACGAGTCCGACTGAGCACTGTGCAGAGCTCATTAAGAGACTGTTCCATGGTGGTGAGGACATCGTTCCACTCTGCTATCCTCATGTTACTGCTCCATGCTGTGCTTGGCCTCATCCTCCTGGCCCTTGTCTTGGTCCTGGTCTTTTCCCAGGTTGCAGTTGTGCCCAGATTAATATTTGCCCCACATGAGTTGGTTTGCCAGCTAGGGCCATACTTGGATTGTGAAGACCACTTGTGAAGACCATACCACTGTATGTGAATAAATTATTTTAATGCACTGTACGTGGGACTGCCCTTGAAGATCATTAGGAAATGACAATTAGTCCAAAATATGGCAGGCTGGATGATTGTTGGAGGGAGGCAGTTTGACAGTTCTTGGCTGCTTCTCTAGCACTCCAATGGCCACCCATTTGTTTCCAGACAAAATTCAAGATGCCTGAATTTTGAATGTCCTAACCCTATTCTGCTTGGGGCCAGGCTATCAAAGAAACTGTCTACTTCCATTCCGTCCAGCTCAAGTTAGGCCAGCTTAACTCACCTTGCATATCTTCCCATTGACACATGGGTAGGTCAGCATTACTCCCAGGAAAGTGTCTTTAGGATTGCAGCCTAAATAGACTTCATAGGATCATGCACATTGAATGCATGTTTTGAATTCAATTCCAGTGTTTTGTCATCATTTTTACATCCAATTAATATTTTATATGACTATTTTGGGTGTTGTGGAACCAATTGTCTGAGTTTCCATTATTTCCTATGAAAAAATCTGCTTCACTTAAAGAGTGTTTCACTTAAAGAGCATGCCTCTAGAAAGAAATAAGCTCCTTACGTGAGGCACCACTGTACTTCCATTCAGTCCAGCTCAAGTTAGGCCAGCTTAACTCACCTGGCATATCTTCCCATTGACATGTGGGGAGGTCAGCATATGCTTGTCTTCTCACCTAACCCCCCTCTCCATAGCACATTAGTAGCCTTATAGCACATTATAGCACATAGCCTTATAGCACAATAGTAGCACCCCCAGGTCAGCATAAGACTTAAGACGCGGCTTAGACTGGTGTAACTGGAGGTTAGGATTGTGGCTTTGGCTTAGGTTTATCACATGATGTCACTGTTTTCACTGCTTTTAGTGTAATAATTTTATTATAGTATTTTATTCTTATTACATTTTGTTACTGTTTATTATGGTGTTTTAATTGACAGATGTTAGGCAATTGTTTTTAATATGTCTGATTAATTGTGAGCCACCTTGGATCCCTGGTGAGAAAAACAGTATGTAACTATAACAAATAAAATAATAATAGATAGTGGGAATGGGATGAAGGTTCGGATCCTATAGTGGAGGGCCTCTTAATGCCTGTTAAGATATTCAGAACATCAACTCCAGTTTCTTCATGAAACCAGGTCATGTGTCCTGAGCTTTAAAGATCAGCCTGACCCAGCAGAGGATAGACATCTTCTGCCCCTGCTGAGCTTAGAAGCCCTTCAAGAAACAAGAGGAGCAGTGACCCCCTCGCCTCTGGATGATCCACGTGTGAGGGCCTGCCTGGAGGACAAAATTGGTTGTCCACCAGGGTCATTACTGACATCAAAAACAGACCTGATCCTCTTATAACTGAAAGCACAGAAGGGGGTTCTGTAGGTATGGGTCCCCCCTATATAGACACATAATTACATACATTAGAGGTTCCATTTCTCTACTGTGCTGCTAAACAAGGTTCTCTCTCTGTTTTCAGGAATCAACCAAGAAGACAGTGAGGATTGGCGGGAGTCACGTGGGGTGTCACTGGAAACAACTACACAGGACCTACAGGAGGTTACTTTAGGGCTGCAATCCTATATACTTTTTCAGGAGAGTAAACCTCATAGAACAGAGCGGGACATGATTATTTCTGACTTGGCATGACTTGCACTGTACTGTAAAAGACTCAGAAGAATCAGGGAGGCAGGAAGGAGGACCAAGACCTCCCTGGAGGACAAAATTGGTTCTTCATCAGGGTCATTACAGACATAAAATCCTAATCAACTCAAAAACATCACAAAGGAAAGACAAGGAATAAAACCCATTAACCAACACAGCAAAATGCTCAGAAGGAAGAAATCATTTGAAGTCTCTCAGTGGAGAGAAGGCATCAGCACCATCACTGATGCCAAGCCCCATAAAAGATTACATGAAGGGGAGGATGCTGAGCATCCTGAAGGATCAAAGACTGAAAAGGTAAATCAGACAAAGAAATGGGGAAATCAGTCTGATGATCACCAGAGTAGAGATTTCAGTCTCATCCCAGTCAGTCCACTGAAAGGAACTGGAAAGAGGAAGAAGCAGCAATGCCCTCAGTGTGCAAAGACATTCAGAAGGAAATCAGACCTTAGAATACATCAAAGAACCCACACAGGGGAGGAACCATATCAGTGCCTGGAGTGTGGAAAGAGCTTCAGTCAGAGCTCGAACCTGACTAGGCATCAAAGAACCCACAGTGGGGAGAAGCCATATCAATGCTTGGAATGTGGAAGGAGCTTCAGTGAGAATGGAAAGCTGGCTGTGCATCAAAGAACCCACACAGGAGAGAGACCATATCAGTGCTTAGAGTGTGGAGAGAGCTTCAGTCAGAGCTCGAACTTGACTAAGCATCAAAGAACCCACACAGGAGAGAAGCCATATCAATGTTTGGAGTGTGCAAAGACCTTCAGAAGTAAATCAAACCTTACAATACATCAAAGAACCCACACAGGGGAGAGACCATTTCAATGCGTGGAGTGTGGAAAGAGATTCAGTCAGAGCTCAGACCTGACTAGGCATCAAAGAACCCACACTGGGGAGAAGCCATATCAGTGTTTGGAGTGTGCAAAGACCTTCAGAAGTAAATCAAAGCTTACAGTACATCAGAGAACCCACACAGGGGAGAGACCATTTCAATGCGTGGAGTGTGGAAAGAGATTCAGTCACAATACAACCCTGACTATCCATCAAAGGACCCACACAGGAGAGAAGCCATATCAGTGCCTGGAGTGTGGAAAGAGCTTCAGTCAGAGAGCAAACCTAGTTAAGCATCAAAGAATACACAAAGGGGAGAAGCCATTTCAATGTGTGGAGTGTGGAAAGAGCTTCAGCAGCAGCAAACATCTGACTGTGCATCAGAGAACCCACACAGGTGAGAAGCCATATCCATGCCTGGAGTGTGGAAAGAGATTCAGTCACAATACAACCCTGACTATTCATCAAAGGACCCACACAGGTGAGAAGCCATATCCATGCCTGGAGTGTGGAAAGCGATTCAGTCAGAATACAACCCTGACTATTCATCAAAGGACCCACACAGGGGAGAAGCCATATCAGTGCCTGGAGTGTGGAAAGAGCTTCAGGCAAATCTCAGGTCTGAGTGTGCATCACAGAACCCACAAAGGCGAGAAACTATTTCAATGCATGGAGTGTGGAAAAAGCTTCAGCTGTAGCAGTTATCTGACTATGCATCACAGAACCCACACAGGTGAGAAGCCATACCGATGTGCAGAGTGTGGAAAGTGTTTTAGTGTGCAGTCAAGCCTGAATCAGCATACAAGAATCCACACTGGGGAGAAACCCTACAAATGAGTTTCAGACATAGCCACACTCTGAATTTGCATTGAAGAAGCCACGCAGGGGGAAACCGTATAAATGCTCGGAGTGTGGAAAGAGCTTCGCTCAGAGTGGGAGCCTGGTTGTGAATCACAAGAGACACGAAGGGGAGCAGGCAAGTCTTGGAAATGTTTTAGGTTCCTGGAAGCTCCTGTAGATATCCAATTCCCAGATAGAGAAGCATTAATCAAGAGTCCCTCAAAATGGAGCCTTTGACCAGCACAGAGCTCTTTAAAATGGCCAAGGGAGGCTTCAGTGTGTAGATGGAGAGCTATAGGTTGGTATCACTTTCCTGTTCAGTATGCGCAGCCATTGGAGATGCACTTCCTTGGGGTGCCAAGTTCATGGAGAGTATACTTTTGAAGAGACAAGAATAGGACTGAGCTGTTGGTTACTTGTAGACAGTGTTGAGTCAACTCCATTTGCTTTTGTGTACATTGCCTCCTGCATATTTGTACCAAACCTTTAGGCTCCCTTGTTTTTTTAACGTTCTTTTAAATTTTTCCTGCTTTTAAATATTCTGAGTTGTCAGTTCTCTTAGGTGTTGTTATTAAGGAGCCAAAAGGCAAGTTCTTTACTTTCTGATAAATAAAAACAATAGATCATTGCACTTGTATTCAGTGATAATTGCATTTGGATACAGTGGGGATCAAGCCACTGTTGCTGCCAAAACATCTTCATGAAGGTGATGACCTCCACATGCCTGCTGCCTTCAACCAGTGTTGACTATGGAGGATGCACGGCCCTCGGAAAGCCTTCTACAGATTCGCAGGAGGGCTTATAAGGATTGCTGAGGGTCAGAAAGGCTGCTTGTGGTCTCCAGCCCTCAGAATGTCTTGGGGGTAGAAATTTGGGGAGGTGGTCCTTGTTTGACGTGACCACCCTCTAAGAAAGGATGATTAGAAATTTAATTCCTAAGGGGGTGAAAAGGGTTGCAATGTCTTTCTGCCTTGATGACTGATCAGCACCCAGCCCCAGCTCCTGGCCCTACAGCATTAAATTTGGGGCAGGTATTCCTTCTGTGATGTAAGGACCCACTAAGAACCTATTTGGTGCTTGGCCCAACGCAGAGGAGGGATGGCGCACCAGGTGGGATGGCACACAGGAGGGGATGTGCAGGTGGTGCTCGCTGCTCAGTGCCCACTGCAGAAATGTTCTGGACATTTTACTCCTGCAATGGTGGGTAAATTTTGCTAGCAATATAGTACAATCCAAAATAATAAAGAAATTCCAAAATATAGAGAAAAATAAAACAAATTAGCCTGCATTCGCATTCAGGCAGCAATCTGCCCCCCTTGGATAGGAGTGAGCCCCACTGCTAATACTAGGGCTTACTTCAGAGTAGGCATGCAAGGCTAGGTCTCTCAGGCTCCCATGTGCATCCTAGGAGCACTCAGGGTTAGGGATGCTCTGTTCAGACCATGCATGGCCTGAAAGGTTTGCAGATCCAGGCTCCAGCTCCATGCTCCACACCAGGGGTCTCCACACCTTTTGGAAGGAGGGCCACAGCATGTCTCTGAGCCTGCCCTGCCTGCACCTGATAACAGAGTCTCAGCTCCAGAGAGTCTCTGCCCCACGGAGGCTGCAGGTGACAAAGCCAGATGTTGTCTGGACCTTCAATGAGTTCATCAGAAGCAAAGCACACTCTGGCTGCTGTGCAGATCCAGGCTCTGCACCCCACAGGAAGCTTCCACTGAGCCCCCCTCATTCCCTCCCCACTGATCTCCCTCCCAGGGATATGTCCCAGTTGCACAGGCACTGCAAGGGTTAAAAGGAGGGGATTCCTGGAGGGGCTTGAGTGAGGAGCCACTCTCTTCTCCACCCCTTCCTGAACTGCCCCTTCCTCTCCCACCCACATGGCTGAGGTCAGCAGCCTCTCTGGGGAGTCCCAGCCAGGTGGGGAGAAAGGAGGACCCTGGAGTGAGGAGGGGGAAGGGGAGGGAGAGGAGCCCCCAGTGGAGGGAGACAGGCAGCCTCAGAGCCCAGCCAGGGAAGGGACAGGGCTGGGGAGACAAGCAGGGACCCTCTTTTGCAGATGGTGAGGATGGGGGTCCCAGGCTGAAGAGGGGAGGAAGGGAGGTGGGCAGCTAATGGGGTCTGCCTTTGAGAGTCTTGTTCCTGTGGAAGAAGACCAGCCTGAAAGCCTTGCAAAGGAACAGGGAGATGCTGGAGGGACATTGAGGGGTGTGGGTGGGAAGGTGGAGGAAGGGGATGGAGGGAGCCCCTCATGTGGGCTACAGGGAGTGCCAGGCCAGTCTGTGAAGGGATCAGTAGGGGCTGAGAAGGGGAACTGGGGCAGGCCCCCCTCCAAACTTTGGATCTGCTCTTAAAAGGGTCCTTCCTATGGAGGAGTTTTGTCGGGGACCCTGTAAAAGCCAGAATAGGGTGGCCTGGAAGGGGCCACTCAGCACCAGAGCCCTTGCAGGAAACTGGGGGGGGGGGTTGGAGGGATGCTGGAGACCCACAGAGGGTGGATGCCTTTGCATTGTGGTCTTTTTGATTCTGTTGCATCTTTGATATCGCTGATAATTTCAGTTTTTCTAAGGATTTTGCTCTTGGTCTTAGCAGAGTCAGGAGGAGCAGGAATCTGGGAATAGAGCTGGACCTCAATGAAAAGAACCAGAGAGGTTCCCAGAGAGCTGATCTGCTCCATCCAGGAACAGGGGAGGACAAAGCAGGGAGATCTTTCCAGGTCTGTGTCTCAGTGGGAGGGCTGGGGGTCCACAAACAGTCCAAAAAACTACTTTTCCCCCTTCCTGTAACATGAGCCTCTTCCAAATGACAGTGCTTGTCATAGCTTGTAAAGTAATTAATTTCTCCCTCTCCTCGCATTTTAGTAATTTAACTGAAGGTTCATCCAAGATCAGGTGCTGCTGCTGTTAGGATCTCGAACAATCTGCCTTTCCTTCCTTGTCTCTTCAGGTAATGTGGGCTCCAACTGGCCTGTTGGGCCAAGAACAGGAGGGAATTCTAATCATTTGGGAAGTTTTCTTTTCAGCAGAAGTGGAACTAGGACTCCAGATCAGTTTTATTTGCTCCTGATCCCCACATATGTTTGCTAGATCATGTCCAGGGCTTGTGACTGACGCAGTCTTAGACGTGACCTGTTGTGGCATCATCAAGGCCTTTGCAACCTTCCAATTGGGAAACCCTTTTTACACATTGGTGCCAAAGAGAGAAACTGGGGAGTCCTCCTTGGTTTTTTCTCTAGATCCCAGATCATGCTCCTTTTCTTACAAAACCTTGCTTTGTTGGGGCAGAGCTTTCCTGCCATCCTCATCTAAAGAGAACCCCCTGGCTGACCTCCACCCATCGTCTCTTAAAGCAGTACTTCCCCAGGAAGCCATATAAACCAGCCAGAGCAGCTTCATAATTCTTCCAAAAAACCCATTGCCCCAATACAGTGAGTGACGGTGGCAGAAAATGCATGACGAGTCCGACTGAGCACTGTGCAGAGCTCATTAAGAGACTGTTCCATGGTGGTGAGGACATCGTTCCACTCTGCTATCCTCATGTTACTGCTCCATGCTGTGCTTGGCCTCATCCTCCTGGCCCTTGTCTTGGTCCTGGTCTTTTCCCAGGTTGCAGTTGTGCCCAGATTAATATTTGCCCCACATGAGTTAGTTTGCCAGCTAGGGCCATACTTGGATTGTGAAGACCACTTGTGAAGACCATACCACTGTATGTGAATAAATTATTTTAATGCACTGTATGTGGGACTGCCCTTGAAGATCATTAGGAAATGACAATTAGTCCAAAATATGGCAGGCTGGATGATTGTTGGAGGGAGGCAGTTTGACAGTTCTTGGCGGCTTCTCCAGTACTCCATTGGCCACCCATTTGTTTCCAGACAAAATTCAAGATGCCTGAATTTTGAATGTCCTAACCCTATTCTGCTTGGGGCCAGGCTATCAAAGAAACTGTCTACTTCCATTCCGTCCAGCTCAAGTTAGGCCAGCTTAACTCACCTTGCATATCTTCCCATTGACACGTGGGTAGGTCAGCATTACTCCCAGGAAAGTGTCTTTAGGATTGCAGCCTAAATAGACTTCATAGGATCATGCACATTGAATGCATGTTTTGAATTCAATTCCAGTGTTTTGTCATCATTTTTACATCCAATTAATATTTTATATGACTATTTTGGGTGTTGTGGAACCAATTGTCTGAGTTTCCATTATTTCCTATGAAAAAATCTGCTTCACTTAAAGAGTGTTTCACTTAAAGAGCATGCCTCTAGAAAGAAATAAGCTCCTTACGTGAGGCACCACTGTACTTCCATTCAGTCCAGCTCAAGTTAGGCCAGCTTAACTCACCTGACATATCTTCCCATTGACATGTAGGGAGGTCAGCATATGCTTGTCTTCTGGCCTAACCCCCCTCTCCAGGAGTGGGGCAGAAATGCCTTATAGCACATTAGTAGCACCCCCAGGTCAGCATAAGACTTAAGACGCGGCTTAGACTGGTGTAACTGGAGGTTAGGATTGTGGCTTTGGCTTAGGTTTATCACATGATGTCACTGTTTTTACTGCTTTTAGTGTAATAATTTTATTATAGTATTTTATTCTTATTACATTTTGTTACTGTTTATTATGGTGTTTTAATTGACAGATGTTAGGCAATTGTTTTTAATATGTCTGATTAATTGTGAGCCACCTTGGGTCCCTGGTGAGAAAAACAGTATGTAACTATAAGAAAAAAAATAATAATAGATAGTGGGAATGGGATGAAGGTTCGGATCCTATAGTGGAGGGCCTCTTAATGCCTGTTAAGATATTCAGAACATCAACTCCAGTTTCTTCATGAAACCAGGTCATGTGTCCTGAGCTTTAAAGATCAGCCTGACCCAGCAGTGGACAGACATCTTCTGCCCCTGCTGAGCTTAGAAGCCCTTCAAGAAGCAAGAGGAGCAGTGACCCCCTCGCCTCTGGATGATCCTCATGTGAGGGCCTGCCTGGAGGACAAAATTGGTTGTCCACCAGGGTCATTACTGACATCAAAAACAGACCTGATCCTCTTATAACTGAAAGCACAGAAGGGGGTTCTGTAGGTATGGGTCCCCCCTATATAGACACATAATTACATACATTAGAGGTTCCATTTCTCTACTGTGCTGCTAAACAAGGTTCTCTCTCTGTTTTCAGGAATCAACCAAGAAGACAGTGAGGATTGGCGGGAGTCACGTGGGGTGTCACTGGAAACAACTACACAGGACCTACAGGAGGTTACTTTAGGGCTGCAATCCTATATACTTTTTCAGGAGAGTAAACCTCATAGAACAGAGCGGGACATGATTATTTCTGACTTGGCATGACTTGCACTGTACTGTAAAAGACTCAGAAGAATCAGGGAGGCAGGAAGGAGGACCAAGACCTCCCTGGAGGACAAAATTGGTTCTTCATCAGGGTCATTACAGACATAAAATCCTAATCAACTCAAAAACATCACAAAGGAAAGACAAGGAATAAAACCCATTAACCAACACAGCAAAATGCTCAGAAGGAAGAAATCATTTGAAGTCTCTCAGTGGAGAGAAGGCATCAGCACCATCACTGATGCCAAGCCCCATAAAAGATTACATGAAGGGGAGGATGCTGAGCATCCTGAAGGATCAAAGACTGAAAAGGTAAATCAGACAAAGAAATGGGGAAATCAGTCTGATGATCACCAGAGTAGAGATTTCAGTCTCATCCCAGTCAGTCCACTGAAAGGAACTGGAAAGAGGAAGAAGCAGCAATGCCCTCAGTGTGCAAAGACATTCAGAAGGAAATCAGACCTTAGAATACATCAAAGAACCCACACAGGGGAGGAACCATATCAGTGCCTGGAGTGTGGAAAGAGCTTCAGTCAGAGCTCGAACCTGACTAGGCATCAAAGAACCCACAGTGGGGAGAAGCCATATCAATGCTTGGAATGTGGAAGGAGCTTCAGTGAGAATGGAAAGCTGGCTGTGCATCAAAGAACCCACACAGGAGAGAGACCATATCAGTGCTTAGAGTGTGGAGAGAGCTTCAGTCAGAGCTCGAACTTGACTAAGCATCAAAGAACCCACACAGGAGAGAAGCCATATCAATGTTTGGAGTGTGCAAAGACCTTCAGAAGTAAATCAAACCTTACAATACATCAAAGAACCCACACAGGGGAGAGACCATTTCAATGCGTGGAGTGTGGAAAGAGATTCAGTCAGAGCTCAGACCTGACTAGGCATCAAAGAACCCACACTGGGGAGAAGCCATATCAGTGTTTGGAGTGTGCAAAGACCTTCAGAAGTAAATCAAAGCTTACAGTACATCAGAGAACCCACACAGGGGAGAGACCATTTCAATGCGTGGAGTGTGGAAAGAGATTCAGTCAGAGCTCAGACCTGACTAGGCATCAAAGAACCCACACTGGGGAGAAGCCATATCAGTGTTTGGAGTGTGCAAAGACCTTCAGAAGTAAATCAAAGCTTACAGTACATCAGAGAACCCACACAGGGGAGAGACCATTTCAATGCGTGGAGTGTGGAAAGAGATTCAGTCACAATACAACCCTGACTATCCATCAAAGGACCCACACAGGAGAGAAGCCATATCAGTGCCTGGAGTGTGGAAAGAGCTTCAGTCAGAGAGCAAACCTAGTTAAGCATCAAAGAATACACAAAGGGGAGAAGCCATTTCAATGTGTGGAGTGTGGAAAGAGCTTCAGCAGCAGCAAACATCTGACTGTGCATCAGAGAACCCACACAGGTGAGAAGCCATATCCATGCCTGGAGTGTGGAAAGAGATTCAGTCACAATACAACCCTGACTATTCATCAAAGGACCCACACAGGTGAGAAGCCATATCCATGCCTGGAGTGTGGAAAGCGATTCAGTCAGAATACAACCCTGACTATTCATCAAAGGACCCACACAGGGGAGAAGCCATATCAGTGCCTGGAGTGTGGAAAGAGCTTCAGGCAAATCTCAGGTCTGAGTGTGCATCACAGAACCCACAAAGGCGAGAAACTATTTCAATGCATGGAGTGTGGAAAAAGCTTCAGCTGTAGCAGTTATCTGACTATGCATCACAGAACCCACACAGGTGAGAAGCCATACCGATGTGTAGAGTGTGGAAAGTGTTTTAGTGTGCAGTCAAGCCTGAATCGGCATAAAAGAATCCACACTGGGGAGAAACCCTACAAATGAGTTTCAGACATAGCCACACTCTGAATTTGCATTGAAGAAGCCACGCAGGGGGAAACCGTATAAATGCTCGGAGTGTGGAAAGAGCTTCGCTCAGAGTGGGAGCCTGGTTGTGAATCACAAGAGACACGAAGGGGAGCAGGCAAGTCTTGGAAATGTTTTAGGTTCCTGGAAGCTCCTGAAGATATCCAATTCCCAGATAGAGAAGCATTAATCAAGAGTCCCTCAAAATGGAGCCTTTGACCAGCACAGCGCTCTTTAAAATGGCCAAGGGAGGCTTCAGTGTGTAGATGGAGAGCTATAGGTTGGTATCACTTTCCTGTTCAGTATGCGCAGCCATTGGAGATGCACTTTCTTGGGGTGCCAAGTTCATGGAGAGTATACTTTTGAATAGACAAGAATAGGACTGTGCTGCTTCTTGTGGACGGTGTTGAGTCAACTCCATTTGCTTTTGTGTACATTGCCTTCTGCATATTTGTACCAAACCTTTAGGCTCCCTTGTTTTATAAACATTCTTTTAAATTTTTCCTGCTTTTAAATATTCTGAGTTGTCAGTTCTCTTAGGTGTTGTTATTAAGGAGCCAAAAGGCAAGTTCTTTACTTTCTGATAAATAAAAATAATAGATCATTGCACTTGTATTCAGTGATAATTGCATTTGGATACAGTGGGGATCCAAGCCACTGTTGCTGCCAAAACATCTTCATGAAGGTGATGACCTCCACATGCCTGCTGCCTTCAACCACTGTTGACTATGGAGGATGCACGGCCCTCGGAAAGCCTTCTACAGATTCGCAGGAGGGCTTATAAGGATTGCTGAGGGCCAGAAAGGCTGCTTGTGGTCTCCAGCCCTCAGAATGTCTTGGGGGTAGCACCCAGCCCCAGCTCCTGGCCCTACAGCATTAAATTTGGGGCAGGTATTCCTTCTGTGATGTAAGGACCCACTAAGAACCTATTTGGTGCTTGGCCCAACGCAGAGGAGGGATGGCGCACCAGGTGGGATGGCACACAGGAGGGGATGGTGCAGGTGGTGCTCACTGATCAGTGCCCACTGCACAAATGTTCTGGACATTTTACTCCTGCAATGCCAAGTAAATTTTGCTAGCAATATAGTACAATCCAAAATAATAAAGAAAATTCTAAATAGAAAGAAAAATCAAACAAATTAACCTGCACTTGCAGTAGGTCTCTCAGGCTGCAATCTGTCCCCCCCTTGGACAGGAGTGAACCCTACTGCTTAGAATAGGGCTTACTTCTGAGTAGCCATGCAAGACTCCCATGTGCATCCTAGGGGCTTTCTGGCTTAGGGATGTCAAGAGCTCTGTTCAGTCCATGCATGACCTGAATGGTGTGCAGATCCAGGCTCCAGCTCCATGCTCCACACCAGGGGTCTCCACACCTTATGGAAGGAGGGCCACAGCATGTCTCTGAGCCTGCCCTGCCTGCACCTGATAACAGAGTCTCAGCTCCAGAGAGTCTCTGCCCCATGGAGGCTGCAGGTGACAAAGCCAGATGTTGTCTGGACCTTCAATGAGTTCATCAGAAGCAAAGCACACTCTGGCTGATGTGCAGATCCAGGCTCTGCACCCCACAGGAAGCTTCCACTGAGCCCCCCTCATTCCCTCCCCACTGATCTCCCTCCCAGGGATATGTCCCAGTTGCACAGGCACTGCAAGGGTTAAAAGGAGGGGATTCCTGGAGGGGCTTGAGTGAGGAGCCACTCTCTTCTCCACCCCTTCCTGAACTGCCCCTTCCTCTCCCACCCACATGGCTGAGGGCAGCAGCCCCTCTGGGGAGTCCCAGGCAGGTGGGGAGAAAGGAGGACCCTGGAGTGAGGAGGGGGAAGGGGAGGGAGAGGAGCCCCCAGTGGAGGGAGACAGGCAGCCTCAGAGCCCAGCCAGGGAAGGGACAGGGCTGGGGAGAGAAACAGGGAGCCCTATTTGCATGGGGAAGGATGGGCGTCCCAGGCTGGAGGAGGGAGAAAGGGGGTGGGCAGCTAATGGGGTCTGCCTTTGAGAGTCTTGTTCCTGTGGAAGGAGAAGACCAGCCTGAAAGCCTTGTAAAGGAACAGGGAGATGTTGGAGGGACATTGATGGGAGAGGGTTGAAAGGTGGTGGAAGGGGATGGAGAGAAGCCCCTCAGAGTGGGCTACAGGGATTGACATTCCAGCCTGTGAAGGAACAAGGAGGGGCTGAGAAGTGGAACTGGGGCAGGCCCCCCTCCAAACTTTGGATCTGCTCTTAAAAGGGTCCTTCCTGTGGAGGAGTTTTGTCGGGGACCCTGTAAAAGCCAGAATAGGGTGGCCTGGAAGGGGCCACTCAGCACCAGAGCCCTTGGAGGTAACTGGGGGGTGCGGAGGGATGCTGGAGACCCACAGAGGGAGGCTGCCTTTGCATTGTGGTCTTTTTGATCTCTGTTGCATCTTTGATATCATTGATTATTTCAGCTTTTCTAAGGATTTTGCTCTTGTTCTTAACAGAGTCAGGAGGAGCAGGAATCTGGGAATAGAGCTGGACCTCAATGAAAAGAACCAGAGAGGTCCCCAGAGAGCTGATCTGCTCCATCCAGGAACAGAGGAGGACAAAGCAGGGAGATCTTTCCAGTTTTGTGTCTTAACGGGAGAGGCTGGGGGATGGACAGTCACAATCAGTAAAAAAGCTACTTTTTGCCCAACCTATAACATGTGCCACTTCCAAATGACAGTGCTTGTCATAAGTTGTAATTAATTTCTTCCTCTCCTAGCATTTTAGCACTTTAACTGATGGTTTATCCAAGATCAGGTGCTGCTCCTATAAGGATCTTGAAATGTGAATTTATTCAAATTTGAAATGTACCAGTAAATCAATTCTCCTCCCTCCAATACAATGCGAGAAAAAAATGCCACAAAGTAGGGATGCCCCCGCTCTACATCATAAGGGCTTAGGAGACTTGCTAGGTGCTGAGCTGGAGGCATATGTGACTGCTGGATGCTAGAGGGATTTTCTTTCCATGTGTAGATGGGTGCCTGAAGCTTGAATGGGGATCAGGATGTAAGGAAATCTGTTATCAGCTCAAGATCAGCTTCCTGAAAGGGGGGGTTTACAATAAGTAGTTGGTAAAATTAAGGTTGTAAGTACAGTCCAACAGATCCAATCCAGACATCAGAATACAGGGCGTTCAGGGAAGGTAGTTCAATTTTATTATACAGTATGTAGAAAATGCTATAGAGCTGTGAAGACACAAGCAAAAATTCTTCCCAGTAGGTATGACTTTTGTGGAGTTTGTGGACAATCTGCCTGTCCTTCCTTGTCTCTCCAAGGAATGTAGTTATCAGGCTCCAGGGGGATGGTTGCCTGGGCCATCCTCTGTGCCTGTGACATCCCTGGGACACCAGATGGGCTCAAACTGGCCTGTTGGGCCAAGAACAGGAGGGAATTCTAATCATTTCAGGGTTTTTGTCTCAGCAGAAGTGGAACTAGGACTTCAGAAAGGTTGTATTTGTTCCTGATCCCCACATTTGCTGTTGTGGCATCATCAAGGCCTTTATTTGCTCCTGATCTCCACATTTGTTTGCTAGATCATGTCCAGGGCTTGTGACTGACGCAGTCTTAGACGTGACCTGTTGTGGCATCATCAAGGCCTTTGCAACCTTCCAATTGGGAAGCCCTTTTTGGACATTGGTGCCAAAGAGAGAAACTGGGGAGTCCTCCTTGGTTTTTTTCTCTAGATCCCAGATCATGCTCCTTTTCTTACAAAACCTTGCTTTGTTGGGGCAGAGCTTTCCTGCCATCCTCATCTAAAGAGAACCCCCTGGCTGACCTCCACCCATCGTCTCTTAAAGCAGTACTTCCCCAGGAAGCCATATAAACCAGCCAGAGCAGCTTCATAATTCTTCCAAAAAACCCATTGCCCCAATACAATGGCCTCCTCCTGCCCTTGTCCTGGTCCTTTCCCAGATAGCAGTTGCGGCCAGAGAGGTATTTGCCCCGCTTTGATTTGTTTGCCTGCCGGGGCCATACTTGGATTGTGAAGATCTAGCCATGCCACTGTATCCATGTCACTGGAGCATGTGGCATGGATAAATTATTTACCCATTGTTGCAGGAGTAAAATTTCAAGAATATTTGTGGGCCCCATGCATGGCGGGGCACCAGCGGGCACTAGGCACTGCTGGGCACTGACAGGCACCAGGTTCTGGGGGGAGCAGCAGGCACTAGAAGGCACTGGGCATTCCTACCAGGCACCTCTGTGCAATGGGCAGGCACCAGCAAGCAGGAGGCACAACCAGGCACCAGGCATCCCTATCAGGCACAGTCGAGTAGTGGGCGCCAGTGAGCAACACCAGGCAGCAGGCACTGGCCATCCCTACACTATGCACTAATGGGCAGTGGGCACCAGGTGTCCCTACCAAGCACAAGGTCTCCTTACCACTATAGCACTTCCCTGTAGGCATATGTGACATGAGTCTTCATTCCCCATTCCCCCGATTTGCAGGTTCCCAATGTGTGCTTGAGGTGCTTGCTAATGGGGATGGGGTGGAGGGGGTTCATGGTTTGGCCCTTAGATAGGCTTGTTACCAAAAGAGAGGTTTCTTCATTAATAAGGTGAATATAGCATTGCCCTCTTGGACATAAGGACCTTAGGCTGCACTTAACATCCTGCAAGGAAAATCCTTTTATTATAACAGGATTTGATGACCCCCACTGGATTGTCCAAAATGGTCCCATACCCCCTTCACTTGACCTTCGAAATAATCATCACCATTCCTCATATTAGTTGCCAGTATAACTTCCAAATATGTCAACAGCTTGAATTTACTGTACTTTAGATATGGATAGCGAGGAAGAGTACATGAAATAAAATCATAAGCATTGATAACTTTAACATATTTATTAGCGAAAAGTTCTCAAAGATTTTGTTGCATTCCATTCATGTACTACCCAAGTATAAATTAATACATTAAAGAGTTCAAGCCCCAAACCCCCAGTATTTGATTTCCATACCCCCAAGGGGTATGGACACACCTGGTTAAGAACCCCTGTTTTAGAAGAACCCCTGTATTAGAAGGAGAGAGGCTTAGAGGTAGATAACTTATCACAAAGAAACAGAATTTATTTTATAAAGCACAAAGCAAAAATTTATTTTATAAAGCACACACTGAGACAAGTATAAGCCATAGAAAGCAGCGTACTTATCTCTAAGATATTGCATGTGATGTGCACAATACACCTATTGTGCGCCTAACAAGGTTCTTTCTCTGTTTCAGGAGAAGTGAATGAAGATTGGATGGAGCCATATGAGGTGTCACTGGAAACTACTGTGTATGACATAAAGGAAGGAACTAAGAGATCAAGACCGGTCGGATCAGACCAGTATCTGCCAGGAGGACAAAATCCATGGTCCATCAGGGTCATGACAGACATTAATCTGAAACATTTCATAAGGGGGGAGAAGGAATAAGAGTCCTTTGAAAGGGACAGAATAAGGTGTAAATCTGAAATTAATGAACACAGCAAAATGCTTACAAGGAAAAAATCACTGGAAATCTCCAAGAGTAGAGAAAACATTAATACAAGGATTGATTGCACTCCCCTTAAAAAGACAGATGAAAGGGATAAAGCTGAACATCCAAAAAGATCAAGAACGGAGAAGGTAAACCAGGCAGAGAAAGGGGGAAACAAACCTGGCAGTCATCAGGATATGGATTTTGGTGTCATCCTGGTCAAAACACAGAAAGGAACTAGAAAGGAGTTGGAGAAGTGCCCTCAGTGTGCAAAGACTTGCAGCAGTAAAGCAGATCTTATAAGGCATCAAAGAACCCACACAGGAGAGAAACCCGATCCGTGCTTGGAGTGCGGAAAGAGCTTCAGTCAGAGCTCAAGCCTGGAAGTGCATCGAAGAACCCACACGGGGGAGAAACCATATCAATGCCTTGAGTGTGGAAAGCGCTTCAGTCGGAACACACACTTGGAGGTGCATCTAAGAACCCACACGGGAGAAAAAACATACAAATGCTTGGAATGTGGAAAGAGCTTCCGTCAGAGTGCAAACCTGTCCGTCCATCAAAAAATTCACACAAGGGAGAAATCTTATAAATGCTTTGAGTGTGGAAGGAGCTTCAGTCACAGCACAAGCCTGACTAGTCATCAAAGAACCCACACAGGGGAGAAACCATATCCATGCTTGGAGTGTGGAAAGAGCTTCAGTCACAGCATAACCCTGACTATTCATCAGAGAACCCACACAGGGGAGAAACCATATCAGTGTCTGGAGTGTGGAAAAGATTTGGACAGAGATCACACCTGGCTGTGCATAAAAGAACCCACACTGGGGAGAAACCATATGAATGCTTGAAATGTGGAAAGAGCTTTAGTGTTAGCTCAAGCCTAAATTTGCACCAAAGAAGCCACACAGGGGAGAAACCTTATAAATGTTTGGAGTGTGGAAAAAGCTTCACTGACGGTAGAAGCCTGACTGTTCATCAGAGAACCTACACAGGGGAGAAGCCATAACAATGCATGGTGTGTGGAAAGAGCTTCAGTCACAGCTCAAAACTGACTGTGCACCAAAGAACCCACACAGGAGAAAAACCATATTAATGCTTCGAGTGTGGAAAGAGCTTCACTAACCAGGAAAACCGGACTGTGCATCAAAAAACCCACAGAAGGGAGAAACCATATCAGTGCTTGGAGTGTGGAAAGAGGTTCGGACGGAGCTCACACCTGGCTGTACATAAAAGAACCCACACTGGAGAGAAACCTTATGAATGCTTGGAGTGTGGAAAGAGCTTCAGTCAGGGCTCAACCCTTTCTGTGCATCAGAGAACCCACACTCATAAGAAACCATATCAGTGTTTGGAGTGCTCCAGGAGCATTAAACTCATGTTTTAATCTGAGGAATTGTGACTTTATACCTGGTAAAGAAATAAAATTATGAAGCTGGAAAATTTTGCATTTACCTTCTTTATTAATTGTGATGCAAAATGGAGCTCAGCTGACATATTTGCACATTCTGTGTCTTGGCTCTGAGCTGCTAGAGCCGCATGTGTCACACAAGCTCTTTCTTGGCTACTCCAGATACAAAAGCTTAAGTTGTGCAAAGTTGTAATGTCTCATCATAAGGCTGAGGATGTGTCAAAGATTTTAAATAGCTGAGTTAGATCAAGGAAGAGTCAGAGGGGAAGGGAAAGGGTGTCGTATGAAAATCCCCCATTTTGTGTTTTCTTTCCACACCTGTCGTGCTGGTGTTGTGCTATTATGGGCTCTGTTGTGAGTTCTACTATCAAGCAGTATCATTTCACACTGTATGTCCGTATGAAGGTTGAACGTGTTCCCCGAGAAGTCTTGACGTACGTGCCACATTTCCAAGTCTTTGGTTAAGCCACAAACCCCACAAAAGTCATACCTACTGGGAAGAATTTTTGCTTGTGTCTTCATAGCTCTATAGCATTTTCTACATACTGTATAATAAAATTGAACTACCTTCCCTGAACGCCCTGTATTCTGATGTCTGGATCGGATCTGTTGGACTGTACTTACAACCTTAATTTTACCAACTACTTATTGTAAACCCCCGCTTTCAGGAAGCTGACCTTGAGCTGATAACAGATTTCCTTACATCCTGATCCCCATTCAAGCTTCAGGCACCCATCTACACATGGAAAGAAAATCCCTCTAGCATCCAGCAGCCTCATATGCCTCCAGGTCAGCACCTAGCAAGTCTCCTAAGCCCTTATGATGTAGAGCGGGGGCATCCCTACTTTGTGGCATTTTTTTCTCGCATTGTATTGGAGGGAGGAGAATTGATTTACTGGTACATTTCAAATTTGAATAAATTCACATAATAAATATATCAGAGGCAGAATCTACAAGAAAAAATAAATTCAAACAGTCCGTAAACACCAGATGCAGCTTCTCATCTTGCAGATCACAAGCTGAGATTCCCTCTTCTACACACTTGTTAAAGGTCCAGGAACCCTAAAGTTAAAAGTTTGGATATCTCTGATGAATGGGCTTGCAACAGGCTACGTGGAGGTTTTTCCACTAGTCTTGGTCACTCCATGACCGTTTGTGGCCAGAGTATCTGTGGCTCAAAGGACTGCTTTAGGATAATCTTTACAGGACTATTAGCTATAACTGAGCTTGGAAATGTTAATATGTACCCTTCCTTCTTTCTACCCAGCTGGGTAAAAGGACAGGGAACCCTAACATCCTTCCCTACAACTCTCCCATTTTTCCCAGGTGGATCAAATACACTTCACATGCACCGCCAGGAAAGCTTTCTGGCTAAGGAGTACTGGAATTCATTGGCAATGAATTACCTTATTTTGGGTGAAGGTGAAGGCCACAAGAGGGTTTACACCACAAACAGGCTGGACCCATTCATGGAGGATGGGTCTTTCAACAGATAGTAGTCATGATGGCTGTGGGGGATATCTGGGTCCATTAACACTAGCTCTATTCCAGTTGCAGGGGATCAGTGTTGGAGAAACATGCTTCAAGGCTTCCCAGCGGCGGGTGGTGGGCACTGGCAAACAGGATGGTAGACTGGGGCTGCAATCCAGACGTGCACTTGGGCTGCCTGATCTATCACTGGGGTGGCCCAATTCTAAGATGGGGCAGTCCAGTTATGCCAGAAAAGGCTTGGGCAGCCTAAGGCAACAAAGCTAAGGCACTGCTAAGCAGGTATGTACCCCTGGGTGATGATCAGGCTCTCCCAGATCTTGAAGATGGGATCCATATTTTCCAACATGTGCAGCTGAGTTCTGAAAAAGTGCTTATTTTATATTGTCGGTCCTAACCCTAACCCTAATCCTCCCAACAATAAATTGTAATGGATGTCCCCTAGTTCTGGTGTTATGTGAAAGGGAAAAGAGTATCTCTATCCACTCTATCCATCCCTTTCATAATTTTCTATGTCTCAATCATGATCCATCCAGGAACTTTTGTTTCTAGACTGAAGAGCCCCGAATGCTGTAGCCTTTCCTCATACCATCCATCATTTTGTTTGTTCTCCTCAGAATCATCTCCATTTCTTCAATACCATTTCTGAGATGTGGCGACCAGAAGTGGACACATTACTCCAAATGTGGCCTCGCCATCAATTTGCAGAATGGCATCATTTTTGCCATTTTATTCTCAATCCCTTTTCTAATGACCAGTGTGCCTTCTTCTCTGCTGCACCTTCATTGAGTTGTCCATTCATACACCTTGATCTCTGTGCAGCAGCCTCAGGGCCCAGCCAGTGAAGGGATGGGGGGACACTAGATGGTGTGCAGACACAGGATCCAGTTCCATGCACTATATTAGGGGGTCTTTAAACCCTGGCCTGGGGGCCAAATGTGGGGCGGGGGGAAACAGATTCATATTTTAGGGGGAACACGATGGGGAGATGATGGTGTTGGATAGGGAAAGACATTTAGGGGAGAAGCACAAAGATCAGGGGTTTTGTGATGGGGCACAGTGACCATAAGCTCCTCTTCTTCAGGACACGTCCTGGATTTCGGTGGAAAAAACTTTGGTGTCCTTGTCTTGGACAGCCCCTGCTATGAACCTAAGCTACTCCATCTTGAAAGTATTACCCTGTAGTGAAGCAAGCTGGGAGGCGCCCATCTGTCTCTGAGACTAGCTGAAGGTGTGAATAGGCCTATAGGAAGGAGGCAAGATCAAAAGTGCCTGCAGGATCTCTCAGAATGGTCAGTAAAGCGTATTGCCTTCAATTGCAAATTGAGGCTAGCCTGGGTTACCTCACCTCATAGACAAAGAAAACTGTAGAACCACTGAGAAGGTTCATGAAGACCACCAGACTGGGCCCAATAGTGTGGATGCATCAGAGACCCTTGCATCCTGATTGGATCCCAAAATCCAAACTGGCTTTCAGTCTCTCCAACTATTATAAAATACCTGAGGATTAAGTCAGAGGGGGATTTTCCTTTGTGTGGAGCTGAAGGAGTCATGCACTCCAAGCAAACAAAATAGAGCCTGTGGGACTCCCCGCACTAGGACTGAGCCTAGTCCTAGTCCCTAGTCCAGCATTTCTCAAAGTGGGGGTCGGGACCCCTTTCGTGGTCGCCTGGAGCTTTCCTGGGGGTCGCCTAAAGACTCCTGGTGCAGGGGGCAGGAGGGAAGACCTGGCAGAAACGCTGGAGCTGCTGCGGCTGGAAGAAGCCACTGAGAAGCAGCTCAGAAGGAGCCTCTGAGCAGCTGTGAGACAATGAGGAGCCTTGGGGGCAGGGAGGATTGCAGCCATAGAGCCCAGTTCTATGCATGTCTACTCAGAAGTCAGTCCCATGATAGTGAATGGGACTTACTCCCAGGAAACAGTGGCTGGCTCTGCTGCCTGAGATCCCAATCCTATAGAGGCCTCCTCTCACCCAGATACTTACCTTCCCATTCCTCACTCCCTTTCCTTCCTCATTCCTCACTCCCTTTCCTTCCTCATACCTACCTACCTACCTACCTTCCTACCTTCCTTCCTTCCTTTCCTTTCCTCCCTCCCAGTCACCCCCTCTTAGCTATGCCACATCTATCTATCTATCTATCTATCTATCTATCTATCTATCTATCTATCTATCTATCTATCTATCTATCTATCTATCTGTCTGTCTGTCTGTCTGTCTGTCTGTCTGTCTGTCATTACATATTGTTTTTATGATTAATCACTATGCTTTAATTATGTTCAATTTGTAACAATGAAAATACATCCTGCATATCAGATATTTGCATTACTATTCATAACAGCAAAATTACAGTTATGAAGTAGCAACTAAAATAATTTTATGGTTGGGGGTCCCCACAACATGAGGAACTGTATTACGGGGTCATGGCATTAGGAAGTTTGAGAACCACTGACCTAGTCCAACCGTGTTTCAGGACTTTATATTTTCTACCTTGATGTGCTTTGTTTGTAAAAGTGAAACATTCTCTGAATAAAATTAATCTATTCTTTTGCTGGACTATATTCTTTTGACATCCATGCTAAGGTAGGAATCAATGTATTAGAGTCAGAGCAAGCTTTTATGGTTTTAAACTCTGAGTTTTAATGTGCTTGTGCTTTATCTTTCCAGGTGATTTGGCTTTACAGTAAATTTTACTTCTATTCTACAAGACTGTGGTTGTGTCCAGAGATGGGCTGGCCCCATCCCAAGATCCGGTACGCCGGAAGTGGGAGGGGCCAGCCGGGGTCAGGGGGTGTGGGCGGGGCGAGGGGCGGGACTGGGGAGGGGCAAGGGGCGGGGCGACATTGGCGCCTGCGCAGTGCCTGCTTAGAAGCCGGCCTGCCAGCTTCTAAGCAGGCTCTGCGCAAGCGCCGCCACCGGCGCTCACACAGAGCCTGCCTAGAAGCTGGCACCGGCTTCTAGGAAGGCTCTGCACAAGCGCCGACACCGGCACTCACGCAGAGCCTTCCTAGAAGCTGGCACCAGCTTCTAGGAAGGCTCTGCGCAAGAGCCGACGTTGGTGCTCGCGCAGAGCCTGCCTAGAAGCGGGCAGGCCGCCTCTAGGAAGGCTCTGCGCGAGCGCCGACGTCGGCGCTTGTGCAGAGCCTGCCTAGAAGCGGCCTGCCCGCTTCTAGGTAGGCGCGGTGGGCGCAAAACATGGCGGACTGTACCGTCCGCTATGTTTTGCGTTTCCCTGTCGCTGGTGGTACACTAGCGGCAGGGAAACTGGAAGAAGCAGTACGGGTGCGTAGGCCCGTACCGGTAAGTGCCCACCACTGGTTGTGTCACTACTTAGGGTAATCCAGACAATGGACCCTCTAGGGGAGCAAGTGTGGCAGTTGACCGGGTGGACTCAGGAAGTGGTCTAAAGTCAACTTCCACTTGCATCTCCATGTGTCTGAGCAAGTGCAGAGTGCTAAGTGATAGACTCTGGCACTTAAAGAGGCTTTTTCGGGACCTCTGACTTAATAAGATGAGTACAGAGACAACTCGGGTCTGAATTGAAATCCAATCAGACCAGCACAGTCCTCCCTTTCCTTCTGAGTTGGCAGCTTGTAGCCGGCTTATAATTCATAAACTATATGTATTAGTTTTAAATTCAATAATAATATAGTGTTTAAAATAAAGATATTAAAGCAATATATATGAGCATGTCTTAAATTTTTCCTAGGTGTCGTACATTTTGGAGGACCCTGTCCTCTTTTTTGGTTCTGACACATGGTCACTCTGGGCAAGGGGTGCAAAGGAGAGAAGATCCTACAATGTGATCATGTCATAACCAGGAAAAGAGGACAAGATCCCCCCAAAATGTAGGACACCCAAGAAAAAAGCAGGACATGGCAATCTAGAAGCTAAAACCACTCATATATATTGTTTTCACATGGTTAATTTAAACTTTATATTGCTTAGTATTAAATTTAAAACTATTATATATAATTTATTTCATCTAATTTATGAATTATAAGAAAGCCCCTGCTCTCTATGAAGCCCCTGTCTCCTCAATGAGTCTCTGCTCAAGACAGCTGCTGTCCCAGTTTCACAGCCTCTGAGCACATCCTAACCATGTCTACTCAAAAGTAAGCCCCATTGTATTCAAAGGGTCTTACTTCCAGGAAAGTGTGTTCAGGATTGCTGCCTCTGCACCTGTTACAAACTAACAGCACAAGAGAGTCTCTGCCCCAAAGAGCCTACAATGTTACAAAGCCAAAGCTTTGTCTGAACCTTCAGTGAGTTCATCATATGTAATGCACACACTGGATGATGCAGATCCAGGCTCCTGCTCCATGCTCTGCACCCCACAGGAAGCTTGCACTGAGCCCCACTCATTCCCCCCACACTGATCTCCCACTCAGGGAAGGCTCTGTCCCAGTTGCACAGGCACTGCAAGGGTTAAAAGCAGAGACTCTGGATACCTAGAGGTGCGGGGGGGGGATGAGTGGGAGTTACTTCCTGTTCTGCCCCTTCCCCTCTCACCCATGTGCTTGAGTCCCCAACCAGGAGGGGTGAAGGAGGTCCCTGGACTGAGGTGGGTGGAAGGAAAGGGGAGGGAGAGGAGCCCCCAAGTGGGGGGAGACAAGCAGCCTCAGAACCCAGCCAGAGAAGGGACAGGGCTGGGGAGACAGGCAGGGACTCCCACTTTGCATGGGGGAGGGAGGGAGTTCTAGGGGGGAGGGGGAGGAGCCCCAAGGGGGGGAGACAGGCAGCCTCAGAGCCCAGCCAGGGAAGGGACAGGGCTGGGGAGACAGGCAGGGACCCCCTTTGCATGGGGGAGGGTGGGGGTTCTAGGGGAGAGGGGGAGGAGCCCCAAGGGGGGGAGACAGGCAGCCTCAGAGCCAAGCCAGGGAAGAGACAGGGATGGGGAGACAAGCAAAGACCCCCCTTTGCATGGGGGAGGGGGAGGGTTCTAGGGGGGAGGGGGAGGAGCCCCAAGGGGGGGGAGACAAGCAGCCTCAGAGCCCAGCCAGGGAAGGGACAGGGCTGGGGAGACAGGCAGGGACCCCCCCCTTTGCATGGGGGAGGGAGGGAGTTCTAGGGGGGAGGGGGAGGAGCCCCAAGGGGGGGAGACAGGCAGCCTCAGAGCCCAGCCAGGGAAGGGACAGGGCTGGGGAGACAGGCAGGGACCCCCTTTGCATGGGGGAGGGTGGGGGTTCTAGGGGCGAGGGGGAGGAGCCCCAAGGGGGGGAGACAGGCAGCCTCAGAGCCAAGCCAGGGAAGAGACAGGGATGGGGAGACAAGCAAAGACCCCCCTTTGCATGGGGGAGGGGGAGGGTTCTAGGGGGGAGGGGGAGGAGCCCCAAGGGGGGGGAGACAAGCAGCCTCAGAGCCCAGCCAGGGAAGGGACAGGGCTGGGGAGACAGGCAGGGACCCCCCCCTTTGCATGGGGGAGGGAGGGAGTTCTAGGGGGGAGGGGGAGGAGCCCCAAGGGGGGGAGACAGGCAGCCTCAGAGCCAAGCCAGGGAAGGGACAGGGCTGGGGAGGCAGGCAGGGACCACCTTTGCATGGGGGAGGGTGGGGGTTCTAGGGGAGAGGGGGAGGAGCCCCAAGGGGGGGGGAGACAGGCAGCCTCAGACCCAAGCCAGAGAAGAGACAGGGATGGGCAGACAAGCAAAGACCCCCCTTTGCATGGGGGAGGGTGAGGGTTCTAGGGGGGAGGGGGAGGAGCCCCAAGGCGGGGGAGACAGGCAGCCTCAGAGCCCAGCCAGGGAAGGGACAGAACTGGGGAGACAAGCAGGGACACCCCCATTTGCAGGGGGGACCCAGGCTGAAAGGGAAAGAGAAGGGATTCCAGATATGGCAGGCTCTAAGGCCAGCTGGTGAAGTAAAGGGGGCTGAGAAGAGGAACAGAGACAAACCCACCCTTCCATTTCCTGCTAAACTTTGGGTCTGCCCTTAATGGCCTTTAGATGGGGTAATGGTGACATGATGGGGTGGCCGAAAAGGGGACCTGTCCCCCCCCTGCATGTAGGTTATGCTGAAACCATTGTAAAGAACAGGGGCATCCAGGAGGGACACTGCAGGGGGGGAGTGGAAAGGAGAAGGGAGGGGTTGGAGAAATCCCACCCCCACTGAAAGGCCAGTCTTAAAAGAGACAGGGAGTAACAGTCACCCTCTCCTTTCATACAAAAAACTATTTATTAATCACCTGAGAACACCACAAAACTTTTTTATGACTTCCTTTCATCAATTCCTATAAAGCAGGCCTCCGTCAGTCTTGGAAGACTATGGTGTCTTGCTCAGTGCTGCATACGCTGCATGCGAAGCACGAAAGCCAGGGTTAGATTGTTATGAGGATAGGCTGTTACCCAAGCAGCAAATCCCCCCTCTCCACGCCACTGAATTAGTCCAATGGAAAGGCAGAGCCAATATGATTGGATCCAGCTGGTGTTGCAGAGCTGGGCTAAGGACAGGAGCTCACCCTGTCTTGTGGGGCCGACCCAGGTCTCGAACCCTGGCCTGCTGGTTAACAGGCACAGCATCTTAACCGCTTGCGCCACCCAGTTCCTATATACCTTAACATTATATGTGTTACACACATATATACACATTATATGTATATAACACACATAAAAGCAGGCCTCCATCAGTCTTGGAAGACTATGGTATCGTGCTCGGTGCTGCATATGCTGCATGCGAAGCACGAAAGCCTGGGTTGGATTGTTATGGAGGATAGGCTGTTACCCAAGCAGCAAATCCCCCCTCTCCACACCACTGAATTAGTCCAATGGAAAGGCAGAGCCAATAAGATTGGCTGGGCTAAGGACAGGAGCTCACCCTGTCTTGTGGGGCCAATCCGGGTCTCGAACCCTGGCCTGCTGATTAACAGGCACAGTGACTTAACCACCTGCGCCACCTATGTTATGAGAGTTGCTCTCTTTACAATATTATACCTTTTATTAATTTAATAGTATAAATGTGTTGGCAAAGTCTCATTTCCCTTCCCCCTCTCACTTCTAAAAAACCAACCTTTGGGGCTCACAAACAACTCCTCCTGTAGTCCTTTCTCCTTTGTTCACTACTCTGCATCCTGTCATTTATATGCTAATGTGGAAGTCAGTCTGAAGAACAGTCTTCTATCCTCCACTGCCAAGGCTATACCAGTCACATAGCTCCTTCCCCATTCTTTCCCTTTCCAAATCTTGACCACACCTAGACTGGCATGTCCCTCTTGGACCTAAGGCATAAAAAACCCTGTATCCTATTTTTCTCTCTCTTACACCTGGATCTTCTTTTCCACCTGGTCTCTCTCTCTCTCCACTTGGATCCTGACATGGCCTGAAGAAGGTAGATATTGCTTCCTCCATTTTTCTTTCCTAGCTCCCTCTCCCTCTCCTTCTCCTTGGTACACATTATGCAAGGAACACATATACCTCATTCTCAGGCTATTGAATATATGTAATGTTAGTTCATGCTTTATGACAATACAGTCTGTGTGTTGGTGATAAGTTTTCCTTAGTGGTTCTTTTTCTAATAGGGATGCATGACACTGTTGTGAGTCCTGCCCAGGTCCTGTATAGTAACCAAAGAGAAGCACAAGCTAATTCCCCTATTTTTACTGCCCTCTTGGTAAGACTCACAGCCCCATAACACACATATATGCACATTATATGGTTACACATTATATGTGTAACCAAAAACAAATTTTCTGAACCCTTACAAAACTATCCTCACTTGCATTCCCCTCTCTTACCCATGAAAAGAACCTCAACCATCTCTTCTTTATTTATTCTATATTGAGTTCCCATGTTTCATTTTTTCTAAAATTTGTGACAAAATATCAGATTGAATTCATCATATAAATTCATGATTTATATTCATATAAATAATAGTTTCATCTATCCACTGTCCATTTTGTACTATCTTTCCATCCATACACTATTACCATATGCCCTGCTAAAATCATAGCTTTAAACAAATCCTGGCCTTCTCTCACTACATAATACCCCCATAAATAAGAGTCTTTCGTTCAAATTTATTTTAATTTTAAACATCTCTTCAATTTTCTCTAAAAATTTTCACCAGAACTTTGTTACTTTTGGACATTCCCACCGTAGGGAGTCGAATACCATCCCTTACTTGCCAATAATCCAGTCTCATCCTCTTTATCATATAGGAAAGTTGCACTTATGTTCTATACCATTTCAAAATTACCTTTTGTTCCAGTTCTCTAAATTTTTCTATCTTTATCTCATTGATAAAATTGATAAAAGGTATCAAGGATCCACATAAAAATTTTACTATTATTATGGACTTGTTATTATAATGTTATTATGGATTTATATGGATACTGTTATTATGGATACCGTATTTATTATTTGTAAGGTGTCTCAGGGATTTGCTTTGGCATGGAAAAGGCAGGATATTCATTTATCAACAAAATAAAAAAAATATTTAAAATGTTTTAAATAAATTAAGGGCAAAATCCAGAGTACGGTAACTAAAGGGAGTCCTTGCTCCAGTGTAAGAAGAACTTACTCAGGATTCCAATATGAATTTTCTATAGGTTTTCATTAGGTGGTGCAGTAACTATGGATGCATGTAAAGTCTCTTACGTGCTCCCGTAGTTACTCTGGATTTGGGGGTTAGTCTCCAACTTGATATTCTGCACCCCATATGAAGGTAGTACTAAGCGCCTCCCCCATCTTCCCAAATGATTTTGCTGTAAGGCACTTCTGCACTAGTCCTGGGGGTGGGTTAGGCCAGTATACAAACATTTGCCAGCCTTGCCACGCCACCACGGGAATGGTGGGAGATGTCTGAGTTGTGGGTGGCACAAGTGGTTAAGGCGCTGTGCCTCTTAACCACCAGGCAAGGGTTCGAGACCCAGGTCAGCACCACAAGACAGGGTGAGCTCCTGTCCTTAGCCCAGCTCTGCAACACCAGCTGGATCCAATCGTATTGGCTCTGCCTTTCCATTGGACTAATTCAGTGGCATGGAGAGGGGGGATTTGCTGCTTGGGTAACAGCCTATCCTCCATAACAATCCAACCCAGGCTTTCGTGCTTCGCATGCAGTGTATGCAGCGCAGAGCACGATACCATAGTCTCTCAAGACTGACGGAGGCCTGCTGGCCTAAATTGGTTGTACCTTGTGTTTCCAATTCAGTTTAAGAAATGTGTTGAGATTTTTTTTTTTTTTGGTCTTACAATAATCAGTTGTTTCTTTTGTTGTGTAGGTTTTTAACCATGTGGAAGATTTCTTCTTGAATGCTTCCAATATCTAAGTTACGTCAGAGCAATCACACTTCAAAATGAGTAAAATAAATAGTTATTTTACGCCAAAGAGTAAAAAAAGGAAGGCTGAAGAAGCAGAGATTGTTGAGTGTGACCGTGAAGAGGATCACAGAAACAAAACCGAAGATCCACGTGGTGAAAAGGAAGCAGATTCTGATTATGACTGGCCAGAATGTTGGACGCTTTTACAGAAGAAAGACTTCTGCGAGAGGAACGAGTGGTTGTATGTCAAGAATAAAATGTTGGGCTGTAAAGTATGTCGTGATGTCGGTAGTCTTGCCATTGAAAAACAAAAGGTCATGAAAATTTCAGTGGAATGGGCAAATTGTAAAATCAGCCATTTTGGAGAATCCCGGAAAAAACAATTAATGTCATTAAGAAAAAAAATTTACGAGCATAAGGAGAGCGCAGCACACAAAGCGTGCCAAAAAATAAAATCCGAAGCAAAAAACGAAACAATCAAATCCGAAGCAAAAAACAAATCATTAGAGAAAGTGTTTCGAATCGCTTACAAAGTTGCAAAGAAAAATCAATCATTTAACGACTTTAAAGACGAAATAAACGTACAGGAACTAAATGGCCTTGACACGGGATATATTCTTCATTCTGCAAATGCCTGCCGTAATATTGTGAGCCATATCGCTAGTGAAATGAGAAAATCATTAATAGACAATATAGTGAACTCCAAGTACAAAATATTGTTACTTTTTGATGAATTGACGACTGTGAGTAACACAACAACATTGATGGTTATTGTACGTGTAGTTCTTCCTGACCTTTTAGCTCCGGTGAGTATTTTCCTAGATTTGATTGAATTATCGGAAGTAACCGCGGGAGGAATTCTAAACTCTTTAATGACTCATCTTGAGTGTTTAGGATTATCTGAAGAGTATTTAAAGGAATACTTATTGTCTATAACTTGTGATGGTGCAGCTGTGGTGTTTGGTGCGTGTACGGTTGTAACGAGGCTAATGCAAGAGAGGTTTCCTGGTGTTGTGTTCTGGCATTGTGCCAGCCATCGTCTTGAATTGTCTGTTGGTGACACGGTGAGCAACGCGGCAGGAGTGAACCGCTTTAAGAGTTTCATGGACAAACTTTATGTGACTTATCATGCTTCACCAATTAATGCTCGGGAACTACAGGAGTGCGCACCAAATCTAGAACTTCAACTCCTTAAAATTGGCAGGATTTTAAGCACTCGTTGGGTTGCTTCTAGCTTTTGCACAGTTTTGGCAGTGTGGCAAGACTATGAAGCCCTCGTCCATCACTTTCAGGAGGCAAAAGAAGACAGTAGAAGAAGCAAAACAGATCACTTTCTTTATGAGGGTCTTTTAAGAAAAATAACATCGTGCGAGTTTGTTCTTGATTTGGGCCTTATGTGCGATGCTCTCCAAGAACTTAGCAAACTAAGTCTAGATTTACAAGAGATAAACATCGACTTGTATAAAGCACATCGGAGGATAAAGGATACAGTCAAACTTTTAGAGGAAAGAATTGAAAATCCTGGTCCGTACTACGGTATGTCTCTCCAAAGTCAGAAGAACATGAAATTCAAAGGGATTGAGCTTCACAAAAATGAAAAACACATTCCTGCAATAAGTTCATCTGCTTTTTATAAAAGTCTGAAAGAAGCCATTGGAAAGTGTCTGCTTGAAGGAGATGATGCTGATTTGCCTGAATGTGCCAAGATTTTAGATTCCAAGTATTGGCCAGAACATCCAGGGGAGCATCAGACATTTGGTGAAGCTGAAATTAAAAAGTTAGCACACAAGTTCTGCTTAAATGAAGGAGAAGCAGTTTGTGGTTTCCGTGAACATCTTCGAGAAAATAAAGTCCCAGACATACTACTTCCTCTAAAGTGCAGTTTGAGCACAATTGCAGTGTCTTCCAGTGAATGTGAAAGGTGTTTCTCTGAAATGAATTCTATAGTAACTTCATCTATGCTTGGAAAGACAACTTCTGCACTGATGTTCATCAGGTTAGTAGGACCTCCTCTCACTCAGTTCAGCCCTAGAAAATACGTGGACTCATGGCTGCTCCAAGGTCACCATTCTGCAGTTATTACCAATAACAAGAAGCCGTCTAGGGATGACATGGATATAACGGATGATATGTTAAAAGTGTGGAAGTTGATATAATAACATCTTCATGGTGAGTACCTTTTTTCAGAAAAAGCACTGCCTTCATTTATCTATCTTCCATATACACACACCCCTCGCACCCCTCATCATGGCTTGTAACCTATGATGGTCCTTTCCTCTAGGAATTTGCCCAATCCCTTCCAAAAGGCACTGAGGCTAGATGCCTTCACCACATCCCATGGCAAGGAGTTCCACAGATTAAATACACACTGAGTAAAGAAGTGTGGCTTCTGTCTGTCCAAACTCTCCCAAAATTGAGGAGAGTTGAGGGGGCATCTGGCTTGGGTCCTACAGTGGAGGGCTACAGTAGAGGGCTTCCCCAGGCCACCTAACACCTTTCAAGGCAGTGAGAAACCAGATTTCTCAGTGAAACCAGAAATCACATGTTCTGAGTTCTAAAGCTTAGTCTTAACTCAGCAGAAGAAGGAGACAAATGTCCTTGGCTTCCACTAAGCTTAGAAGCACCTCAGGAGGCAAGGGTGAGACAGATCGCTGACTCCATGGATATGGGATCTACAGATATAGGGTTCCCCAAGGTGTGTACATTATATCCAGCTAGGTGTGTACATTGCAGGTTCCATTTTTTCCATTGCACTGCTAAACAACATTCTCTCTCTGTTCCAGGAAGACACTGAGGATTGGAAGGAACCACATGGAGTGTCACTGGAAACAACTAAATATGATCTAAAGGAAGTTACTTCAGGGCTGGAATCCTTTCCTAGAAGTAAACTATATTGAACACAATGGGAGTAATTCTCAATAGATAAAACTAGCACTGTACTGTGAAAGACTGAGAGGAATCAGGGTGGCAGGAAGGAAGCCCGGCACCTACCTTTAGAACAAAATTGGTTGTCCATCAGGGTTACAAATGACAGAGTGGGAGGAAATGGAGTGTGATTGCCCAGGGTCCTCTGAAGTTGCCTGGCTGATGGGTAAGCAGCAAGTTAGCCCACCCTGAGATCTTGCCTGCATCATTGCTCAGCTGGGGTGCGACACCCAGCTTTAACGGAGGGCTTGAAATAAGAAAAGCCTGCCCTGGATCAGGCCAAAGTCCCATCTAGTCCATCTTTCTGTACCACAAAGATGCCCACCAGATGCCTCAGGGAGCACATATGACACCTGCAATCAGGTGCCCCCCCACCTGCATCTGGCATTTTGAGGTGGTCCACCTCTACACACACCTGTCATGGCTTGTAACCTGTGATGATCATTTCCTCTAGGATTTGTCCAATCCGTTCTTAAAGGCATTGAGGCTTGATGCCATTACCACATCCTGTGGCAGGGAGTTCCACAGACAAACTACATGTTGGGTAAAAGACTGGGAAGGGGGGAAAACAAGGAGGCCAGCACAAAAGCTCCTTAAGAGTGGGGCTGGCAGAGGAGCAGAAGTGCCTATCTAGACTCCTGGAAAGGAGAGGAAGCACAGGGAAAAAGGGTCCTCTATTCCTCCAGAAGGAAGACCAACAGCCTGTGGTGGAAGGGGGAAGCTCCCCACACATTTTACCTCAGGCCTGTACTAAAGTGAGACATAATCCTGACCCTACCTCTTTGGGGCAATCAGTTGGGAGATTGCCCTCAGCACATACCCAGGTGGACAGGTAGAGGAACAAGGGCAGGCCTTGGGAAGCCAGCACAGGGTACCTCAAGAGTCAAGATCATCTACGTAAGTGGGGGTTGGATCATAACTTCATTTCTGGGGGATTGTGGTGAAAAGCTGGAATAGGCCATTTTGGAATCTGGCACCTGTGCAGCATTTTGAAATGGGGCTCTCTGGCTGATTTAATGGTAGTAAGTTTCATTGAATGCAATGGGACTTGTAGGTAGAATTTGCTCCTCTTTGCAGAATTTTTGATACCATTTGATCAGAACTCAAACTAAGAACGTGGTGTTCTAGGGATGAGATGCAGGAAGCCTTGTCCTGGGGCTGGACAGACATGCGGAGGACTGTGCTGTTAGTTATTTGTAGACTATACTTGGGTCACATCCATTTGCTGTTCTGTACATTGTCTCCTTTAAAATGGCGCACGTTTGTTACACTCTGCTCCATAAATAAAGCTGGGCATTTTGTGTGTACATCTCTGATTATTTCTTTTGCATGTAGTGGTAGTCCTAGTCATAAAAACGTAAGGGGCTCTGCTGGATCAGCCAAAGGCCTATCTAGTCTGTCTTTCTGTATCTCACAGCAGCCCATCAGATGCCTCACGGAGCACAAGACACCTGCATCCATGTGCCTTCCCCTGCATGTTGAGGTCACCTATACCTATGCATCCATCTACAAACACACACTCATCGCCACATCCTGGGCAAGGAGTTCCAAAGATTAAGCAAATACTGGGCACTATAATGCTTAGGGACACATGTCTAGGGTGCTTTCCTCCCCCAGATGTGTGATGCCCAAGTACCCGCTGCTGGCAATGCCAGAGTGGCTGAGCAGCATCCCCAGTCCTCAAAAAAACCCTACATTTAAAGGACGTCTGGAGGCCTTTAAAGGTCTTCTTAGGGTACAAGGGGTGCATGTGGTTTTTCCAGCCACAAGAAAGTCTCTGATAGGAGGAGGCAATTGGCTTACCTATGGCAGGAATGCCACCTTTACTTCTCTAATGCATGGAAACACATGTTCCCACAGCTTTTTTCAAGAAATAAAGGTGGGGATATTCACCATGAATATATTATTTGTAATCATAGGCATGTCTACTTGGGGGCCACAGAGGTGCTGGTACTCACACAGATGTGCTTTTGGGTGAGTAACCCCTCAAAAAGACCCCTGCACGTTCTCACTGACCACCTCCCTCATGTATGCTGCTTGTATCCCACTCTTCTGAGCTGGTCAGGACAGCAGTCCCACTTTCTCCACTACTCTTCTTGAGATGTAATGCCTGGGATGGTTCAAGCAGTTCAGCCCTCGTGCCCTGAAGATCCATCATGGATTGATGCTGTGCAACTTGCTTGTAAATGACCTGGAGTCAGGAATAAGCAGCAAGGTGGACACATTTTCATTAAACATATATCTTCAGGGTGGTTAAGTCCAGATGAGATTGTGATGGGCCCCAAAAAGATCTTTCTAAACTTGCTGAATCAGGCAGCTAACTTATCTGGTCTATCTGTGATGCTGGTGCCTGGGGCTTAGTCTGGTCTAAATGGAGGTTAGGACTGCAGCCTAAGTTTTTCAGGGAGGCTCACCCAGGCTTGCAAGCAGCCCCTCTCCCTCCCATTCAGATCCATTCTGGCCTGCAATAATAAAAAGGAGACAAATTAGTGCTTTGCACTCCCTCCAACTACACCATTGACTGTGGCACTAACTGGGTTGGGTTCAATTGCTTTTTTGATGTTTGCTGTATCTTTTGAAGCATTCATTGTTTAACCTTTCTAAGGTTTTTGCTCCTCGTTTTAACAGGAACAGATGCAATACAATGGTGTTTCTGGCCGTCCCAAACAGGATGGTGGACCAGGTGAGCCCTCTTTGGCATGATCCAGTCAGGCTATCTTTTATGTCCCAGGTAGTGCACTTCTGCACTGCCCTGCATACTGATTCCCTACTGAGAGCCCAATTCTATTCATGTCTACTCAGAAGTAAGTGCCATTAGAGTCAATGGAGCTTCCTTCTAGTGAAGTATGGATAGGATTGGGCTGCCAAGCTACCGTGAGTGCATGCACGTCTGCTTGTGCAAGTCTACACAGTCTTGTAGTATTGCTGCAGCCTCAGAGCTCAACCAGGGAAGGGACAGGGTTAGGGTTCGACAAGCAGGGACAACCCTTTGCATAGGGGAGGATGGGGGGGTCCCAGACTGGAGAGGAAATTGGGAGGAGCCCCACGGGGGCAGAGAGGGCCAGGCCAACAGGTAAGGCAGCTGTTGGGGAAGGCAGGAGGGAGGGGGCTGGAAGAGTAACAGTGAGGAACACCCATCCCAAATTTCATGCTTCTAGGTCCAGCGGTTTTGGCTGGGTGTTGATGAGTCAGTCACTCAGTGAGTTCAGTCACATCTGTGACTTTTCAGTTATATACATATACATATGTATTTATTTATATATATACAGGGTGACCTGATGCCCAAACACCAAAAAGAGGACAAGGTCCCACAAATTCTTGACATCCAAGCAAAATTCCTAACATGTTAAAAATGTAGGACACCCAAAAATGTAGGACATGTTAAAATAGAAGCTAAAAACACTTTTATTGCTTTCCTGTACTTAATTTCAATACTATATTACTTATTTTAAATTGAAAACTAATAGAACTCTACTCACCCCCTCCCAGACTGGTTGACCTAAAAGAGGACAAGGACCCCAAAATGCAGAACATTCAAGAAAAATGTTGGACATGACAAAAGCTCAAAATACTTACATTTATTTGAAATGTTTAATAGAGAATTTAACTATATACAGAAAATATATTTATAGTAATATGTAAGCATAAGGGAATTCAAATAACTATTGATCTGAACTATTGTGCATTGATAATTATGGACATATTTAACAAACTATGTTAAGCAAATCAATTATCCACGTGTCAAGTTCAAGTATATTTTTAAGAAGGAATTGTTGTGAAGATGTCAGGTTTCCCTGAAAGGTAATCGTAGAAATCATCACAAGAAAAATCTTTGAAATTAAATTTCACACATAAGAGGCCCTTCATTGATTCTTTGCTGAGGTGAGCATTCTCCGGGATCCGCATCAATGAGAACATTTTTTCCATCGCAGCATTATGTGCCGGCAAGGAAAAAAAATACTCTGCCATTTTCAGGAGTTCAGAATGGCACTCCTGGGGTTTACTCTCAAAATAGTTCACCCACCTGTCATTGATAGAGCAGGTGGCTAATTCTGTATGGTTTTGCTCCAGAAAAAGGTTCAAACTATATAATTGATCGCAACACTTTGCATCGTCAATAATGTGTCCCTTTTCCCTTAAAAATCCAATTGATTTTGCAACATCTTGCATTAACACTTTTCCATTCAAAGCAGTCAAAATCTTTAAACGAGACACTCCATTTCTGCAAGTAATCACAGCAATTCCTGTACAAAGCACTGGCATCTTCCATAAAAACATCAACCTCACTATCAAATCCCTCCTTCCAGGTACACAACAACTGCTCTTGAACGTCAAGAGAAACAATGGGAGACTCCAACCTGTTCTTTAGTAGGGAACAGACATGCTCTAGAACATTCATGACGTCAACTATGGAATCTCTTTCTTTTTGAATCTCCTGGAAGCTTTCATGGAACAGAGACATTAATGAGTGCAGAAGCCACAGATATGCCTTGCTCAATTTGGAGGTGAAGAAAGTTTTCAGCTTTCTAGGGGGATCAGGCAAAGACAAGAAATAGGACTGCAAAGGATCATACATCTCCAGGAGTCTTTGAATTGCTGGAAACATATAGCGCCACCTGGTCTTGACTGTGGACGTTAACTGTTGGAAGTTGATGCGCACAAAATCTTGCACAATCTTGCACTCTTCCAGCTCTTCCGCCTGCACTGCAAACTTAATTAAGAAACGATACACCATCATGACTATTGCTTCCAAATTAACGTCCAACCTTTCAGTCCCGCACTGAATGCAAAGCAGAAGGACATTTGTTGGACAGCCTGTGCCAACTACATTCTGGTTGACAGATGTCTTTAATTTGGTCAACACGTTGTCACCCTCAAACCACTGTGGTCCATACATATATGCGATTGTATATTCTCCACCAAATGCCACACACTTCTCAATAATACCAAGCTGTCTCAGTGTATCACTTATGTGGGATGAGATAGTGTCTGAAGTTTCAACTGGAATTGATTTTAACTCCACAAGTTTAGTCTGCATGCCTCCTTGTTTATAATCAAAAATGGGGTAAATATTGAGAGAGGCATAATACATATCATCTGTACAAACCCCAAAACATGACACTTCTTTTAAGGACTGCATTGCTGCATCAATAGAATGAGGCCCAAGAACTTTGTTGACTATGGAATTAGCCTCTGCCCAAGTATCTGTGAATAGCTTTGCAACAGGACAGTCAAACAACTTGTCATACAGTTGTGGTATACAGTCCACAGATGGATAAGAATCATGATGCATAATGTTATCAAAGGCTGACATTGCCACTGCCAGTTTCTCGGCGTGCGAAGAACTGGTGGACTGTCCAGATGCTGTCGAGATGTCCTGAGTGCCGCTGCATTTCTATAAGTTTTCCTTGTGCTTCTGGGACTGGCTGTGAGTCTCCAAATCTTCTGCCCTTATTAAGAGGGTGCACATAACAGTTAAGGGCCGCACTTATAATTGTATTAACAACCACCAATACATTTTTTAAAAATAGAGACTACATGCTTATAATTTATAATTAATGCTTTTAATCTAACCTTTACAGGCCACAGAGACATATGTTCTTGGAGGACACACAAGGCATTTCGCTTCATATTGGTTCCGTCCTGGTTTGAAAGATTTATACTGGCTGGCCAAAGCGCTGGTGAATTTTCGTTTTGATTTGCGTCTTGACTTTGCGTCGTGTTTTTGCATCTTGTCATTCTGGGAAACAGAACAGCAGATATTTCTTTTACAGAGTGCTTTTCACTAGATGGGTTAGTAATTTCAGGCTGTTTCATCTCAAAGCCACCAACATTTCTTTGCACCAAAGACATCCACATTTCTCTTTGCACAAATGCACTAAAGACACCAATATTTCTCTGACAAAGGATGGTAGTGGGGTTTCCCTTTGGAGGGGATGGGTGGTGGTAGAGGGGTTTCCTTCCTGCCTGGGTGTAAGTGCAGGCTCCAAAAAACAGGACACTGTAGAAAAATGTAGGACACTCAAGAAAAATGGGGGGGGGGAAGGCTAAAAGGGCTAAAGAGGCTTGTTATTAAAAATGAATTTGGAATTAATAAAACCTTTAACACTGCTTTCAGCCCATTTTTAAGATAATACTGCTATCCATAAAAAAACAAAACCCTTTTTAAACTGCCTCTAGTGCTGGGTGACCCCACCTCTGGCAAGAGACCATGGTAATTTCCATATTTCCCTGGAGATCCTACAAATTCCCACCAGCTCCAATGCCCAATTCTGGACAAACCATCCGTTTGTGGGCTGAAAGGCTGGAAGGTGCAAAGACCAGTTGGCATTGGCTCATTTTACATGCAGGGGAAAAATGAGAATTTTATTCTCTATGCAGACCTCCCATTCCTCCCACCAAGATACACACCTTGAAAGTCCTGCCTGCTTTGTCCTCCCACGTTTCTATTTGGAAAAAAATCAGCTCTGGTTCTTTTCTATCAGGTGCTGAAAGGATCCTTTTCTGCTGCAAAATCCTCTTCTGTTTCCTTCTGTTTGTTTTCTACCTGCCTCTTCTCAAAGCAAGAGCGAAAGAAAACAGTCAAAACAACAAACAAGAGAACAGTCTAAACCAGTGAATTTCAACCACTGTGCTGTGGCAGACTGGTGTGCCATAGATAGTTCTCAGGTGTGCTGTGGGAATTTGCGGAGAGTCATTGATTAATGGGAAAATTGGGGGAATTGAACAGCCTGATGTGCCTTGTCAATGGTAAAAACAACTGATGGTGTGCCTTGATAATTTCAGAGCCTTCTTAGTGTGCCGTAATATGAAAAAGGTTGAAAATCACTGGTCTAAACAGTATCATAGAATGCTAGAGTTGAAAGGGACCTAGTAGGTCATCTAGTCCAACCCCCTGCCTGCAGCAGGAACTCCTCCTAGATCATCCCCGACAGGTGCTCGTCAAGCCTCTGCTTGAAGACCCCCAGTGAGGGAGAGTCCACCACCTCCCTTGGCAATCTGTTCCACTGCCGAACCGCCCGAACCATCAGGAATTTTTTTCCGGATATCCAACCGGAATCTCCTCTCTTGCAGTTTGTCCCCATTGGTTCTAGTTCTGCTTTCAGAAGGGCAGGACTCAAAACACTGTCATTGTATCCAAGCGCAGCACACATCTAAAGACCATCCTGTTCAAAAGGCAGCCACCCCACAGGGTCCCAGGCCTAAAATACCATCCTGCAGCATCCCTCCATTTTCTGACATTGAGTTTAGTGCTGAGCAGCCCTTTCTGGTTCTGGCCTTTACATTGTCCCTCTCTGAACCCCCACCATGGAATGGAAGCCTTTTAAGGGCAGATCCTACATATATCATGCAAGGGAGGATTGTCACTGTCACTGCCTGGCTTCTCTGCCCTCCCTATCCTTTCAGCCAGGCCTTCTTCACCCAACTGGAGGTGTTACCAAAGAGGGCTTTAAAACAGGGGAATTAGCTAGTGGCCTCTGTTGGTTACATGCAGGACCTGGGCAGGACTCAAAACATTGTCATGCAGAGGGGATACCCTTATTAGAAAGAGAACCACCGAGGAAAACTTGTCACAAAGAAACAGACTTTATTGTCATAAAGCATAAAGTAACGTTACATACATTCAATAGTATGACAATGAGGTGTTCCTCTTCCTTGCATAGTGTTTAACAAAGGAAAAAGGAGGTCTGAATAGCTGGAGGCAAAGAGGAGAAGGGAGAAAGGGAAAGTATCTGGGAAGGACATAAGGAATAGGGAAGAGGATCGGCGCCAGCATAGTTACCTGACCATGCGGTGTGCTCCTTGACATCCAGAGGAAAAGAGAAAGAACAACAGAAGGCAGGGTTTTTTTATACCTTAGGTCCAAGACATGCCCAGCTATGTGTGGTCACCTAGGAAAGGGCAGAACTGAGGAGGAGCTGTTTACCTTACAGGAATGGGAAAGGCCAGAAGACCATCACCTGAAGACCATCACCCAATCAGGACCAAAACAGAGAAAAACATACCAAGCTAGGTATGGAGATTTGGAAGGGTAGAGACCGGAAAGGGGCCATGTGCCCCACATGGCCTAAGCAATGGAGGATAGTGGATGACCACTCTTCAGACTGACTTTCACATTAGCATATAAATGGCAGGATGTAGTTATGCCAGAAGGCAGAGTAATTAGCAAAGGAGAATGGGATGCAGGAAGAGTTAGTTGTAGGCCACAAAGTGAGAGGGGGAAGGGAAATGAGACCGAGCCCAATACATTTATACCATTAATTTAATGACAAACAGAATAAGAACATTTCTTGTAACAGATGCTTCTCTCCATCCCTCCTCCTCTACATCCCCCACCCACAGCAGCCCCGTTCCTTTGCAAAGCTTTCAGGCTGACTCCCACCACAGAAACAATTATGGCTCTCAAGGGTGAGAACAATTGTGGCACTCATGAGCGGCCATTAGTGAGGTGGGAGGTCAATTTCTCAACCCCCCCAAACTTTCACTTTCTTTTCCATCTCTTACACTTTCCCCCTTAAGGGCAGACCCAAAGCTTAGAAAGCAAATGCAGGGGTGTCACTGTCCCAGCTCCCTCCCTGCTACCTTCCCCAGCTGAGATTTGAGCCTGGCCATGTCTGCCTTTCTGGGGGCCTCTCTCCATCCCCATTCAACCCCATTCTCTCCCTTGTAAAGGTGATGTCCCCGTTTTTCTTCTCAGCCCTGTCCCTTTTCTGGCTGGGCTCTGAGGCTGCCTGTCTCCCCCCACCAGGGGGATCCTCCCCTTCCACCCACTCCAGTTCTGGGACCTCCTTCACCCCACCTTACTGGGACTCACCAGAGGGGCTTTGTCCTCCTCTGTTTTTAAGACTGATCAGCTCTGGAATGACCTCTTGGAATCAATGATTCCGGAAAGCTCCTTTTCCACTGCAAAATCCAAATCTGTTTCTTTTCCACCAAACCTAGAGCAAAAACCTTAGAACAATCAAAACAATAATCAAGAGAACAGTCAAAACAATAAACAGTATCCAAGATGCAGCATCATTTAAAAGACCATCCAGTTCAAAAGGGTTCCAGGCCTAAAACACTGTCCTGCAGCATCCCTTGCTTTTCTTTCTGACATCAGGTTTAGTGCCAAGTGACCCCCTTCCAAGCCTTTCCTTCTCTAAGCCCCACCATGGAATGGAAGCCATTGAAGGGCAGATCCAGCACACAGCATGCAAGGGGGGATTGCATAGCTGGGCTTCTCAGCCCTCCCTGTCCCTTCAGGGTCTGGCTTTCTTCATATTACATAGAGGGGCTTCTTTCCATCTCTCCTCCTCCTTTCCACCCTTTCTCCACCATCTCTCCTGCATCCCTGTTTGTTTGCAAAAGACTGTCTGATTGGGTCTCCTCTTTCTCTGTTTAAACTCCCACCAAAGAATATCTCTCTAGAGTAGACCGCAAATGTGGTCAGCAATGGGAGGCGAGTCCTCTTCTCAGCCCCAATTCTTACCTTGGTCTCTTCCAGTTCTTACACTGATTAAAACCCCTTCAAGGGAAGTCCCAAAACTTAGGAGGCAAATTGGGGGAGGGCATCACTGTCCCTCTCTTCAATCCCTCCCTACTGCCTTCCCCATCAGATCTCTGGGCCTGGCCATTTAAGCCTCCCTAGGACTCCTCCCCTCCCCTTTCCCTTCCTCCTCCAGCCTGGGACCCCATCTCCCCATCTCTTTCCTGGCTGAGCTCTGAGGTTGCCTTTTCCCGCCCCCACCTGAGGGCTCCTCTCCCTTCCCCTCCCCTTCTGGGACCCCCATCCTCCCTCATGCAAAAGGGGTCCCTTATTGTCTCCCCAGCCCTGTCCCTTCCCTGGCTGGACTCTGAGGCTGCCTGTCTCCCCCCTCCCCCCCTCCAGCCTGGGACCCCCATCCTCCCCCATGCAAAGGAGGGTCCCTTATTGTCTCCCCAGCCCGGTCCCTTCCCTGGCTGGACTCTGAGGCTGCCTGTCTCCCCCCTCCCCCCCTCCAGCCTGGGACCCCCATCCTCCCCCATGCAAAGGAGGGTCCCTTATTGTCCCCCCAGCCCTGTCCCTTCCCTGGCTGGACTCTGAGGCTGCCTGTCTCCCCCCTCCCCCCCTCCAGCCTGGGACCCCCATCCTCCCCCATGCAAAGGAGGGTCCCTTATTGTCTCCCCAGCCCTGTCTCTTCCCTGGCTGGACTCTGAGGCTGCCTGTCTCCCCCCCACCTGGGGGCGCCTCCCTCTCTCTCTTTCCTCCATCCTGGGACCCCCATCCTCCCCATGCAAGGGGGGGGGGGTCTCATAGCTGGGCTCTGAGGCTGCCTATCCCTCCCACTCCTCTTCCACCCACCTCAGTCCAGGGACTCCTTCACTCCACCTGGCTGGACTTACCTGAGGCAGATGGGTGGGGAGGAAGGGACTCATGTGCTGACCTCAACCATTTGGGTGGGAGAGGAAGAGGTGGAGCAGGAAGAGGCTTCTCCTCGCCCCCCCCCCCCTTTGCTCCTCTAGGAATCCAGAGACTCTCTTTTTAACCCTTCCAGTGCCTGTGCAACTGGGACAGAAGCAATCAGTGAGACATCATCCAGAAGGGGATGCCTGGGAGTGGAGGGTCCAGCAAGGATGCTCTGTCAGGAGTCCATCCCTCCACTCACAGGCACTTCCAGGGTTGACAGCAGCCTTCATCAGAGTGGTGCAAGAGGGGAGTGGATGGGGACCCCTCTTCTTCCTCCCTGGCAAGCAGTCCCTGGTGAGTCCCCTGCCAGCTGGGGAAGAGTTGGGGGTCCAGGGCTGGGGTGGGTGGAAGAGAAGAGGGAAGGGGCAGAGGAGCCTCAAGTCCTCAAAGACAGCCAGAGAAGGGAACTGGGTGAAGAACTGCAACCCTTTCCCCTACAGTAGCAGGCTAAGCTTTGGATCTGGCCTTAAAGGGCTTTGTTTCTGTGCTTGGGGGGGGGGGGTTGTTAATAGGAATGCTGTAAGAGCTGGGATGGAAAGACCCAGGAGTGTCCACTCAGCACAGACAGGAGTGTCCATGCAGGGAACCCATAGGGTGAAGGAGGGAGACCCACATTCCAGGCCTGGGAAGGTCTCTGAAGTGGAGGGTCTGCAGGTTGCTTTCCACCTGAGCTGTATTTTAACTTTATGGTTTCTGGATCCAAAAGAGGACACACAGACAGACAGACAGACAGACAGACAGACAGACAGACTTATTCTCCCTTTAACCAGAGTACAGAAGAAGGATCTTGGCAGGAGCCACTTTTCCAAGCCTTCCATGCTGAGCTGCACCTGCTAAGATTCCCTCTTCTATACAATGGCTAAAAGGACTGCACTTGGTCCCCCAGTGGATCTGGGCACCCCATGGACAGTATGTTGCACCTTTGACACAGAATATTGAGCACCATCATGGAGGTCACTGAAAAACCTGGTAAATTTCATTTTTTATAATTAACTACCCAAATTAACAGGGGACTTTTTAGGAAACTGTACCAACTCCCTTAGGCACCAGACTGAGAAAATGTATTTGGGGTCATGTTTGGGAAGCACTGAGTTAAGTGCAATCCTAACCAAATTTCTAATACTGATGCAGCCTTGCCAGCAGGTGGAGCACTGCATCCTGCAATGGGTGCAGTCATGGACAACTTCTGAAAGTAAGGGGGCAAGATAAGTAAGGTAGACCCTGGGGAAAAAAATAAAGTAGGACCTCCTTGTCCAAAGGCTTGGCATCCCTAGATTTAAATATTCATCTAGCCTAGCACTAGAAGAAACAACCACTACAGGTTACAAGGCTCAAGGGGTGCATGTGTATGTGTGCATAGATAGATGTTGATGTGGACAACCTCAAAATGCCAGATGCAGGGGAGGACATCTGGATGCGGGTGTCTTATGTACTCTCTGAGGCATCTGGTGGGGCATCATGAGATCAAACCAACCCCAAAGCCCCCTCAGATGGTCTTATGGATGTGACTGAAAGCTTCTTCCAGTTTGCAATTGCAACTTCTGGTTTTTTTCTGACAGGCCATCTGAGCACATCATGATCTCCACATGGCCTCTTGAGGCCCACAGATGACTTATTGCAGTGCTGTCACTAAACCCCCCCTTCTCAGGTTGATTTCAGCATCATAGGGGTACAGCAACTGATACTCAAAGGATCTCATGGGCCCACCATACCCATTTATTAATTAGGCCACAGATACAACAGGAGAAGTGGGTCTTGGTTGGCTTGAAACACGTTGAAGGAACAAATATTGCAAATAGATTTCAAGGGGAAGGGGAGGTAGTTAGGCAGGCAGAGGGGGAAAAGCAGGAACAAAGAGGAGTAGTAAGTACGTGAAACAAGTGAATGAAGATGTGTGGGCTTCACCCAGAACCAGGGGGCACTTTGGGATTGGAACCAGAGCTTTTCAGAAAATAGGAAGTGTCCAATTAAAGTTTGAGAAGGACATTAAGGATGAAACTCTTCCCATTGCATTTGTCTCCCTCACAGGCAGTGGGATGGCATCAGGACCACATTCTAGACCTTCTCCTCTCTGGGATGGAGCAGAATCAGCAACCCTGCAGCCTGCTCAGGTAAGGGACACATCATCACAGCAACATGCAAGAAACAGCTTGGCCTCTTCCTCTTCCTCCAGGCATCTTCCTCCAGGCATCTTGGCCTCTTCCTCTTCCTCCAGTGCAATACAAGAAGCTGGACTACATGGCAGCATCCTCTGGTGGTGCAAGTGGTTAAGACTCCATGTCTGTTAACCAGCAGGCCTGGGTTCAAGACCCGGGTCCCCACAAGACGAGGATTTCCTGCTACAGACAGGGAGTTGGACTAGATGTTCCACTGGATGAAACCAACTCTATGATTCTATGGGTCTTTGGTCTGATCCAGTGGAGGCACTTCTTATTGGCAGTGGCCACGGGGGGGAGGTCCTGGGGATATGAAAGGCCAGAAGAGTAGGGCCCATAGAGATGCAGTATAGCAGTGCGATGGGGGTTGACAGGCTGAGCATTAGTACGTCAGACCAAATAGAATATAAAGTTAGAATAAAATTGTGACCTGTATTAATATGTGACTAAACATTCACACAATCTGCCAGTGTTTCCTTACAATACTTTTCAGTGACAGCTCAGTCATTCTGCCTCCCAGCTGAATACTGTAGCTGTGATTGCTGAAGAAGCAATTTGGATGTTTCTTCTTTAGGATGCATCTGTTCAGTCACAAGAAAACCCAGGAAAAAAACTCAGGCAACAAACTGCTTTGATTTACCAGAAATACTGCATGAAAATACCCCACCTTAACTTTCTTTTTCGACTGTGGGCAAAAATCAAGGGGATGTTATGTCTCAAAAAAACCCTGGGATGTTATTAGAGGATTGAGTATTGTTTCCTTCCAGGTTTCTGTGTCCTTCAAGGATGTAGCTGTGCACTTCACAAAGGAGGAATGGGCTCTGCTGGATCCAGGCCAGAAGGCTCTGTATAGGGAAGTCATGCTTGAGAATTACTGGATCGTGACATCTCTGGGTAAGGAGACCATTTCTATCTGGTAAGGAGAAAAGGCATGAGTTGTTCTTGTTTCTCACATTATACTGTAGAAAAGGAGCATGTGGAGCTGGAACTGGTGTCCTGGACAGGCCTGCTGCACCTCAGACATGCAGTGCTGAGCTTGGCTTGATGCTTCTTGCTGCTGCTCCTCCTACTGCAGCTCCTGAACATAACAACATAAGAAGAGCCCTGCTTGATCAGGCCAAAGGCCCATCAAGTCCAGCTTCCTGTATTTCACAGCTGCCCACAGATTCCTCAGGGAACATACACGACACCTGCATCCAGGTGCCCTCCTTTGGTTTCTTGAGGACCAGGGCCTTTTCATGAACTCCTCCTCCATCACTGTAAGTCCAGTGGGAATGCAGAGATTCTCAGATTGACAGAGGTAGCTGTGGCAACTCCATGCCTGTGCCTTATGTCCTCGGTGTGACACTGGCCCATTGCACTGGTGGGAGGACATTATGAGGCCTGTCTTTATGAGCCAGAAGGAAGATCCTAAGAGTGCTTTTCTTCTCAGCTTGTGCTTCTCTGGGGAGGCATTCACAGAGTTCTTGCTTCCCCCAAAATCCTTTGGGTCCATCCAGTTCAATTTCCTCTATGTTGACAGCAGCCCTCTAGGGTTCAGGTAGGGACATTTCTCAGCCCAGCCTGGAGTTGGTGCCAGGGATGGATCCAGGGGTTCTCCATGGTTGCTCTGGACTGGGGTGATACTCTAGTGAGAGTCCTGTTGAGGGGATTCCCAGCCTCTCCGCATAGAGGGAATTGCCTGAGGAGCAAGCAGAAGGGAACACATGACCTACTGATTGAGGCTTCCCTTCCCTGTGATGAGAAGTGAATGGAAGAATCTTGGATATTTCATCTTCACAACTAAACTGGAAGTGCCCAATCCTTCAGCTGTCATGAGAAGTGAGCCTACATGCTCATTACCTAGACCAACACTTTGAGATCCATACAACTCGACCTACAGCACATTCACATGTAAGAGTTCTGCAAGGTCCCCTCTTGTCCTCTTGTCCTTGTCCTCAGGGTCCTTTTGTCTTTTGGAACCCAGAGTCATGTGGCTTTGGAAAGCCTTGGTAAATAGTAGTTGGAAAGATCTCATCTCCTGTTTTTTTTCCTAGAAGAGATTCCCAAACCTACCTTCATATCCCAGCTGGAACAAGGGGAGTGTGCATTTCTCCAGGAGCTCCAGGAAGGAGAGCAATTGGCAGGTAACTTCCTTATGCATGGGACTGCTGGACACAGCAGGAGCATTGGCCCTGAGGGTGAGTGTGGACCCCACAATAGACAGTCCCCTCCTTTTGGAATATGTTGGCACAGTTGCAGATGAGTCAGCACAGCACATCTCTGTTGTTCTGACTTCATCACCTTCAGGCCAGGACATCAATGTATTACATATAGGCTCTAATCCTACACACCCGAGGTGTCCAAACTTAACTTGAGGGCTCCTGGACATTTAACAATCATATAGAGGAGGGAATGTCAGCAAGTGCTGCTCCTCAACTGACAGATCACGAGATACACCAGCTGAAATTCCCTCTTCTACACAGTTGTTAAAGGTCCAGGAGCCCTTGGATAAAGGTATATAGCAAGGGTGTCCAAACCTATCAAAAGCTGCTGAAAAGCTGCAGCTGCTGAAATTCCTGCTTCTATACAATTGTTAAGGGTCCAGGAGCTCTGAAATTAAAAGTTAGGACACTCCTTCTCTTGGAATATGTCCAATGTCTTTTTAAAGGTATTAAGGCCGGATGCCATTACCACATCTTGTGGCAGGGAGTTCCAAAGACCAACTGCATGCTGGGGAAAGAAATATTTTCTTCTGTCTAGCCTGACTCACCCAGCATTCAGTTTCAGTGGAAGTTCCCTAATTCTGGTGTTATGTGAAAGGAAAAAGAGCATCTCCTTGTCCATCTATCCCTGATAGATCTCCCTGTCCATCTCCCTGTCCTGTCTATCCATCCCTTGTATAATTTTGTTTAATTAATCATAATCATAAATCATAATTAACCACCCAAAAATATTTCTCTTCTTGAAATTGGGTTGAGTTATAGGTCTTTGATTCTCCATACCCACCCTTTCATTTTGAACACCAGTATAGATAGTTGGCATAAATGCCCACCCTCCTGAAAAAATTTTGGCCCTCCACTTCTACAATCCTGGCTACGGCAATCCTGGGAATCAGTGCCTCTGAATGAATTGGATATACCTCTTGGTGCACATGACAGGGTGTGCTTTCCCTTTCCTGAGTTGCATTCCTAATCCAGATTCTCTCTGTGTCTCAGGAAGCAGCAGACCAGACAATGAGGGTCAGAGGGAGCAATGTGGAATGTCATCAGAAATGAGAGCACTTGACATAGAGGAAGAGAGTTTAAGGAAACATGATGGATCAGAGAGAGGAGAGGAAGGCTCAGATATTCTTTCGAGGACTACATCTGCTGTTTATCAGGATGATGCCCCTCTTGCAATCTCTAACCAACTAGAACAACTCAGAGGAAAGAGAAAGAAGCATCCATCATACCGGAAGACAATTAGTGGTAAATGCAACACTAATAAACAAGGCAAAATCCACCCATTGAACTTGTCTGAAGGGAGAAAAAGTGTCAGTACAGAAACTCGCCTTGCTTGTCATGCAAAAACCTACATAAGAGAACAAGATGTGCATCAAGAAATATCAACAAAAGAGGAAGGAATTCAGACTGTCAAATGGAGAAATGAAACTGAGGCTCGACAGGGTGGAGATTATGATATTAACTCACTTGGTTTAGAACAAGGAACTAAAAAGAGGAAGAGTCCTCAACCTGCAAAGACCTTTGGGAGTAAGTCCAGATATAGAACTCAAAGATATGAATGTTTGGAATGTGGAAAGAGATTCACTCATAGCACATCACTGGTTGTGCATCAAAGAACCCACACAGGAGAGAAACCATATGAATGCTTGGAGTGTGGAAAGAGCTTCAGTCAAACCTCAAGCCTGACTGTGCATCAAAGAATCCACACAGGGGAGAAACCCTATCACTGCTTAGACTGTGGAAAGAGCTTCACTCAGAGTGCACAACTGGTTGTTCATCGAAGAACCCACACCGGCGAGAAGCCATATCAATGTTGCGATTGTGGAAAAAGCTTCAATGAGAGCGCACAACTGGTTGTTCATCAAAGAATCCATAGAGGGGAAAAACCATATCAATGCCTGGAGTGTGGAAAGAGATTCAATTACTGCACAAGCCTGACTGAGCATCAAAGAACCCACACAGGGGAGAAACCACATGAGTGCTTCAAGTGTGGAAACAGATTCAGGGACAGCAAAAGCCTGACTGTGCACCTAAGAAGACACACAGGGGAGAAACCATACAAATGCTTGGAGTGTGGAAAGAGCTTTAGTCAGACAATAAGCCTGTCGGTGCATCAAAGAACTCACACAGGGGAGAAACCATATAAATGCTTGCAGTGTGGGAATAGCTTCAGTCAGAGAGCAAACCTGGCTGTGCATCAAAGAACCCACACAGGGGAGAAGCCGTACAAATGCTCAGAATGTGGAAAAAGATTCAGTCAGAGAGCACACCAGGTTGCGCATGAAAGAACCCATAAAGGGGAGAAACCATATCAATGTTGTGAGTGTGAAAAGAGATTCAGTCAGAATGCACAGCTGGTTGTTCATCGAAGAACCCACAGAGGGGAGAAGCCATATCAGTGCTTGGAGTGTGGAAAGAGATTCAGTCAGTGTGGACACTTGGCTGCACATCAAAGAACCCATACAGGGGAGAAACCTTATCAATGTTTGGAGTGTGGAAAGAGCTTCATTTACAATTCACACCTAACTCGGCATCAAAGAACCCACACAGGGGAGAAACCATATCAATGTTTGGAGTGTGGAAAGAGATTCACTGACAGCAGATGCCTGTCTGTTCACCAAAGAACCCATACAGGGGAGAAGCCTTACAAATGCTTGGAGTGTGGAAAAAGCTTCAGTCAGAGAACAAGCTTGTCAGTACATGAAAGAACCCACACAGGGGAGAAACCATACCAGTGCTTGGAGTGTGGGAATAGCTTCAGTCAGAGCACTCACCTGACTGTGCATCAAAGAACTCACACAAGGCAGAAGCTGTATAAATGTTTGTAGTGTGGAAAGAGATTCAGGGCACAAACATAAGCACTCATATGATGCTTCAACTGTGCATTAAGGCATTTTTGCACCACTGGGGAAAAAGGAAGGTTTGTACACCAAAGGAGGCCAGCATAGGGTCGGAGAAGGGTGGGGTGAGAAAAGGGTGTAGGTAGCAAGGAGCATTCTGTGATGGGGTAGGTGGACAGGGCAGATGGAGGGTGGCAGGCAAAGTTTGGATTCACCATTTTTGTCGGATCCAGTCTCCACTTCCTGGACAGCCAAGAGTAGCCTCTGGCTAATTAATCCCTTCTGCTCAGACTTAGACCACATCTGGAGGAGATGTCTGAGTAGATGCATAGGGACTGCTATTACCTTACCATACATGAAGGGATGAGACTTCCCTTCAAAGCAGTAGCAGTCTGTAAACATGCTCTGAATACAGCAAAGGCACAACTGCCTGCCTGTTCCAGCGCAAGTTAGGATTGTGTTATCCATAGGAACTCGGTCTTGGCTGACATGAAGGAACCCACACAGTTTTAAAAATATATACCGGCTGAGTATACACGGGTCAAGCAGCCAGCTAGTCCACCAGGAATTCCCAAGAAGAACAGGTCTCTCCTCCCTCTCCCCAGAGGCTCCTCCATCCTGCCCCCTTCTTTCCTATGAAACCTAAAGAAGTAGGTGTCCAAATAAGTAGGTATACTTTCCAGTCAGGGTGAGAAGAATTTTCTGCCCTGAAGTCTTGGAGGGGGCTATTAAGGAAGGGTTTCTCTGCTAAACATCTTAAATTGGTTAAAAATCTTATTCCTCGCAAGTTTTGAGGAGGTATTTTCTTGTTTGCTTGCAAAGGAGGGCAAAGGGCGGCTCTATGCAAATAAGGTCCCCTCCCTCCTCCCATTGTGTATGCTGAGTCAGGCATACACACTAAGAATTCCTGAGGAGAGAGGACCTTTGAGTGCCTGCACTCCTCTCTCCATTCACCGCCTTTGCATGCCTACCTTTGCATGCCTTTGCATGCCTGCACAGAAGCAAGTCCCATCCTAGTCAATGGAGCTTACTCTCAGGTAGGTGTGGATAGGATGGCAGCCTCAGAGCCCAATCCTTCTCCATGCCTGCTCAGAAGCAAGTACTGAGTGACCATATGTCCTCTTTCCCCAGGACAGGTCCTCTTTTTTAGCTTTGTCTCCTGGTAGGGAAAAAAATAAATTGCCCTTCTTTTCTTTGTTTGCTGGCAGCATTGAGCCATCATGGTCAAAGGACTGACTCCCAGGGAAGTACTGAGTGACCATATGTCCTCTTTTCCCAGGACAGGTCCTCTTTTAACTCTTGTGTCCTGGGAAAATATCTTTACATTTACCGGTAACCTACTGATGCCTCAGTAAATGTTATTTTATTGGTATCTATTTTTATGGTATTTTGAAATGTACCAGTAGCTGCTGCATTTCCCACCCTCGGCTTATACGTGGGTCAATAAGCTTTCCCAATTTTTTTGTGGTGAAATTAGGTGCCTCGGCTTATACGCGGGACGGCTTATACACGAGTATATACGGTAAACGCTTGCTTTTTGAAAGAGTCTCAGTGTAAGTTCAAGCCTGCATTCACATCAAAGAAGACAAACACCGAAGAAACTATTTAAGTTCTTGGAGTGTGAAATTACCTTTGGCCCTGTGACAAAGATGGCTAAGGGCGCAATCCCAAACAACTTTATAGCTCCAGGGTAAGCTATGCGACTCTGTCGTAAGAAAACAAACCATGCCTTACCTTGTGGAAGCCTCCGTGACTCCTCAACTGACTCCTCAATGACTCCTCTGTGACTCCTCCACTACTCCTCAACTGCAGGATGCAGACTCTGCTCTGCTCTCTCCTTCTCTCCATAACATTTGGGAGTCTTCCAACCACAGCAGGTGGCCTGCGCTGTTCTAGAGTCCCTGACTGAGAAAATTAGCACCTCTGCCAGAGCTGCCACCTGCCTGGAAGCCTGCATAGCATCCAGCAGCTTTTGGGTACAGGGTGACCATGTGTCATAACTGGAAAAGAGGACAATGCCACCTGAAATATAGGACACACAAGAAAAATTATTTATTATTTATTTAGTAGATTTATACCGTCTTTCTACCTAAAAGGATACCCCAGGCAACTTACAGCAGTTAAAAAACAACACATAGTGGTCATGACAAAATAAACGCTAAAAGCACTAATATATATATATAGCTTTTGTGTGGTTAATTTAAACACTATGGGTGCAATCTTAATCTAGGCCAGAAGAATTCATCGGTCTTCCATTCCTGTGATGATGTTGCAGGGAGGCATCTCTGTGCACTCACAACCTTCTCCCAGGAGTGGTGCAGAAGTGCCTTAAACATACTATATATAATCGGACTTTCTATGTATAAAAGCATGACACTCCTAGACCAGCATGAGGTTTCATGACACTCCTAGACCAGCATGAGGTTTGTGCCATGTGCTGGGGCTTATGCCAACCTGACTGGGTGTTAGGATTGCAGCCTATATTGCTAAATGTAAAACTATTGCATATAATTTATTACATATTCTTTATTAGTTACAAGAAGGCTGCATGCTGCCTGCACACAAAGAAAAGGTGGAGAGTGAATTTTTTTTCCAGAACACAACACTAGAAAAGAGGACATGTGCATCAACATGTGGCCATGTGCAAGTTGCTCCCCTACTCAGGGGGGAGTCCATCATATGATGGGTCTGTCCCAACTCCTGGTTTGAGAAGTTGGCTGTCTCAGTGTACAACCCTGGTGAAATGGAGGGCATTAGGGTGCAGTCCTCTTGCTGTTTTTTGTGCTTCAGGTACATGGTGAGATGTAGGAAGCTGGACTGGATCCGACCAAGTTCTCTTTGGACACTGTCAGCAAGGGGTTGATAGTTTGTAGTAGACTTGGGTTCACACTTACATGGGAGTAAGCCAAATTTCAAGTTATTCTCTGTTAGTGGCTTCTTCCACACACAGTTGTCCTTCTTTGGAGAGGGTGTGGAGTCTGAGGTGTCCTTCTTAAGAAACCAGTTACCTTTAGTTGGGGGAGTCTTTTACGTTGACTAGGCATGTAAGGCTGCAATCCTAACCATATCTACTCAAAAGTAAGCTTCATTGTGTTCAATATGTCTTATTCCCAGGGAAGTGTCTTTAAGACTAAGCCTTAGAGCTTTAAGGCAGCAAGGAAGATGAAGAGGATGATGCACCTCTTGGGTAGAGACCCCTCAGAGGAAGAGGAACCCAGTAAAGATGGAGGAGATGAATGCTAGCAGTCACCTTTGGGACTTAAATCCTGTCCTTTCAACTCCTGCTGTGCCACCGTGAACTGCCCCAATTTGTCAGCCACCATCTGACAAATTTGTGTTGCCCTCAGGCGAAAGGATGGAATTTCCCTACCAGTAAATGTCCTTTTCTTGGAGATAGGGACGGGGTATGGGCAAGACCTTCCCAGTCCACGTATCAGAGCCGAAGAAAGGAGATCTACCTCCGCACACAGTAAAAGAATCTATACCTCCTGTAGTAAATAGAACTGAAAACAGAAAGGTAAGAAAAAAGAGGACCCCAATAACAGGCCTCTGAGAGAAAACAGCAAAGAACCGGAACCAGGGATTGACCAAACTGGTAAAACAATCACCTCCTACAGAAGGAGTATGAACTTAGAACAAATAAGGGCTGTTGTGTCTCTGAAGCGGTTGGGCCTGAATGTACCCTGCCCCATCCCCAAGAAAAGGACATTTACTGGTAAGGAAATTCCGTCCTTCTCTGGAGTGGGTGACAGGGTACATTCAGTACTGTCTGGGATGTACCAGAGCCTCACCTTTTGGGTGGGAGAGACACAGATCTCCTTAAGGGGAAACCACAGACTGTAGCACCCTCCTGCCAAACGCCGCCTCAGCCGCGGCAGCACCATCTACCTTATAGTGCTTAATGAAGGTGTCAGGAGCGGCCCAAGTGGCTGCCCTGCAAATTGATTCTAACGATGACACCCCTTCAAACACAGCGGGTGCAGCCGCACCCCTGGTAGAATGAGCCTTAATCCCCCTAGGTGGTTCCCTACCAACCGCCTTGTAAGCTTCTTGAATCGCAGAACGTAACCATCTGGCTAAGGCAGCTAGAGAAGTGCGCTTGCCCCTGGATGGACCCCCGAAGAGGACAAATAATGCCTCAGACTTTCTAAATCCCTTGGTTCTCTCCAGATAGAAACTAAGTCTCCTCTTGACATCGAGGGAGTGCCATGCCCGTTCCTTAGAAGAAGTTGGGTTCGGACACAAGGTAGGTAGAATTATGTCTTGCGATCTATGAAAAAGGGAGTTGACCTTAGGGATAAAAGAAGGGTCCAGCCTGAGCCGGACTCTATCGTCCTGAAATTGGCATAAATTTGGATGTGTGGAAAGAGTCGAATGGATACCGTGGCGAGGGGTTCAAATGGAGGACCCATCAGAGCCTTCAGCACCAAATGTAGATCCCAATTAGGGAAGCGATGTACTGTCGGAGGGTTTCAGACCTTGAATAAATCTTTTACAATCTGGGTGTGTTGACAGTGTCCCCGATTTTGAGGGTCCCAAGATGGAGCTTAAAGTTGACAAATATCTCTTAATGGTGTTAGTGCTAAGACCTTTGTCCACCCCTCTTGTAGACAGGAAGATGAGAGGAGAAGAGGTGCTCTGACGAGCACCGAAAAACGTGGCCCTTCTCTGAGGAGACAGAGCCGGATTGGAAGGTCTTGCCCCGCACTGGGAGGAGAAGACTTCGGTCCAGAATTGTCTCGGAGTGGACGGGGCATAGCCCAGACAGTACTGAATGTACCCTGTCACCCACTCCAGAGAATGTTGTGCTGCTTTGGACACTGGAAAGGCAGGCTGCACCTGGAGAACCTGCCCATGCACAGGTTTAGCAATCCTCTGAGTGCTGAAGATTTTTTATTTAATCAATTTATATCCCGCCTTTCCTCCCCCGCAAGGGGGAGCCCAAGGCGGCTGAAGATGTTTCTGAGGTAAAAATGAGATGTTTCTGAGGTAAAAATTCTCCCCCTTGAAGCCAGCGCCTTAACACCGAATTAAGGGATCGGGAGAGGAGATCTTTCTAAGTTTAGTCAAAAGACCAAAAATGGCTTCAAACTAGCATATGCGACCAGGGTGACCAGATGGCCGGAAATTTCTAGATTTGTCCTCTTTTTTAGTCCCCCAAAAGTGCTTTATTATCCTCCATTTTGGCTTCATTTTGGAACTGACCTAGAAGCATGAAATTCGGAGTCTTCCTTCCATGATGTAGACACTCACGAAGAAATTTTGGAAATTTAACCCCTAAGGGGGAGAAAAGAGGTGCAACATGTTTTCATCCCATACGTAATGTTGAAGACTGACTGGTCAACACCCAGCCCCAATTCCTGGACCTAGAAGTACAAACCTTGGGGAGCATATTCCTTTTGTGATGTAAGGACCCATTAGGAACTGATTTGGTGCCCACTGCCCTATGGTTCTTCCCACTGGTGCCTAGAAGGGGATGTTCAGATAGGTTGCCCAGTGGTGCCCACTTGTGCCTGTTGCCTAGTGCTGCCTGGTAGGTATACCCAGAGGTATCCACTAGTGCCCAGTAAGGATGCCCAGAGGTGCCTAATGCCTACTGATACCCAGTGGGCCTGGTGCCTACTGCCCACTCATGCACTCTTGTGCTGCTGCCCACTGGGGCCTGCTGCCCAGTGGTCACTGTTAGGGATGCCTCATGCCCACTGGTGCCTGCTGCCTGGTGCTGCCCACTGGTACCCACTGCCCAATGGTGCCCAGTGCCTGCAAGAGATGCCTGGTGCCCACTGGTACAGGCTGATGCCCATTTCCTAGCAGTGGCCACTGCTTGCTAGTTCCCACAACACAGTGGTGCCTGCTGCCCACTGCATGGTGGTGTCTAGTGTTATCCTGAAAGTATGCTCAGTGGACATTATGGATTCCCAGTGCCCATTGCCCACTAGTGCCTGGTGTTGCCCACTATCTGCTGCTTGCTGGTGCCCAGTGATGCCCACTTCTGACTGGTGTTTAGTGGTGCCTGCTGCCCACGGCATGGTGGTAATCAAGATTTGAAACCGTGATCAAGATTTGTATATTTTTTACATTTACAACTAATCAGTTCCTAACAGGAGGCCCAAAGTGCTTATTTCTGGCCGTCACCTGCTTAATAATGTTACTTCCAACCCCCAGAATACACTACGAATACCATTTAGCCCATCCCTCTCCTAAACTGTTTGGGATCCAAATATACACAAGGGACACAAATCTGCTTATATGAACCTGCCCCAAACTTGGACAACAAGTGGCATGCCCTGGCCCTGGCTGGGGTGCAACTGGTACAGATGTGAGAAGATGGTTATTCTCAGGATAGGTGGGCAGTTTATGGGACATTGTAATACATACAAAACCGTGTTTCCAAAATGCTTGTCTTAGCTTAGATCAAGAAGTGATCTAAGCTACAATCTTATTTACACGGTTGATGTGGTGAACACAAGGTTACTGAGGCCCCAGCTGTCCAGGCATAAGCTGTCATAAGAACATAACATAAGAAGAGCGTCCACTAGATCAGGCCAAAGGCCCTCATAGGCTGCAATCCTAAAGACACTTTCCTGGGAGTAAGTCCCACTGAACACAATGGGGCTTACTTTTGAGTAGACATGGTTAGGATTGTGCTCATAGTCCAGCTTCCTGTGTCTCATGGTGGTCCACAGGGAGCTCATATGGCACCTGCACCCAGGTGCCCCCCTGCGTCTGGCATTTGGAGGTTGTCCACCTCTACACACACCTCATGGCTTGTAACCTGTGATGGTCCTTTCCTCTAGCTATTTGTCCAAATTCTTAAATGCATTGAGGCTAAATGCCACCACATCCTGTGGCAGGGAGTTCCACAGACCAACTTACACACTGGGTAAAGAAATATTATCTTTTGCCTGTCCTAACACTCCCAGCATTCAATTTTAGTGGACGTCCTCTCTTCTGTTTCCCACCTTCCTCTAAGCTGTGAGTTGTATTCCCTAAGATGCAATGACTGCGTCCTGTTCAGGCCGTGTGCTCAAAGGATCCTTCTTTGGATTAGTGCTTTTCAACCCGTTCATAAATAGGTTTTTGGGAATTCCCTTTTCTTGGGGCTATATCAGGGTGTCCAAACTTTCAACTTTTCAGTTGTGATCCTATCACCACTTTTGTAAAGGAGGGAATGTCAGCAGATGCAGTTTCTAATTGCACAGATCACAAGCTGTACTTACTGAAATTCCCTTTTCTACACAATTTTTAAAGATCCCGGAGCCCCCTAAAGTTGAAAGTTTGGACACCCCTGGGTTATATTGTGCTTGCTCCATGCATTGGGTTATATCATGCATGCTCCATGCATCGCTACTCGGATCTCCATATGAAACAAGTGAGACATCCCTGGACTTGTGCACAGAGAATAGCCCAGGCTTCAAGGGGTTAAATGAGGCATGTGCAGCCTGGCCTCCATGCTTCCTAAAGAGGCCAGGAAATGCTAAATGCTGCCAGCAGAGGGGCTTTTCCTTCCTTTCCCTCCTCTATGCTCTGATGGATGCTGGTTCCGGCCTTAACTCAAGTGTAAGAAGCCAAAGGCGGTCTCCAGTGAACTGTCCCAGGTTTTCCTGGGAGATGCTGCAGGGGGCAGGTGAGTGGAGGGGTGCAGTGGGTGGCTGTGATGCTGCACAGGCAGACCTTTGAAGCTCTGATCCCAATTCCTGGTCTACCTGCCTGTGCAGCATCAGCAGCTAGATACATTAATATTGAAAACCAAACACACTTCTAAGCAGGGGCACCCATGAATTGGGTGGGTGGGGAGGCAGGTGAGGCAGAGCCTCCTCACTGGATTCTTTCCAAAAGCACCACCACCATGAAAGGCTCCCAAGCAACCTCATCCCATGCACTGCTCCTCTTCCCATCTCTGCTCTGCAAATGGGTTCTAGGTGCTTGGGTGCTTCACATGGTGGTGATGCCTTTTGAAGGTCTGCAGTGGGGAGGCTCTGCCTCACCTGCCTCCCCACACATTGCACGTCCCTGGTCTCCATGTTCCTGGCTGGGCCACTGGGAGGCTCATGGGGCCAGACCAGTGAGGAGCAGCACAAGACGACTGCGCAACCCCCTCCTCAGGGGTGTATTCTGAGGCCTTGAGGAACCAGGTGAGTGCAGAGTGGAAACATAAAAGGAGAGGCCTTAGGTGGGGAAGTGAGACGGGACCCTGACTGACTTGGACTGTACAGCCTCTCCATGGCAGCAAAGTCTGCCCCACCTGCCTCCCCATCCACTGTTCCAGAGTCTTCCTAATATCTTTTAAAATCATTACCGAAGATGTTCATCCCCATATTGAGGCTCATATAAGAAAAGCAAGCATCCTATAGGGGTCAAAAGTGATGAGTTTGGAAAATAAAAAATCCTAGGAAAAATATGCTGTCTCCCCCTAATTGATCCCCTTTCTGACCCTGGGTCCACATACCCCTTGCCTCACAATGTGGCATATGCAGGGTAGGGTATGAGATGCCCTGGCATCCATGGTGAAAGGGACTCAGAGAGGTCCACTGTGGCTCACTTTTAAAACTAGTGCCGGTTTCAAAAATGTTCTTTCTTATCTATTTCAGGGAGAAGGTCTAGTTGTCCCAGACTCCTGCCTGTGTATTGCTTTGGCAAAAGATTCCAGGTCTCTTGTATTTCTGCTGAGAACATGCTGTTTGTTCACTGATCAGCCCCTCACACTGGTCCCCACTTAATCTCAGGACCGACCCCACAAAAAGTGGCTAAGGTTTTTTCATTTGTGCTGAGAAATGTGAGTTTGAGAGCAATCGCTGGGGTGAGGGGCTCTTAGTCAAAATGGCCACTGAGAGGGGTGCCGCCTCCCCGTCATCGAGTCTCCAGGTTGCGTTTGAACAGCAGGCGAGAATAAAAGTGGAGGTCCAGGATCCAGCTGTCACCAGTGCCTGCGAGATCCAGACGGTGCGGATTGAAGAACCCCTAAGATGGGTGGCTTTCACACAGGTCAAGCAGGAACCAGTTGAGGAGTACTGGGATGCCGAACAGAAGCAGGAGTTCCAAAAAGTGACTCTGTCTCCTTGTTCCAGGTGGGGCAATTCGCTGTCGACACAGCCAGTACTGTGGGGCAATCCCGAAACGCTGCCAGGCTGCTTTGAGGAAGCGGCTGCTTATTGCAAATGGCTGAAAAGAGAGCGTGGGACGCAGCAGCCACATGTCCTTGGAGCAGGAGGCCAAGAGGCGACAGGGGTGTCAAACAGCACCAGAGTTGGGAATGAAAATAAGGCTGCTTTTCCAAGGGAAGTGATTAGAGTGGAAATGCAGCGCCAGCAGTTTCGACACTTCTGCTATCAAGAGGGTGGGGGGTTGCATGAGGTCTACAGCCGTCTACAGGATCTTTGCCATCAGTGGCTCAAGCCTGAAAAGCACAGCAAGGATCAGATCTTGGAGCTTGTAATTCTGGAACAGTTCCTGACCGTCTTGCCCCCGGAAGTGCAAAGCTGGGTCAGGGCACAGGACCCAGAAACCTGTTCTCATGTGATTGCACTGGCTGAAGATTTCCTTCGGAGGAAGCAGGAGTCGGAGCAATGGGAACAGGAGGTGACTGATTTCACTCTGGAAATCTTGGGGTTCAAAGGGGACTTTTCAGGGGTGGCGTCCAGATTTGTTGATGAGCCATGAAAGTAAACAATGGATGCCATTTCTGAATGTTCCTGCATGCAAAACATTTGTGCAAATCAAAAAGTTAGGTCAGTAGGCCAAGGGTTGGTTGGGAACCTTCATTCTTTATCTTTTACTAGTAGTATGATGTACTAGTATAACTTAGGTACTACTGACCTGAGTACCACATGATGGAGTGGACTCATGTTAGCAGCCCAGCTGCTGCCTACCTAGCAGCAAATGCAAGTAGGTAAATAGGGATCACTTTAGTGGGAAGGTAACAGCGCTCCATGCACCTTGGGCATTTAGTTATGCCAGCCAAATAACCACAAATCTTAGGACAACACTGGTTCTTTGGCTTTGTAATGGGGATGAGTACCTCCCCTAGTCAATCATGAATAGCAGGTCAACCTATGGAGTATTCACATTACTTTCTTCCCTTTGATAGGTGGAGGGAGCTTTTCAAAGGGCCTTCACCTGTCTGCACTTTGAAGTGTTGCAGTCCCAGCTTGACCTTGTTCCAAACCAAACAGTTTTGCTCTTCTTTCAGGAACTGGGGCCCTTTGTGGAGGTGACGGTGAATTCCCCCGAGAGAGAGCACGTTCCATCAGATGCCTCACAGAGGCCCCTCTTCAAGGAATTGGAGCAGCAGGGGAACATTGATGTCCAATCATTAGGTATGGCATCGTCCTGCCAGGATAATTGATAGCCTGGTCATCTGAGTAGCATGCTTACTCAGAAGCAAATGCCATTGGTGTAGCAACAAGTTTTGTAGCCTTCTTAAAACCAATTAATTTCAGCATAAATCTTGCTGAGTACAGCCCATTTCAGAAGCACATGTCTGATTATAGCTTTGGCTGTGTCTCAGCCAGAGGTATCATGCATAAGGTTCAGAGGTCTCCTAGCTTTCCTAAACCACCAACCCCAAAGCTTTTGCTGATCTGTTTAAAAAAATTCCCCAAATATCTGATGGATTACAGTCCTTTCAACACTTACCGAGAGTAAGGTAAGTTGTTTAAAGCATATATATATATATATATACATATATACACTAGCCTGTTAAAAGTACTGTAACATTTCTCCACATAAAATCATGTGCATGGTAAGATCAAATCTGTTAAAAATAAAATACACTCTGAAATGAATGGAGACTTACCTGAAATTTGCTTATAATCCACCTAGTGGGTCACAGACTCACAGGACAAAATCCAGAGTAACTACAGGGAGTCCTTGCTCTGGTGTAGGAACAAGTTACTCTGGATTACAATATGAATTTCCCATAGGTTTTTACTAGGTGGTGCAGTAACTACAGGTGCATGTGAAGTCTCTTACGTAGTTACTCTGGATTTGGGGGACAGTTTGATAAATGCTGGGCTATGGTCAGATGGACAGTAAGACAGAGAAGAAATTTATAGCAAATATGAAGATGATATGACCAAGGCTAAACATAGATACAGAGCACTATGTATCAGAGTAATTATTTAAATACTGTTAGAATATCAGATACCGCTTTACCAAAACTGAGTTCTTGATATAATCCTGCACAGCCCCTTCTGATTACGTAGCCCTTGCACACCTAAGGCCAGCCCTGCTCAGGCTGCAACCTCCAAAGGTAGTTATGAAGAGGTAGGGGGAAATGGGGTAGACAGTGGTGGTCCTGGGCAGGGAAGGGCTGAGGGGTGGGTATACTGGATCCCAGGACGGCAGCAGGATCAGCAATTATTCACCACTCTCATATTACTGATATTTATTACTGATACTCATATTGCTCTCATATTTATTGGGGTCATGGTATCTAAACTATTGAAGACCACTTGTCTAGAAAATCATTCAAAGTTGCATCAACCTACTGCTCTACTGAAGCAGTAGTACTGAAGCACTACTGAACCTACTGCTCTACTTTTGGTCTGTGAAATTGAGGGATTTATTCAAAATTTATAGTATTTTAATATGAATTTGTGGTGCTGATTCCAGAAATGGTGTCCGTTTTCCCTTATCTGGTTTCAGATATATAGTGTAGCCTCAATAGTGAATGGTTTTCAGTCATTGCTTCTCTTGTCCTCTTCCATCCTCCTCTTCAATTCTCTTACCTCTTTCCTTTGCCCTGATTCCTCTGTTGTCTATTTCACTTAGGTGGAGACACAGCATTAGAGAACAAGGAAGAGAAACAGCAAAAGGGATGTTTGGAGCCATTCCCTGGGAGATCTCAAAGGCACCCTATTCTGTGGTGTGAGAGCTTTGAACAAGGCTGTGGGTCCATGAGGCAGCAAGATCAGCCACCAGTGGTTTTGTGGGGTGAGCACATGACAAACGCAAAAGGTGACACAGCTGTGATGCTCCATGGGAGGGAGATAAAGTACCTGTGCCCAGTCTGTGGGAGGAATTTCCAGCACAAATCAACTTTGATCAGGCACCAGAAGATGCACTCTGGCGAAAAGCCGCACGTGTGCCTGGAATGTGGGAAAACGTTTCGACGGAGGGATAAGTTGATCAGGCACCAAAGAATCCACACGGGGCAGAAACCCCATGCGTGCTCAGAGTGCGGGAAAGGTTTCCGTGAAAGAGGCAAGCTGATCAACCACCAGAGAATCCATACAGGCGAGAAGCCCTACTCCTGTCCTGTGTGCAAGAAAGCCTACCGCTGGAAAGAAGAGTTTGTTAAGCACCTGAGAATCCACGCAGGTGAAAGACCTTATGAATGCCTCCAGTGTGGAAAATTGCAATGCCCACCTGGCCTCTTACCACCACATCCACACAGAGGAGAAGCCGTACGAATGTCTGGAGTGCCAGAGGAGGTTCTGTAGCAAGCAGAGCCTCACCAAACACCGGCAAGTCCACTCAGGAGAAAAATCCTATGAGTGCCAAAACTGTGGGAGGATTTTTCATTACATTTCAAACTTTACCAAGCATCAGAGAATCCACTTGAGTGATGGAATCCTATGACTGGTCTAGAACTGGGCACAAGATGGTGACCCATTTGCTGCTGCTATGTCATAGTCACAAACATTTCTATTTCCAAGTCTCAGTTGCGAGATCCTGTTAGAACCCCATAAGGAAAGAGGGATGTTTGACCAAAGCTCCATTTCACCCCACTTCTAAAATAGTGGTTTACAGCGTGTCTATGCTAACTGAACGGCATGGAAAATCATTTTTCTGTGCATATCCATCAACAGACTTTTAAAAAATATATATTTTTATTTTTTTTCAAAAAGGGGAACAACAAAGAAAAAGAGAAAGAAAAAGAAAGAATATAAAAACATAAAAAATAAACAAGTATGTTCTTATCAGAATATATAGCAAGCGCAGATTTTACCTTTCTTTAGTCTAAAATAACTTCAATTAATTTCTATTAAATTATTCTACTTAAAATAATTTCTCAAACTATAAGGTTACTTAACAATTCCAACAGATATCAAAAAGGGAGATTAAAAAGTTATATAACAATGACTTGAATGACTGTTGGCTTTATAAATGGTTTTATATAGAATTGCCTTTGCTAGGAAGGATCTTGGATAACTGAGAAGTTTGGGGAACACCTTTACTGGGCAATCATGGATTAGATATAGCAGTGCAACCAATCAACAATATTTAAATACAGATTTTAATTTAAAAAAGTTCACAGTGGTTTATATAGAAAATAAAAAAACTAATGGCTCCCTGTGCCAAAATCTGCTACAGATAAGATTTTAGAAAAAGAGAAGCATGGAACCAAGGGGGTGATCAAACTAACTCATCTCACAAGTTATGGGACCTGATCCATAATAACTTGAACTGGTGTTTTATCTCCAGTTTAAGAAATGGGGGTATAATAAATCAATCTCCTTCAAATGTTTGTTTATCCTCCCCTTAATAAATGTTTCCATGTTTGAAGTAGAGATGTGTATGTTTGGTGTGGAAAGCACTCGGCAGTTATGAGTGGTGTGGTTAGTGAGAATGTATTTGCGATTTTGGCCCACAAATGGGTCTTGTGGAAGCCTCTTGTGCTGGCCCATTGTTGTCACAAAAGTGTACGTTAAGTGCAGTTCGGCTGGCACACAGCATAGACCAGCCTCCCTAATGTGGAACCTGGGAAGAAAAAGTTTGCACCAAGTTTGGTGTGGGGATCTAAGGAGAGGCATGGGAGGGTGGGGAGAAAGTGGGAAAGAGGTGTTCTGGGGCGAGGGAGATGGAATCAGGACATGCCCAGCCAAATCTTGATTTTGACCAAGCAGTTTTCACCTACATGAATGATGCAGTCATGATCCTCGACAACATCCACAAGATCTTATATCCTCTATAACGTCTTAGAGGACTCACAAGGAGGACTCACAATAGAGGAGGTCTCTGCTCCACACCCAAGTTGCATTGGCTATCTGACAAGCAGGGAAGTTTTCTGTGTGTGAGAATGTGCACATCAATCCTGTAATAAATCTGTGTGGTGTTGTTCTTTATGTCTCCTTACTTTGGTCTCTACTCTAATTTGGTTAACTTATAATTCCCTCTTCCTCTGTTATGCTCTCCTTTGCTGCAATGACTCCAGAATATACAACACAAAACCTTTTTATACAGGAAAAATTTTAAGTACCAGTAACTCTCCGGGCTGTGGTACATTTTTAAGGGAATGTATTTAATTTCAGTCAGGATAAAGTAATGTTATCATACGGATTTGCATCAGCACTGGAAAGTTGGTTAAGATTGTGCCCTGAAATTCTGTGTTGCCATAATCATAGCTAACTCGCAACTGGGTGCAATCCTAACCAATATAGGCCAGCACAACTCACTCCCCATTCCCATTTTAGTTCAGGGAGACCAGCACATGTCTGTGCAATGGTCTTAACCCCTAGGAGTGGCACAGAAGTGCTTTTGTGACAAAAAAAACACTTTTGTGACATTCTCAGGTCAGCAGGTCTTGTCCGAGCATGATGTACATGGGGGTTGATGTGCATGGGGGGTGCATGGGGGGTGATGCGCCTAGGGGGTTGTTGCACAAGGGAGGTTGTTGTGCATGGGGGTTTATGCGCATGGGAAGGTGTCACATAATGGATGGTGTGCACAATGGGAGGATGGTGTATGGGGGGTATTTTACTCCTGCTATGTAGGTACATTTCTCTAGTGAATAAATAAAATTATAGGCAGCCATGTTCAGAAAAAGTCCTGAACAAAAGAGTATAAAACAGAATAGATGCTTTGCACCAGCATCAGCATTAGTCAAAGCAAAAAAAAAAAACAAAGAAAATGGGAAAAAGAGTTTGCAGTAACTCTTAGGGAGCAATCCTACCCAACTTTCCAGTTCTAGCATAGCTGTACCAGTGGGGTACATCTGCAGATGGGGGGCAGTCACTGAGGACTCCTCCAGATAAGGCAATGTTTGCTGCCTTACCCCAAGTTCATTATCCTTATGCCAGTGCTGAAAACTGGGTTAGGATTGCACTCTTACCCTACAATCCAGAGTAACTACGGGAGTACATAAGAGACCTTACGTGTACCCGTAGTTACTGCATGACATAGTGAAAACCTATGGGAAATTCATATTGCAATCCAGAGCAAATTGTTCTTACACCGGAGCAAGGACTCCCCATAGTTACTCTGGATTGCATCCTTAGTCTAAACTCTGGAATGTAAACCAGGATTAATATAATGTTGCACCCTGTATTAAATACCAAGGTGGCATCACTAGTAAGGCTGTGAGGCTGCAATCCTAAACATATTTTCCTGGGAGTAGGCCCCATTGAATACAGTAGGACTTCTGAGTAGACAGGTTTAGGATCGCAATGTGAGTCTTGATGCCTATTCATTTGAGATTTGGTTGGATTTTTTTTCCTGGGCAAGTGTGCATAGGATCTATTGCAACTAAATGCATTGCAACTTAGTATATTGGTTGCATTGCATATAACTTAGAGCATAATCCTAACCTTGTCTACTAACACATAAGCCCATGGCTGCAATCCTAAAGACACTTTCCTGGCACGAGGAAACACAAAGAGGCTTTCTTCTGAGTAGGCATGGTTAGGATTGTGCTCTGTGTACCCTGTTCACGTGAATCTAATGCTTACCTTTCTCAGCTGAACTGAGTCTCCAAGATCAAGGTGCGCATTAGATTTAATAGCACATATAACCTTTTTAAAAATCTCGGGCCTTCTAAAATAAGGGGTGTGCATTAGATTTGATGGTGTGTTAGATTTTAGCAAATATGAGTATATGCAACTTTTGTATATTGTTTCCAATAATAAGCAGAGACTGCTGCTGGGATGGCCACAGGTACCCCTTTCTCTGCACTTCATTTGGAATTCCAAGATATACTGCATCTCAGCATGGAGGCTCTACTGCCTGGTGGGAGATCAGTCCTTCACACCTGTCATTCATTCCCACCAGAACATTGCAAAGCCCTCCTGATTCCTCCCAGTCCAAACCATTGTACAGTTTCCAGCATCATGGCAGGGACAGTCAGTCAAGGGTTAACCTGAGTGTGCCATCATTTCCTAGAGAAGGCCAGCTCCATCCATTGGGAAGGGAAGGATGCAAATTGTGTAGCTCACTTCCTGCCCCTCCTGCCTGGGGAAAGTCAGGTTTAAATTTCCCAGGCTGGGGATGCTGTGCCTGCTTGTCTCTGTGCACCAGGGAAGGATCAGGTGAGTGGGAAAGTGTGTCTGGGGGATGCTGCTGCAAAGAGGGCTGCAGATCTGTGCCAGGCAGGCAGAAGTAAAACAGGTGACTACACTCTCCATCACTGCAGAAAGCAGCAGTGGTTGGGTTTGTCCTCCTTTGGATCAAGCACTGGTCTGATAGAGGTAGCAGATGCATGGAAGATTCAAGACAGGAGGTGGCCGAGGCAGGAGAAAATGTCCCTTCTTTGGTGATTGAACATGCAAAAGATCTGAGCTCTGGTCCTTGGTACTCCTAGCTAAGTGGATCTAGGAAAGGCTGGGATGGGAAAATCCCTTCTGTTCCCAAGAAACTGACAGGCCGCTATCAGTAAGGTTAGGCAGTGCTGGGACAGGTAGATATAGCTCAGTGGAAGTAGGTTTCCTGTGCACGTCCATGACTCTGTGCTGTTAGTTCCAGGCTCGATCCGATAAACAGATCTTGAACGGCAAGACTGGAAATTTGGGAGATCTCCACTCAATCCCTAATGTCAGAAACTTCTGATCACCCCCACCCCGCAAGCTTGCATGCTGTGGCAAGGCTTCCTGCCTTCTCACACCCTTCTTCGCACCCCTTCTTACGTTGCACCCCCTCTATCTATGTACACAGTGGGGAGTAAATTATTCAGGGCAGTGGTTTGAGCTTGGAACCTGGAAGAGATGGCATTAATCTACAAGTGGCATCATCAAGCAAGAAAAATGTTAATACCATCCCATAACAAAAACTAAACCAAGCGTGTCAATAAATTCAAAGGTTTACAATAAATGCAAGTTTAAAAATTTATTTCAAATAATGAAGAACTGTCCGTTGTTGTGAACTGTCAGTTGGAGTTGCTGCTCCATTAAAAAAAATCCCCAAGCAATCCTAAAGCTATCAAAATGAACCCGAGAGCAAGCCCCATGGATTGTCTATGAAAGAATATACTGTATTTACTCAAATCTAACGCTCACCTGAATTTAAAGTACAATCCTAACCATGTCTACTCAAAAGTAGGCTCCATTGTGTTTAATGGGTCTTACTCCCAGAAAAGTGTCTTAAAGATTGCAGCCGCAGAGCACAATCCTAACCATATCTACTCAAAAGTAAGCTCCATTGTGTTCAACCGACTTACTCCCAGGAAAGTGTCCTTAGGATTGCAGCCACAGTTTCCAAAATCTGGATGTGCATTAGATTCAGTGGTTAATTAGATTCAAGTCAATGTGGTAGTTTGATTATATGCATTAGATGTGATGGTGCATTAGATGTGAGTAAATACAAATGCAATCCCCCCAATGCAATCACATATGGTAGAATTAAGTCTAATATACTCAAAATAAAATACACATTGAGATGAATGGGCACCCATTTGAAATTGGGTTCCAACCCACAGTTTGAGAATCACTTATATAGGGTCCAATCCAATCCAACTTTGCAGCACTAACGCTGCTGGGAAGGGAAAAAAGTAAGAAAACCCCAATATAAGGATAAAAGCTTTCCTTTCCTTGTGGAGGTTTCCGTGACTGCTCCCCACACCCGGATTCAATATACATTCCATTGGGATGCCACACAATGTGATGGTCTCATATAGGGACCAGCTGATGATCCACACGTCAGATGGCCCACCTGACTGGGCTAAATCCTGTATCTCACCCCCCTTTTCCCATGGCAATGGTCTTCTTCCTAGCATTTTTCTTGCGCTATGGAAGGGTGTGCTATTCTGGCTGTCGCAGCTTGCAAATATTTATTTTATTTCTATGGCTTTATAATATTTATTCTATTTTATGGCTTGTAAGATTTCTGCTGATCTCTAGGGCATGTTGGCTTATGATGATCCTTCCTTCCTTCTACATTGGGAGAAAGGCACTTCCACAGATCCATCGCTGGCTATTACTGAACTGTCTGACTTTCAATACTATCTTTCCACCTTAGGAAGAAGCTCCTCTCTGCAGATCATGATTAAAGTTTGCCTCTCATCCACCTCCACGTCCAGTCACCCTGCCATGTGGTGACAAAGAAACGGCTGAAATTTTGGAGACGGACGGACAGACAGATGGACTGCTGATATCGCCCAACTTTACCTGAAAGATGGCTATGGAGAAACAAAATTCATCCTCTTTGGATCTCCAGCTGGAGACTGGTGTAGAGCAAGAGGTGAAAACAGAGAGGCCTGACTCAACGGCCGTGGAGCCAGAGGTAGGATCAGGACCGCACCTTAAAAAGGCTGGGACTGTCCAGGAGTTCTGGGAAAGAAATATCCCTGATCGTGCCCAACAGGAGCCAAAGAAGCCAAAGCCCTGGGAAGCACAACTCCAGGAGTTCTTGAAGGCCATGGAGGCTTCCCACTTGGATGGGAGAAACCCACACCAGCAAGGGTTGGTGCAGAAGGATGAAATGCAGGCTTTCCATACCACTTTGGGGGGAACAGTGGATGCCAGGGAACAGAAGGGCGTGCCACCCTTGCCAGGCCCCAGCAGAGAAGCCCAACAAGGGGACAACCATCTCTTGGCCAAAGATGAGGTAGAGTGTGGGAGAGTGAAGGAAGAAATTCTGGAAGAAGACGAGTCTGTTGGAGCCAACATGCAGCGTCAACGCTTCAGAAAGTACCATTATGGGGAGGCCAAGGGCCCCCGAGAGGCTTTCAGCCACCTCTGGGATCTTTGCCACCAGTGGCTGAAACCAGAGAGGCACACCAAGGAGCAGATCCTGGAGTTGGTGATCCTGGAGCAGTTCCTGGCTATCCTGCCCCAGGAGATGCAGAGCTGGGTCCAGACGGGTGGGCCAGAGAGCTGCTCCCAGGCAGTGGCCTTAGCTGAGGACTTCCTGCTGAGACACCAAGCAGAGAAGGAACAGGATGAGCAGGTGAGAATGTTTCCCTCTTATTAACCCCAAGGAATGGGAATAGTATTTGACCTCCCATATCTGATCTGATTTCTTCCAGGAAATCAAATTGGTAGAATCTGGTAGGACTGTACCAGTTCAGGTTCCTGGTGGAGGGTGCCATATTTGAATGTGTATATTTAAATGGGGAAAAACCAGCAAATCCCTGTGGTAGGGAACTAACTAGAGTAGTGATTTTCAATGTGTATGTCATGGCACTTTGGTGTGCTGTGAAAGGTCCTCAGGTATGCTGCGAGATTTTGGAGCATAGTAGTTGAAAATACTGTAGCGGCTCAGTGGTTGCTGAGTAAGTATGCATAGGATTGCACTACTAGGGCTGGAACTGGAGTTGAACAGAAGAGGTAAAAATACAGGTGCATCTGGTGTGGAAATGAACCCGGATTTGTTGTGGTTTGACTTCTTGTTGGGTGGGAATTATGCTGCCATGTTGATAAGGCTGAGGACCAGTTTTAAATAGGATGCCAACCGGGTGTAACATCTGCATCCAGGCTGCTCTGACAGCAATCTGTCCTTCTAATCCAGGTGCAGGGGGTCTTAAAAGAAGGGGCTGCTTCTTTCCCCACCATGGAGAAGTCTTCTCAGGACACCTGGCAGAGGCCACTCTTCAAGGAGACAAAACAGGAAAGCAACAGGCTGGCAAGTGGGCTGGGTAAGTGGTCAAACTGGAAAAAACTGGAAATGCGACGGAGCTTTCACTATTATAAGAAAGCACTTCTGACTGGTTGACGGCAAAGGGTGAGGAGCTGTACAGGGAAGAGGGGTTGGGGTTGAAACAGCTGCTTTCCAGATACAATAGTTGAAGTGGCTTCTTGCTGCATGGGTCTGATTTGCCGCATAGCCCAATCCTAAGCTGTGCTGGCGCTGTAGGGCACGTGGCTTCCACTGTGTCTAGTGTAGTTTAGGAGCAGGCTGAAGGTCAACTTGGGGGTAAGGTGATATTTTCCCTTTACCCTGAATAATGCCCCGTCTACTTTGTGGGGCTACTTGGATCTGCACCTGTATATATACTAGTATATATACTGTATATATACTAGTGGCCTGGTATAATGCTGGCAGGCCTGGAAAGGAGGACACAATATGGCAAAGGCCTGCTCCACTGATCCCAACAACCCCTGGGCTCGAGTCACTCAATTTCAGTCTCCTCACCCTCTCTACCTTTGAACTACCCTCTTTCTGCTGCTTAGCATGCTATTACCTGCTCCATGGAGCAAAAAGCCTGAATGCCGCTTCAGTGGGGTGGCACAGGGCTCCCCACTTACTCTCTGTGTACACCCTCTGCCCATGTGGGGCCTGTTTCACTGGTGGAGCTGCATTGGTGGATGCTCCCAGAGGCATCTTGTGGGCTGCTGTGTGATCCAGGAAGCTGGACTAGACGGGCCTTTGGCCTGATCTAGTGAAGGTTCTTCTTACGTTAGCCAGGGAAGCCACATGCAGCTGCTCCAGCTCTTCAAAGACCCCAGGATGAGATTGGCAGGCCATGACAGGGAGAGGAAGGTGTTGTTCACCCCAGAGGAATGGCACCCTAGGGTTTTTGCCCTCACCCCAGGATTGCCATGGAGTAAGACAACACACCCACCACACATGCAAATATGTCCTAAGCATGTAAAACTAGCGCAGCTGGTACCTAACATGGGAAAGACATTAAGATCCTGTCTATTTACTCCCAACAGGAGCTGGCAAGGAGCAGAATCAAGCAGAGAATTCCGGGAAACTGGAACCGCATCAGATGTATCCAGAAAGATCCAAGCAGATGTTTTCTTCCTGGCCTAATCCAGGAGGAGCCTTGGTAAGGCAGGTGGAAAACTACCATAATAATGAAGGGGACAAGTTTATTAATTCACAAGGACAGTATGTGGAACTTGATGGAGATGCACTTCGGCTAACAATCCCTGGGGGTGAGACGCAAAAAGCTGTCAACGAGCGAGAAAAGTCGTGCAGTCATTGTGGGAAAGACTTTCAGCTGAAGTGTAACCTCCAAGCTCATGAGAGGACCCACACCGGAGAGAAACCCTACAAATGCTCCGTTTGTGGGAAAGGCTTCAGTACAAGAGCTTATCTGATCACCCACGAAAGGATCCACACTGGGGAGAAACCGTACCAGTGCTCCGACTGTGGGAAAAGCTTCTGTGACAATTCTAACCTGATCGTCCACAAAAGGACTCACACGGGGGAACGACCGTATAAATGCACCGACTGCGGGAAGAGCTTCAGGGAACGGCCGGTCCTCATCAGACACCAGAGAATCCACACGGGAGAAAAGCCGTACAAATGTCGCAATTGCGGAAAAAGCTTCAGTCAGAGCTCTGGCCTTCTTGTGCACGAACGAACCCACACCCGAGAGAAGCCATATACGTGCGCGGACTGCGGGAAAAGCTTTGGCGGGAACTCCAACTTGAGGGTGCACATGAGAATCCACACAGGAGAGAAGCCGTACAGATGCTCCGACTGTGGGAAATTTTTTAGCGACAGATCACTTCTGGTTAGGCATCAGAGCACCCACCAGGAGGGGAAATGTTGATGGAAAACAAAATGAATGATCTCGTTGTGTTAATTTAATTGCTAGGACACGTTATCTGGAATACTGAAATTGGACACCCTTGGTGTATTTGAACTAACAGTGTAAAGAAGTAACTTGGGATTGTTGTTTGGAACCCTGGAGAGATACTGCTAGCCTGGTATCTCCAAGCTAGCTGGACCAAGACCTGAGCTAAGACAGCTTCCTATAGGAAGATGGTGGATCTCCTTGTTAGTGATGGTGTTGGTGTCCTTTGGAGCCAGATGGGAACCTTTTGAGGGCTGGACTTCACTCCTGGAATCCAGCTGCCTACCACTGGCAGAAAGGCTTTTGCCCCCATGGTCCCTCTAGCCGTGGGTTAGTTTGCCACACAAGTAGTACCTAAATCCATGCTCAATTTCCCCATGGACTCTGATCATGGTGGTAGCAACCAGGAGGTTGTCATGCTTTTATTGCAAGCTTCTATTTTTCACATTTGTAATGGGCCCATTACTAAGTTAAGGGCTGTGGATGGCGCAAGTGGTTACGACACTGTGCCTGTTAACCAGGGTTCGAGACCCGGGTCCCCACATGACAGGGTGAGCTCCTGTCCTTAGCCCAGCTCTGCAACGCAGCTGGAACCCATCTTATCGGCTCTGCCATTCCATTGGACTATTTCTGTGGTATGGAAAGGGGGGATTTGCTGCTTGGGTAACAGCCTATCCTCCATATCAATCTACCCAGGCCTTTGTGCTTAGCATATAGCATCGAGCACAATACCATAGTCTTTCAAGACTGATGGATGCCAATACTTAATACTAAGTTAAGCACTTTCAAGTCCCACTGAATATCTTTCGCTTGCAGTTGGGGGAAAATGAAGCATGGATTTGGATTTTTCTCTGGATTGTGTGGCCGTAGGTAATGCCAAGAAAACAGGATGAAGGTTTTTTCAGTGGTCTAGCAAGTAGTTGTCATTCCAACCACATCAATTTTTCCCTTTTTTAAAAAATAGGTACCTAAAACTAATATTTTTAACATAGGTACATGTCCACGAAGGCATCTTTGGTCAATGCTGACTGTACGGCTCTAGAAATGAGATGAGCACTGCACCCTAAAGTTAGTCATGACTAAAGTTAGTCATGACTAACTTTAGGAGGGCAACCTGCGGGGGACACCTTTACTTAAAGCTAGTCACTGACTTGCAAATACATCTCCGACCTCATTATACAAAGATTTTTTTAATCTTTTAATTTGGCTGCTGCAAGTGAGAAGGGGAAAAAAGTATCCATTTAAAATAGTTTTAAAAGCTGCTTTTATTCCTGTTGTAGAAAGTCGGTGATGCAAGCTAGCATTCCATTCTTCAGCCAAGCCAGGCAAAGGCTCCTTTGCATTTCTAATTGCTCACTGCCTCTCTACAACAGGAAGAAAAGTTGTTTTTAAACTACTGTAAAGGGACACTTTTATTTTTTTAACTAAGAAAACGTTTTTGGGTATCGGCAAAGAATTCCAGAATCAAAACCTCTGCAGATATTGACCTCACATTCAGTCCTCACTTGATCACGCAGTGTACTGATGGACAGGAAGGAAATAACGTTAAACTGTTGTAAAACTAGAAGAGGTGTGGGGTGAGGGGGAGAGAGCATGAGAAGCTAAAGCAACTTCCCATTGATATTTTTCAAGGATATCCATTCATTACTGCCAGGACCCAGAGAGGTTAGTGCTGGTAAGGGCTGGCAGTACGAGCACCACAGTCAGGCAAGCTGGATCAAAGAACTTCATCATGGGTTGCATTCAGTCTGCCAACCATATACTTGATACCCCTGGTATAGAGAGGGAGTGTATATTTATTGAGGAATATACATTTTTCACATCCCTTCCATGCTGATGCAGGTTGCATTGTGGCACATTGCAAGGGGATCAGAAGGGGTTTGGATTTGGGGTGCCTTCACCCTATGTTTGCCACCATTGCCAATTCCCCTTCTTACCCTCCATGTTGAAGTATGGGATTTCGGTTTTCGTTTATAGGAAGAGTGCATTCACAGCTGGCGATGAGCAGGGTTAAGGTTTCGACTTTTAGTAGCCAAGACGTGGCAGACGTGAGACGGTTTATGGTTGCATAGCCCCCTGCTTCCCATATTCCACCAGCTCTTTCAGGTGGGCTCATGATACATACATTGGCTCTCCTTCTACATACAAAGCTAAGTTGTGCTATAAACAGATGTGATAACATATTTAGAACATTTTTGTCCTAGATGGCTTCAGGATCTTAGCATAAGCTCTAAGGTGTGTGTATTTAAAAATTGTTTAGAAAATGGTATTTATGAAGTATGTAAGAAATAACATTTTTTTAAAGGAATTGAATAATGTGATCAACTATTTTATTACTTAGAACTTTCCTGATGGAAGGAACCCAAACCAGCTTACAAACACCATCAAAACATACCACATTTAATTGAAACTAATGCCCCATTGAATCTAATGCGCACCCTGATTTTGGAGACTGAGGCTGCAATCCTATGCACATTTTCCTGTGTGTAAGCCCCATTGAACTCAGTGGGGCTTACTTCTGAGTAGACATGGATAGGATTGGGCTGTCAATTCAGCTGAAAAAGATGAGGTGTTAGATTCAAGTAAATACAGTACTTATAAAGGATGAAAACAATAGGACTCCAGTGTTTCAGCGGTTAAAAGTGAAGAACAGGTTAAGGGAAGATCAGCAGTTAGAGACCCAAGTGCTGTACAATGGGGTGAGCTCCTGTCATTTGTCCCACTTCTACCAAGTAGATAAATAGGTGGGAAGGCAGCATCCTGCTAACAGGCCACTGTGACAGGCTGATCAGGTGTCCCCAATGTTGCGCCAACCATGATTTGGATGATTCTAATCACCACACAGGACAGACGCTGAAGAAGTTGCATTAGGAAGGATGAAAATTACCCAACACAAAGGAAAAACGTCATGTTCTGACATCAGTTTATGATGGTGTGGGTACCACCTATGAACCAAGTGTTTCCATCTTAGCCTTTGAAACTATAGGGTGTCTAAAAAATATACACACTCTTTGAATGAGCTCTCGTGTATATATCATTGGGCAGAAGGACTGGAGCTGATGTAAATTACCTGGAGGTAAGATCTGAAGGTTGCAGGCTCAACAACACCGGACCGATGCTGATGCTGGACTGTGGGAGTGTGAGAAGAAAGTGTGAGAAGAATTGCAGTGGAGTCTGTCCGAAGGCATAACAGTGAGCCAATGAATGTGGGACTGGACGTAAAAGGAAAAACATTTGGGGTGGGTGTTTCCTAAGAATGTAGGGTTTCTTGAAACAGAGGACCTTTCTTTGAATTGCAAAACTCTTCTAGGGTTAGGAAGCCTGCCTATGTAAACTATCTTGAGAATAAAGTCAAAAGAGAAATCTGATGACCTGAAAAGGTGGTATATGTATACCTTGTAAGAAACCTGCGTAAAAGGGGTGCAGCGCTCATCCCCAATTCATAGCCGTGAAAAAGTGCTATCTGAAGACACCCCTGTGGTGACATGGCCAGCATGATGGCACAGAATGCGGTTTACCTTCCCACCAAGGTGGTACCTATTCATCTACTTGCATTTCCATGCTTTCTAACTGATAGGTTGGCAGGAGCTGGGCTGAGGATGGGAGCTCACTCCGTCTTGCAGTGCTCGGGTCTTGAACGGCTGACCTACTAAGCAGAATTCTGGTCAAGCAGTGTTCTAACCTCAGTGTACTAACCACAGACCCACTAAAGCCCCTTAACCCAATGGTGTCGTCTCAAACACACTATCAATCACAGCATAATATCAGCAACCCTCAACTTCAAGAATATTTCAAGACCCATTGAAGTCAGCTCAACATTTTTTTTGCTAAATAAGGATACTTCTTTTATGATCAGATCCTTTTTTTCTGATCAGAAGGCATTTAAATTAAATGGCACAACCTTTGGTAGACTTGGTCTCTCTAAACAAAAAACGATATTATAAGAAAATATTAGCTATAATACCGAGGATGATTAGCAAGAACTTTAAGTGCCTGAATAGAGTGGACTGGAGTGCCCAAATAGAGAAGGATCAGGTGCTCTCACCTTAAAAAAAAATTTTTTGTTGGTACAACTGTATCTCTGATCATATTTGGCTGCCAGTTTAGCGATGTTTAAGCTTCTTCTTTCTCCTTAGTTTGCTTTCTTTCTAATCTTTTATGCCATATTAATTTTCTCAAAGTCAGTCAGTACTACAGTCTTTGCTGAAAAATCTAACCATTGAGTAGGAAAGACTTGTGATATAGGCTGCAATCCTAAAGACGCTTTCCTGGGAGTAAGACCCATTGAACACAATAGGGCTTACTTTTGAATAGACATGGTTAGGATTGTACTCACACTCTCCTGAGCAGAGGATATTGGAAACTCAAAACCTCCTATTGGTGAACTATATATGGTCAATGCATAAGGGTAGGAATTGTCATTATCAGGCCAAGTAATCAGATTTTTTTCTAGAAACTACTAATAACCTATTGCTTTGCTTATGGGGGTAGAATTAACAAAATTCATCAGTAAAAAACCATCCCTCTGGGACGACTGAAAAGTCAGAGGTCTGCTGGAGAAGTGGGAGTACAAGATAGGGCTGCCCACTAGGACCGTTGAAGAGATCCTGGTGTGATGGAGATGCTAGGACATGAGATGGGACAACCTGCCTAGCCCACAGTGTGAGCTGCACACCACATGGCTCCACATGTCTGCACCTGTAGCCTCAAGGTATGACATCTCACTGCTGCTTTGGAGCACGCTGATTGTGTGGCCCTGTCTGAATCTGCTGAGCTATGGCTAAGCCCAAAAGACTGTCACCTCCTTCCTCCGAGTCAGGACACACACAGAGGTGAGATGATCTTCCAACAAGTTCATAAACATTTTCACACACATTGAGGGGTGAGCAGCATCTCTGGCCCTCACAACATCTTCCACAGCCATTGCGAGGGAGTAGAGCTACTCTGGCCACCAAAGGGCTCAACAGCAGGCTGGATGGAGAGGGCTTGCTGTAGGCTGTCCACAGGCTTGGCATGGGCTGCATCTGGTGTTTAGACCAGGATTTGGAAAATGCTGGTTTAAATGAAACCATGGGAGGTTTTCAGTCAATACCATCCTTAGGATCACATCACACTTGAGGGCTCCAACCGTCCAGAATCTGGTTTATTTTTTATTTTTATTGTTTATCAAAACTAAAGAAACAAAGAAAAACAAAGAACCAAAAAATTAATACGGTATTTAAAGATGAAGTCCATCTCAGCAAAGTCCAACAGCTTTGAGTATATTTGCCCTTCCTCCTATCAATTCCTCCTTGTCTGATCTGAGCTCCTAGAGTCCACGGTGTCTGTCCATGGACTCTCTGATCATCCTGGAGGGGTACAGGGAGAGACTGCAATGACGAGCAGAGGAGTAAGGATCTTCCCCAGGAAAACGTCCCAGGAATGTTTGCTACTCCTCCCAGCTTGGTATCATCCACAAATTTGATCAGGCTCCCCGTATCCCTTCCTCCAAGTCACTGATGAAAATGTTAAAGAGAACTGAACCCAAGACGGAGCCCTGGGGCACCCCACATGAAACCGACCTCCAGGCTGACACAGAACCATTTACTAAAACCCTTTGAGTGCAGCTGTCGAGCCAGTTGCAGATCCTTCTAACGATTGCCTTGTTTATCCCATATTTTTCCAACTTCTCAAGAAAGATGTCATGTTGGTCAAGTTATTAAAGATGTTCTTATCTGGTAAATTCCAGCACATGTGTTTGCCATACTTGAGGGCAAGAGGCCCGTGTGGATAGTGTCCATATGCTGTATGGATATCTATATACTGTATGGATAGTGTCCTGCGGGTTTAAAATTTGTTGTTATTTTGAACATCAAGTTGGCTCTTACCAGGATGTTTTTTATGATTTTTGTTCTGCACATGCCTACGAGAGGTGGGTGTTGACACCCAGGGAAGTGTTCAACAATATGCCAATGATGCTGTATGATCCTTTTAAGGGATTGAGACAGCATTGTAAAATCCACAGCCCTCGTCAGTTTATTATGAGGGTTTCTGTGTCTGTTCTTAAGAAGATCTGTCTGGTGGACTAGTTGGGCTTGTGTATATGCTTTTTCAAGCCCTGCTCTGGGTAGCCCCTCACTAGAAATTTACATCACAAGTTTTTCCCATGGGGGTTATTTGTTGTGGCATTTATTTTATGCTACTACCAACTTTTTTCAAAAAGTACAGGTATTTATAGACATATAAATTTCTCATATATTCCGCCTTGTAAAACAAACAGTGACTAGAAAAACAGTTTTATAAGGAGAATTTGTTATATTTTCTAGGCAATGTGTGGATGCCTTAATGCAGAGCCAGGATTCTGTTCTGAATGAAGCTGTTTCAAGACTCCAAGCGCTGATATGGTTTCTGTCTTGTGTGGGACTGAACATGAAGCACTTATATATTTTCTATGTTGTGTTGAGTTCTTTGATGCGCAGACAGATATGCGCTCTGGATGATTCTCTTTCCATATACCAATCATTGATCTGGTCTCTCACCTGTGTGGGTTCTTTGATGCACAGCTCGGCTTGAGCACTGACTGAATCTCTTACCACACTCCAAGCACTGATATGGTTTCTCTCCTGTGTGGGTTCTTTGATGCATAGTCAGGGTATTACGCCTACTGAAGCTCTTTCCACACTCCAAACATTGATATGGTTTCTCCCCTGTATGGATTCTTTGATGCTCAGTCAAGCTTCTGCTGTCACATAATCTCTTTCCACAATCCAGGCACTTATATGGTTTCTCTCCTCTGTGGGTTTTGTGATGCAAATTCAGGTTTGAGCTCTCACTGAAGCTCTTTCCACATTCCAAGCATTGATATGGTTTCTCTCCTGTGTGGGTTCTTTGATGCTTAGCCAGTACTGAGCTGTGACTGAAGGCCTTTCCACACTCCAAACACTGATATGGTTTATCCATTGTGTGAGTTTTTCGATGCCCAGCCAGGCTTGCACTCTGACTGAATCTCTTTCCACACTCTAAACACTGATATGGTTTCTCCCCTGTGTGGGTTTTTCGATGTCCAACTAGGTATGAGCGCCGACGGAAGATCTTTCCACACTCCAAGCATTGATATGGTTTCTCCCCTGTGTGGCTTCTTTGATGCACAGTCAGGTCTGATTTGTGACTGAAGCTTTTTCCACAGTCCAAGCACTGATAGGGCTTCTCCCCTGTGTGGATTCTTTGATGAGCAGACAAGTGAGAGCTCACAGTGAATCTCTTTCCACACTCCAAGCACTGATAAGGCTTTTCCCCTGTATGTGTTCTTTGGTGTGAAGCCAGGTGTGAGCCTTGACTGAATGACTTTCCACACTCCAAGCACTGAAATGGTTTTTCCCCTGTGTGGCTTCTTTGATGCACGGTTAGGCTATCATGCCTACTGAAACTCTTTCCACACTCAAAGCATTGAAATGGTTTTTCTCCTGTGTGGGTTCTTTGATGCACAGTTAGGCCATCCTTCCTATTGAAGCTCTTTCCACACTCCAAGCATTCATATGGTTTTTCTCCTGTGTAGGTTCTTTGACGTGTTCTGCCTCTTGACTTTCTCCTGATGGTCTTTGCATTTTGAAGGCATTTTCTCTTCCTCTTTTTAGTTCCTTTTTCTGGATCAAGTGGGATAATACCATAATCTCCACCTTCTCTAGCATCAGATTCATTTCTACATTCGTCCGCCTGGTTTCCTTCCTCCCATATTGATCTACCTTGTGCTCCATCTTGTTCTCTGAAACTCGCCTCCTCTGCATCAAGGGCTCTCATTTCTGATGACGCCTGATGTCTCTCCTTTGGACTTTCATTGTCTTGTCTGCTGCTTCCTGGAACAGAGAGAGAATCCAGATTAGGCATGTAAATTAGGAAAGGCACTTCTAAAGCACGTGTATTTCCAAATAAAGGGTATATCAGTGGCACTGAGTTCCAGGACAGGATGCACCAGATTCCAACCCTGCTCAGTGACAGACTGTTGGGAAGAAGCAGCACAATTATTCATCCATGGCCTTGTCCAGGGAGAGTGGCAGCTTGTTCACCACGGTGGACTTCACTTCTGTGGAGAAGGCATAAGAGGGGAGACTCCATTTGGAGTCTCTCAGGTCTGACTACAACTTTCGTCACTTCTAATCACAAGAAACATTTGTTATTATGGACAGAAGGGCTTTTCTTTCAGTGCTGAGTTTTATATAAATGATCCATTCATGCCACTAAACCTGGCCTCACAGGAAAGGCCAAAGGTTTCCATACTCCATTAGACTGCCCATCATGTATGTTGTAGGAAGTTTCTCATTAACCAGACAAGACCCAACAAGAGATCTAAGCTTCCCTCCTTCTGCATTTTAATGAGTGGTTGCACAAAATTTAACACATTCTGACTGAGATCCTAAGCAGCAGGACAACTATAGGACTCAGGCAGTATAAGGGAGTATAAGGGAGAACATGGGAGCCTGGCTTCATGGTGATCTTCAACGGAGGCTGACATCAAAAGTCTTTCTCCCCTCGGAGGAAGGATGGCACTCATCACTTGCCTTGCTCCCACCAGAAGGCAGGCCAGATTTGGACTTCTCCTTTGGGGAGGGCACCACCTAGTCTCAGTCCATTCCTACCTCGTTGGTGGCAGATCACCTTCCTGGGATCCCCATCTCCGACTGCTTGCCTTTCCCCCAGCTACCTCCAGATCTGAGGGGTGAGGGGTGATTCTTCTCCCCACTTCCTTCACTTGCAAGCACCCCCTCCCACCAAAACCTCTCAGTGTGAGCAGGCAGGTAGGTGCAAGGGCACCCAGCAGCAACGGCAGCAGCCAGGGACCTTGGAGATCAATGGGGGTGGTCTCCCGCCACTAGCAGACTCCCGCCACCCTCCCGCCACTAGCAGACAGAGCCTCCCCAAAGCAACAGGAGACCAGACATACTGTGTCAGGCATCTGAAGAGCAGGCAGCTGATGCAGCAGCAGAAAGATTGAGATTTGTGGGAGATCTCCAAGATTTGTGTGATGAGCTTTGGTGCAGTGCACCCCTCCCTAGAGAAGTGGTATGGTGAGAGATGCAATGCGCTTTGGTGTGGTGTGACCCCCTCCTCAGAGAGCTGTGGATCACTGTAGTACCAGCAGCAAATCTGCGCTTCTCTGGGGTTTCTGAGGGGCTTGAAGGAGTGGGTGCCATTTTGCCCTCTGCATCCTCCGTGGCAATGCATAGAGGATCAAGGGAAATATTCAGGGGGTGAGGGAGAGCCTGTGCCTGGGTCTTCCCAAACACTTTGGGAACACAATTCAGGGGGAGGAAGGGATCCCTGGGGAGGGATTCTTCTGTTCCTGGGTCTGAGCTATCGTTGGAGCCTCCACCTAAGAAGGGCAAGAAAGCAAAAGCTAAATCAAATGCCAAGACCCTATTGGGACTAGCCCACCACAAGGATCTCATAAACGTTTTGTTCTTCTGGAGCCAGCTTTAGACCAAGAGAAGCTGTCCAAAGAACTAGAAACTGATGGAATTAAGAGTTCTTCCTCGGAGAAGGGCCCAATCATCTTCCACCTCCACAGGACCTGCTTCAAACATGACATCAAGGACTTCTACAGCCCCCTTCAAGTGGGAGCCCATCTCCTATCCTCTGCCATCTGTGGCACTAGATGACCTCCAATGCCTGTGTTCTGGAAACAGTGACAAGAGAGTACTCCTTGGAGTTCCTCAGGATCCCTCGGAAACTTTTTGACTGGTTCCATTTTCAAGGGATCCTGTGTAGCTTGTCCAGAAGATGGCGGCCAGTCACCACCTCCTGGATATCCATACCATAGTAATAGAGGGACAAGGGGGTGAACTCTGCAATTGTCCTTATTCCCAAGAGGAACAGGGACATAGAGTCATACAGGATTTGAAGTGGCTCAACCTTTTCTTGAAGAAAATGAAACTCAGAATGGTATCATGGAGATCCAACATCTGACAAGTCTCAGACATCACCGCTGACTGACTGAGCAGACAACATCTCAGCAAGACAGGGTGGCAATTGCACCCAGAGGTTTTCAAGGAACTGACTCAGTGGATGGGAGTTCCAGCGATGACTCTCTTTGCCTCCAACCCCAGTTCTCCTCAGCTTCATGTCAAGAAACCAGGTACCAGAGTCTGAAGGGGTGGACACACTGCAAACCATTGACTTGGGGGATTGCTTTATGCATTCCCTCCACTTCAGCTCCTGGTCCCATTTCTCAGGAGAGTTTGCTCTCTGGGAGCCCAGGTAATGCCGACAGCACCTTAATGGCCAAGGAGACCTTGGTTCGCTGACATTCTGCAGCTAAAGGTTAGGGAAGCTAGGACCCTACTGAATGCCAGATCTTCTGAGGTGGGGTCCTTTCCTGCACATTTTCCATCTGACTGCCTGGATATTGAATGGTGGGCAGTAGAAAGGAATGGCTTCTCAGAAAGGGTCCTTGTGAGTTTGAAGGCCTCTGGAAAGTAATCCACCAAGAAGGTTTATAGGGCCATCTGGAGGAGGTTTTTGACTTTGTGCTGTAACAAGTGGGTTGTATCTTCCAAACCCAGACCCAGGGATATTTTCAGCTTCCTTCAAGAAGTTTTAGCATGGGGCTTAGCACTACAATATTAGAAGGGCAGGTACCTACTTTGTGTAGTACCTTGAAACATGGTTTAGGTATGTTGGTTTTCTCTCACCCCAACGTTTCCAGAGTCATGAAGGGAGTGATCTAAATTAACGCTCCAACGATTCATAGGTTCCTTACTTGGAACTTACATCTGGTTCTGGAAGGTCTTATACAACAACCCTTTAAATCAATGCACCACATATCTCTAAAAGATTTGATGTCCAAGACAGTCTCACTGGAGGACATGATTTCAGCCACCAATTCAAACTTACGTATTGTCCAAAAGGACAAGGTGGTTCTAAAACTGCACCTCGCCAAGACTGTATACAACAAGACGTGGTTTCCCAGCAAAACTGCACCACAGGAAAACTGTACACTGCAGTAGGCGGTTTTGTCACCAAAACTGCACCTCACCAAGATTGTACACAATCCTCCGTGGTTCTCCTCCTGAAACTGCTCATCAGCAAAACCATACACAGCAATAGGCAGATTTCCCATCAAAGCTACACCATATGCTTTAGTCACATCTAAGGTGGGCTCTTCCCATTCTTCCCTATCCCACCCACACTATCAGCTCCAGATTTGGAGGGACTATATAGGCTCATCCCAAAAGGGGAGTAGAGAATGGGGACCCATATCCACAATTGACACCTGTGATCTTGGGGGGTTCAGTGCTGGTTGGAATTCCCAGACAGCTCTACCATTAGGATCTCATCACCTGGAATCTTTGTCAGCTACTCGGCTCCTGCATTTCCTGAGTTAGCAGCCAAAATGGCGGACCCAGCTTGGCCACTCTCTCCTCCTATGGTCAAAGGAGAGAGACAAGATGGCAGGTGGGCACCGGAAGGAAACCACGGTGTCTCAGGATGACCGGCAGCAAAGCACCAGATACTGCAGCCTCTTCCCTGGAGAACCAGTGACAGGGCAAGAGCTACTGCACTGTGGCAGGTACCCTAGCGCCTGGTTCTCTGAGGATGGTGTGGAGGCTGCCCCAGGCCACCTCTGGAGAAGTGGGAAGGTGGCAAGACAGGAGCCTGGGTATGTACGTGCGTGCCTGTGTGCAAGTGTGAAAGAGTTTTTCCAGGACATCCTCTTTTTTAGCGTTGTGTCCCAGACTGGGGGTAGCAAGTGCGACAGGGGGGTACTGGACAGATTCCAAAGCTTGCAAGGGGGTCCAGGGCCAAAAGAGCAAAAGATCACTGATTTAGACATAAAACCTCCTATAGGAGGAACTGGTCAGACTACCATAATGTCCTCTCACCAGTGCAGTAGGCCTATGTCTCACTGGGGGCATCAGGCACAGGTCATGGATCTAGCACAGCTCTCTCTGTCATTCTGAGAATCCCCCACATGCCCTCTGGGGATACTACAATGGAGGAACACATCATGGATAATCCCACTCCTCATAGCAGCACTCAGTCCTCAACAAACCATGAATTCATGAGCCACAAACCAGAACAACAAAGAAGGAGAAGAAGCAGGTGTGACAAGTGCTGTCAGGTACAAGTGGCACTTTTGGCAGGCCTGGCAAGTCTCCAAATTTGTACACTGCTGTGTCTTCCCCAAACAGCATCAGGCCCAATTGAACACTACAACTCTGAGGCACGTCAGACCTGTCAAAGGCACCAGTTCCAGCCCACACAATCCTTATCTTCATTGCCATCCCTACTGTGAGAAACACAAACAGCTCATTCCTTCTCTCTCTTACCAGACAGAAAGGGTGTCCTTACCCAGAGAGGCCACAATCCCACAGTCATCCAGCATGACTTCCCTGCACAATCTTCAGGCTTGGAGCCTCCTTCTATTACCAAGAGAGCAGAAAAAATAGGGGAATTAGCTTGTGCTTCTCTTTGGTTACTATACAGGACCTGGGCAGGACTCAAAACAGCATCATGCAGAGGGGATACCCTCTGTACGAAGAAGAGGGGGAGGCAAAGGGAGGGGAAGAGAGGGAGCTAGGAAAGAAAAATGGAGGAAGCAATATCTACCTTCTTCAGGCCATGCCAGGATCCAAGTGGAGAGAGAGTCCAGGTAGGAAGAGAGGACCCAGGTGGAAGAGAGAGTCCAAGTGGAAGAGAGAGGGAACAATAGGATCCAAGGTTTTTTATACCTTAAGTCCAAGAAGGACATGCCCATCTAGGTGTGGTCACCCAGGAAAGGGCAGGACTGGGGAGGGGCTGTTTACCTTACAGGAAAGGGAAGGCAGGAAGACCACTACCTGAGGACCATCACCAATCAGATCCAAAACAGAGAAGAACATACCCAGCTGGGTGTGGTCAAGATTTTGGAAAGGGAGAGAATGGGGAAGGACCATGTGCTTTAGCAAGGCAGAATGGTGGATGACCACTCTTTAGACTGACTTTCACATTAGCATATAAATGGCAGGATGCAGAGTAGTTAACAAAGGAGAAAGGACTATAGGGAGAGTTGGTTGTAAGCCCCAAAGGTTGTTTTTAGAAGTGAGAGGGGGGAGGGAGATGAGAGACTTTGAGCAACACATTTATACCATTAAATTAATGCCAAGTATAATATAATAAGGGAGCAATTCTCGTAACACTCCTCCTCTGTGAAGCGTACAGTCACCCCTTCAAAAGACACAGGACCCTGGAAGGAAAGAATAGTCGGTCCTCTATTAATGCTCTCAAATGATGTCACACATTTTGGGAGTCTCCACCGAGACACACACCTTGAAAGACACACACCTTTGTTGTTTGGAAGTGATCAGCTCTCTCAAGCCTTCGGATCGGGCCAGCAAGGATCCTTTTTGGCTTCAAATTGCACCACTTTTTCTAAGGTTTGATCCCACTGTCAAAGATGAAAACAAGAACATAAAATTACAATAGTTTAACTTGGTTAAAATAGTTAAACTTAGTTAAATGTAATAGTTTCAAAATAGTTATCAGCAGTGCCAGTCTAAAATATTGTCCTTCTCTGTTCCTCCTACACCTCTGTTCATCCTACAGAGACCCTTTGTGTGTGGGTTTCCCTGCCAAGTGGAAGTATGATGGGGTGGGGAAGGTAAAGGAATGGGTCTAGACCCCACTCCCTGAGAAAGCAAGCCCCATAGGCGAGGGAGGGGGACTGTCCCATTTCCTCTTCTCAGGCATCTTGTTCAGTTGCTGTGCTTTTAGTTTGTTTCCACCCCATTACAAGGAGCTTCTCTGTCTCTTCCCTTCCACCCGCTTCAGCCTGTGACCCTTTTCTCCCCCATGCAAATGGGGCTATCACCCCACCACTTACTTATTTGGCTTTCAATGCTTCTGGGCCCTTCCTCTACAAAACCCTAACCATAAAATTCAAGCTGTTTGAGAGAAGGTGCAAATCTTAGCATTGCACAGATTCTCTGCAGTCCCTCTTTCCAGGCCCCTCCTGGCTGCCTTTGGGCTTCAGTGTCTCTGAATCCCCTCACCTGGAGACTCCTCTTCCCTTCCAACCCCATTTGCCCCAAGAAAATGTGGGTGACACTCTTTTTTTAAGCCTCCCTGTCCCTTCTGTGGGCTTTGCGCCTGGCCATCTCTGCGGCCCCCATGGGGATTCTCTCCTTCCTCCTCCCCTCCAACCTGGGACCCCCATCCTCCCCTATGCAAAGGGGGGTCCCTGCCTGTCCCCCCAGACCTGTCCCTTCCCTGGCTGGGCTCTGAGGCTGCCTGTCTCCCCACACCTGGAGCTGCTCTCCCTCCCCTTCCCTCCCCCTCCAGCCTAGGACCCCCATCCTCTACTATTTAAAGGGGTGTCCCTGCCTGTCTTCCCAGACCTGTCCCTTCCCTGGCTGGGCTCTGAGGCTGCCTGTCTCCCCCCACCTGGGGCTGCTCTCCCTCCCCTTCCTTCCCCCTCCAACCTGGGACCCCCATCCTCCCCTATGCAAAGGGGGGTCCCTGCCTATCCCCCCCAGACCTGTCCCTTCCCTGGCTGGGCTCTGAGGCTGCCTGTCTCCCCCCACCTGGGGCTGCTCTCCCTCCCCTTCCCTCCCCCTCCAGCCTAGGACCCACATCCTCTACTATTTAAAGGGGTGTCCCTGCCTGTCTCCCCAGCCCTGTCCCTTCCCTGGCTGGGCTCTGAGGCTGCCTGTCTCCCCCCACCTGGGGCTGCTCTCCCTCCCCTTCCTTCCCCCTCCAACCTGGGACCCCCCAGGTTGGTTCCTCCTCCCCCATGCAAAGGGGAGTCCCTGCTTGTCTTCCCAGCCCTGTCCCTGTCTCCCCTGCCTGTCTCCCCCCCCCCACCTGGGGTCTCCTCTTCCTTCCACCCACCTCAGTCCTGGAACCTCCTTCAGCCCAGCTTGCTGAAGAATCACTGGAAGGGATGCTGACCCACATGCATGGGGGCGGGAGGAAGGGGATGAGCAGGATGTTACTTCCCTTCCAGAGTCTCTCCTTTTAACCCTTAGAGAGCCAGAGGAAAGGCTGCATCTGGACCCCTCTGGACACTTGCCCAGCCTGGCTAATTAGATCTTCCTGGGATGGACTGGCTGAATGGATAGGGATGGTGGTGAATTCCTCTCTGAGGGAGGGGGTGTTGCCTCCTGCACTAAAGTTCGCCCCCACCTGAAGAAATCCTCCCTGGACCCTAATAATCTAAACAACTATCAGCCAGTCTCAAACATCCCATTTCTGGGCAAAGTGGTCGAGCAGGTGGTTGTGTCCCAGCTTCAGAGGGTCCTGGATGAAGCTGACTATCTGGATCCCTTCCAATCTGGTTTCAGGCCAGGGTTTGGGACAGAGACTGCCTTGGTCACCTTGGTGGATGATCTACGCTGGGGAATGGACAGGGGGAGTGCGTCCCTGTTGGTCCTTCTGGACCTCTCAGCGGCCTTCAACACCATCGACCATGGTGTCCTTCTGGGTTGGTTGGCTGGGTTGGGAATTGGAGACACTGTTCTGCAGTGGTTCCACTCCTTCATGGCTGACAGGTCCCAGGAGATGGTGCTGGGGGATGCTTGTTTGTCATTCCGGCCTCTTTGGTGTGGAGTGCCACACGGTTCCATTCTATCCCCCATGCTATTTAACATCTACATGAAGCTGCTGGGAGAGGTCATCCGGAGGTTTGGAGTGAAGTGTCATCAGTATGCTGATGACACCCAGCTCTATCTCTCTTTTCTTCCTGAGTCCAAGGAGGCAGTTGAACTCCTGAATCGCTGTCTGGAGGCAGTGGGGACTGGATGAGGGTGAACAAGCTGAGATTAAATCCTAATAAGACAGAGGTTCTCCTGGTCCGGAAGTCCTCGACTTGGGTATTGGAATATCGTCCTGCTCTGGGTGGGGTTGCACTCCTTCTGAGGGAGCAGGTCCACAGCTTGGGGGTTCTCCGGATTCGCAGCTGCTCCTGGAGTCCCAGGTGGCGCCTGAGGCCAAGCACTAGTGACATCAATATTAGATTATTGTAATGCACTCTATGTGGGTAATGCACTCTATGTGAAGATAGTCCAGAAGCTTCAACTAGTTCAGAATGGGGCGGCCCGTGTGGTTGCTGGGGCTCATCAGTTCAACTCTGTCAGGCCACTGCTTCAGCGACTACACTGGCTGCCCATTCGTTTCTGGACTGAATTCAATGAACTTAAAAGCCCTAAATGGCTTGGGCCAAGGGTATCGGAGGGACCGCCTTCTTCTGTACAATCTGATTTGTCACCTAAGGTCATCAGAGGTCCCTACTGACTGTGCTGCCAGTGTACAGAGGTGTGAGAGGTGTGGCAGCCAGAAATAGGACCTCCTCAGTGGTGGCACCCTGGCTTTGGAACTCCTTCTCCTTAGAACACAGGAAAGCTCCCTTGATACAGAATGTCAGGTGCAGCCTAACTATATCTTATTTCCAAAAAGTATTTTATTGAGAAAGTGGTTGGCGGTACTGGGTTTTTAGTATTGTTTTTAGTTTTTATTGTACATTTTTAGGTCCAGTTGTTTTTTAATGTTTTTTTGTATAATCTAATTGTATTTTAATGGTATTTTAATTGTGTTTTAATCTGTATTTACTGTTAATTTTAGTGGTGTTTCATTGTTGTTTTAATTGCTGTTAGCCACCGAGTTCCCTTTTCTAGGGAAGAAAGGAGGGATATAAATAAATAATATTTATATTATTTATATTATTTATAACTGATTTTTGCATTGGATTCTGCTCTTCAATATGAATCCAATGACATATGACATGATGGGGTATAGCGCAACATTTCAAAGTTCCAAAATGAAGCCAAAATGGAGGACACTGGACTGGACACCAAAATGGAGGACAGCTATAAAACTGGATAAAACCCGGAATTTACAGTCATGTGATCACCTTGGCCGACACCTTCACCAAGCTCTCCACTGGCACGCCAAGATCTCTCTCCTGCTATGTCACAGATAGTTCAGAGTACAATAACCTGTTGTTTCCCAATATTCCCATAAATAGCATTTTCCCAGTCATCTCCAACTTAATATTACATAAATCTTCCACCTTTTCCAAAATTGACTTATAAAATTGATTTGTCTTAGGACAGTCCCACCAAAGATGTAAATAATATCCCTTTTCCTTTTTACAATGCCAACAAGTTGGGTTCATTCCCTTAATCATATAGGATAACTGAGGTGGTGTCCTATATCATTTTAATATTAATTTAACTCAATTTCTCTGAATTTTTCCAATTTTATCTCCACAATTCCTTTCATTAATCTTTCTATCTCCTGCGCTTTCCACCTCTCTTTCCCACTTGGTTTGTATTGTCCCAGACATATAATCTTTATCCTTATTCATTAATTTATATAACTTCCTTGCAATACCCTTCTTATTATCATCCTTAATACTGAATATTTTTTTCTTAAGATGTATCATCCTTATTTAATATTTCACTATAGTTCCTCTGTTTCAGAATGTTATATAGAGCCATAATCCTTAACCATAACATCCTTATTTGAAATGCTTCATAGTGACCCAGTTGTGGAATACCCCATCCTAAATTTTCCTGTGGTGAATAAATCACCTTCCTTTACTGTTCTAGCTTTCTTTCTTCCAAATATCCAATTTCTTAATTCTTAGTCCCATGTAGCTAACTGCTTCTTGGAGATCCACTCTGGAAGTACTTGGAATAACATTTTAGGTATTATAAACATTTTAATTGCCCTTATCTTCCCTAAGATCCTTAAATACTTATTATTTCATTGGACAGATTTTTTTTGTATTTTTCTCCAAGTTGTTTTATAATTTGTTCCCATCAAACTTGTAATGTTTTTTGTTATTGTTATTCCCAGATATTTTAATCCCATAATTCCTAGTTTCATACCTGTTAGCTTTGCTATTTCTTTTTGTTCCTTTAAATCTACCCTTCTGAACATAATCTCTGATTTTTTAATGTTTACCCCTAGGCCTGAATATAATTTAAAATCCTCTAAAATTATCAGTAATTCTCTTAAAGCTTCCAGAGGATTCCCTAACATCAATAATATATCATCTGTGTATAGATTTAATTTAATTTCCTCCTTACCTACCTTCTATCGTTTTCTGATACTATTCCTGATTCTGTCCGCTAAGGGCTCCATTGCTAAGGCAAACAAAATTGGAGATAGAGGGCATCCTTGTTTTACTCCTCTCTGGATCAATACTTCCTTAGTGTGATCATCATTAACTTTAACCATAGCTTTCCCTTCCCTATAAATTTCTTTTACTGCATTCAAAAAAGGACCTTCAAAACCAAATTTTTCCAATACTTGAAATAAATACCCATGATTTAAAGTATCAAACGCTTTGTAAACATCTAGTTTCAAAAGGGCAAATCTTCCTTTATTATTTCCATGATATAGAGCATTAATCACATTCCTTATAGGGTGTCCAATATACCTTCCCTTTATAAAGCCATATTGATCCTCTCCTACTAAACTTGGGAGTATTTTCTCCAATCTATTTGCTAAAATTTTTGCAAAAATTTTGTAATCCTGATTAGCCAGGCTAATAGGCCGAAATGAATTAGGATCCATTGGGTCTCTCAAAGGTTTCAAAATTGTCATGATTTCAGTCTTTCTCCATGAATCTGAGGCTATTCCTCCCCTATTAAACAAACTATGCATTTCGGGAACTATTAAAGTCCCCACCATTTTATAGAATTCTGCAGTGAGTCCATCTATACCTGGTGACTTTCCATTTTTTAAACTTTTTATAACGCTCAAAATTTCTTCTTGCGTAATATCTTCATTTAAAATTGTCAAATTCTGTTTCTTAATTTTGTTAATTATAGCTTCTTCAAATTGTTTTCCTTCCTATAGTAGCTTACTATAAAATTTTTCGAAAGTCTCTTATTTGTTTATCCTAAAACACCCTGGTGCCTATTTCATTTTTCATGCATACTATCTTTTGTCTTTCCCTTCTTTTCTTCAAATAATTTGCCAATCTCTTCATCAAATTTATATTTATTCTCCGATATTCATTCTTCAGTAATATATCTTTTTTCATAGAGAAAGATCATCTAATTCTTGCAGTTCATCTTTTAACCTATTCAGCTGTTCTTGCGTTTGTCTTTCAAACTTCCTTTGTAACCTTCTCTTAGTTCTGCTATCTCCTTTAAGTTTTGTTCTCTTTTCATATTCATTTTCCTCCTAAAATAAATTTCTTTAATGGTACATATTCCTCTAATAACTGCCTTTGCTGCATCCCAGATTATATCTTCCTCTGCAGATCCTTTATTTTCCTTGAAATACTGTTGGATCCCTCTTATTAAATCTTCCCTATCCTTTTGTTGCAAAAATATTTTAGGGTTATATCTCCATCTTCTAACTTTTTGCTTTTTCTTCAAACCAATCTCAGCTGTAAGTGGTGCATGATCCGAAATCCATATAGCCCCTTTTTCCACTCTAAAATGTGATCAATACAAGAGAATTGTTTATGCCTATTTGAGAAAAAGGTGGGATGTTTTCTTCCTGCAAGAGGCTAAATACCTCTTTAAGGCTGCAATCCTAAAGACACTTTCCTGGGAGTAAGACCCATTGAACACAATGAGGCTTACTTTTGAGTAGACACGGTTAGGATTGTGCTCTTAGTCTCCATCTATTTAACTTCAATTTCTTATTATTTATAATATCATTGTTAAAGTCCCCCACTATCAACAGATTATCTTCATAAAATGATTGCAATCTTTGAAAGACCTGAGTCAAAAAAAGGGTTTGGCCTTTGTTAGGTGCGTAAATATTTCCCAAAGTATACTTCTTCCCATTCATAATGAATTCAAAAAAAATAAATCTTCCCTCTATATCTTTACTTTGTTCCAGAATATTTATGTTCAATCTAGAATGCATAAGGATAGCCACTCCCCTTGCTTTGTTTGTTCCCCGTGATTCTAATTGCAAAGTCCAAACAGGGGAATTTAACAATGGTCTTAACTCTCTCTTACTTTTATGAGTTTCTTGTAAACACAAAATTTCAATCCCTTTTTCCTTTGCCCATCTTATTTATTCTATAATGTTTAAGGTCTGAGGCCAATCCATTTACATTTAAGGTTTTTCGCATTTACATTTTTGCTGGTTGCTCCCACCCCTGTTCATGGGACTCCAACTTCGACTGCATGAAGCTGGAGAGTCACTGAGGAGATGAAGGGCCAGAGACATCCCCACAGCACCGATCTGACACACAAAGTTCCTCCTACTGCTGCTACTGACCCCAAGGACCTTAGTCCTCTCTGGACCCCATCTGGCTCCAGAAGCTCTTATCAGCCTGAGGGCTCTGCTTAGAAGTTACCTCAGCCAACTGTCACCTGGCAGCACATCCATATATGGACATTTCTGTCAGTTGGATGCTTCTACCTGTCACCTGACAGAAGTTGGATACTTCTGTCTCCTGGCATCACGTCCATATATGGACATTTCTGTCAGTTGGATGCTTCTACCTGTCACCTGACAGAAGTTGGATGCTTCTGTCACCTGGCAGCACGTCCATATATGGGCATTTCTGTCAGTTGGATGCTTCTACCTGTCACCTGACAGAAGTTGGATGCTTCTGTCTCCTGGCATCACGTCCATATATGGACATTTCTGTCAGTTGGATGCTCCTGTCACCTGGCAGCACGTCCATATATGGGCATTTCTGTCAGTTGGATGCTTCTGTCTCCTGGCATCATGTCCATATATGGGCATTTCTGTCGGTTAGATGCTTCTATCTGTCTCCTGGCATCACGTCCATATATGGACATTTCTGTCAGTTGGATGCTCCTGTCACCTGGCAGCACGTCCATATATGGGCATTTCTGTCAGTTGGATGCTTCTGTCTCCTGGCATCATGTCCATATATGGGCATTTCTGTCAGTTGGATGCTTCTGTCTCCTGGCATCATGTCCATATATGGGCATTTCTGTTGGTTAGATGCTTCTATCTGTCTCCTGGCATCACGTCCATATATGGACATTTCTGTCAGTTGGATGCTCCTGTCACCTGGCAGCACGTCCATATATGGGCATTTCTGTCAGTTGGATGCTTCTGTCTCCTGGCATCATGTCCATATATGGGCATTTCTGTCAGTTGGATGCTTCTGTCTCCTGGCATCATGTCCATATATGGGCATTTCTGTCAGTTGGATGCTTCTGGCTGTCTCCTGGCATCATGTCCATATATGGGCATTTCTGTCAGTTGGATGCTCCTGTCACCTGGCAGCACGTCCATATATGGGCATTTCTGTCAGTTGGATGCTTCTGTCTCCTGGCATCATGTCCATATATGGGCATTTCTGTCAGTTGGATGCTTCTGTCTCCTGGCATCATGTCCATATATGGGCATTTCTGTCAGTTGGATGCTTCTGTCTCCTGGCATCATGTCCATATATGGGCATTTCTGTTGGTTAGATGCTTCTATCTGTCTCCTGGCATCACGTCCATATATGGACATTTCTGTCAGTTGGATGCTCCTGTCACCTGACAGCACGTCCATATATGGGCATTTCTGTCAGTTGGATGCTTCTGTCTCCTGGCATCATGTCCATATATGGGCATTTCTGTCAGTTGGATGCTTCTGTCTCCTGGCATCATGTCCATATATGGGCATTTCTGTCAGTTGGATGCTTCTGGCTGTCTCCTGGCATCATGTCCATATATGGGCATTTCTGTCAGTTGGATGCTCCTGTCACCTGGCAGCACGTCCATATATGGGCATTTCTGTCAGTTGGATGCTTCTGGCTGTCTCCTGGCATCATGTCCATATATGGGCATTTCTGTCAGTTGGATGCTCCTGTCACCTGGCAGCACGTCCATATATGGGCATTTCTGTCAGTTGGATGCTTCTGTCTCCTGGCATCATGTCCATATATGGGCATTTCTGTCAGTTGGATGCTTCTGTCTCCTGGCATCATGTCCATATATGGGCATTTCTGTCAGTTGGATGCTTCTGTCTCCTGGCATCATGTCCATATATGGGCATTTCTGTTGGTTAGATGCTTCTATCTGTCTCCTGGCATCACGTCCATATATGGACATTTCTGTCAGTTGGATGCTCCTGTCACCTGGCAGCACGTCCATATATGGGCATTTCTGTCAGTTGGATGCTTCTGTCTCCTGGCATCATGTCCATATATGGGCATTTCTGTCGGTTAGATGCTTCTATCTGTCTCCTGGCATCACGTCCATATATGGACATTTCTGTCAGTTGGATGCTCCTGTCACCTGGCAGCACGTCCATATATGGGCATTTCTGTCAGTTGGATGCTTCTGGCTGTCTCCTGGCATCATGTCCATATATGGGCATTTCTGTCAGTTGGATGCTCCTGTCACCTGGCAGCACGTCCATATATGGGCATTTCTGTCAGTTGGATGCTTCTGTCTCCTGGCATCATGTCCATATATGGGCATTTCTGTCAGTTGGATGCTTCTGTCTCCTGGCATCATGTCCATATATGGGCATTTCTGTCAGTTGGATGCTTCTGTCTCCTGGCATCATGTCCATATATGGGCATTTCTGTTGGTTAGATGCTTCTATCTGTCTCCTGGCATCACGTCCATATATGGACATTTCTGTCAGTTGGATGCTCCTGTCACCTGGCAGCACGTCCATATATGGGCATTTCTGTCAGTTGGATGCTTCTGTCTCCTGGCATCATGTCCATATATGGGCATTTCTGTCGGTTAGATGCTTCTATCTGTCTCCTGGCATCACGTCCATATATGGACATTTCTGTCAGTTGGATGCTCCTGTCACCTGGCAGCACGTCCATATATGGGCATTTCTGTCAGTTGGATGCTTCTGGCTGTCTCCTGGCATCATGTCCATATATGGGCATTTCTGTCAGTTGGATGCTCCTGTCACCTGGCAGCACGTCCATATATGGGCATTTCTGTCAGTTGGATGCTTCTGTCTCCTGGCATCATGTCCATATATGGGCATTTCTGTCAGTTGGATGCTTCTGTCTCCTGGCATCATGTCCATATATGGGCATTTCTGTCAGTTGGATGCTTCTGTCTCCTGGCATCATGTCCATATATGGGCATTTCTGTTGGTTAGATGCTTCTATCTGTCTCCTGGCATCACGTCCATATATGGACATTTCTGTCAGTTGGATGCTCCTGTCACCTGGCAGCACGTCCATATATGGGCATTTCTGTCAGTTGGATGCTTCTGTCTCCTGGCATCATGTCCATATATGGGCATTTCTGTCGGTTAGATGCTTCTATCTGTCTCCTGGCATCACGTCCATATATGGACATTTCTGTCAGTTGGATGCTCCTGTCACCTGGCAGCACGTCCATATATGGGCATTTCTGCCAGTTGGATGCTTCTGGCTGTCTCCTGGCATCATGTCCATATATGGGCATTTCTGTCAGTTGGATGCTCCTGTCACCTGGCAGCACGTCCATATATGGGCATTTCTGTCAGTTGGATGCTTCTGTCTCCTGGCATCATGTCCATATATGGGCATTTCTGTCAGTTGGATGCTTCTGTCTCCTGGCATCATGTCCATATATGGGCATTTCTGTCAGTTGGATGCTTCTGTCTCCTGGCATCATGTCCATATATGGGCATTTCTGTTGGTTAGATGCTTCTATCTGTCTCCTGGCATCACGTCCATATATGGACATTTCTGTCAGTTGGATGCTCCTGTCACCTGGCAGCACGTCCATATATGGGCATTTCTGTCAGTTGGATGCTTCTGTCTCCTGGCATCATGTCCATATATGGGCATTTCTGCCAGTTGGTCACTCCTAACTGTCTCTTGTGGCTTTAGGCGGGAAACCCATCATGTAGCCTTTTAACCCTTTCACACATCTGTGCCTTCTGTACCTTCATTTCTTTTAAGTTGTCTGAGGAGATTTTAAACACTTTTATCATCAGAAACAATCTTTGTGGTGTGCTGTACAACACTGCCCCAGTAACACAGTATCTCACACGTTCTGAGGAAATGCAAAAGAGTGTGTTCTGCTGCTGACTTCTGAGGAGAGAAATTGCACCTGTATAATAAATAGCTTCCTACCATCTTCTTTGCTTGGTTATGCATATGGACTCTCAAGAGTTCCTGCCCAACAGTCCTATGGCTTCTCAAGTTGAACATAATGGCTGGAACAGTCTGAGCATGCATACAGCTTTTCCCATGTGGATCCTCTGCTGAATGTTTCCCATAAACAGTGCACTTGTGCATATTGTTTCCGGATGAGGTTCTTTCACAGGGAATAAAGTTAGGTTTTCAGTGGAAGATCCCCACAATTTCTAACATTTTTATAGAGTACTAGCGAAAACGAACCCACGATGCAGAGGAAAAATTTCCGTGTACACCATCCCCCCACTATGCATCATCCCCACATGCACATCAACCCCCATGTGCAACATCAACCATGTTCATCTACCCAATGCACATGTTCTCCCCATTCTCATCATCCCCCATACCCATCAAATCCCCATGCTCATCAAACCCCCATGCTCATCAATCCCCCTCGCACAAGGGGGATGTTACACAACATCCCCCTTGTGCAACAATGCCCATGCGCAATGATCCCCATGTGCATCAACCCCTCATTTGCATCAATCACTCATGTGCATCATCCCCCCATGCGCAAGATCCCCCATGTGCATCAATTCATGGGGGATGTTGCGCATAGGGGACTTATGTGCATAGGGGACATAATGTCACCTAGGCGCATAAGTCCCTTATGCGCATCATCCCCCATGTGCAACATCCCCCATGCGCATGTCACCCATGCGCAACAACCCCCCCATGTGCATCATCTCTTAATGTGCATCATCTCCCCCACGCACATCAACCCCGATGCACATCATCTCCCCATGCACAGCACTCCCATGCGCAGCATCCTCCCCAGTGCATCCCCTCCCTCCAAACAACATCCCCTCAGTGCACCAGGCACCAGATTGGCTGGATGTTGGTCAGTCTTTCATTTTAAGTATAGGACAAAAACCCAGCGGTTTTGGCAGGGCGTTGATTATCAAAGCAGCTTAGAGTGCAATCCAGAGTAACTACAGGGAGTCCTTGCTCTGGTGTAAGAACATTTACTCTGGAATGAATTTCCCATTGGTTTTCATTAGGTGGTGCCATAACTATGTCAACGTAAATGTCTCTTATGTGCTCCCGCAGCTAATTCTGTCTGTGTCAGCAAAATGTTACTGCAGCCTGGACTACCATCTGTCTACCAGGACTACCATTCTGTCAGCTAAACAGAAACAGGTCTTCTTCATGGCTGTGATCCAGTGCCAGTGAGCAATAGCCATTTCAGTGATTTGCCACAAAGTGTTTTGCTCAAGACCTAAACACAGCTCATTGTTATTATGTATAATGATTATTAATAAGATACTACCCAATCTGGTATAGTGTGACCTAAAGAGGTTAGATCACACAAAATAACACATGTTCAGCACTGTGACAACTTAGTATGCTTACCTGTAAACCAATTAGAATTGTTTGTAATGGTCATATTCGTTGAAGCAGCCAGTTATGTAAAAGCTAATACAATCTGTTGTAACTGATTGTATACTATAAAAGGTGAGGGCGAAGAGCCATCTGGGCGGGCTTCTTACTTTAGGACATGAGTCCAAGTTTGCCCAACGCGTGTTGAATAAAGATCCTGAATGTGATAACCCAGGTTGTCTGCTTGTTTGTAAGAACATGCTACTTTTTCTGTGGAAATTCTAATGTACATCAATTAAGAAAAAATCTTTGCTGTACTTGTGTATGACCTTTAGACTGTGACCTGGATTTTGCTTATGTATGCTCCTTTAGAGCAACACATGTGTCCAAGCACCTGGACCTTCAGGCCAGAAGGAATAAAGCCATATAAAATCATAGTTTGCTGATTCTGTAAGGCCAGAACAGGTCAAAGGCTGTTTAAGCAAAAGTCCATTCTGCTGAAGTTGCTAGAGGTTGATCCTAAGTTTAACCACAATGCAAACATTGCAAACTTACCCAGTTAGGCAAGAAACGAAACTTATGACTATGAAACCAAAATAGGAATCTCACTGAGGAGTCCCAGGAATTGAAAGTTACAACCCACACCTAGTTTAATATGTGCTTTGAATAATATATTCAATATATTGCCAATCATATGTTGTCAAAATGTTTATTAATACTTCTGTTTTCTGAGATATAAAAATTTAGTTTTTGTTTATCTTTCCTGATTTGGACAGGATGTCCCGGGTAGACCCAACTGTGCATGTTGAATAAATCCTACTTGCTTCTGAACCACTATAGCCTGAGTCGAGTTTTGCTTTACCTGGACACACCGCAACATCAGAAATGTTCTGAGGTAAGGGAATGTGACCAGAGAATGCTTGCATACCACACTCACATAGGAAAAATTCTTTCCCCCTCCACCACCTGTCAATACCACCCTTAGGATCACATCACACTTGGGGCTCCTACAGTCCAGAATATGGTTTATTTTTATTAATTTTTATCAAAAACAAACACAGAAGAAACATCTACCAAAAAATTAATACACTATTTGAAATCCACTCTTTGAAGATGAAATCCATCTAAGCAAAGTACAATATCTTCATCCAGTATCTAGCATAGTATAATTTATGTGCTATATCTTTTGTTGTTGAATTTAAGCAGATGTTTTCGTTTGTTGAGTTTAAAACCTGCTAATGATCCAAATTCATTCAATTTGGTCATCAATAAATCAATACCTTTCAGGGGATTTTCAAGTGAAATCATATTGTCCACAAAGGCTCCCAATTTGAAAAATTCATTTTAATTTTCACCCCATGTATCCTATCATCTTGTCTGGTATCTCTGTCTAAAATGTTCAGAACAAATATAAACCAAATTAAAGACACATGACATCCTTGTCTTAATCTTTTCGTACCTCAAAAGTCTTATTTAACTCTCCATTTACTACCTCAAAGGGTGATTGTATTTTATAAATTGATTTTATCCATTTCAGAAAAATATCCCCAATCTTTTTCATTCTCTAAAAAATTTCAAATACAAAAAATCCAACAGAGGTTTTCAAAAGTCTTTTGTCCATCTAAAAATGTCAGCGACAACTGTCTAAATTTATCAAAATGAGTTTGGCCATCCTGGAAGTCCAGTTTCAGCCATGGTGACCAATGAATCATTGGAAAAGTTGAAGCCAGGCAAGAGATGGAAAAGTACTTTGGGAGTTTTCCAAGGGCAAATAGTTGGAAGGGCAAATGGCTCTAAATGAACAATGGTTTTCCATATTAGGGAGTAATTAGTACAATGTGGGAACACATCACAAGCGCTAAGGAGTTTGTCCAAACCATTAAAGGGTCAAAACAGGATTTTTTTGTTAAAAATTTCCTCCTTATGTGGGTTATTTGATGCTTGTGCTATGACTGACCCATTTTCCACACTCCAAACACTGATATTGTTTCACTCCTGTGTGGGTTCTTTGATGCACGGATAGGCCTAATGTCTGACTGAAGCTCTTTCCACACTCCAAGCATTGATATGGCTTCTCCCCAGTGTGGGTTCTTTGATGCACAGTCTATACGAACTATTATTCGTACTGAATCATTTGTACTGGATTGGGCTGCCTGACTGACAGTCTTTCCACACACCAAGAATTTACATTCCATGTTTTTCCCATGAATCTTACTTGACGTGACATCCATTTTATGCTAAATATTTCTCTATTAAAGTTCACATTCACTTTTCAAAAATCAAATATCAACAATTGTAGTCCAAGGTATACATTCGCTTTTCAAACACAAATATCAATAAGAAAGTCCATCCATAATGTCCATAATTCTTTGACCTACTTGGTAAGTGGGATTATAAAAATTGTATAAATATATTATTATCAATATATTGTTACCACATGGTATTGCATATTGTACATTTTAGTGATTTACTTATCTCTGAAGGATACGAAACGGTTGGACGTTCCTGGGACTAACCATTGGAGGACAATATTGAAATATACTACACAAGACCATAAGAAAGGTTTGAAAGCCATTAGGCTAGATATGGCCAGAGAAAGTTTCGAAACGTTTTGAAGGACATTATGGATGGACTTTGTTATTGATATTTGTGTTTGAAAAGAGAATGTATACCTTGGACTACAACTGACGATATTTGATTTTTGAAAAGTGAATATGAACTTTATAAAGAGAAATATATGGCAGAATTGTGTTTGGTTCATGATCACCTTTTTGTTGTACTTTGTTTATATACTGTTTATATACTGCATATTGTTTGTCATCCTTTTTATGCCTGCATAAAAACAAACACTTGTATATTTTCTACGTTTTGTGTGGATGTCTTGATGCAGAGCCAGGATTCTGCTCTGAGAGAAGATATGGTTTCTGCCCTGCATGGGTTTGAAAATCAAGCACTTAGATATTTTCTACATTGTGTGAGTTTTTTGCATGCGCAGACAGATATGCGCTCTGGATTATTCTCTTTCCACACAGCAATTACTGATACAGTTTCTTTGTGTGGGCTCTTTGATGCACAGTCAAGCTATCATTCCTACTGAATCTCTTTCCACATTCCAAGCATTGATATGGCTTAGACCCACTGTGGGTTCTTTGATGCACAGCCAGGTTTGAGCTCTGCCTGAAGCTCTTTCCACACTCCAAGCACTGATATGGTTTCACCCCTGTGTGGGTTCTTTGATGCACAGTGAGGCTTGCGCTATGACTGAAGCTCTTTCCACACTCTTGGCATCCGTATGGTTTCTCCCCCCGTGTAGGTTCTTTGATGCTTAGTCCAACTATCATTCCTACTGAATCTCTTTCCACACTCCAAGCATTGATATGGTTTCTCTCCTGTGTGGGTTCTTTGATGGACAGTCAGGCTTTTGCTATCACTGAACCTCTTTTCACATTCCAAGCATTGATATAGTTTCTTCCCTGTGTGGGTTCTTTGATGCACAGTGAGGTTGCTTTTGTTACTGAAGCTCTTTCCACACTCCAAGCACTGAAATGGTTTCTCCCCAGTGTGGGTTCTTTGATGCGAAATCAGGGTTTTACTCCACCTAAAGCTCTTTCCACACTCCAAGCATTGATATGGCTTCTCCCCTCCGTGGGTTTTTTGATGCAATGCTAGTTGTGAGCTGCTACTGAATCTCTTTCCACATTCCAAACATTGATATAGTTTCTCTCTTGTGTGGGTTCTTCGATGTTCAGCTAGGTGTGAGCTCCGACGGAAGCTCTTTCCACACTCTAAGCATTGATATGGTTTCTCCCGTGTGAATTCTTTGATGTGCAGCAAGGTTTGTGCGTTGAATGAACCTTTTTCCACACTCCAAACATTGATAGGGCTTCTCCCTAGTGTGGGATCTTTGATGTGTAGCCAACTGAGAGCTCACAATGAATCTCTTTCCATACTCCAAGCACTGATATGGCTTTTCTCCTGTATGTGTTCTTTGATGTGAAGCCAGGTGTGAACTTTGACTGAAAGCCTTTCCACACTCCAAGCACCGAAATGGTTTCTCCCCTGTGTGGCTTCTTTGATGCACTGTCAGGCCATCATACCTACTGAAACTCTTTCCACAGTCTAAGCATTGATATGGCTTCTCTCCCCTTGGGTTCTTTGACGCACAGCCAGGTTTGAACTATGACGAAATCTCTTTCCACACTCCAAACATTGATATGATTTATCCTCTCTGTGGATCTTTTGATGCGTAGCTAGGTTTGACCTCTGACTGAAACCTTTTCCACACTCCAAGCATTGATATGGTTTCTCCCCTGTGTGCGTTCTTTGATGCACAGTCAGGTCTGCCCTTTTTCTGAAGCTCTTTCCACACTCTAAGCACTGATATGGTTTCTCCCCTGTGTGAGTTCTCTGATGAAGAGTCAGTGTTGATCTGTGACTGAATCTCTTTCCACAGTCCAAGCACTGATGTGGTTTCTCCCCTGTGTGGGTTCTTTCATGCACAGAGAGGTGTATGTTCTGACCGAACCTCTTTCTACATTCGAAACACTGAAATGGTTTCTCCCCGTATGGCCTCTTTGATGCACAGTAAGGCCAGTCGTGCTTTTGAAACTCTTTCCACACTCCAGACATTCATATGGTTTTCCCCGTGTGGGTTTTTTTGATGTTTTCTGTATCTGGACTTACTGCTGACAGTCTTTGTATCTTGAGGGCATTTTCTCTTCCTCTTTTTAGTTTCATGTTCTGGATAAGGTGGGTTAATATTTAAATCTCTATCCAGTCGAGCATCAGATTCATTTATACATTCATCTGCCTGGTTTCCATCCTCCTTCCTTGATGTATCTTGATGCAGAACCTGCTCTCTTCTGTGTATCTTCGTATTCCAAGTAACGTGAGTTCCGAACTGAAGCTCTTTCCCCCTTCAGATAATTTCAATGGGTGCATTTTGCTGTGTTTATTAGTGCAGGGTTTACCACTGATTTTTTCCCTGGCCAATGGATGCTTCTTTTTCTTTCCTCTGTGTTGTTCTAGTTGGATGGGCAGTTCCAGGGGGTCATCAACCTGACAAATAGCAGATGTAGTTCCACAATGATGGTCCGAGCTTCCCCATCTCTCCCTGATCCATCTTGTTCTCTAAAACTCTCTTCCGCTGCATCAAGCGCTGTTGTTTCTGATGACACTCTGCATTGCTCCCTCTGATCCTCATTGCCTTGTCTGCCGCCTCCTGGAACAGAGGAGAATCTGGATTAGGAATTAGGAATGCAACTTCTAAAGCACACTGCCTGTCAAGTGCAATAATACACAATAAGAGGTATATCAGTGGCATTGACGGGATTGTAGCCATTCTCAGTGACAGCCTCTCAATGAGCTGTTGGGGAGAAGAGCAGAATTGTTCCTTGGCCTGTTGAGTCCAACCTGGTCCAGGGAGAGACAAGGTGTATGTTGGGCTCTGAATGCAGCTAGGGAGGATGTACTGGATTTTTAAAGAGAAAGAAGCTTAGCCTAGGACAAGGCCTTTCCATCCCAGCCCTAATGAGGAGTAAAAGGTCCTGAGGAGGGGGCTGTCTTGCATGGTGAACATTAATGGGATCCCAAAGCCACAAGACATATGAAGAGAATTAAATCACTACAACCCCAAAGGACAATATTCACAGGACACCAAAACTGCTACCTGCTGAGTTGCTCTGTTTGTTGGACAAAGTGAGTGACTCCTCTGTATGTTTCTCTTTTCTGAAGAATGTCCCAAAGTTGACCTTAACATTTCTGAGTACAAAATATACAGGCATTTTATAGTAGTTCCTCCATGGCAGGGTCACTCCTTGTGGTCTGGGAAGTTCCTCTTCATACAGGCAGGTCAGTGCAAGTCTTCCTGAGGGGAAGGGGCTCCCAGAGGTCTCCCAGACTGACCATGGGCAAAATCCAGAGTAACTATGTGGAGTCCTTGCTCCAATGTAAGAACTTACTCTGGATTCCAATATGAATTTCCCATAGGTTTTCACTAGGTGGTGCAGTAACTACGGGTACACGTAAAGTCTCTCACGTGCTCCCGTAGTTACTCTGGATTTGGATAGTCTCTCTAGGCAATGATAATCTGCTGCTGACTTCACCCTTCATAGGTGTTTTCATTTGGGTTTGAGCACTATCCTGGGGGATTTTTTTATTTCTGCTCAGATCACACTCCAGAGCAAGTATAGTGTCAGTCATTTTGGTGGCTCCATCAGGCACCTCAACACCTGGGTTGTCTCTCAATTGCCCCTGTAAGGGCAAACATCCAGTGGATCGAGCCTTGGGCATTTGTGCTAGCATCAGAAAGGCATGGTATAAACCCTATAAATAAACAAAGCTTTCCTAAATAAAGGAAACTGCACCTCAGAAGCTGTGTAAAAGAAGGTTAAAGAAACTTACTCCCCTAATTCCTACTCAAACATTGATGCCAACAAACCCGTTTTCAGCCAAAATGCCAGCAGGGAAAGTGTTGCTGAGGACTCTGAGGGCTTGGTGGAGAAGCAACCAAAGACCCGCAGAAGGCTTGATCTAAGGTGAGGTAAGAACATCAGATCATAAGAAGAGCCTCCACTGGATCAGGCTAAAAACTTCCTATATCACTCAGCAGCCCACCACATGCCTTGGAGAGCACATGTGACACTTGCATCCAGGTGCCCCCCATTGCATCTGGCATTTGAGGTTGTCCATGTGATGGCCCTTGTGATGGCCCTGTCCGCTAGGAATTTATCCAAGCCCTTCTTAAAGCTATTAAGGCTAGTTGCCACCACCACATCCAGTGGCAGGGAGTTCCACAGACCAACCACATGCTGAGTAAAGAAATATTTTCTCTTGTCACTCCTAACCCTCTCAGCATTCAATATGAGTGGATGTCCCCTAGTGCTGGTGTTGTGTGAAAGGGAAAAGAGCATCTCTCCATCCACTCTATCCATCCCTTGGATAATTTTGTACATCTCAGCCATTTCCCCCTTCAAGCACCTCTTCTCTAGACTAAAGTGCCCCAAATGCTGTAGCCTTTCCTCATATGGACGGCCAGACCATCCATCATTTTGGTCGCTCTCCTCTGAACCTTCTCCATTTCCTCTATATTCTTATTGAGATGTGGCAACCAGAACTGGACACAGTACTCCAAATGTGGCCTCACTATCAATTTGTACAACAGCATCATAATTTTTGCCATCTTATTCTTAATCCCTTTTCTAATGACCCCAAGCATGGAATTTGCCTTTTTCATCATCATCACACACTGGGCCAACACCTTCATCGAGCTCTCCGCCAGCACCCCTAGATCTCTTTCTTCTCTCAGTGGGTCATGTGTGCAGGATGGCAAGTCTCTTTACAAAACCATGCTTATCTTGCATACTGAGGGCCAGGCGTGCTTAAGAGAAATATTGCACCAGCCTCCAGAGCTTTGCTTTTCTCCATAGCTATTTCTGAGGAATGGCTTAAGGGCACCATTTTATGAGTCAAAGATTCATTTTCTCTGACTTTGAGCAGACTCCATTTAGACGTGCAAGTTCCACACATCCCCTTTATCTTCCTTCTGATCTCAAAAGTGTTACAGGCCAATCAACATAAAGTGGGCTCCAGGGGTAACTGGTTTCTTGCACTTCACAGTCTACATTCTCTAAGGAGAAAGGAGAATGCTTGAGGGAGGAAGTTGCTAACACAGAATAAATCCTGAACAGGCTTTTTTTTAAAACCAGAGGTCCTATTTCCCAAACTTGTCACCTAAGGCAACCAGGCAACAGTGACACTCAGAAGATAAGTGGTTGTTATAAATCCCCTTGATCTTGGGATTCCCTTCATACCCTCATGTATGTCAGTTTTCTCAAAGGGCTGAGCATGATTAAATCCTCCATCAATACTGAGGGCCTCTTCATGAGACTTGCTTTTCGTTCTAGACCATTATCTGAGCCTACATCCACTTGCTCCCCTTAAGATTCAGTTAGTAATGTCTTCTTGGTAGCTGTTATTACTGCCAGAAGGGTATCTGAATGGATGGCCCTTTCAGTGGCTAAGTGGCTCCTGAGTTATTCAGGAGTGCGAATGGCACTGGTTAGTTGTAAGACAGCCTGTAGGCTTCCCTCTGTCTTGCACACCACCCTTTTGAGACTCAGAGGCCTTGTTTGTTACTTATAGCTCAAACAGACATGGACTTAAAGTATCTCCATCAAGATAGAGCAGCAGTTCAATGAAGGGAAGCACAACTGGTTGGCTCTGTGTGATCTCACAGACTGAGTCCTCCAATGTTACTTCTCTGTTCAATTTATTGTCATGTATGTGTAATTCCCTCCCCAGATAGTCTACCCTTGATTGACCTTTCTATTGATGGTTCTGATTGTCCTGATGTTGCTCCCTTTCCCACTCATTCTCTCCTATTTGTTCCTCCCCATCTTCATGTTCCTCCTCAGTCTCCCATGTCACTGGATGCTGTTCAATCTTCAACATCCGAGTTTTCTGCTGTGTCTCCCCGTCCCAGTATTCCCTTATCTCCTGTATGTATTGTTTAAAAAAGCTCTTTAAATAACTTAGGTTGCAAGGAAGAGGGGTTAACCCACTGAATCCCATGAGTGATCCTGGATCTTGCGGTGCTGTCAGTGGGGCAGCTTGTTAGCTGGTAGTCTCCCTCCAGGACCTTGACAGCTGTGTGTGCTGTCACAGACAGTATGTCTGTGCTCATGCAAATACCAACATCAACTCTGTGCGCAGTTTTCCCAGCTAATAGAATACACTCCTCTGCTGCAATGGCTCAAGGCTGAGCAGCCCAGCATCTGATAAAAACTCCTTTACACAAATGGTACTATTATACTAGGCAGATTGGGAACCCAATGCCAAACAGACTCCCACAGACATGGGTGGTTCAGCACTGGTGAGGATGTCTCAGACAGCTGTGCCATTTTGATCTCATCACCTGGAGTCTTTGACAGACAGTTGGCTCCTGCATTTACTGGCTGAGGCTCAATTATAACTTGGCAGTCTGGGGTCCTTAGAGGAGATGTGGGGATGAAAGTGGAAGGTCAGAGCACACTGACACTTTTCTTCAAGAGCTCAGCCTGGCTGCTGTCCTGGCTTGCAGGTGGTCAGGTCAGAATGGCAGGGATGGACTTGCCGTCTCTTTCTCAACACTGCTAACAAACTGTGTCATTGTGGGTGTCCACATTCACTCCTGCTGTGTCCAGCAGTCCTGTGCATAATGAAATTACCTGCTGATTCCTCTCCTCCCTGGAGCTCCTGGAGAAATGCACAATCTGCTTGTTCCAGCTGGGAAACGAAGGCAGGTTTGGGAAACTCCTCTAACAAAGAAACAGGAGATGAGATCCTTACTATTACTATATATCAAAGCTTTCTAAAGCCATCTGGATTGCCCTCTAATTTCCCAAAGGACCCAAAGGATAAGAGAAACCCTCACAGTGAGAGTGAAGGCTCACTACTCATGACAGCTGGAATGATTGACCAGGTGAACCATCCACAGTTCCTCTATCTACATGTCATTCCAGGAAAGGAAAGGCTCAACCCAAAGTCTAAGTGTCCCCAAACACCTTCTCCTTCTCAGTCAATTCCCTCTATGCAAAGAGGCTGAGAATTTAGAAAGGACTTAGCCTTATTTTTCTGCTTATTCCCTCAGCAGGACTCTCTTTGGAGCAGCCATAGAGAACCCACTCTTCACAGTTTGTACTCCAAACAAAGATGTTTTTTATAACAAGACAAAGCACCAAGGTATGATCACTAAGGAAAACCAAGAAGAAGAGGAGTGAAGCCCTGGAAGTGATCATAAGTGGAACATTAGCAGGTTTCAGGTTCAGATGACAATAATCTTTATTCACTTCACATAAAGCCTACTGTAGGCAGAACCGGATCAGACCTCCCTAACGTCCTCCCCTCAGTGTGCCACTTGGGACACCAGGCTGAGGTCAAGGATTTACCACAGTGCATTCAGTTAGCCTGAGAATCCCTACAAATGCCCTGGGACAATGGAGGGGCAGGTCATGGAAAATCCCCAGCACTCACAGCAGCATCTAGTTCAGAAACATGAACTTCTTCGTTCAGCAGGAGGTGAAAAATAAGAGCAGTGAAAAAGGAGGAGCAGAAGGAGGTGTGACAAACATATCAGGTACAAGTGGCACATTTTGCAGGCCTGGCAGATCCCAAACCAGGATGCTCCCCCTTCTACTATAAATGTCTCCAGCTAGACATTTCTGTCCTGCCGTTCTTCCCCAAAGAGCATGAAACCCAGCTGAACACTGCAACTCTGAGGCACATCAGGCATGTCCAGGGCATCAGTTCCAGCCCACAAGCCCCTTTTCTAGTGTCATCTGAACTGGGGGAAAAAAGAACAGTTCATTCCTCCTCTCTCTCACTGGACAGAAAGGGTGTCCTTACCCAGAGAGGCCACAATCCCATAGTTATCCAGCATGACTTTCCTGTACAGAGCTTTCTGGCCTGGATCTAGCAGAGCCTCCTCCTCCTCTGTGAAGCGCACTGCCACATCTTCAAAGGACCAGATCCTGGAGGGAAAGAACATTCAGTCCTCTCAAATGATGGCACACTTTTTTGAAACATACAACCAGTGGTGGGATTCAGCCGGTTCGCACCAGTTCTGCAGAACCAGAAAAACCGTTTGTTATGGGGCAGCCATCTTTGAATTGCGTCCACACCTCTGTGCGGGAAACTGTGAGGCGGGCAAGGAGGAGGCTCTTCCCCCACCTCGTAGCTAGTGAGCGCGCAGCAGAGTGGCTGAGCAGCAGCAGTGTGCGCTCCTCCCTGCCATTGACTGCCTGTTTTGCGCACCCATCCGAAGCCCCACAACCAAGCCACTGCTGCAGCTGCCACCTCGCCTGCTGCCTGCTTGCCTGCCTACACAACTACTTTTCCAGGTGAGAAGTAATTACGAGGAACTCTGGGGGAAGGGAGACTGGAGAGGTGTCTAGGGGGAGGGGGAAGCTCTCCCCCCAGGAGAAATCGACCCATCCTCATCTCAGCTCCCCTTCCTGGCCTTGCCTGCTGCCTGCCCATTCTCTTGCCGCCTCGCCTACTCTTCATTGCCATGGCCATCTGCTCACCTACCGACCACTACTTCTCCTCCAGGTGAGAAGTAATTTCAAGAACCTTTGGAGGTAGGGGGACTTGAGTGCTTTCTAAGGGGGTTGGGGAAAACCTCTCTCCCCCAGGAGAAATCGCCCCACTTCCTATCCTGCCCCTCCGGAGAAAGTAACCCTATCCCCAGTACCCTTTTTCATCCACCCCTTTATAAAGTGCCTCTCCACTATGGAGCTTACTTTTGAGTACACATAAGATGAGGCTCTTGTGCTGCTATCATCATTTACCTGGGAATACGTCCTGTTGACTATGATAGGTTTTTTTCTGAGTAAACATGGATAAGAGTTCGCTCTTGAGCTGCAGTCCTATCCTTGTTTACCTTGGAATAAGTCCCAATTTCAATTCAGGGGGGCTGTGAAAAGCTGGGTGCAGCCATCTTAGAATCTGCCACTGGACACCTTTAATGTCCCTTCCAGCCATGCCATGACATCGGGGGGGGGGGTGTTTCCTGGACAGATTGTCATTTTCAGAAGGGAGTCCTGGGTGAAATGCTTGAGTACCATCGTTCTATGCAGTGGCGTCACTAGGGTGGTGTTGGTGGTGTGGCCTGCGCTGGGTGACGCGCAGTGGGGGTGCTGTGGGAACCCCAAAAATAAAATTCACGAAGATGCATACTATCCCCTCATGCCATATGTCATTTGATTTGTCTCGGAGAATCTGTTGTCTAATGCAGCAATCTGTTTTGAGTTAGCACCTTCCTAGCCAAACTTATGGCCAAAAAACTAAAAAGCCTCAGAAATCCCAAAATTTGCATATCACGCCTTCATCTGCTGGAGAGGCCAGGCCTCTCAGGAACTACAGTCCCCACATTCTCCTGAAAGGTGCTCCAGAAAGCAGACCCAACATTGGCTCAGCAGGTAGGGGGAATTTAAAAATAATTATTTGTAAAGCTGAGTGATAGTAAGTCCTAACTTCTGTTCCCCCTCTAGCCCTCTTTTCTTGTCCTCCTCCCTTAGGAGGTTTTATTTTTTTAGTCAATATCCTCTTTTCCCAGGACATCTATTCTCTTTTAGCCTTGTGTCCTCATAAAAAAATCTTCATTTTCCTCCTTTTCCTTGTGAACAGGCACCATGTAGTGTGCTTGTAATTTATAAACTTTAGGTAATAAATTATATTTAATATTTTCAAATTTAACAACAATCAATATAGTGTTTAAATCAACCTCTTGAAAGCTGTATGTATGCATGTATGCATGTATGAGTGTTTTTAACTCACATGTGAACCCTTGTGATGCCCCTGGTATTTTGGAAGTCAATCTGACTATAACCTGCTTGGAATTCATAAATATGTATTAAATTATATGAAATATTTTTCAGTGTAATGTTCAGTAATTTAGATTACAATTCTAACCACAGTGAGAAAAGAAAGGTTAAGATGGGAGCAACTGGATATTTTTCTGCAGAATTTTAGGTAAATCAAAGCAACTTTGTTGCCTATGTTTTTCACCTGGATTTGTTTCTGACGGAACAGATGCTCAGCACGTTCTCTTGCTCACACTCAGAAGCACCCTGTTGTGTGCACCTGGCATAGATTCAAACATCCACATCTACAACTGACCATGAAGCAACAAATGGCCAGCAGGAGTATCTGGACCATGAGGTCCAAATGAGAGGAGGGGGCAGAGGCTCCCTGGTGAGTGTAGCACATAACTTTAAACTGCTTGTTGAGTCAGTGCTGTGTGTGATTTTCAGTGCTGAATGGCTGATGAGAACAAGCTTCTGTCTCTCCTCAACTGCAATCAGATTCCTAATGGAGTGGAAAGTGGAGAGTCCCACAAACAGGTAGAAATTCCCAAGTCTAAGGAAGATCTGACAAGGATGGTCAGGACAAATTGTAAGATTTCACTGGTCAACTGACACACCAACCCTTGTGGTTCTCTGATGTTCTTGAGTGATAAAGAACAATATTTTGCAGCACCAGCCAAAAAGGTTTCTTTCAAGCAGTTTATTGCCCACTGAACTGACGATGTGTCCCTTACCTGAGCAGGATGCAGAGGTGCAGGTTCAGCTTCTTTCCAAAGAGGAGATGGTCTGGAACGTGGCCCTGATGCCATCTCACTGCCTGTGAGGGAGACAAATGCGATGGGAAGAGTTTACACTTCATGTCCTTCTCAAAGTTCAATTTGACACTTATTTCCTGTTTTCTCCTTAGCTCTACCGGAGCTTATGGGGTACTTGGGTTTTGAACAATCTACAGGTTGACAAGCACAATGATTTTAACCACTGAGCCTACGCAGCCCCTATAAGGGAGTGTTAGGTCAGAGAATAATGTGGGTCCGTGATATTCATGGAGGATCAATTAAAGGTCAGATACTGAAATTCACAGTTACTGAAATCCATGATAGGCCATGGTGGAAGAACCACACTAACACAACTGGAAATCTTGAAGGGCAGAATGGAGATCATTCTATACTCCCAGTCTCCTCAGATGGCCTCCTAGACCAAATCTAAAACCAGAAGGGGCTCCCATTAACTTTCCAGGATATATTCTGGGGTGGCTTGTTGACCACTATGACCTCTGGGAAGTCCTCTGATTCTTGAGCTTGGCATCTACAGATGCTAAAATCTGCTAGGCCCATAGGTGAGGGTCCACTGCATTTAATTTTCCATTTTGCAATGCAGAGCTCTGGTCTACCTGCCCACGCTGCATGTGCTGCAATTTATTTATTATTTATACCCTTCCTTTCCCATGCCCAAGCACACTCTTATTTCTCTCTAATCTTGTTACATATAATCACTGCAGAAAACAAGCATGATTGTCTTTACACCCAAACGAGAACAGAAAGCATCCAGTGCGCACCAAAATGGACAACAAACAATATCAAAGATGCAGATAAATCTAAAATGCAACACAAATAAAAGGCACCACCCACCGCACCACCCAAAACCGTTTCATATCTAAAATATAGTTATCTGGCTAAAATGTGGTTCTGTTTTTATGCCTATCAAAACCCCAGTATGGAATGGAAGCCACTGAAGGGCAGACCCAAATCTTAGAGGCAAATGGGGGAGATTGTCACAGTTTCTCTTCCAGCCCCCTTTCTGCTGCCTTCACCAGCTGTGCTTTGAGCCTGGCCATCTCTGCCCCTCTGGGGGCTCCTCTCCCTCTTCCCTTCCTCCTCCTCCTCCTCTAGCCTGGCCCCTTATTCTCCCCCTGCACAGGAGGGGGTGACATCCCTTATCTTTTTATCCTCCCATCATTTCCAGGCTGGGCTCTGATCCTGGCTCTCCCACATATTGGGGGGGGGGGGTTCCTCTCTCTCCCCTTCCACTCACCTAGCAGTGGGGCATGCAAATGGGGAGAGACCCCACCCCCACTCCTCACTTCTCAAAACCCCCACCATAAAAATCAAGCTCTTTCAGAGCAGATCCAAAGCTCAGCATGCAAATGGTTGGGGGTGCCCCAGATTCTCTGCAGTTCCTCTTTCCAACCCCCTCCATGGCTGCCTTTGAGCTTGGGTGTCTTTGCCTCCCTCCATAGGGGCTCCTCTGCCTGCCACCCCCTTTCAACTCCACATGGTGTTTTCATGGCTCCTTGTCTTTCCAGTCCCTGTTCCTTCCCTGGCTGCACTTTGAGCCTGAGAACCTCTCTCCCAACTTCCATCCACATCCGTGAAATTACGGGGTGTCACTATCTTCCAAGTCTCCTCATCCCTTCTGGAGCTGGGCTTTGAGACTGGTCCTCTCTTCCCCCTGGGGGTTCATCTCCCCTTCCCCCTGGGGGTTCATCTCCCCTTCCCCTTCATCCTGGGACCCCCCTTCTCCCTCCTGCAAATGGGGGTGTAACTGCTTGTGCTTGTTTTTAAGCTTCCTCTCACCCACACCATTCCAGGGTCCTCCTTCACCCCTCCTGACTGGGACTCACCAGAGGGGCTGCTGACTTCAAACATGAGGGAGGAAGAGGAAGGAGCTGAGCAGGAAATTTCTTCCTCTCACCCACTCTCCTTCCAGAGTCTCACCCTTAGAGAGCCAGAGGAGAGACTGTAGCAGGAGGCAGGAGTGGAGGGGCTGGATCTTTGCAGGCTCCTCAAGGGGACTCAGGCTCAAAAGGACCAGGGCAGAATCTGTGCAGCTGGGGAGCAGAAGCCCCTTCAGGGGGAAGCCAGTGGGGTGGGAGGAGGGGGCTCAATGTATCCAGAAAAGTTTAGTGCAATCCACAGCTTGAGAATCTCACTGCTGATCCCATTTACAAGCTGAAAAACACACATCCCAGGATATACATAGCTTGGGGCACACAGCTTGGACTTTCTGAACTTGCCCCAGTGTTAACTATTGGGGAAAACTACCTTGCGGGGTTCTTGGGAAGATAAAAAGGAAGGAAAGAACACTGCCCTGAGCAGTTCAGAGGAAGGGTGACATTATTATTATTATTGGCATCCTTCAGTCTCGAAAGACTATGGTATCGTGCTCTGACTGGAGGTCCTGAAACAACATCTAGTGTGACTAAAGAGGCCAATTTGAGAGTGTCCATCCCTTCCACACTGAGGACAAATAAATTCCATCCCCTGCCCAGGCCCAGGTTTTGCTGCTTTCGAGTCTGTCTCTTTGCTTCAGCCTGCCGAACAAGTGTCTCTTCCAGTTGGAGAAGGCCATGCTGGGTCTTTTGCCTCCACGCTGAACGGTCAGAGGTCAAGGTTTCCCAGCTGTTGATGTCCATTCCCAAGGCCTTTAGATCCCTCTTGCAGATGTCCTTGTATCGCAGCTGTGGTCTCCTTGGGCGCTTTCCCTGCACTAATTCTCCATATAAGAGATCTTTTGGAATCCGACCATCAGCCATTCTCACGACATGCCCAAGCCAGCGTAGACGCCGCTGTTTCAGAAGTGTGAACATGCTAGAGATTCCAGCACGTTCCAATACTGTGTCATTTGAGACTTTGTCATGCCAGGTGATTCCAAGAATACGTCGGAGACAGCGCATATGGAAGGTGTTCAGCTTCCTCTCCTGCCATGCATAAAGGGTCCAAGACTCACTGCAGTACAAGAGTGTGCTCAGGACGCAAGCTCTATAGACCTGGATCTTTGTATGTTCCGTCAGCTTCTTATTAAGCCATACTCTCTTTGAAAGCCTGGAGACATAAAAATGAAATAAGTCATCAGAGATGCCCAGGAAAAATACCCAGACCTTTAATTATAGGATCGTGATGAACTTGCCATGGCTTCCATAATGGTGCCCAACACATCTGACATCAAGCTGAGTTGTAAAGGCTTACCTCTGATGCACCACTATTCCTGCAGGACAATTGTTTCTTAATGTTCAGATGCACATCAACACTTCAGAAGAGGATGCACAGGGTGAAATCCAGAGTAACTACGGGGAGCCCTTGCTCCAGAGTAAACAAGTTACTCTGGATTGCAATATGAATTTCCTATAGGTTTTCATTAGATGGTGTAGTAACTATGGGTGCACGTAATGTCTTTTACATGCTCCTGTAGTTACTCTGGATTGTGCCCATAGGCATATATTCCAAACACACCTGCCAGGTGGGCCACTGCAGGAGAACCTATCACTAGAGTCCTGCTTATAGACTAGACAGATATACTTTTGCAGCAAAAAGGGGAAGCGATTTAAGCAGCCAATCATCTTGTAGCACAATTCAAATATTAACCTATCATAAGTCACTTACACAAGTGTATATTTATTACCATTATTGGTCTGAAAATATAAGAATGTTCAGGAAACATAGTATAGTGGTGCCTTGGTTTACGAGCATAATTCATTCTGGAAGCATGATTGTCATCCAACAATCTGTATATGAAAGTGACTTTCCCCATAAGAAATAATGGAAACCCAGACAATTTGTTCCACAACCCAAAAATATTCATATAAAAATGATGACAATAATACAAAATAATTAAGAAAATACAAAATATAAAGAAAAATAAAACAAATTAACCTGCAGTTACTCTCTCAGGCTGTAATCTGCCCCCACTTACACAGGAATGAGCCTCACCGATTATAACAGGACTAACTTCTGAGTAGACCTGCCTAGGCTGGCCTCTAGGAAAGGCTGTGCAGGTGCTGGCGGAGCACTGAAACCAGCTGTATCCCTGCCAGGTTTTTTTTGTTTTGTTTTTTGAGACATCATTTGTATTGCAAGTCAAAATTCATAAGAAATGTTTGCTTGTCTTGCAAAACACTCTCAATCCAAGTTACTCTCAAATTAAGGTTTACTGTAATTAAAATAATAAACAGTCCCAGGCTTCCAATCCTCTAGCATCCCTCTTTCACCCCCTATTTTCAGCATGGGTTTCAGTGCTGAGTGGCCCCTTCAGACCCTCTCTGTTCCTACCCTTACCCTCTCCCTGTCTAAACCCCACCAGAGGAAAGAAGGCACTCTGGAGCAGACCCAAAGCATAGCAGGAAATGGGGAGGTACTGCAGTTTGGGTTCTCAGCCCCCTTCTCTCACTGCTGGGCTTCCAAAGAGGCCATTTCCACCTACTTGGGGGCTTCTCCTGACCCCCTACATCCTCCCTAGTACCCCTCCCTTTTTGCCCCAGTTGCATTTGGACTCCCCAGAAAGGCAGAGTCCAAAGGAAAAGAAAGGAAATGGAGAGTAGGGGAGCCCTCACCAGAGTTTCAAGCCCCCATGAGTACAGACCCTAAGCTTGGCTGTGGTGGGAGATGGTAGCAGTTCTTCCAAGCCCCCTTCCACCCTGGGACCCCCAGTCTTCCCCATGCAAAGGAGGTGCAGCCCCTATCTTCCAGCCCCATCCCTTCTGAGGCTCTCCCCCCACACCTGAGTGCTCCTCTCCCTCCCTCTTCCCTTCCCCCTGGCTGGACTCACCAGAGGGGCTGCTGATCTCAAACCTGTGAGTGGATGAGAGAGGCAGAGGAAGGAGCAGCAGGAAGTGGCTTCCCACTCACCCCCCCCCTTTGACTGTCTGGAACCAGCCCCTTTTCTTAACCCTTCCAGTGCCTGTGCAACTGGGCAGAAGCTGAGTGGGAAATCAGTGTGGAGGGAATGAGGGGGGGCTCAGTGGAAGCTTCCTATGGGGTGCAGAGCATGGTGCATATCATCCAGGTTGTGCATTACTTATGATGATCTACTTGAAGGTCGCAACATTGTAAGCTCCTTGGGGCAGGGACTCTCTTGAGCTGTTATTTTGTAACAGGTGCAGGTGTTAGAGAGAAAATATAGTTACCTATCCTTTAAGACAGGACTCAGGGAACTTTTTAACCTTTTACCCCATAATATATTTAGAAATGCCAACATTACCCCCTTGATTTGAAAGAAAGGAAATTATATATTATTAATTATTTGAATTCAAAATTTTATTCAAAATTTTATTCAAAATTTTGAATTCAAAAAGATCCAGACCTTTTTTAAAATGTAGGACAAAATGTTGGATGTGTTCCGTATAGTGCTCAGACTTAGCCGCACAAAGCCACAGCTGGCTCAAACTCTTCCCCAGCGCCCTGTCCATTACCCCCAGGAATTTCATTTTTACCCCATTTGGGGTAGGTTACCCCTGTTCCCTGACCACTGCTTTAGGATCACTGGCAGGTAGGTCTTTGCAAGAAGAAGCGGAAAGCAGGTCTCTTGCTTTAAGCTTTATTGGTTCAAAGCCAGCCAACCACCAATTCTAGTCTTCTGATTGGATCTCAACTGCCAGCTCAAGATGTTGGCAGTTCATGATGTTGACAACTCTGCATATGGCTACCAGCTTTGTGGTCAAAGCCTTGTTACCCGCTAGCCCAAGGGCAGCCACATAGGGTCATCTTGACCTGAACTTTCCCATTTTTTTTCTGCCACCAGCCCATGCCTGCTGCCAGTGAGAATGCCCTGAGAAGGCAGAGGAGGAACCGCCTTGGGCACACAGGGTGGACCGTAAGGAAGAGTTGTAGGGAGAGCCCAAGTACACAGTAGAGAGAGTGCCCAGAAAAGGTCCACCCCCAGTTCTGTCAGTTTGTAAAAATCCCTTTGGATCTCATTACAATTCCTTTAGGATTTTGTTCTGGGATGCTCCTCAATGCAGGATTCATTTTCCCAAAGTCTAACAAAACTGCCTGTGGAGGCAGCATCATTGTCAGTGCCACCTCTAAGAGTCACAGCACTACAGACCATGGTCTGGTCTTTCAAGAGGCAGCTTCTCTTCCAACCCTCACAAATGGATGGACATTGTGTTCTATTACCCAGCTCAGATCCTGCTGTAGGAACAGAACATGGACCATGGAACATAGACTGCAGAATCCACTTACCTACAGGGAAGAGTTTCAGGAGACCTTGTCTGCATTATGTCCACTCCCATTATGAAGCTTCCCGCAGCTATTTTAAAGAGCTCTATGTAAGTCTTAGGTTCCATTTCGAGGGTCTCTGCTGAATTCTGAGGGTCTCCACTGCTGAGAAGTGACACTTCAAAAGTCATTGAACCGAAAGGACCAATCTATCAGCAGATTGGGGGTTACTAGAAAATTTCCCCTTTATTATTGTTTATGAATCTATGATGTGCATAGTATACTATCCAGATAGTATAACATGATAGAATAGCATAGTTTATATAGTTTACTATGATGTGTCTGTATGGTGAACATTGTTGTGACTTCCCCTACAATCCAGAGTAACTACGGGAGCACGTAAGAGACATTACGTGCACCCGTAGTTAATGCACCACCTAATGAAAACCTATAGGAAACTCATATTGCAATCCAGAGCAAATTGTTCTTACACCGGAGCAAGGACTCCCCGTAGTTACTCTGGATTGCGCCCTTCATCTACTCCTATCCTGCATTCTTTTAAAAAAATTTATTAAACAGACCAAAAAAGGATTAGAATAAGAAAAAAGGAAATATAGAAAAAAGGGAAAAATTATCAAATTAATTGGCAAGCATGGAATAATTACATTTCTTTAGATTTCTATAAAATCATATGACACATAGCTTATCTTATACAATCTCATATTCTAAATTTTTAATCAAATCAAAATATATACATGAGATTTAAAAAAATAATTAAATCAATTAACTTCTTAATTCATACTTTGATCTATTTTCCCCTACACAGTAAAAAGTCTGAGTGATTTCCAATTAATTCATAAAATTCATATGCTAAATTCTCTTAATGAAAAATTACCATATATAGTTCCATAAATTATATTTCCACATATAAAAACAAAAATATCTATTCAAGAAAAAAAGAAAAATGATAGATTCTTTTTAAACAATTTGTCGAAATTTCTCTAACAATTCTCTGTCAAAATTTGAATGTAATGCCGGTCTGCTTTCTCCATCTGTAGGTGCTCTTCTACCTCTTCCTTTTTTCACTCATACAGTCCTTACTCCGGATTAAGAACACTACTCTGGATTGCAATATGACTTTCCCACAGGTTTTCACTAGATGGTGCAGAAACAACGGTTGCACATGTTGTCTCTTATGTGCTCCCATAGTTACTCTGGATTGCAGCCAACGTTCTTCGTTTGGAGTCGGCGCAAAAATCCCTGATGCTTTAAATGCTCTTTTAGATTCTCCATTGTGTTGGCTCTTTTCTTGTTGGCATATTGCTATGGTCCCAAAAATATGATCCTCTTTTAAAAAGTCACTGGAATTAAAAAGTCATTGGAATCCTCTGTTTTTGTAAGACAAGCAGAACAAAAAAAGTCCCATATCATTTGTCTTCAGACCAGCAGATGCCACTGTCCAGATGTTAACAGTACTTGACTCTATTCTAATGACAGTCTATAAAGTCTTTAATCAATATCTCTGCATTTTAAGCGTCTCGAGAGGTCTGTGTTTTTAAGTGTAGTTTAAGAATTTAAGTGTAGTTTAAGAATATTTAAGAATTCTCATATTTAAGTATAGAGTCTCATATTCATTCCCATAGGATGCAACTGGTGATGTAAGAAAATATAAACATTCTCCAAAATCTTACTTTTTAATGACGAAAGGAAATATATAGGCATTCTGTCCTCCATTCTATATGGTCACCCTGCCACCTTTCCCCCCCTCTCTCTCACCTACCTCTATCGTTGCTTACAATTACTCCTTTTTCCTTCTGATTTCCTTCAAGATACCAAAGACAATTCACATGCAACATCATACCAGATACACTTTATCCTGTTTTTAGTAATACCAGGTCACTTGTCTCCAGTGTGTTTTAATATTACTGATGCCTTTTAAAACAAAACTTGTTTCTTTATTGGAACCATATTTCTCCCAGTCTTGTTGTTTTCTATAATTAAGGATTCTCTCTACAGTACGCTGTCTGTCAATCCAGCCTAAGGTCCTGATCTCCAATAGGGCAGAGCTACATTCTCCTAATTAAAAAAACAGTCCTCTTTTCATAACGTAACATGGGTCTCTTCTTTCCAGGAACCGAAACCAAACAGGTTCAGAGAAATTGTTTCTATTATTTGTGGGTTCTTTGATGCACAGCCAGGTTTGACCTGTTTCTGAAACTCTTTCCACACTCAATGCACTGATACGGTTTCTCACCAGTGTGGGTTCTTTGATGACTGGTCAGATCTGAGCTCCTCTTGAAGCTCTTTCCACACTCCATGCATTTATATGGTTTGTCCCCAGTGTGGTTTCTTTGATGACAAGTCAGATCTGAGCTCCGCCTGAAGCTCTTTGCACACTCCATGCATTTATATGGTTTGTCCCCAGTGTGGATTCTTTGATGCACAGTCAGGCTTGAGCTGTGATTGAAGCCCTTTCCACATTCCAAGCATTGATATGGCTTCTCACCAGTGTGGGTTCTTTGATGCGCATCCAGGTTTGAACTGTTTCTGAAACTCTTTCCACAATCTAGGCACTGATATGATTTCTTACCAGTGTGGGTTCTTTGATGCCCAACCAAATTTGAGCTCTGACTGAAGCTCTTTCCACACTCCATGCATTGATATGGCTTCTCACCAGTATGGGTTCTTTGATGCACAGTCAGGGCTGAGCCCTGAGTGAAGCTCTTTCCACACTCCAAACATTTATATGGCTTCTCACCAGTGTGGGTTCTCTGATGCACAGTCAGATCTGAGCTCAGCTGGAATTGCTTTCCACAATCCAAGCATTTGTAAGGTTTTTCACCTATGTGGGTTTTCTGATGCATTTTCAGGTCTGAACTGTATTTGAAGCATGTTCCACATTTCAAACATTTATATGGTACTTCACCTGTGTGGATTTTTTGATGTGAAGACAGGCCCACACTGTGACTGAAGCTCTTTCCGCAATCCAAGCATTGAAATGATTTCTCCCCTGTGTGGGTTCTTTGATGATCTCTCAGTGTTCCACTTCTAGTGAAGCACTTTCCACACTCCAAACATTTATACGGCTTCTCTCCTGTGTGAGTTTTCCTATGCCTAGCAAAGCCTGATCTCCAATTGAAGCTCTTTCCACACTCCAAACATTGATATGGTTTCTCTCCTGTGTGGCTTCGTTGATGTGAAGCAAGGCCTGTCCCGTGACGGAAGCTCTTTACACAATACGAACATTTGTATGGCCTCTCTCCTGTGTGGAGTCTTTGATGCACTGTCAGGTTTGTTTCCTGCCTGAAACTCTTTCCACAATACAAGCATTTGTATGGCTTTTCACCTGTGTGGGTTCTTTGATGCACAGTCAGGGCTGAGCTATGCTTGAAGCTCTTTCCACACTCCAAGCATTTATATGGTTTCTCCCCTGTGTGACTTCTTTCATGCAAAGTCAGTGTTGCCTTCGTACTGAAGCTCTTTCCACAATCCAAACATAGGTATGACTTTTCTCTTGTGTGGGTTCTTTGATGCACAGTCAGGGCTGAGCTATGCTTGAAGCTCTTTCCACATTCCAAGCATGGAAATGGTTTCTCCCCTGTGTGGGTTCTTTGATGTAATGTCAGGCTTGAGCGAATGCTGAAGCTCTTTCCACATTCCAAGCATGGATATGGTTTCTCCCCTGTGTGGGTTCTTTGATGTAATGTCAGGCTTGAGCTAATGCTGAAGCTCTTTCCACATTCCTGGCATTCATATGGCTTCTCCCCGGTGTGGGTTCTTTGATGCACAGTCAAGCTTGCGCGCGTACTGAAGTTCTTTCCACACACCAAACACTGAAATGGTTTCTCCCCAGTGTGAGTTCTGTGATGCTTAGTCAGACTTCCATTATCTGTGAAGCTCTTTCCACACTGCAAACATTGATACGGTTTCTCCCCTGTATGAGTTCTCTGATGCTTAGCCAGGTGTGCACTCTGATGGAAGCTCTTTCCACACTCCAAGCACTGATATGGATTCTCTCCTGTGTGGGTTCTTTGATGCACAATCAGTTTTGAGCGCAGGCTGAAGCTCTTTCCACAGTCCAAGCATTGATATGGCTTCTCCCCTGTGTGGGTTTTTTTATGCGCAGCCAGGCTTGCATTGTGACCAAAGGTCTTTCCACACTCCAAGCATTGATATGGTCTTTCCCCTGTGTGGGTTCTTTGATGACATGACAGGCTATCCTTCCTACTGAAGCTCTTCCCACACTGCAAGCAGTTATATGGTTTTTCTCCTGTGTGGGTTCTTTGATGACTTTTAAGACGTTCTTTAGTGCTGAAAGTTGCTGCACATTGAGGGCAGTTTGCCGTCCTCTTTCCATTTCGTTTCAGTGGTTTCTCTGGGTTGACAATGAAATCCATACTTTGCGGATAATCAGATTTATTTCCCGATTTCTCTGTCTGGTTCACCTTTTGAGTTCCTTGTGTTTTTTCATACTGAGACTCTGCCATTTCATGAATTTTCTTATGAAAATTGTGATGTCTCAGACTTTTACAGCACAATTGTTGTCTTATCTACTCAGAAGTAATTATGTCACATTGTTTTCAATGAGATTAACTCCCAGGAAATTCCATACATGATTGGAACCATAAAGTCAGTTCCTGTAGGTCATATGCAGACATTTACAGTGACATCCCATGTGGCTCCTTCCAAATCTCTGTATCTTCTTGGTAGTTTCCTAGAACAGAAAGAGAGAGAGAGCTTTGTTTAGTAGTGCAATAGAAAGTAGACACCTAGATGTGGGGAGATCAGGAGATGCACAGAGCTACTGTGATCAGCCAGTTTCCTCCCAGATCTGATGCTGTGCCAAGGAGTGTCATCCCTGCTTTCTGGGCCAGGGCAAATGGCTTACGGCAGCAGCTACCACTACATTCCCATGGTGGTGCCTCCAGCAGTTAGCACAAGCTGCCAGTCCAGGGGAGATAGGACAATGAAATTTCTAGTCTCCTATTTTAGCTCTTTGACTGCCCTTTTGACACTGGTCCGGGGTACAAATTATTCCCTTTACATCCCTCTAATGGGCCCTCCCTAAATGTATCTTCTTTCCTTTATATGTAGTAACTAGCAAAAAGCATACCCACGTTGTGGGAGTAAAATTCCCCTGTACGCCATCCCCCATTGCACATCAATCCCCCACGTACATCAGCCCCCAATGCGCATCCACCCCCATGTGCAACATCCCCCATTTTCATCCACCGCATGTGCATCATCCCCCCTATGCACATCAACCCCCCAAGCTCAGGGATTCAGGTGGGAGCTACAGCTACTGCAATAGGAAGTTTGGTACATGTAGGACCTTCCCATTCTAGTGCACACCTAAAGATGATGATACTCATTTTCTGCAATGATTTTCCATATTTATAATAGTTTAGTGAGACCTTGCGGTATGTTTGGATTTTTGTGTGCTGTATTTAACTGCTGATGTTACACAGGCAGGTAAATCTGGGATCCACATCAGGAACCTTATAAACCTGAACTCCACAAACTATTCTGGCTGTTACTACCCTCTACCCTCAGTGCCCTCTTTCACCCCTCTCTACTGTTTTTTCCATCTCTCCCTCTTTGGAAGTCCCCCTCCGGCCAAAAAAATGTTGTACTCCCTGATAAAATATTATTCAGATGCCTGGCAGGCTAGAGATGGCTTAGAACAGAAGACAAGATCGGGGAGAAAAATTGTAGAAGCCACGGGGTTCAAGAGTTGAGTGGAATCACTAGTGTACTTAAGGGGGGCAGAGGGGCTATTGGCACCAGCTACTGAGAGAGGAGTGAAAAACTGCCCCAGCCTGCCTGAAACCCTAACTTGGTAGCTCTGCTATGGGCCGAATCATTTTCAGCCACACCACCTCTGCCAGACTGGAGCACATGTGGCTCAAGGACAGCATGTGCCAGAGTGTGCAAGTTGGAGGGTGCGTGGGAAGGAGGGCAAATGAATGGAAAGGTCAGGAGTGGTCTTAACAGTCCCAAAAAGAAATATATGAGAGTTGCGACTCCCACTCAATCACTGGGTGACAAGCAATGTGATGATATTATCATGATGTTTCCATCAAGCCCTTCCAAACATCTGGGTTGCTGAGCTTTTGCACTTTCAGGGTGACCCACTGCTGTGCCAGCCACACTTCTCTGCAAGTCTCTGCCATTGTAGGACTCAAACGGGGCTCCCCCGTTCACCCTGCTAGTATTTTCCTAGGTTTTCCCAGTCTTACAAGTTTATTTTGGTCTATGAAGCACACTGATCAAGTCCCCAACAATAATATCAGGAAAGAAATACAGACAATCAGATTGTTAGGATCTGGCAAACTGTATTTTAGGAGCAGGCAATTAAACAGAGTCATAAACAGTCCAGGTCATAAATAAGCAATCCAACATAGAGCATAGAATAGTCAGACCAGTCCAATTATATTTTACCAATTCACAGTCCACCTGCACGTCCATCTCCTCTCATATCACCCCACACCTTTACACTGAGACATACACCTTATATGTCCATACTTGTACATATACCTTTAATTCACTGATTGTTTTACCAGCATTGAAGTCACAGCTATGTCAGTTCAATGACCTTAATCCCTCCAGAGCTAATCCCTTTATCATGTGACCCTTTCAAGAATCACCTTTGCCCAGTTTCACTTCTTTTGTGCTGACTCATTTAGTCACTTTATTCTAGTCTTTCTGTTCTCAATTTGCTCTCAAATAAATCTAATTCTACAGGACTGCATTGGTATCCTGTCACACCCCATCCCCATTAGAAAAGCAGCAACCACAACAGGAAGACTGTGGATGCAGTTCCAAATAGTTGTATGTCTCCCCAAACATGGAGACAACTCCCCCCATCTGTGGTGTCCCCCTCCCTTTCCCTCCCTCCTGCGCCCCTCTTCTCCCCTATGCAAAGGGGGTCCCTGCCTGCCTCCCCAGCCCTGTCCCTTCCCTGGCTGGGCTCTGAGGGAGCCTGTCTCCCCCCATCTGTGGTGTCCCCCTCCCTTTCCCTCCCTCCTGCGCCCCTCTTCTCCCCTATGCAAAGGGGGTCCCTGCCTGCCTCCCCAGCCCTGTCCCTTCCCTGGCTGGGCTCTGAGGGAGCCTGTCTCCCCCCATCTGTGGTGTCCCCCTCCCTTTCCCTCCCTCCTGCGCCCCTCTTCTCCCCTATGCAAAGGGGGTCCCTGTCTGCCTCCCCAGCCCTGTCCCTTCCCTGGCTGGGCTCTGAGGGAGCCTATCTCCCCCCATCTGTGGTGTCCCCCTCCCTTTCCCTCCCTCCTGCGCCCCTCTTCTCCCCTATGCAAAGGGGGTCCCTGCCTGCCTCCCCAGCCCTGTCCCTTCCCTGGCTGGGCTCTGAGGGAGCCTGTCTCCCCCCATCTGTGGTGTCCCCCTCCCTTTCCCTCCCTCCTGCGCCCCTCTTCTCCCCTATGCAAAGGGGGTCCCTGTCTGCCTCCCCAGCCCTGTCCCTTCCCTGGCTGGGCTCTGAGGGAGCCTATCTCCCCCCATCTGTGGTGTCCCCCTCCCTTTCCCTCCCTTCTGCGCCCCTCTTCTCCCCTATGCAAAGGGGGTCCCTGCCTGCCTCCCCAGCCCTGTCCCTTCCCTGGCTGGGCTCTGAGGGAGCCTGTCTCCCCCCATCTGTGGTGTCCCCCTCCCTTTCCCTCCCTCCTGCGCCCCTCTTCTCCCCTATGCAAAGGGGGTCCCTGCCTGCCTCCCCAGCCCTGTCCCTTCCCTGGCTGGGCTCTGAGGGAGCCTGTCTCCCCCCATCTGTGGTGTCCCCCTCCCTTTCCCTCCCTCCTGCGCCCCTCTTCTCCCCTATGCAAAGGGGGTCCCTGCCTGCCTCCCCAGCCCTGTCCCTTCCCTGGCTGGGCTCTGAGGGAGCCTGTCTCCCCCCATCTGTGGTGTCCCCCTCCCTTTCCCTCCCTCCTGCGCCCCTCTTCTCCCCTATGCAAAGGGGGTCCCTGCCTTCCTCCCCAGCCCTGTCCCTTCCCTGGCTGGGCTCTGAGGGAGCCTATCTCCCCCCATCTGTGGTGTCCCCCTCCCTTTCCCTCCCTTCTGCGCCCCTCTTCTCCCCTATGCAAAGGGGGTCCCTGCCTGCCTCCCCAGCCCTGTCCCTTCCCTGGCTGGGCTCTGAGGGAGCCTGTCTCCCCCCATCTGTGGTGTCCCCCTCCCTTTCCCTCCCTCCTGCGCCCCTCTTCTCCCCTATGCAAAGGGGGTCCCTGCCTGCCTCCCCAGCCCTGTCCCTTCCCTGGCTGGGCTCTGAGGGAGCCTGTCTCCCCCCATCTGTGGTGTCCCCCTCCCTTTCCCTCCCTCCTGCGCCCCTCTTCTCCCCTATGCAAAGGGGGTCCCTGCCTGCCTCCCCAGCCCTGTCCCTTCCCTGGCTGGGCTCTGAGGGAGCCTGTCTCCCCCCATCTGTGGTGTCCCCCTCCCTTTCCCTCCCTCCTGCGCCCCTCTTCTCCCCTATGCAAAGGGGGTCCCTGCCTGCCTCCCCAGCCCTGTCCCTTCCCTGGCTGGGCTCTGAGGGAGCCTGTCTCCCCCCATCTGTGGTGTCCCCCTCCCTTTCCCTCCCTCCTGCGCCCCTCTTCTCCCCTATGCAAAGGGGGTCCCTGCCTGCCTCCCCAGCCCTGTCCCTTCCCTGGCTGGGCTCTGAGGGAGCCTGTCTCCCCCCATCTGTGGTGTCCCCCTCCCTTTCCCTCCCTCCTGCGCCCCTCTTCTCCCCTATGCAAAGGGGGTCCCTGCCTGCCTCCCCAGCCCTGTCCCTTCCCTGGCTGGGCTCTGAGGGAGCCTGTCTCCCCCCATCTGTGGTGTCCCCCTCCCTTTCCCTCCCTCCTGCGCCCCTCTTCTCCCCTATGCAAAGGGGGTCCCTGCCTGCCTCCCCAGCCCTGTCCCTTCCCTGGCTGGGCTCTGAGGGAGCCTGTCTCCCCCCATCTGTGGTGTCCCCCTCCCTTTCCCTCCCTCCTGCGCCCCTCTTCTCCCCTATGCAAAGGGGGTCCCTGCCTGCCTCCCCAGCCCTGTCCCTTCCCTGGCTGGGCTCTGAGGGAGCCTGTCTCCCCCCATCTGTGGTGTCCCCCTCCCTTTCCCTCCCTCCTGCGCCCCTCTTCTCCCCTATGCAAAGGGGGTCCCTGCCTGCCTCCCCAGCCCTGTCCCTTCCCTGGCTGGGCTCTGAGGGAGCCTGTCTCCCCCCATCTGTGGTGTCCCCCTCCCTTTCCCTCCCTCCTGCGCCCCTCTTCTCCCCTATGCAAAGGGGGTCCCTGTCTGCCTCCCCAGCCCTGTCCCTTCCCTGGCTGGGCTCTGAGGGAGCCTGTCTCCCCCCATCTGTGGTGTCCCCCTCCCTTTCCCTCCCTCCTGCGCCCCTCTTCTCCCCTATGCAAAGGGGGTCCCTGCCTGCCTCCCCAGCCCTGTCCCTTCCCTGGCTGGGCTCTGAGGGAGCCTGTCTCCCCCCATCTGTGGTGTCCCCCTCCCTTTCCCTCCCTCCTGCGCCCCTCTTCTCCCCTATGCAAAGGGGGTCCCTGCCTGCCTCCCCAGCCCTGTCCCTTCCCTGGCTGGGCTCTGAGGGAGCCTGTCTCCCCCCATCTGTGGTGTCCCCCTCCCTTTCCCTCCCTCCTGCGCCCCTCTTCTCCCCTATGCAAAGGGGGTCCCTGCCTGCCTCCCCAGCCCTGTCCCTTCCCTGGCTGGGCTCTGAGGGAGCCTGTCTCCCCCCATCTGTGGTGTCCCCCTCCCTTTCCCTCCCTCCTGCGCCCCTCTTCTCCCCTATGCAAAGGGGGTCCCTGTCTGCCTCCCCAGCCCTGTCCCTTCCCTGGCTGGGCTCTGAGGGAGCCTGTCTCCCCCCATCTGTGGTGTCCCCCTCCCTTTCCCTCCCTCCTGCGCCCCTCTTCTCCCCTATGCAAAGGGGGTCCCTGCCTGCCTCCCCAGCCCTGTCCCTTCCCTGGCTGGGCTCTGAGGGAGCCTGTCTCCCCCCATCTGTGGTGTCCCCCTCCCTTTCCCTCCCTTCTGCGCCCCTCTTCTCCCCTATGCAAAGGGGGTCCCTGCCTGCCTCCCCAGCCCTGTCCCTTCCCTGGCTGGGCTCTGAGGGAGCCTGTCTCCCCCCATCTGTGGTGTCCCCCTCCCTTTCCCTCCCTCCTGCGCCCCTCTTCTCCCCTATGCAAAGGGGGTCCCTGCCTGCCTCCCCAGCCCTCTCCCTTCCCTGGCTGGGCTCTGAGGGAGCCTGTCTCCCCCCATCTGTGGTGTCCCCCTCCCTTTCCCTCCCTCCTGCGCCCCTCTTCTCCCCTATGCAAAGGCGGTCCCTGCCTGCCTCCCCAGCCCTGTCCCTTCCCTGGCTGGGCTCTGAGAGTGCCTGTCTCCCCCCACCTGAGCTTCCTCTCCCTTCTACCCACCTCAGTCCAGGGTCCTCTTTCACCCCAGCCTGCTGAGGAATCACCAGAAGGGAAGCTGGGGGGGGTGGGGGGGGAGGCTGTTTCTTTCACCCGCCTCCCTTTTCCACCTCTAGGAATCCAGAGTCCCTCCTTTTAACCATTAGAGAGCCAGAGGAAGAACTGCAGCAGGGGCTGTAGTAGGGAGGAGTGGATGGGCTTGGGCTAGATCTTGGCAGGGGGGTCACCTGGACTGGCACCTTGTGCTATCTGCTGGAGGCACCACCATGGGAATGTGGTGGTAGCTGCTGCCATAAGCCATTTGCCCTGGCCCAGAAAGCAGAGATGACACTCCTTGGCACAGCATCAGATCTGGGAGGAAACTGGCTGATCACAGTAGCTCTGGCCATGAAGGCGCATGTAGAGCTCAGGGACTCAGGTGGGAGCTACAGCTACTGCAATAGGAAGTTTGGTGCATGCAGGACCTTCCCATTCTAGTGCACACCTAAAGATGATGATACTTATTTTCTGCAGTGATTTTCCGTATTTATAATAGTTTAGAGAGATCTTGAGGTATGTTTGGATTTCTGTGTGCTGCATTTAATTGCTGAGGCTACACAGGCAGGTAAATCTGGGATCCGTATCGGGAACCTCATAAACCTGGGCTCCCAAAATTACTGCATTCACTTGAATACAATGTGCCATCGAATCTAATGCCCACCCAACACCTTCAATAAAAACACCGTATTTACTCAATTCTAATTAACATCAAATCTAATGCACACCCCATGTTTGTAATCAAAATACTGTATTTACTCATTTTTAATTAACATCAAATTTAATGTGCACCCTGATTTTGGAGACTGAATTTGGCTGGGAAAGTTGAGCATTATATTTGAGCAGATACAGTAGTCTGGTTGTTACTACCCTCAATGCCCTCTTTCCTCCTTCTTCATTGTTCTTTCCTTCTCTCCCTCTTTGGAAGCCCCCTTCCCCCAAAAAAACATGAGACTGGAAACCCAATGCATCTATCTCCCCTCTCGGGACTCTGTCTTCCTTCCTATGCCCCTATTGCCACTCACTTCCCTCTCTCATGATGCCCTCTTTCCCAAACACATGTGCAATTTAAACTGATACCATCTTGGTTTCAGAGCTGAGAAGACCTTCCTGATGTGTGAAATGGTGTGAGATTTTGCTGGCTCGCATGGTCAGTCCTCCGAACTTACCTAAAGCTGGGTCTGAGATTTGAAAAGGGAACAGCTAGCAAGAAGAAGTCCCACCTGAATGTTAAATTACAAATTGCCCAGTAGTAGTTCTTTAGGTTAGGAAGTCTCCCCACCTGAACCTGTGATAACACCCCCTAACCACACCACTGTTGTCCAGGATCCCCCATTGGGTCATCAAACTCTTGTGGCCTCTTGGAAAACCCTTTCTAAACTCCCCCAACACAGAAAGGAAGCCATATAAGGGAAGACCCAAAAAGGGGGGGAGACTGCCACAGTTCAGCTTCTCTTTCAGTCCGGCTCTCAATGAGGACTCATTGAGGAGGCAGCAAGGGCTTCATATGGATGGAGACAGGGATGGGCCCAGCCAGCCCCAAGATCCGGTTCGCTGGAAGTTGGGGGGCTGGGTCGGGGTCAGGGGGTGGGGCTGGGGTCAGGAGGTGGGGCGGAGGCGGGGCGAGGGGCAGGCCTCAACCCCGCCGCACTGCGCATGCACCACGCTTGGCGCATGTGCAGTGCGACTCCTGAAGCTCGGTTTCATGACTCAGTGTGCTTGTGTCCAGCTGGACGCTAGTGCACTGCGTCTCCTCAAGCTGAGCTTCAGGAGATGTGGCGGCCGCTGGCGAACTGGTCCCCGCGGTTCTTGGCAGCCACGGCTCTGACCAGTTCGCTAGCGTCCGCCCCGGGGGAAGATCCGGTTCGGGCAAGTAGGCCCGAACCGGCATCTGCTCACCACTGGGTGGAGAGCATGGAGCATGGCCTGCACACAATCTAGTGTTGGGGGGTGTCATAGAGTGGGGCTAAATAGCATTCACTGCACCTGCTGCGAGCCCGGATTGACATCCTAATGCAGTTGATGGTCAGAAAGAAGCACTTTTCAGAACTCAGCAGCAAGTGTTAGAAAATATGGAGGTTTTGATTGTATTTTCAAGATATGGGCAATGGCATTGTCTCTGGCAAATCCTTTCAATCCAGAAGCACATCATTTGAAGATGACTCCTAACAATTGGTTGCGACAGTCTGCCATGGACCTATGGAAAGAGTGAATGGGTCCAAGTGAATTTATTGAGATGCAAGTGGATGGCTCCAATCATATGCATGCCCACCACCAGACCAAGAACAACTATGGCCTATATGGAAAGAAACCATTGCATACGGTGCACTTCTCAGGGGAGTCACTAGGGTTCACATCACCCACTGTGGGAGGCCAGCGTGTCACCCCATGCAGTGCGCGGGGCAACAACATGGGTGGGGGTGTTTATGTGCTGTTGCCCCACTTCCATTTGTTTTTGGCCACACATTTTAATAGAATAAATATATTTCAAAGTGGTTTGTTTCTCTGTATTCTGCTGCAAATTATGCATCCCACAGTAAATAACATGATGGGATTATTCCTAAAAACCATTATTTTTAGCCATTTCGTTCACTAGTGGTGTCACCCCCTCAAAGGTGCCACCTTTCAAACAACTTATTGCAGGGTCTCAACCCGTCTAGCTTGGGACTCACTTTGTAGAGGGATAACCTATCCAGGATGCACAAAAAGTGATCATGGCTGGAAGTGACATCATCAAGAAAATTAAAACAAATAAATAATTGTAAATACTGTACTTTAAAGTTAATCAAGTAACTCCAACCCCCCCAAAAAAATTCAGCAAGATTTTCAACACCCATTTCAATTTTTAAGTTCACTATATTACTGAATATCACGTTTAAATTATTACATATACAGTGGCGCCTCATGTAACAATTTTAATTTGTTCTGGGGGCATGTTTGTTACATGAAACTTTCTTTACGTGAAGCAGATTTTCCCATAAGAAATAATGGAAACTCAGACAATTCGTTCCAGAACCCAAAAAAATTCATATAAAAATATGAACTGGATGTAAAAAATGATGACAAAACACTGGAATTGAATTCAAAACATGCATTCAATGCTCATGATCCTATGAAGTCTACTTAGGCTGCAATCCTAAAGACACTTCCTGGGAGTAAGACCCATTTAACACAATGGGGCTTCCTTCTGGGTAGACATGGTTAGGAGACTGCAATCAAAGACACTTTCCTGGAAGTAAGCCGCATTTAACACAATGGGTCTTCCTTCTAAGTAGACATAGTTAGGAGACTGCAATCAACGACGCTTTCCTGGGAGGCTTACCTGGGCTGCTGCTGGAGCTTCAATGTGCTCTGGATGGGGGAGCTGCAGCCTCGTGGCCCCCATCCAAGCCCCTTGGATGGCCAAGGAAGCTTGGAGCCGCAGGGCCAGCCAGGTTTTCAAATTTGGCGCCTCTAGCAGCAGTCCAGAGAAGCGGCCAGGGAAAGAAGACCGCTGAGGCTTCTGGGGCGCTTCTCTGGACTGCCGCTAGAGGCGCCAAATTTAAAAAAACAAAGATCCTTGGCCGGCTGCTGTGCGCCGCGCCAGGGAACCGGTTCGGCCGGTTTTGGGGGACCCCCACCACTACTGGTTCGGTAGCGGCGGGGGAATGGGAACTACCGGTTCCCAAGAACCGGACCGAACCAGCTGGGCCCACTAGTGGTCCAATTATATGCATGCCCACATTCTGGCTAAGAACAACCATGGTCTGTAGTAATCTTTAACTAGGCTGCATGCTGGAGTAGGAAGATCAAAGACAACCTGAGGAAATGGGGATACACCATGAAGGATGGGCTCTGTGAACGTGCACAAAAACAAACCACTCCACATACGCTGCAGTGCATACTGTCTCCTTCTACACGCACAGAAGCAGCTCTTATGTTGGCAAGGAAAAATTGCTGGTTTGGGGCACAAGTCATGTACCGTAATCAAATTTTAATGTTCTTTGTAAAAAAAATTTTAAAGCGGGCTGCAATGACACAAGTGGTTAAGACACACTGTGGCTGCAATCCTAAAGACACTTTCTTTGGATTAAGGCCCACTGAACATGGTTCAATGTCGACATGGTTAGGGTTGTACTCTCTGCCTGTTAACCAGCAGCCCAGGCTTCGAGACCCGGGTGCTACAAGACAGAGTGAACTCCCATCCTTAGCCCAGTTCCTGCCAACCTAGCAGTTCGAAAGCATGTAAATGCAAGTAGATAAATAGGTATCAACTTGGTGTAAGGTCAAAAGCATTTTGTATGTCTTCGGCAGTCATGCTGGCCTCATGGCTACAGAAGTGTCTTTGGACAACACTGGCTCTTAAGGGTTAGAAACAGGAATGCACACTACACCCTACAGTCGGTCATGACTAGCATATAACCTGCAGGGGACACCATTACCTTGTCAATTTATACCCATGTGTGTGTTTTTGAAGGGAATAAAGAAAGGCTAGAAACATTGCTACCAACCAACAAGATTGGAAGCGTGTGACTGACATGGAATTCAGCAACACCTACATCAACATATTGGTTGAGAGGAAGACCAGTTCCTCAATTGCCAGCTAAGGACTAAAGAAGAAAAAAACTAAATTATGAACTAAGATCTGTTTATTTTAATTTTGAGTAAGCGTTGTGTGAACCTCTTTCCATATCCAAGCATTACTATTTCTCTCCTGCATGGATTCTTCGATGCAAAGTCAGGTTGGAGCTGTGACTGAAGCTCTTTCCACACTCCAAGCAATGATATGGTTTCTCTCCTGTGTGGGTTCTTTGGTGCACAGTCAGTTTGGAGCTCTGACTGAAGCTCTTTCCACACTCCAAGCATGGATATGGTTTCTCCTCCATGTGAGTTCTCTGATGCAGAGTCAACGTTCCTTTCTGACTGAAGCGCTTTCCACACTCCAAGCATTTATATGGTTTTTCTCCTGTATGGGTTCTTTGATGCACAACCAGGTTTGCTCTCTGACAGAAGCTCTTTCCACACTCCACGCATTTATATGGTTTCTCCCCTGTGTGGGTTCTTTCATGCACAGCCAGTACTGAGCTCTGACTGAAGCTCTTTCCACACTCCAAACACTGATATGGTTTCTCCCCTGTGTGGGATCTCTGATGCACCGACAGCATTCTTCTTTCACTGAAGCTCTTTCCACACTCCAAGCATTTATATTGTTCCTCTCTGGTGTGGCTTATTTGATGCAGATTCAGCTCTAAGCTCTGCTTGAAACTCATTCCACACTCCTTGCATGGATATGATTTCTCCACTGTGTGGCTTCTTTGATGCAAAGCCAGAGTTGAGCTCTGACAGAAGCTCTTTCCACATTCCATGCATTTATATGGTTTCTCCCCAGTGTGGGTTCTTCGATGCACAGTTAAATTATCATTCTGACTGAAGCTCATTCCGCACTCCAAGCATGGATATGGTTTCTCTCCTGTGTGGGTTCTTTGGTGCACAGTCAGTTTGGAGCTCTGACTGAAGCTCTTTCCACACTCCAAGCATGGATATGGTTTCTCCTGAGTGTGAGTTCTCTGATGAAGAGTCAGCGTTCCTCTCTGACTAAAGCACTTTCCACACTCTAAGCATTTATATGGTTTCTCCCCTGTGTGTATTCTTTGATGCACAACCAGGTTTCCTCTCTTACTGAAATTCTTTCCACACTCCACGCATTGATATGGTTTCTCTTCTTTGTGGATTCTTTTGTGCTCAGCCAGGTTTAAGCTCGCAGTGAAGCTCATTCCACACTCCATGCATTGATATGTTTTCTCCCCAGTGTGGGATGCCTGATGCATAGACAGCATACTTCTCTGACTGAAGGTCTTTCCACACTCCAAGCCTTGATAAGTTTCCTTTTCTGTGTGGTTTCTTTGATGCAGTCAGACCTTAGCTCTGAATGAAGCTCTTTCCAAGTGTTTATGTTTCTCCCCCCCCAACCCGTGTGTTTTCTTTGATGTGTTATTTGTTCTGCTTTACTGCATATTGCACAATGTGTTGTTGCACATTGAGGATATTTTTCATTCTTCTTTCCAGTTCCTTTTGGTGGATTAACTGGGATGTCATTGAAATCCTTACTCTGATCCTTTCAGTGCATTGACTGGGATGCTGAAATCCCTATTCTGATCAGCAATCCCTCCAATCTTTGGTGTCTTCTCGGTTGCTTCCTGGAACACAGAGAGAACCTTGTTCAGCAGCACAATCAAGAAATGTCTACTCTTACACCTAGGCAGCTATACAAGTGGGCCCCGTATGCTTGGATCCCATATCCAGAAAACCAGTTATCCACCAATTAGGTGTGGGAGCTCTGCTGTTTTTGTATCTGGGGGGGCTTCTGAGCTCAGCAAAGGCTGAGGATGTCCATCCCCGGCTTCTGCTAGGCTCAGACTGAACTTCAGAGCTCACAACATGAATCTGGGAGCACTGAGAAACTGGAATGATGTTTTCAATGCTGTAAAAGCCATGAGAGTGATTGGGTAGTCCTCCGCTGTAGGATCCTGTGATGTCCAGGCTGGATTATGGCACCTACTCCCACCTACTCTCTTAAAAATGGTTAGGATGCTTTGAAACACTTGGACAGATTCAGACATGCTTAGAAATCCTAAGCTGAAACTACATGTTTATAAGTCCTAAGCTAGTCTGCTTGTTCTCTATAGTGTTTACTCTAGGAACATGTGTACAGGATTGGAGCCCTCTAGACAAAGGCAGTAAAATATCCAAGAATAAACCTCTGGGCATGAAGTTTGGTAGCAGAGAGTTCCTCACATGGGGACTAATATTTGGGGGTGATGAGAAAGACAAGTAAACTGATCAATGAGAAAGACAAGCAAACTGATCAATCAGGGTTCATCTGTAGGCCAAGAAGGAATAGGGGGAAAACTCAGTTTCCCATGAGCCTCCTTCAAGACACAGGGAGGGAAAGAAAGACAGCCCCCCTTCTCTCCAAATCCTCCCTTTTCCTGGCATTGAGAGTGTGTTCCTAGAGAAATCCTGGCTCTGCTGACATCTGCTGGGGCTTCCGTGATTGCTCTATAGATTTCTAATAAGCAATGCATTGAAAGACTGCAAAAAATATTAAGGAGTATTTTTGATAATTTTCTTTTACCTGTCCTCATATGAGGCCGCTATGTTCCTCTTAAAAATCTGTTTACCAAGTTTAGTTTTGGTTTGTTTTGCTCTCCCTTCCCCCAAGTGATAATTGCTCTCAGCTGCAGAGGAGTCCGTTCTTCAACTAGGACTGGAGTCATGGTTGCTTCGTTACAATGGTAAATAATTGCCTTTTTATAACTTTGTCTAAAATAGTTAATCATGTCCTTCCTGGGAACTAAATGGCAGAAATGGGGAGATTCAACATATATTTGTTTACATAGAAAATTACATGCAACTTACCTGTTCATTTTGCATACCAACACAATGAATAGGCCTGCATCCCTACCTACAAAAGTACAAAAGCCAAGAAAAGGCCCCATATCCCTTGTGGTTCCCTATATGTTAAGATCCCTCTCCACCAGCATAGATGTCCTGCATTCAATGAACTCTAAAAACCAAGGCCCCAGATGATCCCATGTGGTCCCCTATATGTAAGGAGTTTCACACGCGTCCCCAGCATGTCCTGGATTCAATGGATTTTAAAAATGAAGAACAGGACCCAGATGATCCCATGTGGTCCCCTATATGTAAGGAGTTTCACACGCGTCCCCAGCATGTCCTGGATTCAATGGATTTTAAAAACGAAGAACAGGACCCAGATGATCCCATGGGGTCCCTCAACAGGGACCCTGCTTCCCCTGCCTCAGCAAGAAAGCATTAAATTTAAAAAATACATCTGAAAGCAGGAACCCATCCAGGGTTTCTCCAGACATTTCTCCCCACACCACTCCACCACCACCACCAACACCTTTTTTAATCTTTTATTTCTTCGCCGATGACGATGCTGTTACTGCTCACTCTGCCGAAGACCTTCAACAACTTATGGACCGTTTTAGCAAAGCCTGCCAAGACTTTGGACTAACAATCAGCTTGAAGAAAACACAAGTCATGGGTCAGGGTGTGGATCCACCTCCCTGTATCACAATCTCTGAACATGAGCTGGAGGTTCTCCATGACTTTGTGTACCTTGGATCAACTATCTCTGACACGCTCTCCTTAGATTCTGAGCTGAATAAACGCATTGGTAAAGCAGCTACTACATTCTCCAGGCTTACAAAGAGAGGATGGCTTAATAAGAAGCTGACGGAACATACAAAGATCCAGGTCTATAGAGCCTGCGTCCTGAGCACACTCTTGTACTGCAGCGAGTCTTGGCCCCTTTACGCAGGAGAGAAAGCTGAACACCTGCCATATGCGCTGTCTCCGACATATTCTTGACATCACCTGGCGTGACAAAGTTTCAAACGACGCAGTCTTGGAACGTGCTGGAATCTCTAGCATGTCCACACTTCTGAAACAGCGGCGTCTACGCTGGCTTGGGCATGTCGTGAGAATGGCTGATGGTCGGATTCCAAAAGATCTCCGATATGGAGAATTAGTGCAGGGAAAGCGCCCTAGAGGGAGACCACAGCTGAGATACAAAGACATCTGCAGGAGGGATCTAAAGGCCTTGGGAATGGACATCAACAGCTGGGAAACCTTGACCTCCGATCGTTCAGTGTGGAGGCAAAAGACCCAGCATGGCCTTCTCCAACTGGAAGAGACACTTGTTCGGCAGGCTGAAGCAAAGAGACAGACCCGAAAGCAGCGAAACCTGGGCCTGGGCAGGGGACGGAACTTATTTGTCCTCAGTGTGGAAGGGATGGACACTCTTGAATTGGCCTTTTTAGCCACACCAGATGCTGTTTCAGGACCTCCAATCAGAGCACGATACCAGAGTCTTTCGAGACTGAAGGATGCCAATAAATTTGCATGATACAGAATATTCTCTAACCCATGCCAATGGATGCCAGAAGATGAGAAACAGAGTCTAGGGCCCTGCAGTGGCCTGCACATGATCTACCTTACCCTTCCTTGGAAAGACTGAGCAAGCTTCGTTCTCCCCCTTGTAATGCAAAAGGAGATTGCTGACGGCCCCTTGGCCTTTACCTTACCTGACTAGACCAGACTGTCTGTAGGGAGGGTGGACACTCAGGGAACAGAAACCAAAACTGAGGGCATTGATAAGGAGGATAAGATGCTAAAAAAATCAGGACAAGTTTCTGGAACAATTCCAGGAGGAATTCTAGGAGGAATTGTTCCATCCTCCCCCTGTTGCTGTGTGGCTGCTCTGGTAGCCGCGCGCTGATGTCCAGCAAGCCTGCCGCAAAGCGGCTGATCCAAGAAGGGGCTGGCTTGAGGGACAGGCTGCTGAGGAGGGACAGGCTGCTGAGTCAGAGGGGGCACAACAGCCAAGCTCCTCACTGGTGTGATGGATATCCCCTTCCCTGACAGACAAACCTGATAATTCCCACATTCCCCTGGAGAAATGAAGGACAACCAGCTCCTCTAGCACCAGCGCCGGATATTGGATGAAACATCAGCTGATGTGCTAAAAGGCTGGAAAGTGTAATGCAGTGTTTCTCAAACATTTTTGACCGGCAGTGCAGTTGACCTACTAGACTATTGGCCATGGCTGCGCATTAGCGAGACCATCCTATACCTCCGTGTGATTCAAACAGTGGGTCAGGCCCAACTAGGTGGGTCATGAGTCAATTTCAGTTGGGTTCCCACTCATTTCAGTATTTTATTTCAAAATTAAATAACTTGATGCTAAACTTGATGCTACCAATAGTATGTGACTGCGTTTGGGGAAATATTACGGATATGTACATTTAAAATGCTATTGTGTATATGCTTGGAACAATGTTAGGCACTGAGGCTTTCTCCTGTGTAAATTTAGATGGAATTGCAACCTCAGATTGTCAAAATTTTTTCCTTCTTAATGATTTCACTTCAGCCACGTCATAACTTGTAGATTATTGACATCACCTCTGGTGGGTCCCAACAGACTGTCATTTTAAAAAGTGGGTCCCGGTGCTAAAAGGTTTGAGAACCACTGGTGTAATGCAACCGGTTGTGCCAACCACTGTTATTTGCAGGTGGTGTATTGTACAACTGAGCAAAAAGGAGAACTTTGTTCTTTCTGCAGACTCCGTCCCTCCCATCAAGACACACACCTTGGAAGATCTTCCTGCTTAGTCCTCCTGAGTTCCACTCTCTGGTTCTTCTCAATCAGGCGCAGATGCTGGAAGGATCCATCTTCACTGCCAAATGCACATCTATTTCCTTTGGTTTTCCTGTTTTAGGTTGGCAAGTAGCCTGGTTTTGGGCACATGCCATCTTAATGTTCTCCATAATTTCCTTGTTAAGTGGGCTGTGATGGCGCAAGTGGTGAAAACACTGTGGCTGTAATCTTAAAGACACTTTCCTGGGACTAAGACCCACTGAACATGGTTCAGTGTAGACATGTTTAGGATTGTGCTCTCTGCTTGTTAACTAGCATCCTTAGAGTGAGCTCCCTGCCAAACAAGCAGTTCAAAAGAATGTAAATGCAGTTAGATAAATAGGTATCAACGGTGGAAGGTCAACAGCACTCTGTGTGCCTTCAGCAGTCATGCTGTCCCCTTGACCACAGAAGTGTCTTTGGACAACACTGGCTCTTATGGGTTAGAAACAGGGATGAACACCACACCCTACAGTCAGTCCTGACTAGCAGGATAACGTGGGGGGACACCTTTACCTTGTCAATTTTTACCCGTGTGTGTGTGTTTTTTGAAAGGAGAGGATCATTGACAAGCCTACAAATATTGCTACCAACCACCAAGATTGGAAGCGTATGGTGACTGACATATGGAATTCAGCAGCAAGAGAGGATGATCTCCTCCCCAATTGCCAGCGAAGGACAAAAGAAGAAAAAAACTAAATTTTGAACTAAAATCTGTTTATTTTATTCTGTATTCTGCTATAATCCTGTATTCCGCTATAATTTTATTATGTCAATGAAGGCTTTGCTATGAAACAAAGGAATATTGTCTATCTTCTGGGGTTTCCAGGAACCTAAACCCCACAGATTTCATGTACATATTTCTATCCCGTGCGGTTTATTTTCTGACAGCCAGGTGTGAGTGCTGTCCGAACCTCTTTCCATATCCAAGCATTACTATGAGTCCTCCCCTCTGTGGGTTCTTTGATGCACAGTCAGGTTGGAGATGTGACTGAAGCTCTTTCCGCACTCCAAGCATTTCTATGGTTTCTCCACAGTGTGGGTTCTTCGATGCATAGTCAGGGCTGAGCTATGCTTGAATCTCTTTCCACACTCCAAGCATGGATATGGTTTTTCCTCTGTGTGAGTTTTTTCATGCACAGCGAGGTATCCCTTCTTACTGAAGCTCTTTCCACACTCCAAGCACTGATACGGTTTCTCCCCTGTGTGGGTTCTTTGATGCGCAACCAGGTTTGCTCTCTCACTAAAGCTCTTTCCACACTCCAAGCATTGATATGGTTTCTCTCCTGTGTGGGTTCTTTGGTGCACAGTCAGTTTTGAGCTCTGACAGAAGCACTTTCCACACTCCAAGCACTGATATGGTTTCTCCCCTGTGTGGGTTCTTTGATGCACAACCAGGTTTGCTTTCACACTGAAGCTCTTTCCACACTCTAAGCATTGATATGGTTTCTCCCCTGTGTGCGTTTTTTGGTGCTTAGCTAGTACTGAGCTCTGACTGAAGGTCTTTCCGCACTCCAAACATTGATATGGTTTCTCTCCTGTGTGGATTCTTAGGTGATCTGACAGGTTTGTGCTCAAAGTGAAACTCATGCCACACTCCATGCATTTATATGGTTTCTCCCCACTGTGTGTTCTCTGATGCATAGTCAGCGATCCTCTCTGACTGAAGCTCTTTCCACACTCCAGGCATTGATATGGTTTCTCCCCAGTGTGGGATCTCTGATGCACCGCCAGTACTGAGCTGTGACTGAAGGTCTTTCCACACTCCAAACACTGATGTGGTTTCTCCCCTGTCTGGATTTTTTTGTGCTCAGCCAGGTTTGAGTTCATAGTGAAGCTCATTCCACACTCCATGCCTTTAAATGGTTCCTCTCCTGTGTGTTTTCATTGATGTGTTCTTTATTCTGCTGTACTGCTAAAGGTTGTTGCACATTGAGGATGCTTTTCCTTCTTTCCAATTCCTTTCAGTAGATTAACTGGGATGTCCCTGAAATCCCTACTTCGATCCTTTCAGTGGATTGACTGGGATGTCCCTGAAATCCCTACTCTGATCAGCATCAGTGATCCCTACTCTGTTCATGAAATCCCTCCAATCTTCGATGTCTTCTTGGTGGCTTCCTGGAACACAGAGAGAACCTTGTTCAGCAGCACAATCAAGAAATGTCTACTCTCACACCTAGGCAGCTATACAAGTGGGCCCTGTATGCTTGGATCCTATATCCAGGGAGTCAGTTATCCACCAATTGGGTTTGGGAGCTCTGCTGTTTTTGTCTCTGGAGGGGCTTCTGAGCTCAGCAGATGCTGAGGATCCCCGACCTCTGCCCCAGGCTCAGACTGAAGTGCAGAGTTCACAACATGAATCTGGGACCACTGAGAAACTGGAATGATGTTTTCAAAGCTAAAAAAGCCATGAGAATGCTTGAGTAACCCTCTGGTGAAGGACCCTGTGATGTCCAGGATGGATTACTGCACCTATTCCCAAGGGTCTGCTGCTGGTGAGCGGCTTCCCCATCCTGTTGGCTGGTGGATCTGGTGGACAGAGGAGCAGTAGATTGTAAGGCTCACTCTGCAAAGCTGGTTTCATTGGTTATGGGCACGGTCCTATCTAACTTTCCAGCACGGGCAGAACTTTCCTACTGGGGCATGGCCTGCATCCTGCAGTTGCAAGGCAGATGCATTTCAACGTAATTAAATGTCAAGTTCAGACAATTTGGCAAAGAATCCAACTTGACATATAGACTAATAGATTCCGAGGGGTCTGTGACATATCAGATCTAGAGATGCTCAGCTGGATGAAAGCATCAAAGTAATGTATGGCAGTGGTGAAGAAGGCTAAGCAATGCTTGTGGTCATTAGAAAGGGGACTGAGAATAAAACGGCTAATATTGTACAAGTGGATGGTTAGGCAACATTTGAAGTATTGTTTCCAAGTCAGGTCGTCACATCTAAAAAGGATAAACAGTAGTACCTTGGTTTACAAGTATAATTCGTTCCGGAAGCATGCTTGTAATCCAAAATGCTTGCAGATCAAAGCAAATTTTCTGATAAGAAACAATGAAAACTCAGACTATTCGTTCCCAAAAATCTGTATTTATAAAACTGAAAAGTCACTGACTCATCAACACTCAGCCAAAACTGCAGGATCTAGAAGCATGAAATTTCGGGAAGGTGTGCCTTCCATGATGGAGGAACCCACTAAGAACCAGTTTTTGGAAATTCAAACTGAAAGGGGGCAAAAGGGGTGCAATGTGTTTTTGCCTCTATTCATTGAAGAATCCCTGACTGATGGACATTTTGAGGGACACTCTGCTCAACCCCAGAACCTAGAAGCACGATACGTTAGCAGCATACTCCTTATATGACACAAGTACAGACCAAGAACCAATTTCTGGAAATTTAACCCCTGGGGGGCTGAAAAAGGGTGCAATGAAATTTCAGGCTACACTTAACATTGAAGACTGCTCAATACCCAGCCTCAAATTCTGCACCTGCCTGGTAGGGGCCCATGGTTATGGGGTGTGTTGCACATGGAGGGGATAATTTACTCTTGCAATGTGGGTACATTTTGCTAAAATTCCCAGGCACCTTTCCACTGTCCGCCCTACACAGGAGTGAGCCCCACTGATTATAACAGGGCTCACTTTTGAGGAGACATGCAAGGCGAGGTCTCTCAGGCTCCTTTCCATTGCCCCCCTTACATAGGACTGAGGCTGACTTCAGAGTATACTTGCATAGGCTGGTCTATCAGGAGATGCTGAGGAGGTGCTGGCAGAGCACCAAAACCAGCTGTATCCTGGCTAGGACTATTCTTTTTGCTTGCATTGCAGGACATCACTTGTAAACCAAGTCAAACTTTATTAGAAATATTTGCTTGTCTTGCAAAACACTCTCAATCTAAGGTTTTACTGTAGCAGAAATGGGAAAAGGTGAGACAAGAGCCACCAACATGATTACTGGGCTCAGGTGCCCTCCTGTGAGGAAAGGCTCCAGCTTTTGAGGCTCTTCAGTCTGGAAAAGAGGCTCCTCAAAGGGGAGGCAACATGACTGAGATATACAAAAATATGCAAAGGATGGAGAGAGAGATGCTCTTTTCTCTCACATTTAACACCAGCAAAAGGGGGCTCCACTGAATTTGAGGGTTGGGAGAGTTAGGACAGGCAAACAAAAGTATTTCCTTACCCAGCATTATTTAGTCTGTGGAAATCCTTGCCACATGAGGTGACGGCATCTGCCCTGGATCCCTTTAAGAGGGGATCGGACAAATTCCTGGAGGAAAATCCCATCACAGGTTAGGCCTTTTCAAGATAAGGAAATGTTTGTTCCTTTACCTAAGACTTGAACTGCTGCATTGCCCTTACCCTGGAGTTGGAAAATGGATTAGGATTGCATCCTCAGGACCCATGTAGGCCAGTGCAGCCTGAGCCTCTGTAGCCAGACCCAAAGCTCACAGACGGCCAAGTGACCTTTCTCCCACCAGGGAGCATATGGCATCAGACTGGCACCTGGTGATCCACCCCAGGGTGAGCAGAGCAGCAGTCTCCTCAGCGGACACCACTGCCTCAGCAGCTACATCTGGCCTCTGCCATCTTGTCCGCCACAGCCTCATCTGCCTCAGATAAGGAGGACTGTGAGGACCTCAGGAGTGTGTGAGGAGAGCCTGCCCCAGGGGCCTCTTGGTGTCAGGGCCTTTGGGGGTGTGTGAAAAGGGGGCTATTTAGCCTGTTAAACCTCAGGCAAAACTGTCTTCTGTGGAGGCAAAAGCAGTTGAAGACTTCAGTATCTCCTCACAGGATGTACGAAGGCAGAAGGACTGCACCTCATGCCTTCACTCAGGCTGGCTCTGAGCTCTCTGAGGTGAAGAAACTCTCTGCAGTAAGGAAGAAGCAGGAGGAACATGGAGCTGCCTTCCCAGTCAGTTCCATTGACTCTCATGATCCCCTCAGTTCTACCTGCTCCTCTTCTCACAAGGAGCAGGGAGCGCCTTTGAAGGATGAGAAGGACAGTCATTTACAGCAAATTGACATGTTCTCCCTTTGGACTCTCCACCAGGTGCTGCCTCAAGCATGGTGGCTCTGGGCCTCTCCAAAAAGCATAGGCTTTTTGTCCCTCTGGAGCAAGCTTTAGATTAAGGGCTAAATCCAGAGCAGTTATGGGTCCACACAGTTATGTCACCCGCTAGTGTTATCTTATGGAAAGTCATCTTAACTGCTCCAGAGCAAGGGGCTTAATTTCACTTTAGGATATCGGCCTTCGAGAAGCTGTCCAACAGGGGGAACAAGAGCAGACTCTTCCCTTCAGAAATGCTCAATCCTCTTTAACTTCCACAGGACCAAGTGGACCAAACATGACACCAGAGATTTCTATAGCTCTCTTCCATTGGGAGCCCTCCTCTTATCCTGCTCAGAAAGAAAGTTCAGAACACAAACATGGAGGTCCTGCATCTAGCAGGAGTTTCAAATGCTGCCGCGGACTGTTTAAGCAGATGACAGCTCAGAGAGATGGAGTGGCCATTACACCCAGAGATTTTCAAGGAAATGACCAGGCAGATGAAAGTTCCAGCCATGGATCTCTTTGCTTCAAACCTCAATTCTCAACACTCCAGGATCATGTCAAGAAAAGAGGTATGGGAAGAGGCACTTCAGACTCCTTGGTGGAGGGGACTGAAGTATGCATTCTCTCCAGCTTCTGGCCTCGTTTTTCAGGATAATTTTGGATGGATTTTGCTGTCTTGGGGATATTTATAAAGCTTCCATCTGGGCAAATCTTTCTACCTTCATAAGACATGACAGAATCAACCGCCTCAGCCAGATATGCTTTGGGTAGTTAGATCTTACAAAAATTGCTTCCACGTTAAGCGTGTCCGAGCCCCTGCCCTTCAGCCCCTGCCCTGGAGGCGTTGCAGAGTTATTGTTGCTCTATCACAACCCTTGCAGTGATGAGTGTCATCCCTTTTTCAGATGAGAGAAACGGAATTCTTACCATAAATCTCCTATTCCAGGAGGAAGGAGGGACGACACTCAGTCTGTTGCATTGGATCGAACAAGGCCTCTGTGGCTGGTGGTATGGTCCTATGATGCTCATGATGGTAATATTTGTTTACGTATCATTTTGCATAACAACACAATGCATAGGCCTGCATGCCTACCTACAAAGTATAGTAAAAGCCAAGAAAAGGCCCCATATCCCTTGTGGTTCCCTATATCTAAGGATTCCTCTCCATCACTCTCCCCCAGCATAGACGTCTTGCATTCAATGAACTCTAAAAGCCAAGAAAAGGCCCCAGATGATTCCATGTGGTCCCTCAACAGGTAAGGATTCCCCTGCCTCACCAAGAAAGCATTAAATTTAAAAATATATCTGAAAGCAGAAAACCATCCAGGGTTTCTCTAAAGAGAAACATTTCTCCCCACACCACTCCTCCACCATCATCAATACCTTTATAATAATTTATCTGCATGATCCAGAATGGAATATTCTGCATGATCCAATGGATGCCAGAAGACCAGCGATGAGAAGCAGGCTTTAGGGGCCTGCAGTGGACTGGATATGCTCTACCTTTCCCCTCCTTGAAAAGACTGAGCAGGCTTAGTTCTGCCCCTTGTAATGCAAAAGGAGATTGCTAATGGCCTCTTGGCCTTCACCTGACATGACTGGACCAGACTGCCTTTAGTGAGGGGTGAACACTCAGGGAACAAAAACCAAAACTGAGGGCGTTGATAGGAAGGAAAAGATGCTAAATAAAACCAGGACAGGTATCTGGAACAATTCTAGGAGGGGCAGGCTGCTGGCTCAGAGAAGGCACAGCCTGTTGAGGTGCAGCTGTTCTGATAGCCGCGATGATGCTCAGCAGCCTAGCCGCAAAGCGGCTGATCCAAGATCCGGCTTGCAGAGACCGCAATCGTCAACCCCATGAAAAGATCCCCCCTTCTCAAGGTTGGGCAGCAGCCCAATGGGATCTCCCTCCCTGCAAGGTGCCTGGCAGGCAAAATGGAAAAAGGAAGTTGCAGGGGGAAGCCCAAGAGGGGGGGTGGGAAGGAAGGAATCCAAATAAAAAATAAAAATAACAAAAATTAAAATAAAAATGGCTGATGAGTAAGGCTCAGCAAAAAGAAAGCCTGACCTTTCCCTGTGAAGTCAGAACTTGATCTGGGGATTGGAAATGCCCCTCGGAAGGAGTCATCACCTGACCAAGTCCTGACTGTGAAGGGAGGGGATACCCATCCTTCTGAATGGAATCAGATTTCTTTCCCGGGAAGTGTAGTGCAACCAGTTGTGACAACCACTGTTAATTGCAATTGACTGTACAAGCTGAGCAAAAATGAGAACTCTGTTGTCTCTGCAGACTCCATCCCTCCCACCAAGACACACACCTTGGAAGATCTTCCTGCTTAGTCCTCCTGAGTTCCACTCTCTGGTTCTTCTCAATCAGGCACAGATGCTGGAAGGATCCATTTTCACTGCCAAATGCACATCTATTTCCTTCTGTTTTCCTCCTCTGTTCAAACCAAGAGCAAAAAAAAAAACAGTCAAAACAATAGACAGTAAATAAGATGCCACATCATTTAAAAGACCATCCAGTTCAAAAGGCACCCACCCCTCAGGGTCCTAGAACACTGTCCTGCAGCATCCTTCTGTTGGGCTTAGTGCTGAGCAACCCCTTCCAGGCCTTTCTGGTACTTGTATCACAAGGGAGATACAGAGGGGTGCGGCCCCTACCAGGTGACATGCCCGCGGGGGCGCGGGGGAAGGTGACACGCACGGGGGTGCTGTGGGACCCTGGCTTCCCACTTAGCAGGAATTGGTCGGACATGATCAGCTTTTCCTTAATGGACTGGACTGTCCGGTCCACTAAGTACTTTTCCGGCCAAATGGGGGGGTGGGAGTGTGCATTGTGGGGGGCACTAGAGGCTGTCTGGCCAGCGTGGCACAAGTTTTCGTTGGCAACCATCTTTAAAGGTACATTCTTGCACATGCATGCAGATCCCAAGCCAGAAGCACTGCTTCTGGAGAGGCATGCAGCAGCAGAGGGAGTTTTCGCTCCAGGGGGACAGGTGCATGCCTTCACTGCCTCTACATCTGCAATCCTAAAGACACTTTCCTGGGGGTAAGTAAGACCATTTGAACACAGTGGGGCTTACGCCTAGGAGACATGGTTCAGATTGTGCTCTGTATGTATTAAATTATATGTAATATTTTAAATTTAATGTCATTAATATAGTGAACTGAAAAATTGAACTGGGTGTTGAAAATCTTACTGAATATTTTTAGGGGTGGGTAGAGGTTATTTACTTGATTAACTTTAAAGTATTTACAATTATTTATTTGTTTTAATTTGCTTGATGATTGCTTGATGATCCACTTTTAGTGGATCCTGGACAGGTTGTCCCTCTACAAAGTGGGTCCTGAGCTAGACAATTTGGGAACCACTGCAATAAGTTATCGGAAAGGTGGCACCCTTAAGGGAGTGATACACTAGTGAACAAAATGGCTAAAAATCATGGTTTTTAGGATTAATCCCATCATGTTATACACTGTCAGTTGCGTAATTTGCAGCAGAATGCAGTGAAACAAACCACTTGGAAATATCTTTATTCTATCAAAACGTGTGGCTATAAAACAAATGGAGGCAGGGCAATGGCACATAACCACGACCATCACCCAGGTTGTTGCCCCCCCCCCACTGCATTGGGGGGATGCACTGGCCCCCCACACCGCACTGGCCTCCCACACCGAGTGACACGCATCTTAGTGATGCCCTGCTTTCTGGTTCTGGCCTTTGCACTCTTGAAGCCCCACCGTGAAACCATTGATCCAGCATTGATGCGCAAGGGGGAATGCCAGGGCTTGCTTCTCAGCCCAGACTGGGACAGTGAGGGGGTCTCTCCAGCCTCCTTTCCATTGAGCAACCCCCACAGCATCCCTCTTTCTTTGCAAAAGGCAGACTGTTTGGGTCTAATCCTCTGATTCAATTCCCAGCAAAGGACTGGCTTTCAAGACCCCCAAGCATAGCCTGCAAAGGAGGGGATGTCCTCTTCTCAGCCCCCCATCCTTCAATGTCTCTTCCACCTGTACACTGTCCCTGTCAAAACCCCTATTAAAGGCACAGACAAACCTTAACAGGAAAATGATGAGGGCCCCCTCTTCTCTGTCCCCCTGGGGGCTCCTCTCTCTTCCCCTCCCCTTCCCTCCCCTTCCCCCTTCAGCTTCAGACTCCCATCCCCCTCATGCAAAGGGGGGTCCCTGCCTGTCTCCCCAGGCCTGTCCCTTCCTGGCTGGGCTCTGAGGCTGCCTGTCTCTCTCCCTGGGGCTCCTCTCCCTCCCTCACTCCAGGGACCTCCTTCACCCCACCTGGCTGGACTTACCTAAGTGGCTTCTGACCACAAACAGGTAGGTGGATGAGACAGCCAGAGTAAGGCGCAGAGCAGGAAGTGGCTCCCCCAACACACACACACACACTTTGCCTCTCTAGGAATCCAGACTGTCTCTTCTTAACTCTTGCAGTGCCTCTGCAAAGGGACAAAGGCTACTCTGGGTGGGGATCAGCGGGGAGGGAATGAGGGGGAGAGCAGGAAGTGCCCCCCACACTTTGCCACTAGGAATCCAGTCTCTCCCTTTTATAGATTTCTAAAAAGCAATGCATTGAAAGACTGCAAAAAATATTAAGGAGTATTTTTGATAATTTTCTTTTACCTGTCCTCATATGAGGCCGCTATGTTCCTCTTAAAAATCTGTTTACCAAGTTTAGTTTTGGTTTGTTTTGCTCTCCCTTCCCCCAAGTGATAATTGCTCTCAGCTGCAGAGGAGTCAGTTCTTCAACTAGGACTGGAGTCATGGTTGCTTCGTTACAATGGTAAATAATTGCCTTTTTATAACTTTGTATAAAATAGTTAATCATGTCCTTCCTGGGAACTAAATGGCAGAAATGGGGAGATTCAACATATATTTGTTTACATAGAAAATTACATGCAACTTACCTGTTCATTTTGCATACCAACACAATGAATAGGCCTGCATCCCTACCTACAAAAGTACAAAAGCCAAGAAAAGGCCCCATATCCCTTATGGTTCCCTATATGTTAAGATCCCTCTCCACCAGCATAGATGTCCTGCATTCAATGAACTCTAAAAGTCAAGGCCCCAGATGATCCCATGTGGTCCCCTATATGTAAGGAGTTTCACACGCGTCCCCAGCATGTCCTGGATTCAATGGGTTTTAAAAACGAAGAACAGGACCCAGATGATCCCATGGGGTCCCTCAACAGGGACCCTGCTTCCCCTGCCTCAGCAAGAAAGCATTAAATTTAAAAAATATATCTGAAAGCAGGAACCCATCCAGGGTTTCTCCAGACATTTCTCCCCACACCACTCCACCACCATCAACACCTTTTTTAATCTTTTATTTCTTCGCCGATGACGATGCTGTTACTGCTCACTCTGCCGAAGACCTTCAACAACTTATGGACCGTTTTAGCAAAGCCTGCCAAGACTTTGGACTAACAATCAGCCTGAAGAAAACACAAGTCATGGGTCAGGGTGTGGATCCACCTCCCTGTATCACAATCTCTGAACATGAGCTGGAGGTTCTCCATGACTTTGTGTACCTTGGATCAACTATCTCTGACACTCTCTCCTTAGATACTGAGCTGAATAAACATATTGGCAAAGCGGCTACCACATTTTCCAGGCTTACAAAGAGAGTATGGCTTAATAAGAACCTGACGGAACATACAAAGATCCAGGTCTATAGAGCCTGCGTCCTGAGCACACTCTTGTACTGCAGCGAGTCTTGGCCCCTTTACGCATGGCAGGAAGAAAGCTGAACACCTTCCATATGCGCTGTCTCCGACGTATTCTTGACATCACCTGGCGTGACAAAGTTTCAAACGACGCAGTCTTGGAACGTGCTGGAATCTCTAGCATGTCCACACTTCTGAAACAGCGGCGTCTACGCTGGCTTGGGCATGTCGTGAGAATGGCTGATGGTTGGATTCCAAAAGATCTCCGATATGGAGAATAAGTGCAGGGAAAGCGCCCTAGAGGGAGACCACAGCTGAGATACAAAGACATCTGCAGGAGGGATCTAAAGGCCTTGGGAATGGACATCAACAGCTGGGAAACCTTGACCTCCGATCGTTCAGTGTGGAGGCAAAAGACCCAGCATGGCCTTCTCCAACTGGAAGAGACACTTGTTCGGCAGGCTGAAGCAAAGAGACAGACCCGAAAGCAGCGAAACCTGGGCCGGGGACGGAACTTATTTGTCCTCAGTGTGGAAGGGATGGACACTCTCAAATTGGCCTCTTTAGCCACACTAGATGTTGTTTCAGGACCTCCAATCAGAGCACGATACCAGAGTCTTTTGAGACTGAAGGATGCCAGTAAATTTGCATGATACAGAATATTCTCTAACCCATGCCAATGGATGCCAGAAGATGAGAAACAGAGTCTAGGGCCCTGCAGTGGCCTGCACATGATCTACCTTACCCTTCCTTGGAAAGACTGAGCAAGCTTAGTTCTCCCCCTTGTAATGCAAAAGGAGATTGCTGACGGCCCCTTGGCCTTTACCTTACCTGACTAGACCAGACTGTCTGTAGGGAGGGTGGACACTCAGGGAACAGAAACCAAAACTGAGGGCATTGATAAGGAGGATAAGATGCTAAAAAAACCAGGACAAGTTTCTGGAACAATTCCAGGAGGAATTCTAGGAGGAATTGTTCCATCCTCCCCCTGTTGCTGTGTGGCTGCTCTGGTAGCCGCGCGCTGATGTCCAGCAAGCCTGCCGCAAAGCGGCTGATCCAAGAAGGGGCTGGCTTGAGGGACAGGCTGCTGAGGAGGGACAGGCTGCTGAGTCAGAGGGGGCACAACAGCCAAGCTCCTCACTGGTGTGATGGATATCCCCTTCCCTGACAGACAAACCTGATAATTCCCACATTCCCCTGGAGAAATGAAGGACAACCAGCTCCTCTAGCACCAGCGCCGGATATTGGATGAAACATCAGTTGATGTGCTAAAAGGCTGGAAAGTGTAATGCAGTGTTTCTCAAACATTTTGAGTCTAGTTGACCTACTAGACTATTGGCCATGGCTGCGCATTAGCGAGACCATCCTATACCTCCGTGTGATTCAAACAGTGGGTCAGGCCCAACTAGGTGGGTCATGAGTCAATTTCAGTTGGGTTCCCACTCATTTCAGTATTTTATTTTATTTCAAAATTAAATAACTTGATGCTAAACTTGATGCTACCAATAGTATGTGACTGCGTTTGGGGAAATATTACGGATATGTACATTTAAAATGCTATTGTGTATATGCTTGGAACAATGTTAGGCACTGAGGCTTTCTCCTGTGTAAATTTAGATGGAATTGCAATCTCAGATTGTCAAAATTTTTTCCTTCTTAATGATTTCACTTCAGCCACGTCATAACTTCTAGATTATTGACATCACCTCCGGTGGGTCCCAACAGACTGTCATTTTAAAAAGTGGGTCCCGGTGCTAAAAGGTTTGAGAACCACTGGTGTAATGCGACCGGTTGTGCCAACCACTGTTATTTGCAGGTGGTGTATTGTACAACTGAGCAAAAAGGAGAACTTTGTTCTCTCTGCAGACTCCGTCCCTCCCATCAAGACACACACCTTGGAAGATCTTCCTGCTTAGTCCTCCTGAGTTCCACTCTCTGGTTCTTCTCAATCAGGCGCAGATGCTGGAAGGATCCATTTTCACTGCCAAATGCACATCTATTTCCTTCGGTTTTCCTCCTCTCTGTTCAAACCAAGAGCAAAAACAACAGTCAAAACAATAGACAGTAAATAAGATGCCACATCATTTAAAAGAGCATCCAGTTCAAAAGGCACCCACCCCTCAGGGTCCCGGGTCTACAACACTGTTCTGCAGCATCTCTCTGTTGGGCTTAGTGCTGAGCAGCCCCTTCCAGGCCTTCCTGGTTCTGGCCTTTGCACTCCTGAACCGTGAAGCCACTGAAGGGCAGATCCAGCATTGGTGTGCAAGGTGGGAATGCCAGGGCTTGCTTCTCAGCCCAGACGGGGACAGTGAGGGGGGTCTCTCCAGCCTCCTTTCCATTGACCAACCCCCACAGCATCCCTCTTTCTTTGCAAAAGGCAGACTGTTTGGGTCTAATCCTCTGGTTCAATTCCCTGCTAAGGACTGGTTTTCAAGAATCCTAAGCACATCCTGCTGGGGGGAAGTACTCTTCCTTCACCATGAGCACAATCCTAACCATGTCTACTCAGAAGTAAGCCTCATTGTGTTCAATGGGTCTTACTCCCAGGAAAGTGTCTTTAGGACTGCGGCCTATCTCTTTCACCTGTACACTGTCCCTGTCAAAAACCCCTATTAAACCCAGACAAAAGTTTAACAGGCAAGGTGGTGGATTATCACTGTCCCCCTTCTCAGCTAAGTCCCTGCTGCCTTCCCTGGCTAGCCAGTGGGCCTAGCCCTCTCTGCCCCTTGGAGGCTCTTCTCCCTCCCCCTTCTCTCCCCCCTCCAGCCTGGGACCCCCATCCTCCCTCATGCAAAGAGGGGGCTCTGCTTTTCTTCCCAGCCCTGTCCCTTCTCTGGCTGGGCTCTGAGGCTGCCTGTCTCCCCCACCTGGGGGTTCTTCAACCTTCCCCCATGCAAAGTGGGGTTCCTGCTTGTCTCCCCAACCCTGATCCTTTCCTGGGTGGGCTCTGAGGCTGCCTGTCTCCCCCCAATTGCGACTCCTCTGCCTCCCCCTTCCCTTGTCTATCCTGGGACCCCCATGCTCCCCCATGCAAAGTGAGGACCCTGCTTGTCTCCCCAGCCCTGTCCCTCCCCTGGCTGGGCTCTGAGGCTGCCTGCCTCCCCCACCTGAGAGCTCCTCTCCCTCCCCCTTCCCTGAATCCTGTCTGAATCCAGGGACCTCCTTTCACCCCCACTTGGCTTGACAAGCAAGAGGTTGTCCAACATATGAGTTGATGAGTGGAAAAGGAAGGGGCAGAACAGAAAGTGACTCCCACTCACCCCCCCCCCAGGAATCCAAATGATCTCTTCTTAAAACTTGCAGTGCCTGTGTAATGGGGACAGAGTCTGCCATGAGTGGAGGATCAGTGGGGAGGGAATGAAAGGGGCTCAGATCAAGCTTCTTGTGGGGTGTGTAAAGCATGGGGCTGGAGCCTGGATCTGCACATCATCCTATCCGGGCATTTCACACGATGAACCCCCTGAAGATTCAGACAAAGCCCAGGTCTGGCTTTGTAACTCGGTAAGCTCCTTGGGGCAGGGACCTCTCCTTGACTGTCACTTTGTACCAGATTTGCAAGAGGACTAGAGAAAATGCAGCCTGGACAGGAGCAGCCTTGTGCAGAGACTCATTGAGGAGGCAGGGGCTTCGTATGGGTGTAGAACATGACCAGTCATAATCTAGTGTTGGAGGGGGGTTGTCATAAAGTGGGGCTAAATAGCATTCACTCCTCATACACTGGAGTGCGTATGATGTGCTTTGACAGGCACAGACGAAGATTTTAGGTTGGCAAGTAGCCTGGTTTTGGGCACGTGACATCTTAATGTTCTCCATAATTTCCTTGTTAAGTGGGCTGTGATGGCGCAAGTGGTGAAAACCCTGTGGCTGTAATCTTAAAGACACTTTCCTGGGACTAAGACCCACTGAACATGGTTCAGTGTAGACATGTTTAGGATTGTGCTCTCTGCTTGTTAACTAGCATCCTTAGAGTGAGCTCCCTGCCAAACAAGCAGTTCAAAAGAATGTAAATGCAGTTAGATAAATAGGTATCAACTTGGTGGAAGGTCAACAGCGCTCTGTGTGCCTTCAGCAGTCATGCTGTCCCCTTGACCACAGAAGTGTCTTTGGACAACACGGCTCTTATGGGTTAGAAACAGGGATGAACACCACACCCTACAGTCAGTCCTGACTAGCAGGATAACGTGGGGGGACACCTTTACCTTGTCAATTTTTACCCGTGTGTGTGTGTTTTTTGAAAGGAGAGGATCATTGACAAGCCTACAAATATTGCTACCAACCACCAAGATTGGAAGCGTATGGTGACTGACATATGGAATTCAGCAGCATGAGAGGATGATCTGCTCCCCAATTGCCAGCGAAGGACAAAAGAAGAAAAAAACTAAATTTTGAACTAAATCTGTTTATTTTATTCTGTATTCTGCTATAATCCTGTATTCCGCTATAATTTTATTATGTCAATGAAGGCTTTGCTATGAAACAAAGGAATATTGTCTATCTTCTGGGGTTTCCAGGAACCTAAACCCCACAGATTTCATGTACATATTTCTATCCCGTGCGGTTTATTTTCTGACAGCCAGGTGTGAGTGCTGTCTGAACCTCTTTCCATATCCAAGCATTACTATGAGTCCTCCCCTCTGTGGGTTCTTTGATGCAAAGTCAGGTTGGAGATGTGACTGAAGCTCTTTCCGCACTCCAAGCATTTCTATGGTTTCTCCACAGTGTGGGTTCTTCGATGCATAGTCAGTTTTGAGCTCTGACTGAAGCTCTTTCCACAGTCCAAGCATTGATATGGTTTCTCCCCTGTGTGGGTTCTTTCATGTACAGTCAGGGCTGAGCTATGCTTGAATCTCTTTCCACACTCCAAGCATGGATATGGTTTTTCCTCTGTGTGAGTTCTTTCATGCACAGCGAGGTATCCCTTCTTACTGAAGCTCTTTCCACACTCCAAGCACTGATACGGTTTCTCCCCTGTGTGGGTTCTTTGATGCGCAACCAGGTTTGCTCTCTCACTAAACCTCTTTCCACACTCCAAGCATTGATATGGTTTCTCCCCGGTGTGGGTTCTTTGATGCACAGTCAGGGCTGAGCTATGCTTGAAGCTCTTTCCACATTCCAAGCATTGATATGGTTTCTCCCCTGTGTGGGTTCTTTCATGCACAGTCAGGTCTGCCTTCTTACAGAAGCTCTTTCCACACTCCAAGCATTGATATGGTTTCTCTCCTGTGTGGGTTCTTTGGTGCACAGTCAGTTTTGAGCTCTGACAGAAGCACTTTCCACACTCCAAGCACTGATATGGTTTCTCCCCTGTGTGGGTTCTTTGATGCACAACCAGGTTTGCTCTCTCACTGAAGCTCTTTCCACACTCTAAGCATTGATATGGTTTCTCCCCTGTGTGCGTTTTTTGGTGCTTAGCTAGTACTGAGCTCTGGCTGAAGGTCTTTCCGCACTCCAAACATTGATATGGTTTCTCTCCTGTGTGGATTCTTAGGTGATCAGACAGGTTTGTGCTCAAAGTGAAACTCATGCCACACTCCATGCATTTATATGGTTTCTCCCCACTGTGTGTTCTCTGATGCATAGTCAGCGATCCTCTCTGACTGAAGCTCTTTCCACACTCCAAGCATTGATATGGTTTCTCCCCAGTGTGGGATCTCTGATGCACCGCCAGTACTGAGCTGTGACTGAAGGTCTTTCCACACTCCAAACACTGATGTGGTTTCTCCCCTGTCTGGATTTTTTTGTGCTCAGCCAGGTTTGAGTTCATAGTGAAGCTCATTCCACACTCCATGCCTTTAAATGGTTCCTCTCCTGTGTGTTTTCATTGATGTGTTCTTTATTCTGCTGTACTGCTAAAGGTTGTTGCACATTGAGGATGCTTTTCCTTCTTTCCAATTCCTTTCAGTAGATTAACTGGGATGTCCCTGAAATCCCTACTTCGATCCTTTCAGTGGATTGACTGGGATGTCCCTGAAATCCCTACTCTGATCAGCATCAGTGATCCCTACTCTGTTCATGAAATCCCTCCAATCTTCGATGTCTTCTTGGTGGCTTCCTGGAACACAGAGAGAACCTTGTTCAGCAGCACAATCAAGAAATGTCTACTCTCACACCTAGGCAGCTATACAAGTGGGCCCTGTATGCTTGGATCCTATATCCAGGGAGTCAGTTATCCACCAATTGGGTTTGGGAGCTCTGCTGTTTTTGTCTCTGGAGGGGCTTCTGAGCTCAGCAGATGCTGAGGATCCCCGACCTCTGCCCCAGGCTCAGACTGAAGTGCAGAGTTCACAACATGAATCTGGGACCACTGAGAAACTGGAATGATGTTTTCAAAGCTAAAAAAGCCATGAGAATGCTTGAGCAACCCTCTGGTGCAGGACCCTGTGATGTCCAGGACGGATTACTGCACCTATTCCCAAGGGTCTGCTGCTGGTGAGCGGCTTCCCCATCCTGTTGGCTGGTGGATCTGGTGGACAGAGGAGCAGTAGATTGTAAGGCTCACTCTGCAAAGCTGGTTTCATTGGTTATGGGCACGGTCCTACCTAACTTTCCAGCACGGGCAGAACTTTCCTACTGGGGCATGGCCTGCATCCTGCAGTTGGAAGGCAGATGCATTTCAACGTAATTAAATGTCAAGTTCAGAAAATTAGGCAAAGAATCCAACTTGACATATAGACTAATAGATTCCGAGGGGTCTGTGACATATCAGATCTAGAGATGCTCAGCTGGATGAAAGCATCAAAGTAATGTATGGCAGTGGTGAAGAAGGCTAAGCAATGCTTGTGGTCATTAGAAAGGGGACTGAGAATAAAACGGCTAATATTGTACAAGTGGATGGTTAGGCAACATTTGAAGTATTGTTTCCAAGTCAGGTCGTCACATCTAAAAAGGATAAACAGTAGTACCTTGGTTTACAAGTATAATTCGTTCCGGAAGCATGCTTGTAATCCAAAATGCTTGCAGATCAAAGCAAATTTTCTGATAAGAAACAATGAAAACTCAGACTACTCGTTCCCAAAAATCTGTATTTATAAAACTGAAAAGTCACTGACTCATCAACACTCAGCCAAAACTGCAGGATCTAGAAGCATGAAATTTTGGGAAGGTGTGCCTTCCATGATGGAGGTACCCACTAAGAACCAGTTTTTGGAAATTCAAACTGAAAGGGGGCAAAAGGGGTGCAATGTGGTTTTGCCTCTATTCATTGAAGAATCCCTGACTGATGGACATTTTGAGGGACACTCTGCTCAACCCCAGAACCTAGAAGCACGATACGTTAGCAGCATACTCCTTATATGACACGAGTACAGACCAAGAACCAATTTCTAGAAATTTAACCCCTGGGGGGCTGAAAAAGGGTGCAATGAAATTTCAGGCTACACTTAACATTGAAGACTGCTCAATACCCAGCCTCAAATTCTGCACCTGCCTGGTAGGGGCCCATGGTTATGGGGTGTGTTGCACATGGAGGGGATAATTTACTCTTGCAACGTGGGTACATTTTGCTAAAATTCCCAGGAACCTTTCACTGTCCGCCCTACACAGGAGTGAGCCCCACTGATTATAACAGGGCTCACTTTTGAGGAGACATGCAAGGCGAGGTCTCTCAGGCTCCTTTCCATTGCCCCCCTTACATAGGACTGAGGCTTACTTCAGAGTATACTTGCATAGGCTGGTCTATCAGGAGATGCTGAGGAGGTGCTGGCAGAGCACCAAAACCAGCTGTATCCTGGCTAGGACTATTCTTTTTGCTTGCATTGCAGGACATCACTTGTAAACCAAGTCAAACTTTATTAGAAATATTTGCTTGTCTTGCAAAACACTCTCAATCTAAGGTTTTACTGTAGCAGAAATGGGAAAAGGTGAGACAAGAGCCACCAGAATGATTACTGGGCTCAGGTGCCCTCCTGTGAGGAAAGGCTCCAGCTTTTGAGGCTCTTCAGTCTGGAAAAGAGGCTCCTCAAAGGGGAGGCAACATGACTGAGATATACAAAAATATGCAAAGGATGGAGAGAGAGATGCTCTTTTCTCTCACATTTAACACCAGCAAAAGGGGGCTCCACTGAATTTGAGGGTTGGGAGAGTTAGGACAGGCAAACAAAAGTATTTCCTTACCCAGCATTATTTAGTCTGTGGTAATCCTTGCCACATGAGGTGATGGCATCTGCCCTGGATCCCTTTAAGAGGGGATCGGACAAATTCCTGGAGGAAAATCCCATCACAGGTTAGGCCTTTTCAAGATAAGGAAATGTTTGTTCCTTTACCTAAGACTTGAACTGCTGCATTGCCCTTATCCTGGAGTTGGAAAAAGGATTAGGATTGCATCCTCAGGACCCATGTAGGCCAGTGCAGCCTGAGCCTCTGTAGCCAGACCCAAAGCTAGCAGACGGCCAAGTGACCTTTCTCCCACCAGGGAGCATATGGCATCAGACTGGCACCTGGTGATCCACCCCAGGGTGAGCAGAGCAGCAGCCTCCTCAGCGGACACCACTGCCTCAGCAGCTACATCTGGCCTCTGCCATCTTGTCCGCCACAGCCTCATCTGCCTCAGATAAGGAGGACTGTGAGGACCTCAGGAGTGTGTGAGGAGAGCCTGCCCCAGGGGCCTCTTGGTGTCAGGGCCTTTGGGGGGGTGTGAAAAGGGGCTATTTAGCCTGTTAAACCTCAGGCAAAACTGTCTTCTGTGGAGGCAAAAGCAGTTGAAGACTTCAGTATCTCCCCACAGGATGTACGAAGGCAGAAGGACTGCACCTCATGCCTTCACTCAGGCTGGCTCTGAGCTCTCTGAGGTGAAGAAACTCTCTGCAGTAAGGAAGAAGCAGGAGAAATTTCTATACATTTCCAGAGATTTCTATAGCTCTCTTCCATTGGGAGCCCTCCTCTTATCCTGTTCAGAAAGAAAGTTCAGAACACAAACATGGAGGTCCTGCATCTAGCAGGAGTTTCAAATGTTGCCGCCGACTGTTTAAGCAGATGACAGCTCAGAGAGATGGAGTGGCCATTACACCCAGAGATTTTCAAGGAAATGACCAGCAGATGAAAGTTCCAGCCATGGATCTCTTTGCTTCAAACCTCAGTTCTCAACACTCCAGGATCATGTCAAGAAAAGAGGTATGGGAAGAGGCACTTCAGACTCCTTGGTGGAGGGGACTGAAGTATGCATTCTCTCCAGCTTCTGGCCTCCTTTTTCAGGATAATTTTGGGTGGATTTTGCTGTCTTGGGGATATTTATAAAGCTTCCATCTGGGCAAATCTTTCTACCTTCATAAGACATGACAGAATCAACCGCCTCAGCCAGATATGCTTTGGGTAGTTAGATCTTACAAAAATTGGTTCCACGTTAAGCGTGTCCGAGCCCCTGCCCTTCAGCACCTGCCCTGGAGGCGTTGCAGAGTTATTGTTGCTCTATCACAACCCTTGCAGTGACGAGTGTCATCCCTCTTTCAGATGAGAGAAACGGAAGTCTTACCATAAATCTCCTATTCCAGGAGGAAGGAGGGACGACACTCAGTCTGTTGCATTGGATCGAACAAGGCCTCTGTGGCTGGTGGTATGGTCCTATGATGCTCATGATGGTAATATTTGTTTACGTATCATTTTGCATAACAACACAATGCATAGGCCTGCATGCCTACCTACAAAGTATAGTAAAAGCCAAGAAAAGGCCCCATATCCCTTGTGGTTCCCTTTATCTAAGGATCCCTCTCCATCACTCTCCCCCAGCATAGACGTCTTGCATTCAGTGAACTCTAAAAGCCAAGAAAAGGCCCCAGATGATTCCATGTGGTCCCTCAACAGGTAAGGATTCCCCTGCCTCACCGAGAAAGCATTAAATTTAAAAATATATCTGAAAGCAGAAATCTTGGCCTTCACCTGACATGATTGGACCAAACTGCCTTTCATGAGGGGTGAACACTCAGGGAACAAAAACCAAAACTGAGGGCATTGATAGGAAGGAAAAGATGCTAAATAAAACCAGGATAGGTATCTGGAACAATTCTAGGAGGGGCAGGCTGCTGGCTCAGAGAAGGCACAGCCTGTTGAGGTGCAGCTCTTCTGGTAGCTGCGATGATGCTCAGCAGCCTAGCCGTGAAGAGGCTGATCCAAGATCCGGGTTGCAGAGACCGCAATCATCAACCCCATGAAAAGATCCCCCCTTCTCAAGGTTGGGCAGCAGCCCAATGGGATCTCCCTCCCTGCAAGGTGCCTGGCAGGCAAAATGGAAAAAGGAAGTTGCAGGGAGAAGCCCAAGAGGGGGGGTGGGAAGGAAGGAATTCAAATAAAAAATAAAAATAACAAAAATTAAAATAAAAATGGCTGATGAGTAAGGCTCAGCAAAAAGAAAGCCTGACCTTTCCCTGTGAAGTCAGAACTTGATCTGGGGATTGGAAATGCCCCTCGGAAGGAGTCATCACCTGACCAAGTCCTGACTGTGAAGGGAGGGGATACCCATCCTTCTGAATGGAATCAGATTTCTTTCCTGGGAAGTGTAGTGCAACCAGTTGTGACAACCACTGTTAATTGCAATTGACTGTAAAGCTGAGCAAAAATGAGAACTTTGTTGTCTCTGCAGACTCCATCCCTCCCACCAAGACACACACCTTGGAAGATCTTACTGCTTAGTCCTCCTGAGTTCCACTCTCTGGTTCTTCTCAATCAGGCGCAGATGCTGGAAGGATCCATTTTCACTGCCAAATGCACATCTATTTCCTTCTGTTTTCCTCCTCTCTGTTCAAACCAAGAGCAAAAAAAACAGTCAAAACAATAGACAGTAAATAAGATGCCACATCATTTTGAAGACCATCCAGTTCAAAAGGCACCCACCCCTCAGGGTCCTAGAACACTGTCCTGAAGCATCCTTCTGTTGGGCTTAGTGCTGAGCAACCCCTTCCAGGCCTTTCTGGCAGTCGTATCACTAGGGAGATGCAGGGGGGTGCGGCCCCTACCAGGTGACATGCCGGGGGGGGGAGGAGGTGACATGCATGCGGGGGGGGGGGGGGGCCTGTGGGACCCTGGCTTCCCATTTAGCAGGAATTGGTCGGACATGATCAGCTTTTCCTTAATGGACTGGACTGTCCGGTCCACTAAGTACTTTTCCAGCCAAATGGGGGGTGGGTGAGAGTGTGCATTGTGGGGGGCACTAGAGGCTGTCTGGCCAGCGTGGCACAAGTTTTCGCTGGCAACCATCTTTAAAGGTACATTCTTGCACATGCATGCAGATCCCAAGCCAGAAGCACTGCTTCTGGAGAGGCATGCAGCAGCAGAGGGAGTTTTCGCTCCAGGGGGACAGGTGCATGCCTTCACTGCCTCTACATCTGCAATCCTAAAGACACTTTCCTGGGGGTAAGTAAGACCATTTGAACACACTGGGGCTTACAGCTAGGAGACATGGTTCAGATTGTGCTCTATATGTATTAAATTATATGTAATAATTTAAATTTAATATCATTAATATAGTGAACTTAAAAACTGAACTGGGTGTTGAAAATCTTACTGAATTTTTTAGGGGTGGGTAGAGGTTATTTACTTGATTAACTTTAAAGTATTTACAATTATTTATTTGTTTTAATTTGCTTGATGATTGCTTGATGATCCACTTTTAGTGGATCCTGGACAGATCGTCCCTCTAGACAATTTGGGAACCACTGTAATAAGTTATCGGAAAGGCGGCACCCTTAAGGGAGTGACACCACTAGTGAACAAAATGGCTAAAAATCATGGTTTTTAGGATTAATCCCATCATGTTATATACTGTCAGTTGCGTAATTTGCAGCAGAATGCAGTGAAACAAACCACTTGGAAATATCTTTATTCTGTCAAAACGTGTGGCTATAAAACAAATGGAGGCAGGGCAATGGCACATAACCACGCCCATCACCCAGGTTGTTGCCCCCCCACTGCATTGGGGGGATGCACTGGCCCCCCACTCACACTGGCCTCCCACACCGAGTGACACGCATCTTAGTGATGCCCTGCTTTCTGGTTCTGGCCTTTGCACTCTTGAAGCCCCACCGTGAAACCATTGATCCAGCATTGATGCGCAAGGGGGAATGCCAGGGCTTGCTTCTCAGCCCAGACTGGGACAGTGAGGGGGTCTCTCCAGCCTCCTTTCCATTGACCAACCCCCACAGCATCCCTCTTTCTTTGCAAAAGGCAGACTGTTTGGGTCTAATCCTCTGATTCAATTCCCAGCAAAGGACTGGCTTTCAAGACCCCCAAGCATAGCCTGCAAAGGAGGGGATGTCCTCTTCTCAGCCCCCCATCCTTCAACGTCTCTGTCTCCTGTACACTGTCCCTGTCAAAACCCCTATTAAAGGCACAGACAAACCTTAACAGGAAAATGATGAGGGCCCACTCTTCTCTGTCCCCCTGGGGGCTCCTCTCTCTTCCCCTCCCCTTCCCTCCCCTTCCCCCTTCAGCTTCAGACTCCCATCCCCCTCATGCAAAGGGGGATCCCTGCCTGTCTCCCCAGGCCTGTCCCTTCCTGGCTGGGCTCTGAGGCTGCCTGTCTCTCTCCCTGGGGCTCCTCTCCCTCCCTCTCTCCAGGGACCTCCTTCACCCCACCTGGCTGGACTTACCTAAGTGGCTTCTGGCCACAAACAGGTAGGTGGATGAGACAGCCAGAGTAAGGCGCAGAGCAGGAAGTGGCTCCCCCAACACACACACACACACACACACACACACACACACACACACACACACACACACTTTGCCTCTCTAGGAATCCAGACTCTCTCTTCTTAACTCTTGCAGTGCCTCTGCAAAGGGACAAAGGCTACTCTGGGTGGGGATCAGTGGGGAGGGAATGAGGGGGAGAGCAGGAAGTGCCCCCCACACTTTGCCACTAGGAATCCAGTCTCTCCCTTTTGATCCTTGCAGTGCCTGGGCAAATGGGGATCCCATCCTCCCTCATGCAAAGGGGGGTCCCTGTTTGTCTTCCCAACCCAACCCCACCCAGCCCTGGCTGGGTTCTGAGGCTGCCTGTCTCCCTCCCACCTGTGGGCTCCTCTTCCTCCCTCCTGCCCCCTCCAGCCTGTGACCCCATCCTTCCCCATGCAAAGGGGTGTCCCTGCCTGTCTCCCCAGTCTTGTCCCTTCCCTGGCTGGGCTCTGAGGCTGCCTGTCTCCCCCCCCATCTGGGGGCTACTCTCACTCTCCTTTCCCTCCCCCTTCCAGCCTGGGTCCCCCATCCTCCTCCTACAAAGAGGGGGTCCCTGCCTGTCTCCCCAGCCCTGTCCCTTCCCTGGCTGGGCTCTGAGGCTGCCTGTCTCCCCCCCCCCATCTGGGGGCTTCTTTCACTCTCCTTTCCCTCCCCCTTCCAGCCTGGGTCCCCCATCCTCCTCATACAAGGAGGGGGTCCCTGCCTGTCTCCTCAGCCTTGTCCCTTCCCTGGCTGGGCTCTGTCTCCCCCCACTTGGGGGCTCCTCTCCCTCCCCTCCACCTCACTCCAGGGACCTCCTTCACCCCACCTGGCTGGACTTACCTGAGGGGCTTCTGACCACAAACGTGTAGGTGGATGAGACAGGCAGAGCAAGGAGCAGAGCAGAAAGTGGCTCCCTCACACACACACTTTGTCACTCTAGGAATCCAGAGTGTCTCTTTTAACACTTGCAGTGCCTGTGCAGCTGGAACAGAGACTTCCCTGTGTGGGGATCAGTGCAATACTTGGATTGTTGTTTGGCCCCCTGCACAAGAGGAGTCCACTATGGGAGTGACACTGGACACCACACCGGCTGACGCAAATCCTAGTGATGCCGCTGTTGTGGGGAACTAACACACGGAGTGGCTATACATCTGTAGGCCGCATCCAGCCCTTGGGCGGTGTGTTTGACACCTGTTTTCTGCACTGACTTCCAATTGCTTTCAGGCAGATTGAGGATGAGAGAGCAGCCTTTGGCAGCAGGCCAGTGGGACCATTTGCTCCCAGTTTGCCCCTGGAGCTAAGGAGCCCTGCAGTAAGGTCATCTAATCTTGGATGCAGTTTTATATGTGTAAACGCAGAGGCTGAACTGCCAGGGCTTTGAACGACCACTTTTTTCTGAGAAAGGGGAAATCATCTTCTTCCCCACAGAAAGTGCATGGGAGTGACCCTCACTTCCAGGATAGACTCTGGTGGGGCTTCCATGCCCATCTGGCATTCTATGTGGCAGGTCATGCTCTTTGCAGCGTTGTCAGCCCTTGCAAAGCAAAGGTGACTCAAGACACTTCACAAAAAGTGAACAGCGGTCAGATCAATGCTATGATTTCAATGTGTGGTGATACAATTTTTCTCTGACCCTGAGCCCCAGTCCACCCCTGCACTGGTATTCATGCCTTCCTTGGAAGGGAAGCTCTGCCTGCAGGCCCTGCAGTGGCACTCCAGTGCAGGATCAGATCAGATTCAGCCCTACTGGGGATGCTCTAGGAGGATTTCCTGCAAAAGGAAATTAAATTAGATGATCTGTTAAGTCCCTTCCAAGTCTAGGAGTCTATGAGGAACATTATCTTCTGGTGCTAGTCCTTCAGAAATGAAAAGTTCTTCATAGGGAATGTATCCTTCCATTGCTGTCTGTATTAGGAGCACCATAACTGGTCTGAACTTTGAGCACAAGCCTAACCATGTCTACTCAAAAGTAAGCCCTATTGTGTTCAATGGGTCTTACTCCCAGATGTATAGTATACCTCTATACTAATAAACGGCTAATTCTGTCCATCTGTCAGATAACCCTCTATCTCCACCCACAATTACTCTACAGACATACCTTTTTGGAATCGGGATGATCCCGGGATTGACCCCCACACACAACCCAACCCCACACTCCACACCCACACACAACACAACTCCATACACATCCTAAACCCCTCTAGCTCTGCCCACACCTGCTTTACATAGACATACCTTTTTGGAATAGGGATGATCCCGGGATTAACCCCCACACACAACCCAACCCCACACTCCACACACAACGACACGACACAACTCCACACATTCTCTAGCTCCACCCACACTTGCTCTACATAGACATAGTGTACATTTTTGGAATCAGGATTATCCTAGGATATGCCCCCACACACAACCCAACACCACACTCCATACACACAACCCCACACTCCACACACACACACAATGTAGCCCAACCCCCACACATACCCAACCCCACACTCCACATACACACAACACAACCTAACCCACTCTTTCACACACACACAGCATGGCCCAACCCCTAATTACAACCCAACTCCACACACACACATGCTAATCCACTCTCTCTCTTTCTCTCTCTCTCTCTTACACACACACACAACACAAACCCACACTCACACCCAACTACACACACACAGCCTATCTCAACCCCCACACAAAACCCAACCCTCACACTCGGCACACCCAAAACCGATCTCTGTACACACACACTCCCAACCTAACCCACACTCTTTTCCACAGACACAACCTAATCCCAACCCCTATGCACAATTTTAAAAGTTTAAAAGTTTTTAACAGTTAAAATTTTTTGATGTTAAAAGTTTTTAAATTATATTGAGTTTAAAGTTACTCTACATAGACCCATGATAACATCCAGCATTGGGATTTGTGTCCGGATGAGGATGGAACAGTTAAGAATTCAAATTTGAAAGTAACTGATAGAACCTCCAGTGAGGTTTTCAAGTTCATGGACTGAAATGAGGAATTCAAAGTTATTTCTTCAATCTGGCTGTTTACTAAGCTGGACCAGACGTCCCTTCAGTTTTGGGGGAAGGCCCTAAACACCCTCCGCAGGAGCTGGCTTCAAGGTCCGCAAAGAGTGCGGCTTTTAAGCTTGTATATCACAATATTGTTACCCCTGCTGACTGGGTATACCTCTACTTCTAAGTGGTGCTCCTCTTATATTTAGCAGGGAAAGAATAACCATTCCTCTTTGCCCCAGCACAGTTTCCCTAACCAATAAAGAAATAATTACATATTTTAACATAATTAAATTGGATTTTGTTGTTGTGTGGATGGAGTAGAGGCAACAAAATCTTCTTCAACTCCAGACAGGTACTTTAGTATGCCACTAGCAGAGCAAACGGGAACTGCAAAGGGGGAGGAGGGAGGTTTTCCCCAATTTTTTTTTTAAAAGCAGGCCTCCGTCAGTCTTGGAAGACTATGGTATCGTGCTCGGCACTGCATACGCTGCATGCGAAGCACGAAAGCCTGGGTTGGATTGTTATGGAGGATAGGCTGTTACCCAAGCAGCAAATCCCCCCTCTCCACACCACTGAATTAGTCCAATGGAAAGGCAGAGCCGATACGATTGGATCCAGCTGGTGTCGCAGAGCTGCGCTAAGGACAGAAGCTCACCCTGTCTTGTGGGGCTGACCCGGGTCTCGAACCCGGGTCTCGAACCCTTTTTAAAAATACACAGGGATAATAACAACACTTCTTGTGACATCTCTTCTGGGGCAACATTCTGAACTTTTCACTGGGATACATGATCATTAGCTACGCCACTGAGAACTATACAACTCCAACCTAATCAACAAGTTCACTAAAAATTTGAAAGCCTTGAAATGGTTGTTCAGGGCAAATGGAATGACAGGTAAAGTCATTCAAATATGTAGGCATCAATTATTATTCAAAACATATATGGTATAGATTTTCCCCACTGCAATGGGGTTTTAAATACATGTAAGATCTCTTCTCTTGTAACTACAGTGGTGCCTCACATAAAGAGCTTAATTCGTTCCAGAGGCATGCTCTTTAAGTGAAACGTTCTTAAAGTGAAGCGGATTTTCCCAAAGGAAACAATGGAAACTCAGACAATTGGTTCCACAACCCCCAAAATATTCATATAAAAATATTAACTGGATGTAAAAATGATGACAAAACACTGGAACTGAATTCAAAACATGCATTCAATGTGCATGATCCTATGAAGTCTACTTAGGCTGCAATCTTAAAGACACTTTCCTGGGAGTAAGCCCCATTTAACAAAATGAGTAGACATAGTTAGGAGACGGCAATCAAAGACACTTTTCTGGGAGGCTTACCTGGGCTGCTGCTGGAGGTTCAAGGTGGTCGGTGGGAGTACTTGGGGGCAGCTCCAGGCAACTGCCCCCAAGTTGGGATCAGTTAGAGGCAGAAGCGCTGGATGGCAGCCCTGGCCTGCGGAATGTCAGAGCTGCATAGCACACATGCCCATAGCATGCTTGCTTGTTAAGTGAAGCAGAACTTGTTATGTGAAGCAAGATTTCTTGGAAATTTGTGCTCTTTATGTGAAGCACTTGTTAAGCGAGGCAGTTGTTAAGTGAGGTACCACCATACTCAGTTCTTTTACACCCAGGAAAATAGATTCATACTCACTGCCCTGGATGTATATAAAGCTAAGGTACATTTGCAAATCTTTATGGGTCTTTATTTGGTATGTATAAGTCCTTAAACCAGTCAACTGAACATATTCAGCCTCTTTCTTGCAATGCTCTCAAGGTAGGTTCTCCCCACTTTATCGGAGGTCAAACCTATAAGTCAGGACTGTGGCTGTTGCCAGGAAGATGTGAAATTGTTTACTACAGATTTTGCTAGAAAGGTTCTAAAAATCTGCCTTCTGTTACTACTCACCATGTCCATGGTACCTCCAAATCCAGAGTAACTATAGGAGCACATAAGAGACTTTACATGCACCTATAGTTACTGCACCACCTAGTAAAAACCTACGGGAAATTCATATTGGAATCCAGAGTAAGTTGTTCTTACACTGGATAAGGACTCCCCGTAGTTACTCTGGATTTTGCCCGTAATCTTGATTGGCTAGGCAAACCTGAGTAAATATGTTGCAGGCTGAGAGTATATAAGCACAGGCTGAAAGAGTATATAAGCCTGTTGCTAAGAAAACCAGTTTGAGTGGTATATATTATATATCTGATTGCAAGTTACTGTGGATAAGATTGTGTAATTATCAGAGAGATTTATATTGAACTGGAACCTGACTTTTGGACCATTAACTGACATTGTTTTACCTGTTCCATTCTGGAATACAAACTTGTTTGTTTTGTTTAACTTCCTCTGTTTGCCTCAACCGTTTTGTCCACATCACCCATCACACTGTTCAAGCTGGAATCTGCTGTTATTTGGTGATCGCTCTGCTATCATCCTAGATATTTTAGTCAAGACACACACACCCACAATTTAACCATGTTAATTTTATTTAAAATTAATTTTAAAGTTAATTTTATTTAAAATAGTTAATTTTATTTCCAAGGTTATTGAGGGAGAAATCCTGGAACCTAAAGCCCACAGATACCATGAACATGTTTCTTCTGTCCTGTGTGGTTTCTTTTATGATCCGCCAGATGTGGGCACAGTGACACTCTTTCCACATCTGAGTATTTCTATGGTTTCTCCCCAGTGTGGTTTTTTTGGTGTAAAGTCAGGTTTGAGCTCCGATTGAATCTCTTTCCACATTCCATGCATTTATATGGTTTCTCTCCTGTGTGGGTTCTTTGATGTGAAGTCAGGTTTGAGCTCCGATTAAATCTCTTTCCACATTCCATGCATTTATATGGTTTTTCTCCTGTATGGGTTCTTTGATGCACAGCCAGATTTGAGCTCATAGTGAAGCTCTTTCTACACTCCATGCATTTATAAGGTTTCTCCCCCGTGTGGGTTCTTTGATGCTCAGTCAGTTTTGAGCTTCGATTGAAGCTCTTTCCACATTCCCTGCATTTATATGGCTTCTCCCCTGTATGGGTCCTTTGATGCACAGCCAGGTTTGAGCTTATAGTGAAGCTTTTTCCACACTCCATGCATTTATATGGTTTCTCCCCAGTGTGGGTTCTCTGATGCAAAGTCAGGCTTGAGTTGTGACTGAAGCACTGTCCACACTCCAAGCACTTATATGGTTTCTCCCCCGAATGTATTCTTTGATGTACAGCCAGGTTTGAGTTCATAGTGAAGCTCTTTCCACACTCCTTACACTTATACGGTTTATCCCCTGTGTGAGTCCCTTGATGTGAATTCAGTTCTGAACTCTGCTTGAAGCTCTTTCCACATTCCATGCACAGATACGGCTTCTCTCCTGTGTGGGTTCTTTGATGCACAGTCAGGCTTGAGCTGTGACTGAAGCTCTTTCCACACTCCAAGCATTGATGTGGTTTTTGTCTTCTGTAGGTAATTTGATGCACAGCCAGGTTTGAGCTCAAAGTGAAGCTCTTTCCAAATTCCAAGGAATGATGTGATTTCTCCCCTGTGTGATTTATTTGATTTATTAGTTCTGCTTTACTGCTGAAAGGTGTTGCACATTGAGTTGCACATTGTTGCACATCGCACTCATTTCTACACTCAGAGCCTTCCAATGATTTCTTCATTGTGAGCATTTTACTGTTCTTTAATGTTGTATTTACAACTAATTCAGTCTTAGTGCCAGAGAACCTGATTGCTTCTCCTCCCTTTGCAGTGTTTCTGTTTTGTTAGGCTTTCATGTCACTTATAACACTGATGCACCAGCCATTTTATCCTGCAGGATGGTGCTGGGCTTCCCTCCTTCTTGGTCTCTTAAAGCCACTTCCTGTAGGTCACTTGTAGTTGTATTCTGTGAAACCCCACATGGCTCCCTTCAGTCCACAGTGTCTTCTATATTGCTTTCTGGAACAGAGAGAGAACCTTGTTTAGCAGCACAACAGAGAAATGGGATCTCTAATGCACACACCTAGGCAGTTATATTGCATGGCCTCATATCTGTGGATCCCGTATTCATGGATTCAGTTATCAACCAATTGGTAGGGACCTGCAAAAGGCAAGATAAAAACACCCTTTGTCAGGAAAAATAACCTTGCCTTTTGCAGGTCCCTAGTAATACGGTGCTTAAATGAAGCACACAAAAACTATCTTTATGAGTGTTTTTATGTTTTATTTTGTCATGTTCTATATTTTCTTGGATGTCCTACACTTTCAGGGGTTTATCCTCCTTTTTTGTTATGACATTTGGTCATGCTAACAGAGGCAGCTACATTCCACCAAGGCAACCGAGGTACCAGGCTACTACTTCAAATCAGAGCTTAACACCACTATTTTCTCCTCTCACAACATAGCCCCCTCTCCCTAGAAGTCCATCAAACACATCCTTTACAGTTCCCAAGATCACCCCTCCGTTTCCATTCCTGTTCCATAGTGGAAAGCGTATTCTTTTGCAATTAAGCATTTCTGTGCTTTCTAAAGAAACTTTTTTTTAGGACTCTGCTGCATCTAACATTTGGAGCCTTTGTTTTGTCTTGCCTGGAAATGGAAGGGTTTTCTCAGAAACAGGAAGGTAAAAAAGTCCTGTATTCTGTAGATCTGTTGCTCTTTAGCTGGGTGACCATCTGTTTTCTTTTTCCACGACATGTACTCTTTGTAGCCTTGTGTCATTGGAAAAAAACACCCTCATTGTCCTTCTTTTCTTTGTGAGCAGGGAGAATGTAGTCTTCAAGTAATAAATAATGAACACAATCCTAACCATGTCTACTCAAAAGGAAGCTCCACTGTGTTCAATAGTTCTCAGTAGTTCTTACTCCAGGGAAGTGTTTTTAGGATTGCAGCCCGTGTGTAATATATGTGTAATAAATTATGTATACCCATGCTAAATGGATAAGATGCACTCTTTCTTGCAATCCTAAAGACACTTTCCTAGGAGTAAGACCCATTGAGCAAAATGGGGCTTACTTTTGAGTAGATATGGTTAGGATTGTGTTCATAGGTGCTCTTTTATTTAGCAGGGGAAGAGTATCTGGCCCTCTTCACCCCAGCAATGTCTGTTATAGTGGCTTCTGCTGGTGCTCTTTTGTATTTTTTTTAGGTTGTGAATCCTTTTGGGACAGAGAGCCATTCGACATTAATTTTTCATTTTTTGTTTGTAAACTTTTTAATTGAAAAGTGGTATATAAATAACGTAGATAGACAATAAAATATATGTAATAGTTTTAATTTTAATAATAAGTAATATAATGCTTGAATTAACCACACAATATATATGAGTGGTGTTTTTTTTTAGCTTTTATCATGCCCTGCATTTTTCTTGAGTGCCCTACATTTTGGGAGTGTTTCAGTTAAGACATATGGTCAACATACTCTTTAGTCAAAACAATAAACAACAGAATAGTCAAAACAGTAAACAGTATCTAAGATGCAGAACACATCTAAAGACCATCCAGTTCAAAAGGCACCCACCCCTCAGGGTCCCGGGTCTACAACACTGTTCTGCAGCATCCCTCTGTTGGGCTTAGTGCTGAGCAGCCCCTTCCAGGCCTTTCTGGTTCTGGCCTTTACACTCTCTAAGCCTCACCAAGGAATGGAAGCCACTGAAGGGCAGATCCAACATTTACGTGCAAGGAAGGAATTGCCAGATTTTGGCTGCTCAGCCCTCACCTCACTGCTGCTTTCAGCCTGGCTTTCTTCACCCACCTGAAGGGTGGACCTCTCCATCCCTCCCTCCTCCTTTCCATCCCCTTTTAATCCTTTCAGTGCCTGTGCAAATGGGGCTCCCACCCTCCCTCATGCAAAGGGGTGTCCCTGCTTGTCTCCCCAGCCTGTCCCTTCCCCTGGCTAGGCTGCCTGTCTCCCCCCCCCACCTGGGGGCTCCTCTTCCTCCCTCCTGCCCCCTCCAGCCTAGGACCCCACCCTCCCCCATGCAAAGGGGTGTCCCTGCTTGTCTCCCCAGCCCTGTCCCTTCCCCTGGCTGGGCTCTGAGGCTGCCTGACTCCCCCCCCCCCGCCACCTGGGGGCTCCTCTTCCTCCTTCCTGCCCCCTCCAGCCTAGGACCCCACCCTCCCCCATGCAAAGGGGTATCCCTGCTTGTCTCCCCAGCCCTGTCCCTTCCCCTGGCTGGGCTCTGAGGCTGCCTGTCTCCCCCCCCCCCACCTGGGGGCTCCTCTTCCTCCCTCCTGCCCCCTCCAGCCTAGGACCCCACCCTCCCCCATGCAAAGGGGTGTCCCTGCTTGTCTCCCCTGCCCTGTTCCTTCCCCTGGCTAGGCTGCCTGTCTCCCCCCCCCCACCTGGGGGCTCCTCTTCCTCCTTCCTGCCCCCTCCAGCCTAGGACCCCACCCTCCCCCATGCAAAGGGGTGTCCCTGCTTGTCTCCCCAGCCCTGTCCCTTCCCCTGGCTGGGCTCTGAGGCTGCCTGTCTCCCCTAACCTGGGGGCTCCCCTCCCCACACACCTCCCACCAGAGACCTCCTTCACCCCACTTGACTGGGACTCACTTGAGGGGCTGCTGACCACAAGCATGTGAGTGGATGAGAGAGGCAGAGGAAGAAGCAGAGCAGGAAGTGCCCCCCCCCCACTTTGCCAGTCTAGGAATCCAGACTGTCTCTTCTTAACTCTTGCAGTGCCTCTGCAACTAGGACAAATGCTACCTTGAGTGGGGATCAGTGGGGAGGGAATGAGGGGGAGAGTCAATGCAAGCTTGTTATGGGGTGCAGAGCATGGAACTGGAGTCATCCAGCATCATCCAGTCTGTGCGGCACTTATGATGAACTCAGACAGAGTTAATGTCTGGCTTTGTCACACTGTAGCCTCCTTGGGGCAGGGACTCTCTTGTGCTGTTATTCAGTATCAGGTCCAGGCAGGGCAGGGAGTCTGAAGAGAAGCTGCTTTGAGTGGAGACTCAGTGAGACGCAGGGGCTCAGTATGCACTTCACAGGGGAACATCAGGATTGTGAGCCCCAAATCCCTTGCAAAGCAAATGTGACTCAACACACTTCTGGTGCCTGTTGCAAAAAAGTGAACAGCAATCAGATCAATGCTATGATGTCAGTGTGTGGTGATACAATTTATCTCTGACCCCTGAGTCCCAGTCCATCCTTGCACTGGTCTTTATGCCGTCCTTGGCTCTTGTATCTTTGGAAGGGAAGCTCTGCCTGCAGGCCCTGCAGTGGCACTCCAGTGCAGGATCAGATCAGATTCAGCCCTGCCCTGGTGGAGGGACACACCAAGAGAGACCCACTTCTGGGTCTGGGATGGGACCCCTTGGGGGAGCTCCAGCCTCACTACCCCTGGCTTGCACAGGTGGGAACAGCCCCAGGGGAAGAGGGAGACTTGGGATCCTGGGAGAGAAGCTTATTCTCCTGGGGAGATGTATGTGCTCTGACATCAGGTCCCTGCCAAGGACTCTCCACAGCACCCTCCAGCCCAGCAGGACAACCACATGGAACTCAGGAGCATATAATGATGTCTGAGTCTCGCACTGAGTCAAAACACTTGAGTCTTCCAGAGAACCCCACTGCAGTATGTAAGAGGCACCTTCCCTTCACCCCTGGAGCCATTATGAGCAGGGCAACCATATGCCCACTTTTTCCAGGACATGTCCTGGATTTTAGCCTTGTGTTCTGGAAAAAAACAGCAATGTCCTCATATCCTTATGAGAAGGTAGCATGTAGCCTTCTTGTAATCAGGGGTCTTTTTGAGGGTATATGCAGCCATATGGACTACTGGCACCTCTGTGTAACTAGAACCTCTGTGGCCGCCAAGCTGATATACCTCCGATTACAAATAACATGGTCATGGTGAGTGCTCCCACCCTTCATGGTCAGTACCCCAAATGACTACCAAGCATTGCTTGAAATTAATGAATTTTATGTAACAAATTCTATGTAATTGTTTTAAATGTAGTAATATAGTGTTTAAATCAAGCAAATCAATATATACGAGAGTTTTTTAGCTTCTATTTTGTCATGCCCTGCATTTTTCTTGCATGTCCTACATTTGGGGGGGCCTTGTCCAAACTTATATTTATAACTTATATAACCAAACATATACTTGGTTATAAAATATGGTCACTCCGATTAAGGGGAAGCATAACACGGATGAATGCAGGAGGGCAAATGTCTCCATTTTGCTTTTGGGGCCCAGAGAGGTTTAGCTATTCTTATGACTGCGAAGACAACTAGAGCAAAAAGAAAGAATTCAACTGATGGAACTCCTTGATGCTATATTATGGCATCCAAACCTCCTAGTGTGGGGAGGGGAAAAATCTACATGCATCTATATCTAATCAAAACATTTAAAATTTTTGTTCTAATATTTATTATTAAGAATTAATTAACATCAGTCCTGGGTGTGTCCAGGGATTTTCAAGCAGAAGCATGACAAGCACCTGTGGGAGATGCTCTACAAGGATTTCCCACAAGGAAATTAGATGATCTATTAGGTCCATTCCAAATCTATGAGGAACATCTATCTTCTGGCGCAGGTCCTTCAGGAATGAAAAGCAGTTATTTACAGAGAATATTTCCTTTGATATCTGTCTGTGTTACTAACACCATAACTGGTATCATCCCAGTCTCAGAATTATGATCCTCCAGGGCCCCTTTCCCACCTAAGAAGCAGACAGAGGGCGCAATCCTGAGTAACTACGGGGAGTCCTTGCTCCGGTGTAAGAACAATTTGCTCTGGATTGCAATATGAATTTCCCATAGGTTTTCACTAGGTGGTGCGGTAACTACGGGTGCACGTAAAGTCTCTTACGTGCTCCCGTAGTTACTCTGGATTGTAGGGAGACTCCATCCTCATTAGCCAGAGCATCCATGGTGCAAGTTGAAAATTCAGATGGAACTAACCATGTAAATTAGTCCAACCTGACAAACTAATAAAGCCTTGAAATGATTGTACGGGGCAACTGAAACTGACAGGTAAATATTCAAATATAGGCATTCAAATATAGGCATCAATTTTCATTTTAAACATATCTCCATTGCAATGTGGCCTAAATACATCTAAGAGCTATTCTAATGTAAGTAATGTAAGTACTTTTTTACACCCAGGGAAATACATACAGGCTACACTGGAGGTATTTAAATCTAATAAATCTAAATTAAATTCACAAGTTTTTATGGATCTTTATTTGGTATAATGCCTTGAGCCAATTAATTGGTTCTATCTTGAAAAAGAGTAGGTTTCACATGATGCGTTCCTGCTATGTTTTTGGAGGTGAGCTTTGAATAAAAACCTTTGCCTAGCTAAGAGCAATGAAATTATGGCTTGGGCTTTCCACCCCTTTGTGGCTAGAAGTTCAGCTTCTAAAATCGAAATGATCCAGTCCTGCTGGCCAAGGCCAGAGATATATCTACAGATATCAAAATGATAGGTCCAAATATAGAGATATCCAGTTTAAAAGAAGATTTGGAGTCATCAAAGCAAAAATGCTCAATGTTGAACAACAGATGTTCTCCGCAACTAATCCCACTTGCTCTACTCTTTATTTTCATATTCCAGATATTCTCGGAAAATCAGCTCCATTTCTCTATTGTAGTGTTCATAGAGCAATTTCCCTCATGAGATGCAGCCTTATTAGTGGGAATTTTAGAGGGGTCCCATATGCAAGAATGAATGCACCTTTGATAAAAACCACATTGAGACCTAAGAACATATATTTTTTCATACCCACAGCATGATATTCTCCATTGGGAATTTTTGACTCCACTGCTGAATGCAATGCAGGAATGGGATAATGGTCTCAAGGTAGGGCTCTCCCCACTTTACCCCTTGTTACCAGATACAGTACCACAAAATCAATCTGTTATTATTTCATAGAGTGAAATATATTCACATTTCATATTTCATATAGAGATACATTCCCCCATAATGCTTAGCTGTGACAGGTGAGGGTGAGCCAACACCCTGGTAACACCCCGACCATGGTAGCTAACTTTGTTTCAGGGGGTTATTGAGGGAGGACTCCTGGATCTTTATATCTAAATGTTATGACCATGGATGGATCACGACCAATTTTCACCTACATGGAGCCCAAATCGAGCAGCTCCAAAAATGTTACTATCTGCTGTTACGTGTGCAGGAGAAGAAGCTAACATTTATCATCAAAGTCCTTAGCAGGATTGACCAGGCAACAGCAGCATCCACTTCACTCAAATGGTGTCTTTGAAAGAAGGGAAACATTTCTACCAACATCAAAATTCCCCTTCTCCAAACACTAATCTTGCCACTTCTCCTTTGTGGGTCAGAAACATGGACTCTGCTCAAATCAGATACAAACAAGCTTAAAGTCTTCCAAATGAGATGCCAGAAACACATTTTGAGTGTTACTTCATGACCATAACAGTACATTAAATGTCCTGTGGCAAGAAAAACCTGTCCACTGGAAAGTCCAACAAGCAACACCAAAGATGTTGCTCAAATTTAGCAAGGAAGAGCCAAGGAACCATTGACAGGACTAGAAATATTACCAACAACCGCCAAGATTGAAAGTACATTGTGAATGACACAGAATCCAGCGGTAACTAAAGCAGCATATTGGTTAAGAGGATGATCTTCTCCCCACTTGCCAGCTAAGGACTAAGGAAGAAGATAATTATGAAAGAGTCTGTCTCTGACACCAGTTTATTTTCTCTTGAATGTTCCGTAACTTCTGGGATTTCCAGGAACCAAAATCTGACAGATTCCATGAACATGATTCTTTCTGTCCTGTGTGGTTTGTTTTATGGACAGCCAGGTCTAAGCACTAAGTGAAACTCTTTCCACATTTGAGAACGTCTATGGTTTTTCCCAGGTGGGTTCTTTGATGCACAATCAGCTTTGAGTTCACAGTGAAGCTCTTTCCACACTCCAAGCACTGAAACGGTTTCTCCCCAGTGTGGGTTATTTGATGCAAAGTAAGTTCTGAGCTCTGCTTGAAGCTCTTTCCACACTCCAAGCACAGATATGGTTTCTCCCCAGTGTGGATTCTCTGATGCAAAGTCAGGTTTGAGCTCTGACTGAAGCTTTTTCCACACTCCATGCATTGATACGGTTTCTCCCCTGTGTGGGTTCTTTGATGCACTCTCAGTTTTGAGCTCCGATTGAAGCTCTTTCCACACTCCAAGCATTTATATGGTTTATCGCCTGTGTGGGTTCTTTGATGTACAGCCAGGTTTGAGCTCATGGTGAAGCTTTTTCCACACTCCAGGCATTTATATGGTTTCTCTCCTGTGTGGGTTCTTTGATGTAAAGTGAGTTCTGAGCGCTGCTTGAAGCTCTTTCCACACTCTATGCATGGATATGGTTTCTCCCCAGTATGGGTTCTTTGATGCAAAGTCAGGCTTGAGCTATGACTGAAGCTCTTTCCACACTCCGAGCATTGATGTGGTTTCTCTCCTGTGTGGGTTCTTTGATGCACAGCCAGGTTTGAGCTCACAGTGAAGCTCTTTCCACACTCCAAGCATTTATGTGGTTTTTCCCCTGTGTGGGTTCTTTGATGCACAGTCAAATGTGAGCTCATATTGAAGCTCTTTCCACACTCCAGGCACACATAAGGTTTCTCTCCTGTGTGGGTTCTTTGATGGAAAGTCAGTTCTGAGCACCGTTTGAAGCTCTTTCCACACTCCATGCACACATAGGGTTTCTCTCCAGTGTGGGTTCTTTGATGCACAGTCAGGCTTGAGCTGTGGCTGAAGGTCTTTCCACACTCCAAGCATTGAAATGGTTTCTCTCCTGTGTGGGTTCTTTGATGCACAGTAAGTTTTCCACTCTCAGTGAAGCTCTTTCCACACTCCAGACTTTTCTGTGTCTTCTGTCTTGTGTGGGTTATTTGATGCACAGCCAGGTTTGAGCTCAAAATGAAGCTCTTTCCACACTCCAAGCACTGATATGGTTTTTCAGCTGTGTGATTTGTTTGATGTGTTATTAGTTCTGCTTTACTGCTGAAAGGTGTTGCAGACTGAGTTGCAGATTGTTGCACATCACATTCAGTTCTACACTCAGAGCCTTCCAATGATTTCTTCCTTGCATCCATGTTGTTGTTCATTAATGTTGGATTTACAGCTGATTCAGTCATAGTGTAACAGATCCTTATTCCTTCTCTTCAATTTGAGGTGTTTCTGTTTTATTAGGATTTCAGTTCATCACCCACTTTGTCCTCCAAGCCGATGCTGGGCTTCCCTCCTGCTTCCTTGATCCTTCTTGGTCTCTTAAAGCCACTTCTTGTAGGTCACTCATAGTTGTATTAAGTGAAACCCCGCGTGACTCCGTTCAGTCCTCAGTGTTTGTTGCTTCCTGGAACAGAGAGAACCTTGTTTAGCACCACAATCAAAACATGAGATCTCTAATTCACACACATAGATGGTAATACATGGTGGCCACATATCCTTGGATCCTAAATTCTTTTACATTATTCCACAATTGGGTCTGGGAACTCTGCTCTATTTGTCTCTGGAAGAGCTTCTGCAGAGGTCAGCAGAGGCTGAGGATGGACATCCTCAGAGGATGGACATCCTCAGCCTCTGCCAGGGTCAGAACATGTAGGGTACATTTTCCTTAGGTAACCTACACTGGGGTGGGGCTTTTTGCTTCTGAGCCTTCTTGCAATTAATAAATTGCATATAATAAATTATATGTAGCAATTCTAAATTATTAAATAATTAATATATGCTGCAATCCTGAAGACACTTCCCTGGGAGTAAGACCCATTGAACACTACTTTTGGGTAGACTTAGTTAGAATTGTACTCATAGCGTTTAAATTAACTTTTAGCTTTTATTTTATTTTATCATGTCTTACATTTTCCTGGGTTGTCCTACATTTTGGGAGGGATTGTTCTCTTTTGAGGTTATGATTTCTGGTCACCCTGGGGATAGGGGACCACATGTGACCCTCTGGGCCCTTTAGACTTCCTTCAGTGCAGGACTTTGCTGGATGGAGGTGGCAGGGAAACACATAGGCATAGAGGCCTAACATAAGAAGAGCCTCTGCTGGATCAGGCCAAAAGCCCATCTAGTCCACCTTCCTGTATCTTACAGCAGCCCACCATATGTCTCAAGGAGCATATCTAGGTGCCCTCCCTTGCATTTGCCATTCAGAGCTTGCTTACATCTATATCCATTGATGAATGTGCATATGCACCAACCCACCCATCATAGCTGGGTTGGGACCTGTGATGGTCCTTTCCTCTAAAAGGGTGTCCAAACTTTCAACTTCAGGAGTCTTGGACCTTTAATAATTGTGTAAAAGAGAGAATTTCAGCTGGTGCTGCTTCTCATGTCGTATATAAAAAGCTGTACCTACGGAAATTCCCTCTTCCATACAATTGTTAAAGGTCCAGGAGCTCTAAAATTAATATTTGGACACCTCTGGTCTAGGAATTTGTCCAATCCCTTCTTAAAGGCATTGAGGCCTGATGCCATCACCACATCCTGTGGCAGGCAGTTCCACAGACCAACTGCACCCTGGGGAACGAAACATTTTCTTCTGTCTATCCTAAATCTCCCAACATTCAATTTGAGTGGAGGTCCCCTACTTCTGGTGTTATGTGAAAGGGAAATGACAGTCTTCCTATCCACTTTATCCATCCCTTGCATAATTTTGTATAAATAATAATAAATAAATCAATAAATCACCCGACCCCTTTTTGGGTAATCTACTCTCCCCACGGTGACAACATGTTCTCTTTTTCCAGGACATGCCCTGGATTTCAGCCTTGTGTCCTGTAAAAAATCTTCATTGTCCTCCATTTCCTTGTGAGCAAGCAGCATGTAGCCTACTTGTAAATGATAAATTGTAACACTTTTAAATTTAATAATAAGTGATATAGTATTTAAATGAAATTCAGGAAAGCAAAATACAGTGTACCTCATTTAACAAATGCCTCGCTTAACAAGTGATCCACATAACAAGCAAAAATTACTCTAGGATTCTGCCTCACATAACAAGTGTTGCTTCACTTAACAAGCACACTTATTGGCAGTTGGGGCAGATGTGCTGGCTGGCAGCCCTTTTAAAAAGCGTCAGGGAAAGCAACACTTCCACGCTGTTCCTCCTGTGGCTGGGCGTCCGCTGGACAGAGGGGAGAAGAGCGGAGGAGAAGAGGGAAGCAGCTCAGGGCAGCCAGAAGGGAGCAGGGGAGAGAAAGGCTTAGGATGGAGAGAAGGAGAAAGTGGGGAGACACTTGGAAAGGGTCTTGGATTGCAGCCTCCTAACCATGTCTGCCCAGAAGTAAGCCCCACTGTGTTAAATGGGGGTTACTCCCAGGAAAGTTTCTTTAGGATTGCGGCCTAAGTAGACTTCATAGGATCATGCACATTGAATGCATGTTTTGATTTCAATTTCAGTATTTTGTCATCATTTTTACATAAAGTTAATATTTTTATATGAATATTTTTGGGGTTGTGGAGCCAATCATCTGAGTTATTTCAGATGGGAAATATTATTTCCTATAGGAAAACCCGCTTCACATAAAGAGTGTTTCACATAACAAGCATGCTTCTGGAACGAATTAATCTTGTTATGTGAGGCACCACTGTACATGAGTATTTTTAGGTTTTATTTTGTCATGTCCTCCATTTTTCTTGGATGTCCTACATTTTGAGACGTTGACCTCTTTTTTTGGGTTATGACATATGTTCACCCTGAGTCTACCCGTGGCTGGTGGTGGCTGAGAGAAGTTCCCCCATCGCTCGAAGGGCTGGTAGCTCAACTGGTTGCGTCCCTCAGCCCCATCATCAGGCAAATTAAAATAAATAATTGTAAATAAATTACAGCAAGTAAATAACCTCAATCCTTCTCCCCAAAAATAAAATCATTAAGATTTTTAGTCCTACACAATGTCCAGTTCAATTTAAGTTCTTAAATTTAAATCAGCTCAGTATAATTTGGGATGAAATCAGTTTTAAATCCAGCATTTTAAAATTTCTGATGGACTGATATTCAAAAAGGGAAAACAGTATTTAAACCTCAGCCCCCCCCCCCCCCAATAAAGCATTAGAATCCCAGAGTGATGAGGACATGAAAATAGGGTAGGATAAAGGGGGAAGAGGCTTTTGAACCATCACCTGAACTTTACAAGTTAAAAAAATGTTTTTCCAATTGCGATACCACTCAAAGCCTCTGTTTTATCCTTGGAGTTGGGGGAAGTATGCTTACTCATGAGCAAGCACAACTATGCAGTTCAGTTTTGTTTTTCATAGATGTTAATGTATTTGGAAATTGGAGGAGAAAACTTCATCCTGGGTCAAGGTAACCAAATGTCCCCATTTTCCACGACATGTCCTGGATTTTAGACTTGTGTCCTGGAAAAGTTTCAGTTTCATCCTTTTTCTTGTAAGGGGGTAGCACGTAGGTTGTTTGTAATAAATAAATTATATATAATAAATTATATGTAATAGTTAAGAAATACACGATAAGTAATATGGTGTTTAAATTATGAAAGCAATATACATGAAAGCAATATACACATATAAGTGTTTTTAGCTTTTATTTAATAATGTACTACATTTTTCTAGGATTTCCTAAAATTGGGGGGGGCTTGTCCTCTTTGGTTATCCTGTCCTGGTCATCCTGTTCTGGGGTATTTGTGGGGGCTGCGTTCACTGGATCAGGTTGATTTGGGGGGACTTGAATTCATCTCAGCCTGCCCTTTCCCAGGATGACCTGCATAAAGTCACTGTTCCATGCAGGTACTCTGTCCTCCGTTCTATATGATCCCCCTGACCCTTTCCAGCAGATTAAGGCAAGCCTGCCTACTTGCAAGTAAACACAAAATATAGCTCAGTTTCACTTTTTATAACCTATTTTTTGTTTTGTTTTCTAGTTTTTTGACCATAACCTTTGATAGGAAAGAGATATTTCAAAGCCGTTTTTGCACTGGATTCTGCTGTAAAATCCACATACAGCAGTATATAACATAATGAGATTATTGCAAATCTTTGTGAACTTAGGAATTTTGTGATGTCAAACCCCAAGTGCCAAGTCTAAGATGGTGTCAGTCACAAGCTCGGGCTGCAATCTGGCAAACATACGTGGGAATAAGGAAATGATAAAAGGATCTGGAGTCCTAATTCTACTTCGACTCAAATGTAGAACCTTCGACATGAGTAACCAGATTTAAACTCCCTTATAGTCCTAGCACAACATCTAACTGGTGTGATGGGTGACCTCATCCCTGGCAGGAGAGCCTGATAATTTCCATATTCCCCTGGAGAATGAAGACGGACAATCAGATGCTATAAATTCCCTCCAGCAGCACTGCCTGATTCTACAACCGAACGATCAGGTAATGTGCTAAAAGGCTGGAAGGTGCAGAGTGACCAGATGTAACAAGCACTGTCATATGCAAGTGGCACATTTCACATGATGGGCAAAAATTAGAACTTTGTTCTCTAGGTGGACTTCCCACCCTTCCCCACCTTCCCACCAAGATACACACCTTGAAAGATCTCCCTGCTTTGTCGTCCTGAGGTCCTTGTTTGGAAGAAATCAGCTCTCTGGTTTTGATCAGGTGCAGACGCCAGAAGGATCCTTTTCCACTGCAAAATCCGCATCTATTTCCTTCCGTTTGTTTTCTTTCTGACTCTGTTCAAGCCAAGAGCAAAAGAAAAGAGTCAAAACAGTAAACAGTATCCTAGTGCAGCACACATTTAAAGGCCATACAGTCCAAAAGGGGCCCACCCTTCAGGGCCCCAGCCCTAAAACACCCTCCTGCAACATCCCTCCGTTTTATGACATTGGGTTAGTGCAGAACAGCCCCTTCTAGGCCTTTCTGGTTCAGGCTTTTACACTGTCCCTCTCCAAACCCCCACCAGGAAATGGAAGCCATTTAGGGGCAAATCCTGCATGTATCATGCAAGGGAGGATTGTCACTGCTTGGCTTCTCAGCCCTCCCTGTCCTTTCCGGACTTGCCTGTCAGTGCAGGCTTCTTCATCCATCTTCTGGAGGGAAGGCTTCTCTCCATCCCTCCCGCCTCCTTTCCATTAACGCCCCCCCATCTGTCCTGCAACGCTGTTCCTTTGTAAGGCTTTCAGTAGGCCTAACAAAAGCCTTTATAAGACTTTTCTCACCACAGGCCCCAAGAGCAGGTGTCAGTGGGGCAGGAGGCCCTCTTCTCAGCCCCCCAACCCCTTCACTCTACTGACTCTTACATTGTCCTGAATAAAACCCCTTAAAAGCAGACAGAAAGCTTAGGAAGCAAATGCCGGGGGGGGGGTCACTGTTCCTCTTCCAGCCCCCTCCCTGCTGCTTTCCTCAACTTGGCTTTGAGCCTGGGCATCTCTTGCCCCATGGGGGTTCCTTTCCCTTCCCTAGACCCTTCAGCCTGGGACCCCCATCCTCCCCCATGCAAAGGGGTCCCTGCCTGTCTCCCCAGCCCTGTCCCTTTCCTGGCTGGGCTCTGAGGCTGCCTGTCTCTCCCCACCTGGGGGCTCCTCCCCTTTCCCCCTTCATCCTGAGACCCCCATCCTCTCCCATGCAAGGGGGGGATCCCTCCCCCCCCCCCACCTAAATCCGGAGACCTCCTCCATCCCACCTGTCTGGAAACTCACCAGAGGGGCTGCTGACTTCACCATATGAGTGAGAGGGGGAGGAGCAGGAAGTGGCTTCTACTTCACCCCCCCCCCTTTGCTCTAGGAGATCCTCTAGGAATCCAATCTTTCCTTTTAACCCTTGCCTGTGCAACTGGGACAGAAGCTGCCCTGGGTGGAGATCAGTGGGGAGAGAATGAGGGGGGCTCAGTGGAAGCTTCCTATGGGGTGCAGAGCATGGGGCTGGAGCCTGGATCTCCACATCATCCAGTGTGTGCATTGCTCATGATGAACACATTGATGTTCAGACAGATCTAAAGTCTGGCTTTGCAACACTGTAAGCTCCTTGGGGCAGGACCTTTTATTTTATTTATTTAAGGAATTTGTATCCCGCCTTTCTTCCCCCAAAAGGGGGAACTCAAAGCAGCCAAACAATTAAAAAACAATAAAACACCACTAAAATTACATATGGTAATAAACAGAGATAAAAACACATTAAAATGTAGTTAAAATACAATGTAGTTAAAATAAAATGTAGTTAAAAGACCTGTCCTTTACTGTCACTTTGTAACAGGCACAAGGAGACCAGGGCAAGTGCTGCCTGGAGAGGAACTTCCTTGAGCAAAGAGTGAGCAGACTGAGACTTCCTATGGGGTGTAGAACATGGAGTTACTGCCTGTATCTGCTCACCATCTAGTACCCGGGGGTGGGTGGGTCATACAGTGGGACTGAATAGCATGCAGGGCCTGCACTGCAAGGATGTCACCTGGTTAAGAACATAAACAGAGTCTCCACTGGATCAGGCCAAAGGCCCATCTAATCCAGCTTCCTGTATCACTCTGGGGCCCACCAGATGCCTGTTCAGGGAGCACATATGGCACCTGCATCCAGGTGCTCCCCTGCATCCGGCACTAATGAGGTTATATAAATGAGGTTGTCCACATCTACACACACCCCTCATGGCTTGTAGCCTGTGATATTCCTTTCCTCTAGGAATATGTTCAAGCCCTTCTTAAAGGCACTGAGGCTAGTTGCCGTCACCACATTCTGTGGCAGGGAGTTCCAATGTCCAACTACGCACTGGGTAAAAAAAATTTTCTTTTGTCTCTCCTGATTCTCCCAACAATTTACATTGCTCTCCTCTGAACCTTTTCCATTTCCTCTACATCCTTTTTGACCAGGTGACCAGAACTGGACACAGTAGTTCAAATGTGGCCTTGAGTATTTTCGGTAGCTAGGAGGGTAGATAGGTAGATAGACATTTCTTTCTTTAGGAAATGTTGGAGGGTAGCAGTGTAGAAAGCGCTCCCTCCTCTCTTACCCATCATCATTTGCCCTTCCTTCCCTTAGAGGGGAAGGGGCTCTCCCCCATTGAAGATGGGGCTCTCCTACCCCAGGCAGTGGTAGCTGGAGGTGGGGGATGACCAGCCCCTCTCTTCCTCTTCCTGCCGGCTGGTGAAAGCCGTTGCCATCCCCACACCAGTCCCCCAAGCACACCCAACCCTACCCAGCTTTCTCACTCCACAAGGGAGGAAAAGGGGGAAAGCACACTGGTTCCCCAGTAGGAGGTCTGCAGAGAAATGGGCGGGCAGGCAGCAGTCTAATACACACCCCATTTTCCAAGGCTGTGCACTACAATTACCTGTAAACCTACTGTATTTTAAAATCTCAGGCCTTTAAAAATGGGGTTCGCATTATATTTGATGGAGCATCATATGTGGTGCACATTATATTCGATGGAGCATTATATTTGAAGAATATGGATATTTTGTTTTATTGTCAGTCTCTTTTGTTGGGGACTAATACCCCCAGGCTGACTGGGCCAGGCAAGTTGTGCCAGGATTCCTTGCTGTAATGCACTGTAATGTACTGCAATGCTGTTCTATCCCTACTCACAAGTAGGTGTATCCCAAAATCTTTTCTAATGACCCCAAGCATGAAATTTGACTTCTTCACTGCTGTCGCACATTGAGTTGACACCTTCATTGAGCTCTCCTCTAGCACCCCTAGATCTCCTAGATCTCCTTTAGCACCCTTAGACAGCACCTGCTGTCACACATGGTTCACTGGTGGTTCCTGCAAGCCAAGCACAGGTGGGAACAACCGAGGGGAAGACGGAAACTTTAGGTCCTGGGAGAGAAGCTTCTCCTGGAGGGAATGTACTGGCTCTGACATCAGGTCCCCTGAGGACTTTCCACAGCACTCTCCAATCCAGCCAGACAACTACAGCAAAGGTTTGGGGGGATCTGCTGCTCTTCAGGCTGTCCCCTGAGAATTGAGGGTCACGGGGATGGAGCAGAGAGTCTGTTACTCCCTGTGGTCCAGCTAGAGGTCCAGGATGAGCAGCCAGAGAGAGACAGGTGCAGCAGGTGTGTCTGCAGACACATGCAATGGAGCCCATTGGTACTCAGCTCCTGCCCAGCTCCTGCCAACCAAGCAATTTGAAAGCATATAAATGCAAGTAGATAATTAGGTATCACCTCAGTGGGAAAGTAACAACATTTCATGTGCTTTGGCGTTTAGTCATGCCGGCCACATGACCATGGAGGCATTTTTGGACAACACTGGCTCTTTGGCTTAGAAACTAGGATGAGCAAAAACACTTTAGAGTTGGTCACAACTAACAGGGCAACCTGCAGGGGACAACTTAAACTTAAAAGTTTTTAATTTAATAATAATATATTGTTTAATTTAACCACATGTGCACAAAAATTAATACCAGGAACAACATATTCCAGAAGCTAAGAGGATCAAGATGGGGAGTTTCAGCTTCTACTCTCAGAATATCTGCAGCAGTCTATTCCACAGAATACTTTCTAACAACTTTAACATCAACACGCAATGGAAAGCTAAATGGGCCGCTGAACACCCAGTTACATAGATTACCCTACATGAAAAGTGCCAGGTTTTGACATACGGTACCTTGCCAGCTTTGGTCAACTCTGAACAGGATCCATATCCAACATGGGTGTCTGCCAGGATTCACTAAGTGTGACTGTGGTGCTTCTCAACAAAATATTCATCCATGTCCATGAATGGCTGGGTGGTCTGGACATTAACATCCGATTTACCATAAATCCATATATTTGCCATATGCTAAATAAATTAACCACATAAAATTAATATACACTATATATGAGTGCTTTTAGCTTTCATTTTGTCATGTCCTACATTTTTCTTGAGTATCCTACATTTTGATGGCCTTGTTCTCTTTTTCTATTTGAACATATGGTCTCACTGGGCCTGCTGCACTGCCAGCCAGGATATCCAGAAGGTGCAGCCAGAGGGAGGCAGCAGCAGAAGTGCTCAGGTGTGTCTGAAGGCAGTGCCTCATTTGAATGTGCAGAGCCCACTGGTGCATAGAGGCCCTAACCTTTGGGACAGGTAAAGAGGCACAGAGGGAACAGGATTGCCCAACTGTGGCAGTGCAAGGGTGGTGGGCCACTGGTGGGTTGTAGGCAGTGGTGAGCTTCAGGGGGTTCTCACAGGTTCTATAGAAGCCTTTGCTAATGAGTGCCTGGTTCTGAGAACCAGTGACTAATGGGACATAGAACCTGTTGTTAATTTATTTGAATCCCACCACTGGCTGTAAGTGTAGCTAGTGGGGATGCAAAGCACTGAGTCTGGCAGGGAGCCTCAATGCAGCATACAAGGGTCACCTTCCCTTCATATTTGGAGCCAGTAGGGAGAAGCATAACAGGAGCAAATGCAGGAAGGCAAATGTCCCCATTTTGTTTTTGTGGCCCACAGAGGTCTAGTTCTTATTACTGCCAGGTCAACTAGAGTAGACAAAAGGAAATATCTGTTGACCCTGCATGAAACTGATGGAACTCCTTGATGCTATGATAGATCACCAGAGCCTCCCAGAATGTGGACGATATGACGTTAGATCAGTGGTTCTCAATCTTCCTAACGCCGTGACCCCTTTATAAGTTCCTCATGTTGTGGGGACCCCCAACCATAAAATTATTTTCCTTGCTACTTTATAACTGTAATTTTGCTACTGTTATGAATCACAATGTAAATATCCGATATGCAGGATGTATTTTCATTGTTACAAATGAAATGTGTGTTCTATGCAACATGGAACACAATGGGATTTATTTCAGAGTAGGCATGCATAGGATTGGGCCCTGAGGCTGTCAGTCAGCCCCAGTGCACACACAGCTACAGCCAGAAGTCTGGCAAGCCTGAGCTGGCCCCCTGCACCAGGAGTCTTCAGGCGACCCCCAGGAAAGCTCTAGGCGACCCCAAAGGGGTCCCGACCCCCAATTAACAATTAATTAATTAATTAAAAAGGGCCCAATTAACAACTTTGAGAAACGCTGCATTAGATGGTCTGACTTCATAGGTCTGACTTTGTATTTTCATATGACAGAGTACAGTGGTACCTTACATAAAGAGCGCCTTGCATAGAGAGTGTTCCACTTTAAGAGCAAAAATTTCTGTGTGGTTTTGCCCTGCTTAAAGAGCATTTTTTTGCTTAAAGAGAAAAAATTTCTGTGTAGTTTCACTTTGCTTAAAGAGCATATTTTCGCATAATTGGCTGGGCTCCCTGTCCTTCTCCCTGTCTCTCCCCAGCATTGGCTGGGCATGTACCTGCAATACATGGAAGAGACCAGCAGAGGGGGCAGAAGAGCAGAAAAGCCTCTTCATCAGGGGAACAAGGATGGCTGCTCTTCTCCTGCAGCCAGAGAACTTGGTCAGCCCAGCCTATGCAGCCTCCATAAGGTAGGAGGGAATACTCTCCTGCACCCCCTCTGCAGCCCCCTCAAACAGACCCCTTGCCCCAAGGAAGCCCCCCTGCCTGGACCCCATTACCTCTGCCACCACCTCCCCTGCCTGCACTTTTCCTTTCCTGTGAGTAAGCCCCAGTCTATTCAATGGGGCTTGATTCTGAGTAGACAGCATAGAATCTTGCCCTTCTGATGTTGCTGTGCATGCAAAATGCAGCCTACACACTTTCCTGTGAGTAAGCCCCAGTGGATTTAATGGGGCTTGATTCTGAGTAAACAGCATGGGATCTGGCCCCTTTGCTGTTGCAGACTGCCTATCTAGATCTCACACACAGAGAGAGGTTCCTTGTGAAAGTTGCTCAGAAAGACACCAGTGACTCTTAGTGAAAACCAGTCATCCTTGCACATAAAGGTTTTTCTTTTCTTTTTTACCACACAGAATATTACAGTGTTTTATTACAGTAATTGTGGTCTGTAATTCCAGTGTTTTATCATCATTTTTACGTCTAGTTAATATTTTTATATGAATAATTGGGGGGTAGTGGAACCAATCATCTGAGTTTCCATTGTTTCCTATGGGAAAATCCGCTTCACTTAAAGAGAGTTTTGCTTAAAGAGCATGCTTCCAGCATTATGGCAAATCTACTATCTTTTGCAAGAAAGAGGCCTGAATATATTCAGTTGATTGGTTCAAGACCCATTAAAAGTTGTGATTGTACCTTAGCTTTAAATACCTCCAGGGTGGCCAGAATGTATCTGTTTCCCTGGGTTTAAAAGAACTGAGTTGTTATAAGAGAAGATATATTAGTTGTATTTGAAATCCCATAGCACTGGAGAAATGGAAATTGATGCCTAGATATTTGAATGACATTACCTGTCAATTTCACTTGTGGGGCACTGCTTTTCATTCCTGAAGTACTAGCACCAGAAGATAGATTTTACTCATAGAGTTGGAAGGGACATAGAGCACAATCCTAACCATGTCTGCTCAAAAGTAAGCCCCATTGTGTTCAATGGGTCTAACTCCCAAGAAAGAGTCTTTAGGATTTCAGCCTTAATAAATAATCTAGTCTAACTCCTTGCCTAGAACATCCTAGAACTTCTCTGATAGGTGCTTGTTGAGCCTCTGCTTGAAGATGATGGCTGCAATCCTAAACACACTTTTTTTGGGTGTAAGACCCATTGAATGCAATGGGGCTTACTTCTGAGTAGACATGGTTAGAATTGTGCTCAATGTTAATTAAAGATTTTTTATTAGAACAGCAATTTTTAAATGTTGTTTTAATTAGACATGGATGCATGGGGACTTTTTGCCCCATCTGATTCCTATATAGATTTTATGAACCTGCTAACTTTGTGATTACTATTTTTATTACTTAATTTGTTTCTATTTTAATTCTAACTCTGCTGCATATTAATACATCTGTGTACATGTGTGTGTAATTGTACTGGATAATACTACCACTTCTCCTGCATGAGTCAGAAACATGGATTCTGCTCAAATCAAATACAAACAAGCTTAAGGTCTTTCAAATGTGATTCCTGAGACAGATTTTAGGTGTTGCTTCATGACCATAATGAGAAAATACAGAAAAGGTGTGATCATCAACCTATGGACTTATTGAAAAACATAGATTGAAATGGTTTGGCCAAGTCCATAGAAGGAACACCCCATGGTTGCCATATAAGCTCCTCCGGCAAGAACCACCTGTCCACTGGAAACTCCACCAAGCAGCACTGACGCTGTTTGAGAGAAGAGCTCAATTTATTGAGGAAGAGCAAAGGAACCAGCAAGTGACCATTGACAAGGCTAGAAACATTACCATCAAGATTGAAAGCACATTGAGAATGACACAGAATCCAACAGCACATGAAGCAGCATATTGGTTAAGAGGATGATCTGCAACCCAATTGCCAGCTAAGAAGATATGAAAGGGTCTATCCCAAATATGTGTATTTTTCCCTGTATTCCACTGTAATTTTCTTATGCCAATAAAGCCTTGACATGAAATGAATGTTACCTATCTTCTGGGGTTCCTCAGAACTGAAATCGCAGAGAATCCATAAACATATTTCTTTTGTCCTGTGTGTTTCTTTTATGAACTACAAGCACTGGGTAAAACTCTTTCCACATCTGAGCATTTCTATGGTTTCTCCCTTGTGTGGGTTCTTTGATGCAAAATCAGGTTTGAGCTCCGACTGAAGCTCTTTCCACACTCCATGCATTTATATGGTTTCTCCGCTGTGTGTGTTCTTTGATGCACAGCCAGGTTTGAGCTTCGATTGAAGCTCTTCCCACACTCCATGCATTTATATGGTTTCTCCTCTGTGTGGGTTCTTTGATGCAAAATCAGTTCTGAGCTTTGCTTGAAGCTTTTTCCACACTCCATGCACATATATGGTTTCTCCCCAGTGTGGGTTCTTTGATGTACTGTCAGGCTTGAGCTCCGACTGAAGCTCTTTCCACACTCTATGCATTTACACGTTTTGTCCCCATTGTGGGTTCTTTGATGCACAGCCAGGTTTGAGCTCATAGTGAAGCTCTTTCCACACTCCAAGCACTGAAATGGTTTCTCCCCTGTGTGTGTTCTTTGATGCACAATCAGTTTTGAGTTCACAGAGAAGCTCTTTCCACACTCCAAGCATTGAAATGGTTTCTCCCCGGAGTGGATTCTTTGATGCAAATTCAAGCTTGAGCTGTGAGTGAAGCTCTTTCCACACTCTAAGCATTGATGTGGTTTCTCTCCTGTGTGGGTTCTTTGATGCACAGCTAGGTTTGAGCTCACAATGAAGCTCATTCCACACTCCATGCATTTATATGGTTTCTCCCCTGTGTGGGTTCTTTGATGCACAGTCAAATGTGAGCTCATATTGAAGCTCTTTCCACACTCCATGCATTTATATGGTTTCTCTCCTGTGTGGGTTCTTTGATGAAAAGTCAGTTCTGAGCTCCGCTTGAAGCTTTTTCCACACTCCATGCACACATAGGGTTTCTCTCCAGTGTGGGTTCTTTGATGCACAGTCAGGCTTGAGCTGTGACTGAAGCTCTTTCCACACTCCAAGCATTGATATGGTTTATCTCCAGTGTTGCTTCTTACATTCACAGTCAGTTTTCCACTCTCAGTGAAGTTCTTTCCACACTCCAAGCTTTTATGTGTTTTATCACTCTTGTGTTTTATTTGATGCACAGCCAGGTTTGAGCTCAAAATGAAGCTCTTCCCACACTCCAAGCACTGAAATGGTTTCTCAGTGGTGTGATTTATTTGGTGTGTTATTAGTTCTGCTTTACTGCTGAAAGGTGTTGCACATCGAGTTGCAGACTGTTGCACACTGCACTCAGTTCTGCTCTCAGACCCTTCCAATGATTTCTTCATTGTGAGCTTTTCATTAATGTGGATTTACAACTGATTCAGTCATAGTGTAAAAGATCCTTATTCCTTCTTTTCAGCGTGAGGTGTTTCTGTTTTATTAGGATTTCATGTTAGTCATAACCCTGATGAACCACCCACGTCATGCTCAGGCTGGTGCAGGGCTTCCCTCTTGCCTTCTTCAACCGTCTTGGTCTCTTAATCGTACTTCTTGTAGGTCACTTGTATTCGTATTCGGTGAAAGCCCATGTCGCTCCCCTTAGTCCTCAGTATCTTCTTTGTTGTTTCCTGGAACATAGAGAGAACCTTGTTTAGCAGAACAATCAAGAAATAGGGTAAAATAAGCACACACCTAGGTGGTGTGCTCCTCTCCAGAGGTTCTTGAGCCTACCCACCCTCAGAGTCAGCAGGCCTCTTCATCCCCTGGCTGATATGGTGCTCCTTCACCAGACCACGACTGAAACCCGCAGCAGCCAAGGGAGCGGAGGTCAAGTGACTGTCACCTGCACCACTCCTCCCTCACCATCAGCAGTGGCATGTCTCCAGCATTGTCGCAGGCCCCTGAGACATCCCCTTATTCCTACCCCATACACGTCAGGGGCCCAAAAACATTTACATTTCAACTTTGAAAAAATTTACATATAAGAATGTATTGGAGTGGATTATGGTGCACCAGGTAGAGGGATCTTGAGGCTTGCAAAGGGCTGCATCTGGCCCCAGGGCCGGGGTTTAGAGACCCCTGCTTTCGTGGACATGAAAGAGCTGGCAAGCTTCTTTTACTGCCCACGCTTTGACCTCAGCTCTTTAGTGGAAGGACAGGAACCTCTAAATTGCAGCGCCTGCCCTGCCTAACTCTCACAAGCTTCAGTAATTTACCTCATGTTTCTGAGGTAAAACCTTTGGGGACCACTTTCCTTTCACACGCTTTGTAATGGAGTAGTAGACGTGCTCTGAATGTATCAAGCCTCATGCAACATTGCTTTGTAATAATAGCTTCCCTTCCTTATAATCCCAAGGTTTGGCCAATTATTTCTTCCACCAAGCTAACAAAGTTTTTGTCTCCTCAGAGCACTCTCAAGACAGCAGAGGTTCCCTTCCCTGATGCAATTATGTCTATCATGGAAGCAGAAGGAACAGTGCGCTAAAGAAGCACATTGGTTGGTAAGCTTTATTATTTACCTCAGAAAACTGGTCACTGCAGATTTCCAAAGTAAAAGCACTGGTGGCAGCGTTATCTTGAAGAAGGTCCAAAAGAGCCATGCGATAAGAGAGTTGAATTGACACTGAGAGCACAAGCCTAAACATGTCTACTCAAAAGTAAGCCTCATTGTGTTCAATGGGTCTTACTCCCAAGAAAGCGTCTTTAGGATTGCAGCCTGAGAGCGTGTAAAAAAACTACTTATTGGGCTCAGGGCTTGGGGTCCTAACTCCCATGTTCAGGGTTATGAATTGCTGGGTGGAAGTGAGAGGGGCTGTGATGATGTACTTTTTAAAAACACTACACCTTTAAGTCTTTAAGTGTAGTAACTACACCTTTAAGTTTGCAGATCAGTGGTTTGAGACCAGTGGGAAGGATATCCTAAAAGAGTTACCATTTTCAATATATGGCTTAGGCATTGAGCAGCATCTCTACTCAGACTGGCAGTCCTACCCTTTACGGACAGCAAAAACTCTCTGGTGGAGTTCTTGACTCTGTGTCCACTGATAAAAGGGATAAAAGAAAAGTTTATCTTCCTTCTGTGGAGGAAACATTAACTATGGCATCAGACATTTTGTGCCCAAAAGTAATATTTTTGCCCATAAGGACATTTTAATTCTAAATTGAATAAATTTAGATTGCATCACCTCACATGTCCTCCACACAGGACAAAAGTAGACCTGATGCCATGCTGATCAGACATCCCATGCTGATAGTCACCTTGAATTTGTACTCTGGTCATTCTCTGGGTTCTCCAGTGTGCAGATTCAAGTTCTGATTTCTCAGGGCTACTCTATTCACTCAGGTTACAGGATATGATGGAGACCATCGCCACCCTTTTCATTGTAAAGGCAACAGAGTGGGTCTCAGTGCTAGAGACGGGCACCAGAATCTACCTGGTATCATTTTCTTGTTTTTTTTAAAAAAAGGCCAAATAGAGATTTTCTGGATTTCAAGTGTCTGCATCCTACAGAGAGCACCATTGGGAATAAAATCTTTAATTAAAACTCTGGAATTTCTTTAAAGAGTTTCTTTGTCCCTTCATAATCTCTGGGACACCTTTGCGTTCTCAGAGCCTGTCAGGCAGTACCATTTTCAGGGTATTGTCTAAGACACTCCTAAAATTAGTCCCCAACATCTACTCCTTGGATATGATGCAATTATCCAGGTGGTTTAAAATACTAATATCTTTTCAGGACCGGGGTTCAACTTCATGTATGTTTGATTCAGAAAGGTCCATTGTGTCTTCCAGCTACAAATAGAGAACAAGGCTTCCGCACCTGGACAAAAGGACTGTTTCTGGTGCAGAATAAGCGTACTCGTGCCTCCTTGTCCAAGATAAAACATATTCTGGAATTTCTGCAGGATGGGATAGACCTTCACAGTCTATTAGGCTAAGCACCAAAACCATCAAGCACCAAGTAGCTACTCTTAGTAGAATCCTAGGTTTGGGGAAGGCTAGCACTATATCATGTTAAACATTATTTTTTCAAGGGAGTGGCTCTTATTTTGGTTATTTTTTGAAGACTTCTTTGACTTTTCAATTAGCCTCTGCCTGTTCTCTCCCTGGCTAGTGCCAGGAGCAGTTTTCGGCAGACAGGCAGCATGGGGTTCTTTTCATAGATTCCCCACATGGGACCTTGGGTTGGTTTTGCGGGCACTTATGGGTCCCCTGTTTAAACCATTGGCATTGGTATTCATGAAGGATCTGACCCATAACATACTCTTTTTGGTTGCAGTCACTTCAGCTAGGAGAGTAGGTTTTTTATTGTACCAACTCTAATCTCTGTTATTTGTCATGACAATAAGGAGTTCTGAGACCTGATCCTTCCTTTTGCCTGTAATTCTATTTTTTATAGGCTTCAGGAAGTAGTTTTCCCTACATTATGTCCTGACCTAATAATTCTAAGGAATTATTGGCATTCCTTAGAGATGTGCACACAGTACTTCAGCACTATACTAAAGTGCTGTATAATAAAAGATGTGAAAGAATGATTGCACAAAAGATGTGAAAAACCATAATGTTTCAGGGAAACTTTGGTAGGAAGAACATCAGTGACCTCATGGCTGGCAGGGCAATCTGCCAGGAACCTTACATTGTCCTAATGGTTAAAGTTGGCTATTCACAAGGATTATAGGGTTGTTGGAAGGGATGCCCCATAAGGCGTCATGGGACATATTCTATCAGAGGGGCTGTCATCTCTGCAGCTTTTGAGGCGTCAGCTTCTTTGGAACCAATTTGTAAGGCAGCTACTTGGACTGCTACAGTTAGGGTCACCATGACACTCCAAACCACTTCCTTTGGATATATAGCTCTGGCATATCCCATCCAGTGAAGAATTCCCAACTTCTTCCTCACAATCGTTAAATGGTTCTAAAGCAGCGTTTCTCAAAGTGGGGGTCGGGACCCCTTTGGGGGTCGCCTAGAGCTTTCCTGGGGGTCGCCTAAAGACCCCTGGTGCAGGGGGCCAGGTCAGGCTTGCCAGACCTCTGGCTGTAGCTGTGGGCGCACTGCTGACTGACAGCCTCAGGGCCCAATCCTATGCATGCCTACTCTGAAATAAATCCCATTATGTTCAATGTGTGCATAGAACACACATTTCATTTGTAACAATGAAAATACATCCTGCATATCAAATAATTACATTACGATTCATAACAGTAGCAAAATTACAGTTATAAAGTAGCAACAAAAATAATTTTTTGTTTGGGGGTCCCCACAACAAGAGGAACTTATAAAGGGGTCACAGCATTAGGAAGATTGAGAACCACTGTTCTAAAGCAATAGGAAGCTGGGTATCAGGGCAAGCAGAGCAGGGATGTGGCTGTCACCTTCCTTTGCATCCTCTGAGCACGACTCTCATGGAGCATCAGCCCAGTCTAGAGCTGCCATAGCTCAGAGGTCAATAATGTGCTCAGCATGCAAGAGCCAACAGGATGTATCCCTAGCACAGCTTTAAAAGAGGGCTGGGAGATGTCGCTACCCAAGTCCCCAGACCCAAAGATTAAGAGGCAAATGAGAGGGGTTGTCACTGTTCCTCTTCCAGTCCCCTCCCTGCTGCCTTCCTCAGGTGAGCTTTGAGCCTGGGCATCCCTTCCCCATGCCGGATCCTCTCCCTTCCCTCCCCCATTCAGCCTGGGACCCCCATCCTCCCCCAAGCAAAGGGGGGTCCCTGCCTGTCTCCCCCACCCTGTTCCTTCCCTGGCTGGGCTCTGAGGCTGTCTGTCTCCCCCCACCTGGAGGCACCTTTCCTTCCACCCACCTCAGTCCAGGGACCTCCTTCACCCATTTGGCTAGACTTACCTGAGGGGCTGCTGACCACAAACACCTGGGTGGATGAAAGATGAAGAGCAAGGAACAGAGCAGGAAGTAACCCCCCCAACACACAAACACACACTTTGCCTCTCTAGAAATCCAGTGTCTCTTCTTAACCCTTGCAGTGCCTGTGCAACTGGGAAAGAAGCTGCCCTGAGTGGAGATCAGTGGAGAGGGAATAAGGGGGAGCTCAGTATCATGGCTGGCTTTGTAACCCTGTAAGCTCCTTGGGGCAGGGACCTCTCACTTTGTAGCAAATTTGCATGCAGACTAGAGAAAATGCAGCCTGGGTAGGAGCAGAGACTCACTGAGGAGGCAGGGACTTCCTATGGGTAGAGCATTGGGTTGGATCCTGGGTCTGCTCATCATCTAGTGTTGGGAATCATAGCATCCTGTATAAGAATCCTGGTAAGTTTGTCAAATCCTGGTAAGTTTGACAGTGTCAGACCTCATCCGTGTCTATTCTTAAGTAAGTTCCCCCAGTGCACCAGGCACCAAAGTGAGGGTACAATCCTATCCATACTTTCCTGGGAGTATGTTCCATTGACTATAATGAGAATTACTTCAGAGTAGATCTGCATAAAAATTAAACACATATCTGCACAAATTAAACACACACCCCTCTCATTCACACATTCTTCTACCTGGCCGCTTTCAAGGGGTGGCAGGAAGATTACTATGTGGCTGTATTCACACCCCATCCTGCCACCCCAGAGTGCCCCCAGGTAAACCAGCCTGCAGGACTGGGGGGCAGCCGGGGGTGAGGAGAGGTGGAGGAGGTGCTTCCTGTTTGGGGGGGGGTGATGCCGCTAGTGATCAAAATCACTAAAATTGTTCATTGAAGGAATCATACCATCATGCTATATACACCATTTCATGCATAATGTCATGCAGAATGAAATGAAAAAACAACAACTTTGAAATATATCTATATTAGCAAAAGGTATGGCCAAAAAACCAGCAGAGGTTTATTACACAGGAGATTCCATCATGGGAGTAATGCTGGCCTCCAACATCACAAGGCACCACACCAGTTGATAAATCCTAGTGCTTTCTGGCAGACTGAGCGTGAGAGAGGGGTCTTTGCCAGCAGGCCAGTGGGACCATTTACTCCACTTTGGCCGTGCAGCTAAGGAGTCCTGCATAAGAACATAGGAAAATCCTCCACTGGATGAGGCCAAAGGCCCGTCTAGTCCAGTTTCCTGTATCACACAGTGGTGCACCAGATGCTTCAGGCACCAGATGCTTCAGGTAATATGACACCTGCATCCAGGTGTTGTTGTCATCTCCTCCCCACATCTGGCATTTTGAGGTTGTCCATTGCTATACACAGTCTTCATGGCTTGTAACCTGTGATGTTCCTTTCCTTATGCTGACTCAGAACACTGGCTGAAGATGGAGTACACTTTACAAGTTGGAGAAGAATGTCTTCAGCTGAAGCATGGCAAACCTGATCAGGAGGGGGTTGGAAACAATCATAAAAGTAGAAAGCAAAAGGTGCTCCAGATTGGAACGCTCAGGACACCACTATTCCTAGAGAATATTTTGAGGGGTCCAGTTAAACGAAAAAAGAGAACAAACATTGAATTGTATCCTCCGGGGACAGAGTATGAGAGATAAACAATATGAGCTTAAACTTGTACTACTTAAGTGCAAAGAAATTTGACTTGATAGGAATCACTGAAATCTGATGGAACGACTCTCACGATTGGACTGGACAAATGGAAGTTGCATTATATGGAAGGGTTGCAGTATATGTCAAAAACATGCTATATACCTGCTCTGAAATCCAAAAAAACTAATCTAGATATCACTGTGGACAGCATATAGGGGGAAAACAAAAAGCACAACATTATGATGGGTATCTACAGTAGACTTCCAGGCCAAGAGAAAGAAGTGGATCAGGGGTCTCACTAGGGTTCGCGTCACCCATGTGGGAGGCCAGCACATCACCCTCATGCAGTGGGCAGGGCAACAACCTGCATGGTGGATGTGGTTATCTGCCATTGCTCCACCTCTGTTTGTTTTATGGGTACACGTTTTGATAGAATAAATATATTTCAAAGCATTTGCATCCTGTTGCAATTACTCATCCAACAGTATATAACATGATGGGATTATTCCTAAAAACCATGATTTTTAGCCATTTTGTTCACTGGTAGTGTCACTCCCACCCCCCACGGGTGCCACCTTTTGAACAATTTATTGCAGTGTTTCTCAAACTGTCTAGCTTGGGACCCACTTTGTAGAGGGACAACCTGTCCAGGATCCACTAAAAGTGATGTCATGGCTGGATTTGACATCATCAAGCAAATTAAAACAAATAAATATTTGTAATTACATGAAAATTAATCAAGTAAATAACCTCAAAACTCCCCCCCTCTCACCAAGGCTTCTCCCTGGATGCAAAATGGGCATGATTCTATGAAGTCTACTCAGAGTCAGGTCCCACTTGCTCCCCTCTGGAATGGGATCTCAGGCATGGACAGGGAATTTTCAAATTTACTCAGAAATTTTAGTTTGTCTTCCAAAGCATTCGTTGTAGAGGTACCACTGTATTGTGTTAGTGTCACCTGCAAGTGCAGATGGTGTCATCTAGAGTGGGAGGAATCCATCCATCAATCTGCATCACACCCAACATTAGATGATGTGCAGGAAAAGGCTCTGCTCTGATGTTCTGCACCTGCTACAGAGTAACAGCACAAGAGAGTCCCTGCCCCAAGGAGCCTACATTTTCCCAGACACTGGCTCTGTCTGAACCCTCATGCCTTCATCATGAGTAACGTGATGATGTGCAGATCCAGCTCCCACTCCATGCTCTGCACCCCACAGGAAGGTTGCACTGAACGCCCTCCTCATTCCCTCCCCACTGATCCCCACTCAGGGCAGCTTCTGTCCCAGTGGCACTGACAAAGGGGGGTGAGTGGGAATCACTTCCTGCTCTGCTCCTTCCTCTTTCTCTCTCATCTACCCTTCTCTCATCTACCCACTCATCTAGCCCCTTTGTCCAGCCAAGTCCGGTGAAAGGAGTTCCCTGAATTAAGGTGGGTGGAAGGGAGGATGGGGGTCCCAGGTTGGAGGGGAGGGGGAATAACCCCCAGTGGGGGGAGACAGGCAGCCTCAGAGCCAGGGGGACAGGGCTGGGGGGACAGGCAGGGACCTCCCTTTGCATGGGGGAGGATGGGGGTCCCAGGCAGAAGTGGGTCTACAAAGTGGGGGAGAAGCCCCCAGAGGGGCAGAGGAGACTGGAAGGCAAGCCAAGGAAGGGAGGAAGTGTGAAAAGAACTGCCATAGTCTCCCCTCCCACCCCAAAAGCTCTTGTGGGGGCTTCAAGAGCCCCTTCCTTTGCCTCCCCCCTCCTCACAGAATTGTGGACTCAGCCTCTCCAGTGAGTCGGAATGCAGCTGGGGCAATGGAGGGCCCTTATCTTCTTTTTCTTATTATAACATCTGGTCACCCTGTGCCAATGGCTGTGCTGGTAGCAGTTGGTGGAGGTGAGCAGATAGAAGCTGGTAGTGCTGCTTTCAAAAGCCATCTGTGGATATGTTGCCTGAGTCGCAATGAAGTGGGTGGACGTAAGTGGACAAAAAATGGTGGAAGTCTTGCCCACTGATGTGTGCTGGTGGAAGGTGGAAGGCACTGGATATCCTCTCTCTCTCTCTCTGTGAATGGATGAGGAAGGGGAGAGTGAATGGGGATGGACTGATGCTCCAGTCAGTGGAATTTGGCACCCAGTCATTTGATAAGTCATTTTGCTTCCATTTGGCTACTCAGTGTGTCACCCATAGAACAGATGGGGAATACCCTCACTCCCAGAGCCAGCCATTACCTGCTGTAGCACCTTTGCTTCCCCATCTCTCACCTGCTTTCTCACCACCTCTCCTCACCTCCCAGAGACTGTCCTGCTGCCCCTTCTGATGCCACCCAGTTCCCCCCTCAGTTACAGATGCCTGGCTTACTCGCTCCTTTGCACAAGAAGTCCCATTGTGTTCAATAAGACTTCCTCCCAGGAAAATACAGGTTGCAGCCTCAATGCCCGGTCCTTTGCAGGTCTATTTACAAGGAAGAATCAAGACTATGGGCAACAGCTGTGGCTCAGGGACATCCCTCCATTGCCTTGTTTAGTGGTTCAGTCATGTCTGACTCTTTGTGACCCCACAGACTGCTTTACACCAGGCCCCCCATCCTCCACCAGCTTCCTAAGTCCATCCAAATTCACATTCATAGCCTCAGTAACACTATCTAACCACCTCATCCTCTGCTGCCCCCTCCTCTTTCTGCCTTCAGTTTTTCCCAGCATGAGGGTCTTTTCTAAGGACTCCTTCCTTCTCAACCCACACATCCATCATGATTCAGAGTCATTGAAAGCACTGTCCTCCGAGAATAGGTCCAAATTTTTGAGGTGTAAGCCCTCTTTGGCCTCCACCTCCCCAAAACGAGACTGCTCACTCAAATGGATCGCTGTAGATCATCTATTCTTGGATGCAATTTTTATATTTATGAATACAGAAACGAAACTGGCGAGATTTTGAATGTCCACATTTGCTACCCATTGTTTTCAAAACAAAGCATCTTCTAACCCCTAGAAACTGCACATGCAGTGGCATAGCTAGGGAGGTGCAGGGGGGCAGTTGCACTGGGCCACAAACTTTAAGGGGGCTACAGGCTGAGCTTGACACCAGTGGCCAAAATTGTGAAAAACAGGGTATGTACAAGGAATAATACCATCATGCTATATATTGTTGGAACGGAAATTTAATGCAGAACACAATGAAACAAACTGCATTGGAATATCTACATCAATTTACATTTTAAACATTCATGTGGTTCTCCACTGCAATGTGGTTTTAAATACATCTAAGATCTCTTATTACTACTCCGTTCTTTTACACACAGGAAAACAGATACAGTACATACTGACTTGGATGGAGGTATATAAAACAAAGGTACATTTGCAACATCTAGCCAAAACTGCTGGGCCTAGAAGCATGAAATTTAGGGAGGATGTGCCTTCTGTTATGATGCACCCACTAAGAACCAGTTTTCAGAAATTCCAGCCAAAAGGTGGTGAAAATTTGCAACATGGTTTCCTCCCTATACTTTACATTAAAGAATCCCTGACTGATCAAGTCTCTGCCCCAACTCCTGAAACTAGAAGATTGAAATTTTGGGGTATTCCTTATTTTAGGGTATTCCTTATGTGACGTGAAGAACCAATGAATTTTAACCCTCACAGGGGAGATAAGAGGTGCAACATGTTTTTGTCCTACACTTAACATTGAAGACTGACAGACCAACATCCAGCCAATTTGGTTCTCGGTGCCTGGTGCACAGGAAGAAAATCTGCTCAGGGGGAATGGTGTACGGGGTCTGTGTCACACAGGGGGTGTGTTGCATTTAGGGTTAGGGGACCACCACTGCATGGGAGCTTGTGTTGCATGGGAGCAGAGTAACTGGCCCTCCACACCCCAGCAATGTCTGTTTTAGTGGCTTCTGCTGGTGTTCTTTTTGCACTTTAGATTGTGAGCCCTTTTGGGACAGGGACCCATTAGCTATTAATTAGCTATTAATTTTTTCATTTTCTTGTAAACCACTTTGTGAACTTTTCAGTTGAAAAGCGGTATATAAATACTGTAGATGTAGATGTAGCTTAGGTTACAAATATTCTTGAAATCTTACTCCAGCAACACGGGTACATTTCTCTAGTTTTACTAATGTTTAAACTCTTGAAAGGTTGTTTGGGCAAGAGAAACTGAACAGGTAAAGACATTCAAATATTAAGGCATCAATTTCCATTTTAAACATACATGGGTTTGCCCATTGCAATGTGGTTTTCAATACATCTAAGATTTCTTCTCTTATTACTATTCTGTTCTTTTACACACAGGAAAATAAGATATATACTGACTGCCATGGAGTTATACAAAGCTAAGGTACATTCGCAACACTTTATGGGTCTTTATTGAGTATAATTCCTTGAACCAATAAATTGAATAAAAACCCTCACCTAGCTACGACCACTGAAATTATGGGTTGGGCTTTCCACCCCTTTGGAACTAGTGGTTCCAAAGGCAAGCATTTGCACCAACACCAAAATTCACCACTTCTGAACACTAATCCTGCCAATTGTCTAGTATGGGTAAGAAACATGGACTCTGCTCAAATCAGATAGAAACAAGCTTAAGGTCTTGCAAATGCGATGTCTGTGACATATTTTGAATATTTGTGACCATAACAAGACAATACAGAAAAGGTCTGATCATTCAGCATCAGCCAAAGAACTAATTCAAAAACACAGTCTGAAATGGTTTGGCTGTTAAGAGATTGATCTGCTCCCCAACTGCCAGGTAAGGACTATAGAAGAAGATAACTAAATTGTGAAAGGGGCTATTTCAAATATCTGTATATTCTGCCCTGTATTCCACTGTAATTTTATCATGCAGATAAAGGTCTTGATATGAAATAAATGGATGTTCTCTTTCTTCTGGGGTTTTCCCACAATTCCATGAATTGTGTCCTGTGTATTTCTTTTATGAATCACAGCATGAGAACACTGAGTGAAACTCTTTCCACATCCAAGCATTTCTATGGTTTCTCCCCAGTGTGGGTTCTTTGATGTACAATCAGTTTTGAGCTCACAATGAAGCTCTTTCCACACTCCAAGCATTTATATGGTTTCTCCCCAGTGTGGATTCTTTGATGCAAAGTCAGGTTTGAGCTCACAGCAAAGCTCTTTCCACACTCCATACATTTATATGGTTTCTCACCAGTGTGAGTTCTTTGATGCAAAGTCAGGTTTGAGCTCCGATTAAAACTTTTTCCACACTCCATGCATTTATACGGTTTCTCCCCTGTGTGGATTCTTTGATGCTTACTCAGCTCTGAGCACCGCTTGAAGCTCTTTCCACACTCCATGCACAGATATTGTTTCTCCACTGTGTGAGTTTTTTGATGGACAGTTAGTTCTGAGCTCCTATTGAAACTCTTTCCACACTCCTGGCATTTATGTGGTTTCTCCTCTGTGTGGATTCTCTGATGTATAATCAGTTTTGAGCTCCGACTGAAAACCTTTCCACACAGCATGCATTTATATGGTTTCTCCCCTGTGTGGGTTCTTTCATGTAAAGTAAGCCCTGAGCGCTGCTTGAAGCTCTTTCCACACTCCATGCACAGATATGGATTCTCCCCAGTGTGGATTCTTTGATGCTTTGCCAGGCTTGAGCTGTGACTGAAGCTTTTTCCACACTCCAAGCATTTATGCGGCTTCTCTCCTGTGTGGGTTCTTTGATGCACAGCCAAATGTGAGCTCATACTGAAGCTCTTTCCACACTCTGTACATTTGTATGGTTTCTCCCCTGTGTGGGTTCTTTGATGCATGGTCAGTTCTGAGCACCGCTTGAAGCTCTTTCCACACTCCATGCATTTATATGGTTTCTCCCCAGTATGTATTCTTTGATGCACAGTCAGGCTTGAGCTGTGGCTGAAACTCTTTCCACACTCCATGCATAGATATGGTTTCTCTCTTGTGTAGGTGCTTTGATGCACAGTAAGGTTTCCACTGTCAGTGAAGCTGTTTCCACACGCCAGACTTTTCTCTGTTTTCTGCCTTGTGTGGGTTATTTGATGCACAGCCAGGTTTGAGCTCAGAATGAAGCTCTTTCCACACTCCAAGCATTGATATGGTTTCTCAGCTGTGTAATTTATTTGATGTGTTATTAGTTCTGCTTTACTGCTGAAAGTTGGTGCAGATTGTTGCACACCACACTCGATTTTACAGTCAGAGCCTTCCAATGATTTCTTCATTGAGATCATTTTGCTGTTTGTTAATGTTGAATTTACAACCGATTCAGTCCTAGTGCCAAAGAACCTGCTTCTGTTCCCTTTGAGGTGTTTTAGTGTTATTATGATTCATGTCAGCCATAACCCTGATGACTCATCCACTTTGTTTTCCAGGCTGGTGCTGGGCTTCCCTCTTGCCTCCCTCAACCACCTTGGTCTCTTAAAGCCACTTCTTGTAGATCACTTGTAGATGTCTTCAGTGAAACCCCTTGTCCTCCCTCAAGTACTCAGTGTTTTCTCTGTTGCTTCCTGGAACAAAAAGAGAGCCTTGTTTAGCAGCACAGTCAAGACATGGGATCTCTAATGCACACAGCTAGGCAATTATACAGGATGGCCTCATATCCTGAAACCCTGTATTGACGGATTCAGTTATCAACCAATTGGGACTGGGAGCTCTGCTCTCTTTGCCTCTAGAGGGGCTTTTGAGCTCAGCAGATATCCTCCACTACAGTCCCCGATTTGGGTGTTCAACTCCCCTGTGCTAATGACAGCTGGATCTGGCAGACAGAGGAGCAGGAAACTGTAATGGTTTCTCTTCAGAATCAGTTTAATTGGTTAAGGGTGCACTCCTATCCAACTTTCCAGCCAGGCTAGCTGTGCCAGTGGGGTATAGGCTGCAATTTGCAGTTAGGAGGCAATTAAGTGAAAGTAGGTTGGAAGGGAGGTGCATTTTAATGTAAGAAAATGTAAAAGGGCACATTGGGGCAAGGAATCCAAACTTGACATATAGGTCATGGGTCAGCAACCTTTCAGCATGTAGTGCTGAACTTAATGTTATTCCATGTGCCGACCCCAAGTATCAAAATCTAAAATGGTGTCATACACAAGCCCTGACCACGGTCTGGCAAACGCACATGGGAATCAGGAGAACATTGAGTTCTAGTTCTACTTCTCAAATATAAAATCTTCCACATGAGTAACCAGAATAAAAATCTCTGATGCTTCAAGCACAACCACCTAGCATCTCCCCTGGAGAAATGAAGGACAATCATATCCAGCAAATTCCCTTCAGCAGCACCGCCTGATTTTGGACAAACCATCAGTCAATGTGCTAAAAGGCAAGAAGGTGAGGGTGACCAGATGTAACAAGCGCTATCCTTTGCATGTAGCTCATTTTACATGCTGAGCAAAAATGAGAACTTTTGTTCTCTATGCAGACCTCCCAGCCCTTCCCACCCCTCCACCAAGACACACACCTTGAAAGATCTCCTTGCTTTGTCCTCCTGAGTTCCTGTTTGGAAGAAATCGGCTCTCTGGTTCTTTTCCATCAGGTGCAGAAAGGATCCTTTTCTGCTGCAAAATACACATTTATTTCCTTCTGTTTACAACCTGCCTCTGTTCAAACCAAGAGCAAAAGAGAACAGTCAAAACAAGAAACAAGAGAAAAGTCAAAACAGTAAGCAGCACACATCTAAGCAGCAGCACACATCTAAAGACCACACAGTTCAAAAGCCACCCAGCTCTCAGGGTCCCAGGCCTAAAACAGCATCCTGCAGCATCCCTCCATTTTCTGACATTGGGTTTTGTGCTGCGCAGCCTTTTCCACATCTTTTTGGTTCAGGCCTTTACACTGTCCGTCTTTGAACCCCCACCACAGAATGGAAGCCATTTAAAAGCAAATCCAGCTTATAACTTGCAAGGTGGGGGGGGGGTTGTCACAGCTTGGCTTCTCAGCCCTCCCTGTCCCTTCAGGGACTGGCCTTTCAGCCTGGCTCTGTCTCCACCTGTTCTGGCTTTGACCCTGTTACTTACTAACCCCCCCCCCACCCCGTAATAGACAAAGTAAACCACTTAAGGCACATGTGTCAAATAAAAGGCCCATGGGCCAAATCCGGCCTGTCAAGCCATTCTGTGTGGCCCACAAGCAATGGGCCAGATTGCCCTGCCCCCAGAAATGGTTTACTGGTGGCAGCGGCACACCAGGAGCCAGGCACCTTGATTTCCCCTCAGATGTGTTTGAGTGGCTGCAGCAGAAGCGTGTGCCTTATCTCTCTGTCCCAAAAGGCATGTAGTGGTTGCGGCAGCCACAACAACCCACGAGCCTTGACCTCCCCGCCCCCCACAGAGACATTCAGTGGCAGCAGCGGAGATGGACCAGGACCCACATGCTAGGTCTCCCCCCCCCCCAATAGAAGGGGCAGCAGTGGGTCACTCAGATGGTGGCAGATGGAACTGGGGGGCTCAGTTTCCAGGGGTTTCCAGCCATCCCCCCATGCCAGGCCAGGAGGTTGCCCCTGGGTTTCAGCCTTCACTTCTTCCCCTGAAATCCCTGCAGCATACTTGGGCTGATTCTGCTCCACAGGGAGTGTGCACCACCCCATGGTGAGGGGCTTCTGCATTTCCCCCATGCCTCTCCCCAGCAACTTGGATGGATGGATGGACAGATGGATGCATCCACCCTGTTGCTGCTAGAGAGGCCGCATACCACAGCTAGAACTGAGTGAGGCTGTGCTGTGGGAGGGGGGGAGGAAAATCTGGCATGGAGAAGACAGCCCAGTCTTCACCCCACAGAAGCCTCTTCGGGGGGCCTCCGGAACCAGCCTCTGCTTCCCAATGTAGTCCCTTCCCTACTGTCAGGTTCAGAGTACAAGTCAACTGTGCCTACTCAAGAGTAAGTCCAATACTAGTCAATGAGGGAAATGTGGATAGATTCCAGTCACAGAGCCGAATACTGTGCATGGCTACTCAGAAGTAACTTCCATTATTGTCCATGGGTCTTACTCCCAGGAAACTGTGACTAGGATTCCATCCATAGAGCCAGGGTGACCAGTTGTCATCAACAGAAAACAACTCAAAGCCTCCCCCAAAGAGTAGGACGCCCAAGAAAAAAATGTAGGACATTTTTTAATGACAAAATTAAAGCTAAAACCACTAATAATAAATTGCTTTCATATGGGTATTTCAAAAATTATACTGTATTATTTATTATTTAAATTTAAAACTATTACAAATGATTTATTACTTATCAATAACAAAAAACCTACATGCTGTCTGCTCTCAAGGAAAAGGAGGACAATGAAGATATTTTCCAGGACACCAGCCTAAAAAAGAGGACATGTCCTGGATAAAGAGGACATTTGGTAACTCTGCATAAAGCCCAATCCCAGGTATGTCTCCTCTGAACTATATCCCATTATAGTCATTGGGTCTTCCAGGCAAATATAGATGTGATTGCGGCGGTAGAGCCCAACCCTATGCATGTCTACTCAGAAATAAATTCCATTATAGGCAATAGCGGTGACTCACAGGCAGGAGTGGATATGATTATAGCCTTGCTTTCCAGTCACTGGCAGGGTGACTATATGTCCTGTTATTTCCAGGACATATCCTCTTTTTAAGCCTTGTATTATGGAAAAAAGTCTTCATTGTCCTCCTTTTCCTTGTATGTGGCAGCATGTAGCCTTCTTATAATTAATAAACTATGGGTAATAAATAATAGTTTTTAATTTAATAAGTAATATAATGTTTAAATTATGCACATGGAAGCAATATAAGTGTTTTTAGCTTTTATTTTGTCATGGCCTACATTTTTCTGGGATATCCTATATACAAGCTGCAGTTGTATCCACCAGTGGCGTAGCTAGAGGGGGTGGAGCAGTCAGTCTTGGAGGGAACCTCACCTCTTAATATGGCTCCATTTTGTATTGGATCCGAAGGGCTGAGGCTCCCTCCAAGACTAGCTGCTCAGAGCTCACTACTGGCCCTCAGCAGGCATCCTGAATGCTAATGCCCTTGGGATGAAATTAGTTTGACACCCCTGAATTTGAAGGGATGACCAAAAGATTTAAGGGGAGAGATTGCCACAGTTCAGCTTTCCTTTGTGCTTGTGCCAGTTCCCCCCTCCTCGCAGTGGATATCCATTGAGCCTGCCTGTCTCCCCTCCCTACCCGCCTGGGGACTACCCTCCCTCCCCTTCAGTCTGAGACACCATTCTCCACCCACCTCCCCAGCAAATGGGAGTGTCATTGCCTGCTTTCCTAATCTCTGTCCCTTCCCTGGCTGGGCTCTGAGGATGCCTGTCTCCCCCCACCTGGGGCTCCTCTCCCACCCCTTCCCTCCATCCAGCCTGGGACCCCCATCCTCCCCCATGCAAAGGGGGTCCCTGCCTGCCTCCTCAGCCCTGTCCCTTCCCTGCCTGGGCTCTGAGGCTGCCTGCCTCCCCCCACTTCCTCCTCCAGCCTGGGACCCCCATCCTCCCCCATGCAAAGGGGGTCCCTGCCTGCCTCCCCAGCCCTGTCCCTTCCCTGGCTGGGCTCTAAGGCTACCTGTCTCCCCCTTCCCCCTCCCCTTTCCTCTTCCTCCCTCTTCAAGCCTGGGACCCCCATCCACCCCATGCAAAGGGGGGTCCCTGCCTGTCTCCCCCGCCCTGTGCCTTTCCTGGCTGTGCTCTGAGGCTGCTTGTCTCCTCCCACCTGGGGACGTCCCCGCTTCCTCCCCTCTCCTTCCACCCACCTCACTCCAGGGACTCCTTCACCCCACCTGGCTGGTCTCACCTGAGGGGCTGCTGAGCTCAAAAATATGGTTGGAAGAGGAAGGGGAAGACCAGGAAGTGACTTCCCTCTTTCCCCCTCCTTTGCTTCTCTAGGAAGCCAGAGTCTCAATTTTTTTAACCCTTCCAATGCCCCTGCAACTGGGACAGTAGCAGCTCTAGTAGGGATCAGTGGAAGCTTCCTGTGGGGTGCAGACAGGGTTACCAGACCCCAAACTGGAAATTCCTGAACGGCAAGCCCAAAATTCCTGATTGAAGGCCCAAATTCCTCCCTGTCCAAGCCAAAATTCCTAATAAAATAAGATCTGGATCGTGCAATAAATCTCACTCGCCTTTTTGTTTGCCAGCGATGATGCTTCTTTTCTCTCGATCATATTTCCATGATGAGTATTTCCACATTCACAAGGACGGTATTTCTAGTCTTTGTATTGGTAAAAAGCCCACATCAAATTATTAGTATCAGGATTTCAACATAATGCCTAAGTGGCATAAGCTTATTACTTCAGAGAACTATGCGCTTCTAAACAGAGGTCAACCATTTACTTTATTTTCCCAAGATTTTTTCCCCCCTCAAAGGTGATTCACTCAGCCTAGAGAAGCGTATATGCATTATTAACCCAACCTCAACATAGATTACAATCCAGTATTGCTCAAACCAAGCATCAAATGTACTCTACGACATACCGATTAGCTACAGTTAACAAATCAAAAGGTCAAATAATACTTGGAAAACTGGAGAGTCCCAGTTAAAGTTCTGGATGGCTGCTGAGAGTAAACTCTCCACTGCCTCTGGCAATCTTGCTATCCTGAGGGCCTGTCATGTTTCTCACTATCTGCCTCACTTGAGAGCTCTACTTCTATACTTTCTTGTTTGTCCCCCATGTTTCTTTAGGTTCCACAGACACGAAGACACTGGACCAGGTAGGTGCAATGAACAAAAATACGTTTACTTAGGTTCTCTTTCGAGGCAGGAAGAGCCAGGATTGGATTGTGCCGAAATTGGCCTACCGGGTATCCCGGTCTTTTTGTTCATATAAAGGCGCAGGAGGTCCCAATATGAATCGGACCAGGTCTCTCTCTCGTCCTGGGTGGAAGCCAGCACCTCAGCCCACACCAGTGATGGGCATCAAAGAAATTAACAACCGGTTCTATGCCCATCTGAGAGCCACTTTTAAATGGCTATTTTTAAACTTTATATGTCCTATCTCTTGTTAACAACAGGTTCTATAGAGTAGGTGAGAACCTGCTGGAGCCCACCACTGGCCCACACGTCTCTTCTTCGCACTGGCTCTCCCACCAGATCTTCTTGTACTTCGGGAGCCTCACCACAGGGCCATATCTGAGTCTGAGATTATCTGTCTGTCTGTCAAGGAAGGAAGGAAGGAAGGTTCCTAGGCTACAGCATGTGGATGAAGAGGAACTGCTCCTAAGTGGGGGTGGGAGATGTTCACAAGAGATGCTGCACAGAAACAGGAGCCCAGTAGAAAGGACGCAGAGGATTTTCCAGGCCTGCCCTGTAGTGATGGCAGAAGGGAGACGGGAAGCCCCTCCAAAGATGCTCTTTGCTTGACCCCATGAAAGCACCAGATTGGGGACCAGCAGAGACTTTCACTGTTAGGGAGAAGGTGGGGAGGCAAGTGGAGGAGGGGAGTGGAAGGTCCAGCTTGAGACTCTTCAAAGAGCCTTTTCTCTGCACTCACAGGCATTGCAAGTGTTAATAGTTAATAAGGGAGGGGGAGTGGATGGGAAGAACCCACACAAGAGAGAAGCAATACAAATGCTTGGAGTGTGGAAAGAGTTTCATTCAAGCTGGGATCTACCTGTGCATCAAAGAACCCACACAGGGGAGAAATTATTCAAATGCTTAGAGTGTGGAAAGAGCTTCAACCAGAGTTCAAACTTGAGTGTGCATCAAAGAACCCACACAGGGGAGAAGCCATTCAAGTGCTTGGAGTGTGGAAAGAGCATCAGTAGGAAAGATAATCTGACCATGCATCAAATAACCCACACAAAAGGAAAAACCACGTAAGTGTCTGGAGTGTGGAAAAAGCTTCAGTGATAGTAGAAGCTTGACTGTACTTGACTGTACATCAAAGAACCCACACAGGGGAAAATTCATATCAATGCTTGCAGTGTGGGAGGAGATTCAGTGTGCACAAAAGCCTAGCTATGCATCAAAGAACCCACACTGGAGAAAAACCGTATAAATGTTTGGACTGTGGAAAGAGTTTTAGTTGGACTTCAAGCCTGACTTTGCATCAAAGATCCCACAAAGGGGAGAAGCCATACAAATGCTTGCAGTGTGGAAAGTGCTTTGTTTGGAGTTCTGTCTTTATTTCACATCAAAGAACCCACGCAGGTGAGAAACCATTTAAGTGCTCTGAGTATGGGAAGAGTTTCATTCAGAGCTCTGACCTGATTTCACATCAAAGAACCCACACAGGGGAGAAACCACATAAATGTTTGGAGTGTGGAAAGAGTTTCATCCGAAGCTCAGCCCTGACTGTGCATCATTTGACATACACAGGGGAAAAACCTTATAAATGTCTGCAGTGTTGAAAGATCTTTAGTTGGTGCTCAAGCTTGATCCATCAAAGAGGCCACAAGGGAGATAAATGATTTGATTGTGAAATAACCTTCAGTTTGAGCTCAGATAGAGTCCAAAAGGACAGTCAGTATGACAGTTGGGCTTCTACAATGTAATAATTGGATTTTATCGTAACTTGGAAATATGCTCAAGATTTCCTTTTTTTTGCAGAAAATTTTTGTACACAAAAGACATTTCTTTGACTTTCAATCCATGTTTGTTGATGCTGTAAACTCTTGGCATATGTGATTTCCTCTCTCACCATCACCACAGTCACACTACCTAGGAGGGAAATTTGGGTATCTAATTTGGGTTTCCAAGTGAATACAACTTTGCAAACCTTTTTTGCATCTTTTGGTATTTGTCCATAGTTGTCCATATGTATGAGCATACCTGTTTCATTTTATCTATATTTTGTATGTGGTCTCTAAACCTTTCTGAATTATGTTGCCATTTACTGATTATATGTTAATATTGAGGATCAGCTTCCAAATACAGGTGAGGCCCATATCCATGGATACAGCATCCATAGCATTGCCCTTCTCCCCTACAAATGCTAAATTTCTAGGTCGCTCCCCTTTCCAGACCTTCTAGTCACAATCAGAACCTTGTTGGAGGTAAAACCAAAAGTAGTCCCAAACCTACTCAAGGGGCCATTCTGAGGCTCATAGGCCATGCGATGCTCCTGTCTTGTTCAGAACAAAGTTGGACTCTGAAAACTTTCAGAGTCAACCACATCAAATATGTTTATTTGTGGTTTTTGGTGTCCACATGGGAGGGGGAAGGGTCTGGGAATGGAACCCTCTTGGATAAAGAGGCTCCACTCTTATGCTGTCTACAGAAAAGCCTTGCCTGGGTGCAGGGTATCCACATATTTTATGTCAATCAAGCAGGCTGAGGGTTCTATTCCCAATATCTCTTGGGCAGAGAAGGCCAAGGAGAAGAACTGATAACATTCCATTCACACTTCAACTGTAATTTCAAACTGTCTCTGGGAGAGATAATAACCCAGGCTGAGGGGGCAGCTGAGGAAAGCCATTAAGGAGAGAGGAGGCAAAGGCAGTTGAGATGCTGGAAAGAGGAGTGGTTCTTTACCCCATGAATGTTGTTATATTCTACCCCCACAAGCAACAGCTGCAGGCTGTTACTAGTAGTTCATAAAGACATAGATAGCAGTAAATATCAATGATGGTTGTAATAAATCATGAACACAATCAAAACTGATTTTGTACATTCTTACATCCAGTGTTTTAACTTTTCCAGATGAGAAATATAATTTTCATCTACTTCTCAAGTTCCTGCTGATCGATCGATCGATCGATCTATCTATCTATCTATCTATCTATCTATCTATCTATCTATCTATCTATCTATCTATCTATCTATCTATCTATCTATCTATCTATCTATCAATCCTATCCTAATCTAATCTATCAATCCTATCCTAATCTAATCTATCAATCCTATCCTAATCTAATCCATTCTAATCTAATCTAATCTATCCTATCCTAATCTATCTCCCCCTTTTCAACTAAAAAAATTCACAAAGCGGTTTACAAAGAAAATGAAAAAAAAAAAAATGGCTTAATTTTTTAATTAAAATTAAAATCCAGCCAGGTAAGCTTCTGCCACACCAGGTATTCAGCAGCACAATGCTATGTTTCTCAGTAATTGGAGGAACAGCAGTGCCAAAATGTTGACCGAAATTATTCCTGCAGGCACAGGGAAGCTCCAGTCTCCATAATGAGCTTCCTTGAGTCTGCAGCAGCTAATTCACTTGCACAGTTCATCAACAAACCCACGCAGGAGTGAAATCTTATGAGTGATTGGAGTGTTGTCACCTGTTAAACATTAGCAGTGCAAACCTCTGCATTGAGGAACACTGCTTTGCCATCTCTGCTACTGAGATATGGCCCTCAGGATGGCAAGACTGCCAGAGTGAATGACCAAGACAGAAAAATGATCCACCAGCCGGTAGTGTGTTCTTGAAAGAAAGATCCTATTGATTTACTGTAAAACCCCCGGGGTTTAGAAAAGCCTGCCCATCTGATTAAAGCCAGAAAGAGAAATCCAATGGCCAGAAAAGCAGTATATAAAAACTTATTGTTATTACTATACAGTACTTGTTATGAATCTCTTAGATTGGGGTCCTCTAAATATTTTGATTGATGTTGTTTTATGGTGTATTGTAATTTGTGTATTACTGCCATCTAAATATTTTGGCCAAAAGGCCACATTAAGTACCTGGCATAGTTTTGAGGGCCAAAAAAATTTAAATAAATGAACTAGATTTAGAACTTAGATTAATGAATAAATGGGCTCAAATTTCCAGGATTTCAAGCAGCAACACACAGCACAGAAATAAACCCAGGATCTCTCTCCTGAACTGCCACAGACAGCTTAGAACCCATTACCCTATATGTAAAGGGCTCTTTTATGAAACCAAAGAATGTTGTTCAAAGCCCCTTTATGAGGAAAAGAGAAAACATGTGGTTTGAAATTGTGGGGATCTTCCACTGAAAATCTGACTTTATCCCCTGTGAAAAAACCTCAGCAGGAAACAGTATGCACAAGTGCATTGTTTGTGGGAAACATTAGAACATGAGATCTATCCTAGTGATTCAGCAGAGGCTCCACATGGGAAAAGCTGTATGCATGCTCCGACTGTGGCAAGCATTCCAGCCTTTATGTCCAACTTGAGAAGCCACACAAACACATTTGTGGGCACCTTCCATTTGAGATATAGCACTGACCTACTATACAGGACTGTTGGGCAGGAACTCTTTAGAGTCCATATGCATAACCAAGCAAAGTAGATGGTAGAAAGCTGCAAATTTATTATAAAGCTGCAATTTCTTCCCTCAGAAGTAAGCAGCAGAACACACTCTTTAACATACATTTCCTCAGAACATGTGAGACGCTGTGTTACTGGGACAGTGTTGTTGTATAGCACACCATAAAGATTGTTTCTGATTATAAAGGTGTTTAAAATCTCCTCATACATCTTGAAATGAAGGTACAGAAGGCATAGATGTGTGAAAGGGTTAAAAGGCTACAAGATGGGTTTCCCACCTAAAGCCACAAGAGACAGTTAGGACCATCCAACTGACAGAAATGCCCATATATGGATGTGATGCCAGGAGACAGTTAGGGGCATCCAACTGACAGAAATGCCCATATATGGACGTGATGCCAGGAGACAGTTAGGGGCATCCAACTGACAGAAATGCCCATATATGGACGTGATGCCAGGAGACAGTTAGGGGCATCCAACTGACAGAAATGCCCATATATGGACGTGATGCCAGGAGACAGAAGCATCCAACTGACAGAAATGCCCATATATGGACGTGATGCCAGGAGACAGGAGCATCCATCTGACAGAAATGCCCATATATGGACGTGATGCCAGGAGACAGAAGCATCCAACTGACAGAAATGCCCATATATGGACGTGATGCCAGGAGACAGGAGCATCCATCTGACAGAAATGCCCATATATGGACGTGATGCCAGGAGACAGTTAGGGGCATCCAACTGACAGAAATGCCCATATATGGACGTGATGCCAGGAGACAGAAGCATCCAACTGACAGAAATGCCCATATATGGACGTGATGCCAGGAGACAGGAGCATCCATCTGACAGAAATGCCCATATATGGACGTGATGCCAGGAGAGATAATCGGCCAAGGGACAGAGGCACCCATATATGAAGGTGCTTCTGGAAGCTTCAGCAGTCTGACCAAATACAGTCCTAACTGCCTGAGGGCTGCTATAAAAGGCAAGGGAGAAGTGGCTGAGGTAACTTCTGTGCAGAGCCCTCAGGTTGGTAAGAGCTTCTGGAGATAGATGGGCTCCAGAGAGGACTAAGGTCCTTGGGGTAAGCAGCAGCAGCACTTTGTGCCTCAGATCAATGCTGTGGGGCTGTCTCTGGCCCTCTGTCTCCTCAGGGACTCTCCAGCTTCATGCAGTTGATGTTGGACTCCCATGAAGAGGCCTCCTGATGTGCCCAACAGTGCAGGCTGGCCCAGCGGCTGGGCTGAAGAAGGGGGAGCAACTTGGGACCAGCAGAGGCACAGCTGAGCCCTTCCTCCTTAGGAGTGTCACCGCCTCACTTGTGAAGCAGCACCAGGGACCAGCGGAGGAGTGATAGTGCGCCTCTGTCAGAGGAGCGTCATCCTCTCATGTTTAAAGTGGGATTGGTTATTCCTGTACCTTGGTCCTAGTGATTCAGCACACCATAAAGATTGTTTCTGATTATAAAGGTGTTTAAAATCTCCTCAGACAACTTGAAAGAAATGAAGGTACAGAAGGCACAGATGTGTGAAAGGGTTAAAAGGCTACATGATGGGTTTACCGTCTAAAGCCACAAGAGACAGTTAGGAGGGACCAACTGACAGAAATGCCTACGGGCCGGGTTAAACCAGGCCATGAGCCAAAAAGAACTTGAAGCTTCAAATGCTGGGCTTTTGGTCCATATGCTTTGGCTCCCTGCCTGGCTTCTGATAAGGTGGTGGCACATATAGCTTGGACTTTTTACCTGGGTTGGGGGTCCTTTGTTCATTCTTTGGACAGTGTAAAACCCCAGTTGTTTAACATCCAGTTGTGCTGGCCTTTACCCTTGACTCTTTATAGCCTTACTGTTCAGTATATTTTTAAAGTCTGTAGCCTGCTGGCGTTTTTCTTTAATTTTTTGTAGCTACCAAGAAAATAAAGATTTCCCCAAGATGGGGGAAAGTTGCACATGTGGGAATGATGTGCATGGCAGTTGTTGCGCATGGGGGAAGTTGCACATGGGGACACGATGCCCATGGGTGATGTTGCGCATGCGGGGCTGATGCACATGGGGAAAGTTGTGCATGGGGAAAAGTTGTGCATGGGGGGATTGATGCGCATGGGGATGAACATGGGGAATGTTATGCATGGGGGATTACCACATGGGGGATTGATGCTCATGGGGGAATGATATGCATCGGGGAATGATGTGCATGGGGAATTGATGTGCGTGGGGGGGTTGATGTGCATGGAGGATGTTGTGCATGGGGGGTTGATGCAAATGGGGGACTGATGCGCATGGAGAGTTGATGCACATGGGGATTGATGCACATGGCTGATGAACATGGGGAATGTTGTGCATGGGGATGTTGAGCATGGGGGATTTGTGCATGTGTGGTTGATGAGCATGGGGGGTTGATGTACATAGGAGAGATGATGCGTATGAAAATGGGGGATGTTGCACATGGGGATGGATGGGCATGTGGGTTGATGTGCAAGGGGAATTGATGTGCAGTGGGGGGATGGCGTACAGGGAAATTTTACTCCCGCAACGCAGGTACACTTTTCGCTAGTTTACTATATATGTGGCTTTTAGTTAATTTGAGTAATATATTTCTTATTTTGGCTTGAATAAAACTATGCATTTCCTTATATGGTCTTCCCTAATAGGGAAGTGGGTGAGCTGTGGAAGGCGCAAGCGGTTAAGACAGTGTGCCTGTTAACCAGCATGCCAGGGTTCAAGACCCGGGTCGGCCCCACAAGACAGCGTGAGTTCCTGTCCTTAGCCCAGCTCTGCAGCGCCAGCTGGATCCAATCGTATTGGCTCTGCCTTTCCATTGGACTAATTCAGTGGTGTGGAGAGGGGGCTTTTGCTGCTTGGGTAACAACCTTTCCTCCATAACAATCTAACCCAGGCTTTCGTGCTTTGTATGCAGCGCCAAGCATGATACCATAGTCTTTCAAGACTGACGGTGTAATAGGAATGAAGTAGGTACCAGCAGGGAAAAACTCAGGAGACGATGATGCAAGCAAGGATCAGCTTTATTCAGAGCTCTGGGCTCAGCCGGACAGAGTTTCCTGCCTTCAAAAGGACTGAGCACTTGGTACAAATTATTCAGACTTTTTATACTATTTCTGTCACATATACATTCCTTACTTAAAGAGATTATTTCATTCATAACAAGAGGAAAAAGATATTATCTTCAGTGGCTTCCTGAGCTGAGATGGGAAAAACGCGGCAGGGCATGGCAATACACATCAGTACAATGAGGAACATCCGTAGTTTATCAAGCACGTATATGTGGCAACATATGACATTATACATCAATACAATAAAGAGTTCTTGTGGCAATCTAAGTATGTGTATCCTGTCATTGGTTGATCCGTCTAGGTTCCCGTTCACACATAAGAAATGAATTAAAATTTTATTTTAATTTTTATAATCTATGGTCTTGGATAAGCTCTTCCGACTTATCTGATAGTTGGTATCAATTTTTGCAATGGTTTCCTGGCCCCTGTGTAATGACATTCTTTATTTTCTTTATCTAGCCCTTCTGACAGCTGGAGGGTTCAAATCAGGACAAGGGGAATCCTTCCTGTAGCTCTAAACAAGCTAATCAACTCATCAGCAAGGCTTTCTCCCAGCCCCATTGTGACCTCATCCTCCTGGACTGCTGGAGACTAGACCTTGTTAAGCCTGTCTGTGCTGCGGCTTCAACAATGGTTGATTGACAGCTTGGCTGCCAGGAAAGTTTATTGAAGACAATCGGGCAATTCACACCTCTGACCACATCAGAGAGCTCTAGGACTGAATGTTCCCTGTGAAGGCTTAATCCCTTCAGGGGAGCCTATTGATTGCTTCTGGTCTGTCAGCGAGCTGCCTGCTCCTGGCTGGGGCTTTTCCAAGGCTTTCTGATTGTAATTTATGATTCTAATAATTCTAATAAATTCATATAAATTCTGATTGAACCTGGGAAGTGATTTTGTTCACTATAACGGAGGTCTGCTTTTTATAGGAAGGGGGGTGCATGGAGGAATTACAATCTGAAATTTTTTTTCTCTGTCCTGTTTTATCTCCAGCATCTTTTGTTTCTCAGGGCCACTTCTCAACACATAATAACTTCAAATCAGAGCATCATACTCAATCTATTTGGCTTAGACATGGCTGTACGAGACACCCACCTTCCTCCTTATCTCTCCAGCATCTCTCTCTCTCCTTCTCACATACTTTGCTTCTCTTGCCAGGTCCATCCACATCACCTCCTTGGCCAGTTCCTGCTCTTCAGTCTGCCGAGGCTTGCCACAGTAAAAAAAAATTCAAGCAGAGGAAAAGCATTACATCCAGATCTTCAGAGCAGCCACCTCTGGATTTTCCACCACTGCCAGGCCCTTCTGAGCCACCACCTGAGGACTCAGCCGAAGTGGCTGGTGGTATCACTTCGTATAATGATCATGGTGAGGGTCCCGCTGAGAATGATGTAAATGATTCTGCTGATGAAAATCCTACAAGTCAACATGGTGATGATCTTGGTGAGAATGTGGCTGAAAATCATGTTGATGATACAAATGAAGTTGCTGCTGAGATAGCCAACTTTGGCAAATCATTACAGAAGATATTATTATTACAGTTGGTATTATTATTTTACAGCTGGTAAAATTAATGGTGATTTTACTTGTTATTCTTCAAAACTAAGTTCTTAATACTTAGGACTATTGTCCTCAATACAATAGGACTGGATACATTCAATAACCCACTTTATAAATATTCTGCAATAAATAATTGTTTTGTAAATCAGTAAATAATTGTATTGTAACTGTGTGTCAAAAAAAGAAAAAAACTGGGTAAGAAATCTGGTACAGCCATGCTGTCCTCCATTTTATATGGTCACCCTGCAGATGACAGTGCCCAGTGCCAGATTCCAAGACGGCAACACCCAGCTTTTTTTTACCTCCTCCCAAGAAGTCATGATTCCACAAAGGGGTCCCAACCCCACTTTGAGAATCACTATTCTAGAAACCTGGTTGCTCTTATCCACCCTCTTTTTCAGCAGAACAGCTTATTAGCAGTGGTTATCTATATACAGTGGTATCTTGGGTAACGAATGCCCTGGGTAAAGTATGTTCCAGGTGAAGAACATATGTTCCCCTGGCTTCTGACTTGGGTAGAGAAGCTGATTTGGGTAACAAAGGCCAGCTGGCAACTCTTTAAAGTTTAAAGAGCTGCCAGCCTGCACTTGTTACCTGAATGCACAGGTCAGGTAATGCAGGTCCGTTCCTCTGGGGGGTGGATGGGAAGGGAAAGGTGCTCATGCAATCCAACTGACAGGGGTACTGGGGGGTCTTCTAGGGGTGTGGGGGGTATTTGGGGACAGTGCCCATATATGGACATGCTGCCAAGAGACAGAAGCATCCAACTGACAGAAATGCCCATATATGGACGTGCTGCCAGGAGACAGTTAGAAGCATCCAACTGACAGAAATGCCCATATATGGACGTGATGCCAGGAAACAGAAGCATCCAACTGACAGAAATGCCCATATATGGACGTGCTGTGAGGAGACAGTTAGAAGCATCCAACTGATAGAAATGCCCATATATGGACGTGCTGTGAGAAGACAGTTAGAAGCATACAACTGACAGAAATGTCCATATATGGACGTGCTGCCAGGAGACAGAAGCATCCAACTGACAGAAATGCCCATATATGGACGTGCTGCCAGGAGACAGAAGCAACCAACTGACAGAAATGCCCTTATATGGACGTGCTGCCAGGAGACAGAAGCATCCAACTGACAGAAATGCCCATATATGGATGTGCTGTGAGGAGACAGTTAGAAGCATACAACTGACAGAAATGCCCATATATGGACGTGCTGTGAGAAGACAGTTAGAAGCATCCAACTGACAGAAATGCCCATATATGGACGTGATGCCAGGAAACAGAAGCATCCAACTGACAGAAATGCCCATATATGGACGTGCTGTGAGGAGACAGTTAGAAGCATCCAACTGATAGAAATGCCCATATATGGACGTGCTGCCAGGAGACAGAAGCATCCAACTGACAGAAATGCCCATATATGGACGTGCTGTGAGGAGACAGTTAGAAGCATCCAACTGACAGAAATGCCCATACATGGACGTGATGCCAGGAAACAGAAGCATCCAACTGACAGAAATGCCCATATATGGACGTGCTGTGAGGAGACAGAAGCATCCAACTGATAGAAATGCCCATATATGGACGTGCTGTGAGAAGACAGTTAGAAGCATACAACTGACAGAAATGTCCATATATGGACGTGCTGCCAGGAGACAGAAGCATCCAACTGACAGAAATGCCCATATATGGACGTGCTGTGAGGAGACAGTTAGAAGCATCCAACTGATAGAAATGCCCATATATGGACGTGCTGCCAGGAGACAGAAGCATCCAACTGACAGAAATGCCCATATATGGACGTGCTGTGAGGAGACAGTTAGAAGCATACAACTGACAGAAATGCCCATATATGGACGTGATGCCAGGAAACAGAAGCATCCAACTGACAGAAATGCCCATATATGGACGTGCTGTGAGGAGACAGTTAGAAGCATCCAACTGATAGAAATGCCCATATATGGACGTGCTGCCAGGAGACAGAAGCATCCAACTGACAGAAATGCCCATATATGGACGTGCTGTGAGGAGACAGTTAGAAGCATACAACTGACAGAAATGCCCATATATGGACGTGCTGCCAGGAGACAGAAGCAACCAACTGACAGAAATGCCCTTATATGGACGTGATGCCAGGAGACGGTTAGAAGCATCCAACTGACAGAAATGCCCATATATGGACGTGCTGTGAGGAGACAGTTAGAAGCATACAACTGACAGAAATGCCCATATATGGACGTGCTGCCAGGAGACAGAAGCATCCAACTGACAGAAATGCCCATATATGGACGTGATGCCAGGAAACAGAAGCTGTGAGGAGACAGTTAGAAGCATCCAACTGATAGAAATGCCCATATATGAAAGTGCTGCCAGGAGACAGAAGCAACCAACTGACAGAAAGGCCCTTATATGGACGTGCTGCCAGGAGACAGAAGCATCCAACTGACAGAAATGCCCATATATGGACGTGATGCCAGGAGAGAGGATCGGCCAAGGGACAGACGACCATATATGGAGGTGCTTCTAGATGCTTCAGCAGTCTGACCAAATGCAGTCCTAACTGCCTGAGGGCTGTTATAAATGGCAAGGGAGAAGCAGCTGAGGTAACTTCTAAGCAGAGCCCTCAGGCTGGTAAGAGCTTCTCCAGCCATTTGGGCTCCAAAGAGGACTAAGGTCCTTGGGATCAGCATCAGCAGGAGTATCAGCATAGCAGGAGGGACTTTGTGCCTCAGATCGGTGCTGTGGGGATGTCACTGGCCCTCCACCTCCTCAGGGACTCTCCAGCGTCATGCAGTTGATGACTGCATGACCCACTTCCTCGGCCTCACTTGTGTAGCAGCTCCAGGGACCAGTGGAGGGGTGATAGTGTGCCTCCCTCAGAGGAGCATCATCCTCTCCACTTGACTGGCACTACAGCAGGTGCTGCTGCTGCAGACTCTCTGCTGCCTCAGGGAAAGGTGGCTGCAGCACATGGTGGCTAAGAAGACTGATATCCTGTGTGCCCATCATTTTGTGCCTCTGCCTGGCATCCATTTTGCAGATTGCTACCAGCATGAGTGTTCTTAGGGCTCAATGTGTTCCTCAATTTAGAGGAGGGATTTCCATCTTTCTCCTGGGGAGATTTGTGGGGGCTGCATTCATGGATAAGGACCATTTCAATTGCCCTTTTTTGTAACCTCCTGTAAATACCCACAAAGTATGTTGAATGGTTCTCAGAAAAGGGTAAGGGCTGAAGAAGATATCTTTCTCCTCCTCCTCTGCCCTGTTAAAAAGCCCCTTTGAAATAAAAGGTTTTTAGGCTCCGCCTGAAGCCTACAATGAGGGAGCTTTCCTTAATTCTATGGGGAGTTCCAAAGCCGGGGTGCCACCACCGAGAAGGCCCTATCTCTGGCTGCCACACCTCTCACGTCTCTTAGTGGTGGCACAGTCAGTAGGGCCCCCTCAGATGACCTTAGGTGACGGGTCGGACTGTACAGAAGGAGGCGGTCCCTCAGGTACCCTGGACCCAAGCCGTTTAGGGCTTTAAAGGTCAGGACCAGCACTTTGAATTCAGCCCGGAAACAAATGGGCAGCCAGTGTAGTCGCTGAAGCAGTGGCCCGACAGAGTCGAACTGACGAGTCCCTGCAACCGCCACATGGGCCGCCGCATGGGCCGCTGCATTCTGGACTAGTTGAAGCTTCCAGACCGTCTACGTGGGACTGCCCCACGTAGAGCGCATTACAATAGTCTAGTCTTGATGTCACTAGGGCATGGGTCACCGTGGCCAGATCCAAACGACTCAGGTATGGTTGCAGCTGGCGGATCAGCCGAAGCTGAGCAAAGGCTCCCCTGGCCACAGCCGCCACTTGGGACTCCAGGAGCAGCTGCAAGTCCAGGAGAACCCCCAAGCTGCAAACCTGCTCCTTCAGAGGGAGTGCAACCCCATCCAGAACGGGATGATATTCCAATACCCGAGTCGAGGCCTTCCGGACCAGAAGAACCTCTGTCTTATCAGGATTTAATCTCAGCTTGTTCACCCTCATCCAGTCCCCCACTGCCTCCAGACAGCGATTCAGGACTTCAACTGCCTCCTCGGACTCAGGGGGAAAGGAGAGGTGGAGCTGGGTGTCATCAGCTTACTGATGACACCTCACTCCAAACCTCCGGATGACCTCTCCCAGCGGCTTCATGTAGATGTTAAATAGCATGGGGGATAGAATGGAACCTTGTGGCACCCCACACCGAAGATGCCAGGGTGCTGAACAAACATCCCCCAGCACCACCTTCTGGGATCTGTCAGCCAGGAAGGAGCGGAACCACTGCAAAACAGTGCCTCCAATCCCCAGCCCGGCCAACTGACCCAGGAGGACACCATGGTCGATGGTGTCAAAGGCCACTGAGAGGTCCAGCAGGACCAACAGGGACGCACTCCCCCTGTCCATTCCCCGGCGTAGGTCATCCACCAAGGCGACCAAAGCACATTCTTTTCCAGGCTATACGCATTTGGAATGTCAGATGAGGACTGTGAAGAACTGATTCAAATCTGCCTGAACTTGTTGACCTTGCCCCAGTCACTACCTCACAAGCAAACCTACCGCACAGGGTTGTTGTGAGGATGGAATGAGAGGTAAGAACTGTGAGTGGCTCAGAGGAAGAGAGGGATACAAATGAATCGCCAGAGCTGCAATCAGAAAACACTCAGCCTTTATTGAGTTATAAGAATGTAATGAACTAATCCTTTTGGCTGCATATTCAAGCCCCTAAGACTGCTAACACCTCAAGAGGTTTTTTTTAAGCAAAGCTTAAAAATGAAGCTAAAAATATAATATGCAGCACCACGTTATGAACACCACTATATAAAAGACAATTTACAAAGATCAGAATCATGATGAGTGAAAAGAATAACTAATATATAGCCCAGTCATACCACGATCATTATATGGGATTCCACCACCACAATCATCTCATTATATGGGATCATATGGGACAATCCTACCACCATGGGTAGGCCAACATAAAGGTCAATCAGAGCTTTTTAGTTTCCTCTGGTCATCCCGGCTACCTACCTCTAGGGCCCCCTCATACCTTCTATACAACTGAGAAGAAAAAGGGGTCCCTCATGCAGGATGCTAAAACAGCTAAAGAAAATCATGGGATAGCCCATATCAAAGCCACCCCTCAGGATTACAACAACCACAGAGGATCCCACAGTTCAGAATCAGGTCTTTTAAGTAGCAGTTTGTCTTCCATCCATCCCAAAGAGTGGACAGCCAGTGTGTCTCAAGGCCCTGATCACATGCAGACCGAGACCTTGAGCTGCAGGGTCCCTCCCAAGGTCAGAGGCTCAAAATTCAAGCTTGACCTACTGACTCAGTCATTTGTGGAAACCAGACCCCCCACTTTGCATGCCCTTTTCCTTCCACGTGAGACTTGAACCAGATTTTACATAATTAATCAATCCCTCCCCTCTTCTCAGCCAGGCTTTACTTTTTTTTCCTGCTTCCCCTACCAGGTCTCCCTCCCTTCCTCACCACTCCATGTATCATTTGATGCATCTCTTTTGGTGCATCTCAAGGTTTAAGCTGATGTTCTTCTCAGTACTAAGCATTTAAAGATTCTTCCTCTGTATAGATACCGTGATGTACTATAAGCAATGAGTGATACATTATCCAAAATTATGTGGCTTCCCTACACATTATAAATACATAATTCCTAATAATTTGATCTTTTCTGAACTCTTGCCTGAAGCTCTTTCCAATCACTTGCACTGTTTCTCCCCTGCATGGGTTCTCAGATGCACAGTCAGGTTTGAATTCAAACTAAAGCTCTTTCCACACTCCAAGCACTGATAAGGTTTCTCCCCAGTGTGGGTTCTCTGATGCATAGACAGGTATGCACTCCTACTGAACCTTCTCCCACACACCAAGCATTTATATGGCCTCTCCCCTGTGTGGGTTCTCTGATGCAGATTCAGGCTTGAGCTCACACTGAAGCCCTTTCCACATTCTAGGCATTTATACGGTTTCTCCCCAGTGTGGGTCCTTTTATGCACAATCAGGTGTGAGCTGTCAAAAAAACTCTTTCCACATAGCAAGCACGTATATGGTTTTTCCCCTGTGTGAGTTCTTTCATGTATAGTAAGGCTTTTGCTCAATCCAAAACTCTTTCCACATAACACACACTTATATGGTTTTTCTCCCGTGTGGGACTTTTGATGCACATTCAAGTATGAGACACAACTGAAGCTCTTTCCACACTCCAAGCACTTAAATGGCTTCTCCCCTGTGTGGGTTCTCTGATGCAAAGTCAGCCCTGAGCTCCAGCTGAAGCGCTTTCCACACTCCAGGCATTTAAATGGTTTCTCCCCTGTGTGGGTTCTTTGATGAGAAGACAGGCTTGAGCTGTGACTGAAGCACTTTCCACATTCCAAGCACTTATACGGTTTCTCTCCTGTGTGGGTTCTTTGATGAAAGGTTAGGTTTGAGCTCTGTGTGAAGCTCTTTCCACACTCCTTGCATTTATATGGCTTCTCACCTGTGTGAGTTATTAGATGTCTTTTCAGTTTTGATTTACTGTCGAAGGTCTTTGGACAGTGAGGGCATTTTTCCTCCTTCTTTCCAATTCCGTCTTCTGGATTGACTGGAATGAAATTGGAATATCCACTCTGAGAAGTGTCAGGCCTATCTTGGTGTGCAACGTTCTCCATTGTATTAAATAAGGGTGCTGGGCTTCCCTCCTGCCCATCTGATTCATCCTGGTCCATAAGAATTGCTTCCTGCACATCTAGACTACTTGTTTCTGGTGACATCGCACCTGCCTCCCTCAGATCCTCATCATCTTCTCTGCTGCTCACTGCAATAAAAAGGAAAAGCTTGAGTAGCAGTACATTAAAGAAATAGGACTTCCAGCACACCCCAGGCATGTATACTCAGATGTACAACACTCAAGCACTCTTCTTGCCATAAAACAAGTCAGGTTTGGGAAATTCTTTAAAGATAATAAAGAATCCTTATTTCTGGCAACAATGCATTATATCTCCACCTGCAAATTCAGTGGCATTGACTCCAAGAAAAAAATGCATAGTATTGGAGTCCTGCTCAGTGACCAATTTGCAGTCAATTGCTGTGGAGAATTTGCAAAGGTTCCCTATTGGAACCTGACTTGGGATAGGGGCTCTGGTGGTCAACACTTCTGTAGGGAAAGGACATCCCCTGGGTTTCCTTAGGCCTCACAGCAGTTCATGTTCACATTACCATCTTATAATTATACTTTATTTCCTAATTTTGGAGAGTTGCCTTTCCCACAAGTGGCTTCGCTCTTGTTTCAAGGACATGGAGACAGGAAGCCATTAGTTCTTTCATTTTCTCTGTAAACCGTTTTGTGAACTTTGGGAGCTCCACTTTATCGCTCCTGTTAATCTCATATTGTAATGCCCGTAGGGCAGTGAAGCTTTGTCACTAACTAAACATTGGCCAGATTTAAAAAAGATAAGTGCCACAATTTTTCTGAAGTCTCTGGATTGGAGGGAAGGGTAAAACAAGCATGAGGCGGGAGGGGGTCCTGAAAATAGAAATTTGCATATGAGATTTTCAGTCTCATTTTGAGGCCAACCTGCTGTTAAGTTGGATAAGGTTTTCTAGCCAGTTATCCCTCCTTTGATCAGTGCTTTGATCCCTCTGATCAGTGGACATTTTTTTGAACATATTTTCAACCCTTTAATGCACAGAGCTCAACAATGGGAATAGGAATAAGGAAATTTTTTGCCAGTGGAAATACGTTGCAAGGATGGAGGTGGGAAGGAAACCCAGAACAGCATTTGTGGAGAAGGACTGGGTGCACATTCAGCTGGCAAAACAGGTGGAGTAAGGTTTGGGAAATTTTTTAAAGATAACAAAGAATCCTTATTTCTGAGTACAGTGTGTTACACTCCAGTGCAATTTCCAAAGTCACAGGGATAGATTTGACACCCGGGACCCATAAATTTTTGTCACACACCCCCATGTATTACAAAATTATTTTCAGTAACAGCCATGACATTAAATAATAGGCAACAAATAAACACAGTGAACATTTCCCCACAAACAGGGATGAAATTTAATGCCCTCCCTTGCAGTTGCTCCCCACCACATAGTACTCAGTGATATACTGCCCCTAAACCAGGATGTTCAATCACTAATATAGTTCACTACAAAAGCTTATATTGGCTTCCAGTCCACCATAAGAGTCACCTAAGATATTGGGTGATAAAATCTGGTCAAAAGACACTCAAGTGGGTGTTTAGCAGGGGGAGAGTAACTGGCCCTCCACACCCCAGCAATGTCTGTTCTAGTGGCTTCTGCTGGTGTTCTTTTTGCACTTTAGATTGTGAGCCCTTTTGGGACAGGGACCCATTAGCTATTAATTAGCTATTAATTTTTTCATTTTCTTGTAAACCGCTTTGTGAACTTTTCAGTTGAAAAGCGGTATATAAATACTGTAGATGTAGATGTAGAACAACAGAGATATACTTTGCTGAGCAAATCAATGAACAATATTTATCTGCTGCTTTTCAGCTCAAAGTTCACAAAGTGGTTTACAGAGAAAATGATAGGACAGGAATTTCTGTTGTGGTGAAAGTTCCCCATTTAACCAGCACCTTCTGGGAAAAAGATTCTACTGTGTTAAGTAGCACTGGGTGTATCTGAGTTACCTGCCAATTCCTCTTCTTCTTTGACATCCTGGGAAAATGCAAACTTCTCTTCTTCCAGCTGGGAAGCAAAAGCAGGTTTGGGAAATTCTCCTGAGAAGGAAAAAAGGAAATGAGATGAGATACAAATCTAAACTTGTTATTCACCAATTTTTTAATGCATGGTCTTAATACAAACGGACACTGCAAATCAGTCTTAAAAACTGCTTTTTACTGTTCTAGAAAAGTAGTCATGCAAGCAGTCATTCCATTTTTCAGTCCCAGAATAAAACCCTGAAGATAATGAGGCAGTACCTTATATCATTAGGTGCAATAAAGGATCAAGAAATGTGGAAGTGGATCTTTAAACATTTCCATTGTTGTCTTTATACACATATTTTTTTAATCCATAGGAGATTGTGGAAGGAACCTGTACTGTACTTCCATCCACAATATCAAGGCTTTACCACGCCACCTGATCCTGCGTGGACACCCACTCCAAATAGGGCAAACAAAATGGGACAACGGACTAGAGGGAAGCTCTTTGAAATCTCTCATGATTGTGTTGCACAAACAAATGTTTGGATCCCAAAGTGTTTGGCTTGTATGAATGCAGGCTCATTGCTCATTAAACCAGGAATGAATCATAAGAACATAAGAAGAGCCTCCGCTGGACTAAACCAAAGGCCCATCTAGTGCAGCTTTCTGTATCTCACAGTGGATTACCAGATGGCTCAGGGAGCACAAAAGCCCTGTATCCAGGTGCCTCCCCTGCATCTGGTATTCTGAGGTTGCTTATAGATATACACCTATACATACACAAACACACACACACCCATCATGCATACACAAACACACACACCCATCATGGTTTGTAACATGTGATGATCCATTCCTCTAGGAATTTCTACAATCCCTTCTTAAATGTATCAAGGCAAGATGCCATCACCACATCCTATGGCAGAGAGTTCCACAGACTACATACTTGGTAAAGAAATATTTTCTCTTGCCTGTCCTAACTTTCCCAACATTCAATTTTAGTGGATGTCCCCTAGTTTTGATGTTGTGTGAAAGGGAAAAGAGCAGCTCTATCCGCTCTATCTCTCCCTTGCATAATTTTGTACGTGTCAAGCATGTCCCCCCTCAAGCTCCTCTGAACCAAAGAGCCCCAAAGAGCCCTTTTCTGAACCCAAAGGTTCTTTTCTGAACCAAAGAGCCCCAAATGTTGTTTCCTTTCCTCATATGGAAGGTGTCCCAAAACTGAAATCATTTTGGTTGCTCTCCTTTGAACCTTGAACTGTTTGGGACTCCTTTTTCTTTCATGGTGGGTTTCTCTTAGCCCATGGAGGAAAGAAAATCCACGTGCTAAGAAAATTAGAAGACAGCCCGCATACAGAGAAAGACCTTCTCCTCCTTTGCACCCCACCCCCTGAGCACCACATCAGTCTATAGCAGTGTATGTCAGTGGTTAGAACCTGCTTTGCCATCAAGATATCAGGATCCATCCCTGCCACCAACTCAAGGGAAGGCTGGAAGATGTTCCTGTCCAAGTCCCTGAAAGCAGATTCTGCAGGCCTCTCTAGAAAAGAATACACTGGGAAGAAGTGTATTTTAAGACACCCCGAGCTTCTCTGAGGTCTACAATGTCAGTTGAACTTCCTTCTCAAAAAGACTTTATATAATAATACAATCTAGGTCAAGATAGTCACTAAAGAAAACCAAAAGGAGGAGTCCAGAATAGCTGGCAAAGTTGCAGATTCCAAAGACCTTTTTTGACAACATCATAGATACTATCAGCTGTGAGCCCTGAAGGTCTTTTTAAGGAATCAGGAGATTCAGACAATAATCTTCAATCTCGACTCTCTTCAAGAGACTGGGTCAGACCTCCATCATGTCCCCATCGAAACAGACATCATTCACAAATTGTGGAACTACCACACACTCTTCAGACAGAAAGAAGAAGAGCTCATCCCTTTGATTCCTACATACCAAGAACGAAAGGCATCCTTACCCAGAGAGTCTGCCATTCTGTAATTCTCCAGCAGGTCTTTCCTAAACAAAGCATTTCGGCCTGAATCCTGAACACCAGGTTCCTCCTTTACACACACAGCCACCTCCTCAAAGGACACAGGACTCTAATGGAGAAAAAGTCTCTATTTACAAATAATGTTCCACTCTTTTGATGTAATATCCACCTAATCTTTTCCACCACAGACTGAAAAGAGAAATTAAAGGCACAATCCTAAACAATTTAGGCCAGTACAACTTACCCATCTCCCCATTCCAGCACTGGTGTAGGAAGGCTGGTGCACATCTGGCTGGAGCCTAATCCCCAAGAGTGGTGCAGATGTGCCTTTCTGCACTTTTGCGATGCCCCCAGGCCAGCACAAGTCCCTAACCAGAGGTTAGGATTTTGCTGTAAGGGCCTAATCCCATCTGACTTTCCAACTCCAATGCAGCCCCAAAGTACAAGAACAAACATTCCCTAACCTTGGAGAAGATGCCATGTTTGCCCTCTCTCAGAAGGTGCAGTGCATGGCCTGTTGAGAAGGCTGCAATATGCATGTGCCAGATGAGGAATGGTGAGATTGTTCACCAAGTAGCAGGGGCTGGACAGGGATGCCCAGTTGCTACTTCTCTTGAAGGGAAGGGAGTGACTCTAATCATTCAAAAAAGCTGCGCAGTTTGGCACAGAGAAGCTTAAAGAACCTCAGCCTGTCTTCAACCTTCTCATGACTTGTCTCTATCCAAGCAAGAGGCATATATCTGAGCACTCAAGGCATAAAGCTGAAGTAGATGAGTCCAGTATAGCAGGACAGAGTTTGACTTGACCACATCCTCTCTGTCTCGTGCTCTGCATCTCCTTTTAACCCTATATTTCTGACCTCTTGTGGTTCTCCTCCCCTCAGTCTCTGACAACAGAGTACAGTTTTACTTTCATGACTTATGCTGCAATCCTAGAGACACTTTCCTGGGAGTAAGACCCATTAAACACAATGGGGCTTACTTTTGAGTAGACATGGTTAGGATTGTGCTCTTAATATGTATGTTCATTCTTAACAGAAGGAGGGTCCTACAAAACACTTCTGGGTTTTGCAGCTGTTTCACTTGTTCTCTGCTCACCACAAAAGGTCTACTGGAACCAGAGGGCAGCTGATCTTCTCAGAAGCCTGTTCTGGCTGTGAGCCAAGAGATGCTCCATCTGCAGCCAGGTCAGAACCTCAGCCTGTCTTCAACCACCTTCTCTTGCTAACACATGTGTTCAAGCACTGTGGTGTGTGCATCTGGTATGCACTCACAAGCATCACAACCTAAAACCAATCAGGATGAAGCAAATGGCCAGCTGGAGCAGCTGTATGTACCGGGATGTCCCATAGGCAGAGAGGGCTGATGTGCCCTATTAAGAGCTGCATGATTTTTAAGGTCAGCACTTCATGTGACTTCCACTCCTGGAAGGATGGAGAAAAAAAGGTTTCCTGCTTTCCTCACTCCAGCCACTGCAATCAAACAGCCCTGTGATGATGTGAAAAAGAGAGAAAGTTGTTCCCAACTCCAAGTATATCCACAGGTGGTTTATAATGGGACAAAATACATTGGTCAGTGGACCAAGAATAAAGGATGCACCCATGATGCCCTGATGATCTGCTCCTTACCTGATCAGGCTCCATCCTTGACGACTCTGCTCCATGGAAAAGGGGAGACCGTCTGGAACGTGGCCCCGAAGCCATCCCACTGCCTGTGAGGGAGACAAATGCGTTTGTAAGACCTTTCCCCTTTGTTTCTTTTCTAGCTTCAGTTACTGTTTGAAGCCACTGTTCTCCAATTTGCTCCACAGCTGTAGCTCCAACCCAAAAATGCCTCCGTTGGATGGGAGACATAGGGTGCATTTAGGTCAGCACACCTCATCTGTTTCCCCTTTCCCATAAAGGTATGGGAGGTTGGTGAATGTCTGTGCACTGGCTTAAACCCCCCCCCCCCGCACCTTATGTGCTTATGGCACTTTTGTGACACCTCCCAAGCCAGCACCAGACTTATCTGTAACTCAGACTGGGATGCTGGAAAGATCCTTGTCTGCAGCTCTCTTCCTTACCATTTTTAATCTAGCTTCCAACAGTTCAACACAATGAAACATGATATTAAAGATATGGCATAAATTAAAGCTGTATGTCTAGTGAACATGTATGAAGAATGCACATGTGAAAAGGACAACCCCTCAGTTCCAGGAAAACACAAAGGCCTGAAATATGGGACTCGGGTGTCTCACCCACATCCTGGCCCCTTCTGGGTCTCTGTTCTGGCTTTTACACCATCCCTGTCAAAATCAACCCCACCACAGAAACCAAGCCTTTAAGGGCAAACCCAAAACTAGGCATTCAAGCGGGAGATTGTCACAGATGCCCTTCCCAGCCCTGCTGCCTTTCCTGGCAGTCTTGGTGCCAGGCAGCCTCTGCCATCCTTCTTCCCTCCCCCTTCCAGACTGGGATCCCCATCCTCCCCCATGCAAAGGGGGGTCCCTGCTTCTCTTCCCAGCCCTGACCCTTCCCTGGCTGGGCTTTGAGGCTGCCTGTCTCCCCCCCCCCCGGCTCCTCTCCCTCCCCCTTCCTCCCCCCTTCAGCCTGGGACCCCCATCCATCCCCATGCAGGGGGGGGGCCCTGCTGGTCTTCCCAGCCCTGAACCTTCCCTGGCTGGGCTCTGGGGCTGCTTGTTCCCCCACCTTGGGGCTCGCCCTCCCCCCCCCAGCCTGGGACCCCCATCCTCCCCCCACATACTTCGAACTGAAGAGAAACAGCTGCTGCCCCTGAAAGGAAGAGGCCAAGGCAGGGGTGGAGCAGAAAATGGCCCCCCTTTCCCCTCCCTTTCGCCTCTCTAGGAATCCAGTCACTTCCTTTAACCCTCAGAGAGCCAAAGAGAAACCCAGATGTCGTCTCCACATCTCGTGGCAGGGAGTTCCACAGGCTAGTCACACACACAGGTCAATACTTTCTTGTTTCTCCCAACCCTCAGTTTCAGAGGCTCTCCTCAGATTCTGGTGTTTGGTTTGGGGGAAGAGAGCGTCTCTGCATCCACCTCTGCATCATGACTTCCCATGTCATGTGGCAAGAAGTTCCATAGATTTTTTTCCCCTTCTGCCTGACTTAAAACTCAATTACAGTGGCTGTTTTCTGGTTCTCATAGGGAATAAGACAGATGGCGTGCAGAGTCACACGTGTCTTCCGTAAGGTGTGCCTGCAACATTTGTGTACCATAAGCGGCCCAAACCCCTCTGCATGTTGCTCCTTGACCAGTGGCTGACCATGTGTCCTTGTGTACCAGGGCATGTCCTGTTTTTTAGACTTGTGATCTGGGAAAAAATATTCTCCTTGTGAGCAGGCAGCGCAGCACCTTCTTGTAATTTAACCATTTATGGATACACTCACTATGCACTATGGATACACTCACTATAAAACATATATATATATATATATATATATATATATATATATATATATATATATATATATATATATATATATATATATATGTTTTATATGTGTGTTTTATATATATATAAAGTCGAAAGGAGGAATTGGTGACAGAGGAATGCTGTGCCCAAACCACCGGACCTGGAAGCATGAAATTTGGGGAGGGAATTCCTTCTGTCACAAAGTATAGGGAGAAAAAGGCGTTGCACCCCTTTTCAATCCCTTCTGGCTGGAATTTCTGAAAATTTATTTTATTTTTTATTTTAAAAATTTATATTCCGCCTTTAATTAAAAACATAAATAGTACAGTTCAATTAAAACACTTGAAAATTGGTTCTTACTGCACCCCTCGGTCACAGAAGGAACACCCACCCCAAATTTCATGCTTCTAGGCCCAGCGGTTTTGGCAGGGCGTTGATAAGTCAGTGAGTGAGTCAGTCAGTGAGTGACTTTTCTGCTAGGCTGGCAGGAACTGGGCTAAATACAGGAGATCAATCCGTCCTGCGGCACTTACGTCTCTAACCCCGGGACTGCCAAACATCAGTTCGACAAGCATGAGGTCTTAACCACTGAGCCACGATAGCCCTCCAACCAATCCATTTCATTTTATTTCACTGGTACTAGTATTGGAATTGGCACTGTATCCACAAGGGTTTGGACCAGAACCTGACAGATAACACGTGACACAGTATTTAAAAGGACATTGCAAAGAATCTAGATGATGGGGATGTTGAACTTTGAATGCTTTACACATAAATTGTGATCATGTCCTAATACTACATACTTTTCAGAAGGAATAATTAATATTACAGAGATTGCACTACACCATCCTCTGATTTCTAGCAGCATATAAGCCTTGCCATGTGCGAGGGGTGTCCACATGTGAGGTGTGTCTACACGTGTCAATCAATCAGGCTGAGGGTTCTAGTCCCATGAGTTCCTGGTTCAGAGAAGGCTGAGAACTATCAACATTCAGTTTCCATTTCAATTGTCATTTCTAACAGCCTCTGGGGCAGAAAGCTGGACAGGCTAAGAAAAAGGGGTGAAATCGGGATGAAAGCGACACGTTTTCCTCCCTATACATTGAAGAATTGATGACTCAACAACATTCCACCCCAATCCCTGGACAGAGAAGCATAAAATTTGGGGAGGGTGTTTCTTCTGTGAAATCAACACCCACAAAGAACCAATGTTGAAAAATTTAACCCTTAAGGGGGTGAAAAGGGGTGCATTGTGTGTTTGTCATATACTTAACGTGGAAAACTGACTGATCAACATCCAGCCAGTTTGGTGCCTGCTGCCTGATGCACTGGGAGGGAGCGTACACATAGGGACAGGATGCACATGGGGAGGTGTTATACTGGGGGGATGGTGGCATAATGCCAATAGGGGGATGTTGGGCATCCTCCCGTGCGCATCAACCCCCCATGCGTATCATCTCTCCATGCACAACACCCACAAATGTGCAGCATTCTCCCCAGTGCAACCCCTCCCTCTGAACAACATCCCCCCCCCCCAGTGCACCAGGCACCAAGAACCAAATTGGCTGGATGTTGGTCAGTCTCCCATGTTAAGTATAGGACAAAAACACATTGCACCCCTTTTCAGCACCTTAAGGCTGAAACCCCTTCCGCATTGCTCCTTGGTGGGTGTTGATGTCACAGAAGGAATACCCTCCCCAAATTTCACACTTCTAGGTCCAGGGGTTGGGCCGGAATGTTGATGCGTCATCAATTCTTCAATGTATAGGGAGGAAAACGCGTCACGCCCGATTTCACCCCTTTCCAGTAGGAATTTCTGAAAACCAGTTCTTAGTGACTCCCTACATCACAGAAGGAACACCCCCCCCCCCCAAATTTCATGCTACTAGGCCCAGCAGTTTTGGCTGGGCATTGATGAGTCAGTCAGTGAGTTACTTCATTTTTATGTATATAGACTAGCGAAAAGCATACCGGCATTGTGGGAGTAAAATTCCCCCATATGCCATCCCCCCACTGCGCATCAATTCCCCATGCACATCGTCCCCCCAAGCGCATCCACTCCCATTTGCAAGATCCCCATGTTCATCCACCCCACGCACATCATTCACCCTATGCACATCAACCCCCCCATGCGTAAATCCCTCATGCACAACAACCCCAATGCACATTTCTCATGTTCATCCCACGTGCGCAACATCCCCCCATGCGCAACATTCCCCCGTGGGCATCAACGCCCCATGCGCATCATCCCCTCCTTATGCAGCATCAACCCCCATGCACATGGGGGGATTATGGACGGTTGCACTGCCGAGACACAGCCAGGCATGCATATAGATTCATATGCATGCCCGGCTGTGTCTCGGCAGTGCAACCATCCATTACCCTCTCAAATTTCATTTTTACCCCATTTTACCCCACTGCTCTATCCAATAAGAGGCACACTTTTTCACTATTTACTTAATTAACATTGATTTTTGTTTTTTTGGAGGGAGTGCTCCACAAAATCCACTTCAAATGCAGAGAGAAGATAGGTGACTTAGCTAAGCTACTAGCTGGTGGGAGGCAGCAGAGCAAGTGGGTGGAGAGCTGTTGGGGAAAAGGCTGGTCTTCCTGCGATATAATCTTTTTAATACTTGGGCATGATATCACTTCCAGTTGTGACATCACTTGCTAGACAACATTTTGAGTTTTGCACCAGGCTACATGATCGCGAGCTACTCCTCTGGCTTGGCCAAACTTTGAATCTGACCAACAACTTATTGCATTTATGTGGGTAGAAATCTGCTTGTGTGGCTTCTGGAAGGTTTCCAGAACTGGGAATTACCAGCTGTGTTATCTATATATAAAAGAGAAAAGTCACTGACTGACTGACTGACTGATTAACTCACTGACTCAATTCACTGACTCATCAATGCCCTGCCAAAACCACCAGGCCTAGAAGCGTGAAATTTGGGGTGGGTGTTCCTTCCGTGACTGAGGGGTGCACTAAGAACTGGTTTTTGGAAATTCCAACGGGAAGTAGGTGAAAAGGGCGCAACGTGTTTTCCTCCCTATGGAGTACCAACACGAGATGTATGGGAACTGTGCTGGATCATGGACTACAATTCTGGTACACCCTTGCAATGAAGTCCGATTCAAAGCTTCCTTGGGGTGTTTAATGGGGTTCAATTTGAGGCCAAATTTCTTCACAAAGTGGTTTTAGAACATTGGGGTCTAAAGAACCTGTCCCAAATCTACCTTTGAAGCCTTTCTTGAAATTTATCAACATGTAAGCCAAAGGAGTAATACTCTGGCTCTGGTTTCCTCCCATTCTTCTCTCCTAGTCAAGACATACAATTAGGGAAGGGAATTTTTGCCCTTGGAGGAACGGGTCTCCAAGTGCCCACCCAAGAGAGTTGTTGCGCATTCACTCTCTCATGCTCTATGCTGGCTCAAGCACCTGGAAACTCAACAGCCTGCACTGAGAATCGTGACATCACTCAACACACAACATGCACCAACAACCACCTCCCTCCAACCCACAAACATCTGGGGATCTGAGTTTTTGCAGGCACTTCATCTGCTGCTGGCTGAGATCCTTGGGGAGTGTTCCTTTCCCCACTTCTCCCAGTCAAAGGAGGGGCATACTTTTGCCAAGGTGTGTACACACGTTTTCTTTACCTCAGGCCAAGTATTTTTGTGGGTACTTGCCTGGCTCTTTGTGGGTCTTTCTTGCTTGCCTCTGGATTCCAATTGGTCCCTTTGCAGGGATCTTAATGGTTCCACACAGCTGGGCTGGCTGGCTGGACCCCAAGGGGTGGGGAACACACCTTTGAAATTCTTCTTACTGGTCAGACTTTTGATTGACATCTAAGCACCCTGAAATTTGCATAAGAATACCTGGGGGGCTCAAGCCAGGAGAGAGGATTAAATCAAGAGAGGATTCCTTTGTGTGGAGCTGAGTCATGCGCTCCAGAGAAATGAAGTGGAGCCTGTGGGACTGCCCGCTACTAGGATGGAGCTTAAGTGTAAGATGGACTATATTCTCTTGACATCAATGCTGATAGGAATCAAGTAACAGAGTAGGAGCACGCTTTTGTTGTTTTAATTCTGAGTTTTTAATGTGCTTATGCTTTTACCTTATATGTGTGTGGTGATTGGGTCTAAAATAAACTTGACCTTTATTTCAGAAAGCCTGTAGTTGTGTCACTATTTACTGGTAACCCTATGATAGACAAAACCAGCTGTCAGAATTTATTAGAATTATTATTAGAATTATTGAAATTATTTGATACCTTTGAAATCATTCTGTGGGCTGCCTATAGTAAAGGACACGCAGCCAAGACATTAAACAACGGCTGCAGACACACATTCCCAGACAGAAGCTTCCAATCAACACTCACAGGCTCCCCGGAGAGGAGATGATAACATCACAATGAATTGTCCCAAGTTCTCAAGCATTGTTATTGTCTACAGTAAATGGCCCACTTAAGACTTGTAAAGATATGCTTATCTCAGCAGGAACTGAAAGAAATGTCCTTTCCTTTCTTTTGCCTAAACCCTGCAGCCTGGACGGAAAGTAAAGCAATGTTAAATTGTCAGGCAAATCAGAAGAACTTATTTGAAGCCCAAAGATTATAAAATTAAAATAAAATTTTAATTCTTCTTCCTGTGGGAAAGGAAACTCAGATGGATCAACCAATGTCAGAATACACGTGCTTGATCACCACAAGTGTTCTTCATTGTACTGATGGGTAATGTCATGTCCTGCCACATCCTATTCCCATCTCAGCTCAGGAAGCTTTAAAGATGGAATCTTTTAATCTGTATGAATTCTCTTGTTACCTATGTGAAAGCAAGGGTATAAAAAAGTGTGTTCAATTTGTACAAGGGACTCAGTCTTTTTGTGAGACAGAAAACTCTGTCTGGCTGAGTCCAGAGCTCTGAATAAAGCTGATCCTTGCTTGCATCATCGTCTCCTGAGTTTTCCCTGCTGGTACCTACTTCATTCCTATTACAACCCAAAACAAGAACCCTTGAGGATAAGTGGGAGTTTGGCTGGATGGTCACAAGAGTGGTCTAAAGCCAGGGCTCTTATGAGCTGGACAGGTGGGTCCAGGGGTGTCCAAAGCCAAGGCTCTTAGAGGCTGGCCGGATGGATCCAGGGGTGGTCTAAAGCCAGGACTCACTTATGCCTCAGTGCCTCAGAGCAAGTGCAGTGTGCTAAGTGATAGACTCTGGCACTTAAAAGAGGCTTTTTGGGGGACCTCTGACTTAATGAGATGAGTACAGGAGCAACCCAGGTCTGAATTGAAATCCAATCAGACCAGAACAGCCAAGGATGACTTGCCCTACAGTCCAGAGTAACTACAGGAGCACATAAGAGACATTATGGGTACCTGTAGTTACTGCACCACCTAGTTAAAACCTATGGGAAATTCATATTGCAATCCAGAGCAAATTGTTCTTACACCAGAGCAAGGTCTCCCCGTAGTTACTCTGGATTGCACCCTAATTTTCACTAAAAGAGTTGCTGGTGTCTTTTTGAGCAACTTTCCCAAGGAACCTTCTAATGACACTGGCTTTTGTCTCCTTGTGAGGCTGCAACGTGACATTCACTGTCATGAAACGGATTCATCGCTCCCACTGCTTCTGCCTTATTTTGGTGGTGCTTTTCTACAAAATTTGGCACATTTTCCCAGTGTTTACAAATGTCCTTAATCTCATTTGATGTGAGGGATTCCTCCTCCTTATTCTCCTCCTCCTCTGCAGAAGACATCAAATCCATAACCTCTTGCTATTGCTCACAAAGCAGATCCATCAATTTGTTTGTTTTACAACAAGTTTTCCTTGTAATACTGTTTGCCAAACTCTTCCAAAACTATTTGTCTTACAAGGCACTGTATGTCTTACAAAGCAGAATTCCTTAGAAATTTTAGTTTGCTTACAAGGTATTCTTCTTGCAAAGCGTTTGTCTTACAAGGTGCCACTGTATTGGCATATAAAGTAACTTACACATAAAAGTACAGGGAATCAAATCATTTAAAATCATCAACATTTCTGGTTTTATAAGTCAATGGATGTCAGAGTGTTGAAATAGTCTTAGAAGTAGCCTGATGCCCTATTATCACAGACTGGCACAAATCTCAGGAAATGGAAAATGTCCTGCAAAGGAACTCACTTCCTGATAAGGAATTGAGAATACAATCCTAACTATGTCTCCTCTGACATAAGTCCCATTTCGGTCAATGGGTCTTACAGGAAAGTGTATTTGCCCAAGTCTCTCTGTTGAAATCAGTGGAAAACAAGTCTTTCTGTTGAAATCAATAGAGCTCTGAGTTCACCTTCTGGTGGTCAGCTGTGCAAATTACTTTTATTTTTTAAACCAAGGGGTGTCCAAACATTCCACTTCAAGGCTCTTGGACCTTTAACAATTGGGTAGTAGAGGGAATTTCATCAGGTGTAGCTTATGATCTGTGAGATGAGAAGCTGCAGATGCTGAAATTCCCTCCTCTGTACAAGTGTTAAAGGTCCAAGAGACCTGAAGTTAAAACGGGTGTCCAAACTTTTAACCTGATGAATCAGAGTCTCTGTGGTGAGGACGCAGGGATCTTGGGTGACTTTGCTTCTGAGGCTCTAGCATAGGTCCGTTGCCAGCTGGCGGTGTGGGAAGAGGAGCCTACTGTTCACTACGCAGAAGACTACCCTGACCGTATGCAAATATGGACCTTGGAGGACATTACAAGGAGCCACAGAGGGTCGGCAGCCAGCAGGCTACTAACCTTTGGACCTCCTCTCTCCAGATTCTGCCGGTTCGTCCTATGGGAAAGAAAAAGAAAGATCATTGTTAGAAAATAGTTGATGTTTGTGCCTTATCTTGTTTTTCTGGTGGACAGAAGTGAGCTTCCTCTTAATCATTTTTATATCTGATCTGACTATCTTGTGATTCTTCTGAACTGGGTGAAGCAACCTAGGAAAGAAAAGAGACAATGTTAATTGAAAATAATCATTGGAAAGAATAACCAAATAAGAAAAGGTAATACAGAATACCTTTGATACTACTTACTTGTGGTGGAATCTTTCCTGGTGTCCCTTGTTGGTGGGATGGCTGAAAGGAGGGAAGATGGGGAAGACATCTGTGGGGAGAGTTTGGAGGACGGGGAAAGACTTGGCAGTCTCCCTGATGAAAAAAAAAAAAACAGACTTCTGGGGTTTTTTTGGACTGAAAAAGAGTGAAATGACAGAAAATGGGGTGTCAGAAAGTGGGGGACACCTGTCCTTGATAGTTTTTTTTATGGTGGTAAGGTCTGAAACTTAGTCTTGAAGTACGTGGGGTGCAGGAACCAGCCCTGTGGCTACCCCAGCCAAACCCAGACAGGGATTGGTGGGACTCCTCTCACACCTTCAGGGCCTGACCCTACAATCCAGAGTATCTATGGGAAGACATAGGAGGCACTTATTCTGGATAGCTCTAAACATTTCCCTTAGGTGGCACTGTAACTATGTCAGTGTAAAAGATCCCGTAATTACTCTGGATTGTAGCCTTTCTGACTCTCCAGAGAGCTTCTGTCCTCTCCCCTTCCAGTGGTCCAGCAACTCCTGTTGACTGGTTGCACTGCAACAAAAGCAGGCCTCCGTCAGTCTTGAAAGACTATGGTATCAAGCTCGGCGCTGTGTAAGCTGCATGCGAAGCACAAAAGCCTGGGTTAGATTATTATGGAAGCTAGGCTGTTACCCAAGCAGCAACCCCCCCTTCTCCACACCACTGAATTAGTCCAATGGAAAGGCAGAGCCGGTACAATTGGATCCAGCTGCGTTGCATAGCTGGGCTAAGGACAGGCACTCACCCTGTCTTGTGGGGCCGACCCAGGTCTCAAACCCTGGCCTGCTGGTTGACAGGTACAGTGTCATAACCACTTGCGCCACCCACGGCCCTATGCATTGCAGCCCTATGCACAGCCCTATGCACAGCCCTATGCATTGCAACAGTTTTTAAATAAATAGGTGTTAGATGGACCTATTGTCTGAGTTTTCCATTTTGAATGAGAAAATTCACTTTGATATACAAGTGTTTCGGATTACAAGAATACTTCTGGAGTGAATTATATTCTTAAAACAAGCTACCACTGTATCATAATAGAGTTACCCATGTTAACGGGGTAAATAGACACTTCTAAGTGGTGCTCCTTTTATATTTTGCAAGAAAAGATTAGCCATCTCTTTGCCCCAGCAGTTACTCTAGGCCTGGGATCCTCAAACTATGGCCCGCGGGCCGGATCAGGCCCACCAGAGGCCTCAATCCGGCCCACCGGTCTTTTGGGGGGTTAGGGAGGCGCTTTGTGGGCACTTGGGGGCAGTTCAAGGCTGCCGTGGCGAAGATCCGCCAGTCGTGGCTGCCCTGTGCAAAGGGAGAGAGCCCCTCCAGGCTCCGGAATTTGGGCAGCTTCAAGCTGGCCCTTAAATTTTTTTAAAATGTTGCATGCGCAGCTGGAGCAGGGGCTTCAGGCTGGAGCGTGCGGCCGCCCCAGCTGTCAGAGGCCCAGGTTGAGGCTGGCGCGCACGCCTCCTGCTGCTCTCTCGTGACTGTCCCAGGGCTTCAGGCTGGCGTGCGCATGCCTCTCGCCGCCCTTGTGCGGCCGCCCCAGTTACCAGGGGCTTGAGGCTGGCATGCGTGCCTCCCGCCACTCTCTCACGGCCCCCCAGCTGCTAGGGCAGGGATCCTCAAACTTTTTAAACAGGGGGCCGGTTCACTGTCCCTAAGACACTGTCGGGGGACGGAGTGAGAGGACTTATGTAGGACAAAATGTAGGATGTCCTACATTTTAAAAATGTAGGACATGTTAAAGTGAAGCAAAAACGCTTGTATTGCTTTCCTGTACTTAATTTCAACACTTTTCTGAATCTTTTCTGAAACAGAAAAACTTTTAACGTGCCTGATTCTCACCCAGACACGCAAGACGCCCTCAGAGCAGTTTCCAGCAACACGTTACTTCAACATATTTAACTTAACATATTTTTCTACAACATATTTTACATGTCAGACTTGAGACGTGTAATTGTAAGACACCCTCAAAGCAATTTGCAGCAACACAAGGAGTGTCAGTGACACGCACTGACACACACCACGCGCTCTCACACACAAATACACACACCCATGTATTCTTACACACACACAAGCACAAGCTCACCTCAATTTTAGGCTTGCTGTTCAGGAATTTTGCCCAAGCCTATGCATGTCTACTCAGGAGTAAGGCCCATTAGAGTCAGTGGGGCTTACTCCCAGGAAAGTAAGCCCAGCCCCCTGCATGTCTACTCAGGAGTAAGGCCCATTAGAGTCAGTGGGGCTTACTCCCAGGAAAGTAAGCCCAGCCCCCTGCATGTCTACTCAGGAGTAAGGCCCATTAGAGTGCATGAGGCTTACTCCCAGGAAAGTGTGGGTGGGAAGGTGGCCTTGATAGCCCAGCTCTCTGCCTGTCTACTCAGAAGTAGGCCCCTAGCACATGGTTCCCCAAAGTGCGGCCCGTGGCCTCCCCACAGCAGGTGTGCCTGCATAGCTTCGACCCCGCCACAGCCCAGCCCAAGGAGGACGACAGAGGGCAGAAGCAGCGCCACCCTAGAGCGGAGCCTCGGACACTCTAGGAGAGAACACACTATGATCCGCAGCCTCTGGGAGGGGGGAGGGGGGAGGGGTTCAGCAGTGCGGGAGAAGCTCCTGTCCCGCCCCCTCCAAGGCGCGCTTCCCCTGCACGAGGCGTCTGCAGGAGTGAGGAGGCCGCGCAGCCCCTCCCGCCGCAGAACAGCAGCACAGGCGTCCTTCGCGCGAGGCTGGCTCCACAGCCCCACCACAGCCCCTGCCGCCCACTCCCCGCAGGAGACCAGAGGGAGGCTGAGGTGAGGCGAGGAGGGCGGGAGGGATCCCAGGGCCGGGCTGCGCTCTGTGAAATGTACTCCTTTCCCCCCACGGCCCTGAAGCATCGCAGAGAGTGTAACTGCTGGAGAAAAGGTGCTGCCGAAGATGTGGGGGAGGAAAGGGCTTGCAGGGGGTTTCTACCCATCTCAAACTGCCAGTCCTGCGCCAGCCTCCCCTTGCCCACCTTCCCCCCCACCTTCCCCTGCCCTCATTCCCACCCATGGCCCTCCTTTTCCATGCTGACTATAGGTCCTCTTTTCCAGGACATCTGGGGAGCATAGATCCTCTTTTCCAGGACGTCCGCTCTGGAGGGGGCATGGCTCCTCTTTTCCAGGGCGTCCGCTCTGGAGGGAGCATGGGTCCTCTTTTCCAGGGCGTCCGCTCTGGAGGGAGCATGGGTCCTCTTTTCCAGGGCGTCCGCTCTGGAGGGAGCATGGGTCCTCTTTTCCAGGGCGTCCGCTCTGGAGGGAGCATGGGTCCTCTTTTCCAGGGCGTCCGCTCTGGAGGGAGCATGGGTCCTCTTTTCCAGGGCGTCCGCTCTGGAGGGGGCATGGGTCCTCTTTTCCAGGGCGTCCGCTCTGGAGGGAGCATGGGTCCTCTTTTCCAGGGCGTCCGCTCTGGAGGGAGCATGGGTCCTCTTTTCCAGGGCGTCCGCTCTGGAGGGGGCATGGGTCCTCTTTTCCAGGGCGTCCGCTCTGGAGGGGGCATGGGTCCTCTTTTCCAGGGCGTCCGCTCTGGAGGGAGCATGGGTCCTCTTTTCCAGGGCGTCCGCTCTGGAGGGAGCATGGGTCCTCTTTTCCAGGGCGTCCGCTCTGGAGGGGGCATGGGTCCTCTTTTCCAGGGCGTCCGCTCTGGAGGGAGCATGGGTCCTCTTTTCCAGGGCGTCCGCTCTGGAGGGAGCATGGGTCCTCTTTTCCAGGGCGTCCGCTCTGGAGGGGGCATGGGTCCTATTTTCCAGGGCGTCCGCTCTGGAGGGAGCATGGGTCCTCTTTTCCAGGGCGTCCGCTCTGGAGGGAGCATGGGTCCTATTTTCCAGGGCGTCCGCTCTGGAGGGAGCATGGGTCCTCTTTTCCAGGGCGTCCGCTCTGGAGGGAGCATGGGTCCTCTTTTCCAGGGCGTCCGCTCTGGAGGGAGCATGGGTCCTCTTTTCCAGGGCGTCCGCTCTGGAGGGGGCATGGGTCCTCTTTTCCAGGGCGTCCGCTCTGGAGGGAGCATGGGTCCTCTTTTCCAGGGCGTCCGCTCTGGAGGGAGCATGGGTCCTCTTTTCCAGGGCGTCCGCTCTGGAGGGAGCATGGGTCCTCTTTTCCAGGGCGTCCGCTCTGGAGGGAGCATGGGTCCTCTTTTCCAGGGCGTCCGCTCTGGAGGGAGCATGGGTCCTCTTTTCCAGGGCGTCCGCTCTGGAGGGAGCATGGGTCCTCTTTTCCAGGGCGTCCGCTCTGGAGGGGGCATGGGTCCTCTTTTCCAGGGCGTCCGCTCTGGAGGGGGCATGGGTCCTCTTTTCCAGGGCGTCCGCTCTGGAGGGAGCATGGGTCCTCTTTTCCAGGGCGTCCGCTCTGGAGGGGGCATGGGTCCTCTTTTCCAGGGCGTCCGCTCTGGAGGGAGCATGGGTCCTCTTTTCCAGGGCGTCCGCTCTGGAGGGAGCATGGGTCCTCTTTTCCAGGGCGTCCGCTCTGGAGGGAGCATGGGTCCTCTTTTCCAGGGCGTCCGCTCTGGAGGGAGCATGGGTCCTCTTTTCCAGGGCGTCCGCTCTGGAGGGAGCATGGGTCCTCTTTTCCAGGGCGTCCGCTCTGGAGGGGGCATGGGTCCTCTTTTCCAGGGCGTCCGCTCTGGAGGGAGCATGGGTCCTCTTTTCCAGGGCGTCCGCTCTGGAGGGGGCATGGCTCCTCTTTTCCAGGGCGTCCGCTCTGGAGGGGGCATGGCTCCTCTTTTCCAGGGCGTCCGCTCTGGAGGGAGCATGGGTCCTCTTTTCCAGGGCGTCCGCTCTGGAGGGGGCATGGGTCCTCTTTTCCAGGGCGTCCGCTCTGGAGGGGGCATGGGTCCTCTTTTCCAGGGCGTCCGCTCTGGAGGGGGCATGGCTCCTCTTTTCCAGGGCGTCCGCTCTGGAGGGAGCATGGGTCCTCTTTTCCAGGGCGTCCGCTCTGGAGGGAGCATGGGTCCTCTTTTCCAGGGCGTCCGCTCTGGAGGGGGCATGGCTCCTCTTTTCCAGGGCGTCCGCTCTGGAGGGGGCATGGCTCCTCTTTTCCAGGGCGTCCGCTCTGGAGGGGGCATGGCTCCTCTTTTCCAGGGCGTCCGCTCTGGAGGGGGCATGGCTCCTCTTTTCCAGGGCGTCCGCTCTGGAGGGGGCATGGGTCCTCTTTTCCAGGGCGTCCGCTCTGGAGGGGGCATGGGTCCTCTTTTCCAGGGCGTCCGCTCTGGAGGGGGCATGGGTCCTCTTTTCCAGGGCGTCCGCTCTGGAGGGGGCATGGGTCCTCTTTTCCAGGGCGTCCGCTCTGGAGGGAGCATGGGTCGTCTTTTCCAGGGCGTCCGCTCTGGAGGGGGCATGGCTCCTCTTTTCCAGGGCGTCCGCTCTGGAGGGGGCATGGCTCCTCTTTTCCAGGGCGTCCGCTCTGGAGGGGGCATGGCTCCTCTTTTCCAGGGCGTCCGCTCTGGAGGGGGCATGGCTCCTCTTTTCCAGGGCGTCCGCTCTGGAGGGGGCATGGCTCCTCTTTTCCAGGGCGTCCGCTCTGGAGGGGGCATGGGTCCTCTTTTCCAGGGCGTCTGCTCTGGAGGGGGCATCTTTGGCAGCACCTATGTCTGTGAGCAGACATTTTCCCGAATGAAACATCTGAAATCTCCCATCAGATCCAGACTAACTGATGAACACTTGCATCACTTGCTACGACTAGCAGTGACAAATATGGAACCAAACATTGACCATATTATTAGCCAAAAGCAGGCCCATAGTTCACAGTGGAGTATTATTTGTTTTTAAATATTGCATTATTTTATGGCAATAAAGATTGTTAATTGAAATTAAATATTGCATTCTTTTCCCTGTGCAGTGCAGTGTGCAAAGGAATTCATTCATTTTTTTCAAAACTATAGTCCGGCCCCCGAAGTGTCTGAGGGTCAGTGAACCGGCCCACTGTTTAAAAAGTTTGAGGACCCCTGTATTTAGTGTCATTAAAATATCCTGCAGGTGTCTTCTTCCCTCTCGCACAACCACAGACCCACCCACTAAAACTGAGTGTGAGGACAGGCAAGAAAAACAAAAGAAACTGATATGTGGAACTCCCTGCCACATGATATGGGAAGACATGATGGAGGGGTGGATACAGAGATGCTCTCTTCCCTCACACTTGACACCAGAATCTGAGGAGAGCCACAGAATTTCCCATAGGTTGGGAGAGACAGAAGAAAGTATTGACCTGTGTGTGTGATTAGCCTGGGGAACTCCCTGCCACAAGATGTGAGACAACATCTGGGTTTCTCTGGCTCTCTAAGGGTTAAAAGAAGTGATTGTGGATTCCTAGAGTGGTGAAGGGGCGGGAAAAGGGTGCCATTTTCTGCTCCAACCCTGTGTTTGCCTCTTCCTTTCAGAGGCAGCAGCTGTTTCTCTTCAGTTCAAAGTATGTGGGGGGAGGATGGAGGTCCCAGGCTGGAGGGGGGAGGTGAGGTGGGAGGGGAGGGAGAGGAACCCCCAGTTGGGGGGAGACAGGCAGCCTCAGAGCCCAGCCTGGGAAGGGGCAGGGCTGGGGGGACAGGCAGGGACCCCCCTTTGCATGGGGGAAGATGGGGGTCCAAGGGTGGAGGGGGGAGAGAAGAGGGAGGGAGAGGAGACTCCAGGTTGGGGGAGACAGGTAGCCTCAGAGCCCAGCCAGGAATGGGACAGGGCTGGAGAGACAAGAAGAAACCCCCTCTTTGCATGGGGGCGGATGGGGGTCTCAGGCTGGAGGGGGAAGGAAGGAGGAGGAGTCCAAAGGGGTGCAGAGACTGCCAGGCTCCAAGACAGCCAGGGAAGGGCAGCAGGGCTGGAAGGGGATCTGTGACAATCCCCCCTTACATGCCAAGGTTTGGGCCAGGATGTGGATGCGACACCAAGAACCACATCTCAGGGGTGTTCCTGGAACAGAGCAGTGGTCCTTTCCACATGTGCCTCCTTTGTACATGTTCATCAAACATGCCTCCTTCACTTATGCTACACACTTAATATCATGTTTCGTGTTTTGAAGGTTGGAAGCTTTTGAGCACCTCCTTTTAACAAGGAGGCTGGATCAACATGGGAAGGAAGAGAACTGAGGTTGGCAGCAGAAAAGGATCTTTCCAGCATCCCAGTCTGAGCCGCTGATTTTGTTAGTCTTCCGTCCTAGATGTGCTTTCCTAGGAGTAACCCCATTGATCACTGTTGACTTATCTCTGAGTAGACATGCATAGGGCCAGCCTCTTTCACAGCAGAAGAAAGTGTGGAAGGAGGAGCAGGGTGAGCCCCCATCCCCAGCAAGTAAACATCAGATGAAGCCCCAACTCCCTAGTTGTGTTTCTCAATGGGAAGAATGAGGATCTCTTTCCACCTAGACAGAGTGGAGAGTCCACCCAGGACTGATGTTTGTCTGGCCTGCCCAGATCTCCCTCTTTAGATCCAAACCTCTTCCATGACCTCCATCCACAGGTCAGGGTTCACACACCCTCACACCACCTTCCATCTTCCTAGTTATAGGATATCATCTGAAACTGATACAGTATTTATCTAACCTTCTCCTACAGTTTGATCCTATGGACTCAACTTTGTGAAGGGATAGTGGCAGGAAGACTAAATTGAGGCAGAAAATACACCAGAAAATTAGCCTGAAAACTTTGGTGGGGCAAATATTTCAAGCAGACTTCAGTTATTTGTAGGAGGTGAAGGAGAATGGAAGCTGCAATCCTAAACCTCAGTTAATCCCAGCGTAAGTACCTTGCTGGCTTCGGAGGGTGTTATTAAAGTGTTATAAGGCACTTCCATGCCATGAGTCGGAGGGGGGGATGCCAGTGTACAGACATATGCCGGCATCCCCACCCGATCATGGGAACAGTGAGATCAGTGAGTTGTGCTGACCTAAATTGGTTAGGATTGCAGCTTGTGTGTCTCATCCAACAGAGGCATTTTTGGGCTGGAGTTACAGCTATGGAGCAACTTGGGAAACAGTGGCAAAGTGTACAAGTGATTGAAGTTAGAGAAGGCATGAAGGGGAAACGTCTCTTCAACCCATTTGTCTCCCTCACAGGCAGTGAGATGGCTTTAGGTTCACATTCCAGACAGTCTCCGCTTTTCCATGGAGAAGAGTTGTCAGCCATGGAGCCTGATCAGGTAAGGAGCAGATCATCAGGACATCATGAGTGCAGGTAGAATCCAATGCAGCTAAAACGGTCCTTATCCAATGAGGGCAGCCCCCACACCATCAACCCTGATAATTGCATTGAGCTCTATGGAAAGTGGAACACAGCCACGTTTCCTCGTAAGGCAGGGCTGCAACCAGGATTGTAAAAGTAGGGGACAAAAAAGTTCTCTTTTTATTATGATTATTAGTTCTTTTTTATTATTATTTATTATTTATTTATTATGGTCCTGTCCAAGGGAGAAGGACAATGCATCACAGGATGGGGCAGCACATACCTGGGCTGGAAGCAGGCACAGAGTAGCTCAGTAGATGGGAACAGGAAGCACTCCACAAGCTAGATGACCTGGGCTTCCTAAGTCCCGGGAAAGGACGGGAGCAGCAGCATGGCTCAGTGTGTAGAGCGCACAGTGGATGGGTGAAGGAAGCACTGGATTGCACTTAGAAAGGCAAAGGCTGAAAAAACAAGGGCAGATTAGGGAAAAATTCTGAGGGAGGGCAGCTGATTGCTGGGGGGGGGTCCCAACCCCTCCTCATCCGTCCTGGAGTAAGCAAAGGTGCCTTGACTCATGTTCAGGTCAGGCACAGAGGAATGCAAGACCATCAGAATAGTCCCAATCCAGTAGAAGTGGAGCTCCATAAGAGCTCCAGAAGTCCGCCTATCGCCATCCCCAAGAAAAAAACAAAGGCATAATTGGTAAAGTGGTTTTAAAAATATGAAAATATTATTATCTAAATAATTGTATTAATTAATCCTGATTATCCAACTATCTGTACAAATTTGATGAACCACTGACTTATCAACGCCCAGCCAAAATAGCCTGACCCAGAAGTATGAAATTTGGGGAGGGTGTTCCTTCTGTGATGGAGACACCCCTAAGAACCAGTTCTTGGAAATTCCAACTAGAAGGGGTGAAAAGGGGCACGTTTTCGTCCCAATACTTTACACTGAAGAATTGCTGACTGATCAATGCCCAGCCTCAATATCTGGACCTAGAAGCATGAAATTTGGGGAGGGTATTCCTTATGTACTTAAGGTATTCCTTATGTGAAGAGGGGTGCAATGTATTTTTGTCCCTATATTTAATATTAAAGATCAACTGATCAACACCCAGCCCCAACCCCTGCACCTAGAAGCATGACATTTGGGGAGTATTTTCCTTCTGTGATGTGAGATCTAAGATTTGATTTAGTGCCCAGTGGTGCTCAGTACCAGGCAGGGATGCCTAGCACTCCACTGCCCATGGTGCTCAGTGCATGGAAGGAATTTGTGGTGCCTGGTGTTCTGCGCTTGTTGCCTGGCAGGGATGTCTGGTGGCTGGTGCTGCCCATGCGTGATAGGGATGCCTGGTGGTGCCTGGTGCTGCTTGCTGGGTAGGGATGCCCACTGCCTGGTAGTGCCCACTGTCCAGTGGTGCCTGGATCAGCCTCTCCATACTACTGCAGGAATGGGAAGCTGGGTGAGTTGTGCTGGCCTCAGTCAGTTAGGATTGCACCCTTCATTTCTCTTTTCAGACTGTGGTGGAAAAGAACAGGCGATGTCATGTGGAAAGGGTGGAATGTTATTTGTAAATAGAGACTTTTTCTCCATGTAGGGTTTGGTGTCCTTTGAGGTGGTAGCTGTGTGTATTAAGGAGGAGGAGCCTGATATGCAGGATCCAGGCCAAAAGGCTCTGTACAGGGAAGACCCACTGGAGAATTACAGCATGGTGGACTCTCCGGGTAAGGATGCCCTTCGTTCTTGCTATGTAGGAATTAAAGGGGGTGCAAAGGCAGGAGAAGGCCATGTTTTTTCCAAGCTTGCCTAAATCTCTTTGCAGGGAAGGATTTAGAAGTAGGAGGTTGAATGGTACACTTGGTCTCCTGTTTTCTTAGCACATGGATTTTCTTCTTTGCTAATTGGGTTTTCTTCTTCCATGTGCTAAGAGGAAACCATGAAAGAAACATGGTGGGTTTCAAACTCACAACTGGATTCCCCAAAACTGATTCGTTCCTGTTTTCATGAGCAGGGAGCCTGCACTCCCTTTAGCCAGACCAACACATTGGGATCCATGCATCTTTCTGCTGCTCATTCAAGAGTGAGATTTCAAAGAGCTTCCCTCTCATCCTGTGTCCCACTTTGTGCCCTATTTGGGGTAGGAATCCGTCTAGGATCAGGTGATGTGGAAAAGCCTTGATTTTGTAGCTGGACCTCTCTCATGTTCTCATCTCCTTTTCAGAGGACTTCCCCAAACCTTCCTTTGCTTCCCAGCTGGAAGAAGAGAAGTTTGCATTTTTCCAGGATGTCAAAGAAGAGGAATCAGCAGGTAACTCAGTGATGCTCCGTGCTACTTAACATGGTGGTATCTTCTGCCCAGAAGGTGCTGGCTGAATTGGGGGACCTTTCACCACAAACAGAAATTTCTTTCCTTTCTGTGCTAATCTGTGATTCCCAGTTCAATCCTGTGCATGTTTTCTCAGAAGTCAGTTTCACCATTTGCAATGGGGCTTACTCCCAGGAAAGTAGGTATAGGATTACAACCTTCATTTTCTCTGTAAATCGCTTTGTGAACTTCTAGTTGAAAAGCGGTACTGTATATAAATACAGTTGTTTGCAGGGTGACAAGACGCCAAACCCAAAATTCCTGACTTTCAAGAGGACCCTGACTTTCATATTGAGTTTTTCTTTACTGTCTTCATGGACAGAAACTCAGTGGCAAGTTCTCCAAAGGACACCTCTTGTGGCTTTTGATGGGCCACATTTTAAGGGCATGATCTATCAATGCCCCTGGTGTGAGTCCTGCAAGAAGCCAAATTCAGTGTCCCTCCTGTGAGTTCTCTTAAGAACTGTTGGCCACCAGGGTCAGCAAATCTACCTCTGTTGCAGGATCAGCTCAGGTTGCACCAGTCAAAATAAACTAGAAAGGGCTGCTTGTCCACCACACTTACTTGGTACTTGGTCCTGAGCAAGGTTCAATCCTGTGCATAGTTTCTGGAGGGCCAACACCACTGAATCAGGAGGAACAGAAGTGGCAAAAGGGGAGGCGAAGTAGCATTATATGTCAAGAACGTATATACCTTCTCTGAAATCCAGGAAACTGGTCCTGATATCCCCGTGGAGTGTGTTTGGGTAAAAGTTAGGGGGAAAAACAAGAAACAAAACATTGTGGTGGGTGTCTACTATAGACCACCAGGCCAAGTTGAAGGAGTAGACAATGTCTTCCTGGAGCAATAGGCAGGTGTTGCAAGGAAATATGAGATAGTAGTAATGGGGGAGTTTTAACTATCCAGACATTTGCTGGGAGATGCACTCAGCCAAACATGGAAGCTCCAATAAATTCCTGATGGGCCTGGAAGATAACTTCATGGTCCAGAAAGTGGAGAAAACAACGAGGGGAGGGGCCATCCTTGACCTGATCTTAACAAATCGTGAAGAACTGATTGACTGGGTCAACATAGCAGGAACTTTAGGGGAAAGTGATCATGAGCTGCTGGAATTTAGGATATTGTGGGAAATAAAAAGAGTGCAGAGTGAAACTTATATATTGGATTTCAGGAAAGCTGATTTCAACAGGCTTAGAGGAGTCATAGGTGGGATCCCATGGGTTGATGATCTAATGAGAAAGGGGGCCCAAGATGGGTGGGAGCTCCTTAAGAGGCAGCTTCTACAAGCACAGTCAGAAACAATTCCCATGAAAAAGAAAGGGGGAAAAAATCTGAAAAAACCAGGTTGGCTCCACAAGCAACTTGGGGATCAGCTGAAGTTAAAGAAAGAGACGTATAGGGAGTGGAAGACTGGAAAGATCCCCAGAGAGGACTACAGGCAGAGTACAGGTACTGTGGGAAGGGGGGTCAGGAATGCTAAAGCTCAGTATGAGCTGAGGCTGGCCAGGGGAGTCAAGGATAACAAAAAGAGCTTCTTTAGATATGCCCAAAGGAACAGGAGGAGAGATGAGGGGCTGGGGCTGCTCCTGGACAAAGATGGACAACAGGTGTCTGGAAACCAGGAGAAGGTGGAGTTGCTCAACTTCTACTTTGCATCCGTCTATTCACAGAAGGAGGGCTGTGCAAATGGGGGTGCGGGATCATTGGCTGATGCGGGGATGTGCTTGCATCCCCAAAGAGATAATGAAAACATGGATGGTGCAGAACAGCAGATTAAGATTGATAGAGAACTGGTTCAAAACCACTTAACTGGCCTAAATGAATTCAAGTCATTTGGACCGGATGAGCTGCATCCTGGAGTTCTGAAGGAACTGGCAGATGTCCTTGCAGAGCCTCTGTCGATCATCTTTAAGAAATCCTTGAGGAGTGAAGAAGTGCCTGGACTGGAAGAGGCAATGCTGTGGACGTCATTTATTTTGACTTCAGCAAAGCATTTGACAAAGTTCCACATGACATCTGAATTGGGAAGTTGGAAAAATATGGGCTAGACGAGGCAATTGTTAGGTGGATCCGCAACTGGATCGATGTCTGCACTCAAAGGGTTTTAGACATCGGTTTCAAGTGGGGTACCCCAGCGCTCTGTCTTGGGACCGGTTCTCTTTAACATTTTCATCAGTGACTTGGAGGAAGGGATACGGGGGAGCCTGATCAAATTTGCAGATGACACCAAGCTGGGAGGAGTAGCAAACACAACAGAAGAAGGAGAAACCTCCAGGAGGATCTGGATAAACTGGAATCCTGGTCTGTAACAAATAGAATGAACTTCAACAGGGAGAAGTGGAAGGTTCTGCACTTGGGCAATAAAAACCAAAAACACAAGTATAAAATGGGGGTACTTTGCTTGGCAGCACAACATATGAGCGGGATCTTGGAGTAGCCATAGATCACAAGCTGAACATGAGTCAGCATGTGATGCGTCTGCAAAAAAGGCAAATGCCATTTTAGGCTGCATTAAGAGGTCTGGAGCTTCCAAGTCACAAGAAGTTCTTGTTCCTATTTATTCAGCATTGGTCAGACCTCACCTTGAGTACAGTGTTTAGTTCTGGGCACCTCACTTGAAGAAAGATGCAGCCAAACTGGAGCAAGTCCAGAGGAGAGCGACAAGAATGATCAGTGGGATGGAAGGGAAGCCCTACGAGGAAAGGTTGGGGGAACTTGGGATGTTCAGCCTGGAGAAGAGGAGGCTGAGAGATACCTGAAGGGCTGTCATAGGGTGGAAGGGGCTCATTTGTTCATAGCTGCTTCTGAAAGCAGAACTAGAACCAATGGGGACAAACTGCAAGAGAGGAGATTCCAGTTGGAAATCCAGAAAAAATTCTTGACAGTGAGGACAGTTCGGCAGTGGAACAGATTGCCAAGGGAGGTGGTCGACTCTCCCTCATTGTGGATCTTTAAGCAGAGGTTCAATGAGCACATGCTGGGGATGCTCTAGTGGGATTTCCTGCTACAAGCAGGGGGTTGGACTAAATGACCTACTAGGTCCCTTCCAACTCTATGATTCTATGAATCTATTGGGGTTTGCATAGAAGGTTGCCTGAGAGGCTCCATTTGCCGGTGACTGATAATCCAGGTTCTCTTTGTGTTCCAGGCAGCAACAGAAATGATAATTGGGATCTGGAGGGACCAGGAGGAGTGTCACCAGAAACAACCCTTGCTCTCAAGGAAGAGACCTATAGAGAGCAAGACGGATCAAGGAAGCAGGAGGGCAGCTTAGCACCTGTCTGTGGGCCTTCCTCAGTTCTTCATCATGATGATCTTGAAATTCCAGTCCAGCAGGAGCTCCACAAAGGAAAGAGAAGGAAAAAGAGTCTTTTGTGCACAGAAGAAACCCGTTCTAAAATCAACCATAATGAAGAAAGTGTGTTCCCAGTTGATTCAGGAAAAGCACAACTGCCAGGGCATCAACAAACACACACAGGGGAGAAACCATATGAATGCTTGGAGTGTGGAAGGAGATTCCGTACGAAAAATCGCCTGGCTGAGCATCAGAGAACCCACACATTGGAGAAACCACATGAATGCTTAGAATGTGGAAAGAGCTTCCGTCACAGTTCCGCCCTGATCAAGCATCAAAGAACCCACACAGGGGAGAAACCATATGAATGCTTGGAGTGTGGAAGGAGATTACGTACGAAAAATCGCCTGGCTGAGCATCAGAGAACCCACACAGGGGAGAAACCACATGAATGCTTAGAATGTGGAAAGAGCTTCAGTCTGAAAGCAAACCTGGCGAGGCATAAAAAAACCCACACAGGGGAGAAACCACATGAATGCTTAAAATGTGGAAAGTGCTTCAGTCAGAGAACAAGCCTGGCTAGTCATCAAAGAACCCACACGGGGGAGAAACCACATGAATGCTTAGAATGTGGAAAGAGCTTCAGTCAGAGAACAAGCCTAGCTCATCACGAAAGAACCCACACAGGTGAGAAACCACATAAATGCTTAGAATGTGGAAAGAGCTTCAGTCAGAGAACAAGCCTGGCTAGTCATCAAAGAACCCACACAGGGGAGAAACCACATGAATGCTTAGAATGTGGAGAGAGCTTTATGAATAAACAAACTCTTACTGTGCATCAAAGAACCCACACAGGGGAGAAACCATATGAATGTTTAGAGTGTGGAAGGAGCTTCAGTAGGAATGAACACCTTATTAGACATCAAACAGTCCACACAAGAGAGAAATTATATGAGTGCTTTGAGTGTGGAAAGAACTTCACTCGGAGTGAACACCTGGCTGTGCATCAAAGACTCCACACAGGAGAGAGACCGTATAAGTGCTTTGAGTGTGGAAAGAGCTTTGCTCAGGGCGCAAATCTTGCTGTGCATCAAAGAACCCACACAGGGGAGAAACCCCATGAATGCTTGGAATGTGGAAAGAGCTTCTGTGATAGGTCTTCCCTGATCAGGCATCAAAAAACCCACAGAGGGAAGACAAATGCACATACCACATACAAATGCATGGAATGTGGAAAGAGCTTCCATCAGAGTTCTGCCCTGACCAGGCATCAAAAAACCCACAAAGGGGAGAAACCATACAAATGCATGGACTGTGGAAAGAGCTTCCATCGGAGTTCTGCCCTGACCAGGCATCAAAAAATCCACACAGGGGAGAAACCACATGAATGTCTACAATGTGGAAGGAGCTTTTGGAAGAAACAACAACTTACTTTGCATCAAAGAACCCACACAGGGGAGAAACCACATAAATGTCTACAATGTGGAAGGAGCTTTTGGAAGAAACAACAACTTACTTTGCATCAAAGAACCCACACAGGGGAGAAACCACATGAATGCTTGGATTGTGGAAAGAGCTTCTTTCATAGGTCTTCCCTGATCATGCATCAAAAAACCCACACAGGGGAGAAACCACATGAATGTTTACAATGTGGAAGGAGCTTTTGGAAGAAACAACAACTTACTTTGCATCAAAGAACCCACACAGGGGAGAAACCATTTAGATGCTTGGCGTGTGGAAAGAGTTTCAGTTGCACATCAACCCTGACTATGCATGAAAGAATCCACGAAGCGGAGAAACCATATAAATGCTTTGAATGTGGAAAGAGCTTCATTCGAGGTTCTTTACTGACAAGGCACCACAGAACTCACTCTGGAGAGAAACCATAGAAGTGCTTGGTGTGTGGAAATTGTTTCACTCAGAGTTGACAACTGACTGGGCACCAAAGTATCTGCATGTCGTTAGCCAAAGATAATCTTGGAGTTTGGAACTACAGTGGTGTCTTGTAAGAACATAATTTGTTCTGGAAGCATGTTTGTCTTACAAAGCACTCTTCTTACAAAGCGTATTTTACCATCGGAAATAACGGAAACTCAGACAATTGGTTCAACAACACAATTTTATTCATATAAAAATATTAACTGTATGTAAAAATGATGACAAAACACTGTAATTGAATTCAAAACACTGTAATATAATACAGAACACAATTACTGTAATAAAAGAACACTAATATACTGTATAAATCTGAGAAGGGGCGTTCACACCTCCTTTGATGAAGGGCTGATTGTGAATTGTCTTGTATGTTAAGACTTCCCTCTAAAACAGCATCAGTCCTATACTTCAGGACTTTAAAATACAGCCATTCAATGCTTCTGAACTTGCCTTAAATTAGGCACTCTGCACAAAGTTGGGATACAAAGTAAAAGATCAGTTCCTGAAGGATTTGGCAATCAAACAAAATTTGAGTTTAGATCTATAACCCATTCTAACTTGGCTGCCATAAACCAGGCTCCATAAACATGTCCATAAACATGGACAGTCTAAAAGATCTCTACGTGCTAAAACAACACTCTGGGAAGGAACACTTTGAAATACAGAGATAAGGAAGATGCTTCCCCCTTTCATCCCTTCCAACTCCGGGAACCTTCATACCTCTTCTCTCCCAGCTAAGGGCCAGATGGTTTTTCTTTGGTGGGCTCAGCAAACATGGTTGCGCTCCTGCACAGTTTCCCCCATAATCCTAATTCTGATTCCAATTCTAACAAAAACAACAACAACAATAACATGTAGTTAGGTATACTAACATGTAATAATAATAATATTAATAATAATAACAACAACATGTATTTAAGTATACTGCTGGCATTGTGAACTGGACACTGAAGGAACTGGATGACTTAGACAGGAAAACAAGGAAATTAACGACCATTCACTATGCTTTACATCCACGTAGTGATGTTGACAGGCTGCACCTGCCTAGAAGATCAGGGGGCAGAGGACTCTTGCAAGTGAAGCAGTTGGTTGAAGAAAAAAAACATGTCCTAGCAGATTATGTGCGAGAGAGCCAGGAATGTGCTCTGAATGAAGTCAGCACGAGAAAGTTGTTGAAAGTGCAGTAGACTAACTATGAACATCACAAGAGTGCAATTCAGGCTCGGACTGCCAGTTGGCATTATAAAGCATTGCATGGCCAATTCCTTGCCAAGATCAAAGGAAAAGTTGATAAGGATAAGACCTGGTTGTGGCTCACGAGTGGAACACTGAAGAAGGAGACGGAAGGCCTGATACTTGCTGCCCTAGAACAGGCAATCAGGACAAATGCCATCAAGGTCAGAATTGAAAAATCAGGCGATGACCCCAAATGCCAGCTCTGCAAAGAAGTGGATGAAACTATCAACCACATTCTAGGAGGCTGCAAGAAGATCGCACAGACTGACTACAAACTGAGGTACAACTCTGTTGCCCAGATGATCCACTGAAATTTATGCCAAAACTATCATTTGTCAGTGGCAAAAAATTGGTGGGACCACAAGCCTGAAAAAGTGGCCACAAATGAGCAAGTCAAGCTTCTGTGGGACGTCAGGATACAAATGGACAAGATCTTGGAACACAATACTCCAGATATCACCATCATAGAAAGGAGTAAGGTGAGGCTTGTTGACATCGCCATACCAGGTGACAGCAGAATTGAGGAGAAACAACTGGAGAAAATCTTCCACTATCAAGATCTAAGTATTGAATTACAGCGAATCTGGTGTAAGCCACTGCAGGTGGTTTCAGTGATAATTGGCACACTGGGTGCAGTGCCTAAAGACCTTGGCAAACACCTGAAAACTATTGGCATTGACAAAATATCACTCTGCCAACTGCAGAAAGCTCTTCTGGGATCAGCACGTATTATATGCCACTACATCACACAGTCCTAGACTCTTGGGAAGGGTCCGACTGGTGATGTGACAGAGACCAGCATGAAGTTGTTCGCTGTGAATTACTGTCTACTTTTGAATAAAATAATAGTTCTTTTTATTGTCATTGGATACATTGACATGGAGCATTGAAAAATATATTCTGAGATGAATATAAATGCCCTTAAACAAATTCAAAAAGAAAACCCTCTATGGCCTCTATGGCCTCTATGACTAATTTTCACTAAAAGAGTCACTGGTGTCTTTTTGAGCAACTTTCCCAAGGAACCTTCTAATGACACTGGCTTTTGTCTCCTTGTGAGGCTGCAATGTGACATTACATAGTTATTAAACGGATTCATCACTTGCACTGCTACAGCCTTATTTGGAGGACCAAATAGGACCTGTCTGTGGGGCTACATCTGTGTAGTGGACCATGACGAACCATGGCGGACTTGACATTCCAGTCCAAAAGAGCTCCACGAAGGGAAGGAACAGGCGTCTTTTGGGCATAGACGAAACCCATTCTGAAAACAGCCGTAATGAACAAAGTGTCTTATGAGTTGATTCAGGAAAATTGACTGTAAAGAAGAAGGAAGCTAGTTCTCAATGTGCAGAGATGTTTGCTAGTAAGTCCAAACTTAGAACACATCAACAAACCCACACAAGGGAGAAACCATATGAAGGTTTGGAGTGTGGAAAGAGCTTCAGTAATAATACATACCTGACTAGACATCAAAGAACCCACACAGGAGAGAAACCACATGAATGCTTAGAATGTGGAAAGAGTTTCAGTCAGACATCAGCCCTGACTGTGCACAAGAGTCCACATAGGAGACAGACAGTGGTGGGCCCAGCCTGGGTCAAGAACCGGTTCTCCGGAAGTGGGCGGGGCCAGGCTGGGTCACAGGGTGTGGCTAGGGTCAGGGGGCTGGGCCAGGGAGGTTTTTAATTTAAAAATTTTAAAAATAAAAAAATAAAATTACTTCTTAGTAGTCAGGTTGGTCTTCAGGCTGCAGAGCCAGCCACTTTCCTGGGAGTAAGTCCCATTGCCTGTCATGGGACTTACTTCTGAGTAGTCAGGATTGGGCTCTGAGGCTGCAGAGCCAGCCACTTTCCTGGGAGTAAGTCCCATTGCCTGTCATGGGACTTCTGAGTAGTCAGGATTGGGCTCTGAGGCTGCAGTGTCAGGCATTGTGGGGGTGGGGGTCACTGGGGGCAGTTGTGGGCAGGGGGGGCTGTTCAGAGGCAGTTCCAGAGGGTGGAGGGGTCACTTGGGGCTTTCTAAACTCAGTAGCGGCAGCCGCGGCTGACCACTGCTGAGAAATTAAAAAAAAATCACTGCGCATGACAACGCAGCTAATTAGTAGCCTAGGAGAGTTCCTAGAGAGTCCCTGTGTAGGTGGGGACCTCAAGTGAACTCTTCCAGAAAGTGAAAGTCCAGAAGAGTTCACTTGAGGTCCCCGCCTACGCAGGGACTCTCTAGGACTCGGAGGCTACTAATTAGCTGCATTGTCATGCGCAGTGATTTTTTTTTTTAAATTTCTCAGTAGTGGTCAGCCGCGGCTGCCGCTAATTTCTGCTGTGGGCCTTTCCTGTGGGAGATAAGTAGAGTTCTTGGGGGAAGGCACTGCTCTGGAAAAGAACTATTGCATTATTGGGGAATTTATATTTGTATCTGTAATAACAATAAAGTCTGGTAAACGGATAAAGGAGTTTAGTTTTTGTTTGTTTGCACACTGTGATTAACTCTGGAGAAGGAAGTGAGCGTGAAAAGGAATAAATTTAAACAATAAATTGGTACCAGAGTTGAGATTCACAAGTTGGTCCCAGAAAGGACAATTTGGGACAGTACTCGCACATAAGATTAGCAGAGTTCATGCTTGCCACAGATTCACTTGCCCTTGTGGCTTCACTTGCAGCTGGCTCCAGGGGTTCAGCCCACATTCTGCAGCAAATGGATCCATGAAGGTGTGGCCAGGAGAAGATCTTCCACCAGGGCTAGCAAATCCTCCTCTGTACCAGGAATGGCTCAGGTTGCACCAGTTTAAGGAAACAAGCCCTACAATCCAGAGTAACTACAGGAGCACGCAAGAGACATTACGTGCACCCATAGTTACTGTACCACCTAGTAAAATATGGGGAATTCATATTGCAATCCAGAACAAATTGTTCTTACACCGGAGCAATGACTCCCCGTAGTTACTCTGGATTGTGCCAAAGATTGGGTACTTGTCCACAACAACTAGTTGAGAACTTGCGCAAGGTTCAGTCCTGTGCATGCTTTCTAGGGAGCTAGTCAATCCATTGGGATGGTGACTGCTAACCTAGGTTCTCTTTCTGTTCCAGACATTGCCAGATAATAATAAGGCTGTAGCAATGTAATGTCAAATTTTGGTGAAATCCTCAAAAGGAGGTAAAAGCAAGAATCATTGGATAGGTTCCTTGTTAAAACTGCACAGAAAGAAAAAAGATTCAATTCACCCATCCATTAGTGATGGTGAAAAATCATCCTACACAATAAACCTCTCTCATCTTCCTCACACCATCCACAAAGGTTTTTAAAGGTATAGTGCAATACAGTACAGGTATTTATTATTTTGTATTATATTACAATGTAATTTTTATATGAATACTAGTGAAATGTACCTGCATTGCAGGAGCAAAATCAAGTGGTTAAGACACTGTGCCTGTTAACCAGCAGGCCAGGTTTCAAGACCCGGGTCGGCCCCACAAGACAGTGAGCTCCTGTCCTTAGCCCAGCTCTGCGATGCAGCTGGAACCCATCGTATTGGCTCTGCCTTTCCATTGGACTATTTCAGTGGCGTGGAGAGGGGGGATTTGCTGCTTGGGTAACAGCGTATCCTCCATATCCATAGAGCGATGATGGCGAAAAACTTGTGTTGTTTCTGATCTGGCAGAGGCCAGAGCTCACTGGCATGCCTACTCTGCGGCGGTGGTGGCGGCTAAAAAGGTATACTTCGCTACCACCATCACATTCGCAGAGAACCGCCCAGCAGAACTTTTCCATGTGGTCCGGGTCCTACTCCATCAGGCCCCCCACTCTGACGTGGTAGAGCACACGGAGGCTCGCTGTGGCGAGTTCGCCCAACACTTTGCGGACAAGGTTGATCAGATCTGGCATGACTTGGATGCCACTTTAACAACATCCAACGATGTTCCTGGGGCACCTGTTGTCCATTTTTGGGGATTTTTTCAGCTTGTAGAACCTGAGTATATGGACAGGATTCTCTGTAGTGTGAGACCATCTGCATGCCCGCTGGACCCTTGCCCAGCTTGGCTTATCAGACGGGCCCGGGATGGACTGGCTGAATGGACAGGGAGGGTGGTAAACTCCTCTCTGAGGGAGGGGGTGTTGCCTTCTGCATTAAAGCAGGCGGTGGTTCGCCCCCTCTTGAAGAAACCCTCCCTGGACCCTAAAAACCTAAACAACTATCGGCCAGTCTCAAACATCCCATTTCTGGGCAAAGTGGTTGAGCAGGTGGTGGCGTCCCAGCTTTCAGAGGGTTCATCAAGTCATGCTGGATGAAGCTGATTATCTGAATTCCTTCCAATCTGGTTTCAGGCCAGGATTTGGGACAGAGACTGCCTTGGTCGCCTTGGTGGATGACCTACGCCGGGTAATGGACGGGGAGTGCGTCCCTGTTGGTCCTGCTGGACCGCTCAGCGGCCTTTAACACCATCGACCATGGTGTCCTTCTGGGTCGGTTGGCTGGGTTGGGGATTGGAGGCACTGTTTTGCAGTGGTTCCGCTCCTTCCTAGCTGATAGATCCCAGAAGGGGGTGCTGGGGAATGCTTGCTCGACACCACTGGCCTCTTCGGTGTGGGGTGCCACAAGGTTCCATTCTATCCCCCATGCTATTTAACATCTACATGAAGCCGCTGGGAGAGGTCATCCAGAGCAGTGATGGGCCCAACAACCGGTTCCCCGGAAGTGGGCAGGATGGGTTAGGGGGAGGGGCTGGGGGGAGGGGCTGGGGTCAGGGGGAAGGGCCGGGGAAAAATTAAATTTTTTTTTTAATTAAAAATTTTTTAAAATTAAAATTGACTGTCATGGGACTTACCTCTGAGTAGTCAGGTTGGGCTCTCAGGCTGCAGTTCCAGCCACTTTCCTGGGAGTAAGTCCCATTGACTATCATGGGACACCTCTGAGTAGTCAGGTTGGGCTCTCAGGCTGCAGTTCCAGCCACTTTCCTGGGAGTAAGTCCCATTGATTATCATGGGACTTACCTCTGAGTAGTCAGGTTGGGATCTCAGGCTGCAGTTCCAGCCACTTTCCTCGGAGTAAGTCCCATTGACTATCATGGGTTTCAGCATCCTCAGAGCCCAGACCTGTGCAGGTCTACTCAGAAATAAGCCCCATTATAGCCAATGGGGCTTACTCCAAGGAAAGTGTGGACAGGGTTTGCAGCATCCTGAGCCCAGACATGTGCAGGTCTACTCAGAAATAAGCCCTATTATAGCCAATATGCTTACCCCAGGAAAGTGTGAATAGGTTTGCAGCAGCCACCGTTTCCTTTCCCTGGCTGTTGGGGTAGAGCAAACTTAAAAGTGCCTGACCAGCCTCTTTAACTCTTGAACTGCCTCCAGCTGCTGAAGGAGCATCTCTTTCCCCGTCTAAGGAGCCCTTTGTAAAGCTCTCCATGCCTCATTTGCATATGAGAAACCCATCATGCTTTGCAAACTGCACAAGGAAATAACTTCTGAAAACTTGCTAGAAATAAGGTTTTTAATCAAAATAAGATGTTTAGTATAGAGAGACTTCCTGAATAGCATCATTCAAAGGTTTGTGGCATTAAGAATTTCCTCACTCTGACTTGAAAGCAGTGAGTTTATAGTGATTCAAATACCCTCCATCTCGAGAATGTCTGAATGTCTGTGGAGTGATTGCTGTGTTTTGTCTGAATGATGGTAACTGGAACAGACTCTTTGTATTTTAAAATTAAAAATACCCTTAGGGAGGGGAAGGGGGAGAGAGAGAGAGAGAGCCCCCTCAGAAGGGGGAGGGAGTAGAGCTTCTCCGCTGGGAAGACAAACCCAAGGGCCCTTTAAGAGAAATTCAAGCACACTTGCATGCAATCCTAAGATGATGGCCCCCAATAAGCTAACGGCTTCAGCCCACCTGTGGACTCAGATCATGCAAAGAAGCTGCACTGTTGGGCACAGAGAAGCTTAAAGATCATTACATGATGGTGCAAATTTTTCTCTATCCAAGCATACTCCTGCAGGAATTTAACTGGAATAGCCATTCCAGTATAGCAGGCCAAAGTTCCGACTTACCCGTCTTGTGTTCTGCATCCCCCTTTGACTCTCCATTTCTGACCATTTGCCTCCACAGGACCTCCGCCCCTCATGCACTGCCAATTAAGCACTTTTTAACTTTCATGACGTATCACGTTCATTCTTAACACAAGGTTTGCCCTTTCAAACATTCCTGGGTTTTGCCGCTGTTGGACTTGCTGCTTAGCACAAAAGGTCTACCTGGAACCAGAGGGCAGCTGACGTTCTCTGAAGCCATCTCTGGACTGGCTGCGAGCCAAGAGGTGCTCCGTCTGCAGCCAAGTCAGAACCTCAGCCTGTCTGCAGCCACCTTCTCTTGCTAACACACAGTGTGGAATAAAACTAATCAGGATGAAGTAACTGGCCAGCCGGAGCAGTTGTACCATGATGCCCAAAGTCCCTGTTAAGAGCTGCATGATATATAATGTCAGCATTGCATGTGACTTCCAGTTCGGGAATGCTGGAAAGAATCATAGAATCCTAGAGTTGGAAGGGACCTAATAGGTCATCTAGTCCAACCCCCTGCCTACAGCAGGAAATCCTCCTAGAGCATCCCCAACAGGTGCTCTTCAAGCCTCTACTTGAAGATCCCCAGTGAGGGAGAATCCACTACCTCCCTTGGCAGGTCCCTGCTTTCCTCATTCCAGCCCCTGCAAACAGACAGCCATGGGGTGCTGTGAAAGATATTCAGATATTCCCAACTCCAAGGAAAATGTAAGTCTAAGCAAGGCCAGTTTAATAGAGGACAAAGTACAAAACTTCACCAGTCAGCTGACCAAGAAGGAAAGATGCACTCATGATGCCCTGGTGGTGATCTGCTCCTTACCTGATCAGGCTCCATGGCTGACGACTCTGCTCCAAGGAAAAGGGGAGACTGTTCCAGTGTGTCCAGCTAAAGCAAAATTCAGCTCAGGCTACATAGTGATTCAGAAGCAAGAAATCCAAATCAGGAAGGATAATCAAACAAAAAACTGACTTAAAATTTTATACCTCAGAAAGCAGAAGTATTAATAAACGTTTTAACAATATGTGATTGGCTATACATGCATTTGAGTACATCTTCTGAGCATGGGCTATACATGGGAGGTAGCTGGTAACTTACCACTTTCAGGACCCTTGATCTGATGTCTGACATCATGATGTGGTTAAGATCTTGCAAAGTCTTCAGTCTCTGTTTCCTGCCCATCAGGGTAATTGTGCAACGTTTGCTTTGTGGTTAAACTTAGGATCAACTTCTAGCAACTTCAGCAAAACGGACATTTTGGCCTTACACAAACAGCAAACTGTATTGTTTTATGCAGACTTATTCCTTTTGGCCTGTATCATCCTGAACACACATCAAGCCCATCTGGAATGTGACCCTGAAACCATCCCACTCCCTATGATGAAGACAAACATGATGGGAAGATGATTTTCCTTCATTCCTTTTGTCACTTCAGTGACTTGCACACTTTCTGCTGTAGCTTCTGCCTCCATGGCAGAGTCCTCCTGCTACTCTCCTTCCACAAAGCTGAGTCCATAGAATCAAAATTAGTATGTTAGGTAAGTACTGTATCAATTTCAGGTGCTATCAACCAACAGTATTTATATAGTGCTTTTCAATAAAAGGATCACAAGCGGTTTATAGAGAAAATGAAATGGCTCATGGCTTCCTTTCCCTAAAGGACTCACAATCTGAAGCACAGGTGTCAAACACAAGGCCCGTCGGCCGAGTGTAGCCTGCCCAGGGCCAGATTTGGGTGTGATGAGGCTCTAAGCTATTGAAGATAATGGTGCCCTTTATATGTCCAGCTGTCCATTATCAACAACAAATTGTCACTTTTTTTGTGTTGAATATATGCTACGCTTCCCTGGCTGGGCTCTGAGGCTGCCTGTCTCCCCCACCTGGTGCTCCTCTCCCTCCCCCTCTCCCCTCCCCCTCCAGCCTGGGACCCCCGTCCTCCTCCCCATATACTTTGAAAACTGCTGCTGCCACTGAAAGGAAGAGGCCCCTTTCCCCTCCCCTCCACCACTCTAGGAATCCACAGTCACTTCTTTGAACCCAAAGAGAAACCCAGATGCCGTCTCCACTTCTTGTAGCAGGGGAGTTCCTCAGGCTAGTCACACAAATGGGTCAAGAAATACTTTCTTCTGACTCTCCCAATTCTCAATTTCAGTGGTTCTCCTCAGATTCTGGTGTTTAGTGGGAGGGAAGAGAGTGTCTCTGTATCCACCCCTCCATCATGTCTTCCTATGTCATGTGGCAAGGAGTTCCACATATCAATATTTTTGTCCTTTCGTCTATCCCAACATTCAATATTAGTGGTTGTTCCGATTCTGGTATTATGTGTGAGGAAGACAAGCATCTCTCTAACTTCCCTATATACCCCTGCATCATGTCTTCCCATATCATGTGGCAAGGAGTTCCATAGATTTGTTTCCCTCCTGTCTGTCCGAACACTCAATTTTAGTGTCTGTCTCCTGGGTCAGAAGTCGTGTAAGAGGGAAAAAGCACCTGCGAGCGCCACTTTAAACCCAAACCCAGAGTCCTTGTGAGCCAGCCTCAGTGTTCCCAGGGAGAAAATGGACAGTCTTCCAATGAACAGCTAATAATTAAGTCGAACAATTAAGTAATAATTAGCAGGTAATAATTAACCATCAAGAGGATACAGTAAGATCTTAAAAGTTCAGGTGTCATCAACCACTGCACTCTTCTAATCCAGTGCCAGTGTCACCTCCTCCAGGGTGCTCAGGATGAGGGCAGAAAGTGACATCATTGGGCAGAAAATGACATCACTAAGCAGACCCTCACTTGCCAGGTTCTCAGCTGTTTCCAGGTCTCACTCTGAGGGCCTTATTTGTTAGAGTCCCTGCCCCGGTGGCATTGCTGGGGGTGCAGTTTCACTGGACTTCAAGCTTTGGGGGGCAACAAGCTGAGCTTGACACTGGTGGCTGAAACTGTGAAAAACGGGGCATGCATGAATCATGATAATATCTTCATGCTATATATCGTTGGAAAGGTAATTTAATGCAAAATGCAATGAAACAAACTGCACTGGATTATTTATATTCTATTTAACGTCATGGCCAATTAACCAGAAAATGAAAACACAAAGCCCTGGAATAAAAACTCGTGATTTTTTTTAACTCAAAAACTTCCCATGATACTGATTGCTCTGAGAGCCAATGAGAAGTAACTCTAACACTTTACAAAAGAAATAAGATGTCAATATGAGTCAGCTTTCATTTCCATATACATTTATCAAAATACAGTAATACTGGGTAAAGAGGCACTTCCAAGTGATGCTCCTCTTATCTTTAGCAGGGAAAGAATAAACATTCCTCTTTGCCCCAGCAGTTTCCCTAACCAAAAACAACACAATTTTCATTTTTTTACTTAGAGCACAATCCTAACCATGTCTACTCAAAAGTAAGCCCCATTGTGTTCAATGGGTCTTACTCCCAGGAAAGTGCCTTTAGGTTTGTCCTTAATTAAATTTGATTTTGTTGTTGTGGGCAAGGGGACACACAAAATCTTTGACTCCAGACAGCAAATACAGTAGGTGCTTCAGCTATGCCACCAGCACAGCTAATGGGTGGTGAACTGCTGAGGAGCAAGAGGCAGAGTTTCCCCCAATTTTCTTTTTAAAAATACCTGGGGATGAAATCACTTCAGGTTGTGACATCACTTCCGAGGCAACATTTGGAGCTTTGCACCAGGCTACATGATAATTAGCTACACAACTGGATGGCATATCTGGAGGGGGGGCAAAGCACTAAGTGGCAGGGAGCCACCCACAGCCTGCTGTGGAAGAACTTCCACAGACCAACCACACGCTGGGTAAAGAAGTATTTTCTTTTTCTGTCCTAACCCTACAAGCATTCAATTTTAGTGGATGTCCCCTAGTTCTGGTGTTATGTGAAAGGGAAAAGAGCATCTCTCTAGCTGCTCTCCATCCCTTGCATATCTTCGTACGTCTCAATCAAGTCCCCCCTCAAGCACCTTTTTTCTAGACTGAAGAGCCCCAAACACTGTAGCCTTTCTTCATTATGGGGGTGTCCTAAACCATCAATCATTTTAGTGGCTTTTTAGTATGTGTGATTTCTCCCCTTTGTGGGTTCCTTGATGTACAATAAGTTTTCCCCTCTCTGTGAAGCTCTTTCCACACTCCAAGCACTGATATGGTTTCTCCCCAGTGTGGGTTCTCTGATGCTTAGACAAGTACGCACTCCTGCTGAACCTTTTTCCACACACCAAGCATTTATATGGTCTCTCCCCTGTGTGGGTTCTCTGATGCAAATTCAGGCTTGGGCTTCGACTGAAGCACTTTCCACATTCCAAGCATTTATACGGTTTCTCCCCTGTGTGGGTCCTTTTATGCACAATCAGGTGTGAGCTGTCCAAAAAGCTCTTTCCACACTGCAAGCATGTATATGGTTTCTCCCCTGTGTGGGTTCTCTCATGTATAATAAGGCTTTTGCTCATGCCAAAGCTCTTTCCACATAACACACACTTATACGGTTTCTCTCCTGTGTGGGACATTTGATGTACATTCAAGTGTGAGACATACATGAAACTTTTCCCACACTCCAAACACTTAAATGGCTTCTCCTGCGTGTGGGTTCTTTGATGCCCAATCAGGTTTGAGCTCTGACTGAAGTTCTTTCCACACTCCGTGCATTTATACGGTTTCTCCCCCGTGTGGGTTCTTTGATGAGAAGACAGGCTTGTGCTTCGACTGAAGCACTTTCCACATTCCAAGCACTTATACGGTTTCTCACCTGTGTGGGTTCTTTGATGAACAGTTAGGTTTATGTTCTGGGTGAAGCTCTTTCCACACTCCCTGCATTTATATGGCTTCTCACCTGTGTGGATTAATAAATGTCTTTTAAGTTGTGATTTGCAGTCAAAGGTCTTTGTACATTGAGGGCATTTTACCTCCCTCTTTCCAATTCCATTTTCTGGATTGACACTTCCACCCTGAGAAGTGTCAGTCCTATCTTGGTCTGCAACATTCTCAGTTGTACTGGATACAGGTGCTGGGCTTCCCTCCTGCCTGTTTGATTCATCCTGGTCCATAAGAATTGCTTCATGCACTTCCAGACTCAGTGTTTCTGGTGACATCCTGCTTGCCTCCCTCTGATCCTCATTGTTTTCTCTGCTCCTTCCTGGAACAGAGAGGAAAAGTTTGATTAGCAGAGCATTAAAGAAATGGATCAGCCTAGGCATCTGTTCTCAGAAGTACAGCACAGGGATTCAGTGGCACTGACTCCCAAGAAAGGTTGCATAGGATTGAGGCCCTGCTCACTGACAAACTCACAATCTTTTTTAAAAAAATAATAATTTTATTTTGAATTATGAAAATTAAAAGGCAAGTGCAGAACTCTAAATCCACCTTTCTTCAATCTGAAATCAGTTCTCACCATCTAAAAATCTTCCTAAAACAATCTAGAACAGTTATCTACTCATCAAATCTATAATTCATTTGAGTCATAATGCTTATTTTCACACATTAAGTCCATGAATGGTTTCCAATTGTCCATAAAGGTTTTTACTGAATTTTCCATAAGGTAAGTTGTAAGTATATCCAGCTTTGCTGACCAACAAGCGACAAGGTTGCCCAGACCACTGGGGTTTCCCTGGAGTTCCCAGGAAATCAGGCCCCTGGACGAGGGGTCAGGGAAGAGGCCGTCCTCTTCTGGAAAATGAAAATGCAAGTTAAAAGGGTTTCAATTTAAAAAGTGTTGAAATTAAGTATAGGAAAGCGATATGAATATTTTTGCTTTATTTTAACATATGGTTTAACATTTGTCCTACATTTCTGGGTGTCCTACATTTTTAAACCCAGTAGGAATTTTGACTTGGGGGACAGGAATTTTGAAGAGCTTGGGGGGGGGGAATTTTGGGTTTGCTGTCTTGTCACCCTGCAAACAACTGTATTTATATACAGTACCGCTTTTCAACTAAAACTTCACAAAGCGATTTACAGAGAAAATGAAGGTTGTAATCCTATACCTACTTTCCTGGGAGTAAGCCCCATTGCAAATGGTGAAACTGACTTCTGAGAAAACATGCACAGGATTGAACTGGGAATCACAGATTAGCACAGAAAGGAAAGAAATTTCTGTTTGTGGTGAAAGGTCCCCCAATTCAGCCAGCACCTTCTGGGCAGAAGATACCACCATGTTAAGTAGCACGGAGCGTCACTGAGTTACCTGCTGATTCCTCTTCTTTGACATCCTGGAAAAATGCAAACTTCTCTTCTTCCAGCTGGGAAGCAAAGGAAGGTTTGGGGAAGTCCTCTGAAAAGGAGATGAGAACATGAGAGAGGTCCAGCTACAAAATCAAGGCTTTTCCACATCACCTGATCCTAGACGGATTCCTACCCCAAATAGGGCACAAAGTGGGACACAGGATGAGAGGGAAGCTCTTTGAAATCTCACTCTTGAATGAGCAGCAGAAAGATGCATGGATCCCAATGTGTTGGTCTGGCTTAAGGAAGTGCAGACTCTCTGCTCATGAAAACAGGAACGAATCAGTTTTGGGGAATCCAGTTGTGAGTTTGAAACCCACCATGTTTCTTTCATGGTTTCCTCTTAGCACATGGAAGAAGAAAACCCAATTAGCAAAGAAGAAAATCCATGTGCTAAGAAAACAGGAGACCAAGTGTACCATTCAACCTCCTACTTCTAAATCCTTCCCTGCAAAGAGATTTAGGCAAGCTTGGAAAAAACATGGCCTTCTCCTGCCTTTGCACCCCCTTTAATTCCTACATAGCAAGAACGAAGGGCGTCCTTACCCGGAGAGTCCACCATGCTGTAATCCTCCAGTGGGTCTTTCCTGTACAGAGCCTTTTGGCCTGGATCCTGCATATCAGGCTCCTCCTCCTTAATACACACAGCTACCACCTCAAAGGACACCAAACCCTACATGGAGAAAAAGTCTCTATTTACAAATAACATTCCACCCTTTCCACATGACATCGCCTGTTCTTTTCCACCACAGTCTGAAAAGAGAAATGAAGGGTGCAATCCTAACCGACTGAGGCCAGCACAAGTCACCCAGCTTCCCATTCCTGCAGTAGTATGGAGAGGCTGATCCAGGCACCACTGGACAGTGGGCACTACCAGGCAGTGGGCATCCCTACCCAGCAAGCAGCACCAGGCACCAGCAGGCATCCCTATCACGCATGGGCAGCACCAGCCACCAGACATCCCTGCCAGGCAACAAGCGCAGAACACCAGGCACCACAAATTCCTTCCATGCACTGAGCACCATGGGCAGTGGAGAGCTAGGCATCCCTGCCTGGTACTGAGCACCACTGGGCACTAAATCAAATCTTAGATCTCACATCACAGAAGGAAAATACTCCCCAAATGTCATGCTTCTAGGTGCAGGGGTTGGGGCTGGGTGTTGATCAGTCGATCTTTAATATTAAATATAGGGACAAAAATACATTGCACCCCTTTTCGCATAAGGAATACCCTCCCCAAATTTCATGCTTCTAGGTCCAGATATTGAGGCTGGGCATTGATCAGTCAGCAATTCTTCAGTGTAAAGTATTGGGACGAAAACGTGCCCCTTTTCACCCCTTCTAGTTGGAATTTCCAAGAACTGGTTCTTAGGGGTGTCTCCATCACAGAAGGAACACCCTCCCCAAATTTCATACTTCTGGGTCAGGCTATTTTGGCTGGGCGTTGATAAGTCAGTGGTTCATCAAATTTGTACAGATAGTTGGATACTCAGGATTAATTAATACAATTATTTAGATAATAATATTTTCATATTTTTAAAACCACATTACCAATTATGCCTTTGTTTTTTTCTTGGGGATGGCGATAGGCGGACTTCTGGAGCTCTTATGGAGCTCCACTTCTACTGGATTGGGACTATTCTGATGGTCTTGCATTCCTCTGTGCCTGACCTGAACATGAGTCAAGGCACCTTTGCTTACTCCAGGACGGATGAGGAGGGGTTGGGACCCCCCCCCCAGCAATCAGCTGCCCTCCCTCAGAATTTTTCCCTAATCTGCCCTTGTTTTTTCAGCCTTTGCCTTTCTAAGTGCAGTCCAGTGCTTCCTTCACCCATCCACTGTGCGCTCTACACACTGAGCCATGCTGCTGCTCCCGTCCTTTCCCGGGACTTAGGAAGCCCAGGTCATCTAGCTTGTGGAGTGCTTCCTGTTCCCATCTACTGAGCTACTCTGTGCCTGCTTCCAGCCCAGGTATGTGCTGCCCCATCCTGTGATGCATTGTCCTTCTCCCTTGGACAGGACCATAATAAATAAATAATAAATAATAATAAAAAAGAACTAATAATCATAATAAAAAGAGAACTTTTTTGTCCCCTACTTTTACAATCCTGGTTGCAGCCCTGCCTTACTCACGAGGAAACGTGGCTGTGTTCCACTTTCCATAGAGCTCAATGCAATTATCAGGGTTGATGGTGTGGGGCTGCCCTCATTGGATAAGGACCGTTTTAGCTGCATTGGATTCTACCTGCACTCATGATGTCCTGATGATCTGCTCCTTACCTGATCAGGCTCCATGGCTGACAACTCTTCTCCATGGAAAAGCGGAGACTGTCTGGAATGTGAACCTAAAGCCATCTCACTGCCTGTGAGGGAGACAAATGGGTTGAAGAGACGTTTCCCCTTCATTCCTTCTCTAACTTCCATCACTTGTACACTTTGCCACTGTTTCCCAAGTTGCTCCATAGCTGTAAGCTGCAATCCTAACCAATTTAGGTCAGCACAACTCACTGATCTCACTGTTCCCAGGATCGGGTGGGGATGCCGGCATATGTCTGTACACTGGCATCCCCCCCCCCCCCGACTCATGGCATGGAAGTGCCTTATAACACTTTAATAACACCCTCCGAAGCCAGCAAGGTACTTACGCTGGGATTAACTGAGGTTTAGGATTGCAGCTTCCCATTCTCCTTCACCTCCTACAAATAACTGAAGTCTGCTTGAAATATTTGCCCCACCAAAGTTTTCAGGCTAATTTTCTGGTGTATTTTCTGCCTCAATTTAGTCTTCCTGCCACTATCCCTTCACAAAGCTGAGTCCATAGGATCAAACTGTAGGAGAAGGTTAGATAAATACTGTATCAGTTTCAGGTGATATCCTATAACCAGGAGGATGCAAGGTGGTGTGAGGGTGTGTGAACCCTGACCTGTGGATGGAGGTCATGGACGAGGTTTGGATCTAAGGAGGGAGATCTGGGCAGGCCAGACAAACATCAGTCCTGGGTGGACTCTCCACTCTCTGTCTAGGTGGAAAGAGATCCTCATTCTTCCCATTGAGAAACACACCTGGAAAGATGCAGATGTTTGGATACAGGGAGTTGGGGAGTTGAGTCTGCTGTTTACTTGCTGGGGAGGGGGGCTCACCCTGCTCTGCCTTCCACACTTTCTTCTGCTGTGAAAGAGGCTGGCCCTATGCATGTCTACTCAGAGACACGTCAACTGTGATCAATGGGGCTTACTCCTAGGAAAGCACATATAGGAGTGCAGCCTAACAAAATCAGCCCTCTCCCCCCTCCCCCCTTGGACCCCCATCTTCCCCCATGCAAAGGGGGGTCCCTGCCTGTCCCCCCAGCCCTGCCCCTTCCCAGGCTGGGCTCTGAGGCTGCCTGTCTCCCCCCAACTGGGGGTTCCTCTCCCTCCCCTCCCACCTCACCTCCCCCCTCCAGCCTGGGACCTCCATCCTCCCCCCACATACTTTGAACTGAAGAGAAACAGCTGCTGCCTCTGAAAGGAAGAGGCAAACACAGGGATGGAGCAGAAAATGGCCCCCTTTTCCCTCCCCTTCACCACTCTAGGAATCCACAGTCACTTCTTTTAACCCTTAGAGAGCCAGAGAAACCCAGATGTAGTCTCACATCTTGTGGCAGGGAGTTCCCCAGGCTAATCACACACACAGGTCAATACTTTCTTCTGTCTCTCCAAACCTATGGGAAATTCTGTGGCTCTCCTCAGATTCTGGTGTCAAGTGTGAGGGAAGAGAGCATCTCTGTATCCACCCCTCCATCATGTCTTCCCATATCATGTGGCAGGAAGTTCCACATATCAGTTTCTTTTGTTCTTCTTGCCTGTCCTCACACTCAGTTTTAGTGGGTGTGTCTGTGGTTGTGCGAGAGGAAAGAAGACACCTGCAGGATAGTTTAATGACACTAAATATATGGGGAGTCCAAGGAGAACAACAACAGAAGGTGCCTTTCTGGATAGTGTTCTGGTGTATTTCTTGGAATCTGTTGGAGTCATTATTTCATCTTATATATATTTAGGAAAAAAATACATGACCAAACTTATGCACACAACATGGTTGAAAAGCTCAGCGGCTTCAACCACGCATAGGTCCATCTAACCCCTACTTATTTTTTAAATGAATGGTTGCAACAGGAGCTGCTGGGCCGTGTGCTCAGCTAGAAGGGGAGAGGACAGAAGTTCTCTGGAGAGACTTAGGGCAAAATCCAGAGTAACTACAGGGAGTCCTTGCTCTGGTGTAAGAACAATTTACTCTGGATTGCAATATGAATTACCCATAGGTTTTCACTAGGTGATGCAGTAAGTACATGTGCACGTACAGTGATGGGCCCACCGAGCCCCAAGATCCAGTTTGCCGGAAGTTGGGGGGTGGGTCCGGGGTTAGGAGCCGGGGCTGGGGTCAGGGGGCAGGGCAAGGGGCGGGCCCTCACTGCGCATGCACCAGGCTTGGCGCATGCGCAGTGTGTCTCCTCGAGGGAGACTCAGTGCGCCTGTGTCGAGCTGGACGCACGCACAATGAACCGCCCCAAGGAGCGGCTCAGCACGCTTGTATCGAGCTGGACACAGGTGCACTGAGCTGCCCTGAGGAGCGGGGCACTGAGCTGCCCCGAGGAGCGGCTCAGCGCGCTTGCATCAAGCTGGACGCAGGCGCACTGAGCTGCTCCGAGGAGCGGCTCAGTGCGCCTGCGTCCAACTCAATGCAGGCACATCTCCTGAAGCACGGCTTCGGGAGGCACAGTGCGCTAGCGTCCACTTGGACACTATCGCACTGTGTCTCTTGAAGCCCCGCTTCAGGAGACCTGGCGGCTGCTTGTGAACCGGTCCCGCAGCTCTTGCCAGCCGTGACTCTGGATGGTTCGCCAGCGGTCGCCACGTGGGAAGATCCGGTTCGGGCGAGTAGGCCTGAACCGGCATCTGCCTACCACTGTGCACGTAATGTCTCTGACGTGCTCATGTAGTTACTCTGGATTGTAGGGTTAAAGACGCTGAAGGGATGAAAGGAGTCCCACCCAGCCCGGCCTGGATTTGTCTGGGGGAGCCCAGTGCAGGATTTACATAGCAGCTAAACAAGCTATAGCTTAGAGCCAAGGAAAATAAACTGGATGTCCATTTCCAAAATATAAGATAAAAAACAAATAAAATAAAACCTGCATACAGCAACAGTGTTTTGTGCTGTGTAGGCTCCTATGATGTAAGTAATGTGCCCTGCTTGCAAGCCTGCTCCCTAAAATGTCACTGCTTTGCTCATTTCTATATACAGCGGCGCCTCACGTAACAAGCGCCTCACTTAAAGTATGTTCCACGTAACAAAAATTTCTCTAGGACTGTGCTTCACTTAACAAGCACACACATTGGCAGTTGGGGCAGACGCGCTGGCCGGCAGCCCTTTTTTAAAAGCGTCAGGGCTGTCTAGTGCTCCTGCAAATAGCGAAAGCAACTCTTCCACGCTGTTCCTCCTGTGGCCGGGTGTCCGCTGGGCAGGGGGAGAGAGCAGTGGAGAAGAGGGAAGCAGCTCAGGGCCAGGCAGAACGGAGCAGGGAGAGAGAGGCTCAGGATGGAGAGAAGGAGAAAGTGGGGAGACACTTCAAAAGTGTCTTTGATTGCAGCTGCCAAACCATGTCTATCCAAAAGTAAGCCCCATTGTGTTAAATGGGGTTTACACCCAGGAAAGTGTCTTTAGGACTGCAGCCTAAGTAGACTTCAAAACATTGAGTGCATGTTTTGAATTCAATTACAGTGTTTTGTCATTTTTAAATCCAATTTTTTTCTATGAATTTTTTAGGTTACGAAACCAATCATCAGTTTCCATGATTTCCTATGGGAAAATCTGCTTCACGTAAAGAACGTTTCACATAACAAACATCCCTCTGGAATGAATTACATTTGTTACATGAGGCGCCACTGTATATATTACCGACAGCAACTCTTAGCACTGCTAAAATGATCTTTTTTAAGAAAGATAGATCTAAAATGATTTGCTTTTCCTTGATTGCATCTTATTATAATTTTAGGAAATTGCAAGATGTGATGTTGGAAGGGTTGATATCTCCAAGGGGTGGAATTTGTTAAGTGAGGCACCACTGTATATAGATAGCGGGTAATTCCCAGTTCTGGATACCTTCCAGAAGCCACACAAGCAGATTTCTACCCATGTAAATGCAATAAGTTGTTGTTCAGATTCAAAGGTTGGCCAAGCCAGAGGAGTAGCTTACGATCATGTAGCATGGAGCAAAACTCAAAATGTTGCCCAGCAAGTGATGTCACGACTGGAAGTGATATCATGCCCAAGTATTTAAATAAAGAATAAAGAAATAAAGAATATCGGGGGAAGAACGGCCTTTTCCCCAACAGCTCACCACCCACTTGCTCTGCTGCCTTCCGCCAGCTAGTGGCTTAGCTAAGTCACCTATCTGCTATCTGGAGTTGAAGATGATGTTGTGGAGCACTCCCTCCCCAACAACAACATCAATGCTAATTCAGGAAATAAAGAAAAGTGTGTCTTATTGGATAGAGAAACTGTGCTGGGGGAAAGAGAGATGGCTAATCTTTCCCCACAAAATATAATAGGAGGACCACTTGGAAGTGCCTATTTACCCCGTTAACATGGGTAACTCTATTATGATACAGTGGTAGCTTGTTTTAAGAATATAATTCACTCCAGAAGTATTCTTGTAATCCGAAACACTTGTATATCAAAGTGAATTTTCTCATTCAAAATAATGGAAACTCAGACCTAACACCTATTTATTTAAACTCCATCTAACACCTATTTATTTAAAAACTGTTGCAATGCATAGGGCTGTGCATAGGGTTGCAATGCATAGGGCTGTGGGTGGCGCAAGTGGTTAAGACACTGTGCCTGTCAACCAACAGGCCAGGGTTCAAGACATGGGTCGGCCCCACAAGACAGGGTGAGCTCCTGTCCTTAGCCCAGCTCCGCGACACCAGCTGGATCCAATCGTATTGGCTCTGCCTTTCCATTGGACTAATTCAGTGGTGTGGAGAGGGGGGTTTGCTGCTTGGGTAACAGCCTATCCTCCATCATAATCTAACCCAGGCTTTTGTGCTTCGCATGCAGCCTATGCGTGCCGAGCATGATACCATAGTCTTTCAAGACTGACAGAGGCCAGCTTTTGTTGCAATGCAACCAGTCAACAGGAGCTGCTGGACCATTGGAAGGAGAGAAGACAGAAGCTCTCTGGAGAGTCAGAAAGGTTACAATCCAGAGTAATTACAGGACCTTTTACACTGATGTAGTTACGGTGCCACCTATGGGAAATGCTTAGAGCAATCCAGAATAAGTGCCTCCTATGTCTTCCCATCACAGGTGGGCTGATGCCGGTTCTGACGGTTCAGTAGAGCCGGTTGCGACGGTTGTTAATTGGGGGCCGTCATCTTTGAATTGCATGCAAGTGTGTTTGAATTTCTCTTAAAGGGCCTCTGGGTCTGTCCTCCCACCTCCTCTGCTCCCTCCTCAGCTCCACTCCCTCTTCTGAGCAGGGCTCTCTCCCCCCTCCCTAGGTTATCTTTTAATTTTAAAATACAAACAGTCTGTTTCCATTAACCTCCTTCAGACAAAGCATTGCAGTCATTCTAGAGCATATCAAACACTCACAGCTAAGATGGGAGGGGTCTGGAACACTATATATGTCTCTTTATCTGTAATATTTTCAAGTCAGAGTGAAGAAATTCTTCATGCCCCAAACCCTAACCCCAAACCTTTATCTGAAGCTATTCAGGAATCCTGTCTTTGCTAAACATCTTATTTTATAAACCTTATACATCTTATAAACCTTATTTCCAGCAAGTTTTCAGTTGTTCTCTAGCAATATTTTCAGAAGTTATTTCCTTTTGCAGTTTGCAAAGCATGATGGGGTTTCTCATATGCAAATGAGGCATGGAGAGCTTTACAAAGGGCTCCTTAGATGGGGAAAGAGATGCTCCTTCAGCAGCTGGAGGCAGTTCAAGAGTTAAAGAGGCTGGTCAGGCACTTTTAAGTTTGCTCTACCCCAACAGCCAGGGAAAGGAAATGGTGGCTGCTGCAAACCTATTCACACTTTCCTGGGGGTAAGCCCCATTGGCTATAACAGAGCTTACTTCTGAGTAGACCTGCACAGGTCTGGGCTCTGGGCTGCTGATAATCCTATCCACACTTTCCTGGGGGTAAGCCCCATTGGCTATAATAGGGCTTACTTCTGAGTAGACCTGCACAGGTCTGGGCTCTGGGATGCTGAAATCCTATCCACACTTTCCTTGTAGTAAGCCCCATTGGCTATAATAGGGCTTATTTCTGAGTAGACCTGCACAGGTTTGGGCTCTGAGGATGCTGAAACCCATGATAGTCAATGGGACTTACTCCCAGGAAAGAGGCTGGAACTGCAGCCTGAGAGCCCAACCTGACTACTCAGAAGTAAGTCCCATGCCAGTCAGTGGGGCTTACTCCCAGGGTGGAGTGGAAAGGACAGCAGCCTCAGAGCAACATCCTATGCAGGTCTACTCAGAAATAAGCCTCATGCCAGTCAATGGGGCTTACTCCCAGGACAGTGTGGAAAGGACAGTAGCCTCAGAGCAACATCCTATGCAGGTCTACTCAGAAGTAAGCCACATGTTTAATTTTTTTTGAATATTTTTAATTTTAAAAAAATTCTTGCTGGCCCTGCCCCTGGCCCCACCCCCTGACCTCAGCCCTGCCCCCTGACCTGGCCTGGCCCCGCCCACTTCCGGAGAACCGGTTGTTAGGGCCAGGCCTGCCCATCACTGCTTCCCATAATACTCCGGATTGTAGGGTGAAGGTGTGAGAGAAGGTGTGAGATAAGTCCCACCCAGCCCTGTCTGGGTTTGGCTGGGAGAGCCACAGGGCTGGTTCCTGCAGGGCTGGCCGATGAACACCCCAAGTACTTCAAGACTAAGTTTCAGACCTTACCACCATAGACAAACTATCAAGTACAGGTGTCCCCCACTTTCTGATACCCCATTTTCTGTCATTTCACTCTTTTTCAGTCCAAAAAAAACCCCCAGAAGTCTGTTTTTTTTCATCAGGGAGACTGCCAAGTCTTTCCCCGTCCTCCAAACTCTCCCCACAGATGTCTTCCCCATCTTCCCTCCTTTCAGCCATCCCACCAACAAGGGACACCAGGAAAGATTCCACCACAAGTAAGTAGTATCAAAGGTATTCTGTATTACCTTTTCTTATTTGGTTATTCTTTTCAATGATTATTTTCAATTAACATTGTCTCTTTTCTTTCCTAGGTTGCTTCACCCAGTTCAGAAGAATCACAAGATAGTCAGATCAGATATAAAAATGATTAAGAGGAAGCTCACTTCTGTCCACCAGAAAAACAAGATAAGGCACAATCATCAACTATTTTCTAACAATGATCTTTCTTTTTCTTTCCCATAGGACAAACCAGCAGAATCTGGAGAGAGGAGGTCCAAAGGTTAGTAGCCTGCTGGCTGCCAATCCTCTGTGGCTCCTTGTAATGTCCTCCAAGGTCCATATTTGCATACGGTCAAGGTAGTCTTCTGCATAGTGAACAGTAGGCTCCTCTTCCCACACAGCCAGCTGGCAACGGACCTATGCTAGAGCCTCAGAAGCAAAGTCACCCAAGATCCCTGCGTCCTCACCACAGAGACTCTGATTCATCAGGTTTAAAGTTTGGACACCCGTTTTAACTTCAGGTCTCTTGGACCTTTAACACTTGTACAGAGGAGGGAATTTCAGCATCTGCAGCTTCTCATCTCACAGATCATAAGCTACACCTGATGAAATTCCCTCTACTACCCAATTCTTAAAGGTCCAAGAGCCTTGAAGTGGAATGTTTGGACACCCCTTGGTTTAAAAAATAAAAGTAATTTGCACAGCTGACCACCAGAAGGTGAACTCAGAGCTCTATTGATTTCAACAGAAAGACTTGTTTTCCACTGATTTCAACAGAGAGACTTGGGCAAATACACTTTCCTGTAAGACCCATTGACCGAAATGGGACTTATGTCAGAGGAGACATAGTTAGGATTGTATTCTCAATTCCTTATCAGGAAGTGAGTTCCTTTGCAGGACATTTTCCATTTCCTGAGATTTGTGCCAGGCTGTGATAATAGGGCATCAGGCTACTTCTAAGACTATTTCGACACTCTGACATCCATTGACTTATAAAACCAGAAATGTTGATGATTTTAAATGATTTGATTCCCTGTACTTTTATGTGTAAGTTACTTTATATGGCAATACAGTGGCACCTTGTAAGAAAAACGCTTTGCAAGAAGAACACCTTGTAAGCAAACTAAAATTTCTAAGGAATTCTGCTTTGTAAGACATACAGTGCCTTGTAAGACAAATAGTTTTGGAAGAGTTTGGCAAACAGTATTACAAGGAAAACTTGTTGTAAAACAAACAAATTGATGGATCTGCTTTGTGAGCAATAGCAAGAGGTTATGGATTTGATGTCTTCTGCAGAGGAGGAGGAGAATAAGGAGGAGGAATCCCTCACATCAAATGAGATTAATGACATTTGTAAACACTGGGAAAATGTGCCAAATTTTGTAGAAAAGCACCACCAAAATAAGGCTGTAGCAGTGGGAGCGATGAATCCGTTTAATGACAGTGAATGTCACGTTGCAGCCTCACAAGGAGACAAAAGCCAGTGTCATTAGAAGGTTCCTTGGGAAAGTTGCTCAAAAAGACACCAGCAACTCTTTTAGTGAAAATTAGGGTGCAATCCAGAGTAACTACGGGGAGTCCTTGCTCTGGTGTAAGAACAATTTGCTCTGGATTGCAATATGAATTTCCCATAGGTTTTAACTAGGTGGTGCAGTAACTACAGGTACCCGTAATGTCTCTTATGTGCTCCCGTAGTTACTCTGGACTGTAGGGCAAGTCATCCTTGGCTGTTCTGGTCTGATTGGATTTCAGTTCAGACCTGGGTTGCTCCTGTACTCATCTCATTAAGTCAGAGGTCCCCAAAAAAGCCTCTTTTAAGTGCCAGAGTCTATCACTTAGCACTCTGCACTTGCTCTGAGGCACTGAGGTATGAGTGAGTCCTGGCTTTAGACCACCCCTGGATCCAACCGGCCAGCCTCTAAGAGCCTTGGCTTTGGGCCACTCCTGGACCCACCCGGCCAACTCATAAGAGCCCTGGCTTTAGACCACTCTCGTGTCCATCCAGCCAAACTCCCACTTATCCTCAAGGGTTCTTGTTTTGGGTTACCAGTAAATAGTGACACAACTACAGGCTTTCTGAAATAAAGGTCAAGTTTATTTTAGACCCAATCACCACACACACATAAAGCAGGCCTCCATCAGTCTTGAAAGACTATGGTATCGTGATCGGTGCTGCATACGCTGCTTGCGAAGCACAAAAGCCTGGGTTGGATTGTTATGGAGGACAGGCTGTTACCCAAGCAGCAAATCCCCCCTCTCCACCCCACTGAATTAGTCCAATGGAAAGGCAGAGCCAATATGATTGGATCCAGCTGGCATCGCAGAGCTGGGCTAAGGACAGGAGCTCACTCTGTCTTGTGGGGCCGACCCGGGGCTCGAACCCTGGCCTGCTGGTTAACAGGCACAGCGTCTTAACTGCTTGCGCCACCCACAGCCCTAAGGTAAAAGCATAAGCACATTAAAAACTCAGAATTAAAACAAGAAAAGCTTGCTCCTACTCTATTACTTGATTCCTATCTTAGCATTGATGTCAAGAGAATATAGTCCATCTTACACTTAAGCTCCATCCTAGTAGCGGGCAGTCCCACAGGCTCCACTTCATTTCTCTGGAGCGCATGACTCAGCTCCAGGCAAAGGAATCCTCTCTTGGCTTAATCCTCTCTCCTGGCTTGAGCCCCCCAGGTATTCTTACACAAATTTCAGGGCACTTAGATGTCAATCAAAAGTCTGACCAGTAAGAAGAATTTCAAAGGTGTGTTCCCCACCCCTTGGGGTCCACCCAGTCAGCCCAGCTGTGTGGAACCATTGAGAATCTTCCATGTCTAGAAACTTCTGGCTCTTTCCTCTCTTTTCTAGTATAATCAGGCCAGATGAAACCAGTTGTAGCTAATGGCCCATTGAGAGACCATCAGTGATGGGCTTCAAAGAAATTAAGAACCGGTTCTCTGTCCATCTGGCAGCCACTTTTAAATGGCTATTTTTAAACTTTATATGTACTATCTCTTGTTAAGAACCGGTTCTACAGCGTAGGTGCGAACCTGCTGCTGCCCACCACTGGAGACCATCTGCATCTTTCCTTTCAGGAAGTCACCACTTGGCACCTCTTTGCCACTCTTCCCCCCTCCTGCCAGCTGGTGCTTTTCAGCAGATCTGACCTTCACAGACCAAGGCTGCACACAGAAACCACTTCAGGCCATAGCATAATGTACATACATGTGAAACATTCTGGCCCAGACATGGATGCCCAGGACATTGGCCATAAAGGTTTTTCTTTTCTGTTTTACTGTTCAGTAGGTTAAAGAAAATATGAATTTGTTTCATCTTGATGTTCATCTCAAAATATCATAGAATCATAGAGTTGGAAGGGACCTAGTAGGTAATCTAGTCCAACCCCCTGCTTGCAGCAGGAAATCCCCCTAGAGCATCCCCGACAGGTGCTCGTCTAGCCTCTGCTTGAAGATCCCCAGTGAGGGAGAGTCCACCACCTCCCATATACTTGTCAATGCTCAATGTCAATGTATACAATGACAATAAAAAGAATTGTTGTTGTTGTCATTATTATCATCATCATTATTATTATGGGGGGAAGTGTGCAGGAGTGCAACCATGTTTGTGGAGCCCACCAAAGAAAAGAAAAACCATCTGGCCCTTAGCTGAAAGAGAAGAGGTGTGAAGGCTCCCAGAGCTGGTTGGGATTAAAGGGGGGGAAACATCTTCCTTATCTCTGTATTTCAGAGTGTTCCTTCCCAGAGTGTTGTTTTAGTATGTAGAGGCCTTTTAGACTGTCCACCTGTGTGGAGCCTGGTTTATGGCAGCCAAGTTACAATCAGTTATAGATCAAAAGTCCTTTGTGATACCTGATGCTGGCTAATTAGAAGGCAGGGTGGGGAGTATAAAAATAAGAGCAAGCCAGACTGAGGTGTGCCCCTGTTAGGAAAAGCAAAGATCTGGGGAGAAAAGCATCCAGCAAAGAGCATCCAGGAGAGCATCTCCCCACCAGAGACTGCCTGGATGGGCAAGGGCTCATGCTTAGCATCTACTGGAAATCTGTAAGGACTCTGCTTTCATATGTTAATTAAGAGTGTTCAGCTGGTTAACATTTGTGGATTAGCTCAGGGATTACTGGAAAGATCAGCCTCAGATAAGATCTTTTGTTTTCTCTTGTTGAAAACTCAAATAAGGTTTCTAAAGTTGAAAACTCAAATTTTGTTTGATTGCCAAATCCTTCCAGAACTGATCTTCAACTCTGTATCCTAACTTTGTGCAGAGTGCCTAATTTGGGGCAAGTTCAGAAGCATTGAATGGCTGTATTTTAAAGTCCTGAAGTATAGGACTGATGCTGATTTAGAGGGATGTCTTCATGTACAAGACAATTCCCAATTAGCCCTACACCAAAGGAAGTGTGAAAGACCCTTTTCAGATTTATATACTATATTAGTGTTTTTAATTAATATTACAGTAATTGTGTTCTGTATTATATTACAGTGTTTTGAATTCAATTAAAATTGAATTTTATCATCATTTTTGATGATATTGATGAACTGATTTATCATCAGTTTTGTCATCATTTTTACATACGGTTAATATTTTTATTGAATAAAATTGGGTTGTGGAACCAATCGTCCGAGTTCCCATTATTTTCGATGGTAAAATCCGCTTTGTAAGACAAACATGCTTCCTGAACATATTATGTTCTTACAAGGCACCACTGTATTTCCAAACTCCAAGATTTTATTTGGTTTATGACATGCAGACAGCGGTGGGTCCGGCCTGGCCCAAGAACCGGTTCTCTGAGAGTGGGCGGGGGCAGGCCAGGTCAGAGGGCGGGGCCAGGGTCAGGGGTGGGGACAGAGAGAATTTAAAGGGGAATTTTAAAAAAAATCTAAAAATTTTAAAAAATCTACTCAGGCGGTCTACTCAGAAGTAAGCCACACACAGTCTCAGTGCTTTGCCCCAGGTGGTCTACTCAGAAGTAAGCCACACACAGTCTCAGTGCTTTGCCCAGGCAGTCTACTTAGAAGTAAGCCCCATGCTCCCTCCAGGACTTACTCAAGGAGTGCTGCTTGCACACAATGTGGAGGTCAGATCAAGTCAGGCAGGGACGGCGAATAGCCGCAAGGTGCCTCACTTGGAGGGAAAGCAGCCTGGCTGGCTGAGAAGAGTGCGCCATGCCTGGGGCTGCTCTTTCTCTTGCCGGCCAGCTCTGTACATGAGGCGGGGAGGAGGAGGGACTTCCTCACCCGCATCTAAGCAGCTGTGTGTGCACAGAGTCAAAATGGCGGTCGTGGGGGATGAAAGCCCTGCAAACCGGTCCCCGCAGTTCTTGCCCCCCGCCGCTACCGGCTCGCCTGCGGTGGCCAATAAGGAAGATCTGGTTCAGATGAATAGGCCTGAATTGGCATCTGCCCACCTCTGCATGCAGATACTTTGGTGCCCAGTCAGTTGTTAACTCTGAGTGAAACAATTTCCACACTCCAAGCACTTCTATGGTTTCTCTCTAGTGTGAGTTCTGTGGTGCCTTGTCAGTTCTGAACCTTGACTAAAGCTCCTTCCACATTCAAAGCATTTATATGGTTTCTCCACTGTGTGAGTTCTGTGGTGCCTTGTCAGTAATGAACCTTGACTGAAGCTCTTTCCACACTCCAAGCATTGATATGGTTTATCTTTTCTATGGGTTTGTTGATGCACAGCCAGATGTATGCTCTGTGGAAAGCTCTTTCCACACTCCAAGCACTTATATGGTCTCTCTCCTGTGTGGAGTCTTTGATGCACAGCCAGGTGTTCACTCCGAGTGAAGTTCTTTCCACACTGAAAGCACTCGTATAATTTCTCTCCTGTGTGGACTGTTTGATGTCTAGTCAGGTGTGCATTCCTACTGAAGCTCCTTCCACATTCTAAACATTCATATGGTTTCTCCCCTGTGTGGGTTCTTTGATGCACAGTAAGTGTCTGTTTGCTGCTAAAGCTCCTTCCACACTCTAAACATTCATGTGGTTTCTCCCCTGTGTGGGTTTTTTGATGCATGATCATGGCGGACCTCTGACAGAAGCTCTTTCCACATTCTAAGCATTCAAACGGTTTCTCCCCTGTGTGGGTTTTTTGATGCTTGATCAGGACAGAACTCTGACGGAAGCTCTTTCCACATTCTAAGCATTCATGTGGTTTCTCCCCTGTGTGGATTCTCTGATGCTCAGCCAGGCGATTTTTCGTACGTAATCTCCTTCCACACTCCAAGCATTCATATGGTTTCTCCCCTGTGTGGGTTCTTTGATGCTTGATCAGGGCGGAACTGTGACGGAAGCTCTTTCCACACTCCAAGCATTCATATGGTTTCTCCCCTGTGTGGGTTCTTTGATGCTTGATCAGGGCGGAACTGTGACGGAAGCTCTTTCCACATTCTAAGCATTCATGTGGTTTCTCCCCTGTGTGGGTTCTCTGATGCTCAGCCAGGCGATTTTTCGTACGGAATCTCCTTCCATACTCCAAGCATTCATATGGTTTCTCCCCTGTGTGTGTTTGTTGATGCCCTGGCAGTTGTGCTTTTCCTGAATCAACTGGGAACACACTTTCTTCATTATGGTTGTCTTTAGAACGGGTTTCTTCTGTGCACAAAAGACTCTTTTTCCTTCTTTTTCCTTTGTGGAGCTCCTGCTGGACTGGAATTTCAAGACCATCATGATGAAGGACTGAGGAAGGCCCACAGACAGGTGCTAGGCTGCCCTCCTGCTTCCTTGATCCGTCTTGCTCTCTATAGGTCTCTTCCTTGAGAGCAAGGGTTGTTTCTGGTGACACTCCTCCTGGTCCCTCCAGATCCCAATTATCATTTCTGTTGCTGCCTGGAACAGAAAGAGAACCTAGATTATCAAATGGCAAATGGAGCCTCTCAGGCAACCTTCTATGCAAACCCCAATGGATTCAGTGGTGTTGGCCCTCCAGAAATCATGCACAGGATTGAACCTTGCTCAGGACCAAGTACCAAGTAAGTGTGTGGACAAGTAGCCCTTTCTATCTTACAGTGGTACCTCGCATAATGAATGCCCCACGTACAGGAATTTCCAGGTAACGAAATCTCTGGGTACCTCTGTCTCTGTTTCCACTAGCAAAATGGCTGCAGGTAATGAAAGCTGGCACATACACACACACACACACACGAGTGAAGAAGCGTGATATGTGAATGAATGCGTGAACGAGGAGAAGCACCTCGCCCCTCTGTTTCCTCATGCAGCCTCGCCGCCCAGAGCCTCAGTAAGTCAGGCTGCTGGGATCACTGGTGGTGGAGGAGGAGGGGGGGAAGGCAGACCAGACAGAGGCTCAACGTTTCCATTCCGGCAACCTGCCTCCTCCTCCACCGCTCCCTTTTCTGCCTGGGACAACACAGCTATTCTGTTGCTGCTTACTCAGAAGTAAGCCCCACTGTGATAAATGGGTCCTACTCCTAGGAAAGTGTCTTTAGGATTGCAGCCTAAGTATACTTTATGCATCATGTACATCATCCTCTCCTATGCAGGGGATCTCCTTGTCTACTCAGAAGTAAGCCCCACTGTGTTAAATGGGTCCTTCTAGGAAAGTGTCTTTAGGATTGCAGCCTAAATAGACTTTATGCAGTATGCACATCACTCTCTCCTATGCAGGGGATCCTCATCTCTACTCAGAAGTAAGCCCCACTGTGTTAAATGGGTCCTTCTCCTAGGAAAATGTCTTTAGGATTGCAGCCTAAGTAGACTTTATGCATCATGCACATCACCCTCTTCTATGCAGGGGATCCCCAGTCCAGAGGGGATAAATTGGGATTTGACTCTGAGAGCACAATTCTAAGCATGCCTACTCAGAAGTAAGTCCCATTGTGTTAAAATAAGCATTGTGTTAAGTAAGACCCTGAGTCCAGAGTTCCTCTGGGCTCCCCCTGATGTAAACTGCTTCACCTCCTGGAGTTCTCCCCTTCAAGGGAGCTTGTAGGCAATGGGATTCAAGGGAGCTTGTAGGCAATGGGATTCAAGGGAGCTTGTAGGCAATGGGATTCAAGGGAGCGTGTAGGCAATGGGATTCAAGGGAGCGTGTAGGCAATGGGATTCAAGGGAGCGTGTAGGCAATGGGATCCAGGGGAGCCAGGTGTGTGTGGGATCTGTGTGGAAGGTGAACAGTATCAGTGGTAGAAGAACTGTGCCTTGACCATTTGAGCACCTTGTCAGCGTGTCTTGAGTTGAAAAGGCTGACAATCACAGGGCTAAGGGCAGTCCCTTGGTTTTCCATACAGTACTGCCTGTGAAAGAGTAATCTTAGGAATGCTTTGCTTCATTCTAGGTCAGCTACTAAAAAAGACACCAGTCACTCTTTAGTTGAAAATTAGTCATCCTTTTATTTTCTCTTTTATTGTACACTAGCGAAAAGCGTACCCGCGTTGCGGGAGTAACATTTCCCCATATGCCATCCCCCAACAGCGCAACTTCTCCCCATGCGCAACTTCTCCTCATGCGCAACTTCCCCCATCCACATCAACCCCACCATGCGCAACTTCCCCATCCACATCAACCCACCATGCGTAACTTCCCCATGCACATCAACCCACCATGCGCAACTTTCCCCCATGCTTATCAACCCCCATGCACAACTTCCCCCATGCACATCAACCGACCATGCGCAACTTTCCCCCATGCGCAACTTCTCCCATGCGCATCAACTCCCATGTGCAACTTCCCCCATATGCATCAACCCCAATGCACAACTTCCCCCATGCACAACTTCCCCCATGCGCATCAACTCCCATGCGCATCAACTCCCATGCGCATCAACTCCCATGCGCATCAACTCCCATGCGCAACTTCCCCCATGCGCAACTTCCCCCATACGTATCAACCCCCAATGTGCACCTTCCCCCATGCATATCTTCCCCATGCACAACTTCCCCCCATGCGCATCAACCCCCATGCGCATCAACCCCCATGCGCATCAACCCCCATGCGCATCAACCCCCATGCGCAACTTCCCCCATGCGCAACTTCCCCCATGCGCAACTTCCACCATGCGCAACTTCCCCCATGCGCATCAACCCCCATGCGCATCAACCCCCATGCGCAACTTCCCCCATGCACATCAACCCCCATGCGCAACTTCCCCCATGCACATCAACCCCCATGCGCAACTTCCCCATGCACATCAACCCCCATGAGCAACTTCCCCCCACACGCAACTTCCCCCATGCGCATCAACCCCCATGCGCATCAACCCCCATGCGCATCAACCCCCATGCGCATCAACCCCCATGCGCATCAACCCCCATGCGCAACTTCCCCCATGCGCAACTTCCCCCATGCACATCAACCCCCATGTGCAACTTCCCCATGCGCATCAACCCCCATGCGCATCAACCCCCATGCGCATCAACCCCCATGCGCATCAAGCCCCATGCGCATCAAGCCCCATGCGCATCAAGCCCCATGCGCAACTTGCCCCATGCGCAACTTGCCCCATGCGCAACTTGCCCCATGCGCAACCTCCCCCCATGCGCATCAAGCTGCCCATGCGCAACTTCCCCCCATGCACACCAACCCCCCATTCACAGCATCCTCCACAGTGCAACCCCTCCCTCCAAACAACACCCCCCAGTGCACTAGGCACTGAGCACCATATTGGCTGGATGTGGTTCAATCTCCCATGTCAAGTATAGGAGAGAAACACGTCGCCCCCTTTCCAGCCCCTGAAGGGTTAAATTTCTCCACCTGGTTCTTGGTGGGTGTTCAGGTGACAGAAGGATCCCTCCCAGAATTCCATGCTTCAGGCCCAGCAGTTGGGGCGGAATGTTGCTGAGTCAGCAATTCTCAATGCAAAGTATAGGGAGGAAAACGCGTTGCGCCCCTTTTCACCCCTTCCGGTTGGAATTTCCGAAAACCGGTTCTTAGTGCACCCCTCAGTCACGGAAGGAACAACCACCCCAAATTTCACGATTCTAGGGCCGGCAGTTGTGGCAGGGCGGTGATGAGTCAGTGAGTGATTTTTCTCTTTTATATATATAGATATAGTAAATAACAGTTTTATTACAGTTAATTGTGTTACATGACAGTGTTTTGAATTCAATTCCAGTGTTTTGTCATCATTTTTACATAGTTAATATTTTTATATGAATATTTTTTGGGTTGTGGAACCAATCGTTTGAGTTTCCATTATTTCCTATGGGAAAATCTGCTTCACGTAAAGAATGTTTCACGTAAAGAACTGCCTCCGGAACAAATTAATTTTGTTACATGAGGCGCCACTGTACTTTGACTGGTGCAACCTGAGCTGATCCTGGGACAGAGGTGGATTTGCTGGCCCTGGTGGCCAACAGTTCTTAAGAGAACTCGCAGGAGGGACACTGAATTCAGCTTCTCGCAGGACTCACACCAGGGGCATTGGTAGATTGTGCCCTTAAAATGTGGCCCATCAAAAGCCGCAAGAGGTGTCCTTTGGAGAACTTGCCACAGAGTCTCTCTCCTTGAAGAGAGTAAAGAAAACAAACATCTCTGTGAAAGTCAGGAGTCCTAAACATTCACAGAGTTTTCTGGCTTTCCTTTACCTCCTCCCCCATAGCACACTATTCCAACCTCACAGTGGTTGCCTGCATGACCTCCGGAGGTTGTCCAGATCTAGGAAATTAACCAGTATGACCTCTCAATCACTGGCTACAGGAGCTGCCTAGAGCCATGGAACATCTCCAGTTGTTTTGAGGGGAGTGGAGACAGATGGAGGGTATCTTAAAAAGGGGATAAAAATATAAGAGAAGCCCCACTGGATCCAGCCAAAAGCCCATCTAGTCCCTGGTCCTGCATCTCACAGTGGCCCACCAGATGCCTCCAGGAGCACACAAGACAAAAGGACAACTGCGTCCCTCCCTTGCACCCGGCCTTCTGATATAACCAACTTCTAAAAGGGGCCTGCGGGGCTCCCAGTTGAAGGCATGGCTGATCCCAAAGCCAAATGTGACTTCAAAATCACTCTGTGGAGAAGGAAAGTTTCCAAACTTCTGAAGCTCTTTAAGGGAAGAAGCTGAGGCTCCATGGCAGAGCAGATGCTTTGCATGCAAATGATCCCTTGTACAGGCAACTAATGATCAGCTAATGATCACGTGGCCTGGTGCAAATCTGAAAATGTTGCCCGGAAGGGATGTCACAACTGGGAGTGACATCATGCCTGGAAATTTTGTAAGAGAATTGGGGAAAATCCGCCACTTTCCCCCCACTTTGTTGTCTGCCTCCTATTTGCCCCGTATTAGTTATAGACTGTGCTGGAGCAGAGAGTGATGTTTATTCCTGATATATAAAAGAGTAGCACCACTTAGAAGTGCTTCTTTATCCAGTTAGCAAGGGTAACAGTAGTATATGGAAATGGGAGTGCTGGCAAATAGACAACAGAGTGGGGGGACAACAGTTACCAAAACCAGTAAGTGGGTGGGAATCTCAACACAAGAAGAGAACACGGAGCAAGGTGGTGGTAATTGGAGATTCCCTCCTGAGGGGGCATTGAACCTGTGTGCCTACCAGACCTATTGTCCTGTGAGGTGTGCTGTCTCCCTGGTGCCAGGATACGGGATGTCACTGAGAGGCTACTGAGAATGATCCCATCCACGTAGGAACAAATGATACTGCCGGGCAAACTTACCAGAAGATTGTCAAGGACTATGAAGCTCTTAGAAAGAAGAATAAGGATTTGAGGAATACTCAAGTGGTATTCTCATCAATTCTCCCCGAAATAGGCAAAGGTCCTCAGAGAGACAGCAAAATTTTTTGAGTCAATAGCTGGCTTCGACAATGGTGTCGTTGAGAAGGATTTGGCTTTTAGTTCACAGACTGAGCTTCCTAGAAGGTGGACTCCTGGTAGAGGATGGACTACATCTTACAGATTGGGAATCAGTGCCCTCAGATGAACCTAATCAGGAGGGCTTTAAACTAAATGAGAAGGGGGTGGCTACATCAAAAGGAAAACTAGGAATAAAGAAAATGTTCTCAATGGGTATCGTCAGGGCACTGCTAGACAATTCTTTGAGGAGCCGGGCCTTAGAAACAGGGGGGAACAAGCATTGAGAGTTGCAACCTCCCGGGATTATGTTGCAATCACAAAAACACACAGAGCCTGGGAAATAAACAGGATGAACTTGAACTAGGAAGTGAAGGGAAATTTGACTTGATAGGAATAACTGAAGCTTGGTAGGATGAATCCCATGAATGGAATATACAAATGGAAGGCTATCAGCTGTTCAGGAGGAACTGAAGTGGCAAAAGAGGTGGCGGAGTATTATATGTCACCTGCTGTGAAATCCAGGAAACTGGTCCGGATATCCCTGTGGAGTGCATTTGAGTAAAGATTAAGGGGAAAAACAAGAAACAAAACATTGTGGTGGGCATCTACTATAAACCGCCAGGCCAAGGAGAAGGAGTAGACGATGTCTTCTTGGAGCAACTGGAAGGAGTTGCAAGGAAATATGAGGTAGTCGTAATGGGGGACTTTAACTTTATCCACACATTTGCTGGGAGACAAATTGAGCCAAACATGGAAGCTCCAGTAGATTCCTGATGGGCCTGGAAGATAAATTCATGGTCCAGAAAGCGGAGGAAGCGACGAGGGGAGGGGCCATTCTTGACCTGATCTTAACTAATCATGAAGAACTGATTGACTGGTTGACTAATCAACAAAGAGGCAAGAGAAAACCCAATGATTAGAAGTGGGCCAGAGATCTCATGAGATTTTAAACCCCAAGAGGACTTGAAAGGGGAGATGATAGTTGGTCCAGTTAACTATCCTTTCCAACTATGAGTTGGACTGTGGCTGGGATTGGAAGAGGAGAGGGAGCAGTGATGTCTGGCCAAGCTCCTGGGAGACAGCAAGGCTGAAAGACTACGTATACTCTGCCCCTGGAGAAGGGCAACAGGGAACCCACTGGGGAGGGGAGCTCCCCATAAGAGAGATCTCATACCCCATTAGTGAGGACAGCTGGAATCAGCTACACATCTCAGGACACATCTCAGTCAGGACACATCTCAACCACTATCAGAGGGACCAGGGCACGCCTACAAGGAAAATCCCAGGTCCCCACCCAGTGGCCAAGCATCAGGAGGCTGTCAAGAGATACTCCAGCTCACAGTTAAAACTGGGACTAAAGCACAAAGCACAGCCTAGACAAGGGGAAACCCAGGGACACCTGAGGAAGAGATTCTCAAGCGATAGGAATATAGGAGACAGAGACCTCTCTTGAAGAAGTGTAAAAGGCTACAATCCTAACTGCACTTTCCTGGGAGTAAGTACTATTGGACACAATGGGACTTACCGTAATGTTTGTTAATTTATTTATTTGCTTAACCTTAGGTCATTACAAAAAAAGTTAGACAGCGCCATAAATCGATATAAAAAAGATTTATGCATAAGGGGTGCATAAGGGGTACTTTGTCTTCCAGCATCGAGGTCTGCATAGTCTGAAAACGTAAAGCAGTAAAAGCCTTACGCATAGCTGGAATAGTGAGACAGGACAAGTAATTCTCGGTAACAAAAGTTGTTTTGTAGTGTGATATCCAATACGAACAAGGTGAGCTGAAAATGGCACAAAGATCATGTTTCATGTGAAAAAGACGAATTTTGTCTTTCAGCCCACATTTGACCCTAGAAGAAATATAAGAGGGTAGGGCACTCACGATTATTTTGTAGGATTCTAAAATAGGTCTAGCTAAAGATGCCCAGGAATAAAGTGCAGGGTTGGAAATTTGTTCAATAAAACATAATTTGGGAAGCCGGGAGGCTTCCATGGAGACTAATCTATACCAGAACAGAGCGAGGGCTGTATGACAATGAGCTGTAATTGAGAGTAGGCCAATTTCCGCTCTAATAAGGGAAGATAGCGTTGATCGCGGAACACCCAGAAGCAGGCGGATAAAATTATTTTGAACGGGCTCCATGAAAGAAGTTTGAAAATGACCCCAAATTTTGGCCCCAAAAATCAATTGGGGGATAATTTTCTTGGCAAAGACCACTATCACAGGAGCCATAAGGTTCCCACCCTTAGATCTCATAAGGTTTAGTAATAATTGAGTGGAGTGGTCTGCTTTAAGTTTAGCCGAATTTAGATGAAGTGTCCAGGAAAGGTTGGCATTAAAAGTGACACCAAGATATTTAAAAGCCTTAACTTGTTCAATCTGGGTATCACCAATGGACCATTTGTACTTCTGCTGATTTCCAAAAATCACCACTTTGGTTTTATTATGGTTAGTGATAACTTTTTCCTGGGCACAATAAGAACTTAATCTACGCAATAGTCTACGTAGTCCGACAGGAGTGATTGAAAACAAGACTATGGCTGCAATCCTAAACACACTTTCCTGGGAATAAGAACCATTGAACACAATGGGACTTACTTCTGAGTAGACACGGTTAGGATTGTGCTCTAAGTCATCTGCATAGAGATGACATAGCTTCCTCGTCCCTATAGCCGGGGAAAATACTCAGGTCCCTGCAGTACCTTAACAATATGGTTTATGTAAAAATTAAAGAGGAACGGGGCTAATAAACAACCTTGTCGGGACACCCCTATCAGTAGGGATTCTCCCAGAAAGCAGACCTGTTAAACCAAGTCTGACTCTTAGACTGGTACCAGTGTGAATTCTTTGAATTAGAAATAGCAATCTCCTATCTATATTAGTTTCGGCCAATTTATGCCAAAGTAGCTCTCTGTTATTTCATGCACCAAACCATAAGACGCACCAAAGTTTAGAGGAGCAAAACAAGAAAAAAAATATTCTGAACCAAATGGTGTACTAATATATTTAATAAAATATAGCAGAATAATATTTCAACCATGTAAAGTCAACAGTGGTACTAAGAACCATTATCACTGTCATTAACAAATGAGGAAAGACTTTAAGCTTCAAGCACTCTTCTAATTTTCTGGAAACCTCAAAAACTCATCATCTCTAGTGTCAGTGATTTGCAACTTTTGCACAAATCTCATTGCAAATGGTCCAGGAAGTCAGGTAAGTTGGGAGGAGGTTCTTTTGGGGGTGGGAGGATCCAGGTAGGAAGGGAAAGGTGAGGGGATCTAGATAGAGAGGGAAGAGTGAGGGAGGCACAGGCATGGAGCAGCAGGGACCAGGTCTTGTGCATGTCTACTTTGGAGCAAGTCTCCAAGTCAGGGAAGGCTGCTTAGGATTGCAACTGTGCCACCCTGGCAACCCAAAATTTTGGCAACCCAAAATTCCTGAATCCCAAGGCCAAAATTTCTACCTGGGGGCAAAATCCTACCCTCCCCAAGCCAAAATTCCTACCCGCTTAAAAAAATTGCCAAAAATGTATTTTTTTGTATTTATATTTTTCTTGTTTTTTTGGCCAAACCTTTTGATAGGAAAGAGATATCTCAAAACTGATATTTGCATTGAATTCTACTCTTCAATATGAATCCAACAACATATGACATGATGGGGTAAGGTGCTCCAGGATTGGCCCTATCACTCTATAAGATGCACAGACATTTTCCTCCCCTTTTGGGAAGCAAAAAAAGTGCGTCTTATAAGGTGGGAAATACGGTAATGGGAAATACGGTTGCTTGGGATTGCATTGAAAGTGAATATAGAATTTATAGGAAACTTTTCTCTGCTTAGCGATCTCTTCTTCTTTAAGATATGCACCAAAACACCACAGACAGAAAGGGACTTTTGTCTCCTCCCATGTGAGTGAGCAGCCCCACAATGGGGAGACTAGTTTCTGGACCTGGTTTCTTTTGCTAGTGCAGAAAAAACCTCCCAATGAGGGCAAAACATGCTGCACAGAGGCTCTGAACCCAGAGGAGTAGAGTTCCTCCTGTCCAACCACCCTCAACATACCTCCCACCTACCTTTTCTCTGCTGTTCCCCTCCCCCAGAGTGCCTCTGCCCCACTTTGCAAAAAGCATTGGCAGGGGATCAGCAGTGGGTCTCACAGGTGTTTTGTGTGGCACATTTCCAACACCCAGTGGACACCAAAATCCCATGCAGAGGCCATAGGACTGGATTCCAAGGGTCTCAATCCTCCCCAGGAATGACGCAGAAGTGCCTTACGGCAACACCCCAGGGGACACAGGATTTGTGTGGGGAGATATGCCGAGACTTATGTTGGTCTAAATGGGGTTAGGATCACACTGTCAGCCACTAGATTACAATGAAAGCCTAGCCAAGGTAGTTGCCACTTGCAGGTTACAGGATCAGAAAGTCAGATGTACTTTAAGGACTCATCCTGAGCAATACCAAGTTGCTTCACAAGAGGGACTGCTACTGTGGGGCAGGGTCCCCTTTAATCACAGCACCCTTCAGGCCCCATTAACCCAGCATGCTCTGGGTTGAAGCTGCTGCTGTGCAAAACCCCTTCCCTGCTGCTAGTTTCTCTCCTTCCTTGAGGCCCTGGAAAAACACACGCTCCCTGTCTTCCAGCTGGGAAACAAAGGCAGGTTTGGGAAATTCCTCTGAGAAGGAAACAAGGAGGTGCATTCCTTAGAACAATAAAACACCAAGGCTTTCCAAAGCAATCTGGAGATGATCCAGCAGATGATGGAACAGAAGATGCTGGAACAGAAGGCCTCTCAGTCACAAGGGTAGAACGTTCCTTCTTGTCTTTTCCATTTCCAGCATTTGGAAACTTTTTAGAAATTTTTGCTAACATGTCAAATACCATCTATGCATCATTTTATATAGATGGACTGGATGCACATTCAGCTGGCAAAAGAGGTGGGGTGTTGAATTTCTAAAGGGAGAGGAGTGCGGTGTGAGAGAGGGGTACATGCTATCCTACCTCTGATCAGGAAAAGAGAGTTGAAGGAACAAAACGCTGTGAATATCAAAAAGATTAGGCAGCACAGAGACCCATAACAAATGTGAAGAAAATAAACACAGTCCTCACCCCTTAAGGACAGAATTCACAACACAGCTAAGAAGCTACCTCCTGATTCGTCCCCATCCTAGGAGTTGAGGGCAAAGGAAGTGCCCCCTTCCTCTTGCGAAGAGACAAGGAGTACAATCCTATACATGTCTGCTCAGAAGTAAGTCCCATTGTGTTCAACAGTACTTACTCCAAGGAATGTGCTGTTAGGATTACAGCCAAGGACAGGTTTGGGAAATTCTATAAAGATATCAAAGAATACTTATTTCTGACTACAAAGCATTATATCTCCATCTGCTCCAATGTCCTGTCCATGCTACGGGCATAGTTACAGATCATTTGACACCTGGGGCTCACACTGTGATATCATTTGTCACCTGGGACTCACACCCTAATATATTACAAAGTTATTTTCAGTAACAGACGTGACATGAAATAAATAATAACAGGCAGCAAATTAACATAGTTAACATTTTCCCACAAATGGGAATGAAATTCAATCACTTCTCCTGCTGTTGCTCCCCTACACATAATACATTGTACTCAGTGATATAATGCCCCTGAATCAGGAAGTTCAATCTAGCCAATCACTAATAGCGAATGCCTTGGTTATCCTTTTAGGTTTAGGTATTCTTGGTTTAGGTAGAAAGGCCTAACTAATCAATAAATAAATAACCTTATAGTCCAGCACAGAGGACTATAGTGGCTTATAGTCCACCATAAGAGTCACCTAAGCCACTGGGTGGTTAGATCAGAATAGCAGAGATATACTTTGCTGACATATCAATCAACAGGATTCAGCTAAAAGTTCACAAAGCGGTTTACAGAGAAAATGAAATCACAAGTTACTACAGAAAGGACAGGAGTTTCTGTTTGTGGTGAAAGGTCGTCCCCCCCCCGCCCCCCATGCAGCCCAGCACTTTCTGGGCAGAAGATATTACAGTGGCGCCTTGCTTAAAGAGCTTAATTCGTTCCGGAAGCATGCTCTTTAAGTGAAACACTCTTTAAGTGAAGCAGATATTCTCATAGGAATCGATGGAAACTCAAACGATTGGTTCCACAATCCAAAAAATATTCATAAAAAATATTAACTATGTAAAAATGATGACAAAACATTGGACTTGAATTCCAAACACTGTTGTATAACACAATTCACTGTAATAAAACACTGTTATTGACTGTATGTACAACAAAACAGAAAATAAAAGGATAACTAATTTTCAACTAAAGAGTCACTGTTGTCTTTTTTAGCAGCTGGAACAAGGAATTTGTTAGCAGCTGGAACAATGACACTTTCATTCACCTACTTTTGAGGCTGCAATGAATTTCCTGGGAGTAAGACCCATTAAACACAGTGGGGCTTACTTCTGAGTAGACATAGTCAGGAGTCTGCAATCAAAGACACTTTCCTGGGAATAAGCCCAATTGAACCCAGGGAGCCTGCAGGGGAAGCCCAGGAGGGGGTGGAGGGAAGCCCCCTCAGCCCCCTGCTGGGCTTCCCCAACCCATGTATGCTGTGGGGAAGCACAGGAGGGGGCGAAGGGAAGCCCCCTCAGCCCCCTGCTGGGCTTCCCCGACCCTCGCACTGCTGTTAGAGGGGCTAACGAGCACTTGATGGCTGCCTTTTAAAGTTTGAAGGGCAGCCAGCATGTGCTCGTTAAGTGAATCATAACAGAGCACTCACTAAGTGGAGCACTCGTTATGCGGGGCACTCGTTAAGCGAGGTACCACTGTACTGTGTTAAGAGCATAACTGAGTTACCTGCTGATTCCTCTTCCTCTTTGATATCCTGGGAAAATGCAAATTTCTCTTCCTCCTGCTGGGAAGCAAAGGCAGGTTTGGGGAAGTTCTCTGAGAAGAAGAAAAGGAGATGTGAACATGAGATATGTCCAGCTACAAAATCAAGGCTTTCCAACACCTCCTGATCCAAGGCTGATTCATACCCCAAATAGGGCACAAAGTGGGGCACAGGCAGGGTGACTAGATGCCCAAACCTCAAAAGGAGGAGTCTGCAAAAGGATCTAGCCTGTTTGTCAAAGGAGGACAAAGTCTTGGATTCTTCTCAGCCTTGCTTTTCCAGCAGACAATGGCACTTTTGCATGCTCACGAGTAAAGCCGTGATATTGGGCATTTTCACTTTCCCATAGAGTTCAATGCATATTTTTTATTTTTAGTGTTTTGACTATAATTTTTGATAGGAAGGACATTTCAAAACTAATCTTTGCATTGGATTCTGCTCTTCAATACAAATCCAACATGTGATATGGTACTGCATAGCATTGCAAAGTTCCAAAATGAAGCCAAAATGGAGGACAAAGAAGCCCTTTTGGAGGGTACCCAGACAGGAGGCTTTAAAAGAGGAGAAATCTAGAAATTTCTGGTCATGTGGTCACCCTGGGAATAGGGCTTGAGGGAAGCTCTTTGAAATCTCACTCATGAATGAGCTGCAGAAAGATGCATGGATCCCAAAGTGTTGGTCTGGCTTGTGGGAGTGCAGGCTAACTGATCCCGAAACCAGGAATGAATCGGTTCTTTGGAGTCCAATTGTGAACCTGAAACCCACCAAGTTTCTTTCATGGTTTTCTCTTAGCACAAGGAAGGAAGAAAAGCACTTGGCACATGGAAGGAAGAAAATCCATCTGCTAAGAAAACCAGAAGACCAACTGTGTCATTCCACCTCCTACTTCTAAATCCTTCCCTGCAAAGGTACTGGGAATTTAGGCAAGCAGGGAAAAAACATGGCCTTCTCCTGCCTTTGCACCCCCTTTGGTTCCAACACCAGCAAGTACGAAGGGCATTCTTACCCAGAGAATCCACCATGCTGTAATTCTCCAGTGGGTCTTCCATGTACAGAGCCTCTTGACTTGGATCCTGCATATCAGGTTCCTCCTCCTTAATACACACAGCTACCACCTCAAATGGCACCGAACCCTACATGGAGGAAAAAGTCTCTATTTACAAATAACATTCCACCATTTTCACATGACATCGCCTGTTCTTTTCCACCACAGTCTGAAAAGAGAAATGAAAGGTGCAATCCTAACTGATTGAGGCCAGTGCAACTCATCCATCTCCCCATTCCTGCAGTGGTGTGGAGAGGCTGGTGCATCTGGCATCCCTACCAAGCACCAGTCATCCTTTCTGGGTACCAATATGAAGTGGGAAGAAGACACAACTGGACAGTGAACACCACCAGGCAGTGGGCATCCCTACCCAATGGGCAGCACCAGCTACCAGACATCCCTCCCACACATGGGCTGCACCAGCCACTGGACATCCCTGCCGGGCATCCAGCATAAAGGGATGCACCAGCCACTGGACATCCCTGCCAGGCACACATATCCCTACCAGGCACTTATGGAGTTCCACTTTTACTGGATTGGGTTCATTCTGGTGGTCCTGCATTCCTCTGTGCCTGACCTGAACAAGAGCCAAGGCACCTTTGCTTACTCGTGAGTAAAAGTGTCTGTGTATCTCAGTTCCACTTTCCATAGAGTTTGATGCAATTATCAGAGTTGATTTGTGGGAGCTGCATTCATCGGATAAGAACCGTTTTAGTTCCATTGGATTCCAGCCCCCCGCCCCCTATAGACATCACTGGCTCCATCTGAAGCAGAGTTCAAATCTCAGCCTGTCCTTGGCCACCCTCTTTGCTAACGCAGCGCTGTGTGTATCTGGTATTCATTCAAGCATCAAACCCTAAAACTAATTAGGAGGAAACAAGTAACCAGCAGGAACAGTTGAGCCAAATGCCTGACTGTCAGAGAGGGCAGAAACTCCCTATGAGAGCTGCATGATCATGTGCAAGATCAGTGCTCCCTGCTTTCCAGCCACTGCAATCAAACAACTCTGCGATGGAAAAGAAAAGGAAGGTATTCTCGAGTCCAAGGAAAATCTAACAAAATGCAAGGCCAATTTAAGAGGAGACAAATCACCACGTTTTACTGGTCAGGTGACCAAGAATGAAGAATGCACCCAAGATACTTCCTCCATGTTGCCCTGATGATCTGCTCCTTACCTGATCAGGCTCCATGGCTGATGATTCTGTTCCATGGAAAAGTAGAGACTGTCTGGTATGTGGCCCCGAAGCCATCCCACTGCCTGTGAGGGAGACAAAAGGGTTTGTATGAGTTTCCCCTTCATTTCTTTTCTAACTTCAATTACTTTGCCACTGTTTTCCAATTTGCTCCACAGCTGTAGCTCCAACCCAAAAATGCCTCTGTTGGATGAGACACACAAGGTGCAATCCTAACCAATTTAGGTCAGCACAACCTAAATCCTTACAACACTTTTGTAACACCCGCCCAAGCCAGCAAGGGACTTATGCTGGGAATAACTGAGGTTTAGGATTGCAGCTTCACCTTCTCCTTCATCTCCTTCAGATAAAGTCTGCCTGAAATAGTTGCCCCATCAAAGTGTTCAGGCCAAGCAAGAGTCACATTTTCTGGTGTATTTTCTGCCTCAGTTCAGTCTTCCTGCCACTATCCCTTCACAAAGTTGAGTCCATAGGATCAAAATGTAGGAGTAGATTAGATAAATACTGTATCAATTTCAGGTGATGATATCCTATAACTAGGAAGATGGAAGGTGGTGTGAGGGTGTGTGAACCCTGATCTGTGGATGGAGGTCATGGAAGAGGCTTGGATCTAAGGAGGGAGATCTGGGCAGGCCAGACAAACATCAGTCCAGGGTGGACTCTCCACTCTCTGTCTAGGTGGAAAGAGATCCTCATTCTCCCCACTGAGAAACACACCTGGAAAGATGCAGATGTTTGGATACAGGGAGTTGGGGCTTCATCTGATGTTTATTTGCTGGGGAGGGGGGCTCATCCTGCTTTGCCTTCCACACTTTCTTCTGCTGTGAAAGAGACTGGCCTTATGCATATCTACTCAGAGAAAAGTCAGCTGTGATCAATGGGGCTTACTCCTAAGAAAGCACATATAGGACTGAAGCCTAACAAAGTCTGCAGCTCAGACTGGGATGCTGGAAAGATCCTTTTCTGCTGAAAACCTCAGCTCTCTTCCTTCCCATTTTGATCTAGCCTCCTTGTTAAAAGCAGACGCACAGAAGCTTCCAACCTTCAAAACAACGAAACATGATATTAAGGGTGTAGCATAAGTGAAGGATGCATGTTCGATGAACATGTGCAAAGGAAGCACATGTGGAAAGGACCACTGCTCTGTTCCAGGAACACCACTGAGATGTGGTTCTTCCCACCCACATCCTGGCCCAAACCTTGGCATGTAAGGGGGGATTGTCACAGATTCCCTTCCAGCCCTGCTGCCCTTCCCTGGCTGTCTTGGAGCCTGGCAGTCTCTGCCCCCCTTGGGACACCTCTTCATTCCCTCCCCCTCCAGCTTGGGACCCCCATCTGCCCCCATGCAAAGGGGGTCCCTTCTTGTCTCCCCAGCCCTGTCCCTTCCCAGGCTGGGCTCTGAGGCTGCCTGTCTCCCCCCACCTGGGGGCTCCCCTCCCCCCTCCAGCCTGAGACCCCCATCCTCCCCACCCACATACTTTGAACTGCAGAGAAACAGCTGCTGCCCCTGAAAGGAAGAGGCCAAGGCTGGAGTGGAGCAGAAAATGGCCCTCCTTTCCCCTCCCCTTGACCACTCTAGGAATCCAGTCACTTCTTTTAACCCTTAGAGAGCCAGAGAAACCCAGATGTAGTCTCACATCTTGTGGCAGGGAGTTCCCCAGGCTAGTCACACACACAGGTCAATACTTTCTTCTTGTCTCTCCCAACCTATGGGAAATTCTGTGGTTCTCCTCAGATTCTGGTGTTGACTGTGAGGGAAAAGAGCATCTTTGTATCCACCCCCATCATGTCTTCCCATATCATGTGGCAGGGAGTTCCACATATTAATTTTTTTGCTCTTCTTGCCTGTCCTCACACTCAGTTTTAGTGTGTTGTGTGAGAGGGAAGAAGACACATGCAAGACACTTTAAATATATGGAGAGTCCATGGAGAACAACCACACAAGGTGCCTTTCTGGATAGTGTTCTGGTGTATTTCCTGAAATCTGCTGGAGCCTCAGTGGTACCTTAGATAACATATTTAATTCGTTCCGGAGGCATGTTTGTTACGTGAAACATTCTTTATGTGTAGCAAATTTTCCCATAGCAAATAATGGAAACTCAGACAATTGGTTCCACAACCCCAAAAATATTCATATAAAAATATTAACTGGATGTTAAAATGATGGCAAAACACTGGAATTGAATTCAAAACATGCATTCAATGTGCATGATCCTATGAAGTCTACTTAGGCTGCAATCCTAAAAACACTTTCCTGGGAGTAAGACTTATGAGACACAATGGGGCTTACATCTGAGTAGTCAAGATTGTGCTCTTTCACTATCACTAATGGAGTCACTGCTATCCATTGGCTCAAAGGAATCTTTGTCTTTTTGTGCAACTTTGACATTCCCAAGCTGCTTATGGAGAGCAGCATTCGAACACTGATCAGGCACACCTTCCACGCTGCCACACACAGATCCCACATACAAACCTGGCTCAGGCTGCTCCCCCGGGACCCGACATGAGTTCCCTGGCCATGGAAGCCTATTCCAAACTTTGCCCAGGGCCCCACTGTAGCTCAAGCTAGTTCCCTTGTGTCCCCCCCTCGTCCCTTCGTCCCCCCCCCGTGGGTTCCCTTGCCATGGAAGCCTGTTCCAAACATCCTCAAAAGTGTTCTTTACGCAAGTCAAAATTTCTGATAAACTTTTGTTCTTTACCCAAAACACCCTTTACCCAAGTCGTTCTTTACCCAAGGTACCACTGTATAGGAAAAAAATACATGACCAAACTTATGCACACAACATGGTTGAAAAGCTCGGTGGCTTCAACCACTCATAGGTCCATCTAACCCCTACTTAAGAAAATGAATGGTTGCAATGGAAGCAGTCAACAGGAGCTGCTGGGCCAAAGTGCTCAACTGGAAGGGGAGAGGATAGACGCTCTCTGGAGAGACAATTTGGCTGGAGGCGCCTGTGGTGTGAGGCGGGAAACACCTGAAGAAGAGCTTGCTGAAGATATGATGTGGCTGGACTTTTCTCGGGAAGAAGGGGATCCCGAATGCCACTGTGGAGCCGCCACCCGGACCACCAACCCTCGCACCCCTCCGTGGGAGAGAGAGAGAGACAGGAGTGAGAGGCTGGGTGGAGCAAAGTCCCACCCCCTCCCCGCAAGGAGGGATGGAAGCTTCCAAGGGGGCGGAGGACCTTGGATTGAATAGAAGGAAAAGAGCGGGAAAACGGGAGGCAGACTCTGACAGGAAAAGAGCAGGAAAACGGAAGGAGGACTCTGACAGGAAAAGAGCGGGAAAATGGGAGGCAGACTCTGACAGGAAAAGAGCGGGAAAACGGGAGGCAGACTGACAGGAAAAGAGCGGGAAAACGGGAGGCAGACTCTGACAGGAAAAGAGCGGGAAAACGGGAGGCAGACTCTGACAGGAAAAGAGCGGGAAAACGGGAGGCAGACTCTGACAGGAAAAGAGCGGGAAAATGGGAGGCAGACTCTGACAGGAAAAGAGCGGGAAAACGGGAGGCAGACTCTGACAGGAAAAGAGCGGGAAAACGGGAGGACTCTGACAAGAAAAGAGCGGGAAAACGGGAGGCAGACTCTGACAGGAAAAGAGCGAGAAAACGGGAGGCAGACTCTGACAGGAAAAGAGCGGGAAAACGGGAGGCAGACTGACAGGAAAAGAGCGGGAAAACGGGAGGCAGACTGACAGGAAAAGAGCGGGAAAATGGGAGGCAGACTCTGACAGGAAAAGAGCGGGAAAACGGGAGGAGGACTCTGACAAGAAAAGATCGGGAAAACGGGAGGCAGACTGACAGGAAAAGAGCGGGAAAACGGGAGGCAGACTCTGACAGGAAAAGAGCGAGAAAATGGGAGGCAGACTCTGACAGGAAAAGAGCGGGAAAACGGGAGGCTGACTGACAGGAAAAGAGCGGGAAAATGGGAGGCAGAGTCTGACGGGAAAAGAGCGGGAAAACGGGAGGCAGACTCTGACAGGAAAAGAGCGGGAAAACGGGAGGCAGACTGACAGGAAAAGAGCGGGAAAACGTGAGGCAGACTCTGACAGGAAAAGAGCGGGAAAACGGGAGGCAGACTGACAGGAAAAGAGCGGGAAAACGGGAGGCAGACTGACAGGAAAAGAGCGGGAAAACGGGAGGTAGACTCTGACAGGAAAAGAGCGGGAAAACGGGAGGCAGACTCTGACAGGAAAAGAGCGGGAAAAGGGGAGGCAGACTCTGACAGGAGGAGAGCGTGGAAGGGCGTTTTGTGAGGAGATCCAGTTGAAAAGGGACTTACCTGGACAAAAGGGAGGGTAACCCAGTTAAAAGAGGATCTCATATGTTGGTGTTTAAGAGTTCCTGTTATTGAGGTGTTTGGGCACGTTGCCTGTAACTGCAAGTTGTATACTTATCTGTAACCACATGCTGAATACCTACCAAGCGTTGAGCATACATAATGGAAGAAAGTAAAGTGGAGAAAGTAGTGGAGTTGCCATGGCAGGAGCATATGGGCCTGGACGGGGGGCAGCCACGTCTACACACCTCACTCCCCCATACACCCGCATGACAGCGCCCAGTGCAGGATTTACATATAAGCTAAACAAGCTATAGCGTAGAGCCCCACTCTATTGGAGGGCACAAAAAATTTAAAGGAAAAAAACTGGATGTACATTTCCAAAATATAAATTAAAAATAAATAAAATATAACCTACATACAACAGTGTTTTGTGCTGTGTAGGGTCCTATGATATAAGTAATGGGCCCTGCCTGCAAGCCTGCTCCCTAAAATATCACTGCTTTGCTCATTTCTATATATAGTGGCGTCTCACGTAACAAATGCTTCATGTAAAGTATGTTTCACGTAACGAACAAAAATTTCTCTAGGAATCTGCTTCATGTAACAAACTGTGCTTCACGTAACAAACACCTCGTTGGCAGTTGGGGCAGACGCGTTGGCCGCCAGCCCTTTTTAAAAGCGTCAGGGCTGTCTAGCGCTCCTACAAATAGCGAAAGCAACTCTTCCACGCTGTTCCTCCTGTGGCCGGGTGTCCGCTGGGCAGAGGGAGAGAAGAGCAGTGGAGAAGAGGGAAGCATCTCAGGGCTGGCCAGAAGGGAGCAGTGGGGAGAGAAGCTCAGAATGGAGAGAAGGAGAAAGTGGGGAGACACTTCAAAAGTGTCTTGGATTGCAGCCTCCTAACCATGTCTATCCAGAAGTAAGCCCCACTGTGTTAAATGGGTCTTACTCCCAGGAATGTGTCTTTAGGATTGCAGCCTAAGTAGACTTCATAGGATCATGCACACTGAATGCATGTTTTGAATTCAATTCCAGTGTTTTGTCATCATTTTTACATCCAGTTGATATTTTTATATGAATATTTTTTGGGTTCCGGAACCAATTGTCTGAGTTTCCATTATTTCCTATGGAAAAATCCGCTTCAAGTAAAGAAGGTTTCATGTAACAAACATGCCTCTGGAATGAATTACATTTGTTACATGAGGCGCCACTGTATATATTACCGACAGCAACCCTTAGCACTGCTAAAATGATCTTTTTAAAAGAATGATATATCTAAAATGATTTGCTTTTCATTGAATCTTATTATATTTTATTTTCATTCATCTTATTATAATTTTAGGAAATTGCAGGATGTGATGTTGGAAGGGTTGATATCTCCAAGGGGAGAATTTGTTAAGTGAGGCACCACTGTATATAGATAGCGGGTAATTCCCAGTTCTGGATACCTTCCAGAAGCCACACAAGCTACCCATGTAAATGCAATAAGTTGTTGTTCAGATTCAAAGTTTGGCCAAGCCAGAGGAGTAGCTCATGATCATGTAGCCTGGAGCAAAACTCAAAATGTTGCCCAGCAAGTGATGTCACGACTGGAAGTGATATCATCCCCAAGTATTTAAATAAAGAATATCGGGGGAAGAGCGGCCTTTTCCCCCACAGCTCACCACCCACTTGCTCTGCTGCCTTCCGCCAGCTAGTGGCTTAGCTAAGTCACCTATCTGCTATCTGGAGTTGAAGATGATGTTGTGGAGCACTCCCTCCCCAACAACAACATCAATGTTAATTCAGGAAATAAAGAAAAGTGTGCCTCTTAATTGGATAGAGAAACTGCTGGGGCAAAGAGAGATGGCTAATCTCTCCCTGCAGAATATAAAAGGAGCACCACTTAGAAGTGCCTCTTTACCCAGTTAACATGGGTAACTCTATTATGATACACTGGTAGCTTGTTTTAAGAATATAATTCATTCCAGAAGCATGCTTGTAATCCGAAACACTTGTATATCAAAGTAAATTTTCCCATTCAAAATAATTGAAAACTCAGACAATAGGTCCATCTAACACCTATTTATTGAAAAAACTGTTGCAATGCAACCAGACAACAGGAGCTGCTGGGCCGCAGTGCTCAGCTGGAAGGGGAGAGGACAGAAGCTCTCCGGAGAGTCAGAAAGGCTACAATCCAATAACTATGGAATCTTTTACACTGGTGCAGTTACGGTGCCACCTATGGGAAATGCATAGAGCAATCCAGAATACGTGCCTCTTCTGTCTTCCCATAGATACTCTGGATTGTAGGGTCAGGCCCTGAAGGTGTGAGAGGAGTCCCACCCAGTCCACAGGGCTGGGTCCGCAGGGCTGGCTGATGAACACCCCAGGTGCTTCAAGACCAAGTTTCAGACCTTACCACCATATAGACAAACTATCAAGTACAGATGTTCCCCTCTTTCTGACACCCCATTTTCTGTCATTTCACTCTTTTCAGTCCAAAATAAACCCAGATGTCTGTTTTTTCATCAGGGAGACTGTCACGTCCTTCCCCGTCCTCCAAACTCCCCACAGATGTCTTCCCCATCTTCCCTCCTTTCATCCATCCCACCAACCAGGGACACCAGGAAAGATTCCACCGCAGGTAAGTAGTATCAAAGGTATTCTGCATTACCTTTTCTTATTTGGTTATTCTTTTAATGATTATTTTCAGTTAACATTGTCTCTTTTCTTTCCTAGGTTGCTTCACCCAGTTCAGAAGAATCACAACATAAATAGTCAGATCAGATATAAACAATGATCAACGGGAAACTCAATACTGTCCATCAGAAGAGCAAGGTAAGGCACAAACATCAAGTATTTTCTAACAAGGATCTTTCGTTTTCTTTCCCATAGGACCAACAGGCCAGAACTGGCGGAATCTGGAGAGAGGAGCTCCAAATGTTCGTAGCCTGCCCCCCATGACTCCTTGTAATGTCCTCCAAGATCCATATTTGCATACGGTCAGAGTAGTCCTATGCGTAGTGGACAGTAGGCTCCTCCTCCCACACTGCCAGCTGGCAAGGGACTTATGCTAGAGCCTCAGAAGCTATCAGCTCAATCCAGAGCAACTAATCTGTCCACATAAGAGCCCTTAGGTTGCCCTATCTAACACTAGGTTGGAGCAACTGCAAGATGCTCCAGCCCAGTTACTCTAGAAAAGGCTTAGGGCAGAGCAAGGCAAGATAGGGTGCCCTAAGAGAGGTGGACCTGCTCTGCCCTAACTGGGGCAGCCTAAGCAGCTCAGGAGAGGCATGTTGAGGGCATGTTTAGCATTGCCTAGGGCAGAGCAGTTACTCTGTATCCAAAGCCTGTTTCCAAGGCAGAAATGCCTCTTCCAGTTCCTCAGAGATATACCACCTCAGGAGCAGGTATAGTAATGAGTAGACCCATAGGGGTCCATGATAAGGCCCGAGTAAGAATGGCAGTGTTGACCAAAAATCTGAGTTCTTGGCCATCCTAGCGGCAACCCCTGCCTCTCAGCCTCAGGATATGGAACAAACTACGGCTGCCCACAAACCTCAGGATACAGCAGGTCACTCCAAGAAGCCCCTTGTATTCACTGTAGAATGTACTGGCATCTCATCAGGGACTCCTTATAAGGCAGGCACCCAGTGGTGTCACCAGACTGGTGCGGCTGGTGTGGGCTGCATTGGGTGATGTGCTCCGTATGGGGTGATGTGCCAGAGGAGTTTGACTGTCCTTTGGCAGGCCCCGGGCGTCAGCACCCCCATTCAGGCCTGCTCCAAGGCGGAGCAGCAGCCAGAAGGTGCCACTTGTCTGAGGAGCTGGCCTGAACAGCCATCTGAGGTGCACTGCGCAGAAACACACTGAACATGCCAAACAGCTTCAGAGGAGACTTCCTTAGAGCAGAGAAAGTCCGCGCCTCTGCACAGCCATTCGGCCTCACTCAGGAGGCGGAGCGGCAGCCGAATGGCTTCAGAAAGAGTACTGCACAGGCACCAACTCTGACACCTGCAGTCTCCCCCGAAGCCAAAAGGCTTCAGAAAAGTACTGCGCAGGTGTCAGAGATGGTGCCTGCGCAGTACTCTTTCTGAAGCCAGTTGGCTTCAGAAACAACTGCGCAGGCGCCAACTTTGGTGACTGCGCAGTCCAGGTAGGGGGGGCGCGCATCCCAGGGATGATGCACAGACTTCCGCACCAGGTGATGTGCAGAGTCATGTCACCACTGTAGGCACCACAGCTGTTCCTTGTTCAGTGTGATCTGAGGGGTGTCTCCTCAGGAGCAAGTCTTCCCCTTGTGTCAATTACTTAGCATGCTCTGGAGCAGTTAGGGCAGCCCAGGCTTCCTGACTCTCTGGATTCAGCATAACTTTCTGCTCTGGATACAGAATAGTTAGGAGAGTGCAGTTAGGTCAGAGCAGGCTGAATTTGCTCTGGATTGTGTCCTTAGTCATCCAAGATCCCTGCGTCCTCATCACAGAGACACTGATTCATCAGGTTGAAAGTTTGGACTTTCAACCTGTTTTAACTTCAGGACTCTTGGACCTTTAACACTTGTAGAGAGGAGGGAATTTCAGCAGCTGCAGCTTCTCATCTCACAGATCATAAGCTACATCTGCTGAAATTCCCTCTACCAAAGCAGGCCTCCTTCAGTCTTGAAAGACTATGATATCGTGCTCAGCGCTGCATACGAAGCACGAAAGCCTATGTTAGATTGTTATGGAGGATAGGCTGTTACCCAAGCAGCAAATCCCCTCTCTCCACACCACTGAATTAGTCCAATGGAAAGGCAGAGCTAGTACGATTGGATCCAGCTGCGTCGCAGAGCTGGGCTAAGGACAGGAGCTCACCCTGTCTTGTGGGGCTGAACCAGGGCTTGAACCCTGGCCTGCTGGTTAACAGGCTTAACCACTACCCAATTGTTAAAGGTCCAAGAGCCTTGAAGTCAAATGTTTGGACACCCGTTAGTTTAAAAAATAAAAGTAATTTGCGCAACAGACCACCAGATGGTGAAACCAGAGCTCTATTGATTTCAATAGACTCATTTTCCATTGACTTCAATAGAGAGACTTGGGCAAATACCTTCCTGGTAGATCCATTGAACAAAATGGGGCTTACTTCTGAAGAGACATAGTTAGGATTGTATTCTCAATTCCTTATCAGGAAGTGAGTTCCTTTGCGGGACATTTTCCATTTCCTGAGATTTGTGCCAGTCTGTGATAATAGGGCATCAGGCTACTTCTAAGACTATTTCGACACTCTGACATCCATTGACTTATAAAACCAGAAATGTTGATGATTTTAAATGATTTGATTCCCTGTACTTTTATGTGTAAGTTACTTTATATGCCAATACAGTGGCACCTTGTAAGACAAACGCTTTGCAAGAAGAACACCTTGTAAGACAACGAAAATTTTGAAGGAATTCTGCTTTGTAAGACATACAGTGCCTTGTAAGACAAACAGTTTTGGAAGAGTTTGGCAAACAGTATTACAAGGAAAACTTGTTGTAAAACAAATTGATGGATCTGCTTTGTGAGCAATAGCAAGAGGTTATGGATTTGATGTCTTCTGCAGAGGAGGAGGAGAATAAGGAGGAGGAATCCCTCACATCAAATGAGATTAAGGACATTTGTAAACACTGGGAAATTGTGCCAAATTTTGTAGAAAAGCACCACCAAAATAAGGCAGAAGCAGTGGGAGCAATGAATCCGTTTAATGACAACAAATGTCACATTGCAGCTTCACAAGGAGACAAAAGCCAGTGTCATTAGAAGGTTCCTTGGGAAAGTTGCTCAAAAAGACACCAGTGACTCTTTTAGTGAAAATTAGTCATCCTTGGCCATAAAGGTTTTTCTGTTTTACTGTTCAGTATGTTAAAGAAAATATGAATTTGTTTTTGAGAATCTGTTTATCTCGGAATATACTTGTCAATGTATCCAATGACAATAAAAAGAATTCTTATTGTTATTAGAATTGTGGGGGGGGGGTAAGCGAGCAGGAGTACAATAATGTTTGCTGAGCCCACCAAAGAAAAACCATCTGGCCCTTATTTGGGAGAGAAGAGGTGTGAAGGTTCCTGGCACTGGAAGGGATGACTGGGAGGTGGAGGACATCTTCCTTATCTCTGTATTTCAGAGTGTTCCTTCCCAGAGTGTTGTTTTAGCACAGGGGTCCTCAAACTTTTTAAACAGGGGGCCGGTTCACTGTCCCTCAGATACTGTTGGGGGCCGGACAATAGGGGGGTTTCTGGGGGGTGGTGGGTACTGGCAGGGCTGGTGGGGGTTTCTTGGGGGTGGGGGGTACTGGCAGGGCTAGTGGGGGGATTCTGGGGGGTGGTGGGTACAGTCAGGGTTAGTGGGGGATTTTGGGGGGGGTGAAGGCCTGTCAGGGATGGTGGGGGGTTTCTGGGGGGTGGAGGGGTACTGTCAGGGATGGTGGGGGTTTCTCGGGGGTGGTGGGTGCTGGCAGGGCTAATGGGGGGTTTCTGGGGGGTGGGGGTTACTGGCAGGGCTAGTGGGGGGGTTTCTGGGGGGTGGTGGGTACTGGCAGGGCTGGTGGGGGTTTCTGGGAGGTGGTGGGTACTGGCAGGGCTGGTGGGGGTTTCTTGGGGGTGGGGGGTACTGGCAGGGCTAGTGGGGGGATTCTGGGGGGTGGTGGGTACAGTCAGGGTTAGTGGGGGATTTTGGGGGAGGGTGAAGGCCTGTCAGGGATGGTGGGGGGTTTCTGGGGGGTGGAGGGGTACTGGCAGGGCTGGTGGGGGTTCTGGGGTGTGGGGGTTACTGGGATGGCTGGTGGGAGTTCTGGGGGTGGTGGGTACTGGCAGGGCTAGTGGGGGGGTTTCTGGGGGATGGGGGTTACTGGCAGGGCTGGTGGGGGTTCTGGGGGGTGGGGGTTACTGGCAGGGCTAATGGGGGTTTCTTGGGGGTGGGGTTACTGGAGGGCTGGTGGGGATCGGGGGAAGAAAGGGAGGCACTTACCTGGGGAGCCCTGTGGCCACCATCCAAGCCCCCTGGCTGGCCAGGGTAGCTGTGGATTAGGCACTGCAGCTTCGTGGTCCCCCATCAAAGCCCCATGGCCGGGCAAGGAAGCTGTGGATGGGGCGCTTCAGCTGCGCAGCCCCCCATCCAAGTCAAGTTCTTCCGCTGGGCGAGCAGGTGGGCAGGCAAGGGGACAGGCAGCCCCTTGCCATGGTGGGCACCCACCCCAGCGCTGTCGTGAGGGGATGGCTCCTCCCCCTCCCTGCCTGCTCTCGCCTGGCCGCCATTCAGCAACAGTGAGGCAGGGAGTGGGAGGAGCTGTTCCCTCAGGATAGCACAGCGCACAGGATAGCAGCAGCGTGCCAAATTTAAAATGGCAGCCGCCACCAAGCCTCTTTCCCCAGTGGCGGCCAGCAAGCCTCGGCAGGCCGGATTGAGGGCCCTGGCAGGTCGTATCCAGCCCCCAGGCCGTAGTTTTAGGACCCCTGTTTTAGCATGTAGAGGTCTTTTAGACTGTCCACCTGTGCGGAGCCTGGTTTATGGCAGCCAAGTTAGAATGGGTTATAGATCAAAATCTTTTGTGGTAACTGATGCTGGCTAATTAGAAGGCAGGGGTGAGCAAGCAAGACTGAGGTGTACTCCTGTTAGGAAAAGCAAAGATTTGGGGAGAAAAGCATCCAGCAAGGAGCATCCAGGAGAGCATCTCCCCACCAGAGACTGCCTGGATGGGCAAGGGCTCATGCTTAGCATCTACTGGAAATCTGTAAGGACTCTGCTTTCATATGTGAATTAAGAGTGTTCAGCTAGTTACCATTTGTGGATTAGCTCAGGGATTACAGTGGTGGGCTGAATGACCTCACTTCTTCTCCTGGAACCTGGGATTCACGGTAAGGAATTTCCCAGAAGAGGAGTCGTAATGTCATTCACATAAGTGGGATCTACCAGAGCTGTGAGGAAGGAAGGGTGGGATAGACAGGCGATGGGACGCTAATCTTACCCAACTGCCTGCTGAAGGACCCTTCTGCCCATGGCTGCCTCTGCAGAGGCCCAGGTGTCCACTTTGTATCCTGACTTTGTGCAGAGTGCCTAATTTGGGGCAAGTTCAGAAGCAGTGAATGGATGTATTTTAAAGTCCTGAAGTATAGGACTGATGCTGATTTAGAGGGAAGTCTTAACGTACAAGACAATTCACAATCAGCCCTACACCAAAGGAGGTGTGAAAGCCCCTTTTCAGATTTATACAGTAAATTACTGTTTTTTTTATTAATAACACAGTAATTGTGTTCTGAATTATATTACAGTGTTTTGAATTCAATTACAGTGTTTTGTCATCATTTTTACATACAGTTAATATTTTTATATGAATAAAATTGCATTGTGGAACCAATTATCTGAGTTCCCATTATTTCCAATGGTAAAATCCGCTTTGTAAGACGAATGCTTTGTAAGACAAACATGCTTCCAGAACAAATTATGTTCTCCAAGGCACCACTGTATTTCCAAACTCCAAGATTTTCTTTGGTTTATGACATGCAGATACTTTGGTGCCAGGTCAGTTGTCAACTCTGACTTTCCGCACTCCAAGCACTTCTATGGTTTCTCTCCAGTGTGAGTTCTGTGGTGCCTTGTCAGTTCTGAACCTTGACTAAAGCTCCTTCCACATTCAAAGCATTTATATGGTTTCTCCTCTGTGTGAGTTCTGTGGTGCCTTGTCAGTTCTGAACCATCACTGAAGCTCTTTCCACACTCAAAACATTTATATGGTTTCCCTGTGTGGGTTTTTTGATGCATGATCAGGCCACCCCTCTGACGGAAGCTCTTTCCACATTCCAAGCATTCATATGGTTTCTCTCCTGTGTGGATTCTTTGATGAACAGCCAGGGATAAGCTCCAGCGGAATCTCTTTCCACACTCCAAGCATTGATATGGTTTATCTTTTCTATGGGTTTTTTGATGCACAGCCAGCTGTATGCTCTGTGGAAAGCTCTTTCCACACTCCAAGCACTTATATGGTCTCTCTCCTGTGTGGAGTCTTTGATGCCTAGCCAGGTGTTCACTCCGAGTGAAGTTCTTTCCACACTGAAAGCACTCATATAATTTCTCTCCTGTGTGGACTGTTTGATGTCTAGTCAGGTGTGCATTCCTACTGAAGCTCCTTCCACATTCTAAACATTCATATGGTTTCTCCCCTGTGTGGGTTCTTTGATGCACAGTAAGTGTCTGTTTGCTGCTAAAGCTCCTTCCACACTCTAAACATTCATGTGGTTTCTCCCCTGTGTGGGTTTTTTGATGCATGATCATGGCGGACCTCTGACAGAAGCTCTTTCCGCATTCTAAGCATTCAAACGGTTTCTCCCCTGTGTGGGTTCTTTGATGCGCAATCAGGGCGGAACTCTGACGGAAGCTCTTTCCACATTCGAAGCATTCATGTGGTTTCTCCCCTGTGTGGGTTCTTTGATGCACGATCAGGACGTAACTCTGAAGGAAGCTCTTTCCGCATTCTAAGCATTCAAACGGTTTCTCCCCTGTGTGGGTTCTTTGATGCTTGATCAGGGCGGAACTGTGACGGAAGCTCTTTCCACATTCTAAGCATTCATGTGGTTTCTCCCCTGTGTGGGTTCTCTGATGCTCAGCCAGGCGATTTTTCGTACGGAATCTCCTTCCACACTCCAAGCATTCATATGGTTTCTCCCCTGTGTGTGTTTGTTGATGCCCTGGCAGTTGTGCTTTTCCTGAATCAACTGGGAACACACTTTCTTCATTATGGTTGTCTTTAGAACGGGTTTCATCTGAGCAGAAAAGATGCTTTTTCCTTCTCTTTTCTTTGTGCAGATCCTGCTGGACTGGAATTTCAAGACCATCATGATGAAGGACTGAGGAAGGCCCACAGACAGGTGCTAGGCTGCCCTCCTGCTTCCTTGATCCGTCTTGCTCTCTATAGGCCTCTTCCTTGACAGCAAAGGTTGTTTCTGGTGACACTCCTCCTGGTCCCTCCAGATCCCAATGATCATTTCTGTTGCTGCCTGGAACAGAAAGAGAACCTGGATTATCAAAGTCACTGGCAAATGAAGACTCTCAGGCAACCTTCTATGCAAACCCCAATGGATTCAGTGGTGTTGGCCTTGCAGAAACCATGCACAGGATTGAACCTTGCTCAGAACCAAGTACCAATTAAGTGTGGTGGACAAGTAGACCTTTCTAGTTTACTATGATTTGTGCAACCTGAGCTAATCCTGGGACAGAGGTGGATTTGCTGGCCCTGGTGGCCAACAGTTCTTAAGAGAACTCACAGGAGGGACACTGAATTCAGGTTCTCGCAGGACTCACACCAGGGGCATTGGTAGATTGTGCCCTTAAAATGTGGCCCATCAAAAGCCGCAAGAGATGTCCTTTGGAGAACTTGCCACAGAGTCTCTCTCCTTGAAAAGAGTAAAGAAAACAAACATCTCTGTGAAAGTCAGGAGTCCTAAACATTCACAGAGTTTTCTGGCTTTCCTTTACCTCCTCCCCCATAGCACACTATTCCAACCTCACAGTGGTTGCCTGCATGACCTCCGGAGGTTGTCCAAATCTAGGAAATTAACCAGTATGACCTCTCAATCACTGGCTACAGGAGCTGCCTAGAGCCATGGAACATCTCCAGTTGTTTTGAGGGGAGTGGAGACAGATGGAGGGTATCTTAAAAAGGGGATAAAAATATAAGAGAAGCCCCACTGGATCCAGCCAAAAGCCCACCTAGTCCTGGTCCTGCATCTCACAGTGGCCCACCAGATGCCTCCAGAAGCACACAAGACAACAGGACAACTGCATCCCTCCCTTGCACCTGGCCTTCTGATGTAACCTACTTCTAAAAGGGGCCTGCAGGGCTCCCAGTTGAAGACATGGTTGATCCCAAAGCCAAATGTGACTGCAAAATCACTCTGTGGAGAAGGAAAGTTTCCAGAATTGTGAAGCTCTTTAAGGGAAGAAGCTGAGGCTCCATGGCAGAGCAGATGCTTTGCATGCAAATGATCCCTTATATAGGCAGCTAATGATCAGCTAATGATCACGTGGCCTGGTGCAAATCTGAAAATGTTGCCCGGAAGGGATGTCACAACTGGGAGTGACATCATGCCTGGAAATTTTGTAAGAGAATTGGGGAAAATCCGCCACTTTCCCCCCACTCTGTTGTCTGCCTCCTATTTGCCCCTTATTAGTTACAGACACCATGCTGGAGCAGAGTGATATTTATTCCTGATAAATAAAAGAGTAGCACCACTTAGAAGGGCCTCTTTATCCAATTAGAAGGGGTAACAGTAGTATATGGAAATGGGAGTGATGCATATTAACCCTTTGTTAGTTCCATGTTGTATCATAGAATCATAGAGATGAAAGGGACCTAGTCCAACCCCCTGCCTGCAGCAGGAAATCCTCCTAGAGCATCTTTGACAGGTGCTTGTCAAGCCTTTACTTGAAGACACCAGTGAGGGAGAGTCCACCACCTCCCTTGGCAATCTGTTCCACTGCCAAACCGCACTCACCCTCAGGAATTTTTTCCGGATATCCAACCAGAATCTCAGATTGTACCCATTGGTTCTAGTTCTGCTTTTGGAAGAAGCTATCAACAGATGAGCCCCTTCCTCCCTATGACAGCCCTTCAGGTTTCTGAAGAGAGTGATCATGTCTCCCCTCAGCCTCCTCTTCTCCAGGCTTAACATCCCAAGTTCCCCCAACCTTTCCTGGTAGGGCTTCCCTTCCATCCCACTGACCATTCTTGTCGCTCTCCTCTGGACTTGCTCCAGTTTGGCTGCATCTTTCTTCAAGTGAGGTGCCCAGAACTGAACACAGTACTCAAGGTGAGGTCTGACCAATGCAGAGTAAAGAGGAACTATAACTTCTCGTGACTTGGAAGCTACAGTCCTCTTAATGGAGCCTAAAATGGCATTTGCCTTCTTTGCAGACACATCACATGCTGACTCATGTTCAGCTTGTGATCCATGGCGACTCCAAGATCCCGCTCACATGTTGTGCTGCCAAGCCAAGTATCCCCCATTTTATACCTGTGTTTTTAGTTTTTATTGCCTAAGTGCAGAACCTTCCACTTCTCCCTGTTGAAGTTCATTCTATTTGTTACAGCCCAGGATTCCAGTTTGTCCAGATCCTCCTGGAGGTTTCTCCTATCTTCTGTTGTGTTTGCTACTTCTCCCAGCTCGGTGTCATCCACAAATTTGATCAGGCTCCCCTGTATCCCTTCCTCGAAGTCATTGATTTTATTTATTTAATTTATATCCCGCCTTTCCTCCCCTGCAAGAGGGAGCTCAAGGCGGCTAACATCAGGAAAACAATAAAACACCATTAAAATAGATCATAAATACAGATTAATGAAATACAGATTGATGAAAATGTTAAAGAGAACCGGTCCCAAGACAGAGCCCTGGGGCATCTCACTCGAAAAAGATCCCCAGGTTTACACAGAACCATTTACTAAAACCCTTTGAGTGCAGCCATCAAGCCAGTTGTGGATCCACCTAACGATTGCCCCGTCTAGCCCATATTTTTCCAACTTCCCAATTAAGATGTCATGTGGGACCTTGTCAAATGCTTTGCTGAAGTCAAGATAAATGACATCCACAGCATTGCCATGTCCAGTAAGCTCATAACCCGATCAAAAAAGGAGATCAGTTTGTCTGGCAAGATTTATTCTTGGTAAATCCATGCTGGGTCTTTTGATCACCAACTACTTGTCTAGATGTGCACAAATTGTGTGTTTTATGATTTGCTCTAATATCTTGCCCGGGATTGAAGTCAAACTGACTGGTCTATAATTTCCCGGGTCTTCTTTTTCCCCCTTCTTAAAGATTGGGACTACATTTGCCCTCTTCCAGTCCAGGCCCTTCTCCACTCCTCAAGGATTTCTCAAAGATGATCGACAGAGGCTCTGCAAGGACATCTGCAAGTTCCTTAAGAACTCCAGGATGCAGCTCATCTGGTCCAAATGACTTGAATTCATTTAGGCCAGTTAAGTGGTGTTGAACCAATTCTCTGTCGATCATAATCTGCTGTTCTGCACCATCCATGTTTCAGAACTAGCCTGGTGCTGGTTAAGTCTCCATTTTGTGGAACAGCTGAGACGGCGCACAGGTGGGGCTAGTTACCTGGGTGGCTAATTGCTACTAGCTGTTCATTGGCTGATTGCCTGGAGCATTCATTCATTCAATGGCAACCTCAGTGCCTGAGGGCTCTTGTCCTGTGGCTCTGAGCCTGTAAACAAAGAGGACTTGATCAGAGGGCAGAAGCTCATCACTCTACTCCTCCCAGTCAACTTTACTCCTGAGAAAGACAACAGTTGGAGGCCTCATCGGGTCTTGTCAAGACTGCTGAAGGAAATTTGAGTCAACTCTATAGGAAATGGAAGGCGATACCACAGTTGTTGTGACATGCAGCACATATGCCTATTTCTCTTCATACCCAAAACCTCACTGATCATCAACGCTGCAAGTGCAAATTGGTTGCAGTGTTGGAGAAGAAGGTGAGAGCATTGGAGGGAGAAGTATAAATGCTTGTTCAAATTAAGGCATCTGAGGGGTTCCTCCATGCAACACACATGGAACTTCTCCAGAAGTAATTATCGGAAGACAGCACGAGTGGGAATGAAATCAGTGGCAACTCCAGCAATGATGGCTCTTCAAGGAGGAAAGTGAAAGTCAGGAGAAGAAAGGGCAGAAGAAATTCAGAACAATAGGACCTATACAACTGATTCCAGTGTCTCTCAGATCTGGCAGAAGTTCCTCTTGCTAGCACTTGTTATGAGAATTGCTCTCTTACACTATTATACCTTTTATTTAATAGTATAAATGTGTTGGCAAAGTCTCTCATTTCCCTTCCCCCTCTCTCATTTCTAAAAACAACCTTTGGGGCTTACAAACAACTCCTCCTGTAATCCTTTCTCTTTTGTTAACTACTCTGCATCCTGCCATTTATATGCTAATGTGGAAGTCAGTCTGAAGAATGATCTTCTCCTATCCTCCATTGCCAAGGCTCTACCAGTCACATAGCCCCTTCCCCATTCTTTCCCTTTTCCTAGAGGACCACACCTAGATGGGCATGTCCTTCCTGGACCTAAGATACAAAAAACCCTGTATCCTATTGTTCTCTCTTTTTTTCGCTTGGACCCTCCCTTCTCTCTTCCACCTGGATCCCCTCTCCCACCTGGATCCTGGCATGGCCTGAAGAAGGTAGATATTGCTCCCTCCATTTTCTTTCCTAGCTCCCTCTCTTCCCCTTCCTTTGCCTCCCCTTCTCCTTGGTACACACTATGCAATGAACAAGTACACCTCATTTTTAGGCTACTAAATGTAAGTAATGTTAGTTTATGCTTTATGACAATAAAATCTGCATCTTTGTGACAAGTTTTCCTTAGTGGTTCTCTTTCTAATAGGGTATCCCCTCTGCATGACGCTGTTCTGAGTCCTGCCTACGTCCAGTATAGTAACCAAAGAGAAGCACAAGCTAATTCCCCTATTTTTGCTGCTCTCTTGGTAACACACTCCTGTATCGGATCCTGGCAGACCTGCAGAAATCCCCCTTACTGCAATGCCTGCAGATCCCCCTCAAAGACCCCAACAGCTACCAAAACCAGTAAGTGGGCTGGAATCTTGATATAAGAAGAGAACACAGAGCAAGGTGGTGGTAACTGGAGATTCCCTCCTGAGGGGGGCATTGAACCTGTGTGCCTACCAGACCTATTGTCCTGTGAGGTGTGCTGCCTCCCTTGTGCCAGGATACGGGATGTCACGGAGAGGCTACCGAGAATGATCACGCCTGCTGATCGCCACCCGTTCTTACTCATCCACGTAGGAAAGTTTAAATAAATAAGCTTATAGTCCATCGCAGAGGCCTATAGTGGCTTACAGTCCACCATAAGAATCACCTAAACCATTGGGTGATAAGATTAGAACAGCAGAGATATACTTTGCCGACTGATCAATGAACAGTATTTATATACTGCTTTTCAAATAAAAGTTCAGAGAAAATGAAATCACATGTTAGCACAGAAAGGACAGTAGTTTCTGTTTGTGGTGGAAGGTCCCCCCATTCAGCCAGCATTTTCTGGGCAGAAGATACTACCATGTTAAGTAGCACAGAGAATAACCGAGTTACCTGCCGATTCCTCTTCTTCTTTGACTTTCTGGGAAAATGCAAACTTCTCTTCTTCCAACTGGGAAGCAAAGGAAGGTTTGGGGAAGTCCTCTGAGAAGGAGAAAAGGAGATGAGAACATGAGGTCCAGCTACAAAATCAAGGCTTTTCCACATCACCTGATCCTAGGCTGATTCCTACCCCAAACAGGGCACAAAGTGGGGCATAGGATGAGAGGGAAGCTCTTTGAAATCTCACTCATGAATGAGCTGCAGAAAGTGAGTGCAGGCTCACTGCTCATGAAACCAGGAATGAATCAGTTTTTGGGAATCCAACTGAGAGTCTGAAACCCACCAAGTTTCTTTCATGGTGGTTTTCTCTTAGCACGTAGAAGGAAGAAAATCCATGTGTTAAGAAAACAGGAGACCAACTGTGCCATTCCACCTCCTACTTCTAAATCCTTCACTGCAAAGAGAAGCGGGGAAAGAACGTGGCCTTCTCCTGCCTTTGCACCCCCTTTAGTTCCTACATAGCAAGAACGAAGGGCATCCTTACCCGGAGAGTCCACCATGCTGTAATTCTCCAGTGGGTCTTCCCTGTACAGAGCCTTTTGGCCTGGATCCTGCATATCAGGTTCCTCAAAGGTTACCTCAAAGGACACCAAACCCTACATGGAGAAAAAGTCTCTATTTACAAATAACATTCCACCCTTTCCACATGACATTGCCTGTTCTTTTCCACCACAGTCTGAAAAGAGAAATGAAGGGTGCAATCCTAACCGACTGAGGCCAGCACAACTCACCCATCTCCCCATTCCTGCAGTAGCATGGAGAGTCTGATCCAGGCACCACTGGACAGTGGACACTACCAAGCAGTGGGCATCCCAGCAAGCAGCACCAGGCACCACCAGGTATCCCTATCATGCGTGGGTAGCACCAGCCACCAGACATCCCTGCCAGGCAACAAGCACAGAGCACCAGGTACCACACATTCCTACCATGCACTGAGCACCATGAGCAGTGGGTACCAGGCATCACTTCAGAGTGCTTGGCATCCCTGGGCACTAAATCAGTTCTTAGTTCTCACATCACAGAAGGAAAATACTCCCCAAATGTCATGCTTCTAGGTGAGGGGTTGGGGCTGGGTGCTGATCAGTCGATCTTTAATATTAAATATAGGGACAAAAATACATTGCACCCCTTTTCACTTCATTGAGGTAATATTTCTAAAAATGGGTTCTTAGTGGGTGCTCATGTACATAAGGAATACCCTCTCCAAATTTCATGCTTCTAGGTCCAGGTGTTGAGGCTGGGCATTGATCAGTCAGCAATTCTTCAACGTAAAGGATAGGGACGAAAACGTATTGTGCCCCTTTTCACCCCTTCTAGTTGGAATTTCCAAAAACTGATTCTTAGTGTGTGTCTCCATCACAGAAGGAACACCCTCCCCAAATTTCATACTTCTGGGTCAGGCTATTTTGGCTGGGTGTTGATGGGTCAGTGAGTGAGTCAGTGACTCATCAACTTTGTACAGCTAGATAATCAGGATTAATTAATACAATTAATTAGATATTAATCTATATATATAAGAGAGAAAAGTCACTCACCAACTGACTCACTGACTCACTGACTGACTCATCACCGCCCTGCCAAAACAGCTGGGCCTAGAAGCATGAAATTAGGGGTGGGTGTTCCTTCCGTGACGGAGGGGTGCACTAAGAACAGGTTTTCGGAAATTCCAACCGGAAGGGGGTGAAAAGGGGCACAACGCATTTTCCTCCCTATACTTTGCATTGGAGAATTGCTGACTCATCAACATTCCGCCCAAACTGCTGGGCCTGAAGCATGGAATTCTGGGAGTTCCTTCTGTCACCTGAACTCCCACCAAGAACCATCTGGAGAAATTAACCCTTCAGGGGCTGAAAAGGGGGCAACGTGTTTCTGTCCCATACTTAACATGGGAGACTGAACAACATCCAGCCAATTTGGTCCTCAGTGCCTGCTGAACTGGGGGAACGTTGTTCAGAGGAAGAGGTTGCACTGACGAGGATACTGAGCATGGGGAAAGTTGCGCATGGGGGAAGTTGCGCACGGGGGAACATTGCGCACAGGGGGACGTTGCGCACGGGGGACGTTGTGCACAGGGGGAATGTTGCACACGGGGGGAATGTTGCACACGAGGGACTGATGCAGGTGGGTGATGTTGCATATGAGGAGTTCAGGCACATGGGGGATGATGCGCATGGGGGACGGATGCGCATGGGTACTGATGTGCATGGAGGGATGATGCACATAGGGGAAGTTGCGCATGGGGGGAAGTTGCGCATGGGGTGTTGATGCGCCCTGGGGAGATGGCATATGAGGAAATGTTATTCCCGCAACGCGGGTACACTTTTCGCTAGTATTTTCATATTTTTAAAACCACATTACCAATTAAGCCTTTGTTTTATTCTTTGGGGTGGAGGTAGACTGCCTTCTGAAGCACTTATGGAGCTCCACTTGTTCTGGATTGGAACCATTCTGATGGTCTTGCATTTCTCTGTGCCTGACCTGAACATGAGTCAAGCTGCCTTTGCTTACTCCAGGGGGAGGGGTGTGGAGGGGTTGGGCCCCCCCCAGAGCAATCAGCTGCCCTCCCTCAGAATTTTTCCCTAATCTGCCCTTGCTTTTTCAGCCTTTGCCTTTCTAAGTGCAATCCAGAGCATTCCATGTGGCTTGCCCCAGTCAGGATCCATGTCTTGTACTTTGACAATGGACTTGATATGCCTCCTGATGGAAGCAGTTGTGTTTCATTTGCATTTCAAATAAACCTTCACTTGGACCTCCTGGTGTGAATGCCTGCTAGGAGACAAATGAGAGTCCTCCAGCTTGATGACCTCTCCTTGGTTCCCAGTGCCCCCCCCACTGAGCCCCCTCTTCCGAGGACTGGGTGATCAGATGCCAAACCCAAAATTCCTGAACCCAAAGGCCAAAATTCCTAATCCCAGGCCAAAATTCCTACCCGCTTTGCCAAAAAATGTATTTTTTTGTTTTTTGACGATAACTTTTGGTAGGAAGGAGATATTTCAAAACTGATTTTTGCATTGGATTCTGCTACGAATCCACGATCTACGAATCTACGAATCCAACTACGTATGGCATGATGGGGTACTGGGTACTATCGCGAAGTGTCAAAACAAAGCCAAAATGTAGGACACCCAGATAAGAGGCTAAAAATCTGGACAAATCCGGGTTTTTCTGATCATATGGTCACCCTGTGGACCCAGGACCTGCACAGCCTGGGTCAACACTGAGACATGCTGCTCCTCCCCTCCTTTCTCAGGACTTGGGAAGCCCAGGTCATTTAGCCTGTGGAGTGCTTCCTGCACCCATCCACTGAGCTACTCTGTGCCTGCTTTCAGCCCAGGTATGTACTACCTTTGCACCCACCCCCCCATCCTGTGATGCACTGTCCTTCTCCCTTGGACAGGGACCAGGCATCATAATCAAAAAAAGAGAACAAAGCACCCCCCAAAATGGAGGACAACCAAGAAAAATGCAGGGCATGAACAAATAAAGCTAAAAGTACTCATATCTATCTACAGTATTTGTATACCGCTTTTCAACTTAAAAGTACACAAAATGAAAAAAATAGGTAATTACTAGCTAATGGGCCCCTGTCCCAAAAGGGCTCACAACTTAAATTACTTGTACACTTTGCCACTGTTTTCTAGATTGCTCCACAGCTGTAACTCCAGCACAAAAATGCCTCTGTTGGATGAGACACACAAGACGGAATCCTAACCAATTTAGGTCAGCACAATTCACTGATCTCACCATTCCCATGATGGGGTGGGGATGTCGGCATATGTCTGTACACTGGCATCCCCCCCCCCAACTAAGTGCCTTATGACACTTTTATAACACCCTCCCAGGCCTGCAAGGGACTTATGCTGGGACTAACTGATGCTTAGGATGGACAAACATCAGTCCTGGTTGGACTCTCCATTCTCTGTCTAGGTGGAAAGAGATCCTCATTCTCCCCATTGAGAAACACACCTGGAAAGTTGCAGATGTTTGGATACAGGGAGTTGGGGCTTCATCTGATGTTTACTTGCTGGGGAGGGGGGCTCACCCTGCTCTGCCTTCCACACTTTCTTCTGCCGTGAAAGCGGCTGGCCCTATGCATGTCTACTCAGAGAAAAGTCAACTGTGATCAATGGGGCTTACTCCTAAGAAAGCACATCTAGGACGGAAGACTAACAAAATCTTCCCATTTTGATCTAGCCTCCTTGTTAAAAGCAGATGCAGAAAAGCTTCCAACCTTCAAAACAACGAAACATGATATTAAGAGTGTAGCATAAGTGAAGGATGCATGTTTGATGAACATGTGCAAAGGAAGCACATGTGGAAAGGACCACTGCTCTGTTCCAGGAACACCCCTGAGATGTGGTTCTTGGTGTCCCACCCACATCCTGGCACAAACCTTGGCATGTAAGGGGGGATTGTCACAGATTCCCTTCCCAGCCCTGCTGTCTTGGAGCCTGGCGGTCTCTGCCCCCCCCCCCTAGGGCTCCTCTTCATTCCCTCCCCCTCCAGCCTGGGACCCCCATCCTCTCCCATGCAAAGGGGGATCCCTGCCTGTCTCCCCATCCCTTTCCAGGCTGGGCTCTGAGGCTGCCTACCCCTTCACCTGGGGGCTCCCTCTCCAGCTCCCCCCTCCCTCTCCAGCTCCCCCCAGCTTCCTCCTCCCTCCCCCTCCCCCTCCCCCTCCCCCTCCCCCGTCCCCTCCCCCTCCAGCCTGGGACCCCCATCCTCCCCCCACATACTTTGAACTGAAGAGAAACAGCAGCTGCCCCTGAAAGGAAGAGGCCAAGGCAGGAGTGGAGCAGAAAATAGCCCCCCTTTCCCCTCCCCTTTACCACTCTAGGAATCCACAGTCACCTCCTTTAACCCTCAGAGAGCCAAAGAGAAACCCAGATGCCTTCTCACATCTTGTGGCAGGGAGTTCCACCGGCTAGTCACATACACGGGTCAAGAAATACTTTCTTCTGACTCTCCCAGCCCTCAATTTCAATGGCTCTCCTCAGATTCTGTTCAGTGTGAGGGAAGAGAGCATCTTTGTATCAACCCCTGGGCCCTGCAGCATGTCTTCCCAGATCATGGGGCAGGGAGATCCACATATCAATTTTTTCCCCTCTTGCCTGTCCTCACACTCAGTTTTAGTGGCTGGGTCTGGGGTTGTGTATGAGGGAAGAAGACACCTGCAAGCACCACTTTAAACTCAAACCCAGAATCCAGGGAGAAGAACTGCACCACAGTGGTTGCCTCTGTGCTGCTGGCTGTGCCACCTCCTTCTTTGAAAATCTAGGTGCTGGGGATGGTGAAGTTTGAGTGCTTTACATATACGTTGCATACTATACATGTATGCTTAAATGCTATGTATACAAATATCACATCCTGTTACTACAAGCTTTTTGGGAGGAGTAATTAATATTAAAGAGACTGCACTACACCATCCTCTGATTTCTAGCAGCATAAAAGCCTTGCCATGTGCGAGGGGTGTCCACACGTTTGAGGGGTGCAAGGGGTCCATGTGCAAGGGGTGTTCACACGTTTGAGGGGTGCAAGGGGTCCATGTGCGAGGAGTGTCCACACGTTTGAGGGGTGCAATGGGTCCATGTGCGAGGGGTGTCCACACGTTTGAGGAGTGCAAGGGGTCCATGTGCGAGGGGTGTCCACACGTTTGAGGGGTGCAAGGGGTCCATGTGCGAGGGGTGTTCACACGTTTGAGGGGTGCAAGGGGTCCATGTGCGAGGGGTGTCCATACATTTGAGGAGTGCAAGGGGTCCATGTGCGAGGAGTGTCCACACGTTTGAGGGGTGCAATGGGTCCATGTGCGAGGGGTGTCCACACGTTTGAGGAGTGCAAGGGGTCCATGTGCGAGGGCTGTCCACATGTGTGAGGGGTGCAAGGGGTCCATGTGCGAGGGGTGTCCACACCTTCCATGTCATTCAATCAGGCTGATGGTTCTATTCCCATGAGTCCCTGGGACAGAGAAGGCTGAGGAGGACTGAGAAGGATGAGGAGGACAGAGAAGGATGAGGAGGACGTTCAGTTTCCATTTCAATTGTCATTTCTAACCGCCTCTGGGGCAGAAAGCTGGACAGGCTAAGAAAAGAATAAGGGGGCATTGGGGAGAGTGGAAGGAAAGATGCCCATCAACTGATGCCAAATGGATGGACAATATTTTGCATTTATCAGCATTTAAACAGATGCCAGATTGGTGTCAGTTGTGTGAGAACATCTGGAAGCCATTCCTTGATGAAATAACATAAGTCACACAAAGACCGTGGATATACAGTCAAACCTTGGATTGAGAGTGTTTTGTAAGACAAGCAAACAGCTTTGATAAACATAAAACTGAAAAATCACTGACTGACTGACTCGCTGACTCATCAACACCCAGCCAAAACCACTGAGCCTAGAAATTTGAGGAGGGTGTTCCTTCCGTGGTGGAGGCACCCACTAAGAACCGGTTTTCAAAAATCCAGCTGGAAGGGGTGCAACGTGTTTTCCTCCCTATACTTTCCATTGACTGATCACTGCCCAGCCCCAACCCCTGGACAGAGAAGCATGAAATTTGGGGAGGCTGTTTCTTCTGTCACATGAACACCCACCAAGAAGTGATGTTGAGAAATTTAACCCTTAAGGGGGTGAAAAGGGGTGCAATGTGTTTTTGTCCTATACTTAACATTGAAGACTGACCGATCAACATCCAGCCAATTTGGTGCCTGCTGCCTGATGCACTGCGGGGGGGGGGGGGGGGTGGCATGATGCCCATAGGGGGATGTTGTGCCTCGCGAGCTTTCTTTAAAACACTAGATTTATTCAGTTTTTCCCTTTCACAATGCTTGAAGAGAGTTCTCTGTCTCCTATAGTACTACCACTCCACTGATGTCCTTGGGTTTCCTGTTGTCTTGGCTGTGCTTCATACTCAGAGTCTCCTCTAGTGTTAACTGTGAGTTGCAGTGTTTCTTCACAGCCTCCTGATGCTTGGGTACTGGGTGAGGACCTGGGATCCCAGCAGCCCCCAGTAATGGGGCCTGAGTTCTTTTCTTATGGGGAGTTCCCCTCTACAATGGGCTGTCTATTCCCCTTCTTTGAGGGGCAGAGGATGCATATTTTTTCAGCCTCCCTCCCTCCCTCCCAGGAGATTGTCCAGACCCTCTTGCTCTTGCCCCCAACATTCCAGCCCCCCCCCCCAAATGACAGTTGGAAGTGACAGTTGCTTGACCAGCTGTCACCTCCCCTTCCAAGTCTTGTTGGGGATGAAAATCTTGTGAGGTTTCTGGCCCACTTCTAGGCATGGGCTTTTCTCTTGGCCCTTTGGTGTTTCTGGTGTGTTCCATGGCTCTCCTCCCCCCAAATAGGCCCTTGGGGCACAGGGGGTTTGGTGCACATGGGGGGTTCTGCAATGGAGAATGACACAGGGTGGATGATGAATCACCTGTGTGGGGGAGGGGTGTAATTTACTTCTGCAACAGGGTACATTTTGCAAGTTTCTAAAAATTTTTGTCTTGCAATACAAGAGGTGTCTTGATAAACAAGTAAATAAATATACAGTGGTACCTTGGGTAAAGAATGACTTGAGTAAAGGGCGTTTTGGATAAAGAACAAAATTTTCTCAGAAATTTTGACTTGCATAAAGAACACTGTCTTGGGTAAAGAACACTTCTGAGGATGTTTGGAACAGGCTTCCATGGCAAGGGAACCCACAGGGGGGACAAAGGGACGAGGGGGGACAAGGGGACTAGCTTGAGCTACAGTGGGGCCCTGGGCAAAGTTTGGAATAGGCTTCCATGGCTAGGGAACTCATGTCAGGTCCGGGGGGAGCAGCCTGAGCCAGGTTTGTATGTGGGATCTGTGTGTGGCAGCGTGGAAGGTGTGCCTGATCAGTGTTCGAATGCTGCTCTCCATAAGCAGCTTGGGAATGTCAAAGTTGCACAAAAAGACAAAGATTCCTTTGAGCCAATGGATAGCAGTGACTCCATTAGTGATAGTGAAAGAGCAGAATCTTAACCTTGACTACTCAGATGTAAGCCCCATTGTGTCTCATAAGTCTTACTCCCAGGAAAGTGTCTTTAGGATTGCATCCTATGTAGACTTCATAGAATCATGCACATTGAATGCATGTTTTGAATTAAATTCCAGTGTTTTGTCATCATTTTTACATCCAGTTAATATTTTTATATGAATTTTTTTTGTTCTGGAACCAATTGTCTGAGTTTCCATTATTTGCTATGGGAAAATCCGCTTCACGTAAAGTATGTTTCATGTAACAAACATGCCTCCGGAACGAATTAAATTTGTTACGTGAGGCGCTACTGTAGTTCCATCTGGGACATGGCTGGTTTTGACACTCCACCAGCACCTTCTCAGCCTCTCCTGAGAAACCAGCCTATGCATGTCTACTCTTTAGTAAGCCTGATAACAGTTTGTATTATATTGTATTACTAGCGAAAATGTACCCACATTGCGGGAGTAAAATTCCCCTGTACGTCATCCCCCCACTGCACTTCAGTCCCCCATGTGCATCAGTCCTCCATGTGCATCAGTCCTCCATGCATATCAAACCTCCATGCGCATCAACCCCCCATGTGCATCCACCTCCCCATGTGCAACACCCACCCATGTGCAGCATTCTCCCCAGAGCAAACCCTCCTTCCAAACAACATCCCTAGCTGTGCACCAGGCACTGAGAACCAAATTGGCTAGATGTTGGTCAGTCTTCCATGTTAAGTATAGGACAAAAACACATTGCACCCCTTTTCATCCCCTTAAGGGTTAAATTTATCCACATAACTTCTTGGTGGATGTTGATGTCACAGAAGGAACACCCTCCCCAAATTTCAGGCTTCTAGGTCCAGGGGTTGGGGTGGAATGTTGATGAGTCATCAATTCTTCGATGTATAGGGAGGAAAATGTGTTGCATCTGATTTCACCCCCTTCCATTTGGAATTTCCAAAAACCGGTTGTTAGTGACTCCCTCCATCATGGAAGGAACACCCTCCCCAAATCTCATGTTTCTAGGCCCAGCCGTTTTGGCTGAGCATTGATGAGTCAATCAGTGAGTGACTTTTCATTTTTATGTACTACTAGCGAAAAACATACCAGCATTGCGAGAGTGACATTTCCCCATACGTCATCTTCCCATGGCGCATCAGCACCCCATGTGCATCAACATCCCATGCGCATAAACACCTCATGTGCAACTTCCCCCATGCGCAACTTCCCCCATGTGCCTCAACTCCCCATATGCAACATCACCCATCTGCATCAGTCCCCAATGTGCATCATCCCTGTTAGTATTTGAATAATAAATATACTGGTTCAGGCAAGTTGATTCCAGGCTGAGGCTATACCGAAAAAAAGCTGATGCAATCTGGCTGCTGCAATCTGAAACTGTTTTTACAGCATGAGTCAGCAGAATAGGAAGTGCTGAGTCATTGGTCACCTGACTGTAATATCCATAACTGATTGGTGTTTCCACTAAATTTAAGTGCTATAGGCATTATTGCAAAGTGTGGGTTATTGAGAAGGAGTATTTTGCTGTTTTGATACTCTGAAGACTGAACTGTATCTATGGACTGAATTTTGGACTGCTTAACTGGACTTGCTGATATTGGATTACTCTTTCAACTTGATGTATGTATATGACTGATTTACTGCTTTGACCTTGGACTGTGTTACTGGACTTATATGCGCAAACCTACCATTTGAACAATATAGTTATCTTTAACTATAACCAGCTGTCTCTTGTTTTGCTTTACGCTGCTGCTCGTTATCCTCTGCACAACGTACTCTGGTAAGCCCTGCACATCAGGAGGGTCTCACACCCCAACAATCCCCCCATGCGCATCAGTCCCCCATCATCCCCCCATGCTCATCAAACCCCATGCGCATCATCTCCCATGCGCACGTTTCCCCCATGCGCATCAACCCCATACACATCATCCCCCCATGCGCAACTTTTCCCCATGCGCAACTTTTCCCCATGCGCAACTTTTCCCCATGCACATCAACCCACATGTGCATCATCCCCCATGCACATCATCCCCCATGCGCAACTTCCCCCCATGTGCAGCATCCTTGCCAGTGCAACATCTTCCTCCGAAGAACATCCCCCCAGTGCACCAGGCACCGAGCACCAAACTGGCTGGAGGTTGGTCAGTCTTCCATGTTAAGTATAGGACAAAAACACGTTGCACCCCTTTTTAGCACCATAAGGGTTAAATTTCTCCACATCGGTTCTTGGTGGATGTTCATGTAACAGAAGGAACACCCTCCCCAAATTTCATGCTTCTCGGTCCAGGGGCTGGGGCAGAACATCCCTCAGTCATCAATTCTTCAATGCAAAGTATAGGGAGGAAAACATGTTGCGCCCCTTTTCACCTTCTTCCAGTTGGAATTTCCAAATACCAGTTCTTAGTGCACCCCTCGGTCACAGAAGGAACACCCACCCCAAATTTCACGCTTCTACTGCTGGCAGTTTTGGCAGGCGTTGATGAGTCAGTCAGTCAGTCACTGAGTGACTTTTCTCTTTTATATATATATATATATGAAGAAGATGAAGATGATGATGATGATGATAGCTGGTCATTCCCAGTTCTGGATACCTTCCAGAAGCCACACAAGCAGATTTCTACCCATGTAAATGCAATAACTTGTTGGTCAGATTCAGAGTTTGGTCCAGCCAGTGGCGTAGCTCATGATCACGTAGCCTGGTGCAAAACTCAAATGTTGCCCAGCGAATGATGTCACAACTGGAAGTGATATCATGCCCCAGTATTAAAAAAAAGAATATTGGGGGAAGAACGGCCTTTTCCCCAATAGCTCACCACCTACTTGCTCTGCTGCCTCTCACCAGCTAAGTCACCTATCTGCTATCAGAAGAAGATTTTGTGGAGCCCTCCCCCACAACAACAAAATCAATGTTAATTAAGGAAATAAAGGAAAAGTGTGCCCCTTACTAGATAAACTGTGCTGGAACAAAGAGAGATCCTAGGCCACATATGGCCCCCGGACCGCGTGTTAGACAAGCCAGATATAGACAAACTATCAAGTACAGGTGTCCCCCACTTTCTGACACCCCATTTTCTGTCATTGCACTCTTCTTCAGTCCAAAATATACCCATAAGTCTGCTTTTTCATCAGGGACACTCTCACTTCCTTCCCCGTCCTCCAAACTCTCCCCACAGATGTTTTCCCCATCTTCTCTCCTTTCAGCCATCCTGCTGACCAGGGACACCAGGAAAGAGTCCACCACAGGTAAGAAGTATCAAAGGTATTCTGTATTATCTTTTCTTATTTGGTTTTTCTGTTCAATACTTTCAATTAACACTGTCTCTTTTCTTTCCTAGGTTGCTTCACCCAGTTGAGAAGAATCACAACACAGTCAGACCCTCCGTCACTTGAAGCTCTGTTTTTCCACTTTTAATCGAAGTGCGATTTTTAAAACACTGTTTTTTAGAACACTGTCATAAGCACCTAATTAACTCAATTCTAACACTCTTAAAGTGTTAAGTGACATTCATTAGGATGTACAGAGACAATAATCGAAATCTGATTCAAAAATCCTCATTTATTAATCATATAGCAAGTAAAACCAAAATCACTGAAAATTAATACCCACCTCTACATTGGCTTATGTTTTCATGAAAAAGAAAGGCATATGAGCATTAATTATGAGCTGAACTGGAAATATAGGCACAGCAGAGTCACTCTGAGTTGCTGTTGGGAAGTTCAGCAGTTCAGTTCTGTGACTGAAAGGCTTCTCCAACAAGAGGCTCGAGGGCCGCGTTTGGCTTAGAAAACCCATAGCTGCAGCCCTTGTTGGACAAACCTGCATGTGTTCTCTGGACATTTATGTACAAAATATGTACAATATTATGAACAAAATATCCACAATCTTTGTAATTTCCATTCATAAAAAGAGCTAAATGAACAGTTATGATGAATAAGAAACTTCCAAAAGTCAACTTAGCAGGGTCGAAGTTGGGATTTTTTGTCCAGGGGCTCCCCACACAAGAAGCTGGAAAAATGACTAGGGGGGTCTCAAACAGCACCTAGAAATAGGAAGGTACTAGGAGGGGCAGGCCTCTTGGTCATCATGGGGCAGAGAGGGAAAAAAACAAAATCGCATGCAATAATTTTATCAGCCTCAAGCTGATCTCATTTAAGAGGATCTCATTTCTGTCCACCAGAAGAATAAAGTAAGGCACAAACATCGAGTATTTTCTAACAAGGATCTTTCTTTTCCTTTCCAATAGGACAGTGGTTCTCAATCTTCCTAACGCCATGACCCCTTTATAAGTTCCTCATGTTGTGGGGACCCCCAACCATAAAATTATTTTCGTTGCTACTTTATAACTGTAATTTTGCTACTGTTATGAATCGTAATGTAAATATCCGATATGCAGGATGTATTTTCATTGTTACAAATGAAATGTGTGTTCTATGCACACATGGAACACAATGGGATTTATTTCAGAGTAGGCATGCATAGGATTGGGCCCTGAGGCTGCAATCCTATCAACATTTCCATGGGAATAAAGGCCCCCCTGACTATAATAGGATTTATTCCAGAGTAGGCATGCATAGGATTGGGCCCGAAGGCTGTCAGTCAGCCCCAGTGCGCATGAAGCTACAGCCGGAGGTCTGGCAAGCCTGACCTGGCCCCCTGCACCAGGGGTCTTTAGGCGACCCCCAGGAAAACTGTAGGCGACCCCCAAAGGGGTCCCGACCCCCACTTTGAGAAACGCTGTGCTAGGGCATGTTTTTCTTCTTGAACCGACTGCTTCACTTGCAAAAGTACTCTGCCCCCTGATCTTCTAGGCGAGTACAGCCTGTCAACATCACTAGGTGGATGTAAAGCATAGTGAAGGGTCATTAACTTCCTTGTTTTCCTATCCAAGTCCTCCAGTTCCTTCTGTGTCCAGTTCACAATGCCAGCAGTATATCTAACTACAGGTATGGCCCAGGTATTTATAGGCTTTATAATGTTGCCGCCATTCAATTTGCTCTTCAGAATTTTTCTCACCCTTTGTATGTATTCTTTGCTGACCACAGTTTTCACATGCCCATCCTTGATACTGTCCAGCTGCAGTATGCCCAGATATTTGTAGGCTTCAGGCTGGTGGCATTTAATGGTTTGACCATTTGGCATTTCAATGCCATCGCTTTCCATGATCTTCCCTTTCTTTAGTGCTACTGTGGCACATTTGTCCAGGCCAAACTCATGTTGATGTCGGTACTAAAGACTCGGACTGTATTGGTGAGTGACTGGATTTCTGCTTCTGACTTTCCGTAGAGCTTCAAATCATCCATGTATAATAGATGTGAAATTTTCTGTGAATTTTTGGCAGTTTGGTAGCCCAGATTCGCTTCCTGTAGGACAGTGATTCTCAATCTTCCTAACACCGTGACCCCTTTATAAGTTCCTCATGTTGTGGGGACCCCCAACCATAAAATTATTTTCGTTGCTACTTTATAACTGTAATTTTGCTACTGTTATGAATCGTAATGTAAATATCCGATATGCAGGATGTATTTTCATTGTTACAAATGAAATGTGTGTTCTATGCACACATTGAACACAATGGGATTTATTTCAGAGTAGGCATGCATAGGATTGGGCCCTGAGGCTGTCAGTCAGCCCCAGTGCGCGCACAGCTACAGCTGGAGGTCTGGCAAGCCTGACCTGGCCCCTTGCACCAGGGGTCTGTAGGCGACCCCCAAGGGGGTCCCGACCCCCACTTTGAGAAATGCTGCCCTACACCCACGTAAGGCCGCAATATAAATTACTTTCATTTTCCCATGCGTTTTCTATGCATATTTTTGATTTTCAGTTTTTTGGCCATAACATTTGATAGGAAGGAGCTATTTCAAAACAGATTGTTGCTTTGGATTCAGCTCTTCAAGAGAAATCCAACAACACAGGGACATGATGGGGTAGTGCGCACAACTGTGAAGTTGATTTTTTGGGGTCTCCAGGATCAAGATGGTGATCCCTCAATCTTTGCAACCTCCCTGTGTGGGTTCTGCAGCCCCCAATTTGAAGACTACTGCTTTAATGAATGTTAACTATAGGATGAAAATGCATTTGCACTCCTATTTACCCCCTTGGTTCTTCGTTGGTTCATCAGTTTTGGCTGGGTGTTGATGAGTCAGTCACTCAGTGAATTTTCAGTTTTATTTATGCTGTATAGAAGAAGATTATGGCTGCAATCCTAAAAACAATTTCTACACTTTCTATAGGTGTAAGGTCCATTGAACACAATGTGTCTTATGGTTAGGATTGTGTTCTATAGGTAATCTTTTTAAATTTAATAAATAATATAGTGTTTAAGGGCTGTGGTGGTAAAGACACTGTGCTGTTAACCAGCAGACCAGGGTTCAAGACATGGGTCCTACAAAATGGGGTGTGCTCCTGTCCTTACCCCAACTCCTGCCAAACTCCTGTTTCATGCAGTTTGAAAGCATGAAAATGCAAGTAGATAAATAGGTACCACTTCAATGGGAAGGTAACAGCATTCCATGCGCATGTGGGCAATTCAGACAATTCTGGCTCTCTCTCTCTGGAAATGGGGATGAGCACAGCACACTACACTCAGTCACAATTAGCAGTATAACCTGTGGGGGACACCTTTATGTTTATCTTTATGGTGTTCATTAAACACATACATTAAAAGCAATATGTATAGGAGGATTTTAAGATTTTATTTTGTCATGTCCTACATTTTTCTTGGTCATGTCCTACATTTTATTTTGTCATATCCTACATTTGTGTGGGTGGGGGAGTTGTTCTCTTTTTTGGTTATAACATATGGTCACCCCGAATGGGACTTACTTCTGAGTAGACTTGCAAAGGATGAGGCTCTAAAGTTGCAATCCTCTCCAGACTTCCTGGGAGAAAACCCCACTGTCTATAATGGGAGTGACCTCTGTGTAGATGAGACACTCTGGCTGCAATCCAAATTTTCCTGGGAGTTAGTCTCACTGAACACAATGGGATTTGCAGGAAGACATGGAGGAGCTCTCATCACAGTGAGGACAATTCCTGTTTGATGTCACTTTCAACCATGACATCACTTTCAGGTTCATGACATCATTTCCCAGACAGATTGATAGGGGTCCTGAACAGATTCCTCTTCTAGGAAGAGGGTCCCAGGCCATATTAGCCTCCATCTCCTCTGGTTTCCCAGTCTGGTTTCCCTCTGGCAGCTGCACATGTCATGGCCTGCCCGCACCTGTTCCAGAGTAACAACGCATAACCCTATTCCAAGAAGTCTACACACATGGCCATCATGATTCAGAGCCATTGAAAGACCTGTCCTCCATGAATATGTTCAATCTTTTTGTGGTGTAAGCCCGCTTTGGCCTCCTCCTTCCCAAAACAAGATAGCTGTCAAATGGATTGCTATAGGGCACTACCTCCCAGCCTCCTCAGTGTACCTGTTTCCCTTCTCATCCATCTCTTCTTTGATCCAACTCAGCTCTTCCAATCCTTAGATACAGCCTAAGATTTAAGATGAGATGTTAGGACTCCTTAACCTTAAGCATTTATAGCAGGGCTGGGCAAGGCAAAGCTCATGAGTAACTTGCAGCTCTTTAAAGCCACATTAGGCTCTTCAATCTGTGCGGCTCTTGGAAATATGTTGGCCAAGGTCCTTTTTACATCACAATTAATAGAAAAGGTAAAGAAGAAATTTTCATAATTAATTACCAGGTATAAACTGAGAATTCACCAATTAAAACATGGGTTCAGTGTTGAAAGTGATTAAATATATTTAAGAATTCAAATGTTGCAGTCCTCAAACATCTGAAGTTCATCGTATGTGGCTGTTCTCTTCAACAAGTTTGTTAGCCACTGATTTATACAGTTCACCATGCGTGGATTTCCCGAAGGAAATATAAGTACTAGAAGGAATGAGTGAAACTTTTACGCACTCGGAAAATGTGGTTTCTCCTCTTTACAGAATTTTTGATGCCGTCCGATCGGAGCTCAGACAAAAACTCTTTCCACACATTTTCTAACTCTGGAGTTGTTGATTCACAGGAACCAGGACTGCCACGTACCTCTCAGTTTTTGCAGTCTTCTTGGCAATCTGCAGTCTCCATGTGGAAATTCTGAAGCATCTGGAAGCCCCTCAAAGACCGTCAAAATAGAACATGCGGAAACCTTTTAAATGGCCACGGTAAGTTTCAGAACAGCAGCAATTAGCAATAATCTTGCACTCTAAAAGACCTCTGTGCTGGTTGCAGGTGCCATTTGGAGAGTCTCTGGTGGATCTCCTCTGCTGTAAAGGGACAACTCCCAAATGAAACTGATCCAAAATATGATCAATGATTCCTTATTCATGGATTGTATTCCTGATGGGATTCCCACAAAATCAAACCCTGCAAATACTAAGAAATGGGTTTTCCCCTTCGTGGGTTCTTTCATGCACAGCCAGATTTGCTCTCTGACGGAAGCTCTTTCCACACTCCAAGCACTGGTATGGTTTTTCACCTCTGTGGATTCTCTGGTGCAAAGTCAGGCCAGATCTTTGACTGAAGCTCTTTCCACACTCCAAGCATTGATAAAGTTTTTCCCCATTGTGGGTTCTTCCATGCACAACCAGGTTTGCTCTCTGACGGAAGATCTTTCCACACACCACGCACTGATAAGGTTTCTCTCCTGTGTGGATTCTTTGATGCACAGTCAGGCTGCTCTTGGTACTGAAGCCCTTGCCACAGTCCAAGCACTGATAAGGTTTTTCTCCTGTGTGGCTGCTTTGATGCACAGCCAGGTTTGTTCTCTGACTGAAACACTTTCCACAGTCCAAGCACTGATAAGGTTTCTCTCCTGTGTGGATTCTTTGATGCACAGCCAGGTTTGTTCTCTGACTGAAACGCTTTCCACACTCCAAGCAGTGATATGGTTTCTCTCCTTTGTGGATTCTATGATGCAAAGTCAGGCTTCTGCTGTGACTGAAGCGCTTTCCACACTCCAAGCAGTGATATGGTTTCTCTCCTGTGTGGATTCTGTGATGCACAGTCAGGTCTAAACCTTGACTGAAGCTCCTTCCACACTCCAAACATTGATAAGGTTTCTGTCCTGTGTGGATTCTGTGATGCTTAGTCAGGCCTGAACTATGACTGAAGTTCTTTCCACACTCCAAACATTGATAAGGTTTATCTCCTGTGTGGCTTCTTAGATGAACAGTCAGGCTGCTCTTGTCACTGAAGCTCATGTCACACTCCAAGCACTGATAATATTTTTCACCTGTGTGGATTCTTTGATGCACAGCCAGGCTTGTTCTCTGACTGAAGCTCTTTCCACACTCCAAGCACTGATATGGTTTTTCACCTGTGTGGATTCTCTGGTGCAGACTCAGGCTTGAGCTCACACTGAAGCTCTTTCCACACTCAAAGCATTGATATGGTTTCTTTCCCGTGTGGCTTCTTTGGTGCACAGTCAGTTCTGAACTTTGATTGAAGCTCTTTCCGCACTCCAAGCACTGATATGGTTTTTCCCCTGTGTGGGTTCTTTGATGCACAGCCAGGTTTGTTCTCTGACTGAAGCTCTTGCCACAGTCCAAGCACTGATACGGTTTCTCTTCTTTGTGGCTTCTTTGATGCACAGTCAGCCTTGTTCTCTGACTGAAGCACTTTCCACACTCCAAGCACTGATATGGTTTTTCTCCTGTGTGGGTTCTTTGATGCACAGCCAGGCTTGTTCTCTGACTGAAGCTCTTGCCACAGTCCAAGCACTGATAAGGTTTCTCTTCTGTGTGGGTTCTTTGATGCACAGCCAGGTGTGTTCTCTGACTGAAGCACTTTCCACACTCCAAGCACTGATATGGTTTTTCTCCTGTGTGGCTTCTTTGATGCACAGCCAGGTTTGTTCTCTGAGTGAAGCTCTTGCCACAGTCCAAGCACTGATAAGGTTTCTCTCCTGTGTGTATTCTTTGATGCACATTCAGGTTGCTCTTGCTACTGAAGCCCTTGCCACTGTCCAAGCACTGATAAGCTTTTTCCCCTGTGTGGCTTCTTTGATGCATAGCCAGGCTTGCACTCTGACTGAAGCGCTTTCCACACTCCAGGCACTGATATGGTTTTTCTCCTGTGTGGCTTCTTTGATGCATAGCCAGGGTTGTTCTCTGAGTGAAGCTCTTGCCACACTCCAAGCACTGATAAGGTTTCTCTCCTGTGTGGATTCTTTGATGCACAGTCAGGTTGCTCTTGCTACTGAAGCCCTTGCCACAGTCCAAGCACTGATAAGCTTTTTCCCCTGTGTGGCTTCTTTGATGCATAGCCAGGCTTGCACTCTGACTGAAACGCTTTCCACACTCCAAGCACTGATATGGTTTTTCTCCTGTGTGGATTCTTTGATGCATAGCCAGGGTTGTTCTCTGAGTGAAGCCCTTGCCACACTCCAAGCACTGATAAGATTTCTCACCTTTGTAGGTTCTTTGATGCGCTGTCAGATCGTCATTCTTACTGAAGGTCTTTCCACACTCCAAGCACTGATATGGTTTCTCCCCTCTGTGGATTCTCCCATGTGTAGATTTACTTCTGAAGCTCTTTCCACTCTGAGGATATTTCTCCTTCCACTTTCCAGTTCCTTCCTGTGGATTGACTATGATGATCCCAGAACCTGCTTTGCTGATCTTCAGATTTATTTCCCCACTTTTCTGTCTGGTCGACCCTCTGAGTTCTTGATCTTTTTTGATGTGCAGCTTTCTTCCTTTTGTTTATTTTTTATGAGGTTTGGGGTGAATGTTTGTACTGGTGCTTTTTATCCAGAATAGCAGATCCCACCAGTACTAATGTGGGAGAATTTACCTTTTTAGAACTGATTTTGTCCCAGTGTAAGAGATGCCTATTTTGTGTCTTCCCTCTGAGATGTTTCAGTTTGATTAGGATTTCATGTTTTTCACAAACCTTATGGTTTGTCCTACAGGCAAGTGTTGTGCTTCCCTCCTGTCTTCCTGATACTTCTTAGGCTCCAATTCTGAAGACTCTTTCTTGACAGTAAGACCACTGGGGCTTACTTTTGAGTACACATGTTAGGAATGTGCAATTAGTTTCTTAAAGTTGTTTCTCATAGGTTACTATTTCTCAAACTGTGAGTTGGGACTCACTAACCAATTTCAGGTGGGTCCTAATTCATATCAATATATGATACTACCATGGTACATGACTACATTTGGGGAAATGTTTCAGATCTGAATATTTATCAAGCTACTTTATAAATACTCTCAACAGTGGTAGAAAACGGGACTTACTCCTAGGTAAGTGTAAGGATTGCTGCTTAGGATTGTTAAAAATATTCCTGCTTGTCGATATCACTTCTGGCCATGACAACAATTCCCATGGGTCATAAACAGATTGCCATTCTAAAAAGGTGAGTCCTCATGTAAAACATTTGAGAATTGCTGCTCTCGTTCACTTGAAGTCCTTTTTGGTGACACCCCAAGTGGCTCCCTCCATTTCTCAGTGTCTTCTCTGTTGTTTCCTGAAAGAGAGAGAACTTATTTAGCAACACAACTGAGAAAGTGAACCTTTAATGCACACTCTCAGGAGGATATACTAAAAAAGGAATCCCAACGGGATTCAGTGGCACTGACTCCTAGGAAAGGCTGGATGCTTTTGCACCCTGTGCACTGCCTGACTCTCAAGGGACTGTTCCTCAGGAGTGGAAAAATTAGGCTGTGTGCTCTGTTGTAACCTCATCTCTCCTGCACGGAGGGAACCTTTCTATTCCTGGAGGACTATTTTTCATGGAGCGACCAGAAGAGGCTTCTTGCTTGAGACTCTCGGATCAAAGACTCCACTGGAAAGTTCTTCTACAATACTGGTGTTCAACATTTTCATGCCACTAAGAGTGCAATCCTATTCGTGTCTACTCAGAGGTAAGTACCATTGAATTCAATGGGGCATACTTGCATTAAAGTGTCTTTAGGATTGCAGCCAAATTAAAAAACGACAGGACTGGCAATTCACACACAACCTGGAAATTTCTCAGTAACAACGTCCTATGTTGCTGAGCTTTCACACCAGACACACTTCCATGCAAGTCTCTGCTACTGTATGATGCTAACTAGATATACATCCCATCACTCATTGTGATAGAACCCATAAAACTGGGAAGGAAAGAGAAGATGAGGGCTTGGGTAAGATATTCTTACATACAGTAGAGTAGCTGTGGAGAAGGAGCTGTAGGAAATGGGAGTCAAGGAATGGGGCTGAGAGAGACACTGTATGCCAAGCACCTTTCCCTCTGGTTTTCTTGTATTGGAAGGGGCAGCTGTCAATTCCTAGGACCTTCTCATAATTCATCCATGGCCCTGATGCTGGCTGACAGACGCACCAACATCTGAAGTGGTGGAAGTTAAAAAAGTACACATTGGACTCAATGGAGAGCAAAATGTTACTGCTTTCCTCTCCCCACCATGGTATGGAATCAGCTTCTGGAATCAGATCCTGAATGAGGATCCTTCCCTACAACAGAAACTCCCCTCTTTTCAGGGGTAACTCAAAGCAGGCTTGGGCAAATAAGCAAAGCTCCACTAACGCTATCTTCTCAACTGGCCTGTCAGTTGGCGGAATACAGTAGAACATACAGTAGTAGATCCTGCTGGATCATGCCAAAGGGGCATCTAGTCCAGCTTCCTATATCTCACGGCACCCAGGACACTGACTACTGCCAGGACACTGGCACCCAGGACACTGACTACTGCCTTTCTCTCCTCTCCATTATTCTTCTCCCACTTTCCTCCCCATTTTCCAAAGAGGGCAAATTGAGCAGAGTAGGAAACTTCTGCCAACTAGACACGCAGCATCTGGAAGATCTTTTCAGCTGTAAAGCAAATGCAGGCAATCCCACTTCCAACTGGTGATCCCAGCAGCAGCTCCTTGCTCTAAGGCACTGGTTCCCATCATGTGGTCTGGGAACAACAGGTGACCCTAACTAGACCCTGAATATTGGTCCGCAAAATCTCAGAGTAAAAAAGCGTCCATTGATCACCTCCAGAATGTTCCTGCATAGACAACCATGCAAGATGGAAAATGAACTGCCCACAGGCAGCAACAAAAGCAGAAACCATACAAACCTTCACTATAAACAATACATCTAATAAAACAAACTATTATAAATTTATTTGTATTTTTGTATAACGTGTTGGGAGTTGCATGCAGGCCCCAGGGAATAAAAGGAGTAATTCGTTCCTGGGCACAGGGTCCAAAATGGGTCAGGAGCCAATGGAGGGCGTCCAAAAATTTCCAGAGCTTTTATATTTCCAATCTCACCTGGACTCACTGCCTGCATGGGATGCTGGGTGGAGGAATTCCATAGGTGGGGATTTAGAGGGCAGGTCCTTTCATAAATTGGGAACTGGTTGAGGGCCAGGACATAGAGTGGGTGTCAATGGAAAATTTTTAGAATGGAGAGAGGTGAAAAGTGGGGTGCCCAAGGAGTCTGTCCTGAGATCATGTTCATAAACCCTAGAAGCAGGGTTAAGCAGCAAGATAGCCAAGTTCATGGATGACACCAAACTATTCCAAGTGGTGAAAACCAGAAGAGACTGCAAAGAGCTTCAGAGGGGTCTCTCTTTATAGGAATAATGGGCATTGAAATGGCAGATGCATTTTAATGTAAGTAAATGTAAAGTTATGCACATTGGGGTAAAGAATCCCAACTTTACATAGCTTAATGGGCTCAGAGGTATCTGTGTCAGATCAAAACAGAGATCTAGGGGTGCTAGTGGAGAGGCTGATGAAGATGTAGATCTGCTCCACATTCCATTTGATGAAAAAGTTACAGCAGTTGGGGCTCTTCAGTCTAGAAAAGAGTAACTTGAGGGAAGAAATGACTGAAACATACAAAATTATGCAAGGGATGGAGAGTGGATCGAGAGATGCTCTTTTACCTTTCACACAACACCAGAACTAGGGGACATCTACTACAATTGAATGTTGGGAGGGTCAGGATGGACCTCCTCCCACAGAATGTGGTGATGCCATCTAGCCCCAATGCATACATTGAGGAATGCATACAAGGAACGCATACATCAAGGAATGCATACATGACACTCCTTAACACAGTGTTGAATCTGGCAGGAAACGGGCCTGCTGGGGTTGCTCTTTGACTTATGGAGCTGCTTACCATCCAAGCAGGGACATCATGGACCAAGCAATGGAAGTGTAGCTGCTGTCACGAGAGATGCTGTTACAAGTAGTTTTTATTCCACTTACAGGTTAATCCATTTGCCAGGAAACAAGAGCAGGTTGCTTTTATCTTCAAAATGTGTCTGTCCCTTAAAAAAAGGGAGATCGAGCAGCATTATAGGCAGTTTCTGGATCCATCCCAGCCATGTCCTGTGACTGGGATCACCAGAACTGATATGGGGGATATCCTGATTTGCAACTACCGTGGGGGGATGGAAGCTGAACTGATGCAGTGGAGGAGTCTCAGCCGGTCTGTTTCCCGGAACAGACACTTGGTCCAAAGCAGAATGAGACCACCACCCCCTTCACAGAGACACACACCTTGGAAGATCACCTGGCACTGTTTGGGAGGGATCAGCTCTCTAATTCAGACTCCGCTTCCTTTGGATCAGGCCAGGAAGGATCCTTTTCAACTCCAAATCCCACCTCTGCTTCTTACCGTTTTCATCCCAGCTGCTTCTGTGGAAACCAAGTCAATAATGAAAATAACCATCAGTCCAAGGCTGCAAATATTGTCCTCCAAAGTCCCTCCTCCACCCCCTCAGTGGTCCCCTCTGTTCCTGCCCTAACCCTCTCCCTGTCCAAACCCCACCAGAGAAATTGAGCCATTTCAGAGCAGCCACAAAGATTCACAGGCAATGTGGAGGAGCTGCTGTCTGGGTTCTCAGCCCCCACCAGAGCTTGTGGAGTAGGAGAGGAGACTTTCCACCCCTCCTCCCTTCCTTGGATGGCCTTCCAGTCTCCTCTGCCCCTCTGGGGGATTCTCCTCCCCCCTGCTGACCCACCTCAGCCTGGGACCCCCATCCTCATCCATGAAAGGGGGTTCCCTTAATGAGTCCCCAGCCCTGTCCTTCCCTGGCAGGGCTCTGAGGCTGCCTGTCTCCCCACACCTGGGGACTCCTCTCTCTCCCCTTCCACCCACCTTAATCCTGGGACCTCCTTTCACCACATTTGGCTGGACAAACAAAGGGGCTTCTGCCCTCAACATGTGAGTGGATGAGAAAGGAAGAGGAAGGGGCAGAGAAGGAAGTGACTCCCTCTAACCCCTCACTAAGTATCATGTCTCTCCTTTTAACCCTTGCAGTGCCTGTGCAACTGGGACAGAAGCTGCCCTGAGTGGGGATAAGTGGGGAGAGAATGAGGGGGGCTCAGTGCAACCTTCCTGTGGGGTGCAGAGCATGGAGTGGGAGCTGAATCTGCACATCATCACATTACTCATGATGAAGACATGAAGGTTCAGACAGAGCCAGTATCTGGGAAACTGTAGGCTCCTTGGGGCAGGGACTCTCTTGTGCTGTTATTCTGTAGCAGGTGCAGAAAGTCAGATCAGAGCCTTTCCCTGCGCATCATCTAATGCTGGGTGTGATGCAGATTGATGGATGGATGGATGGATTAATTGATGGGTTCCTCCCACTCGAGATGACACAAGTATCCACACTTGCAGGTAACACCAATACAATATCTCAATATGTACCTTAGATATCCTTTTCCCTCGTCACCCAGGCTGGACTTTTCCTCCAGAAATGTGTGCAAATGTATGCAATTCCCTCTTAGGCCAGATACCATCACCACCTCCTGCAGCAAGGAGTTCCACAGACTAATTGTCATAGAGTTAGAGCCTGCATCTGCATACCATACAGTGTGCGCATTACTCATGATGAACCTGTCATGCGGGTGTATGGGGGGGGGTGAGGTGTGTAGACGTGGCTGACCCCCGTCCAGGCCCATATGCTCCTGCCATGGCATCTTCACTAAAATCATCCCACGGAGACACAGGAGGAATCTCCAAAATAATACTTTTACTTCCTTCCATTACTCAAAGCTTGGTGGTTACAGGTAGGTATTCAGCATACGGTTACAGGTAAGTACACAACTTGTAGTTACAGGCAACGTACCCAAAACACCTCAGTAACAGGAACTCTCAAACACCAACATATGAGATCCTCTTTAACTGGGTTACCCTCCCTTTTGTCCAGGTAAGTCCCTTCTCGATTGGATCTCCTCACAAAACGCCCTTCCACGCTCTCCTCCTGTCAGAGTCTGCCTCCCCTTTTCCCGCTCTTTTCCTGTCAGAGTCTGCCTCCCGTTTTCCCGCTCTTTTTCCTTCTATTCGATCCAAGGTCCCCGCCCCCTTGGAAGCTTCCATCCCTCCTTGCGGGGAGGGGGTGGGACTTTGCTCCACCCGGCCTCTCGCTCCCGTCTCTCTCCTTCCCATGGAGGGGTGCGAGGGTTGGTGGTCTGGGTGGCGGCTCCACAGTGACATTTGGGATCCCCTTCTTCCCGAGAAAAGTCCAGCCACATCATATCTTCAGCAAGCTCTTCCTCAGGAGTTTGCCGCCTCGCACCACACTCCCCCCCTGGTAAGACGGGAGCGACCTCTCCTGGTTTCCACAGTGCCTCCTCCACCTGTCGGCACAGGAAGTCGGCATTAGTGTGTAATGTCCCTTTTCTGTGTTCCACGGTAAAGGCATATGGCTGGAGGCTTAGGTACCATAGAGTCAATCTTGCGTTAGAGTCCTTCATCCTCTGCAACCAAACTAGAGGAGCGTGATCAGTCACTGATTTAAACGGAGCTCCCAGCAGATAATACCTTAGCGTTGTGATGGCCCACTTTACTGCCAGGGTCTCCCTTTCTATAGTAGAATACCGTTGCTCTGCCCCATTTAGCTTCCTGCTTAGGAAAAGCACTGGTCTCTCTTGTCCCTTAAAGTCTTGTGATAACACAGCCCCTATACCTTTGCCTGAGGCGTCAGCATGGACTTTAAATGGTTTGGTAAAGTCCGGGGCCATTAATACTGGGGGGGGGGGGTTTGCTTAATGCCCTTTTCAGCTTCCTAAGGGCCTCTTCACACTCACTGGTCCACACTATCTTTTGTCCCCTTTTCCCCCGAGTTAGGTCGGTCAGTGGGGCTGCAATTTGTGAGAACTGGGGCACGAACACCCGATAATATCCGATCATGCCCAGTAATCTTTGTACTTCCCTTTTGTTCTCTGGGGGTTTAATGCGTTGTATGGCCTCCACTTTACCCCGGACTGGCCGAATTTCATCTCCTCCCACTTGGAAACCTAAGAACTGGGTTTGCCTCATCCCGATCTTGCACTTGGCCGGGTTGGCCGTTAGTCCCGCCTTTTTTAGGGCCCCAAAAATCTTTTCAAGGTGACTCAGGTGTTGCTCCCAGGTATTGCTAAAGATGATAATGTCATCGATATAGGCGGCGGCGTACGCTTCATGACTCCCTAAGATCTTATCAACTAGTCGCTGGAACGTTGCCGCCGCCCCGTGTAGGCCAAAGGGCATCCTAACAAATTGATACAATCCTTGAGGGGTAGCGAAAGCGGTGTACTGCCTTGACTCCTTTTGCAAAGGGATCTGCCAGTACCTCTTTGTTAAATCAATGGTCGAGAGGTACTGGGCCTTTCCTAGTCTTTGGAGTAAGCCTAACACTCGGGGCATGGGATAGGCGTCGAACTTGGACACCTCGTTTACTTTTCGAAAATCAACACATACCCGTATGGTCCCATCTCCCTTCAGGACCATCACTGGGTAGCTGCGCCAATCAGTCTGTGACGGCTCGATGACTCCGAGCTCCAGCATGGTTTCTACCTCGCTTCTGAGTTGTTCTTCTAGTCTCTTGGGCCATTTTCGTGGAGCTAACCGCACCACAGTCCCCGTTTTTTACCTCTATCTTATGCTCTACTAGGGTTGTACATCCTGGTATTTTAGAGAATACTCCAGGCAGGCTCATCTGTAACTGGTTTACCTGCCTCACCTGTTCTAAGCTCTTCCCCTACAGTTAGCTGTCCACATGGACCCACCATCTCTCTTGCCGTGGGGCCTAATTCTTCCTCTTCCTCTTCTTTCATCACTTCTTTCTCCCTCTCGACCCATCCTTTTAACAAATTTACATGATACATTCTTTTTAACTCCTTCCCAGCCTCTTCCTTAAGCCTGTAGTTGACGGCCCCCACCTTCTCCGCCATTATAAAGAGCCCTTGCCACCTAGCAATTAGCTTCTTCTCGCTGGTGGGTAGTAAAAGTAGAACTTTCTCTCCTGGGGAGAACTCCCTCAACTTTACCCTCTGGTCAAAACGTTTCTTCTGTTCCCTTTGGGCTTCCTTTAGCCTCTCCCGGACCCATGCCGCTATGCGCATTAGCCTTTCCCTTAGTTGGTGAACGCTAATTGGTCCCTGGCCTGCCCCCACGGGGTCCTCACCTCCCCACTGACTTCTGACCAGGTCAAGTATCCCTCGTGGCTTCCGCCCGAACAGGAGCTCGAAAGGGGACATCCCAGTAGATGCCTGCGGCACTTCTCTTACAGCGAACAACAGTGGCTCCACCACCAGGGGCCACCCCTTTGGATCTATGCTCGCGAACTTGGCTATCATCCTTTTTAGGGTCTGGTTGAAGCGTTCCACGAGCCCATTGGCTTGGGGGTGGTAAACGCTAGTCTTTAAGGGCTTCACCCCTAACTGGGCCCACATTTCTCTCATCATCTTTCCGATGAAGTTCTGCCCTTGATCGGTCAGGACTTCATCTGGGAAACCTACTCTCGAGAAAATTTTTACTAACTCCTTTGCCAGGGTGTCTGCTCGGGTATTCCTCAAAGGTACCGCCTCTGGGTACCTAGTGGCGTGGTCCACTATTACCAGCGCATACTCTAACCCCCCGTCCCTTCGGTAGGGGCCCTATTAAGTCCATGGCCACCCTCTTAAAGGGGACCTCGATTATGGGCATGGGACTCAGCAGCCCCCCTGGTCCTCCTTTTGGCTGGGTGAACTGGCAGTGTTCACAAGACTCGCAGAACCTCCTCACGTCTTCCCGCACCCCAGGCCAATAGAATCTGGTAGTGATCTGGCTGAGAGTGGCCTTTGTCCCCATAAGCCCTCCCAATAAGGTATCATGGGCTAATGCCAGGGCCTCCCCCCTCATCGGCCGGGGTAACACCAGCTGGTCCACCTTTTCCCCATTGGGATCTTCCCCCCTCCGGTATAGTTTTCCGTTCTCTATCTCAAAACGTGTTCCTTTATACCCTTCAGGGTATCTTCGTCTTGCGTGCTCCCAAGCCTCTTTTAATGTGGGGTCCTTCTCCTGGGCCTGTTGGGTGTCCTCCCCTTCCCAGGGTTCTCCTACCTCACTCCCGCCCTCAGTAGCCAACACCTGCGGTTCTTTCTTTTGGGCTGCCTGGGCTCTCTCCAGCAACCTGGGAAAATCTGGAAAGTCCCACCCCAGGATGGCCAAGTATTTCAGCCTTGGGGCCATCCCAACGTTCACTCGACTCCGTTTTCCCCCCACCTCTAGGTCCATGTCTGCCTTGTGGTACGGTCGGACGTCCCCGTGGACGCACCTTATCCAAGTCACATTGTTTCGGGTTCCCCACAGGGGGTCAGCTCGGACCAGCGTCTGAGCGCACCCAGAGTCCACCAAGGCTTCCCCCTCGGTCCCAGCCACCTTGATCTTAATCACTGGCGCTTTCTGGGCCTTTACCTGGGGCGTCCCGTAGGCCACAGTACGTGATCCCCTTTTTCCCGGACAGTCCTGGCGGAGGTGTCCGGCCTCCCCACATGCGAAGCAACGACGACCATCTCCACAGGGTCCCCCTCCTCTTGTGGAGCTCTCCTGCCCTCGTGCTCCTCGCCCCGCTGCCGATCCCTTCTCTCCCCCGCTGGCCATGGTGCTGAGCGCGTGCTCGTTGCGTCCTGGTGCTCTCCACGGCCACTCGGCATGCTCTGCGGCTCCTCCCTGGGTGGGTCCCCGACTCACGCGCATTCCGTCCTTCACTCCTCCTCCTACGGCATCCTGTCCTTCCTTTTCTGCAGCTAGGAATATCTCCAATGCTCGTGCTGCCCCCTCCAGGTCAGCGGGTTCCTGGCACATTACCCAGGTACATGCCCGAGGAGGTAATGCTCGTAGGAACTGTTCCACCAGGACCAGCTCCACAATCTCTTCCTTGGTCCGTTCTTTGGGCTTTAACCACCTGAGCCCATTAGTTCTTATCCGATTAGTTAAGGTTCTGGACGTCATTTGGGACTCCCACTTTGTCTCCCTTAGCTTTCTGCGGTAAAGCTCCCCGGAGACATTGAGGGTTCCCAGTATAGTCCGTTTTATCTCGGCGTAGTCTGTGGCCACCTCAGGTGTCAAAGCCTCTACGGCTTGCTGAGCTGCTCCAGTCAAGTGGGGCGTTAGGATAGTGGCCCACTTCTCTCTTGGCCATCCCGCCACCTCAGCCACTCTTTCAAAAGTCCGAAGATAAGCCTCAGGATCGTCTTCGGCTGTCATTTTGGTTATTTTCAACTTTGGCATGTCTCCTCCTCTCATCCCTGCCATCCTCTCCAACACCGCCGTCTGTTGCCCCATCATAGCGGCCATCATCCTTGACTGTTCTTCAGCCCACCAACGCATCCAGCCTGGGGGTTGCCCTTCCACCTGATTCCCGCCACCTCTTTCCCCGTACGGGCCACCATTGTCATGCGGGTGTATGGGGGGTTGAGGTGTGTAGATGTGGCTGACCCCCGTCCAGGCCCATATGCTCCTGCCATGGCATCTTCACTAAAATTATCCCACGGAGACACAGGAGGAATCTCCAAAATAATACTTTTACTTCCTTCCATTACTCAACACTTGGTGGTTACAGGTAGGTATTCAGCATACGGTTACAGGTAAGTACACAACTTGTAGTTACAGGCAACGTACCCAAAACACCTCAGTAACAGGAACTCTCAAACACCAACATATGAGATCCTCTTTAACTGGGTTACCTTCCCTTTTGTCCAGGTAAGTCCCTTCTCGACTGGATCTCCTCACAAAACGCCCTTCCACGCTCTCCTCCTGTCAGAGTCTGCCCCCCCTTTTCCCGCTCTTTTCCTGTCAGAGTCTGCCTCCCGTTTTCCCGCTCTTTTCCTGTCAGAGTCTGCCTCCCCTTTTCCCGCTCTTTTCCCGTCAGTCTGCCTCCCCTTTTCTCGCTCTCTTCCCGTCAGACTCTGCCTCCCGTTTTCCCGCTCTTTTCCCGTCAGACTCTGCCTCCCGTTTTCCCGCTCTTTTCCTGTCAGAGTCTGCCTCCCCTTTTCCCGCTCTTTTCCTGTCAGAGTCTGCCTCCCGTTTTCCCGCTCTTTTTCTGTCAGTCTGCCTCCCGTTTTCCCGCTCTTTTCCCGTCAGACTCTGCCTCCTGTTTTCCCGCTCTTTTCCTGTCAGAGTCTGCCTCCCCTTTTCCCGCTCTTTTTCTGTCAGAGTCTGCCTCCCCTTTTCCCGCTCTTTTCCTGTCAGTCTGCCTCCCGTTTTCCTGCTCTTTTCCTGCCAGTCTGCCTCCCGTTTTCCCGCTCTTTTCCTGTCAGAGTCTGCCTCCCCTTTTCCCGCTCTTTTCCTGCCAGTCTGCCTCCCCTTTTCCCGCTCTTTTCCTGTCAGAGTCTGCCTCCCCTTTTCCTGCTCTTTTCCTGTCAGTCTGCCTCCCGTTTTCCTGCTCTTTTCCTGTCAGAGTCTGCCTCCCCTTTTCCCGCTCTTTTCCTGTCAGAGTCTGCCTCCCGTTTTCCCGCTCTTTTCCTGTCAGAGTCTGCCTCCCCTTTTCCCGCTCTTTTCCTGTCAGAGTCTGCCTCCCGTTTTCCCACTCTTTTCCTGTCAGAGTCTGCCTCCCCTTTTCCCGCTCTTTTCCTGTCAGTCTGCCTCCTGTTTTCCTGCTCTTTTCCTGTCAGAGTCTGCCTCCCGTTTTCCTGCTCTTTTCCTATCAGAGTATACCTCCTGTTTTCCCGCTCTTTTCCTGTCAGTCTGCCTCCCGTTTTCCCGCTCTTTTCCTGTCAGAGTCTGCCTCCCCTTTTCCCGCTCTTTTCCTGTCAGTCTGCCTCCTGTTTTCCTGCTCTTTTCCTGTCAGAGTCTGCCTCCCGTTTTCCTGCTCTTTTCCTATCAGAGTATACCTCCTGTTTTCCCGCTCTTTTCCTGTCAGTCTGCCTCCCGTTTTCCTGCTCTTTTCCTGTCAGAGTCTGCCTCCCCTTTTCCCGCTCTTTTCCTGTCAGAGTCTGCCTCCCCTTTCCCCGCTCTTTTCCTGTCAGAGTCTGCCTCCCCTTTTCCCGCTCTTTTCCTGTCAGAGTCTGCCTCCCCTTTTCCCGCTCTTTTCCTGTCAGAGTCTGCCTCCCCTTTTCCCGCTCTTTTCCTGTCAGTCTGCCTCCTGTTTTCCTGCTCTTTTCCTGTCAGAGTCTGCCTCCCGTTTTCCCGCTCTTTTCCTGTCAGAGTCTGCCTCCCCTTTTCCCGCTCTTTTCCTGTCAGAGTCTGCCTCCCCTTTTCCCGCTCTTTTCCTGTCAGAGTCTGCCTCCCCTTTTCCCGCTCTTTTCCTGTCAGTCTGCCTCCTGTTTTCCTGCTCTTTTCCTGTCAGAGTCTGCCTCCCCTTTTCCCGCTCTTTTCCTGTCAGTCTGCCTCCTGTTTTCCTGCTCTTTTCCTGTCAGAGTCTGCCTCCCGTTTTCCCGCTCTTTTCCTGTCAGAGTCTGCCTCCCCTTTTCCCGCTCTTTTCCCGTCAGAGTCTGCCTCCCCTTTTCCCGCTCTTTTCCTGTCAGAGTCTGCCTCCCCTTTTCCCGCTCTTTTCCTGTCAGAGTCTGCCTCCCCTTTTCCCGCTCTTTTCCTGTCAGAGTCTGCCTCCCCTTTTCCCGCTCTTTTCCTGTCAGTCTGCCTCCTGTTTTCCTGCTCTTTTCCTGTCAGAGTCTGCCTCCCGTTTTCCTGCTCTTTTCCTATCAGAGTATACCTCCTGTTTTCCCGCTCTTTTCCCGTCAGTCTGCCTCCCGTTTTCCTGCTCTTTTTCTGTCAGCGTCTGCCTCCCGTTTTCCTGCTCTTTTCCTGTCAGAGTCTGCCTCCCCTTTCCCCGCTCTGTTCCTGTCAGAGTCTGCCTCCCCTTTCCCCGCTCTGTTCCTGTCAGAGTCTGCCTCCCCTTTCCCCGCTCTGTTCCTGTCAGAGTCTGCCTCCCGTTTTCCCGCTCTTTTTCCTTCTATTCGATCCAAGGCCCCCGCCCCCTTGGAAGCTTCCATCCCTCCTTGCGGGGAGGGGGTGGGACTTTGCTCCACCCGGCCTCTCGCTGCCATCTCTCTCTCTCTCCCATGGAGGGGTGCGAGGGTTGGTGGTCCGGGTGGCGGCTCCACAGTGGCATTTGGGATCCCCTTCTTCCCGAGAAAAGTCCAGCCACATCATATCTTCAGCAAGCTCTTCCTCAGGAGTTTGCCGCCTCGCACCACAGAACCCATTGAAGGCTCAAATAAAAGCCTCATCTGGGAGACTGTAGACTTCTTGGGGCACTCACCTTCCCACCAAAGTGGTACCTATTTATTTACTTGCATTTCCATGCTTTCAAATGGCTAGTTTGGCAGGAGCTGGGTAAGGACAGGAACTCACCCCGTTTTGCATGACCCGGGTCTCCAACCCCGGCCTGCACAGTGTCTTAACTACCACAGCCCTTAAATGCTATATTAGAAAACAATCCTAACCATAAGCCACATTGTGTTCAATGGGTTTTACTAACACTTAAAGTGTAGAAATTTTGTTCAGGTTTGCAGCCATAATCTTTCTTCTATACTGTATAGATAAAACTGAAAAGTCACTGACTGACTCATCAATACCCAGCCAAAACTACTGGACCAACCAAGAACCAAAGGGGTGTAAAGGGGTACCGTACAGTGCATTTTCATCCTATAGTTACCATTAAAGAATGATCATACCTAGCCTCAAAATCGTAGTGGGGGGTTGCACAGGGAGGGATTTATAACTGGTAAATTTTGCTGATCTCTCTATATAAAACTTAAAAGTCACTGACTCACTCACTCACTGACTCACCAATGCCCAGCCAAAACCTCCGGACCTAGAAGCATGAAATTTGGGGAGGGTAGACATGCAGAGAACTGAGCCCTCAGGTTACAACGTGTATTTTACAACGTGTATTTTCCTGTCTTATTGAACATCATGGGACTTCTGAATAGATATAAGGAACGGCTACATCTGGGAATGGGAAGTGGCAAGCGAGGTAGGGATGCAAAGGAGGGAGGATGCAATGGAGGGATGTCCCTGAGCCACAGCTGTTGCCCAGACTCTTGTTCCTCCCTCCTAAATAGACCTGCAAAGGACTGGGCATTGAGATTGCAACCTGTATTTTCCTGGGAGGAAGTCTGATTGAACACAATGGGACTTCTGTGTGCAAAGGAGTGAGGAAGCCAGGCATCTTTAACTGAGGGGGGAACTGGGTGGCATCTAGAGGGGCAGCAGGACAGTCTCTGGGAGGTGAGGGGAGAAGGTGAGAAAACAGGTGAGAGATGGGGAAGCAAAGGTGCCCCAGCAGGTAATGGCTGGCTCTGGGAGGGCATTCCCCATCTGTTCTATGGGGGTCCCTGGGTGACAAACTGAGGAGCCAAATGGGTGCCATATGCCACTGACTAGAGCATGAAACCAACCCCATTCACTCTCCCCTTCACCCTCCATTCACACACACATGCAGAGGGAGAGGGAGAGGGAGAGGGGGGGAGGGTATCTAGTGCCTTCTGCCAGCGGGCTTCAGGGGGCAAGACTTCCACCATTTTCTGTCCTCTTCCTTCATTGCAACTCAGGCAACATATCCACAGATGGCTTTTGAAAGAAGCACTACCATCTTCTGTCTGCTCACCTCCACCAACTTCTACCAGGACAGCCATTGGCACAGGGTGACCAGATGTTATAATAAGAAAAATTGGATAAGGACCTCCAAAAAGTAGGACAGCCAAGAAAAATAGAGGAAAGCACTTGTATACAATTGAAACACCATATTACTTATAAGTAAATTTAAAACTATTACATTGAATTTATTATATACTAGCTTAAAAGCTGCACTCTGTGTGGCATTTTAAGGCAGCTCCTGTGGAGGGTGTTCTGGGCCTTCCCCCCAAAACTGAAGAGACGTCTGGTCCAGCTTAGAAAACAGCAATCTGGAAATAACTTTGAATTTCTCAATTCAGTCCATGGGACTTGAAAACCTCACTGTAGGTTTTAGCTGCAATCCTAACCATGTCTACTCAAAAGTAAGCCCCAATGTGTTCAAAGTGTCTTTAGGATTGCAGCCTTTGTCAGTTATTTTCAAATTTGAATTTTAAACAAATCCCAATGCTGGATGTTATCATAGGTCTATGCAGAGTAACTGTGAGTTGTGTGCGGGGGTTGGGGTATGTTGTGTATGTGTGAAAGAGTGGGTTAGCAAGTGTGTGTGTGTGTGTGTGTGTGTGTGGAGTTGTGTTGTGTATGTGTGGGTGTTGGGCTACATTGCGTGTGTGAGTGTGTAAGAGTGGGTTAACAGTGTGTGTGGAGTTGTGTTGTGTGCGTGCATGGAGTGTGGGGTTGTGTTGTGTATGTGTGGAGTTGGGTTGTGTGTGAGGGGAGTGTAGGAGTGGGAGTGTAGAGTTTTGTGTGTGGGGGGCTGTGTGTGAGGGTGGGGCTATAATGGAAGAAACTAGATGTTAGGTTTTTGTAGATTTTTATTAGAAATTATTAGAATTTATTAGAACTTTATTAGAATTATTTTGATACCTTTGAGATCATTCTGTAAACCCAGGCAGTTTGCAGACAGGCAAAAGCTTTCAATCAACTTTCACAGGCTCCCAGGAGAAGGGATTATGACGTCACAATACACTACCTAGCCAACACTATACACAACACAATACACTACCTTTAAGTACCACTACTTAAAACTTGTAAACTATGCTTATCTGAAAGGAAATTCCCCTCTTTGTCCTCAGCTAAGCCTGCAGCGATAGGCAAGAAGCGCTATTGTAAAACAGATGAAGACAGCTTTAAAACAATGAAATGGAGATATTGATTGTCAGGAAGACGGAAGGACTTATTTGAAGCCCAAAGATTATAAAATTAAAATAATATTTTAATTCTTTCTCCTTGTGTGAACGGAAGCCCGGATGGATCAACAAAAGTAAAATCTATACGTGCTAGATAACAGTGAATGTTTTCCATTGTGAATTGTGTAACCATGTATCCTTCCACATTCTGTTCCTTTCACAAGCCAGGAAGCTCTAAAGATATGTATCCTTCCACATTCTTTTCCTTCCTAAGCCAGGAAGCCTCTAGAGATAAAATCTTTTACCCGTAATAATTTCTCTTGTTACAAAGGAATAATCTCTTTATGTAAAAGTTGCCTACGTGATAGTAAAGATATAAAATGTGTGTGCAAATTGTGCAAAGGTACTCAGTCTTTTGAGGGACAAAACTTTGTCCGACTGATGTCTGGAGCTCCAATAAAGAAATCTCTTGCTTGCATGAGCATCTTCTGAGTTCTTCCTGATATTTCCACTCATATTTCCATAACAGGGCTACATTGTGTGAGTAAGAGTGAGTTAGTGTGTCTCTGTGTGTGGGTGGGTGGAGCTCACACGTGGGCTGTAGCCAGATCTCACCCTGTAGAACCTGTTGTTAATTTGGGGAAGTTGTTAGTGAACTGGTAGCTAAGAGGGGGCCATCATCTTTCAATTGCATGCAAGTGTGTTTGAATTTTTCTTAAAGGGTCTCTGGGTCTGTCAGGTGAAGCTCCTCTCCCTCCTCCTTCCTCCCCTTCTGAACCTCCCTCCCCTTCTGAGGGGGGCTCTCTCTCCCTCCTTCCCCTCCCTAAGAAAATACAAACAGTCTGTTCCCATGACCATCAACCATCATTCAGACAAGGCATTGCAATCATCCCACAGCACATCAGACACTCACTGCTGAGATGGGAGGGGTTTGGATCACTATATAAATGTCTCAAAGCTCAATACTTTCAAGTGAGGGTGAGAAACAATTTCTGCTTGCCAGAGGCTATTAAGGAAGTCTTTGGACTTTAAAACTTAAAATGTTGAATGATGCTACTCAGGAAGGCTGTCTTTGCTAAACATCTTATTTTGATTAAAAGCTTATTTCTAGCAAGTTTTCAGAAGTTATTTCCTTGTGCAGTTCACAAAGCATGATGGGTTTCTCATATGCAAATGAGGCAGCCTCTCTGGGGATGGTGTTTTTGTGGGGCAGGCACTTTCATGGACAGCTTTACAAAGGGGTCCTTAGAACTCAGGGGCTTAATACTGATTGATGCAGTCACAAGTGATACTTTTTTTGGTAAACTAAGGGTTAAGGTGGTGTGCCCTCCCTGCCCTGACCTTGGCCCCGCCCCCTGACCCATCCTGGCCCTGCCCCCTTCCAGGGAACCGGTTGTTGGGCAGGCTGGGCCCACCACTGGTGGAGCTGTGTATGTATGTGGAGTGTGGGGTTGGGTTTTGTGTGGGGTTGGGCTCCATTGTGTGTGTGTAAGAGTGGGTTATCATGTCTCTGTGTGTGGAGTTGTGTTGTGTGTGGGGGTTGGGCTACATCGTGTGTGTGTGTAAGAGTGTGTTAGCATGTCTCTGTGTGTGTATGTGGGGTGTGGGTTTGGGTTGTGTGTGGGGGTTGGCCTACGTTGTGTTAGTGTCAAAAAGTGGGTTAGCAAAAATGTGTGGAATTGTTTGTGTGAGTGTGTGCGTAGTGTATGTGTATGTAAGCCTGCTTACACTGCTCAGTCTTTCCAAGGAGCAGGAAGATCATGCCCAACGCACTGCAGATCCTAGAGCCAGCTTCTCATCTCTGGTCTTCTGGCATCAGTTGGCAATAGTTGGAGAATATCCTATTCTGGATCATGCAAATAAAGTATTACCAAGCTATTGATTAGGGGTGGAAAGAAATGCTTCTATTTGGAGAAATCCTGGATGGGTTTCTGCTTTCAGATATCTATTTAAAATTGATGCTTGCTTGGAGGGGCAGGAGAATCCTTACCAGCTGAAGAGCCACATAGGATCATCTGAGACCTTTTCTTGGCTTTTGGAGTTTAATGAATGAAGGACATCGATGTTGGAGGGCAGTGGCACAGCTAGGGGTCCAGGGGCTGCAACTGCACCAGGCAACAAAATCTTCTTCAACTCCAGGTAGCAAATAGGTGCTTTAGCTATGCCACTAGCAGAGCAAATGGGTGGTGGAGTGCTGAGGATGAGGTGGCAGGTTTTCTCTAAAAATACCTGGGGATGACATCACATCTTTTTGTAGCATCACTTCTGGGGAAACTTTTTGAGCTTTGTACCAGGCTACGTGGTTATTAACTACCCCATGGAGGGCATGAAAACTCATTTCATATTGGAGATCATGAGATTATCTGGGACCTTTCCTTGGCTTTTAGAAGTTAATGAATGCAGGACTTCTTTGCTTAGGGACGGAGTGGTGGAGAGGGATCCTTACATATATGGGACCACATGGGATCTGGGGCCTTTTCAAGGCTTTTGAACCTTTATAGGTATGCAGACCTATGTATGGTGTGCAAAATGAAGAGATAAGTTGCATGAGAGTACACAGCGCCTCCAGATGGGGATAGCACATTAGAGATGTGCCCCGGTGTGCCACAGTGTTTACGACTGCCACTGTATACAAAAGAAATCAGAGATGCACATGCAAAATGCCCAGAGTGTTAAAAGGCTTGTCTTCTGGCTCCTTGAGAGCGCTGCCCTGTGCATGCTGCCCATGTGCAAACAATCTTACTCAGCTTCACAGCCTTCTAGCTCCCACTGGGTAGGTGGCACTAGTGACCTCAAGCTCTCACAACGGTACCCTGTCTCCCTGCCCAAAGACAAGTACAGGGAAAAGTACAACCAATTCCTCCCCCACCATCAATTCCTATTTCAAGGCAAAGCTGGCAATGGGAAAAGCACCAAAGTGATTTATGGCTTTTTTTTTATCATAATTCACCCCAAATTACCACACACAAGACACTTCGAAGAAGAAGGTTTTATTTGAACAGATCACAGACACCCCAGAAAGGAGCAGGGCATGCAACAAATTATCCTTGAAGCCACATGGTGTGTGTTCAGGTTCACATAGACAGTTCTGATCCCATTTGGATACTTGGATCGCAAACAGTAACGGGGATGTCAAATTCCTTTCATACAGCATTCATGGCGCCTTCCTGGGCCAGAACTGACGTTAATAGGAAGAAGTGATTTCAATAAGCAGATGATGATGAAAAATAAGCACTTACATCTTACATAGGAACTTACAAGTCACAAGTGACAGAAGAAAAAATATGCCAAAGAAGGGGTCATCTAATCCACCACCCTATTTGGCCACACTTCCTCTGTGAAGACCCAAAACAGGACAGAAGGCATGTGTCTCCCTCTCCACTGATCCCCTGGAACTGGGACTCAGAGCTACACTCTTCTTGAATCCAGACATCCCACTCGGCCATCATGATTCAGAGCCATTGAAAGACCTGTCCTCCATGAATATGTTCAACCTTTTTGTGGTGTAAGCCCTCTTTGACCTCCTCCTTCCCAAGACAAGATAGTTCACTGTCAAATGGATTGCTGGAGGGCATTGCCTCTCTCCCTCCCTGTTCCTGTTTCCCTTCTCTTCCATCTCATCTTCGAGCCAACTCAGCTCTTCCAACCCTAAGATATAGCCTGATATTTAAGTTGAGACATTAGGACTCCTTAACCCTAGCATTTATAGCAGGGCTGGCCAAGGCAAAGCTTACAAGTGAGTTGCAGCTCTTTAGAGCCACATGAAGCTCTTCAACATGTATGGCTCTTGGAAATATGTTGGCCAAGGCCCTTTTAACATCACAATTAATTAAGTTAGGGGGGGGGGTTTAGAGTTAGCTCTAGGGGGATTTCCTGCTGCAGGCAGGGGGTTGGACCAGATGACCTACTAGGTCCCTTCCAACTCTATGATTCTAAGTAAAGAAGAAATTTTCCAGCTTCATAATTATTTACCAGGTATGTATAAACTGAGAACTCACCAATTAAAACATAGGTTAAATGTTGAATTCCTTCTCTGAATGTTGAATTCAATTGCTTCTCAAATGTTGCAGTCCTGAAACACCTGAAGTTCATCGTACGGGGCTGTTCTGTTCAACAGGTTTGGCCACCACTGATTTATACGGTTCATCATGCATGGATTTGCTGAAGAAATGAGTGAAACTTTTTACACACTCGGACATCAGTGTGGTTTCTCCTCTTTACAGAATTTTTGATGCTATCCAATCAGAGCTCAGATGCAGAGTCTTCTTGGCACTTCTCCATGTGGAAGTCCTGAAGCATCTGAAAGCCCTCAAAGACCTTCAATATAGAACATTTGGATTCCTTTTAAACGGCCACAAAGAGTGCAGAACGGCAGCAATTAGCGATAATCTTGCAGTCTGAAATTTTCTCCACCATTTGAAAGACTTCCGTGCTAGTTGCAGGTGCCATTTGGTTAGTCTCTGGTGGATCTCCTCTGCTGGAAAGTGACACCTCTTCCAAACGAAATTGATCCAAAATATGATCAAGGATTCCTTATTCATGGACTGGCTTACTGATAAGATTCCCAGGAAATCAAACCCTGCAAATACTGAGAAATGGTTTCTCCCCTTAGTGGGTTCTTTGATGCACAGCCAAGTGTGAGCTTCGTTTGAAGCTCTTTCCACACTCCAAGCATTTGTATGGTTTCTTTCCCATGTGGATTCTTTGATGCACAGCCAGGTTTGCACTCTGACGGAAACTTTTTCTACACTCATAGCATTGATATGGTTTCATCCCTGTGTGGGTTTTTTCATGCACAGACAGGTTTGCACTCTGACGGAAGCTTTTTCCACACTCATAGCATTGATATGGTTTCTCCCCTGTGTGGATTCTTTGATGCACAGCCAGGTTTGCACTTTGACGGAAGCTTTTTCCACACTCAAAACATTGATATGGTTTTTCCCCTGTGTGGATTCTTTCATGCACAGCCAGGTTTGCACTCTGACAGAAGCTCTTTCCACACTCCAAGCACTGATATGGTTTTTCACCTGTATGGATTCGCCGGTGCAAAGTCAGGCCAGAGCTTTGACTGAAGCTCTTGCCACACTCAAAGCATAGATATGGTTTCTTCCCTGTGTGGCTTCTTTCATGCACAGCCAGGTATGTTCTCTGTCTGAAGCTCTTTCCACACTCTAAGCATTGATATGGCTTCTCACTTGTGTGGGTTCTGTGATGTGGCTTCTCACTTGTGTGGGTTCTGTGATGTCTTTTAAGGTCTGTTTTATTTCTGAAACTCTTTGCACACTGAGGACATTTCTCCTTCCACTTTCCAGTTCTTTTCTGTGGGTTGACTGCGATGATCCTGGAATGCCTGTTTTGCTGATCATCTGATTTTTTCCTCATTTTTCTGTCTGGTCGACCCTCTGAGTTCATCATCTTTTTCGATGTTCAGCTTTCCCCTTTTGTTTATTTTTATGAAGTTTGGAGTGAATGTTTGTACTAGTTGTAAGTGTAAGGATTGCTGCTTAGGATTGTTAAAAAATTTCCTGCTTGATGATATCACTTCTGGCCATGACATCAGTTCCCATGGGTCACAAACAGATTGCCATTATAAAAAGTCGTCATGTAAAACATTTGAGAATCGCTGCTGTAGTTCATTTGTAGTCCTTTTTGGTGACACCCCATGTGGCTCCCTCCAGTTCTCAGTGTCTTCTCTGTTGCTTCCTAAGAGAGAACCTCTGCTGTAAGTCAGTAGTAGTCCACTAGTAGTTCCACGTGGCTCCCTCCAATCCTCAGTGTCTTCACTGTTGCTTCCTGAAAGAGAGAGAACCTTGTTAAGCAGCACAGTTGAGAAACTGAACTTCTAATGCACACTCTCAGATGGATATACTGAGAAGGACTCCCTACTGGATTCAGTGGTACTGACTCCCTGAAAAGGTTGGATACTTTTGCACCCTCTGCACTGCGTGACTCTCAAGGGACTGTTCCCAGGAGTGGAAAAATTAGGCTGTGTGCTCTGTTGTTACCCCATTTCTCCTCGGACTGAGGCAACCATTCAATCCCTGGCTGATAACTTTTTCATGGAGCAGCCAGAAGAGGCTTCCTGTTTGATTCTCTCAGACTGAAGACTCAAGTGGAAAGTTCTTCAACAATGGCACATTTTTGTGCCACAAAGTAAAAAAGTATGGGACTGGCAACTCACAAACACGCTGGAAGTTTCTCAGTAACAAAGTTGTGTGTTGTGTGTGTTTCACACCAGTCACACTTCCGTGCAGGACTCATGGCTTCCTATGCTAATGTATCTTACTGCGGATACTGTGTAGGTAGGTAGATCTGGGCTTCCTGCTGGGAAGTATAGTTAGGGTTACGTTGGGAAGTAGTACTCGGTTGTCATCATCACTGACTTTTTCACACACACACACCCCAACTTTTGGGAAAGGGTCCAAAACAGATATTCCCCTCCCCGGATGAAATTCCACTGGAAACCCTTGTTATATCTGGTCCAAGCCAGTTCCTATTTTTGTCTCTGTCCCCAGGCTCAAAGGTTGAGAACCACTGCTCTTAAGCGAGACGCTGGTACAAGCAGTTTTTCTTCCACTTACAAGTTCTGCCATTTGCCAGGAAACATCAGAAAGTTGCTTTCAGTCTCATAATCAGCTACTTCCCATTTCCCCACCTCTGGGTGTCCAACTGGGGCATCTCCACCACCATGGGGGCTTCTCCTGACCCCCCACTTCCTCCCTTGGACCCTCCTTTGCCCACAGCTGCATTTGGACTCCCAAAGAGGCTGAGTCCACAATTTTGCCGGGGGAGGGGAGGCAAAGGAAGGGGCTCTTGAAGCCCCCACTAGAGGTTGTGGGGTGGGAACTGAGACTGAGGCAGATCTTTCCACCCCACCTCCCTTTCAGTCTCCTCTGTCCCTGTGGGGGCTTCTCCTCCCCCTTGTAGACCCACTTCAGCCTGGGACCGCCATCCTCCCCCATGCAAAGGGGGGTCCCTGCCTGTCCCCCCAGCCCTGTCCCTTTTCTAGCTGGGCTCTGAGGCTGCCTATTACCCACACCTGGGGGCTCCTCTCCCTCCCCTTCCCTTCCACCCACCTTAATCCTGGGACCTCCTTTCACTCCACTTGGGTGGAAAAACAAAGAGGCTTCTGTCCTCAAACTTGTGTGTGGATGAGAGAGGAGGAAGAAGGGGTAGAGCAGGAAGAGACTCCCATTCACCACCCTCTTCTAAGAATCCAGTCTCTTTTTAACCCTTGCCATGCCTATGCAAATAGGACAGAAGCTGCCCTGAGTGGGATCAGTGGGGAGGGAATGAGGCGACTCAGTGCAACCTTCCTGTGGAGTACTGAGATGGAGATGGAGCCTGGCTCTCCACTTCATCATATTACTCTTGATGAAGACATGAAGGTTCAGACAGAGCCAGTGTCTGGGAAACTATAGGCTCCTTGGGGCAGGGACTCTCTTGTGCTGTTACTCTGTAGCAGGTGCAGAACATCAGGTCAGAACCTTTCCCTGCACACCATCTAATGCTGGATGTGATGCAGATTGATGGATGGATTCCTCCCACTGGAGATGTCACTTACAGGTGACACCCACACAGTATCTCAATATGTACCTTAGATATATTTTTTCCTTGTCAGCTGGGCTGGACTTTTCCTCCAGAAATTTGTGCAAATGTATGCAATCTCCTCTTAGGCCAGATACCATCACCACCTCCTGCAGCAAGGAGTTCCACAGAAAAATGGCGTTGGAACAGAGATCATGGCGTTGGAGCCTGCATCTGCATACCATCCAGCATGCACATTACTCATGATGAACCCATTGAAGGTTCAAATAAAAGCCTCTTCTGGGACACTGTAGACTTCTTGGGGCACTTACCTTCCCACCAAAGTGGTACCTATTTTCTTGCATTTCCATGCTTTCAAACTGTTAGTTCGGCAAAAGCTGGGCTAAGGACAGGAACTCATCCCGTTTTGAAGGACCCGGGTCTTTAACCCCAGTCTGCACAGTGTCTTTAACACAGCCCTTAAATGCTATATTACTTATTAAATTTAAAACTATTACCTGTAGAAAACAATCCTAACCATAAGCCACATTGTGTTCAATGGGTCTTACTCCCGTAGAAATTGTGTTTAGGATTGTGTGTAGAAACTGTGTTTAGGATTCCATAATCTTTCTTCTGTATTGTATATATGAAACTTAAAATCCACTGACAGACAGGCAACCCAATCCAGACTAGCCAGACTGACAAGCAACCAGATCCAAGCGCTGTTGTGTCGACGCAAGAGGCAGTTGTGTCAATGCAGTAGCATCATATAGCCTCTGCGTCAACACAAGAACGAAGAAATTGTAAGAGACTCAGTTGACGGGACGTAACAGGGGAGTGACAGAGGCATGGTGCTCACCAACGTAGCTACTCTGTATCCAGAGCAGGTTCAGCAGGCTCACAGGCCCTGTCCTATGCTTTCCCACTTATACCACTTCAGGAGGTGATTTGGGAGTGAGGAGACCCATAGGGGTCCATGTTAAGCGAGAGCAAGGGCCGGGGACTTTGAAAATTTCTTGGCTCTCCAGCCAGCCTTTGCCCTGCCAGCTCTGGATAGAGTAGCTAGGGCGCCCCAGTGACCCTTTTTTCTGGCCCCCGACATAGTGTCAGACAAATGATGTGGCCCTCCTGCCAAAAGGCTTGGACAACCCTGGTGTAGGGTTATTCTTAAAAGTTTCCAAATTATGACTATATAAAAATTTTCACACAAGAGAGAAAGCCCTTCAATAGGGGAGGGGTACCTATTTATCTACCTGCATTTACATGCTTTTGAACTGCTAGGTTGGCAGAAGCTGGGCTAAGGACGGGAGCTTACTCCATCTTGAAGTACTCGGGTCTTGAACCGCTGACCTGCTGAGCAGAATTCCAGACCCTTAAGACACTCCCAAAGCAGTTTGCGGCACCAGAAGTCATGCAAGTGACATTAACAGACATGTTTCTGACGCAGACACCCAGGTCTCTCCCAAAGCACTTTCCAACACACCCAAATACACGCTAGTGACAATACAGACATGATTCTGACCCAAGTCCCTCCAAAAGAAGTTTAAAGCACTAGTACTCATGCAAGAGGTTGGGTGGGTGGATAGATAGATGGCTAGGTGGGGGAATAGGTGGATGGGGGGCACCAGACACATAAACACAAACATACAACATGCACACTCACACACACACCTTGCACTCAGTCACAGAGCCACATAAATACTTAAACACTCACACATGCAGCATGCACTCACTCAGACACACATAAACACACACACACCATGCAATCAATTGCAATTACTGCAATTATATACGCAAAGTTATTTAAATCAAAATACCTTTGAAATATAAATTCTTCCCCCATGGAAATGAAAAATACAGGTATTCATTAATTTATTACTTCTTTACCAAGGGCCTAAAAGGAACATTTAACGCCACAAAATACCAAAAAAGAAAGTTTCCGATTCAGAAGTACAGTCTAAAAACAGGTTACTTTTTAATTCATTAATTTGATGGGGAAGCTAATTCTGGACAAACATTCCAATAATTGTGAGAGGAACACTTAACAGGAAGCTATAGCCGATCTTGGCTCTCCAGCCAGCATTGCCTGTCTGATAAGCTTGTGCATTCATTCACACATTACGTTTCTGGGTGTTTGTTTAATCGTACAACATCCAATGTGCAGGAGTCTGTGGTTTATGTCTGTGGTTTTTTATGTCCTTTAAATTCTAACACTACCATTCCAGTTCCTTTCTGACAAGCACAGCCTTCCTTTTAAATATATTTCTCAAATATATACAAATTGAGAACTCAACTCCCTGTGTTTGCTACAGACGACCCCTTCACAACCACTCAGCGCACTGGAACGCCTTCTCTCTGGTGTGCAACTTCTGATGAGTCATAAGGATGTCCCTCCTGCCAAAACTCTTCCCACAAACCAGACATTTGAATGGCTTCTCCCCAGTATGGGCTCTCTCGTGGATGACCAAGCACGTCCGCTGGCTGAAGCTCTTCCCGCACTCAGAGCATTTGTAGGGCTTCTCTCCTGTGTGGGTTCTCCGATGGGTCACCAGGAATTGCTTCCTGCTGAAGCTCCTTCCACAGTCCGAGCAGATGTACGGTTTCTCCCCTGTGTGGGTTCTCTCATGTTTAATCAGGTCAGATTTGGAGATGAAGCCTTTCCCGCAATGCGAGCAAATGTACGGTTTCTCTCCCGTGTGGATTCTCTCGTGTTTAATGATGTATGATTTGCGACTGAAGCTTTTCCCACAGTATGAACAGGAGTAGGGTCGTTCCCCTGTGTGGGATCGCTGATGTTCAATTAGTTCAGACCTCCATACAAAACCCTTCCCACATTCTGGGCATTTTTTCAAGCGTTCATCTTGGATACGCGGCTGCCCCGCCACTCCCTTGACATGCTGGTATCCTTGCGGAGCACAAATTAATGTTTCCCTCGCTTTCTCTAGGCAGCTTCCTGGCTGACTCTCAGAGGCTTCTCCCAGATCCAGATTGTGGAAAGGATTCCTTTTACCTGTTCCCGACAATGTCCCGTGAGGTCTTGGCCTCCATGACTGATCTGGCTCCACCCCATATACTCTCTCATTACCTGCCAGGAAAGAATCCAAAAACACAACATATGAAACAACCAACCAATGACAAAAGACACAACCAACTAATGGAACCATACAATCATCCAAGGGCAGTTCCCTGAATCCATAACTGTACAGGTTATATATCTTGGCAAGGGCAACAGGTAGATTCAAGCACTGTGCTTCACGACATCCCAATGTCATTGTAGGAATCTCCTTAACTCACACAAGGGAAAATATCGTATTTACTCAAATCTAATACTCACCTTTTAAAGCTGAATTTAGTCTCCAAAATCAGAGGGTGCATTAGATTGGATGGTTAGTTAGATTCTAGTAAATGTGGTATTTTATTATAAATATAGGGTGTGCATTTGATTCGAGTAAATACGGTACTTACCCAGAAAGACAGTGTCACCATCGTCCTCTTCCTCCTCCTCCTCCTTGATCTCTCCCAAGATCACTCTTTGCCAGGTCTCAGATGAAGCGTCCTCAGTCTCAGGAAAATTAACCGACTCCTCTTTGAATGGATCTAGCACCTGAAATGGCAATGCAGGTCCCACAAGAAGGAACAAAATGAAGATTTGACCAAAGGCAGAAACAGCACATTTTGAAATATAGCAGTTCACATATCTTAAGCCACACTGTATCAAACGACCCCCCCTTTTAGGTTTCAATCAGTACTGATCAAACACTTTCACCTGCTCTTCTTGACTTTCATCCTCTTGGTGCCGCATAAGGAAATCTTCAGCCAGAGCCACCGCCTGGGAGCAAGTTTCGGGGTCCACATCTCTTACCCAGTTCTGGATTTCCGGGGGCAGAATGGCCAGGAACTGCTCCAGCACCACCAGCTCCAGGATCTGTTCCTTGGTGTGCCTCTCGGGCTTCAGCCACAGGTTGCACAGTTCCCAGAGGTGGTTGCAGATCTCTCGAGGTCCATCCACCTCCTGGTAGCCAAACTGCCTGAACTGTTGACGTTGCAGCTCCAAGCTGGTGATCTCCTCATCCAACAGCTCTTCCTTCACTTGCAAGCAGCCATTGTCATTAGCACACAGGATGCCATCCGTCAGTGGCATTTCCCTACAAAGTTCAGGTAGGAGACGGGACATTCCTCCTTCTCTAAGACGTGGAGTGGGGTGACAGCTGCATTTTCAAAGGACAGAGAAATTTTACTTTTTCTCGTACTGAAAATTACTCTCACCCTGGATTACACCTGGAAAAGCTACCCTATAAAATTACCTCTGGAAAAGCTGCCCTGGATAACCCCCAAAAATTACCCCTGGAAAAGCTAATAGAAGGGGAAAACTCCATATTTATGTTTGTGTTCAATGACGCTATACTTGTCAACCTAAAGGTTGGCAGGTTGGTGGTTCGAGAAACTGAGTACCGCATAACAGACTAACTTGCCCAACTCCTCCCAACCTAGCAGTTTCAAAGCATCTAAACGAAAATAGATAAATAGGTACCACTTTGTTCTGCGCACCTTTGACGTTTTATCATGCCGGCCACATGACCACAGAGACGTCTTTGGACAACGCAGGCTCTTCGGCCTCGTAATGGGGAGGAGCACCACCTTGAGAGTTGGTCACAACTAGAGGGCAACCTGCGGAGGACACCTTCATCTTTAATAAAATTCTCTATACCATACAAACTTGGATTGAGAGCATTTTGCAAGACAAGCAAACATTTCTAATAAATTTTGATTTAATATAAAAGATATATCTTGATAAACAATGAAAAAATAGTCCTGGTTGGTTTTGGTGCTCCACCAGCACCTGCTCATCCTCTCCTGAGGGAACAGCCTATGCATGACTACTCTGAAGTAAGCCTGTTACAGTCAATGGGGCGTACTCCTATGTAAGTAAGGCAATGGAAAGGAGCCCAAGAGACCTAGCCTTGCGAATATACTCTAAAGTAAGCCCTATTATAATCAGTGGGGCTTACTCTTATGGAAAGGGGGGCAATGGAAAGGAGCCTGAGAGATGTAGAGCACAATCCTCACCGTGTAATAATAATAATAATAATAATAATAATAATAATAATAATAATAATAATAATAATAATAATAATAATAATAATAATTTATTGTCATTGTATAGACATACAACGAAATTCATAAGACATCCAGAGACCAGTCCCAACAAACCCCCCCCCCCCAACAACACTCCCAACCAAGACCCTCTTTAAACACACAATGTGTTCAATGGGTCTTACTCCCAGGAAAGTCTCTTTAGGATTGCAGCCCTAGCCTTGCATGTCTACTCCAGAGTAAGCCCTATTATAATAAGCGGAGCTCACTCCTCTGTAAGGGGGAAGCTTGCAGCCTGAGAGAGCAAATGCAGTTCATTTTATTTTTCTTTCTGTTATGTATTTTCTTTGTTATTTTGTATTATGTTACAGTATTGTAATCATTTTTATATGAATATTTTTGGCTTGTGGAATGAACGAGTTTCCATTATTTCTTTTGGGAAAATTCGCTTTGATATACAAGCATTTTGCATTACAAGCATGCTTCCGAATGAATTATGCTTGTAAGCCAAATGCTACTGTAAAGACGGATGTGGGGATGAGTGCTAATATGTGACTTTAATCACTTTCCTGAAAGTAAGACCCATTGCACTCAGTGGAACTTATTTCTGAGTTGAAACTGAATTGCTGAATGTGCGATTAGTCCATGGAACTCCTTGCCACAGAATATGTCGGGATGTGGCCTCGATGTCTTTAAAAGGGGACTCGACAGACTGATGGAGGAAAAAATCACAGGTTACAAGCTATGACGAGTATGTTCAACCTCCTGCCGTAACCATGTACTGTGGCAAGGAGTTCCGCAGGCTAATCACACACTGAGTTATTAGACCACAGGTTGATTACATCTTCCCTTTAGGAATAGGCTGCCTCTAAAACCCAGCTTGCATATCAAAGTGAATTTTCCCTTAAGAAATAATAGAAACTGACAATTCATTCCACAACCCAAAAATATTCATATAAGAGCATATATACTCAACTTTTTCCTCCATCAACCTTATTAAAGGCATATAAACCCTCAGGTGCTGCCACCATATCCTGTGGCAGGGAGTTTCACGGATATCCTGGAACTTGTGTCCTGTGGCAAAGAGTTACATGGGTTTATCACCCATCAGAGCTTGTGTCCCGTGATTAACTTTACTTGCTCAATCTGTCTATCCAGGCCCCTTTCAGAGGCATTTAAACTCTCAGGCTATATGTGGATTCTCCTGTGGCAGGAAGTTCCACAGATTATATGTTTGATAATGTAACATTTTCTATCCCACACTACAGTTTTTGTGCCTGGTGCTGGGGTAAGGTGCCCCTGCAGCTGGCCCTCAGAAGCAGCCACTTCTACAACCCAGTGGCAGGGAGTTCCACAAGCTGATTCCCATTAGGGATTGGGGGGCTGGCTGGGCCTCTGCACCCAGTGGCAGGGAGTTCCACAAGTTGATTCCCTTCAGGGCTTGGGGGCTGGCTGGGCCTCTGCACCCAGTGGCAGGGAGTTCCATAGGTTGATTCCCATCAGGGCTTGGGGGGCTGGCTGGGCCTCTGCACCCAGTGGCAGGTAGTTCCACAAGTTGATTCCCTTCAGGGCTTGGGGGCTGGCTGGGCCTCTGCACCCAGTGGCAGGGAGTTCCATAGGTTGATTCCCATCAGGCCTGGGGGGGTTGTTGGGCCTCTGCACCCAGTGGCAGGGAGTTCCATAGGTTGATTCCCATCAGGGCTTGGGGGGCTGGCTGGGCCTCTGCACCCAGTGGCAGGGAGTTCCATAGGTTGATTCCCTTCAGGGGTTGGGGGGCTGGCTGGGCCTCTGCACCCAGTGGCAGGGAATTCCATAGGTTGATTCCCTTCAGGGGTTGGGGGGCTGGCTGGGCCTCTACAACCAGTGGCAGGGAGTTCCATAGGTTGATTCCCTTCAGGGGTTGGGGGGCTGGCTGGGCCTCTGCACCCAGTGGCAGGGAGTTCCACAGGCTCCACTACCTGCAAGGGACGCTCCTCCCCTAGCCCCGCCCCCTCCTGAAGACCCGCCCCTCCCGAGGCCCTGCTGAAGGGCTCCCCCCAGCGGCTGCCCCAACACTCACAGCCTGCTCCCTCCAGCTGCTGCCAGAGGATGCGCGTGAGAAATTCAAAGGCAGCCTTCCCATTGGACGAGAGAACGGAAGTCCCGCCTCAGCTCCCACCAGCGCTCCCGCTTCCGCTCTGGGCACCTCCTGCCGCTCTAGGACTAGCGTCTCGCTGGTAGTAACTCTTTAGGTGCTGCTTTGGTCTCAAATGAAACAAAAGGGCAGCAGTTGGGACTTTGGCACCTTTCTCAGACCACGTGCCCTGGACAGAGGGAATACACACACACACACACACAGCAGCGCCTCACATAACAAGTTTAATTCGTTCCAGAGGCACGCTTGTTACGTGAGGCGGATTTTCCCATAGGAAATAATGGAAACTCAGACGATTGGTTCCACAACCCAAAAAAAATTCATATAAAAATATTAAACTGCAAGCCCTGCAATGCACTCCAATACATTCCGATGTGAATTTATGTAACGGGTCAGAGAGATGAGGTGGCGTGAAAGTTTGGAGCCCCCTGATTTAGAGGGTCCCTGTAAGTCCTTGGAGTAGAGAAACTGTCAATTGGAAAACCCTTTCAGGGGTTAGAAAGTCCATCCACGTAAACCGCCTTGAAAATAAAGTCAGAGGAGAAATACAATGACCTGAGAAGGCAGTATACAAATATCTGTGTGCAAGTGTGTCTGGGGGGCAGAAGGTGATTTGCCCTTAGGGGGGAAGATGGAGGTCTCTTTCCAGGCGTTGCTTGTGGATGGGGTGGGTGGAAGGAAGAACTGGTGGGTATTCGTGGGTGAAGGTGGTGGAAGTTGGCAAGCAGAAGGCAGGAATAGTGTTGGCACTGCAGGCAGAAGCCGGTGGAGGTGCCTGGGGGATGCTTGTGGATGGCTGCAACCAACACCTCACGCTGCTTCTTGCCAGGGGTGTTTGATGCTCAAGAGCACCCAGATCTCCTGCTTCCTGTACCTTTCCTGTATCACCCCCAAATCCAGAGTAACTACGGGAGCACGTAAGAGACTTTACATGCACCCAATGCACCACCTAGTGAAAACCTATGGGAAATTCATATTGGAATCCAGAGAAAGAGCACAATCCTAACCATGTCTATTAAAAAGTAAGTCCCACTGTCGTCAATGGATCTTACTCCCAGGAAAGTGTTTTTAGGAATGCAGCCTAAGTTGTTCTTACACCGGAGCAAGGACTCCCTGTGGTTACTCTGGATTTTGCCCATAGCCTCTGATGGAGGTCCTCTGGGTTTGCGGAGAGAAGGCAAATTCTTCAGTAAGAGGGGTCAGGAAGCTGGAAGGTGACCTCTGTCAGCTCCGAACCGCAAAGCACCATTTGCCTGCACACACACACACACACACACACACAATCAGACACAAAAGTGTGTCATATAAAGATTGCTGGAGCCAGCAGCAAATGGGAGCCAAAGGGCTGGGTGGAGGTGGGGGTGACAATTTAGTCTCCAAATATGGTGGCTGTAGTGTGTACTGCTAGGGTGAGCAAAATGGAGGCTTCATTTAGAAGGGAGGAAGGAGGAAGAAGCCTCTCTGGGTGATTGCCATGGAGTTGGCATCATCCTCCATCCCATTGACCAGGCCTGTGCATGTCGCCTCTCCATCAGCCCTGCTGGTCTCTGTACTGTGCGCAGGAGAACCTGGGCTGCCCAAGTGCACCACAGGGGGATTGCCATACTACGCTGCAGCCCCCAAGTGGCATAGCTTCCCCTACTCCCGGTGTGGACGGAGGGCCAAGGCGAGGCCTGCCACTTCTGGCCGGTGGAGAGGCAGGCAGGAGAGCAATGAAGCCTGCACCAAGGGGAGGCTGCCCAGGTCCTTCATGCCCTGCTTGAAGCTCCCCAAAGTGGCACCTTCCCTGTGTACCTGAATGGGGTGGGACTTGAAACCACAACCCCTGGGGCACTTCGGAGTGGCAACCAACATGGCAGAAAACTACAAAGGATCCCGACACAACATGAGTACACACAGGTTCTGCCTCCACTAGACAAGGTGAACAGAGAACAAAGGCGGTGCAAGCATTTTTATAGGGCATTTTCACTAGAGGAGGGTACAACTGGCAAGGAGGAGGGTACAAATGACTGTGGGCAATGCTTGGACCCCGGTTTGCCAGTCCTTTGCGCAATGGTGGGATTCAGGGGATGACAACAAGCAGTGGATGGCAGGCCGGAAGGCAAACTTGCAACGTGTCCTCAACTCTTTTGAGACTGTATTGCTCAGTTGCATAAAACTGTATCTTTGCTTCATACAAAATGTATCATTTTGGCCTGAATGTTCTGTGACTGGCCTTGTGCTATTATTTTTTCCGGCCCGGAGGTGCTGGCCTTGCTGTGGGGCCAGATGAGGCTAAGGGGAATTGAGCCTTGTCTGTTGGACCTAACAAGATATTAAAACAGGCTGTCTATAACAATTATAGGACAGAATATATGTTATACATGGGCAAGCCATTCTTAATTACAATTATTGGTTACAAGGCGCTAATATCTTTAGGAAACAGTTTGGATTTTTTCATGACAGGAACTGTTTTGGCACACCAAGAACAACTAAAGTCCTTGGCCTTGCAGCTTTGGTCAGTGCAAGAGGATGGAGGGGGCTGGAATTAGACACAAGGCCTGGACATTCGGGTACACTTGTCACCCTCTGCCAACTCCAGGATTCATTTGGGCAACTACCCCGTGGCAAGTGTGCCACTCCTGGAGTGAACAGAGGGTGAAGGGGAAGCTGTGCCACTTGGAGAACTGCAGCCCTGCTGGCATCAGTGTCCAGTGGGCAACATCTCTGTGATGTGCTGAGACAGGCTGGGTTTCCTACACAGCAGGGAGATCTCCCTGGTTAGTGGGGAGGTGGTGGTGCACCGGACCTGGACAGTGGGATGGAGGAAGGTCCCAGGGCCACAGAGTTGCCCAAAGAGTCTGGTTCCTCCCTCTGTCCTCCTTCCCAAATACAGCTGCTTCAACCTGCCTACTCCTGAGTAAATTTGAACTGGGCACTCAGGCTGCTGCAGGCTGCTGCATTCCCTATTTTGAACAAAATGGGACTAACTTCAGAATAAACATGAGGGGCTACCTCTAAAGTCATGGGAAGGGGGAAAAGAAACAAGCCAGTTGCAGCTATGGAGGAAGGGTGGTACTCGGAGTGGGCACGGTGGCAAAACGGTCTCTGGGAGGTGGGTGGGAAGGAAGGAGGACAAGTGTGCAGGTGCAAGATTGGGGTGCTGGGACACCACTGTGAGTATTAGCTGCTTCTGGGAGGAGGAAAGACAGGGTAAGCCCTCATCTGTTGTATGGGAGGTGCCAAAATTTGAGGGCCCTGGGTGCCAAATGATTTGCAACGCCACTGGCTGGAGCATCAAACCAACCCCATTCACTCTCCCCTTCACCATCCATACACTCCCGTTTCAATTCACAGGGATCCAACAGCTTCCGCCAGCAGGCTTCGGTGGGCAAGACTTCCACCAGTTCCCGTCCACTGACATCCACTCACTTCATCCTCATCATGACTCAGGCGACATATCCGCACTTGACTTCCGAAAGCAGTGTTACCGGCTTTGGTCTGCTCACCTCCACCAGCTTCCATCAGGTCAGCCATTGGCACAGGGTGACCAGATCAGTGGTGGGCTCCAGCAGGTTTGCACCTACTCTATAGAACCGGTTGTTAATGAGAGATAGGACATATAAAGTTTAAAAATAGCCATTTAAAAGTGGCTGCCAGATGGGAAGAGAACCGGTTGTTAATTTCTTTGAAGCCCATCACTGGACCAGATGTTATATGAATCGGACACTCATATACTTAACACATGCATATCATATAAGACATCCTTCCTCTTGATATTACATAATACATACTATGTATAATCAGAAAAAGAGGACAGGGAGTCCCAAATGTAGGACAGCCAAGAAAAATGTAGAAAAACATTCATATGTATTGCTTTCAGTTGGTTAATTTTAATACCATATTACTTATACCGTATAAGTAAATTTAAAAGTATTATATATAAATTAATTACAGGAAGGCTACATGCTACCTGCTAACAAGGAAAAGGAAAATGATTTTTTTCAGGACACAAAACTAGAAAAGAGGACATGTCCTGGAAAAAGAGGGCATCCGGTCAGCATGGGTTGGCATCCACCAGCCTCAGGCCATGGAGCGCCACCTGCTTCATGACCCGGACCCTCACACTGCAAGTTGAAGAACTCGCCTTCAATCCTCAGCCACTGTTCAGAGATTGGTCCTGCCACCTCCTCTCCTCTCTGTGGCCTCCACCTTCTGGCAGTGATTTTTTAGCATTCAACTTTGGCTTCATCATGTCATCAAGTTGATCATGTCATAAAGGCACCTGCTTGGAGGGTGAAGACCCCCTTGCCTTCCCATCCCACCTCCTTACCTTTTTAGCTGTGATGTGCTACTAATATGATGTCACTGAAAGCATCAGCTTTATGTGCCAACATATGTGGGTGCCAGTCTGGCACAAATGATTTGTTTCACCCACAACCCATACACACAAACGGGACATAAGGGTAGCATAGTCCTAAGGGGGCATGAGTCCCAGTTCTGCCATTGGCCAGCCCCACCACTCTGGGTCATATGCCTTTGCAAAAATCACTCAGGCACAAACTCCAGCATGATCTTGGGCAACCTGGAGTCAAACATAGCATAGGGTGGCATGGCCAGATCCATGTTACCACCTGGATCTTCAGGTGCAAAGGAATAGTGGTCTCTTGTCTTGGGTACTCCTCCACCCAGAAGCATCTATATAGAAAGTGGGATGAGATGGGCCTTTGGCCTCATCCTGCTTATGTTTAGCTGAGCCTAAAGCCACCTACAGCCCAGTTCTATGCTGTTTGCTAACTATAGTCAATGGGGCTTACTCCCAGGTGCAGGTAAGATTGCAGGTCTAGTGAGGCAGAGTGACCATATTCATTCATTCATTCATTCATTCATTCTGTGCCTTCCTCATTTTCCATGCTCTTTTTTCCCAGGACATGTCCTCTTTCTTAGCCTTGTGTCCTGGAAAAAAAAATCTTCACTGTCCTCCTTTTCCTTGTGAGCAGGAAGCATGTAGCCTTCTTGGAATTCATAAATTTTATGCAATAAATAACTTGTGATAGTTTAAAATTTAATAATAAATAAGGTAGTGTTTAAGTTAACCACAAGACAGCAATATATATGAGTGCTTTTATTTTTTGTTTTGTCATATCCTACATTTTTCTTGGGTATCCTACATTTTGGGAAGCATAGTTTGGTTTACAATTCCATACACTGGCATTCTGCAGCAGGCACTGGTCCAGGGGCATCCTACGCCTGTTTGGCCAGGAAAGGGTTAAGGTGGCAGAGAGACCACCTTTTATATAGACAGACTAAATAGGAGACTATTGGTTTCCACTACAGAAAAGTCGCTTCCGGCTCCTGTAAGAAAGAAAGCATCCCAAAGGGCTACACTGTACATGGTGATCTTGTGAAACATCTGGCTCCTGGTCGCAGGAGGTGCACAACTCCAGATGTGGGATAGGGAAGGTGGCACCACCAAAGATCTGGAAAATAACTCTCAAGACAAGATTACCAAGGAATTTTATGCACCAGTTAAAGGCTGCCTTGTTTGCAAATGTTTTACAATAACCATTCCTTCTTCCCCAAAAGAAGCTGACTGGCGGTTTTCAAATGGTGGGTCAGGGCCCACCAGTGTGTCACAACCTGATTTTAGGTGGGTCTGGGTGACCCAGAGAGACAGGTCAGAAAACAACACTGAGAATATTCAGAACTCATACTGTCGCTCCTAATTACTGTAATAATTACTCACAATTAGGATTAATAATTACTAATCATAATTAATTACTAATTGTTGTCACTGCTCACCTCCTGCAGTTTGCAAGATAGCTGCTAATTGTCCTGCAGGTAGCTGAGCTCCTACAGTTTGCAAGCATGTGTAAATATAAGCTAGATAAAATAAAAGTTTGAGGTTTTTTGTTACAATCGTGTAAAATATATAAATATTTATGGTTTACAATATCTCATACAATATGGCCTCTTTAGTCACACTAGATGTTGTTTCAGGACCTCCAATCAGAGCACGATACCATAGTCTTTCGAGACTGAAGGATACCAATACTAATACAATATTTTATATAATATATTCATATAATAAAATATATCTCAATATATAAAAGTGTTTTTCTAGATTTCTTTTTTACCTAGGAGCACAATCCTTACCATATTCACTCAGAAGTAAGCCCCACTGTGTTCAGTGGGTCTTACTCCAAGGAAAGTGTGTTTAGGATTTCTAGTCTGGTAAACTGAAGTGGATCCCAATTATGTCATTTTATAGTGTGCTGGTGCTTAAAAAGTTTGTAGATTAAGATGTAGATTTATCAGTAGATAAAGATGACAGTTTATCTCTCTTTTTATGTATATATCATACACACACATTTATTTTATCTGAGCTTTTGGGAGAGTGGTTTATATATCTTCTAAATAAGTACATGTAATAAACATTTATTAGTACAGTACTTAAATAAGTATCATGTTCTTAGCAGGCCTGTTATGTTACACCCAGTAACAAGCAGAGACTCGACAGCAGGTAGTGAGAAATGCCCTGTACTCTGCAGATGCCAGCTGAACATTAATTATTATATTACATATTGAATATTTATAATATAATATTAGATGTGTTGTGATTGGAGATGCTGAATCCTAATTTTAAAAAATCTTATGCACATGATTGCAGGGAAGGTTTTTCTCTCTCTCTTTCTCCCGGCCTGACCTACCTTGCAAGGCTGTTGGAAGGATTTTTGTGAAAAAGGCCTATGAACCCAGAGCATATTGATTTCAATATTGATTGCATTTATTCATTTGATTGCAATTTATTAATTGATTGCAATTATTAATTTTTTTAAAAAGCCCAAATTGAGGATTCTAGACTGCATGTGTGGATCTATGGATGCTGCAGAGGTGCAGTTCCCCTTATGCATGTTTACTTGGGAGTAAGTAAGTCAAAACCTTCTCCTTTCTGGCACTGCTTGCAATGAATGGGCAGCCACTCTTGCCCCTCACATGGAGGCAGCCGGAAGTAGGTCTCTTTGGAAGGCTTTCAGTCCTTCTTTTCCAAAGCTCTCCCTTTGTGTCAGAGGCTGGGGAAGAGCAGCTGGTGAGTGCAAGCAGCCTGCAGTGGAAAGAACTGGGAGATCAGGGAACGCAGGGGCCGGAGACCTGGAAAGTTCAGATTGCTGCATTAGGTTCAGTCCAGGGTTGCCAACTGACCATCAGAATGGAGCTTGGACTGCTCCTGTGCCGTATGAAGTTTGAGCAGCATGCAAAGCTATTCAAATAATCAAGCCAAAGACTTTATTTGTACCAAATGGTCATACGGTACTTGCAAATCTGTGTTAAAGGCAGAGGAGCAGGTGTGGGCCTTAAAGTTGGCAACCCTGCCACCACCTGATTTTTATTTTTATTTTTTGCTCTTCCTCCCACTAAATGCTCCTCTCTTTAGTGTTCAGATCAATGAGCAAAATGGTTCTGATGAGAGCAGTTCACACAGACTAGCTCATTGGTCTTCTCTGAGATCACAAGAAGAGAGGATGGTTGTTCCCATTCTATTGACCTCCATTTTTTACTGGTGGTTTGAACCCATTTGGTTTTTTTTAATGTAAGAATTTTATTCCACCATTAATGATCCAAACCATCAACAAAAAGTCACAGTAATTTTTAGTCAATGGCAGCAAAAACAACCAAGAGTGTTGTGGCACCTTAAAGACACCAGTGTGTGATTAATTTGTGGAACTCCTTGCCACAGGATGTAGTGATGGCACCTGGTTTAGATGTCTTTATAAAGGATTGGACAGCTGGATGGAGGAAAGTCCGTCAGATGGTACAAGCCGTGATTTTAGATTTAGGCTACCTCTGAATGCTAGATGCAAGAATGGGCAAAATCCAAAGTGGGGAGTCCCTGCTCTGGTGTAAGAACAACTTACTCTGGATTCCAATATGAATTTCCCATAGGTTTTCACTAGGTGGTGCAGTAACTACGGGTGCACATAAAGTCTCTTACACACTCCCGTACTTTGGATTTGGGGGTAAGTGGCAACACAGGGTGAACATATGTCCTGTTTTTCCAGGACATGTCTTTTTTAAAAGACTTATGTCCTGGAAAAAAATCTTCTTTGTCCTCTTTTTCCTTGTGAGCAGGTAGCATATAGCCTTCATATAATTCATCAATTATATACAATAAATTATGTGTTTTATATATTAATAAATTATTAATAGCTTTAAATTCAATAATAAGCAATACAGAGTTTGAATTAGCAGTATGAAAGCAATATATTTGAGTGTTTTAACTTTTATATTGTCATGTCCTACATTTTTCCTGGGTGTCCTACAATTTGGGGGAGCCTTGTCCCTTTTTTTGTTATGACATATGGTCACCCTGTAGCTAAGTCCAAATTAAAGCAGGCCTCCGTCAGTCTTGAGAGACTATGGTATCGTGCTCAGCGCTGCATGTGCTGCATGCGAAGCATGAAAGCCTGGGTTAGATTGTTACGAAGGATAGGCTGTTACCCAAGCAGCAAATCCCCCCTCTCCACACCTCTAAATTAGTCCAATGGAAAGGCAGAGCCAATACGATTGGGTCCAGCTGGCGTCGCAGAGCTGGGCTAAGGACAGGAGCTCACCCTGTCTTGTGGGGCCGATCTGGGACTCGAACCCTGGCCTGCTGGATAACAGGCACAGTGTCTTAACCGCTTGCGCCACCCACAGCCACACAAAGTCCAAATATAGTCCAAATATATACCATATTTACTTGAATCTAATGTGCCATTGAATCAAATGCACACCCTATGATTATAATCAAAATACTTTATTTACTCAAATCTAATTAACCATTGAATCTAATGTGCATCCTGATTTTGGAAACTGAATTTGGCTGGAAAAGGTGAGTGTTAGATTTGAGTAAATATTTTTAATCAAATGGTGTTACAGAACTTTGGCTAGTCCTCCAGGCATCCTTTCTTTTGGGAAGCCTCTCTTGTGCATCAGGTTTAAATTCTGCCCAACCACCTTTCTTGCTTGCCGTCCAGGTAATTCTTCATACACTCCCCAGGTTGTTCTTGTCCTGAAAATGATGGCAGAGCAGCAAGCTGCACCCAACGTGTCTTTCCAGCTGGAGAATGGAGCCAAGGTGGAGGAGATGGATTTGGAGGATATCAATGGCATATTGGGAAGAGTCAAGAAAGGATTCCTGGATGAGGAGACCCTTGGTGCAGACGTCCCACGGCAGCGCTTCAGGCAAGTGTGCTACCAAAACTCACAGAGTCCCCGTGAAGCTTGCTGGAGCCTTCGGAGACTTTGCTGCCAGTGGCTGAAGCCCGAGAGCAACACCAAGGAACAGATCCTGGAGCTGGTGATCTTGGAGCAGTTCCTGGCAATCTTGCCCCAAGAGATGCAAAACTGGGTCGTGGAGTTCAGCCCAAGGACTTGCAGCCAGGCTGTAGCCCTGGCAGAGGATTTCCTGCTGAGGCAGCAAGAGGGGGAGAAGCAGGTGAGGTTGCTTATTCTGGACCGCTAAGCTTCAGTAGCTGGAGGAACCTTGATGGACACCAGCTGGTTCAAGGTGGGATCCAAACTCAGCACTTGAAGCTTAGAGCTTAAAGGTGCACATCCAATGACAGTCCTTGATTTGCCTGCACAGGGTCTCGGGTTCAATCCCAGTTAGACTGAAGGTTTCTAAGTAGCAAGCCTTAGGCACTGCGGAGTCACTGCCTACCAGAACAGAGTCTATCACCAAATGCTGTAATGAAAGATGGTGTCATGTTGTGATGTCAATCAACAGAATTAATATACTTGGAAAGCTTTAATAACACTATATAAATTTGACATCACAACATGACACCATCTTTCATTACAGCATTTGGTGATAGACTCTATCACTATAGACTATACTATACTTTAGACTATAAAATCACTATACTTAGAAACATACTGGGAGCCAATAAAGTTCTTATACAAGTGAAATATTGTCAGACCGACATGTCACAGGTATTGATTTGAATTTTCTGAGCAGTCTTCAAGGTTGGCCCCACGTGCAGTAATCTAACCTGATATCCATAGGTCCTGGACAACCCTATTTAGGCAATTCACATGGAAGGAGGCAGGTGAACATGGCTTTTTCAAGTAACTACATTTTTACTTGCCTGAATTGGATCTTTATACTGTTTTAGATGTTGGAGACCTACAAGAAGGTGATGGTTAATTTCCCTGAGGCGGAGACAGGTACCTCCATGGAGATAAAACAGGAGAGCGAATGCGATGGCATCTTGCTGGGTAAGAATTCCTTACACTGGAACTACTAGATGCTTTGAATTTTCCCAATGCAAACAGGGCTCAAACAATAAAGTGGATACTACTCGTATATTTGGGACAGGCGAGAGAAAAACCTCTTTGCACAATTCATATAATGTACGCTTGAGCTTGTGGAACTCTCTGTCACAAGATATGGGGATGGCCTGCAGCTGAAAAGAGTTTGCAGATCCAGTTTGCAGACCCAACAGCCAAAGACCTACTAAGTTCAGAAGCTGGTTAATTGCACAAATATTTGCCATTCTGTCATCTTAAGTTTTGGCGCGAGAAGCACATTTTTTCCTGGGTTTTAATGTAGGTTTCATAGTAGGGATCATTTCAGGAGAAGCATTCCTGTCCTTTATGTGAGAGAAAGGGGGACCACCTCTTCTGCCATATAAAAGGTAACAGCATCCCACCTGTAACTGACTGTAGGAGGGAGCAGTGATCTCCGTTTCTGTGGCCGAGAGCCAGCACTTGTCCGTCCACACTTCTATGCTCATGTGACACTTTTAACGACACTTTTAATTAACTTTATTATGACCCTTTTTGTCTATTGGCCTTGAAAGTCCTAGTTGCACCAGACAGTGGACTATAATATTTAAATAAAAGCCATTTGGGTTACATTTGAATTTTTTTAATGGTTCACATGTAGGATTCTCTCCTTATTCTGGCAGGTGATGGGACAAGAGAGAAACAACAGGAGCCCAAAAATTTCAGGAGACCAAAACAGCAAAGGATGTTGCAGGAAGGAGCTAAACAGACTCTTTTTCATTGTCTCGATCAACGGAGAACCTCTGAGATCCATCCCAAAAAGGAAAAAGGAAAATTTATTAATAGTCAGGGCAAGTATGAAGAACTGGAGGAAGAGCCAGTTCCACCAAGAATCCTCCAGGACGAGAGATTAAAAACTTGCCCCGATTGTGGGAAAGGCTTTGTGTGGAGGTCACAGGTGATTGAACACCAAAGGACCCACACAGGCGAGAGACCCTATGCCTGCTCTTACTGTGGGAAAAGCTTTAGCAGCAAATCCTACGTCATCAAGCATGAGAGGATCCACACGGGCGAGAAGCCCTACAAATGCTCAGACTGTGGTCGGGGCTTCAGCAGGAGAGATGTCCTTGTTGCCCATCGGAGGACACACACAGGGGAGAAGCCCTACAGATGCACGCACTGCGGGCAAAGCTTCAGTGCCCGGGAGCGTCTCCTTGTGCATGAGCGCATGCACACCGGGGAGAAGCCGTACCAATGTTCTGTGTGTGAGAGATGCTTCCGGGACCGCTCAAGCTTCTACGCCCACAGGAGGACCCATAAGGGAGAGAGACCAATAATGCTTAATGTGCTATGGGAAAAGGTTTAGTTGTCATCAAAACCTCATCTGCTCTGAGAGAAACCCTATTAAATAAGTGAAGATGCTGCGGCAAAGACTGGGGTTGTTTCTGCTTGTTCTGTTCTAAACCAGTCAGGCAATGGAGAAGTGAGGTTGAAACTGTCAGTGCAAGAAACGTCCCACAGGATGGCCTTCCCAGAAACAAGAATAGTTTCTCCAAGAAAGCAGTGTTCGCACTGTGGGGCAGGATGGGCCACCCTGTCTGTGAGTCCAACTGAGATTATTGCTTCAGGGATGGGAAACACTCATTCCTGTCAGTCACTCTACAACTCCTAGATGGGAAATCTGTGGCTGGCTGTACCACTTTGGAGTGCAAGTGAGGGTTCTCATGACCAACTGCTCTTCCATATCACTCGTCCCCAAATATTCTGTGCACAGACAACTAGATGGCTGGGAGAAAAAAGCCTTTGATGTGCTTAGTATAACAAGTTAGATGTACACTTTGGGAGTACACTGAAAAATTTAATATGTGAAGCACCCTTTAGTGCCTCTGTTTGTGGGTTGGGGGCAGAGTAACAAATCTAGGAGATTAATTCAATACTTTGAATTTTGTGCTTTTTATGAGGTACCTTACTGGCGTTCTGGCAAATTTTGCATTTTGGAGAGCAGAAGGGGGCTTCTTTTAAAGATAAACAAGTTAGAAAGTTGTTTTGATTCTCTATAGGTGAACATATAGTGTATGGGGCTTGGCATGCTGCAGTCCATGGGGTCACAAAGTGTCAGACATGACTTAAAGACCGAGCAAAGTGTCAGACATGACTTAATGACTGAATTTTGTGTTATATTTTATACTTAAAAATAAACAGGTTTTTTTAAAGGAAAATATATCTTGTTTGCTGTTATTCAGTGGGAAACACTAAACACTGTTAATTGCTTTACCCCCAAATCTAGAGTAATTATGGGAGCAAATAAGAGACTTTACATGCACCCGTAGTTACTGCACCACCTTGTGAAAACCTATGGGAAATTCATATTGGAATCCAGAGTAAGTTGTTCTTACACCAGAGCAAGGACTCCCCATAGTTACTCTGGATTTTGCCCTAGAGGGATTAAAAAATGATGTATTTAAAAAACATTTATGAATTCTCCTTTCAGTCAGAAGCCAAGCACTTTAGGTGATGTACGTGGCATAATTTTAAAAAATACTAATATGATGACACAGTAAAATAAAGCACATCATTGTTTAGCAATAATAGAAACTTTACTTAAAATGGAGCTCTGCGGTCAAGTAATGGCTAAAAGATGGAGCTATGAATCAGGAAGGTCCATGTTCAAATCTCATCTCTGCTGTAACTTACCAGGTGGGAAAAGGTAAGTTGCCTGTTTTTCATTAGGTGATGCTTGTCATCCTTCCCCGAAACAGGGAATGAACTGAGTTAGTGGTTAGAGAGTTGGACTGAGACTTGGAAGATCCAGGTTCGAATCCCTCCTTGGCCATGACGCTTCCTGGGTGACCTTTGGCCAGACACTCACCTACAAGGAGCCTCACCTACCTTGCAGGGTTGTTGTCAGGATCACAAGCCTCACTTTCTCTAGCCCAACTTTGTCTTCTCCTCCATACGCTTCTCTTACGCTTCCTCCTCCTTTACCAGTCTGTGTAGTGGAAGGGACAAAGTCTGGTGCATTACCAGGTAAACATTTGGCACATTTGGGATTAGGTACTAGGAGGTCTTGGGCAGGCGGCTGCTCACTCCCATAACTTATAATTTTGTTCCTGGCTCTGGATGGTGAACCAGGATCTTGGTAAAGAAACCCGCAAGGCAAGTAAGCCATCACCACATCCTGCGGCAAGGAATTCCACAAACTAATTTGTGGAACTCCTTGCCACAGGATGTGGTGATTGCATCTGGCCTAGATTCTCTAAGAAAGGGTTGGACAAATTTTTGGAGGAAAAGTCCCATCATGGGTTACAAGCCACAATAAATGTGTACAACCTCCTTGTTTTAGAGAAGTAGATGATCTCAGAATGCCAGATACAGGGGAGGGCACCAGGATCCAGATCTCTTGGCATTTTTATATGCTCCCTGAAGAATTTGGTGGGCTACTGTGAGATCCAGGAGACTCAGCTAGATGGACTCTTGGCCTGATCCAACAGGACTCTGTGAACTGATGTTCATATGTGGACACTTCACATGAGAATCTATCTATCCTGCTATACATCACATGAAAATGGCAGGCTGGGGGAACCTTTCTTTGGCTGCATGAAGTCTCAGAAGAGAAACAAGTGCTGTTGATGCTGTTCAAAAATGCATCACAGGAGCAGACCATGTTATTTTTCTACTCAGTTGGCAACCTTACATGGGTGGACACAGGATAAACCTTGACCATGACAAACATCTGTGAATTGCATGAATTTGCTGCATTTAAGATTAAGGAGAACTTAAAAGGTAAGGGTGCTGGTGTCCAGGGTGATCATATAGAATGGATGACAGAGAGCCTATATATTTAACGGTTGCATAGAAGAGGGAATTAAGGCAGGTGATGCTTTTAAACCTACCTATGTTGAACTAAACCTGCCTATATTCCCTCTTCTATGCAATGTTTAAAGGTACAGGCACTCTGTCCTCAATTTATAGGGTCACCCTGGCTAGTGTCCCTCCCAGAATATCCTCCCTTGATATCCGAATATAAAGAATGCATTTTGTCTGACTCTGTTTCTTTATTGCTAGGTCAAACGTGACCTTAAGTTTAGGGTCAAAACCGAAAACCAGATTAAATATTGCTTGTTAGTTAACAATTTCAGCCGATAAACTAAACCAAACAAAGATTTTGTTCTCACTTGAGATCCGAGCGAGAAAAATTACATGTCAAATTATAAAGCAGTAAGGAAAGGAGTCTCTCATTAAGTCATTTGTGGAAGAACGTTGAGGTACTCGACTCCGCGTGCAAATGATTAAAATCACATTTTTCTGGTGTTGTCTGTTAGGTATGTTAAAACTTCTTGTTGGCTGCATCTGCAAAGGGTTAAAGTTTACAATAAAATGCCATATATGTCTTTGGTTCCTCCAAAGTCATAGTTGATCAATATTTTGCACTGACTTCCCTGCAGAATGACGTAGTGATCCAATCGTAATGGTGATCCAATTGGTTAACCAAACGGAGCCTGGTTAGTCGAGGCTGGTCTTAAATACCTAAACATTCACCAAGCCAAGTTCTCCTGAAGCTTATCCAAGGACATAGGGGACGCTCTGAGTTTCAGTCTGAAAATAAGTGTTTCTCTTGAGCACTCGAAATTTGGGGGTGCTGTCATTGCCGCTCATGGGGTGGCTATAAGTCCCCTGCTCTGTGTGCCGGCAAGGTGGCTATTTCTCATATCCTTGACCTCCAGCTCATCAGCTGTTGTCCACCCAGCTTTCTTGCCAGGAAGATGACTGCCCCATGCATAATCTAATCTGCTTCTTATCCTTTGACACCCAGAAGCACGCACTGTCCTGCACAGACCCCTTGCCAGGGGGAAAAGGAGAACCTCAAAGTTGCTCTGAGACACACAATCAAAACTGGACCTCGATTTGCACCACGACTTGTGGATTTCATTAACAGCTCTGGCTTTCAATCATTTTTGTTTGCATGCCTGTTCCTTTCCGAAATTTACATTCACTCTATTTTTGTTTGTCTGATCATTTTATGTAAGTTGACTTCATTTACGTTTGATAGCCCCAAATGGTGGATTATGTGCTGCTCTGGGTCAATTCTTGCATTGGAGTTAGTGCTGGTCATCTTGTTACCCCAAGATGTTACCTAGTTCAATACAGTCACCCCACTGTGAGCTTCTCTTTACAACTGGGTAGGTCTAAATGTGGCTAGCTATCATGATCATCACTGTCATCATCACTATATAGTTTCATATTTTGAAACTATTTATAATGCCCTCAACGGAGACTTTTTCAAAATGTGTTGGACCAATAAATTATTTTCTGATGCACTTGGAGGTGCTCTGGCTTTTCCTCCCTTTTCTCCCCTCCTCACCAAGAAGAAACCATCCACATCCTCAAAATTATGGAAGCACCTTCCCAAGCATGCTCCTCTATCCTGAGGAACAGCAATTTTCAACCTGGCATGCTGATAAGATGCTCAAATTTTCAGGGCCTTTACATGCTTACACTTTGTTTTTCTGGTCTATCTCTTCAAATGCAAGTTAGATCACAGTGAAAGAAGATGAGGTGAAGTACAGGAGCAGACCAGATTGGTTTTCTCCTGGTCAGTTGGCAACCTGATCAGATTCTTCAACCCTCCACATCACTACAATCAACCCATTTGTTTCTGTGAAATGTTTCAGTGAAATTGGGCCCCAAATTCTACTAGTTCCCTTCACTCTTCTCCGAATCCAAGTACCCCCTCCTATTGCCTGAAATAAGCAGAGGAGAAACATGGCAGATTGCAGGTGAGAGTGGAGAAGAATGGGGTCTGAAACAATCCTTGCTGAATATTTAGGTGTAATAAGGGCACAGTGTTTCTGATGACCCATAAGGGGCTTTAAAGGGGTGTTGCAAACCCTGGAAAAGGAGATCCAAACACTCCTTTCCATCACTTTCCAAGAGGAAATCTACTATGGTGATCTGGAGACATTGATAATATTTTATCCTTGTTATTTATGCCACCTTGTAGGAGCATGCTCCAAAAGACAGGTTATAAATACATAAAATAAAAAATATATAAATAAAAATAATACAAATTGAAATGTTCACAATCAGCCATCTGCTTTTGAAGAGGGAAAAAAGCAGGGAACAGATATGAAGCAGGGCTGTGTCTGCTCTCCATAGAAAAGTCAACCATTTGGGAAATCCTACAAATCTTATATTTCTTTAAAAACAAACCAAGAAAAAGTTTCTAGCCCTTATTGGCTCCCAAAAATTGAGCTTTAAAGAACAGGAGCAATGCCTGGTGCAATCTCGACAGTGGGAATGAGTAGGATTTCCAGTTGTTTGGGGAAGAGGAGTTTCATTGTTTTGTGGGACTCTTTGCTTCTCCTCTCTGGGACAGAAGCAAAAAGATACTAACTAGGGGAATCCAAGCTTCATTAAACAGAAGCATGAAGGTACAGAATGGTGAAAGCATTATTTTTTATCATTATTTTAAACACTCTTCCATGCAAAGAAAAAACAACAAAAAACCCTGCATGTAGAACATTAGCATGTCAGAGCTTATAGCGTAGCCTTCTCCCTGTCTTGCTAGCTTTCCAAGTGCAGGGATTGGGTTTGGTTTTGTCTGTATGGAGGAGGCAGAGCATTGTCGAGCCCTGCATGAAAATCCTTTTACCTCTAAAGCGGTAAAGCTCAGGTTGTGTGTGATAAAACCAAGCCTTAGCTGAATACCTACATAAACTTGGATAGTGGTTCTCAAACAAAACAAGCCCTCCGACCTAAAGAGGAGGGACGGTTGACAACCTTTGAACAGGCCTGTAAGTAGGGCTGGCCACATGAGATGTGGGGCCCAATGCAAAACATTTTGGGGGACACTCACATCCCCGTGGGGCTCCCCTACTCACCAGAACAATGTGGACACCACAAGCCCTCGGCCTAGAATGACATGGTTCCACATGATATATGACATGAGTCTACATCTGTGGTGTTGCCGAGACAGGGTCTTTGGGGGCCAGCCTTACACCCCCTTTGATGGAAGAGCCCCAGGAGGAAAAAAACAATAAAGTGGTTGAGACTGCTAAGAATCTGCTTGGTTTTCACCTCCCCGCAGCCTCTTCAGCACCCAATTCTCAGTGATTCAGTGCTCCTGTGATACGTTGTGAATATTATTTTTTTTAATGGAAGAACCGCCAACCTCCCCCTGCGTTGCCTCTCAGTGATGGTGCTTGATAAAGTTTGAGTTGTCACTGAAGCGCTTCCCGCAGACGGAGCACTCGTAGGGCTTCTCCCCCGTGTGGATCCTCTTGTGCACGATGAAGTTGGAGTAATCGTTGAAGCGCTTCCCGCAATCCAAACATTTGTAGGGTTTCTCCCCCGTGTGGATTCTTTTGTGCCTGGTGAGGCTGGAGCCTGTGTTGAAGCCCTTCCCGCAGTAAGAGCACTTGTAGGGCTTTTCCCCGGTATGTACCCGCTGGTGGATGAGGAAGGCGGCTCGGCTGACGAAGCTCTTTCCGCAATCCGAGCAGTTGTACCATCTCTCCCCCGAGTGGGTTCTCTCATGCGCAATCAGGTTGGACCGCCGGCGGAAGGCTTTCCCGCACACATGGCACGCATTGTCTCTCTCGCCAGGGGGGATTCTCTGCTGCATGATGCTCTCGTCCAAGTCCTCGTACGTTCCCAGGGAATTAATGAATTTCCCCCCTCCTTTCTCTAGGCAATTCTCATAGAGGCTCTCAGAGCTTTCGCCTTGATCAAGATAGTGGGAAATGCTGTGTTCACCTCTTCCCAACCACATCCAACCACGTTCGGGTTGCCTGGAATTTTCTGGCTGGTTTTTCTCCTTTTGGCATATCTTCTTATCATCTGCTGAAATATTTATAAAATAATAATCAAACACAAACCATTTCATTTACCAAGGATGGAATCCCACCACAAATCTTTGGCTTAAATCTCTATGGCATACAGAGGGCCACAGTAGCATTAGTGGTGTCTCCCGAGGGCCATATTCCAATTTTTTGCACGTCTACTCAGAAGTGCCCTCCTTTCTCCTGGGCTCTTTCTCCGGCTCAAAATCCTGTGTGCTGCCGCCACTACTGAGCTGCTTCTGGGGTTGGAGAGATCACTTGTGGGCCGCAGGTGTGCCTGCAAAGGGCCACATGTGGCCCTTGGGCTGCCAGTTTGGCATGCCTGCTCTATGGGATTATCAACCAGGTTTTAAGGTCCTACTGATCAAGACTATAGAAGGCTGGGAGCTCCTTCCCAAAGACCCAGCAGAAAGAAAGATAGTCTAGGACTACCACTTTAGCACTGCAGGTGGGAACTCACAAGTTAATTCTCCATATTTAAAAAGTCCATGCACATAGACATTTAGCACGCAGGGGAAAAAATTATCCCCATAGTCCCCAAGATATGGATTCCCAGTAATGGACAGCTGAATCAGTGGTCTTGCGCAGACACAATAGTGCCAAGGAACATATCTCCTGACTTCTGCATTGATCTCTGAACCAATATGTATGTTGGGGACGTAGGGCATTCCAAGCTTCTTAATATGCTAGTTTTCTAGGTACAGGGTAATCTATTTCTTTTGTTATTAGGGGAAACATTCAGCCATATGACCAGCAGCCTGAAGTGGTAAAGTTCAACTGTATGTTGATCTCCTTCAGGAGAACAAAATCTTCCTGTCTGGCAGGAAGGAAGAAGCGATTACCCCATCCTGAAATAGTCAAAGGCCATTAAACCAAAAACTACATAAAAATGTATTATAATGGATAATTTATGATAATTTATAATTTATGAGCAGAGATAAATAAAAGCACAAGAAGCATCTGCCTGGATCCGAATGAGAAGCTACCAAGCCCAGATTCCAATTTGCAAAAGTGGTCAGTAAGATATAGGGAAGAAGCCCAAAGGCAGGACATGGAAGAAGCTGTCCTCTCAACTTACTCCTTCCCCCCTTAACCGGCATGCTGGGAGACACTGTCTTTCACGTGGAGGTACCATTTAGAAACCAGAGCCAAGAATTCAACTCCTCCACGAGAATATCAAAAGTCTATCTAGCTCAGCATCCTGTATTCACCACAAATCAACCAGATGTTTTTAGGATGTCCATGAGTGGGCATGAATTATGCTGTCCATTTGCATGGCAGAATCACCTTCCCCAGCAATGGCTGAGTGGAAGGAGGTAAGTCCAGATCAGAGTCAAGCAGAGTTATAATGGGCTGGGCACCGTCAGTGGGCACTTTATACCCAGAGGAGTCCAGGGGAGATCTTGGCCCCTGAACAACCTGGGGTGACTTCAAAAGGCACATTTCAAATCAGACTCTATAGGAGCCTGGGAGCTCCTTCCCAAAGGGCCTGCAGATAGTCAAAGACTGTCAAGGACCCTAAGCTGATACCCCACACATCATTGGAATTTCAGGGCATCAGGCAACTTTGCCCCATGGAAATCCTTACCCAATGAGGAGGCATCTCCACTACCCTCCTGTTTGATCTCATCGAAGAGGGGTCTCCGCCAGGTATCCAATGGAACCTTCTCTGCTTGCTCTTCCTCTTCAAGTGGAGCCATCGCCTGCAATGGCAGAAAATATTTGGTTTGGACAACAGACACTTTAAGCAACAGCAATGAACCAGATCTTAGGAAGCGCAAGGTTGTCTTGATGGGGCCAGTGGCATAGCTAGGGAGTGCAGGGGGTACAGTTGCACCAGGTTACAACCTTTAGAGGGGCTACAAGCTGAGCTTGACACTAGAGGCTAAAACTGTGAAAAATGGGATATGTATGAAAGACAATACCATCATGCTATTGGAAAGGTAAATTTATACAGAATGCAATGAAACAAACAGAATTAGAATATCTATAGTCTTTCAAAAGTTATGGCCAATTAACCAGAAAATGAAAATACAAACGAAATGAAAATACAAATCCACAACTCCCCACATCCCCCCTTACTTGATCTTCTTCCATCTCGTTCTCTTGCTGCCTCTGCAGGAAATCCTCGGCCAGGATCACCGCCTGAGCGCAGGTCTGGGGGCTGCATTCCCTGACCCAGCCCTGCAGCTCCCGGGGCAGGATGGCCAGGAATTGCTCCAAGATCACCAGCTCCAGGATCTGCTCCTTGGTGTGTCTCTCGGGCTTCAGCCACTGGTGGCAAAGCCTCCGGAGGTGCCGGCAGGCCTCTCGGGGTCCTTCGGCCTCTTGGTAGCCAAACTCCCTGAACAGCCGACACTCTACGTGCAGGCTGACATTCCCCTCGTTCAGGATCTCCCCCTTCGCTTTCTGTCTGTCCGTCTTGTCTTTGGCTAACAAATTTTTGTTGACCTTGAGGGCATCACCAGCAAGGTATTGGGGGCCTCTCTCACCTCTTGCCCGCTGGCCCACATCAGCAGTGCCCTCAAAGGGGGTGAGGAAAGCCCGGGGACGGTTCCTGGACAGGGGTCCCAAAGACGGAGAGCTGCCCCCATCCGACTGGGGAGTCTCCAGCACCTTCAGGAACTCTTGCAACTGGGATTCCCACCTCTGCTGAAGCCCCTTGCGTTGTTCCCGGGTCACTTCCTCAGGCATGGCTCTCTCCCAGAAGTCCCGAATTCTCTCCGCATGGAAGACGTGTTGACGTCTTCCTTTCCGCTTCCCTCCGTCTGCTCCTGCTGGGCTCTGTTCTTCCATTTTCGACCCCTTCTCCTGCTCAGCCTGTAAGACACCTTGAGTTAGTTCATCCTTGTGCTCTGCAGCCATTTTTTCTCTCGGAGCCTAAACTGATTCAGCCAGTCCTAGCAGTGGTGTCAATCCCAAAGAGGTGTCAGTCCTAAAGAGAAGGAGAGGAGACTGAGACTTCTCAAGATCAGGCAGGACTTCTCCCTGAAAAAGAGACCAACACGTAGGATCAACCTGGAGACCAAAGAAATTACACCTCCGGTGCCTAAAAACAGCACCCCACTCAAATATATCTGCATTTACTCGAATTGAATTTGATATTGAATCTAATGCACACCCTATACTTACAATCAAAACACCGTATTTTCTCAAATCTAATTAACCATTGAATCTAATGTGCACCCTGCAGCTCGAATCATTGAATCTAATGCACACCCTGTATTGAATCAGCGCACCCTGATTGTGGAGACTGAATTTGGTTGAAAAGGTGAGCGTTAGATTCGAGTAAATACAGTGAATGGTGCCCTGATGAATCGGATCCAAAGATCTATTATCCTGCTTTCTCCCCAAGGAGCTAATGAAATATGTATAGGAAATTTATAAGCCAGCCTGATAGCCACAGCCCTTCCTATTTTTCTACTTCACATCAACTGATATCCAGAGGTCAACTTCTATGAACTATTAGGGCTACAAGGTGGTGATAGATCTTTTCTCCTCCTCCTCCTCCTCTTCAAAAGTTGAGCCAACCTGAACCTTTTAAACAAGGATATGAACTAGCAGCAAACATTACATTATAATCAAATGCCCACTTAGCTCCCTGCAGGAATTAAACCAACTTGAGGGCACAGCTATACTTTATAAATATGAATTCCATGTTACGCTGCTATATTTTGCCATACAAATAAATAAACGAGCAGCCGTTACCAAACCCCGATACCATCTTATGAACCACGTTAACTACGTATCAGATGAAACAGGATTCCCTTTTGGCTGTTTTCAACCTTTTGTTCTTTCTGGGAGGGTGGTGGTCAATACCGTGTGACGCAAATGGAGGGGCGTACAATTTTTTAAATCTTGGTAATTACAAATCATACTATCATGTTATATATCGATCGATGTGTAATTCATGCAAAATGCAAAGAAATAAACCACATTGAAATGGCTCTGGTCTATCAAGAGTTATAGCAAAAAAAAGAAACAACCGGTAGTACAGTACTATGGTACAGTACAGTACAGTGCCCAGTGCCAGGGCACTGGCTTGCCAACTTCATTGGAGGAGATCCATCATAGGCATTGGCCTCCCACACCAGGTGATACAAACTCTACTTACACCACTGTCTCAATCTACTGCTGATCAGTTCCATCGAGTTCTGATGTTATGGGGTGGGAGAAATATTCTTGCCACCTTCCCTCCCCCTCCCACTCATTCATTGTATTAACTCCATAACACACACCCCTTGTTGTCTTTCCCTTAAACGAAAAACAGCACCAAATGCTCTAATGTTTTCTCTTTACGAAGATGCTTCTGAGCATCAGGTTCAACATTTCCGGCACATTTTTCCCCCAGTTCCGGAATCCTTTTTGAAACTGGTCAACTGGAACTGTACATCAGGACAGTTGCACAACAGTCGGCCATTGGGAAGAAATTCTTGACAGTTAAGGATGGTTCGGTGGTGGTCCAGACTGCCGAGGGAGATGGTGGGTCATAACTCACTGGAGATCTTCAAGCTGAGCTCAACAGGCTCCTGCTGGAAATTCTTGCCACAGGTGGGAGGGTTGGACTGCATGACCTTGTGAGCACCTTTTGAATCTATAGGCACAATTCTAGCTAACTTTCCAGCAGCAACACAAGGCAATGTAACTCCATGGTGAGGCAACAAATATTCCCTTACCTTGAGGAGGCTCAGGATTACCCTATGAGATATGGCTGTACAGATTTCCATGGGAAATCCGGCTGTTATTTAAATTTTCGATCAGATCCCAATACCTAGAGTGGGATTTGCATTCCCCAGGGCTGCCACACACCAACCTGACCTTTCGTTGAGCAACCCACATTGACTCCTAGGTAGCGTTCTGTTGAAATCATCGGTCTGCCCAATCAATCAATCAATCAGTCAATCAATCAATCAACAGTATTTCTATACTGCTTTTCAACAAAAAGTTCACAAAATGGTTTATGGAGAAAATAAAATAATTAAAGGCTCTCTGTCCCAAAAGGACTCACAATCCAAAAATTTATTTCTGCCTAAGGCACTCTTGCCCATATTGACTACTTCGGGCGGTCCTTCTTACCCCTGGGTAAGAGTTGTTGGGATCTTCTACCTAGCAAGAAGGTAAACTCCACCAGACTCCAGCCCCCAGATCTCCATCCTAACTAGTCCCAACCTATTTGGATCTCATCACAGTATATGTGAAGTCAGCACCTTCTCCATCGGCAGATCAGGTAGGTGACAGATGACAGGAGCAGGGCCAGGTGAAAAGTTGGCAATCTGGGTCTGAGCATGGAAAGGACCCCCCCTTGCCTTGCCTGTTCTACCCATTGATCCCATCCTTCCTCCACTGCCCCCCTCCAATGCCCTCTCAACCCACCTGATGCCCTCCCAGAAGCCAGGAAAATCCTGCAGCCCCAGTCTGGGAATTTCAAAGGCCACTTTCCCACGGTAGGAGGGGCCGGATGTGACTCCCAGTGTTTACATCCCCCCTTTCTCCCCCCACATCCTTTCCCTTCTAGGAAAGAAAGGCTGTCACTTGTTCCTGTTAACCCATCAGGCGCTGACATTCACAGTGATGGTTTGGAATGAAAGGAGAAAATTCACATGATCTGATTTTCTAAGCAATTTTATAAACAGGTGGACTCCTGGCTACTACAGGCTCAGATCTTCCCAAAAGGATCATAGATGGAAATAGGGCCAGTTTTTAGGTGCAGGTGCAACAACTTATTTGCCTCTCAATAGGATTGCCATCTGTTCCCCAAAACAGGGACATACTGGCAAATGGGACACAGGATCTGGTTTGGTGGAAGAGAATTATGGCAACCCTACTCTCAAGGATCCCACCTTTGAGATCCCCTAAACTTTGTGGCAAAGTTAAAGGGGGCAAAGCACTATGTTTTGCAGGGAGTCTCACTAGGGTGCACAAGTGGCCTCGATACGCCGTGGTCAAAGCACTTGCACAATCTGATTTCACTTTCTTTCCAAGAAAGTGGACTTCCAAGAAAGTGGCCTTTTTTCCAGGCCGCACTAGGTGACATTCACAGGTGTGTGTGTGATCACTAATCACCAAAAATTTTTTAAAATTTTTTAATAACTTATCATGTTATATATCAATCGATGCATAATTTCATACAGGATGCAATGAAACAAACTGCACTGAGTATCTATTATAAATTATAACAAAAAAAAATCCTCAGCATGGTGTTATACATTGCTACATGGTACATTACCATGCGCCCTGTCGAGAGCATTGTGTCCCCCCTCATTGCATGGGAGGAAGATACCGGCATCCAAACCCTAGTGATGCCACTGGCCTGATTGACCTATGTTCTGCAGCAGGGATAGTTAGTATCCTGGCCACTCCCGACTTTTACTTTTAAAAACAAAATTTCTTAGATAAATTATATTATAATTTATAATAATAAATTATACAAAAATTTTAAATATAATTTCTTAGATTAAAAAATCTTAATACTTTTTATGGTGTGGCTTCAACTCAAAGATGTTCAGCAGCCTTGACTTGCTGGACCTGCAAATTAAAGAAAGGGAAGTTTAATCTAAAACAGTGGATCTCAAACTTTTACCATCAGGACCCACATATTATGAATGGCCAGCTGTGGAGACCCACCAAAAGTGGTATCATTAATCTGGGACTGAAGTCGGGACCAAAAGGGATTCCATAAATTCAGAGTTCAAAGCAAAGCCGTGATCATGTTATTATTTTTGCATACTTCAGAATTAATATATTCAATTTGCTCTGTAAATTTCTTTGTGAACTCCTTTGTTGTATAATTTCACATTAGAGCTGCAATCCTGAAGACACTTTCTTACTTTTGAGTAGACGTGGTTAGGATTGTGCTCTACGGCTGCAATCCTAACCACACTTTCCTGGAAGTAAGTACTACTCAATACAGTGGGGCTTACCTCTGAGTAGACATGTTTAGGATTGCACTGTAAATTGCAATGAAAGCTTTCAGCTTTCATATACATTAATGCCAACAATAGTCAAATAGGTGGTCAAACAGTGGGACAAATTCTTTGGACCAAGAGAGTAGAAGTGTGAGTGCCAGCTGACTCTTTAGAAGAGGCTGCGTCCATAGAGGAAGTCATCAGAAGAGTCCACCATTGATGTAACGCTGTAGGAACCATACCTTGGTGCACATGCTAACTGTAGGCCGCTGTCCATCACGGCTATGAAGCAGAGTATAAATATAGTCAGAAAAAACACTACACTGGTTAGATGGGTTCCATGTTACCTTATTGCCCTTATATCTTGGTAACGTGATTATAGGAAGGGCTACAGGTCCACCTGCATTTTTCTTTGTTCATTATTCACTTTTTGGGGTTAATAACCAGACTACTTTCAAAAGCAGTTTATGAAAAATCTCTCCATTTGGGGCATCAGGATCGCCTTGTTGCTCAGGAATGAGGATTCTGGCAATAGAGAGTAAAAAGGAGAGTAGAAACTCACTTCTGGGATCATAAATCTGTGATGAAAAAGGTCTGGAGGTTACTTTTTTCAGTGTGACATTCACATGTGACATTGAGCCCCCAAGACTCAGAGTTAATTGAGAAGAGTTTGCAACGAGAGATCCTGTTTCCTGATATTTATATATACCATATAGTGGAAGTGGAATATCGAGACTGGCACCCCAAACACTCACGGTGACTACATTGGGTTCCAGAGCCTCAAATCCAGCTGTTTCTGCTACAGGAAAGTTATGTTTCCCCTCTGACCAGGCTGCAGGTAACAGGATTGAATACATGGTCAAAGCAATCTGCTTCCAACTTACCGTATTTTTCCCTTCCAACATATTCCTTTCTGCGTAAAAGTGGCAAGGAGGTGTGATAACCCTGAAATTAAATTTAAAGCAATAGCACTGGGAGGGAGAGTGTTTTGTACAGTTTCATTGACCTAGGATAGGGCTTTCCCAACATGGTGACCATATAGAATGAAGGACAGAGTGACTGTACCTTGAAGCACTGCATAGAAGAAGGAAAAGTACCACCAGCCTAAATTCCCTCTTCAATGCAGTGCTTAATGGTAGAGGCAGTCTGTCCTCCATTCTATATGGTCACCCTATTTCCAAACCCCACTCTGGGGGCCAACAGTGGCCCACAAAGAGCCTCCAACCACCACGTGGTGAGCCTCTGCCCCAATTGACCAAACATGACTGGAGCTGTGATGGTGGGACAGGAAAATGAGGGTCAATTTAAGTGTGTGCTTTATTTCTGTGCCATGCATTGGTGTTTGCAGAAATCCTGCAAATCTGAGCCCATTCATTCATTAATCTAAAGTTATATATTTAAATTTTTTCCAGCACTCAACACTGTGCCAGATATTTGATGTCTGTGCCATAATGTTTGGAGATTGCCTGATCTCCATAATGTTTTGAGATCTCCTATCTCCTGTGCCATAATGTTTGGAGATCTCCTGATCTAGGAGCTAGACTGATCTAGATTCTAGGTCAAAGTCACCTCCATCAAGATATTAGTAGAAAAGTCCCACCATGGGGGTTTAGAATAGCAAGTTCACCCATCTCCAGTTCCTTGTGCACATCAAATTTAAAGCCCATCTTAGCAAAAATGAAAGATATGGTTCTAGACAATCTAGAAACAGAGATCAGTGCCATACTCTATGGCTGGTCACAGCTAGTAGGGCAACCTGCAAGGGATTACTTAGAAGATCAAGGTCCCTTTCTTGAGGACAGATCCATTAGCAAAACAGGTGGAAAAACAAGAATAGAAAAACTGCAACCATCAGCACTGTAAAATCAGTTTTTATTAGCCAAAAATTGTATTCTCTCTTTCATGGTTATCCAGAAACAGGCTACAATCCTATCCACACTTTCCTGGGTGTAAGTACTACTGAACACAATGGGACTTACCTCTGTGTAGACATGATTAGGATTGCACTGCTAGTGGTGTAGCGAAGAGGGTGCAATGCATTCAGGGCATAATCCTAACCAATTCTCCAACTCCAGGGTAAGGGCAATGCAACTGAGATAAGGGAACAAACCTTGCCATACCTTGAGGAGCCCTCTGTGATTGTTCCCCAACTGTAGGATGCAGGACATGCCCCACTGGCACTGCCGTGTCGGTGCAGGAATGCTGGTTAGGATTGTGCTGTGAGTTTTTCAGGCACCTGCATGTGCTATGCAAGCAGTCCCTTCCCCTCCCTTTCAGAGCCATTCCAGGCAAAGGAGCAAAAAGGAGGCAAATATATTCAGTCACCTGTAAAACTTAGTGCTTTGCACCCCTCTAGCTATGCCACAATAATACAAAATCTTGCAATTCCTTGTTTTACATCAGCAAAGGCAGGATGATCATCCACATCGAAAACCCTCTTTTGCACTGCATTTGACTCATCAGAAAAAAATCAGATTCTGTCTCCAGCCAATCTGTAAATACCGATATTGAAAACAATGTTCTTATGTAATCTAGCTTTTCAGTAGTTATCATCAACTGTGGACACAGTTAGCCCCGTGACTTATAACTGTGGACATATAACTGTGGACACAGTTAGCCCCTTGACACCCACCCATCATGTCATTTACAGAATAAATAATATATGTTTGAAAAAAAATTGACCATCACAACCTTCTTTCTCTGATTAGGAACCTGCTTCTGAAACAGCACTGTGAACTTTCAGTTTTTAATCTCCATGAGCTTCAGAGAACTGAAGGTTTGCACCAAATAAAAACAACCCCTGTACGAATTGAACCTGGAAGCAAGTTCACTGATTTGGCATGTTTGTTTCCGAGCAGACGTCAAGCTGCAGAAGATGGAGCAATCTGATGAAGAGGAAAATTGTGGGCCGACTCCAGGAATCAACCTTCCATTGATCCATCTCTTTCGGTATAGTTTACACAGAGTGGCAGCAGCCAGAGGGTTTCCGGGTCCGACATCTTTTTGGCACTACTCCTGGACACCAGGGATTGAAACTAGGACCTTCCAAAGACAGGGCAGAAACTTAAAATATAGGCAGAGATATAGGTACGTACTGTAGTAGACTGTCTCACCTATTACACAGTTATTAAAAAGCATTATGTGGAAATAAACCACATGTAGAATGCTATATTTTTTTAAAGATCTTGAAATTTTTTAAAAATTTCAATCACCGTTCTAAAAACAATTCATTTTTTTCAACCCCACCATATCTACCTGTTCCACTGGAAAATATACAGACCTCCATGATCAAATTTTACTAACTCACTTTTTCACCCCACATCTCTTCCTCTTATGATGATGCACATTTTGAGAGCATCCCACAAGTGTAGTGACAATATTAATGCGCTGTAGTCACAAAGGTTTGTGGCCGCTCATCTCAAAATCTTTTATTTGTTGTTCTCCAAATATTGCTATAAAATGAGTTTTGGTTACTCCCATTTTTCGGAAGTGGAAGAACTCACGGCGAGAGAAAGTGATTCTCCCCAAGACACAGAATTGGTCCACGGTATTTTGGGTTTGTCACTGAAGGGAGTTCTCTTCCCTGCCAACAAATCTGAGTTGTTACTTTCCCCCACTTCCAAGCACTTCAACGATTTCTCTCCGTTATGTATTCGTTCGTGTCTAATGAGGGTGGACTGATGACTAAAACTTTTCCCACATCCTGAACATTTGTATGGTTTTTCCCCAGTGTGAGTCCTGTTGTGGGCGATCAAGGAGGACCGGTCGCTGAAACTCTTCCCGCAGTCCGAACACGAATACGGCTTTTCCCCGGTGTGAGTTCGCTTATGCGTGGTGAGCGTTGATCTGTCGCTGAAACTTTTCCCACAGTACAGGCATTTGTAAGGCTTCTCTCCGGTGTGGATTCTTTCGTGTTTCACCAGGTGTGGCCGCTGACTGAAGCTTTTCCCGCACCCCAAGCACTTGTATGGTTTCTCCCCGGTGTGAGTTCTCTCGTGGAGAATGAGATGCGATCTCTGGCTGAAGCTTTTCCCGCAGTCCAAACATTTATAAGGTTTCTCCCCGGTGTGAATTCTCTGATGAGTGATGAGGACATTCCTTCTGCAAAAGGTCTTCCAACAAACTGAACATTTGTACTGCGACTCTCCAGTAAGAGTTCTCTCATGAACAATAAGATCGGACCCCAGCCTCAAAACCTGATCCACCTGAATGCCTGTGTTTTCCCTTCCACCTTTGAGGATTAGCGGTTGATGCATTATGTTTTCATCCAGATCTTCATACCCTCCCTGAGAATTAATAAACTTTCCCCCCTCTGCCTCGGGGCTCTTTCCCATAAGCTTCTCAGACTCTTGATCACAGCTGCCATCACCCTTGTCTTCACTTCCTCTCGACAACCTTCCAAATGGCTCCAGTTCTTTCAGATTCCCTGGCTGGTTTTCCTCCTTCTGACAAGCTCTCACAGGACATGCTAGAATAATAATAATAAAATAATAAATAAATTTATTAATTAATAAATTATTAATAATAAATAAATTTATTAAAATAATAAATAATAAATAATAAAATAATTCGGGTGTGTATTTATCCTCTGCCAAAAAAGTGAATTAACAGGTGACCTATTGATTCCTCCCCTGCCTTATACAAGCCTCAGAACAAGATGCTGAAACAGTCGAAACTGTACTAAATTGGCACAGTGTCAGTAAAGATACACCTGTACGTATTCGAATCTAATGCGCCATCGAATGTATTGCACACCCGGATTTTAAACAGCCTGAGATTAAAAAATGTTGACTGGCGATTGTAATGCGTGGCTGCAAAGAAGGTGTAAAATTTAATTTTACTGCTAATGAGTTATATGACAATAAAAATCACACTAGGTTTATGTTACGGTTTTTATCCAATTGCACTACTTAATGCCACAATGGGTTTATCCCCCAAAACCAGAGTAACTACAGGAGCACATAAGAGACTTTATGTGCACCTGTAATTACTGTACCACCTAGTGAAAACCTATGGGAAATTCATATTGAAATCCAGAGTAAGTTGTTCTTACACTGAAGCAAGGACTCCCCATAGTTACTCTGGATTTTGCCCTATGTTACATTTTTATTACAGTATAGTAAACTGTTAAACTAAATATAGACCCTATACTTATAATCCAAATATTGTATTTACTTGAATCTAATGAGCCATCAAATCTAATGTGCAGCCTGATTTTGGAGACTTATATTCAGCTGGAAAAGGTGCATGTTAGATTCGAGTAAATACAGTATTTGGTTATTGATTTTCAGGTATTTATAAATCACTCCAACCTTTCCAATCCATCTATCTTTTTTCTATTTTCTATTTCTATTTTCTTTTTTATGTATGTTTTTCTATTTTTTAATCTATTTTTCTTCACCTGCATTCTAGTTGCTGTCCCTGAGGTCCCTGTCATATCAGAGAGTGGTTTTAGGCAGAATTATGCGGATCCCAGTAGGGTACCAGAACTATGGCTGCAATCCTAACAACACTTTCCTGGGAGTAAGCAGGCCTCTCAGTCTTGAAAGACTATGGTATCGTGCTCGGCGCTGCATACACTGCATGTGAAGCACAAAAGACTGGGTTAGATTGTTATGGAGGATAGGCTGTTACCCAAGCAGCAAATCCCCCCCTCTCCACGCCACTGAATTAGTCCAATGGAAAGGCAGAGCCAATATGATTGGATCCAGCTGGCGTCGCAGAGCTGGGCTAAGGACAGGAGCTCACCCTGTCTTGTGGGGCCGACCCGGGTCTCGAACCCTGGCCTGCTGGTTAACAGGCACAGTGTCTTAATCACTTGCGCCACCCCACAGAACTGTGAGTAAGACCCATTGAATTGTAGTCATGGTTAGGATTGTGGCGTATGACGTTTGGACAGGCATTTCAAAGAACTCAGTAAGTCACACAAAAGAAAGTCTTACTCAGTGAAGTGACATCTGCATCAGCCTCTTGTTTGATCTCCTGGAAATGGGGCCTCTTCCAAGTAACTGATGAAACTTGCTCCAATTTGGGGAAATTATGTACTCTGTCCTTGAATGGTCCAGAAACCTCGAAAAGAGCAAAAGTGAGGTTCTCATTCAAAATGCTAAGGCGAGAGATAATGTCTCTAGATAAGTAGATGTCCCTTATCTCCTAAACCAGTATCTACACTCAGAAGCATCTTTCTCTCTTCCCAGCTCACGAGTTCAAAATACTGAATGGTAATCCAAAGGAACCCCTATATCCATGGATCCTGTATTTGCTGTTTCACTTATCCGCTGATCAGGTACACAACTCCCCCAGCTCCCCCTGCCCTATATTTTTTCTAAGCTTTGTGGACCTCTTACCGACCCAAGTCTGTCCCTCAAACCTAGCTATGGCTGCAATCCTAAAGACACTTTCCTGGGAGTAAGACCCATTGAACACAATGGGGCTTAATTTTGAAAAGACATGGTTAGGATTCTGCTGTATGTGTCTGAAGGAATTTTAATGTCCCCAAATGGACATCTTTTCCACAGAGCAGCTGAACTTCAGACACCCTTATAGCTGGATGATTTTGCTGTACCAGTTCAACCATATGGTATGGGAGGCTTCATGGCTGCAAGCAAAGCCCCACCATAGAATCATAAGGGATACAACAACGAATAACCATGATAAATACTCTAAATATACACTTTTTGTTACTGAGTTTTGAATTTGTTCCAGAGCAAGTCTTGAAATGCTGGTTCTCCGGCCAGTCGTGCACCTGCTTACCTGCTCCTCCTGTTTCCCATCTTCTTCCTGCAGCACCAGGAACTCTTCGGCCAAAGCCACAGCTCGAGAGCAAGTCTCCGGCCCGCCGTCCCTGACCCAGCTCCGCATTTCTTGAGGCAAGATGGCCAGGAACTGCTCCAGGACTAGGAGCTCCAGAATCTGCTCCTTGGTGTACTTCTCCGGTTTCAGCCACCGACGACAGAGCTCTCGAAGCTGATCACAGGCCTCCCGGGGCCCCTTCACGGCCTGGTAGATGAACTGCCGGAAGTGCTGGCGTGGCAGGTCGGAGTGGACAGTCTCTGACGTCTCCTCCAGGATTTCTTCCTTCACCTTCCCCGACTCTGTCTTGCCTTTGGCCCTCATGCTATCATTCAATTGCCGGGTGTCCTTCTTCAGGCCTGGCAGGAACTGGGCTCTCCTCTCCCTGGGACGCTGCCTGGGGTCAGCTGTTCCCTCACCAGGAGGCACAACAGTCTGAGCCTCATCCCGGGATGCCAACCCCATTTGATGGGGACTTCTCCCTGCAGCATAGGAGGCCTCCATTGCCTTCAGAAACTCCTGAAGTTGGGCTTCCCAGGGCTGTGGCAACCCCTTGAGTGGCTCATATTTACCTGGGTCTGTTGTGTTTCTTTCCCTTAATTCTTTAACAACCCCAGTCTGGAGGACTTGAGGGCCTTTATCTGCCCCCTTCCCTGGTTCTGGCGGATCTGGTTCCTCCACTTTCAACCTCTGATCAAGCCCAACCTCTGGCGTTGATACGTCTCCTCCTCTGCTTGCCATTTTTTTTCTCCAGCCTGGTGCTGCTTCCTTATTTTATTGCCACCAAATGTCTCCAGTAGGGTTGGTGGTTTGCAGACAAAATTGGGTCTTCTGCAAAATATAGGTCTCTTCCTAAGGGGAGAAAAATAGACAATTACAATATAGCAGGTTTATTAATTTCCACACACACTATAGCTGGTTTATTAAGCAGGGTTATATACAACTCTAAGGAATAGACCAGTGACAGTGGCTAAAGAAATATATTTTTCTTCCTGTGTTCTAATGCTTACGGTAATTTCAGAGGATATCCCCTGATTTTGGTGCTGTGTGCATGGAATTGGGATTGCACCATCAACCACATCAAGGACAGGGCAGTGGAAGAGACCCTTTACCTGTATGATCTGAAATTAATAAAAACCTTATAAAAATTGAATTCAAAAACTATTTATTAATAAATAAGTTTTTATTTATTACTATTTATGTAACAAACAAGATTATTTATCTAATATTAAACGATTTATTTAATAAATAAGATTATTGATTGATTGATTGGGATTGCACCTGAACTTTGCAATACACCCTCTGCCCCTGATCTATGACATACACACCCCACTGTACCCCAAATGAACACATACTTTTACACCCCACCGTACCCCAAATGTATACTTTTACACCACACTGTACCCCAAATGAACATGTATACTTTTACACCCCACTGTACCCCAAATGAACATGTATTCTTTTACACCTCACCGTACCCTAAATGAACATGTATTCTTTTGAACCCCACCGTACCTCAAATGAACATGTATACTTTTGCACCCCACCGTACCCCAAATGAACATGTATACTTTTACACCCCACCGTACCCCAAATTAACATGTATTCTTTTGCACCCCACCGTACCCCAAATGAACATGTATACTTTTACACCCCACTGTACCCCAAATTAACATGTATTCTTTTGCACCCCACCGTACCCCAAATGAACATGTATTCTTTTGCACCCCACCATCCCCCAAATGAACATGTATGTTTTTTTAATTTATCACATTCATAACAATTAATAAACAACACACACACACACACAACAGAGAGAAAGTGAGGTGAGATTTGGAATAAGAATTCCAAATATTTGAAATATTACTATTTCAAATAAAATATTATTAAATAATTTTTATTTAATAATAATAAATAATAAATTTAATAGCTCCAGTGTCAGCTCCAATTGGGGGAAGAGGTTGCATGTCTTCAGCCCCTTTCTCCTTAAGTGGAGATGCAGGTGAGTGCCAGCCACATCCTATGCATGGCTACTCAGAAGTGAGTCCCAGTGCATGCAATGGGGCTTACTCCCAAGTAAGTGATGGCTTCTGCTGAAGCTGCAGGGGACACATCTGCACCCAGCCTGGGAGTTGCACCCTGCAAGGACTGTGCAAAGCAACCCACCTTGAGTGCAGCTGCAGAGCAATGGAAGTGCATGGAGAGTGCATGAGAATTCAAACTGCTCTCCCCTTCCCTAGAGCAGCAGCTGATGCTGCAGGAAATGCTCATAGGGTTCTGGAGGGAGGAAACCACCCTGCACGTCCGGCACTCAGTGCAACTCCTTTGCCCATAGAGGGAAGGCAGTGGCAGCACTCACATGAATTCAGGCTGCTACTGGAAGACCTGCTGAGTGGCAGTGAGTGGAGCAGGCTTGGCCAGACTGAACATCTCTCCTCTTTTTTAGCTTTGTGTCTTGCAATAAAATAAATTTTATTTTATTTTTTTTAAATAAGCAATAAAATAATAATAAAATAAAAAATAATTTTTTAAGAAAATAAGCAATAAATTTTAAATGTAATAAGATTTTCAATTTTAGTTTCTTCAACTTTCAAAACTTTTTATTCAACTTGTTCAAATTTAAGTTTAATAAGACTGCAATCCTGAAGACACTTTCCTGGGAGTAAGACCCCACTGAACACAATGGTGCTTTCTTTTGAGTAGACATTGTTAGGATTGTGCTCTAAGTTTTTCAATTAAGCACATGAATAATAAGTTTTTCAACTAAGCATGCAATGTATATATGAGTGATTTTGGCTGTTATTTTATCATGTTCTATCTACATTTTTCTTGCATGTCCTACATTTTGAGAGAGTGTAACCCATAAAAGAGTTATATAAGACATATAAGAGTTATATAAGACACTTATATATATATAACTTATAAGAGTTATAAGTTATATAAGTTATATAAGACACCCCCAAAAATGTAGGACATGACAAAATAAAAGATAAAAACACTCATATCTACTGTTTTCATGTGTTTAATTTAATCACTATGAACACAATCCTAACCATGTCTACTCAGAAGTAAGCCCCTTTGTGTTCAATGTGTCTTACTCTCAGGAAAGTGTCTTTAGGATTGCAAACTATGGCTGCAATCCTATTCATACTTTCCTGAGTGTGAATACAATGGGACTTTCATAGAATACAATGGGACTTACTTCTGAGTAGACATACTTAGGATTGCATTTGCATCCCATATCACTTATTATTAAACTTAAAACTATCACATATAATTTGTTAATTTCAAGAAGTCTACATGCTGCCCACTCACAAGGAAAAAAAGGGACACTGAAGTTTATTCCAGGACACAAGGCTAAAATCCAGGACATGTCCTGGGGAAATGGGGCATATGGTCACCCTGTATAGGTTGCTTTCCAAACTCTATATTACTTATTATTAAATTAAATTTAAACTACACAACATATTAAACAATCACATATAATTTATTACATACAATTTATTAAGTCCAAGAAGACTACATGCTGCCTGCACACCAGGAAAAGGAGGACAATAAAGATTTTTTTTCCAGGACACAATGCTGAAAAAAAGAGGACATGTTGTGGGGAAAAGGGGACAAATAGGGATCCTGACATTGTGGGGTCCTCGTTGTCCTCTTTTGGTGGATATGACATGGGTTCACCCTATTTGAGCACCTATTGCTGCTGGACTTATCCCAAGTGGTGGCTTTGCTGGTAGGGATAGGGTGGCAATGTGGGTCTCTTCCACTGCCCTGTCCTTGATGTGGTTGATGGTGCAATCCCAATTCCATGCACACAGCACCAAAATCAGGGGATATCCTCTGAAATTAAGTATTAGAACACAAGAAGAAAAATATTATTTATTTACCCAGTTAGTGTGTCATTGGTCTATGGGATTCCTTGCCACAGGATATGGTGATGGCATTTGGCCTAGATGCCTTAAAAGATAGATACCTGGAGGAAAAACTCCATCACAGGTTACAAGATGTGTTCAGGGCGACCATATGTCCTCTTTTTCCATGACATATCCTCTTTTTTACTTTGGTGTCCTGGAAATTTTTTTTCATTGTCCTCCTTTTTCTTGTGAGCAGACACAAGGAAGGCCTAGATCTGGAACAGATACTAGGAGGAAAGGTTCATCACATATTATAAGCTGTTATGGGCAATTAGTCTATGGAACTCCTTGCCACAGGATGTGGTGATGGCAACTGGCGTAGATGCCTTTAAAAGAGGCATCTGGCCTAGATGCCTTTAAAAGATACCTAGAGGAAAAGTCCATCACAGGTTACAAACTGTTATGGGCAATTAGTCTATGGAACTCCTTGCCACAGGATGTGGTGATGGCAACTGGCGTAGATGCCTTTAAAAGAGGCATCTGGCCTAGATGCCTTTAAAAGATACCTAGAGGAAAAGTCCATCACAGGTTACAAACTGTTATGGACAATTAGTCTATGGAACTCCTTGCCACAGGATGTGGTGATGGCAACTGGTCTAGCGATGTTTTAAAAGGGGATTGGATACCTGGAGGAAAAGTCCATCACACTTGTCCATCACAAAAAGTCCATCATCAAACCATGATGGGTATGTGCAACCTCTTTATCATAGGTCAGAGATCTCCAAACCCCAGTTCAGGGTCCAGTTCTTTAACTGAGCCTTTAACTGGCCAGCCTCTGGTCCTCTAAGAGCCTCTGACCCAGTTGACCAAACCGAACTGGAGCTGAGATGGTGGGGTGACGGAATGGGGGTCCATTTCAGAGAGTGTTTTATTTCGGTGCTGTGTATTGGTTTTTGCAGAAATCCTGGAAATTTGAGCCCACTTAGTCATTAATATCATATAGATCCTTCCCTGGGCAAAACCCCTCAACTTGCCTTTCAAATCTGGGAACAGGCAGGTTTGGTGCAGTTTCAGCCACTCAGTCCCAACCCCCCTGGGCCTGATCCACCATTCCGGGTCAACACATAAGGTGTGATCAATAAGTATCAGGACTAGTGCCATAGTAAAGGAGGTAAAATACGCAGATAGATGCCACTTGGCATAGACTGACCTTGACCCCAACTGTGCATGCACACTAAGTATTAACATCCTAGATCACTTCCTCTCTTGGCAGTGAATGCGATGTGGCAGCTGCTGATTATCCCAGAAAACGGGTTCCAGGAATGCTTCCGTCGACAAACAGCGCTGGATTAAGTGTGTGGTTTCCGAAGGGGACTACTTTGAAGTAGACTAAATGCCTTTTTTCTTTTTATAGCACCAGTCCTGATATTTATTGATCACACCTCATACCTGCGCCAGTAAATCCGTTGATTCCCGTGTAGTGTAGTAGAACCCCCGCAAGCCATGGAGGCTTACCTCCACAGTAGGTAAGTGTGGAGTAGGTTAAGAGTGGATTGCCTACCACAGTAGCTAAGTGTGGATTACCATCCCCATAGGATGTAGTGGTAGCTTTTTTGGTGCCACTGTACCAGTGCCATAGGGTAATGGACAGGAATAGTAGTGAAAAGTTTTGTGTACCTGTCAATGATTTTTCCAGTGTTTGCACTCTCCTTTTCTTCCATTCTGTGGGCGGTGCAAGTGGTTAAGACACTGTACCTGTTAACCAGAAGGCTAGGTACCTGTTAACCAGAACACTGTACCTGTTAACCAGAAGGGTAGGGTTCTTCCCATAAGATGAGGATTTCCTGCTACAGGCAGGGGGTTGGACTAGATGATCCATTGGGTCCCTTCCAACACTATGATTCTGATTCTTGTTGTTTTCTAAAGTATCACGTATTGTATATATCTATATATACCCATAATATCAAATCACATAATAACAGAGGCTGTGCCTTTGCTGTTTTAATTTTTTTATTAAGTGTTCTCCAATTTTTTAGAGAACAAAATGAATCTAAAAATACAAATATAAAATCCAGGTACAATAAAGTTGGACCTATATTTGATCCTTGACAGTATTTAAGTCCAATCCTATCTGTTCCACTTGGGGTTTCAGCCAGAGTGCTTTCTTAGGATGGTTCCCTGGAGATGCTGTTATCGATTGGATGTAGGTCCTTCTGCATGAGGACCTAAAAGAGCTATAATCAGCTATAAAACAGCACAGAGCTATAATCCTAACCATGTCTACTCAAAAGAAAGCCCCATTGTGTTCAATGGGTCTTACTCCAAGGAAAGTGACATTAGGATTGCAGCAATAGCCTCTCTCATAGGGCGCAGTCCAGAGTAACTATGGGGAGTCATTGCTCCAACGTAAGAACAATTTACTCTGGATTGCAATATGAATTTCCCATAAGTTTTCACTAGGTGGTGCCGTAACTACGTCGACGTAAATGTCTCTTACGTGCTCCCATAGTTACTCTGGATTGTAGGGCTAGTGTATTAGAACGAGTTTTCTTGGCTGTGGGTTCGTTCAAGTTTTATACAATCTAAAATTGGAGAGAAACCTTTCCCACTGTTTGCGTAATGGTGTGCGCTCTCTCTTGCATGGATTCTCTTATGTTCATTAAGACTCGATCCCGCACTAAAACTTCTCCCGCACTCCAAACATTTGTACGGTTTCTCCCCCGTGTGCCTCCTTTGATGCGTCACGAGGTCTGTTCTCCGGCAAAACCCTTTCCCGCAAACTGAGCATTTGTATGGTTTTTCTCCCGTGTGGATCCTCTCGTGGTTGATCAGCTGTGACCGCTGACAGAAGCTTTTCCCACAGATCAAGCATTTGTATGGCTTCTCTCCTGTGTGGATCCTTTCATGCTTCATACAGGTTGAACTCTGGCTGAAGGTTTTCCCACAATGCGAACATCGGTACGGTCGTTCCCCCGTGTGGGTCCTTTTGTGCGTATTTAAATTGGACCTGTCGCTGAAGCTCCTTCCACATTCGGGGCACGCAAAGGGTTTCTCACCCGTATGGACTCGCTCATGCGCAATCAGGTGGGGCTGCCGACTGAAACTTTTCCCGCAGTCAGAGCATTTGTACGGCTTCTCCCCTGAGTGCATTTTCTTATGGGCGATAAGGCGCGATTTGTAGCTGAAGCTTCGGCCGCAGTCTAAGCACTCGTACGGCTTCTCTCCGGTGTGCATCATTTCGTGAGCAACAAGTTCAGCTTTCCATCGAAAGACTTTCCCACATACAAGGCATGTCTTCTCCCTCCCACCTTTGAGGATTCTGGAACTGGGAACTCTTTCATCAAGCACTGGTTGATCAACGAGCTGATAATGGCCGTCGTCACTACCTGGGAAAACGACCTGCTGGATCACAGATGCTGCTCCCTGGTCGGAGAACTGGGAAATCTCCTGTGTGGGTCTTTCCGACAGCATCCAATACGGCTGCAATTCCCTGGAGTCTTCCAGATGGGTCTTCCCTTCCTCACAAGGCCTCTCATCACCTGCTGAAATAGAGGGAGAATCCAAATCAGTTTTGGTCCTGGTTATCTTGAGTATCCACCGCCTCCCACACACTCCAGCCTATGTTAAAAATTATCCCCCATTGTCTTAATATTCTTATTATGACCTTATTTAATACACTGTACATTTTTATGTATTATTTGTAAGCCGCTTTACGCATTTCTTTCCGCATAGGAAAGTTGATATAACCATATTTTCTTGAATCTAACCTGTACCTTTTTCAGCTGAATTTAGGCTGTAATCCTAAAGACACTTTCCTGGGAGTAAGAACTATTGAACACAATGGGGCTGACTTTTAAGTAGACATGGTTAGGATTGCACCATATGTCTCCAAAATCAGGGTGCGCATTAGATTCAATGGCGAATTAGAGTCAATTTACTTGTATTTTGATACAAAATACTTGTTATTTTGATGCTAAGTATATGTCAGAATTTAGATTAACAGTTTATCATAATTTTAAAAAGTAACATAAACCCATGGTTGTATAAAATAGTGCAATTAGGTAATAATCATAACATAAACCCAATGCCCAATTGGTATCAAATAGCTGCTTCTGACAAGAGAGCATAATCCTAACCATGTCTACTCAAAAGTCAGCCCCATTGTGTTTAATGGGTCTTACTCAGTGGTGGGATTCAAATAAATTAACAACAGGTTCAAATAAATTAACAACAGGTTCTATGTCCTAATAACCTAAATTAAGAACAAGTTCTCTGTCCCATTAGTAACCAGTTCTCAGACCAGGCGCTCATTAGCAAATGGTTCTATAGAACCTGTGAGAACCCCCTGAAGCCCACCACTGGTCTTACTCCCAGAAAAATGTATTTAGGATTTCTGCCTTAGTTGGTTTAAAAACTGGAAGAAAAGCTTGGAAAGGTGGTTTGGGCTATGGTATAGTGGCTGAGGAATTGAGCTATAGACTGGGAAGCCCTGGGTTCAAATTCCACCATTTGGCAACACTTTGTGGTGTTTAGCAAGCCAGTTCCTCTTGGGCTTCGCCATCGCACTATCTATATGGAAGTAATGCAGGACACTGAAGCCCTATTAGAAATCTGGTCCAACCATCCTTCTGATTTCTGAAACTCCAGGAAGCCTTCCGCCACAGGTATTCGAGCATATATTCTCAACATCAGGGGCCACAAAAGAACTGCTTTTAATGTCAAGAAAAGCAGAAAGACCAGCAAAACAATATTATGTGCCTCACATCAAGTTTTGTGTGTGTGTGTGTGTGTTTGAGACATGCTGGCACTTTATGTATGGCCTGTAGAAAGCTTCAGGCCATACGTAGTGGCCTTTATTGTGGGTTTCCATTGTGTGCCATACATTGTGAGATTCCCATCCTAAACAAATTCACCCAGCACCATTAACTTTGAGGGCTCCAGAAACTTTGTGCACCGAGGAGGGTCAGGAATCACTGTGAGAACGAGCAACCAAAAAGGTTCAAAGTTTTACTGTTTAATTAAACTTACATTTTATTGAACGTAGTGGTATTTTTTAAAAAATTAATAATAACGGCTCAGTGCACGTCAGGTACTCCAGTGTTAACCTTCAATGACCAGCATAGTGTTGTTGTTGGCCAGAAAACTGGAAGGCAGAACATGTTTAACAACTTTTGAGTAGAACGTGGCTTCATGATGTTACATCTCCATCAAGACGTCTTACATCTCCACAAAGAGAAGGGCTAGAGACTTGTTGTTAAGTACTGGTAAATAAAAATAAAAGCTCTGCATTTTAAAGTAAAAAATAAAATAAAAGTGTAACATTTATAGAGGGGCCACTTTACACTGAAACACATATATACACACAGAGAGAGAGAGAGAGAGAGAGAGAGAGAGAGAGAGAGATCAGGCTCTTACCCACAGAGGTGGCCTCTCCACCGGATTCCTGTTTGACGTCTCTGAAGAGGAGAGTCTGCCAGGTGTCCGACGAAGGCTTCTTTGCCTCTGGAAAATTAGAAGCTACCTCCCTGTTTGTTTCCAGCACCTGAAAAAGCAGCAAGAGTCAAGTTCAAGGGAATAAATATAAAGACGTTCCTGGAATGTGTGACTGATAAGGCTGCCAACTTTTAAACCAGCCTCTGCTCCGGTGCTTCTAACAGCAGCCTGCTCTTGCAGACACAAGACATCTTGTTTGTGGTCAGTTGGCAATTCGGTTGGACCCAAAAATCGTGGCTAGGGTTGGATATTTGTTCCAAAAATAAATTTGCTCATATACTGTCAAAACACAATCATCTGTTTTTTAAATATTATTTTACTAGAACAAAAAGCTGGTTTCCTCCTCAATCTGCTTTTCCATAAGGGATTGTACGGTACATCCCTTTGGGACCATGTGCCTTGTCCACGTGCCCTTTGTAACCATATGACATTTCTTTGAGGAAGTCAGAAACAGCGGCCAGAATTTATACCTGAACCATATGACTTGGAGTCGAACAAGACACATGTTGGGCTCTGGTCCCTAATCTGGTGACATGGGGAGGCAGGACGAAGAAACTCCCTGCCAGCACAGGTACCCCCCACTTATTGGACAGATTAGGGACCAGAGCACCATCCAAAACTGAAAACCATTGAAAACCTAATCGTTTTTTGATTGATAAATGTGCTTCCAATGTTTTTTTTAGCCAGCAAATTGCAAATCCCCTTTTTATCTTGGAAATTCCTGGTGCCACACAAAGATTTCTGCAAATGGATTCTCATGAACTCCTTCAGGAATGGGATTAAAACCAGGAGCTACAACATGGTGGAGGGCAATTTTACCGTTTAGAACAGCAGAGAGAAGTTGAAAGAGTGAAATATGTGTTGAATGAATAAGTTCTGGGTATAATTGAAAGGTGTTGAAAGAGTGGATTGTCAGAAAGGGGGAAATACCTATGTGACCAATGACACTGGAGGATGCTATCACAGTCCCCTGCTCCACCACATATGGGTTGACTCTGATGGCCACAGCATAGTGAGCATGAAACCTTACCCGGCCTTCCCACCGAGGTTGCAGCTGCAGAAATTCTTCTGCGAGGGTCACTGCCTGTGCACAGGACTCTGGGCCTCCTTCTCTCACCCAGGCCTGGAGTTTGGGGGGCAGGATGGCCAGAAACTGCTCCAGGATCACCAGCTCTAAAATCTGCTCCTTGGTGTGTTTCTCTGGCCTCAACCACTGATGGCAAAGTGCTCGGAGTTGGTGGTAAACCTCTCGTGGCCCGTCAGCCTCCCGATAGCAAAGTTGCCTGAAGCTCTGGCGGACGTTCTCAATCTCTGGGTTCTCTTCCTTCACGGCTTTGCCGTTGACTTTGGGCACGAGATGTCTGTGGAGCTCTTGGGCTTCTATGCCAAGGCCAGGCATGAATGGAGCCACCCGTTCTCCTGCCCACATGTTGGTGTCTGAGGTTCCTGCAAAGGGAGACGAGGCAGGTTGAGAATCATTCATCCGTGACTGCGGGATTTCCTGCCCAGGTGCCTGTACGACCTTCAGAAACTGCTGCCATTGGGCCTCCCAGCATTCCTGCGGTGGTTCCTCTGGCTCCTGTTTAATGTGATTTGATGCAGCTCCTTCCCACAGCTCCTTCCGAGGTCCAGCTGGGACAATACAGGCATCCTTCTCAAGATCTGCTGGCTCCAGCTTCTCCTGCTTCATTTCCTGATCCGCCACAATCTCCGAACATAGAGCCAAACGCGGGGTATCTCTAGGACTTGCTGCCATTCTTGTTCTCAAGCCCAGAATACTCTGATCGAGCAGGATCAACCTCTCACCAAACTAACTGACCCCTCCAGAATTGCTGGTTTCACCTGGATTGGGGGAAAGACAAGAATCCTGAATCCAAGAGAACAAACAAATGAACGAACAATCCATCCATGATATTTATATACAGTTTTCCAACCAAAAAGTTCACAAAATGGTTTACAAAGAAAATGGAAAATTAATGGCTAATTTTAATTATTATTTAAAAATTAATTAATTATCTGAAGCCTGCTTTATTTGGGTCAAGCTATTGGCCATTGATAGTATTACCTGTACCCACTAACAGAAACCCACTACGCCCTACACCCACTATCCAAACTATGAGCACAATCCTAACCATGTCTACTCAAAAGTAAGCCCCATTGTGTTCAGTGGGTCTTACTCCCCGGAAAGTGCCTTTAGAATTGCAGCCTATGATGCTGAGATGGATTTAACATGAAAGAGAAGCGCACTGAAAGCACATTGCTCTGCCCCAGAGTTACGACCCCACTTTACACATTGATTTCAAATCATCCGTGTAAGAAGAAGACGGATCTGCGGAGAGGTTTCTGCTATAAGGAAAAGGTAGGCAAACCTGAATTAGGCAGAGAAACATTTTGTTGAAAAGTGACATATAAATACCGTTGTCAACAACAATTTTATTTTGCAGCCAAAAACTTGTACACCAGAAAGGGTACATTCCTAACCATGTCTACTCACAAGTAAACCTACTCCCAGGAAAGTGTGTTTAGGATTGCAGCCAAAATTAATAAAGCCACCCTGAAAGCCAAGATAGCGTTGTGGTTTGGGAGATGGACTGAGATCTGGATTTGAAGATCCAGATCCAAATCCCTCCTTAACCATGAAGTTTCCAGGTTGACGTTGAGTCACTCTTAGCCTCGCCTACCTCACAGGGTTGTTGTGAGAGGTCAAAGGGATAAAAGCTTTGTACTTTGGACGTTTGTGTTGGCATGTGAAATGTGGGGTATAAACCCCTTAAAAATTAAAATTGTAAAATATTACAGGATTTCAGAGTAGTTTAAGTAGGTAAAGGAGTCTTCTGCAGGTTGTACTGCTAGTCAGTTTCTAGGGAGCTCTGCAGTCCTACTTCCCCCATCTACCTCCCCACTCCATCCTCTTGCTGGGGTACCACCAAGATGGGGGTACCAGCTTGGAGTCTTCTCCTGTAGCTGTTAGTTATTGTATTTCATATTTTCTGTAAATCACTGTGAATTTTTTGTTTAAAAGTGGTATATAAATAGTATTGATTGATTGACTGACTGATGATTGATTGATTTTGGCAACCCCTTGACCTGGAGCCACCAGCAGTTCCACTGGATCATTCCTACTCTGCAGATCAGGGTGCAATGCTTGAAGGCGATGCATCCAGAGGTCTTCATGGTGCATAGCAAAATAATGACAATACCAACCAAATTTTCCACTGGGAAGGAATCAGCATAGTAGAACAAGTTGCTCCAGAGCCCAATCCTGTGCATGTCTACTCAGAAGTAAGTCCCATTGTAGTCAATGGGGCTTACTCCCAAGAAAGTGTGGCTAGGACTGCAGTGCTAGTCTTGCAGCACAGCCCAGTCTGCCACCCCTCTCCATTCCCTTGGAACTCACCTGATTCCCAGGACCAGATTGCAGATCCCTGATGACACACCTGAGCCATTCAAGACCACTACTTTGTGTGTGGCCCCCCCAGATCCCCCAGGGGAGGTGGAGCAGGAAGTGACTTCTTCCTTGCAACCCACCACCCCCTCCCTTTGCAAAGGGCATGGCTGGTTCAGCCCCCTCCCCTTGGAAAGCCTTCCTCCATCAGCTTGCCCAGGTCCTGGGAGGAAGAAAGGCAGGGGGTGGTGGTGGTGTGGATGCTTGGATCTCTTACAAAGACATTCCTTGGGAGGGGGTCTTCCATGGGAAAACACCATCTCCACCCCCAGAACTACAATTCCCAGGTTTCTTAGGGGAAATCAGAGGAAGGGATGTGGGCTTCCACACAAAGGACCCTTTTTTCCATCATCTTCATCATTGTTATGAAGATGAACTACAGTTCCCAGAGTCCCAGGCAGACAGGGAGGGAAGATGTGGATTCTGCACCCAGGAGCATCCTTGCAGTGCATCACCTACTATAGCATCACTTACTCTAGTTTCACCTACTATTGCATCACTTACTCCAGCTTACTATAAACAATTTACTTTATAAATTCTTATTATAATTATTTAGTATAATTTACTATGTGTATGTTATGTTTGATTGTTTTGAACAGTATAAACAAAAAAATTTACTTACAGTGCTGTAAGTACTCATGTCAGCCTCACCAACCTGCAACTTGCTCATGAGTAACCCCAAAAGGACAGCAACCCTAGGGATGGCCAGCTGGATATATCAGAAATATCATGTTACTCCCTACTCCCAGGAAAGTAGGGAAAGTACTCCTACTCTCTGCACCATTTATGGATGCAGAGCACAAGCCGAACCATGCCTACTCAAAAGTAAGTCCCATTGTGTTCAGTGTGTCTTACTCTCATGAAACTGTCTTGAGGATTGCAGCTACAAACAGGAACATCTGTACCTATACCCTGCTACCCAGACTTGGGGCCACTTGGGGCCTTCCTTTGCCTTCTGTGACATGTACATTGAATGGGGTATATAATTGTGTTGGGGATCCTATTATCACCTATTAATCCTATTATCCTATTAATGCTTAGGATTAGATGTGGACCATATGCTTTACATTGTTCTTCTATATGGTTGTTGGAATCAAACTGTATGAAGTCACTCAGAGATTTAGCTCCTAGAATTTGGGGGAGCAGTAATCAAGGACGGTGAAGGGGAGCCCCTTCTGAAATTTTCTGATGATCCACTCTTCACTTTCAGTTATATCCAGACAGTCATTCAACACATCTTCCACTTTTTCAACCACTCTTGTGCTGTGCTAAAGGCTAAAATTGCCATCCCTAATGTTGATTTGCCTAAAAAGTATTGGCATCCATCAGTCTTGAAAGACTATGGTATCGTGCTTGACGCTGCATGCGAAGCATGAAAGCCTGGGTAGATTGATATAGTGGATAGGCTGTTACCCAAGCAGCAAATCCCCCCTCTCCACGCCACTGAATTAGTCCAATGGAAAGGCAGAGCCAATACAATTGGATCCAGCTGGTGTCACAGAGCTGGGCTAAGGACAGGAGCAAACCCTGTCTTGTGGGGACCGACCAAGGTCTCGAACCCTGGTCTGTTGGTTAACAGGCACAGTGTCTTAACCACTTGCGCCACCCGAGCCCTAAGTGATTTGCCTATGACACGGTGATTCAGATGGTATGTGTGTGTATGAGTGAGAGAGTGCATACATGGCCACATTAGCTCCTGGTCTAATCCCATTCCCCACAAGATGACGATCTCCTGCTACAGGCAGGGGGTTAAACTAGATGATCCACTGGGTCCCTTCCAACTCTATGATTCTAAGTTAATGAGAATCCATTTGCAGAAATCTTTGTGTGATTGCAGGTATTTACAAGATCAAAAAGAGATTTGCAATTTGCTAGCTAAAAAAAGCATCAGAAGCAACATTTGTAAACAAAGAAAAAAACTAGGTTCTGCTTTTCAACCATTTCCACTTTTCACCACAGCTCCGTTTTCTAACCTATCAGATAAGCCGGGGACACTTGTAGTGTCAACTCACAAGGACAAAGTGTCAAGGAGGCAACCAGTAAAAGGTAATTGAAAATGGAAATTTATCTGGGACGGGTAGAGCAAAACTGGGACAACTGGAGGGTGTTGACTGTCAAATCCTAACAAGTGAATCCGGGGACACTCTTGCAGTGTCTGTGCAGTATGGTTAGTAAGACCAATAGCTGAAAGCACTGCCTGTCACTGATGGCAAAAGAAAGTGGATGGGAAAAAGGGAGCTTCACAAGTATGACTTAGGAATATTACAAAGCATTCTCTGCAAACACTCTGATGACTCCATAGGGAGAGATTGGCCCTTTACGTTCCCCCCACTTCCCAAGAAGTGACACAAAAGGGTTCTGCGATCTCTTCGTCAGTTTCTTTAAAAAAGAAAGTCACAGTTCACAACAGGCACTCCAGATTTGGTATCACACACAAATGATGCCAGTGAAAACAAAACACTGCTGCACATGGGCACTGACATCGAGATCCTCCCACCATCTGAGTTCTCCACCTTTCACTTTCAAAGTCAAGGCTCGCTCCACTTGGTCAAGCCTTGGTCAATCATGAGGGTCAAGGCTTTGAAATGAAATTCTTTGCATTAAGTGCATGTTGAAATTCAAGGCTTGCTGAATTCCTTACAAATCCAGATGCTTCCTTGGCACAGTCCTCTTGTCATCACTCCTTACACATTCATTTTCTAATGTGCACCAATTGATTCTGCGTAGATTCTGGGGTATTATATGACCTAGATTCTATATGGTCTAGTTTTGGGGTACTACATGGTCTAGATTCTGCCAATTTAGACCTTGATTTTTCCAAAAGAATCCTAAAGATGACAATCCTTTCTCATCATCCTTCTTCCGACAAGTGACAACCTTCCCAGCACATTAGTTTTCCACTTGCTAGAGATCTATCCCTTGCAATGGTTAGCTATGGCATGAGTGTTGTGTGTTCTGTGGGTGTGCACTCCATTCCTGTGGTATAATGCTAAGGCATGACAATCCCGGTGACAACATTTCCAGCAAACCAACTGTGTACCCCAGAACACAGACATACCCCCAGAATTGTCTGCAAACACTCAGATGCAGAGTGCAAATGAGCTGATGCAGAAAGATGTCCTTACAGATAGGCTGAAACAAGCTGCTCAGGGTTAAACCCTTCCTTTTGTCCTCACAACAACCCTGTGAGGTAGGCAAGGCTGAAAGAGATGGCCCAAGGTCACCCAGGAAGCTTCATGGCCAAGTTAGGATTTGAACCTGAATCTTTCAGGTTGATGTCCAGCTATTGAACCTCAACTACATCATCCAGGCTCTCTGTTTTACCCTCACATCAACCCTGGGAGGTAGATTAGGCCGAGCAATCATGACTGGCCGAAGCCTGGTGGGCATTTGACCACAATCTCCCCTGTCCTAGTCCCACTCTCTAACCACTACACCACTTTACCTGTCCTAGTCTAAACCACTACACCACAGCAATGTTTTACACCATATATTATTATTATTTTAAATCAACAATTCTGCTGAACTCTCCCTTAAACACTTGATATTGGCAGAGAAGACAAAAGGAACTGCTTGGAGGTGCAGCATTTGCGACCATTTTTCTCAAGTAATTTCGTTCTTCTGGTAAGATCTGAGCAGTCCCCGAAGGTGTCTGTGCCTTGATCCCTTTTACGCTTTCCCTTTTGCATGAGTTCTCTCATGCACCAGAAGGTTTGGCTTCTGAGTGAAGCACTTCCCACACTCCAAGCACTTATATGGCTTCTCCCCTGTATGGATTCTCTCATGTTTGAGAAGATTGGAGCGATGGCTGAAGCTTTTCCCACACCCTGCGCAACAGTACGGTTTTTCCCGTGTGTGGGTCCTCCGATGCACAATGAAAGCCGATTTGTCCCGGAAGCTTTTGGGGCAATCCGGGCATTGGTATGGTTTTTCTCCCGTATGAATCTTCTCGTGCTGAACAAGTCCAGCATTCTGAGAGAAGCTTTTCCCACACTCGAAGCACTTATATGGTTTCTCACCTGTGTGGGCTCTCTTATGTTTCATAAGAGACGAACCATCGCTGAAGCTTTTCCCACATTCTGGGCATTTATATGGCTTCTCTCCTGTGTGGATTCTTTCATGTGCAAGGAGGTTGGTGCGATGCCGAAAGGTTTTCCCACATCCTGAGCACGGGTAGGGTTTTTCCTCTGTATGGATCCTCCTGTGAACCAGGAAAGCCGATTTGTTCCTAAAACTTTTTGCACAGTCTGGGCATTCATGCGGTTTCTCCCCAGTGTGGATTCGCTGATGTCGAATAAGATCAAATCTCTGCCGAAAGCTTTTCCCACAGTCTGGGCAGTTATAGGGCTTCTCTCCCGTGTGGATCCGCTGGTGAGCGACCAGCCCTGTTCTCCTGCTAAAACTCTGCCCGCAATCAGGACACACAAACGGTTTCTCTTGAGTATGGGTTCTTTCATGTGCCGTCAGATGTGATCGCTGATTGAAGCTTTTCCCACAGTCTGAGCAACTAAAGGGTTTGTCTCCAGTGTGTATTCTTTGATGAGCAACCAGGACGTTTCTTCGGCAGAAACTCTTCCCACAGTCTGTGCAAGTGTACGGTTTTTCTCCAGAATGCATCCTTTGATGCTCAGTAAGTTCTGCCTTGCACCTAAAAGCCTTGCCGCACTCAGCGCACATCTCACCTTTGAGAATCCTTGGCTGGACAGGCATTTCGCAGAACTGCTCATAACCTCGTTGACAATTAATGGATTGATCTTGCTCATTATGGGGATGAGTTTCCAGTTGGTCTCCAGAAGCTTCTGGATCAGAATACTGTGGTTCTGTTCTTCTGGATAGCATCCAGTGGTGTTCAACTGCTCCAGGGTTTTCTGGCTGATGTTTCTCCTTCCAGAACTCCCTGTCTTCACCTGCTGGAATGAGAAGAGAAGACTTACACAAGAGGTTTCACCAACAGGAGGAAAAAAAGAGATCTCAGATCAAATCACACACACCAGGGAAGAATTCAAAAGTAGAGAATTACAGACATCCTTGGAACCCAGAAGGATGTCAAAACCTGCAGAATCATAGAAACACGGAATCCTAGGGTTGGAAGGGACCTACTAGGTCATCTAGTCCAACCCCCTGACTGTAGCAGGAAATCCTTCTAGACCTAGAGCATCTCTGACAGGTGCTCATCGCGCCTCTGCTTGAAGATCCCCAGTGAGGGAGTGTCCACCACCTCCCTTGGCAATCTGTTCCACTGCCGAACCACCCGAACCGTCAGGAATTTTTTCCTGATATCCAACTGGAGTCTCCTCTCTTGCAGTTTGTACCCATTGGTTCTAGTCCTGCTTTCAGAAGCAGCTATGAACAAATGAGCCCCTTCCTCCCTGTGACAGCCCTTCAGGTATCTGAAGAGGGCAATCATGTCTCCTCTCAGCCTCCTCTTCTCCAGACTGAACATCCCAAGTTCCCCCAACCTTTCCTTGTAGGGCTCCCTTCCTTCCCACTGATCATTCTTGTCAGAAAATGGAAAGTGGAAAGTCAAATCCACTTTTTTAAAAAAAATTTAAGCCTGTCTTTGAATTGTGATTCAAAACCTACTTTTCTTACTATTGTAGAGAACTGATTTGAACAGCTTTTTCTTTCTACTGAATGCAGATGTGATTAAATGCTTCAGTTTAGTGCAGAATTTTGTGTTTAATCAAATCCACAGATGGTAAAACAGTGGATAAGACAGCCTGATGGTATATTTACTTAGCAGTAGCCTTCTGAAATTTAAGGCTAAGATCATTTTAGCTGGATATTGAACCTAGAACTTTCTGTTTATAAAGCCTTATGTTCTACCACTGATTATGGAAATAATACTTCTTAACTCTACCAAAATACGGAGGAGGAGTAAGCCTATCTTAGGGAATTTACAAGATCTTAACTAACCCCTTACCCAGGGAATTGACATCACCACCATCCTCTTGCTTGATCTCTTGGATGAACAGCCCCTCCTTAGCATCCGATGTGGCCCTTTCTGCCTCAGGGAAGTCATCAGCTTCTGACTTGACCAGCCAGGATACCTGAAACAGTGTCACAAATCACAGATAGCATGGAATCAAAAAATCCAGGAAAAAGTCATTATTTGCACGATCCCATTCCAAATGCTTATGTGGAACCCTTGAAAACAGAAGCATCTGTTGGTGGAGACAGCGGCACAGCCCTTCAGATGTGAACTGAATCACCAGGAGCACATGGTCTGCAAGGAGCCCATGTCCTCAAAGGCTTTCTGTTATGGGCCAGGTACAATTTGAAGTTCTAGGACTTTCAAAACTTTTTTCCTGTTTTTCCCTATTGGAAGGAACAAAATGCTCTCACCTGTGCTTCCTGCCTCTCGCAAACCTGCTGCTTCTGCAGGAAATCTTCAGCCAGGGTCACTGCCTGAGAGCATGTCTCTGGGTGACCATCCCTGACCCAGCGCTGCATTTCCTCCGGCAAGACAGTCAGGAGCTGCTCCAAGACCACCAGCTCCAGGATCTGGTCTTTTGTCTTCCTCTCAGGCTTCAGCCACCGACGGCACAGCTCCTGGAGCACCCTGCAGACCTCTTGGGGCCCCTCCGCCTCCTGGTAACAGAACCGCCTGAAGCACTGGCGCTCTGCGTCAAAGGTGCCCTCACCCTTCTCTAAGGTCTCCTCCTTCACTTTCCTGCAGCCTGTCTTGTTATTGGCTAAGACACCATTGGCAGATACTGGGTGCTCTTTGCTGATGTCAGGCAAGATTGGGGTTTCTCTCTCTTCTTTAGACTGGAGGTTGGTGTCTGACATTTGTTCAGTGGGAGGTAAAATAGACTCAGACCCATTCCTTGGGGCAAGCCCCAGCAAGTGTGTGTTTCCCTGGCCAGGATGAGGAGGCGGCAAATCCTTCAAGGACTGCTGCCGCTTGGCCTCCCAGCACTCTTGACGCTCCTCATCTTGTTCCCGTTTCACTTGTTCCAGCGCAGCCACATCCCACAATCCTTGAATACTCCCCAAATGAATAATATGAGGACCTTTGTCTAGACCCACTTCCGAGTGTCCTGGATCATGTACCTCCACCTTCACTCTCTGCTCCAGTGAAGCATCCAGTTGGAGACTTGCAACAGCCACATTCCCATGTTCTCTGGCCATATTCAATCTTAAAACTGCTGCTTAGGACATATTAATTAATCCATGAGATTAATCAATATTGACATTGAAAATGGCTCTGGGTGGCAAAGCCTAGATTGTAGTATGTCTGTTGCTCTCACCTGAAGAAGAGAATCATAAATTATTGATCAACTTGTATAGTAAGTTCAGCAAACCTACTCTCCAAGGTTGCATCAGATCATCACCTGATCCTGTTTTGGGGGGAAAATCAGGACATGCTGGAGATTTCAGAGGAAGGTCATTCTCAATCCTTCCTAAAGTCACGAGGATTGGAAAGTGGGACTTGCAGCATGCAAACTGGGTATGGCTACAATCCAGAATAACTACAGGACCTTTTACACCGATGTAGTTACGGTGCCACCTATAGGAAATGCATAGAGCAATCCAGAATAAGTGCCTATGTCTTCCCGTAGTTACTCTGGATTGGAGAGTTTGATACCAGTGAGCAACTGGCCCATCCCAGACTATAAAAGCAGGTCTCCGTCAGTCTTGGAAGACTATGGTATCGTGCTTGGCGCTGCATACGCTGCATGCGAAGCATGAAAGCCTGGGTTGGATTGTTATGGAGGATAGGCTGTTACCCAAGCAGCAAATCCCCCCTCTCCACACCACTGAATTAGTCCAATGGAAAGGCAGAACCAATACGACATCCAGTGGCAAGGAGTTCCACAGACTAATTATCCATCATGACTTATAATTCATGGTGGACCTTTTAAAAAATCTATTTATGTATTTATCTATAATCTTTATATCCTGCCTTCCCCTTACACACCTAAGACTTTTCCTCCAAAAAAATCTGTCCAATCCCATTTTAAATCCATTGTCATCCTTTCCTTTGGCTGCATTTAAGAACATACTACTGGAATGGGTCAGATTCCATCAGTACATCCTGTGGCAAGGAGTTCCACAGACTCATCACCCATCATCATATTTTATAATCCATGATGGACTTTATTTGTTTACAATCTTTATATCCTGCTTTCTCCTGACAGTCCAAAGACTTTTCCTTCCAATAAGAAATTAAAAACCTATGCAATCTCCTTTTAAAAGCATCTGGGCCAGTTGCCATCAGTACATCCTGTGGCAGGGAGTTCCACAGATGACATGCTGGGTGAAGAAATATTTTCTAAAGACAACCCATTTAGGGCTAGTTGCCTCCCTGCTGCTCCAGGGCTCTTCCCCCACTACCTAAAGGCTGCCCCCCATCTGAATGTCCCCCCACCTTCCCCCCATTGCTCCCCACCTTCCCCCCATTGCTCCCCATCTTCCCACCACCTGCTCTGACAACCCACCTGTTTCCCTCCCAGGAGCTGAAGATGCCCAAGAGAAAGTGCTCTGGGCAGGGCTGGATAGCACCATAGAGATGCTCAGAAGAGAAGGGAAAGAGAGGCACCTTCAATCCTCCACCTCCTACTCTTCCGGGGTAGGAAGGAGCCCCTCTAGGAATTCATCTCGTTCATCTTAACCCTTAGCCAGCCAGCAAAAAATATTGTGGTTTCTATGAATATAATTTTTATAATTCTATTTTTATGAATGAATGTTTTATTTTATTTCCTTTTTTCTTTTCCTTAACTTTTTTGCTTTGTTTTTCTTAATAAAATTAATTTATATTATTTTTTTAATTTAATTTTAAAATTTAAATTATTTTTTTAATTAAAATTTTTTAATTAAAACTTTTTTAATTAAAATTTTTTAAAAGATAATCAAGGAGGGGAAAAAAGAAAAAATATTGTGGTTTATAAGAAACTTATAATTTTATAGTTATTCTTATTATGTATGTTTTATTTTTATTTTTATTTCTATTTAATATTTTTGCTCTGTTTTTCTTGATAAAATTAATTTTAAAAAATTTTAAGATAAACGAGGAGGGGAAAATATTGTGGTTTATAGGATTTTTATAATTCTATTTTTATGTATGTTTTATTTTATTTCCTTTTTTCTTTTTCTTTCCCTTAACTTTTTTGCTTTGTTTTTCTTGATAATATGAATTTTAAAAATTAAAAAAGAAAGATAAGCAATGCAGGGGGAAAAGAAAAAATGCCATGGTTTGTAAGGTGCTTGCCTTATAATTTTTATAATTCTGTTTTTATATATTTTATAATTCTCTGTATATAATTCTGTTTTATTTTGGGCATAATCCTAACCATGTCTACTCAAAAGTAAGCCCTACTTACTACATTGTGTTCAATGGGTCTTACTCCCAAGTGACTTTAGGATTCCAAGAAATGTTTTTTTTCTTTCTCGTTCTGTTTTTTTCTGTTTTTCTTTGTTTTTTTCTTGTTCTTTCTCTTTAATATATTTTCTGTTTTTCTTGATAAAATCAATTTTAAAAATTTTTTAAAGAAAGATTGGCAATAAAGAAAAGAATACCATGGTTTATAAGGTGCTTGTCTTATAAGTTTTATGACTCTTTTTATCATATTTTTTCTTTTTCTTTCTCTTTAATATTTTTGCTTTGTTTTCCTGATCTTTGTGTTCATCTTTTACAGCACATTTTTCCAGTTCCAGAATCAGATTTGTAATTGGTGAACTAGAACTGAATGCATTGTGTCGAGCTGGACATCAGGAATACGTTCTTGACAGTAAATTTATTTGATTGTAATGTAAAGACTAAGATGGTAATGTAATGATTGAAATGTAAAGGCAGTGAGACAGTTTGCAGAAGGAGGTGGTGGATTCTCCATCAATGCAGATCTTCCATCGGAATTCAAGAGGCAATTGCTGGAGATTTCTGGCAACAGGTGGGAGGTTGGACTAGATGACCTTCTGGGCACCTTCTATAAGAGGTAGCTGCACAGATTTGCACAGAGACAGTGCAAATCAGTTGCATTATTTTCAACCCATTCCCAATAATCCCTAGCATGGTATTTGTCTTCTGCCACACACCAGCGCCCCAAATTGACTCCAACCAACTGGAGGCCTTTTAGGGGTGACAACAACATAACTGTCTGAAATGCTTTTTACTGCAAATGCTGAGGTCTCATCCTGTGGCGTTTTGCAAACAAATCATGTGTCCTGCTACTGAACTAACCCTACAATCCAGAGTAACAACAGGAAGATGTAAGAGGCACTTACTCTCAGGGTGACCAGATGCCAAACCCAAAATTCCTGAACCCCAAGGCCGAAATTCCTACCCGCTGAAAAAAATTGCCAAAAAATGTTAAAAAGAGTTTTTGTTTTTTGGTTTTTTGACCATAACTTTGGATAGGAAGGAGATATCTCCAAACTGATTTTTGCATTGGATTCTGCTCTTCAATACAAATCCAACGACATATGGCACGATGGGGTGTTGTGCACTATTGCAAAGTTTCAAAATGAAGCCAAAATGTAGGACACCCGGACAGGAGGCTAAAAATCCGGACAATTGTCTGGATTTTTCCAGTCATCTGGTCACCCTGCTTTACTCTGGATTGCTCTATGCATTTCCCATAGGTGGCACAGTAACTACATCCGTGTGAAAGATCCTATCGTTACCCTGAATTGTAACCTTAGGCACTGAAGGAAACTGGGTGATGTGTGAACCTTTGGATGACCAAAGAACAGCCACCGTTCCTAAGCAATCATGGAAAAAGGGGACAGATCACCTGGTTCAGCTCAGATTCAAGTACACCAGGTTTGATTTCAAGGGCCTTTCAAGTCCTGGGGGGCTGAATCCAGGCTCCTGCATGAACCACATTCTGCTATATGAACCTATGCAAGTCTTGAGGTTGACTTCAGTAGCCCTGCTCTTTGGCCCATCAACATGTGCCCATCACAATCCTCTCCATGTCTACATATGACAGGTGGATGGGCAGGACAGGGGTAACACCAACAGAAGGCCCTCAATGGTGAGGTCTAGAAGGCCACATCTCCATTTTTGAGTGGGTCTTAAAAACATATTTATTTAATATCTCTGCCTTATTATCTCTACAATCCAGAGAAGCTACACCAGTACATGTGTCAATGCAAGTTACATTTACATCGACACATTTATGGCGCCATCTAGTGGAAACCTATGGGAAATCCATAGAGAATCCTATGGGAAATCCATAGAGCAATCACAGTAAATTTCGCGTGCGTCAATGCAAGAACTGCAGTAGTTACTCTGGATTGAGCCCTAAGTCTCTGCCTTGATGACCATTGTAACGCCTCACTCTTATTGCTTCACTTGTAATTCTGATCATGCACATTTAACACGCTTTCCTGCTTGGGTTTTTAATTTTACCAACGGCTTTGGATACAGATCTTTGTGAGAAAGCCAGGATAAATATAATAAAAACCCACAATTAAAAACTGAGCTAAGGGTGCATCCTCAGAACTGTCCAGGGACTTGTTCCCCTAAAAGCGTGTCAACATGTATGTGATGTTCTTTCTTTCCCTCACCATCACCATCTACCATTATCTGAAACGAGGCAACAGAGCTTTCCAATTAGATGCTATGAGTCTAACTTCTAAGCAAATATGATATTTTGGCCTTTCCCATTTGAGAAGCACATCCTTCTTTCACTTCCTACCAGATGACTCAAAGGAGTACAGAAGACCCTAAGTGACCTGTATTCTAGTGGTCTTGCATCTTACTTTCTGACCTACAGCACAATCCTCACCATGTCTACTCAAAGGTAAGCCCCATTGTGTTCAATGGGTCTTATTCCCAAGAAAGTGTCTTTAAGATTGCTGCCTTAAAGCACAATCCTAACCATGTCTACACACAAGTAAGCCCCACTGTTTTCAGTGGGTCTTACTCCCAGGAAAGTGTCTTTAGGACTGCAGCCTAAGTAGACTTCTTAAGATCATGCACATTGAATGCATGTTTTGAATTCAATCCCATTGTTCTGTCATCATTTTTACATCCAGTTAATATTTTTATATGAATATTTTTGGGGTTGTGGAACCAATCGTCTTGAGTTTCCATTATTTCCTATGGGAAAATCTGCTTCACGTAAAGAATGCTTCACGTAAAGAACATGCCTCTGGAATGAATTAAATTTGTTACATGAGGCGCCACTGTACTTTGAGTATCCAAGTTCATCGGCTGCCATTCCAAAATAACACCATGAAACACAAATCATAGTTTATGCTGAATTTTTAATATTTTAAAAAATGCATTTCAGAGGCGCCGATTCCAATGGTAAGCTTAGCGGCTTTGTATCAACAAATTTTTTTTAGTTAAGTTTACTTACTATTCCTAAACTAATTATAATACATGCCCTATTATACAACTGCATAGATTTTTCAAAGTTTTTTTTACAAAGCATAATCAATGCAATCTACCAGCCATTTGGCATCATTCTTTTGTGTATATCCCAGATAAAAGCTTTTGTACCCACATATATTGTACACTGTTGGATTCCTACGATGTAGGGATCTTCCCCTCTTATAACTCTTGTTAAGCGCTTTTATGCTTAGGAAAAAAAAAACACATCTACACATACACTTCTGGGCCTAGAAGAAATCTTAAAATTACCAATAAAGTAGTTTAAAACTAAACAAAACCCACAAAAATTACATAAATAGTAAGAACATTAAGCAGACCCTGCAGGATCGGTGAATCTAGCATTCTAGCAATTTCGCATTCTGCTGCTGCGATGCTCAGTCCAATCTCTGGTTGCTTCTGCTTCCCACAACTGATAGTCAGAGAGAAACCAGGTCTGAACATGGAGTTAAATTTTGTTCTCATGGCCACTGATAAAAGATTTCTCCTTCTCCATTAATTTTCCTGATCCCCTTTTGAAAAAGGTTTCAAAATGATCCCCACATCTGGTGGGGATCACTACATTTCACCAAATTTGGTGGCAATTTCACCAGATTTGGTGGCAGATCATATAGGATTCTACCTATTTTAGTTTTAGTGACATGTTTTTGTCGTAGATAGCTAAAAATGTAATAAGTAGCAGCAAACCCTAAAGGGTGTATTTATTTATTCAGCTCTTGGAACTGATGCCAAGTCAAACCATTGGATCATCTAGCTCTTGGATCATTGGATGATCTAGGATCATCAGCGATGCTCCTATGTCAAACATATTCCCCTTTTGGGGGGTGTGGGGGGGGGAAGAAATGTCTAACAGAAATCACCAAAGGAAATAAACTTTGTTACTTGAGAACCAGTGTTGTCCGGTGACTAACAGCGTAAGCCCCCAAACTCATCATCTTCAAGCATAGCATTACCTGCCACCTTCAGCTCCCTCCATTGTTATCTGGAATACAGAGACATAAACTGGATATGCCTTGAGGGTTGTTGTAAAGATTGCTAATGTTAGGCAGGCAACATTTGACTCCTGATCACTCTAAAAAGTGCTTATCAGTATTCAGTGATGACCTGTCCACAAAGTTAAATTTGTTTATTTGTTGCTATCAGCAGGTTGACCTCATGATGGTGGTGGTTTAATAAGAGCAAAGATCCGGCACCGCAGTTTTCACCCTGTTTTCAAAAAGCGCATCTCAACAGGGTGGGCTGAGATCCGTGGTCACATTCAGAGAGGCTGTAAGATGAGATAGGAGAGGCTTGGGGTGACGGAATGGCTTATGCAATTTCAGACTACAGGGGAAGGAAGAGGAATTATATCAATTTTGAAAGTTTCCACGTTAAGAAAAAAAATCTCCCTGCAAGCAGATAATTAGTATGTCAGGGAGAACCGCTTATTCCTTGCTATTTTCCACTTGCAGGGCGTTTTCTTTCCCACAAACTGAAACCCTGAAAAACATGATTCCCACCTGCATTCTGAAAGGCTACAGTCCATTCTCCATTCCTAATTCAGCTCAGCATTTTTCACCATATTGTATGATTTTTCTCTGGTGTGGCTTCTCTTATGCCAGGTGAGGATAAAACTCACGCTGAAGCGTTTGTCGCATTGCGAGCACTGCCAGGGTTTCCTCTCCTGTGTGATCTCCCTCCTTCTTAATAAAGAGTGCGCTGCAACTGAAGCCTCTGGCTCATTCCTTGCATTCATACGATTTCTCTTCCTTGTGGGATTTCACGTGATCATTAAAGTTGGAGAGCACAATGAATGTTTTCCCACAGTCTTTGCATTTATAAAGTTTCTCCTCCATATGGACCCTCTTATGCTCATTGAAGTTGGATCTCCTGCTGAAGCATTTGTCACACTCCAGGCACTGATATGGCTTCTCCCCCGTGTGGATTCTCTTATGATCGGCAAGGCTCCTGTGACGACTGTAACACTTCCCACAGTCCGTGCATTGATACGGCTTCTCTCCCGTGTGGGTTCTCGAGTGCGTATTGAGGCTCGACCTGTCGCAGAAGCCTTTGTTGCACTCGGGGCACTTGTATGGCTTCTCTCCTGTGTGGATCCTCTCGTGCTCCACCAGATGCGCTTTCCGCCGGAAACTTTTCCCGCACTCCAAACACGTAAACGGTTTCTCTCCTGTATGGATTCTCTCGTGTGTTATAAGATTTGATTTCTGACCAAAGCATCTCCCACAGACCAGACATTTGTACTTCTCAAATGAAGCGGGTCTTCTATGTGCGGGACGACCAGATCTCTGTCTAAAGTGCACTACTCCCCATTCAACTGGCATCGCTTCTTCTAAGCCTGTGGAGACTTCTCGTGGTGTGACAATATCCTGGAGCTCCTCATAGGTTCCTTGAGAATGAATGAAAAGGCTCCCTTCCTTTTCTGGGACGTTTTCCTCTTGACTCTCAGAGGTTTCCTCCTGATCCATACTATGAGAATTCTGCTTGTCGGATCTGCCTGCCAATGGTTTCACCTCCCTGCAGTTCTCTTCTGGATCGTTTCCATCCCTGCATACCATCTCATCACCTGCTGAAATAAACCAGAGAATCCTTTATACTAAAGTTATTGTTAGTAGTGCTGTTATTAGTAGTAGTTATAGTTAGACATTATTATAGTGCTTTCCAGACATGAGAGAACAGGTCCCTGCAAACGGAGAGAACGCATCAAATCTGATCTGTAAGCATGTTTTATTACAGAGAGATCATATTCTGAGAAGTTGCTGACAAGTGACTACTTCACAGAGGCCCCAGAAAAGACAGGCCAGTATTTTAAGGAACCAGAAAGTGAAAGAGCCACATCCGTCCCCTGGTGCATGCGTTTCAAAAAGCCCAATAAATATAAGAACAAAAGAAGCATCCCATGGATCAAACCAAAGGTCCATCTAGTCCATCTTCCTGGATCTCACATGCCCCCCCAACGACATCTCAGGCTGCACACAAGGTACTTGCATCTGGAATTCAGAGATACTGGAATTCAGAGATAGCCTACTTCTAAAACCAGACTTTTGTTTGAGAATTCAGCCCAATCACCCTGTCAAGGCATCTCGGTCAGATGTCATCATCACATCCTGTGGCAAGGAGTTCCACAGATGCCAACAGAAGGAACGTTTACCTAGGGAGGTGGATTCCCAGTTGTTCTCCTGCTTGATCTCCCCAAAGTGTGGCCTCTGCCAGGTCCCAGTTGCCTCTGCCTCCGAGAAATTGGCCATCCCCTTCAAGACCTGAAAAGCAAGGGAGGGCACATGAAGAAAAACTCAACTGACAAGTAGCCATTTCCCCTCTTCTCCAGAAATATTAAGGTGCATCATTCACCTTATGAAAATTTACTACACTTACTCGAAATCTGATGCGCAGCCCTATTATAAAAGGCTTGAGATTTAAAAATATTTACTGGCGATTGTAATGTGCAGCTGCAAAGCAGGTACAAAATTTAAATTTTACTGCATACAATTAGTTCTATAATAATAAGATAATGTGTTTATGTTATGATTTTTATCTAATTGCACTATTTTATACAATGGGTTGATGTTACATTTTATTACAAATAATAGTAAACTATTACACTACGGACGCAATCCAGAGTAACTATGGGGAGTCCTTGCTCCGGTGTAAGAACAATTTGCTCTGGATTGCAATATGAATTTCCCATAGGTTTTCACTAGGTGGTGCAGTAACTACGGATGCACGTAAAGTCTCTTACGTGCTCCCATAGTTACTCTGGATTGTAGGGTAAATGCTGATCTACACTTATAACAAAAAACCTGTATTTACTCAACTCTAATGTGCCATTGAATCTAATGAGCACCCTGGTTTTAGAAACTCAATTTGGCTGAAATGTATTAGATTTGAGTAAGTACGGTATTTACCACTTTTCAAAAGGAATAGTTTACAAAGAGGCTAAATAGTAAATAAATCCATAAATCGGATCACCCAGGAAGCTTTGGCTCCACAAAGCAGGGATTTGAACCTGGATCTTACATGTCTAAGAGCACAATCCTAACCATGTCTACTCAAAAGAAAGGGTGTTCAATGGGTCTTACTCCCAGGAAAGTGTCTTTATGATTGCAGGCTAAGTCCAACACTCAAGCCACTACACCATCGTGGCTCTGTAGGGTTGTAGTTCAGTGGATGACCATCAGCTTTATCTGAGGAAGACCCTATATTCCACCCCAGGGAAAAATTCAGTCAGGCAAAGGCCTCCCACTTGGTTCAGTGGACTGGATCAAGACGGCCTTGAGACACAGCTGATGGCTCCTAGCTTAGACTTGTTCTAGTTTTGTTCTCCTAGGAACAAATAAGACCACCATTGGAGCATCTTTTGTCCCATGTCCTCACCTGCTCCTCCCGCTGCTGCCGCAGAAGGAACTCTTCGGCCAGAGCCACTGCTTGGGATCCACTCTCTGGATCCCCTTCCTCGACCCAGCGCTGCATCTCCTGGGGAAGGACAGCCAGGAACTGCTCCAAGATAACCAGCTCAAGGATCTGTTCTTTGCTGTGGGTCTCTGGCTTCAGCCACCGATGGCAAAGCTCCCATAGTCTCTGGAAGGTGCCTCGTGGCCCTTCCGCTTCCTGGTAGCAGTACTGCCTGAAGTGCCGCCTCTGGACATCCACCACGGTGGCTGCCCCACCACCTTCCCCACAGCCTCCTTTGTTGTGTTCAAACAGGCCAGCTTTGGCTAGATGCAGGTCCGTACCCAGGCCTGGCAGACAAGGAACCGTCTTCTCTTCAGGAGCATTCTGGTTGGGGTCCTCTAGATCTCTGACTGAGGACATGGAGACATGGGGATCATTCCTTGGCCTGGAGTGCAGCAGCCAAGGGTTGCCCCCTGCAGGTGAAGGGGACTCCAGGGCATTCACGAAAGCCTGAATCTTGGCTTCCCAGCACTGCTGTGACCTCTCCTTGGACTCCTCCTTCACTTGCTGGGGTGTGATCCTTTCACAGAATTCTCCAGGACTTCTGGCTTGGACACCAACTTTCTCCATGCCAACTTCTGGTGCAGGTCCTGCTTCATCCACCTCTTCCACAATTATCAACGGGGCACCCAGTGCTGCTGGATCTTTATTGTCTGCTGCCATCTTCCTTCCTCCACTGCAATAATTATTCTAGAGGAAATCGGCAAGCCCTTGGTTGAGATGTGGCTGGATCCCAGTGGCTCCGCAATCAGCAACTGGACAACAAGCAAAACTCAAAGTTCCTGAGGAATGAGAGAGAAGGAAGTCACAGATTCTGGTAAAGAAAGCAAGAAAGGCCATCACCAAATATCAGAGGGCCATTAGCAGGGCTGGATGATCCCCAAAGCTTGGAAACTTGGACAAGAGTGCATAGCTTTCGGGCACAATTCCCATGTCGGTGGCACTGGAACATGGGTTCATTTTAGTTCAAGAATGAATGAGTGTTCAGCTAAGAATGAAGAGAGCAACCCCTCGACTACCTGGGGGAGTCTGCTGGATGAGATTGAAGGTCCACATCCAGCCCAGTATCCCAGTCCCCTAGATGCCTCCTCAAGCCCAGTATGCCACCAGCTGCCTGAGGAAGATGCCTCAGGAAGCCCAGAATCAGAAAGTGGTCTCCCACTTGCTTCCCAGCACCTGGAAAATTTAATGCATATAACCACTACTCTTTTATGGAGTGAAAACAATTAACACACCCAATAAATTTTCAAGAATTGCTATCACCACCATGGCTCATCCACTGTGACAAAAAAAGCAGGCCTCCGTCAGTCTTGGAAGACTATGATATTGTGCTCGGCGCTGCATACGCTGCATCCGAAGCACGAAAGCCTGGGTTGGATTGTTATGGAGGAGAGGCTGTTACCCAAGCAGCAAATCCCCCCTCTCCACACTGCTGAATTAGTCCAATGGAAAGACAGAGCCAATACGATTGGATCCAGCTGGCGTCGCAGAGCTGGGCTAAGGACAGGAGCTCACCCTGTCTTGTGGGGCTGACCTGGGTCTCGAACCCTCGAAACAGGCACAGCATCTTAGCCACTTGAGCCACCCACAACACTGTGACATCACTCCTGGTTACTGGAACGGTGTGGTTCACCAGTACCAGTCAATTATTTCTGTTCTGGGAAATGGGGCCTTTTTGGTGACAGCACCTGGCGCTTGGTATTATGACATGAGTAGTGGCCCCAAGTAAAAACAATCCGATGCACTTAGGCATTTGAATTTGCACTGAATTGGCTGCTGCTTTGTAGAGTTTCATTCAGGGATGTCCATCATTATCTGCTGTTGTCTTACCTTTATAAGGTTTTTAAAATAATTAGGCCACCTATTCTATCTATCTACAGTATTTATATACCGCGTTTCAACTGAAAAGTTCACAAAGTGGTTTACAAGAAAATGAAAAAATTAATAGCTAATTAATAGCTAATGGTCCCTGTCCCAAAAAGGCTCACAATCAAAAAACCTATTGCACTCCTTTGTCCACTTTTGTCCACTCCTCCTCTTCTGCTGTCTCCTGGTCTACTTGTGCAGCAGACGGAGATGCAGAAGGTACTGTTTGGAAAAAAGAAAATAACTAATTTATGCAAAACCTCCCTGCAAGTAGAAAGCAAGACCCTCAGGGATCACGGTCCTAATCCAATAATCCAATTCTCTTTTTTTAAACTTCCAGCCAGGAAAGTTTTTCCCCTACCTGTGATCTCCGACTCCCTCTGCTGCAGCCTGAACTGGTAGAGTCTCTTCAGTGGTAGAGCCCTACATGTGATCTCAGGCCCTGTGGATTCTGTGGCAAGTTTTTTTCCCTTCCTCCCACAGCACCCACCCTGCTTCTAACTGTCACAACCAACGTCTCCATCTCGGCGTTCCAGAGGTTCTGTGTTCTGTGCCCATTTGAATAACTGCTTTTCTACTCTCTGCAGTAAAGTGAAAGGAGATGGTACCCCGTTCAGGACCAGCCCTGGTATGGTGGCATCACTGCTATCATGATCAGATGGCATAGGTGCTGATGGAGGCTGCCTCAGAGCCCAGGTGCCCCTTCAGTGATGCACATGAATGGAGGTGAGTAGACATGGCATACAGAGGTTTCAGGTCTGACACCTGACAGTATCTCCTGGTAGGACAAGGAAAGATTTTCCTCTGCCCCATAAGCCTGGAAAGCCACTGCCAGTCAGTATACACCAGGGGTGTCCAAACTTTTTGGCAGGAGGTCCACATTATGATCTCTCTGTGTTGGGGGCCAGAAAAATATTTACATTTCAAATTTGAATAAATTTAATGATGTACTTAATTAATTATAATTATGTAATAATTTTACATATACAAGTAAATAAATTTACACGTACGAGTGTATTAGATACACTATAAGGTTCCCTGTGGCCCATATGGAGGGGTCTCGCCGCTGGCCACACTGAGGCTTGCCATGAGTCCCGGGCCAGCTGGGGTTTGAACACACATATAGACAATACTGAGCTGGAGGGGCCAAGCCCAGACTCAACAGGAGGCCATGTCAGTTGATCCACTTTTGAGAAGCCCTCCAAGGGGGGCACAGATCCCCCCATCAGGTGGGACAGATGCCTCTCCCTCCCCCTTTCAAAGCACAATTCTTATGGGGGACATGAACATCTGATTTACCATAAGCCCATTTATTTGCCATACACTAAATAACATACATCTTATGGGGGAAATATCACATTATTCCTCAACCTCCCACAGGGGAAGTGCTGGGGGGCCATCATCAAGGAGGATTGGGGGGCACAATCCAGAGGTGATTTGGGTCCCCATCCTGGTTCAGGGCTGAAGGGCACAGTGGAATAGCCTGATGGCCTGCCAACAGTGTCCCAATCCAAACCCCTTCCCGTGCCTGCTGGTTGCAGTGGAGGGAGGTTCAGTCTGGGTGTGTGAATTGGGGGAGGGGGGGAACCAATGTGAGTCACAGTGAAGCCAAGGCTGTAGCCCCCCTTGCAGTTGCAACCCAGCTGGCACCCAGACCAGACCCCCACCCAAGGGTGCTGCTGGGTGGCTTGGGAGTGGGAGATGGGGAGTGGCCTGGGGGGGAGGAGAGGGTGCCTGTGGGTGGGGGCTCTGCTCCCCTCTTTCCCAGCCAGCCAGCCAGCCAGCCCCCCTTGACTCACCAGAGGGACCAGGCAGGGGCTGTTCCTGCCCTGCAGCTCCTCGTGGGAAATTCCAGGGCTTCTTTCCCAGGACAGGCGGAGCAGGAAGTGATGCATCCGGTGCCTCCTTCGCTCTGCTGCATCCGGAGGCTGCACCCTGGAGGGCATCTGGACGCTCTCCTGCCCCAGCATGGGCAAGGCAAGGGGGGCCTGAGCATGTGCAGAGTGCCCTGCAGAGAGTCCCTTCTGGATCTCAGGCTCAGAGCAGCAGCCAGGAGAGGCCAGAGGGTGCCTGAGCATGTGCAGAGTGCCCTGGAGAGAGTCCTTTCTGGATCTCAGGCTCAGAGGAGCAGCCAGGAGAGGCAAGAGGGTGCCTGAGCATGTGCAGAGTGCCCTAGAGAGAGTCCTTTCTGGATCTCAGGCTCAGTGGAGCAGCCAGGAGAGGCCAGAGGGTGCCTGAGCATGTGCAGAGTGCTCTTCTCCACAGCAGGGCTGAGACCCTTTCACAGCTGTGTTCAATTTCCTGAGAGTAAACCCCATTGAACACAATAGGACTTACTTCTGAGTAGACATGCAGAGGATTCTTCCCAAAGCTCTCCCCATTTTAAGGCTGCAATCCTAGCCACACTCTCCTTGGAGTAAGCCTCATTGACTATAATGGGACTTACTTCTGAGACCCATATATATAATGTCCCATTTTAAAAAAATTTCTAAATATAATTGCTTATCAATAACAAAATATTTACAACACCTGACATTAGATTTATTTTTAAAATTTTGATATAATTTCAAATACATCTGTATTTTCTTCCTATTTCTTTCTTCCTTACATCCATTTGTTTTTTTCAAATTAGGCCAAATATGCTTAAAATCATATTACCGTAATAAAAGTCCAATTAGATAAACAATCTTTAAGATTACTTTCACTTCCAATTATTAATTAGTTTTTCCTATATTGGTTCTTCGTTATTCCCTGACTATATTAAGGGTGAAATCCTAACCAAGGTGTCACAACTTACTGGTATTCTTCCCTTCATGATGTAGGGAGACAAGTGCATGTCTGCACTGGACTAACTCCTTATGGTACTTATATGACAACCTCCAGGCCTGCACAGGCCAGCCTAAGTGGGTGCACAATCCTAATCTAGGCTGCAATCCTATCCACGCTTTCTTGAGAGTAAGCCACAGTGAACACAATAGGACTTACTTCTGAGAAGACATGCTTAGGATTGTGCTCCTAGTCTACTCAAAAGTAAACCCCACTGTGTTCACTTGGTCTTATGCCCAGGAAAGTGTTTTTAGGATTGCAGCCTTATTCATTTTCTCCCAGCCTCACCTACCTCACAGGGTGGTTGTGAGGACAACTTGGAGGACCCATGTACATCACTTTGAGCTTCTGAAAGAAAAAGTGGTTTAAAAATTTGAAAAATAAGCACATAAGTGGGGGATCTCCCCACATGCTCCTTGTCTCCAGCAACTTGATTCCTATAGAAATGCTTTCTAATGTTGCAAGAAGCATAGGAAAAAATTCACCTTTTCTAGCTTTTAAATTATTCCAAGACACTTACTGTGCTGGGAATTGGGGGGATTGTTAATAGATGTCTCTTTTACGTCAAACAATGAAACTTAACAGCATCCCTAGAGGTATTCTAGTTTTCATTTAATTTTAGTTTTTATTCTTATTTTTATTTTTTTGCATGGAATGTTTTACCCTCAAGACACACATAAATAAAAAATGCATAAAAATGTATACAGTTGTTTAAAAACAGCTTTTTTACTGTTGTAGAGTGGCAGTCAGCAATTAGAAATGCAAATGATTTGGATGTGGCCTAATCCAGCAAGGCTCTTCTAATGTTCTTATGATTGATATTGCCCCACTCAAGGCAAGAAAGGGAAAGGGGATGGGATAGGGTGTATTTCTACCCTTTCCTCCTTTTTCTTATGGGAAGAGAATTCCCAGAGAGAGATGGCTAAGCGACGTTCCTCTTCCTGACATGTTCGTCTTCTGTATGGAAGGAATTTTGTGCAGGAAGAGGAGAGATCTGAAGTTGCAGATTTTCAGAATCCTAGTCATAAGAACATCAAAAGAGCCCCACTGGATCAGGCCAAAGGCCGATCTAGTCTAGTCTAGATTCCAGTATCGCACAATGACCTACGAGATGTCTTAGGGATCATACATGATCACAGGATACCTACATACTGGTGCCTCCCCTGCACCTGGCCTTCTGAGATAATCTCCTTCTTAAATCAGCGGGTTGCACATGCCCGTCATGGCTTGTAACCTGTGATGGACGTTTCCTCCAGAAATAATTCCCTTTTAAAGGGGAATCCATCCAGGAGCAAGGAGTTCCACAGACTGATTACATGCTGGGTAAAGAAATATTTTGTCTGTCCTGACTCTCCCAAAACTCACAGGGCAATCTTAACACCTGCCAAGATAAGGCTGGCACAAGTCTGTTTTGCGGCTGACTGTGATTTGTGTATTTATTTCTGTGATGCGTGCTGGTGCTGGGAGAAATTCTGGAGATTTGAGCCCCTCCATTCATGTATTCGTTCCATCCCTAATGCATTTATATAAATTTTATATTTTTTTCTGGCCACGTATTTGATGTGGTCCTCTGGCCAAAAACTTTGGAGATCCTGTTCTCAAATGAGGAGCCCCAAACGTTGTAGCCTTTCCTCCAAAGGGAGGTATAACAGCCTGAGAATCATTTTGGTGGTTCTCTTCTGCACCTTTTCCATTTCTACTATCGGCAAAATCCAGAGTAACTACAGGGAGTCCTTGCTCCGGTGTGAGAACAACTTACTCTGGATTCCAATATGAATTTCCCATAGGTTTTCACTAGGTGGTCCAGTAACTATGGGTGCATATAAAGTCTCTTACGTGGTCCCGTAGTTACTCTGGATTTGGGGGTTTGTCCACAACATAGGCTGCAATCCTAAACTCCAGTTAGGCTGGCTTAAGCCCCGGCTTAAGTCATGTGCCGACCTGGGGTGTTACAAGAGTGCTGTAAGGCACTTCTGCTCCACTCCTGGACCACCACACAGGCATATATGCACCTCCCCACACCACCACTGGAAGATATGCCAGGTGAATTAGACCAGCCTAAATTTGTTAGGATTGTGCTCATAATTGCTGGTTTTCAGTTTTGAAGAACCCAATCTCTGTACGTCTTGGCACGAAATACACACACGACTGGTTCCCTTGCCATGGCCTGGGAAACAGGGTTTCCTGGATTTCTTTAGAAATAGATTTCATGCTAATAGTACAGGAAACAGCGTGCAGGGGTAAAGTTTTCCAGATCTCCAGGATCCTCCTACAACTGCTGGAAGACAAAAAAAATTTCTGAAAATTACAGATAAAGCGGTGAAAACTGCATGAGATCAGTTAAGCCCAGCTTTGCTTGCGTGGCTCTCTCAGGGTTAAGCAGAAAGAGATCAGATTGCTAGAGCGAGCATGCCTGGCAAGTGTGGAGGGGGAACTTCCTGATCTTCCTGTCTTTTGAATATCTACCAGCAGTGGAACTAAGGGGCGTCAGGGGATTTTTCTAGGGAAGAACCAGGTGAGTTTAGGGGGCCTCTAGATGGAGAAAAGGGCCTGAGTAGCCCAGATATGTGGCTGAGCACCTGCTCGGCTTGCAGATTAAAATCCCAGGTCCCAGCAGGGTGACCAGATGTCATAACTGCAAAAGGGGAAAACTATTTATTCATTTATTTATTCATTTATTTATTTAACTTGCGAGCATATAGCATACAATGCATCGACTTATATCTAACATTTAAACAAAATCAAAAGCCCTGTCTATCTAGTCATTCAAAGACAGAGGCTACAATCCTTATCTCCACTTAGGCCAGCCTAAACCTTGGCATAAGTCCTGTGCTGACCTGGTTAGGGGGGACAGACGGTGTCACAGAAGTGCTGTATGTTCTTAGGAAAAAAAAAACAGACACTGGGCCAATTTATGCTCAGAGTGCAGTCCTAATCCCGGGTTAGGCCAATCCTGGGACAATCCTGACCTGGGGGTGTCGCTTCCATGCCATTCTGGGGGGGGGGGGTGATGCCAATGCACAGACATGTGCTGGCCTCTCCACACCACCATGGTAATGGGGAGACAGGTGAATTGTGCTGGCCTAATTTGGTTTGGATTACGCACTTAATTTACACCCAAACACAATATGATGTATAGTTTGACAAGGATCTGGTGGGCCACTGTGAGATGCAGGAGGCTGGGCTGGATGGGCGTTTGGCCTGATCCTGCGGAGGCTTTTCTTCTGTTTTTATGGAGCACCATAGACACACTGCAGGATAGATACTAGACCCAATTTAAACAATGAATCCTGGCATACACCATGTTGGGTACGAATCCCGTTCAGAATTGTCTGATGTTGGCTAGGTAAGTCAAATCCTGGTGTAAGGTCGTCTACGTACCTGGACGTTCAACAGCCCATTTAGCTTTCCATTGAACACTGATATTAATAGACAACTGTTGTATAAGTGCCATAGGAGGCTTCCTAGATTTAAGGAACTGATGCCAACTGATGAGGAAGATGGTCATGAACTCGTAACAGTGGGTTATTACCAGGTAACTACAGTATTGCATATAATTTATTAATTACAGGAAGGCTACATGCTGCCTGCTCAAAAGGAAAAGGAGGACAATGAAGAACAAGTCATGTCCTAGAAAAATTTATTTGTTTATTCAGATTTCTCTGGGGTGCAAGGATTTATTTCACTATTTTCAGTGTTGCCTGGGGTACACCTGACTGCTGGGAATATCATTTTCACGGTGGTCTTTTGAGGCTCCTTCCATGAACCTCCATTTTTGTCCTCACAACAACCCTGTGAGGTAGGTAATTGTTCTATGGGCAGCTCGTAGATCTCTTCCAGGTGGAGTCCTTCACAGCATGGTCACATATGGCTTCAGGGAATGCCCTCCAAGCTTCCAGCAGGAGTTTTCATGTCAGCCAAACTGTAAATAGCGACACTTGCAGCTGTGTTGTCTCATGGCAGCTTTATCGCCTTTTCCAGATCACCCATCCGAGAGTTGTCCAGGTCTTAGCTTTCCTTGGCATCCCTTCATTCAACCACCAGACCACGCCTGCTGCCTTCACTCAACCTCCAGACCATGCCTGTTGCTTTTTCTGGGAAAAGAGGACATATTATCACCCTAACATATGGGCATCTCTGTCAGTTGGCCATGCCTATCTGCTGGGAGCACACATCTATATAGGCATCTCTTTCTGTTATTCACTCCTAAATGTCTGCTGACTTCATGCAGGAGCAATTCTGTCAGTTGGCTTCTCCGAACTGCCTCTGGCAGCAACTCATAGGGGAATTTCTGTCAGTTGGCCACCTAACTAATTCTGGTAGCACTGTATATGGGGATTTCTGTCTTTTCGGTTCTCCTAACTGCCTCTAGCAGTGCCATACAGTGGCATTTCTGTCAGTTGGCCTCTCCCAACTGCCTCTGGCACCCTTGAATAGGGGCATTTCTGTCAGTTGGCCTCTCCTAACAGCCTCTGGCAGCACCATATAGGGGCATTTCTGTCAGTTGGCGTCTCCCAACTGCCTCTGGCAGCATTGAATAGGGGCATTTCTGTAAGTTGGCCTCTCCTAACAGCCTCTGGCAGCTCCATATAGCAGCATTTCTGTCAGTTGGTGTCTCCTAACAGCCTCTGGCAGCACCATATAGGGGCATTTCTGTCAGTTGGCCTCTCCTAACAGCCTCTGGCAGCACCACATAGGGGCATTTCTGTCAGTTGGCCTCTCCTAACTGCCTCTGGCAGCACCACATTGGGGCATTTCTGTCAGTTGGCCTCTCCTAACAGCCTCTGGCAGCACCACATAGGGGCATTTCTGTCAGTTGGCCTCTCCTAACTGCCTCTGGCAGCACCACATTGGGGCATTTCTGTCAGTTGGCCTCTCCTAACTGCCTCTGGGAGCATCATATAGGGGCATTTCTGTAAGTTGGTTGCTCCTATCTACTAATGCTTTTTTCTAGAAAAAGAGGACAGATTGTCACCTTGATATATGGGCATCTCTGCCACTTGACCACTTGTAACAGTCTGCTGGCAGCACCATATATGGGCATTTTTGTCAGTTGCCCACTCTTAACTGTAGGTGGAAACCATAAGGAAAACCCTTTTGCACTTCTGTAACCCTTGATTTTTTTATTTCTGAGGAGCATTTTAGTAAGTTTGTTGGAAGAATAACATGTGCTGCATGTAAAATGCTCATCTGCCCTGTTATGACCTCTATGATCTCTGTATGAGGCTGACAGGCTTCCTGCTTAAATGCAGGACTGGAGGAAAGACTTCCATAGGACCAGCCTAGGGATTGCATATAAGAGCAGCTCTTCTAGAACCTTCTACAGCAGTGATTTCCAACCTTTTTTGTCTTATGGCTCACCAACCAGGTGCCAATTTTTTTTAAGGCACGCCATCAATATTTGGGCAATTGTCAAGGCACACCATGCTGCTGGTGGGGGGTTCAGTTCCTTAATAACCCTACTAATGATGTTTATTTAATGAACAAATAAATTGTCCAAATTTATGAGGACCACTCGTGACACACCAGTAGAGACATACCGTGTATATGGCATGAGGTGTCTCATGCCATGGGCGCATACACCCAGTTTGATATTATTGACTTGTAACATTAGCTAAAAGGTGGGTCTCAGGTGATACGATGGGGGCGAAATTTCAGTCCTTGCTATGGGTACCATTTTGCACACACTGCACACTGGTTGAAAATCACTGTTTTAGTGGAGGAAAAGAGCAAGCCCGCAGTGCTATATGATTTCTGAGGGAAATTCAAAGGACAGTGAATATATGGGCCCACCAGAACCATATCTATCTATGGTGATTGTGCCATAGTTATGGTGATTTCCCTCAGACTATGACAGCTGTCATAATCAGTAATGCATGCGTTTTCTGCAACTTGACCAGTTACCTTGACTTGACCAGTTACAAGTCAATTGTTTACTACATTGATCCAGTAAATGTTGTTGTGATGAGACATAAATCGGAGAGATTTACCTAGGTCTGTCTCTGTGTGCTGTTGGGTTGTCACCTTGCTGGACCCTAAAACCATCCATACTGACTGGGACACGAGGGTGATATTTCCTATACCTTTTATCATCAGAAGCAGTCTTGATGGTGTGCCATACAATTAAACTGCTCCTATTATGTGTTAGTTTAGATGTTGTAACTGTAAAAGAGGACAAGGCCCCCCAAAACATGACAAAATGTCATATATATATGACATGACAAAATGTCATATACTCGTATATATATTTTTAGATATTTCTTATATATTTCTTTATATATTTTTTTCTTGTGGTTAAATTAAACATTATATTACACATTATTAAATCTAAAAATAGCGTATAATTTACTAATTACAAGAAGGCTATACAATGCCTGTTCACAAGAAAAAGGAGGACAGTGAAGATTTCATCCCCAGGACACAGAACTCAAAAGAGGTCATGCCCTGGATATAGAGCAGGTGTCTCTAAACTTTTTAGCAGGAGGGCCACATCATCTCTCTGACAGTGTGTTGGGGCCCAGAAAACAAATTTAGATTTCAAATTTGAATGAATTTATATAAATTTACATATAAGAATGTATTTGAGTGGATTATAAGGCTTGCCCAAGGGCCGGATAGAGGGGTCTTGGGGCTTGCTGAGGGCTGCATCTGGCCCCTGGGCCAGGGTTTGGAGATCCCTGATATATAGATTAAACCGTGCCATTTGGAGAGGGCTGGGGGGCTGAGAACTGATACAGGTCTGGAGACATAACTAAGGGGGAAATACTGAGAGCTGCTGAGTGAGGAGGGTATGCAGCAAAAGGAGGATATACGGTATATGGAAGGGAGGCTTTATCTTATGAGCTTGAACCAGATGTAATTTTTTGTAGGCCATTCCTTTACATCAAGATATTGTCAACTTCTGAGCGCCAAATCCTGTCTAATGTTTTATGTTCTCTTTTTCTCTTAGGGTGAAGCCTCTACCACTTATCCAAAACCCAGACGCTGCCCTTAAATCTTCTTGAATTTTATTCTAGAGAAAGTCCTGCTAGTTCTCTGAAAACCACTGGTGAGGCCAGTCAGGGCACCCTTGCCTCTTGAAGGAAAATGGCAGCCACGTCGAGTGCTGTGGCCCCACAGGGTGTAAAGACTGCCCCAGAGAACGGAACTCAGGGGGAAGAGCTGGACTCAGCAGGTCCAGATACTCCCAAGGAAATCTTGGAAGTCACTCGTGGGTCCCAGACTGGGAAGACAAGAGAGTTCTGGGAAAGTGTTATTCCAGAACAAGTGAAACAGGAGCCAAATGAAGAGCACCAGCAATGCTGGGAAGCCCAACTTCAGGGCTTTGTGCAAGCCCTGGAGTCCCCTCATTCAGATGGTGGCAATTCCCAACTGCTTCAGCCCACTTTGAGGGACAACAAGGTTTTTCAGCCCCTTTTTAGAGACATGGCTGACATTAACCAGCAGCCAAGGATAAAAAGGATGACCCAAATCCCACCAGATAGCGAGGAACTGCAGCAGTCGGACAAAATCCCATTCACTAAAGAGAGCAGGGGCAGTGGGGCAATGAAGGAGGAAGCAGTCGACAAGTTGCCCATTGCTCTGGACACACGACGGCAGCGCTTCCGGAACTTCCGCTACTGGGATGCAGAAGGGCCACAGGAAGTTTGCAAGAGACTACGTGAACTTTGCTGGCTATGGCTGAAGCCGGAAAGCCGCAGCAAGGAACAGATTGTGGAGCTGGTGATCTTGGAGCAGTTCTTGACTATCCTCCCCAAAGAAATTCAGAGCAGGATGAGGACCTGGGACCTAGAGACTTGTTCCCAAGCTGTGGCCTTGGCTGAAGACGTCCTGCTGAGGCAGCAGCAACAGGAAGAGATGAAAGGAGAGGAGGTGAAGTTTGTTTTAAGGGTTCTTATTCTCAGAACTTCTCACATAGCTTGAGCTATGTGAGATCAATAGTGTAACCAAGGGGTGATGGGGTATGGTGAAGTAAGTACTACATGTGCCACAACATTTTGTGTAAGAAGTCACTCTGACTTGCCATTTGAACCATTCCAGGCACCAACAGCAATGCACATTTGGTGCCATCACTGCCTAGAATTCATCCAATGGTAAGCGGGAAGTGCTGCTTACTCTGCATGTTTGCAACACCCACAGTTCTTACCACATCACTATCTCTTTTACTGTACCAATGCCAAGATATGGTACCCTTCTTCCAAGGTCCTCAGGTATATATAGTTCCTCCACTCCTGCTGTCCTCACAACAACCTTGTGTAGTAGATGAGCTGTGAGTTTGTGGCTGGTCCAAGGTCTCCCAAGTTGTTTCATGGCTGACCAGGGATTGGAACCTTTATCTTCTAGGTCTAAATCCAGCATCACTACCATCTTGTCTTATATTCCTTAACAAAGGTTGAGTGCCCTTCACCTGAAATTCCGAACATATATTCTGAATAAGTTGAACTTTTTTGAGCACCAATATGACCATTTTTGTGCCTAAAGAAATAAGCTCATAAACTGTGTTTCATATAAAATTATATTATGTTATATATAAAGTTATTAGGGAATTTAAAGTTATTTGGAATCTTCATGCTGTTTCAGGTGCTGGAGCCATTCAAGGAACAGCAAGACCATTTCCCTCAGGCAGAGCTGGCTCCACCGCATATTTGGGAAAAGCCGATTAAACAGGAGGATGGCTGGGATGCTTTTATTCAGGGTAAGGATATCAAATGTCAAAATTATTAGATTAGCTTGAGATCCAAATGTGGGGCATTCTCAAAATCACTAATCAAAATAATGAATCCATATGTTAATTGGATGCTATGCAACTAGCTGCAGTCTAGTTGCACAGATTGAAAGTGCAGTTGAAAGTACAAACACACTTTCCTGGGAGGAAGCCCCATTGAATATAATGGAACTTACCATACTTCTAAGTAGACAGGCATAGGATTGCACCCAGAGTTGTTTCATTTTGTTTGTCCTCAAACACCAGCCACTTTATTGAATGCCTCCTGATTCTGGTGTTGTGAGACATTTCTCTGAGTCCACTTTTTCTAAATTGTGCATAATTATAAGTACAGTACATCCTTTTTTAGTTTTCTAAAAGCCTACAAATGTTGTAGACTTTCCAACCTGCTGGTCATTTTGATTTCCTATCTGTCTGTCTGTCTGTCTGTCTGTCTGTCTGTCTGTCTGTCTATCTATCTATCTATCTATCTATCTATCTATCTATCTATCTATCTATCTATCTATCTTAGAAATTCCTATCTTTTCTCTCTCCAAGCGGACCCATTTGGGTTATGTGTGTATATTAATTTTGGATATATACCTGCTACAGTTTTTTTAACTAGCCATATAGTTTTGGTAATAGTTTTGGTAATATTAAATTGCCACAAGCCAAGGGGTTGACAACCTGGTTTAGAACAGGGCAGACTCGGGCCACCATCTAAAGTCCTCTGGCCTGTGAAGAGCTCACCCCCTGCCCAGTTTGCTACACTTTGGACAGGGCACAGCAGAGCTATCTGCCCAGGCTTGCAGAGTCCCTGTGCCACGCGGTCACCTTTGCAGCCTGGCCATGGCCTGTCTCCAGCACACGTAAAATATGATGGGATGCTTCAGTTTCATGTAGCTGCTTCCAGAAGCTCTGCAACAGAATTTTAGCTAGCATGATATCCTGAAACATCTGGCTCCTGCCCCCCACCCAGTTGCCAATCCTTGCCAGAAGCATAGCCGAAATGTTCCCGTTCCTTTTGAAGGTTCTTTTAATTTTGTAGGGAGGGGGCATGTTCTGAAGTTTTCTCCTCTGATTCAGGGATTCACTTAAGATTTTGGCTTCTCATCTTATTCCAACAGAAAGTTCAAGGAACAAGAAAAATCACCCAGAGATCTCAGAGGAAATGGAACCACACAGGCTGTTGTCAGGAAGACTGGAGCAGAATATTTCCCAAAGTCCTGATAGGGGTTACCTTCCAGAAAGCTGCATAGGAAACAGTCCAGGAAGAGAAAGGGAAAAATTAATTCATTGCCCTCAAGGCTACAACCAGTTCAATGAAACAACAGTCCAGGAAAGAATCCTCAAAGGTGAGCATGAAATGGAGTGTAATGAGTGTGGGCCATTTTGGAGAAGCAGGTCTGAGCTTACTGAAGATCAGAGAATCCATTCAGGAGAGAAGCCCTATAACTGCACAGATTGCGAGGAAAGCTTTGGCCGGAGAGCAGACCTTGTTAATCACCAGAGGATACATGCAGGAAAGAAGCCGTACCAATGCTCAGTGTGTGGGAACAGCTACAGTGGCCGTTCAAGCCTTAGCAGGCACCGCAAGACGCACAGTGATAAAAATCCATATACTTGCATGGTTTGCAGCAAGAGTTTCACCGACAAAGCAAACCTTATGAATCACGAAAGAACCCATACTGGGGAGAAGCCATACGCCTGCTCGGAGTGCGGGAAGAGCTTCAATCAGCAGTCAAACCTCATTGTGCACCAAAGAACCCATACAGGGGAGAAACCCTATCACTGCTCAGAATGTGGGAAGGGTTTCAGCCGAAGGTCACACCTCCATGCTCACGAAAGAGCCCACACCGGGGAGAAACCGTTTCAGTGCATGGTTTGCGGGAAAGATTTTAGCCGGAGACCAAAACTTGTCACTCACCAAAGAATCCACACAGGAGAGAAACCATACAAGTGCTGTGACTGTGGGAAAAGCTTCACAGGCGATTCCAACCTGAACAGGCATAAACGGACACATGGTTGTCAGAACATGGAAATTACTAGTCAGCAACTAATGTTAACGGGTGTCTTGTTCTGAACCAAGTAAGGGCTGAATGATCTCTGCCCAAACCTGTGCAAGCCAACACAAGGCCAGGGAGCTACCTAAATCCTTCCTCCAGTCTGAACAAGAAGTTAGGCTTTTGCAGGACCTCCTCCAGTTTGGTCCCTCATCTTGCATGAGCCACAAGATGGACCAATGCTGAGTGATTAGTGTAGGACTCATCAGAACCACTGCCGCCACCCATGTTGGGTAATACAAGGTTAAAGAGCCCTTTGATAACATCTCATATCATCTTTGGAGCACACAGATATGATATGAGTATGTGTGGGATTGAGGTCTACGTTGGGGGGTTGGATTGAGCCACAAGTTGCCTTCCTTACCGTAAATGCTCCATTTCTAAGCAATGCATCATTAAACATTCAGCAAGTTTTGGCCCAATCCTATAGGAGACATACCCCTCGTTCTAGTGGTGTGCAACACTTCAGCTGTCACAAAACTCAACACGCCAGAGCACATAGGCTGACTGACATGTCAAGAGGCAAGCAGCCAACTCAGCTTGCCAGCAAACACCAGGTACCCACTGGGCCAAGTAAGTCTGTTTAGGGGGTAGGAGAAAGATGAAGGATGGGTTCGGGCAGAGAGGAGAGAGGGTCAGGACTGAGGAATGGGCATGTTACTTAAGAATATCTAGTCCGGCTTCCTGTATCTCACAGGTCCCACATAGGAGGGGGGCAGCGTTGTCCAACAAATCTAAACCTCCTGCCTGGCTTTTATTCCTCTGACTAAAATCAATGCACATCAATGCAGACATACACCAGCTGGTGCCAGTCAGAGTAGACCCAATAGCATGGCATGGTATTATTATAGCGCTAGGGAATAAACATTCGCTTAACCAAGGAGGCCTCCAGAGTTTTAAACCTGCATACAGGAAGGAGTGAGGCAGTATTGACTTCATTTAAACAGACTGAAAATGGATCAAAGTATAACTGTAACTCTAAGCCCATTCACTGGAGAGTTGGTCTCCACTAAACTCATTGGGATATACTTATGAGTCAGTGTGCTGGGACTACCCTGTAAACATCAATGTACTAGAATCCATACTCAGGATTCAGTTATGCAAAATGAGAAGCAAGCTGTAAAACACTCCTTGATGAAATGAAGATGGCCTCCTTCCTGTACTGCTAGACTAGATAAGATCCTAAAATGGGGGATTTGCAATTGCATCTCCTGATCTGATTTGATGTAAGTAGCAGGTGTGGGCAGATCAGAGTCATGGTCCATAGGAAGGGGATAACCTTTCCCTAAGCAGCTTCCCACACAGAGAAAATGCCAGCTTGAGTGAGTGATAGGAGTTGGGTATCTAAAGTATGGGGGAAAGCTTAAACCCATGCTCTTCCCCTGCCCTTCCCACTGCAGTCCTAATGGGGGGGGGGGAGGCATAGAGTTACCTTGAGACACAAATGCAAAGCATGCATTTAATATGTTCGCGTGGGCTCTGCATCAGACTGTCAAACTTATTTTTATTAATTGTTTTAGAAGTTGCCTTTTTGCCTTCTTTTGGCTGCATTATTTTTCTATTTTGTATGGTGTTTTATGGTACCTTTTGGATGTAGGGATAGCTGTTGAGCACCTTGGAAACAGGTGGAATATAAATCTGGTTCAGTAAATAAAATATTTAATCTCAGTACTGCTTGGGAATTGCACCACAGTCTGTTGTGCCTTGATTATGTGCCTGCAATAAATGGGAGGGTTGGGAAGCTCCCCTGTTTTTTATTTTTAATTTATTTTTTGCCTTATTGGTTTTCTTGGAGTGTGAACCGTAACTCCTCATCCATGTGCACCAAGACTGAGGGCTACTTTTGTCACTTATGGAGATGGCCTGATTGTCAATTGGGCAAAAACACTTCACCATTTACTGTAGTGTCTGGAAGACAGCGTTTCTCCACATTTCCCCCACCATACAACTTTGCACGGTCCATCTGTTGGAAGTATCTCTGGTAGTGACTGGCAATGGTGTGATCAGCACTTACTTCTGATGTGACGTGTAAAGCAGTTGGACAAACACCGGTAAGAGCTTCAGGGTGGCTGAGAGTGCTTCGTTAAGTGCACTGAAAGCGCATGCTAGAACTCCACCTGCCAAGCTGAGCTTCCTGCTGCTGTCACACTGTATTTCTAGTCTTTCTAGAATAAAAAGAACGTCCACTGGATCAGGCTGAAGGCCCATCTAGTCCAGCTTCCTGTATCATACAGCGGCCCACCAGATGCCTCAGGGAATACATATGACACCTGCATTCAGGTACCCCCCCTGCATTGGGCATTGTGAGGTTGCATAGGTAGCCTACATCTATGCACACACAAACAGGGTGACCAGATGACCGAAAAAATCCGGATTTGTCCGGATTTTTAGCCTATCCGGGTGTTCTACATTTTGGCATCATTGTCCTACATTTTGGCTTCATTTTGAAACTTCGTGATAGTGCACAGTACCCCATCATGCCATATGTCTTTGGATTCATATTGAAGAGCAGAATCCAATGCAAAAATCAGTTTGGAGACATCTCCTTCCTATCAAAAGTTATGGTCAAAATATCGAAAAACAAAAACAAAAAAATACATTTTTTTGGAATTTTTTTCAGTGGGTAGGAATTTTGGCCTGGGATTAGGAATTTTGGCCTTGGGGTTCAGGAATTTTGGGTTTGGCATCTGGTCACCCTGCACACATACCCATCATGGCTTGTATCCTGTGATGGTCCTTTCCTCTAGGAATTTGTCCAATCACTTCTTCAAGGCATTGAGGCTAGATGCCATTGCCACATCCTGTGGCAGGGAGTTCCATAGACCAACCACACGCTGGGTAAAGAAACATTTTCTCTTGTCCATCCTAACCCTCGCAACATTCAATTTGAGTGGATGTCTCCTAGTTCTGGTGTTATGCAACAGAGCATCTCTCAATCCACTCTATCCAGGTGTGGGTAGGCAATCAAACAGTGGTGACCTGGGTGCAAAGAACCCCAGGGATGCCACTGCACTGGACACCACTTAAGGTACCACTGTCGGTATGAACACTACTGGTTGAGAAACACTGGTGGAGGCGATTCAGGGACTGCTGGTTGAAAATCTCCAAAGCCAGTGTTGATCTGATGAGACGTGGTGGGCTTCAGGGGGTTCTCACAAGTTCTATAGAACCTTTAGGTAATGAGCACCTGGTTCTGAGAACAGGTTACTAATAGGACATAGAACCTGTTGTTAATCTATTTGAATCCCACCACTGGACCATTAGCCCTGGTGTGGACACTTCAGCCCAGCTTTGAGCAAGCTGATGCTGTACAGGATACATGAGATGCTGCTTGGGAGGATAAAACACTGTGATCATTAGATGATCTCCTGCCTGGGAATTGCAGGGTCCAAAATATGACCCCCTTTCCAGTCTTGCCATACTGCTCTCTAAGGGTTAAAAGAGCAAATCTGGATTCCTAGAGGAGATGATGGAGGGAGGAAGGTAGGTAGGGAAGCCCTTTCTGCTCCACCTCTTCCTTTGCCTTCGTCATCCACATGTGTGGGCTCAGCAATATTTTCTGGTGAGTCCAAAGGCAGTTGTGGGCCAAGAGGGGGGAGATGGAGGGGATGAATGAAGGGATGGAGAGGGGAGGGAAAGAAGCCCCAGCTGGACAGGGACAGCAGGCTTAGAGCCAGCCAAGAAAGACGCCGGGCAGGGAGTGGGAAAACTAACTATGGCAATCCCCCCAGTTGCAAGCTCAGATTGGGATCTGCTCTCAGATGTCAAATGTTTGGGGGTGCAGGACTGGTGACGTATAAGCTGGAAAAGGATGGAGAGCCACTGAGCAGAAAACAGCAGGGCCTGGGATTGCTTATTTGTTTGCATTTAATTTGATTTGTATCCTGCCTTTTTTCCCCAAGAGAAAACTGCTTTTCGCCGATGTTGTCAGTTTAATATATCTTTGTCCGGTTCTCTGTTGTTAGTTTTAACAGAGGTGGAATAAAAATAGGAAGAGAGGAATCTTTTTTGCAGCTCCAAAAGGATCTCTCCAGCATCTGTGCCCGATCCAAAGGAACCAGGGAGATCTCTATCAAAGATTTGTTTGATGTCTAACAAAGATTTGTTTGTTAGAGATCAGAAGAAAGAACAGAGGACAAAGTAAGGAGAATTTTTAAGATGTGTGTCTCAACGGGGATAGTGTTTGTATGCTAGAGCTACAGGCATTCCCCACTTATTGGACAGGTTAGAGACCAGAGCACCGTCCAAAAGGCTGAAAACCCGTTGAAAAAAATGGAACTTAGAGCCCACTCTTATGCATGTCTGCTCTGAAGTAAGCCCCTTTATAGTCAATGGGGCTTACTCCCAGGAAAGTGTGGATAGGATTGCAGCTCTAGCCTTTTTCAGCTTGGAAATTCAAAATGGCCACAAAAACAACACACACACACACAGACATATATAAAAACTCACAAAAGCCTAAATAACACATTTATTAACACATAGCCAAAATACATAACAAATTACAGAAAAATGAACAAAGACACATGTGGACAATGATTATCTTATGTATTTGAATGATGGTTATTTACTGAAAAAGTTATAAGGAAATGCCAAAAAACTATTTGATCACCAAGTCACATGCAAATCAACATGGGAAGACAATTTTATCCTTTAGACCAGAAGAGAGAGGTTGAAAGAGTGGAGCATGTGTTGAAGGAATTAGTTCTGGGTATAATTGAAAGATGTTGAAAGAGTGAAACTGCTAGAAAATGAAACTTCAGAAAGTATGGGATGCCTGTACTAGGGCTTCCAGGTAGGACCAGTGTATGTTCCATGTTCTTGCTGAGATCCCTCCCTTACATTTGATCAGTTTCTACTCCCACCATCTCAAATCAGCTCTGATGGTCCTAGTCACAGATCATCACCTGGAATGGACACAGCACCTGTCAGACATTCTGCTGCATCTCCCTGTTTGGGACACATGAAGGATTAGTATAGGGTTGCCATATGCCCCCCAAAACAGGGACAATCCCATTTTGGGGGGATTGTGTTCAGATACTTGCAAATTGGGACATACAAACTGTCCCAGTTTTATAGAAGAGAATTATGGCAACCTTAGATCAGTGTCACTTTTGTCTCTCTCACAGGCAGTGGGATGGCATCAGAACCACAATCCAGACCGTCAGCTCTTTGGCATGGAGCAGAATCGACAACTCTGCAGGATGCTCAGGTAAGGGGCAGGTCAGCCGAACGTCGTACAAGAAATGGTGTGGCTGCATTGAAATATTTTTTTCCTGTGCTTGTTAAATAATGTATTTTTCAATTTGGAAGTGGGTATGAATCGGGATAGAGTAAAAGGATTAGTGGAGTCAGAAAAATGATCACCATACAGTATCCGGGATTGATGAGCATCTTGACTGGAGGCTTACCCAGACTCTGCAGAATGTAGGTGCAAGAAATCAGGAGATATGCATGAATTTTCATACTAGGTTCAGATATAACTAAAGCTGCATTAACTGGGTCTGAATACAGATAGGAGTGACACAGATAATGTAAATTATCTAAATACAGATAGGAGTGACACAGATTTCCAAGGTAATATTCAGTGGAGTCACAAATTAAGATTATCATCTTCCTTACGTTTTGTGATGCGATGTGGGGAGATCACATCCACTAGTGTTTGAGGCTTGACCACAGTCCTTGAGAATCATGGCCTGCATCTTAGCGAAGACTTGTTTTTACTGTCCTTTTGCGCACAGACATTCTGATTAAACAGTGCATCCAGCAGGCTGTCATCCATCATCACTGGCATCTGGAGCGGGTAGTAAAGTACTCGGTATCAAGACTATAGTATATTGTTATTTACTACAATGGGAAGACATTACACAGCCAAGAAGACAAAGAAGAGAGGCAAAGGACAAAGTAAAAGGCAAGAAGGGAGGAGATGAGATGAGAAGGAAGGCAAAGGGAGGAGGGGGTGATGCAGTGAAAAGAGTGTTGGGGGATGAGAGCCATACATTACATAAGATGAATGCATCAGGGTGTTTGTGAGTTTGAGCACAAGCCTAACCATGTCTGCTCAAAAGTAATCCCCATTGTGTTCACTGGGTCTTACTCCCAGGAAAGTGTCTTTAGGATTGCAGCCTTTGTGTCTTTCCGTGTCTGTTGTTTGAACAAGGGAAGTTAGCTGAGACTTATGACATGACAGCAGGTAGTGGGTTACTTGACTCGAGACAAGATCAGGATTCGGGCGATGTTATTAACGTGCCCTCCAGTTCCTGGTAGGACAAGACATACCTTTAAAATGAATTCTGCGGTGGAAAGAAAAAAAAAGTGTTGAAAAGCAGAAAAGTGCTGAGAGTTGAGCAGCTGAGGGGAGGAGGACTTGGAGATGGAAAGAGCCAGGGAAGGAGAGTCAAAAGGGAACACAGCAGGGCAGCTTGATGGAAGTTGTTGATCCAAGAGGATAGAATCTGGTTGTGTCAGAACCAACGCTGCAATGCTGGGATCACCTTTCTGCTTAGAGTATACAGTACTTGGATAGGGACCAGTCAGTAATGTTAGATCTGATTTGAATTTTATGAACAGTAATGAATTTGAATGTAATGAACAGTAAAGCTTCTCACTATCAAGGCTCTGCTTGGGCAGTGGGATTACTTGGACAGTGAGGATGAGAAATCCTCTGCGAGCTGGATTCCTGTTGAAAACTTCTGCTCCTCTCCCTCAGATATATATAATTCAGATATATATATATATATATATATATATATATATATATATATATATATATATATATATATATATATATATATATATATAAAATACAGTATAATGCAAAGAAGATTATTACATTCTGTGTCCCTTGTTGAATGTATTGAATGTGAGATGAAATCTTCACACATTCTGCCAACGTTTTCTAGGCCCCCTCTTCAATGACAGTAAGGCTGCAATCCTAAAGACACTCTCCTAGGAGTAAGTTTCATTGAACACAATAGGGCTTACTTCTGAGTAGACATGGTTAGGATTGTGCTGTAAGGCTGCAATCCTTATTGCAACAGCAAATCTCTGTTGGTGTCAACATTAAATTCTTTTCAAACTGAGCCAAAGAGACTTTTTTCTCCATCCAGGACCCAGTATCTTTTGAAGAAGTGACTGTGCGCTTCACAGTGGAGGAGTGGGCTCTGCTGGATCCAGAACAGAAGGCTCTGTATAAGGAAGTCATGCTGGAGACTTACTGGATTGTGGCCTCTCTGAAGGGTAAGGTTGCCCTTCATTCTTGGGATGCAGGAACCTCATGTGTTTGTCTTCTTGTCACTATCAGTTACACCACAGAATGGCCTGACATACTCTTTGAGAACAAGAGGTATACATCTATCCAGTGGTGTGCCTCAAATTTTTTAAGAACTGGTTCTCTATGTCCCAATAAACCATCTAAACCCTTCGTTTACCAAATAAAATTTGTATCACATGTGACCGCCTCAATCAGCAGTAAGCCCCTAAGTTCAGTGTAATTTATTCCTATGCATTGCTCCTGTGCAACCCTGTGCATCAGTTGGGGGCTTACTTCTGAGTAATGCATAGGAATGCACAGGAGCAATGCATCAGAATAAATTACACTGAACTCAGGGGCTTACTTCTCAGTCCATAGAATTGCTCAGAAGCAATACATAGGAATAAATTACACTGAACTCAGGGGCTTACTTTTCAATCCATAGTTCTGCACAGGAGCAATGCATAGGAATAGCAGGCCTCCGTCAGTCTTGAAAGACTATGGTATCGTGCTCGGCGCTGCATACGCTGCATGCGAAGCATGAAAGCCTGGGTTGGATTGTTATGGAGGATAGGCTGTTACCCAAGCAGCAAATCCCCCCTCTCCACGCCACTGAATTACTCCAATGGAAAGGCAGAGCCAATACGATTGGATCCAGCTGTGTCGCAGAGCTGGGCTAAAGACAGGAGCTCACCCTGTCTCGTGGGGCCGACTCGGGTCTCGAACCCTGGTCTGCTGGTTAACAGGCACAGCGCCTTAACTGCTTGTGCCACCCACAGCCCTTTTAATGCATAGGAATAAATTACACTGAACTCAGGGGCTTACTTCTGATTGATGCATAGGATTTCTGGCATCCCCTGTGCAATACCTATTTCCAGAACCAAAAAGACACACATTTCAGTGATCCAAAATCTAAGTAAGACAGACAGAAAGTAAGTAAGATAGAAAGTTAGTAAGGCTGCAATCCTAAAGACACTTTCCTGGGAGTAAGACCCATTGAACACAATGGAGCTAACTTCTGAGTAGACCTGGTTAGGATTGTGCTCTTAATAAGATCAATAGGAAGTTAGATAGAAAGTAAGTTACATAGAAAGTAAGAGCACAATCCTAACCATGTCTACGCAAAAGTAGTTTTTAATGGATCTTACTCCCAGGAAAGTGTCTTTAGGATTGTATCTTAATTAATGACTATTGCTTTTGCTGCACATTAATTGAGCAGCCAGAAAAGCCAGAAGGATCCTGAAGTGGGGGGATGAGAGTTTGAAGTGGGGGAATGAGTGGGGGGATGAAGTGGATGAGAGCGAATGTGTGAGCAGAATGCAAGTAAATAACAAGCAAGCAGAGAAGGAGTCTGCCCACAGCATGTGGCTGGTTTATTTTTTCCCCTTCAATGGAAAGAGATTGTGCATTTCCCCAGGGTCTCCAGGAAGAAGAGAAGGAACCTATACTGAGCCAGCTCAGCAGATGCAAAATGCATAGATATGGAGGCCCACCTGTACAGAGAATAAACATATATACATACATTACTAAAACAGTATGGCTGCAATCCAGAGTAACTACGGGACCTTTTACACCGACGTAGTTACGGTGCCACCTATGGGAATCCTATGGGAAATACATAGAGCAATCCAGAGTAAGTGCCTCTTACGTCTTCCCATAGTTACTCTGGATTGTCGGGTAGGTCAGGCAGATGCTGACTGCTTTAGTCCTGGAAGCTAACTGGCAGTGACAACATGGCCAGTTGCTTCTGGTGGGACTTCCAATAGCTGGATCATGTGAAGGGTACAGTAGGGGACAAACACTGAGAAAACCTGTTGTAGAGGGAAGTATCATATATGCCAAGTGCCATGGGGTGCACCAGGATGGAGGTGTCTTGATGTCTTATGTGCTTCTGGAGGCATCTGGTTGACCACTGTGAGATAGTGGAAGTTGGAGTAGGTGAGTCTTTGTGCTTATCCGGTGGGTCTCTTCTAATGTTCTTATCTCATTTCTTTGTTTTCTTCTCAGAGGAACTTCCCAAACCTGCCTTTATTTCTCAGTTGGAAGAAGGAGAATCAGGTAATTAACTTTATGAAGAGCCGTTCTTAACGTAGCTTCAGCTCTGAGAGTTTTGGCTGAAGGGGAGCCCTCTATTCTGGCATATCTTTGTAGAGGTTTAAGTGAAATAGAAAACTATAGCTGTGCCAGATCTGAGATCACTGGGTTTTGAGTAACAAAACTAAGACAGTAACAGTAACAAAACTAAAAGTTCATGAACTTTTCTAATGTAAGCTTAATTGTCTGCCATGATGCCATGGGAAGTAGGCTGCCTTTAAGCCATTAACTGCGACTTAAGGGGTGCTTTCAATTTAAAGAGCCAACCTCATTTGCTTTGAGACAAAATTAGATATAAATTAAATTGCATATAATTAGACTACACCTGTGTTGTGTACAGTTGTGGTAACCACTTCTCAGAAAGGTGAAACTTGAAAAGGTGCAGATGAGAGTGACCAAAATGATAACTGGGTTGGGGCACCTCCCTTATGAGAAAAGCCCCCAGTCTGGGTCTAGAAAAAGTTTAGAAAAAGGTGCCTTAGAAAGAATATAATTGAGAGATATAAAATTATGCAGGTGATGGATACAGATGGATGTTGTTTTCACTCTCACACATAGCAGAACAAAGGGACATCCGCTAAAATTTATGGTTGGGAGAGTTAAGAGTAGACAAAATTAAATGTTTCTATAAGCGACATGTAGTTATTTTGTGACATTCCCACAGGATGCGGTGATGGAACATGAAGATACTTTTAAAAGAGGATTGGATAAGCTTATGGAGAAAAGGTCCACTCAGATTACAAGTCATGAGTGGAATAAGCAGATTCCCAGATTTAGTAGTAGGCAACCTCAGAATGCCATATGCAAGGATGTAGGTCTCTTGTTGTCTTGTGTGCTCCCCGAGGCATCTGGCAGGCCAATATGATGTACAAAAACTGGATTTGATATGTCTTTGGCTTGAAACAGCAGGGCTCTTTTTATGCCCTTTTATCCTACAAGGGTCAGATCAAGGCAATGATTTTATTAGGTTCTTCCCAGGTGGGGTTCAGACTAGGATCAGGTCACTTGGAAAGGCCTTGATATGTCCTTATAGAAGAATTTCATTTCTTTCTCAGAGGAATTTTCCAAACCAGCCTTTGTTTACCAGCCAGAAGAAGAGATGGGTTCATTTTCCCAGGATTTCCAGGAAGAAGCAATATTGGCAGGTAATTGTTGGGTCCAGCTACAAAACAGCCACCCTGTTGAGCTTGGATAAAATGAAGGTTTTGGCGCAAATCAAGCATCAGCTGACGTGCAATTCAAGTTTCAATCACTACTAAAAATTTCACTTACGCTCTGGGGGCAGGGGGTGGTTCTGCAAAGCAATCTGCGGAACCCCCCAGGGCTCCCAACACTCTTGCACAGGCTGGTAGTACCCCATAGGGAGGCAAAAAATTGCCCCATTTCCCTGCAGCAGAGTAATCTCCTTTCTCTGCCCCAATCGCCACATCTATCTATCTATCTACAGTATTTATATACCGCTTTTCAACTGAAAAGTTCACAAAGCGGTTTACAAGAAAATTAAAAAATTAATAGCTAATTAATAGCTAATCGGTCCCTGTCCCTGTGAGTCCCTGTCCCATTGTGAGTCCATGGCTCACAATCTAAAGGCAAAAAGAAGACCAGCAGAAGCCACTAGAACAGACATTGCTGGGGTGTGCACGGCCAGATATTCTCCCCCTGCAAAATAAAAGAGGAACACCCACTTGAAAGAGTGTCTCTTGCCCAATAAGCACGTAAGGTGCACATTCACATACAAACATGCTCACACATACATGCTCATGCACAAGTACATTCTAAGGGTCTGATAGTTCCAAAATTTGCCAGCATGCTGCTACTGGTAACATTCCACTTGAATCTTGGACCCCGTAACTTGTCGTTCACCAAGATCTTGACTTGTCCTAGAATAGTTCCTGCCCGTTTCTCCCGTCACATAGATGTATGAACTGCTAGGACTAAATCCAGGCCAGGCTGAGCAGGTCCAGCACAAACACCAAGAGAGGGTTTTGCCGTTGTGATCAGCCTGATCTCCAGCATCTGAGGAACTCTTCCTCTGGGCAAGTTTGTTAGAGTCCCAGCTCATTTTGTATTTATTGCCATTTAAAAAATGTAGCCAGTCAATGACAAGCCTCAATGTACAAAATGACATTTTTAGCATTTCTAAGAGGATATTGTGGCCTGAGAGAATCCAGAGGGATGGCTCCTTTCTTGACTTTTCCATACAACATCTAATAAAGATAAAAGCTGCCTCAATCTTAGGACCATTCAGGCTGCATCAGGTAGTAGCCATGATTTTTCAACTCCTTCAGAACTGAAGGAGTTGGTAAGTGTTGGTAAGAGTTAAGAGTTGGTAAGTGCACAGGGTAAGAGTTGGTAAGCGCACAGGGATTTGATCTTATTCATCCTTTCTTAATCCAGTGGGGTTTACGTCTGTGTAGGAGTCAGTGGCATCACTAGAGAGGTGTCAGAGATATGGACTGCATCAGGTGACACACTGTAAAATTACTGGCCAAAATATTTAAAATCTTGTTATTTTTGAATAATACCATAGATATAGATAGATACCCACATATGTGTGTATTTATATTCATATAAATATTTATAATATAAATATTTATATTTATAAATATTTATAAATAAATAAATATTTATAAATAATTTATATTTATATAATATATTTATATTTATTTACATATGTATATGTATGTATATATACATAGACACATGCAGAATGCAGTGGAACAAACTACTTTAACATATCTCTATTCTGTCAATCGTTATTTAATAATAATACTTTTATTGTCATTGTACAAAAGACGCTGTTTTAGGACCTCTACTTCTGAGCACGATACCATAGTCTTTCGAGACTGAAGGATGCCAATGAATGATGTACACAAGTATACAATGAAATTAAGGTGCACTTTTCAGGATATAGACTCAACTGATCACTGGAGTGCTGAGCCGCTGTATAGCCATCGTCCCGGAGTGGTGGCCAATGGTGCTTAACCATAATCACCGCTTAGGGCATTGCCATGCCTACTACAGGGGAGGGGATCCATCATGGGGATAACACATTTATCTCCAGCACCAAATGACACAAGTAAGGGCCGGATTTAGGTTTGATGAGGCTCTAAGCTTTTGAAGGTAATGGGGCCCTTTATATGTCCAGCTCTCCTTTGTCAACAACAAATTGTCACTTTTTGTGTTGAATATATGCTATATGGTAATTTATGGATCTAATAGGTATCTAAAGCCATTTATAATAGGTACCTAAAGCCAGTTTTTTATTCCTTTACATTTTGGGGGGGCTCCAAGAGAGTGGGGCCCTAAGCTTTAGCTTGTTTAGCTTATGCATAAATCCAGCACTGGCTCTGTAGTGCCACCAGTGGTTGAGGCTCACCATATGGTTGGACTCATTTTCTACCGTTCAGTCATTAATTTCCCCAAAATATTGCTCTTATCTCATTAGTTATTGTTTTTCTTGACCCTTTAAATCCCTTACACCACCTTCTTAGCAACTTCCTCCTCTATGCAACTGGGGGTGAGAGGGGGGTAAAGTCAAACAATTACATGTGAAGAGGAAGCACTTTGGGGTGCTTGCACACAGCGATAGTTTCACTGTTTTCCATAGTATCAGGTATCAACAATACCAGCACAATGTATCCCCTTACAGGGCGATTACTGTATATGCAACAAAATTTCTGAACATTAGAGATCTTATATCTACTAAACGAGGTTCTCTCTCTGTTCCAGAAAGCAAAAAAGAAGATGAGGAGGATCAGAGAAAGCCATGTGAACTATCACTGGAAACTACTAGATGTGACATACAAGAAGTGATTTCCAGAGACCAGGAGGAATCAGAGAGGCAGGAGGGGAGCCCAGGACCTGTCTGCTGGTCACCATCAAGAGTTGGTCAGGATAATGATAGACATGAAATCTTAATCAGACAGGAGCATCTCAAAGAGCAAAATAGGAATCAGCATTTTCTCAATGGGGACAGACTCAGTTGTACATCCAACATGGAAAAACATAGCAAAATCTACACAGAGAATGAGTCATTTAAATGCCCTGAGTGGAGCTTAGGGCATATAAAGAGCTTCAGTGCAAGTACTCATCTTCTTTCCCATAAAAAGACGCAGGAAAGGGAGGAAGATGTACATCGAGAAATATTGGAGAAAGAAGGAAACCAGAAAGAGGAAGGGAGAAATAAATCAAATAGTCATAATATCAGTGTCCTCCTAGTCTATCCTGAAAAAGGAACTGAAGAGGGGAAAGAGGAATGTCCAAAATTTATGGAGCCCTTCAGCGGAAAATCAGAACTTGGAACTCATCAGAAAAGCAACAAAGGAGAGAAACCACATCAATGCTTGAAGTGTGGAAAGAGCTTCAGCTACAGAAAAAACCTGACTGTTCATCAAAGAATCCACACAGAGGAGAAACCATATAAATGCTTGGAGTGTGGAAAGAGTTATATTAAGAGTTCATATCTGACTGTGCATCAAAGAAGCCATACTGGGGAGAGACCGTATAAATGCTTGGAGTGTGGAAAGAGCTTCCTCACAAGTTCATATCTGACTGTGCATCAAGGAAGCCATGCAGGGGAGAAACCATATAAGTGCTTGGAGTGTGGAAAGAGCTTCACTAAAAGTGGAAATCTGATTGTGCATCAAAGAAGCCACACAGGGGAGAAGCCATATAAATGTTTAAAGTGTGGAAAGAGCTTCCCTTCCAGAACAAACCTGACTGTGCATATAAGAACCCACACCGGGGAGAAACCATATCAGTGCTTAGAGTGTGGAAAGAGCTTTGGTCAGAGTGCAAAACTGACCATGCATCAAAGAAGCCACACGGGGGAGAAACCATATCAATGCTTGGAGTGTGGAAAGAATTTCTCTTCCAGAACAAACCTGACTGTGCATTTAAGAACTCATACGGGGGAGAAAGCACATAAGTGCTTGGTTTGTGGAAAAAGCTTCATTCAAAGCACACAGCTGGCTATGCATCAAAGAAGCCACACAGGGGAGAAACCATATCAGTGCTTGGAGTGTGGAAAGAGCTTCATCACAAGTTCATATCTGATTGTGCATCAAAGAAGCCACACAGGGGAAAAACCATATAAATGCTTGAAGTGTGGAAAAAGCTTCATCAAGAGTTCATATCTGACTGTGCATGAAAGAAGCCACACAGGGGAGAAACCATATCAGTGCTTGGAGTGTGGAAAGTGCTTCATCACAAATTCATATCTGACTGTTCATCAAAGAAGCCACACTGGCGAGAAACCATATCAGTGCTTAAAGTGTGGAAAGAGCTTCCTCACGAGCTCAGATCTGACTCGGCATCAAAGAACCAACACGGGGGAGAAACCGTATAAATGCTTGGAGTGTGGAAAGAGCTTCAGCAGGAGTGATTGCCTGACTGTGCATTACAGAACCCACACAGAGGAGAAGCCTTACCAGTGCCTGGAGTGTGGAAAGAGTTTCATCACAAGTTCATATCTGACTGTGCATCAAAGAAGCCACACAGGGGAGAAACCGTTTAAATGCCAGGAGTGTGGAAAAAACTTCAGTCAGAGAGGAAGCCTCTCTGTGCATCAGAGGAGCCACACAGGGGAGAAACCCTATAAATGCTTGGAGTGTGGAAAGAGCTTCACTAAGAGTGGAAAATTGACCATGCATCAAAGAACACATATGGGGAAAAACAATATAAATTTTTAAGAGTGTAGGAAGAGTGAGGTACAACCTGACTGTGCATCAAAGATGCCACACAGGAGGGAAACCTTATCAAAGTGGAGTGTAGAAAGAGGTTTTTGGAGCTCTAATATGAAAGCATATGAAAACATTGCATATAGGATGCAACAAAATAAGTGTTTGGAAAGTACTGTATGAAAAGTTTCCCTCTTTCATAATGAATGTCAGCATCATTATAGAACATCAATAAATTCATTCAGGTGAAGAACCATATCAAAACTCATATTTTTGGGAAGTGAGTTCCTTTCATGTTATCATTATCTTTAATAAATTTTAAAGGGTTTGAAGTGGTGACTCAGATAAAAGACTTGCCAAAGGAGAACAGGAGGGGAAATTGTGGGAGGAAGGCCTCTTGAAAGATAGTGGCTGAAAGGAGAGACTGAAGTATAGAAAGAGTAAAGATTATGCTGAGTATGGGGATCACAGGTGGGCAGGAGCCTACCCGCCCCTACTCTGGCGTGGGGGATCTTCCAAAAAGCCTGCCGTTACGCTCTCCTCTCCCGGCGAGGGGGGGCTGAGAAGGAGGAGAGCAGCCCCATCGTGCTCTCCAAGCCTCTCCTGCTAGCAGGAGGGCTGAGAAGGAGGAGAGCAGCCCCATCGCGCTCTCCCAGCGGGGGGGGGGGGGGGGCTGAGAGCCCCATCCTATGCAGGTCTTCTCTGAAGTAAGTCCCAATATAGCCAATGGGACTTATTCCCAGGCCAGTGTGGAGAGAGCCTCAGAGCAGCTAGAGCTCCATCCTATGCAGGTCTGCTCAGAAGTTAGTCCCAGTATAGTCAATGGGACTTATTCCCAGGCCAGTGTGGAGAGAGCCTCAGAGCAGCTTCAGAGCCCCATCCTATGTAGGTCTACTCAGAAGTAAGTCCCAATATAGCCAATGGGACTTACTCCCAGGCAAGTGTGGAGACAGCCTCAGAGCAGCTTCAGAGCCCCATCCTATGCAGGTCTACTCAGAAGTAAGTCCCAATATAGACAATGGGACTTACTCCCAGGCCAGTGTGGAGAGAGCCTCAGAGCAGCTTCAGAGCCCCATCCTATGCAGGTCTACTCTGAAGTTAGTCCCAGTATAGTCAATGGGACTTACTCCCAGGCCAGTGTGGAGAGGACTGCAGCCTCAGAGCCCCATCCTATGCAGGTCTACTCTGAAGTAAGTAATTTTATTTATTTATTTATTATTTTTTAATTTTAAAATTAAAAACCTCCCTGGCCACACCCCCTGACCCTGGCCCCACCCCTTGACCCTGACCCCTCCCCTGACCCCGCCCACTTCCGGAGAACCTGTTCTTGGCCCAGGCTGGGCCCATCACTGATGGGGATGAATTGGGCTGATGAATAATGCGGGATGAATAATTGGGGATGAATAATGCGGACCAAGTTATTGGATTAGAACAGTGATTTTCCACATTTTTCAACTCAAGGCACATTTAACAAGGCACTGAAATTGCCAAGGCACACCATTGTTTTTACCATTGAGAAGGCACACCAGACTGTTCAGATCCCTCAATTTTCATACTAATGAATGTCAACCCCCAAATTCCTGCAGCACACCTGAGAACTATCCACAGCACACCAGTGTGCCATGGCACACTGGTTGAAAATCACTGGATTAGAAGATAAACATCTTCAGCACCAGATTCTGCAAAAATGGAGCCCCAAAGTTGATGTATCCATGAGGGGTTGCTTTGTCAATGGTTGCCACACTATGGGTATATTTTTTTCCTCCACAAAAGTCCCATCTACTGCTATTATTTCACCTACGAGACATTGACTACAATCTGAAGTGCACTTGGGCCAGCCTATCTTTCCCTGAGTTGGCCCAATTCCAAGATAGGCCAACCTGGTTACACCAGAAAGACATGGGATGGTGTAAATCAGCTTAGGCTGGCCCACGACAGATGGATCTGGGATAGCCTAGCTGTGCCAGCCTAGGCAGTTCAGGAGATGCATGTTGAGGGCATGTTCAGCATTGCCTAAAACAGTGGAGTTAGGCTGTATCCAGAGCCTGTTTCTAGAGCAGACATGCCTCCTCACAGGTTCTCAGAGTTAGAACACCTAAGGAGCAGGAATAAATCTGAGTAGACCCATGGAGGTCCATGATAAGGCAGAGGAAAATTGGTAGTGATGGCAAAAAAATTCTGAGTCCTAGGCCAAGCCCTGCTCTCAGCCTCAGGATAAAGCCCAAATACACCACCCCACCTCAGGATACAGCACAACTACATCAGCCCAGTGAGCATGCTGCCCTTGTGCTGCTGCTTCTTCAACAGCAGTTAGGTCAGCCAGAGGCCTTCTAGCCCTGTGGATTTGGCTTAAGTGTCATCCTAGAGGCCTCCTAACTCTGTGGATTTGGCCTGTCAGCTCAGGAGGCCAGCTTAGCTGGGCCATTTTTCTGGCCTAAAATCAAGATTGCATTGCCTATCAAACTGAATCCCTCCGCTGAAGAGCACCCCTCTACTACCTTCACACATAGTTGCAAGTGTGGCGAGGGTGACACTGCCTTTCTGTCTGAGTTTGGTGGTTCCCAGGGGTAGCTGGTGGACCATTCTGGCAAAGCATTGGTTATAACCTATAAAATCATAGAGAAAATCCTATTAACCACTCATTGTGCACCAGTGTTCACAGTAGCCCTCCCTTTTGTAACTGTTAGACTGTTATAATAGCCTCCACATAAGAGTACAACTTACCCTACAATCCAGAGTAACTACAGGAGCACGTAAGAGACATTTACGTCAACGTAGTTACGGCACCACCTAGTGAAAACCTATGGGAAATTCATATTGCAATGCAGAATAAGCTGTTCTTACATTGGAGCAAGGACTCTCCGTAGTTACTCTGAATTGCCCCATAGACTGTTATAACAACCTTCACAGGAGCAGCTGTTGCTACTCTCATTTTTAATGAATGCTTTAGTATCCAAGTTAAGTTTTGTCCCAATTCTGTTGAAACCATATGGCAGAGGAACCAGCATTTCGGGGGCATACAGCACATTAAGGCTGTTGCAAAAGGCAACTGGAGCTCATGGGTTGTCTGTCACCTCAAGTGGTAAGTGACCAACTCCATTCACTAGCAGACACCGGACATCCGTAAGTCTGCACAGAAGGTGGGTAAAATAGGATGACAAAGGAGGATAGAGGATAGTGGATCGGGACTGGGATGGAGGCACATTTGGGGGCAGATCCTTTCCCTCCATGCAAGGAAAGATGCAGAACAAGAGCCAAATCCCAGATGTCCTCCTGCAACCTGTACAGCGCTTCTCCTGCATCACTGGGAGGAGAATGAAGAGATGTGGGGGAGGCCTGCATTCTTAGAAAAGTACAAAAGCCATGAAAAGGCCCCATATCCTATGTGGTCCGCTAGGATCCCCCTCCACTGCTCCCACTCAGCACAAAAGTCCTGCATTCAATGAACTCTGAAAGCCAAGAAAAAGCCCCATATCCCATGTGGTCCCTCAACAAGTAAGAATTCCCCTGCCCCTCCAAGCAAACAATAAATTTAAAAATATATTTAAAACATAAACCCATCTATCCATCCCCTGCCCCTCCAAGCAAGAATTACAGTAAATTTAAAAATATATTTAAAGCAAAAAACCCATCCATGATTTTTCTAGAGAAGCATTATTGCCCCCATCCCACTAGTTTTGTAGTAATTTGCATGATCCAGAATTGAAGAAATACTATCTAATTTACTCAGGCCAACTAATGTCAGGAGAGAGAGAAGAGCAGCAGCATCCCAGAGTCTGAAGTGGGTATGAACTGCCTTGCACCTCCTGGGAAAGCCAGCAGGCTCAGATCAGTTTGTTCCTATTGCTTCTCCCCCTTGTCATGCAAATAGCAGGGAAGGGATTGCTGATGGTCCTTGGCCTTGACCTGTCCTGATGGGACCAGGCAGCCTGTAGGGAGGGGTGAACACTCAGGGAACAGACACCGAAATTAAGGACATCAATTTAAAATATAAGAGGCTGAAAAAAGGAGGACAGGTTTGTGAAAAATGCTAGGAGGGGCAAGCTGCTGGCTAGTAGGGGTCACATCCACACTATCCCCCTCCCCAGCTACAAACCAAGCCAAAACAAAGTTTCCTGCCTTCTCATGGCAAAACCATTTCCAAACTTCAAACACTATTTTTAGAACTGAAAGACCCGTGTATGGGTCACATGAAGGTTCCTGCATCTTCCCTACGTGATACATAGTAGGTTCACCCTGGGATGGACCAGGTATTTCTGAGCAAGCCTCAAGTGGTTCTTTCAGTTCTAAAAATTACTGCAAAAGCTTAGAAAGTTATGACTTGTGTTTTAAGTGCCCTTTAATTTTATCCCACTGATCACGGATTTTGATATCCGCAGAGGATGCAGAATGGATCAGTATTTGCAAGGTATGGGAGATCAAGGGCTGCCCTTTCAGTGGTGCCACTTGAGCCAAAGCAGTAACATTGCAGCTCAGCAGAAGCTGTGCTGTTAGAAAGGCTGCCTGAAGGTATGTGGGCACTCCAGCACAACCACCGCTTCTCCCTTTCTCATCCCTCTCGGTCTAAGTCAGGGGTCAGGGAATTTTTTTACCTTTTACCCCAAAATATATTTAGATATGCCAAGGTTACCCCCTTGATTTGAAAGGAAGGAAATGGTTACCCAAAAGTCAATTAAAAATCCGGACCTTTTTAAAAAATGTAGGACAAAATGTAGAACATTTTAAAAATCTGGAGTAAACATAAAGTGGTTTACTTCTGAGTAAAGATAAAGTAAATGGCTTTCTTACCTTGGCTGGGGAGGGTGTTTGGGGACACTGGGGGCAGTTTCAGGCTGCTGCAGCTCGGTGCGGCTAAGTCCGGCCAGCCGGAGCAACCATTTTAAAAAACATTACTGTGCACATGCGTGTGCACTCTTCCCCTTCCGAAAACTCCAATGGAAAGCAGTAGCACTTCTCCATGGCGGAAGCAGTACAGCTCTCCGTTGCAGCTTTCGGAAAGGGAAGAGTGTGCGCACCAGCGCGACTGTCCATTACCCCCAGGAATTTCATTTTTACCCCATTTGGGGTAATTTACCCCTGTTCCCAGACCACTGGTCTAAGTCTTCCCCCATATAATTCCTCAACTTCTGAGCCCCCTTCCCATGCATGTGTGTGTGTGTGTGTGTGTGTGTGTGTGTGTGTGTGTGTAGGGTGACCATATAAAATGGAGGACAGAGTGCCTCCACCATTAAGAATTGCATAGAAGAGGGAATTTAGGCCGATGCTGCTTTTTAAACCTTTCTATGTTGAGCTACACCTGTCTAAATTCCCTCTTCTATGCAATGCACTCTGTCCTCCATTCTATATGATCACCCTGTATATATACGTTCATCTACAAACACTTACATAAAAACATAAAAAATGGAAACAGATTACTATACATAGATTTACATAATTACTCTATATTACAGTATTTAAGACCTTACACGCTTAGCATAGATATAAAAATTGTGCAGAAGGAAGGACTGTAACACCTGCCAATAGAAATTGTATTGCTGTATGATGGCAATTTTAGTTCTAAGCAATGGGGAAAGATGTTGATGCCGGAGTGCTTCATTATTATTATTATTATTATTATTATTATTATTATTATTATTATTATTATTATTATTATACAACTCAACATAATGTGTGCAAGAAACTCTACATCACCAAGACCACATCAACAAAGGAGGCAGATGATCTGGGTCTGCCCTCTCAGCTGACTGGCACTGCCAGGGTTAACAGGAGCTGATTCCTGCAAGGGGGGGAGGGGGGAGGGTGACTGGACACTCCTCTTCCTCTTTCTTCTCCTCCTCCCTGGAAAGCTCAGCAGCACATCTGGTGAGTCCCCTGCCAGCTGGGGAGGGGGTGTCCCAGGATAGAATTGGGTGGAAGGGAAGGATAGGTGGGAGAGGAGCCCCCAAAGGGCAGAGGCAGCCAGGTCCAAAGACAACCAAGGAACAGACAGGAGGGGGCTGGGAGAAGCAGCTGTGGCACCCCCTTTGCTGGCTCAGCTGGGGGTCTACTGTCAAGAGCCTGTTTCTGGGGTGGGGGTCTGGCAGTGCAAGAGCTGGAGCAGAGAGGGGGGCCACTCAGCACAGAACCTGCAGGGAAGGGGAAAAAGAAGGGGGGGTCCATGGACTGGGGTGCAGCGGTGGGTGAAGGGATGGATGGATGGGAGACAGAGAGAGGGGGAGAGAGGAGCACCCAGAGGGGCAGAGGCGGCCAGGCTCAAACACAGCTGGGGAGCAATTCTGACCCCCTCCCCTTTTGGATGATCAGCTTGGGATCTGCTGTCAAGAGCCTGTTTCTAGGGTGGGGGTTGGAGCAGAGAGAGGGGCCACTCTGCCCTGGACCTGCAGGACTGGGGGGAAGGGGAGGGGGGAAAGGAGACCCAGAGGGGCAGAGGCAGCCTGGGACAGACAGGGGAAGGGGCTGGCAAGATCAGCTGTGCCACCCCCTTGCATGGTCGGGGTCTGCTTGCACATGGCTTTGTATTGGGGTTTGGAGACTGAGAGGGACACCGTAAGAGCTGGAGCAGCTACAGGAGCCACTCTGAAACCTGCAGGAAACAATGGGATGCAGAGCAGACACTGGGGGACAGATGCACTCTCAGGCCTGTGTCTGTGCTGGGAAAATAACTGAGTGGGTATTTTCAGCCTTGGTATCCTAAGCTACATCTATGATCTTCCTTGTTTGAGCGGCTGCTAAGTTTCTCTGCTCCTGGTTTTAACAGAGACAAGAGTGATAAAAATAGGAAGAAACAGAGCTGGACTTTGCAGTGTCTAAGCCTGATCCCAAAGAACCACAGAGTTCACAAGAAGGCTGATCTCTTCCAAAGAAGGACTGAGCAGAAAGTCTGGTTTAGAGGGTAGAGGTGTCCTTAAGCCTGAAGGTAAGAACTGAAGGTTGCCAGTTTGAAAGCAGTGGAAGTTGTGTTGTCACACCTTGAAGCTGAGTGGGAAGATAAGCCAGCCCCCTTTTTGTATTAGAGCCAATTATTATTATTACTAGCAGAATTTACCTGTCGTTGCAGGAATAAAATTTCAAGAATGAGCCCTGGGTAGTGGGTACTGGTGGACAATGGCCACCACCAGGCACTGGGCAGCAGTGGGCATCCCAAGGGGGAGCGGGAATCTCTATCACACAACAGCAGGCACCAGGCATCCCTTCTGGGCACCACTGGGCACAAGGCAGCAGATACCAACAGAAAATAGGCATCAGTGGGCACTGGGCATCCCTACCAGGCATCAGCCTCCCCTACTGGGCAGCAGGCACCACAGGGCCTGCACATCCACCCAGTACTGCACATCCTTACTGACTAGAAGGCACCACCAGGCATCTCTGCCAGGCACTAGCGGGCACATGGCACCACTGGACACCAAATCAGTTCTTAGTGAGTCCTTACATCATAGAAGGAATTAGCTCCCCCAATTTCATGCTTCTAGGTGCAGGGTTTGGGGTTGGTGTTGATCAGACAATCTTCAGTGTTAAGTATAGGGACAAAAATCCTTTTCATCCTTTTTCTCCCACTTAGGGATTAAATTTGTAAAAATTGGTTCTTAGTGGATGTCTACATCACAGAAGGTATACTCTCCCTTACCCTAAAGGCATATAAAGGAATATCATATGTATATAATTAAAGCAAGGAGCTCTTTCAAGGTCTATGTCTCAACAGGGTAGGAGTGGGGTCTCATACTTCTTTTGAGGGTAACTGGGCTTTCACATAGGACCAAAGTATCTGGTCCAGGAAGCAACCCTACCGAGACACTTTCTTTACATCTGCCCAGCTTCTACCCCCTTCATCTCCAAATCAGGTTTCTCTCTACATCACCTCTGGAGGCCAGAGTTAGAGGATATCAGCTGAAATCCACATAGCCTGTCATGCTGCTTAGAGCACAATCCTAACCATGTCTACTCAGACATAAGCCCCATTGTGTCCAATGGGTCTTACTCCAAGGAAAGTGTCTTTAGGATTGCAGGCTAATTCTCTGGGACAGCATTGTGGAAGGACAGCAACCAAAGGATAGAATTGAGGCAGAAAAGGAAGCAAGGAAGGCAGGTTTTGGTGGCCCAAAAAAATTTTTTAAGTTAAGCCAGGAGATTTGAAGAGTCAAAGAATCCAGCTGGGCAGGTAGAGAGGAGAAGAAATGGGGACAAAGTGGTAGAAGAAAGAATTAGAATAAATTGAATCAGAATTTGTGGGAAGGGTTTGTTTGGCTATTTCCGGTTGATAGGGTTGCCATATGTCCTGGAAAACTGTCCCAGTTTTGGGGGATTGTGTTCACATACTGGCAAGTTTGACAGGCGGTCCTGTCCTGGTTTTGTGGAAGAGAATGATGGCAACCCTAGGGTGAGAACCAAAGCTATGGCACAAGTAAGAAGTGTGTTGTCCAAGGCAGTAAAATGCGAAAAGGGCATGAAAAGTTAATGTTTCATTTGTCTCCCCCATAGGCAGTGCAATGGCATCGGAGCCTCATTCCAGACCATCTCCTCTTTGTCATGGAGCAGAATCGACAACCCCACAGCCTGCTGAGGTGAGGGGCAGAGTGCAAGAAAGAGCTTGGCCACCTTGAAAGAAGCCTTTTCGTGTGGTCCTTTAAAATATATTTTACAAAGGTGGAGGATAATGATAATGTCACAAGTAGAGGAGAAAAGAGCAGCAAGCAAGGGATTCATCCATTACAAAATGGATTATTAGGGTGCATGTGTATGGGATGTGTGAGCAAGGGATGTTGGCTGAGAGTTCAGACATGGCTGCTGGCAATGGATTACTTGACTCTTGGCAAGACCAGGATTCAGGGAATGTTGACTGCCTTCCAGTACTAAGAAGAACAAGGCATGCATTTAGAAGAAACTCTGCTGTGGGAAGAGCTCATTAGAGCATAGCAGTGCTGAGAGTGGAGCAGCTACTTCTGAGTAGAAATGCATAGGATTGGGTTCTCAGTTACTGCCGCCTTAATTGAGACTTTTTTCCAGTGTTCGGTGTCCTTTGAAGAGGTGACAGTGCGCTTCACAGCTGAGGAGTGGGCTCTGCTGGATCCAAGTCAAAAAGCCCTGTACAGGGAAGTCATGCTAGAGAATTACAGGATTATATCCTCTTTGGGTAAGGATGCCCTTCATTTTTCATATGTAGGAATCTCATGAGCTGCTCTTCTTGTTTGTCACTGTCAATTACAATAGAAGTGGGGTGTGGAGGGCTAGAACTTGTGCTCTCTTCATGTCTGCTGTGCCTTGCTATTGCACACCTGAGCTTGGCCTGACATACTCTTTGAGGACCAAAAAATATAAATCTATACATTTTATTTTAAATTGAAGTCACTGGCTGACGCATAATTCAGTCCTAACCTCCAATTAGCCTGTCCCATGCTGGTCTGGGAGTGTAACAAAAGTAAGGCACGTCTGAGCCACCTTTGGTGGGGGGAGGTTAGGATAGTGCCTTGGCCTCCCCACACCACTGCGAAAATGTGGAGATGGTGTGTTGTGCTGGACTAAATGGGTTAGGATTGGGCCCTCATTGACTCATCAGTGTCCAACCCAGATTCCTAGAACGAGAAGCATAAAATTTGGGAGGTATATTCCTTCCATGATGCCAAGACCCACTAAGGGGATAAAATCACTAAGGGGATAAAAAGGGGTACAATGTATTTTCTTTAATGTTATGTATAGAAATAAAAATACATTTTATCTCTTTTTAGATCTGCAAAGGTTTGAGCCTTTATGCTTTACAAAGGAATTTGAGCCTTTTTCAATCATCTGTGGGCCAGGCAGAAATGGGTTAACAAAATCCCCCTAGACTTTGTTCATGCAGTCTTTCTATATTGATGAAAAAGAGGTTCACGTCACGTGAAACATCAGTCATGCATATCCAGTCATACCCCCAAATCAGTCCCAATTCCCATTCCACTACCCTCTGCCCCACAATACTGTCTCCTGCCCTGAAGTCTCCTACTGCCACCTTTTAACCCTTATCTTGCTCTGGATGTTGTCCACCCAGTGCTGGGCTCAGTGGTGACTGGCACAGGGTTTGAACTGGTGTTTTGTCCTCATAGATGGACATAAATGTGCTTTATAGCATGTGTTGCTATTAAATGGTGTTGCAGGAGCTCAGTGCCAGCACAAGAGGGCTATAGGATTGAGTTGTAAGCACTGGGACCAGGTGTCTCTAAATTTGGCAGGTGAAATTGGGTGAAATCCAGAGTAACTACGGGGAGTCCTTGCTCCAGAGTAAGAACAAGTTACTCTGGATTGCAATATGAATTTCCCATAGGTTTTCGCTAGGCGGTGCAGTAACTACGGGTGCACGTAATGTCTCTTACGTGCTCCCATAGTTGCTCTGGATTGTACCCATTGTCTTTCTGATACTATGTCAGCGGCTGGAGGAAAAAAAGAACTGATTTACATTTCAAGAAAGAATGAATATATTGTGGAACTTGTGAAGGAATGAATTAAAATCAGCTCATAAATACTTTCCGACATACAGAGAAGATGATCTTCAAGCCAGTTCATCAGAGGCTTGCCAAGGGCTGCATCTGACCCCACAGCTGGAGTTTGGAGACCCTGACCAGATGCTCACCTGGGATTATTTCATATCCTTTCTTTTTTCTCAGACGAACTTCCCAAACCTTACTTCATTTCCCAACTGGAAGAAGGAGAATTTGTATTTCTCCAGGATCTCCAGAAAGAAGAGAAATCAGCAGGTAATGTCCTTTATGTAGAGTATTATGTAATACAGTTGTAGTTTTAGCTCTGAGGATATTGGCAGTGTACGTGGCTATGAAGAAGGCCAGATCCATGCTCAGGATAACTAAAGGAAATGAGAATAAAATGGTCGACATTTTAATGTAACTGTTGTAGCATTATATAATAGGGCCACATCTGGAGTATTATGTACAGTTGTGGTCACCACATCTCAGAAAGCTCACAGTGGAACTGGAAAAGGTGCATAAGAAAGTAGCCAAAGTGAAGATATCATTTTAGATTGATATCGGTTGGATATCCGGAAAAAATTCCTGACGGTGAGGGCGGTTTGGCAGTGGAACAGATTGCCAAGGGGGGTGGTGGACTCTCCCTCACTGGGGATCCTCAAGCAGAGGCTCCGCGAGCACCTGTCAGGATGCTCTAGGAGGATTTGGGGGGGGGGGGTTGGACTAGATGACCTAGATGACTAGGAGGTTGTACTAGATGACCTGCTGGGTTCCTTCCAACTCTATGATTCTGTTCCAAGACTGGACAAAGCACTTTTCTTATTAAGAAAGGTTATAGTATTGGGCGCTCTTTAGTCTAGAAAAAAATGCACCTGAAGGATACGATTGAGATTGGTAGGGGGTAATAGAGTGAACAGAGGAGTATGCTTTTCCCTCTCACTTTACACCAAAATTAAGGGAGATCTACTAAAATTAAATGTTGGGGGTGTTGGAAAAGATAAAATTGAATATTTCCAAAACTAATGTGTGAGTATTTTGAGAAACTCCATGCCACAGATTATGGTGAGAGCACATGAAGACCTAGACACATGTAAAAGAGGACTGAATAGATTTATAAAGGAAAACTCCAAGAGAGGTTAGAAGTGATGATGGGTAGATACAACTTTCAGGATTTAGAAACAGGGGTGTCAAAACATTTTGGCAGGAGGGATAATCTCTGACACTGTGGAGAAGTAGGAAAAGACTGACATTTCAGACTTGAATAACATAACATATAAGAGTGTATTGGAGACAGATATTGAGGATTATAAGGCTTGCCCAAGGGTGGGTATCTTGCCAGGGGCTGCATAGAGGCTCATTGTGGGTTGCATCCAGCCCCCAGGCTGGGGTTTGGACACCCTTGATCACCCTTTGATATGATTTAGAAGGAGACCTCCTCAGAATGCCAGATACAAGGAAGGTGCATCAGGATTCAGGTCTCTGGTTTTCTTGTGTGCTTCTTGAAGTATCTGGTAGGCCAATGTGAGATACAAGAAGCTGGATATGAATGGTCTTCGGTTGATCCAGTGGGGCTCTTATATTTTTCTGGCCAATTGATAGAGTCGGATCAAATGAATTGTTTTACTAGGTCCATCCAAGGTGTGGTTCAGCCTATGCTCAGGTCACTAAGGATAGCCATGATATGTTATTGACAGAATATTTTATTTCTTTCTCAGAGGACTTTCCCAGACCTGCCTTTGTTTACTGGCTGGAAGAAGAGAAGTTTGCATTTTTCCAGGATTTCCAAAGAAAAGCAAAATTGGCAGGTAATTGACATGAGCCGCTACAATTGAGCCAGCCTGTTATTCACTCCTTGCATCTCCTCACTCCTCTCCCTTATGGTGCTTGTGGTGCATCTCACAGTGTCCCTTCCTCTTGTTGCCAATTAGTACAGCATCTCTGTGCAGCTCTGTTCTCTCACAATAGATTTATCAGCAGCTTCTACCTTCCATCCTCTGGTGGCGCAAGTGGTTAAGACACTGTGCCTGTTAACTAGCAGGCCAGGGTTTGAGACCCGAGTCACCACAAGATGAGGATCTCCTGCTACAGGCAGGGTGTTGGACTAGATGATCCACTGGGTCCCTTCCAACTCTATGATTCTATGATCTATGAACATAACAAAGCTAAGCTAATGGAAAACTAATCCTGACTACCGTATTTTACCTTGGCAGGTCAGAATCCATTCTGGCAGGTTCCTGCACTAGTTGCCAGGCTCAAAAAGCAACCAAAGTTATACAACGTATAACTTACATTGTACGGTTATACAACCTATAATTGTGTTTAGTTGTAGGAAATTTCCGCATGACCCATTAGGAATCCATAGCAGGTCAATTCATTGTCATTATGTTGAGTCATGTAACCCCAAGTTGTTATCCAATCAGAATATAAGACAAATCCACCTCCTCCTATGCTCATTCCTTCTACCATTATCTCTTTTCAAGGACTTTGCTGGCACCTCTGGCTGTCTAGCATCCCAAAGCAAATTATCCCTTTCCTCTCCTAACTCAGATTGCTCTGCCATTTTGGTCTTATGAGGTCTGTTTTCCTTGTCCCCTACTTATGAACATTCAAGAAGTGAACTTTCATACGTACAAACACACCTTCAAGATATGAACATTGAAACATACAAACATAACTCTCCACTTGTCTGCTGCATTTAAGGTACAATAACAATATTTTAACAGTTTTGTAAAAATATTTTAATAGTAAGCAGTAACTGAAAGTGTGATTTGAGAGACAGGCAATGCAATCCAAACTTGTTGGCTCAGCCTTTGCCACATCCAGCGCAAGGATTGGGACTGCTGCTGCACTGCTGCTGGAAAGGGAAGGCTTTCCTTGGGTAGGGCTTCAGCTGCCCTGATGGGTCTATTTAAACTTGGGTCATCTCCAGCTCTCAGCTGTCTAGGAATAGAGGCTTGGATCCAGCATAACTGCCAGTCCAAGCCCCACCTGCTGCGCTCCTCCAACGTGTCCACAATCTTGCCCTCTGGCTGCACTCCTCCCATCCTAGAACACCTGCTCTCACCTCCACCCTGCCCTTCCCTCCCCCTCTCAACCCTGGTGCTGGCCAAGCTCCATGCGTGCATCTTACCTACTTGTTTCTCTGAGAGCAGCACAGGGAAGCCAACATCTGCCTCCCTCCTCTCTAGTGGCACAGGTGGCAGGGGAGCACCTAAGATTGTGCTCTGATGCTCTGATCCTTCACTTTCTTCTTTGCTCCACAACCTCCTCAAAGGACACCAGTCCCTGATGGAAAAGAGTCCCAAATCAACCCCACCCAGCAAATTCAAGATCAAATTGCAGACAAGGTGATGAGTGAGAACGGCAGAGCTGTACGGTGCTGACTCATCCTAACCACTGTCATGTCTTCCCAGAAAGGAGGCAAGTTCTTTTGGCCTGTTCACCAGGCCACCTTTGGAAGGCACCCTGACAAGCCAACGTGAGTTATAAGAAGCTGGATATGATACGTCTTTGGCTGATCCAGTGGGCTTCTTTTATTCTTCTGGCCTACATGTCACAGTTTGATCAAGTGAATAATTTTACTAGGCTCATCCAAGATGTGGTTCAACCTCGGATCAGGTCACTAGGGCCACCTTTATGTATTTTGGCTTTTGTTTCAAAAGCTATACAAAAAGATGGGGAGAGGAGAGCAGGACATTTTGCTGTCAAATGGTTCCAATGAGTGGGTCATAGGATCTGTCAAATCATATCTCCCCTGTCCATGCGTCTGTCTCAGTGTTTCACATTCATATCTTCTCAACATAACGTTCTCTGCTGTGGTGCAAATAATGGGCACAATCCAGAGTAACTACGGGGAGTCCTTGCTCCGGTGTAAGAACAATTTGCTGTGGATTGCAGTATGAATTTCCCATAGGTTTTCATTAGATGGTGCAGTAACTACGGGTACACGTAATGTCTCTTACGTGCTCCCGTAGTTACTCTGGATTGTAGGGAATGTGGTGCATAATGGTCTCTTTGCTGTGGTCTCTTTGCTGTGGTATCATAAAGGTGCTTTTTGCTCTTTGTTGTGCTTCTAGCACACCATCATCTGATGTTCAGTTTGGAGTTGTTGCAGCAGGGTTGCAAGAATTACAATAATAGTGTCTAATAGTTCCAAAATTTGCCAGCTTGCAACGGATGGCAACGTTTGACTCTTTACTCTTGGACGTCATGGCTTTTGTCACTCTCCTTCCAGATCTTGTCCTAGTCCAACTCATATAGATATAGGAACTGGTTGATCTAATTCAGGTCAAGCTGAACATGTCCTGATTGCACCATGAGCAGCATCAAGAGACGGTTTTGCAGATTTTGACTCCTTGATTTCCAGCCTCTGAGGAGCTCTTCCTCTGGGCTGATATATTTGTTAGTGCTCCAGCTCATTTCATATTTATTGCCGTTTAAAAATATGAGGCCTGTCAACAACAAGCCCCAGTGTACAAAATACAGTAATATGTCTAAAAGTTGACCACGTAAGGGGCTGAAGGAAAGTAGTCAACATATTGAGGTGGTCAACATATGGAACAACTGTACTGATATGTATTTGTGCCTCATTTTATTGTACAGCCAATTTTTTTCAGTCAACTTGCATACTGTATTCTTTGTGCACACTTATCAAAAAATACTATATTTTTTGACATTCTTCTTGAAAGAAATTCATTCCTATCAATTCTGCATTTCACTTTTTCTTGCCCTTGGTGTATCTGGACTCAACCGGTCACGTTAGAGAGAGTAAAATAGGAGTAAATTAATACCATATTTCAAAGTCCAGGTCATCAAGATACAGCTTACAGTGGTAGTGAATATAGAGAGGTAGGCTTTCTATTGTGTGCACATGGTATATGTCCAGCCTATGAAAATTAGGTCAACTTTGGGATGTAGGCAATGTAGGGAGGGGGTAAGCTATGGAGGTTTTACTATAAAACATTTTAACAATGTAATATTACAATCCAGAGTAACTACAGGAGCATGTAAGAGACTTTACATGCACCATAGTGATTGCACCACCTCGTGAAAACCTATGGGAAATTTATATTGCTATCCAGAGCAAGTTGTTCTTACACCGGAGCAAGGACTCCCCGTAGTTACTCTGGATTATGCCCTAAGCAGATAGTGTAGCCAGAGAGAATCCAGAGGGTGGACTCTTATCATGACATCTCCATAAAATATCTACTAGGAATAAAAATCCCAGGTCAATTCAGGTTGCACCGGGCAGCCATATTTTTTTATTCCCGCAGAGCAGCCTATACAATTTGATATGTATTTTAATGCACAGTGCAAAAGAAGCTGAAATATCTCTATTCTGTCATATGTTATTTGGGGCAAATGCATCACCAAGCCCACTGCTGAAGGCATTATCCCACCCATTGCAAGGGTAAAGATTCATCATGGGGATGAATCACAATCTTCCATACCGATGAAGCTAACTGTTGTACTACCCTGGATAGAGGTCCCCCCATCTTTGGACTTATTTTCCACAAGTTGATCATTCACAAATTTCCCACCACCATATCACCTTATCTTGTTAGTTACTGTTTTATTTGCCCACTAGCAAAAATGTACCCGCATTGCGGGGGTGAAATTCCCCCATACGCCATCCCCCATGCGCATCTGTCCCCCATGCAGAGTGTCCTCCCCAGTGCAACCGCTCCCTCCAAACCACTTTCCCAAGCAGGCACCAGGCACTCTGCACCAAATTGCCTGGATGTTGGTCAGTCTTTGATGTTGAATATAAGACAAAAACACGTTGCACCCCTTTTCAGCTCTTTTAAGAGTTAAATTTCTTCACATCAGATCTTGGTGGGTGTTCATGTGACATAAGGAACACCCTCCCCGAACTGCATGCTTCTAGATCCGGAGGTTGGGGTAGAGCAGCCATCAGTCACTGATTCTTCAATGCAAAGTATAGGGAGGAAAACGTGTTGCACTCCTTTTCCTCCCCTTCTGGTTGGAATTTCTGAAAATCGGTTCTTAATGACTCCTTCCATCACAAAAGGAACACCCACCCCAAATTTCACGCTTCTAGGCCCAGCGATTTTGGCTGGGCGTTGCTGAGTCAGTGAGTCAGTGAGGGACTTTTCATTTTTATATATATAGATTTGCAGTTCTTGCACCATCTTCTTATCACTTGACCTCCAAACTGCCTCCTTTTTGCAATTGGGGGTAAAAGCCAACAATGAGGCATGAAGAAACAGGCCTCCGTCAGTCTTGAAAGACTATGGTATCGTGCTCGGCACAGCATACGCTGCATGCGAAGCACAAAAGCCTGGGTTGGATTGTTATGGAGGATAGGCTGTTACCCAAGCAGCAAATGCCCCCTCTCCATGCCACTGAGTTAGTCCAACGGAAAGGCAGAGCCAATACGATTGGATCCAGCTGGCATCGCAGAGCTGGGCTAAGGACAGGAGCTCACCCTGTCTTGTGGGGCCGACCCGGGTCTCAGACCCTGGCCTGCTGGTTAACAGGCACAGTGTCTTAGCCACATGTGCCATCTATAATAAGGTATGAGGCTTCTGCATGGCAACAGTAAGTATAGTGATCATTGCTTTCCATTGTATTGGATTTTGATGGTAGGAGCAGGAACATATTCCTGCAGATATAGGGGAATGAATATGTCAAGGTGTACAAGCATTTGAGATCTCATATCTCCACTGCACTACTAAACATGGTTCTCTCTCTATTCTAGGAAGCAATGGAGGAGATAACAAGAGTCACAGGGAGCCATGTGGACAGGCACTGGAAACAACCACATGTGATATACAAGAAATGAATTTGATAGACCAGTTTGGATCAGTTCATCCAGTTCATCTAGAAATTGATAGTGGAAATGGGAAAGAAAAAAGGTCTCTGTGTGCAAAGACCATAAGCAGTAAATCAACACTAGAAAAACATCAGAATGCGCACATGCAGGAGAAGTTGTTTAAGTGTTTGGAGTGTGGGAAGAGCTTCAAAAGGAGCTCATCCTTTATATTGCATAAAAAAATCCACACAGGTGAGAAACCATATAAATGCTTGGAGTGTGGGAAGAACTTTTCCTCAAGTTCACATCTGACTGTACATGAAAGAAGCCACACAGGGGAGAAACCGTATCAATGCTTGGAGTGTGGGAAGAGCTTCATCTCAAGTTCACATCTCACTGCGCATCAAATCACTCACACAGGGGAGAAACCATATCAATGTTTGGTGTGTGGGAAAGGGTTTGGCCAGATTTCAAACTTCACCATTCATCAAAGATCCCACACAGGGGAAAAACCATATAATTGTTTTCAGTGTGGAAAGAGCTTCAGTAGGAGCGATACTCTGACAGTGCATCAAAGAATCCACACAGGGGAGAAACCATATCAATGCTTGGAGTGTGGAAAGAGCTGTATCACGAGTTCAGAACTGAATGTACATCTGAGAAGCCACACAGGAGAGAAACCTTATAAATGCCTGGAGTGTGGAAAGAGCTTCAGTTGGAGAAAAAGTCTGACTATGCATCAAAGAAGTCACACCGGAGAGAAGCCATATCAATGTTTGGAGTGTGGTGAGAGCTTCAGTAGAAGAAAAAGCCTGACTGTGCATCAGAGTTACCATACAGGGGAGAAACCATATAAATGCATGGAGTGTGAAAGGAGCTTTATAACGAGTTCAGAACTGACTGTCCATCAAAGAAAACACACAGGGGAGAAACCATATCAATGTCTGGAATGTGGAAAAGGGTTTGCCCAGAAGGCAAACCTGACAAAACATCAATGGACCCACACAGGGGAGAAACCATATAAATGCTTGGAGTGCGGGAAGGGCTTCATCACAAGTTCAGATCTTACTGTGCATCAAAGAAGCCACACAGGGGAGAAACCATATCAGTGTTCAGAATGTGGGAAAAGGTTTAGCCGGAGTGCAAACCTTAGCATGCATCTACGAACCCACACAGGGGAGAGACCATATAAATGCATGGAGTGTGGAAAGAGCTTTAGCACAAGCTCAGATCTAACTGTACATGAAAGAACCCACACTGGGGAAAAACCATATAAATGCCTGGAGTGTGGAAAGGGCTTTAGTAGGGGAAAAAGCCTGACGGTACATCGAAGGACCCACACAGGAGAGAAACCACATAAATGTTTGGAGTGTGGAAAAAGCTTTAGTAGGAAAATAAGCTTGACGGTGCATCAAAGAACCCACACAGGGGAGGAACCATATAAATGCATAGAGTGTGGAAAGTGCTTCAGTGAGAGTGGAAAACTGTGTGTGCATCAAAGAGCCCACACAGGGGAAGAACCATATAAATGCTTGGAGTGTGGAAAGAGCTTCACTGAGAGTGGAAAGCTGACTGTACATCAAAGAAGCCACACAGGAGAGAAACCATATCAGTGTTTGGAGTGTGGAAAAAGATTCAGCCAGAATGCAAAACTGAGCATGCATCAAAGAATCCACACAGGGGAGAAACCATTTAAATGCTTGGAGTGTGGAAAAAGCTACATCACAAGTTCAGATCTCATTGTGCATCAAAGAAATCATACAGGAGAGAAACCATATCAATGCTTGGATTGTGGTAAGAGCTTCAGTAGGAGCTCACATCTGACTGCACATCAGAGAAGCCACACCGGGGAGAAACCATATCAATGCCTGGAGTGTGGAAAGAGTTTTATCACGTTTTCAGTTCTGACTGTGCATCAAAGAAACCATACAGGGGAGAAACCATATCAATGCTTAGAATGTGGTAAGAGCTTCAATGTGAGGCAAAGCCTGACTGAACATCAAAGAAACCACACAGGGAGGAAACCATATCAATGCTTGGAGTGTGGAATGAGCTTCACTAAGAACTCGCATTTGACTGTGCATCAAAGACGCCACACAGGGGAGAAACCATATCAATGCTTGGAATGTGGAAAGAGCTTCATCACAAGTTCTGAACTGACTGTGCATCAAAGAAACCACACAGGGGAGAAACCATTTAAATGCCTGGAGTGTGGAATTTGCTTCAATAGGAGGCAAAACCTGACAGTGCATCTAAGAAACCACACAGGGGAGAAACCATTTCAGTGCTTGGAGTGTGGAAAGAGCTTCAGTAGGAAGGATACCCTGACTGTGCATCAAAGAAGCCACACAGAGGAGAAACCACATAAATTCTTGGCAAGTGAAAAGGACTTCATCATGGATTCATATCTGACTGAGCATCAAAGAAGCCAGACAGGGGAAAATCCATAGAAATGCTTAGGGTGTGGAAAGAATTTGAGTAACTATTGACTGTGCATCAAAGATCCAACACAGGAAAAATAATATACATGCCTGGAAAGAACTTCTAGATTTCAAACTTGGTGGGCACAAAATGACACAATGCCCAACGACCCGAATGTCACTTAACATTTCTAGGTTAATGAGCCTCCGAATGCAACTTGAACATTGTTCTGGTCACATCTGGAGTCTTTCTGTGGCCAGGACTGGCAGTGCACCAATGTGAACATTTCCAGGACCTCAACCTTCCCTGACCTCATGTGCCTCCTTTTCTTCCTTTATGCCTGTGCAGAGTCAGCCAATTTCTTCTGCTTTCATCTCTTCTTCCTTCACATGGTAACCTGATGATAAACCTGACTGTGCGAAGAGAACCAAAAATTTAGTAGGAAAATAAGCTTGATGGTGCATCAAAGATCCCACACAGGGGAGGAACCATGTAATGCATGGAGTGTGGAAAGTGCTTCACTGAGAGTGGAGCAGCCATGGTTGGACTCCATTTTGTAGAGCGGCCTCCATTTTGAGGACAAAATTGCTGAAGCTGCAAATTGTCAGCAGATGCAAGGAGGTCAGGGAAGGTGCAAGGACACGAAGGAGGTTCCGTCTGTCTGAAGGTGCAAGAACATTGCATTCAGGATGTTTCCATCTGGCTGAAGGCAGGAGGTTGCCGGAACCAAGAATATTCCATTTAGCTGAAGACTCAACAATTGGGTTAAGTGTTTAGTAATCTCAAGACATTACAATACCTGTCTCTGGAATGGATAATCAGGCTAGAGGTTGAAAGATACCTAGTTGGGGAAACAAAAATCACATACATCATCTGCGCTCCTAAAGATACTTTCCTGGGAGTAAGACCAATTGAACCCAATGGAGCTTACTTTTTAGTAGATATGGCTAGGATTGTGCTCATCATCTTTAGATACAGCATCTTTTCAACACAGGTGAATTAGCCTTGCTTTTAGAGCTCACATCGTTGTAAGTGATAGGCAATAATTGGAGTCTAATTTTATTTTTTAAAATGTGTATCTCTGTTAAATCTCTATCGTCTTTTATAAAGGAATGTAACCCTAGCTGTTTAATTCTTAATAAATATCCTTAAGCTATCATCTTGTATTTTTTATGAATATATGAGAACTGTTGCCATTCTCAATCTAGTAATGCTTCTTGGTCATTCTACTGATTTGGGTTTGGACGTACCGCTTTTATTGGATCTCTAACAATTGGGCCAGTATTGGTGGTACAGCTGAGACCACTTCTAGGAAGTGGTTCAAGTATTTTGAACTGGTACTAGGTTGTACAAGCATGTAAATGTACACTCTGCGTCAAAAGAACCCACCCACATGGGGAAAAACCATACAACTGCTTGGAGTGTGGAACGAGTGTCAGTGTGTGTTCAAGCTTGAGTACTCATCAGAGAAATCGTATGAATGTTGGTGTGAGTCTCAGAGTCACACCTGAATGCATCAAAGAAAAACCTTGGAGTTTGGATTCAGCTTCAGTTGCATCTCTGATATAATAGTATTTCAAACATTTATTAGAGGGGAACAACTCCATAAGTGTTTGGAGTGTATAAAATTTAGCAGTGGTTTTGATTCTATAACTGAAGAGCTAGTGGCACAACTGTGGAAACTTAAGGAAACGCATAATACAAATAGTTATGATCTCAAAACATAATGTTTTGGAGTAATGTAAGTGGTTGAATTCTGTGCTTCGAAAGAGCTGCAGAGGATGTGCAGGGCTTCCCCACTCCCCAGTATTTGGGAAGTCCATGCCAGCCCCTACATGCTTGCAAGGGGATTATACCGCTGCCTTGCCATGCCTTGTCCCATTCCAATGGCTTCCATTAGAAGCAGGGATGTGCCTGGCCCACTCCAACAACCGGTTTGCCAGAAGTTGGGGGTGGGGCCGGGTCAGGGGGCGAGGGTGGGCCCCAACCCCGGCGCACTGTGCATGCGCCAACCCCGGACGCATGCACAGTGCATCTCCTCCAGGAGACACACTGCACAAACGCCGGGGTTGGCGCATGCGCAGTGCGTCTCCTCCGGCTGGAGGAGACACTCTGCGCACGTACTGACCTCGGCGCATGTGCAGTGTGTCTCCTCCAAGTGGAGGAGACGTTCTGCGCATGCGCCGAGATCGGCGCGTGCACAGAGCGTCTCCTCCTGCCGGAAGAGACGCAGAGCATCTCCCGTGGAAGGAGACACACTGTGCGTGCACTGATGTTGGCGCACGCGCAGTGTGTCTCCTCTTCCCAGTGTCCAAACCGGTACGCTGGGTTTCCAGGCGACCCTGCACCTACCGGTTCGGTAGTGGCGAGGTCATGGGAACAACCGGTTCGGGCGAACCGGCCCTAACCGGCTTGGGCCCATGCCTAATTAGAAGGCTTCAGTGGGGAGACTTACACCAGTTTTCATTCACTAGCATCCACTCACTTTGTGACTCAGGCGACATATCCGCAAATGGCTTCTGAAAGCAGCCAACTATCATCTTCATTAATATAGAGAACACTGGCAAAAAAAAATACAATTTTTAAGAGGGGTGTCAGATGGTAGAATAAAGCCAAGAGGTGACAGTTTATAGTCAAAACTGTCTTTAGTTTTTTCCCAATAATGTTGTGATCTTTGCTTCAAAATTATCTCATTTGGTCCTTTTTTCAAGCTCCTTCTCAGTGATTTCAATGGTTGTCTCAATCTTAACCTTAACCAGGTCAGATTAGTGGAGCTTTGTAGAAAAGGAGCTTTTTTACTTCAGTGGCTGCCATTTTTTGTCACCTCTGTGAGCAATATTTGAGGGTTTTACTCGGGCAAGACTTTCCATCCCCAAGAGCAATGCTTACTCAACCCCTACAAGCATAGGTTATTCACCTCAATGGCTGTCATTTTTTACCCCTGGTAAAAAAATTACTTTCCTTCAGCAAGAGTAATGCCTACTCAACCCCAAAAAGGATAGGCTCTGTTTTTTACCTCAGCAGCCACCATTTTTTTACCTCTGAGCAACAGTTGAGGATACTCAGGCAGGCTCTCCATCAGCAAGAGCAGTGCCTACCCAATGCCTAAGGCATAGGCTCTGTTTTTTACCTCAGTGGCTGCCATTTTTATACCTCAGTGGCCATCATTTCCCTCAAATTCATTGACTATCCCAGGAAGAGGGTGTGTTTCTCCCACTCTTTTTGCCTGGCCTCTAATTTGTGGCCAAGTGAGTGGTCAGATTATTATGATTCAGATTATTAGTACAGTGGTGCCTCACATAAAGAGCTTAATTTGTTCTGGAGGCATACTCTTTAAGTGAAACGCTCTTTAAGTGAAGCAGATTTTCCCATAGGAAACAATGGAAACTCAGACGATTGGTTCCACAACCCCCCAAATACTCATATAAAAATATTAACTGGATGTAAAAATGATGACAAAACACTGGAATTGAATTCAAAACATGTATTCAGTGTGCATGATCCTATGAAGCCTACTTAGGCTGCAATCCTAAAGACACTTTCCTGGGAGTAAGCTTCATTGAACACAATGGCTGGACATGGTTAGGAGGCTGCAATCAAAGACACTTTCCTGGGAGTAAGCCCATTTAACACAATGGGGCTTACTTCTGAGTACACATAGTTAGGAGACTGGAATCAAAGACACTTTCCTGGGAGGCTTACCTGGGCTGCTGCTGGAGGTTCAAGGTGGTCAGTGGGGGTACTTGGGGGCAGTTAGGGGCAGCTGCCTCTGGCACCCCCAGGCAACTTCCCCCAAGCTGGGGGCAGTTAGAGGCAGCAGCGCTGGCCGGCAGCCCTTTTAAAGAGCCTCCATGCGGAGTGTCAGGGCTGCATAAGTGCTTGTTAAGTGAAGTGGAACTTGTTATGTGAAGCAAGATTTCTTAGAAATTTTTGCTTGATATGTGAAATGCATGTTAAGCAAGGTGCTTGTTAAACGAGGTACCACTGTATTTAGAAACTAGCAAAAATGTACCTGCGTAGCTAGAGGAAAATTCCACATGTGCAACAATCCCCCTGTGCACAACAACCCCCCATGCGCAGCCATCAGCACCCATGCGCAACATACCCTCAGGCACCAAATTGGCTGGATGTTAACCAATCTTCATGTTGCAGCCCTTTTGCATGTTGCAGCCCTTTTCAGCCTCTTAAGGGTTAAACTTCTCAACCTCAGTTCTTGGTGGGTATTGATGTCACGGAAGGAACACCCTCCTCAAATTTCATGCTTCTCCATCTAGGGTTTGGGGAAGAGCATCCCTCAGTCACAGATTCTTCAATGTAAAGTATAAGGAGGAAAATGCAGTGTGCCCCATTTCACCCCCTTCTGGTTGGAATTTCTGAAAAACGACATATATGCAGACAATACCACTATAATGGCAGAAACTAAGAGGAGAAACTAAGGAACCTCTTGATGAAGGTGAAAGAGGAAAGTGCAAAATGTAGCTTAAAACTAAAAAAAAGCAGGCCTCCGTCAGTCTTGAAAGACTATGGTATCATGCTCGGCGCTGCATACGCTGCATGTGAAGCACGAAAGCCTGGGTTGTATAGTTATGGAGGATAGGCTGTTACCCAAGCAGCAAATCCCCCCTTTCCACGCCACTAAATGAGTCCAATGGAAAGGCAGAGCCAATACAATTGGATCCAGCTGGCGTTGCAGAGCTGGGCTAAGGACAGGAGCTCACCCTGTCTTGTGGGGCCGACCGGAATTGAACCCTGGCAGGCTGGTTAACAGGCACAGCATCTTTACCGCTTACGCCACCCACAGCCCTTAAAACTAAACATAAAAAACAATTTCCCGCTTAGCAGGAGACCAGGATTTGGTTGGGCTGAGTGGTGTCTGCCCAAGCCTGTCCAATCAACTCCACTAGGCCAGGTAAGTCTGTATAGGAGAGGGATTTTTGACCTTTTTCATCTCACAGGACACTAATAAGGCACTAAAATTGACAAGGCACTCCAGTTTTTTGACCATTGACAAGGCACATCATGCTGCTAAGGGGCTCAAATCCTTCAACTGCCCTCTAAAAATTTCATGGCACACCTGTGGACCATCCACAACACACCTGTGTGCCATGGCACACTTGTGGAAAAGAACATTTTCCAGGGGGTTGGACTAGATGACCTCCTAGGTCCCTTCCAGCTCTATGATTCTAACTGGTATAGGAGGTGGGGAGAATGCAGCAGGCTGAAAAGGGATGGCAGAGGCAAGGCACATTAGGGGGAAGCATTGCCTGTCAAATCTTTCTTGGCCTCAATCCCGAGTCTGTGCAGCTATTGAGTAGGCACAGTGGCCTGGCATGGTGTTATCTTGGTGAAAAGGAACAGATCTAACAGTCTCCCGGAGGCCAAAACTCCTCCAAGGTATTTTAAGCACGAAGGCAGAAAATTGCTTATCTGGTTCAAGGAATAAAATGTTTGGTCTTAATGCTCCTTAAGAATTACTGTATACATCAGAGTAGGGTTTTCATAATTATCTTCCACAAAATTGGACCTGGACCCTCTGTCCCACTTGCCAGTATGAGAACACAACCCCCCAAAATTGGAATTGTCCATTTTTCAAGACATATGGCAATCCTATGCAAAAGTCTAATTCACTGTGCAATCCCTATGCAAGAGTCTAATTCACCCATATGGAGTGCCTAATTTATGTTGGATGGGAGTCTCCAATGGATTTCTTACTTCTACTCCACAACCAGGGCTGCCCAGAGGATTACTAAGTGCTGGAACAGGACTAATATGGGCCCCCAGGCTCATCTACACATGGACACATAAATGTGGACATGGACATTTCATAACCATTCATAAACTGAAATGGAATATAAAATATACTCATAAACGAAATGAAACTAAACTTAATAATTTAAATAAATAAGTAATGAAATTAAAATTCAATAAATTACAAAATAACTGTTCACTGAGTGTCCAGATTAATAAAGGTTATGCCAAACAAGGCTGCAAGGTGGTTTTGCTATACACACAAAGTACAGAGTATAAAGTATATATACAATTTTGTTTTTTTCTTTTAAAAAATTTGGTTTTGTAAATTTTTTTAAAAAATTTCCCCTTCATGGCCCCCTTTGAGCTCCATGGGCCCCCGAAAAATGTACCAGCTGCACCCCCTTCTCCTCAGGCCTGCCAACAACCAGGCTCTCCTTCCCATCAAGGAGTGCTGACCAATCCTCTGCATCTTCATTCCACACTCTTACTCATGCTACTAGTCCTGAGCATAACATAAGTAACCCAACACAGTGCTACTGTTATGGCCATAGTTGGTGAAATCAGTTATTCTTAATTATCGGTATTTTAATTTCACAGCACACAATTCACAGCATACCATTTGAAAATGGCTGATGGGATCAGTGCTGGATTTACATATAATCCAAACAAGCTATAGCTTAGGGCCCCACTCTCTTTGGGCCCCCCAAAAAAATTTAAAGGAAGAAAACTATTTTGTTTTACCAGGACATGTCATCTTTTTTAGCCTTGTGTCCTAGAAAGATATCCTCATTTTCCTTGTGAACAGCAAAATTATTGTAATTAAAAAATAATATGCAATAAATTATATGTAATAGTTTTGATTTAATAATAAGCAATATAGGTGTTTAAATTAACCACATGAAAGAGATATATGAATGTTTTGTTTATTTTTGCTTCTTGGTCATGTCCTACAGTTTTCTTGGGTGTCCTACATTTTGGGGAGGCCTTGTCCTCTTTTATGGTTATGAAATATAGGCTGCAAACCTAACCACACTTTCCTAGGAGTAAGTACTATTGAATACATCCTGCAGGAGGATCCTGTGCAGATCAGTGCATCTCCTGCATCACAGGGAGGAGGAAGAGGGGATGCAGGGGAGGAGATGCACTTAGAGATGCAACTCAGCTGACTGGTACTTCAAGGGTTAACAGGAGAGGATTTCTGCAGGGAAAGTGGGAAGGGGAGTGACTGAACTCTCCTCCTCCTCCCTTTTCTTCCTTTCTTCCTTTGAAAGGTCAGCAGATCATCTGGTGAGTCTCCAGCCAGCTGAGGGGGGAGTCTTGGGGGGGGGTCCATGAACTGGGGTAGGTGGGTGGATGGATAGATGGGAGAGAGGGAAAGAGAGGAGCCCCAGAGGGACAGAAGCAGCCAGGCTCAAACACAGCCAGAGGAGCAATTCTGACCCCCTCCCCTTTTGGATGATCAGCTTGGGGTCTGCTGTCAAGAGCCTGTTTCTGGGGTGGGGGTTGGAGCAGAGAGTGGGGCCACTCAGCACTGGACCTGCAGGTCTGAGCACTGGGGGAAAGGAGACCCAGAGGGGCACAGGCAGACTGGGAGAGACAGGGGAAGGGGCTGGCAAGAGCAGCTGAGTCATTCCCTTGCAGGGTGGGGGTCTGATCCCACATGGCTTTGTATTGGGGTTGGGGTTCTGAGAGCTGGAGCAGCTACAAGAGCCACTCTGAAACCTGCAGCAAACAATGGGATGCAGAGCAGACACTGGGGGACAGATACACTCAGGCCTGTGTCTGTGCTGGGAAGTGAGTGGGTGGGAATTTTTGGCCTTTGTAATGTATGCTACATCTATGATCTTCACTGAACTGCTGCTACATTTTTCTGCTCCTAGTTTTAACAGAGACAAGAGTAATAAAATATTAGAAACAGAGCTGGACTTTGCATTGTCTAAGCCTGATCCAAAAGAACCACAGATTTGCTAGAGAGCTGATTTCTTCAAAAGAAGGAGGAAGATGATGGTCTGGTCTAGAGGTTGGTCCTCAACCTTTTTGCCCTAGAGACTAGTTCTGTGGGGAAAAATGTTTCCAGGAAACAGCCTGGGGGAGTGTCCTGCCTCTGACAACCTGGAGAAAGGGCTTCCCATTATAAATCCCATTATAACAAATTAATACATAGAGTTAATGCTAGGTTACTGTGGATAGTAACTCAGAGCAGGGATTTTCAACCTTTTTCAGTGCAGGATGCATTGAAAATGTACAAAACCATCCTAGTGACTCTTATTGGAGAGTAACCCCCAAATCCAGAGTAACTACTGGAGCACGCAATAGACTTTATGTGCACCCGTAGTTACTGCACCACCTAGTGAAAACCTATGGGAAATTCATATTGGAATCCCGAGTCAGTTGTTCTTACACCGGAGCAAGGACTCCCCATAGTTACCCTGGATTTTGCCCTAAGCCTCATGACAGTGATGGGACTTATTTCTGAGTAGACAGGCATAGGTTTGGGCTCTGAGGCTGCAATCCTGTTCACATTTTCCTGGGAGTAAGCTCCACTGACTACAATGGGACTTACTACTGAGTAGACAGGCATAGGATTGGGCTCCGAGACTGCAATCCTCTGACAGAGCCCTCCTGCTGTGAGCAGATGAGGCACTTAGAGGAGTCCTTTCAGGGACTGGTCAGAGAGCTGCCAAGGACCTCTAGTAGTCCCTGCCTGGGGGTTGAGAAACCCTGGAGAGCTATCATGAAGCCTGAAGATAAGAACCAAAGGTTACCAGTTTGAAAACACTCAAAGCTGTATGATGAGACCTTGAAGCTGAGCTGAGTGAATAGATAAGCCAGTTGCAGCTGTGTTTCAAAGTCAAATAATTATTTATATTTATTTAATTAATAAATACCGTATATATTTCTTCAAAGTCAAATAATAATAGTTTTGAAACCTTTTATTATTATCACTAAAGAAGGAAGATCTCTCATAGTGGAAGAAAGAAGCAGAAGAAACAGAAACTGCAATCCAAACTTGTGCTGGAACAGGCAGGCTAACTTGCTTGCGCTGTATCCAGCGCTAGTTAAGAGAAGCTGCTGCTGTGCTACTCTGCAAGGGGGAGGCTTGTCCTCTTCTCCAAGGAAAGAATGCAGCAGCCACTATAGGTCCACTTGGAGTTAAGACACCTCTGGAGGTGTCTTCAGTTCGAGCAGATCAGAGCGGTGATGAACTGCTCCCACCTGCCCAGAAAGCCGTTTCAGGAACTGACCTTCCATTTGGATATTTCTGGGTCAGAACCAAAGTTTTGGCACAAAAAAGGAGCTTGCTGCCCAAGAATGTGAAGTTAGACAAGGGCATGAAGTATCAACGTCACTTTTTTCTCTCTCACAGGCAACAGGATGGCATCGGAGCCACCGTCTGCACCGTGGCATGGAGCAGAATCAGCAACTCCGCAGGCTGTTCAGGTAAGGGGCAGAGTGTAAAAAAGTGCTTGGCTGCCTTAAAAGATGCAGTTTTATTTGGTGCTGTAAAATGTCAGTTTTTTCAAAGTGGGGTGGAATTATGTCACAAAAAGAAAAAAGAGCAGCAGGGGAGGGTTCCATCCTTCCAAGATGGATATATATGTGACATGCCTTCAAGAATGTATATGTGGATATATGTGTATGCATGTGACATTCCTGCAGGCAATGGATTACTTGACTCTGGGCTGCCCTTCAGTGCTAGGTAGGACAAGGCATACGATTAAAATGAATTCTGTTGAGGGAGGAGCTCAGGAGTGTATAGCAGTGCTGCGAGAGGAGCGAGAGGAGCAATGGAGGAGAGGTGGGCCTCTCAAAGCTGGTCTAGTCTTTCCAAGAAAGGCCACTCCTGGCTTCCCTCTCCAGTCCCCACATGGGAAGAGGGACTGCCAGGACGGTATCATGCTCTGAGTGTCCTCTCCAGAGCACAATGGCCTGTGTAGATTAATATGGAGGATAGACTGTTACTAAAGGGATTTGATACTGAGTAGAAAAGCATAGGATTACGCTCTGAGTTGCTTCCACTTTAATTTTTCTTTTTAAACTGAGCCACAGAGAGACTGTTTTCTCCATGCAGAGTCCAGTGTCCTTTGAAGAGGTGACTGTGCACTTCACGGCCGATGAGTGGGCTCTCCTGGATCCAGGACAAAAAGCGCTGTATAGGGAAGTCATGCTGGAGAATTACAGGATTGTCTTCTCACTGGGTAAAGATGCCCTTCATTTATCATATATTGGAAGCTTATAAGTTGCTTTTCTTGTTTCTCACCGTTAGTTACTCCATAGAATTGGGGTGTATGGGCTGGAACTTGTGCCTTAGGGTCACTCCATGTCAAGTGGTCTATCACAGATTTTGATGAAATTTTGTATGCAGAGTCCCACATGTCTAAGACAAAATTGCAGCAGTCAACCCAAAAAATCTTTTTTTTTTTAATTCAAAGTTTAATGTTGTATAGCTCCCACAATAGTCAAGTAATAAATGTGAAATTTAGCACATAATATCGCAATATAGCATTGTTTCTCAACGTATAATTTCAACCTCCTAGTTCTTTTCATTAGTGTGCAAACTGAATGTAAAGTTGATGGTTTTTGTAAAAAGCCCCCAAATAGGGTATTTTCAATCTGATTTTGCAAGAGTACCTTCTAGAAACGCTTTCAAACCAACCTTGTAAGAAAGATCGTGTTTCAAGTTTTCCAAAAAAGTGGGTTTGATTTTCCAACATATGATTTGTCATATGATTTCCAACATATGAAATGATTTTCCAACATTTCCAAATGCCCAAAGTTTAGGAACAAAGTTGGGAGATGTAGCTGTGACAATGGGCTATATTTCAACATACAATTTTTTTCAGATTGTTTCAAATGTTTATTTTACTGTTGTTGTTAGATAACTTTTTCACATAAATGTGAGTTTCCTAAGCTTAGATACACTTCTGCTAGTATGCACAGTTTATTTTCCTACCATGATGTTGAATGTCTGAATTCATTGTTTTCTACCACTGTGCTTAGGCACATGGGTGTGCCATGAATCTGCCTTGGGTCTGCCACAGACCCAGAGGAGAAAGAGGCAGCAGCACAAGAGGAAAAGTAGATGCCTTTGCACAACAGCACAATTATAAGAAAGCAGCTGGCAAAGAGGCCAGAAGTGGCTGGGTTTGCATTTTGTAAAGCACGATAAGAGCACAGTCCTAACCATGTCTACTCAAAAGAAAGCCCCATTGTGTTCAATGGATCTTACTCCCAGGAAAGAGTTTTTAGAATTGCAGCCTAAGCCGCTTAAGCATGAGTCCGTTCACAAGCCTTCTACATAGAACCAAATAGGAAGAGTGTTGCACAAGAAAGAAAAATGAGAAAAGGGCATAAAATGTTTCATTTCTCTCCCCCACAGGCAGTGCAATGGCATTGAGGCCACATTCCAGATGGTCTCCTCTTTGTCATGGAGCAGAATCAGCAACTACACAGCCTGCTGAGGTGAGGGGCAGAGTGCAAGAGAGAGCTTGCCTGCCTTGAAAGAAGCCTTTTGTGTTGTCCTTTAAAATATCTTATTTTACAATGGTGGGGGGATAATGATATAATGTCACATATTTCTCAAAGGAGATAATATCACAAACAGAAAAGAGCAGTGCGGGAAGGACCTATCCATTATAAGATGGATGCACTTATGTATATGTGAGTGGTGTGTGTGACCACGAGAAGTTGGCTGTGGGTTCGGGCATGGTTGCAGGCAAGGGATTACTTAACTCTTGGAAAGACCAGGATTCAGAACTGTAAGATGGAGTCTAATAGCTAAGTCCTGATCCCCCCTTCCTGCATACATATAATTTAAGGTTCTTAGGAATTTCCAAAAATGTACCTATGAGATGACAAAATATAATGCAGAAGAGGTTAAATATGTTCCTCATTCATTTAGATGAATTTTTCACTCTCTGCCTAAGTTTTCAGTGATAGATAAGTTTTCCAGGTTTCTGTGATGAAGCAATGTGACACTCCCTATGCGTGTGGTGTGGCATTGGTGTGGCAGTTTTGGTGTGGCAGTTGCTCTCTCAGAAACGTAGGAAGAGAAAACCCAGGCAACCAATTAGTCTGATTTGTCAAATTACTTTGGAGAACATGCAGGCTAAATCCTATACACATTTAACCAGGGAGTAAAACCCATTTATAGCCCATAGGATTTGCTGCCGAGTAGAAATGCATAGGATTGGTCTCTCAGTTGCTTCCTCCTTAATTTCTCTTTTCAAACTGAGCCGCAGACAGACTTTCTCTCCATCTAGGTTCCCGTGTCCTTTATAGAGGTAACTGTGAGCTTCACGGCTGAAGAATGGGCTCTGCTAGATCCAGGCCAAAAAGCCCTGTACAGGGAAGTCATGCGGGAGAATTACAGAATTGTGTCCTCTCTGGGTAAGGGTGCTCTTCATTCTTGGGATACAAAGTCTCATGAGCTGCTATCCTTGTTTCTTACTGTCAGGATTATGCCATGCAAGTGGGATGTGTTGCGCTGGATCTTGTGCCGTGGCTGTTCTTTTCCAAAGAGATAACTAGAACAGTTCAGTTCAGTAAAACAAGGATGGGCAAGTTATCTGGCGAAATGGCATCAGACAACTGCTTGGGTCCCCCTCCAAATTTTTCAATTGCCACAGGTTGCCTATTGCCTTTTTCTATTCAGTTTTCTTAGTTGCTCTCTGATGAGGGGAAAGAAAGTACTTAATTTGAATGCAAACAGTGGAATGTCCCCATCAAACCTGCTTTAATGTCTGCAGCTCTCCACTATTTGTCTGCCTGCAGTACCTTCCAGCATGGCTACTTTTTCTCCTTTCCATAAAGACTGTATTGATGCTCTTTCTCATATACCCAAGCGGGCAATTGTAACCTCTCAAAGCTTGAGGTGCAGTGCAGGTGAGGTCACGTCTGACACAATCTTACTTTTCCATACTTTATTTATTTATTAGATTTATATCCCGCCTTTCTTCCCTAACGAAAGGGAGCTCAAGGTGGCAAACAATTAAAATAACAATAAAACACCACTAAAATTAGATAATAAATACAGATTAAAGCAGGCCTCCAGCAGTCTTGGAAGACTATGGTATCGTGCTCGGCGCTGCATACGCTGCATGCGAAGCACAAAAGCCTGGGTTGGATTGTTATGGAGGATAGGCTGTTACCCAAGCAGCAAATCCCCCCTCTCCACGCCACTGAATTACTCCAATGGAAAGGCAGAGCCAATACGATTGGATCCAGCTGGCGTCGCAGAGCTGGGCTATGGACAGGAGCTCACCCTGTCTTGTGGGGCCAACCCAGGTCTCGAACCCTGGCCTGCTGGTTAACAAGCACAGTGTCTTAGCCGCTCGCACCACCCACAGCCCCACATACAGATTAAAACACAAATTAAAATACAGTTAAATTATATAAAAACATTTTAAACATCCCCTCATAAAATTTACAATAAAACCAATTTATTTATTCACCAACTTATACTTTATTGATGTAGAGCTTTTTATGCCCACATTATCCAAGGGAAATGCACTGGCTGACTCTGCCTTTTCATCCCAAAGGAGTCTTTCCTTCCAACCTAAGCTTTTCTGGAGAGGCTTTCCTAAGGTTTGGGGATGGAAGCCACCTTCTGAGTCAGAAATCAGCCCATCCCTCACTGTCCTGCCTACACTGACTGACAGCAGCTCTCCAGGGGTTCAGGCAGGGACTTCTCCAAGCTCTCCCTTGAGTTGATTCCAGGGATGTTTTGTAGGGTTTCCTGCATGCAAAGCAGGTTCTAAACCACCAAGCTAAAGCTCCTCCAGACTGGCATGATGCTCCTGAGAGAGACTTGGCTCAGGGGCTGCAGAGGAGGAGAAGGCCACATCCTTTCTCTGCTTGCCTGAGTCCCCAGTCTCTTTATGCAGCAGGAATTGCTTGACAAGGGGAAGGAGGATATGGGAGACGGTCTTTGGTTGAGGCTTCCCTTCCATGTGCTGAGAGGTGGATGAGAGAAGCACCACTATTTACATTCCAGTACTGGGATTTCAACTAGCAATTCATCCTAGCTTCATGAGCAGTGAGGTTGCGCTCCCATAAACTAGACTAACACTTTCATATCCTGTCTTTATTGATTCAGTGGAGCTCAGTGAGGGCGGTTCGGCAGTGGAACAGATTGCCAAGGGAGGTGGTGGACTCTCCCTCACTGGGGATCTTCAAGCAGAGGCTCAATGAGCACCTGTTGGGGATACTCTAGGGGGAATTCCTGCTGCAGGCAGAGGGTTGGACTAGATGACCTACTAGGTCCCTTCCAACTCTATGATTCTATGATTCTTCTTACATTCTTCTGGCCTTCAAGATAGATCAAGCCAATGATTTTACCATCTTCATCCCAGGTCAGATTCAGCCTGGAATCACGTCACTTGGGAAATTTTTGATATGTTGTTGATGTAATATTTCATTTTCCTTTTTTTCAGTGGAATTTCCCAAGCCTGCCTTTGTTTACTGGCTGGAAGAAGAGAATTGTGCTTTTTTCCAGGATTTCCAGAAAGAAACAAAATGGGCAGGTAACTTCCTTTGCATAGTATTGCTGGCCCCTGCACAGCAATGAAAAACAAATTAACCCTTTTGCCTATTTTAACCCTAATTAGCCTTTTTGCCTATTGCCATGCCGCTCTGCAATCTCACTGCTAAATAATATATAACAAAATATTTCCTTCTGTGGGCTGAGGGTGGCGCAAGCGGTTAAGTCGCTGTGCCTGTTAACCAGCACGCCAGGGTTCAAGACCCAGGTCGGCCCCACAAGGCAGGGTGAGCTCCTGTCCTTAGCCGAGCTCTGCGACGCCAGCTAGATCCAATCGTATTGGCTCTGCCTTTCCATTGGACTAATTCAGTGGCATGGAGAGGGGGGATTTGCTGCTTGGGTAACAGCCTATCCTCCATAACAATCCAACCCAGGCTTTCGTGCTTCACATGCAGCGTATGCAGCGCCGAGCACGATACCATAGTCTTTCAAGACTGACGGAGGCCTGCTTTAATTTCCTTCAACATTCTCTCCTGACACTCCCATTTAGCTTCTTTAGGCAGGGTAACAACCTCCATTCCACACCATCTACCTCAGGTATTTCAGAGCAGTATTTTATGACTATGCTGGGTGAAGAGGAACATTTCACTACTCCAGAAACTTCCTTCCAAATGAATATTTTTTTAACTTGTTCTCCAGCGTTAGGACACCATCAGCTTCATTCATGTTTGGGATGTGAGTGGGTCATAGGATATGATATACCATCTTCCCTGTCCATTACCTTTATGCATCTGTCCCATTGTTTCATGTTCATATCTATTCATAATTATTTGTATCTATTCATAATTATTTGTTAGGTGTAAGGGAACTTCTAGCACATGCTCTGGTATTCAGTGTGGAGTCATTGCAGCAGAGGTTTGTACTAGGTGGGTTGCAGGAATTCTGTGCAGAGACCAATTTGGGGGGATAAGGTGCAGCACCACATTGATTTTGTATGAGGCTCACATCCACATACTCATGCGCACACATGATTGTGCACAAATGCATTCCTAGAGTTGGAAGGGACCTAGAAGGTCCCTAGAGTTGGAAGGGACCTAGAAGGTCATCTAGTCCAACCCCCTGCCTGTAGCAGGAAATTCTCCTAGAGCATCCCCGACAGGTGCTTGTCGAGCCTCTGCTTGAAGATCCCCAGTGAGGTAGAGTCCACCACCTCCCTTGGCAATCTGTTCCACTGCCGAACCGCCCTCACCGTCAGGAATTTTTTCCTGATATCCAAGCAGTATCTCCTTTCTCTTTCATTATGAACAAATGAGCCCCTTCCTCCATATGACAGCCCTTCGGGTATCTGAAGAGGGCAATCATATCTCCTCTCAGCCTTCTCTTCTCCAGGCTAAACATCCCAAGTTCCCCCAACCTTTCCTTGTAGGGCTTCCTTTCCATCCCACTGATGGAAGATAGTTATAAAATTTGCAAGCTAATGATAACATTCCACTTGACTCTTGGACCCCACGACTTTTTTCAATCTTCTCCCAGATCAAGTCTTCTATCCTACACCTTCTCCTGCCTGTTTATCCTTTCATGCAGATGCAAGAACTGCTTAGTGCAAGTCAGTTCAGGCTAAGCATGCCCAGACATCAGCATGATTAGTATCGAGAGAGGGTTTTGCAGACATATCATGCCTGATCGTCTTCCTCTGAAGAGCTCTTCTTTCGGGCTCATATGTTTGTTAGTGCTCCAGCTCATTTCATATTTATTGCCATTGAAAATCATGAGGCCAGTCACCAACAATCACACTGTACAAATAAACAATTTTAGCATTTCTAAGTGGATCTTATGGTCTGAGGCCTCAGAGGATCCAGAGGGAGGTCTGGATAAATTCACTATAAAATGTCTACTAGGGATAAAAAGCTTCTGAATCCAATGACCATTCAGGTTGCACCGGCAGCCATAATTTTTCTACTCCTGCAGAACAGCCTACACAATTCAATACATATTTTAAAGCAGATTACAGTGGAACAAAGCAAGTTGAAATATCTCTATTTTGTCAAATGTTATAGACATAAAACCTGTAGTGGTGGGGCACATGCATCAGCAAGCCCACTTATTCACTTCAAGGGTGAAGGTCCATCATGGGGCTATCACATGGGGATACCATGGGGATAACACACCACATGGTGCTACCATTGGTAGAGGGCATACCACATCTTTGAACCTTCATTTTCCACAGGTTTGTTGTTCACTAATTTCTTCCCCTCCCCCCCCCCCACATTCACTGTCCTTATCTTATTATCTATTGCACCACCTTAGTATTTCCCCACTGAACTAAGTCCTCTTTGCAAATCGGGGGGGGGGCGTATAAAGGCTAACAATAAGGCATGAAAAGAAACCAGTTTGGGGTTTGAACCCTATACAAAAAGTATAGGGTTCACTGCTTTCCATCATTTGGGTATCAATAGTAACAAAAGAAACAAATCTCAGCAAATACAGGGGGATGATTGTATGTACACCAAGGTGTCGGGGATGTTCTAGGGGGATTTCCTGCTGCAGGCAGGGGGTTGGACTAGATGACCTACTAGGTCCCTTCCAACTCTATGATTCTATGATTCTATGTGTGCAAGCATTAGAGAACTCATATCTCCATTGCTATGCTAACTAAGGTTCTCTCTCTGATCCAGGGAGCAATGAAGAAGACAGAGAGGATCAGAGGGAGCCATGTGGGCTGTCACTGGAAACAACCTTGTGTGATATTCAGGAAATGGCTTCTAGAGACAAGAATGGATCAGGTTATGAAAAAATCAATATAGGCAAGAAATCACATAAATACCTGGAGTATAGAAAGAGTTTCAGTAGGAGTTCACATTTAACTGTGCATCAAGGAAGGCATACAGGGGAGAAACCATATAAATGCCTGGAGTGTGGAAAGGAGTTTGGTCAGATTACAAAATTGACCATTCATCTAAGAACCCACAGGGGGGATAAACCATACAAATGCTTGGAGTGCGGAAAGTGCTTTACTGAGAATGGAAGTCTTAAGGTGCATCAAAGAATCCACACAGGAGAGAAACCATATCAATGCATGGAGTGTGGAAAGAGCTTCAATGTAAAGTCAAACCTGACCCTTCATAAAAGCACACACACAGGTGAGAAACCATATCAGTGTTTAGAGTGTGGAAAGAGCTTCGGTTGGAGAAGAAGCCTGACTGTGCATCAAAGAATCCACACAGGGGAGAAACCATATCAATGCTTGGAGTGTGGAAAGAGCTTCATTAGAAGAAGGAGCCTAACTTTGCATCTGAGTTACCACACAGGGGAGAGGCCATATAAATGCATGGAGTGTGAAAAGAGCTTTATAACAAGTTCAGAACTGACTGTGCATCGAAGAATCCACACAGGAGAGAAGCCATATAAATGCTTGGAGTGTGAAAAGAGCTTCAGTCAGCAAATACAACTGACTGTTCATCAAAGTTCCCACACAGGGGAGAAACCATATAAATGTTTTGAGTGTGGAAAGAGCTTCAGTCAGAGTTCATACCTGACTGTGCACCAAAGAAGCCACACTGGGGAGAAACCATATCAATGTTTGGTGTGTGGAAAGAGTTTTGGCCGGAGTGCATACCTGACCAGACATCAAGGAACTCACACAGGGGAGAAACCATATAAATGCATGGAGTGTGGGAAGAGCTTCATAACAACTTCAGAATTGACTGTGCATGAAAGAAGACACACAGGGGAGAAACCATATAAATGCTTGGAGTGTGGAAAGGGCTTTAGTAGTGGAAAACACCTTACGGTGCATCGAAGAGTCCATACAGGGGAGAAACCATATAAATGCTCGGATTGTGGAAAGAGCTTTAGATGGAAACATGGCCTGGCTGTCCATCAAATTGAACACACAGGGGAGAAACCATATAAATGCTTGGAGTGTGGAAAGGGCTTTGTTGAGAGTGGAAAACTGACTGTGCATCAAAGAAGCCACACGGGAGAGAAACCATTTCAGTGTTTTGAGTGTGGAAAGAGATTCAGCCAAAATGCAAAACTGAGCATGCATCAAAAAATTCACACAGGGGAGAAACCATATAAATGCTTGGTGTGTGGAAAGAGCTACATCACTAGTTCAGATCTGATTGTGCATCAGAGAAGTCATACAGGAGAGAAACCATATAAATGCATGGACTGTGGTAAGAGTTTCAGTAGGAGCTCACATTTGACTGCCCATCAACTAAGGCACACAGGGGAGAAACCATATCAATGCTTGGAGTGTGATAAGAGCTTCTGTCGGAGCTCACATCTGACAGAGCATCAGCGAATACACACAGGGAAGAAGCCATATAAATGCTTGGTGTGTGGTAAGAGCTTCATCACAAATTCTGCTCTGACTGCGCATCAAAGAACTCACACAGGAGAGAAATCATTTAAATGTTTTGATTGTGGAAGGAGCTTCAATAGGAAGGAAAGCCTGACTGTGCATCAAATAAACCACACAGGTGAGAGACCATATCCATGCTTGGAGTGTGGAAAGAGTTTCAGCACAAGTTCATATCTCATTGTGCATCAAAGAATACACACAGGAGAGAAACCATATAAATGTTTGGTATGTGAAATGAGCTTCAGCAGAAGGCAAAGCCTGACAGTGCATCAAATAATCCACAAAGAGGAGAAACCATATAAATGCTTGGAGTGTGGAAAAAGTTTTGTCACAAGTGCAAGTCTGACTTTGCATCATAGATCCCACACAGGGGAGAAACCATATACATGCTTGGAGTGTGGAAAGAGTTTCATCAGGAATTCAGATCTGATTGTGCATCAAACAACCCACACAGGAGAGAAACCATATAAATGCTTGGAATGTGGAAAGAGCTTCACCAGAAGTTCACGTCTGACTCAGCATCAGATAACCCATACAGGAGTGAAACCATATCCATGCGAGGAGTGTGGAAAGAGTTTCAGCACAAATTCATATCTCATTGTGCATCAAAGAATACACACAGGAGAGAAACCATATAAATGCTTGGTATGCGGAATGAGCTTCAATAGGAGACAAAGCCTGACTGTGCATCAAATAAACCACGAAGAGGAGAAACCATATAAATGTTTGGAGTGTGGAAAGAGTTTTAGTAGGAGGGATACCCTGAGTGAGCATCAAAGAACCCACACAGGGGAGAAACCATATCAATGCTTGGAGTGTGGAAAGAGCTTCACCAGGAGTTCAAATCTGAGTGCACATCAAAAATATCACACGGGGGAAAAACCCTATAAATGCTTGGAATGTGGAAAGAGCTTCACTAGGAACTCTGATTTGACTGCACATCAAAGATACCATACAGGGGAGAAACCTTATAAATGCTTGGAGTGTGGAAAGAGCTTCGCCAGGAACTCCGATTTGACTGCACATCAAAGAAAACATACAGGGGAGAAACCCTATAAATGCTTGGAGTGTGGAAAGAGCTTCACTAGGAACTCGATTTTGACTCTGCATCAAAGAAACCATATAAATGCTTAGGGTGAATCAAAGTCAGTCCACACCTGATTGTATATCAAAGAACCCACGTGGAGGAGAAACTATACCTGCGTTTGGATTGTGGAAAGCTCACATCTGACTTCATAAGAGAAGGCAAATAAATATATATGATGAGAGAAAACACAGAAATGCTTGCAACGTGGAAAAAGCATAATCAAAAGTTCATATCTGATTGAGCATCAAAGAAGCCACACTGGAGAAACCGTAGGAATTTGAAGTGCCGAATGAGCTTCAATAGGAGGCAACCTTATTCATTATTTAGTGTACGGTATACATGGTCTTTTGGTAAATTAAATGATTTCATGGATGTTTCCCAGGAACATTCTTGGAAGCTCCATGGAAAGAGATGGTGCCCCTGGAAATGCATAGCTCTGGTGGTCACTTCTATCATGATTCTGTTTTAATTCAAGCTATATTTTCAAAGGATATTGTATTCTGCAGTAAGAGTTGCAGCTAGATGATCAAGTTGGTGAAGGCCCCGAGGCTCATTGGCATCTTTATCCTTCAGGTGAGATTCCATTCTCTTAGAGCCATCAAAATAGGTTGTTCTTTCCCTGAAATAAGTAGTTCGATTAAACTCAGTCGGATTTACATCTCATCCACAGACTTTGGACTGGCTCCAACAGGGTACTTCTAAATAACAAGAAACTACATCTTGAGGAGTCTGCTCGCCTGTCCTCTGCTCAGTGTCCACTTATATTGGTCCTCCCTGGGAAACAGGAAGAAACTGCACCATTAATTGAAGCTACTGGGAAATTATTGAAATCAGGAGAATGTATTAGCCTGGAAAAGATTAAAATGTCTGGTGTTGCCATGTATTTTGAGAGCCAGGAAGTCTACAAAGTTATCTGGTTGCCAACTGTTGCTAGTTTGTTTAGTTCAAACTTTCATGTTATCCGGCGTGCACCAGGAAGTGAGTAAGCATCACACCCCAGAAGGCAACCTGGCCTCAGAGAAGCCACATGGGAGAGAAATTCCAAACCATGCTTCGAGTGTGGAAAGAGGTCCATCATGGGTTCAGATCCAACGGTACATAAAAGAAGCAACCCCGGAGAGAAACCATATCAGTGCTTGGCGTGTGCTTTAGTAGGAAGAATACCCTTACTACATCAAAGAAGCCACATGGGATCAACCATAGAAATGCTTGTGTGGAAAGAGCTTCGGAGTAAAGTCACACTTGACTGTGCATCAACGAACCCGCACAGGGGAGAAACCACAGAAATGCTTGGACTGTGGAAAGAACTTCTAGATTTCAAACCTGGTGAGCCACAAATGTCACGATGCCCAGTGATCCAGATATCACATAACATTTCTAGGTTACTGTGTCTTCAAATGCAACCTGAACCTTGTTCTGGTTGTATCCAGTATCTTTCTGAGGCCAGGAGAGACAACACAACAAGGTGATCAGATAACATTTCCAGACAACCTTAACCCTGACCTCCTGTGATGCCCGTTCAGGGGCACTCTGTTCCTTCCTTCAGAGTAAGGTGAGCAAGAGTGGAAGAGGAAGCATAGCCAGTGTTATTTTTTTTCTTCTTCAGCCTGATCACACCATCCAGAGAAAGTCACCTCTGTCTTTGCTTACTTCTCCCTTCATAGTGTATGAGATAGAAGAAAGTGCAGTGCAGTGCAGTAGATGGAACAATGTCTTGAGTTTCTTCCTAAGGTTGTGTTGCACTTTTCTCTCTGCGTTAAACCCAAGGAAACATCGAGTTTACATGTGCAGTATAAAGCAGGGTTGCAAATATAACATTTATTCTTGTTGTTCATGGTCCACTTGGATATAAATCTCTCTTAATGCCTCTCCAGCCAAAGGCTGAGTTCAACTGTCCAGGGATGACCAGCAAGTAGAGAACAGGCATTTCTAAAGGAGTACCCTGTTCAAATCCTTCCTTCATGTTTCATCTATACAGGGTCAACAAGCAAGTCAAGCAGAGGCATTCAAAAGATACAAGTTCCAACTCTGTAATTGGCTCTCCCAGCACTGACATTAACTGTTGCTTGCGCTGAGGAGCACAAATAACACATGGGCCAGCCAAAGAGGTTCCAGAACCTGAATTCATCCTGCAGGCCATAGTTTGACACCAGTGATGGAAGTGATTGCTGTGTGGTATGTGCTTCAGTCAGAACATAAACCTGACTGTGTGTAGAAAACCAAAGAAGAGTAGGTGATGGTGGGATTCCATATTGTAGAGTAGACTCCATTTTGTGGAAAAAATACAGCATAAATCCTGTGCTGTCCTGAGGGTCTCAATAAGCAACACTCTTGGAGGGGAGTGCTAGGCCACTGCACAGGCATATGCCAAACTCCCCACGGCACCATCGGGAGATATGCCAAATGAGTTTGGCCCAGCCTAAATTGGTTAGGAATGCACACTAAGGGCGCAATCCATAGTAACTACGGGGAGTCCTTGCTCCGGTGTAAGTACAATTTACTCAGGATTGCAATATGAATTTCCCATAGGTTTTCACTAGGTGGTGCCATAACTACGGGTACACGTAATGTCTCTTATGTGCTCCCGTAGTTACTCTGGACTGTAGGGTAAGTTCAGGTTAATTCGTTTTATTTTTCTTTGTATTTTGTATTATATTACAGTGTTGTCATCACTTATATATGAATATTTTTGGGTTGTGGAATGAATTGTCTGAACTTCCATTATAATGGGAAAACCTGTTTTGATATTCAGGCATTTTGGATAACAAGCATGTTTCCAGAATAAATTATGTATCTCATTTCAGTAAGGGAGGAGGATTTTCTTCTCATGCAGATTTGTGATTCAATTTCACATCCCCAGTTCCAACATTGGTTATATTAATTTTTCCTCCAGAAGGGTCTCTCCTACCACCTATTAGACCAGTGATTTTCAACTTTTAAAACTCAGGGCACACTGCAAGGCACTAAAATGGTCAAGGCAAACCCCCTCCCAGGGATGTCCTCATCATCAGAGAGGGAAAAATGCAGTAGGTCCATTCCTAGTTCCTCAGCAGGAGTCACGAGGATCTGAGGTTCACATCACAATGCACTTGCCTCTCTGTGTCACCACAGGAATGGAAAGACTGATGAGTTGTGCTGGCATAGGTTAGGATTGCACCTATAGCCAGTGATTTTCATCCTTTTTCATCTCATGGCACATCAATTGTTTTTACCATTGTCAAGGTATACCATGCTGTTCAAATCCCCAAGTTTTCTTATTAGTAATTGTCTCTCCTCAAATTCCCGCAGCACACCTGGGGACTATCTGCGGCACACTGGTTGAAAATCACTGGTCTCTGTACAAACCAAGGCATCAAACCAAGGATGGAAGGATTCCATGGTGGAAGGAGGAGAGGGAGAGGCTGCCATGACTGTCCTTCTGCCACATCCTCAGCAGTGCTACTTATGCTGAGGTGACACTTGTCAGAGCATTTGAACCACACAGTGATCCCTCAGGAGAAGTTGTGCTGTTGGAAATCCTGCCTACTAATAATTGGGATCTCCCATATCTTGAAAATATAGAGATCGGGTAACAGATGGCATTGCTTCAGCAGAGGGGATAAAGTCCCAACCGACCAGAGACTCCTTTCCGCTCCAGCATCAACAGAGGAGATCCTGTTCTCTGTGTCAGCAGGTGGAGGAAGGGCATTCAGGCAGCTTAAAAACCCTGACTTTGCCCCCTACTTACTCCACTGCCTCTGGAGGCTCCAAAGTCTCCAAAGTCCAAACTGTAACTTGTTGCAAATCCCTTGGATCTGGCCATCTCTAAAAGGTTCTATGCAGTCCTCATAGCATTTAATATGCTCTACAAATCTGTCCAATCAGTACCTTTAGACCAGGTGCCATCACCATATCCTGCAGCAAAGAGTTCCACAGATAAAGCACAAGCTGGGTCACCTCTTAATTAGAGGTAATACTCTTGGTGTTTTCTGGATATGTGGCTACTGGAGAGAAAGTGCCTTTTCTAACCCATCCGAGGAACGCAATCCTAAGGGAGAGCAAAAGGTAGTATTTTTAAATGCCAGACTATGTCTATCCTCTTTATTATTACTAAACAGTGTTTATAAACATGATTGCTTCATTATCCCCAGATTCCACATCATCAGATATTCTCCACTGCAAATGCCAAACCCTGGATTACCCTGGATTTGATTTTGTCGGACTAAGGCTGCAATCCTAAAGACACTTTCCTTGGAGTCCATTGAACACAATGGGACTTTCTTTTGAGTAGACATGGTTAGGATTGTGCTCTTCTGCTGTAATCTTAACATCCAGTAACGCCAGTCTAAGCCCTGACATAACTCCTGTACTGACCTTGGGATGTCACGAAAGTGCCATAAGACACTTCTGCACCACTCCTGGGGGAGGGTTAGTGTACAAACATGCGTGTGATGACACCGGATATTTCCGGGATCAGAGTGGGGGGGTCACAAAGGGGTTTGGGGTCTCCATCTCAGGCCAGGGCAAGGGAAAAGGCGCACACACACCATGAATAGATTGAAACAGGCAAGTATATTTTATTTCTTTTCAGAAGGCACAGCACTTAGTTACATGTAACTAGGCCAGCTCCAGGGTTAGGCCTGGCTCTGCCTCAGTCAGGTTGTGCATATAGAGGCCTCCGGCTAGGTTTAGGGCACCTATGCCCAAGCCTCTTTCTCTCCTCCTGCACAGACTGCCTCCCCCCCTTGGCATCCTCCTTTTATTCTCCCATCTCTTTGCACCTGCACCTGGGATTCTGATAGGAGCACCCAGGAAAACAGGGACCTCCCTCGAGGGGATTTCTCAGGCTTGCTTCCACCCCTTCGACCACCTCTGCCACCTCAATGTCCTCTTCCTGGACCCTCCATCCTCTGAGGGTTATGAAGTAGGGTGTACCTATCGCCAGGGACGGCCTCCTCATCAGAGAGGGTAAGATGCAGTAGGTCCATTCCTCGTTCCTCAGCAGGAGTGCTCTGTGGGGACCACAGATGCTTGTGGTTTTCAAAGTGGGGATCTGGACTGGGGGAGGTTGTGAAAGGCTGTCACAGTATTGGAATCACACTGGTTGGCGCTATCTTGGAATGGGGCACTTGGGCTGCAATTTATACTTTCCTGGGAGTAAGTCTCATTGAATACAACAGGACTTATTTTCAAGTTGACACCAAGTAGCACTGGCATCACAGTGATATCATTTCCAGCCATGACATCACTTCTAGGTTGTTGATGTCACTTTAAGGGTCGTCCCAGATATTGTCATTCTCAGAAGAGGATAATATTTTAATGTTTTGTATGCGACGTGTCTGTGGTTAAAAATGCTACACTTGCTGACACTGTAGGTTGGTGGTTTGATACTCAGTGCTGCAGGATGGAGTGATCTGGATTACAGTCCTGATACACGGGAGGGGGGTTAACCCTTTTCCATCACAGAGAAAATATCAGCTCGGTATTTTGCAATCAAAAGTATAAGGAAGAGTTTAAAACTTGCTCTATGACCAGCCTGTTCCACTTAGAATCCTAGAGTTGGAAGGGACCTAGTAGGTCATCTAGTCCAACCCCCTGCCTGCAGCAGGAAATCCCCCTAGAGCATCAACAAGACAGGTGCTCGTCGAGCACTTTGTAGTGGCAAGGGTACCAATATGTAGTGGAGGGAGTGTGGCTGTTATTTAGAAAACCTAAAGCTTGCATTTAGCATCCTGTTCAGCTGAGTTCTAATCAGACTGTCAAACATTTCTTTTCAACACATGTCTTAGACCAGATTATGGTGCCTTATTTATGTGCCCGCAATTAATGAGAAGGAATCTCTGCTGGATTTCTTGCCGCTCCTGGATGGGTCAGCTTTTATTCCATAACCAGAAAGTCCTCCCCATCAAGGAGTCCTGAGCATTCCTCAGCATCTTCATTTCCACCCTATTCCTGTTGCTAGTCCTGGGTATAACTGCACATAGAGCTGCTGTCAGAATATATAGAATGCTGTATAGTTCTCTCAGAAAATATAGTGGGTGAAATATAGATCAGTTCTTATTTATCTCACATCACACTGACCTCTCCTCTTTGGACTTTCCCTCTTTCCCTGTGTGATAATTGGGTTCTCCCATATCTTGTGAATACTGATCCATTCCAAACCCTATGTGGATATTGAAACCCACAAATATCTGGGCAGGGGGGAATTTAAAGGACATTTAAAATGCATGCTAAATCCACCCCATTCTAAGCCTCTGTAGCTATTCTTAGAGCTGAAAGACCCACTTTAGGTTTGCTTGGAAATTCTTGGCTCACCCTAACATAAACCCAGGATGCATGACCCAAGGAGATCCAGGAACCTTGTGTGACCGTGTTTCATGTTTGACCTGCATCATGATGTCATTTCACAGTTCATGATGTCATTTTTGGTGCTGGACAGTTGCCCTGAGTGCTGTTCAGCCTGCTTGGAAGGAATGCAAGCCCCTACACTTGAGTACACATGACATGACCCTCATTATCCATTTGGGTTCCATTCTGAAACCTTCCATGGATAAAAATAAAATCTGTATATGGAGAAAACAATGGAAAAATAGGTTTAAATAGGTTTAAAGACCCACTTGCAGGTTTCTTGCTCCTCTGTTGCACTGAATAGAATAAGGTAGTGCCTCAGTATCTGCAAGGGTTTGATTCTGGTTAATCAGCTTGTAGAACCTGAGGATGTGGACAGGATTCTCTGTAGTCTGAGACCATCTGCTTGCCCGCTGGACCCTTGCCCAGCCTGGCTAATCAGATTGGCCCGGGATGGACTGGCCGAATGGACAGGGAGGGTGGTGAACTCCTCTCTGAGGGAGGGGGGGGGTTGCCTTCTGCATTAAAGCAGGCGGTGGTTCGCCCCCTCCTGAAGAAACTCTCCCTGGACCCTAAAAACCTAAACAACTATCGGCCAGTCTCAAATATCCCATTTCTGGGCAAAGTGGTCGAGAGGGTAGTGGCGTCCCAGTTTCAGAGGGTCCTGGATGAAGCTGATTATCTGGATCCCTTCCAGTCTGGCTTCAGACCGGGGTTTGGGACAGAGACTGCCTTGGTCGCCTTGGTGGATGACCTACGCCGGGGAATGGACAGGTGGAGTGCGTCCCTGTTGGTCCTGCTGGACCTCTCAGCGGCCTTTGACACCATCAACCATGGTGTCCTTCTGGGTCGACTGGCCGGGTTGGGGATTGGAGGCACTGTTTTGCAGTGGTTCTGCTCCTTCCTGGCTGACTGGTCCCAGAAGGTGGTGCTGGATGTTTGCTCGGCACCCTGGAATTGGAATATCATCCTGTTCTGGATGGGGTTGCACTCCCTCTGAAGGAGCAGGTTCACAGCTTGGGGGTTCTCTTGGATTCACAGCTGCTCCTGGAGTCCCAGGTGGCGGCTGTGGCCAGGGGAGCCTTTGCTCAGCTTTGGCTGATCCGCCAGCTGCAACCTTACCTGAGTCGCTCTGATCTGGCCATGGTGACCCATGGCCTAGTGACATCAAGACTAGATTATTGTAACGCGCTCTATGTGGGGCTGCCTCTGAAGACGGTCCGGAAGCTGCAATTAGTCCAGAATGCGCCGTTCCATGTGGTTGCTGGGGCTCGTCGGTTTGACTCTGTGGGGCCACTGCTTCAGCGACTACACTGGCTGCCCATTCGTTTCCGGGCTGAATTCAAAGTGCTGGTCCTGACCTTTAAAGCCCTAAACGGCTCGGGTCCAGGGTATCTGAGGGACCACCTTCTTCTGTACAATCCGACCCGTTGCCTAAGGTCATCTGAGGAGGCCCTACTGACTGTGCCGCCACTTAGAGATGTGAGAGGTGTGGCGGCCAGAGACAGGGCCTTCTCGGTGGTGGCAACCCGGCTTTGGAACTCCCTCCCCACTGAACTGAGAAAAGCTCCCTCAATACAGAGCTTCAGGCGGAGCCTTAAAACCTTCTATTTTAAAAAAGCATTTTAAATGGGGCAGAGGTGGGGGGACAGTTGTTTTTATTGTTTTTTTACTGTTTTTAACAAATATTTTTAATCTGCATGCTTTTTATTCAATTTAATTGTATTTTAACTATATTTTAATGGTGTTTTAATCTTTATTTATGAGCTATTTTAATGATGTTTTATTCCCTGCTGTCAGCCGCCTTGGACTCCCCCTTGCGGGGGAGGAAAGGCAGGGTATAAATTGATTAAATAAATAAATAAATAAATAAATAAATAAATAAATAAATAAATAAATAAATTCTGGTATTGAGAAATGGAATGTTTGCTTGCATGACTCTCTACAACAGTAGAAAAGCAGTTTTTAAAAATTGTGGTTTGCAATGGCCATTTGTGTTGAGGCAACTCTGTGTATAATCCTTGTATAACAAGGTTGGCCCTGTAGATGGGGAGCAGGCAGAGCCAGCAGCTGGAGGTCCTGCACCCCATAGGAAGCTTGAACTGAGCCTCTCATGCCCCACACTGGTTTCTCATTCAGGGCTGCCCCTGACCCCATGCCCTGATCGCCCTGCCTGTCCTTTGGGGTGCTGGCAAGACCCCTGCAGCCCATCAACTCAGAGCAGGAAAGAACATCTCAGCTTTAGGAGCCTTAGAAGGAGGAGAGTCTGCTGAGCTGACTGGCACTGCAAGGGTTAACAGAGCTGATTCCTGCAGGGGGAGGGACTGGACACTCCTCTTCCTCCTCTTCCTCTTCCTCCCTGGAAAGCTCAGCAGCCCTTCTGGTGAGTCCCCTGCCAGCTGGGAGAGAATGGGGGTCCCAGGCTGAAGGGGGAGGAAGGGAAGAGGGAGGGGGCAGAGGCAGCCTGGGGGAGACAGGGGAGGGGGCTGGGAAGAGCAGGGTGACCATATGTCATAACCAAGAAAAGAGGACATGGACCCCCAAATGTAGGACATCCAAGGAAAATGTAGGACATGACAAAATAAAAGCTAACACACACAGCTTTCATGTGCTGAATTTAAATTTAATAATAAGTAATGTAGTAATAATTACCACAAGCTGTGTTTGTGTGTGTTACATAATTACAGATAATTTGTTACATAAAATGTATTAATTTCATGAAGGTTATTTGTTGCCCATATACAAGGAAAAGGAGGAGAAGGAAGATTTTCTTTTTTCCCCAGGACGCAAGGATAAAATCCTGGACATATCCTGGGGAAGCGGGACATGTTGTCCTCCTGGGAAGAGTAACTGTGGCACCCCTTCCTTGCTGTGCCTGCTCAGCTTGAGATCTGCTGTCAAGAGTCAGTTTCTGGGGTGGGGGGTCTGAGAGGGACCAGAGAGCAGAGAGAGGAGCCACTCAGTCCTAAAAACTGCAAGGAACAACATGCAGTGGAGACACTGGGGGGATCAATGTCTCCAGGTCTGTGCCTGGAACCGGGGGAGTGGATGTTTTCAGTCTTTGGGCACAATCCAGAGTAACTATGGGAAGTCCTTGCTCTGGTGCAAGAACAATTTCCTCTGGATTGCAATATGAATTTCCCATAGGTTTTCATTAGATGGTGCAGTAACTGCAGGTGCATGTAATGTCTCTTACGTGCTCCCGTAGTTACTCTGGATTGTAGGGTAAGTTCCCTATGCTACTACCTCTGTGATCTCTTTCACTGTTTGAACTGTTGCTACAGTAAGTTTCTCCTCTCCTGATTTAAACAGAGAAGAGAGAGATAAAAACTGGAAGAAACTGAGCTGGAGTTTGCAGCATCCGGGCCTGATTCAAAAGAAGCAGAGAGTTCACCAGGCAAAGGGCCAACTGCTTCAAAAGAAGGAAGAGCGAAGGATAAAGCAGGGACATCATTCAAGGTCTGTCTCTCAGCAGGGCTGGAGTGTGTGTGTATGTGTGGGGGGGTCTCATTCTGCTGGCAGGGCTTGCAGTGTCAAATTTGTCTCCCCCACAGGAAGTGGGATGGCATCGGGGCCACTCTCTCCTCTTTGGCATGGAGCAGAATCAGCGACTCCCCAGCATGCTAAGGTAGGGGTCAGATCATCAGAGCAACATGCTAGAAACAGGTTGGCTGCCTTTCCCTCTGGCGCTTTAAAATGTCATATTTTACAAAGGATGGGTTAATATCTTAGTAGATATTAACTAAGAGCAGTGGGGAAGGGACAAGATGAATGTGGCAGGGTTTGCGTGTGAGCAAGAGACGTTGGCCGAGGGTTCGGACATGGCTGTAGCCTGGCAGTTGATTACTTGACTCTTGGCAAGACCAGGATCCGAGAATGTTGTCTGTCCTGCAGCTCTAGGTAGGACAAGGCATGTTGTTTAGAATAAACTATTCTATGGGGAGAGTTTAGGAAAGCAGAGCAGTGTTGAGAGTGGAGAGGCTGAGGTGGTCCTCTCAAAGCTGGTCCAGATCTCTCTAAGAAAGGCCACCCCTGAGCTTCCCTATCTATGTCCTGGAAAAATGGGACAATGGGTGCAATCCAGAGTAACTATGGGAAGTCCTTGCTCCGGTGTAAGAACAGTTTGTTCTGGACTGCAAAACGAATTTCCCATAGGTTTTCACTAGGTGGTGCAGTAACTACGGGTACACGTAATGTCTCTTACGTGCACCCGTAGTTACTCTGGATTGTAGGGAAATGGTCATTCTGGGATGATTAACTATGGCATCCCCCTCCTTTGTGGCACCCACCCTATCCAGTCTCCATCTGGGCAGATTGCCCAGACACCAGGGATGTAAGGCCCCCATTCCAAGCTGGAATCTAATTGTAAACTCCACCTCCCCTCACCTGTGCATACATATAATTCAGGAATCGTAGGAATTTCTAAAAATGTACCTGTGAGATGGCCAAATAAAATGAAGAGAAGGTTAAATTACATTCTGTGTCCATTTTGATGAAATCTTCACACTGTTTGCCAATGTTTTCAGTGACAGGAGAGTTTGCTTGGTTGCTGTGATCACTCAATCAGTTCCTTCATAACACTGAATCCTATAGTTGCGGCATTTGCTGCATCAGACATGAAGAAAGAGAAAACCCAGGGAACATGATGTCCTGCAAAAAATACTCCGTTGTTGCCTTTCTCTTCTCAAACTGACCCAAAGAGAAACTAATTTCTCTTTCCAAACTGACCCAAAGAGATTTTTTTTCCTCCATCCAGGGCCTGGTGTCTTTTGAACAGGTGGTGGTGCGCTTCACGGCCAGAGAGTGGGCTCTGCTCAATCCAGACCAGAAGGCCCTATATAAGGAAGTCATGCTGGAGAATTATAGGACTGTGTCCTCTCTGGGTAAGATCACTTTTCATTCTTGGGATACAGTACCTCATGAGCTGCTCTCCTTGTTTCTTGCTGTCAGGGTTATGCCCCAGAATTGGAGTATGGGGGGCTGGAATTTGTGCCCCCCTCATGCTTGTTTTGCCTTGCAGAACTCAGTTGGCCTGATATGCTAACAGTATATATAAATGTGCAAAGCATAACAGTATAAATAAAATTTTTTCCAACGACCAGCCAGGCTGTGCATGCCCAGTTTACTCCAGGTTGGGAATGAACTGATTAGGATACACATGTCCAGTTCACTCTGGGTCAGCAGGACTTTGCTCTGGGCCACCTAGTTGGAGGCATCAGGGCTCTGGCCTTTGGTCTTGGCATGGGCTGGCTGGTAAGGCTCTGCAGACTGGAACCTCTGGTATAGATTGTTGCACAGTGCAACAAGCCACTTAAATATGTGCACCTCTCCTGCGCACGGATTGGGCAGCCACAGAAGCCTGAAGGAGCTCTGGGCCTCTTACTGGTGTTTGTAAGTCCTCCCAGTCAGGACATTAATGATAATCAAGCCATAGCCCAGTGGTATTCAAGTATTTTAGCCTGGGACCCCCACTGGGAATGACAATCTGGGACCCCCCGGGAAGTGATGTCATGGCTGGAAGTGACATTAAAGGTGCCCAGTTCCGGATTCTAAGATGGCTGCAACCAGCTATTTGCAGCCACTCTGAAATGAAGTCACAACCCCCAAGAGGGCCCCGACTCCCACTTTGAATACCACTGCCATAGCCAGTTATGGCTAGTGGTACTTCCAGTTGCTGGATCATGTGAAGGGATATTGAGTGGGACAAATGTTGAGAAACACACTTGTAGAGGGAAGAACAGTGACTTGGTTTACGAGCATAATTCATTCCGGAAGCCTGCTTGTAATCCAAAACGCTTGTAATCCAAAGCGGATTTTCCCATAGGAAATAATAGAAACTCAGACGATTGGTTCCACAGTCCAAAAATATTTATATAAAAAGATTTACTATATATAAAAATGATCACAAAACACTGTAATAAAGAAACTACTGTACACTCTACCTTTGAAAACCTTCATGGCTGGTGAGTGGAAGACGAGAGAGGAGGGATAACCTCTTTGGCAGGATGACTTTCACTATCAGGGGCTGTGGGTGGCGCAAGTGGTTAAGACACTGTGTCTGTTTACCAGAAGGCCAGGGTTCGAAACCCGGGTCCCCACAAGACAGGGTGAGCTCCTGTCCTTAGCCCGGCTCTGCGATGCAGCTGGATCCAATTGTATCGGCTCTGCCGTTCCATTGGACTATTTCAGCGGCATGGAGAGGGGGGATTTGCTGCTTGGGTAACAGCCTATCCTCCATATTAATCTACCCAGGCCTTTGTGCTTCGCATGCAGTGTCAAGTATGATACCATAGTCTTTCAGGACTGATGGATGCCAAGTTTCACTATCACTAATGGAGTCACTGCTCGCCATTGGCTCAATAGAATCTTTGTCTTTTTGTGCAACTTTAACATTCCCCTGCTGCTGATGGGGAGCAGCATTGAAACATTGATAAGGCACACCTTCCACACTGCCACACACAGATCCCACACACACATCTGGTTCAGGCTGTTCCCCCCCCCCAGATCCCCCTGTGAGTTCCCTGGCTATGGAAATCTGCTCCAAACTTTGCCCAGGGCCTCACCCCAGCCCAAGCTATCTCTCAGTCATTCCTGTGAGTTCCCTGGCCATGGAAGCCTGTTCCAAACTTCCTCAGAAGTGCTCGTCTTCCAAGGCGGTCCTCTTAAAGCAAGTCAAAAATTCTGAGAAAATTTTGCTCTTAATCCAAGCCACTCTTAAACAGGGTACCACTGTATCTCATCTTCTTGTTTTCTTCTCAGAGGAACTTCCCAAGCCTGCCTTCATTTCCCAACTGGAAGAAGGAGAGAGTACATTGCCCCAGGATCTCCAGGAAGAAGAAGAAGAAGAATCAGTTGGTATGTAGACTAGTACTTAGCACAGCTGTACCTTCTGTAGATAACGCAGCTGTAGATAAACCAGTTTGGGCTGAGCATGTCCTGATACTTGCATGAGCAGCACTGAGAGAGGGTTTGCAGATGTTGCCTACCTGAACTCCAGTCTTTGAGGAGCTCTTCCTCTGGGCTGTTATGTTTGTTAGCACTCCAGCTCATTTTGTATTTATTGCCATTAAACAACATGAGGCTAGCCACCAACAAGCCCCAGTTTACTAAGAGGACATTGTGGGCTGAGAGAATCCAGAGGGAGGCCTCCTGTCATGATTTCTCCATAAAACATTTAGTAGCGATAAAAAGCTGCCTCAATCCCAGGACCATCCAGATTGCATCAGGCGGCCATAATTTTTCTAATTCTGTCAGAAAGCCTGACAGTAGTCAGTGCACAGATATATGATCCTATTCATCCTTTCTGAATCCATTAAACCAGCAGTGAGCAGGCAGTTGTGCATCACCACACAGGACATTCTCCCATTCACATCCTTGTAGGGGATCTCCTGTGCCAGATGTTGCCACCCCCCCCCCACATCTTTGGACTCTTTCCAAAGATCTGTCAGTTCCTTGAGAGTGGGGAAGGGGTTTCACGGGGAGGATTCTCTGGGGTCTGTTGCTCAGTCATACCTTTGGCACGGAAAGAAGATTCAAGAGGCTGCAGCTTAGTTCAGGTAAGCTCGCTTTTACTTTTCTTTACAGGTCTTTGGTTGCAGTAGCATAAAACAGGTAATACAACAGAAGAACTCAGAACTTCCTCCAACTACAGGGACACTGCGTAGGGCAAGGCCAGCTCTACCCCACACCGCATGGTATATTAGAGGCCTGTGGTGAGAGGCAGGGCACCAATGCCCCTCGCCACACTTCCCACCTCTGTCTCCGCCTCCCTGCCTTCCCACTCAAACTCTCTTTCTATAGTGCTCCCCCTTTGCTCCTCCCCAGATGGACTCTCCCATTGAGGAGCCACGCAGGACTCCTCCAGCACAAACCATCTTGCTTCCCCCCACTGGCTCATATCCAGGGTCTGGTCTTTCCTGAGGTTGGTACAGTGTGTAGCTCCTGATCAACTCCGGGCCCCAATCCTCATCCTCCTTGGATGAGCTCTTTTTAGCCCAGCCTCCGGAGACCTAGACAAGGTTCTCCTAGGCTTATCCTCATCATCCAAGGGATCTAGGTAGATTGAATCCATGATCATTTCTAGTAGGGAGATCTCCTCTTCCTCTTCCTGACAAAGAGTAAGTATAGGATTCACGACTTTCCATCATATTGGGTATCAATGGTAGCAGCAGGAATGTATCCCTTCAGATACAGGGCTACCATTGATACCCAATATATATAGTCATCCCCCTGAATACCATTGAGGCACCATTGATACCCAATATGATGGAAAGTAGTGAGGAGTATACTTTCTCTTGCTATGCACAAAGTGTGCTTCTGATATGTGCTTCCTCTTCCTCACGCCTTGTTAGCCTTTGCCCCCCAGTATATACATCAGTCAAGGTGTGTAAGCATTAGAAATCTCAAATCTCCACTGCAATACTAAACACAATTCATTCTCTGTTCTAGAAAGTAATGGAGACAATGAGGATCAGAGGGAGCCATGTGGACGGTCACTGGAAACAACCACATATATTGTACAGGAAACTACTTCTAGAGACCAGAGCTTCAGCGGGAGCTCACAGCTTATGTTGCATGAAAAAATCCAGAAAATAGAGAAGCCCTACAAATGTCTGGAATGTGGAAACAGCTTCCTCCGGAGTTCAGATTTGACTGTTCATCAAAGACGCCACACAGGGGAGAGACCATATCAGTGTCTGGAGTGCGGAAAGAGCTTCAGTGAAAAGAGCAGCCTGACTGTGCATCAAAGAACCCACACGGGGGAGAAACCATTTCAGTGTTTGGAGTGTGGAAAGCGCTTCATCACGAGTACACAGCTGAATGTTCATCAAAGAAGCCACACAGGGGAGAAACCATATCAGTGTCTGGAGTGTGGAAGGCGATTCAGCCAAAGTACAAACCTAACTGTTCATCTAAGAACCCACACAGGAGAGAAACCATATAAATGCTTGCAGTGTGGAAAGAGCTTCAATAGGATTGATACTTTGACTGTGCATCAAAGATGCCACACAGGGGAGAAACCATACAAATGCTTGGAGTGTGGAAAGAGCTTTATCACAACTTCAGAACTGACTGTGCATCGAAGGATTCACACAGGGGAGAAACTATATCAGTGTCTAGAGTGTGGAAAGCAATTCGGCCATAGTGCAAAATTGACGATGCATCTAATAACCCACACAGGGGAGAAACCATATCAGTGCACCGAGTGTGGAAAATGTTTCAGCACAAGTTCATATCTGATTGTGCATCAAAGAACCCACACAGGAGAGAAACCATATCACTGTTTGGAGTGTGGAAAGAGCTTTGGTAGCAGAAAAATTCTGACTGTGCATCAAAAAATCCACACGGGAGAAAAGCCATATAAATGTTTGGAGTGTGGAAAGAGCTTCATCACGTTTTCACATCTGACTGGGCATCAAAGAAATCACACAGGGGAGAAGCCATACCCATGTTTGGAGTGTGGAAAGAGATTCGGCCAACGTGCAAACCTTACCAGGCATCAAAAAACCCACACAGGAGAGAAACCATATAAATGCTTAGAATGTGAAAAGAGCTACATTACAAGTTCAGACCTGATTGTGCATCAAAGAAGCCATTCAGGGGAAAAACCATATAAATGTTTGGAGTGTGGAAAGAGCTTCAGTAGAAGTTCACATCTGGCAGTGCACCAAAGACTCTCCACAGGAGAGAAACCATATAAATGCTTGGAGTGTGGAAAGAGCTTCAGTAGAAGTTCACACCTAACTGACCATCAAAGAAGCCACACAAGGGAGAAGCCATATAAATGCAAAGTATGTGGAAAGAAGTTCAGTCAGCATTCACAAGTGTCTGCGCATCTAAGAACGCACACGGGAGAGAAACCATATCAATGTTTGGAGTGTGGCAAGTGTTTCAGCCAGAGTGCAAAACTGACCATACATCAAAGAAGCCACACAGGGGAGAAACCGTATCGGTGCCTGGAGTGTGGAAAGAGCTTCAGTAGGAGGGATACCCTGACTGTGCATCAAAGAAGTCATACAAATAAACCATAGAAATGCTTAGAGTGTGGAAAGAGCTTCAGGTGATGCACATCTGACTGTGCATCAAAAAACCCACATGGGAGCAACTCTGATTGTGGGAAAGGCTTCATCATGAACTCTTATCCAACAGTGAAACAAAGAGGCCACATTGGGGAGAAATCAAAGAAATGCTTGGAGTGTGAAAAGAACTTCTCCTAGATTTCAAAAATCTAGGCACAAAATATCAAGAAGCCCATGGATTCAGATGCCATATAATTACATTTCTAGGTTACTGGGCCTTATTTTTTCTTAAGCCCAATCATAGCTCCCAGAGAAAGTCGCCTTGCCTTTGCTTACTTTGCCCTCCATTATATACGAGATGGAAGAAGGTACAGTACAGTATACCAATCAATCAACACAGTTTATATACCACTTTTGAACAAAAAGTTCACAAAGTGGTTTACAAACTATGGAACGCTGCCTTGAGTCTTCCCCTTCCAGTGTTGCTGTTTTCTGTTGACATTAATCCCAAGGAAATGTTTGCATGTGCAATATAGAATCATAGAGTTGGAAGGGACCTAGTAGGTCATCTAGTCCAACCCCCTGCCTGCAGCAGGAAATCCCCCGAGAGCATCCCCGACAGGTGCTCGTCGAGCCTCTGCTTAAAGATCCCTAGTGAGGGAGAGTCCACCACCTCCCTTGGCAATCTGTTCCACTTCCGAATCACATAATCAATGTGATTCAAAGGCTGATAAATCCAATGCTATGGTGTCTGTTTTCTGTCTGTGACAACAAATGTGGCTATTGCCACATCAGTTGCTCGGAAAAAATATTTCACACTAACAGAGATGTGTTATGTCTCTCACCAAACTACAATACCCAGCGTTCTTTGTGGGAAGAATGGAAAATTCTGCATTTCTTTTGCATCACTAGATGTCACTGTCCTTAAAAGACCATTTTTTCACCATCTATATTTAGGCCTCTTACATATTGTCTTTCATATATTTACGATATTTGACATACAAGGTCATACGATATTTGACGTACGAGATCAGGACTGGTTCTATAAGAAGAAAACTACAACAGGTAACTATTTGGGATTAAATTTCCTTCAAAGTTGTCCCCTTTGGAAGCCACTCACTGAATCCAGCACTGTATCCATTGATGGAAGCATTCCAGGAACTCGTTTTCTGGGATAATCAGCAGCTGCCTCATCGCGTTCACTTGGATTTCCTCAACGTCCTGAAATCTTCACTCTTTCAAGTGGGATTTGATTTTTGGAAAGAGGAAAAAATCGCAAGGGGTGAGATCTGGGGAATACGGTGGCTGTCGGACCTGGGGGATGTTTGGCCAAAAACTGCTGCACAAGCTTGTCATGCAGTTGCCGCCCACTGGACGCATGCAATTCTGGCCTTTTCCGACGAATAGCATCCTGCAAACGCCGCAACACGTCACAGTAGTACTCCTTGTTTACTTTCTGACCACGTGGAGCATACTCATGATGAACAATCCCCTTGTAGTCGTAGAAAACGGTCAACAGTGTCTTCACATTGCTTCGATTCTTTCGTGGTTTTTTGGTTTCGGAGAGTTTGGGGTCTTCCACTGGGCCTTGGTTTTGGGGTCATAGCCGTATCTAAATGCCGGTTGTTTTAACCAGGACTCATGCATACAAAATGGACATGAGCACAGATATGTCCTGAGGGGGACTGACCCCTTATGCGGCCATTTGAAAGATTTGCCGTGACCTCCCAAATCTGTGAGGCTTTGTGATCCCATTAGGATTGCAAGTCACAGGTTGAGGAATAACACGCAATAAAAATAACACGTAATAACAATTTGTAAGTTGGGTGAAGGGGAGAGAATAAGGCCTGCCTGCAGTGTCGTTTATTTCACTTATTATATTTGTTTGATTTGTACTCTGCCTTTTTCCCCAATGGCACGTAAGTTTCCAGAATGTCTCCCACAAAATCAAATAGACTTTTAGTTCATTAACTGATCAATTAATTACTAATATTTGCATATATCTGCATTGAACTAAAGTCCAGTAATTTGTTGGACTTTAAGGGGCCACATGTGCTAAAACAGACCTGCATTGTCCAGAATAGGGCAGACTCGTTGTCAGGTTGAGGGGACTTTGCAAGGCAGCCAGTCATTCAACTGGTAATGTTTCTTCTTACATGAGCGGCAAGGAAGGAAGCTGTTGAAAGCACAGGCACATTTCTAGGTTGGGAGGAGGACATAAGAGAATACTGTATTATTTTGCAGCAAGCCTTGTCGTTCTGCTCATCTCCAACCTCCAATTGGTGGGTCGTGGCTTGATTTTTGGTGGGTCGCCAAAGAGTGATGGAAGATCAGATCACCAATTGCCTTGAACTCTGAGACTATGAAAAATCTGGAGCTGTGAACTGCCCTGCAATGAGCTGATCTCCTGTAGTTTGCAAGTTAGTTGTTACTTGTTCCTGAAGTTTGCAAGCATTTGTACATATAGGGTGATAAATATTTCAGTGTTTTTATTTGGGTTATTATTCCTTATAAAGAAATGTAACAAGACGAGACAGAAGCCAAGAATGATTTTGAGGGTCATAAATTAAAGCAACTTAAAGGGGAATAATAAAAGTATTGTTAGTAAGTACATTAGCAGTAGTAAACCTGCCACCTCCCTGGAGGTGGGGGGTGGGAAGAATAATGGACAATTATAGATCTATAAGTCACGAGATCCTGATGGTATTCACTCAAGTGGTATTAATGAATTAAAGAACAAAGTTGCTGAACTCTTGACTAAAATACAGTATCCAGGGTGACCATATATTTTCTTTTTAAGCTTCGTGTCCTGGAAAAGAACTTCAGTGTCCTCCTTTTCCTTGTGATCAGGCAGGACATCGCCTTCTTGTCATTAATAAATTACATGTAATAAATTATATGTAATTTAATAATAAGGAATTTAATAAGGAATTAAATAAGGAATACGAGGAATACGATTTAATAAGGAATACAATGCAATTCTAAAGACACTTTCCTGAGAGTAAGACCCACTGAAAACAATGGAACTTTTTAGTTGACATGGTTAGGATTGTGCTTTTGGAATTCAAATTTAGGAATTTGCCCCTTGGCAATCCTTGACCTTTCCTGCCCCCCTCACTGGACCAGCATGAACATTCAGGGAACAAAACTATGGGAGGATGGTGCACATGGGGGAATGTTGAAGGTGGGGGGATGTTGCACAGGGTGGATGGGGCACGGGGATGGTGAGCATGGGCTATGGTGTGCATGGGGAAGGTGCGCATGGAGGAATATTGCAATGGGAGGGATATTGCACATGGGGGATGATGCATGGGGGGATGGTGCACGTGGGGGTGCTGCGCATGGGAGAATGGTGCAAGGGAGGGATGTTCAACAGAGGATGTTCAACAGGGGAGATGTTGGATGGAGATCCCACGGGGGTGGGGGGATATTGCACAGGGTGGAGTTGCATGGGAAAAGGAGAACACTGAGGTTAAAATGCTAAAATCTAGGACATGCCCTGGAATAACAGGACATATGGTCACCCTGTTATTGTAAATGTTATATTCCCCCTGCCACTGTAGGAACTGGGAATGTGAAGTTGTGCTGGAACTAAGTTGGTTAGGGTTTGTACCCTCTGCTGTTCTAGGTAGTTTGCCAGCATTTTCTAGATCACTTTTCTCAATGCCTTTAAGAAGGGATTGGACAAATTCCTAGCGGAAAGGACCATCACAGGTTACAAGCCATGAGCACTGTGTAGACGTGGACAACCTCATATGCCAGATGTGGAGGGGGGCACCTGGATGTAGATGTCATATGTGCTCCCTGACCTGGGGGATACAGAAAAGCTGGACTAGATGGGCCTATTGCCTGATCCAGTGGAGGCTTTTATTATGTTCTTATGTCCTGCCACTTGGCTAATATTGTAGTTGTGATCAATCGATGAGTGATGCAGTGTTGCTTTCAGGACAACATGCATTTCTAGTATGAGAAAATCCCCTTTATTAATTACTAGTGAAATGTACCCATGTTGCAGGAGTAAAATACCCCCCTATGCACCATCCTCCGTTCCAAGTGCATCAACCCTCCCCCATGCACAGCAACATCCCCACGTGCAAAATCCCTTATATGCATCACCCTTCCATGCACTTCACACTCCCATGTGCATCAACATCCTCCCATGCGCACCAACCCCCCAAGCACATCATCCCCCAATGTGCACCATCCCCCCAGTGCAACATCCCCATACACATTATCCCCTATGAGTATTACCCCTCCTTGCTCAACATCTCCCATGCACATCATCAGTTCATCAGGCACTGGGCACCAAAATGGCTGGATGTTGTTCAGAAAGTCTTCAATGTTAAGCACAGGACAAAAACGCTTTGCACCCCTTTTCACCCCCTTAAGGGTTAAATTTCTCAACATCAGTTCTTGGTAGGTGCTCAAGTGACATAAGGAAATAAAGAAATTATTCCTTATTAAGGGGGGATTGGGGCAGAACATCCATCAGTCAGGATTCTTCAGTGTAAAATATAGGATTGGAATTCCTTTTGGAATTTCTGAAAATCTGTTCTTAGTGGGTGCCTCCATTACCCTCCCCATATTTCATGCTTCTTGGCCTGGTGGTTTTGGCTGGGTGTTGATGAATCAGTCAATCAGTCAGTCATTGACTTTCCAATTACACACACACACACACACACACACACACACACACACACACAATTATGTATGAATCTGTGATGTGCAAAATTTTGGTCAAGCCTCAGACCTTTCTTCCCCTTCCCAAAGCAAGCTTTGCTGTCTGCCTGCCTCCCCCCATCCTGCATTCCAATCCCCTCTTTTCCTGCATCCTGAATCTCTATTCATAAACAAATCAGTGTGCCATTTAGTTGATCACCCAGGCCAATATCAAGGCACACCTGGCTTACTCTTCCCTGGTTGGCTGAATGTCCTCAAGGTTGTCTCCAACTTATGGTGTAATAACCACATGTAACCTGGAGTAGAAAAGGCTCCCATCAGACCCATCCTCTTTCTATTTGGTTTGGATGCCATCCAGGTCATTCTGCTGGACATCTTGTGAGCAGGTAGTTGTATTCCATTCCCCCTTACCTTCCTTCCCCATCTTCCTTCTCAGCTACTCCCTTAACCTCCCTCACTTGCCTCCAGTTATCCTTTCTCCTTCTTCAGTACTCCACATGCAATTTCCTAAAAATAAGTACACTTTATTCTATGGTCTATGTATGTAATTTTTACCTTTATGTTTTATAAAATAAACTGTTTCTTTGTGATAAATTATCCATCTCTCAGTTTCTCTCTTTCTAATGAAAGGATCCTCTTTGCAGAACACTGTTAACTCTCGCTGATGGTCCTTATGACCAAGAGGGCAATGCTCAATTCCCCTCACTAATTACTATATGTCTGAGGCGGTGGGTGCTTCTTAGGCATGTTATATTTAAAATGTCTGTTATATCTTGAACTAGTGAAGAAGGTTGCGGGAGTAAAATTCCCCCATACACCAAGCCTCCACGGTGCATCAGTCCCTCATGAGCAACATCCCTCCATGCGCATCAACACCCCCATGCTCATCATCTCCCCATGCACATCATCTCTCCATGTGCAACAACCCCATGAGCAACATGCCCCATGCTCATCATCTCCCCATGCATATCAACCCCCCGTGCACATCAACCCCCTAAGCGCAACATGCACCATGCGCACCATCTCCCCCATGTGCATCATCTCCCCCATGAGCATCTACCCCCCCCAATATACATCATCTCCCCATGTGCAACACCCCCCCATACATAACCCCCCATGCATAGCATCCTCCCCACTGCAACCCCTCCTTCCAAACAATATACCCCACTGCACCGGGCACTGAGCACCAGATTGGCTGGAAGTTGGTCAGTCATCCAGGTTAAGTATAGGACAAAAACACATTGCACCCCTTTTCAGCCCCTTAAGAGTTAAATTTCTGCACATCAGTTCTTAGTGGGTGTTTATGTCACAGAAGAAACAACCTCCCTGAATTTCATGCTTCTAGGTCTGGGGGTTGGGGCAGAGCGTCCCTCAGTCACTGATTCTTCAATGCAGAGTATTGGGAGGAAAACACGTTGCACCCCATTTCACTTCCTTCTAATTGGAATTTCTGAAAATCGTTTCTTAGTGCACCCCTCCGTCAAGGAAGGAACACCCATCCCAAATTTCACACTTCTAGGCCCAGCAGTTTTGGCAGGGTGTTGATGAGTCAATCAGTCAGTGACTTTTCTCTTTTCTCTGTCCCTGTTTTTAATAGAGGCAAGTGGGATAAAAAAAATCCCAAGAAACAGAGCTGGTTTGTGCAGCTGAAAAAGATCCTTCCAGCATCCGTGCCTGATCCAGGGAAGATCTTCAAATCAAAAGAACCAGGGAGTTCATTGGAGAGCTGATCTTTTCAAGAGAAAGAACCAAGGAGGACAAAGAAGGGTGATCCATCAAGGTCTGTGTCTCAGTTTTGGGTGGTCTCATTCCACCAACAGAGATCTGGGCTTCCACCTATAATCAAAGTATCTTTCCCTGCCAAGACATCCCCGTTACTTCCAACCAGTTTCTATCCCTTGCAACTGAAAATCTGGATTTTCCTCCCCCACATCATCTCTGATTCTGACCCTGCAATCCAGAGTAACTACAGGAGCACTTAAGAGACATTTATTACGGCAACACCTGGTGAAAACCTATGGGAAATTCAAATTGCAATCCAGAGTAAATTGTTCTTACATCGGAGCAAGGACTCCCCGTAGTTACTCTGGATTGCGGCCTGAGTTATAGGACAATCACCTCAATGGACCTGGATCTATCACGGTGCTCCATTTCCATCTTTGGGACATAGCTTTATGGAAGGATTGGCAGCAGGCAAACAGAGTAGAGGCAGAAAAGAGAGCGGGGAAGGCAGGTCTTGGTGGTCCAATAAAGGTTTAGAAGGAGAATGTTTAGCAAGGGAGGTGACTGGATAGGAAGAGATGGGAAGAAATGGGGGCAAAGTGACAAAAGGAAGAAACGAAAAGAAGTGAATCAAGATCAGGGATGAGGGTTCGAGACATTGGGGCATTTCTTGGTGAGAACCAAAACAATGGAACAAATAGGAAGAAGAGACATTAGAAAGGCACAAACAAGGGACATTAGAAAAGGACCCCAAAATTTAATATCTTCCCATCACATTTGTCTCCCTCACAGGCAGTGCAATGGCATCAGGGCCAAGTTCCAGATCATCATCAACTCCGCAGCCTGCTCAGGTAAGAGGCAGACCGGCAGAGCAAAATGCAAAGAATCAGGTTGGCTGCCTCCTCCTCTCTTATAGGCCTTAAAGGATGCCTTTTCTTTGGGGCTGTAATATTTTCTTTGGGGCTGCATATTTCACCACTCAGAAGAGTGTGTGTGAACCAAAGTAGAGTTAAAACTTGCTAGTTGAAAAGTGGTATATTAATACTGTAAATGGATAGATCTAAAACCCTTAGTGTTGAATTATTTTTGGAGTAGCTGCTCTGTGTAGATCTGGAGTTATAGTTACTAAACTATACTAATAGGTGAATGAAAACTGGGGGGGGGGGTTGGAGAAGTTGCTTGGGGTATTTAATGTGTAGGTTGCTGTGTGAATGGCCACAGAATTGTTTCTAATCAGGATGCAGGTTAACAGGGTTGCCTGAAAAGCTTTACAGAGCTAAATGGTCCCTGACTTGGTCCCCTGGATATGGTTGGCATCTTGAAGTTGGCATCATCTCCTTGCAGAATGGAAGTGCAACTGAACAAGTTAAATGCAGATGTTTTGATACAAGGTACAGGACGTTGTCACCTGAAGTTCACTTCTTAGAATTGGAGCCAGGGATTGTTATGACCAAAACGTGGGCATGATATGTAAGTAGAAACTTTTTTTCTCCATCCAGATTCTGGTGTCGTTGGAGGAGGTGGCTATGCGCTTCAGGATGGAGGAGCATGCTCTGCTGGATCCATGCCAGAAGGCTCTCTACAGGAAAGTCATGCAAGAGATTTACAGGATGGTAACCAATTTGGGTAAGGATGCCCATTATTCTTGGTACTTGGGAATCAAATGCATGAGCTCCTATTCATTTGATTTTCGGTCAGGATTGCATCTTAGAAGTGGGGTGTGTGGGGCTGGAACTTGTGCCTTCTTGTTGCAGAATTAGACTGGGACTTCTTCAGTTCTTTTCCAGTTGAGCAAAGGCAAACAATCTGATCTCCTGCCGATGTGGACCTCTTCCTTGACACTTGTTTTTTGCTTAGTGCTGCAGCTCATTGACACTACCATTAAAAACCAAAAATGAATCCACTCATAGAACACAAGAGCAGACTTTTGCCACTTCTAAGAGGATATTGTGACATTGAAGTTGGTGTGAGGCCTGAGAGAATCCAATGGAAGCCCCTCACCCCCATGACTTAGCCATAAAAAATATTGTCACCCAGGAATAAAAATGCTGCCTTCTAATGTATCTGTGATTTCATTTACTTTTACTTGTTGAGGATCTGTAAGTGTGCAGGGTGTCCTTTCACTAACCCACTTCGATTTACCTCTGAGTTCAGTCTCTCTCTCTCTCTCTCTCTCTCTCTCTCTCTCTCTCTCTCTCTCTCACACACACACACACACACACACCCTATCCATGGACTCAGTTTCCACAGTGTCAAGGATCTGCAGTTCCCAAATTCTGCCGTACTCTAGCATTTGTACTTGCCCTCCAAAATGCTTCCCTTTCACAGATTGGGGGCATGTTCTAGAAAGCTGATATGAAGGAGCATGTAGGCAGCTGCTCAATAGAAAGGTAAAGAGGAAGACAAGTCTTTAAAGGAACCCGCATCTGGGAGGGAGGTTTCTTTGGGGAGGAAACCTCTCCCCCCAGAGAAATCTCCCCCTCCCAACCAGTCACCCCCCACCAGCCACCCACCCCCCTGCCTGCACCCACTAGCCCAGCCACCCAACTCCTCTGTCTACACCCACTAGCCCCAGCCACCCAACCCCTGCATGTTTCCTGGGGGTTGGACTAGTGCAAATGTCAGCGTCTGGTTGATTGCAAAGGTTGGTGTCAAAGCCGTAGTATCTGGTCATTAAAAGAATTATCTGCTGTTTTATTTTCCAGAATGCCAAAACACAAGTGCCAATTTCACCCCCCCCCCCCCGCCAATTTGGCTGGCCATTTCAAGTCATTCAAACCTGGACGGAGCCCACATGAAGCTGAATGCCTCATTTGGCAAAGTCATGGACAATCGGACTGGGAGGGGGGTGAGTAGAGAGTTCCATCAGTTTTCAGTTTAAAAAGAAACAATGTAGTGTTGAAATTAAGGACAGGAAAGCAATACCAGTGTTTTTAGCTTATTTCAGCATGTCCTACATTTTGTCTTACATTTTTGGGCTCCTACAATTTTTTTAAGCAGGTAGGAATTTTGGCTCGGGGTGGGTAGGAATTTTGGCCTTGGGGTTCAGGAATTTTGTGTTTGGCAGCTGGGTCACCCTGCTCCCGCTTCCCCACAGACCACCTGTCTGGGTGCTGGGGAGTCAGAGAGCGTTCTGCCTCCCCCCCCCCCCTCCAAGTTGCGGGAGTGTGAGTTGCAGGAGAGGGGTGCTGCGAGAGTGGGTGCATCTTTCCAGGGCTTTCTCCATGCTGCAGGCAGGGCAGGGTGACGGGAGCCTAGTTTCCTTCCCCTTCGCCATACGGGCACACTGTGCCTCTCCGCAATGGGCAGGCTCTATTTACTCTGCGAGCCCCCTATTGCCTGAGGTCTTGGAACAGCCACCTTTCTCCAAGTTCTGGAACAGCCATCCAACAACACACAAAGAATATGCCCTTTCCCACCATAAACCCACGAGCGTCATGCGCCATTGATTGTAATGCACACCCCCTTTTCAGTTCTCAGTTCGCCCTTAAAAGCTGCGCATTACATTCAAGTAAATATGGTATATGCCAACATACATGAGCATTTGAGATCCCCTATTTTGATTGTACGGCTGAATGAGGTATTCCTCTCTCGATTCCAGGAAACAACCAAAACAACAGTGAGGAGGAACTATATCAGTGCAAGTGTGGAAAGAGCTTCATTTCAAGACAACTCCTACTGACGCATCTAAAAATCCATCCAGAGGAAAAATGCTTGGAGTGTGGAATAACCTTCAAGGATTTGAGTAGCATGTTGGTCCATCAAATAGCACATTCAAAGGCGAGTGAAAAGAGCTTCAATTAGTGCTCAGTCCTACTTGAGCATCAAAAGACCCACCTAATGTAGAGACCAAAGAAAAACTTTTGTTGTTTAATTCATCACCCCGATCCACATTCAAACATTTCATCCACATAAGTGTTTGGCGCAATGAAAGCAATGAAACCCTCATGCCAGCTCTTCCCTGATGGTAGGAGGACCCTGAAACCCAAGATCTGGGCTGAGCTGGTCACTAAGGTTGCAATCCTAACCATTTTAGGCTGGCGTAACTTTCCTGGCATATCTTCCTATGGTGGTGTGCGGAAATTGGTGTATGCCTGCAGAAGCAGGACTTATGCTAGGGCTTAGGATGGCATAACTGTAGGTTAGGATTGCACCCTGGTCATCAGTACCTAGTATTGGAGGGCAGGCCACATCTCTTGTAGGTTCACATTCTGGGCTTTTGGACTCTCTTGATATTCTGGACTTTCTGTTTGGATTTGGCGATTCATGGTGGAAGGTGGTTGGACCTCCAAGGGTGATACTTCCTGAGGTTGGCATTGACTGTGCACTGCCTTTGACTGAAAAATAGTGATGAATGGACAACCAGGATGTCTCAGTGCCTATCAGCCCAACCCACCTCATGCAACAGGAGTAGAAGGAGAACTTGGGCTGCAGGATCTCCTCCACTGGTCTCACTTTTGTCTCCACTGAGCCCGAACCTATGACCATTTCTATGCGTCTCCTATCTGTAGTCACATTTTGTGTTTGCTCTCAGTGAATGCAGGTTCTCTGTATGTATCAACATTTTATCTGTTCCACTGCACCTCCATTCAACACAGAGCCTGGGTAAACCCCACTTCAAGATGCTAGTCATGTCAGTGTCTATTATTTTTCACCCAGTCTCTAGCCCTTTTCTGCCAACTGTGATGCTTTTTTTTACTTCTTGTTCCATTGGTCCTGTTATTCTTTTTATATACATTTTAATAAACATTTTGGCATAGAAATGTAAGTTTTGTTTTGTAAAATATCATTAGGATTGTCTGCCCTCCTTGCTCTGCAGGTAAGAGTGATTTTGATTGATTATGATACCCTTAAAGTTGGAGCGCACCTCTGGCTACCCTGATCTCCTGGGCTGGTGGCAGTGGGTTCAAACTTCCCAGGCTTTTCCCTGGTAAGCTTCCTGTCTAAACAAGGTGAAGAGGGGAACCCAGTGAGCATGCTACAGTAGGTACTAATGCTCTGGATCAATGTGCGGTCTCTGGTGGCTCTGATACTTTAATCATTTGAAACTCATAAGTTCCTACATGAGAACAAAGTACTTATTTCTGAACATCATCTGCTTTATTGATGCCACTTCGAGTATCTAGAAGCCACCCTTCTGTTATTTGACCTATTTATGAAATGAGTTTGATATCATGTTGTTGTCGTTTCTGAACTGTCAGACCTGGAAGGTCTAGGTTCAAATCCCTACCAACCACAAAGCTGCCTTGATGACCTTGGGCTAGGCACCATCTCTCTGCCTCACCCATCTCACAAAGTTGTTGTGAGGACAAAACCATAAGACGGACCATGTACTCCATCCTGAGCTTCTTGGAGGTAGAATAGGATAGAAGTGTGAAATAAGAAAATAGTGAGTGTTAATAAGAGCAAGTATTGAGTGTTTGCGCAAGTGGCTAAGACGCTGTGCCTGTTAACCAGCAGGCCAGGGTTCGAGACCCGGGTCGGCCCCACAAGACAGGGTGAGCTCCTGTCCTTAGCCCAGCTCTGCGATGCCAGCTGGATCCAATCGTATGGGCTCTGCCTTTCCATTGGACTAATTCAGTGGCGTGGAGAGGGGGGATTTGCTGCTTGGGTAACAGCCTATCCTCCATAACAATCCAACCCAGGCTTTCGTGCTTCGCATGCAGCGTATGCAGCGCCGAGCACGATACCATAGTCTTTTAAGACTGAAGGAGGCCTGCTTGAGTGTTAATAAGAGCAAAATCAATATATATTTTTGCAGCACCTTTAGAGCCCTTTGCAGGTATCTTGAGTCATATGGAGGACACACATATAAGAATATGGTGTGAGAACATATGTATGTGTGGGATTGAGGTCTACGTTGGGGTTGGACCAAGCCACAAGTTGCCTGTCTCTACTATAAGTGCTCCTTTTTAAGGAATACTTTAGTAACAAAGTAAAAATATTGGCCCCATCCAATCGGAGCCCTGCCTATGCCATCAGAACAAGCCAGACAAAAGAGATGGCAACAGTGAGGAGGGCAGGTCTGGACTGGGCAGCTGCAGCATGTTTGCCAAATCAAAACCCTGGCCTTGCTTCCCTAACCCATTCTATGCAGACTTGTGTCCACTATGGGGCTGCTATCGGTTTGAACAGACACATGAACAACCTGGATCTAATTCCAGAATCACTCCACCATCCTGATTGTAATGTTACTTAGAAGCTGTGACTAAACCAGATCACTACATGTCCTCTGGGTTGGAACTGCTGCCCTAGAACAGTATTCTTTAACTTTGGAACTGGGAATCAGAGGCTGGCTGGCAGCCGTGTAGATAACACAGATTAGGGGTGTCCAACAGAAGGTCTGATGCCCCTGGAGCAATTTTTAAAATTGCTCAAAATTAAAGCTAAAAATATATATATATTGATTTTACGTGGTTGCTTTCATGTGATTTGATTGACTGATTTAAACACTAAATTATTATTTAAAACTCTTATGCATAATTGATTAATTACAAGCTGCCTGTGCAGAAGGAAAAGGCAAACAATGAAGATTTTTTCAAAAAAGAGGACATGTCCTGGAAAAAGAGGACATGTGATCACCCTGTTGGCAAACGATCACTGACTGTCCCCTTGGGCCCAAGTACTTGGAATAACTAACAAATCAATGTAAAGCTGCTGCTTGTCTCCTACACATGTGCCTTTAACAGGGTGACCATATGTCACCATATGTGACCATATGGGCTGTGGGTGATGCAAGCAGTTAAGACGCTGTGCCTGTTAACCAGCAGGCCAGGGTTCGAGACCCGGGTCGGCCCCACAAGGCAGGGTGAGCCCCTGTCCTTAGCCATATTGGCTCTGCCTTTCCATTGGACTAATCCAGTGGCGTGGAGAGGGGGGATTTGCTGCTTGGGTAACAGCCTATCCTCCAAAACAATCCAACCCAGGCTTTCGTGTTTCGCATGCAGCGTATGCTGCGCCAAGCACAATACCAATACCATAGTCTTCCAAGACTGACGGAAGCCCGCTTATGTGTCACAACTAAAAAGAGGACAAGGTCTCCCAAGATGTAGGACACCCAGAAAAAATGTAGGAGAAAATAAAAGCTAAAGACATTCATATACATTACTTCCATGTGGTTAATTTAAGCAATATATTACCATTAAATTTAAATCTACTACATATAATTTATTTCATCCAATTTATTAATTAGAAGTAGGCTACATGCTCCCTGCTTACAAGGAATAAGAGGAAAATTAAAATGTTTTTTTCCCCCAGGACACAAGATTTAAAAAAAAGAGGGCACGTTCTGGGGAAAAGAGGACATATGGTCACCCTGGCCTTTAATGTACACAGAAATTAAGGCTGCAATCCTAAAGACACTTTCCTGGGAGAAAAAGCCAAGGAACATCATGGGGCTTACTTTTGAGTTGACATGGTTAGGATTGTGCTCTGTTGTTTGTTTGTTTACAAGAATCAATGAGACTAAAATGTTTACCAGCTAAACATTTGCATTTTAGGGACAGCAGCTTCAAAGTATCAATTGCTGCATCAAAGAGACAAAAGCAGCCAAGGTGCCCTTTCAAAACCTATTGCAGCCTCTTTTCAATGCCAGGCTCCCCAAGAGTTAATGCAACCAAGTGCTGCTTCCTAGAGGAGGTTTTAGGGAGACACAACCTGTTCCCTCCTCCTCCTCCTCCTCCTCCTCTCCTTTCTCCATGCTTAGGGTAGGCAAGTGGCTTTCAAGTGAGCTGCAGCTCAGGTGAGTTTGCAAATCAGGACTGGTTCATGGAGAGGTTACCTCCATGAAAAAGGGGACCTCCAGATGTCCCCTTTTTCCAGGGCATGTCCTCTTTTTAAAGGCTTGTGTCCTGGAAAAAAAAACTTCAGTGTCCTCTTTTTCCTTGTGAGCAGGCAGCGTGTAGCCCTCTTGCTGTTAATAAATTGTGTGTAATAGTTTAAAACTTAATAATAAGTTTTGTAATTACAAGCCTTGTAATCCACTTCAATACATTCTTATATGTAAATGTATTCAAATTTGAAATTTTAATTAGTTTTCCGGCCCTGACACAGTATCAGAGAGATGATGTGGGCCTCTTGCCAAAAACATTGCCGGACATTGAGGATAGAGGCCTCCCCATATCCTGCGGCAAGGAGTTCCACAGGCTAATGATGGTATACAAGAAATATTTTCTCTTGTCTATCGTAACCCTCCCAACATTCAATGTTGGTGGATGTCCCCTAGTTCTGGTGTTGTGTGGAAGGGAAAAGAGCATCTCTCTATCCACTCTGTGCATCCCCCAAGTAATTTGTATGTCTCGATCATGTCCCCCTGGTCCTCCAGGGCTCTTATGGTTCTTATTATGGTGTACCTTTTTTCTTCCTAATCAGGGAATTCTTTTGAATGGGCCAATGTTGAAGACGGTAGTAGCGGAAGAGGTGCCTTGGTGGTGATGCTGAGTCCTTCACTGCGCATTGGATCAGCCAGGGATCCGCCACATACAGGGATCATACAGCCAATTGGATCAGCCACATACAGGGCCTGGATTCTACACCCCCCTTCCTGAGGCTCCACACAGCATCAGGATCCGTATACGTTACCAAGATTGGGACAGGACCCCACTGGGGGCTGTGTGAGGAAAGGAGAGGCTGTGAGAAAAAATGGAACTACAGAATCCGCTCACAGGTCTCAGGATAGAGAAAGTATCGAGAGGAGTTGGGACTCACAACACGGAACCTGGCTGTGTCCGAGAGTTTCCAAGGAGCTTTATGACAAGAGAAGTTAAAGAGGAACCTGAAGGACAACTCAGAGATTGGGAAGAGTTCCTGAAGCACCTGGATTCCCCTCGCGCCGACCGGTGCAGCTCTCAGCGGAGTGACCGTGGACCGTGGGATGATGCCAAGGCCTTCCTGGCCTCCTTTGAGCAAGTGGCCACTGCCTATCAGTGGCCCAGAGAAGAGTGGGTGGTCCGGCTCCTGCCGGCACTCAGCAAAGAATCCAAGCAGGCCTTTCACAGCCTCGCAGCAAGGGACAAGGAGGACTATGAGAAAGTGAAGGCCGCCATTTTGCGCAGGGACGCCATAAAGTTGGAAACGTGGCGCCGGCACTTTCGACAGTTTCGCTACCAGGAGGTGGAAGACCCGCGAAGAATTTACAGCCAGCTTCAGGAGCTTTGCTGCCGGTGGTTGCGGCCAGAGAGGCACACGAAGGAGCAGATCCTGGAGCAGCTGGTCCTGGAACAGTTCCTGACCATCTTGCCTCCAGTAATGCAGAGCTGGGTCCAAGAATGTGGTCCCAAAACCTGCGTCCAGACAGCAGCTCTGGCTGAGGACTTCTTGATGAGCCGGCAAGAGGCTGAGATGTGGAAATGGCAGGTGAGATTTTGAGAACAGATGAACTTGTGGGACCCCCTTTGGTCCTATTGTCACAGTTTGTCCTTACTTTGCATTTTCTTAAGGTTGACACTTGGGGGGGGGGCAGAAGAAGGCAAGCTTTAGAGTACATGTATTTCTGGGAGATGAGTCATGTGCAAGCCCTGGTCTTGTGTGGCATGGAAAAGATGGCTCACACTTGTCTTTCTCACCTCCCTAGAGTTCTCCCTGTTGTTTTAGGTGCCAGTACCTTCCAAAGCTGCAGCCGTGAACCCACCGAACAGTGGAAACAGAGATGTGTCCATAGAGGCCGTGGATGGGAATGGCATGCAAATTACTACACCAGGTTGGTTTTCTGATGGCATCAGGCATGGTCTGGTGGTTGAGCAAAGGGCTGCTGAAGAATGCTAAGCAGGAAAAGACCTGGGTAACTTTTGGATGGGAGACTGAAATCTGGTAAAGTTGTGATGAGACAACAGAACCAGAGGTGTCCAACCTGAAAACAGCTCTTGCTGGAAGCTCGGAAGACATTCCCTGATGCCAGATGTGATGACCACACTGTGGAAGAGTCTCATAGAAGGATTCTCTGGAAGAGAAGAATTCTGAGTTGCCCGTCTAACAATTTCCTACCTCACAGGATTGTTGTGAGGATTAACATAGCTATGTAGGCCACCTTGGGCATTAGCATGGGAAAAGCAGGTTATATTTCCATAAAATAAATAAATCTGGTTGTATGAGAGCTCAATACTTCACCTGGGGGACCTTGCAGGGGGGACCAGTCTATCCTCTGCTCCAAGTGGCCTACTCCAGGGGTCCAATACCCTTGCTATGCCACAGGCCCAGGCACCAAGAACTGAGCCTGTCTCCACCCTCCAGTCACCTGCAGTCTTTGCTGCCTCTCTTTTCATCCCTTCCCAGTCACACTGTCAGGTAGTGACCCACTGTGGAAGGGGCAGAGGTGGCCCAAGGGCTGCTTGTTATTGCTTCTTATCTTTGTCTGACCTCCCTTCTGTCTTTTACAGGTGGAGTAAAGTCTCCCACCCATTCTACATCACTGCCTCCCCCTGAAGGATCTGAATCTCTTGAAGGAGGGCCAGTCGAGGTATGTGAAATAGGGGAGGGAGACCAGTGGTGGTGTTTATCTATAAATGTCAAAAATCTACCAGAGTGAAAATTGGGAAGCCAATTCTGCCCCGAGATGTTGTGCAATCTAAACAGAAGCTTAGTGATGTATATTTTTTATTTATCCACTAATATCTTACTGACCTTTTCTTGCTCACATGCGCAAGCGCACCCGTTTGACTTTTTCTCTTTCTCGCATGCGCACCCTTTCGATCAGTGGGAGGCTGAGGGATTTATGTCCCCATGCTCACAGAGGTGGTAGACCTGAACATTATTATATGGGAGCTCTGGTGCTTGAATCCTCCCCTCCAAAACAATCCCTTGACATGGAAAACTATCATTTCAAAGAAAGATGCTTTAGCATAGCCTTTTCCCTGACATGCCATCTTTCTGTGGTACGGATTTCCAGTGTGGGAAGGGGAGGAAAGCTGCATGGTCTCATAGAACTGATATCCTCCCCCTGGTATGCACCCTCGCCTATGAAATTCCCCTCTACATAATATCAGTGGTAGCTGTTGATCCTCCATGAGAAAGCTTTCAGAGTCCCTCTTCTCCAGCTGAGAGCTCTGCTGAGACAGCGAGTGGGCTGCTTTTCTTGCAGGGGTCTATGGATGTTAAGCCGGCTGTGTATTTTGCCGAGGGGGAACAGACCCTGCCAGATCCAGGCCAAAAAGCTGTGTACAGAGAAGCTCTGCAAGACAACCAGTGCAATGGGACATCTCAGGGTAAGGAACAGTCTCTCTTCCTTTTATTACTCAGAAGGAAGAAGGTGTTTGATTTTTTTTTAAATTTAAGGATTGTTGGTTTCTCTACAGGACAAAATTATTTTAGTGTGTCTACATTTTTTTGCATATACTCCTAGGCTTCATCCTTTTTTTTCTCCTGCCGCTCTTTGACTTTTCTCTTGAGATGGATGTGCTTGCCATTATATGTGCTTGCCATTATATAAGCACTTATATGATGTGCTTGTCTTATAAGTGTGTTGTGAATGCACTAGAGCAGACTTTCTCAGCATACGTCCCTTGCTGTACCACTTTACATGATTCACCTGTTGAAAGTCCCACCTGAAGTAACTGATGATGATGTCATCGCTTTTTAAGTATGGGTTGAGAGTCCAGATGCAACACAATAATACACCAATAAGAGGTTTAAGAGGTGGGAGGACTTTTCTGAGCATGTAAAAAGCACATGGAGCTCTGCATTCCAAATTGGACCCCCTCTTGCTATTTACTGTGTGCCATTGTGGTTCTTGGCAACAGGCATTAAGGGTTCCACAGGTACTACCGGACATCACTGCAAGTACCACTGGTGGTACAAGTACTACTGATGGTACACATACTACCAGTGGTACAATACCACTGGTTGAGAAAACTGATCGACAGATGTGCCAAGTTAATTTGAAGCACAGTAGTTGAAAATCCCTTAAAACTCCTCTGGATTCTGCAGCTGTGTTTTAGGACAACTGTCTGTAGCAACAAATTATTGCGGGGCTTGTGGAGGAAAAGGGACATACAATTACGACAGAGAGTTGCCCTAAAAACAGAGCAGCAGAACCCAGAAGAGTCTCTTGGATGATGGAAGTGATTTCACAAGAGGTGAAGACCATAGAGAGGTCAGTGTGCCATGAGATTAAAAATATTGAAAACTGAAAATATTGCTGCCCAAATACTTCCCTCCTTTGACTGTGATTTCTTGTACTCTTGATATAAATCCTGGAACTGATATTGCTACCATTTGCATTCCTTTCTCCCGTCCTACAAAGACCGGCTGTCATCCTGGCCAGCCTTGAAAAACAGTTCAAGGTGATGGCAGTGGTGGATCGAAGATAAGGATCATTCAGAATATCACAGGTGGGCCATCATCTGAGAAATCAAAGATATACTCATATTATATTACACCTCCTGACATTTCTTACTGAGCTATGCCAAGGGAGGTGGTGGACTCTCCCTCACTGGGGATCTTCAAGCAGAGGCTCGACAAGCACCTGTCGGGGATGCTCTAGGGGGAATTCTTGCTGCAAGCAGGGGGTCGGACTAGATGACCTACTAGGTCCCTTCCAACTCTATGATTCTATGTTTGGGAATTTGATGACCTTTTTTCTCCCATAGGCTTTGTAGGTGTCATAATTTTCTTCCACAAACTCAGGACAGGACCCTCTGTTCCATTTGTCAGTATGTGATCACAATTTTGGGGTTGTCCCTGTTTTTCGGGACATATGGCAACCCTGATAGGCTTTGTATAATTCCCTCTCCTTCATTCTGATTTCTTCTGGAGGAAGTTACCCTCCCCTGCACTGAAAGGGAAACAGCCTCAGCAAGTTCCTTTCTGAGGTTGATCACATGCAATGGGCAAACATGGACATTATCAGTTTAATTAATAATCATGCATCAACACAATTAAACAGGATATAACAATATACATTTGCAACCCGGAGAGGTGCCTTATTTAACTTACCGAGCAGGACCTCCAGTGGTCAGTGGTGCCGGGAGAGGATACAAGAAGCATCCAGTGAGCCAATGAGGTCAGCTGTGTAGATGATGGAAATACCCCCAAATACTGCCCCTTGGGGGTATTTGGAAATACCCCCAAATACTACCACCTTCATACCTGGTGATATGCCAGCCTTTGTTCCTTCCTCCCCCTGGACTGGAAAAGGAAGAGGTAAAGGAGTGAAAAGGAAGTGTGAAGGAGAGATGAGTGGTGGACTAAAATGTCTTCTCAACTTCATTCCTATGACTCCATCTCCCCCTTTTCAGTGCAGGGGGTTGGGGAAAAAGGAGTTGTAGAGGCAAGGGGTTGGAAGGAGGTGGGTGACAATCCTGGTGGATTGTCCTAGATGGATTATCCTATGTGGATCCCTGCTCTCCCATATTTTTATATCCTAAATGTTGACATATCTGGAGTTTTCTACTTTTACCTTTTTTTTCCTTCTCCAAAATTTCTGAACATGGGTAAAATTCAAGAAAAGTAGTAGAAGAAATTGCAGCTGCTTCCTTTTGTTGGAAAAAAATTATATTGCCTGATAAATCCTCCCTTTCAATCATATTACATTCCCATATGTCTCTTTTCATTGTCTTTCCTGTCCTCTTCATGGACGTTTTCATGGATATACGTGTGAGGTACCCTCACTGAAATGTCGATTCTTGATTCCTGTTATCAACCCGGTTTTAGGACATGTAATCCTTCCCTGTTCCTCACAGATTATGGGGTAATACTGGAGTTCAAGGAGAAGTGTCTTCAGGAGGATGTCCCGGCATGGCTGTACCTGACATCTTTTTGGAAATGTCTCCTGGTATTATTTTTGTGAAGCCTCAGATCTGCATTGGTGGGGGCAATATGGAGAACCTGCAAGGGAGGAAGCCCAGGAGGAGATGGCAAGGGGCTGCCGGGGTGGGGAACCTATAAGAACTTTCAGTAAGATGTTCTCCTCATGAGACTGAGAGGAGACATTCATGTCCTGGATATTGAGAGGTTTCATCACCAATCCAAGCTTGCAAAGCACCAGATGATCCATAAAACCTAACCTGTGCGGGAAAAGCTTGCAACATAAAGATAATCAACTTGCACACCAGAGAATCCACACAGGAGAGAAGGTTTATGGCTGCTCCAAATGCAGACAGCATTTTTTTAAGAGGAAAACTGATGAGACACCAGATGGTCCACCAGGGAGAGAAATTTTTGTAGTGTTTTGACTGTGAGAAAAGTTTCCCAAGGAAGGGAAACCTCCTTGGGCATCAGACAGTCCACCAGAGGTTGTGCTAGAGCCTCGAGTACAGAAGACACTTCATTGACAGGGTCAGATTGAACAGGCATCTGAGGGTCCACATTGGGGGAAACCATATGAATCTTCCAGGTATGGGAAGGAATTTCATTTTGTTGTTCACCAGAAAATCCATACAGGAGGCCAACCTTGGCCAACCTGGGCATTTTTAGTTTTTGATGAGGAGTGTGCAAATTTAATAGGTGCAAAGTGCTGCAAAAAACTGAAGGAGACATTTATCTATTACTACAGAAATACTGACAATATATCATTAAATAGCTTTTTTATTTTTATTATTTTTATTGAACCTTGACTGGACACACGTAAGATTTTGGAACCAATGCACAATACCAGACACCCTAAGCAGTAGAGCATCATTCATATGCACAAGGACACAGTGGTGTCTCAGCTAGAGGGGATGCAAATCACTAACAATGCAATCCTAAGCATATCTACTCAGAAGTAAGTCCCATTGTGTTCAATAGTACTTACTTCCAGGAAAGTGCAGTTAGGATTGCAGCCTACGTTTTGCAGAGTGCTTCATCATGTTGTGCGAGTGGCGCCTTCTCTTCCCCTTCAGAGCCATTCTGGGTCAGGGGAGCGTACATGGGAATGGTCAGGGTCAGAGGAGCGTACATGGGAATGGCTCCCAATGGGACAGGCTACTTGCCTGCCATAGTGAGGCTCCCTGCAAAACTTAGTACTTTGCACCCCCTCTAGCTACACTACTATATTCACTTATTACAGAGAAGATCCTTAGACTGCTAAAACAATATGATTCAAGCCAAAGCAAGGAGTGTTCCAAATAGTCCATTAAACTAGTAATAACTAGTAATAACTCGTATCCCAAATAGTCCATTAAAATTTACATATTGTAAAAATGGATCAGTTCATTTTACTGATAGTGTAACTGCTCTGTGTGTGTGTGTGTGTATATATATATATATATATATATATATATATATATATACACACACACACACACACACACACACACACACACACATACACACAACACTAAAGGAAGTAGAGGATACACAGAAATACCTAAAAAAATATGGCAGCTGTGTCAAAAAATTTGGGGGGGAGGAGAAGGAAAGAGTGGTAAATAACCTTGCCAATATCATCTGTATTTGGGGGGGCAAAACTGATATTGATATTCTGTAATTTATTGGAAAATGAATGAAGCAAGGAAGCAAAACGACTTCCGTTTTTAAAAGGACAAGGCTAGGATTGATTTTTCAGGTGATGTTCTGGAAGGCTCAGTTTCCACCTGGATCTTTTCTGGTCCCCAGAGTTCCTGACCTTTTGTAGAGCAGACCAGTGTTCTTGCAAAGATCAATATATTTTCTTATATAAATTCCTTGGGAAGTGTTGGAGAAGCCGTCATCTGCCCTCTCTTTACACCTCAACAGGTGTAATCCAAGCGATGGTGCATGTACACTAGGAGAGGAGAAGCACTTCTAGATCCACATTATTGAGATCTTTCCAGGCGTGATCTAATGAATTGGTTTATATGAAACCAAACTCTGGGCCAGGACCATCCTGCCTACATCTCAAGAAGGCCTGGGCTGGCCCATTTCCAGTGTGATATTTCAGTATTTCATCTCCTGGCACATTAACATCCGTGGTTTACTTTACTCTATGGTCTTCACTTCCATCTGATGTACCTTGGAGGAAAGTGGATGGAGAAGTGCTCCCCGTGGCAGCTTGATGGGTGAGGTGGCTCTATTCCTCCATGTGGCCAGGAAAGCTGCAGAAGCTGTGTTTGATTCAGTAGTCATCTGATAAAGGTTTTTTTGTCAATCCAATCTACAAAACCGGTTACATTTTTAAACGAGTGCTAAATGCAGCGAAGGTAATCAGGATACGGATATCTTGTTGTCTTGTGTGCTCTCTGGAACATCTGATGGGCCACTGTGTGATACAAGAAGCTGGACTAGATGGTCCTCTGGCCTGATGACTTCTTATGACTTCAGCTCATACACCTGAGAAAATGAGTATTGCAAATCCCCCATTCTTCCTGATTATTTAAAATTTATCATTTATTTTAAAATGGAAAAGCAACGTATGGCCCACAGCCATATCCTGCCCACTATCTGGCCTGTGGTCCCAAAAAGATACATACACCAACATGCATATATCCATAATGGCTCTAAAAAAGAATTCAATTAAAGTAAGTAATACTGTCTGTAAGGTTTACGCTTTAAGGAGACCAAGGGCAGGAGTCTCCTTTGAGCGTCACTATCTAGACATACCTCTCTCCATGTTATGCCAGTCTCCTTTTTTCTCAGCTCTAATAACTGGGATAAATTGGGAGGTTTGCAGATGCATATCACATGCGCGCATGTTCTTACTATTGACAGACCCAGTGTGTGACCCCTGTGGAAGAAGAAGATTGCCAACCCCCATATTAAAATGTTTACATTCACATTTCCTGTTTTAAATAAAATGCATCCAAGACCATAATAAGCATCATTTGAATTAAAACATCCTAGTTGTGTGCTGTGTAGACGTGCCTTTTGGGTGACTTTCCACAACTAGAATCTTTCCCAGAACTGGTCACCTATAGGGGCAGGAGAACAATCTGAAACTAGTTGGAGACTGGTTCCAAACCAATTTGAAACTGGTTACAAACCAGTTTCAAATTGGATCGTGCTGTATAGACGTGTCTTTCATGTGACTTTTGCCAGAATATAATCTTTTCCACAGTCACTTATAGGTTTATGTTTTTCCAGGACACACGTATCCTCTTTTTTTGCCTTGTGTCCTGGAAAAAAAATCTCCATTGTTCTCCTTTTCCTTGTGAGCAGGAAGTACGTAGCCTTCTTGGAATTAATAAATTATGATTACAATCCTAACCATAACTAAGTAAATCCCATTTTGTTCAATGGGTCTTACTCCCAGGAAAGTGTGCTTAGGATAGCAGCCACTCTCTTTCTCTCTCTCTCTATCCCCCCCTCTCTCTCTCTATATATACAGTGGCGCCTCACATAAAGTATGTTTCACGTAACAAACAAAAATTTCTCCAGGATTCTGCTTCACGTAAAGAAAGTGCTTCACGTAAAGAAAACATTTGTTGGCAGTTGGGGCAGATGCGCTGGCCAGCAGCCTATTTAAAAAGCGTCAGGGCTGCCTAGCGCACCTGCCCATAGCGAAAGCAACACTTCTGCGCTGTTCCTCCTGTGGCCGGGTGTCCGCTGGGCAGAGGGAGAGAAGAGGGAAGCAGCTCAGGGCTAGCCAGAAGGGAGCAGGGGAGAGAGAGGCTCAGGATGGAGAGAAGGAGAAAGTGGGGAGACACTTTGAAGGTGTCTTGGATTGCAGCCTCCTAACCATGTCTACCCAGAAGTAAGCCCCATTGTGTTAAATGGGTCTTACTCCCAGGAAAGTGTCTTTAGGATTGCAGCCTAAGTAGACTTCATAAGATCATTCACACTGAATGCATGTTTTGAATTCAATTCCAGTGTTTTGTCATCATTTTTACATCCAGTTAATATTTTTATATGAATATTTTTGGGGTTGTGGAACCAATCATCTGAGTTTCCATTATTTCCTATGGGAAAATCCACTTCACGTAAAGAAAGTTTCACATAAAGAAACTGCCTCCGGAACGAATTAATTCTATTACATGAGATGCCATTGTGCGTGTGTGTGTATATATATATGTATATATATATATGCACCCACACACATATATATACATATACATATATATACACATATACATATAAATTTTAGATGATAATTTTAAATTCAGTAGTAAGTAATGTAGTTTTTAAATTAACCACCTGAAAACAGTATGGTTTCAGCTTTTATTGTCATGTTCTACATTTCTCTAGGGCTGTGGGTGGCGCAAGGGGGTAAGACACTGTGCTTGTTAACCAGCAGGCCAGGGTTTGATTCCCGGGTCGGCCCCACAAGACAGGGTGAGCTCCTGTCCTTAGCCCAGCTCTGCGACGCCAGCTGGATCCAATCGTATTGGCTCTGCCTTTCCATTGGACTAACTCAGTGGCGTGGAGAGGGGGATTTGCTGCTTGGGTAACAGCATATCCTTCATAACAATCCAACCCAGGCGTTCGTGCTTTGCATGCAGCGTATGCAGGGCTGAGCACGATACCATAGTCTTTCAAGACTGACGGAGGACTGCTGCTACATTTCTCTCGGGTGTCTTCCATTTTTGGAGGTTCTTGTCCTCTTTTTGCAGTTATGACATATGTACATTCAGTTATGACATGTGCATTATGACATATGTACATTCATATGTACGTTCAGGGGTTGGAGAACAGTTTGAAACCAGTTTGAAACTGGTTTCAAATCAATTCGAGGCTGGTTCCAAACTGTGTTAGGCTGTGTTATGCCTTTCGTAGGACTTTTCACCAGACTAGAATTGTTTCCTGGAGCTGATCACTTATAGAGGAAGGTAGTGCAGTTTAAAACCAGTTTCAAACTGGTTCCAAACCAATTTGAAGCCACTTTGGGACTGTTTTCAAACCAATTTGAAGCCATTTTGGGACTGGTTCCAAACCAATTTGAAGCCACTTTGGAACTGATTCCAAACCAATTTAAAACCAGTATGCAACTGGGGTTCCATACCAGTTTGAAACTGGTTCCAAAACCATTCTGAAACTGGTTTTTGAAGTGGTGTCTCTCCCCTGTAAGAACCTCCAGTGAGCAGCATGCGGAGCAGAGCAGAGGCTGCAGCAGAGAGCATGTTCCTGTGCATGAGCATGTTCTCTGCAGCAGAGCCTTGCACTGGGGCTGAGTTGCATTCAGCAGTCCATTTCTCAGCAAGAGAGTCTGGGAAGTGTAGTCCTGCCAGGCCAGTCTTCTATTGCCAGGAGAGAGCCTTCCCATCCTGGCAGCACTACAACTCCCAGGATTCCTAGAGAGGGGAAGCCAGTGGGTGTCTAACCGGTTTAAGTTTGCAATGTAGACATTCCTGCCCAAGACCAGCCTGGATCAGAGGCTGAGCTGAGCTCTCTGCAGGACCAGCCTCTGCTGCACCCTCAGCAGCAACAACCTCCTCCTGCCCTGCAAAGCCAAGCCTGCAGGTAAATGCTTGGGGTGCCCTCTGCACATGCTCAGAGGCATTGTCTCCTTCCATTATGGCCAACGCCCTTGAAAGCAGTCCTGGAAGGGTGGGGGAGGGGCTGTGCAAGGAAGGGGTGGTGCTCTTTGCACATGCTCAGAAGCACTCTTCCTCCTTTCTTTCTGATCACCCTAAGATGGCTCTCTGCATACGCTCAGAAGCACTCTTCTTTCTGATCACCATGTGAGTGGGGGGGATATGGCTCTTTGCACATACTCCGAAGCACTCTTCCTTTCTGATCACTCCAAGATGGTTCTCTGTATATGCTCAGAAGCACTCTTCCTCCTTTCTTTCTGATCACCCTAAGATGGCTCTCTGCATATGCTCAGAAGCACTCTTCTTTCTGATCACCATGTGAGTGGGGGGATATGGCTCTCTGCATATGCTCAGAAGCACTCTTCCTCCATTCTTTCTGAACCCCCTGTGGGTGGAGGGGAGATGGCTCTCTGCACATGCTCAGAAGCACTCCTCCATTTTTTCTGATGGCTCTGCACATGCTCAGAAGCACTCCATTTCTTATCACCTTGGGGGGGGGAGAAGATGACTGCACATGCACTCTTCCTCCATTCTTTCTGATCACCCTGTGGGTGGAGGGGAAAGATGGTGCTCTGCACATGCTCAGAAGCACTCCTCCATTTTTTTCTGATGGCTCTCTGCACATCCTCAGAAGCACTCCATTTTTTCTGATCACCCTGTGTGTAAGAAGGGGGAGATGGCTCTCTGCACATGCTGAGACGCTCCTGTTCTCAGTCTCCAGTTGAAAGGGGAGGGCATTGTTCTTGTTCACGAGGGTGTCCTTTGCACATGATCAGGAGCATTTTCTTTTCCTTCTGTGGATGCATTTTTGTTTCACGAGAGGTAATTGGGGTGCACAGTACTTGCTAACTGGACAGTGAACTTTGCACTTGCTCTTTGCTTGCCAGATCATGGAATTAAGGTCAGCAGCATCTCAGCCATGGCTCTGCTTTGAATCTCAGCTCCTGCAAAACCAGCCCACATGGGAAGACCTGGGGAGCAAAATCCTCATTTAAATCTTGCAAACTTAAATTCATGAACCCTCCACCAGCTTTCTCTGTCTTGTTAATTGATTTTTTAAAATTCAGATTTTGTTCTTCCACCCATATTTTTTGTATCTTTCCCTTTTCTTCTAACAGGATCACAGTCTCTTCTTGGAAATAATCCTATCCCTACCATGGACGGTGGAGGTGAAAAAGCCGTGGAAAGGTTTTTGCAGGTAGGAGATGTTGTGTTCTGTGTTGTGCAGGCGGGAGATCTAGGAACCTCACGTAACAAATTTAATTCGTTCCAGAGGCATGGTTGTTACGTGAAACGTTCTTTATGTGAAGCGGATTTTCCCATAAAAAATAATGGAAACTCAGACAATTGGTTCCAGAACCCAAAAAATATTCATATAAAAATATTAACACTGTAATTGAAGTCTACTTAGGCTGCAATCCTAAAGACACTTTCCTGGGAGTAGGACCCATTGAACACAATGGGGATTACTTCTGGGTAGACATGGTTAGGAGGCTGCAATCAAAGACACTTTCCTGGGAGGCTTACCTGGGCTGCTGCTGGAGCCCAGTATGGCCAGTGGTGGCACTTGGGTGCAGTTGGTGGCACTCTGGCACCCTTAGGCAATTTGGGAGCAGTTAGAGGCAGCAGTGCTGGCCAGCAGTCCTTTTAAACAGCCTCCGCATGGAGCATCAGGGCTGCATAGCGCGCATGCCCATTAGGCGCCAGAGCGGTTTGCTTGTTACGTGAAGCAGATTTGTCACGTGAAGCAGGATTCCTTGGAAATTTAGAGTTGTTACGTGGAACATACTTTGCGTGAGGCACTTGTTACATCAGGTGCCACTGTATATACAAAGAGCTATATACAAAGAGCACTTTTTCAGTTGCTTGCATCTCTATCCAGAAAAAGAGACTAACCCTACAATCCAGAGTAACTACGGGAGCACGTGAGAGGCATTTATGTCGACGGAGTTACAGCACGACCTAGTGAAAACCTATGGGAAATTCATAATGCAATACAGAGTAAATTATTCCTATGTCGGAGCAAGGACTCCCTGTAGTTACTCTGGATTGTGCCCTTAGTACACACACCCCCCACTTTCTGATGGTTCATTTTCTCATGATCCATTCTTTCAACACCTTTCAATTATATCCAGAACCAGTGCGTTTTTCTGGTGTTACTCTCCAGTACTCAGTACTGGCACTTGTTTGCTCACCAGACTACTCCTGAATAGACCTGCTAGGAGTCTTCATGGTGAGTACCAGCATCTTTTTTTCTAGAAAAAATGCACTTCCCAGAGCTCATTCATTCAATGCATGTTCTGCTCTTTCAACCTACCTGCTGTTCTAAAGGCAAAAATTGCCCTCCCCCCATGTCTTGCTCCTGGTGTAATCCCATTCCTAAAAAGTTAATGAAAATCCATTTACTGATTTACTTGTGTGGCAGCAAGAATTGGCAAGATAAAAAGGGCATTTGCAATTTGCTAGCTATAAAAACACTAGAAGCAAACTTATAAATTAAAAAAGATTGGGTTGCACTTTACAACTATTTTCACTTTTGGATGGTGCTCTGGTCCCTAATCCACCCAGTAAGTGGGGGATGCTTGTAGTAGGATCAGCAGTCTAACGCAAGCTACTCTGGGAGTGTAATATTGGGCTTTTTTATTATTACATTTTTATTTTACCTTGCTTTTCCTGCCCTGTCCTGGAACTGGATAGTTCACCACCTGCTCACCTTTTATCCTTATAACATAGGGAGCCAGGATGGTGTAGTGATTAGGAAGTTAGACTGAGACCTGGAAGTCCCAAGTTCAAATCCCTCCTTAGCCATGAAGCTTCCTGGGCCAGCCACTTCCTTTTGGTCTCACCTACCTCACAGGATTGTTGTGAGGACAAAAGGAAGGGAGAGACTAAAGCTTTATAAACTGCTTAGGCATGGCAAAGATGTGGTATAAATCCCTTAAATATAACTCAGACTGCAATCCTAACCATGTCGACTCAGGGTTGTACTCGATGGTTCTTACTCCTAGGAAAGTGTGTTCAGCATTGCAGCCTAAATAACAAACTTTGATCAGACCTTCTTACCTTAAGCAAGATGGCTGGATCTGGTGTCCTTGGGCTGTCCTTTCGCTTGGGCAAAATAATTGACAACCCAAATATAGCTGTAACTTGGACAGAGCGACTTGTGAATCATAGAGTTAGAAGGGATCTAATAGGTCATCTAGTCCAACCCCTTGCACATGTATGAAGCATAACATATGGTGTAGGATGTCCTCTATGTCCTTTTCCCCTTTATCAGGTAAAAAAGAAGCCCCTGATTAGCTTTAAAAAGGAGAAGGGTAAACCTGAAGCACCGAGAAAAGTCGAGGAGATGCTGGTGGATTGTGGAAGAAAAGAGGGTTGCACAGCCAGCAACGAGTTGATGGTATGGTTTTGCTTCCCTCCTCTTGATCTAAGTATGTGAGAAGCAGGATTTGAATCTAGGGCTGTCAGTCTCACAGACAGTGATTCCCTGCAATTTCCTGCAACTAGATAAGTCGGTAGAATTGATTATTACTGGTTCAACTTTTGGAAGTTCTCGTTTTAGATGTAGAGCAATGGTATTCAAAGTGGGGGTGGGGACCCCACTGGGGTCCCAACCTCCAGACATGGGGTTGTGAGAAGGTGGGATCTGCCATCTTGGTATCAGGCACTGGGCTTTTCTGGGAGTAAGGCTGCAATCCTAAAGACACTTTCCTGGGAGTAAGACCCATTGGACACAATGGGGCTTACATGAGAATAGACATGGTTAGGATTGTGCTCTTTGTATCATTGAAGATAATGGGACTTACTTCCAAGTTGACATGGAGGTAAGTTTTACAAGGGGTCCCGGACAGATTCTTAAGTTTGAAAGGGGAGTCCCTGGCTGAAGTGCCCGAATACCACTGATGTAGAGAGTCTCTACTCTGCATTTGAAGTGATTTGGGTGGTTCTGCCAGCTTATTCTCCTGTCTGGGTAGACCAGGATCTACAGCGTAGAATTTGCCAGGTCAGATCGTAAGTCATCTAGGCCAGCGTCCTGATTCCCACCATAATCATCATACAGCACTGTCCCCTGTTTGGTTGGTAATAAGTCAAGTTCAGTGGTTCTTACTCCCAAGTAAGGGCATGTAGCTTTGCATCTTTAGGGAGCTTTGAGGAACCACAAACATGGCATGAAGGCAAAGGCTAGTAAGCATCTTAATGCAGGACTAGTAAGCATCTTAAGCAGTAGATTGGGATGGGTGCCCCACTCTGACGCCCTTTATCTCTTATGCTTCTCTTCTTTGGACCAGAAGTGGCACAGGGTTATGAAGAGGAAGGGTGGAGAAGAATGGGCTGGAGCATCTAAACATCTGGCAAATGGGCCTTCGGCATCAGGAGGTCTTTGGCCAGCCCTATGTCCATATCCTTGTTAGCTGATCCCCTTTTAAATCAGTCTAAACCTGTCTTTTTTCCCCAGGCCTGCAACAGTTTCACTGGGTTTATCGGTCAGTTGGCAACTGCCTCCTGCAGTCCATCTATGTCGCTGCAGGATAACAAGGTAAGGCCTTCTCAAAGACTTGAGATCTGTAGCATGTAGTCCCAAACAGTGTGGGTGGTGCAAGCGGTTAAGACGCTGTGCCTGTTAACCAGCAGGCCAGGGTTCGAGACCCGGGTCGGCCCCACAAGACAGGGTGAGCTCCTGTCCTTAGCCCAGCTCTGCGACACCAGCTGGATCCAATCGTATTGGCTCTGCCTTTCCTTTGGACTAATTCAGTGGTGTGGAGAGGGGGGATTTGCTGCTTGGGTAACAGCCTATCCTCCATAACAATCCAACCTAGGCTTTCATGCTTCGCATGCAGCATATGCAGCGCTGAGCATGATACCATAGTCTTCCAAGACTGACGGAGGCCTGCTTGCTTTCTTCTTCTAGTCCCAAACCATTTTCTTATGTTGCTGGACGGCTGTTTTGGAAAGCACCCCCCAACCCCTTTTTTGATAGATCTCTATCACGGTTAGTTCCACCTTATTTTCTCTCCCCCTGCCCAAAATGGAAGAAGGGAAAATTATGAGCTGGATGCACATTTTTGGCTCATATATGAAGCCACCTTAGACCAAGTCAGACTCTTTCTCCATCTAGCATAACCCAACCCACCTCTCTAGCATAGCGTTGTGTACACAGAGTAGCAGCAAGTATTGGCATCCATCAGTCTCGAAGGACTATGGTATCGTGCTCAACGCTGGATGCGAAGCACGAAGGCCTGGGTAGATAGATATGGAGGATAGGCTGTTACCCAAGCAGCAGATCCCCCCTCTCCACGCCACTGAAATAGTCCAATGGCCTTCTGGTTAACAGGCACAGTGTTTTAACTGCTTGCACCACCCACAGCCAGAGCAGCAGCTCTCCAGTTATTTGAGCAGTGATGATCAGAAGCTCTGATGCCATTTTCTCTGCTCCACTCCCCTGAAAAATGGGGCAAAATTTTTCATAAAGGACACTTGTTTTTCACAAGCAAAAGTCAACCATTTGGGAAGGGAGGGCAGGGAACCAAAGGAAGGCAGTGGTGGCTCTTTCTAGGTGACCCTGGCCCCTGTGCCACCCAGGGCCAGGACTGCAAATGTCTCCATACCCCAAGCTAGAGACATCACTTCAAGTTTTCGGAGAAAACCTATGACTACCCCAACCTCTGGAAGGCCCCAAAGCATCACTTTTGGTTTTCAGTGAAAGGCCTTGTAAGGCCCAGTAAAAGGGTCTGCAGAGTACTGAAAAATGTTGCTTTTCTGGGAGGCGCCATTTTTGTCCCATAGTTCACTGGGCAACACAACCACTTGATCCCATGTTTTAGTTGCTCCCCACACCATATGCCTGCTCCCCACAGGCTTATGCTAAGCTCCCCACACCATGATGGAAAGATATGCCATGTGAGTTAGGCCAGCCTAAATTGGTTATGTTTCTGCCTTTAGTCAAGCTTATGACGCTGACATTTTTCCACGCATGTCACGCATTGACATCTTCAGAGCCAAATCCTATGCTTGTCTACTCATTATAGTCAATGGGGCTTACTGCCAGGTACATGTGTATAGGATTGCATCCCAAGTCACCCAAATTCCTGTGGTGCTCCACTTTGGAAAGGCATTTCAGATTTGGATACCGTACTATATTTCCCCCCATTTTTCTTCCTCCTTCATTCTAAGGAGATGCAAGAGACTCCGCCTGACCATCCAGAAGTGAGAGATGGCGAGGTTAAAACTGAGAGAGACAGCGGCTGTGAGGAATTAATAATGGAAAATGTTCAAGAATTGGAGCACACAACCAACAATGAGGTATGGGGTGTGGGGTGGGGGAATGTCTTGGGTTGCTGCCGAATTAGGAAGGAAGCAGCTGGGTATCTGTGGCTGTCTTTTTGCTGATCTGAATGAAGATCTGTTGGCATCTCCAAAATATTTTTTCCAGTTGTACTCCAAAATCTTGGAAAAAATTGAGCATTTGGGGATTCCAGATTTGAGATGTTCAACCTGTAATAAAAATTTCATAGAATCATAGAATCCTAGAGTTGGACTAGTAGGTCGTCTAGTCCAACCCCCTGCCTGCAGCAGGAAATCCTCCTAGATCTTCCCCGACAGGTGCTCGTCGAGCCTCTGCTTGAAGATCCCCAGTGAGGGAGAATCCACCACCTCCCTTGGCAATCTGTTCCACTGCCGAACCGCCCTCACCCTCAGGAATTTTTTCCGGATATCCAACCGGAATCTCCTCTCTTGCAGTTTGTCCCCATTGGTTCTAGTCCTGCTTTCAGAGGCAGCTATGAACAAATGAGCCCCTTTTTCCTTATGACAGCCCTTCAGGTACCTGAAGAGGGCAATCATGTCTGGTAAAGCAAAATAATACTTGCTACCTGTGGCTTAACGGAATGGGCTCCAGATTCCTCTTAGGACCATGAAATCTATTTGCAACTTAGGACCTCTGTATCCTCAGAGTTCAGGTCCTTCTATCCAGTCAGCTACCTGCTCAGATCAGCCACCACTGGTGTTCATCCCCTTGTGATGAGTATTTTGCTGTTGCAAAGTGGTCTATTAAAGGAATGAATGAGGAGATGATCCCGCTCAGGGCATCTTGCTCAGTGTTTTGTCAGCCCAATCAAAGCCTGCCCTTGGGGGAGAAAGAAGAGGGTTGATCGAGCCCTTCCATTTCTGCTCCCATATGGAGAGGAAATGTTATCCACTCTGGGGGTAGGAGTTGCCTCTAAACAGCGCTTATATACACCATCTCATTGGGATGGCTTACATGATCTACTTGTAAGCCCTCGCAACAACCCTGTGAGGTAGGCAAGAATCCCACTTTGGCTAGAATTGTTGCTAGACCTTCTATTGGCCGAGGCCTCCGGTGCCCTTGTAGTTCCTGGCCTTGAAGATGTACAGCTGGTTTGGGGGTGCCTCCCACTGTCTGGTGCAGATCAGCTGGTCGGGGTGTTGCATCTCGATCATAGCTCCATTCTGCTGAACAAAGAACTTCTTTCTTCTCCTCCTGGAAGAGGAAGTTGCTGATTTATAGCTTGTGTATATAATTCTTTATCTCCCTTGACTGCAATCCCTCATTAAATGTGGCATTTTAGGTGGCACCGACTTACAACTTATCACATTTTTGTGCCTTGGCTCCCAGCACTCGAGGGAGTAGAAAAAGGACTAGGGAGTAATAGGTTTCCCTTTTCTTCAAGTGAGAAACAAGTGAAATATTTGCAGTATGTGTTTCCCAAGGCAGTAAATAACCTAAAAACAGATATGGCTGCCATTAATCTGGCACTGTCCTTCCTCTCTTCTTTCCTCCTCCCCTCCTTCCTTCCCTCATACCCACATTGCAGGAGTAAAATTTTCCCCCTGTGCATTATCCCCCCACTGCACAACAAACTCCCCATGTGCATCAAACCCCCATGTACAACACACACACCCCTTCACAACACAACACACACACACCCTGCACATCAAACTCCCCACGTGCATCAACCTGCCATGGGCAACATCTCCCCATGCGCAACATCCTGCCATGCACATCAACACTCATGCACAACATCCCCACATGTGCACCATCTCCCCCCCCCCCAGTGCACCCTCCTTCCCAGTGCATTAGGCACCAAATTGCTGGATGTTAATCAATCTTCAATAAGTATAGGTCAAAAACATGTTGACCTTTGCAGCCCCTTAAGGGTTAAATTTCTCAACATCAGTTCTTGGTAGGTATTGATGTATTGAACACCCTCCCCGAATTTCACGCTTTGAGGTCCAGGGGTTGGGGCAGAGTGTCCCTCAGTCAGGGATTCTTCAATGGAAAGTGTAGGGAGGAAAACGTGTTGCGCCCCATTTCACCCCTTCTGGTTGAAATTTCCGAAAACTGGTTCTTGGTGGATCCCTCCATCACAGAAGGAACACCCTCCCCAAATTTTGACTTATTGACAGTCCGCTTCTAGGTCTGGTGGTTTTGGCTGGGTGTTGATGAGTGAGTCAGTGAGTGACTTTTCAGTTTTATATATACAATATACATTTATTTATTTGTACGTACAAACCTACATTCTCATGCCCTAGCAAATGCTTATAAAGTTTTTATCCTTTTTTTCTCTTCACAACAATCCTGTGAGGTAGGCGACACGGAAAGTGAGTGACTGACCCGAGTTCACCCACGAAAGCAAGGATTCAAATCTGAATCTTTCAGGTTTCAGTCCACTTGCTAATCACTACACCTTCCGGGCTGATGTTGAAATCGGCCTCCGCTGGATTGAAAATTGATGTCACATCAATGAAGCCACACTTGGAAGGGGTCCAATTTTATTTAATTCTCGACATACTAGACCAGCCCTTCTTGGCTGCCCCCCCCCCCCCAAAAAAAAACTGTGGCAAGTAGACCAGGCATGCAACCCCCATCATCACATCCAGTTGTGATGTCAGTCTGGGCTATATTGATTAATTTGTATTTAATATGATCATAATTATTTGTTTTATTTTTGTTGTGAACTGACCTGATGATGGTAATTCATGCTGGCTGTTTCTTTTATTTTTTAAAAGGGTTTGGAAGTGATTGACCTCAGAAAAGAGAGAGGAGAAAAGGAGGAAGCCGTGGTGAAGAGAGACAACAGCGAGGAGATAGTGGTGGGTTTTCATGATGCTTTTGTGCTGAGCTCCAGGCATCTTGCATAAGCAAGCCAATTTGCATATTAACGTCTTTATTTAATTTAATTCCGATATTAACTAGAAACAAAATTAAGCAAGACTGATGGACTCGTTGATTAATCTGATCTTCTAATTGGGAGGGGGGTAGATTTCTGGTGGGCCCAAAATAGGTGAACTTGCTTTGTACTAAATCATATCCATGATTTTTCTGACTCCTACAAGTAATGCAGCTGCATGTCTATAGATTCTTATAATTTCTATAGAGAAGAAATTTGAACTGTGCTCCCAGCTGAAATCTGCTGTATTTATATTTGCTAGATTATTCTGTGCTTCTGGCAACTGCAACATCAAGTGGCAGTGAGTTCCACAGTTTTGACTGTGCGCAGTTTGCAAATGTATTTCCCTGTGCTGGTTCTTAACTTGTTGTTTTCATTGATCTTGGGTTTAGTTAGGAATTGAGCAATTTTTTCCTACGTATATATATCTCATTATTTATGTGTCTCTTTCTCTTCCTCATCCTCACCCCACCCCCTGTTCCTTATAGGAGGCTGCAAACATTGAGAGCAGGTAAGGGTTGGGCTGGTTCTGTGTCCCAGTCGAGACTTGTTGTCCAGCATGCTTTGATTCATCTCCTACTCCAGGGTGATGGCGTTCCTCTTTCCTTTAGTCCCCTTTGAGTTGTAGGAACGCATCTCTGTGGATAGTTAATATTTGGCAATAACTGGTTTAAATCAACTTTGTAACTTGAAAGAATGCTTTCCAGCAGTCACATAAAATGTTCAGTAGACATTTTCTCCTTCTGGTGTGACTCAAAGATTTGATACCCTCTGGAATCTTCTGTCCAAACAGTTGTTCCATGTTACTGTGGGGTAAGGGTAGCCTTACCCCCTATGAGTAGCAATGGTTGGAAACTAGGATGGATGGGATTTCCTTAGAAATAAGGGTTGATGTGATCTCTTCATACAAAACAACATCACAAAAATTTTTCATACTTCACCTTGGTCTTCCTTACTCCAGTGAGTAGCCCAGGGGCAAAGGAGTGAGTGGGAGGAAAAAAGAGATAGGGCAAAATCCAGAGTAATTATGGGGAGTCCTTGCTCTGGTGTAAGAACAACTTACTCTGGATTTCCCATAGGTTTTCACTAGGTGGTGCAGTAACTACGGGTGCACGTAAAGTCTCTTATGTGCTCCTGTAGTTACTCTGGATTTGGGGGATAATCTGCTGTAGGATACTCCAGTGGGACAACTAAGGGATCTGGTACTTGAGGGCACAAAAATTAACACCCCTCTGAGGGGCAGAGTCTTATTTCTATAGATGGTGGTTGCTCAGCAGACCACTCCTCCCACAGGAGTCTCTGGGAGCCCAATCCTATGCATGTCTACTCCGAAGTAAGTCACATTAGAGTCAGTGGGGCTTTCTCCCAGGTAAATGTGTATAGGATTGCAGCCTAAAGTTTTTGGAAGGCCATCCAAAGATATGACAGTACCACATCTAGCAAAATCCAAACGTCACAATGATAGCCTATATATGATTAGTCAGAAGTTAGTCCCAATGTGTTCATTATGTCTTACTCCCAGGAAAATGTGATTTGGATAGTAGTGTAGTACTATTGTGAGTTTTTGTTCTAAAGGATCTCTCTCTCTCTCTCTCTCTCTCTCTCTCTCTCTCTCTCTCTCTCAGGCAAAGATACAGCGATTTATGGCAGAACAGTACAGCCTTCCAGGAGATGATTCTCAGACTCAGAGGTAGTTGAAGGAGAATTAAGAGCGTCAGCAAAACAGTGCTTTGAGGTCATACAAACAACCTTGGTCAATAAGTTAAAAAAATCTAGCTAGTCCCACACGTATCCCGATGGGAGGGTCAGATGGTCCCCTGCAGGACCATCACCTCCATGCCTAGAGTATTCCAAGCTCTCTCTCCAAATTTTCAGCTTTAAAATAAAAAAAATACCCTTGGCCATTTTCTGTGTACATAGAAAAGAGAATCACTGCAGATCTTTGTGCGATTGTTGTAATAATTATTTAATATATTCATATACTGTCTGCTAATAGGCATTTGTAGGCTGATTTTGCAATGAATGGAAAGGCATTGTAATATTATAAAGTTTTGATTTTGAATCAAATCATTTTGATCAAATTATTATTAATATTTGAAATGGAATGGTATCTGACATACCCTACAATCCAGAGTAACGACGGGAAGACGTAAGAGGCATGTAATCTGGATTGCTCTATGCATTTCCCATAGGTGGCACCATAACTATATTGGAGTAAAAGGTGTAGTTACTCTGGATTGTCACCATAGTGGTGGTTTTCGTGCCAGGGACCATTCACCCATTTGCTGCTGCCCCCATAATTGTGGTGATGTCATCACCATAATTACTTCCAAGCCAGTTAGGGAACTGGGATTTCCCTAACTTCCTGGTGCCCATGAATTTGCACCCTTGTTGTCACTGAGATATATTAATCTAAAATTGTGGCTCAGAAATCATGGGGCCCAGAATCTCCATGGATGCTGAAACCCACATATAAACAATTATATAGGTCATAGCATCACGACCTCCAGTTGTGACTAGAGCTGGTCTAGTCTAAAACCTCCAGAAGGGCTTAGATCCAGCAGGGCAGAGAGGGTTAACCCCTGGGCAAGGCAACAAGTGTTCCCTTACTTGGAGGAAACCTCAAAGAATTCCCTTCCTTCCCCTTGTAACATGCAGTATGTGCTGCATTGACCTGGGAGGGGGGATTTGGGTAGCATTGCTTCTGTGTTTTGAATGGTCTTTCTCTTGCTCCTCTCGTTCCTGCAGCTGGCTTGATCAGCCAAAACAAGGAAGGGGAACCTTCTCTGGGAAGCTCTGATGGGCTGCAGTTGAACCGGATGATGTGGGGAGGAGACGAAGTCAGCTATCCCCACCACCAGGGCCAAGCCGGGGCCTCGGAAAGCCTCCCGCTGGCAAGCAGAGGGCCCATCTCCATCCCTTTCGGAGGGGGCTTCTTCGATTTCAGCGAGTTTGCCATCCAGCAAAGCTTTCTCCAGAGGAAAAGCCAGGACCTCGCCAGGAGCTTTGGGGCAAGCCTGGGCCAGCACGCCCAGCTAGGCAGACCTGAGAAACCCCCCCAGGTTGAGAAGCCTTATAAGTGTAATGAGTGTGGCAAGTGCTTTGGGAAGAGGTCCACACTGAACACCCATGGGAGAACCCATACGGGGGAGAAGCCTTTCAAGTGCTCCCACTGTGACAAACGGTTCAGCCAGAGCTCCCACCTTCAGTTGCACGAGAGGACCCACACTGGAGAGAAGCCCTACAAGTGTCTGCTGTGTGAGAAGAGTTACAACCAGCGCTCCAGCCTCATCATCCACGAGCGGAGCCACACAGGAGAGAAGCCCTACACCTGCATGGAGTGCGGGAAGAGCTTCAGCCAGAAAGCCACTCTGGTCCTGCACGAGAAGAGCCACAGGGGGGAAAAGCCCTACAAATGCTTGGAGTGCGGGAAGGGTTTCAGTCTGAGCGCAGACCTCATCCGCCACCAGAGCATCCACACGGGAGAGAAGCCTTACACATGCTCTGAGTGTGGGAAAAGCTTCAGTCAGAACTCTCATCTCATGGCCCACATCCGGACCCACACGGGCGAAAAGCCCCACAAATGCCTGGAGTGCGGGAAGGGCTTCAACTGGACTTCGGAGCTCATAGCTCATGAGCGGACCCACACGGGCGAGAAGCCCTACCAGTGCCTGTACTGTGAGAAGAGCTTCAGTGTCCGCTCAAGTCTGAGTAAACACGAGAGGACCCACACCGGGGAGAAGCCGTACATCTGCCTGCAGTGTGGGAAGGGCTTCATCCAGCGGTCCAGCCTGGTGGCACATGAGAGGTCACACACAGGCGAGAGGCCTTATATGTGTTTGGACTGTGGTAAGTGCTTCCGAGAGAGCTCCCAGCTCATTGCCCACGAGCGGACGCACACCAGCGAGAAACCTTATGTATGCTCAGACTGTGGGAACTGCTTCAAGGCCAAGGCGGCCCTGATCCGCCACCAGCGCAGCCACCTGGGCATAAACTCTTTTATATGTGCCGACTGCGGGAAGATCTTCTCGTCGAGTGCTGAGAATCCTGAAAAATGCCCCGAGTGTGTGAATCTCCACCTGATGGTGGACCTCTCGCAGGCCTCGGTAGGGGCCTACCCAGAAGTGGCGGAAGAAGAAAGTGAAGGAACTAAAATGTGAAGGTCTCTTCACAGGCCCTCTTTTAAATGAGTCGAAAGTATGAAGGAACCAAGATGTGGACAATGATGGATTTGTTTGTCAAGTGAGAGATCTTCAGAGGGCTTAAAAGCCCTCCTTGGGACTAGGTGCTACTGGCCTGTGAAGATAACTCACGCCCTTGTCGTAGCCACGTTGCCTACATCCCTCTTCCCTACCCTACCTTCCTCCACATCTCTCGCACCCCACTTCCATGTTGTTTTTGGCAAGAGATGTGAGGAAGAACTGTTGGCCTGCAAGCAACAGGCCACCATGTTGTCCTGCTTCCTGGTAGTCAGGAAGCTGCTTGTGCCTGGTTGGTAGCCCTTCTGCTCCGCTTGTCGGAGACATTAAGGCAAAAGAAAGGACTGGGTTGAGGGATGAGAGAAAAGGAAGCATCACATTTGTGACCCATATTAATATGGTCTCCATCTTCAGCTGGAAATGCTCTTTTTGGCATACTGTTGACAGGAAAAGGGGATCTTTGGCCAGCCATTGGGAACCCAGGAGGTGTCCCGAAAGGCCTGGTGGCACAGTTCGCCCACTAGTTGCCAACTCCTCTGCAGACTGTTGAACAACTAGTGACTAGTATGCTTTTCACCCATGGAATGAGCTACAAAGGTTTCTGGCAAGCAGCAGTAAGCCAGAGGTGCTGCACAGCGGGAAGTGTTGCTCAGCAGTCGGAGCTGACCAAGGACCAGTACGGAGGAGTTCCTGATATGTGACGAGGGTTGGATCCACTCTGATGACTGTCGCCGACCGAGATCTCTTATGACAACAGTCAGCCCTGTGAGATGGGATGAACTTCTGCAGCATATCAGAATGGACCAGTAAACTGAACTGAATTGGTTTCTCACAATTCGGTGCTTGTTTTTGTCTTGGAGCAGGCCCATCAGGCAACGTGTGTCTTTATTTATTATATATACATAATGAAAAGGTGATCTCATCTCCTGTGTCAGAATAAGGGTGGGCTGGCTGTGAGCGATCCAGGTTGGTCCAGCTGCTGGTCCATGCATCGCTTCCTCCTCTCCGCTTGCCGCAGCTTTGCTGTAAGATGGAGCACCCAAAGAATGGTATATGGAGGCAGCAGGATGAGGTGGCCAACTGCTGAGGAAGTGGAATACTTCCCCACAGTATTTTTATTCTTTTGAAAACCTTGCAAACAGAAAGGTAGCTTAGCAGGGAAACTGATACGAGCCCTATAATTTTGCTGTGCTACTTTTCTGCTTGCAGGGAGGTTTCTAATTTTTTTTTTAATTTCAGTGAAGTATTTTTTTTTTCCAATTCAGTAAAGCAAAACATTTTTCATTCTTGTTCTCTCACTTGCAGATTGAAGTGGTGCAATCCGGTCTCTTGCTTCGTTCTGCTGCTGTGCGTAGACCAGACTTGAACATCATGCAGAACAATTGGGTGGGGGGAAGGAAGTGCAGTGTTGGTGTGTCATTTGTTTTGTACTGAATGAGTAATTCAATGAATTGTCTTGTGTGTAGTAAACTAGCACATCAGAGAAAAGTTTCTGCCAAGTGCTCCCCGTGATGTGCTTCTTTACTACACGCAGGGAAGACTTAGAAGTGAGACGTGCAATTCTTCACCCCTGTTCTGTGCCATGTGTCAATCAGTTCTTGCCTCGGTACTTCTTACTCCTCCTTCTGTTCATTTACAGCACTTAGGCTAGATCCAAACCCACTGAACTTCCAGGGTGTGAAGGGACCAAAGAACTTGTCCCATCACCTTAAAACAATCCTGTAGTTTCCAGAGATCTTTGGAAAGGGGAGCCGGACAAGCCAGAGGAAATCTGTTTTTAATGATGTTGCAGCAGAGGGCAGGAAGAAAGTTGGCTTTGGACTGTCATGAAGCACCGTATTAAGTCATTCTGCAATCTGATGTATATGATGCAGAAAAAGATCATATAAGATTGTGCTCCTCATCCTGAAGGTGTGGGGAGGCTGTTCCATGGAAAGAATTGCTTGCTAACTTGGAATCTGTGTGGGACAGACTTGCAAGTCGGAAAGATTGCCAGGCACATAATTTAGTGTGGAAGTTGGGAGTCCCCAGTCTCCTGTAGGGAGGGTAGCAGTGTAAAGGGTTATTTTCAGCATGGGTGCATTTTCTACAAGAAATCTGGGCTGATAAAGCCTGAGGAAGAGCTTACTCCGAGGAGGGCTGTACCACCCTCAGCCACATTAGGATCCATTTTTAAGGGTTCCGCGATTAGCCAAAATGCCACACAGGAGTGTTGGATCCTGCCTTTTTGGGGGCGTCACATCCAATAGCAGTGTCAGCCTAATCTCCACTAGGGTTGAATCCATGCATAGCAGGACTATTTCATGCTATGGTTAGGCAAGATTTTTCTTGCTATGTATCCTACGTCCCTTGGCGGGTGTTATGTTTGGATGCCCCCACCTAGCCACTATTCTTGAACGTGGTTGAATGATCTGAAGTGGACAGCTGTGTGTGATGCTGTTCCCCTCTTTTTGCTGATTTCTGAATTTTACACTAGTATCGTTCTTTCCCCCTTTCAGCTCTCGCTTTGCTTTGGATATTGAGATGCCTTCTTTTGAGATATCTTTTAGGCTGTTCCCTTCCCCTCTCCATTTCTTAACCACAATAAAATGATCTTTAAAAAAGGAACTGGTTTCTGAAGTGGTTGTTTCAGAGCAAACCTGTTGCAAAAAACACACACTGATGTACTTACATTAAGGGTTAATGGAATGATTGCAATAGAAGCTGTTGTTTCCTAGAGTCCGCTCACTTCTAAGAAGTACAATTAATTGTTGGGATCCAAATAAGCCTGGTCTGTAGCATCTCTGCGCATGGTTCAAATACAGTCAATATGTGTTTTAATGGACAGGCACATCTTTCCTGTGGGATCTGTGGTGCAGAACTACTGTGGTGCCAAAACAGCTTTCCAGAAGTCCAGGCAGCCTTTCCGCACCTACCTGAACCGTGTGGCCTACAGCAGTGATTTTCAACCAGTGTACGTACCATTGCACACCAGTGTCCTCTGGTGTGTCATGCAAGCTGGAACCACAACACTTGAAAATGGCTGAAAAACTTAGATTCTGAGGCTCTGTTTCCCCTCTTCCAGTTTGTTATGACATAAAATACACTTTCTGACAGTAAGGCCCACTTAACACAATGGTGCTTACTTCTGAGTAGACATGGCTAGGATTCTGCTAATTGTTCCCTAAAAACAGAGTTGCAGAACTCGGAAGCGTCTCTGAGAAGCCAGGAGAGACACCATAGAGAAAGCAGACCTCCGTCAGTCTTGAAAGACTATGGTATCATGCTCAGCACTGCATACACTGCACGCGAAGCACAAAAGCCTGGGTTGGATTGTTATGGAGGATAGGCTGTTACCCACGCAGCAAATCCCCCCTCTCCGCGCCACTGAATTAGTCCAATGGAAAGGCAGAGCCAATATGATTGGATCCAGCTGGCGTTGCAGAGCTGGGCTAAGGACAGGAGCTCACCCTGTCTTGTGGGGCCGACCTGGGTCTCAAACCCTGGCCTGCTGGTTAACAGGCACAGTGTCTTTGCCACTTGTGCCACCCACAGCCCATGCCACAGCATAGAGAAGGCCTTAGGTTAATGAGCCATGAGAAGAAAATCACTGAACATCTCAGGTTTAGTGTGACGGCACGAGTGTGGGGTCAGTGCTGCATTCATGCGCTGCTCATAGGACTCCTGGAGGTTTCTGATAGGCAACTGTTGAGATATACGTAAATAAGTGAAATGGCAAAACAAGTGAGCCAGGTAATCCATGACTTAGACAACTTGGAGAACAGATATGGAGGTGGACATGTTACTTTTGCAGGAAACCAGAGCATGACAGGCAAAAATGAAACATGAAATTTTCCCATCATTGCAACGGTAACGTCATCTGGGGTTCTGCCATGGGTGTAAGCGCTGGATCCCTGGCCTACCCTTCCCCAAGTTATTAGGATTTCTCATATCCTTTCTGTAGGACTGCCATACATCCTGGAAAACCAGGCCTGTTCGGGTTTTCCAGGGGAAGGAGAATTGTCCCACTTGGCTGCCATCGCTCCTCTCACTAGAGAGCAGCCAAGGTCAGAGAAAAGAAGATGGTGATGGATCCAGGGAAGGTGGGGCAAGGGAGAGACAGAGATTTGTGTATGTGAGTGGGTGGGGGGGAGTGTGTGTGAGAGAGAAAGGGGGAGAGTGTATGTGAGAAAAAGGAAGCGTGTGAGGGAGAGAGATTTGTGTGTGTGATGTGAGAGTGTGCATGTGTGTGTGAGAAGGGAAGAGTAAGAGTGGAGGAGAGTGAGAGATAGGGAAGAGTATGGGGGAAAGTGAGGGGGTAGAAAGATTGCATGTGTAAGGGGGAGAGAAAAGGGAAGAGTGAGGGAGAAGAGGAAGTGTGTATGTGTGAGATGGGGAGAGTTTGGGAGAGTGTGTGAAGAAAGGAACGAGAAAGAAAGGGGGAAAGTATGTGTATGTGGAGGGAGATGTGTGTGAGATGGGGAGAGTGTGGGGGACAGAGTATGTGAGAGAAAAAGGGGAAGCGTGCGTGTATGAGAGGGGGGAGATTATGTGCATGTATGTATGTGAGGGGAGATAGTGAGAGATAAAGGGAAAGAGTATGTGTGTGAGGGCGGGAGAGAAAGTGTGTGTGTGAGGTTGGGAGAGTGTGTGAAAGGACCCTTGTCAAACTTACCCAGGAACTTCCACTGACATAACATTCACAACTTGGAAAGTTTGACGGTCTCCTTCGGGTTTTGTGGAAGAGAACTCTGGTAACCCTGCCTTTCTTCCCTTTAGCAATGCAAACCCATTGCTGCAACCTTCATTTCAATGCCGGATCCAGGCCAGGATGCTCAGTCCAGGGAAGCCTTGAGTGTCCTTCATTTTAGGAAGAAAGGTGGGATATAAAATTGAATCTTCTTGTAGCATACTAGTGCAATATACCTGCTTTGCGGGGGTAAAATACCCCACTTATGCTATTCCCCCATTACGCAACACCTCCCCCCCTTGCCCGCTGCACATCAAATCCTCCCAGGCACCAAACTGGCTGGATGTCAATCAGTCTTCCACGTTAAGTATAGGACAAAAACACATTGCACCCCTTTTCACCCCCTTTAAGGGTTAAATTTCTAAACATCGGTATAGAGATTCACCCCTTCTGAATTTCACCCCTTTTGGAATTTTTGAAAACAGATTCTTTGTGGGTGCCTCCATCACAGAAAGAAAACCCTCCTGAAGTTTCACACTTTTAGGTCCAGCAGTTTTGGCTGGGCGTTGATGGGTGAGTTGACTGAGTGAATGAGTGACCTTTCAATTTTATATATTTAGACTGAAAGGTCACTGACTGATTCACAAACTGACTCAACGCCCAGCCAAAAACTGCTGGATCTAGAAGCGTGAAATTTGGAGAGGGTCTTCTTTTTGTGACCGAGGAACCCATTAAGAACCAATTTTGGGAAATACTTTACAATTTTGGAAGATTCTTTATATTGAAGAATCGTTGACAGATCAACACCCAGCCCCAACCCCTGGTCCTAGAAGCATGAAATTTGGCAGTGTATTCTCTCCATGATGTAAGCACTCAATAAGAACTGATTGGGTGCCTGGTGGTGCCCACTATCCATTTGTGTCTGCTGCCTGGTGTTGTTCACTGGTGCCCAGTGCCTGTTAGTGTCTGGTGCATGGCAGGGATGCCTGGTGCTCGATAGGGGTGCCTGATGGTGCCTGCTGCCCACTACCTGGTGTGCCCCTTAGGGATGTGCGCTGGTGGGTGGTGCTCAGTGCTTTGTACCTGCTGCCTGGTAGGAGTTTCCAGTGGTGCCTGTTGGGGATGCCCGGTGCCCAATGTCTACTGGTGCCCGCTGCCGACTGTAACTGCTGCCAGTTGATGCTCCTGGTGCCCAGTGAGTATGCTGATGACACCCAGCTCTCTATCTCCTTACCAACCAATCCCAGGGAGGCTATTGAACTCCTGGTGCGCTCCCTGGAGGCAGTGGGGGGTGTGGATGAGGGCCAATAAGTTGAAATTAAACCAAAAAAAGACAGGTCCTCCTGATCAGAAAATCTTTGATGCAGGGATTTGACAGGATCAGAGCTCTTGCCAAGCTCCCTGTGAGTAGTACCAGGCACAAGAGTAAGCACAGACACGTATAGTTCGAATACAAACACTGTATTTATCAAACAGCAGAAGGCAAAGGCAGTCCAAGTCATACACGGGTAAGCAGTCAAATCAGTATACAGTATCCAAAAGTTACAGTCACAGAGAATAGTCAAAAGATCAGTCCAAAGGTTTGGTTCACGTAAAAATCCAGTAACAGTTTTTCTCTCTCAGTAAGCTCCTACTAAACCCCAACAACATGTGATCATTTATATATTACTCCCAGCCAATCACATTGTGATTCTGGCTAGGGTGCAACAGCCACACTCAAGCTAGCTATGTGGGTATAGATCAGCACCTGCAGCATACTGGCAACTAGCCAACAACCAACCTGTTAGCTAAATCAAAAGGCTAACATTATTGAGTCAACTTCCTGTTCTTTATGGGGTCGTACTCCCCATGTAGGAGTGCTCCTGGACTCACAACTGTCCCTAGAGAATCAGGTGTCAGCGGTGGCCAGGACTGCATTTGCCCTGTGCACCAGCTGCGGCCATATTTGAATCGATGAAATCTGACCACGGTGGTCCGTGCCCTAGTGACTTCTACATTCAATTACTGCAACACATTATGTGTGGGGCTGCCCTTCAAGATGGTTCGGAAGCTGCAATTAGTGCAGAATGCAGTGACGAGGGTGGCGACCAGAGTTAGACAAACTGTCAGTCCGTTACTTTGGCAGCTGTACTGATTGCCCATTTGCTTCCAGGCCCAATTCACGGTACTGGTTATGACCTTTAAAGCCTTTCATGGTTTGGGATCAGGTTATCTGAGGGACCGCCTTCTCCCATATATTCCACCCCGTTCTCTTAGGTCATTTGAAGGAGTTTCCTACAAGTTCCAACTTTCCTCCAAGTCAGGGGGATGGCAGCATGAGGGCAAACCTTCTTGATAGTGGCGCAACATGTTATGGAACATGTTATGGAACTCCCCACCAGGGGCGTTAAGATCTACCCCCTCCCTTATGGTGTTCCAGCGAGGGCTCAAAACCTTTTTGTTCCATCTGGTGTTTGGATGATGGATTAGCTGCTTCCTGTTTGATTGATTGATTGATTGATTGATTGATTGATTGATTGATTGATTGATTGATTGATTGATTGCTATCCCGCCTTTCTTCTCTAACGAAAGGGAGCTCAAGGCAGCTAACAGCAATTAAAAGAACAATAAAACACCATTAAAATTAGATCATGAATACAGATTAAAACACAATTAAAATAGATAAAATACAATTAGATTATACAAAAACATTTAAAAACATTTAACCTGCTCCTCCTATATTTTAAAGTAAGTTTTTGCCCTCTTCCAAATAGTTTTTATTCTGTTAATTTGCTTTTAGGTATGTTTTATTGTATGTATTTATTTAATTATTATAAGCTGCCTTAGGCATCTGTTGTTTACAGAGGAAAGGCAGGATATAAATCGTTTAAATAAAAATAAATAAAATAAATTCTAGAGGAGCATCTCAGGGAGAACCACTGATTTAGATTGTTCCTCTGACATGAGATCCTAGATGTGATATCAGATTACAGCTCACGCTGAAATTCTTTCCACATAAGGAGCAATTATATGGTTTCTCCCCTGTATGGGTTCTTTGATGCACAGCCAAGTGTGTGCTTTGACTGAAGCTCTTTCCACACTCCAAGCATTGATATGGTTTCTCTCCCGTGTGGCTTCTTTGATGCACAGTCAGATCTGAACGTGTGATGAAGCTCTTTCCACACTCCAAGCACTGATGTGGTTTCTCCCCTGTGTGGGTTTTTAGATGCACAGCCAGGTTTGAACTCTGAGTGAAGCTCTTTCCACACTTTAAGCAGTCATATGGTCTCTCCCCTGTGTGGGTTCTGTGATGCAAAATCAGATTATTCCTCCTACTGAAGCTCTTTCCACACTCCAGGCATTGATATGGTTTATCTCCTGTGTGGCTTTGTTGATGCAAAACCAATAGTGTGCCACTACTGAAGCTCTTTCTACAGTCAAAGCATTTATAGGGTCTCTCCCTTGTGTGGATTCGTTGATGCAGAACCAGTAGTGTGCTGCTATAGAAGCTCTTTCCACACTCCAAGCACTGATCTGGTTTCTCCCCTGTGTGACTTCTTTGATGCATATTCAGTTCTGAACTTGTGATGAAGCTCTTTCCACACTCCAAGCATTTGTATGGTTTCTTCACTGTGTGGGTTCTTTGATGCAAAGTAAGTTTCCCACTCTGAGCGAAGCTCTTTCCACACTCCAAGCATTTATATGGTTTCTCCCCTTTGTGGGTTCTTAGGTGTGAAGTCAGATTTTCATTCTTACTGAAGTCCTTTCTGCTCGCCAAGCACTGATATGGTTTCTCCCCTGTGTGGCTTCTTTGATGCAAACTGAGATGTGATCTCTGACTGAAGTTCTTTCCACACTCCAAGCATTGGAATGGTTTTTCCCCTGTGTGGGTTCGTAGATGTGAAGTTAGATTTTCCTTCTTACTGAAGTTCTTTCCACATGCCAAGCACTGGTATGGTCTCTCCCCTGTGTGGGTTCTTTGATGCACACCCAGGTGTGATCTCTGACTGAAGCTCTTTCCACACTCCAAGCATTGGAATGGTTTCTCCCCTGTGTGGACTCTTCGATGCACAGTCAGAGTGCTACTGTCACTAAAACTCCTTCCACACTCCAAGCATTGGTATGGTTTCTCCCCAGTGTGCGTTCTTTGATGCACAACCAGTGTTATTCTCCGAATGAAGCTCTTTCCGCACTCCTCACAATGATATGGTCTCTCCCCTGTGTGGCTTCTCTTATGCACAGTCAGGTCTGAACTTCTGATGAAGCTCTCACCACATTCTAGGCATTGATATGGTCTCTCCCCCGTATGGATTCTCTGATGCACAGCTAGATTTCTCTTCCGAGTGAAGTTATTTCCACACTCCAAGCATTTGAATGGCTTCTCGCTTGCGTGTTCTGATTTATTAATAAATTCTGATTTATTCATGAACATTTTGGATAACTGAAATTCTTTGTTCCTCTTTCCTGCTCCCTTTTCTGCATTGACTGGGATGACAGCTAAATCCACACCCGGATGAATATCAGATTGACTTCTCTGTTCCTCCGTCTGGTTTCCGTCCTGCCTCCTCAATCCACCCTGGTCTGGAAACCTCACTCTCTGTTCACCACATGTAGTCTCTTCTGGTGACACTTCACAGGATACCCTCTGATCTTTATTGCCTTCTTGGTTCCTTCCTGGAACAAAGGAAAAAGACGTGTTTGGCAATGCAATGAAGGAATGAGGTCTCTAATGCTCACTTCCTAAAAAATGTAAAGGTCTCGGACAGGTTTCCCTGCCAGCTGTAACTGGTTGCTGGTTGCCCTGCTGCCCATACAGGCACCAGCCACAGCTGCTGGGTGCATCACTCATCCCCAATTCAAAGCCAAGAGACTCCTCCATGGTCATGCGGCTAGCATGACTTCACAGAACTACCCACCAAGGTGGTATCTATCTATTCGCTGTATGACAGGCACAGTGGTTTAACCAGCTGAGCCACTACAGCCCTGTAATGCACACATCCTATCCACTGCTATGGAATGCATAAATCCTATCAGCACCCTGTATGAGGGGGGATGACATTCCTTCTCTTTGTGTGGATACTTGAAACCATGGATATGGCGAACCCAATACTGACTGTTGCTGTTGATGCTTGGAGGGCAGGCATTAAACTGAATGAGCAAGCAAATATAAAGAGGAAGCAGTCAGGAGAAGAAACTTCATGTGTTTATTACTTCAGCAATGGGGGGAACTGAACTGCACTCAGAATTACCCCAGTGGATTCAGTGGTACTGACTCCTGGGATAAACAGGTTTACAACCCTCCCGATAAGTTGTTCTGCAGTAATACAAAAATTACAGAGTTGATCTATCAAATCCTGGGTCCCACTCAGTTCTCAGCCACAATCCCAAAGCTGCCCTAAAACTGCACTGAGTTAACAAGGGCCCTTTTAAATTTAAAAGACAGCACAATGTCGCTGCTCTCCTCTCTCCACCCTATCTTTGATTCCAGTTTTGAGATTAAACCCCTATGACAGCTGTCTTTCAAAGGTGGTGTGGTAAATGAGGACCCTTCCTCACAACAGAATCCCACTGCTTTCTGAGGAAATTTGGCCTGTGCATATGACTCAGTGTAGTGCATCTCTACCCGTCTGATCTGCCAAAGGTGATCCTGGGCTTTCCAGTACTTTGGCCACCTCTGACTCTACCTCCCCCCAACCCTGACCCAGAAGTAATTCTGGTGATGTCATTGTTCCCCCCCCCCTTGGTGAAAAGGGGGAAGGAAGGAGGCAGACTAGGTTTGTAAGTAGCACAAGAGCTCTCTGGGGCTGCTGGAAGCTGGCAGTGTTTGCCTGCTGGGTAGTGCTTGACCCTCTAGGGCTCCCCTTTCCTCTCCTGAAAAAGGGGTGCCTGTGAAGAACAGGGGAAATCACCCCCATGTGGAATCCTTAAAAGAAATAGGCCAAGAAGAGCATGGCTGAGCTGCCCAGATTTTGGATAATCTAACTGAATTTTAATTGTATTTTAATTCTGTTTTAATCTATATTTAGAATTCTGTTTTATTTTTCTGATGTTAGCCGCCTTGAGCTCCCACTTGCAGGTGAGGAAAGGCGGGATATAAATAAAATAAATTAAATGAATGAATGAATGAATAAATAAATAAATAAATAAAATAAGTGGAATTGGTAAAGCTAAAAGATCTTTGAGGCCTGCTTGTAGGTCACAACACCCAGCTGTGGGAAATTAGACAATTAGTGCTGTGGCTACAGACTGGTAAGAACTGGCCAGCTTATCAGCCTTTACTCAGTACTTCCAATGTCGCTTTCACATCCCACTTCCACTCAAGCCACCTTTGGCTGAGAAAAGCAGGGTATAAATCCATTAAATAAAGAATATGTGCAGAGCCTGAGGCTAATTGGGGCCTGAACATCTTCAGCCAGCTCTGACTGGTCCATGAATTCTGTGACTGTTTGCGGGGTCATTGGGAGAACAAGAGGAAGGAAGAAGAGACATTCCTTTGGGGTGGATCAGTCTTCATCTTCCTGGAGAATGCTGTGGTTGGGCCATCTCTCAGCAGCCATAGGGTGAGCTATACAAGACTGAGATGGACTGAGAGCCTGTAAGCAATCCTACTACAGAAGGACTTGCATGGCTTGAAGGTTTTTCCCATGTGAGTTAGTGTACCAGTCTAGAGTTAGGAATGTTATTATGATGTTATTATGTTATTATGAATGTAATCTGATGTTATTATGTTTGTATGTTTGGAACTTACTATGCAAATCTGCCTTAACTTAGTGCCTCTCTTTGTTTTGTTTTTCTATATATATTTTATATGAGAGTTGTGCAGGCTGGTTATACTTTCCTTTGGGGGAACATTTGAACATTAGCATTAGAATGGCCTTTTAAAGTAGCTTGGAACCATTTACAGGCCTAAATGCTCAGGGTAAGGGATCTGCACTGCAATCCTGAGGTGCCATTGGGCTAGCCTATCTATCACTGGACTAGCCCAGTTCCAAGACAGGCCAGCTCAGTTGCACCAGAAAGGCTTGGGCCGATGTAAGTCAACATAGGCTGGCCCAAGACAGATGGAGTTGGGCTACTCTAGCTGTGCCAGCCTACGCAGTTAAGGAGAGGCATGTTGAGGGCATATTCAGCATGGTCTAGAACAGTGCAGTTATGCTGTAATCAAAGCCTGTTTCCAGGGCAGAAATGCCCCCTCACACCTCCTCTGAGTTTGGCCACCTAAAGAGCAGGAATAAATCTGAGTAGACCTAGAGGGGTCCATAATAAGCCAGAGTAAAATTGGAAGTGATGGCAAAAAATTCTGAATCCTGGGCCAACCCCTTCCTCTCAACATCAGGATACAGCACAACTACACCAGCCCACCTCAGGATACAGCACAACTGTTCAGCAGCACATAGGCCAGCCAGAGGCCTTCTGACCTTGTGGATTTGGCCAGACTCAGCTCAGGATATAGCCTACTGAGGCCAGCTTAGCTGGGCCATTTTTCCAGCCTAAAGTCAGGATTGCATTGCCAGTAACAGGAATCCATGTTGGAACAACATGGTCAGAGTCAGAGGACCAATGTTTGGTCAGTCTGCACTAACAAGTGGGTAGGGTTTCCCCCTAAATTCCAGAACTTTTCCCAGGTCACAGGAGGTCACAGTATGTCAGTTTGGAGCTGAATTGCTGCTACTAGACATCCCCTTCCTCCATCAGGAAGATTATTTTTTAAAGTGTCTTTCAAAAAAAGACTAGTGGGTGGTGGGCTGCAGACGGAGATCCTTGAGGATCAACCCCGGGGTATATGCACCCTCTACCCCACTTCTGATATGGTTGCCTGAAAGCCCTTGGCTCCAGGTTCATTCCTGTGTTTGCAGGATAGGGTAGATTTGGAGCTGTATTTGTTCAAGGTGGCGCAAGCGGGTAAGACGCTGTGCTTGTTAACCAGCAGGCCAGGGTTCAAGACCCGGGTCGGCCCCACAAGACAGGGTGAGCTCCTGCCCTTAGCCCAGCTCTGCAACGCCAGCTGGATCCAATCGTATTGGCTCTGCCTTTCCACTGGACTAATTCAGTGGCGTGGAGAGGGGGGATTTGCTGCGTGGTAACAGCCTATCCTCCATAACAATCCAACCCAGGCTTTCATGCTTCGCATGCAGCGTATGCAGCGCTAAGCACGATACCATAGTCTTCCAAGACTGACGGAGGCCTGCTTTTGCATCCTTTAGGAGGTTGTGGTATGGAGAAGAAAACAGGGCAAGAGCGTCACTCCTTTGAATATCACTGAAACTTTCAATCAACAGCGTGGCTTTGAGGAAATGAGATCAGAATGGCAGAATATTCTTTGCTGACTCACCCTAAAACAACACTGACAGATCCCAGCAAGGAGGTGGTGTTTCTATTCATCCAGCAGCCTCTCGGTCAGAAGCTGCTGTTAAGAACTGTGGTGCAAAACAAGTGACTATACCTGCTTCTCTTCCTTCTGATTCCTCTTCTTCCAGGAGAAATGTGGACTCTCCTTCTTCCAGCCAGGAAATGAAGGCAGGTTTGGGAAATTCCCCTGAGAAGGAAACAAGGAGATGAAATACTTCTGTCTTCCCTAAGCAGCCTAATCTATGCAAGGGAGGTGGTGGACTCTCCATCACTAGGGGTCTTCAAGCAGAGGCTTGACGAGCACCTGTCGGGGATGATCCAAGGGGTTGGACTTGATGACCTACTAGGTCCCTTTCAACTCTATGATTCTATGGTGCAATTAGCCACAGGCCATGGCTATCCATACACTTCCCACTGACCCCCAAACAGTAAGCCTGATAATTCCCACATTCAGGAGAAGCTGACCATGCAAAATCCCAGCAGCAGCAGCACCTCTGCATTGTCTGAAGATGCAGACAATGCTCAGCCGTGACAAACATGGGCTCATTTGGCAGGCCAGGCAGATTCAGAATTGTCATTTGTGTAACATTCACAATAGATTTCTTGATCTAGACTTTGATGCTCCTCCATTTATCTTTGTATCTTTCATCCGCAGAGTGTCGACAGGGCCAAGCTCAGTTCTGCAACAGTGCGCCACAGCAGGCATGCTGAGGGCACACATTCCAGCCTCACACGCCCCATATCTATGGTGCAATCCTGACACTGAGAAAATGAATAAGAGCATCGCATGCCTTTCTTTCCTACCCACCAGAAAAAGAGAGGAGGCATCTTTACCTAGAGAGGCCACAATCCCGTAGTTATCCAGCATGACTTCTCTGTACAGAGCCTTCTGGCTGGGATTCAGCAGAGCCCACTCCTCATACGTGAAGCACACAGCCACTTCCTCAAAGGACACTAAACCCTGGATGGAGAAAAATGTGTCTTCTGACAAATCATGTCCCACCATTTTGATTTAACATATTCTTTCTTTAAGGGATTTATACTGCGCCCTTCCCATGCCAAAGCAATAACCCAAGAGGCTTACAACCTTATGAAGTAGGTAAGGATGAGAGTGAGCAACTGGCCCCACTTTCTTCTGGCTCTCTTTTTGGCTCAGTTTCAGAACTTAAGGTGCCAGCAACTGGGAGTTTTCTGCAATATATTTGGCAAATCAGACCAGTTGGGTGCCTGTTTTTTTCCATGCCAACCCTCTGAGATGCAGCATGGTGTCTGGAAGAGGAAACACATCACTCACTAACCCCTCCAATCCAGAGTAACTATGGGAGCATGTAAGAGACATTACGTGCACCCGTAGTTACAGCACCACCTCCTGAAAACCTATGAGAAATTCATATTGCAATCCAGAGTAAACTGTTCTTACACCGGAGTAAGGACTCCTCATAGTTACTCTGGATTGCGCCCTAAATGGTGACAGCTACCAGATTAGAATGATTGAGCTCTCACTGAAAAGCTGTCTTGATTAGAAATGTTGGGACTCCAACCTCTGTGAATATTTAGTTACATTTACAAAACAGGACACACAATGGGCGCAATCCTGAGTAACTATGGGGAGTCCTTGCTCCAGTGTAAGAACAATTTGCTCTGGATTGCAATATGAATTTCCCATAGGTTTTCACTAGGTGGTGCAGTAACTATGGGTGCACGTAAAGTCTCTTATGTGCTCCCGTAGTTACTCTGGATTGTAGGGCAAGTGTGGTAATCTTACAGATACATTTTTGTACCCGATACTGGAGGATACGATACCATGTGGAAGAAGGGACTGCTATACAAAGTGAGTCACATTATCCCATGTAAAATCCTCTATCGTCTAATCAACAACTTACTCAGTGACAGATTCTTTCAGACTATAGTGGGGGACCATTTAAGCAAGGTAGGAAGATTTAATAACGGCCTCCCACAAGGCTCTGTGATGGCACCCCCACTATTCAACCTTTATATCTCGGAAATGCCAGCCACAAAGGGATGTAAATTTGGGTATGCCGATGACCTGGCTCTAGCAGCGTAAAATAAAAACGTGGAGGTATTGGACTGCCTCGTCACGGAGGACCTTAAGACCTTGGGAAAATTCTTTGCTGATTGGAGATTCACGCAGTGACTACCTGTTTCCATCTTAATAACAAACTGCCTTTGGGGTCTACCTGAATAACGACTTACTCCCCCATGACCCTCACCCCAAATATCTAGGAGTAATTTTGGATCGGACTCATATAAGAAACACCTAGAGAACATGTCTGCAAAAGAAACAACATACTCCAGAAACTAAGAGGATCGAGATGGGGAGCCTCAGCCTCTACTCTCAGAATTTCTGCCACACTTTTGCTAGCGACCAAAAAAGTAATGGCACATCTTTTGACCCAGCACTGAACAGCAGTGTGTTTGGGCCGTTTTCCGTCATGGAAAACACAATTACGGGGTTTATCTATCGAGACATGCTCTCTGAGTGGTTGTTATCGCAGTTAGATGAAGCGGTTCCCAACTTCATTCTGCAGCAAGACGGTGCTCCACCACATTGGCAAAACGACATAAGTGATTACCTCAACAATCATCTACCCCATCGCTGGATTGGCCGTGCTGGGTGAAAGATGTGCCATTACTTTTTTGGCTGCCCAGATCCCCAGATCTAACACCATGCGATTTTTTCCTTTGGGGGTACATGAAGGACAAAGTGTTCATGTCCCCACTTTCTCAGGACTTACAGCAATTAAAGCAGTGGATAAGTGATGTGCTGGACTCTGTAACACTGGATATGCTAGCAAAAGTGTGGCAGAAACTGGATTACCGCATAGACATTTGCCGTGTCACGGGAGGGGCCCACATCGAACATCTTTAGATACTTGTAGAGTTATAGTTTCATGTTAAATTTGTATTTCAAAAATAAATCCATTACAGCAGTTACAGGTATGGTTTTTTTTTTTGCCCCATTCATTTTGAATCACCTTGTACTGTGCCCCGGTGGGACTTAATAGTCACCACACAGGTAAGATCGATGCCAGACTAAACTTTTCACCCCCTTCCGGATGGAGTTTCCAAAAATCAGTTCTTAGTGGGGGCCTCCATCATGGATTTTTATTTACCTTTATTTTTCCTTCTTTCTTCTTTATACCCTCATTATGAAAAGGACAATGCTGTATATATGGTGTTGCATCCCAAGCAATGTTATTACTAATTTCTGGTGCCAGCACTGATGCACAAGATGTGCAAGATGAACTTTCAGTAAGACATCAATTCTCTTTAATGCAAGCCATCTTTCTGAAAAACTCTGGTTAAGCCTCAAACACTGGTTATCTTCCCCCGCCCCTGCATCATATGTTTCATAATCTCATAATTCATAAACTACATAATCTCACTTTTTGAGCAGAATCCTTTCCACCTTTGCTGCTCTGATGCCGCCGCGCCACTGTGTACACTGCATCCTACAACATGGGGCAGTCTTAGAGGACTCCTCAAGGTATGGAAACATTTGTTCTCTTTTTGTGCGAATCTCTGCCCTGGAAAGTCATATAGGATTGGACCTAGGTCTCCATCCTCACTTGCCATCCCCAGCCCGTATTTATGGTTTGTCTTTCCTCTCAATCAATGCTATTCAGTCATCTCTGTAGCCCACCCTCAGTTCTGTACTTAGCATCTTGCACATTACTCTGTGAGCTGCCCCTTACCTGAGAAGCCTGTGGAATTACTGATTCTGCTCCATAACAAAGAAGAGATGGTCCGGAACATGGTTCTGATGCCATCACACTGCCTATGATAGGAACAAACATGAAGGGAAGACATTAAAACTTTGTGTCCTTTTCTAACGTCACTTTGTTGTGCAGTGCTCTTCCTCTTTGTTCTATAACTTTGGTTGTGACCCCAAAAGACCTAAATGGGGTGACTTGCACACATTTGAGTTCACTTATCCCCCAATTCTTCCTTCCACTACTTTGTTCCCAATTCTCCAATCAGCTACATTCTTTCCCTTTGAAATGTCTTACTAAACCTGGCCTTTCAAAGTATTCCCTGGCCCACCAAGTCCTACCTTCCCTGTTCTTTTCTGTCTCCATTCCCTCCTCCTCCTCCTCCTACTTTCCTTTCACAAAGCCAAGTCCCAAAGGGAACACTTAGCATTTCTGACTAGAGATGTTTCCATTCTAGGTGATGTCCTGTAACTTGGACCATCAGAGGTGATGTGGGTGGAAACCCTGAACTGCAGATCAACAAGATAGAGTTGGTTGGATGTACTGGTGAGGGGGAAAGTGTCCTGGAACAGACACTACAGTCTCATGTAGAATCCCACTTATGTCTGGCAGTGGAAAGAGACCCCACCCCAGTCCTGCTTAGACACACACCTTGGAAGATCAATGATCTTTCTCCTCCTCTGTTCCTTTTGTGGATGAGATAGCTCTCTACTGAAGTCTCCGAATCTTCTAGATCAGGCAGAGATGCTAGAAATGTCCCTTTCAGCTGCAAAATCAAGCCCTTTCTTCCAATATTTATCCCTCCTGCCTCTGAAGGAGATCCAGGCACGGTTGGACTGGAACAGACACAACTGGGAGAGAAGTTGTCTTTAGTGGAAGAATAAGGGAGAGAGAATTTGAGCAATCAAAGAAGGTACCAGAAATATAATACGTACAGTATACACTAAAATGCAACATTGATAAAGGCACTAAACACATTTTCCTGGGAGTAAGAACACAATGGGGCTTACATCTGAGTAGACATGGTTAGTGCACAGTTGGGTGCAGACACTGCACCCAAATCCTCAATTTCAGGGACAGTCCCAGGTCTAACATTGCTATTGAGCATCCATTCTATACCTGGCTGATTTTTTTTTTTTGGCATGCGTTTCAGACATGAATTTTGAGTTTAAAACTGTCCCTGTCAAACACCACCATAGATGTAAAGCCATTTAGGATCAGACCCAAAGCTTAGCATGTAATGGGGGGAGGCAGTGCTTTTATTCTGAGAAAAAAGGTAGTGGTGCTCACCATAGTGACATAGCTAGGTGATCCCCATATAACAGGGGTTGGTGGAAAAGGGGGGTGCTGGGTTCCAGGGTGTGGAAAAGGTGTCAGTACTGACTACTCGAGACTTGGGGGAGGGCTTCCTACCCCCCTCCCCTTCCCACCACTATCTCCCCCTCATGGTGGATGCTCTCCCTCATCCTTTCCAATCATTTTAGCCAGGGACCCCATTAACCCCAAAGCAAACAGAGTTGCTACTTGTCTTCCCAGCTCCCCATCCCTTCAATAGCTGTCTTTGGGCTTGTCACCCCCCCCTTCTCTGTCTCCCCACCTCTTCTTTTCACCCACTTTAGCCTGGAACATGTAAATAGGGTGGACATCTTTGTTCCTCTTGCCTGCCCTGTCCTCACCTGGGGGTGTTTGCTTCTCTGGGGGCTCCTCTTCCCCTTCACCCCACCAGTCCAGGGACCCTCCTTCATCCAGCTGTCTGGAAGGAGCTCAACAGAGGGGGTGCTGCTCTCAGAATGGGAGGTGGCAGAGGAAGAGGAAGGGCAGGAAGTGACCTCCATCTCCACCCCCCCCACTCCACCCCCCATTTCTCTCTCTAGGAGTCTGGAGTTTTTCTTTTAACCCCTAGAGTGCCAAGAAGAAGGAGTGCAGAGGAGCCAAATCTGGACCCTCCAACTCCCAGGTGCATCTCCATGGAAGATGTTTGGCACACTCTCTGCTCCTTCTCTGGGAGTATCCCCTTCCCTTCCCCAGGACTGCAGCTCTGCCCAGTTCTCTGTTCCCAGTCTGATGTCCTCCCCCTGAGTGGAGGGGCTGGAAGGACTTTGCAGGGAGCCTTGCAAACCCTCTCCTCCTCCCTCAAGTGCAAGGCACAGGTGGACTGGAGCACTGCATAACTGGATCAGAAGCTGCCTTAAGTGGAAGATCAATGAGGAACTTTGATCTTTCACTCTCCTGCTCATTGCATAGGAGTACAAACAGTAGAACAAGTACAAAGATTTTTTTCCAGGAGGATTATAGGCTTACCCAGGTTTCAGATGGAGGGGTCTTGCTAAAGGCCGCATGAAGACTTGACCCCAAAGGCCTAAATTCCTACCCGCTTAAAAAATTGCCCAAAAATGTAATTTTTTTATAGTTTTGGTTTTTTGGCCATAACGTTTGATAGGAAGGAGATATCTCAAAACCAATTTTTGCTTTGGATTCTGCTCTTCAATACGAATCCAACGACATGTGGCGTGATGTGGTACTGTGCACTACTGCGAAGTTCCAAAATGAAGCCAAAATGTAGGACAATGAAGCCAAAATGCAGGACACCCAGACAGGCTAAAAATCCAGACAAATCCGGGTTTTTCCGATCATATGGTCACCCTGATAGGGAGGCAAGCGCATGACTGTACACCAGCCTAACAGTCCCTCAGGAGTGGTGCAAAAGTTTCTTACGGCACTTTTGTGACACCTTTGTTCAGCATAGGACTAAGTCCCAGCTGGAACTTAGGCTGGCCTAACTGGAGTTTAGGCTTGCAGTCACAGTATGATTGTCTGGATCACACATTAATGATATGGGAAATCCCAATTATCACATTGCCCCCTTTCAGCAGCGACTCAGCACTGCTGAAAGGGTGGCCTGCATGACAACTGGGCTCTCCTGACACCTCCCTTTTAGCCGTGCCTCTTCCATCAATGCATAATTCATATCTCAGCGGTTGAGATATGGGGCAGGGAAAGCCCACCGAACACATGGGCCAAATAATGAGCTTCCACAGGCCACGTCCACCCCATGGGTCTTTGACACTCCAGTGGTAGTGCGTCAGTAGAGGAGCATAACCAAGCTATGGCGTGATAGTTTTATACACTGAGAGAAGGATTTTGGAAGGAACTGCATTCAGTCATGGACAGACTCTTCCTCTCACCCTTCCCTCTATAGGGAGAACTGGAACCTTCCCCTACACCAGTGATCTTCAAAGTGGAGGTTGGGACCCCCTGGGGGATCACAACCGTTTCAGGGGGATCGCAAAAAGCTGGCTGCAGCCATCTTGGAATCTGGCACCGGGCACCTTTAATGTAATTTTCAATCATGATATTCTTTGTGGGGGTCCTGGACAGATTGTCATTCTCAGAAGGGGGTCCTGGGCTAAAATGCTTGAGTAACACTGCCCTACACAGACAAGGACTAGGAGCTGGACCCATTTCTCTCACGTCCCCCTTCATCCCATGTCCTCCTTTTCCCACCCTTTTCCCCAGACTGAGGCAAAGCTTTGCACTTTTGAGGGAAAGCAGCAGGGGCTCAACCTTCAAAATGTACCACAGGAACCCCTCCAAACTGTCCCACAGCAACTGTCCAAACAACTGCTAATGACCCCCATGAAGGACCATCACAGGAACAGGAGGTTCCACACCCAACAGGGCCACAGGAAATGGTTTTCCCTCCAGTGACCATCAGGACACCTCCATAAGAGGCTAAAGCAGCATAAGTCCCCAGCAGAGTGAGGAGTCATGCTGAAGATTGTAAAGAATTATGTGCCACATCACACAACTGAGAATTGTAAGGTATCATGAGGATTGGGAGGTGTCATGCGCCTCTCTACCCAACTGAGGATTGCGAGGTGTCATGTACCACTCCTGACAACTGAGGATTGTGAGGTGTCATGCGCCGCTCCACACAACTGAGTATTGTGAGGTGTCATGCGCCGCTCCACACAACTGAGGATTGTGCGTTGTCATGCGCCGCTCCTCACAACTGAGGATTGTGAGGTGTCATGCGCCGCTCATTTTTCAGAAGCCAGCATTGGCCTAATGCACATTTCACCAGCATGAACAGCACATAAAATTGAGCTATAAGCCTATGAGTTGGAGGTGCACGGGGACTAACATGAACTCTAACGCAGGACAGAGTTTAAATTGCAACACACCCCAAAAGGATATATACAGAGAGAATTTTTTCCAAGACATAAGGCTAAAAAAGAGGATGTTTCCTGGATAAAGAGGTCATATGGTCACCCTGAACAGACATTTTTGGAATACAAGGCAGTCTTCATGCCTGCATGAACAGGTCATGGGTAGCCACAGCCCCATACACACAATAGGTAAGCCTATAATTCCCACATTTGTCTGGAGTGAGTAAGGAGGAGAAGCAGACCATGCAAAATCCCTCCAGCAGCAGCACCTCAGTTAGTTTGCTAACATGCTTTAAGATGCAGACAATAATGAACCAAGACAAGGACATGCTCATTTGCCAAGCCAGGAAAATCCAGAACTGGCATCCCGACGGCTCACAATAGATTTCTTGTCTAGACTTTTATACTCCTCCATTTATATTTATTTTTCATCCCCAGAGTATCTATCAGGTCAAGCTCAGTTCTGCAATAGTGGACCACAGCAGGCATGCTGAGGACACACATTCCAGCCTCATTCACCCCATGTCAAAATAACCCTGTATAAATGTTGCCAACTGATTGACTCACAGACTGACTCATTCACTCATCAACGCCCAGACAAAACCACTGGACCTAGAATTGTGAAATTTGGGGTGTTCCTTCGGTGATGGAAGCACCCACTAAGAACCAGTTTTTGGAAAAGGGGTGCAATGGATTTTCATTCAATGCTTAATACTGAAGACTGCTCAAAATTGAGCAGGATGGTGCACCGAGGGGGGAGAAGGTTGCATGGATGCTCAAGGGTAATGGTACACAGTATGCAAATACCCTTGGGGTACCATTGCACTGGTGGATGGTGCAGGGGGGGGGAATGGTGCAAATATTCTTGAAATTTTTCTCCTGCAATGTGTGTACATTTCCCTAGTAATACAGCGGAAAAATCAAAAACACCCTTATGTGTGCCATTAGTGTGTTATTCAGGTCTGAACCAAAGTTGTGAACCAGAACCCTGATGGGGTAAAGAGCTGTGGAAAAGTACAGAAAGGACTGAAGTTTGAATAAGAACAGCTCATGTGTAAGGAATTTAGTACTGGGGAAGTTGAGCCGGGGTATTTGAGAGATGGCCTGGCCAGCCTCTCCCAAGTACCACGCACACGTTGACCACCAAACAACACCTGTGAGATACCACTAATGAGCTCCCAATTAAGACCAAGCCAGTTTCAACTGGAATACATGATCAAGCCATGAACTCACTTAGTTGGTGACTGGTGAGAGTCTTCTTGAAGCACCATCTTGGCCTTGTTAGGATGTTTGTTTGGAGAGAGGTTGCCAGATGTCTGATGTTACTGCTGTTGGTTCAAGGATCATCCTGTCAGCTGCCAGCTCTTCAAAACCCCGATCATGCCTTTATATCTTAAGACGGAAACCAGGGAGCCGTATCATCTTCCCTAGAGAAATGCCAGAAAGCCTACATGAGAGTAAGACTTTCTTGGTACTACCTTTCAGCAGTGCCTCTTCTGTCAACGCATCTCTCACAGCTCAGCAGTGGGTGGTGGTGTTGCTGGGAGAGCCCAAATAATACATGAAGAGCTTCCATAGGTCACATCTGCCCCACAAGTCTCTTTGACACTCCAGTTGTAGTGTGTCAGAAGAGCTTAACCAAGTTCTCACAGTGGGGCAGCTGAGGAACAGGCTCACCACCTCCCTAAAATTTACCCCTTTCCATCTGGAGGGTGTCCCAGTGAGAACAGGCCCTTGAATGTGCGTCTGATCAATCTTCCATAGCTCAAATACCCGTATTTACTCAAATATAATGTGCCATTGAATATAATGTGCACCCTATACTTATAATCAAAATACTGTATTTACTCAATTCTAACTAACATACAATATAATGCACTCCCTGATTTTGGAGTCTGAATTCAGCTGAAAAAGGTGAGCATTATATTTGAGTAAATACAGTAGTTACCTGCGCCAGTGTTTTTCTTTCGGTGGCAAAGGTGGTGTTCTTCTGGTGTTCCTCTTTTGGGCTTGGCTTTGTGGCCTTGTCAGGCTTCCCTTTGATTGCCTGGAAATGCAGGGCTTTTGCCTTGAGACGTTTGGTGAGATGAAACCTCTTCAGCTGCTCTTTGCCACCAGCAGACAGCTTGGATTTAGTAGGCTTATGAGCCCCCTTTTCCCCCACAGGGCACTGAGGCAGGCTCTCCCCATACATCCTGAAGGTCCTCTTGATTGTCCTTGCCTGAGACTATGGAGGACAAGATGGTGGCCACATGTCACTGCTGAGGAAATGAAGACTGCTCCGCTAACTCTGGGTCAAGTTACCAGGTGCCAGTCTAGTTGACTGAGGAGTCCAACCCCACAGTCTCCTTGTTGGGAGAAAGGGATACTACCCAGCCATCTTTTAGCTCTGGGTCTGGCTGAAGAGGCTCAGGAACAGGGCTGGTCAGGGAGAACTCTGTCCTTCCCCATAGTTCAAGATGGAGAAGTGGAGCAGAGAGCTCCTGCTTGATACCAACTGCTTTCAGAAAGGTAGGACCAGACTGGGACTGAGGACACCCTCCCTGAAGGAGAATGATTTCTCCCTCCTGAGGGACAAATTTGGGGAGAGTATTCCTTCTGTGATGTTGGCACCCTCTAAGAACCGATTTTTAGAAATTCCAACTAGCAGGGGGTGAAGAGGGGCGCAACACATTTTCGTCCCTATACTTTACTTTGAAGAAGCCTTGTCTCATCAACGCCCAAGCCCCAACCGCTGGATCTTTCCAGTATCCCTTTCTCCCAACAAGGAGACTGTGGGATTAGACTCCTCAGTCAACTAGACTGGCACCTGGTAACTTGAACAGAGGTCTCCAAACCCCGACCCGGGGCCCAGATGCAGCCCTTGTTGAGGCTCAATGTGGCCCCCAGCAAGACCTCTTGGGCAAGCCTTGTAATCCAATATATTCTTATATGTAAATTTATTCAAATTTGAACTGTGAATTAGTCTTCTGGTCCCCGTCACAGTATTAGAAAGATAATGTGGCCCTCCTGCCAAAACGTTTGGAGACCCCTAATCTAGAAGAATGAAATTTGGTTAGTGTATTCCTTCCATGATGTGAACACTTACTAAGCACTGATTTTTAGAAATCTAACCCCAATCTAACCTACCATGTTTTTGTTCCTATATATAACACTGAAGACTGATCAACACCCAGCCCTCACTTAGCAATTGTTGCTCTCATATATTTGATCAGTTATTTATTTTTTTATTCAAGAAATTATACCCTGCCTTTCCATGCTAAAGCAAATGCCCAAGCTGGCTTACATCGCTTCTACCCTTTTGTCCTCACAACAACCCTGTGAGGTAGATTGTTCTACAGGCAGCTTATGGACTTTGACAACACAAGATTTTTACAACAAAATTGCATCAACCATGGATTGGATGACTCCTCTCCAAAACAAGTGAACCCCACCACCAAATAGGACTAACGCTGAAGTTGCCATATTGCATCATTAATGATGTAATGATGTAACATCTGGCAAAGACACTGTTTCCAGGTTGTCACCACTTTCGGTGTGTCCCGACAGGCTGTCATTCTAAATAAAGGAAAGTGCTGAAAAGTGTCAGAACCACTGATTTTTATTGTTTCTTTCACGTGAGATCTTACACGTGAAATCAAACTCCAGTTCACACTGAAACTCTTGCATCGATGTGGTTTCTCACCTCTGCTGTGTGGCTTCTTTGGTGCTCAGACTGCTTTGAATTTGTGATGAAGTGCTTTCCACACTCCAAGCATTTATATGTTCTCTGTTCTGTGTGGATTCGTTGATGCAAACCCAGTCATGTGCTGCTACTAACGCGCCTTCCACACTCAAGCAATTATATGCTTTCTTTCCGGTGTGCATTCTTTGATGCTCCCTAAGCCTTCTATTCTCAGCAAAGCTCTTTCCACACTCCACACACTGATATGGTCTTTCCCCTGTGTGGCTTCTTTGATGCACAGTCAGGTGTGCCCTCCGAGTGAAGCTCTTTCCACACTCCACACATTGATATGGTCTCTCCCCTGTATGGCTTCTTTGATGCAAAATCAGATTATTCCTCCTACTGAAGCTCTTTCCACAATCCAAGCATTGAAAGGGTCTCTCTCCTGTGTGGCTTCTTTGATGGACATTCAGTTCCGAACTTGTGATGAAGCTCTTTCCACACTCCAAGCAATTATAGAGTATCTCCCCTGTGTGGATTCGTTGATGGTAACCCAGTCGTGTGCTGCTACTAAAGCTCCTTCCACACTCCAAGCAATTATATATTTTCTTTCCTGTGTGCATTAGTTGATGCTCCCTAAGCCTTCTATTCTCAGTAAAGCTCTTTCCACACTCTACACACTGATATGGTCTCTCCCCTGTGTGGATTCTTTGATGCACAGCCAGGTGTGAAGCCCGAGTGAAGCTCTTTCCACACTCCAAGCACTGATATGGTCTCTCCTGTCTATGGCTTCCTTGATGCAAAATCAGATTATCCCTCCTACTGAAGTTCTTTCCACACTCCAAGCATTGAAATGGTCTCTCTCCTGTGTGGCTTCTTTGATGGATATTCAGTTCCGAACTTGTGATGAAGCTTTTTCCACACTCCAAACATTTATAGGGTCTCTCTCCTGTGTGGATTCGTTGATGCAAACCCAGTCGTGTGCTGCTACTGAAGTGCTTTCCACACTCCAAACACTGAAATGGTCTTTCTCCTGTGTGGGTTCTTTGATGCACAGCCAGGTGGGCACTCCGAGTGAAACACTTTCCACACTCCAAGCACTGAAATGGTCTCTCTCCTGTGTGGCTTCTTTGATGGATATTCAGTTCTGAACTTGTGATGAAGCTCTTTCCACACTCCAAGCACTGAAATGGTCTCTCTCCTGTGTGGCTTCTCTGATGGATATTCAGTTCCGAACTTGTGATGAAGCTCTTTTCACAGTTGACGCATTGATATGGTCTCTCCCCTGAGTGGATTCGTTGATGCAAACCCAGTCGTGTGCTGCTACTGAAGTGCTTTCCACACTCCAAGCACTGAAATGGCCTTTCTCCTGTATGGCTTCTTTGATGCATAGCCAGGTGTGCACTCTGACTGAAGCTCTTTCCACAATCCAAGCACTGATATGGCCTCTCCCCTGTGTGGCTTCTTCGATGCACAGCCAGGTGTGCACTCCGAGTATAGCTCTTTCCACACTCAACACATTGATATGGTCTCTCCCCTGTGTGGCTTGTTTGATGCATAGCCAGGTGTGCTCTCCGAGTGTAGCTCTTTCCACACTCAATGCATTGATATGGTCTTTCCCCTGTGTGGCTTCTCTGATGCACAGCCAGTTGTGAACTCCGAGTGAAGTTCTTACCACACTCCAAGCACTGATGTGGTCTCTCTCCTGAGTGGCTTCTTTGATGTACATCCAGGGATGATCTGTGACTGAAGCTCTTTCCACACTCCAAGCACTGAAATGGTCTCTCCCCTGTGTGGCTCCTTTGATGTATAGACAGGTGTCCACTCTGCGTGAAGCTCTTTCCACACTCCAAGCACTGATATGGTCTCTCTCCTGTGTGGCTTCTTTGATGTACACCCAGGGATGATCTGTCTCTGAAGCTCTTTCCACACTCCAAGCATTTGAACGGTTTCTCCTCTTTCTGTATTATTTGATGCGTTCCGAGTTCTGATTTATTCAAGAATGTTTTGGATAACTGAAATTGTTTCCTCTTTCCTGCTCCCTTTTCTGCCTTGACTGGGGTGACAGTTAAATCCACACCTGGATGACTATCAGATTTATTTCTCTGTTCCTCCGTCTGGTTTCCCTTCTGCCTCCTCAATCCATCCTGGTCTGGAAACCTCACTCTCTGTTCACCACATGTGGTCCCTTCTGGTGACACTTCACAAGGCGCACTCTGATCTTTACTGCCTTTTCGGTTCCTTCCTGGAAGAGAGGAAAAAAAAACATGTTTGGCAATGCAATGAAGGAATGAGATCTCTAATGCACACATCCTGAAAAAGGTTAAAGTCCCTGACAGGTTGCCCTGCCAGCCATTAATGGTTGCAGGTTCTCCTTCTGCCTATACAGGCACCAGCCACAGCTGTTACACCAGCCACATCAGCTCAACCCTAATTCCGCTGAGAGCCTGTGTTGTCTGAAGACTCCTCCACGGTCATGTGGCCAGTTTTGAGTGCATGGAACACTCTTTACCTTCCCACAAACATGGTGCCTATTTATTTACTTGCCGGATAACAGGCACAGTATCTTAACCAGCTGAGACATTATAGCCCTGTAATGCACACATCCTAAGCATATGCATTTGTCAGCTTTTATGAGAAGCTGGTAATAGCTGAGGTGAAACGGGGGAAGACCCTCCAAATGGCTGGGAAGCGACTGAGGTGAATTTTACCTCCGAATATGTTTCACCTCAACTTTTCCCCATGCGCAACTCGCCCCATTGTGCAACTTTTCCCCATGTGCATCAACCCTCATGCAGATCAGTCCCCCATGCGCAACTGCCTCCATGCGCAACTTCCCCCATGCGCAACTTTCCCCATGGGCATCATCCTCCCATGGGCATCATCCTCCCATGGGCATCATCCCCCCATGCACACCTTTCCCCCATGGGCATCATCCCCCCCATGCACACCTTTCCCCCATGGGCATCATCCCCCCATGCGCAACTTTCCTCATGGGCATCATCCCCCCATGCGCAATATCCCCCCATGCCCACCTTTCCCCCATGGGCATCATCCTCCTATGTGTAACTTTCCCCATGGGCATCATCCCCCCATGCGCAACTTTCCTCATGGGCATCATTCCCCCATGTGCAACTTTCCCCCATGTGCAACATCCTTGCCAGTGCAACCTCTTCCTCCAAACAATATCCCCCCAATGCACCAGGAACCAAATTGGCTGGACGTTATTCAGTCTTCTATGTTAAGTATAGGACAAAAACACGTTGCCCCCTTTTTAGCCCCTGAAGGGTTAAATTGGCAGCGTTTGCCTCCTTGATTGGCCCCAATTCAAGCATTTGATTGCTTGAGTGGCCCCAGAGCTGCAACTCTTACCTTCTGGGGCTCCCATCTCCTCTCCTGAAGGGGGGGGTACCCCAGTTTGTCACTGGAGAGGCAGCATCACACTATATTCCCAGCAGAATTCTGGACCAACCCCTCCACTATCAGGAAGATGATTTTTTTAAAGTAAAAGAAGCCTGTAATGTTGCAGATTTTTTGGCTTTTAAAAAATACACACAAATAGGTGGGGGACTGGAGGCAGTGCCCCTTGATGATCAATGCTCAGGGTATTTGCACCCCTTGCCTCACTTCTGACATGGTTGCCTGAAAGCCTTGGACAATAGCTTGGCTCCGGAGGTAGGACTGGACTGGGACTGGGGGAGCCCTCTCTGAAGGAGAAGTCCGGCCTGCCTCCTGGTGGAGGAGTGGTGTGGCAAACCATGCAGTGATGAGTATCATCCCTTCTTCCGAGGAGAGAATGGAGGGCAAGAGTGTCACTCGTTCAAATTGCACTGAAACTTTCATCAACAGAGTGGCTTTGAGGAAATGAGATCAGAACGACAGAGATATTATTTGCTGATTCACCATAAAACACTGACAGATCCCAGCAAGGAGGTGGTGTTTCTATTCATCCAGCAGCCTCTCGGTCAGAAGCTGCTGTTAAGAACTGTGGTGCAAAACAAGTGACTATACCTGCTTCTCTTCCTTCTGATTCCCCTTCTTCCAGGAGAAATGTGGACTCTCCTTCTTCCAGCCAGGAAATGAAGGCAGGTTTGGGAAATTCCCCTGAGAAGGAAACAAGGAGATGAAATATTTCCATCTTCCCTAAGCAACCTAATCCTAGACTGATCCCTGAGAAGCCTGGCCCAGACTTAGATGGATCATTCCTTGGTTTTCACACTCACACAACCTTGTCAATATATACCGTAATTATTCAAATGTCCACTTTTTCCAGCCAAATTGGCCCTTAAAGTTGAAGGGTGTGCATTAGATTTGTGGGTGCATTAAGTTACCATAAATATGGGTAATTGGCCCGCCAGCACTCTGGCAGCCACGACTTTGCTGGTGCACTTTTTTCAGAATCCAGCATTGGCCTGAGGTGTATTTCACCAGCATGAACAGCACATAAAATTGAGCTAGAAGCTGGAACTGGAATTGCACTCCAGGCTTCTCTCTTGGGTTGGCTGCAGCCCCACAGAGGAGCACTTCCCAGGTGGGACACATCTGGTGGTTGCAGGGCACACAGTGGCAAAAAGTGTCATGTGGATATTCTAGACCAGCGTTTCTCAAAGTGGGGGTCGGGACCCCTTTGGGGGTCACCTAGAGCTTTCCTGGGGGTCGCCTAAATACCCCTGGTGCAGGGGACCAGGTCAGGCTTGCCAGACCTCCGGCTGTAGCTGTGCGCGCACTGGGGCTGACTGACAGCCTCAGGGCCCAATCCTATGCATGCCTACTCTGAAATAAATCCCATTATAGTCAGGGGGGCCTTTACTCCCATGTAAATGTGGATAGGATTGCAGCCTCAGGGCCCAATCCTATGCATGCCTACTCTGAAATAAATCCCATTCTGTTCAATATGTGCATAGAACATACATTTCATTTGTAACAATGAAAAGACATCCAGCATATCGGATATTTACATTACGATTCATAACAGTAGCAAAATTACAGTTATAAAGTAGCAACGAAAATAATTTTATGGTTGGGGGTCCCCACAACATGAGGAACTTATAAAGGGGTCACGGCGTTAGGAAGATTGAGAACCACTGTTCTAGACTTTTGGAGGTTTTGCAAGTATACAGGAGTGCATAGCTTAGAAACTAACAGGAAGAGTATCATGGAAGAACATATATGGGCTAGGGAAAACCAACATGTTTCAGCTTGACAAATCTGGACACCAGCCCACCAAGTTCACCCCAGAAGTTACAGGACCCCAGAAGCAACACATTAATTCTATCAGTCCAAATTTCCCTTCAAAAAATATTTCCCCCAAAAATATTCCTTTCAAAAAGTCATTATCCTGACACTGATGTTCCTTTTGTGAATTCATTCCCCCATCTGTGTGAATCAGTTTTGCTTCTGCTCCCCCAATCCTGTTCAAAGTCCATCCCTCCTTCACCTCTAACTAATTAAGACTTCAGACAACCCTTCTGGAGTTTTGCATTTGTCCTTTTCAAAGTCGCTTTTGGTTCTAAAGCCTTTTGCTGACACCACCACAGAGCAAGTAAAAAATGGCATCAGCCATACAAGCCCTGGGATGATCCAGAAAAGATCCCGGAGTCATTCTGGTGCAATCAGGCACAGTCCATGGGTAGCCTACTTCTCCGCCCCCCACCCCCAAATGTAAGCCTGATAATTCCCACATTCACCTGGAGTAAGAAGGGGAAGCAACCATGCAAAATCCCCCCAGCAGCAGCACTTCAGTTTGCAAACATGCTGGAATATGCAGACAATGATGAACCAGGACAAGCACTGGCTCATTTGCCAGGCCAGGAAGATCCAGAACTGGCATCCAGAAGCTCACAATAGATTTCTTGTCTAGACTTTTTACACTCCACCATTGATATTTATATTTTTCATCCCCTGAGTATATGTCAGGCCAAGCTCAGTGCTGCAGCAGTGCACCTCAGCAGGCATGCTGAGGGCACACATTCCAGCCTCACACTCCCCATGTCTATGGTGCAATCCTGTAACTAAGAAAGAAAATGCCTTTCTTTCCTCATGCCTTTCTTTCCTGCCCACCAGAGAAAGAAGGGGGGCATCCTTACCAAGAGAGGCCACAATCCCATAGTTATCCAGCATGACTTCTCTGTACAGAGCCTTCTGGCTGGGATCCAGTAGAGCCCACTCCTCCTCCGTGAAGCTCACAGCCACTTCCTCAAAGGACACTGGACCCTGGATGGAGAAAAACATCTCATGTCAAAAACTGTCCCACCATCTATATATATAAAAACTGAAAAGTCACTGTCTGACTGACTCACTGACTGACCGACTCATCAATGCCCAGCCAAAACCATTGGAACTAGAAGCATGAAATTTGGGGAGGGTATTCCTTCCATGACAGAGGCACCCACTAAGAACAGATTTGGGAACCAGAAGGGGGTGAAAACGGGCACAATGTGTTTTCGTCCTTATACTTTACATTGAAGAATCACACCGGACCTAAATCCCTGGACATAAAAGCATGAAATTTTGGGACTGTTTTTACATTATTTTTCATTCTTTCTTCTTTATGACCGTCAAGTGGTTAATTTATGGCTCAACACTATGGCTGCAATCCTAAAAGACACTCTTCTGGGAGTAAGACTTCTCTTCTGGGAGTAAGGCTTACTTTTGTGCTCCAAGTATGGTCTCTAATCCCAAGCAACATTTCTACAAATTCAGGTGTCAACACTGATGGACAAGATTTGCAAGATGAACTTTCTGGAAGAAAGAACTTCTCTGAAATTTCACACAAACTCTGGCCAAGCCTTAAAATTCCCTTGCCATTGACAAGACAAGGCTCTAATCCTACCCAACATCCCAGCACTTCAAGGTAAGAGAACTAACATTTTGTTACCTTCCAAAGGCCTCCATGACCCCCAACCCAGGAACATAGCTAGGTGGGGGCGAGTATTTGTGTGTCCCCCACAAAGTGATCAGCTGCCCCCCAAGGATTTCTCCCTGTCCTGTCCTTGTTTTTTCTTTCTTATGGAGGTGCTTAATGTCCTGTCCTGTCCCTGTTAATGTCTTTCTTATGGAGGTGCTTAATGTTTTTATTTCCTGAATGTTGCCCCCTTCCTGCAATCAGCCTTCTCTGATCAGGGGGCATGGAAAAGACTGCCAGGAGGGATGGGAAGGGGCATTAACCAGCCCAGTCATTCTGCAACCCCCTCTTTGTGATTTGTGTCTTCTATCTGTCCTGGTCTGGACCTCATAGTCCTAGAGCCGTGATGAGCCCCAGGTGTGCCATGAGCCCAAGGTGTGCCACAGATCTGGAGCATTCAGAACTGGACAAAGAAGGTGTGCTGCTAAGAGAGGAGAGCCAATGCTAGGCAGATCTACTCAGAAGGAAGCCCCATTATATTCAGTGGAGCTTACTCCCAGGTCAACGTGGATAACTTTGTAGTTGTGCAGCCAGAAGGCAAACAGGGAGGCAAAAGGAAGGAGCCTGAGTCAGAGATGGAGGACTGACTCTGGCTGGTTGAAAAGGGGCAGCACCCCAAAGCAAATACCCTACCTTGCCTCCACCAACAAGGGCACTTGCAGAGTTAAGCCTTGGACACATGTCCCCAATCCTAGGCAGGTCTACTCAGAAGTAAGTCACATTATATCAATGGGGCTTATGCTCCAGTAAGGAAGGATAGGATGGCTACCTTAGATGGCTACCTTACAGTAAGGAAGGATAGGATGGCTACCCTATTATAATCAATGTTTACTCTGAGGTAAGTGTGGCTAGGATTGCAGCTTCAGACCCCAATCCTATCCAAACCAGGGTGACCATATGTCCTCTCTTTACAGGACAGTTCCTGAATTTTAACCTTGTATCCTGGAAAAAAAATCTACTTTGTCCTCCATTCCCTTGTGAGCAGGCTGTATACAGCCTTCTTGTAATCCATATATTATATGCAACAAATTATGTACAATAGTTTTAAATTTAATAAACAATATAGAGCACAATCCTAACTATGTCTACTCAAAAGTAAGCCCCATTGTGTTCAATGAGTGTTACCCCCAGGAAAGTGTCTTTAGGATTCCACCCATAATGTATAAATTAACCACTTGAAAGCAATATTTGTATGTGTTTTTAACTTTTATTTTGTCATGTCCTACATTTTCTTGGGTGTCCTACATTTGGGAGGGAGCTTGTCATCTTTTTTGGTTATGCTGTGTGGTCTTCCTGCTCCCTCCCAAATGTAGGACATGACAAAGTAAATGCTAAAAACACTCATATATTGCTTTAATGTGGTTAATTTAAACACAGTGCAATCCTATTTGTGTCTACTCTGAAGTAAGTTCCATTGAGTTCAATGGGGCTTACTCCCAGAAGTGCTCTAAGTATTGCAGCCTTTGTTACTTTTACAAAGTATTACCTATAGGTTGCCTATACACCAGAGTGTATATCCTATATGTCCAATCCTATACACCAGGGTGTCCAAACTTTCAACTTGAGGGTTTATGGACCTTTAACAATTGTATAGAGGGGAGAATTTCAGCAGGTGCTGCTTCTCCTCTCACATCAAAAGCTGCACCCACTGAAATTCCCTTTTCTATACAATTGTTAAAGGTCCAGGAATACTAAAAGTAAAAGTTCGGACACCTCTGCTCTAGGAATGGTCTAATCTCTTTTTTTAAGGCTTTGGGGCCAGATGCCTTCACCACATTCTGTGGCAGGGAGTTCCACAGACCAACTGCACTCTGGGGAAAGAAATATTTTCTTTTGTCTATCCTGACTCTCCCAACATTCAGTTTGAGTGGATGTCCAGTTTGTTCTGGTGTTATGTGAAAGGGAAAAGAGCATCTCCCTGTCCACTCTATCCATTCCTTGCATGATTTTGTTTAATCATAATTAACCACACAAAATAAATCTCTTTATGAAATTGGGTTGAATTACAGGTCTTTGATTTCCCATACCTACCGGTACTCTTTCATTTTGTTCACCAACATAGATAGCTGGCATAATTGTCTACCCTCCCTGAAAATCCTCCCCACTTCTACAATGCTGGCCACAGCCCTGCAAAGCAGGATAAAAACCACACGCCATTAGCATGGCTTTATCACTGCTGAAAAGTTGGATAGCACTGTGTCCCACCTTACACATTGAAAGAGAATATCCCAAACCCAAATAACATTCCCAAATATATTCCCACCAACCATCACCCCCCAGTTCTGCTCTTAGCATCTTGCACATTGCTCTGCTGATCTGCCTCTTACCTGAGCAGGCTGCGGAGTTATTGCTTCTGCTCCATGACGAAGAGGAGACAGTCTGGAACATGGTCCTGATGCCATCTCACTGCCTGTGAAGGGGACAAATGTCATGAGAAGACACAAAATTTGTGTCCCTTTTTAACTTCACTTCCTTGTGCAATGCTCTGCCTATTTGTTCCATAACTTTGGTTGTGACCCAAAAAGGCCAGCATAAGGTGAGCGCCACTATCCCAATTCACTTTGTCCCCAATTCTTCCCCTTCCTTCTACCACTTTGTCCTCAATTCAGCCATCTACCCCTCTTTGAAAAGTCCTACTAAACCTACCCTTTCAAAGCCTTTCCTGGCCCACCAAGACCTTTCTTCCCTGGTCACTCTTCTGCCTCCATACAGTCTTCCTGCTGCTGTCCTTCCACTAAGCCCAAAGACGGACATTTAGCAGCATGTCAGACAGGGGCTGTGTCCAGTCCAGGAGATGGTCCTGGGGGTCCAGGTGATGTGGGGGTTGGTAACTAGGACTACCAGAACTGATGTGGGGGGAAACCCTGATTTGCACCTGCAAGGAGTGGAAGTGGTCTGGATCTGTCAGCCTGTAGGGGACACAGGCACAGCTGGGTTGGAACAGACACAAGTGGGACAAAAGTTGCCCTTGGGAGAAAACAAGAGAAAAAATGGTTTAAACTAGAAAATAGATCAACAATCTATATTTATAAAATTGAAAAGTCATTCACTCACTGATTGACTGACTCACTCTCATCAACGTCCAGCCAAAACCATTGGACCTAGAAGCATGAAATTTGGGGAGGATGTTCCTTTCATCACAGAGGGATACACTAAGATTCAGTTTTTGGAAATTCCAACTGGAAGGGATAAAAAGGGGCGTAACGTATTTTATTCCCTATATTTTCCATTGAAGAATCCCTGACTGAGGGACACTCTGCCCCAACCCCTGGACTTAGAAGCATGAAATTTGGGGAGGGTGTTCCTTCCGTGACATGAGCAGGAAGCAATGTTGAGAAATTTAATGCTTAAGGGGCTGAAAATGGGAGCAATATGTTTTTGTCCTATACTTAACATTGAAGACTGACTGATCAATATCCAGCTGATGCACTGGGAGGGAGGATGCACTGGAGTGGATGGTGGGGAGGGCATGTGTGGGGGGACGGTGCGCATAGGGAGATGGTACATGTGGGGGAGTGATGTGCATGTGGGGGTTGGTGAGCAGGAAGGGTGATAAGTATGGGGTGTTGATGTTCATGTGGGGGATGTTTTGCATGGGGTTTTTGTGTGCATGGGAGGGTATTGCACAATGGTGGGATGTTGCTCAATGGGGTATTTTACTCCCGCAAGGCAGGTACATTTTGCTAGTATAGCATATATTAGAAATACAACAGAAATAAAAAGCATCCTATTCAATTTCATTTGGGCCTAAAATATTGTTCCTACATCTGGTTGTTTTTTATATGGGATTTGGGGATGAATTTTGAATTTAACTCTTTCCCTGTCAAACACCACCATAGAAATAAAGCCATTTTGGGGCAGACCCAAAGCTTAGCATGCAGCAGGGGGTGAGGGTTGTCTTTCTTGGCCCCCTCCCTGAGCCTTCCTGTCTCTCCTCCCATAGGGGCTTCTTCCCTCCCTCTTCTTTTCCACCCATCTTTGCCAGGGACCCCCATGTAAATGGGGGGTGTCACTGTTTGTCTTCCCAACCCTCCCCATTGATTATTTTTGAGTCTGTTCCCCCAACCTAGGGGCTTCTCTCCCACCTTCCCACTTCTTTCCACCCAGTTTAGCCTGGGACCATCATATACCCCCCTGCACAGGGGGTATGTGTTACAGTCCCTCCCCTGGTGGGGGCTTCCCTCCTCTCCCACCAACCTCAATCCAGGGAGCCTCCTTCACCCCAGCTGGTTGGTAGAAGCTCTCCAGAGGGTGTGCTGAGCTCAGAAGGGAAAGAGGTAGCAGAGGCAGGGCAGGAAATCCCCTCCTCTCCACCCATTTGTCTTTCTAGGAGTCTGGAGTTTTTCTTTTAACCCTTAGAGTTCCAGGTCTGGACCCTCCAGTTCCCAGCTGCATCTCCCATGGAAGGCTTGTTCCCAGTCTGATGTCCTCCAAGTGTGGAGGGGCTGTAAAGACTTTGCAGAGACTTTGCAATCCACCCCAGGGGATCTTGCAAGGCACAGGTGGACTGAAGCATGTCCAACTGGATCTGATGCTGGCTTGAGTGGAAGATCAAGGGAAGATCAATCTTCCAATCTTGCAGAGCATCTCTGCAGCAGTGGTGTCCAAACTTTTAACTTCATGGCTCCTGGACCTTTAACAAGCTTGTAAAAAGGGGAATTTCAGCAGGTGTAGCTGGTGATCTGTGGGATGAAAAGCTGCACCTGCTTAAATTTCCTCCACTGCATACTTATTAAAGATCCCTGAAGTTGAAAGGTTGGACATTGGTGACCATATAGAATGGAGGACAGAATGCCTATATCTTTAACCTTTGCATAGAAGAGGAAATTTAGGCAGCTGCTGCTTTTTAAACCCTTCTTTGATGTTCTAAATCTTCCTCGTCCCTCTTGTATGCAGTGGTTAAAAATATAAGCATTTAGTCCTCCATTCTGTATGGTCACCCTGCATAAAGCAGGAGTACAAACAGTAGAAAAAGGTCATTTTGCCAGGAGGTTGATAGGCTTACCCAGGGAGTGGATGGAGAGGTCTTGCTAAGGGTTGCATCTAGCATCCAGGGTGGTGTTTGGACACTCTGGGCATCCAGCAAACATCCAAAAATCATGTACAAAGCCAAACTGACATAAAGCACAATCCTAACCATGTCTACTCAAAAGTAAACCCCATTGTGTTCAATGGGTCTTACTCTCAGGAATGTGTCTCCAGGATTGCAGCCATAATTAAATTGGAAAATGTCAACATGAGACAGGTGATGGCCAGAAAGAAATATTTTGGACACCTGGAAACTCGGCCAGAAATGATAGTAGAGAAAGTATGCTAGGCTGGGTCACACCTTATAGATATGGGAGATTATAGATATGGCAATTATCACATTGCCAGGGTGATCATATAGAATGGAGGACAGAGCGCCTCTACCTATAAGCATTGCATAGAAGAGGGATATGGGAGACCCCAGTTATCACATTCCCAGGGTGATCATATAGAATGGAGGACAGAGCACCTCTGCCTATAAGCATTGCATAGAAGAGGGATATGGGAGACCCCAGTTATCACATTCCCAGGGTGATCATATGGAATGGAGGACAGAGCACCTCTGCCTATAAGCATTGCATAGAAGAGGGATATGGGAGACCCCAGTTATCACATTCCCAGGGTGATCATATAGAATGGAGGACAGAGCGCCTCTACCTATAAGCATTGCATAGAAGAGGGAATTGAGGCAGGTGTAGCTTAACATAGGTTTAAAAAGCAGCCCCCGCCTCAGTTCCCTCCTCTATACACTGCTTAAGGGCAGAGGCACTGTCCTCCATTCTATATGCTCACCTGCACATTGTCCAGTTTCATCAGCCACTCAGCACCGCTGAAAGGGTGGCCTGCATGGAAGTTGAGTATCATGGCATCCCTTTGAGTAGTGCCTCTTCCACCAATACATCGTTCGTGTCTCAGCAGTCAATGATGGTGCTGGGAGAGCCAAATAAAGACCTTCCACAAGCTGTAGTCACCAGATCTGGTGCACTTCAATGTCATTTGGTGGGTGAAGGTTGTGGCAACCTTTCAAAGCCAAAAATAAATTAAAGTGTGGTTGTTACAAAGTCCCAAGTCTGGAACCTTCCCCTACGCACTGCCAAGGACTGGCTGCTGGACCCAGTTCTTAATTTTTTCTTTTTTACCACCATTTTCCTCAGACTGAGGCAAACCTTTGCACTTATGTGGGAAAGCAGCAGGTGTGCCTCTTGGACCCAACCTTCAAAGTGTACCACATGATCTCCCCAAATCTCCCACCACAGCTCCCACACCAGTGGTTATGGTCCCCACGAAGGACTGACATGGCACAGGAGGTTGCACACCCACCAGTGCCACAGCAAATGGTGTGCCTGTGTTTGTCAACCTGTGAGTGTGAACCTAATGGGATCACAAAGCCTCATTGATTGATTGATTGATTGACTGATTGACTGATTGATTGATTGATTGATTGATTGAAGAGGTCATAGCAAATCTTTCCTATGGCTGCACTAGGGGTCAAGCCCCTTCGGGACATCTCTGCTCTCATGTCCATTTTGTGTGTCTAAGTTCTGCCAGCGCATCTGCCCCAACTGCCAACAAGTTTGTTTGTTACGTAAAGCAGTTTGTTACAGAATCCTAGAGAAATTTTTGTTTGTTATGTGAAACATACTTTACATGAGGCATTTGTTACGTGAGGCGCCACTGTATTCATAAAAAAATCAAGCTTATAGTTTAAGAGTACAGTGGTACCTTGAATAAAGAGTGTCTTCAATAAAGAGCGTTTTGTATAAAGAGCAAAGTTTTCTCTCAGAAATTTTGACTTGCTTAAAGAGCACTGTCTTGAATAAAGGGCACTTCTGAGGAAGTTTGGAACAGGCTTCCGTGACAAGGGAACTCACAGGCGGGACGAGGAGACTAGCTTGAGCTACAGTGGGGCCCTGGGCAAAGTTTGGAATAGGCTTCCATTGCCAGGGAACTCATGGGATGTCTGGGGGGAGCAGCCTGAGTCCGGTCTGTATGTGGGATCTGTGTGTGGCAGCGTGGAAGGTGTGCCTTATCAATGTTCTAGTGTTGCTCCTTGTCAGCAGCTTGGGAATATTAAAGTTGCACAAAAAGACAATAGAATCCATTGAGCCAATGGATAGCAGTGACTCCATTAGTGATTGTGAAATTCATCCCCTCTCTGTAACCCTCACACCAGCCATGAAGGTTTTCAGAGGTACAGAACAGTTCAGTACTGTACAGTATTTTCTTTATTGCAGTGTTATATGTTACTGTATATTACAGTGCTTTGTACAGTATTATATTGCAGTGTTTTGTAATCATTTTTATAAAGTTAATATTTTTATATGAATATTTTTTGGGTTGTGGAACCAATCGTCTGTATTTTCATTATTTCCTATGGGAAAATCTGCTTCACTTAAAGAGCGTTTCACTTAAAGAGCATGCCTCCGGAACGAATTAAGCTCTTTAAGTGAAGTGCCACTGTATTTATTTAGAACGAAACAGTTATGGGAGGTGGAGCTTGGGGTTATGGTCGATTAGCAATTCTGACCGGAAACTATTTCAGGTCAGCTCATGTAGGAGGTGAATTGATGCTCCCTGGAATCTAAAATGGAACTCAGAGACCTTTAAGATTTAAGAGAATAATTCTGTGTCAGACCCTGGACGCTGCCCAGAGGAATCGTGGTTGAACCACCACTCATCTCCATGTCATCTATCACAATTTGCTTGTTAGCAAGACTGCTACTCCCCTTTATTTCTCATAGCTCCTTGCACAGCAATTATTTTACCATCCCAGAATCTCTGTTGGTAGTTCACTCAGGGTTTAGACATGGCTGCACTTTGGTTCTTTTAAAGATGGCAAGTTTGCTCTGTCTCCCCACTGACCGGCTGTCATTCTAAAAAGAGAAGCAGAGAGCTAGAAAGTTTCAGAACCACTGATTTATTTTGTTCGAGACCCGGGTCGGCCCCACAAGGCAGGGTGAGCTCCTGTCCTTAGCCCAGCTCTGCGACGCCAGCTGGATCCAATCGTATTGGCTCTGCCTTTCCATAGGACTAATTCAGTGGCGTGGAGAGGGGGGATCTGCTGCTTGGGTAACAGCCTATCCTCCATAACAATCCAACCCAGGCTTTCATGCTTCGCATGCAGCGTATGCAGTGCCGAGCACGATACCAAAGTCTTTCAAGACTGACGGAGGCCTGCTCCACGTGAGATCTTACATGTGAAATCAGAATCCATCTCACACTAAAATTATTTCCACATTCCAATGTGGAATTTAAATAATTTCTCCTGTGTAGATTCTTTGATGCACAGTCAAATTTTAACTCTGACTGAAGCTTTTTTCACACTCCAAGAATTCATATGATCTCTATGGTCCGTGTGAAGTGTGACTGAAACTCACACTCCAAGCATCAATGTGGGTTCTCTCCTCTCCTGTGTGGCTTCTTTGATGCTCAGACAGTTTTGAATTTGTGATGAAGTGCTTTCTATCTATCTACAATCTATCTACAGTATTTATATACCGCTTTTCAACTGAAAAGTTCACAAAGTGGTTTACAAGAAAATGAAAAAAATTAATAGCTAATTAATAGCTAATGGGTCCCTGTCCCAAAAGGGCTCACAATCTTAAGTGCAAAAAGAACACCAGCAGAAGCCACTAGAACAGACATTGCTGGGGTGTGCAGGGCCAGTTACTCTCCCCCTGCTAAATAAAAGAGGAACACCCACTTGAAAGAGTGTCTCTTGTTTTCTATACTCCTAGCCTTTATAGGTTCTCTCCCCTGTGTCGATTCATTAAAGCAAACCCTGTGTGCTGCTACTAAAGCTCCTTCCACATTCAAGCAATTATAAATGTTCTTTCCTGTGTGTATTTGTTGATACTCACTAAGCCTTCTATTCTCAGCAAAGCTCTTTCCACACTACACGCATTGATGGCCTGATCTCCCCCGTATGGCTTCTTTGATGCAAAATCAGATTATGCCTCCTACTGAAGCTCTTTCCACACTCCACACATTGATATGGTCTCTCCCCTGTATGGCTTCTTTGATGCACAATCAGATTATTCCTCCTACTGAAGCTCTTTCCGCAATCCAAGCATTGAAAGGGTCTCTCTCCTGTGTGGCTTCTTTGATGGACATTCAGTTCTGAACTTGTGATGAAGCTCTTTCCACACTCCAAGCAATTATAGAGTACCTCCCCTGTGTGGATTCGTTGATGGTAACCCAGTCGTGTGCTGCTACTAAAGCGCCTTCCACACTCCAAGCAATTGTATGTTTTCTTTCCCATGTGCATTTTTTGATGCTCCCTAAGCCTTCTATTCTCAGCAAAGCTCTTTCCACACTCCACACATTGATATGGTCTCTCCCCTGTGTGCATTCTTTGATGCACAGCCAGGTGTGCACTCCGAGTGAAGCTCTTTCCACACTCCAAGCATTGATAGGGTCTCTCCCCTCTGTGGCTTCTTTGATGCAAAATCAGATTATTCCTCCTACTGAAGTTTTTTCCACACTCCAAGCACTGAAATGGTCTCTCTCCTGTGTGGCTTCTTTGATGGATATTCAGTTCTGAACTTGTGATGAAGCTCTTTCCACACTCCAAGCATTTATAGGGTCTCTCCCCTGAGTGGATTCGTTGATGCAAACCCAGTTGTGTGCTGCTACTGAACTGCTTTCCACACTCTAAGCACTGAAATGGCCTTTCTCCCGTGTGGGTTCTTTGATGCACAGCCAGGTGTGCACTCCGAGTGAAGCTCTTTCCACATTCCAAGCATTGGTATGGTGTCTCCCCTCTGTGGCTTCTTTGATGCAAAAACAGATTATTCCTCCTACTGAAGTTCTTTCCACACTCCAAGCACTGAAATGGTCTCTCTCCTGTGTGGCTTCTTTGATGGATATTCAGTTCCGAACTTGTGATGAAGCTCTTTGCACACTCCAAGCATCGATATGGTCTCTCCCCTGAGTGGATTTGTTGATGCAAACCCAGTCGTGTGCTGCTACTGAAGTGCTTTCCACACTCCAAGCACTGAAATGGTCTCTCTCCTGTGTGGCTTCTTTGATGCATAGACAGGTGTCCGCTCTGAGTAAAGCTCTTTCCACACTCCAAGCACTGATATGGTCTCTCTCCTGTGTGGGTTCTCTGATGTACTCCCAGGGATGATCTGTGACTGAAGCTCTTTCCACACTCCAAGCATTTGAATGGTTTCTCCTCTTTCTGTATTATTTGATGCGTTCTGAGTTCTGATTTATTCATGAATGTTTCGGATAAGTGAAATTCTTTATTCCTCTTTCCTGCTCCCTTTTCTGCCTTGACTGGAATGACAGTGAAATCCATACCCAGATGAATATCAGATTTATTTCTCTCTTTCTCTGTCTGGTTTCCCTCCTGCTTCCTTGATCTTCCTTGATGCTCAACTTTCTCTCCTTCTTGTTTCTTTTTAAAACAAGTGCTTGTACTGGAGCTCTTTTCACTCTCAGTCCATTTACATGAATCTCTCCCTGTGTGTCTTATGCTAGGTGTATTCCTGTTGAAAGTACAACTGAGTCTTTCCTCATGCAGAGGACACTTATTCCTTCTTTCCCCTTGGAGATGGGAAACTTTTGTGGTGCAGGTTTCATGTCTATCATAATCCTGACCACCTCCCGATTGAGTGCTCCTGACAAGTGCTGGGCTTCCCTCCTTCCTCCTCAATCTATCTTGGTCTGGAAACCTCACTCTCTGTTCACCACATGTGGTCCTTTCTGGTGACACCTCACAAGGCGCATTCTGATCTTCACTGCCTTTTTGGTTCCTTCCTGAAAGAGAGAAAAAAGAAAACTTGTTTGGCAATGCAATGAAGAAAGACTTCTAACACACACATCCTAAAAAAGGCAAAGGTTGCCCTGCCAGCCGTGACCGGTTGCAGGTTCTCCTTCTGCCTATACAGGCACCAGCCACAGCTGTTACACCAGCCACATCAGCTCATCCCTAATTCCACCGAAAGCCTGTTTCTGAAGACTCCTCCACAGTCATGTGGCCAGTATGAGTGCATGAACACTGTTTACCTTCCCATGGACGTGGTGCATATTTATCTACTTGCTGGATAACAGGCACAGTACCCTAACCAGCTGAGACATTAAAGCCCTGTAATGCACACATCCTAAGCATATGTCTTTGTCAGCTTTTATGAGAGGCTGGTAATAGCTGAGGTGAAACGGAGGAAGACTCTCCAAATGGCTGGGAGGCAACTCTCATTCCTGAATTGAATTTTACCGCAGGAGATGTTTCACCTCAGTGCGAGTTGGACTCACCTCAGGGAAGTGTGTGAGTTTAGAGTCTCCTCAGGAAAGTAGCTACTGAATCTTTCAATCAACACTGTGGCTTTGAGGAAATGAGATCAGAATGACAGCAGCCTTCTTTGCCGACTCACCGTAAAACACCACTGACAGATCCCAGCAAGGAGGGGGTGTTTCTATTCACCCAGCACCCTCTCGGTTGGAAGCTACTGTTAAAAACTATGGTGCAAAACAAGTGATTTTACCTGATGCTCTTCCTCCTGATTCCTCTTCCAGGAGAAATGTGGACTCTCCTTCTTCCAGCTGGGAAATGAAGGCAGGTTTGGGAAATTCCCCTAAGAAGAAAACATGGAGATGAGATACTTCCGTCATCCCTAAATAACCTATTCCTAGAGTGATCCCTGAGAAGCCCGGCCCAGATTTAGATGGACCACTCCTTGGTTTTCACACTCACACAGCCCTGTAAATATACACCGTATTTATTCAAAGCAAATGTGCACCCTTTCCAGCCAAACTGGCCCTTAATGTTGTGGGGTGTGCATTAGATTCGCGGGTGCATTAGATTCAAGTAAATATGGGTAATTTGCCTGCTGGAGCACTTTTTTTTTCAGAATTCAGCATTGGCCTAGTGGGCATTTCACTAGCATGAACAGCACATAAAATTGAGCTAGAAGCTGGAGTTGGAGATCCCAGGGGATTCAAAGGAACATAAGTCACAGTTAAAATTGCAACACATCCCAAAAGGATATACTGTATATAGAGAGAATAAGAATAGAGGGAATCTCTTTCAACTCCCAGACCAGGAAGAGACGAATTGTGTCTTAAGTTGAGGTCTGGATCATGTCAGTGCAACTCACTGCTCATGAAACCTGAATGAAATGCCTGCACTGGAAAATCAAACCCACTTTTTTGGAAAGTTTGAAATATGCTCTAGAAAGTACTTTTTTTTTGCAAAATCAGATTAAAACACCCGATTTTGGGGCTTTACGTTCAATTTGTACACTAATGAAAAGAGCTAGGAGGTTAAAATTATATGTTCAGAAACAGTTATATTGAGATATGTGATAAATTTGACATTTATTGCTTGACTATTGTGGGAGTTATACAATGTTAAATTTTGAATTTTTTAAAATGACTTTTTGGGTCAACTTTGCTGCAACTTACCCACTCTGTCTGAATGAAGCCAATATTGTTACTAGTTCCATTGAATAGAGCGGAAAAAGTTGAACAAGCCAGCTCAATTTGTTTAGGATAAACAGAAGAGGAAATACTGTATCCCAAAGTTGTCTTATAGTCGCACTGTACATTGACATGGTATGTGGTCAAACAAATCTCAATAATTAACTATTCCACATGTGAAGCTACAACTTTACAAAAATTTGTTTGAGACATGTGGGACTCTGCATACAAAATTTCATCTAAATCTGTGATGGTCGCATGGGGCACTTTTCCAAAACTAGACCACTTGACATGGAATGACTCAAATGGCATCAGCCACACAAGCCCTGGGATGATCCAGAAAACAGATGTGGCTTTTGGTATCAGGAGAAACTAAAACTACATTTTATTCCTGGTTCTTCTACTGAAACACATAAGTTATCCCATTAAAACTCCATCAGACTCCATCTGCAACATGCGAATCAGAGCCTAGAGTAACTCTGGTGCAATCAGGCGCAGTCCATGGATAGCCACACACTACAGTCTGTGGATAGCCACACACTACATCACAGGTAAGCCTGATAATTCACACATTCACCTGGAGAGAGTAAGAAGGAGAAGCAGACCATGCAAAATCCCTCCAGCAGCAGCACCTCAGTTAATTTGCTTACATGCCTTAAGATGCAGACAATGGCTGCAATCCTAAAGACACTTTCCTGGGAGTAAGACCCATTGAACACAATGGGGCTTACTTTTGAGTAGACATGGTTAGGATTGTGCTCAGTGTCAACAAAGGACAAGCACAGGATCATTTGGCAAACCAGGCAGACCCAGAACTGGCATTCAGAACAGTCACAACAGATTTCTTGTCTAGACTTTTATTCCCCCATTGACTTTTCTCACCATTGATATTTATATTTTTCATCCCCAGAGTTTCAGGCCAAACTCAGTTCTGTAATAGTGCACAACAGCAGGCATGCTGAGGGCACACATTCCAGCTTCACACACCCCATGTCTACACTGCAATCTTGACACGGGAAAAAAAAATAAGAGCACCTCATGCGTTGCCCACCAGAGAAAGAAGGGGAGCATCCTTACCAAGAGAGGCCACGATTCTGTAGTTGTCCAGCATGACTTCTCTGTACAGAGCCTTCTGATTGGGATCCAGCAGAGCCCACTCCTCCTCCATGAAGCTCACAGCCACTTCCTCAAAGAACACTAGACCCTGGATGGAGAAACATGACTCTTCTGTCAAAAAATGTATATATCTGAAAAGACACTGTCTGACTGACTCATTGACTGACCGACTGACTGCCTCATCAATGCCTGGCAAAAACTGTTGGCCCTAGAAGCATGAAATTTGGGGAGGGTATTCCTTCTGTGACTGAAGAACCCACTATTTTTTGGAACCAGAAGGGGGTGAAAAGGGGCACAACGTGTTTTCTTCCCTATACTTTACATTGAATTATCACTGACTGATCAACACCCAGCCTAAACCCCTGAACCTAGAAGCATGAAATTTTGGGGTTGTTTTTACATTATTTTTCTTTCTTTCTTCTTTATGACCATCAAGTGGTTAATTTATACACTATGGCTGCAATCCTAAAAGACACTCTTCTGGGAGTAAGACTCATTAAGTACAATGGGGCTCACTTTTGTGCTCCAAGTATGATCTCTAATCCCAAGCAACATTTTTACAGATTCAGGTGTCACTAGCATTGATGGACAAGATGTGCAAGATGAACTTTCTGGAAGAAAGAACTTCTCTGAAATTTCACACAAACTCTGGCCAAGCCTCAAAATTCCCTTGCCATTGATTGACAAGACAAGGCTCCAATCCTACCCAACGCCCAGTCTTCCAGCAGCAAGATGGCCTCAAGGTAAGAGAACTAAGATTTTGTTACCTTCCAAAGGCCTCCAGGTGCACCCATCCCAGGGATGTAGCTAGGTGGGACTGGGAGCAAGTATGGGTAAGTGAAGACCCCCACAAAGTGATCAGCTGCCCCCCAAGGATTTTTCCCTGAACTGTCCTTGCTTTTTCAGCCTTTTATTGTCTTTCTTATGGAGGAGCTTAATGTTTTTATTTCCTGAATGTTGCCGCCTTCCTGCAATCAGCCTTCTTCAATCAGGGGGCAGGGAAAAGATTGCCAGGAGGGAAAGGAAGGGGCATTAACCAGCTCAGTCATTCTGCAACCCCCTCTTTGCGATTTGTGTCTTCTATCTGTCCTGGTTTGGACCTCATAGTGATGAGCCCCAAGTGTGCCATGAGCCCAAGGTGTGTCACAGATCTGGAGCAGTCAGAGCTGGGCACAGGTGGCAAGAAGTGGGTGCCTTTCTTTCCCAATGCAGCCTGCTTAGTGCAGCTGGAGGCAACCTAGAAAGCCTCTGCTGTGCTGCCAACAGAGGGGAGCAAATGATAGGCAGGTCTACTTAGAAGTAAGCTCCATTATAGTCATTGGAGCTCCCAGGTCAGTATGGATCACATTGCAGCCATGGAGCCAGAAGGCAAACAGGGATGTAAGAGGAAAGGAGCCTGGGCCAGAAATGGAGGACTGATTCTGGCTGATTGAAAAGGTGCAGCACCCCAAAGCAAACGCCTTGCCTCCACCAACAAGGGCACTAGCAGAGTTAAGCTTTGTATACATGTGCCCAACCATAGGCAGGTCTACTCAGTAGTAAATTCCATTATAGTTAATGGGGTTTATGCACTAGTAAGGAAGGAAAGGATGGCTACCTTAGAGTCCCAAAGTAAACCCCATTATAATCAATGTTTACTCTGAAAATTGCGGCTAGGATTGCAGCCTCAGACCCCAAATGTATTCAAAGCAGTGTGATCATATGTCCTCTTTTTCCAGGACAACTTCTGAATTTTAGCCTCATATCCTGGAATAATTCTCCTTTGTCCTCCATTTCCTTGTGAGCAGGCTGCATACAGCCTTTTTGTAATTCATAATTTATATGCAATAGTTTTAAATTTAGTAATTAGCAATATAGAGCACAATCCTAACCATGTGTACTCAGAAGTAAGCCCCATTGTGTTCAGTGTGTCTTATTTCCAGAAAAGTGTCTGTAGGATTGCAGCAGGAGTATATAAATTAACCACTTGAAAGCACCATGTATTTTTTAACTTTTATTTTGTAATGTCCTACATTTTTTGGGGGGTGTCTAACATTTGGAAGGGGCTTTGTCATCTTTTTTGGTTATGATGAATGGTCACCTTGCTCCCTCCAAAATGTAGGACACCCAAGAAAAATGTGGGACATGAGAAAATAAATGCTAAAAATACTCATCTAATGCTTTAATATGGTTTAACAGTGCAATCCTATTTATATCTACTCTGGAGTAAGTTACATTCAGTTCAGTAGGGGTTACTCCCAGAAAAGAGCTATAAGAATTACAGCATTTGTTACCTTTACAAAGTTTTACATATAGGCTCAAATTCTATCTACCAGAGGTGTCCAAACTCTTAACTTGTGGGTTCCTAGACCTTTAATATTTGTATAGGGGGTGGGGAATCTCACAGATCACAAGCTACATCTGCTGAAATTTCCTCTTCTATACAATTAAAGGTCCAGGAGCTCTAAAATTAAATTCCTCTTCTCTAGGAATTGTCTAATCTCTTTTTTAAAGGCACTGGGGCTGATGCCATCACCACATCCTGTGGCAGGGAGTTCCACAGACCAACTACATGCTGGGGAAAGAAATATTTTCTTTTGTCTATCCTGACTCTCCTAACATTCAGTTTGAGTGGATGTCTAATTTGTTCTGGTGTTATGTGAAAGGCGAAAGATCATCTCCCTGTCCACTCTATCCATCCCTTGCATAATTTTGTTTAATTAATCATAATCATTAATCATAATTAACCACCCCCAAAAAAATTTTCTTCATGAAACTGGGTATAATTACAGTTCTTTGATTCCCTATACCTACCCTTTCATTTTGAAAGCCTGTATAGTTGGCATAATTCCTCACCTGCCTGAAAAAATTTTGCTCCCCCACCTCTATAATCCTGGGAACAGCCCTGACCCAAACCCAAATAAGATTCTCTAATATAGCCCCAATAACACCCAACTATTCCCACTAACCAGCCCCCCTCAGTTCTGTTCTTAGCATGCTCTACATTGCTCTGCTGATCTGCTCCTTACCTGAGCAGGCTGATTCTGCTCCATAACAAAGAGGAGACGGTTTGGAACGTGGTCCTGATGCCATCGCACTCCCTGTGAAGGGGATAAATATCATGGGGAGATATTAAAATTTTGTGTCCTTTTCCAATTTCAGTTCATTGTGCAGTGCTCTGCCTATTTAACTTTGGTTGTGACCCAAAAAGGCCAGAAAGGGGTGAGCTCCACACATCCCAATTCACTTTGTCCCCAATTCTTCCCCTTCCTTCTACCACTTTGTCCCCAATTCAGCCACCTACCTCCTTCCCCTCTTTAAAATGTCCTACTAAACCTGTCCCTTCAAAGCCTTTCCTGGCCCACCAAGACCACCAAAAATGGCCTTCCCTGGTCATTTTTCTGCCTCCATACAGTCCTCCTGCTGCTGTCCTTCCACTAAGCCCAAAGACGGACATTTGGCAGCATGTCAGGCAGGAGCTGTGTCCAGTCCAGATGTAACTAGGACCAGTCCTAGTAACTAGGACTAACTGGAGGAAAACCCTGATTAGCATGTGCAAGGGGTGGAAGTGGTCTAGAGCTGTCAGCCTGTAGGGGACCCTGGCAGGCTGGGTTGGAACAGACACAAGTGGGACAAAAGTAGCCCTTAGGGGAAAACAAAAGGAAACTAGAAAACCAGTTTAAACTAGAAAAGAAGATATCAAAAATATAGCATATATTAGAAATTCATTCATTCATTCATTCATTCATTCATTCATTCATTCATTCATTCATTCATTCATTCATTGGCATTCTTTGGTGCTCTGAAAGGAATGTATTTCTGAATTAGAAATACAAAAGCACCCTGTTCAGTTACAGTTGGGTCTAAAACGTTGTTCTCTTTCCTTCATCTGGTTGTTTTTTGTATGGGTTTCAGGAATGAATTTTGAATTTAACGCTTTCCCTGTCAAACATCACCATAGAAATAAAGCCATTTCAGGGAAGACCCAAAGCTTAGCATGAAACAGGGGGTGAGGGTTGTCAGAGTTTTTGGCCCCCTCCCTGAGCCTTCCTGTCTCTCCTCCCATAGGGGCTTCTTCCCTCCCTCTTCCTTTCCACTCATCTTTGCCAGGGACCCCCATGTAAATGGGGGGTGTCACTGTTTGTCTTCCCAACCCTCCGCATTGATTATTTTTGAGTCTGCTCCCCCAACTTAGGGGCTTCTCTCCCACCTTCCCACTTCTTTCCACCTTGTTTAGCCTGGGACCCCCATTTGCCCCCCCCCCCCGCACAGGGTGTGTGTGTGTGTGTGTGTGTGTGTGTGTGTGTCACAGTCCCTCTTCCCAGTCCCTCTCCTGGTGGTCTCTGAGACTTGCTGCCTCTGCTTCTCTGAAGGCTTCTCTCCCCTGCCCCCTTCCCTTCCCTTTTCTCCCACCAATCTCAATTCAGGGACCTTCCTTCACTCCAGCTGGCTGAAAGGAGCTGTCCAGAGGGGGTGCTGATCTCAAAAGATGGAGGTGGCAGAGGAAGAGGAGACAGGGCAGGAAGTGACCTCCCTCTCCCCCCCCCCATTTGTCTCTCTAGGAGTCTGGAGTTTTTCTTTTAACCCTTAGAGTGCCAAGAAGAAAGAGTTCAGAGGAGCCAAGACTGGACCCTCCAACTCCCAGGTGCATCTCCATGGAAGATGTTTGGCACGCTCTCTGCTCCTCCCTGGGGTATCCTCTCCCCTTCCCTCATCAAGGGCTGCAGCTCTGCCCAGTTCTCTTTTCCCAGTGATGTCCACCCCTTGAGTGTAGGGGCTGGAAGAACTTTGCAGGGAGTCTTGCAAGCCCCCAAAGGGGACCTTTCAAGGCACAGGTGGACTGAAGCAAGTCCAATTGGATCAGATGCTGGCTTGAGTGGAAAATCAATGGGGAACGTTGATCTTCCACTGTCCAGCTCATTGCATAGCAGGGTAACTATACAGAATGGAGGACAGAATGTCTGCCAGGAGGATTATAGGCTTACCCAGGGGGGCAGATGGAGGAGTCTTGCCAAGAGCCACGCAAAGACTTGCTGCAGGCTGCATCTGGCCTCCTAGCTGGCATTTGGACACCCCTGGCATCCAGCACACACCACACAACATACAAACTCCTGCAGAGAGCATGAGTGACCATCATGAAGCAGGTGATGGCCAGAAAGAAGCACTTTTGGTCACTTGGGAACTCAGCTGGAAATGATAGAAAAGAAAGGGTGCAATCCTAACCGAGGTTGGCATATCTCATCAGTACTCCCAGTTGCATGGTGATGTAGGGAGGCAAGCGCATGTCTGTGCACTGGCATAACCTTCCACAGGAGTGGCACACAAGTGTTCTATGGCAGGACATATGCCAGAGCTTAAGCCAGCCTAACTGGGGTTTAGGATTGCAGCCACAGTATAATAGTATGAAATATAAGATAAAAACAAATAAATCCTACATACAACAGTGTTTTGTTTTGTGTTGTATAGGCTCCTATGATGAAATGGGTCCCACCTGCTAGCCTGTTCCATAAAATATCACTAGTTTGCTCATTTCTATATATAGGGTGCCTTCATTCTGCATGGACTGGTTGCATGATAACGCATAGCATGCAGCTGCAGACTGCAGTGCAGCACAGTTGACTGTAGGTCAAGTAGTTGTACTTGTTAGTGCTTGTAGACTGATGATCAGGCAGCATAGACTTGGGGTATGATTCATTTCATATAATAAATTTCATTTATTTTGATCACATTATAAAATTACTTTAGAAAAAATATTCATCTTTATTATTTACTAGTACAGTTCCCTATTACCCGTCAGTCCCCCAGAAGACCCTGTCCCTGCTCAGGCTTGGGAGGCTGTGCAGGGGACCCAGGAGAGAAGGGGGCTGCCCAAGTCACCCCAGGAAGGGGTGACAGAAGCAGAGGCGATGAGGGGGAAGGCAGCTGTGTCCTGGTGCCCATCAGACTCTTACTCCTCTGGAGGAAAGGAAGGCAGATGAAGCTTCTGCCTGTGGGTGCTACCCAGGGCTGGGGAGGACTAGTGGGGAGGCACAAGGGCACCCTCCCCAGGAAAGGGGGTGAGAAGGACAAGAGGGAGGTCTTGGGGCACGCACTCCACCTTGTCAAAGGAAGGTTGTAGGGAGAGGCAAAAGTCAAAGAGAAAGGCAGGGAGGAGGTTCAGGTCCACCCAGGGGTGTGAAGCAGTTCAAAGGAAGAAAACACTGAGGATGAGGATGAATGCCAATGTGTTTGCATTATTAAGTTTTTTATGAATAAAAAATCATTTTAAGTTAGAGCTTAAAAATTATTTCACTATTAATATACTTCTTCTGAACTGTATTTCAGTTCAACAATTACTTTGATAAAATACATATTTTCTTACGTGCAAATGGCTTTACAAACCTATTTGGTCCATAAATTACCATATAGCATATATTCAACACAAAAAACAGCAACAATTTGTTGTTGACAAAGGATAGCTGGACCAGGGTGACCAGGGAGGACAGGGTCTTGGATTCTTCTCAGCCTGGCCTTTCCAGCGGACAATAACACACTTGCCTACTCACGAGTAAAGTTGCGATACTGTTAAGCACTTTCACTTTCCCATAGAGCTCAATGCATTTTTTATTTTTTGTTTTTGGCCATACCTTTTGATAGGAAGATATTTCAAAACCGATTTTGGCATTGGATTTTGCTCTTCAAGACGAATCCAACGACATATGACACGATGGGGTACTACACATCACTGCAAAACTCCAAAATGAAGCCAAAATGGAGGACAATGAAACCCTTTTGGAGGACACCTGGACTGAAAATAGGACAAATCCAGAAATTTCCTATCATATGGTCACCCTGAGCTGGACATATAAAGGGACCCATTATCTTCAATAGCTTAGGGCCTCATCTTTTAAAAGGGAAGGAGAGGGGATTGGGAAACTATAGGTTACTCAGCCTAATATTGGTTCCAGCTAAGATGGTGGAAAGACTCATCAAATATAAAATTTTAAAACACGGATGAACAAGCTGCGTTTTTGGATTAGTTCTTCAACTAAGGGTTGATGGTTGCACCTTTCCCATATTGTCTCAATATGGTGGCAATCACAAATGGTTACATGAAGTGGTATGTGGAGCAGTGGACAACCTCAAAATGCCAGATGCAGGTGAGGGCATCTGGATGAAAGTGTCAGATGCTCTCCCTGAAGCATCTGGTGGGCCACTGAGTGTTATAGGAAACTGGACTAGATGGGCCTGATCCAGTGAAGGCTCTTCTTATGTTCTTATGAGACACTCAGGATACGTCTCAAGTATCGCATTTGGAAGGTCTCAAGCTTGTTCATATTTGATTTGAGCAGAGTCAATGTTTCTGACCCATATAGGAGAATTGGCAGGATTAGTGTTTGGAAGAGGCAAATTGGTGGAAATATTTGCCTTCTTCCAAAAGCACTGTTTGAGTGGGGCAAAGGCTGGACAATCCTGCTATATGTAATTATATAAGAGGAACTATGTAAAAGAAAATTTGAAAAAAGGACTAAAATTAGATTGTGAAAAATGGCCTTAAGGCCAGTGACATATGATGATGCAAAAGAACTGCAGGATTTTCCATTCTTCCCACAAATAACTTTAGGAACTGTAGTTTGATGACAAACTTAAGCCATTTCTGTTAGTGTGAAGTATTTTTTTGCTCAACTGATATGGCAATAGCCACATTTGATGTCACAGACAGAAAACAGACACCAAGGCAATGGACTTACCCTATAATCCAGAGTAACAACGGGAGCACATAAGAGACATTATGTGTACCCGTAGTTACTGCACCACCTAATGAAAACCTATGGGAAATTTATTTTGTAATCCAGAGCAAATTGTTCTTACACCGGAGCAAGGACTCCCCGTAGTTACTCTGGATTGCACCCTTACAAACTTTTGAATCACACTGCTTATATTGCACATGCAAACATTTTAATTGTTAATGTTGAAAGAAAACACAAACTTAGGAAGAGGAAGACAAGACAGCATTCCATACAGTGTATATATCTTCTTCCATCTTCTTCCATCTCATATACTGTGGAGGGAGAAGTAAGCAGGCTAGAGTGACTTTCTCTGGATGCTATTATTGGGCTTTAAGAAAAGATAAGGCCCAGTAATCTAGAAATGTTATGTGGCATCTGGATTCCTGGGTTTCTTGATATTTTGTGCCTCACCAAGTTTGAAATCTAGAAGTTCTTTCCACAATCCAAGCATTTCTATAGTTTCTCCCATGTGGCCTCTGGGTTTCACACACCCCTGGCACTGATACGGTTTCTCCCATGGGTGTTCTTAGATGCACAGACACTTGCGAATGCTGACTTAGGGCACAGTCCAGAGTAAGGACAGCGAGGAGAGCCCTAGCCCAATAATTCTGTATCCAGAGCAGAGAGTTATACTGGATCCAGAGAGTCATGAAGCCTGGGCTGCCCTAGCCGCTCCAGAGCATGCTAAGTAGGCATCAAATAAGTGACACCTGGGGAGGGCTTGCTCCTGAGGAGACCCCCCCAGGAAAGAAAGGCGGGATATAAATCTAATAAATAAATAAAATAAATGAACTTCTTGGCTAAAATATGCTTTTGTAGTTAGACGTATGTAAGAGCCTAGGAGATCAGCTTTTCTTTTTTTCTGTTTTGGAACCTGTATTTACTGCTGTGCCTTATTCTTTTCCTTTTAAATAAACTTTGATACTTTAAAGCTTGTGGATTAAAAGCTGGATCAACCATACTTAATATTGAACCTAAAAGGGAATTGTGCAACCAAAACAATTTGTGGGCTGTGAACCTGCTACAGAATTAGGGGTTTCCAGAAGCCCAGGCTCTTGAGAGCCAGTGTATTACCCTTTGAATGAAATCCTCGGTGACTTTGACCAGATCTGGGCTTGTGTAGCTGTTCTGGGTCAAGCATGAGATCTGGTGAGGTGACGTCCAAGGCAGACTCAACCAGGACCGTTATTATGGACCTCAATGGGTCCACTCATTATTATACATGCTCCTGAAGTGGTATAATCCTGAGGAGCTGGAAGAGGGCATTTCTGCCCTGGAAACAGGCTCTGGGTACAGAGTAACTTCTCTGCCCTAGGCAATGCTCAACATGTCCTCAGCATGCCTCTCCTTAACTGCCTATGCTGCACCAGCTAGTGCAGCACAGGTCCGCCTGTCTTGGGGCAGCCTATGTTGCCTTAGGCTGCCCCAAGCCTTTTTCAGAGTAACAAGCTTGCTGTTAGGTCAGTCCAGTGAATGATAGGATATCCCAAGTGGGTGGTGCAAGTGGTTAAGACACTGTGCCTGTTAACCAGCAGGTCAGGGTTCGAGACCCGGGTCGGCCCCACAAGACAGGCTGAGCTCCTGTCCTTAGCCCAGCTCTGCGACGCCAGTGGATCCAATTGTATTGGCTCTGCCTTTCCATTGGACTAATCCAGTGGCGTGGAGAGGGGGGATTTGCTGCTTGGGTAACAGCCTATCCTCCATAAGAATCCAACCCAGGCTTTTGTGCTTCACATGCAGCATATGCTGTGCCGAGCACGACACCATAGTCTTTCAAGACTGACAGAGGCCTGCTTTTTTCCTCTTGTGTGGATTCTCTGATGCACAAGCAGATCTGAATTCAAAATGTACCGGTAACTAGTTTCACATTCTAAGCATTTATATGGTTTCTCCCCTGTATGATTTCTTTGATGCCTGGTCAGATGTGAACTTGTGATGAAGCTCATTCCACACTCAAAACATTTATATGGTTTCTAGCTGTGTGGGTTCTTAGATGAATAGTTAAGTTTGTACTTTGGCTGAATCGCCTTCCGCACTCCGGACACTGATATGGTTTCTCCCCTGTGTGGCTTCTTTGATGAACATTCAGCTGTGAACCTGTGATGAAGCCCTTTCCACACTCATGACACTGATATGGTCTCTCCCCTGTGTGGCTTCTTTGATGAACAATCAAATCTGAACTCCTGATGAAGGTTTTTCCACACTCCAGACACTTATATGGTCTCTCCCCTGTATGGCTTCTTTGATGAACAGTCAAATCTGATCTTGTGATATAGCTCTTTCCACACTCCAAGCATTTATAGGGTTTCTCGCCTGTGTGCATTTTTTCATGCACAGTCAGATGTGAACCTGTGGTGAAGCTCTTTCCACACTCCAAGCATTTATAGGGTTTCTCTCCTGTGTGCGTCCTTTGATGCATAGAAAGGTATGTGTTTCGACTGAAGCACTTTCCACACTCTAAGCATTCATATGGTTTCTCCCCTGTGTGGGTTCTTCGATGCAAAGTAAGTTTTCCACTCTCAGTGAAGCCCTTTCCACATTCCAAGCATTTATATGGTTTCTCCCCCGTGTGGGTTCTTTGATGCAGTGTCAGGTTTGACTTTGTAGTGAAGCTCTTTTCACACTCCAAGCACTTGTATGGCTTCTCCCCCGTGTGGGTTCTTCTATGCACAGCCAAATTGGAACTCACATTGAATCTCTTTCCACACTCCAAGCATTGATATGGTTTCTCCCCTGTGTGGATTTTTTCATGCACCGTCAGATGTGAACTTGTGAGGAAGCGCTTTCCACACTGCAAGCATTTATATAATTTCTCACCTGTCTGGATATTTTTATGCAACATAAAATGTGAGCTTCCACTGAAGCTGAGGTCTCTAGAAGTAATTTCCTGTGCAATACATGTGGTTGCTTCCAGTGTCTGCCCACATGGCTCCCTCTGATCCTCATTGTCTCCTCCATTGCTTCCTAGAACAGAGAAAGAACTGTATTTAGTATTGCAGTGTAGGTATGAGATCTCTAATGCTCACACACCTTTATATATATATATATAATTTATATATATATATATATATTTATGTAGTGCCTCGTAAGACAAACTTAATTCATTCCAGAAGCATGTTTGTCTTACAAAGCATACTTCTTACAAAGCAGATTTTCCCATAGGAAATAATGGGAACTTAAATGATTGGTTCCACAACCCAAAAATATTCATACAAAAATATTAGCTGTATGTAAAAATGATGACAAAATCCTGTAATCAAATTCAAAACACTGTAATGTAATACAGAACACAATTACTGTAATAGAACACCGTAATATACTGTAAAGTAAAACAGAAAAGAAAAACCTTTATGGCAAAGGATGACTAATTTTCACGAAACGAGTCACTGGTGTAAATGAAATCTATCTATGCAAACCAGTTAGGTGGTTTGCAGCAGACCAGCAGCAACAGCTTGTGTCTGAATGCAAAAGGGGCAAAGATCCTATGCTGTCAACTCAGAATCAACTCCCATTGTATCCACTAGTGCTTACTCACAGGAAAGTGTATAGGATGTGAGCCTGACTCTTTCCAAGTTGCAGCAGCAGCAGCAAAGGCCTGGATGCACTTTTGCCTGGATGCAAAAGTGGGGTCCAGGCATGGAAGATGGTGGGTGGGGGGAACAGGGTAGCTGCACCGGGTTCCAGGCACGGGAGGCTGCTGGATGTGCTTGCTGGAGACATCCCTCTGTGCTCCCTCTACTAGCCTGTACACTGGTACTGCAGGCAGGAGGAGAAGGAGCTCAGCCAGTGGGGATTCATTTTACTAAGCACATTTGTCTCACAAAGCAGAATCCCAGAGGAATTTCAGTTTGTTATTCAAAGCGTTTGTCCTACAGGGCATTCGTTTGGCAAGGTACCCCTGTATCTGTAGGGATACATTCCTGCTGCTACCATTGATACCCAGTATGATGGAAAGTAGTGAACTCTATACTATGCACAAGCCCCCACACCTTACTGCAATGGTCTTCAAAGTGGGGGTTGTGACTGTATTTCAGGGTGGTCGCGAAAAGCTGGATGCAGCCATCCTGGAATTTGGCACTGAGCACCTTTAACGTAACTTCCAGACATAATATCACTTCCAGGGGTCCTGGACAGTCATTCTCAGAAGTGGGTCCCGGGCTGAAATGCTCAAATACCACTGCCAATATCATAAACCATGGAGGCGCCAAGCTTTTCCTCCCTTTGAAATTCTTGTTGTCCCTGGGAAAGATCCCACCTCCCTTTTCCCAATGGATCAAACCAAAAGGGTAAAATAGGGCTTTCCTTTGGCACTTGGCACATCCAAACATTGATTCTAAATAAGCAGATTTGATATTCCGATTACAGTTACTGTAGCAGAAATCAATAATCAATAAGAAGCACTAACCAGAATCTAACCAAAGCAATACTTTAGCTAACTTCTAGAAAGCCAGAAGATTCTGGGTATGGTATGCATAAAAGACAGAGTCAGCAAGAAGTCAAAAGCATGGGAACGGAATTAGCTAGGACACAGAAAGAAACATGAAGCAAGTATAATCCTTGAAACGTGCATAGGTCACAATCCTAACCATGGCTACTCAGAAGCCCCATTGTGTTCAATAGGTCTTACTCCCAGGAAAGTGTCTTTCGGATTGCAGCCATAGAGCATAGAACAGAACACACAAGGTTGCAACAATTAGATGGAACAAGATGATTATTACTCAGTTATGATGGCAACGTGACATATGAGATGGAAAAAAGCTTTATGATTGGTAATTAAGCTGAATATAGAGAATTGTGAATGAATCAGAATTAAGCAATGTAATTGCAAGTAATTGTATGTGCTTGGTTGAATGATTAAGTATGTGATTGGTGAGAAAACTCAGTGTGAACTGTTATGAACATATGAGAACTGAGAATGAGCCTGCCTCTCTCTGAACAAGTTTCCTTGGTTTTGGACTGAGTCGCTGAAAGGGGGGGTTGGGAGTGCAGGTGTTTCTGCAACAGTACAAAGACTGCAAATGGGCAAACAATAATTAATGAGAATAAGGGTAATTGGGGGAATTAGTGAATGACAGATCTTTGGAAAGATGTGCGGGGGGGGGGGGTTCTTACTAGTGGCAGCACCAGGGTAGCATCATCTAGTGCAGGAATCATAGAATCATAGAGTTGGAAGGGACCTAGTAGGTCATCTAGTCCAACCCCCTGCCTGGAATCCTCCTAATAGGCTGTGAATAGGACAATGCCCTGGTTGGGAGTGGCGATGAACCACTGCCTGGTCACTGCGATGATTTTTTGGCTAACGTTTGACAGAATAGAAATATTTCAAGATGGTTTATTTCCTTGCGTTCTGCAATGTTACTGAAAAAATACCAATATTTAAAAAATTTGGCATCCATTTTGGCAAGCTAGAAATGTGCATAACCTTATTATCTAATGTTAGAATTATAGTTCTAATACCAAGAAAGTCTACGACCCAAGAAAGGCAGGATACAAATTTTTTAAAATTAAAATTAAATTAATGGTCGGTCATGAGTAAGCTGAATAGAACCCTCAGAAGGCCAAATGGCGGTGCATTCAGATTTAAGAGAGAGCAATAAGCAAAAGGTTAATTAGCTTTTGAATTCCGACAGCCTGGCAGGCAGAGGTGCCAGCAAAGCATACTATGCAAAGCAAGTTACCTGCCCAGTTTGCTTCTTTCTGCAAATCCTGGGAAAATGCACACTTTTCTTCTTCCAGCCAATAAACACAGGCAGTTTTGGGACAGTCTTCTGAGAAGGAAATGAAATATTCTGTCAAGAACATATCAAGGCTTAGGCTGAACCCCTCCTGGGTTAAACATAATAAAATTCTTGGCTCAATCTGATTCTATCTTGTAGGCCAAAAATATATAATGTGGAACAGCCAAAGACCCATCAAATCCAGATTCTTGTATCACACATGCCCCAGGAAACACACAAGACAATATGGGATCTGGATTATGATGCCACTTCCTTGTATCTCCTTTGAAATCCTAAAGATTATGTCTATCCATCATGGCTTGTAACCTGGAATTGAATTTTCTTTCATAAATCTATCCAAATCTCTCTTAAAGGTATCTAGGCTTTCATGTGCAATTTCACATGCAATCACATGTGGTCAAGCCTTCCATAAAATAATTACACACTGATTATAGAAGTTTTCTAACTCTCCCAATGTGCAATTTTAGTGGATGTCTCCTGGTTCTGGTGTAGTACGAGAGGGAGAACAACATAGCTCTATTTCTACACATTTAAAATTTCAACAATTTAATTTTCTACACAATACTGTAGCCTTCTTAAAAAGAGGTGTGCCTCAGTCTAATCATCATTTTGGTCACTCTCTACTGCAACTTTTCCAGAGTTGTTGTGCCAGAGCCAACAGGCCTGAATGGAGAGATCTTTCAAATGTGGCAAAGGGTCCCCATTCAGCCAATACCCTCAGAGAGCAGAAACAACAGCTGTGTTAAGTTCTACTTTACGTAAAGGAAATTACCAGCAGATTCTTCTTCTTCCTGGAGATCCTGGGGCAATGCACACTGTCCTTCTTCCAGCTGGGAAATGAAGGCAGGCTTGGGAAGTTCCTCTGAAAAGAAAACAAGGAGATGAGATACTTCTCTCTAGTCTACAACTGTGTTTCTCAACATTTGTCCCCCACTTTACCTCTTCGCAAGGTCCAACAACTGCAAGGATCACCAGAAGTAACTGGCTATGGTGTGATTGCCAATAACAATAAGATTGTGATGGGAAGGTTTCTTGAAACACAAGAGCATGCTGGAGCTTTGCCTGCTGAGCCAAGCCTACTGCTGTGTGTTGTGAGGGTCTGGAGGTCCACAATAACCACAAGACCCACCTCCAATAAACTAATAGTACAACTACACTTGTTGAAAAACAAGGAGAGAAAATGGTTTAGAAAAATTTTTTCTATTGAAGAAAATTTTTTTTTCTATTTTCCCATGTGGGAATCTGCTTCAGTAAAGCAGATTCTCATAAGAAATGTACCATGATCTGGGCACGAAAGAAAACCAAGAGAAGGACGATTCAAATTGCAGATTCCTGTTTGGCTCCCATCCCCTAAGAGGGCTGGCAAAGCAGCAGGTCCTGAAAGGGTTTGTAAGACAAGAGTAAGATGTGGTGTACAAAAGTAAGATGGCATCAAGCATGAGTCCTCCAAGTGGGGTGAGAAAAAGGTACCAATTGCCTGTTTGTGTATGTGAGAAAGAGCGCATGACAGCGTCCTTATTTAAGAGAAGAAAAGTGTCCTGTCAGTGGAGGCCATGTGTGGAGGCATTGCAGGTGGACAAACAGTGGCACACTGCTGGAATTAAAGTAGCATTTACTGGGAACATTTAATGGTTTGTGTTCACTCTCTGCACCAGAACAACTCCAAAAATGAATTAAAAGGCAACAGGCAACTTGTGGCATGTACAGAAACGGAGAGGGGTCCAAATCCACCAGACAACTTGCCCCGTACAAGCCTCCCTGAAGTGAACTGGAAATATCAGTTTTGCACATTTATATGGACTCAAAGAGCAGGTCAGGCAAAGCTCAGTTCTGCAACAGTGAAACACAACAAGCATGAGGAGGGCAGAAATCTCCCCACTCCACAAATCTGTGGCTTAACCCTGACAGCAAGAAACAAGGAGAGCAGCTCAAGAGGTTCTATATTCCAAGAATGAAGGGCCATCTTACCCAGAGAGGACACAATCCTGTAATTCTCCAGCATGACTTCCCTATATAGGGCCTTCTGGTCTGGATTGAGCAGAGCCCACTCTCTGGCCGTGAAGCGCACCACCACCTGTTCAAAAGACACCAGGCCCTGGATGGAGGAAAAAATATCTTCATGTCAGTTTGAAAAGATAAATTAGGGGACAGCAATTGAGTGTTTTCTGCAGTATATATGGCAAATCAGATCTGATGGTTCCCTGGGTTTTTTCTTACTTCATGTCTTATGGACAAATGTCACATCTATGGGATTCATAGAGTTATGAAAGGAATGCCACATCGCTCATGATCACTGTAACCACCTATCTGTCACTGAAAATATAAGCAAACAGTGTGAAGATTTCATCAAAATGTATACAGAATGTACAGTATTTTAACCTTTTCATTATATTTAGTCATACCAAAGATACATTTTTAGAAGTTTCTAGGAGCACCTGGTTCTGAGAACCGGTTACTAATGGGACACAGAACCTGTTCTATGGACATAGAACCTGTTGTTAATTTAGGTTATTAGGACATAGAATTAGGTTATTAGGACACAGAATTAGGTTATTAGGAGATAGAATTGTTAATTTATTTCAATCCCACCACTGCCTGAATTATATGTATGCACAAGTGAGGGGAGATGGTGTTTACAATTACACTCTAGCTTGAAGAGGGAGCCTTGCATCCCCAGTGTCTGGCAATCCTTCTGTCCATGTGAAGGCTGGATAAGGCAGATCAGATGTAATAAGCTGGACTGGGAAGCTGAGGGGTGGCCTTTCTCAGAGATATTAAGACCAGCTTTGGGAGGACCACCTCTCCTCAGCCGCACTACTGTCAACACTGCTCTGCTTTCTTGAACTCTTCCCACAGGAAATTTAATTCTAAACACATACCTTGCCCCACCTGAAACTGGAACTGAAGGGCAGTCAACATTATCTGGATCCAGGTCTTGCTAAGAGTCAAGTAATTCACTGTCTGCAGCCATGTCTGAACCCTCAGCCAACTTCTCTTGCTCACACACACCACACATGTACTCCACAACACCCATCTCGTAGCAGTGAACGGATCTCTCCCCGGAAGCTCTTTTCTCTGTTGTGCTAGAGAAAAGGGCAGTTTGCCTGTTTCTAGCATGTCACTCTGGTGATCTGATCCTTACCTGAGCATGCCGTGGAGTTGCTGATTCTGCTCCACGCCAAAGAGGAGATGGTCTGGAATGTAGCCCTGATGCCATCCTGCTTCCTGTGAGAGAGACAAATGTGACACTGCAGGCCCTGAAAGCAAAATGGGACCCCTCACTCCTGCCCCACTCAGCTAAAGACCTTGAATGATCTTCCTGTTTTATCCTTTGCTCTTCCTTCTTTTGAAGCAATCAGCCCTTTGGTGAAATTTCTGGTTCTTTTGGATCAGGCCTGGATGGTGCAAACTCCAGGTCTTCCCAGCTGCAAACTCCAGCACTGTTTCTAATTTTATCCCAGGAGCAGAGAAACTTAGGAGCAGTTCAAAGAGTGAACTATGTAGCAGAGGGTATAGTATGTAGCAGAGGGTATAGTATTGGCATACATCAGTCTTGAAAGTCTATGTATCATGCTCGACGCTGTATGCAAAGCACAAAGGCCTGGGTAGATTAATATGGAGGATAGGTTGTTACCCAACCAGCAAATCCCCCCTCTCCATGCCACTGAAAAAGTCCAAGGCAGAGCCGATACAATTGGTTCCAGCTGCGTCGCAGAGCTGGGCTAAGGCCAGGAGCTCACTCTGTCTTGTGTGGACCTGGGTCTCGAGCCTTCTGGTTAACAGGCACAGTGTCTTAACCCCTTGTGCGACCCACGGCAGAGGGTACAAAGGTTGAAAAGACCCACCCATGACTTGCAGGCACAGACCCAGGCCTGAGACTTCCCCCCCACCCAGTGAGTTCTCTGCAATATTGTTTCCTGCAGGCTTTCAGGGCTGAGTGGCTCCTTTCTCTGCTTATAAGGTCCCTCTCAGACCCCTTCCAGCACAGAAAGTGACTCTTAACAGCAGACCCCCAAGCTGAATATGCAAAGGGGGTGGGGGCTGCCAGCGAGCCTGTGTCCAGTTTCCGCCAGGACATGTCCTGGATTTTAGCCTTGTGTCCAGAGGGAAAAAAAAATCTTCATTGTCCCCCTTTTCCTTGTACATGGGCAGCAAGTAACCTTTTGGAATGAATAAATTTTCTGTAATAAATTATATGTAATTGATTTAAATTTTATAATAAGAGCACAATCCTAACCATGTCTACTCAAAAGTAAGCCCCATTGTGTTCAATGGGTCTTTCTCCCAGGAAAGTGTCTTTATGATTGCAGCAACAGTATTTAGATTAAGCACATTAAAGCAATATATATAATGAAAGTGTGTTTTGGGGCACAAAACAGGGTGACATATGGTCACCCTGCTCTTCCTTCCTCCCTGCCCTGTCTCTCCCAGGCTCCCTCTGCTCCTCCCCCCTTCCCTTCCACCCCTTTCAGCCAGGGACCCCCATTTTCCCCCAACTGGCTGGGGACTCACCAGAGGGGCTGCTGAGCTTTCCAGGAAGGAGGAGAAGGAAGAGGAAGAGGAAGAAGAGGAGTGTCCAGTCACTCTCCCTCCCCTTGCAGGAATCAGCTGCTGTTAACCCAGGCAGTGCCAGTCAGCTCAACAGACTCTTCTCCTCCTTCTAAGGCTGAGATGCTCTTTCCACCTCTGAGTGGAGGGGCTGGAAGGGTCTTGCCAGCACCCCAAAAGACAGGCAGGGTGCAGGGGATCAGGACATTGGTCAGGGGCAGCGAGAGAAACCAGGGTGGGGAGGGAGAGGCTCAGTGCAAGCTTCCTATGGGGTGCAGGACCTCCAGCTGTAGTTGCATCTACAGGGCCAACCTTGTTATAGAAGTGATCTATATTTCATCCACTGCATATTCTGAGAGCAGTTATATAGATGACTCTACACAAACATTGCCAGGTTTAGACCTACCTCACCAGCATTGGTCACCTCTTAACAGGATCCACTGTTTGGGGTCTCACATCTACCCTTCTGTGTGACTGTGGGGTTCCTCCACAAAATATTCATCACATTGCGTCCGAGTGTCCATCAGGGGTTTATACAGGCACAGTGTCTGATTTTTTTCAAAATAGATGACTCTGACTTCGAATGGCTTGTTGAACTGGACATTAACATCTGATTTACCATGTATCTGTCATTCTCTGCAAAATAAATAATATAAATAAATATAAATAAGTAAATTTGAGAGCACTATACACTATTCAATATATTCTGACAGCAACACTATGTGGGGTTATGCCAGGACTAGCAGCAGGAGTAGGATGGAAATGAAGATGCTGAGGATTGCTCAGGACTCCTTCATGGGGAGGACTGTCTGGTTATGGAATAAAAGCTGACCTAGGACAGGCAAGAAATCCAGTGGACTAGCAGAGACTCCTCATTAGTTATGGGCACATAAATAAGGCACCACGAACTGGTCTAAAACATGTAATGAAAAGGAATGTTTGACAGTCTGATTAGAACTCAACTGAACAGGATGTTAAATGCATACTTTGCATTTGTGTCTCCGTTTTCCAAGTAACAGCCATGCTGCCTCCACTACATATTGGTGCTTATGCCACTACAAAGTGGGATGGACTGGTGAAGAGCAGGGTTTAATCTTGTATACTTCCAATTGTGAAATACTAACCTAGTATTTTCCCTATGAGGGAAGAGGGCTAGCCCTCTTGTGGACCACGACTGTGAACCCGATAACTGCACTGTGCAGCAATTGAGTCTGAAATCACCAACCTACAGTGTTTTCAAGTGCAGCACCAACATAAAAAACATTAAACTATGACCCTCTTTTGAGAATGACAGTCTATCTGGGACTGGATAGAGACATCAGCAACAGTCTATCTGGGACCGGAAGAGACATAAGCAACTTAGAAGTGATGTCATAGCTGGAAGTGATATCACTGTGATGCCAGAGCTCCTCCATGTCTACTTGAAAGAAAGTCCCATTGCATTTAATGAACTTCCAGAAGTAAAGATTGCAGCTGAAGTGTTCCATTCCAAGATGCCACCACCCAGTGCCAGATTCCAAGACTGTGGCATCCAGCTTTTCACAACTTCCCCCAGTCCACACCCCTACTTTGAAAGGCACTAGCATCTGTGCTCTCCATATGATCTGAGAAGCTGGCAAAGGGCTCTTGAACCCCACAGTGTACAGCAGTAGAGACTTTGGTACTGTCCTTTATGAATCTCTCACCATTGTCCTGTTTCTTGGCTCATGCAGGTCAAAAGACAGGCTGAACTGAGGAGCTGAACTGGACGAAGCTCTTCTGTTAAGAAGGGGAAGGAATTAGGGAGCCCCTTGATGATGCCTTGGTTTGTGCAGACCTGGGCAGGGACCATCTGAGTCCAGCAAAATCCTGATCTGCTAACTGGAGAAGAGGTGCTTTTAAGTGGTGCACCTCCTTTATCTAGAGCAGAGGTCTCCAAACCCAGGCCCTAGGGCCAAATGTGTCCCTTGGCAAGCCTCAACGTGGCCCTTGGCAAAACCCCTCCATCCGGCCCACTGACAAACCTTGTAACGTCTCTAATACAATCTTATATGTAAATTTATTCAAATTTGACATATTTTTCCAGCCCCCAACACAGCGTCAGAGGGATGATGTGTCTCTCCAGCCAAAATGCTTGGAGACCCTGATCCAGAGGGTGGGAGAGAAGTAACTATCCCTTTTCACCCCAGCACATTGCTTTTAGTGACTGTTGGTGTTTCTTCTGTGTCTTTTTAGATTCCGAGTCCCTTTGGGTCAGAGTTATTTAATTATTGATTTTGAAAAGTTGAAAAGTGGTAGAGTTAGGGCTCCCTTAGCTGTGAAAAATTCTTCCCACTCCAGTCGCAGATACTGAAAATATGGGTGAGACCTGTGGTTTTCACAACCTACCTATGCTCTGAAAATGACTGAAGCCTTGTTCCTGTTGTGTCCGGAGTGATTCTAAATGATTCTGGGGAAAAGGCTCAGAAAACCTTTCAGATGAAATCAGAATGAGGTTCCATCACTTCCTGCCACATCCTATGGTTCCACTCTTGAAGAAAGGTGGGATAGAAATCAATTAAATAAAAATAAATAAAATAAATCTGGGTGATCTGTGACAGGGCGATCCAGGTGTGTGGTATTTGCGGTGGAGAATATTGGATGATGCGGAATCTGTGGATAATGAACCCATCCTGTTTATAAACACTGTTTAATAATAATAAAGATAGACTGAATCGGGAATCTTAAAATACTACCTTTTGCTCTCCCTAAGGATTGCATTCCTTGGATGGGTTAGAAAAGGCACTTTCTCTCCAGTAGCCACACATCCAGAAAACACCAAGAGTATTATCTCTAATTAAAAGGTGACCCAGCTTGTGCTTTATCTGTGGAACTCCTTGCTGTAGGATATGGTGATGGCACCTGGTCTAGAGGTATTGATTGGACAGATTTGTGGAGCATGTTAAATGCTACGAGGACTGCATGTAACCTTTTAGAGGTGGCAAGGGATTTAGAGATCCAAGGGATTTGCAACAAGTTACAGTTATGTTGCTGACTTGAGAGCTTCCAGAGGCAGTGGAGTAAGTAGGGGGCAAAGCACAATCCTAACCAAGTCTACTCAAAAGTAAGCCCCATTGTGTTCAATGGGTCTTACTCCCAGGAAAGTGTCTTTAGGATTGCAGCCAAAGGTTTTGAAGCTGCCTGAATGCCCTTCCTCCACCAGCTAACACAGAGAACAGGATCTCCTCTGTGATGCTGGAGAGGAAAGGGGTCTCTGGTCAGTTGGGATTTTATCCCCACAGCTGAAGCAATGCCATTTGATGATGAGAACTTTATAAGCTAAAGCCAACTTTGAGTTGGACCAAAACTGAACGGGAGCCAATGGAGCTGCAAACACAGCAACTTCACAGGATCACAAAAATGGTGCCCTCAGCCACACCTGTTGCATCCTGCAATGGCTGACTTGCAGAATCAGGGCACCTCACAGGAGACTCAGTAGGGAATTGGCCTGCAGAGAGATGTGGCTCAGCAAGTGCATATCTGGTTGAAGGGCTGTCATAGGGAGGAAGGGGCTCATTTGTTCTTAGCTGCCTCTGAAAGCAGAACGAGAACCAATGGGTACAAACTGCAAGAGAGGAGATTCTGGTTGGATATCCGGAAAAAATTCCTGATGGTTCGGGCGGTTCGGCAGTGAAACAGATTGCCAAGGGAGGTGGTGGACTCTCCCTCACTGGAGGTCTTCAAACAGAGGCTCGACGAGCACCTGTCGGGGATGCTCTAGGGCAGCGTTTCTCAAAGTGGGGGTTGGGAACCCTTTGGGGGTCACTTAGAGGTTTCCTGGGGGTCACCTAAAGACCCCTGGTGCAAGAAACCAGGTCAGGCTTGCCAGATCTCCGGCTGTAGCTACGTGCGCACTGGGGCTGACTGACAGCCTCAGGGCCCAATCCTATGCATGCCTACTCTGAAATAAATCCCAGTATAGTCAGGGGGCCTTTACTCCCATGTAAATGTGGATAGAATTGCAGCCTCAGGGCCCAATCCTATGCATGCCTACTCTAAAATAAATCCCATTGTGTTCAACGTGTGCATAGAACGCACTTTTCATTTGTAACAATGAAAATACATCCTGCATATCGGATATTTACATTACATAACAGTAGCAAAATTATAGTTATAAAGTAGCAACGAGAATAATTTTATGGTTGGGGTCCCCACAACATGAGGAACTTATAAAGGGGTCACGGCGTTAGAAAGATTGAGAACCACTGCTCTAGGGGGATTTCCTGCTGCAGGCAGGGGGTTGGACTAGATGACCGACAAGGTCTCGTCCAACTCTATGATTCTATGTTTTCCATCATGCTGCCTCCCAAAGTGGCCCATTGCTTGCATCTGGGAAGCCCAAAGCATGACCGAAAGGCCTGTCTCCCTCTTGAGCTGCTTCCCTGAACCTGGGATTCAAGGAGGAAACAACAGGTGGCAGAGAGTGCTCTTCAATGGAGGAACTGAACGGAGGGAATTACACATTTTTAAAAATATAATTGCACACTGAACAGCTGAAGAATAAAAATCTGGCTGCTCAGTTATTTATGAGGGAAACAATGGGTTAATCATGGGTTAATCAATGAATATGAGGAAAATTACCCACTGGGGTAAAAAATGGTGGCTACTGCGGTAAAAAAAATAGACCCTATGCTTTTAGCGGTTGGGTATACACTGCTCCTGCTGATGGAGGCTCCTGCTTAAGAATCCTCAAATGCTGCCCAGATATAAAAAAAATGGCAGCTACTGAGGGAAAAAAGAGCCTATGATTGATGGGGTTGGGTAGGCACATTGAACGCCACACCTTTTTGCCATGAATACATCTGATGAGAGTTTAAACCAGATCTGGACCTTGGACGGTGGAGAGAGCAGCTGCGTGACCAGATGTCCTGAGTTACTTATTTTAATGGACAATCCTTCTTTGCCATTTGTTTGTCTTGCAAATGGGTTTTACTCCCCTGATGAAGGGGAAGGGATCGTGTCCATCCCTGGGATTGGTCAGCTACATGTTTTGTTGGTTACTCAAAGAAAAACAATGTTCTGTCTGGTTAGTGAAGCTTTTGAGGTTACTTTTGTTCCAGAGGGTTGTTTTATTAAGAAAAATGGAAACGTTTGTGGGCAAGCTATGTTGAGTGAGGGCTTGTATAGATTAATGCTCATAGGAGGAGTACAGGCAGCAGCCTGTGTTTTGCAGAACAAACCCCCACATGACAATTGTTTGCATTTGCATCGAAAGTTCAGAATTTGGAGTTGGAATTGGTCGTCTGTGATTTAATCGGCCCTATGCCAAAGTCTGGGAGGTTTAAGATTTGCTTTGATCATAATTGGTCTTCACACATTATGGGTTTGTGAATCCCTTGCATGCCAAAGACCAAGTTATGAAGACACCGAAGAATTGGGTCAGTTTCATGGAATGCAAGTATTATCCAAACAAAGTCAGTGAGATACAGTGATAGAGGTACAGAGTATATATATAACACCCTGACTAGTTGGCTGAAAGCTAAAGGAATGTCACAAAGATTTATAAATGTTGCTGTACCTGCGGAGAATGTGTTAATTGAAAGACAGACTGGTGTTTTGCAAATAGTTATGGAATATCTCTTTGCCAATGCAGGTTTATCTCATTGTTTTGGGGCTGGAGCGATAAAAGTCGCCCGTGATATTGTCAACAGGATTTACAGCCTAGCAATAAATAAGACACCTTATCAGCAATTGTATGGGAGAAAGCCAACTCTTTCACACTGGATGTAATGAGAGGGTCAATATCCCTAAGAAGTTTAGGCATAACGGACAGACGTACAAATAAACCTATTTTACCCCCAAATCCAGAGTAACTACGGAAGCACATAAGAGACTTTATGTGTACCTGAAGTTACTGCACCACCTAGTGAAAACCTATGGGAAATTCATATTGGAATCCAGAGTAAGTTGTTCTTACACCGGAGCAAGGACTCCCTGTATGTACTCTGGATTTTGCCCTTGGCTGTCAGATTGGTGCAAGCTTGGTGCAAACGAACTTATTTTATCTTGCTCTGTAAGCTGCAGTGAGCAAAACTGGCGGAATGTAATTCAGGAGGATTCTCACTTTATTCTTCCCCCTAAAGAGCTTAATCAGTTGCCAAGGCATGTCATACCTGCAAGAGAAATTATCTTTCAGGAGGAGGGGAGAGAGGTACAGGAGAGCTCAAACCTGGAACCAGTCAGGCAGAGGGAGAGTGTGACCCGTCGCACCAAGATGCTCTCAAAGATGTGGGTATACCACCTCAAGGGTAGAGTCCTGCGCATGAGACACTATGTAGTCGGATTGTACCTAATACCTTGGATGATGTGCAAAACTTGCCAGTGGTAGAGCAGAGAAAATGGCATAAAGCCATGAAGTCAAAGTTTGCTGTATTGACTGAGCAATTTTTGTAGATGATTTGCTACTCTGTGGAAAAGATGGCAGAGAAGTGCAAGCTGTGTTAAATGCCTTGAACCAGAAGTTCAATTAAAGGACCTGGACCCCATCCATGAATATTTGGATGAATGTATAGATCAGTGTTTCTCAAAGTGGGGGTCGGGACCCCTTTGGGGGTCGCCTAAAGACCCCTGGTGCAGGGGGTCAGGACAGGCTTGCCAGACCTCCGCTAAGCTGTAGCTGCGCATGCACTGGGGCTGACTGGCAGCCTCAGGGCCCAATCCTATGCATGCCTACTCTGAAATAAATCCCATTGTGTTCAATGCGTGCATAGAACACACATTTCATTTGTAACAATGAAAATACATTCTGCATATCGGATATTTACATTACGATTCATAACAGTAGCAAAATTACAGTTATAAAGTAGCAACAGAAATAATTTTATGGTTGGGGGTCCCCACAACATGAGGAACTTATAAAGGGGTCACGGTGTTAGGAAGATTGAGAACCACTGGTATAGATAGAGGGCCACAAGAACTTCTGTGGCACCAAAAGCCTAAGATTGTTGAACTGTTAAGACAAATATGGTATGGCTGATTGTAAAGGTGCCAAAACACAGATGGAACTAAATTTCCAGAAAACAAAATGCACTGAACATGTAACCCCGTGTTCTGCATGTAACAAGATATGGTGTGTATGTTTTGGATGGCATGAATGCCAGTGTCAAGCTGGGCAGAGTAGGCTATTAGGAGAGGTATCAGCTTTTATGAAAGCTGGTAATTGCCTATCTGCCTAGCTGAGGAAAATGGAGGGAAGGCATCTCTCATACCTGAGGGGAATTTCTCAAAGTGGGGGTCGGGACCCCTTTGGGGGTCACCTAGAGCTTTCCTTGGGGTCGCCTAAAGACGACCCCAATATTTACCTAAAAAGGTAAATATTTTTACCACTGTGCAAGATGCAACCACCTGAGGGAAAGGTGTTAGTTTCAAGACTCCTCAGAGAGAGGTGTTGAGCCTTGCCAGAGCAATATATAATTATTTCATGCTCTTAGTGATTTATATGGATTTGACAAAAGGACTGGATAAAGGACTATCCTGTATTATGTTGAATGATTTTGGGTTGGCTACTGTAACGTTATGCAAATAGAGTTCTGTTCCTAAAAAGAACCTATTGAGTGCCACCTCATTTTTTTCCCCACACACACTGCCATAGCCATCACTAGAGTAAGCTCTGAAAGGCTTCACAACAGTTACGTGGTGGTGTAGCACATACTCTGATGGGTCCTTGTACTCTTTTTCCAGTTATAACATGTGGTTACCCTGTGCCAGTGGCTGCCCTGGTGGATGTGGGCAGACAGAAGCTGGTAGTGCTGCTTTCTGAAGCCAAGTGCGGATATGTCATCTGAGTTGCAACAAAGACAAAGTCATGATATGTCATCTGAGTTGCAACGAAGGCTGTTAACAGACAGAAACTGATGGAAGTCTTGCCCACTGAAGTCTACTGGTGGAAGCCACTGGATAGCTGTGGATTGAAACCAGGGAGAGTGTGTGTGTGTGTAGAGTAAAACGGATAGTGAACAGGGCTGGCCTGATGCTCCAGCCAGTGGCATCACTAGGTCAGTCGGCATCCAGGACCCCTATATTTTGACACCCCTATACAATAGATGCAGTATATCTGACCACCCTTTGTCCCTCCCAGAAGCAGCTGCAACTCACTGCAGTTCCCCAGCTCCCCCATCTCTCAGCCGCTCTCTCACCCTCCTGCCTTCTGACTCACTTTCCATAGACTGCCCTGCTGCCCTATCCCCTGGCTGTGTGACCCATTTCCATCTCCCTGCTTCTGTGATGTCACAGACAGAAAACAGACACCGTGGCATTGGACTTACAAACTTTTGAATTACACTGCTTATATTGCACATGCAAACATTTTCTTTATTGTTTCTTTAATGTTGACAGAAAAGAGCAACACACCTCAGGAAGGGGAAGACAAGGCTGTGTTCAATACAGTGTATATATTTTCTTCCATCTCATATACTGTGGAGGAAGAAGTAAGCAAAGGCAAGGGTGACTTTCTCTGGATGCTTTGATTGCGCTTTAAGAAAAGATCCAGTAACCTAGAAATGTTATGTGGCATCTGGATCCCTGGAGTTCTTGATATTTTGTGCCTTAGCAAGTTTGAAATCTAGAAGTTCTTTCCACACTCCCAAGAAATTCTATGTGGCCTTTGGGTTTCACACATTCTAGGCCAGAGATTCCCAAAGTGGGTGCTACCCCCCCCCCCCCGCCCCGGTGGGTGCTGCAGCGATCCAGGGGGAAGGGCGGTGATGGCCACAGGTGCATTTGGCCTGTAAGGAATAACTGTAAGGAAAGGCTTATACACCATAATTCAAGGCTTATTCAAGGCTTATACAGGAAAGGGGGCAGTAGGCCAAATAAGTTTGGGAACCTCTGCTCGAGGCACTGATACGGTTTCTCCCGCATGCGTTCCTAGATGCACAGACACTTGTGAATGCTGACAGAACTGCTTTCCACATTTCATGCAACATGGCTTCTCTGATGCACAATCAGATCTGAATTTGAAATGTAGCTATTTTCACATTCTAAGCATTTATATGGTTTCTCCCCTGTATGATTTCTTTGATGCCCAGTCAGATATGAATTCGTGATGAAGCTCATTCCACACTCAAAACATTTATATGGTTTCTAGCTGTGTGGGTTCTTAGATGAATAGTTAGGTTTGTACTTTGGCTGAATCTCCTCCCACACTCTAGACATTGATATGGTTTCTCCCCTGTGTGGCTTCTTTGATGAACATTCAGCTGTGAAGCCGTGATGAAGCTCTTTCCACACACCAGACACTGATATGGTCTCTCCCATGTGTGGCTTCTTTGATGAACAATCAAATCTGAACTCCTGAAGAAGCTCTTTCCGCACTCCAGACATTTGTATGGTCTCTCTCCTGTGTGGCTTCTTTGATGAACAGTCAACTCTGATCTTGTGATGTAGCTCTTTCCACACTCCGAACATTTATAGGGTTTCTCCCCCGTGTGGGTTCTTTGATGCAATGTCAGGTTTGACTTTGTACTGAAGCTCTTTCCACACTCCAAACATTCATAGGGTTTCTCTCCAGTGTGGGTCCTTTGATGCATAGCAAGGTATGTGTTCCGACTAAAGCGCTTTCCACACTCTAAGCATTCATATGGCTTCTCCCCTGTGTGGGTTCTTTGATGCAGAGCAAGTTTTCCACTCTCAGTGAAGCTCTTTCCACACTCCAAGCATTGATATGGTTTCTCTCCCGTATGGGTTCTTTGATGCAACGTCAGGTGTGCCTTTGTACAAAAGCTCTTTCCACACTCTAAGCATTCATATGGTTTCTCCCCCGTGTGGGTTCTTTGATGCAAAGTAAGTTTTGCACTCTCAGTGAAGCCCTTTCCACACACTAAGCATTTATATGGTTTTTCCCCCGTGTGGGTTCTTAGATGCAATGTTAGGTTTGACTTTGTAGTGAAGCTCTTTTCACACTCCAAGCATTTGTATGGTTTCTCCCCTGTGTGGGTTCTTTGATGCAATGTCAGGCTTGCCTTTGTACTAAAGCACCTCCCACACACCAAACATTCATATGGTTTCTCCCCCGTGTGGGTTCTTTGATGCAAAGTAAGTTTTCCACTCTCAGTGAAGCCCCTTCCACACTCCAAACATTTATATGGTTTTTCCCCCGTGTGGGTTCTTAGATGCAGTGTTAGGTTTGCCTTTGTAATGAAGCTGTTTCCACACTCCAAGCATTTGTATGGTTTCTCCCCTGTGTGGGTTCTTTGATGCACAGTCAAATTGGAGCTCACAGTGAATCTCTTTCCACACTCCAAGCACTGATATGGTTTCTCACCTGTGTGGATTTTTTTATGCAACATAAAATGTGAGCTGCCGCTGAAGCTTAGGTCTCTAGAAGTAATTTCTTGTATAGTACATGTGGTTGTTTCCAGTGACGGCTTACATGGCTCCCTCTGATCCTCGTTGTCTCCTCCACTGCTTCCTAGAACAGAGAAAGAATCATGTTTAGTATTGCAGTGGAGATATGAGCTCTCTAATGCTCACACACCTCTAATGCTCATACAGTCATCCCCCTCCACCTGCCGGTATACCATAGATCTGGTATACCATATACCATAGATCTTCTGCTACCATAGATCCCAATACGATGGAAAGTAGTGAACCCTATACTTACAGTTGCTATGCACAAAACCTCACACCTTATTGTGAAGTGTGTTTCCTCTTGACACCTTATTGTTAGCCTTTACACACATCCCCAACAGCAAAGAGGAAGGTGGTATATCAGATCCTATGACCCACTTACATCCCAATCAAGGATGCCCTATAGTGCCTTAAAGCCGCACTGTCTTCAGAGTGGAACAAGTAGCAACTACTCATTAGAATAATTTGAAAGCAAAATTTGACTCTCAACTCCCCACTTTTGGATCTAGCTTTTGGATCCAAAGCCCCATGAGGCCTGCTTTCCAAAGTAGCATGGTGAATGGGGACTGTTCTGTACATTACAGACAACAGAATTCATACTGTAAATCTCCTGTTCTAAGAGGAAGGAGGGATGACACTCATTGCTGCTCAATCCCCTACAGAAAAGGGGATTGAGTCCAGCCAAGAGGGAGAGCAGGCAGAGAATGAAAGCTGGGGGGGGGGGGAACAGAGGAAAGAAAAAGGAAAGTCAAGAACATGAGCAAGAAGAAAAATATAGAGAGAAAAGGAGAAAAGTGGAGCACAGAGTTCCAGAAGTGTGACCTGCTTCCAGTGAGGCAGGACCAGAATGGAGGGCACCCTCCCCATAGAAGAAGTCTAAGTTTGACCTGCCTCCTGATGGGGAAGGGGCAACCCATGCAGTGACAAGTGTCATCCCTCCTTTTGAGGAGAGACTGCCTTCTTCCTGGGAGACCTGGCACAGTACTGTTGGGGTACAAACTTTGGTTCACCTTTGAATACTGTGGTTCACTCTGGCACAGCCTTCTCTCTCTAAGCTGCTGGTCTGCAAGGAAAACCCGGAACAACGAGCCTGCAGAGACACAGCTGGCCTTTGACCTCAGAATACTCAGTCGGAATCCACATAACATGACTTGCTTATGCTTGCTCAGAATGTTTCTCAGGATGTTTGATCAACACCTAAGACTGACCATTGTTAGTAGCCTTGATAAGTAACCTCTGAATCCACAACTTGGAGCAGGATTGTCTGTTTCCGTGTCTCTGTATTTATTCTGAATAATTAACTATGATTGTGTGGAATCCTAATAAAAGGACAGCCTCAAGAGAGGCGAGAGATTTTTTCATCTACCCCATACTGCATGTCTCGTGTGACTTATTACAACAAGTACAGTTCTGCATTCTGACTCATCACCCGGAAGTCCTTGACTGTACTTTGCTGGGTAGGGCTGATTTGGGACTGTCTTCCATCCTAGTATGATGTCCTCTGATGAGGTTGTGGCATGAAGATGAAAGTGGAGGGCCAGCACATCAATCGTTGATGCACCACACTTTGGATCAACAGCTCAGCCAATCTGCTGTCACGGCTTGCAGGTGACAAGATCAGAACGGCCAAGTCCTTTGCTGACTCACCAGCACCAACATAAGAAACCCTCCTTTCTTGGATATGTTGGTGCTGGTGAGTCAGCAAAGGACTTGGCCGTTCTGATCTTGTCACCTTGGCTGAGCTGTTGATCCAAATCAATGTCCCTCTTCACCCAGCACACTCCAGCCAGAAACTACTGCTATGTGTGTGTGGCAGGAGGTGTAGTCTGGAGGTCTAATTTGTCACCACACCTGCAAAAGCTAAATTGGACCATCAGGATGTGGATGAAATATTATGGTAAATATTTTATTATACATTTTTTTGCCATCAGATTGCAGAGCAGCATGGGACAACATGGAAACTAAATGATGTGACTCTGAACAATAAAGTTCAAGAAATGCTGGGAACATCAGGAAAACCGGTAATTGGTAATACTATTATTAAACAGAGGTCTATTAGATAAGCCACATGTATGGAGAATAAGGTCCAGAAGGCCAAATGGCAGCACATTCAGATGTATGAGAGGGCAATAAGCAAAAAGGTTAATTAGCTTTTGTATTGGGACAGCCTGGCAGGCAGAGGTGCCAGCAATACTGTGCAAAACAAGTTACCTGTCCAGTTTGTTTCTTTCTGCAAATCCTGGGAAAATGCACACTTCTCTTCTTCCGGCCAGTAAACACAGGCAGGTTTGGGGCATTCCTCTGAAAGGGAAATGAAATATTCTGTCAAGAACATATTAAGACTGAACCCCTCCTAGGATAAACGTGATAAAATTCTTGGGTCAATTCTACCTTGTAGGTCAAAAATATATAAGAGCCTCACTGGATCAGCCAAAAACCCATCAAATCCAGCTTCTTCTATCACACAGATGCCCCGGGAAGCACACAAGACAATAAGGGATCTGGATTCTGATGCCACTTCCTTGTATCGCCTTTGAAATCCTAAAGATTGCATCTACCCATCATGGCTTGTAAGCTGGAATTGTCTTTTCTATATATATAAAAGAGAAAAGTCACTGACTGACTGACTGACTGACTGACTCACTAACTGACTGACTGCCTCATCACCGCCCTGCCAAAACCGGTGGGCCTAGAAGCGTGAAATTTGGGGTGGGTGTTCCTTCCGTGACTGAGGGGTGCACTAAGAACCGGTTTTCGGAAATTCCAACCGGAAGGGGGTGAAAAGGGGCGCAACGCGTTTTCCTCCCTATACTTTGCATTGGAGAATTGCTGACTCATCAACATTCCGCCCCAACTGCTGGACCTGAAGCATGGAATTCTGGGAGTTCCTTCTGTCACCTGAACTCCCACCAAGAACCATCTGGAGAAACTTAACCCTTCAGGGGCTGAAAAGGGGGCAACGTGTTTCTGTCCTATACTTTACATGGGAGACTGAACAACATCCAGCCAATTTGGTGCTCAGACCCTGGTGCACTGGGGGATGTTGTTCGGAGGAAGAGGTTGCACTGGCGAGGATGCTGCGCATGAGGGGAAATTGCGCATGGGGGAAGTTGCGCATGTAGGAAAGTTGCGCATGGAGGAAAGTTGCGCACGGGGGGAAGTTGCGCACGGGGGGAAGTTGCGCACGGGGGGAAGTTATCCATGGGGAGTTTATGCTTGTGGGGGGATGGCATATGGGGGAATTTTACTCCCGCAACGCGGGTACGCCCTTCACTAGTCTTTCATAAATCTATCAAATCCTAGATATCTAGGCTTTCATGTGCATTTTCATATGCAATCACATGCATATGTGATTGGCCAAGCCTTCCATAAAATAATTAACGGTACACACTGATTATAGAAACATTTAATTTTTATCTTTTCTAACTCTCCCAAAGTGCAATTTTAGTGGTTGTCTCCTGATTCTGATGTAGTGCGAGAGGGAGAACAACATATCTCAATTCACTCTATACATTACTGCATAATTCGTACATCTCAGTCACGTCCCCTTCAGGCACTTAATTTTTAACACTGAAGAGCCCACAATACTGTAACCTTTCTTAATAACAGCTGGGCCATGGAAAGGTTTTTTCCACAGAACCAGTCTATGGTCCAAGAAAGTCTAATTGCCATTTTGCTCACTCTCTTCTGCATCTTTTCCAATTTCACTGTGTTGTTTCTGAGATGTGGTGACCAGAGCCATAAACACCACTTCAGATGTGGTCTTATCTATTTCTACAATAGATGCATTAAAATATTGGCTGTTTTATCCTCAGTTCCTTTTTTCTGAGCAGAGAACTAGCCTTCTTCATAGCCACTGCACAATAGGTCGACATGTTCACAGAGCTACCCACCTGTACCAGGGTAACCAGATGCTAGAAGCCAAAATGTAGGACAAGGTCCCTGAAAAGTCAGGATTTTCAACTGAAAATCCAGACTTTTTAAAAAAAATGTAGGACGTGTTTAAATCACCCCCTGACTCAGGAATAAGCCTCATTGACTTAATGGGCTTCTCAGTAGACATGGATATGACAGGGGCTTACTTTGTCTGGGGAGGCTGCTGGTGCTTACGTACTTTAGTGGCAACCCCGATGCAGCGAGGTTTAATTTCGGCCATCCAGGTAACCATTTATAGAAGTATCAGACTGCGCATGTGTGCATAGCCTCTCTTTTGGAAGCAAAGCTTGCTATGGCACGAGCTGGCATCGGCAGAGCATCCGCTTCTGGGACCTCGCCACACGCATGCCTCCTCTCTCATTGGAGGCCAGATCCAAGGCCAGGTTTGGCAAGAGTGGTGGTGTGCAGAGCGAGGTCCCAGGAGCAGATGCTCTGCCCACGCCAACTTGCACCATAAGAAGCTTTGCTTCCTTCCAAAAGAGGAGAAGCTGTGTGTGCATGCGCAGTCTAATGTTTCTGAAAATGGCTGCCTGGACGGCCAGAACTAAGCCATGTCAGGACAGCCACTAAAGTCACCAAGCATCCTCCTACCCCCCAGATGGTCGGACATTTGCTTATTGGACCGGACAGGCCAGTCCAATAAACAAAAGCCAGACATGTCTGGCTGTTTCCAGTCATCTGGAAACCCCGACCTGCACCCAAAGATCTCTCCTGATCTCTTACAGGTAGGTCAGTTCCCATTGGTCTATGGCACAGCTGTACTTTGCTAACTCACCCTAACCAGAGCCAACAGGCCAGAATGGAGAGGTCTTTCAAATATGGCAAAGGGTCCCCATTCAGCCAATACTCTCAGAGTACAGAAGGAACAGCTGAGTTAAGTACTACTCTACATAAAGAAAATTACCGACTGATTCTTCTTCTTCTTCTTCCTGGAGATCCTGGGTTAACGCACACTCTCCTTCTTCCAGCTGGGAAAAGAAGGCAGGCTTGGGAAGTTCCTCTGAGAAGAAAACAAGGAAATGAGATACATCCCTCTAAGACTAACATTTGTCACCTACTGTACTCCTTCACAAGGTCCAGCAACTGGACATACCAGCAGAAGTAACTGGCTGTGGTGCAATTGCCATTAACATCCTGACTGGGTGGCCAGAGGCACCATTACAAACTTCTCCATTACACACACACACACATAAAGAAAAGTCACTGACTCGCTCACTGACTCATCAACACACATCCAAAACCGCTGGGCCTAGAAGTGTGAAATTTGGGGTGGGTGTTCCTTCTGTGATGGAGGGAGTCACTAAGAACGAGTTTTCAGAAATTCCAACCAGTAGGAGGTGAAATGGAGTGCAACGTGTTTTCCTCCCTATACTTTGCATTGAAGGTTCGGAGACTTGAGGGATGCTCTGCCCCAACCCCTGGACCGAAAAACCTGATATTCAGGGGCAGTGTTCCTTGTATCACATAAACCAATGTGGAGAAATTTAACCCTCAAGGGGCTGAAAAGGAGTGCAACGTGTTTTTATACTTAACATGGAAGACTGACAAACATCCAGCCAATTTGGTTTTCGATGCCTGGTTCACTGGGGGGATGTTGTTTGGAGGGAGGGGTTGCACTGGGGAGGGTGCTGAGCATGGGGAACGTGCTGTGCATGGGAGGGGGGACATGTGTTAGGGGGTTGATGCGCGTTAGGGGGGTTGACGCACATTAGGGAGGTTGACGTGCATGAGTGGTTGAAGCCCATGGGTGGTTGACACACATAGGGTGGATGAACATGGGTGATGTTGCGCATGGGGGTGGATGCGCATGGGTGGTTGATGCGCAGTGGGGGGATGGCGTATGGGGAATTTTACTTCCGCAACGCATGTACACTTTTGCTAGTTATCTTTTAAAGGTATCTAGGCTACCACGTGCAGTCACGTGCAGTTTCACATGCAACCACGTATGGCAAGGCCTTCCATAAAATAATTACACACTATTATAGAAACATTTAATTTTATATTTTCTAACTCTACCAATGCTCAATTTTAGTGGATGTCTCCTGGTTCTGGTGTAGTGCGAGAGGGAGAACAACATATCTCTATACATTTCTACAGGCACTTAATTTTCTACACTGAAAAGCCCACAACACTGTAACCTTCTTAAAAGAGATGTGCCTCAGTCTAATCATCATTTTGGTCACTCTCTTCTGAATCTTTTCCAGTTTCACTGAGTTTTTTTCTGAGATGTGGTGACCAGAACCATAAACAGTACCAGAGCCAAAAGGCCAGAATGGAGAGGTCTTTCAAATGTTGCAAGAGGTCCCCATTCAGCCAATACCTTCAGAGCAAAAGGAACAGCTGTGTTAAGTACTACTCTACATAAAGTAAATTACTGGCAGATTCTTCTTCTTCCTGGAGATCCTGGGGCAATGCACATGCTTCTTCTTCCAGCTGGGAAATGAAGGCAGGCTTGGGAAGTTCCTCTGAGAAGAAAACAAGGAGATGAGATACTTCCCTCTAGTCTACAACGGTGTTTCTCAACATTTGCCCCCCCACTATCTCTTCACAAGGTCCAGCAACTGCAAAAAACACCAGAAGTAACTGGCTATGGTGTGATTGCCAATAACATCCTGACTGAGAGGCCAGATGCACCATTACAAACACCAGTAAGAGGCCCAGAATGGATAGGAAGGTTTCTTGAAACTCAAGAAAAGAGCATGCTGGAGCTTTGCCTGCTGAGCCAAGCCTACTGCTGTGTGTTGTGAGGGTCTGGAGGTCCACAATAATCACTAGACCCACCTCCAATATACTCACCTCCAACTACACTTGTTGAAAAACAAAGAGAAAATTGTTTAGAAAAATATCAAGGTTTTCCCATGTGGGAATCTGCTTCAACAAAGCAGTTGTATCATGATTTGTATCATGATTTGGGCACGAAAAAAAACCAAGAGAAGGACAACTCAAGTTGCAGGTTCCTCTGTTTAGCTCCCATCCCCCAAAGCAGCAGGTCCTTAAAGGGTTTGTAAGACAAGAGTGTGGTGTACAAAACATAAGATGGCATCAAGCATGAGTCTTCCAAGTGAGGTGAGAAGAGGAGAAAGAGGTACCGATTGCCTGTTCGTGTATGTGAGATAGAGCACATGGACAACATCCATATTTAAGAGAAGAAAAGTGTCCTGTCAGTGGAGGCCATGCAGGGAGGCACTGCAGGTGGACAAACAGTGGCACACTGCTGGAATTAAAGTAGCATTTGATGGGGACATTTAATGGTTTGTGTTCACTCTCCACACCAGAATAACTCCAAAAGTGGATTAAAAGGCAACAGGCAACATGTGGCATGTGCAGAAATGGAGAGGGGTCCCAATCCAACAGACAACTCTCCCTTTCAAGCCTCCCTGAAGTGAACTGGAAGTATGTCAACTGTTCTGGTTGGTTTGGAAGAGAAAAGCCAGCCAGGGGCTCTGGGCAGTCTCCCTCTTCACATGTTCGCTCTTTACCTCCTGTTCCCCTTTCAGGCTCACCCTCTCATGTTCATTTATCCACAGCATGGCTCCCCCCAGAGCTCCTTCAGGCTTCTCTGGCTGCCCACTTAGTGCACAGGAGAGGCAATGGCCATTCACGTTTAAGCAGCTTGTTGTGCTTTGTGACAATTTATATCAGGGATCCTCAAACCGGTACATAGCCCAGTGCCAGTCTGCAGGGCCTTAGCAGCCAGGCCATGCCAGGACCAAAGCCTTGATGCCTCCGACCAGGTGTCCCAGAGCAAAGTCCTGTTGGCCTAGAGTGAACTGGACATGTGTATCCTAGTCAGTGGACTGTGAATGGCCAGTTCATTCACCTGGAGTAAACTGGTCATGTGCAGCACAGCTGGTCCATGGAAAGGTTCTTTTCCACAGAACCAGTCTATGGTCCAAGAAAGTTTGAGAACCACTGATTTATATTTATAATGTTACGCTTTGCACATTTTCATGTACAAAAGAGCATATCAGGCCAAACTCAGTTCTTGCAACAGTGAGGCACAACAAGCATGATGAGGGCCCAAATTCCAGTTCCCACACCCCACTTCTTGGCATAAACTTGACAGTGAGAAACAAGGAAAGCAGCTCATGAGGTTCTGTTTTCCAAGAATGAAGGGCCATCTTACCCAGAGAGGACACAATCCTGTAATTCCCCAGCATGACTTCCCTATATAGAGCCTTCTGGTTTGGATCTAGCAGAGCCCACTCTTCAGCTGTGAACCGCACAACCACCTCTTCAAAAGACACCAGGCCCTGGATGGAGAAAAAAATCTCTTTGTGTCAGTTTGAAAAGATAAATTAGGGGACAGCAACGGAGTGTTTTCTGCAGTATATTTGGCAAATCAGACCCAATGGTTCCCTGGGTTTCATGTCTATGGACAAATGTCACATCTATGGGATTCACTTTGTAATGAAAGGAGTGCCCCATCGCTCATGGAGCGATCACTACAACCACTTACCTGTCACTGAAAACATAAACATTGTGAAGATTTCATCAAAATTGATACAGAATATAATTTAAACTCTTCTGCACTATATTTGGTCATCTCAAAGGTACATTCTTGGAAATTTCTAGGATTCCTGAATTATATGTATGTACAATTAAGGGGAGATGGAGTTTGCAATTAGACTCCAGTTTGCATAGGGGACCTTGCATCCCCAGTGTCTGGCAATCCTTCTGCCCATCTGGAGGCTGTATAAGGCAGGTCAGATAGGGATAGACTGGATATCGAAGCTGAGAGTTGGCCTTTCTTCGAGAGATCAGCACCAGCTTTGGGAGGGTCACTTCTCCTCAGCCGCACTACTCTCAGCAATGCTATGCTCTCTTGAGCTCTTGCACAGCAGAGTTCATCCTAAACACGTGCCTTGTCCTACCTGGAGCTGGAAGGAAGACAACATTCTCAGGATCCTGGTCTTGCCAAGAGTCAAGTCATCAACTGCCTGCAGCCATGTCTGAATCCTCAGCCAACTTCTTTTGCTAACACACACAAACCCTGCAACATCCATCTTGTTCCTCCCCTGCTGCTCTTTTCTATTTGTGATGTTATCTCCCACCCTCCTTTGTAAAATGTGACATTTTACAGTACTGGAGAAAAAAGGCAGCAAACTTGTTTCTACCAAGTTGCTCTGGTGATCTGACCCTTACCTGAACATGCTGTGAGGTTGTTGATTCTGCTCCATGCCAAAGAGGAGACAATGGTCCTGATGACATCCCACTTCCTGTGGGGAGACAAATGTGATACTAGCAGAATGGGGGCACCCCACACTCCAGCCCTTCTTAGATACAGCCTTGGATGATCTTCCTGTTTTATCCTTCCCTCTTCCTTCTTTTGAAACAATCAGCCCTCTGGTGATCTCTCTGATTTTTTGGGATCAGATCCGGATGCTGCAAACTTCCCAGCTGCAAACTCCAGCGCTGTTTCTTTCTAATTATATTCCAGGAGCAGAGAAACCTAGGAGCAGTTCAGAGTAAAAGGATGTAGAAAGGGTAGAAAGGCTGAGAAGACCCAGCCATGACTTGCAGGCACAGACTAGGCCTGAGACTCCCCCCACCCCGTGTGTTTCTTGCAGGTTTCAGGGCTGAGCGGCTCATCTCTCTGCACCGGGCTCTTATAGGGTCCCTTTCAGACCCCCCCCCCAGCACAGAAAGTGACCCTTGACAGCAGACCCCAAGCTGAATGCAAAGGGGCTGGAGGCTGCCAGTGAGCCTTTCTCAGGGTGTCCATATGTCCCATTTCCCCCAGGACATGTCCTGAATTTTAGCCTTATGTCCCGGGGAAAAAAAATCTTCATTGTCCTCCTTTTCCTTGTACATGGGCAGCATGTAACTTTTATGTAATGAATAAATTTTCTGTAATACATTATAAGTAATTGATTTAAATTTTATAATAAGTAACATAGTGTTTAAATTAAGCACATCAAAGCAATATATATAACGGATGTGTCTTTTTGGGCACAATCCTAAGAAATTTAGGCTGGCCTAACTCACCCGGCCTATTTTTCCTGTGATGATATGGGGAGGTTGGTGGATGCCTGTGCATTTGCTTACCCACCCCCCACCCCCCAGGTGTGGGGCATAAGTGACATCCCCAGATCAGCACAGGACTTATGCCAGGATTTAGGCCAGACTAAATGGAGATTAGGATTGTCATCTTAAGCTTTTATTTTGTTGTGTTCTATATTTTTCTTGGATGTCCTACATTTTGGGGGTCCTTGTACTCTTTTTTAGCTATGACATATGGTCACCCTGCTTTTCCAAGCCCCCTCCCCTGTCTCCCCCAGGCTGCCTCTGCTCCTCTCCCTTCCACCCCCCTTCCACCCCCCTTCCCTTACCCCTTCCCTTCCACCCCCCTTCAACCGGATACCCCCATTCTCACCCAACAGTCTGAGGACTCACCAAAGGGACTGCTGAGCTTTCCAGGAAAGAGGAGAAGAAAGAGGAAGAGGAGTGCCCAGTCACTCTCCCTGCCCTGTTAACCCTTGCAGTGCCAATCAGCTCAGCAGACTCTCCTCTTCCTCCAGAGAAGGGGTCCTCAGACTTTTAAACAGGGGGCTGGTTCACTGTCCTTCAGACACTGTCAGGGGCCGGACTATAGTTAATTAATTTAATTAAGTAATAAAGAACAAATTATTTTGCAAACTGTGTTACTTTCATGAAAAATGCTACTCGATATAACATATACTGAAGTTGATGGAAAGATGAAAACATTTTATGAATTATGCCACAAAAAACCCCCAAAAGTGAGGCTAGGATTGCAGCCTCAGAGCCCCATCCTAAGTATTCCTACACAGAAGTAAGTCCCATTATAGTCAGTGGGCTTACTCCTAGGAAAGTCTAGCTAGCATTGCAGCCTCAGAGCCCAATCCAAAGTATTCCTACACAGAAGTAAGTCCCATGATAGTCAGTGGGCTTACTCCTAGGAAAGTCTAGCTAGCATTGCAGCCTCAGAGCCCCATCCTAAGTATTCCTACACAGAAGTAAGTCCCATGATAGTCAGTGGGCTTACTCCTAGGAAAGTCTAGCTAGCATTGCAGCCTCAGAGCCCCATCCTAAGTATTCCTACACAGAAGTAAGTCCCATGATAGTCAGTGGGCTTACTCCTAGGAAAGTCTGGCTAGCATTGCAGTCTCAGAGCCCCATCCTAAGCATTCCTACACAGAAGTAAGTCCCATGATAGTCAATGGGCTTACTCCTAGGAAGGTCTGGCTAGGATTGCAGCCTCAGAGCCCCATCCTTAGCATCAGAGCCTCATCCATCCTAGGGAAGTGTGGCAGGCTTGCAGCCTCAGAGCCCCATCCTAAACATTCCTACACAAAAGTAATGGGCTTACTCATTAAGCAAGCGGGAAGCAGGAAGCCGGTGACTGAGGGACTGAGCGGGAAGCGCGCATGCCTGTTGCCGCTTTTCTGCAGTGTCAGAGGTTTCCTGGGTGGCGCACATGCTAGCCAGGAAATAGGAAGCAGCGATTGAGCAGGAAGGGTTTGCACGCCAGCCAGGGAACCCCTGGTGCTGCGGAGAAGTGGCAACAGGCGTGTGCACTTCCCGCTCAGTTGCTTGTGCACCCGTGCACCTGGCGTCGAGTTCCCTGGGGTTCCCCCCAACCCCCAGTGGGGGGCAATGCAGGGGGTTCTGAAAATGCCCACGGGCTGGATTGAGGGCCCTGGCGGGCCATATCTGGCCTGCAGACTGTAGTTTGAGGACCCCTGTTCCAGAGACTGAGATGCTCTTTCCACCTCTGAGTGGAGGGGCTGGAGGGGTCTTGCCAGCTCTCCAAAGAACAGGCAGGGTGCAGAGGGATCAGGACATGGGGTCAGGGGCAGCCCTGAGTGAGAAACCAGGGTGGGGAGGGAGAGGGTAGGTATGGGGAATCAAAGACTTGTAATTCAACCCAGTTTCATGAAGAGAAATATTTTTGGGTAGTTATTTATAACTATTGGTTAATTATGATGAATAAAAAAAATTATGCAAGGGATGGATAGAGTGGATAGGGAGGTGCTCTTTTCCTTTTAACATAACACTGGAACTAGAGGACATTCATTAAAACTGAATGTTATGAGAGTCAGGATAGACAGAAAAAAAATTTTCTTCCCCCAGCGTGCAGTTGGTCTGTGGAACTCCCTGCCACAGGATGTGATGATTATATCTGGCCTCAACATCTTTAAAAAGAGATTGGACAAATTCCCCTGGGTGACCAAACTTCATTTTAGAGCTCCTGGACCTTTAACAATTGCGTAGGAAAGGGAATTTCAGCTTTTGATATGAGATGAGAAGCAGCTGAATCTCTGTCCTTTACACAATTGTGGTTCACACTGTCCAAGAGTCCCGGATAAGGGTATATAGCAGAGTGTGTAGTTGGTCGGTGGAACTCCCTACCACAGGATGTGGTGATTGCATCTAGCCTCTGGTAGATGGATATAGATATAGGCAACCTCCAAATGCCATATGCAGGGGACGGCACCTATGTGCTCTCTGAGGCATGTGGTGGGTTACTGTAAGATACAAAAAGGTGAATTAGATGGGCTTTTGCCCTGATCCAGCAGAGGCTCTTCTTAAGTGAGGCATCTGTCCCTGTATGTTCCCCTGCCACCTCCACAAAGCATAGAAGTCCAGCATTCAATGAACTCTAAAGGCCAAGAAAAGCCTCCAGATGATCCCATATGGTCCCTTATATGAGGATGCCCATGGGTGCAATCCTGGCTATTGGTGAGAAAAATGGCCCAGCTATGGTGGCCTTAGTAGTCTATATCCTGAGCTGACAGGTAGGCCAAATCCACAGAGCAATGGGGCTTCTACCTGGCCTAACTGTTGCTGAAGAGGCAGCAGCACAAAGGCAGCCTGCTCACTGGGCTGGTGTAGTTGTGCCATATCCTGACGTGGGCTGGTGTAGTTGGGCTGTATCCTGAGATTGAGAGGCAGGGGTTGCAGTTAGGCTGGCTAAGGACTAATATTTATGCTAACACTTCCAGTTTTACTCTGGCTTATCATGGACCCCGATGGGTCTACTCATATTTACACCTGATCCTGAGGTGGCCTAACTTTGAGGAGCTGTGAGAAGGCATTTCTGCCCTGTGAACAGGCTCTGGATACGGCCTAACTGCACTGTTCTAGGCCATGCTCAACATGCCCTCAACATAGCTCAGGAGGCCAGCACCGAAGGCTGCAATTCTGAAGTGCAGTTAGGCTAGCTTGTCTATCACTAGGTTAGCCCAATTGAAGATAGGCCAGCCCAGCTACACCAGACAAGGCTTGGGCTGGCGTCCGTTAACCTAGGCTGGCACAAGAGCCTAAGAGCCCAAGAGTCTTTGTGCTTTGTGCTGCATGGTGTGTGTTTGTGTGTGTGAGAGAGTGCTTGAGTCCCTGACATGGCTTGAGTTGCTGCAAATTTCTTTGAGGGCATCTTGCATGTCTGGGTCTGAATCACATATGCTGAAGTCACTGGCATGGCTGGTGTTGCTGCAAACTGTTTTGAGGGCATCTTACAAGTCTGGGTTGAATCAAGTATTTTAAAAGATTTTCAACTTTAAAAGTGTTGAAATTAAGGCTGCAATCTGAAAGACACTTTCCTGGGAGTAAGACCCATTGAACACAATGGGCCTTACTTTTGAGTAGACATGGTTAGGATTGTGCTCTAAGTACAGGAAAGCAATATGAGTGTTTTAGCTTTATTTTAACGTGTCCTACATTTGTCTTACATTTTAGGGTGTCCTACAATTTTTAAAGGAATTTTGGGTAGGAATTTTGGCAAGCATGGCAGGGAAATTTGGGTTCTGCATCTGGTTACCCTCAATCAATAATTTTAAATCAATAATTTAATAATTTTATTTTGGCCAAAAACCAGACTTTCCCAACAATTATAAAATGACTAGGATACAATAATGTAAATAAGTATGTGTAAAAACATATGAATGGGCACAACAACAAATATAATTGTGAACCACACAATTACTTCATAGTAATACTCAATAACTGTTCCTGATTTACTGGTGCTTTATGGGTTTTACAAGCTGCAGCTAAAAAACTAGTGCACCGCTTTGTTACCTGTGAGTCTGAGCCTACTAAGAGCATCTTGGCCTTATCCGTGTCCTTGAGTCTCAAGAAATTTTTGATTAGAGGGGTTATGAATTTGTCCCGTAAGCCAGGGTAGATAGGGCAATGGAGTAAAACATGTTCTGAGAGCTCTATCACTCCTGACTCACAGGGGCACAGTCTTTTGGAGAGGGGACTTTTTTGAACCACCCCTCTAAAACTGCTGAGGGGAGGATTCCTCATCTAGCAAGAAAAAAGTCCCTCCTGTGTTGTGGGGGCACAAGAGATGTCATATAGGCAGATGGTGAAAGTGTACTTACTGACTTCTGCAGCTAGAAAATTAGGGCATCGGTGGACATCCCTTTGTCTCTCGACATCAAAAACTCTTTGTCCAAGTTGCTTTGGCTTGGGTTAGACCCATACTTAGCACAACCTCTGGGGATAACCCCAGAAGCCTTGAATTGGCATGAATGATCTTCACCCAGGAGGACTGAAAATTGTTTTGGAGAATTAGATGACTAAGGGTGAAATCCAGAGTAACTATGGGGAGTCCTTGCTCCGGAGTAAGAACAAGTTACTCTGGATTGCAATATGAATTTCCCATAGGTTTTCAATAGGTGGTGAAGTAACTATGGGAGCACGTAATGTCTCTTACGTGGTCCCGTAGTTACTCTGGATTGTGCCCAACGGCCACTTGTCTGGTTGGTGAAGTTTGAGCCAGAGGGTTACAGAGGAGAGTCACTCTGGCATCAACTGAGATCAGACCGGCGTAGGCTGGCATTAGATGCGTAGCTGGCTACCTGAAAAATAGACCGCAAGAACTTAGACTGAACATATCCCAGAGGTGAAAATTTGGGGGAAGATGGCCCTACCATACAAGAGCTGGGGTTGGGTTTTAGCCAGAAATAGGTATAAAATGGCCTCCTCTTTGAGTTCTTGTGAACTTTGAGATTACCCTGTGAAAGACCAAGCCTGTGCATGCCTGCCTGAGAAAGCCTGGCTGCTGGATCCCTTAAGTATGGGATGTGCCTTTTTGGTTGGTGTCTGGTCTGTTGCAATGAGATTTGTACAGGAAGGCTTGTCCCTCAAAAGATTTGGGTGCTGCTGTTGGGCCAGTCCCAGCTCCCGCTCAGCTTCAGTCCATTCCAGTATTGCCAGGTGTCATAACCGCAAAAGAGGACAAAATGTAGGGTACTCTAGAAAAATGGAGGACATGACAAAATAAAAGCTAAATCCATTCATATACATGGGGCCTCACATAAAGAGCTTATTTCGTTCTGGAGGCCTTTAAGTGACGCAGATTTCACTTTAAGTGAAGCAGATTTTCCCATAGGAAATAATGGAAACTCAGACGACTGGTTCCATAACCCCCAAAATATTCATAGGAAAATATTAACTGGATGTAAAAATGATGACGAAATACTGGAATTGAATTCAAAACATGCATTCAATGTGCACGATCCTATGAAGTCTACTTAGGCTGCAATCCGAAAGACACTTTCCTGGGAGTAAGACCCATTTAACACAATTTAACACAATGGGGCTTACTTCTGAGTAGACATAGTTAGGAGACTGCAATCAAAGACACTTTCCTGGGAGGCTAACTTGGGCTGCTGCTGGAGGTTCAAGGTGGTCAGTGGAGGCACTTGGGGGCAGTTAGGGGCAACTGCCTCTGGCACCTCCAAGCAACTGCCCCCAAGTTGGGGGCAGTTAGAGGCAGCAGCGCTGGTCGACAGCGCTTTTAAAGAGCCTCTGCACCGAGCGTCAGGGCACGCTTGCCTATAGCATGCTTGCTCTTTAAGTGAAGTGGAACTTGATATGTGAAGCAAGATTTCTTGGAAATTTCTGCTTGTTATGTGAAACGCTTGTTAAGTGAGGTGCCACTGTATATTGCTTTCATAGGCCTAATTTAAACACTATACTACTTATTTTTCGATTTAAAACTATTATATTTAATTTATGAATTCCAAGAAGGCTGCCTGCTGCCTCCTCACAAGGAAAAGGAGGACAATAAAGATTTCTTTTAGGATCCAAGGCTAAAAAGTAGGAAGTGGAAGGGGAGGGAAGGGGTTGAACAGGGTGGTGGAAGGTGGGACACCTTGAAGACAGGGGCATGTGTAGGTGGATCAAGGCCAGGACAGGGGTGGGCTCAGTGCTGCGCCCCCTTCCAGCTACACCACTGGAGATGCGGAGGATCAGGGCTTCTCCCCTCCAGGCAGGTCTACTCGCAAGTAACCCCACTGCAGTCAGTGGGACCTGCTCAGTCCCTCCCTCCCTGGTCTGCAACAAAGTATCCAGGCTGGGATCCGCATCCTTCCACCTGCAGGCACAGCTGGGCGGTGGCGTAGCTGGAGGGGGGCGAAGGAGCTCTGCAGGGGGGGCCAGGGCAGGAGGGAGGAGGAGCAGGAGGGACTTTCCTCCTTCAGCAGAGCCACTCCCCTGCTCTTCCTCCTCTGCCTGGCACTGCCAGGGTTAAGAGGGTGGATGGAAGGAGAGGGGCAGCCCCTTCCTGGACCGCCCGCCCGCCCTCTTCCTTCCTTCTCCTGCATCCTTCTGCATACCACGAGGAAGGTGAGTTCTGGGGGTGGGAGTGGAAGGGGTGGGGGGAGAGAAGAGCCCCAGGTGGGGGGGGGGCTGATGCTGATGCTGGGAGGGAAGGCCGAGCTCCAGGGCCAGTGGGGGGGACAGTGGAAAAGGCAGAAGCCAAGCCAGGAGTGGGGGCAGCCAAAGGGGTGCTGAAGTCCCCCCAGTTCAGAGGCCGTTCCTGCCCCAGACAACAGCCAGCCAGCCCCACTGCAGGACCCACAGCCTGGCAGGACTGATCTTCAGGCATCCAACAGACAGCTGTGCAGGACTTCTTTGCATGGCAGATGCTGACAGCAGGCACCACTGGGCATCCCTGCCGGCCACAAAACCATATTGGTTCTTAATGGATCCTGAATTAATACTCTCCCCAAATTTCATGCTGCACAGGTTGGGGTGAATGTTAATCAGGCAGTTAAGTATAGGATGAAAACCCCTGCACCTCTTTTCACCCCCTGCTGGTTTGAATTTCCCATAATTGGTTCTTGGTGGGTGCCTCCATCACAGAAGGAAGACACTCCCCAAATTTCACGTTTCTAGGTCCAGTGGTTTTGGCTGGGCACTGATGAGTTAGACAGTGAGTGATTCAGTCAGTGACTCTTCGGTTTTATACAGTGTTTTATTTGTTGTCAACATCTTTTAAAAGGTAAAGGTGTCTATCACAGTCGTGCTAGTTGTGACCAACTGTAGGGTGCAGTGCTCATCCCCGTTTCTGTAGCCTTTAGAGCCAGAGTTGTCCAAAGACACATCTGTGGTCAAGGGGTGGTATGAATGTCAAAGACACTTTTCCTGTTTCACCTTCCCACCAAAGGGTATCTGTTTATCTACTAGCATTTACTGTACACACTTTCAAACACTGGCATGAGTTGAGTTAAGGAGAGAATCTCATCCCATCTTGTAGGATGCACATCTTGAACCCCAGCCTGCTGGTTAACAAGCCCTTTCCTGTTACCACTTGTGCCACCACAGCCCATGTCAACATGTTTATGTTTGCAATAAAAATCATAAGGCAAACCTGATCTTTGCAGCCAAAGAGGACCATTCCAACCCCAGAAGTCCGAGAGATGGTGTGGTAAAGTTGGTGCTTTCAGAAGAAGGAACTGAGGAGGATGTAGCAGGGGGAGCATCTCGACAACTGTGCAGGGAAGATCCAGACTTGAAGATCCAGCCTCTCTGCCCAGCAGAGAGAAACTCCGTCAAATACCCACAAATTTCCAGGTATGTTTCTCAGTGTCTCCCCTTTCCAGAGAGCAGATATATTTACCTTTTTTTGGAATAAAATTATTATCTATAGAGTCTGGTATAATATGTGGTACATATTATGGAGTCAAAGTGAAGAGATTCAATGACTGAGCCCAACTCCAGCTCTTTATCCAGTGTCAAAAACAGCTGTCCCCCTCTGGAAGATCACTTGCAGGCAGTCAGTATAGTCCAGCATCCTCTCTTAGCTGTTAGCAGAGCACTGACTGCCTCTGTGGCTGCCTCCATGGCCATACACGACAGATGTGTGTGCAAGTATGCTTGACTCAGGTGGTTGTACCAAGGTCAGTATTAAGGTACATGATTGGGGGACACACACCTGATTGAGACATACAAATTATGACAGGGATTGATAAGAGTGGATAGAAAGATGCTCTTTTCCCTTTCACATAACACCGGAACTGGGGCACATCCACCAACACTGAATGTTGGGAGAGTTAGGCAGACCAAAGAAAATATTTCTTGACCCAGCTTGTGGTTGGTCTGTGGAACTCCCTGCCACAGGAGTTGGTGATGGCATCTAGCCTTAATGCCTTGAGGAAGGGATTGGACACATTCCTAGAGGAAAGAACCATCACAGTTTCCAAACCATGAGGAGTGTGTGTCGAGGTGGACAACCTTCGAATGCCAGATGCAGGGGGAGATGCACCTGGATACAGGTGTCATAAGTGCTCATGCGGTTCAGTGAGGGCAGTTCGGCAGTGGATCAGATTGCCAAGGGAGGTGGTGGACTCTCCCTCACTGGGGATCTTCAAGCATAGGCTCGACGAGTACCTGTCGGGGATGCTGTAGGGGGATTTCCTGCTGCAGGCAGGGGGTTGGACTAGATGACCTACTAGTTCCCTTCCAACTCTATGATTCTATGCTAGCAGGACATGCAGTGTGGTCACCCTAAGAGTCTGTTTAGAAATGATGCTTGCATGATGCTTTCCATTTCTGGGCTAAATGCTGATTGCCAGATTGGGACTCCCAATAGGAGCCATGGCGTAACCTTAACTTTGAGTACTTTCAAAGCAGCTGGAATATATGTAGGAGTTGTCCGGGGGGGTAAAAGAAGCACCTTTCCAGAGGTTAAGAGCTTCTCCTAGGTCTGAAGTATCTGCTGCCAGGTAGAGGTTCTCAGAAACCTGCTTAAGATGTAAATTGTGGTGGGCAGAAGGACAAAAGCGCTGGCCAGGAGGACCGCCAGGAGCCATTGGTGATACGTTTAGGAAGCTATTTCTGAGATAGAAGAAGGATGGAGAGGGGGTGGAGCAGGAAAGTGGGGATGAGGATGGTTCAGGCCCAGGAAGGGTGAGGGAGGGTGAATAAGGCTGCTGCTGCATCTTGCTGTGAGAGTCTTTCCGGATCCTCTCCTCCTGCTCCCAAATGTCTTATGTGGTTCTCATATCAGTGCCAGTTATTTGGCTAGTCCAGTTCCAAGTGAACACATAGTGGCTGCTAGAGCTAGACACTTGGAAAGAAATCTTACTTTGAGTAGACCTCCAGCTGCCTTGAGGCAGCTATGCTATAATATGGCAGCGGCTGTTTTGTCCCTACTGTACCAAGGAATGGCAGACCCGTGAGAACTGGGTGTCGAACCCAAATCAGGGTCTGTTACCCAAAATAGCAGAATTCTTAACTTGAATCTCCTCTTTGAGGAGGAAGGAAGGATGGCGCTTGTCACTGCACAGGTGGCTCCTCCATCACCAGGAGACAAGCCAGACTTCGACTTCTCCTTCGGGGAGGACACCCCGTAGTCCTAGTCAACAAACTGGAAAAATGGAGACAACCCCCACTCCAGAAATACTGAAAAGATGTGCTAGAAAAATGGCTCAGGAAAGAGGATTAGACAGCATATCATAGAGACAATAGAATAAGCCAGGAAGCGAAAATAAGCCAGAACCAGCCAATACGAACCAGCCCCAACAGACAGAAACCACCAGTCGTTAAGACCATGTCGGATGCGGTGGGCCGAGTGTCATCCCTCCTTTCTCCTAGAAGAGAAGATTCGTGGTAAGAATGCCACTTTTTCTCTTTGGAAGGAGGGATGGCACTCCTTAAAGGGCAGGATGTGACAGAGCTGTCTCCCTGCTAAGGGTGGGGAATCGGGCACCCCTAACGGGACACCGCCTTCTGCAATACCCTTCAGCCAAAAAGCAGCCTCGGCTGAGGCCGCCTGATCAATCTTGTAGTTCCCTGAACACTGCACCATTCAGTTGCCTTTCCATCTTGCTGAACTGCTGCCGGCTCAGCCAGTCGGTGGCTACATTGGAAACTCCTGCAAGATATTCCACTTTTAGTGATAGGAGGAGCTACTTTGCCCAGCTAAAGAGCAGAGAGGCCTCCTTCATCAAGGACTTGGACTGGGTTCCCCCTAATGGTTCAGGTTATCCTCTGCCATCATGTTCTCCATTCTTGCTAAGAACATGCGCTCCCCAGAGAACTTGCTGAAATTGCACCAGAATGGTGCTGTGGCTGGGACTAAGGCATGTGTAGCAGTGGCCGCACTACAGTGTGCAGAGTTCTTCCCCCAGCCACAGGTTTGTTGAGTCTCTGCTTGTTGCTTTCAACCAAAGCACTTCTGGCCTCAGACGTCAGCCGATGCTTTGATCTCCACTCCATGCTACCATTTCGGCTACCCTCCCATGTGCGGAATGGCCAGAGCTTGGAGAGGATGGCTCCAAAATGCCCAGATAGTTTGTAATGTAAATAAAGGTTTGGCTTACCTCTTATATCTCCTTCAATGGCTGACATTTGACTGAACTTAATGTGATCAACAAGCCATTTAAGAATGAAACTTCTCACAGATCAGCCCCACACTACAAAACTATAGTGTTTTAGCATTTATTAAGATGGCAGCATGACAATAAAGGTGCCAACAGGCCTGTGAGGGTCTAGGAGGAGGCCCTCCTCTGGTGGTCTAACCAAGCATCCTCCATCCCAAGACCAGTTCAGGCTGTAGCATGTCAAGCAGCCACAAGTGTGATCTTTCTCCACAGCAGTGCACTGAGAATTAGGGCACTATCCTAACCACGTCTACTCAAAAGTAAGCCCTGTTACTCCCAGGAAAATGTCTTTAGGATTGCAGCCTTACCCTACAATCCAGAGTAACTACGGGAGCACGTAAGAGACTATCAGCCCAATCCAGAGCAACTAATCTGTCCACATAAGAGCCCTTAGGTTGCTCTATCTAACACTAGGTTGGAGCAACTGCAAGATGCTCCAGCCCAGTTACTCTGAAGGAGGCTTAGGGCAGAGCAAGGCAAGATAGGGTGCCCTAAGAGAGGTGGACCTGCTCTGCCCTAACTGGGGCAGCCTAAGCAGCTCAGGAGAGGCATGTTGAGGGCATGTTTAGCATTGCCTAGGGCAGAGCAGTTACTCTGTATCCAGAGCATGTTTCCAAGGCAGAAATGCCCTCTTCCAGCCCTCAGAGTTATACCACCTCAGGAGCAGGTATAGTAATGAGTAGACCCATAGGGGTCCATGATAAGGCCCGAGTAAGAATGGCAGTGTTGACCAAAAATCTGAGTTCTTGGCCATCCTAGCTGCAACCCCTTCCTCTCAACCTCAGTATATGGAACAAACTACGGCTGCCCACAAACCTCAGGATACAGCAGGCCACTCCAAGAAGCCCCTTGTATTCACTGTAGAATGTACTGGCATCTCATCAGGGACTCCTTATAAGGCAGGCACCCAGTGGCGTCACCAGACTGGTGCGGCTGGTGTGGGCTGCATTGGGGATGCGCTCCGTATGGGGTGATGTGCCGGAGGAGTTTGACTGTCCTTTGGCAGGCCCCGGGCGTCAGCACCCCCATTCAGGCCTGCTCCAAGGCGGAGAATCAGCCAGAAGCTGACACTTGTCTGAGGAGCTGGCCTGAACGGCCATCTGAGGTGCACTGCGCAGAAACACACTGAGCATGCCGAACAGCTTCAGAGGAGACTTCCTTAGAGCAGAGAAAGTCCGCGCCTCTGCACAGCCATTCGGCCTCACTCAGGAGGCGGAGCGGCAGCCGAATGGCTTCAGAAAGAGTACTGCACAGGCACCAACTCTGACGCCTGCACAGTCTCCCCCGAAGCCAAAAGGCTTCAGAAAAGTACTGCGCAGGTGTCAGAGATGGTGCCTGCGCAGTACTCTTTCTGAAGCCAGTTGGCTTCAGAAACAACTGCGCAGGCGCCAACTTTGGTGACTGCGCAGTCCAGGTAGGGGGGGCGCATCCCAGGGATGACGCACAGACTTCCGCACCAGGTGATGTGCAGAGTCATGTCACCACTGTAGGCACCACAGCTGTTCCTTGTTCAGTGTGATCTGAGGGGTGTCTCCTCAGGAGCAAGTCTACCCCTTGTGTCAATTACTTAGCATGCTCTGGAGCAGTTAGGGCAGCCCAGGCTTCCTGACTCTCTGGATTCAGCATAACTTTCTGCTCTGGATACAGAATAGTTAGGAGAGTGCAGTTAGGTCAGAGCAGGCTGAATTTGCTCTGGATTGTGTCCAATATGTGTACCCGTACTTACTTCACCACCTAGTGAAAATCTATGGGAAATTCATATTGCAATCCAGAGCAAATTGTTCTTACACCGGAGCAAGGACTCCCCGTAGTTACTCAGGATTGTGCCCTTAGTCTCTGAGTGCAGCTGTGATGCTGTATCTCCTTTCCAGGGACGGAGTCAGTGCCAGGACATCCATTGGTATTTGCTTTTGACCAGACAACTCCAGACTTGTGCTTTAGAGATTCCACTAACATTGCACTGCTAATCAGGATTCTCTTTCTGTTCCAGAAACCAGTGGGGGATTGTAAGGAGCCAAGTAGAGGGTCACTGGACATGGCCTTGCTTGAAGAAGAGGCACAGCCTTTGAGAAATCAAGACGGAGCAGGGAGGGAGGAGGAGAGACTGACCACTGGCTGGAGGAGAGAAATCGTTGTCTGTCCCCATAAAATAGACATCAAAGAAGAACAGTCCAAAGTAAGGAGTCCTTTAGATGAGGAAACCACTAGCACAGACACATGCATTTCTTCTGATAGAAAGAGCCTGAAGAGGCAGAAACCTGCACTTCAGGACAGATCAAAGAAGCAGGAGAAAAAGAAGAAATATGGAAACAAGTCTGACTGTCAGGATTCTGGAAACTTCAACATCCTCCCAGTGAAATCAGAGGAAGACATTGAAAAGAAGATTAAAAAATGTGCTCATTGTGCAAAGACCTTCAAAAGTCAATCCAAACTTATAGCTCATCAAAGAATCCACACAGGGGAGAAACCCTATAAATGCCTGGAGTGTGGAAAGAGCTTCAGTTGGAATTACAGCCTTATTTCTCATAAAAAAACCCACACAGGAGAGAAACCATTTGAATGCTTGGAATGTGGAAAGAACTTCAGGGATAGTGCAAACCTTGCTTCTCATAAAAGAACCCACACAGGAGAGAAACCATATCAATGCTTGGAGTGTGGAAAGAGCTTCAGTGAGAGCGGAAACCTCACTAAACATAAAAGGACCCACACAGGAGAAAAACCATATCAGTGCTTGGAGTGTGGAAAGAGCTTCAGTGTGAACTCCAGCCTGACTTCACATCTAAGAACCCACACGGGAGAGAAACCATATCAGTGCTTGGAGTGTGGAAAAAGTTTCAGTGTGAGCTCCCACCTGACTTCGCATCTAAGAACCCACACAGGAGAGAAACCATATAAATGCCTGGAGTGTGGAAAGAGCTTCAGTGTGAGCTCAAAGCTGAATATGCATCAAATAACCCACACTGGGGAGAAACCATATGAATGCTTTGAGTACAGAAAAACTTTCAGTAGGAACTCACGCTTGACTTTTAACTAAGTACCCACACAGGAGAGAAAGCATATAAATTTCTGGTGTGTGGAAAGAGCTTCAGTATGATTGACAGCCTTGTTTCTCATTTTAAAAAAAACCCACAGAGGGAGAAACCATATACCATATATACTCGAGTATAAGCCTAGTGTTTCAGCACATTTTTTATGCTGAAAAAATCCCCTCGGCTTATACTCAGGTCAGCTTATAGTTGTCATAAGATGGGCAAAGAAGTGGATTTCTGCACAAGAAGCTCAGCTTAGGACAGCCTTGTTAAAAGGCAGGAAAGGCTGCTTGCTTCCTTCTTTTAATAAACTCCAAGTCAGCAGATTGATCCCTCTCCTCCCTGCATGTAGGAGCTGGATGGCTCACCGCATTGGCTTTTTTCTCCTCATTAAAACACCAGTAGCTGCCTCATTTCCCACCCAAGGCTTATGGCACAAGACTTATACTTGAGTCAGCTTATGTTTGAGTATATACAGTAAATGCTTGGGGAGTGGAAAGAGCTTCAGTAAGAGCTCACAACAGACTTTGCATCTAAGAACCCTCACATGGGAGAAACCATAAAAATGCAAGGAGTGTAGAAAGAGTTTCAGTGTGAGTTCAAAGCTGAATGTGCATCACAGATCCCACCAACAAGAGAAACCATAGAACTGCCTTGTATTTCTTCCCATGAAACAAATGCACAAATCTTAGAGCAGGTTTGATATGCAGTGTTTAAAATGCGGCTCAAATAACTAAATGCTATTGTGAACTTCTTTGTAAACCATTTTCCCCTGTTCCACTCAGAACACCAGAGGTTCTTTCCTTATTGGTGTCAGAAGTACATACATGGGTGAAAACAAAAAGGTTTCAGAGGACATTCAAAGGAACTTATTTAGATGTCATTTGCTCAAAAGCAGGCTACCTGGACAGCATTTTTCCATTGCCAACATAAGATCTATGAGCATACAGAAGGGCACCCTCGCTACCCCATACTACTGATTCATTATCCAAAAACTAGGATGGTGGCCTTTTTCAGGAGGTCAAAGAACCACTATTGGAAGATCAACATTCATAAGACTGAGCAAGTGACCCTTTTTAAGTGTCTTGGTGTTACTTTAATGCAACTGGCTGTCAAAAAGCACATGGTAAATACGTGACATTAAATGCTCAGAGCAACTCCTCCACCATTCTTCAATTTAAATGCGCTAAAGGAAGTCATTATTGAATGATTTCAAGACAAAGTCCTGGCACAACTGCCATAGTATATGGTGCTCAATTGAGGCCAGTGCTTACTATACCAACCAGGACTCCTACAAACCCAGTTCCTCAGGAGTGCTAGAACTGCCTGGAAATATTTCTAATGCAGCATTGCATTTTAAATATAAAGATGTGTTTTAAATAAACACATTGAATTTCCGGAAAAGGCAGCATCTAGTAAATGATGGTGATTTTATGTTTTAGTAAGTTCATTTTTAACTCTTTTAGCAACTTTATAATGTAAAATATGTTAGCCTACTGCATTATATGCAAGTCACACGTCTGCTTTTTGATCTCTAAGTTTATTTTTTTAACTTTTATTATTGTCTGATGGCGGGGTGTCTGTGACCAGCAAGATTCCCATCCATGGACGCTTTTTCTCTGGATTACATTTAAGGACTACGCTTAAGATGTCAACCCATCTTCCATCCAGCATGGGTTGAATCGACCTCCAGCTTTGTATGGACTTGAGTGTGCAAGTTGCCTGCTGCAGAAGGGACCTGACTGCTCTCACTGGGACTGTTGTCTGATCTGAGACAGAGTCACAAGTGAGATTCAGGAGCTCAGATTTTCTTGTTTCAGTTTGGGATTTTTCATGCATTTCTGTGCTTTGGTGCCTTATTCCCTCTTTTCTTAAGGTAAATAAATCTTTTCTGGTGGTACATCCTTGGTGGGGTCACTCCTCTTGGGGTTAGCTCCTTCCACTCAGGGCAGGCAAGGTCAGTTGGAAGACTTCCTGAGGGGAGGGGTACCCTGAGGCCACTCAGTCTGACCTTGCTTTTTGGTGCCGGCAGTTGGTCTGGTTCATGTCCTGCTCCCTTTATGGGGGCATAATTGGGGTCTTGTACTCCTGTATTGAACACCCTACCTCTGGGTGATTGGAGGGGGGAATTGGGGCTGCCACTACTTTTCTCCTTGCCCTCTGCAGGATCTCCTGATCCTTTCCCCGTTCTTCATGCACTGAGTGCATCAGGAGAGACCACTTCCCAATTCAGGAGGTGCCCAGGTAGAGTCCTAGCAAGGCAAGCAGCCCTCCGGCTGCTTCACAGCGATGCCAGTGACTTCTCAGAGCCTTCTCCCCTTGAGCAGGTGGTGAGCAGCGGTGGGGGATCCCCGGCCCTTCTGGCAGGCAGCACATGGTCTCCCTGAAGCTTCGGTCTCCCCTTCTGGGCAGGCAAGTTGATCAGAGTGCGCAAGGCAGATAGAGGACAAGAACATGCCAGGGCAGCCTTCGGCAGTCACAGGAAATTCTCCTCTCCATGCGCTTCTGGGCAGCCCACTCTTTAGGTGCTCCATTGCTACCTCTGAGTCAGCTACTGGTGTCAAAAGGGGGTTATTTAGCAGCCTGGCTGGAGTTTCCAGTGTTCTTCTCCTTTGGTTGCTGCTGTGAGGCCTGGCAAGCCTCCCCTGAACATAACCAGGTTTACTATCTGTCCTTACTAACTGTAACAACAAAGGCAGAGCAAAAACCAGGGAAAGTTTCTAAGAAAGCAACACTAGCCACAAATGTGACCTGTGGTCCTAGAACAAAGGAGGTCTCTAAGAGTCTTCCAAGGAAGTAGGAAAGTATCCAGAGGTTACTGAGCATGAACCAGATAGAATTACTTGCTATGCCCATGTTGGTCGAAGCAGCCAATTGAATGGAATTCATGCCTTCTTGATTCTGTCACTGGCTTTCCTACTAGAAAAAATGAGGGCCAGGAGCTATCTTGGCAGGCTCCTCATTTTAGGACTTGAGTCTGAGGAAGTTGCCCAACATGTGGTGAATAAAGATCCTGTATCTGATACCTCAGGTTGTCTGTGTGTTTGTGAGAACGTGCTACACTACCTGGACCCTAGTGGCTACCCTGCCACTATGTCTGCCCCTGATTGCTCAGCCACCAGAGCTTCTGCTCCCAGATTACCTGCCCAGGAGGCCTCTGAGCTTAATGCTATTTTGACTACAGTTGAGGACTCCCCTTCCTTTGGTCTTGCAGTAGCCCTAGAGATCCTTCAAAGGACTCCAGCATCTTTTCAGCTTACCCCACAGTCTGCAACCCCTCTCGCTCCCTCCCACACCTTCTGTATCTGCACTACCAGGGATGCCAGGACCTTCAGGGGTCCCTCCAGCTAAGAGGCCCAGACTATCTACCCCATGCCACTGCCCAACAGGCCTTCTACCAGCTTCTGCTCCTTAGCTCCAGAAGCCATGGAGCAATTCAAGTCCCCCCTTTTGTGGCTGCAACAGTGGCCACTTTGGGTGCCCTCTCTGCAGTTCCAGTGGACAGTGACAGCCTCCCCAAGGACCCAAAGGACCACATGTTGAATGGCACAGGTTAAGTGGCATTGGCATCCTTCAGTCTTGAAAGACTATGGTATCGTGCTCTGATTGGAGGTCCTGAAACAGCATCTGGTGTGGCTAAAGAGGCCAATTTGAGAGTGTCCATCCCTTCCACAGTGAGGACAAATTCCGTCCCCTGCCCAGGCCCAGGTTTCGCTGCTTTCGGGTCTGTCTCTTTGCTTCAGCCTGCCGAACAAGTGTCTCTTCCAAGTTGGAGAAGGCCATGCTGGGTCTTTTGCCTCCACACTGAACGATCGGAGGTCAAGGTTTCCCAGCTGTTGATGTCCATTCCCAAGGCCTTTAGATCCCTCCTGCAGATGTCTTTGTATCGCAGCTGTGGTCTCCCTCTAGGGCGCTTTCCCTGCACTAATTCTCCACATAGGAGATCTTTTGGAATCCAACCATCAGCCATTCTCACGACATGCCCAAGCCAGCGTAGACGTCGCTGTTTCAGAAGTGTGAACATGCTAGAGATTCCAGCACGTTCCAAGACTGCATCATTTGAGACTTTGTCATGCCAGGTGATGCCAAGAATACGTCGGAGACAGCGCATATGGAAGGTGTTCAGCTTTCTCTCCTGCCATACGTAAAGGGGCCAAGACTCACTGCAGTACAAGAGTGTGCTCAGGACACAAGTTCTATAGACCTGGATCTTTGTATGTTCCGTCAGCTTTTTATTAAGCCATAGGGTGAAATCCAGAGTAACTACGGGGAGTCCTTGCTCCGGAGTAAGAACAAGTTACTCTGGATTGCAATATGAATTTCCCATAAGTTTTCACTAGGTAGTGCCATAACTACAGGTGCATGTAATGTCACTTATGTGCTCCCATAGTTACTCTGGATTGTGCCCATAGTCTCTTTATAAGCCTGGAGAACGTGGTAGCCGCTTTACCAATACGTTTATTCAGCTCAGTATCTAAGGAGAGAGTGTCAGAGATAGTTGAGCCAAGGTACACAAAGTCATGGACAACCTCCAGTTCATGTTCAGAGACTGTGATACAGGGAGGTGGATCCACACCCCGACCCATGACTTGTGTTTTCTTCCAGCTGATTGTTAGTCCAAAGTCTTGGCAGGCTTTGCTAAAACAGTCCATGAGTCGTTGAAGGTCTTCAGCAGAGTGAGCAGTAACAGCAGCGTCATCGGCGAAGAGGAAATCCCGCAAGCATCTCAGCTGGACTTTGGACTTAACCTTAACACAGATTAAGTAAGAGCAGGTATTCCAACCCGATAGTTTCCACTCTCTTGGCAGACAGAAGACTCTCTGCCAATAGGGTTTATAACTACACCTGGGTTATAAAGGTGTATAACTTTTCTTAGGTGGTGTAGGTACCGCGACATCAACTCCTGAAAGAGGCTTTCTCAAGTTCCTCCAGTTAGGAATACGGGTCAAGGGTCCAGTGGTCAAGGGTCTGAGCACAGTCACCCTTAAACGTCAGCTGTGGCTTCTATTTTGGAATTCCCCAAGGGCAGAAGCTTAGCCTCTCAACATAACAAACAGAAGTTCACCTGGGGAGTGGCCCTTCTCAGGCCTACTCCTTAGACTTGGTTCCCCTCTTGGGACCTGTCACGTGCTTCATGCGCTGGCCAGGCCTCCCTTCGAGTCTTTGGCATCCTGCCCCTTAAAGGTTTTCACCTTGAAGACATTCTCTTAGTAGCCATTCCTTCGGCTAGACAGGTGTCAGAGCTGGCGGACTTATCCTCTGCCACGGAGCCCTGCACCATTCAGGAAATAGGATCACCCTCAACACTGACCCTTCCCAAGGTGAACTCTTCCCTTCATACGACTCAACATATAGTGCTTGCCTCCTACTGTGTCCAACCTGAACACCCTAGGGAGAGGGAGTGGCCCTGCCTGGATGTCAGGCATGCCCTCTGTTCTTATCTCCAGCGTATGAACCCTTTCAGAAAGACCGAGGCCTTGTTTGTCTCATTTAGAGAGGACCATTCCCCTTCCTCCTTAGCTAGGTGGCTTAAGGAAACCATCTCTCTCGCCTATAAGTCCCTAAGTCAAGAGCCTCTTTCTTGGATTAAGGCCCATTCAACCAGCAGTGCGGTGACATCTGCAGCCTTTCAGGCCTGCCACTCGGGCCACCCCCCACATGTTCATCAAGCATTACAAGATGGGCTATTATGCTTTGGAGGACTCCACTTTGCCAGTTGGCAAAGTACCCAACTGCCAAAGTGTCTCCTCTGCCTCCAGAGTGTTGTCTCCTATCCTCACAGCAGCTCCCACCCTTAAACTGCACTTGCTTGGGTATGTCCCAAGAGGAGGACAGACCCCAACATGGATGTACCATTGGAGAATGGGGTGGTTTTGGTCTTACCTGTGTAAGCCCCCTTCTCGCTGGTATATCCATGGTGGGGTCATGCCCTCTCTCGCTGCTGGAGGAGGTCGACCTAAGGGGTTGTCTTGTTGATTACGTTCCTTCTCAAAAAAAGAAAAGATAACAGGGAATACCAGAAGAAGAGAAAGTGGAGGAGAGAGGGAAGAGATATAGCATAGGGATGTACACACCAGAAGAAGGATTTCCTGGAGAGGGAGTCTGGCTTTGCTCCCTCATTTCACTCCCTGACCCTTTTCATTCAAATACTTGTGTTTCATGTGTCTAATGTGTACCATCGAGTCCTTGAGTGTCGCTGCAGTGATGTTCGAGTCGACGGGGCACTATAGGAGCAGGGAGCAGCCTTGATGCAAGCTTGGTCATCTTGGGTGGCCTCAGGTCACCCCTCCCCTCAGAAAATCTTTCAGCTGACCTCGTCTGCCCTGAGTGGCAGGAGCCCATGCCAAGAGGGGTGACCCCACCGTGGATATACAGCCAAGAAGGGGGCTTACACAAGAAAGACCAGGGTGACCAAATGCCCAAACCTCAAAAGGGGGACAAGATCTTGGATTCCTCTCAGCCTGGTCTTTTCTACGGAGAGGGGCACATTGCCTACTCATGAGTGAAGCAGCAATATTGGACACATGCACTTTCCCATAGAGCTCAATGCATATTTTTTATTTTCACTTTTTTGACCATAACCTTGATATTTCAAAACCTATTATTGCATTGGATTCTGCTCTTCAATACAAATCTAATGACATATGACATGATGGGTGCTGCACACCATTGCAAAGCTCCAAAATGAAGCCAAAATGGAGGACAATGTATCCCTTTTGGAGGACACCTGTGCAGGAGGCTAAAAAAGAGGCCAAATCCAGAAATTTCCGATCATATGGTCACCCTGGTAAGAATCAAATGACCCCGTTTCTCTTTATTTTACCAGAGAGTGGCTTCATGCTTTTCCTTGCCTCTCTTATGGACCTTGGGGGAGGCAGGAAAAAGCTTCCATCCTTGGAAGCATATTGAAGGCTTGAACAGTCTGGGGTTTCAGAAGTTCATGTAAGCCGCCTGTGCTCACTTTGCGAGCGAGGGGATAGGGAATCCTATCAGGCAAGCAGTGGCAGAGGACTAGGTTCAGTCTGGCCACACACCTGAACAGTTGGCATCCTAGTGTTGCCCCCTAAAATAATCAACCTTCCCGGCACCTAGGAGTGCGTGGGTGACCCCCTGGAGACATGGGCTTGATCACAGTGGTGGTGCTGGAAGGGTGCGGCTAGGAAAGAGAGCGGCCAGAGGAGTGGGGTCAACTCCTCTTGCAGAAGGCTAGGAGAGAGGCTAGGAGAGGAAAGGGCAGGACCAGGAAAAGGTCCCAGTTTATATATTCCAGAGGTCTGGGATGCGGGGAGGCTGGAGAGATGGAGGTCTGTGTTTGGAACAGCTCCAACCATGACCCACTCATGAAGCCTCAGGCCTTTGAGCAGGAGAGTGACTGGACTTGTTTGAGGACACTCTTGAGGTGCCCAGGCCCAGCGTGGTCTAGGAGAGGCTAGCTCAGGGGCCCTGCCCCAGTGGCCCTGACCATCACCATGATCCCTCCTCATCGGGACACAGATCCCAATGCTGGATGTTGAAGCACCAGATGAAGGGGAGATTTTCAATCCCGGGATCATACTGATTCCAAAAAGTATCATATGTCTATGTAGAGCTAGGGTTGCCATAATTCTCTTCCACAAAATCGGGACAGGGAAACCAGGAGCAGGAACCTGTCACTCTTTCAATGGGACACTCTTTCTATGGGTGTTCCTCTTTTATTTAGCATGGGGAGAGTAATTCACCCTCCTCACCCCATCAATGTCTCTTCTAGTGGCTTCTGCTGAGGGTCTTTCTGTATTTCTGAATGTGGGGGGTTGGGATAGGTTTCTCTTTGTGTATGTGTGTGTGTGTGTGTGTGTGTGAAAGAGTGGGTTATGGTGTGTGTGTCTGTGTGAAGTGTGGGGTTGGGTTGTGTGTCGGGGTTGCAATAAATTCTGTCAATCCTGGGCTCATCCTAATTCTAGAAAAGTTTATGTCTATATAGACTAGAGCAAGTGTGGCCCGAGTAAGGGGGAGTGTGGGTTACGGGGTGTTTGTGTGTGTGCGTGTGGAGTGTGGGGATTGGGTTATGTATGCGGGTTCGGATACACACTATTTGTGAGTGTGTGTGAAACAGTGGTTGTTTGTGGCATGGAATAGGTTGTGTCATTCCCAGGAACATCTTGATTTGAAAAGAGTATAATATATCCATATAAAGCAAGTGTGGCCTGAGTTAGTGAGGGTTAGGTTTTGTGTGTGTGTGTGTTTTTGTGTGTGTGGAGCTGGGTTGTGTATGTGTGCTTTTGTGTGTGTGTGAAAAAGTGGGTTAAGGTGTGTGCATGGAGCTGATGTGTGTGTGAGAGAGGGGGGGCTTGTTTGTGTGTGTGGAGGTTTGGAGATGTTGTGTTGAGACATGAGAGGGAAATGCTAAATTAAGGGGCAAGGCTGTACTGCCATATTGGGACCCAGATACAAATATGGGTTCAGCTTGCATTACCAAATAGCTTAGTGGAAAATTTTAAAATCAGGAAGCCAAGGATAAAACAGGAAGATAAGTTGTGAAAACAAGCAAAGAAGATAACCATATATGGAAAGGTCATGCACTTTTGCCAGACAGCTTAAAGACTGTATATGCAACATGTGTACGTGTCCACTCCTATGTAACCACCCCTCCCCTTGCAGAACTGAACTATAAAAGTTTGCTGTAAACGTTGCTCGGGGCCAGCCAATGCCCAAAGCCTTGTTGCTGCTGGTCATTCGGCCGAATAAACTTTCTGAAAGCTCACTCCGCTTCTCTCAGGTCTTTGTCTTGTAATTGATCAGGTAACAGTCTCAATCCCAGGATGATTCAGATTCCAAACAGGTGTAAAATGTCTATGTAGAGCAGTGGTTCTCAATCTTCCTAATGCCGTGACCCCTTTATAAGTTCCTCATGTTGTGGGGACCCCCAACCATAAAATTATTTTCGTTGCTACTTTATAACTGTAATTTTGTTACTGTTATGAATCGTAATGTAAATATCCGATATGCAGGATGTCTTTTCATTGTTACAAATGAAATGTGTGTTCTATGCACACATTGAACAGAATGGGATTTATTTCAGAGTAGGCATGCATAGGATTGGGCCCTGAGGCTGCAATCCTATCCACATTTACATGGGATTAAAGGCCCCCCTGACTATAATGGGATTTATTTCAGTCATGCATAGGATTGGGCCCTGAGGCTGTCAGTCAGCCCCGGTGCATGCACAGCTACATCCGGAGGTCTGGCAAGCCTGACCAGGCCCCCTGCACCAGGGGTCTTTAGGCGACCCCCAGGAAAGCTCTAGGCAACCCCCAAAGGGGTCCGGACCCCCACTTTGAGAAACGCTGATGTAGAGCAAGTGTGGCCTGAGTTAGTGTGGGTTAAGTGTATGGAGTTGGGTTGTCTCTGTGTGTTTCTGGGGCTTGGGTTTTTTGTGGAGTTTGAGAGATAGTGAGTATACAAAATTGCGGGTTAGGTTTTGTTTGTGTGTGTGTGCGCGCTGCGCCCCCCTCCAGCTACTCCACTGGGATGCTCAGGATGCACACGGATCAGGGCTTCACCCTGATCCAGGCAGGTCTACTCAAAAGTAACCCCATTGCAGTCAGTGGGACTTGCTCCCTCCCGGGACTGCAACAGAGTATCCAGGCTGGAATCCACTTCCTTCCACCTACAGGCACAGGTGGGTGGTGGCGTAGCTGGAGGGGGGCAAAGGAACTCTGCAAGGGGGGCCAGGGGGGGAGGGGGGAGGGAGGAGGAGGAGGAGGAGGAGGAGGAGGGACCTTCCTCCTTCCGCATGGTCTCTCCCCTGCCTCTTCCTCCTCTCCTCTGCCTAGCACTGCCAGGGTTAAAAGGGTGGGGGGAAGGAGAGGGACAGCCCCTTCCTGGACCTCCCTCTTTCTTTCCTTCCTTCCCTCCTTCCTTCTCCTGCATCCTTCTGGGGAGGAAGAAGAAGGTGAGTTCTGGGGGTGGGAGTGTAGGGGGTGGGGGGAGAGAAGAGCCCCAGGTGGGGGGACTGATGCTGATGCCAGGGGAAGGGAAGGCTGAGCTCCAGGGCCAGTGGGGGGGGGGACAGTGGAAAAGGCAGAAGCCAAGCCAGGAGGGGGGCAGCCAAAGAAGCGCTGAAGTCCCCCCCCCCATCAGAGCCCCTTTCCTGCCCCAGACAACAGCTGCCTCTTTTCTGCCCTGAGCTGGAGCAGGAGGTGGAGGTCTGGGTGATCTGTCATCTCCCTCCAGCCAGCCAGCCAGCCCCACTGCAAGACCCACAGCCTAGCAGGACTGATCTTCAGGCACCCAACAGACAGCTGGACTTGGCTGTGCATGACTTCGTTGCATGGCAGATGCCCACAGCAGGCACCACCTGGCACAGCTGGGCACTGGGCATCCCACACCATATTGGTTCTTAATGGATCCTGAATTAATATCCTCCTCAAATTTCATGCTGCACAGGGTGAGTGGGGGTGAATGTTGATCAGGCAGTTAAGTATAGGATGAAAACCCTTGCCCCTCTTTTCACCCCCTGGTAATTTGAATGTCCCATAATTGCTTCTTGGTGGGTGCCTCAATCACAGAAGGAAGATACTCCCCAAATTTCACACTTCTAGGTCTAGTGGTTTTGGCTGGGTGCTGATGAGTTAAAACCAGGGGTTGGTGAACTTTCTTACCTTTTACCCCAAAATATATTTAGATATGCCGGTGTTACCCCCTTGATTTGAAAGGACTTGGAGGCATGGCCCAGGGCATCATGCAGGCAAGTGTGTTAAAGACAAGGGCCTGACGCTTTCCTGGGAGTAAGACCCATTAAACATAATGGGGCTTACTTCTGAACATTTAGATATGGTTAGGGTTGGACTGTGTATTACATGTTGAATAAATGGGATGCTAGAAAAAGGGGGCATGAGTGTGGTTGGAGACAGATCCATGTCTCTGCCTGCACTTTTCTGGGAGTAAGTCCCTCTGAACACAATGGGGCTTACTTCTGAGTAGACATAATTAGGATTTTTTTACCTGCTGGCAAACACTGAGGCAGCTGCTCCTGGAGGAGTGTGGCTTCCAGGGTCCAGGCTGGCAGGGGGGTGGCAGGGGGAATGCAGGCCAGGCAGGCAGGGGCTCCTAGAAGAGCAGAGGCTGCACTGCCTGCCAGGCTGGAGGCTGAGATGCAGCGAAGCAATGGAGCCCACTGTGCTGCTTCTCCTTGGGCCACTCTCCTTGCCTGGCCTCGAGGAGGGAGAAGGAGCTTCCTCCAGGGCCCGCTTTGTGTCTTCCCGCCAGGACTCTGTCCTCCCCCTCTTTACGGTCATGCTGTGCTACCATCCAATACCCCCAGGAATTTCATTTTTACCCAATTTGGGGTATTTTAACCCTGTTCCCCAACCACGGAGTTAGACAGTGAGTGATTCAGTCAGTGACTCTTCAGTTTTATATAGTGTTTTATTTGTTGTCAACATTTTTTAAAAGGTAAAGGTGTCCCCCACAGTCATGCTAGGGCAGGGGTCGGGGAACTTTTTTACCTCTTACCCCAAAATATATCTAGGTATGTGGACGTTACACCCTTGATTTGAAAGGAAGGAAAAAATATATTCTTAATTTTTTGAATTCAAATATGTGGCTTTTGGGGAGCTGGAAGAAAAGTTGGAAGTAGGTGATAAAATAGTGTTGGATCGTATTGGCTCTGCCTTTCCATTGGACTAATTCAGGATTCAACTGGAGTGGGGAAGAGAGCCTAATCTATTCAGGTTTACTCAGAAATAAGACCCATTGTAGTTATTGGGCTTCCCAGGAAAATGTGAATAGGATTGCCGCCTCAGAGCCCAATCCTGTGCTTTTCTATTGAGCAGCAGACCATTACAGTCAGTGGGGTTTCCTTCCAGGAAAATGTGGAGAAGATGCAGCCACAGATCCCAATCCTGTGCCTTTCTATTGAGCAGCAGACCATTACAGTCAGTGGGGTTTCCTTCCAGGAAAGTGTGGACAAGATGCAGCCACATATCCCAATCCTAGACATTTCTCCTCAGAATTAATGTCCATTACAGTGGGGGGGGGGGGGGGGTTCCCTTCCAGGAAAGTGTGGTGGCATGTAGCCTTCTTGTAATTAATAAATTATATGTAATAGTTGTAAATGTAATAAGTAAATATAGGCTGCAATCCTAAAGACACTTTCCTCAGAATAAGACCCATTTAATACATACAATGGGGCTTACTTTTGAGTAGTCATGGTTAGGACTGTGCTCATAGTGTTTTAATTATTCACATGAAAGCAACATAGGTCAGTGTTTTTAGCTTTAATTTTGTCATGTCCTACATTTTTCTTGAGTGTCCTACATTTTGGGTTTCTCTTTTATGATTATGAGATATGATCACCCTGATACAGGAGCAATGAAATGGTCTTACCAGAGGGAGCTGGATGGGAGGGGGCTGTTTCGAACACAGGCAGACTCAACAGCACCCAAAGGAGGATGGACAGCTGAAATTGATGGAAATGTTGTGCAGCTACACAAGGCAGATGGCTGCAGGTCTCACTCCTGTCCTGACTGCTGATTTAGCAGTAGTTTTCTCTCTCTCTCCTGACTTGGAGGCAGTTTGGATCATGACTGCAAGAAGCAACTCTGCTCTCAGGCTTAGGTTTCTCTTTGCAGCAGGAGTTGAAACACAGCAGCAATTATTATCAGACAGATCAAGTTGTTTCTAGCATTTAGGTCCATAACTTTGGGTGCAATGCAATGCACACTTTCCTAAGAGTAAACCCCAAGGAAAATAATGACACTTGCTTCTGAGTAGGAAAGCAGAAGATTTGAGCTCTGAGAAACTCCAGCCTGCAGCTGAGACACTCTCTCCCCTCCAACCCCCCCCCCACCCCACCCCACCCCACCCCACAATAGCCTGAACTTCGTATGACCCTTCAGGGCTTCACACCTTTTGTATGTTTGTTTTGATCTTTGGGAGCTGGAGTTAAAGGCTGATTAGGTGCTAAGAGTAATCCATCAAGGTTGCAGGGAGGCAGGTACAGTGACCTCAATGCCTGCTGTTGCATACCAGCCTGTGTCATTCATATGCAAACCCAGGTGGTCCATTACCCCCAGGAATTCCATTATTACCCAAATTGGGGTAATATACCCCTGTTCCCCAACCTCTGTGCTAGGGGGAGATGATGCGCATGGGGGAAGTTGCACATGGGAGATGTTGCGCATGGGGGGGTTGTTGTGCATGGGAAAATGATATGCATAGGGGACTTGATGTGCATACGGGGGAGTTGGTGCGCATGGGGGGATGTTGCACATTGGGCATGTTCCGCATGGGGGGATGATGCACATGCGGGGATGATGCACACTGAGGGGATGGTGTGCATGGGGAGTTGTTGCGCATGGGGAACTGAAGTGCATGGGGGATGTTGCGCATGGGGAACTGAGGTGCATGGGGGATGTTGCGCATTGGGGACTGATGCGCCATGGGGAGATGATGCACTGTGGGGGGGGACGGCGCATGGGGAAATTTTACTCCCGCAACACGGGTACGCTTTTCACTAGTTTAATTATTTATTGTAAAATATTTCTAATTACAAATAAAAAAGATGTAAAATACCTTTTAAGGCTGCAATTCTATGCACACATTGAAAAAAATAGGACTTCTGAGAAAAAAATAGGACTTACTTCTGAGAAGGCTTGTGTAGGATTGGGCCCTGAGGCTGCAATCCTATCCATGTTTACATTGTAGTAAGCACCACTGAGTATACCGTGACTTACGTCTGAGTAGGCATGCATAGGAAAGGGCCCTGAGGCTGTAATTCCGCTGTAATTCTGTCCACATTTACATGGGAGTAAAGGCCCAACTGACTATAATGGGATTTATTTCAGAGTAGGCATGCATTAGATTGGGCTCCAAGGCTGTGGTCTTATGCACTTTCCTTGGAGACAGTCCCACTGAACTCAATTCACTTACGGTACTTCTGAGTGCACATGCATAGGATTGGGCTTTACTGCTGCAGTGCTATGCACACTTTCTTGGGAGTAAACCCCACTGAATCCAATGGGAATTACTTCTGAGTTGGCATGCATAGGACTGGCCTCTCAGGCTGCAATCTTACGCACTTTCCTTGGAGGCAGTCCCACTGAACTCAATTCACTTACTGTACTGCTGCAGTGCTATGCACACTTTCCTGGCAGTAAACCACACCGAACCCAATGGGAATTACTTCTGAGTACGTATGCATAGGAGTGGCCTCTCAGGCTGCAGCTCAGCCCCGGGAAGATGTTGCGCATGGTAGGATGTCGCACATGGGGGGTGGTTGTGCATGGGAAGATGATGCACATAGACGATTTGAGGCACATGTGGGGTTGATGCGCATGTGGGGTTGATGCACATAAGGGAGATGATCATGCTGAAATTGCACCAGAGTTAGCTGAATGGCCCTCAACTCCTGCTGACTGACACTATGCTTCACCTCCTAAGGGGAAGGTCAATCAGGGTCTGATAATTAAACTTCCAGTCATCTCTCAGTACGGCAGAGATAGAATCACTGAGTGGATCATTGCTCTTTTGGGGGGGGGAGCGGGTGATGCTTTCTGTGCTTCTCTCTCCAAAGCATGTTTTATTTCCTCTCTTCCCCCCCCTTTCCGCCTCCACCCCTCACCATTTTCCCAAACTCCCCAACCCCTGATCACTTTGGCAGCCAACCCTTCTCCCACCATTGCTTCTTGGAGGTGGCACAGACAGAACTGTACCCTGTGCCTTCACTTGGGCCTGCACAACACACACACCAGCCTGCCTGCCTCTCTTTGGAGGATGGAAACCAATCCAGGCTTCACAGTGTCTGTGATCTGCACTCAGCTCTGGTTGTTCAAAGCATTAATTCCTTGATCTGCACACAAGGCGGGGATGGGAGAAGAAGGAAAAGACAGGAGGAGGGAGAAAAGAGACCAAAGGGATGTGATGGTACAAGGCAAGGACTTCAAAGGAATGGTGCTGTGGTTGTGACTAAGGCATGCGTAGCAGCGGCCGAACTGCAGGGTGCAGAATTCTCCCCCCAACCACAGGTTTCTTGAGTCTCTGCTTGTTGCTTTCAACCAAAGCCTCTTCTGGCCTCAATTGTCAGCTGATGCTTTGACCTCCACTCCATGCTACCATTAAGGCTACCCTCCCATGTGTGGGAATGGCCAGAGCTTGGAGCAGATGGCTCCAAAATGCCCAGATAGGTTGTAGATATAAGTTTGCCTTGGCTCTTATTTCTCCTTCAATGGCTCACATTTGATTGAAATCAGTGCAATCTACAAGCCATTTAAGAATGAAACTCTTCACAGATCAGCCCCACACTGCAAAACTATAGGTGTTTCAGCATTTATTAAGATGGCAGCATGACAATAAAGGTGCCAACCAGCCTGTGAGGGTCTAGGAGGAGGCCCTCCTCCGGTGGTCTCCATCCGGTGGTCTCCAGCAGCCTCCATCCCAGGACCACTGAGGCTGTAGCATGTCAAGCAGCCACAACTGTGCTCTTTCTCCACAATAGCGCACTGAGAATTAGGGCACAATCCTAACCCATGTCTACTCAAAAATAAACCCCATTATGTTGACTTGCCCTTACTCCCAGAAAAGTGCCTTTAAGATTGCAACCTTAGGACGCAATCCAGAGTAACTCAAAGTCAAATTTGAGCTCACACTGAAGCTTTTTCCACACTCCACACATTTATATGGTTTCTCTCCTGTATGGGTTCTTAGATGTGAACTCAGTTTTCCATTCTGACTGAAGCATATTTGTATGCTGGTCTGTGATTGTCATTAGGATAGATTGATTAATTCACCTTCACCAAACTCTGGTACTGAGAAGGTGTAGGGACGACAGCATGGGAACATGTGGGGAACATGGGAAGGGAGGGAGAAGCAGCAGGAGTTGGGAGTGTGTGAAAGGAGAGGCCAGCCAAGGGGAGAGAGCAACAAAAATAATTTTATGGTTGGGGGTCCCCACAACATGAGGAACTTATAAAGGGGTCACAGCATTAGGAAGATTGAGAACCACTGCCTATGGCATGTCTCCAACCCTTCAAGGCAGAGTTGACAGATGACAGGAATTTCCCTGACAGAACCGCATCTCCCATTTTGCAGCCTGCTTTTTAAAGAGGGCCTTGCTCTTATCCCACTTTGGTTTGGGGCACTGGAAGTTACCCTTGGACTTAAAGCCAAACCTGGAGGGCCGAAAGGACTGTTGTTTTTTGGGTTGGTCCTTCTTGGTAGAGGGAAGGACCCTCTGTTTGTCCTTGTTCTCAATTAGCATAGGCTCTAGTGCCTCCCAAAAGAGTTTCTCACCTTTGAAGGGAAGGTTCAAGATTCTGGATGCCGATGCAGTGTCACCATCCCAGTGGCGCAGCCAAATTTGCCGTCTGGCCAAGACTCCCATAGCCATGGAACGGGAAGAGAGCTGTAAGGTATTGTAAGCGCAATCAGCTCCTGCAGCCGAGGCCAGTGTGATCTTTTTTAGGGTACACTTGGCTTTGCGAGACAGAGACTTGTCCTCCGCTGCCAGTTCTTCAGCACAAATGTACGATGCTCTAGAAAAAATGGAGCTAGTTACTGCCACCCAAAAAGCCTGTGAACTAGCCTCAAAACTGTGTTTCAGAGAGTTCTCTACACATCTGTCGCACACATCTTTAGGACCAGACTCACCCTCAGGAGGGAGAGTAGTGGAAGCTGAAGGTGCCCCCACCAGGGCATCCACTGATGATGGCACCTTCAACTTTTTCATTATGGGATGTGGCAATGTATAAAGATTGTAAATTACTCTGGCGTGGTGTTTGGATTAATTAAAGGTATCCCACTCCATGACAAACACATGCTCTAAAGCGTCCTGAAAAGGGACTGCTTGTGGTTTTGAAGGCCCCTGCAGATATGATTTGGCTCTGCAGGATGGCGTAGCTGGCTTAGGCGGCACTGTCAGCATGGCCAGATCCATCCCTGTGGCAGACTTGGTTAGCACTCCGGTGTACAGCTCAGAAGGGCACAACCGATCCACTATTTGGGGAACAGAGGAGTCCTGATCCTCCTCACCAGATAGTTCACCCTCTTCTCTCTCAGACTCGGAAGGAGAGGACAGGGAGTCATGTTCTTTACTATGCTTGGAGATGGAATAGAAGCCCTTTTTGGGTTTTGGAACCTCTTCAATTTCCTCAGACTCAGAGCCTGAAGAGGTATGCCTAGACCTGGGGGTGTTCCGAGCTGGCTGCTGCAACCAAGGAGGCTGTGGGGAAGTCCCCTCCTGGCTGAAATGGCCTGGGGCAGATCCCCGCTGTTGTTGGGCAGGGGGTGGAGACCAGAGATGATCCCCCCTTGAGAAGGACGACAGCAGGGAGCAGAGAAAGAGAGAGATAGAAAAAGAAAGAAGTGAGAAAAAAGAGGAGGAGAGAAAGGAGGGAGAGAACTCCCTCAGACAACATCCTTGCCCTGAGTGAGGCTGGACAAGACTGGGGTTTTGGCGTGTCTTCGCCAGGAGGGGTAAGACTTCATCCAGCCTCCAGCATGGGGGAAGGACAGCACCCATACTGTTAGAGAACGCCCTCCTTTCTGAGTACCGAGAAAGTGGGAGGTGAGGATGGTTTAGGCCCAGGAGAGCAACCAGGCTGCTGCTGGATCTTGCTGCGAGAGTCTTTCAGGATCCTCTCCTGCTCCCAAAAGTCTTACGTGGTTCGGCTCAGATCAGTGCCAGTTATTTGGCTAGTCCAGTTCCAAGTGAACCCATAGTGGCTGCTACAGCTTGACACTTGGAAAGAAACAAATCTTCCCTTACCTTACCTTGAGTAAGTAAGGTGCCTTGTGGCTGCTATGCTATAATATGGCAGAGGCTGTTTTGCCCCCACTGTACCAAGGAGTGGCAGACCTGTGAGAACTGGGTGTTGAACTCTGAATCGGGGTCTGTTTCCCAAAATATCAGCATTCTTACTGTGAATCTCCTCTTTGAGAAGGAAGGAAGGATGGTACTCGTCACTGCACAGGTTGCTCCTCCATCACCAGGAAGCAGGCCAGACTTGGACTTCTCCTTCAGGGTGGGGGGACTCCCCGTAGTCCCAGTCAACAAACTGGAAAAATGGAGACAACCCCCACCCCAGAAATACTGAAAAGATGTGCTAGAAAAATGGCTCAGGAAAGAGGATTGGACAGCATAGTATAGAGACAATAGAATAAGCCAGGAAGCGAAAGAGGCAGAACCAGCCAATACCAACCAGCCCCACCAGACAGAAACCACCAGTTGTTAAGACCATGTCGGATCCGATGTGGTGGGCCGAGTGTCATCCCTCCTTTCTCCTTCCTTCTAGAGGAGGAGATTCATGGTAAGAATGGCACTTTCTCTCTTTGGAAGGAGGGATGCCACTCATCTGGACGGGATGTGACAGAGCTGTCTCCCTGCTGAGGGTGGGGAATCAGGCATCCCTAACAGGATACCGCCTTCTCCACTGCTCTGCAGATAAAAGCAGCCTTGGCTGAGGCCGCCTGATCAATCTTGTAGTTCCCTGAACACCGCACCATTCAGTTGCCGTTCCATCTTGCTGAACTGCTGCCGGCTGAGCCAGTCGGTGGCCACATTGAAAACTCCTGCAAGATGTTCCACTTTTAGTGATAGGAGGAGCTACTTTGCCCAGCTAAAGAGCAGAGAGGCCTCCTTCATCAAGGACTTGCACCGGATTCCCCCTGACAGTTCAGGTAATCCTTTGCCATCATGTTCTCCATTCTTACTAAGAACATGCGCTCCCCAGGCTGAAATTGCACCAGAGCCAGGTGAACTCCAGCCCATTTACACTATGCTTCACCTCCTGAGGGGAAGGTCAATCAGAGTCTGTTAGTTAACATTCCAGCTCTCCCTCAGTATGCCAGAGAGAGAATCAGTGAGGGGATCATTCCTGTTTTTTTAGGGGAGGGCTGATGCTTTCTGTGCCCCTCTCTCTCCAAACCATACTTTATTTCCTCTCTTCTTTCCACCTCGACCCCTCATCTTTTTTTCCAAATCCCTGATCACTTTGGCAGCCTGTCCTTCTTCCACAACAGCCTCCTGGAGGTGCACAGACAGAACTGTACCCTGTGCCGTCACTTGGGCCTGCACAACACACACGCCAGCCTGCCTGCCTCTCTTTGGAGGGGGGATGTGGAAGGTGGAAACCAATCCAGGCTTCACAGCGTCTGTGATCTGCACTCAGCTCTGGTTGTTCAAATCTTTAATTCCTTGATCTGCACACAAGGCAGGGATGGGAGAAGAAGGAAAAGACAGGAGGAGGGAGAGAAGAGACCAAAGGGATGTGATGGTACAAGGCTTTAAAGGAATGGTGCTGTGGATGTGACGATGGCATGTGTAGCAGTGTCAAACTGCAGGGTGCAGAATTCTCCCCCCAACCACAGGTTTCTTGAGTCTCTGCTTGTTGATTTCAACCAAAGCCTCCTCTGGGCTTAGATGTCAACCGATGCTTTGACCTCCACTCCATGCTACCATTAAGGCTACCCTCCCATGTGCGGAGGTTGTAGATAAAGGTTTGGCTTGGCTCTTATTTCTCTTTGAATGGCTCACACTTGACTGAACTCAATGCAATCTCCTAGCTATTGAAGAATGAAACTCCTCACAGATCAGCCCCACACTACAAAACCATAGGTGTCTTAGCATTTATTGAGAAGGCAGCATGACAATAATGTGCCGACAGGCCTGTGAGGGTCTAGGAGGAGGCCCTCCTCTGGTGGTCTAACCAAGCAGCCTCCGTCCCAGGACCAGTTCAGGCTGTAGCATGTCAAGCAGCCACAACTGTGCTGTTTCTCCACAACAGCGCACTGAGAATTAGGGCAAAATCCTAACATTGTCTACTCAAAAGTAAGCCCCATTAAGTTCAATTGCTCTTACTCCCAGGGAAGTGCCCTTAGGATTGCAACCTTAGGACGCAATCCTGAGAAATCATGGGGAGTCCTTGCTCTGGAGTACAAACAATTTACTCTGGATTTCAATATGAATTTCCCATACATTTTCACTATGTACAGTAACTATGGGTGCACATAATATCTCTTACCTGCTCCCGTCGTTACTCTGTATTGTAGGGTTAGTCTCTGAGTACAGTATGATTCTGTATCTCCTTTCCAGGGACCGAGTCAGTAGCAGGGCATCCAATGGTATTTGCTTTTGACCAGACAACTCCAGACTTGTGCTTTAGAGATTCCACCAACATTGCACTGCTAATCGGGATTCTCTTTCTCTTCCAGAAACCAATGGGGGATTGGAGGGAGCCAAGTCGGGGATCATTGGACATGGCCTTGCTTGAAGAAGAGGCACAGACTTTCAGAAATCAAGATGGAGCAGAGAGGGAGGAGGACCGACCGACCACTGGCTGGAGGAGAGAACTCATTGTGGATCTCCATCAAGTAGAGATCAAAGAGGAACAGTCCAAAGTAAAGAGTCCTTTACATGAGGAAACAACCAGCACAGACACACATATTTCTTCCAATAGAAGGAGCCTCAGGAGGCAGAAACCTGCACTTCAGGACAGATCAAAGAAGCAGGAGAAAAAGAAGAAATATGGAAACAAGTCTGACTGTCAGGATTCTGGAAACTTCAACATCCTCCCAGTGAAATCAGAGGAAGACACTGAAAATAAGATTAAACAATGTGCTCATTGTGCAAAGACCTTCAAAAGTCATTCTAATCTTATAGCTCATCAAAGAATCCACACAGGGGAGAAACCCTATAAATGCCTGGAGTGTGGAAAGAGCTTCAGTTGGAATTGCAGCCTTATTTCTCATAAAAAAACCCACACAGGAGAGAAACCATTTGAATGCTTGGAATGTGGAAAGAACTTCAGGGATAGTGCAAACCTTGCTTCTCATAAAAGAACCCACACAGGAGAGAAACCATATAAGTGCTTGGAGTGTGAAAAAAGCTTCAGTATTAGCTCCAGCCTGACTTTGCATCTAAGAACCCACACAGGAGAGAAACCATATAAATGCATGGAGTGTGGAAAGACCTTCAGTAACTGTTCACAACTGACTTTGCATTTAAGAACCCACACAGGAGAGAAACCATATCAATGCTTGGAGTGTGGAAAAAGCTTCAGTCAGAGTTCACAGCTGACTTCACATCGAAGAACGCACACAGGAGAAAAACCATATAAATGCATGGAGTGTGGAAAGAGCTTCAGTGATAGTGGAAGACTCACTACACATAAAAGAACCCACACAGGAGAGAAACCATATAAATGCTTGGAGTGTGGAAAAAGCTTCAGTGTTAGCTCCCACCTGACTTTGCATCTAAGAACCCACACAGGAGAGAAACCATATAAATGCCTGGAGTGCGGAAAGTGCTTCAGTGTTGGTGGAAGCCTCACTAAACACAAAAGAACCCACACAGGAGAGAAACCATATAAATGCTTGGAGTGTGGAAAAAGCTTCAGTGATAGTGGAAGCCTCACTAAACATAAAATAACCCACACCGGAGAGAAACCATATAAATGCTTGGAGTGCGGAAAAAGCTTTAGTCAGAATGGACAACTGTGTTCACATCTAAGAACCCACACAGGAGAGAAACCATATAAATGCTTGGAGTGTGGAAAGTGCTTCAGTGATAGTAAAAGCCTCAGTAGACATAAAAGAACCCACACAGGGGAGAAACCATATAAATGCTGGGAGTGTGGAAAAAGCTTCAGTGTTAGCTCCAACCTGACTTCACATCGAAGAACGCACACGGGAGAAAAACCATATAAATGCTTGGAGTGTGGAAAGAGCTTTTGTCAGAATAGAGAACTGATTTTACATCGAAGGACCCACACAGGAGAGAAACCATATAAATGCTTGCAGTGTGGAAAAAGCTTCAGTGTGAGCTCTCACCTGACTTTGCATCTAAGAACCCACACAGGAGAGAAACCATATAAATGCTTGCAGTGTGGAAAAAGCTTCAGTGTGAGCTCTCACCTGACTTGGCATCTAAGAACCCACACAGGAGAGAAACCATATAAATGCTTGGAGTGTGGAAAAAGCTTCAGTGTGAGCTCCAGCCTGTCTTCACATCGAAGAACGCACACAGGAGAAAAACCATATAAATGCTGGGAGTGTGGAAAAAGCTTCAGTGTGAGCTCCGGCCTGACTTCACATCGAAGAACGCACACGGGAGAAAAACCATATAAATGCTGGGAGTGTGGAAAGAGCTTTTGTCAGAATGGAGAACTGATTTTACATCGAAGGACCCACACAGGAGAGAAACCATATAAATGCTTGCAGTGTGGAAAAAGCTTCAGTGCGAGTTCAACTCTTAATGTGCATCACAGATCCCACCAACAACATAAACCATAGAACTGCCTTTTATTTCTTCCCATGAAACAAATGCACAAATCTTAGAGCAGGTTTGATACATGGTGTTTAAAATGTGGCTCAAATAAGTAAATGCTATTGTGAACTTTCTTCTAACCCATTTTTCCCTGTTCTGCTCAGAACACCAGAGGTTCTTGCCTTATTCTTGTCAGAAGGACATACGTGGGGTAAAAAAGTTACAGAGGACATTAAAAAGAATTTAATTAGATTTCATCTGCTCAAAACCAGGCAACCTTGACAGCATTTTTCCATTGCCAACCTAAGATCTTTGTGCATACAGAAGGACACCCTCGCTATGCCCCTGGCCAGGTGCCATCAGCCCTGTATGTTTGCAGTGGACATTCAGAGGTCTTTCAGTGACATTCTAACCTTCCTTCATTCTAAGTCCATTCAGTGGAAATGATCATGAGAGAGACTGTATTTCAGAGCCTGTGAAATTCATTGCCAAGAGGGGTGGCCACGATCTTGGATGGCTTCAGAAGAAAATTCACCCATGACTTCTCATTCAGTCCCTATGCAGAGGCTCGTTGCTTATGATGAGTTGGAGACTACAAGGCCCATCACAGATTCTGGCCCTGCTTCTATTTCACTTTTATATTCACACAATGGTGGACCATCTTAAATTATACAGATTTTCAACCACAAAACTTTCAGGGAATTGTGTAACTGCTCTTTTCTCTGCAGATGATGCTGTTATCCTTTCAGGGACTCTTCTTGGTCTTAAAATAGCCTTGAAATCTCTGAGACCCTATATAAAAAGGATGATTGTAGATTGTGGTCCTCTTCTTCATGGGTTGAGAGAGACAGTGCACAGGATGACCAGTGATAATGTCTCCTAATATTAAGATGGGAACGCATTGAATTTCCAGAAAAGGCAGTATATAGTAGATGGTGGTGGATTTTATGTTTTAGTAAGTTTATTTTTAACTCTTTTAGCAACTTTGGAATGTGAAATGTTTTAGCCTGTCTGCATTGTCGGCAAGTCACACGTAGTCTGCTTTTTATCTCTGTGTTTATTTTTAACTTTTATTATTATCTCTATTTTTGATATTAACTGTACTTTTAATCCATCTGAATTTTCATGTAGCTGATCATGCAGTGCTAGTGTCCCTTTTTATTTGTATGCTGGTCTGTGACTGTCATTAGGATAGATTGATTAATTCACCCTCCGCTAACTCTGGTACTGAGGTGTGGGGACGATGACATGGGAACATGGTGGGAACATGGGAAGGGAGGGAGAAGCAGCAGGAGTTGGGAGTGTGTGAAAGGAGAGGCCAGCCAAGGGGAGAGAGGAACTGGGCAAAGACCCAAAGGAAAGGAGGGGGTGCCCAGAGAGTGGGCCTGGTTTCCAGAGACCCTTGAGTTTCAACCAGCACTCGGTCAAGCTATGGCATGTCCCCTTCCCCATAGTCAAGGCAGGGTTGACAGATGACAGGAATTTCCCTGACGGAACCGCATCACCCATTTTGCAACCTTCTTCCCAGAGGCACCAGTAGCTCCAGGCACCAAATGGCTGTGCCTGGCAGTGACTCCCAGTCCCTACAGAGAAAAAGATCTGGGGAGGTAGGAAACTCTGCTTGCTGTGCAAAGGAAGGAAGAGGGAGCTCAGCTGAGGCTGCTGGAGAGCAGAGCAGAGGAAGGAGGCAGCTTGGAAGTGGAGATGCTGCTGTTGTCAAACTTTGTAGTGAGTTTGGCTTGGAGGGAAAGGAGGGGGAAAATTAATTTTTTAAGGCAGGGTTGCCAACTGACCAGAGAAACCCCAGCCTCCCCTGCTCCTATGCCTTTGTGGATGGATCCACCAATATATACTTTGCACAAAAAAGCATGTAGTTCACAAGAGCTTGAGTAGTTGAGTTTTTGGCCTTTCATCCTGAAGTTCTAAAAGCAGAGGAGAAGGGTCTGGGTGTAAAGTTGGCAACCTTCTCAGGGTAGGGTTTGTGGGGATAATTCCTGGCTTCTTAAGTTTTAAACCTCTAAGCCCAGCTGTGTCCACTCAAAAGCATTATAGTCAGTGGAGCTGATATTGTGTAGGGTGGCAAAGGAAAGGGGGCTGAAAGACCAAGCCTGTGCATAAAAAAAGCAGGCTTCCGTCAGTCTTGAAAGACTATGGTATCGTGCTCGGCGCTGCATATGCTGCATGCAAAGCACGAAAGCCTGGTTTGGGTTGTTATGGAGGATAGGCTGTTACCCAAGCAGCAAATCTCCCCTCTCCACGCCACTGAATTACTCCAATGGCAAGGCAGAGCCAATACGATTGGATCCAGCTGGCGTCGCAGAGCTGGGCTAAGGACAGGAGCTCACCCTGTCTTGTGGGGTCAACCCGGGTCTCGAACCCTGGCCTGCTGGTTAACAGGCACAGCGACTTAACCGCTTGCGCCACCCACAGCCAAGCCTGTGCATGCCTGCCTGAGAAAGCCTGGCTGCTTGGATCACTTGGACATGTGCCTTTGATGAACAACATGTGAAGAACAGAAGAATCACCACCAGACTTTGCTGCAGGCGTCGGAACAGCTTCCTTCACCAACCGTCTTAGGCTGGTCTTTCATTTCAATAGATACCCACTTTTGAACTGTTTTGTGTTTGTATTTTACTATTGTGATATGCTATGGTTTTGAACAATAAAGTGATCTCTCTCTCTCTCTCAATGGATGTCCTAAGGCGTGGGCAAAAGACTTTTTTCACTTATTTTCAAATTTTTAAGGGTTCCCTCCTCATCTGGACGCAAATCCCAATGCAATAAATCCCTCTGGGCTGTGGGTGGCACAAGTGGTGCAAGACCCGGGTTGGCCCACAAGATAGGGTGAGCTCCTGTCCTTAGCCCAGCTCTGCAACGCCAGCTGGATCCAATCGTATTGGCTCTGCCTTTCCATTGGACTATTTCAGTGGCGTGGAGAGGGGGGATTTGCTGCTTGGGTAACAGCCTATCCTCCACAACAATCTAACCCAGGCTTTTGTGCTTTGCATGCAGCTTACACAGCGCCGAGCATGATACCATAGTCTTTCAAGACTGACGGAGGCCTGCTTTTTTAAAATCCCTCTGGAGGAGGTTGTGTTTCCACCCAGGAGGGGAGCACACAGAGTAAACCTCACAAACTCCCCAGCGGCTGAGGGAGATCCCTTGACAGACTGGCAGTCCGCTCAACCTCAGAAGGGCCTGAAAACCCCTGGCTGGTGGGTAGGACCAGCTGAAGGGGGAAGGAGGCTGGGTGGTTGTGAAGAAACTGTGAACTCCCCCTGCTGCAGTTGTCCTAACAGATGCCATTTTTCTCTAGTAAGTGAACAGCAGCTAATGTGAGTGCCCAGGAAGTGCACTCAGTAAGTGGATAAAACTCTTGGCCTGTGAGAACCTCCAAGCTGAGAAGCTCTGATTCCATTAACCACCTTCAGCTGTGCTGGGAATGGTCTTGTGTCTTTTAGCAACATCTGAGTTGTCCTTGGGTATCCAAGGGGTTTCCTGTGTAAGATACTATCAGAAGGGGAACTCTTGGTATTAAGTGATGAGACCGCCAAATGAGCCTGAGGTGTGTATAATGGCAAGGTGTGTGTGACCACCAAGATTCCCATCCCTGGATGCTTGTTGTCTGGATTACATCCAAGGACTCTGCTGAAAACCATCTTCCAACCAGCATGGGTTGAATCGACCTCCAGCTTTGTATGGACTTGAGTGTGTAAGTTGCCTGCTGCAGAAGGGACCTGACTGCTCTTACCAGGATTGTCATCTGATGTGAGACAGAGTCACAAGTGAGATTCAAACTCAGATTTTCTTGTTTCTGTTTGGGATTTGTCATGCATTTCTGTGCTTCCATGCCTTATTCCATCTTTCCTTAAAGTAAATAAATCTCCGGTGGTGCATCCATGGTGGGGTCACTCCTCTTGGGGTTAGCTCCTTCCACTCAGGGGAGGCAAGGTCAGTTGGAAGACTTCCTGAGGGGACGGGTGCCCTGAGGCCACCCAGTCTGACCTTGCCTTTTGGTGCACGCAGTTGGTCTGGGTCATGACCTCCTCCCTTTATGGGGGCATAATTGGGGTCTTCTACCCCAGTATTGAACACCCTCCCTCTGGGTGATTGGAGTGGGGAATTAGGGCTGCCACTACTGTGGCTTTTCTCCTTGCCCTCTGCGGGATCTCCTGAGCCTTCCCCCCTTTCTTCATGCACTGAGTGCATCAGGAGGGACCACTGCCCACTTCAGTGGGTGCCCAGGTAAAGTCCTAGCAGTGAGTGCAGCCCATTGGCCACTTCACAGTGACTGCTCAGAGCCCTCTCCCTTGAGCAGGTGGTGGGTGGTGGAGGGGGAGCCCCAGCCCTTCTGGTAGGCAGCACACCATATCCCCCAAGCCTGGGTCCCCCCTTCTGAGCACGCAAGTTGATCCGAGTGCAAACCAGGCAGAGAGATGACCAGAATGCACCAGGGCAGCCCTTGGCAGTCACAGAAAGTTCTTCTCTCCATGCACCGCTGGGCAGCCCTCTCTTTAGGCGCTCCATCGCTGCCTCTGAGTTTTGCACCATTCCGCTCCTTCACCACGCTGTCTCTGCCCACTTCCTCCAGGATCGGGGCCATTTTGGGGAGGACGGAGATTGTGCCGGATGCCACTCAGCTGCCTCCAAGGATTTCTCCTGCAGCCCTCAGACTTCACCACGCGGCTTCTGAGTCAGGGACTGGCTTCTCTGTTCTTCAAAAGGGGTTATTTAGCAGCCTGGCTGGAATTTCCTCTGCTCTTCTCCTTTGGTTGCTGCTGTGAGGCCTGGCAAGCCTCCCCTGAACATAACCAGGCTAACTATCTGTCCTTACTAACTGTAGCTACAAAGGCAGAGCCAAAACCGGGGAAAGCCACACTTGCCACAATGTGACTCAGGTCCTAGAACAAAGGAGGTCTCTAAGAGTCTTCCAAAGAAGTGGGAAAGTATCCAGAGGTTACTAAGCATGCTTACCTGTAAATCAGGTAGAATTATTGGTTATGATCATGTTGGTCGAAGTAGCCAATTGAATGGAATTATCATAATTGCTGGCTTATAAGACGCACTGTTTTTCACCCCCAAAGGTAGTGGAAATGTCTGTGCATCTTATAGAGTGATAGGGCCAATCCTAGAGCACCTTCTGCAGCCGTGCTCTGTCCACCTCGGCAGAGCAAGCCTATAGGAAGGCAAGGACAAGCTGTGGAGGTGGGACAGAGACTTCCCCACAGGTTCCTTCCCCAAAGAAATGAGAGCCAGAGGATCAGAGGAAAGAAAAGCATGAATACAGGTAGGCAGGTAAGAACAATGGGGCACTGGTGGGAAGGGGTGTAGAAAGCAGCCCAGTAAAGAGAGGACCCTGCTGGTGCATCCCTGTTCATGCCTCCCTGGGTTGGAGACTTGCTCCAAAGTAGACATGCAGAATTGCAATCCTAAAGCAGCGTTCCCTGGGTTGGAGACTTGCTCCAGAGTAGACATCCACAAGACCTTATCCCTGCTTCTACATGCCTGTGCATCCCTCACCCTTCCCTATCTACCTAGATCCCCCCACCCCCAAAAGAAACCCCCCTTCCCCAAACTTAACTGCCATCCTGAACAATTTGCAATGAGATTTGTGCAAAAAATTGGTGTCAGGTCATGTGCAATGAGATTTGTGCAAAAGTTACAAATCACTGACACTAGAGATGATGAGTTTTGGGGGTTTCCAGAAGATTCCAAGAGTGCTTCAACCTTAAAGTCTTTCCTCATCTGTTAATGACAGATCTGTGATGATGGTTCTTAATACCACTGTTGACTTTACATGGTTGAAATATTATTGTTATATTTTATTAGATATATTAGTACAACATTTGGCTCAGAATTTTTTTCCTTTTTTTCTCATCTAAACTTTGGTGCATCTTATGGTCTGATGCGTGTAATAAGCCGGGAAATACGGTAATGCCTTCTTGCTTTATGTCACTGGCTCACATGAAAATCTGGACTTTAAAGTGACCAGGATAGGGATTTGGGATTTTGGGTCTGGTCAGCCTGGAGTGGCCCTTCTCAGGCCTCCTCTTTAGGCTTGGTTCCCCTCTTGGGACCTGCTACTTGTGCTTCATGCGTTGGGCAGGCCTCCCAGCTGGTGGCCTTATCCTCAGCCACGGAGCACTGCACCTTTCAGGAAAATAGGATCACCCTCAACACTGACCCTTTCTTCCCAAGGTGAACTCTTCCCTTCATAGGACTCAACATATAGTCCATGCCTCCTTCTGTGCCCAACCTTTACACCCTTGGGAGAGGGAGCGGCCCTGCCTGGATGTAAGGCATGCCCTCTGTTCTTACCGCCAGCGCACGTCTCCTTTCAGGAAGACCGAGGCCTTGTTTGTCTCATTTAGAGAGGACCGTTCCCCTTCCTCCTTAGCTAGGTGGGTTAAGGAAACCATCTCTCTCACCTAGCGGTCTCTAGATAAAGAGCCTCCTTCTGGGATTAAGGCCCATTTGACCAGTTGTGCGGCGACCTCGGCAGCCTTTCAGGCCTATCCTTCTTTAGAAGCGGTGTGAGGCCACCCCTCACACATTCATCAAGCATTACCAGATTGACTGTTATGCTTTGTAGGACTTTGCCTTTGCCAGAGGGGTGCTCCAGAGTGTTGTCTCCTATCCTCACAGCAGCTCCCACCCTTAAGCCCCCTTGTCGCTGGTATATCCATAGTGGGGTCAAGCCCTCCCTCGCTGCTGGAGGAGGGCAACCTAAGGGTTTGTCTTGTTGATTACGTTCCTTTCCAAAAAAGAAAACAGGGAATACAAGGAGAGAAAGTGGAGTAGGGAGGGTAGAGATATATTATAGCGTAGGGACGCACACACCAGATGAAGGGTTCCCTGGGGTGGGATTCTGGCTTTACTCCCCCCATCACTCCCTGATGCTTTTCATTCAAATCCTGGTGTTTCCCCATGTTTCATGTGTCTAACGTGTTCCCTTGAGTCCTCAAGTGTTGCTGCAGTGATGATGGGGCGCTCTACAAGCAGGGAGGGGCCTTGCTGCAAGCTTGGTCTTCTTGGGTGGCCTCAGGTTGCCCCTCCCCTCAGGATGTCTTCCAACTGACCTCGGCTGCCCTGAGTGGGAGGAGCTCACCCCGAGGGGTGACCTCACCATGGATATGCAACCAAGAAGGGGGCTTACACAGACTCAAATGACCCCGTTTCCCTTTATTTTACCGAGGGTGTGGTTTAATACTCTCCCTTGCCTCTCTTATGGACCTTGGGGGAGGCAGGAAAAAGCTACCATCCTTGGAAGCATATTGAAGGCTTGAACTGTCTGGGGTTTCAGAAGTTCATGTAAGCCGGCTGTGCTCACTTCCCAAGCGAGGGGATAGGGAATCCTGTCAGTCAAGCAGTGGCAGAGGACTAGGTTCAGTCTGGCCGCATACCTGAACGGTTGGCATCCTGGTGTCGCCCCCTAAAATAATCAACCTTCCTGGCACCTAGGAGTGCGTGGGTGACCCCCTGGAGACTTGGGCTTGATCAGAATGGTGGTGCTGAAAGGCAGACAGGTGCTGCTAGGAAAGAGGGAGCGGCCAGAGGAGGAGGGATGACCCCTCCCGTAGAAGGTCTGGAGAGGAAAGGGCAGGACCAGGGAAAGGTCCCAGGTTATATAGTCAAGAGGTCTGGATGAGGGGAGGCTGGAGAGATGGAGGTCTGTGTTTGGAGCATCTCCACACACGACCCGCCCGTGAAGCCTCAGGCATTTGAGCAGGAGAGTGACTGGACTTGCTTGAGGACACTCTAGGTCCCCAGGCCCAGAGTCGTCTAGAAGGGGCTGGCTCGGTGGGCCCTGCCCCAGGCGCCCTGACAATCACCATGATCCCTCTTCATCGGGACACAGATCCCAGTGCTGGATGTTGAAGCACCAGATGAAGGGTAAATTTTCAATCCCGGAATCATCCTGATTCCAAAATGGTATCATATGTCTATGTAGAGCTGGGGTTGCCATAATTCTCTTCCACCAAATCAGGACAGGGAAACCAGGAGCAGGAACCTCTGCTAACTGTGCAAGTGACGCTCTTTCAAGTGTGTGTTCCTCTGTTATTTAGCCAGGGGAGAGTAACTGGCCCTCCTCACCCCAGCAATGTCTGTTCTAGTGGCTTCTGCTGGGGTTCTCTGCATTTTAGATTGTGAGCCCTTTTGGGACAGGGATCCATTAGCTATTAATTGGTTTTTTCAGTTTCTTGTCAACCGCTTTGTGACCTTTTCAATTGAAAAGCGGTATATAAATACTACAGACTGACTGACTGACAGTCAGACGGGACCCTCAGCCCCAGTTGCCAGTATGTGAACACAGACCCCCAAAGTTGGGATTGTCCCTGTTTTTCATGCTATATGGCAACGAAAAGTAGAGGAAGTGTGGGTTAGGTGTTTGTGTGTCTGTCTGTGAGTGGACTGTGGAGGTTGGGTTGTGTGTAGGGCTTGGAATAAGTTGTGTGTGTGTGAAAGAGTGGGTTAGGTTCAGTGGTGGGCTCCAGCAGGTTCGCACCTACTCTATGGAACTGGTTGTTAATGAGACAGGACATATAAAGTTTAAAAATAGCCATATAAAAGTGGCTGCCAGATGGGCATAGAACTGGTTGTTAATTTTTTTCTAGCCCATCACTGGTTAGGTTGTATGTGTGTGGAGTTGGTGTGTGTGTGTGTGGAGATTGGGATTAGGTAGTATGTGTGGGCAAGAGTGTGTTTTAGGTTGTGTATGTGTGTGTGGAGAATGGGGGTTGGGTTGTGTGTATGTGGGGGGTTGGGATAGGTTTGTGTGTGTGAAAGAGTGGATTATGGGGTGGCTGTCTGTGTGAAGCGTGGGGTTAGGTTGTGTGTGAGTGTTGGAATATGATCTGTCAATCCTGGAATTATTCTGATTCCAGAAATGTATAATATGTCGATATAGAGCAAGTGTGGCCCAAGTTAGAGGGAGTGTGGGTTAGGGTGTGTGTGTGTGTGGAGTGTGGGGGTTGGGTTGTGTATGGGGGTTTGGATACATAGTGTGTGTGTTTGTGTGTGTGTGTGTGTGTGAAAGTGTGTGTTGAAACAGTGGGTGTGTTTGTGGTGAAATATATTGTGTCATTCCCAGGAACATCCTGATTTGAAAAAGGTATAATACATCCATGTATGCAGAGCAAGTGTGGCCAGAGTTAGTGTGGGTTAGATGAGTTGTCTCTGCCTGTTTGTGGAGTGTGGGCCTTAGATTTTGTGTGGGGGTTGAGATATGGAGTGTATGTGTGTGAAAGAGCAGGTTAGGTTGTGTGTATGTGTGCTGCGCCCCACTCCAGCTAAGCCACTGGAAATGTTCAGGATGCAGAAGGCTTTGCAGCTTTCTGCACACGGATCAGGGCTTCTCCCCTCCAGGCAGGTCTCCTCGGAAGTAACCCCACTGCAGTCAGTGAGATCTGCTCCCTCCCTCCCGGGTCTGCAACAGTGTATCCAGGCTAGGATCCGCTTCCTTCCACCTGCAGGCACAGCAGGGCGGAGGCGTAGCTGGAGGGGGTGAAGGAGCTCTGCAAGGGGGGACAGGGGAGGAGGAGGAGGAGGGACATTCCTCCATCTGCAGAGTCCCTCCTCTCCTCTGCCTGGCACTGCCAGGGTTAAGAGGGTGGGGGGGAAGGAGAGGAGCAGCCCCTTCCTGCTCCGCCCTCCATCCCTCCCTTCCTCTTTCCTTCCTTCTCCTGCATCCTTCTGGGGAGGAAGAGGAAGGTGAGTTCTGGGGGTGTGAGTGGAGGGGGTAGGGGGAGAAAAGAGCCCCAGGTGGGGGGGGGCTGATGCCAGCGGGGAGGGAAGGCTGAGCTCTAGGGCCAGTGGGAGGGACAGTGGAAAAGGCAGAAGCCAAGCCAGGAGGGGGGCAGCCAAAGGGGCGCTGAAGCCCCCCCAGTTCAGAGCCCCTTTCCTGCCCCAGACAACAGCTGCCTCTCTTCTGCCCTGAGCTGGAGCAGGAGGTGGAGGTCTGGGAGATCTGGCATCTCCCTCCAGCCAGCCAGCCAGCCCCACTGCAAGACCCACAGCCTGGCAGGACTGATCTTCAGGCATCCAACAGACAGCTGGGCTGGCTGTGCAGGATTTCGTTGCATGGCAGATGCCGACAGCAGGCATCACCAGGCACCGTGGGGTGAACCAGACCACATTGGTTCTTAATGGATCCTTGCATCTCAGAAGGAAGACCCTCCCCAAATTTCATGCTTCACAGGTTGGGGGTGAATGTTGATCAGGCAGTTAAGAATAGGATGAAAACTCCTGGACCTCTTTTCACCCCCTGCTAGTTTGAATTTCCCAAAATTGGTTTTTGGTGGGTGCCTCCATCAAGAAGGAAGACACACCCCAAATTTCACACTTATAGGTCCAGTGGTTTTGGCTGGGCACTGATGAGTTAGTGAGTGATTCAGTCAGTGTTTTGTATAGTGTTTAATTTGTTGTCAAGGGCTGTGGGTAGCGCAAGTGGTAAAGACGCTGGGCCTGTTAACCAGCAGGCAGTGTTCAAGACCCAGGTCGGCCCCACAAGACAGGGTGAGCTCCTGTCCTTAGCCCAGCTCTGCGACGCCAGCTGGATCCAATCGTATTGGCTCTGCCTTTCCATTGGACTAATTCAGTGGTGTGGAGAGGGAAGATTTGCTGCTTGGGTAACAGCCTATCCTTCATAACAATCCATCCCAGGCTTTCGTGCTTCGCATGCAGCGTATGCAGCACCTAGCACAATACCATAGTCTCTCAAGACTGACGGAGGCCCGCTCTTTAATTTGTTGTCAACATCCTGTGCCTCCTCCCAGCGCCCCCCCCCCCCCCAGCCCAATTAGTGGGAGGCAACTGTGGAGCTGAAGAAGCTCCAGCTGCACAGGGCTGTTCTTCCCACCTCCTTCTGGGCTGGGCTGGACTCCACCTCCAGGGCTTCCCCTTTCTGCTTCAGAAAGTCAGTCCCCAAGGCCTCCTGGATGATCTTATTCCTTCCCCTCACCCCCCAGCTTTCCTCCCCCTTCCTCTCCCTGACCCCCTGCACTGTGCTCTGCAGGGGCTGCAATAATGAGGGGGCAGAGCTATGCACACCTGGGAACGGGGGCCTGGATTTAGCCATTCCTCAGCAGTAGCAGTAGCAGCCCATGTGCCCCAGAGGTAGGCCGTGTGTGTGAAAGAGATGTGTGTGAGTGAGGGGGTCAGAAAAGGCAGGCTGAGAGGATGCAAGGACACCAGAAGGATCCTGATCCAATTAAGACAGCACCACAGTCACCCCAGAGGAAGTTGCCTCCTCCAAGCTTGCACTGACCCCACTGAAACAAACTGCAGGCCTCCGTCAGTCTTGAGACACTATGGTATCATGCTCTGCTCGGCTCTGCATATGCTGCATGCGAAGCATGAAGACCTGGGTTAGATTGATATGGAGGATAGGCCAAGCAGCAAATCCCCCCTCTCTATGCCACTGAAATAGTCCAATGGAAAGGCAGAGCCAATACGATTGGTTCCAGCTGCGTCGCAGAGCTGGGCTAAGGACAGGAGCTCACCCTGTCTGGTGGGGACCGACCTGGGTCTCGAACCCTGGCCTGCTGGTTAACAGGCACAGTGTCTTAACCACTTGCACCACCCACAGCACAACAAAGTGCACAGCTGCAGTTACTCACGAGTAAGCAAACATTTTAGTGGTGTGCAGGGGTGGAAGCCTTCCAGAATGGCCCTGATCCCAGGCACCTGGGCCTTCAAAGTGCTCCTAAAGGAAGCCCCAGCACTGAAACTGGCTCAGCAGGTATTCAAAAATAAATCTATCTTATATATATATATATATATAATATATATATTATATATATATAACTATATAACCGCACACCAGCGGTTTTGGAAGGGTGATTAGTCAGTGAGTGACTAATATATATAGATATAGATATAGATATAGATATAGATATAGATATATATATATATATATATATATATATATATATATATATATATATATATATATATATATATATATATATATATATATATATATATAGTCACTCACTGACTAATCACCACCCTTCCAAAACCGCTGGGCCTAGAAGCATGAAAGTTGGGGTGGGTGTTCCTTACGTGACGGAGGGGTGCACTAAGAACCGGTTTTCAGGGGTTGGTGCATATGGGGGGAAGTTGCGCATGGGGGTTTGATGCACAGGGGGAAGGTAGCGCATGGGGGAAGTTGCACCTGAGGGATTGATGCGCATGGGGGGAAGTTGCGCAGGGAGGGTTGATGCGCAGGGAGGGTTGATGTGCAGGGAGGGTTGATGTGCATAGGGGGAGTTGCGCATGGGGTTGATGCACATGGGGGAAAATTGCACATGGAGGGAACTTGTGCATGGGGTGTTGATGCACCGTAGGGGATGGCATATGGGGAAATGTTACTCCCCCAACGCAGGTACGCTTTTCACTAGTATATATATAAAAGAGAAAAGTGACTGACTGACGGACTCATCAACGCCCTGCCAAAACCACTGGGCCTAGAAGCATGAAATTTGGGGTGGGTATTCCTTCCATGACTGAGGGATGCACTAAGAACTGGTTTTCGGAAATTCCAACCGGAAGGGGATGAAAAGGGGCGCAACGCATTTTCATCCCTATACTTTGCATTGGAGAATTGATGACTCATCAACATTCCACCCCAACCCCCAGACCTAGAAGCATGAAATTTGGGGAGGGAGTTCCTTCTGTGACATCAACAACCACTAAGAACCGATGTGGAGAAATTTAACCCTTAAGAGGCTGAAAAGGGGAGGCAACATGTTTTGGGGGGTTTCATGCTCATGGGGGATATTGCGCATGGGGTGATGGTGTACAAGGGGTACTATTGCGCATGAGGGGAATGATGCACATGAGGGAATGATGCACATGGGGGTTGATGCGCATGGGGAGATGTTGCAATTGGGTGTTTGATGCGCATTGGTGGTTGATGTGCATGGGGATGTTGCGCATGAAGGATGTTGCACATGGGAAGATATGCATGGGAGTTGATGTGCATTGGGCTTGATGCACATGGGGATGTTGTGCATGGGGGTTTGATGTGCATGGGGGATTATGCGCATGAGGTTATGCTCATGGGGGACTGATGCGCATGAGGGGAATGATGCACATTGTGGGTTGATGCGCATGGGGAGATGTTGCGATTGAGGGTTGATGCACTTGGGTTGTTGCGCATGAAGGATGTTGCACATGGGAAGATGTGCATGGGAGCTGATGTGCATTGATGCACATGGGGATGTTGTGCATGGGGGTTTGATGCGCATGGGGGATTATGCGCATGAGGTTATGATGCTCATGAGGGACTGATGCGCATTAAGGGATGTTACGCATGAGGGGAATGATGCGCATTGTGGGTTGATGCACATGGGGAGATGTTGCGATTGAGGGTTGATTGAGGATGTTGCACATGGGTTGTTGCGCATGAAGGAAGTTGCACATAGGAAGATGTGCATGGGGAGTTCATGTACATGGGATGTTGAGCATGGGAGGTTGATGTGCACGGTGGGAATGATGCACATGGAGAGAATGGTGCGCATGGTGGGAATATGCGCATGAGTGGAATGATGCGCATGGGGGGTTAATGCGCTTGGGGAGATGATGCGCATGGGGGATGATGCGGATGGGGGTTTTTTTGCATGGGGATTTGTGCATGGGGTTGATGTTCATATTGATGAACACAGGGGGTTGATGTTCATATTGCGGATGATGTGCATAGGTTGGATGAATATGGGGATGTTGCACATGGGGGTGGAGGCACATGTTGTGTTGATGTGCCTGGGGGATTGATGCAGTGGGGGGATGGCGTACGGGGGAATTTTACTCCTGCAATGTGGGTACACTTTTCACTAGTTTATTTCTAAAGCTGGTGATAGTCCTAACTTCTCTTCCCTCCACTCAAGCCCCATTTCCTGTTCCATCCCCTCTGGGGTTAAGCCTGTTTTTATTCTTTTTTTTTTTTTTGCAGGACATGTCCTCCATTTGAAGGCTTCTGTCCTGGAAAGAAATCTCAATTTCCCTCCATTTTCTTGTTATCAGGCATCCTGTAGTCAGGGATGTAATATAGGTTATATTACATTATGGCTGCAATCTTAAAGACACTTTCCTGGGAGTAGCCCCATTGGATCTAATGGGGCAAGGGTCCTCAAACTTTTTAAACAGGGGGCTGGTTCACTGTCCCTCAGACGCTGTCTGGGGCCGGACTATAGTTTGGAAAAAACTATTAAAAACTATTTAAAAAGCCAGTGAGAGGGCTTATTATGGGATGGGATACCCTATCAGCCCTCCCTCCCCCCCCCCACGCGCCCTCCCCTGCGGGAGGACATGTTAAATGTAGGACATGTTAAAATCAAGCAAAAATACTCATATTGCTTTCCTGACTTAATTTCAACGTTTTTAAAATTGAAAACCTTTTAAAATGCAAGATTCTCACCCAGACATGCAAGACACCCTCAGAGCAATTTGCAGCAACAAGTTACTTCAACATATCACAGGAGCTTCATGGGGTGTTCTGACCTGATAATCCCATGATAGTTACTCCCAGGAAAGTGTGGCAGGATTGCAGCCTCAGAGCCCCATCCTAAGCATTCCTACACAGAAGTAAGTCCCATGATAGTTACTCCCAGGAAAGTGTGGCAGGATTGCAGCCTCAAAGCCCCATCCTAAGCGTTCCTACACAGAAGTAAGTCCCATGATAGTCAGTTGGTTACTTCCAGGAAGGTGTGGCTAGGATTGCAACCTCAGATCCCCATCCTAAGCATTCCTACACAGAAGTAAGTCCCATGATAGTTAATGGGCTTACTCCCAGGAAAGTGTGGCAGGATTGCAGCCTCAGATCCCCATCCTAAGCTTTCTTACACAGAAGTAAATCCCATGATAGTCAATGGGTTACTCCCAGGAAAGTGTGGCTAGATTTGCAGTCTCAGATCCCCATCCTAAGCATTCTTACACAAAAGTAAGACCCATGATAGTCAGTGGGCTTACTCCCAGGAAAGTGGGGCAGGATTGCAGCCTCAGATCCCCATCCTGAGCATTCTTACACAGGAGTAAGTCCCATGATAGTCAGTGGGCTTACTCCTAGGAAAGTGGCAGGATTGCAGCCTCAGAGCCCATCCTAAGCATTCCTACACAGGAGTAAGTCCCATGATCGTCAACGGGCTTACTCCTAGGGAAGTCTGGCAGGATTGCAGCCTCAGAGCCCCATCCTATGCATTCCTACACAGGAGTAAGTCCCATGATCATCAACGGGCTTACTCCTAGGGAAGTCTGGCAGGATTGCAGCCTCAGAGCCCCATCCTATGCATTCCTACACAGGAGTAAGTCCCATGATATTCAGTGGGCTTACTCCCAAGAAGTTGTTGCAGCAGGAGGGGTGTGGTAGGGGCGGAGGTGCTGTCCAGGGAACCCCTGGCGCCATGGATGAGCAGCAACAAGCACATGCGCTGGCCAGGAAGTCCCTGAACCTCGCAATCGAGAGGGAGGGGCACACGAACCATCCAGGGAATCCCTGACCCTGCAGACGAGCCTCATGAAGCGTGTGTGCCAGCCAGGAAACCCCTGGTACTGCAGCTGCCCGCAGGGCGGATTGAGGTCCCTGGGGGGCCGTATCTGGCCCGCGGGTCATAGTTTGAGGACCCCAGAAATGGGGCTTGCTTCTGAGTAGAGAGGCAGAAAAGATTAGGCCCTTGGGAGAACCGTTAATGCTCACTTTAGCCCTCTATATGAAATGAGTTAGACACCCTGCCCTACTCCCAGGTAAAAGTGAACAGGACATCACACTGCCCAGCCTTCCACAGTCCTACTCACAAGAAGCCCCATTATGGTCAATAGCTCCACTCCAGTGATGGGATTCAAAGAAATTAACAACTGGTTCTATTCCCATCTGGCAGCCACTTTTAAATGGCTATTTTAAAACTTTATATGTCCTATCTCTCGTTAACAACCAGTTCTATAGGGTAGGTGCGAACATGCTGGAGCCCACCACTACTCTACTCCCAGGTAAAGGTGAATGTGTGTGGATGTGTAATTTCAGGTTAGCTTGAAGAAAAGGCCCATTGACCAGCATGGGACTTGCTTCTGAGTAAAAAGGTATAGGATCTTGTCCTTGAGGTCCCCTATATTGCAGCCTGCACTGTTTGACAGAGATCCCATTGGGGAAAAAGGGAGAGAGAGGGTCACCATATGTTCTCTTCCAGGACATCTCCTCTTTTTAAGCCTTGTGTCTTGGAAAATCTTCACTATCCTCCTTAACCTTGTGAGCAGGCAGCAGGTAGTCAGGAGGACAATGAAGATTTATTCTAGGGCACAGGCTTAAAAAGAGGATACGTCCTAAAACAGAGGACATGTAATTGATGACAAATTTTTTAATTACAAGAAGGCTACTCACAAGGAAAAGGCCTCCAATTCACAAGGAAAAGGAGGAAAATTGAATTTTTTCCCAGGATTTAAGGCTTAAAAATGGGAAAAGTCCTAAGAAAAAAGGAAAGGATTGGACTGTCAGAGCCAAGTTTTCTGCATATGTTCTGAAAAGTAAATTCCACTGTAGTCAGTGGGGCTTCCTCTTTCCTCTTTGTGTATCTGTGTGTATGTAGTGTTTATAGCTTTTATTATGTTATGTCCTACATTTTTTCTTGTGTCCTACATTTTGGGTGGGGCTTGTCCTCTTTTTCAGTTATGACCTGTGATATTCTGACTGAGCTTCCCACTGCTATCTCTCTTGAGGGTCACTTCCTGCTGTTGCTGTATGAAAGTACATCATGCATATCAGATATTTACATTAAAATTCATAACAGTAGCAATATTACAGTTATGAAGTAGCAACAAAAATAATTTTATGGCTGGGGGTCATAAAGTGGACAGAGTTGGACAAAGACACATCTATGGTTAAGGGGCTGACATGACTGCTGAAGGCGCATGAAATGCTGTTTGACCTTCCCACCAAAGGGATATATGTTTCTCTACTTGCATTTACACACTTTCAAACATTGGCAGGAGTTGAGGTAAGGACAGAATCTCATTCCATCTTGTAGGACCCACCTCTTGAACCCTGGCCTGCTGGTTAACAAGCCCTTGCCTGTTACCACTGGCGCCACCACAGCCCATGTCAACATTTTATATTTTTACTTGCAAAAAATAAACAAATTTTTATTTGCAATAAAAATCATCAGGCAAACCTGGTCTTTGCAGCCAAAGAGGACCATTCCAACCCCTTCCTGATCCAGAAGACCCAGAGACGGTGTGGTAAAGTTGGTGCTTTCAGAAGAAGGAACTGAGGAGGACGAAGCAGGGGGAGCCTCTCAGCAACTGCGCAGGGAAGATCCAGCCCCGAATGACTGTCCAGCAGAGAGTAACTCCGTCAAATACCCACACATTTCCAGGTGTGTTTCTCAGTGTCTTCCCTTTCCAGAGAGCAGATACATATACAGTGGTACCTTGGGTAACAAATGCCCTGGGTAAAGTATGTTCCAGGTAATGAATCTACCACCAGGTGGTGCCTCTGCCTTGGGTAATGAACCTGCTGCGGGTAACGAACGTCGGCTGGCAGCTACCTGAATTGAATGGGTCAGGCAACAGCAAGTCTGTCCCTCTGGGGGGTGGGGTGGTGCTTGGGGGGACTGGGGGTCTTCTGGGAGGAGGGTGTTTGGGGACAGCGGGGGGAGATACAGGCATCCGATACTCACTTTTAAAAGCCTGGCTTGCTTTCGAACACGAGGCTTCCTGCAGAGCTTTTGAAAGAGGCTGGAGAGAGGTGAGGAGATGCTCCTCCCTCCAGCCCAGTCTGCAGGAAGCCTGGAGTTCGAAAGCCATGCTTTTAAAGTAAGTAGGGCTGCCTGTATTTCCCTCCACTATCCCCCAAACACCCTCTCCCAGAAGACCCCCCCCCCAGGAGCCCCCAGTGGGGCTTACTCCCAGGAAAGTGTCTGGAATTGCTGATTCCTAACCATGCCTACTCTGGTGTTCAATTGGTCTTACTCCCGGGAAAGTGTCTGGAATTCTGTTAAATATGTCTTACTCCCAGGAAAGTGTTTTTAGGATTGCAGCCTCTTAAGTGTCTTTAGGATTGTGCCTTTAGGATTGCAGCTTCCTGTCTTTAGCAGTGGTTCTCAATCTTCCTAATGCCGTGATCCCTTTATAAGTTCCTCATGTTGTGGGGACCCCCAACCATAAAATTATTTTTGTTGCTACTGCTGCAGTGCTATGCACACTTTCCTGGGAGTAAACCTCACTGAACTCATTGGGAATGACTTCTGCGTACACATGCATAGAATTGGGCTCTAAGGCTGCAATCCTAGCACTTTCCTGTGAGTAAGCCCCATTCACTATCAAGGGACTGCCTTCTGAGGAGACCTCCATAGGATTTGGATCTCAGGGAGCAGAGCCAGCCACAGTTCCCTGGGAGTAGTACCATTCACTATCATGGGACTGACTTCTGAGGAGACCTCCATAGGATTGGGATCTCAGGCAGCAGAGCCAGCCACTGTTTCCTGGGAGTAAGTCCCATTCAATATTATGGGACTGATTTCTGAGTAGACATGCATAGAACTGGACACTAAGGCTGCAATCCTAGCACTTTCCTGGGAGTAAGTCTCATTCACTTATCATGAACAACAAAAACAACATTGAGGGGGCTTACTTTTGAGTAGAGCACAAGGAGCAGGGCACAATGGTCGGTGCACAAGCGGGGCGCCCATCACACAGCCCGCCCGCCAGAGCTCTGGCGCCACGCTCACACCTCAGCGTGCTTCACTCTCAGCCCACAGGTGCACTGAGGATCTGTGGGAAGTGGGGAGGAGGAGAAAGCTGCTGTCTATGGTGAGTGTGTCAGGCGCCTCCCCACCCCCAAGGCTCCACATCGGTCTCACACCAGCACAGAGGTTGCTTCTGAGCTGCTTCTCAGCGGTTCTTCCAGCTCCAGCGTTTCTGCCAGGTCTTCCCTGCTGGCCCCCTGCACCAGGGGTCTATAGACGACCCCCAGGAAAGCTCCAGGAGACCCCCAAAGAGGTCCCGACCCCCACTTTGAGAAATGCTGGTCATTAGGATTACAGCCTACTAAGAGAACAATCCTAACCATGTCTACTCAGATGTAAGCTTCATTGTGTCCAATGGGTCTTACTCCCAGGAAAGTGTCTTTAGGATTGCAGCCTAAGTGACTTCAGGATTGTGTCTTTAGGATTGCAGCCTAAGTAGATTTCATAGGATCATGCACATTGAATGCATGTTCTGAATTCAATTACAGTGTTTTGTCATCATTTTTACCTACAGTTAATATTTTTATATGAATATTTTTGGGTTGTGGAACCAATTGAGTTTCCATGATTTCCTATGGGAAAATCCGCTTCACGTAAAGAATGTTTCACGTAACAAACATGCCTCCAGAACAAATTAAATTGTTGTTGGAAATATGCTTGACTCAAGTGGTTTTACCAAGGTCAGTATTAAAGTGCATGGACGCACACATGATTGAGACATACAAATTATGACAGGAATGGATAGAGTGGATAGAGAGATGCTCTTTTCCCTTTCACTTAACACCAGAACTAGGGGACATCCACCAACACTGAATGTTGGGAGAGTTAGGACAGACCAAAGAAAATATTTCTTGACCCTGCTTGTGGTTGGTCTGTGGAACTCCCTGCCACAGGAGTTGGTGATGGCATCTAGCCTCAATGTCTTGAAGAAAGGATTGGACACATTCCTAGAGGAAAGAACCATCACAGTTTCCAAGGAGTGTGTGTCGAGGTGGACAACCTTAGAATGCCAGAGGCAAAGGGAGTACCTGGATACAGATGTCATGGGTGCTCATGCTAGCCAGACATGCAGTGTGGTTACCCTAAGAGCCTGTATAGAAATGATTCTTGCACCCTTTCCATTTCTGTGCTAAATGCTGAATGCAAGATTGGGACTCCAAATAGGTGCCATGGCGTAACCTTAACACTGAGTATTTTCGAAGCAGCTGGAATATATGTAGGAGTTGTCCTGGGGGGGTAGAAGAAGCACCTTTCCAGAGGTCAAGAGGCTTCTCTTTGGTACGAAGTATCTGCTGCCAGGTAGAGGTTCTCACAAAGCTGCTGAAGACGTAAACTGTGGTGGGCAGAAGGACAAAAGTGCTGGTCAGGAGGACCACCAGGAGCCATTGGTTTAGGAAGTGATTTCTGAGACAGAAGAAGGATGGAGAGAAGGTGTTGCAGGAAAGTGGGGGTGAGGGTGGTTCAGGCCCAGGAGAGCGCAGGGAGGGTGAACCAGGCTGCTGCTGGATCTTGCTGTGAGAGTCTTTCAGGATCCTCTCCTCCTGCTCCTGGTGGCTGCTGGCGAACTGGTCAGAGCCGCGGCTGGCAAGAACCGCAGGGACCAGTTCGCCGGCGGCCGCCACGTTTCTCCTGAAGCTCGGCTTCAGGTGACGCACTGCTTATGCACCAAGCCTGGCGCATGCGCAGTGCAGCAGGATTGGGGCCCGTCCCCGCCCTGACCCCAGCCCCGCCCCCAACTTCCGGCAAACCGGATCTTGGGGCTGGCTGGGCTCATCACTGAACGTAACCATAGGGCCAGCACAGTCAGGGAGGCCCTCTTACCTCTAGAAGGTCCCCCCAAAAGGACGAATAGTGCTTCAGATCTCCTGAAGTCCTTAGTCCTGTCTAGATAGAAACTAAGGCCTCTCTTTACACCAAGTGCCAGGCCCTTTCCTTGGAAGATGAAGGGTTTGGACACAAAGTGGGCAGAACTATATCCTGGGATCTGTGAAAGACAGAATTCACTTTGGGCAAGAACGTGGGATTTAGTCTGAGAAGGACCTATCGTCTTGGAATTGGCAAAGGTTTGGATGTGTGGAGAGAGCCCCTATCTCAGAAACTCTTCTGGCAGAGGTGATAGCTACCAGAAAAATAACCTTCAGGGTTACAAACCTGATGGATACCATGGCAAGGGCCTCGAAGGGTGGACCAATCAAAGCCTTCAGCACCAAATGCAAGTCCCAATTTGGAAAGCGATGTATTGTTGGTGGATTGAGGAGTTTCAAGCCTTGAATGAACCTCCTGCTTTTGTTGGACCCAAAATAGAACTCAGGGTGGATAACTGTCTCTTTACGGTGTTAGTTCTACTCCCTCTTGGAGGAACTGCAACACATGTTTATGCCTAGCCTTTTCCACCTGTAGACCGAGACCATTACACCAAAGAACGAACTTCTGCCAGGTATGTGAGTAGATCCTGTTCATTGACGCACGTCTGGAAGGCAAAAGGGTAGAAATTACACGCTGGGAGTAGCCCTTGTGGCCTAAACTCCTCCTTTCAAACACCAAGCTGTCAACCAGAACTTGCATGGTTCTGGGTGAAGCATCCTCCTGGGAAACAGATCTGGCCTGAGTGGCAGACGAAAATACGGACCCTGAGCAAGATTGACTATCCCCGGGTATCACGGGCGACGGGGCCAGTCCGGGGCCACCAGAATCAGTTCTGCTTTGAATTTGTGCACCCTCTACAGCACAGCCTGAATGAGCGGGAACGGTGGAAAGGTGTACAAAAGGGCTCTCGGCCACGGAAGGGACTGAGCATTTGTGCCGGCCGAATGCTCTGGGGTCTAGTGTCCAAGACAGAAAAGCCAGAACCTGAGCATTGCTCCTGCTTGCAAATAGATCCAAGCTTGGCTTGCCGAAGCATGAAACAATTAGACTGAAGGCTTCGGGATGAAGAGCCCATTCTCCCTCCTGCTCCCATTGTCTGCTCAGCCAGTTGGCCTCTACATTTGACACGCCCAGTAGATGTTCGACCTTGATAGATAATAGATGACTTTCGGCCCAATCGAACAGAAGAGTCTTCTCCCTCATGAGGCCTCGGGACCTGGTTCCCCCTTGCCTGTTTATGAAGGCCTTGGCCGAGACATTGTCCATCTGGACTAGGAGATGTGTCCCATCGGTCAGGCCCTGAAAGTGCAATAGGGCAAGACGAATCGCCCTCAGCGCCAGTCAGTTGATTATAAACTGCATCTCCTGCGTTGACCAGGTGCCTTGAGTCCACTGACCAGCGAGATAAGCCCACCACCCGAGGAGACTTGCATCCGTGGTCAAGATCATCCTGTCCGGTAACTCCATACTTGTTCCCCAAGACAGGTGCTGGTCAGTCATCCACCACGACAGGGAGGCCCGAACTGATGAAGGGAGCTGTAGGGTCAGAGAAACCTTCATCTCGATGAGCCGAGCATAGGGTCAAAGGAAGGTCTGCAGAGGTCTCAGGTGATACTGGAACCATAGCACGACATCCTGGCAGGATACCATGAGGCCCAGCAGGGTAGCCAGAGATTGGAGGGATACTGACCTTGAGGACTGAATCTGGCATAATAACTGAGACAACTTCGACCACCTTTGCTGTGAGAGAAAAATCTGAAAGGCCCTGGTGTCTATCTGCAGACCCAGATGAGTGATCTGCTGGGAGGGAGCTAGCATACTCTTTGCCAGGTTGATGACGAAGCCATGGTCCGATAGGTAATCCATGGTCGTCCGGAAATCCTCGGTGACTCACTCACTGGAAGAACTTGCAACCAGGATGTCGTCCAGATAGGGGAATGCTCAAATGTCCCTCTTCCGGAGGTTTGCTATGAGCACCATCAGAACCTTGGTGAAGACCATTGGGGCTGCAGAGAGCCCGAAGGGAAGGGCCCGGTACTAGTAGCGGTCTGCGCCGTACGAGAACCTGAGGAACTTGCCATGACGTGTAAGCCTCAGACAGGTCTATTGATGCCAGGAAATCCCCTCGTTCAAGGGCAGCCACTATGGTTCGCCAGGTTTCCATCTTGAACTTCCTGAAGACAAGAAGTCTGTTGAGCCAGCTCAAGTCCAAGATGGTGCGCCAGTCTCTGTTCTTCTTCGGGACCAGGAAGAAGACTGAGTACACCTCGATTCCCCGATGAAGGCAGGAACCGGTTCTATGACCTTGATAGTAAACAGGTATTGTATGGCCTGAAGCTTCTGCAGGTGCTTTTCTGGCTGCACCCAGCACCCTCCAGAATCTGTCTGGGGGGAGCTGGAGGAACTCTAATGAGAGACCCCGAGAGACAGTTCGCAGCACCCATGCGTCAGATGTAGACTCCCACCATAAGGGAGTGAAGCCAAGCAGCTAGGCCCTAACATCAGCTGGCTCTGCTGTGGGCCCAGCGTCAGGTGGCGCCATGATCCTTGCGTCTGGATCTACGGTTGCCATGTTGCTTTGAATAGGCGGGTTTGCTGCAAGGAATGACTCTGGCGTTGGTCCAGTGTGACTTGAATTGGGGTCCGGAAGTGTCTCTGTAGCGGGACCCTGGGGAATCCTCAGACAAAGATCACGATGACGTAGACATTGCCCTACCACTTCTCTTGGCTGGGGACCTGGTTCTGTGGTTAGGGCTAGAGGCTGCCTTGATTGCCACTTTGACAATGCTGGGTAGACTAAGAGACACTGCAGAATCGATGGCACGTTGGATTGCTGATGCCAAGAGAAGGTTGTCTGCGTTAACAGACCCAGTGGATCCAGAAGTCTGAGATACAAATGGTGCTGATACAATGGGTCCTCCCCCCCTCCATGGTATCCACCATATTCTGCCCCTGAGACATCCTAGGCTGCACAGATTAGGCTGTGGGCCACCGCTTTCATATGGAGGAGAAAGTCCCTAGTGGCTACCTCAGGGCCCCTGTACTCACTGTGACCACCAGGGGGGAACTGAGGACATCCCAGTGAAAGGGAAGCTTCAAGATGGCCTCGACGTCATAGCACGGGAAAAAGGACAGGCTCCCAAAATGGCGCTGGACAAGGTGCGCACTCCGTGTCCCACCATCCGAACAGAGGCTGCTGGGTGGCTGCCGGAGCGAGGAGCCAGGCTGCAGCACTGGCTGGCTGGGCTGGGTGCTGGTCTCTGCGTCCCCTCCGGCGCTGGTGGAAGTGCTGCTGGAGCACGTGGGCGGAGCGTGACGAGCCAAGGCACTCCTGCGCTTTCCACCCCTCAGAGGCTGCAGTCGCAGCGCGCCCTGGACAGGGAGAGAGCTCTCCAGAGGCCCAGTCCTGAAGGGGCGCGGGGGACGCCTCGCAAGGCAACTCCCGCCCTCAACCGGAGGCTGCAGGTGGTGGTGCTACCGCGGTCTCCCAACCTCTGTGGGAGGTCGGGAGGGAAGCCTGCAGAGCCGGTCCCCGTGGGTCTCAGGCCCAACGGGGGGGGGGAGAGGCTAAAGTTGTCCAGTGGTCGCCCTGGTCCAGCAGAGGTGAAGTGGAGGCAGAAAGGCAGCAGAGAGAGAAGAGGAAGAGGAGAAGTGCAGAAGAGAAATGAGAGGAGAAGCTGTGCTCTAAGGAGCACAGAGAAACATGACCCTTCTCTGAGGGAGACAGAGCCGGACTGGGGAGAAATGCCCCGCACTGGGAGGAGACAAGTTTCGTCTGGTGCTGTCTCGGAGTGGGCGGGGCATAGCCCAGACATTCTCTGAATGTACCCTTTCCTCACTCCAGAGAATAGGCAGAACCAGCCAATACCAACCAGCCCCACCAGACAAATCACCAGTCGTTAAGACCATGTCCGATCCAATGTGGTGGGCCGAGTGTCCTTTTTCCTTCCTCCTAGAAGAGGAGATTCATGGTAAGTATGCCACTTTCTCTCTTTGGAAGGAGGATGGCACTCCTCACTGGATGGGATGTGACAGAGCTGTCTCCCTGCTAAGGGTGGGGAATCAGGTACCCATAACGGGACACCACCTTCTGCAATACTCCATAGCCAAAAAAAAGCCTTGGCTGAAGCCGCCTGATCAATCTTGTAGTTCCCTGAACACCGCACCGTTTCGTTGCCATTCCATCTTGCTGAACTGCTGACAGCTGAGCCAGTTGGTGGCCACATTGGAAACTCCTGCAGGATGTTCCACTTTTAGTGATAGGGGGAGCTACTTTGCCCAGCTAAAAAGCAAAAAGGCCTCCTTCATCAAGAACTTGGACTGGGTTCCCTCTGACGGCTCAGGTAATCCTTTGCCATCATGTTGTCCATTCTTACTAAGAACATGCGCTCCCCAGGCTGAAATTGCACCAGAGCCAGGTGAATGGCCCTGAACTCCTGCCAATTGACACTATGCTTCACCTCCTGAGGGGAAGGTCAATCAGGGTCTGTTAGTTAAAATTCCAGCCCTCCCTCAATATGCCAGAGATAGAATCAGTGAGTGGATCATTACTGTTTTTTGTGGGTGGGAGGGGGTGATGCTTTCTGTGCTTCTCTCCAAACCATGTTTTATTTCCTCTCTTCTTCCCACTTTATATCTCCACCCTCACCTTTTTTCCATACTTCCAAACCCCTGATCACTTTGGCAGCCTGTCTTTCTCCCACCATCACCTCCTGGAGGAGGCACAGACAGAACTGTACCCTGTGCCTTCACTTGAGCCTGCACACCACATGCGCCAGCCTGCCTCTCTTTGGAGGGGGGATGTGGAAGGTGGAAACCAATCCAGGCTTCACAGCGTCTGTGATCTGCACTCAGCTCTGGTTGTTCAAATCTTTAATTCCTTGATCTGCACACAAGGCAGGGATGGGAGAAGAAGGAAAAGACAGGAGGAGGGAGAGAAGAGACCAAAGGGATGTGATGGTACAAGGCAAGGACTTCAAAGGAATGGTGCTGTGGATGTGACTAAGGCTTGTGTAGCAGTAGCTGGGGTGCAGAGTTCTCCCCCCAACCACAGGTTTATTGAGTCTCTGCTTGTTGCATTCAACCAAAGCCTCTTCTGGCCTCAATTGTCAGCTGATGCTTTGACCTCCACTCCATGCTACCATTTGGCTGCTCTTCCATGTGCAGGAAAGGCCAGAGCTTGGAGCAGATGGCTCTAAAATGCCCAGATAGGTTGTAGAGACAGGTTTGGCTTGGCTCTTATTTCTCCTTGAATGGCTGACATTAGATTGAACTTAATGCGATCTACAAGCCATTTAAGAATGAAACTCTTCACAGATCAGCTCTACACTACAAAACTATAGGTGTTTTAGCATAGGTTTTTCAGCCCCACACTACAAAACTATAGGTGTTTTAGCATTTATTAAGATGGCAGCATGACAATAAAGGTGCCGACAGGCCTGTGAGAGTCTAGGAGAAGGCCCTCCTCTGGTGGTCTAATCATGCAGCCTCCATCCCAGGACCAGTTCAGGCTGTAGCATGTCAAGCAGCCACAATTGTGCTCCTTCTCCACAACAGTGCACTGAGAATTAAGGCACAATCCTAACCATGTCTACTCAAAACTAAGCCCTATTATGTTCAATAGGTCTTAATTCCAGGAAAGTGTCTTTAGGATTGCAGCTTTACCCTACAATCCAGAGTAACCACGGGAGCACGTAAGAGACTTTACGTGCACCCGTAGTTACTACATCACCTAGTGAAAACCTATGGGAAATTCATATTGCAATCCAGAACAAATTGTTCTTACACCGGAGCAAGGACTCCCCGTAGTTACTCTGGATTGCGCCCTTAGTCTCCAAGTGCAGCTGTGATCCTGTATCTCCTTTCCAGGGACCGAGTCAGTGGCAGGGCATCCAATGGTATTTGCTTTTGACCAGACAACTCCAGACTTGTTCTTTGGATATTCCACTAACATTGCACTTGCTAATTAGGATTCTCTTTCTCTTCCAGAAACCAAACGGGGATTGGAGGGAGCCAAGTAGGGTGTCATTGGACATGGCCTTGCTTGAAGAAGAGGCACAGCCTTTCAGAAATCAAGACGAAGCAGGGAGGGAGGAGGAGAGACCAACCACTGGTTGGAGGAGAGAACTCGTTGCCGATCTCCATATAGTGAAGATCGAAGAGGAAGAGTTCAAAGTAGGAATTCCTTTACATGAGGAAACAACCAGCACAGACACACACATTTCTTCCGATAGAAGGAGCCCTGCACTTCAGGACAGATCAACGAATCAGGAGAAAAAGAAGAAATGTAGAAACAAGTCTGACTCTCAGAATTCAGGAAACTTCAACATCCTCCCAGTCAAATCAGAGGAAGACACTGAAAATAAGATTAAACAATGTGCTCACTGTGCAAAGACCTTCAAAAGTCAATCTAATCTTATAGTTCATCAAAGAATCCACACAGGGGAGAAGCCATATAAATGCTTGCAGTGTGGAAAAAGCTTCAGTGATAGTGGAAGCCTCACTAAACATAAAAGAACCCACACAGGGGAGAAACCATATAAATGCCTGGAGTGTGGAAAGTGCTTCAGTTGGAATGGACATCTGATTTTACATCTAAGAACCCACACAGGGGAGAAACCATATAAATGCTTGGAATGTGGAAAGAGTTTCATTCAGAGTGGACAACTGAGTTCACATCTAAGAACCCACACCGGGGAGAAACCATATAAATGCTTTGAGTGTGGAAAGAGTTTCAGTGATAGTGGAGGCCTCACTAAACATAAAAGAACCCACACAGGGGAGAAACCATATAAATGTTTGGAGTGTGAAAAGAGCTTCAGTGTGAGATCCAGCCTGATTTCACATCAAAGAATGCACATAGAAGAGAAACCATATAAATGCTTGCAGTGTGGAAGAAGCTTCAGTGATAGTGGAAGCCTCACTAAACATAAAAGAACCCACACAGGGGAGAAACCATATAAATGTTTGGAGTGTGGAAAGAGCTTCAGTGTGAGATCCAGCCTGATTTTACATCAAAGAATGCACACAGAAGAGAAACCATATAAATGCTTAGAGTGTGGACAGATCTTCAGGAAGAGCTTACACCTGACTTTGCATCTAAGAACCCACACAGAAAAGAAACCATGTAAATGCCTGAAGTGTGGGAAAACCTTCAATAACAGCTCAAAACTGATTTTGCATGTAAGAACCCATACAGGAGAGAAACCATATAAATGCTTGAGGTGTGGAAAGAGCTTCAGTCAGAATGGGAATCTGATTTTACATCTAAGAACCCACACAGGAGAGAAACCATATAAATGCTTGGAGTGTGGAAAGAGCTTCAGAGTGAGCTCCAGCCTGACCTCACATCAAAGAACCCACACAGGAGAGAAGCCTTATAAATGTTTGGAGTGTGGACAGAGCTTCAGTCAGAGCTCCAGCCTGACTTCACATCAAAGAACCCACACAGGAGAAAAACCATATAAATGCTTAAAGTGTGGAAAGAGCTTCCGTAACAGCTCAAAACTGATTTTGCATCAAAGAACCCACACAGGAGAGAAACCATATAAATGCTTGAAGTGCGGAAAGAGCTTCAGTAAGCGCTCAGACCTGAGTTTGCATTTAAAAACCTACACAGGAGAGAATCCATATAAATGCTTGGTGTGTGGAAATACCTTTAGTAGGAAAGAAAACCTTATTTCTCATAAAAAAACCCACACAGGGGAGAAACCATATAAATGCTTGGAGTGTGGAAAGAGCTTCAGTGTGAGCTTTAGCCTGACTTTACATCAAAGAACACACACAGGAGAGAAACCACATAAATGCTTGGAGTGTGGAAAGAGCTTCAGTCAAAGCTCACACCTGACTTTGCATCTAAGAACCCACACAGGAGAAAAACCATATAAATGCTTGGAGTGTGGAAAGAGCTTCAGTGTGAGCTCCAGCCTAACTTCACATCAAAGAATGCACACAGGAGAGAAACCATATAAATGCTTGGAGTGTGGAAAGAGCTTCAGTGTGAGCTCCAGCCTGACTTCACATCTAAGAACCCACACAGGAGAGAAACCGTATAAATGCTTGGAGTGTGGGCAGATCTTCAGTAAGAGCTCAAACCTGACTTTGCATCTAAGAACCCACACAGGAGAGAAACCATATAAATGCTTGGAGTGTGGATATAGCTTTAGTAGGAAAGACAGCCTTATTTCTCATAAAAAAACCCACACGGGGGAGAAACCATATAAATGCTTAGAGTGTGGAAAGAGCTTCAGTGTGAGCTTTGGCCTGACTTTGCATCGAAGAACGCACACAGGAGAGAAACCGCACAAATGCAAAGAGTGCGGCAAGAGCTTCATTATGAGCAGTCAATTAACTTTACACCTAAGAACCCACACAGGGGAGAAACCATATAAATGCTTGGAGTGTGGAAAGAGCTTCAGTAGGAATGACAGCCTAATGTCTCATAAAAAAACCCACACAGAAGAGAAACCATATAAATGCTTGAAGTGTGGACAGAGCTTTAGTCAGAACTCGGGCCTGACTTTGCATCTAAGAACCCACACAGGAGAGAAACCATACAAATGCTTGGAGTGTGGAAAGAGCTTCAGTCAGAGCTCAAACCTGACTTTGCATCTAAGAACCCACACAGGAGAGAAACCATACAAATGCTTGGAGTGTGGAAAGAGCTTCAGTCAGAATGGACAACTGAGTTCACATCTAAGAACCCACACAGGAGAGAAACCATATAAATGCTTGGAGTGTGGAAAGACCTTCAGTAGGAGCTCACATCTGACTTTGCATCTAAGAACCCACACAGGAGAGAAACCATATAAATGCTTGGAGTGCGGAAAGAGTTTCAGTATGAACTCCAGCCTGACTTTACATCGAAGAATTCACACAGGAGAGAAACCATATAAATGCTTGGAGTGTGGAAAAAGCTTCAGTGTGAGCTCCAGCCTTATTTCACATCGAAGAATGCACACAGGAGAGAAACCATATAAATGCTTGGATTGTGGAAAGAGCTTCAATGAAAGTGGAGGCCTCACTAAGCATAAAAGAACCCACATAGCGGAGAAACCATAGAAATGCTTGCAGTGTGGAAGGAGCTTCAGTCAGAGCTCACACCAGACTTTGCATCTAAGAACCCACACATGGGAGAAACAATATAAATTATAAATGCTTGGAGTGTGGAAAGAGCTTCAGAATGGAAAACTGATTTTACATCTAAGAACCCACACAGGAGAGAAACCATATAAATTCCTAGGGAGTGGAAAGAACTTCAGTCAGAGCTCTCACCTGTCTTTGCATCTAAGAACCCACACAGCAGAGAAACAACATAAATGCTTGGAGTGTGGAAAGAGCTTCAATATGAATGACAGCCTTATTTCTCATAAGAAAAACGCACACGGGGAGAAACCATATAAATGCTTTAAGTGTGGAAAGAGCTTCAGTGTGACTTCAAAGCTGAATGTGCATCAAAGATCCCACCAGCAACAGAAACCATAGAACTGCCTTGTATTTCTTCTCATTAAACAAATGTACAAATATTAGAGCAGGTTTGATATGTAGTCTTTAATATGCTTCTCAAATAATTTAATGCTAATATGAACTTTCTTGTAACCCATTTTTCCCTGTTCTGCTCAGAACACCAGAGGTTCTTTCCTTATTCATGTCAGATGTACATACTTGGGTAAAAACAAAATGTTTCAGAGGACATTCAAAGGAATTGAATTAGGTGTCATCTGCTCAAAACCAGACTACTTTGACAGTATTTTTCCATTGCCAACATAAGATCTTTATGTATACAGAAGGGCACCCTCGCTACGCCCCTGGCCAGGTGCCATCAGCCCTGTATTTTTGCAATGGACATTCAGAGGTCTTTCAGTCACATTCTAACTTTCCTTCATTCTAAGTCCATTCAGTCGAAATGATTAGTGAGAGAGACTGTGAATTTCAGAGCCTGTGAAATTCATTGCCAAGAGGGGTGGAGATGGCCACTATCTTGGACAGTGATTGATTCATTATCCTCTTGATTCATTATCCAGAAAACTTATCGTGGCTTTTTTCAAGAGGCCGAAGAACCACTATTGGAAGATCAACATTCATAAGACTGAGCAAGTGACCCATTTTAAGTGTCTTGGTGTTACTTTTAATTCAACTGGCTCTCGAAGAACACATAGTAATTATGTGACATTAAATGCTCAGAGGAACTCCTCCACCATTCTTCAGTTTAAATGCACTAAAGGAAGTCATTATTTCCTTGTAGCTCTTGAATGATTTCAAGACAAAGTCCTGGCACAACTGCCACAGTATATGGTACTCAATTGAGGCCAGTGCTTACTATACCATCTAGGATTCCTACAAACCCAATTCCTCAGGAGTGCCAGAATTACCTGAAAATACTTCTAATGCAGCAATGCATTTGAGGCCAGCTAGGTTAGACTTCACGCCATCATGTGGATAACGGTCACATTGCCCAAGATTGCTTTTGTGCCCAGTTGGACATCCTACTATCAGTGCAGTGCTGCCAAGTTTCTATCACCCATGATGAATATCCCAAAAGAGGATGATGATAGACTGTGGTCCTCTTCTTCATGGGTTAAGAGAGACAGGATGACCAGCGACAATGTCTCCAAATATAAAGAGAGGAACACATTGAATTTATGGGAAAGGTAGCATATAGTAAATGATGGTGGATTTTATGTTTTAGTAAGTTTATTTTAACTCTTTTAGCAACTTGGGAATGTAAAATGTTTTTGCCTATCAGCATTGTTTGCTAATCACACATACAGTGGTACCTCTCATAACAAGCGCTTCACAGAACAAGTGTTTCACTTAACAAGTATAAATTTCCAAGAAATCTTGCTTCACATAACAAGTTCCGCTTCACTTAACAAGCAAGCACATTATGGTTACGTGTGCTATGCAGCCCTGATGCTCCGCACAGAGGGTCTTTAAAAGGGCTGCTAGCCAGCGCTGCTGCCTCTAACTGCCCCCAACTGCCCCAACTAGAGGGCAGTTGCCTAGAGGTGCTAACTGCCCCCTAGTGCCCCCACCATCCACCTTGAACCTCCAGCAGCAGCCCAGGTAAGCCTCCCAGGAAAGTGTTTTTGATTGCAGCCTCCTAACCATGTCTAACCAGAAGTAAGCCCCCTTGTGTTAAACGGTATTTACTCCCAGGAAAGTGTCTTTGATCATAGCCTCCTTACCATGTCTACCCAGAAGTAACCCCCATTGTGTTAAATGGGGCTTACTCCCAGGAAAGCGCCTTTAGGATTGCAGCCTAAGTAGACTTCATAGGATTATGCACATTGAATGCATGTTTTTAATTCAATTACAGTTTTGTCATCATTTTTACATGCAGTTACATGAAGTGACACTCTCTCCCCCTTTTTGGAGTTAAGATATTTTGGGGGTGGCTGGTTTTCAATACAACACCACCAGATTAATAAGTGATTATGAGATGAAACAAATGGTGGCTGTGTTCTAATTCAGGCAAATTTTTGAAATGACACTTTGAAGGAGATGTTTTCATGCTAAGAGGAACTGAAGCGAAACAATTTATTTTAAGATAAATAGAGGGAGGAGTAGCAAATGAGGGAAGAGTAGCAAACACAGCAGAAGACAGGAGAAACCTCCAGGAGGATCTGGATAAACTAGAATACTGGGCTATAACAAATAGAATGAACTTCAACAGGGAGAAGAGCAAGGTTCTGCACTTGGGCAATAAAAACCAAAAACACAGGTATAAAATGGGGTATACTTGCCTTGGCAGCACAACATGGGAGTGGGATCTTGGAGTCGCCGTCAACGACAAGCTGAACATGAGTCAGCAGTGTGATGTGTCTGGAAAGAAAGCAAATGCCATTTTAGGCTGCATTAAGAGGACTGGAGCTTCCAAGTCACAAGAAGTTCTAGTTCCTCTTTATTCAGCATTGGTCAGACCTCACCTTCTATCTACATCTATCTGCAGTATTTATATACCGCTTTTCAACTAACAAGTTCACAAAGCTGTTTACAAAGAAAATGGAAAAATAATAATAGCTAATTAATAGCTAATGGGTCCCTGTCCCAAAAGGGCTCACAATCTAAAATGCAAAAAAAGAACACCAGCAGAAGCCACTTGAACAGACATTGCTGGGGTGTGTAGGGCCAGTTACTCTCCCCCCGCTAAATAAAAGAGGAACACCCACTTGAAAGAGTTAGCTCAGTTAGCAGGGACCTTGAGTACTGTGTTCAGTTCTGGGCACCTCACTTTAAGAAAGATGCAGCCAAACTGGAGCAAGTCCAGAGGAGAGCGACAAGAATGATCAGTGGGATGGAAGGGAAGCCCTACGAGGAAAGGTTGGGGGAACTTGGGATGTTCAACCTGGAGAAGAAGAGGCTGAGAGGAGACATGATGGCCCTCTTCAGTTACCTGAAGGGCTGTCATAGGGAAGAAGGGGCTCGTTTGTTCATAGCTGCTTCTGAAAGCAGAACTAGAACCAATGGGTACAAACTGCAAGAAAGGAGATTCCGGTTGGAATCCAGAAAAAATTCCTGATGGTTCGGGCGGTTCGGCAGTGGAACAGATTGCCAAGGGAGGTGGTTGGCTCTCCCTCACTGGGAATCTTCAAGCAGAGGCTCAACAAGCACCTGTCGGGAATGCTGTAGGGGGATTTCCTGCTGCAGGCAGGGGGTTGGACTAGATGACCTACTAGGTCCCTCCCAACTCTAGGATTCTATGATTCTATTATATATTATATAGTCTCCTTTTTCAGTGCATGTTTATTCTTAGTTGTATTGTAAGCGAAACTTGGTAGGAGATGTGTTTTGGGGGTTAATGTTTTGAATACAATTCCATTAGATTAATAAGAAGCTATGAGATGAACAATTGGGATTGTATTTAATTTAGGCAGGTTTTTGAAGCGACACCTTTAACTTTTTGGAGTTAAGATTTTTAGGGAAGTAAGACTTAAAATGTAAGTAAGATGAAATTTGTTTGATATAGATGATAGTATTAAAGGTTATGAATCTTTATGAAATTAGATGAGTTTTTAATTGCTTTTATGGATGGTTTTTTCTTTTTTGCATTGAATATTATTAATTGGATACTGGTTTTTTATTCTTATGTTTGTGGGAACGCTGAGCTTATGCTTATGAATGATAAATTAGAAGGTTTTGCAACTAAAATGTGATGGAAATACTGGAGGTTGTTAGAGAAGTGGTTATCCTTAATGGAATGTTATATATTATATGTGTGTTTAATTTGAAGATGTAACCCTTGGCCGTCTCTCGAAGTTTCCTTATGCGTGTTCCCTGTATATTCCCATTGCAATGTAATCTAAATTTACCTATGCCTGTATCTAAAATGTTTAAAAAGCAAATAAATTGGATTTTTAAAAAGTATTATAGTCAGTGGAGCTGATATTTTGTAAGGGAGCAAAGGAAAGGGGGCTGAAAGACCAAGCATGTGCCTGCCTGCCTGCCTGAGAAAGCTTGGCTGCTTGGATCACTTAAACATGTGCCATTTTGCAATAGACAAGTGTGTCTTGTCTATTGCAATGAGATTTGTGCAAAAATTAAGTACAGAAATGCAATACAAGTGTTTTTAGCTTTATTTTAACATGTCCTACATTTGTCCTACATTTTTGGGTGTCCTATATTTTTTAACCAGATAGGATTTTTGGCTTGGATGACAGGAATTTTGGGAAACTTGAGGGGGATTTTGGGTTCGGCATCTGGTCACCCTGGGCTAGCCTAACTCCTCTTCAGGATTGCAGCTTATAACCTCAAAAGTGGACATGCCCCCTCCAATGTAGGACATGACACAATAAAAGCCAAAAACACTCAGGTGTTTTGTTTTCATTTGGTTAAACACTATGGCTCCAATCCTAAAGACACTTTCCTTTGAGTAAGACCAACTGAACACAGTGGGGCTTACTTTTGAGTAGACATGGTTTGGATGCTGATCTATATTACTTATTAAATTTAAAATTGCTACATACATTCAAAACACTGATGTATTTTGCTTTCATTTGGTTAAACACTATATTATTAAATTTAAAATTGCTACATATAATTTATTATGTGCAATTTGTTAATTACAAAAAAGCTCACAAGCAAAAAGCTTTCCTCCCCCCAAAAAATGTAGGGTACCCCAGGAAAATGTAGGAGTCCTGCCTGAGTATCCTCAAATGTTGCCCAGAGGCAGCAAATGTTGCCCAAAAATGGCAGCCTCTGAGGTAAAAAACAGCCTATGCTTGTAAGGCACTGCTCTTCTGATGGAGGGTCCTGCCTGAGTATTCTCAAATGTTGCCCACAGAGGTAAAAAAATGGCAGCCACTGAGATAAAAAACAGAGCCTATCTGCTCTCTAATGGAGGGTCCTACCTGACTATCCTCAAATGTTGCCGTGGTTAAATAAAAATGGCAGCCACTGAGGTAAAAAAAAAAAGAGCCTATGCTTGTAAGGCACTGCTCTTCTGATGGAGGGTCTTCCTGAGTATCCCCAAATGTTGCCCACCAAGGTAAAAAAAGGCAGCCACTGAGGTAAAAAACAGAGCCTATACTTGTACGGGTTGGGTAGGCTCTGCTCTCTGATGGAAGGTCCTGCCTGAGTATCCTCAAATGTTGCCCGGAGGTTAAATAAAAATGGCAGCCACTGAGGTGAAAAAAACAGAGCCTATGCTTGTAAGGCACTGCTCTTCTGATGGAGGGTCTTCCTGAGTATCCCCAAATGTTGCCCACCGAGGTAAAAAAAAAGGCAGCCACTGAGGTAAAAAAACAGAGCCTATACTTGTACGGGTTGGGTAGGCTCTGCTCTCTGATGGAAGGTCCTGCCTGAGTATCCTCAAATGTTGCCCGGAGGTTAAATAAAAATGGCAGCCACTGAGGTAAAAAAAGAGCCTATGCTTGTAAGGCACTGCTCTTCTGACGGAGGGTCTTCCTGAGCATCCCCAAATGTTCCCCACTGAGGTAAAAAAATGGCAGCCACTGAGGTAAAAAACAGAGCCTATGCTTGTAAGGTACTGCTCTTCTGGCGGAGGGTCTTCCTGAGCATCCCCAAATGTTGCCCACCAAGGTAAAAAAAAGGCAGCCACTGAGGTAAAAAAACAGAGCCTATACTTGTACGGGTTGGGTAGGCTCTGCTCTCTGATGGAAGGTCCTGCCTGAGTATCCTCAAATGTTGCCCGGAGGTTAAATAAAAATGGCAGCCACTGAGGTAAAAAAAAAAACAGCCTATGCTTGTAAGGCACTGCTCTTCTGACGGAGGGTCCTGCCTGAGTATCCTCAAATGTAGCCTACAGAGGTTAAAAAAATAGCAGCCATTGAGGTAAAATGCTTGTAAGGGTTGGGTGGGTACTGCTCTTCTGATGGAGTATCCTCAAATGTTGTCCACTGAGGTAAAAACAGTCCTTTTCTCCAAAGCTCAGCTAACCCATCCTGGCAAAGTTGGGTAGTTGGGAGAGGCTGGAGAACCATTTTCCTTTCACTTTTGAAACAGTTGTTGAGAAGCTTGAAAAGAGGGACTGAACTCCAGCGATGCAGTTTGAGATCCTATCCCTGGATTCAGGGATCCCACACAGCCATCATAACTGGTACCCACTGACAGAACTGTCATCCATGGTCCAACTCTACTGTGCCCTCCTTTTCTTCTCCAAAAAGAGGTAGCTTGAGCCGAACAGTTTCCCCCATGCTGAGAAACTAGGAGCATATAAGGTGAAGTCTTCAATGCGGAAATTCATTTTGCCAGAGTCTAATAGAGGAAACATGAGAGTAATACCATTGATTCCCATGGAGAGTGTTACAGCAATCTATACATGATCATGGGAGGACCACTCTGACCACTGGTGCACAATGAGAAGTTAATGGGATTTTCCCTATAAAGTTGTAAATGGGTAACAATCAATGCTTTGCCACAATGGCCCAATAGTGTATGTTGTGAAGCACCAAACTGGACAGGAAGGCCTATGTCTCTCATGCCACTTATCTCCAGCAATTGGGATTCAAGGAAGAAAGGACAGGTGGTACAGGACCATTTTTAGTAGGGCCATTGGTGGAGGGAAGCCCCCACTGGCAGCACAGTGTACCTTCTCAGTGGTAAAAAAAAAATGATGGTGTGCCTTGACCATTTTAGTGCCTTGCCCGATTAAAAAAATGTTGAAAATCACTGGTCTAATAAGTAGTAGGAGGGACCCTTCTGAAGGAAAACAATACTGTGGTACGTCACTTAACAAGTGCCTTGCTTAACAAGTGATCCACATAACAAGCAAAAATTTCTCTAGGATTCTGCCTCACATAACGTGTTGCTTCACTTAACAAGCACACTCATTGACAGTTGGAGCAGATGCGCTGGTCGGCAGCCCTTTAATAAAGTGTCATGGCTGCCTTGCATGCCTGCCCATAGCGAAAGCAACAGCGAAAGCGAAAGCAATCCGCTGGGCAGAGGGAGAGAACAGAAGTGGAGAAGAGGGAAGCAGCTCAGGGCTAACCAAAAGGGAGTAGGGGAGAGAGAGGCTCAGGGTGAAGAGAAGGAGAAAGTGGGGAGACACTTTGAAGGTGTCTTTAATTGCAGCTTGCTAACCATGTCTACACCCAGAAGTAAGCCCCATTGTGTTAAATGGGTCTTACTCCAAGGAAAGTGTCTTTAGGATTGCAGCCTAAGTAGACTTCATAGGATCATGCACATTGAATTCATGTTCTGAATTCTATTCCAGTGTTTTGTCATCATTTTAACATACAGTTAAAATTTTTATATGAAATATTTTTTGGGTTGTGGAACCAATTGTCTTAGTTTCCATTATTTCCTATGGGAAAATCCACTTCTCATAAAGAGCATTTCACAGAACAAGCATGCTTCTGGAACGAAGTAAACTTGTGGGGCACCACTGTATAACCAGTATTCACAACCAGTGGGGATGCGAAATTGGATAACAAATCAGTATGAAGAAAATCCTCCTCTAAGAAAACACTGAAATGAGATCATTTTAAAGCTAAGATCACAGCATTATTGGAAACGACGAAACTGCACATCAATCAAGATATTTTTCTGTGCCCTAAAATGAAGCAGGGTTAACATCTCGGCTTTATTCTCCCATTCTGCCACCCCTTTTACAGATTGTTAGTTATTACATAATAAAACATATTAATAATCGTTATAAATATGACAGCCAATGTTCTGTAAATTAATGACGATGTTGGTAGGCTGCTCTCTGAAGCCATGTACAGATATGTTGCCTGAGTTGCAAAGAAATGGGAGGATGTTAGGGGATGAAAACTTATGGAAGTCTCCCCATTGAAGCCTGCTGATGGAAGTCACTCTTACTGCAGATGTTGTGTGCAAACTGAGGGTAAAAGGGAGAGTAAATGGAAGTTTGTTTGATGTTCCAGCATTGCTGACTTTGTGTGAGTGCATCTGTGTGCATGGCAGTATCCCAGATATTTTAAAAAATACAAGCTTCAAATACAAGGCTATAACTTAAGGATATATATTTTGAAATAAGCAATTATGGTTACAATCCCTTTATAAAAGGTGAATAAGAGATTTAACAAAGATACACATTTAAACAATAAAGCTATACTCCAACTAAGCCTATCATTTAATAATGAAGTTAAACTCTAAGGGTAGTTGAACCATCCAAAGTGTCAAGAAGATGCTCTGTCTAATGATGATGTGTATGATAAGTTGGCTCCTTAACTAATCCTAACCTGCAATCCTAACCTCCCAAACCTCCAATCCTAGTTAAGGGTTAGCTCCTTAACTAATCCAAACCTGCAATCCTAACCTCCTAAGCCCCAACATGAGTCCTATGCTGACCTAGGGGTATCACAAAAGTGCAGTAAGACACATTTGCCCCACTCCAGATGGGGGGTTAAACCAATGTACAGGCATATGTCACCATTCCCACACCATCACATAGGCCTTGTGAGTTAGGGCGGCCTAAATTTCTTAGGATTGCACCCTATAAATTTCTTAGGATCACCCTCAGATCACCTTGTTGCATTGTCTCTCCTGGAATCAGAAAAACTTGACACAACCAGAACAAGTTTCAGAGGCCCAGTAACTTAGCCCAGTAACTTAGAAATGTTACATTATAAAAGAAAAGCCTATTTTGATGGCTCTAGGAGAATGGAATCTCACCTGAAAGAGAAATATGCCAATGAACCTTAAGGCCTTCACCAACTTGGTCATCTTACTGCAAAATACAATATTCTTTGAAAATATACCTTGAATTCAAAAAGAATCATGATGGAAGTGACCACCAGAACTATGCATTTCCAGGGGCAGTTTCCTTCCATGGAGCTTCCAGAGTTTCCACGAAAACATCCCATCTGGGAAACATCCATGCAATAATTTGATTTACCAAAGACCACATACACCAGTGGTCTTCGGCCATCTCAGCATGGGACCCCTTTTCAATCTTTAGAATCTGTCCAGGACTCTCCTGTCAAACTTACTACCCCCTATCTGGGACACAAGGCTAAAACAAAGAGGACCTGTCCTGGAAAAAGAGAACATATGGTCACTCTGTCCCCCAAGTCCCCATGCTCTCTCCCACCCCACTGTCCCCAACCTCCCCATGTGCTCTCAAACACACACACACAAACACACACCTTTCAGCTCATGCACTTATACACAAACACATGAATACGCAAACCATGAACTAACACACACACGCACAACACATGCACTCATACACACATAAACCCCATGCTCCTGGGAGAAGGTGGGCTTAGAAGGCACTTGTCAGAGCTCAGGCGGCACCTGCAACAAGAAGCCCTTGCAGAGCGATGGAGAGGTTGGCTTGGGAGCTCCTGGATGCAATCTCTCCCCTCCCCTGGCTGCCCCCTTCTTTGTGAGAGCAGGCCACCCTTAAAATGTAGGACACCCAAGAAAATGTAGAATATAACAAAAGCTCAAAACCCTTGTATATATTGCTTTCATGTGCTTAATTTAAACACTATACAGTATTACTGAATCTTACATTTAAAAATGATTACATATACAATTTATTACATATAATTTATTCTTTCCAGGCAGGCTATAGGCTGTGCTCATTGGATTAGGACTCTTCTGGTGTCCTTGGATTGCTCTCTGCCTGCCCTTTCCACTGGACTATGGCACGTTGCCCTACTCGCAAGTAAAACTGCGATATGTTAATTTCATTTTCCCATGCATTTTCTATGCATATTTTTGCTTTTCGGTTTTTTGTCCATAACTTTTGATAGGAAGGAGATATTTCAAAACGGATTGTTGTGTTGGATTCAGCTCTTCAATACAAATGCAATTACATATGACGTGATGGGGTAGTACACACCATCATGAAGTTGATTTTTGGGATCTCTAGGACAAGATGGTTGTCCCTTAGCCTTTGCAACCCCCCCGGGAGTTGTGACCCCCACTTTGAAGACCACTGACATACACCATAGGCTAAATAATAATTAAAGTTGCTCCCTATTGAAGATCATTCTGCACTCCAAATTCCTATGATTTTTCCAGTGTGGTTTCTTTGATGCATAGTCAAATGAGAGTTCCTAGTGAAACACTTTCCACACTCCAAGCATTTATATGGTTTCTCCCCTGTATGGTTTCTTTGATGTGTAGTCAAATCAGAGTTCCTAGTGAAGCTCTTTCCACACTTCAAACATTTATATGGTTTCTCCCCTGTATGGCTTCTTTGATGTACAATCAAATCTGAACTTGTAATGTAGCTCTTTTCACATTCTAAGCATTTATATGGTTTCATCCCTGTGTGGATTCTTTGATGGGCAGTCAGATTTGAGCTCCTACTGAAGCTCTTTCCACACTCCAAGCATTGATATGGTTTCTCCCCTGTGTGGGTTCTTTGATGAACAATCAGGGTATCCCTCCTACTGAAGTTCTTTCCACACTCCAAACATTTATAGGATTTCTCCACTTTGTGGTTTATTTGATGCACAGTTAGGCTTTGCGTCCTACTGAAGCTCATTCCACATTCCAAGCATTTATACGGTTTCTCTCCTGTGTGGATTCTTTGATGTACAGTCAGATATGAACTTGTGCTGAAACTCTTTCCACACTCCAAGCATTTATATGGTTTCTCCCCTGTGTGGGATCTATGATGCACAGTCAGACTTGAACGCGTGATAAAGCTCTTTCCACACTCCAAGCATTTATATGGTTGCTCTCCTATGTGTGTTGTTTGATGCACAATCCGATCTGAATTCCTGATAAAACTCTTTCCACACTTCAAGCATGGATATGGTTTCTCCACTTTGTGGGATCTATGATGCATACTCAGACTTGAACTTGTGACAAAGCTCTTTCCACAGACCAAGCATTTATACGGTTGTTCTCCTGTGTGTGTTGTTTGATGCACCTTAAGCCTTCCATTCTCAGTAAAGCTATTTCTACACTCCAAGCATTTGTATGGTTTATCCTCCCTGTGGGTTCTTAGATGAATAGTCAGTTTTGCAGTCTGACCAAACTCCTTTCCACACTCCAGACTGTTATATGTTTTCTCCCCTGTATGGCTTCCTTGATGCACAGTCATATGTGAAATCCTACTGAAGCTCTTTCTACACTCCAAGTATTTATTTGGTTTCTCGCCTATGTGGATTTTTTCATGAACTGGTCCATTCTGGTCTCTAGAAGTTATTTCCTGAATATCACATGTGGTTGTTTCTAGTGACAGCCCACATGGTTTCCTTTGATCCTCTTTGTCTTCTCCGCTGCTTCCTAGAACAGAGAGAGACCCTGTTTAATAGGTACAGTGGAGATGAGTTATCTAACACACTTTGATTACATACAGTCATCCCTCTGTATTTGGGGAGATACATTCCTTCTGTTACTATTGATACCCAAAATGATAGAAAGCCGTGAACCCTATAATTTTTGTTGCTATGCCCAAACTGGTTCCTCTTCATGCCTTATTCACCACCATGCCTTTCACCACCACCCCCACTTACAAAGTGGGCAAATAGTAAGGTAGTCCAATAGCTAATGAGATAAGGACAATGTGGGGGAAAAATTAGTGAACATCAGAGATGTGGAAAATGAAGGTCCAAAGGAATCTCTCAGGCCTCAGACCATGAGATCCTCTTAGAAATGCTAAAATGGATATTTTGAACACTGTTGGTGCTGGCCTCATGCTTTTTAATGGCAATAAATAAGAAATGAGCTGGAGCACTAACAAGTATATCGGCTCAGAAGAAGAGCTCCTCCCAGGCTGGAGATCAGGCAAGCTGCATTTGGATGCTGCTCATGCTGGTGTCAGGACATGTTTAGCCCAATCAGTTCCTGCATCATCATGAAAAGAGAAACAGGCAGCAGAAGGCCTCGGACAGAAGACTGACAAAAGCCATGGGATCCAAGAGTCAAGTGGAATGTTGTCATTAGTGACAAGCTCAGAAATTTTACAACTATCTGACATTTGTAATGCATTTGTGTGTTATCATGTGTGTGTTTTATGTGTGAATACGGATGTGCGCCTCTTACAAAATCAAGGTGGTGCTCAGTTACACCAAAGATACAATTATGCTGAAAAGGTATGAATGTGAAACAATGGGATAGATGCATGAAGGTAATGGACAGGGAAACTGGTATCTCAGATCCTATTACACACTCACATCCAAAGCATGAATAACTCTGGTGATGTCCTAAATCTGCAATGCAATTTCAAAAAATATTCATTTAGAGGGAAGTTTCTGATGTGGTGAAGTGCTTCATCCAGCACACTCCAGCCAGAAAATACTGCTCTGTAACACCTGCAGCAAAAGATGTGGAGTGGAGTTTGTCATCCTGCCCAAAGAAGCTAAATGGGAGTATCAGGATGGAATGTTATGGGAAATATTTTGTTACTATATATTACCAGCAGAATGAACCCACCCTTGTTGGAGAATCTACCCTTGTTGGAGTAAAATTTCAAGAATATTTGTGGGCCCCTGACATAGCTGGGTACTGGTGGGCACCAGGAAGTGGCACTGTGTGGCAGGCACCATTGGGCATTGGCACCACTTGGCAACAACAGGTATGGGCACTGGAGGGTACCAGGGGGCCCAGTGGGCATTCCAGCAGAGCACTGGGTATTCCTACCAGGCACCAGTAGGTGGCAACAGGCACCATCGTGTAGCAGGCAGCGATACCAGCAGGTACTACCAGGCAGTGAGCAGCAGTAGGCAGGAGGCACCAGCAGGCACCACCAGACACAAGCTGCCCATACTGGGCACCACCTGGTAGTAATAATACCAGGCACTCCTACTGGGAACCAAGCACCATTGGGAACCACCAATACCAGTCATTGGCACGAGAAGCTGGGCACCACTGAGCACCGGACATCCCTTCCAGGCACCCCTACCAAGCACTCAGCAGCAGACACCAGGTGCTAGGCACCACTGGGCATCCCTACCGGGCACCAGGCACCTTCTCGTGGCAGTGGGTAACAGATAGCACAAGGCACCTCCTGGCATCTTTACCGGGAACTAGACATCAGCTTGCAACACCAGGCAACAGATACCACCAGGCACCAAATCAGTTATTTCTGAAAGAATATACTCCCAAAATTTCATGCTTTTAGGTGGAGGGGTTTGGACTGGGTGTTGATCAGTCAGTCTTCAATGTTAAAATTAGGACAAAAACAAGTTGCAACCCTTTTCACCCTTAGGGGTTAATTTTCTTAAAATTGGTTCTTAGTGGGGATGCTCATATCATGGAAAGAATATCCTCTCCAAATTTCATGCTTTTAAGTCCAGGGGTTGGGGCAAGGGCAGGGTATTGATCAGTCAGCGATTCTTCAATATAACATATAGGGATGAAAACATGTTGTGGCCCTTTTCACCCCTTTCCAGTATGAATTTCCAAAAACTGGTTCTTAGTGGTTGCCTCCACCATGGAAGGAACGCTCTCCCCAAATTTCACGCTTCTAGGTCCAGTGGTTTTGGCTTGGGCATTGAGTGAGTGAGTGAGTGAGTCTACAGTTTTATATATATTGGTTTAGCAATAAGATTGCAGAGCAGTGTGGTACAACAGAATATTGGGAACCGAATGATTTGACAGGGCAAAGGCGAAAGGGTTAACTTGCTTTTCAATGCTGAACAGCCTGGCAGTGCAGGGACCAGCAATACTGTGCAAAGGAAATTACCTGCCCATTTTGTTTCTTTCTGGAAATCCTGGGAAAATGCACACTTCTCTTCTTCTAGCCAGTAAACAAAGGCAGGTTTGGGAAATCCCACTGAGAAAGAAAGAAGGAAAATGAAATATTACATCAACAACATATCAAGAATTTCCCAAGTGACCTGATCCTAGGCTGAAACCCACCTGGGATGAACATGGTAAAATCATTGGCTCGACTGTGTCTTATAAGCCAGAGAATGTAAGAAGAGCCCCACTGAATCAGCCAAAGACCCATATTTAGTTTCTTGTATCTCACAGATATAGCAGATGCTTCAGGGAGCAAGCAAGACAACAAGAGACTTGGATCCAAATGCCACCCTCTGGTAAGTGGCCTTCTACAGTGGTCCTAAATCCTGAAGGTTTCATCTACCCTTAATGACTTGTAATCTGTGATGGACATTTCTTCCATAAATCGATCCAATCCTCTTTTAAATGTATGTAGGCCTTTACGTGCCATCGCTACATCCTGTGGCAATAGTTTCCACCAAATAATAACACATTAGATACATTCAATTTTTATATTTTATAGATACATTCAATTTTTTTTCTTTTAAACTATCTTCACTCAGTTTAAGTGGATGTTCCCTGGTTCTAGATTTGTGTGAGAGGGAAAGGAACATACCTCCATTCACTCTATCCACCCCCTGCATAATTTGTATGTCTCAATCATGCCCCCTTCAGGTGCATTTTTTCTAGACTGAAAAGCCCCAAATACTGTTCCTTTCTTAATAAGAAAGGTGCCCCTGTCTATTCATAAGCCTATTACAGTCAATGGGGCTTACTCCTATGTAAGAGGGGCAATGAGAAGCCTGAGAGACCTCGCCTTCCACGTCTACTCTAAGCCCTGTTATAATCAGTGGGGCTCACTCCTATAGAAGGGGGCAGATTGCAGCCTGAGAGACCCAAGAGATCTCTTCACCTGCATTGAGGTGCAGGTGAAGCTGTTTTATTTTTTCTTTATCTTTTGTATTTTCTTTATTATTTTGTATTATCCTACAGTACTGTAATCATTTTTATATGACTATTTAAAATGTATTTATTTTTATAAATACAAAGTATTTGCATATAAATATTAGCAGTATATAAATATTGTAAACATTTATATACATTATATAAATATTGTATATTTATATACATTATATAATGTATATTTATATACATTATATAAATTTATATACAGTATATAAATATTGTATACATATATATACATTTATATGTATATAAATATTAGTATAAATACAATATTACTTTGTATTTTGGATTTATTATTTTGTATTATATTACAATATTGACTATTTTTGGGTTGTGGAACAAATTTTCTGAGTTTCCATTATTTCCTCTGGGGAAAATCCATTTTGATACACAAGTGTTTTGGATTACAAGCATGCTTCCTGAATGAATTATGCTCGTAAACCCAGGTACCACTGTACTCCTCAATTCCAAAGGTAACAAAACTCCATCAGGTAGAACTGGACAGTTTGCAGGGCAAATATGCCTCATGGGAAGTCCTGATTCATGTGCATTCCCCACTTTACTGGTAGAATCCCCCAGGCAGTCAGGGGTGTGGTTTGATAGGGTTAATTCCCTTCAGTAGTGCCATCGCCTCTCTTAACTGCCAGTCCTCAAACTAATTGAAGCTGATGCCCTTTGAACCCCTGGAAATTCTAGGGTGCAGTTCTACCAGGCTGCAATTCTAATCCCGTTATGCTGGCACAAATCTGTGCCAGCCTAGGGGTGTCGTAAAAGTGCCATAAGGCACTTCTGCACCACTCTTGGTAGGATCAAGTGAGTGCACAGAAATGTGCCCATCTCCCCACACCAACACAGGAATGGGGAGATGGGTGAGTCTCCCAACTCCAGCCTCAAGGTTTGGGTTTGCAGCAGTAGTTTGAGCAAAAAGCCCAGGTTGGATTTTGAAGCATCAGTTTCCTGGTACTCAAGTCTGTAGCAGCCTCTTCTTGGCTGCCTGGCTGCGGGGTTAAGAGAATGGAAGTCAGAGAGAGGCAGCCCTTTTCCTCCCTCCTTCAGCTCCATCCCTTGGCACTGCAGCCTCTCCAGAGCATCCACAGGTGTTTCTGCTGGTCGGGGGGGATAGGTGTAAGTGATGGGGGAGAAGCCCCTCCAAAAGGCAGAGCCTGGTGCTGGCACGACTGCTCCTCATCCACCTTTCATCCCAGGGTGACCAAAAGTCCTCTCCACGCCCTCACACAACATAGCGAAGCATTGCCTCTCTAGCCACAAAGGAACAGGGATGCTTCCCTGTGTTGTGTGGCTTGTGTGCCGCAAGAAAGAGGGGTGTGCAAGTGCCCTCCAGAGCTGGCCAACTTCCCACCCTGGCAATTGCTGTGGGAGGGAGGAAGAACCAAGACACATCTCCTCTTCCCAGGGTGACCATATGTTCTGTTTTTCCAAGACATGTCCTCTTTTTTAGCCCAACATCCTGGAAAAAAATCTTCCTTCTCCTCCTTTTCCTTGTGAACAGGCAGCATGCAGCCTTCTTGGAATTAGAGTGCAATCCTAAGCCTGCCTACTCAAAAATAAGTCCCACTGTATTCATTGAGACCTATTTCCAGGAAAATGTCTTTAATATTGAAGCCATGGAGCAGAATCCTAACCATGTCTACTCAAAACCAAGTCCAATTATGTTCAATGGGTCTCACTCCCAAGAAAGTGTCTTTAGGATTGCAGCCTATGTCTACCCAAAAGTAAGCCCCACTATGTTCAATTGGTCTTACTCCCAGAAAAGTATCTTTAGGATTGCAGCCTTAGGGCTCAATCCAGAGTAACTACGGTGAGTCCTTGCTTTGACATAAGAACAATTTACATATTGCAATATGAATTTCCCATAGGTTTTCACTAGGTGGTGCCGTAACTATGTCAATGTAAATGTCTCTTGCGTTCTCCCATAATTACTCTGGATTGTAGTGTTAGTCACTTAAAAAAGGAGTAACAGTTTCAATTTAATAAAAAGTAACAGTGTTTAAATTAACCAAATGAAAGCAATATACACAAGTGCTTTAGCTTTATTTTGTCAAATCCTACATTTTTCTTGGGTGTCCTACATTTTGCAGTTATGACATATTTTCACCCTGCACCTCCCTCCCTCCCTTCCTTCCCCTCTCTACTTCGGGGAGAAGGCTAAGCCCCCCCCCCCCCCACAAGTCAGGGCCTGGGGTAGAAGGGAGCCCTAACAATGCCATACAAGTACAAGGCACTTGTACATATTTACTAGAATATATACACCATCAAGCTGTGCATTACAATCACTAGGAAACCTTTTTAATAAAAAAAACCAAGCCTTCTAAAATCTGGGTGCGCATTACATTCAGTGGCGCATTACATTCGAGTAAATACGGTAGCTCTGCTTCTCTCATCCACCTCTCAGCACATTGAACAGAAGCCTCAGCCAAAGGCCAACTCACCCCCAAATCCAGAGTAACTATGGGAGCACGTAAGAGACATTACGTGCACCTGTAGTTACCGCACCTTCTAGTGAAAACCTATGGGAAATTCATACTGGAATCCAGAATAAATTGTTCTTACACCGGAGCAAGGACTCCCCGTAGTTACTCTGGATTTTGCCCTGAGTCCCACGTCCTCCTCCTGTCAGGCAATTCCCTCTCTGGAAAGGACTTGGGAAGTCAGGCAGAAAAAAGATGTGTCCTTCTCCTAACTTTGTTTCCCATGAGCAAGCCTCTCTGAGGAGCATCACACCCGTCTTGAGTAGCTTTACCTCCATGGTTGAGAACCTGCTCTGCATGCATGAAGTGGCTGAGGTATGACTCAGAAGGTGGCTTTCCTCTGTCCACTTCTGGCCTCTTTGCTAGCAGCATCTTTTTAAGTGTGCTGCTATGCAAGGGCACCTAGTTCAATTCTTGTGCAACTGCTATCTGCCTCCTCTCGGGCCCCTGGCACACCTGAGTTCGATTCACGGTACACCCGATGGTAGAAAACCACCGATTCAGACATTTATATTATTTTTATGTCTTTTATACTTAATAGGTGGGTCAGGTGTGCTATTTCTGCAACATGGTAGGAATGATGAGGGCACAAGTTCCAGCCTAACGTATTGTCCTACTATGGCATAACCCTGATTGTGAGAAACAAGGACTCTGTATCTCAAGCTCATGAGAATCTTGTTTCTCAAGAATACCCTTACCCAAAGAGGACAAAGTTCTGTAATTCTCCAGCATGACTTCCCTGTACAGAGCTTTTTGGCCTGGATCCAGAAGGGCCCACTCGTCAGCCATGAAGCACACAGTCACCTCTTCAAAGGACACTGGACTCTGGATGGAGAAAAAAGTCTCTCTGAGGGTCAGTTTGAAAAGCTGGAAGCAACTGAGAGCCCAGTCCTTTCAAGGCACACACGCTCTTTCTTTCACTCTGCCCCTCACCTCGGCAGGCTGTGGAATTGCTGATTCTGCTCCATGAAAAAGAGGAGACGGTCTGGAACGTGGCCCTGATGCCGTCGCACTGCCTGTAAGGGAGACAAATGAAACATTGACCCTTCATGCCCTTTTATCATTTTATTTCCTTGTGCCACACAGGAGGTCTGGTCTAGAGGGTAGAGCCTCCGTTTGCCCAAAGATAAGAGCTGAAGGTCCCTGGATTGAAAAGTCAGATCCAAAGCAAGACCTTGAAAACCAGCTGCTGAAGCTGAGATTTTCCATCTGCTTTTCAACGGGAGTGAAGAAGCTATCTCAGCTGCCCTTCATGTGAGAGATGAAGGAGAAGTTTGTCAGCCAGCATCTCAGACACTGGGGGCCAGGAGTGAAAACCAGACTGTGAACGTAACATCCTGAATGTAGCTGGTTCTTGAAAAATAGAACCGCTCTGTTTATAAAAATCCCTTCAGGGGTTTAGATCAGCCGGACTATGTAAACCGCTTTCAATAAAATCTAGAAGCACAATCCTAATCATGTCTACTCAGAAGTAAACCCCATTGTGTTCAATGGGTCTTACTCCCAGGAAAATGTCTTTAGGATTGCAGCCTAAGAAGCAATCCAAAAGACCAGAAAAGCAGTATAGAAATGCCTGTATTATGATTATGTGCTATTTCATAATCACCAGGTATTTAACTGGAACTGGCTCTATTGTGATTCAGTTCCTATCCAAACAGAACTGGGAATTGCAAAGGTATTGATCTCAGTATGTGTGAAGTTCCCAGGAGTGCTGGTTTTTGTAATCTTCTGGAGACTTAATGGAATTGCGTCAAGAGTACCTATTATACCTATTATTATTGGAATCACAGTGGCTTTCTTTTCCCAGATTCTCTGAATTTCTATCTGTAGGTCCTTTTATTATTATTAATTATTTATTATTATTTATTATTACTACTACTACTATTTCACAGTCGCCAGGTGTTTGACTGGAATTGGCTCTACTAATTTGGTTCCTATCCAAGGAACTAGGAATCACAAAGGTATTGTCTCAATGTGTGTGAAGTTCTCAGGAGTGCTGCTTATTATTATTATTATTATTATTATTATTATTATTATTATTATTATTATTATTAGTGCCATAGCTTTGGTTCTCACCCAGAAATATCCAAACGGAACTATCCCCACAAATCCTGATTCAGTTTATTCAGATTCGTTCTTCACTTTCTTCCCTTTTCTTCTCCTCTCTCCCTGTGCAGTCACCTTCCTTACCTCTTGAAAATCTGGGTAAACTTCAGAATCTTTTTTCGGCCCCCAAGACCTGCCTTCTTTGCTCTCTTTTCTGCCTCCATTCAGTCTTTCAACTATACTTCCTAAAAGATGAGTCCTAAAGATTGAGATTTAGCAGCATGACCGGCCGGCAGTTGATTTCTCATAAGTCAGACCATCAGAAGTGATGTGGAGAAGAGTTGGAGATGAATGGGGGTGGAAGCTGGGTGAATGTATAGAGGTGCCTTTGCAGAGCTGCTCCCTGGAAGAGACACTTTGGTCTGTGGAGAAGCCTTGCTTAAGTGGCCTATTGCACTTTCCAGCCACTCTGAACCTTTTTCTTTCAGGCATCTATTTTTTCTCTTATGCAGCTGCCGTCTTTCTCCTCTGGACCTGTAGCCGACCTTAGGCAGATTCATGGCACACCAGTGTGCTTCAGCACAGTGGTAGAAAACAACTAATCCAGGCATTTAAATTATATTTAAATCTTTTGTTCTCAAAAACCATGTCAGGCCAAGTTCTTCAACAGTAAGGCACCACAGACATGAGGAAGACACAAGTTCCAGCCCCACACACCCCAATTCTATGGTGCAACTGACAGTGAGAAACAAGAAGAGCAGCTCACAAGGTTCCAGCGTGTGATGAACGAAGGGCATACTTACCCAGTGAGAAGACAATCCTGTAATTCTCCAGCACGACTTCCCTATATAGCGCTTTTTGGCCTGGATCCAGCAGAGCCCACTCATCGGTCGTGAAGTCTACAGTCACCTCTTCAAAGGACACTGGACTCTGGATGGAGAAAAAAGTCTCTCGGGCTCAATTTGAAAAGATAAATTCTGAGGGTCTAATCCTATTCTTTACTACTCAGAAGAAAGTCCCATTAGAATCAGTGAGTTTTACTCCCTGGGAATATGTGGGTACGATTTAGCTTGAGTGTTTTCTGCAGTATATTTTCTGCATTGTATTCCACAAATCCAACCAGGTGGTTGCCTGACTTTTCTCTTCCAACATTTCTGAAAGAGCAAATGCGTCACCAATGCACATTAAACAGTGTTATGAAGACGATGCACATCACACTTGGAGTGATCACAGTGATCAGGAAAACCTATGTTTCACTGAAAATATTGGCAGACAAAAGATTTCCCACAAAGGATGCAGAACATATTTTAATCTCCTCTGCATTATATTTTGTCACTCACAGGTACATTTTTGAACATTTCTAAGACTTAAGCATAAGCAGGAGGGAGGGGATCAGGACCTTACAACTCTAGAGTCAATCAACACATGCCTTGTCCTACTTGGAATGTGAACTGGAACCGAATTCTCTGTATCCTGGTATTGCCAAGAGTCAAGTAATCCTTTGCCTGCAACCATGTCCAAACCCACAGCCAACTACTCTTGCTCAAACACACTAGAAATGCACACAGCACCCCGCCACATCCATCTTGTGAACGGATCCCTCTCCTGTTGCTCTTTTATTCTCTGTTTGTGAAATTATACCCCCTCTGCAAACTATAAAGCTTTAATGCACCAGATTAAAAGGCTTCTTCCAAGGCAGCCAAGCAATTTCTTGCACTCTGTCCCTCACTTCAGTAGGCTGCGGCTTTCCTGATTCTGCTCCATTCCAAGGAGGAGATGGTCTGGAACATGGCCCTGATGTCATCACAGTGCCTGTGAGGGACACAAAAGACACACTGCAAACCCTGTAAGCAGAATGAGATCCGCACCTGCCCCACTGAGACACAGACCTTGATGGATCTCCCTGCTTTGTGCTCCCTTTTTGGAAGAGATCAGTCCTCTCTTCTTCTGGATCAGATCAGACCTGGATGTTGCAATCTCCGGCTCCATTTCTTCCCATTATTATCCCTCTCGTCCCTGTTAAAACCAGGAGCAGAAAAACTTCACACCAGTTCAACAGTGAAGAAGATCACAGATGCAGCATACACTACAAAGGCTGAAAACCCACCCATCAGTTCCTGGCACAGACCCACACTTTGTCCCCCAGTGACTCCTCTGCATCCTGCTGTAACCTGCAGTTTCAGTGCTTGTAGCCCCTCTCTTTGCTCTGGCTCTGGCACTGCCAGACCCCACAAACCAGAAAGAGGGTCTTGACAGCAGACCCCAAGCTGATCGTGCAAGGGGGGTGTTCAGAATTGCTCTCTTGGCTGTATTTGAGCCTGGCTGCCTCTGGAGGATCCTCACCCACCCACCCCCTTCCCTTTCACCCACCCCAGTCCATGGAGCCCCCCCAAACCCCTATCTGGCTGGGAACTCACCATAAGGGCTGCTAACCTTTCCAGGGAGGAGGGAAAGGAAGAGGAGGAAGAGGAGAGCCCAATCACTTCCCCCTCCCCCTGCAATCCTCTTCTGTTAACCCTTGCAGTGCCATTCAGTTGAGGTGCATCTCCTCCCCTGCATCCCCTTCTCCATCTGGTGCTGCAGGGGATGCACTGATCTGGCTCTTCCTGCAAGATCTTCTCCCTGGTCTCTTTCCCCAGCCTGGGGCTGAAGGGTCTTTTCAGGGGGGTTTGCCTAGTGGCATCACTAGGGTTTGCATCACCTGGTGGAGGAGGCCTCCACTTCACCCCAATGATGGACCTGCTCCTAGGCTGTGGACAGGGCAAGAACCAGGGTGATGCATGTGGTGATGTGCCTTCACCCCACCACAACTGGTCTTTTTTGCCATTCCTTTTGATAGAATATACTTCAAAGTGATTTGTTTCATTGCATCTTGTTGTAAATGATGCATCCAGCGATATAGAACATGATGGTACTATTCCGAAACACTGCCATTTTAGTGATTTTTGGACACTAGTGGATCCAAGGGTGTCACCTACTTACTAACACCTTATTGCAGTGGTTCTCAAACACACTTTGAGAAATGTTTTCAGGCCCCTCTTTTTATAGCAACAATCTGTTCATGACCCATGAAAAGTAATGTCATGCCTGGAAGGGGAAGTGACATCATCAAGAAAATGGAAAAAATAAATAATCCTAGAATCCTAGAATCCTAAAGTTGGAAGGGACCCAGTGGGTCATCTAGTCCAACCCTGCCTGTTGCAGGAAAACCTCCTAGAGCATCTCCGACAGGTGTTTGTTGAGCCTCTGCTTGAAGATCCCCAGTGAGGGAGAGTCCACCACCTCCCTTGGCAATCTATTCCACTGACGAACCACCCTCGCCATCAGGAATTTTTTCAGGATATCCAACCGGAATCTCCTCTCTTGCAGCTTGTCCCCATTGGTTCTAGTTCTGCTTTCAGAGGCAGCTAAGAAAAAAGGAGCCCCTTCCTCCATATGACAGCCCTTCAGGTGTCTGAAGAGGGCAACCATGTCTCCCCTCAGTCTCCTCTTCTCCAGGCTGAACATCCCAAGTTCCCCCAACCTTTCCTCGTAGGGCTTCCCTTCCATCCCACTGATCATTCTTGTCGCTCTCCTCTGGACTTGCTCCAGCTTGGCTGCATCTTTCTTCAAGTGAGGTGCCCAGAACTGAACACAGTACTCAAGGTGAGGTCTCACCAATGTGAATAAAGAGGAACTATAACTTCTCGTGACTTGGAAGCTCCAGTCCTCTTAATGCAGCCTAAAATGGCATTTGCCTTCTTTGCAGACACATCACATGCTGACTCATGTTCAGCTTGTGATCCACGGCGACTCCAAAATCTCGCTCACATGTTATGCTGCCAAGCCAAGTATCCCCCATTTTATACCTATGTTTTTGGTTTTTATTGTCCAAGTGCAGAACCTTCCACTTCTCCCTGTTGAAGTTCATTCTATTTGTTACAGCCCAGGATTCCAGTTTATCCAGATCCTCCTGGAGGTTTCTCCTTCTTCTGATGTGTTTGCTACTCCTCCCAGCTTGGTGCGTCTGCAAATTTGATCAGGCTCCCCTGTATTCCCCCATCCCTTCGTTTCTCCTCCTGTTCCTTTGGGCGTATCGAAAGAAGCTCTTTTTGTTATCCTTGACTCCCTTGGCCAGCCTCAGCTCATACTGAGCTGATGTATTGTACACCAATGCTTTAAAAGTAAACCAAATAAACAGCCTCAACCCCCATAAATATGCATGTAATCCTTACGGTTTAAATATATCAGTACAATTTTTAGTCTTACCCAGTACCCAGTTCAATTGTAGTTCTTACATTTAAACCACTTCAGTGTGATTTGGGATGAAATCAGTTTTAAATCCAACTTGATCTTTTTTTGATTTAAGTCAGGCTGATATTCCAAAAATATCAAAACACCATTAATCTCCACTGACAGAACTGTTCTCCATGAATGAACAGGTCCAACACTTTGTGGCCTCCTCTTCCTCTCCCAAAAGAGGAACAGGAGATATGAAACCCCTTGGCCAGGCCTTGGCTTGCACAGGTTTGGGAAGAGATCACTCAGCCCCACAAAATCCTGATTCCTTACTAATTAGATTCAATGGCACATTAGAGTCAAGTAAATGTGTTATTTTGATTATGTATAGGTCAGTATTTAGTTTAACAGTTTACCATACTTTAATAAAAATTTAATAAAAATTTATTGTATAAAGTGGTGCAATCATAATATAAGCCCACTGTCATATTATTATTATATAACTCACTGTTGTATGCAGTAACATTAAATTTAACATCTGCTTTCCAGCTGTGAATTAGAATTGTCAATAAACATTTTTAAAATCTGAAACCTTTTAAAATAGGGGTGCGCATTAGATTCGATGGTGCATTAGATTCAAGTAAATAGGTATTTGATTTTGTCCATAATGCATCATGTGATACAAATCCAATTCATCTGTTTCACATCTAACACTGAGTCTAGCCCTGAGACAGTATTCATGTAGGCTTCTCCAAACTCTCTCTCTCTCTCTGTGTGTGTGTGTGTGTGTGTTGTATGTGTGTCCTCCATCCACACCAGGAGCAGGCAGAGGGCAAACAGGTCCCAAAGTCACCCAGGAAGCATGATGGCTAAGTGGGATTTCAATCTGGATCTTCCAGATCTAAGGCCAACTTGGAAATCAATACAAGAGGATATCAAACTAATTTCATAAACAGGCCAAATAGCATTCATGGTGCCAGATGTGACACCATCTTTGTTCTCATGCAGGGACTCACGAGTCGCAAATGACAGAAATTATCAGGATTCACAGAGGAGCCACCGCACAGTGATCCAGGACAGTAGTGCCTAGTGTAGCATGCTCATTCCCTTTAGGTTTCCCTCTCTTTCCCTTGTTTGAACAGGAAGATTATCAGGGAAAATCCTGGGTTATTTGAATCCACTGCCACCAGCCTAGGAGATCAGGATAGCCAGAGGGGCACTTTGGGCAGAACCCTCTCGTGGAACAACACTGAACCTCATGGGTCTCTATCAAAATCACTCTCTTAGTAGCACTAGCAGAGTAAGGAGAGGGCGATGTTACCCCAAACAAAACCAGATTCACATTTCAATGCAAAAAAAGTTTATTAAATTGTAAATAGAACCAATGGAGAAAGAAACAGAAGTAAAAATCATCTAAGTTTGGAGAAAAGGGGTTAATATTCTGCAAGACAGAGTTTGGGTGAAAAATAATAAGCAGATGATAGTCTGGAGCCTCAAGCTCTGGGAAGCCTTTTCAGCTCCACTGCTTTCTCTATGGCTTTTCCCCTGTATGCATTCTTTGACGCACAGCTAGGCGTCTTCTCTCAGTGAAGCTCTTTCCACACTGCAAACACGCATATGGTTCATATGATGTATAGACAGCCTTTTGCTCTGACTGAACCTTTTTTGCACACTCCAAGCATTTGTATGGTTTCTCTCCAGCGTGGGTTCTTCTATGCAGTCAGGCTACCACACCGACTAAAGTACTTTCCACACTCCAAGCAATGATATAATTTTTCCCCTGTATGAGTTCTTTGATGCAAAGTCAAGTGTGCAAAGTAGTTGAAGCTTTTTCCACACTCTAGGCATTTGTGTGGTCTCCACCCCGCCCCCCGGTGGGTTCTATGATGCACAGACTTCTGCTGTCCCTTATCAGTGTTTAGATAAGGGTTCTTTCTGCACTCCAAGCTTTTCTATTGTTTTTCCCTTGTGTGCTTTGCTCTATGGGAAGTAAGATTTGATTTCTGACTGAAGCTCTTTCCACACTCCAAACACTGATACGGTTTCTCACCAGTATGAGTTCTGTGATGCAAAGTCAGGCTTTTGCTCCATCCGAAGCTCTTTCCACACTCCAAGCATTTGTATGGTTTCTCCCCCGTGTGGATTCTTTTATGCACAGATAGGTACCTACTTGTACCAAAGCTCTTTCCACACTCCAAGCACTGATAAGGTTTCTCCCCTGTGTGGGTTCTTTTATGCGAAGTCAGGTACTGACTTGTACTAAAGCTCTTTCCACACTCCAAGCACTGGTAAGGTTTCCCCCCTGTGTGGGTTCTGTGATGCACAGACAGACTTCTTCTATCAGTGAAGCTCTCTCCGCACTCCAAGCATTTCCATTGTTTTTCCCTTGTGTGCTTTGCTCTATGGAAAGTAAGATTTGATTTCTGAGAGAAGCTCTTTCCACACTCCAAACACTGATACGGTTTCTCACCAGTATGAGTTCTGCGATGCAAAATCAGGCTTTTACTCCATCCGAAGCTCTTTCCACACTCCAAGCATTTGTATGGTTTCTCCCCCGTGTGGATTCTTTTATGCACAGATAGGTACCTACTTGTACCAAAGCTCTTTCCACACTCCAAGCACTGATAAGGTTTCTCCCCTGTGTGGGTTCTTTCATGCGAAGTCAGGTACTTACTCGTACTAAAGCTCTTTCCACACTCCAAGCACTGATAAGGTTTCTCCCCTGTGTGGGTTCTGTGATGCACAGACAAACTGCTGCTGTCACTGAAGCTCTTTCCGCACTCCAAGGATTTCCATTGTTTTTCCCTTGCGTGCTTCGCATTATGGAAAGAAAGGTTTGAGCTCTGACGGAAACTCTTTCCACACTCCAAGCATTTGTATGGTTTCTCACCTGTGTGGGTTCTTTTATGCAAAATCAGGCTTTTGCTCCAACCGAACCTCTTTCCACACTCCCAGCACTGATATGGTTTCTCCCCCGTGTGGATTCTTTTATGCAAAGTCAGGTACGTACTCCTACCAAAGCTCTTTCCACACTCTAAACACTGATAAGGTTTCTCCCCTTTGTGGATTCTGCTATGCACAGACAGACATCTGCTGTCACTGAAGCTCTTTCCGCACTCCAAGCATTTCCATTGTTTTATCCTTATGTGCTTTTCTCTATGCAAAGTAAGGTTTGAGCTCTGACTGAAGCTCTTTCCACACTCCAAGCATGGATATGGTTTCTCCCCAGTGTGGGTTCTTTGATGCGAAGTGAGGCTTGACTTCACCCTGAACCTCCTTCCACATTCCAAACATTTGTATGGTTTCTCCCCAGTGTGGGTTCTTTGATGCGTAGTCAGGTACTTATTCCTACCAAATCTCTTTCCACACTCCGAGCACTGATAAGGTTTCTCTCCTGTGTGGATTCTTTGATGCTCAATCAGGTTTCTTCTTGTTTTCAAGCACTTTCCGCACTCTGAGCATTGATATTTCTTCTTTCCTTTGGAGCGTTTTTGATGGTGTTTCTTTCCTTTTTTGAGGCTTCTTTCCTTTTTGGCTTCTTTTTGGGCGGCTTCTTTCCTTTGGGGTTTTTCTTCCCCAAGCTCTGATTCATTTTTTAAAGGCTTCACCAATTTATGGTGTTTTTCTTTCCCCTTTCCAGTTCTCTTTTCTGGGTTTTCTGGGGTGACACTGAAATTCTCAACCTGATGAATATCAGATTTGTATCTCCTTTTCTTTATCTGGTTCCCCTCCTGCTTCTTGGATCTACCCTGACCTGCTGCTTTCTCCCCTTTGTGTCTGTTTTTGTGGGAAGGAAGACAAGTGATTTTTCTGGAGCTCCTCCTCAACTCAAAGCAATTCAATGGTTTCTTTCCTTTGTGGTTTTTGCTGTGTTTCTTCACGTTGGACGTAGAACTGATTCTCTCCCCTTGCAAGGGATGTTTGCTCCTTCTTTTCCTTTTGAGTTGTTCTGTTTTGATCAGGATTTCATTCCTTTCATAACCCTGACAAAGAACTGATGGAGTCCTCCAGCTTCCCTCTTCTCCCCCTGATCCATCCTGGTCTCTATAAGGCACTTCAAGTACCACACATGTTGTTGTTTCTGGTGGCAACACAGATGACTCCCTCCAAGCCTCACTGTCCTCTCTGTTGCTTCCTGAAACAGAGAGAGAAAGAGAGCGAGAAAGAGTGACCCTGTTTAGCAAGGTTTTTGAGAAATTAGACCTCTTGAGAAACAGGAGTTTTAATGCTCCCACATGTACCCCCAAATTCAGAGTAGCTACGGGAGCATGTAAGAGAGTTTACGTGCACTCGTAGTTACTGCACCACCTAGTGAAAACCTATGGGAAATTCATATTGGAATCCAGAGGAAATTGTTCTTACACCGGAGCAAGGACTCCCCGTAGTTACTCTGGATTTTGACTCTTAGTCATATAGACACTTGTTATCCAGTAATTCTGGGGTTTATTCTCCTGCCGCTATTCTCAATACCCAAAATATAAAATATTATTTCCTTTCACTCTTCTTGTTATAGTTTGCCCTCCATGTGTAAAGAAGAAGCATTTTGGAGAGTAAGTGCTATCCTGCAAGTACATCATCTTAGACATTGTAAGAAATACCAAGATATCCTTTGAGAAAAGCTAAAACATCTGTTCTTGTGTATGCTGAGGCTTGTCAGTGAGTGGCTTCATTTTTTTTAATGGCACTAAGGAGTAAATAAGCTGGAGTGCTAAGAAACAAGCAAGCCAAGTTTATGTTGTGTCCTGCCAGTGACAACTGCACAGCTATATATTGCTGACCCATCTTAATCAGCACCAACATACCCCAAATGGGGTGGAATTTCAGTTCCCATTCAGCCAATACACTCTGAACTGACATTACTTCTGTATTAAGTACTACTCTGCATAAAGCAAGTTTACCTGCTGAATTCTCTTCTTTCTCAAGCTCCTGAAAAAATGCACACTCTCCTTTTTCCAGCTCAGAAATGAAGGCAGGCTTTGGAAATTCCTCTGAGAAGGAAAAAAGATGAGATAGAGGTCCAGCCTTATTATACATTGATTTTTTTATACACAGACTCAATACAAATGGCCACTTTAAATCACAGTTTTAAAAAAACTGCTTTTCTACTGTTGTAGAGAGGTAGTCGTGGAAGCAACCATTCAATTTTTCAGCGTCAGAATCAAACCCTGCAGATATTGACGCAATATCATAAAGAGCATCAGAGGAGCAAGAAACTTGAAAGTGGGTCTTTAAGTCTATTTTTCCATTATACGTGGATTTTTTTAAAACCAGGAGAGGTTCTGGAATGGAACCCTAATGGAATCCTGTACTTTCATCCACAACAATTCAAGGCTTTCCCAAGAGATCTGTTCCCTAACTGCGATGGACATGGTAAAATCACTGCCCAGGCCAGAAACCATTTTGAAGCCGCTGTCCGGATGAACATCAGGAGCACATTTTCTACTCTGTACCTGGTATCTCCCAGGTTTGTGCTGCCTGTCTGTGCCCTCTCCATCATGTGGGCTTTGGCCTTGGACTTGGGTAACCATACATCATAACCAAAACAGAGGACAGCCTATCCCCAAATCTAGGACACCTAAAAAATGTAGGGCATGACATAATAAAAGCCAAAAACCTTATATTTAAGGTTTTAAATATGCCTTTTATTTAACAGCCTAAAATATTTTCATGTGGTTAATTTAAGCACTATGTTGCCTATTATAAAATTTAGATCTATTCATAGAATTTATTACATACTTATGTATTACAAGGAAACTACATGCTTCCTGCTTACAAAGAATGGGAGAACAGTGAACTGGTTTTTTTCCAGAAGAAAGGGCTATCCAGGACATGTCCTGGAAAAAGAGGACATGTTGTCACCCTGTCCTAGGATCTCCTGTGTGCATTTGTTGTACCTGTTCAGTAAATCTATGAAGAATTCTGCTTTCCTGGGATAAAGATCTAATATACTGGACATGTCCTGGAAAAAGAGGACATGTTGTCACCCCGTCCTTGGATTTCCTGTGTGTCTTTGCATTCGTTGCAACTGTGCAGTAAACCCCATGATGAATAGTGTTTTGCCCACAGGATCACCTGGCTTGTGTTTTGGAGTTCTTTTTAGCTGAGTTTGCAGTGCCTTGAAGGCAGGTGAATTGTTCATCTCAGGCTGCAATCCTATTCATGTTTACCTGGGTGTAAGATCTATTGCCTGTCATGAGATGTACTTCTGAGTAGACATGCATAGGATTGAAATCTCAGAAATGAAATCTTGTGTGTTCTCCAGGAAATGTTCTTGTGTTGTCTACTAACATTCTTTCCTTCATTAATGTTCTGAGTCTAATGTATTTATTTATGCAAATTGCATGTAAATTTATTTACATTTAAATTAATTCTTTTTTTCCCTTGTCCCCCTACATATAGTATCCGGGAGACAACTTTGGAGGCCCCTGCTCTAAAGTAACTAAGGCTGCAATCCTAAACACACTTTCCTGGGAGTAAGATCCATTAAACACAATGGGGCTTACTTCTGAGTAGACATGTTTAGGATTGTGCTCTGAATGCCTTTCAATATGTCATGGTTTTGCACCTTCGAACCATTCTAATGCACCATGACCTCACTTGGTTATCACCCTCCAGTGAGCACACTGGTCAAAGTATCTATGACCTGTGACCTGTGAACAGGTCACAGGGCAAAGTGTCTCAAATAAGTACAGATTCTTGTGCTCCCCGACCTTGCAGGTTGGATGTGTGGTTTCTCAGGGCACATTGCAGTATGTGTTGGGTGCCAAACTGCCAGCCCTCTGGCTCAGGGGAAGCTGATGTGCCATGGGCTAACTCACCAGTCTAGTGCACCTATTTATGGTGTGGCTTTACCTGTGGGGTGTGGGAGTGGGAAAGACCATCATTCTCTTAGTGTTATTCCAGCTCCTGGCAGGGTCTGCTTTAGATAGTATAATTATACTATTGTATAAGGCCACTGTTGAAATCAATAGCAAGGCCACATCTGGAGTATTGTATCCAGTTCTGGTCATCACATCCCAAAGGGACATGGTGGAATGGGAGAAGGCGCAGAAGGAAAAGACCCAGGGAGGCACAGCATGCCAAGGACAGAAGTTCCAGGTCCCCTTCTAAAGGGCAATCCGGAAAGTAGAAAACAAAAAGAACAACAGCTCATGCTCTTGGTTCTGAAGTACCAAGAATGAAGGGCATCCTTACCAAGCGAGGCCCTGATCCTATAATTCTCCAGCATGACTTCCCAGTACAAGGCTTTCTGGTCTGGTTCCAGCAGAGCCCACTCCTCCGTTGTGAAGCGCACAGCCACCTCCTCAAAAGACACCAGACCCTGGAAGGAGAGGAATAACAACCCACCTGCTCTTTTTCTGAAACTGAAAAGAGAATTCAGGAGGCACCAACTACCGGTATTAATATTTCTTCACCTATACAACATAGTCCACAGAAAGTAATTCTGCTCCCCTGCTCTGGTTACCACTTAGTTAAAACTGCAAAGCTTCTGCAGCAATACTGTTCATTAAAACAATCAAGAATTATATACTTTATGCAGATATAAAATATATATGTTTTATTACAGCCCCAGACAAGATATATTTTACAGCCCCAGACAAAAGGCTTCCTTCAAGGCCTGCGAGAGAGAAGGAGGCATCCAAACTGTTTCTCACACACTGACCGGATGCTACCTCTTACCTGGGCAGGCTGTGATGCTGATGCTGATTCCACTCCATGCCAAAGAGGACAAGGTCTGGAACGTTGCTCTGATGTCATCTCCCTTCCTATGATGGGAAAACAGACATTCAACATACCCATCCTCAACATACCATTCAACGTAACCATGCTTTCCTGGGAGTAAGTACTACTGAGCACAATGGGATTCATTTATGAGTAGACATGCTTAGGAGTGCTTAAAATTATTAATTAAAAGAAGGCTGCGTGCTGCCTGCTAAAAAGGAAGTAGAGGACAATTTTTTCCCCTGGGACACAGGACTCAAAAAAAGATATATCCTGGAAAAGAGGACATGTGTTCACCCTGGCCTGGAGACATCCTTTCCATCAACTCTCCCTCCTTTCTGCCTTCCTTCATTTCCAAAACCCCCCAGGACCTCTCTGCCTTGGACTCACCAGAAGATGCTCTGAACCCACCATGCATGTGGATGGGGAAAGCAAAGGAAGGGGTGGAGCTGGAAGGGCTTCTGTGAAGGACACAAAAGAGCAGAATGAGACCCACTCCTGCCCCACTGAGACACAGACCTTGATGGATCTCCCTGCTTTGTGCTCCCTTTTTGGAAGAGATCAGCCCTCTCTTCTTCTAGATCAGATCAGACCTGGATGCTGCAATTTCCGGCTCCATTTCTTCCCATTTTTATCCCTTTTGTCCCTGTTAAAACCAGGAGCAGAAAAGCTTCACACCAGTTCAACAGTGAAGAAGATCACAGATGCAGCATACACTACAAAGGCTGAAAACCCACCCATCAGTTCCGGGCACAAACCCACACTTTGTCCCCCAGTGACTCCTCTGCATCCTGCTGTGTCCTGCAGTTTCAGTGCTGAGTAGCCCCCTCTCTTTGCTCTGGCTCTGGCACTGCCAGACCCCACAAACCAGAAACAGGGTCTTGATAGCAGACCCAACTGATCATGCATGGGGGATGGTCAGAATTGCTCTCTTGGCTGTATATGAGCCTGGCTGCCTCTGGAGGCTCCTCACCCACCCACTCCCTTCCCTTTCACCCACCCCAGTCCATGGAGTCCCCCAAACCCCTAGCTGGCTGGGGACTCACCAGAAGGGCTTCTTCTGACCTTTCCAGGGAGTAGGGAAAGGAAGAGGAGGAAGAGGAAGAAGAAAGTCCAATCACTCCCCCCTCCCCCTGCAACCCTCTTCTGTTAACCCTTGCAGTGCCATTCAATTGAGGTGCATCTCCTCCCCTGCATCCCCTTCTCCATTTGGTGCTGCAGGGGATGCACTGATCTGGCTCTTCCTGCAAGATCTTCTCCCTGGTCTCTTTCCCCAGCCTGGGGCTGAAGGGTCTTTTCAGGGGGGTTTGCTTAGTGGCATCACTAGGGTTTGCATCACCGGGTGAAGGAGGCCACCACTTCACCCCAATGATGGATCTCCTCCTAGGCTGTGGACAGGGCAAGAACCAGGGTGATGCAGGATGTGCCTTCACCCCACCACAACTGGTCTTTTTTGCCAGTCCTTTTGACAGAATAAAGATACTTCAAAGTGATTTGTTTCATTGCATCTCAATCCAGCCCAGGCTTTTGTGCTTCGCATGCAGCGTATGCAGCGCCGAGCACAATACCATAGTCTTTCAAGACTGACGGAGGCCTGCTATTGTAAATTATGTATCCAGCAGTATATATCATGATAGTACTATTCTGAAAAACTTATTTTTCTGAATCAATTTTCCGAAAAAATCATTTTAGTGATTTTTGGACACTAGTGGATCCAAGGGTGTCACCTACTTACTAACACCTTATTGCAGGGGTTCTCACACTTTTTGAGAAGTATTTTCAGGCCCCTCTTTTTATAGCAACAATCTGTTCAGCAAAAGTGATGTCATGGCTGGAAGGGGAAGTGACATCCTCAAGAAAATGGAAATAAATAAATAATCGTACATCATTGCTTTAAAGTAAACCAAATGAATAGCATCAACCCCCATAATTATGCATGTAACCCTTACGGTTCAAATATATTAGTAAGATTTTTAGCCTTACTCTATTGAAATTCTTACATTTAAACCAGTTCAGTGTGATTTGGGATGAAATCAGTTTTAAATCCAGCATGATCTTTTTTTGTTTGAGTCAGGCTGATATTCCAAAAATATCAAAATACCATTAATCTCCACTGACTGAACTGTTCTCCATGAATGAACAGGTCCAACCATTTGTGGCCTCCTCTTCCTCTCCCAAAAGAGGAAGAGATGAAACCCCTTGGCCAGGCCTTGGCTTGCACAGGATTGGATCAGGAAGAGATCACGACTCAGCCCCACAAAATCCTGGTCCCCTGCTAATTAGATTCAATGGCGCATCAGAGTTGAGTAAATATGGTATTTTGATGGTCAGTATAAAGTTTAATAGTTTACCATATTGTAATAAAAATGTAACAAAAATCCATTGTTGTAGAAAGTAGTGCGATCATAATTTAAACCCATTATCATATTATCATAGAGCTTATTGTTGTATGTAATAACATTAAACATGTTGCACACAGCTGTAAAAGGGTCTCAGCCCTGCTGTGGAGAAGAGCACTCTGCACATGCTCAGGCACCCTCTTGCCTCTCCTGGCTGCTCCTCTGAGCCTGAGATCCAGAAAGGATTCTCTGCAGGGCACTCTGCACATGCTCAGGCCCCCCTTGCCTTGCCCATGCTGGGGCAGGAGAGCGTCCAGATGCCCTCCAGGGTGCAGCCTCCGGATGCAGCAGAGCGGATGCAGCAGAGCAGAGCCTCCGGAGGCACCGGATGCATCACTTCCTGCTCCGCCTGTCCTGGGAAAGAAGCCCTGGAATTTCCCACGAGGAGCTGCTGGGCAGGAACAGCCCCTGCCTGGTCCCTCTGGTGAGTCAAGGGGGGCTGGCTGGCTGGCTGGGAAAGAGGGGAGCAGAGCCCCCACCCACAGGCACCCTCTCCTCCCCCCCAGGCCACTCCCCATCTCCCACTCCCAAGCCACCCAGCAGCACCCTTGGGTGGGGGTCTGGTCTGGGTGCCAGCTGGGTTGCAGCTGCAAGGGGGGCTACAGCCTTGGCTTCACTGTGACTCACATTGGTTCCCCCCCCCCCCCCAATTCACACACCCAGACTGAACCTCCCTCCACTGCAACCAGCAGGCACGGGAAGGGGTTTGGAGAATGGGAATAGGGTCAACTTGGCAGGGGTGTCCAAACCTTCAGTGCTCCTGGACCTTTCATAGTTGTATAGAAGAGGGAATTTTAGCAGGTGCAGCTTCTCTCTCACACATCACAAGCTGTACCTACTGAAACTTTCTCTCCTACACAAAAAGGTCTAGGAGCCCCGAAGTGGAAAGTTTGGACACCCCTAATCTGGTGTGTTACTCCCAAGTCACCTTTTGGTTTGAGATCCTCACCCACTTTCCCCCCCGTCTTGCTTATGGGGAGGATGAAGGAGGATTGGGCCCACGCTCCATTCTCTATTAGGGCTGTGCTTTGAAAGGAGAGGCCTCCAACTCCTGCCTGACACTCTTCACAAGCCCCCAAATCCAGAGTAACTATGGGATCACATAAGAGACTTTACGTGCACCCGTAGTTACTGCACCACCTAGTGAAAACCTATGGGAAATTCATATTGCAATCCAGAGTAAGTTGTTCTTACACTGAAGCAAGGACTGCTGGTTGTTACTCTGGATTTTGCCCTGAGTCTTCCTACATGACTTCCCAGCCTCCTGTCCCAGTCCAGAGGGACTCCAGGCTGATCATATGTCATAACCAAAAAAAGAGGACATCCCAAAATGTAGGGCACCCAAGAAAAATGTCCAACATGACAAAATAAAAGCTGGGTGATTGAAAAGTAACTCCCTATTTTAAAATACTTGCAAATTACAATATAGGGAATTACTTTACAATCACCCTGTATATATTGCTTTTAGTTTAAACCAGTGATTTTCAGTCTTTTTCATCTCCTGGCACACCAACCATGTGCTAAACTTGTCAAGATACACCAGCAAACTTTGGACAATTGACAAGGCACACCATGCTGCTAGTGGGAGCACTTAATTCCTCAATAATAATAAATAATGTTTAATAAATAAATTGTCCAAACTCCCATGGCACACCTGTGGACCACTTGTAGGCCACACACACTGGCTGAAAATCACTGATTTAAACACTATACTACTTATTATTACATTTTAAACTATTACATATGTCTTCTGACTTCTTCCCAGTGACAGTCTTGCTCTCCTGCTGAGTTTGGGCTTGGCCCCTCCAGCTCAGTATTGTCTCCTGAAGCCTGGAGCTGGATCCAGATCCTCTGCATGCCAAGTTGGTACACCTCCAGTGCTCCTCTGTCAGGGCATCTATGATTTGGGCTCTTCCCCAACTTCAGCTGCCTCCTGACCATGATGGCGGTGATGCTACCGTACCAGGACTAGTGCCTGAATGGGGCACCATCTCCTCTCACTTCCCAACCTTGTGGACATCTTCCTCTGGCAATTGAATAAGGCAGTTATTCAAATGGGCACAGAATACAGAACCTCTGAACAAAGGAAAATGTGGTTGTGACTGTTAGAAGCAGGGAGAGTCCTGTGGGTGGAAAAAAATTGCAGTAGAATTAGGGTTGCCATAAATCCTGGAAAACTGGGACTGTCCATTTTTCGGGAATTGCACCCACGTACTGGGAAGTTTGACAGCTGGTCCTGTCCTGGTTTTGTGGAGGAGAATTATGGTAACCCTTTGGGGTGTTTAGCGACCGGAGATCACATGTAGGACTCTACCACTAAAAAGACTCTACCACTTCAGGCAAGTAGAGGGAGTGCGTAGGGGGAACGTTTTCCTGGCTGGAAGTTAAAAAGCTCAGTGGAGAAAGAGAGAATATTAAACTAGGACTGTGCTCCCTGATGAGCTAGCTTTCTACATGCAGGGATGTTTTGCATAAAAATTTTTATTTTATTTTTTTAAATAGATTCCTCTGCATGGAGCAGTGCAGCTCATTCTGCCACCTGTGACTGCTTGCATGAGTAGATCAGGTAAGAACAGAAGGTGGACAAAAGCAAAGGAACAGATGGCCTCCTTAAAAACGACATTTTTTTCATGGAATCCTCCAAATCAGGACAGAAAGAATAAACCACAAAGAGACAAGGTAAGACAGCAGTAGATAAACTCCTGGTGAAATTCTAAAAATAGCAGCCAAAACAATTCAAAATTAAATTATTCACCGTGCAATTCCAACCCTTAGTTAGGTTGGCACATGTTCTGTGCTTTGGGGGTGGTTAAGCCAGTGCACAGACATGCTCTGGTATCTCCATGGCATTACAGGAACAGGGAGACGGGTGAGATGTGCTGGGCTAAATTGGTTAGGATTGCACTCTTGTTTAGGATTGACATTGCTTGGCTAAATTGGTTAGGATTGACATTGTTTGGCTTGGAGCCATGGCTCGTGGCAAAAGAGGCTGTGGAGAAGGGAAAGAGGAGAGCCTGGGTGGGGAGGCTGCCAGGACTGGTGTGCAGAGGTAGCACTTCATGCTATCCAAGGCACTTTCTTGGAAGCCAATGGGAGCTTTACCATCGGTGGCTAAAGTGGAAGATCTGCATCAAGAAGCAGATCCTGGTAGATGCATTGCTGAATCGAAGAAAGGGACTACAGTAGTGTCTCTGTTTGAAGGAGACTCCAGTAGTGCCTCTGTTTGAAGGGTTCCTGTTGTGGCAATGGTAGGAACAGCAGAGATTCCAAAGGTGAGAACTTCTGGAGGTGGCCAAATTTGTCCTCAGCAACCTGATTTCCTCAGAAGTACAGTAGATCCATTACTTTCCATGTGTGTTAAATTGTAGCCTGGGAATTTGTTTCAAATATAAACAAGGATTATTTTAAAAAGAAGAACAAGATATGTGCCAAACATTTGCAAAATGGAATGAGGTTGCAAGAGGGTGGAGGGGGTGAAAAAAAGCAGGCCTCCATCAGTCTTGAAAGACTATGGTATTGTGTTCGGCGCTGCATACGCTGCATGCGAAGCACGAAAGCCTGGGTTGGATTTTTTATGGAGGATAGGCTGTTACCCAAGCAGCAAATCCCCCCTCTCCATGCCACTGAATTAGTCCAATGGAAAGGCAGAGCCGATATGATTGGATCCAGCTGGCGTTGCAGAGCTGGGCTAAGGACAGGCGCTCACCCTGTCTTGTGGGGTTGACCCAGGTCTCGAACCCTGGCCTGCTGGTTAACAGGCACAGCGTCTTAAACGCTTGCGCCACCCACAGCCACACGAGGGGGTGATCCTCCCTAAGAAAAGGAGGATCTGCTTAATTTTAAATGGTTTTTTGTTGGGGCCTGCAGTCCCCAAGCAGGTTGGGTCAGGAAAATAGTAAGTGCAATAAGAATTCTCTCCAGCGGTATTCTTTGTTGATCACATACACATGGCCAAGAGATACCTAGCCAATGAAGTGCCTAGCCAATAACCCTTAATGAGGTGCAACCTGATTGGCTACTCTTTATACCACAGTGTAATAAAGCTGAGGTCTCTGTAATTGCCTGTGTGGGAGTAGGTGGAAGTGTTGTAGCTTGTTACGCTGTTGCATTGGCTACTGACTTGGACTCGGGCTGTATACTGACTCTGCTCTTTGGACTATCCTTTGGACTTTGGTTACTTGGACTGGTAAAATGCATGTCTTGGAATGTTTAATGGACTTGATTTTGCCTACTGAATACACTCTGGTTCTAAACTGCTTCTGGTGTCTGCATCATTCTTCTGCATCAGCCTCTGCTGCTCTGCCCATTGCAGAGTCATCCCTAACAGTTTTCATTTTTATTCAGAAGGAAAAGGAAAGGTTAACTTTGGCTGCTGTTTGTCAGAGAAGGGTTGTTATAGACCAGGGGTCCTCAAACTTTTTAAACAGAGGGCCGGTTCACTGTCCCTTAGATACTGTCGGGGGCTGGACAATAGGGGAGGTTTCTGGGGGGTGGTGGGTACTGGCAAGGCTAATGGGGGGTTTCTGGGGAGTGGGGGTTACTGGCAGGGCTAGTGGGGGAGTTTCTGGGGGTGATGGGTATTGGCAGGGCTGGTGGGGGTTTCTGGGGGGTGGTGGGTACTGGCAGGGCTGTTGGGGGTTTCTGGGGGGTGGGGGTACTGGCAGGGATAGTGGGGGGATTCTGGGGGGTGGTGGGTACAGTCAGGGTTAGTGGGGGATTTTGGAGGGGTGAAGGCCTGTCAGGGATGGTGGGGGGTTTCTGGGGGGTGGAGGGGACTGTCAGGGCTGGTGGGGGTTTCTCGGGGGTGGTGGGTGCTGGCAGGGCTGGTGGGGGTTCTGGGGCTGGTGGGTACTGGCAGGGCTAGTGGGGGGGTTTCTGGGGTTGGGGGTACTGGCAGGGCTGGTGGGGGTTCTGGGGTGTGGGAGTTACTGGGATGGCTGGTGGGGGTTCTGGGGATGGTGGGTACTGGCAGGGCTAGTGGGGGGGTTTCTGGGGGTGGGGGTTACTGGCAGGGCTAATGGGGAGGTTTCTGTGGGGTGGGGTTACTGGAAAGCTGGTGGGGATCGGGGGAAGAAAGGGAGGCACTTACCTGGGGAGCCTTGCAGCCACCATCCAAGCCCCCTGGCTGGCCAGGGTAGTTGTGGATTAGGCGCTGCAGCCACGCAGTCCCCCATCAAAGCCCCCTGGCTGGGCAAGGAAGCTGTGGATGGGGCGCTTCAGCTGCGCAGCCCCCCATCCAAGTCAAGTTCTTCCGCTGGGCGAGCAGGTGGGCGGGCAAGCAAACAAACAGGCAGCCCCTTGCCATGGTGGGCACCCACCCCGGCGCTGTTGTGAGGGGGTGGCTCCTCCCCTTCCCTGCCTGCTCTTGCCTGGCAGCCACTCAGCAACAGCGAGGCAGGGAGGGGGAGGAGCTGTGCCCTCAGGACAGCACAGCACACACAGCAGCGTGCCAAATTTAAAATGGCAGCCGCCACCAAGCCTCTTTTCCCAGTGGCGGCCAGCAAGCCTCGGCGGGCCGGATTGAGGGCCCTAGCGGGCCGTATCTGGCCCCCGGGCCGTAGTTTGAGGACCCCTGTTATAGACACTAATAGCCCTCTAATTATCTCTGCATTGTCCCCTTGCTGCAATTTGCTGCAGCAGACCTGACCCCTGGGTGACCGCAGATAAGGAGATGGTGTAAGCTTGATTTACTGGCAGAAATTTCTCTGGTTGGTAGAGTATCTAGAGTAGACCACTGTGCCTTGGTCAGAGGGAGATGCTTTCCTTGTATCTTGGTTTGGGGGAGCTACAGTTAAAATTTGGACTGAGAGTGTTTTGCAAGACAAGCTAAATTTTGACTTGATATACAAGCAATGTCTTGATAAACAAGACAAATATAGTCCCGGCTGGGATACAGCCACTTTTAGCACTCTGCCAGCACCTGCTCAGCCTCTCCTGAGAGACCAGTCTTTGCATATCTACTCTGAAGTAAGCCTGTTACAGTCAGTGGGACTCACTCCTATGCATGCCTACTCAAAAGTAAGCCCTAGCTAGCTCCTGTGTAAGGAGGGAAGATGGCAGCCTAAAAGACTCAGTGCAGGTTAATTTGTTTTATTTTTCTTTATATTTTGTATTTTATTTATTATTATGGATTATACTATAATCAAAATATGAATATTTTGGGGTTGTGGAACGAATCATCTGAGTTTTCTTTATTTCTTATGGGAAATTTGCTTTGCTATACAAGTGTTTTGGATCACAAGCATGCTCGTAAACCAAGGTACCCCGTATTTGGGTTTGAGGGAGATACTCCCCTTTCAACTCAGGAATCCGTCCATGCAGTTGCTGTTCTTTTGTCACCAAGTAAAACTCATCATACCAATCCACGTAGATCACATACCTTTGCCATGATCACTGACCCAAAGTCATCTGCTTTGCATTTTTAACCAGCCCAGAAGGAAGAGGTTGAGTCTTTCTTTTTTTGTGTTTCTAGCAAGAATCTCAACTTGAGAGCAAGTCAAGAGAGAATCTACCAGCCAGAATAGATGCTGCTCTCTGATTTTCAATTTGAGGGGCAGAATCTGGAGTGGAAGGTAGGACAGAGTGAAAATCTGTAAGTCCTCCATTAGGAAAGGAGACCAGCACAATGCAGCCAGAAAGTGTGACGGAGCAATCAGGATGGAGAGCAATTCCAGAGAACAAGCAGGAAGAAGGTACGGGGATGCTTCAGCACTGGGAAGCCCAATGGAAAGAGTTTCTCAAGACACTGCAGGCCCCTCACTTGGCATGGGGGACCCACCATCTGGCAGTATCCACACCGTGGGAAGATGCCAAGGCTTTCCTGGCCTCCTTTGAGCAAGTGGCTGCAGCCTGTCGGTGGCCTGGAGAGGAGTGGGTGGCTCGGCTCCTGCCTGCCCTGAGTGGAGATGCCCAGCAGGCCTTCAGCCTCCTGGCACCCAGAGACAAGGAGGAGTACGGGAAAGTGAAGGCGGCAATCTTGAAAGGCGAAGCCCTGAGGAGGGAGAAGCAGCGCCAGCACTTTCGGCAATTCTGCTGTTCAGAGTTGGGAGACCCACAAAGGATGTACAGCCAAGTGCAGGAGCTTTGCTGCCAGTGGCTGAAGCCCGAGAGGCACAGCAAGGAGCAGATCCTGGAACTGCTGGTCCTGGAGCAATTCTTGGCCAGCCTGCCAGGGGACATCCAGAGCCGGATCCAAGCAGGAGGGCCAGACAGTGGTGCCCAGGCTGTGGCCTTACTGGAGAAATTCCTTGTGCACCATCCAGAGGGTGAGATAGATAAATCACAGGTAAGGTTTTTATATCCGATTTTTCAGAGCGTTTCACTGGACAGGTTTACTCTTACCTTAACAGCAGCCACTGAAAGACATTTCAAATATAGAATCTTGTGCCAAATGACAGATACTTTTCACTTTAACAAATACTGTAATGCTGGTCCTTCCAGGTATACGCCTGATTGAAAGCTGGTTTGCATTTCAGTGAGTCTCAGTTGAAGACTTCTGCTATTTACTGTATATAAACAGACTGCTTCTTCATTTTAAAGCCCATTAATACTTTCACCAACTCATTTCTCTCTCTCTTTCTGGATTTTCTTCTCATGTTCATCACTTAATGGTAAGAAAATACTAAAGTGTATTGAAATTGTGCATCTAAAGTGCATGATTATTTTTCCAGTCCAAAATCTACAGCCATGAACTACCATTGACAACTGAACTCTTTTGGAGTGAACGTTTGCTAAAAATGATGCCAGAAAAATCCATAATGGTTTATTCTACATGACCTTTGCAGTAGTTGCCTCACTTTATGGCATAAACCTAGGCATGCATAGTCCAAAGTAGGCCCCCATGATTAAAAGGGGGCTTACAGGGCTGGTGAGAGAGAGTGCAGGGGATACAACAGAATTGCATTGGCAGCAATGAAAGAAAAGCTGCACCTGTTGGAATTCAGCCTGCTACAGATTTTGAAGTCTCTTGACCACAGTAGTAGCCTTTCACATCTGTTCTTGTCCTCACAATTTCAGGGGCCACTGCAGAGTGGATGCATGGAGTCCATAGAAGTGAAGGTGGAGCCAATGGATCAAGGAGAGGTCTATAGTGAAGCCAGGCAGAACGGTCAAGGAGAGGTCTATAGTGAAGCCAGGCAGAACGGGGATGCAGAGATCAGCAGACTCGGTAAGTCTTTGTGGAGCTATCAGTGCTTTTCATCTTCTAGGTTTGTGCATCCAAACGTTGTGCATCCAGTTTTCCAGTAGAAGTCAGACCAGGAGTTCTGTACCTTTAACTGGCTTGTGGAAGAAAAAAAAAAGCTTAGCAGATGGAAATTATCATGCAGAGGATAAGAAAAGTTGCACTTACTGAAATTCTGTCTTCTACACAACCATGCCCTATTTCTGTCTTTGGTCGCCCTTAACTGCCATTAAAAAGATATGTAAAAATTCTTTTTCCTGAAACCATCTCGCTTGTCATGTATAGAGTGAGAGAAAAGCTGCACCAGTCAAAATGCTGGTATTTACTCATATCTAATGTGCCATCAAATCTAATGCGCACAGTTATTTTAAAAGACTTGAGATTTCAAAAATGTTTACTGGCGATTGTAATCTGCAGCTGCAAAGTAGATGCAGAATTTAATTTGACTGCGTACAACAATTAGTAATTTGATGATAATATGACAATGGGTTTATGTTATAATTTTTAGCTAATTATGCTACTTTATACAATGATGGGTTTGTGTTACATTTATTTTTATTGTAAACAGTTAAACTAAATACTGATCTATATTTATAATCAAAAAACTGTATTTACTAAAATCTAATGTGCCATCAAATCTAATTCACACCCTGATTTAGGAGACTAAATTCGGCTGAAAAGATGAATGTTAGATTCGAGTAAATATGGTACTTCTCTACAGCTCTGATTTTTTTTTTGTTTCTGGTTATCTTAAATTGTCCAGTTATCTGGTTAGTTGTCTGGTTATCAGTAATCCAGTTAACTACAAGAGAAACATAAGCAGCGGCACTTTGCACAGAGTATCTCCCCTATCTCCAATGGGTCTCTGGCCCATTGGAGATTGTTGGAGTCCACACTGGCCCATGACCACTGGTCACAACATCCATAATTGTCCCATGTGGATCGGTTCATGTCTCCAAGTGTTTTCTGCTTTTTCCTGGGTCTTATTTAATTATACATTTATATAATGTATTAATTTATGTAAATTTATTCCAATATGAAATGTAAATGGCTTCTTTTTCCCAGCCCCTCCTCCCCAACACACTGTCAGAGAGATGGTGTGGCTCTTCTTCCAAAGTGTTTGCCTACCCCTACCTTAATGGAAAGGGATCTGCTAGGAATAGTGGTCTTTTTGCAGAACAAGACTGGAGGGTCCCTTTTCTTGTCTCATTACAAGAAGCTGCCTTAGATAAGTCAAGCGATTGGTTTTTCTATGTCGGTATTGTCACTATAGACAAGCAGCAGGAGTTAGTGTTTCTTCAGAGTTATAGGCTGGGCAGTGATTTGCAACCAGTATGCCATGGTGTGCCACAAAAGTTTGGTAGGAATTTGGAGCACAACAGTTGAAAATTGCTATAAAAGTCTTCTGCGGCTCTGTTTTTAGGGCAACTGGCTGTAGTAACAAATAGTCTGTACCTCCTCTTCCTTTGGTATTTGTGCTCTTCTCTTTCAGTTACAATTTGAGACTGTAAGAAACTTGTCCTTCTTTGCATCTAATGAAGTGAGACTGATTCCATTTACAATACTTTCTGTCTTTCACAGGCAGTGAAATCCAGTGCCAAAGTAACCCCACTTCATTACATCCACCAGAAGAGCAGGAAATGGCCAAGGCTGAGCTGAGTGAGGTACATGGTGACCCCTAATGGATCAGATTCTGTTGTACAAGCCGATAGCATGAACCAGAGTAACAGCATATGTCCTCATGTCCCTTCCCAGGGCTGATCCACCTGCAAGAAGCAATGTGGACTGAGCTGGCATAGGTCTGAGTTGTCCCATTGCTTATATCAGGGCAAGGAGACAAATGTCGGCTTATAGTGGAGAGACCTCCAATCAGCTGAAAATCCATCATGGGATGCAGCTGCATCACTCCACGGATTTTAGTTAGGATTGGGCTATGCATTTCTTTTGCAACAATATTTAACACATAGGTGGGATGTTACCTTGTTCCCAGGGACACATGAACTTTGGGGAGACACGTGCAGCCTTGCGTATTGTTGAGCAGACTCCAGCTCAGCCAGGCCAACAGATCATATTTTGGAAAATCCTGCAAGAGGATCACAGGGATGTAGGTTTCATGGGTAAGGATATCTTCTGCTCCAGTAAATCCAATAAATGTCATATCTGGTCATAGCTTTTTGAATCTGCTAGGGGAGAATACAAATAGATCTTTTAAATTAATAAATGAAGAAACAATATATGAGTATTTATGTTTCCTATTATGACTGAACTGTGAACCACATAGTGGAAAAGTGTATTAAATGTGATCATGGAAGCTCTAGTCGAGTGGGATGGTATGTGCCAGTCTGTACCTCCTTACTCTGGAGGGGAGCACTTTTTATTCCCAAGTTGACACTCGCTCACTCACTATTCAGTTATTTTTGCAATTTAACCTTCCACTCTGATGTTATTTTTCAAAAACAAAGCAGACGTAGTACATCAGGTAGGTTAAAGATCAGTGGCTAAAGAATCTGCTTGTCAACCTGAAGGTCGGTACTTCTTAACGTACTGCACAATGGACTGAGCACCCATTACTTGCCAAGCTCTTGCCAACATAGCCGTTTGAAAATATGAAAATGCAAGTGGATAGGTACCACTTTGGTGGGAAAGTAACAATGTTCAGTATGCTTTCGCATTAGCCATGCCAGCCTTGTGACCATGGAGGCATCTTAAGTCAGTCAGTGCTGGTTCTTTGGTCTTGTAACAGAAATGTGCACTGCACCCTAGAGTCCGTCATGAGTAGTGGGGCAATTTGTGGGGAACACATTTAATAGATCAGGTGCTACTATTACTATAGCTACAGTATTACATCATAGTTTGTTTTTAAATAAAGGAATCACAGTGAAACATCTAAAAACTTTCTTTACTGTAATAGAAATACATAATACATAAATTAATTAATTTAATTCATTAAGTAATTTAATTCCTTAATTAAGGTTTTTCCTTACAATGTATTCTTGTAGTTACAAATATAGCAACACCTGATGTACACTTTCCATTCTTGTCTCTCCAGAGTACAACTGAATAGACAAGAGAAGGGAATAACTGAGAAAGGAAAGGAGGAGGTTTCTGTTATCAGAAAAAGGTAATCAGAGCAAGAATTATATTCTTTTTTCCTTTTTGTAGATGACAGGACAGGAAACCAGCCCAAGGTAGACAATTTTCAGTGTGGAGGAAATGTACCAGTTGAAACAACTATGACAGAACCACAGACAAGCCAAGAAAATATGCCTTCCAGTATTGAGATGGACAAGGGAACATGTGAGTCCTTTGGGGAGCCACGGGGAAAGATCCACTGAAGGGACAGAATGAATCCACAGTGCACATAAGTCTTAAATCTTATAAGGAAACAAGCACAAGGAGGGGAGAGCTCTTATTCTGTGCTTATGATTGATGGCGACCACAGAGATCAGGACTTCTCATGCAGTGAACAGGAAATGTTTGGAATGGGTCGTTTTGAAAAAGATTTCCATCAAAAGAGGAGGCATGTAGGAATTGCTTCTAAGTAATTTACATCCAACCTTTCCTGGCAGTGGTCAGCATAAGGTGGCTAGCACATTACCACAGGGTCATATCGGAAGGAACTGTAACAAAATGTTTTATCTCCCCTAAGCTAATGTGGAATTGGGCCAAATTTCTGCCCTGCCCTACTCTGATCCACTTCCCCAAGGTACGCTTCAATATTCTATAGCTTCTGGAAAGAAAATGATGAGAGAGCCAGGATTGTGTAGTGGTTAGGGACTAATCCCTGGTAGATCCAGGTTCAGATCTCTCTTTTGCCATTAAATTTCTTGGGTGACAGTGGACTAATCACTCACTCTTAGTCTTGTGTCTACCTCACAGGTTGTGTCTACCTCACAGGTTGTTGTGAGGATAGCAGGAACTAAGACTTTGTAAACTGCCTTAGGCATTTGCTTTGGCATGGGAATATTGGGGTATAAATTCCAAAAATACCAGTAAATAGAGGAAGCTCAGTTCACATCTGAGCCTCTGCTGGCATGGAGAGATGGACCATTCACTACTACAGAAGTTACCCTAAAAAAAATAGAACCTAGAAGCCAGAAGATATCTTCAAACACTGCGCTCCAAAATCCCATGTCACATCTGTGGATCTTGTTATGACGCATCAATGTGCAGGGCATACCGATTGAAAATCAATGAACCATTTTAGTTTAGAAAAATATGTGACTAATGGGGGACATGGCAGAAGTTTCATAACAGTATTGATGATCTGGGTAGGATTTTCTCATTAAAACCTGGTTCCATAGAATTGGTGAGAAGTATCTTTCAGGCAGGCAAAAGGACAGACTTCTCACACCACATATAGTGGAAATTTAAAGAAATTTATTTCAACTGAATTTGGTGGAAACTACCAGCTTAAGTGGATTGAAAAGAGGTTCAGGCAAATTTATAGAAGATGGATGCAGTATTGCTGCAGGAGAAGCAACAGAGAACATTGTCGGCTTCCTTGAAGCCTTGCAGCAGCCACTGTTGGAAACAGAATCCTGGTTCACATTAATCATAGGTGTTAATGTTTTGCAGAGTTTATTGTGGTAATAAAAAAGCACATTTTAATAGTTGATTTCAACTGCAATGCCATTTCTTGGTACTGAATGTGAATTATGCCATTGCATATTGTTTACTTACTGAAATGGTACAAAATATACACGCGAAGAGATGGATATCAAGACCATCATAGGAGGCAAGAAAGCCAAGAGGACATGGTCAGTACCTTCTGTACAAAAATTCTCTCTTATCTCTGCAGGTGATGGGAAGGAATCTGAATTCAAGATGAACGATTTTCAGTGCGGAGGAGGTGAGATGCAGGAAATGCCCAAGACAGTATCAGGGGTAACTCAGAGGAATGCGTCATCATTAACTGAAACTGAAGGGCAAATATGTAGGTCCAGTGGGCATCAGGAGGTGACATCTGTGGCAAAGGAGAATAAATTCCAGATATGTGCAGAAATTCCTACAGATATCCAAAATGAAACATGCGTACAGGGCCAAAAATTCCATTGGCCTTCAGGTATGGAAAGCCATACGGGTATAAAATAGACTTTGGTATGAATTGCACTGAAGATGCCCCAAGTGTGGATTGGGGCAAAACCAGAGAATAATTACAAGAGCTTAGGCATTAAAAATGTTCAGCAGATAAATGATTTAAGTAAGCATTAGAGTAGCAATACAGGATAAAAGACCTGGGAGTGACCTGAGTGTGGGAAATTCTTAATTTCTAAATTCAAATTATAGGCCCATCACAATTTCATGTTGGAAAAAAGACTCTATAAATTTTCCCACCACAGAAAAGTTTTCAGTTGGAAATTTAATATGCAGACATCAGCGATTACATACTAGGGAAAGAGTATATGAATGCCATGAGTGTGGAAAAAACTTTAGCTACAAAGATATTCACTGTTCTGCCATCAGAGATGCCACACAAAACACAGGCAGAGTTTATACTTGGCCATTTCAGTTAATAATGGGATGGACTGCCCACCACAAACCTGTACATAGTCAAAACAGAGATGCATACATTATTCTGCTCTGCATACTCTGGGGCAGATCTATACCATCTCATTCATGTGGTTTCAGTACTACTGTAAATTAGTTTTCCCTCCTTATCCACAGGCTTGGCATCCATGGATACCAAGTCCATGGCTGGAGGGCCTTAGAAAGCCTCCCAATGCAACCCAATTTGCAGTGGCAACTTTTATACAGGTCTGGTGATATTCTGAGTTGCTGGGTGGCCATGCCTCAGAACATCTCTCTGTTCCTCAGAACATTTCTCAGGCATAATTGGAAATCACCAGCATGAACCAAAAGTGACTTCTGGCTGCATCCAGAAGGACTTCTGAGAAGGCCAGGAGGTCATGCACAACTTTTGGAGGGCCTGTCACAGCTCCTAGGTTAGCTATTGCAGTGTAAATTTTATCTGCAGGTTGTATGTATTTGCAGTGGGTCCTGGAATACCAATGGATACAAGAGGGTACCCCAGTGAATACCGCTGGCCCGTTGCACTACATGGCATTCCATGTGTTTACAGTGGTTCTGATCTCCCCCTTCCCTGAGTATGCAGAATAGAACAGCATATTGGAAAATACATATCCTTCCTATTGGGTTTTTATTGTCCAGGCCAGCCTGCTGGGAGACTTCAATGTCTGGTTTTCCCTATGTCTTTATGAGAGGGGAGCGAGGGTGGAATCCTAACCCAGCCCAGCACAACTAATTGGTTTCTCATTCTCATGGTGATTTAGGGAGGCAAACACATGTCTGTGCACTCACCTAACCCTTCCACAGGAGTGTCTCAGCTCTTCCACAGGAGTGGCTCAGAAGTGCCTTATAGCACTTTTGAGGCATCCCCAGTCCAGCATAGGACATGTGCTGGGGCTTATGCTGGCCTCACTGGGTGTTAGGATTGCACCATAAATGCTTCAAAACAACAGCAGTTCTGTGTTATGTATGAACTGGGGGATCTGGTTTCTAATGTGTGTGTATGTTCAGAAATTATCAGTCTTAAAATTTATCCTTAAAACCTGGACTGACTTATCCACATGTCAATGGAAGGACATGCTAATGATTATTACACCATTTGTTTCATATTTACAGCAACCTTCCCCAAAATCTCCAATGACTTCTGCTTGCCTAAGGCAACTGTACCTCTTCGGCCTTCATTTGCAGCCAGTGAGAAATGGGCCCATTTAGCCTCCACCCCAATTTCATCCTGCCCCACTCCTTTAACCATGAGTTCTGAAAAGAAAACGAGAGCTTCTTACACAGCATCACTTAAACTGAAAGCTGTTGCACGCGCAAAGGAAACGAATAATCTTGTAGCTGCAAGAGAATTTGGTGTCAGCGAAAAGCTAATTAGAGACTGGAGGAAAAAAGAGGCTGAATTGCAAGTCATGCCTGAGTCCAAAAAAGCACTGCGTTCCAGTCCTGCACATTTTGATGGCATGGAAAAGGATCTGAACGATTGGGTACTGGAAAGCAGACGAAATGGCCACAACGTGACTCGTGCAGACATTCGGATGAAGGCACTTCAGTTGGCACAAGAAGAAAAACATTCTGCAGCCAAAGGGATCGCACAGTTCACGGCCTCTGGTGGTTGGTGTACCCGATTCATGAACCGCTATGGATTGTGCCTTCATAAACGAACAAAGATCTCACAGAAGCTGCCTAAAGAATTGGATGAAAAGGTGACTTCATTCCATACGTTTATTATAAAGGAGAGACAAAAGAATGACATAGATATAGCTAACATTGGTAATATGGATGAAACCTCAGTGTATTTTGATATGCCTGGCAATCGAACTGCAGCAAGTATTGCTGAGAAGACCTTACTTGTGAAAATGCCCAGTCATGAAAGGAACCATTTTACAGTTGTCCTGTCTTGCCTGGCAGATGGTACAAAGCTGGGCCCAGTGATAATCTTCAAAAGGAAATTGATGCCAAAGAACTTAAAAATTCCAGCAGGCGTAATTGTACGTGTTCACCCAAAAGGCTGGATGGATAAAGAAGGAACTAAATTTTGGCTGCAGAATGTGTGGGCTAAGCGGCCAGGCGCAGGGCTAAATAAGCACCCATCAATACTGGTGTGGGATAAGTTCCACCCACATATAACAGAGAAGGTAAAAGCCGAAGCAAAGAAAATGGGAACTACTTTAGCAGTCATTCCAGGTGGCCTAACATCGATGCTCCAACCATTGGATGTTTGTCTTAAAAAGCTTTTCAAGGACCATCTGCACACCCTGTGGCAACAATGGATGAGTTCTGGTCAAGAAAAGTTAACAAAAGGAGGAAACACAACAAAACCAGACATTGGTTTGGTAGTGAAATGGGTGAAGGACGCTTGGGATTCAGTTCCACCCGAAACAGTGAAGTCGTCATTCCTGAAATGTGGCATTACCAATGCTGTGGATGGTACAGAAAACAATGCCCTCTGTGAGGACAAAGATGAATCGGCATCAGATAATGATTCAATTGATGGTGACAGCGAAGATGATGTTTATGCTGATGATGTCACAGAAGAACAGTTCCACCATTTATTTGGAAATTCTGATGACAAAGAATCGGACTTTGAAGGATTTCAAGAAGACACATAGAGCACAATCCTAACCATTACTCAAAAATAAGCCCCATTGTGTTCAATGAATCTTACGCCCAGGAAAGTGTCTTTAGGATTGCAGCAATAGAGTCACTTTAAATATCTAATAGCTGTTAAGATGAAAATTAATAAAAGTTATCAAATGAAAATGTATCTTTATAATTTCACTTTTATACTGCTCTTTAATAAATTTGACTGATGCTCAGGTAACAATTTTTGGTGAGTCATTTGATTTGTGTGAATGACCATTTCCTTTTCCAGAATCTGGCCTAAGATAAAAACAGATACTATCTAATTTTCCAGGGCTGATGCAACTGTAATGCAGGCCTAAAGTATGGGTAGAAATGTTCTCTTCCTTTAAAGAGGCTTTCATGACTGCCCTCATCATTATAAGATACAGTGCATGCCCTATTGGTACAGCTTTATCAGCTCTGGAAAGTTGGATTGGATGGGCCCGAAAATGAACTAATTCAAATAATTTCATAAATTCCTACATTTTACACTTTGCTTATCCATAGGGCATAGCAGATTTTGAGATTTTTTTACTGCAGAGATACCCTCTACTTTGCTATAAGATTGACCCATATCTATGGTATAGTTAAAATAAGCCACAATTAAAAATTGGAATCCAATTGTGTTTTGTTATCCTGGCTTTTTCTAGCTATTGATAGTGAACAAATCACAGTGCAGCAAGTCATGCATAACACAGAACTGTGATTTGTTCTTAATTTGGAAGCAGAAAACTTATCATTAATTATATATATGAAATGGGCTATGGTATAGCACAAGTGGTTAAGACACTGCATGTTAACCAGCATGCCAGGGTTCAAAATCTGGGTCCTACAAGATGGGGTAGACTTCCATCCTTAGCCCAGCTCCTGCCACCCTAGCAGTTTGAAAGCATGGAAATGAAAGTAGATAAATAGGTACCGCTTTGTTGGGAAGGGAACAGCATTCCATGCGCTAGATAACTAGGCACCATTTCTGTGGGAAAGGCTACATCCTGGTGACAGGCCCCTACAACAGGCCGGCTAGGTTTCCCTATGTCGTGTCCATTGTGGATTGGATGAAACTCCAGTCCAGTCCACCACAAGGAGTCCATCACCACACAGTACAAACGCTAAAGAAGTTGACTTTTTATGAATGAGATTGTATGATCATTAAACCCGTATTTAATGTTAACATTGAAACCAGCCAAGGTGGTTCTGTAACAAATTTCCTTCTGTACTTAAAAGATTCCACAGAGCAAGGGAATTAGTGCTATAATTATAATTATTTTAATTATAATAATAAAATAATAAGCTTATTATAATTGAAAAATGTCATCAGATACTGTATATCAAACAACAGAGAGGACATGGGAGAGGCAATGTTTGTTGAAAATCAGGCACTGTGAACATATAGGCATAAGAAAATCAATCTGGTTCAGGCTAGTGTTCCGTAGTAGCCTGCTTTTGTTTTATTGCTGTGGTTATTTTCAAAATCTGTTTTTTTTCAAAATTTTATTCTATTTTTCAAAATCTTCTGAGTTTTAATTTTATTTCTGAGGTTATTTTCAAAATCATAAGGACTCCCTGAACCGCCAGGAGGCTGCTACAGGTGGTGGTGAGGCCAAGCAAGCCCCTGCAAAGTGACGCGATTCAGGTGATTGCATTGCTGCTTTCACCCCTCTCCTATAGGACTTAACAACGGCTCAGACTTTTCCTGTTTGAGAACCGCTGCCCTAAAGGCTCTTTTCAGTGCAGAGACTTTTTTCAGCTTCACCTACTACTCTCCACATCTGCAGGATGAGATCAGAAGGGAGATTTGTGCATGTTATCTACTGCTTATTGTTAGGTTATCTGCTAGCATTTTGTTTTTGTCCTTCAATTTTATAAGATTTTGTACCACACTTTAGTTTTAATTAAAGAACTATTTGACTTATATGTATATTTCACTTATTCTTGTACAGGAAGTTTGCATGAGCCTGATCTGCATCCTAATTCCATGCCTGCAAAAGTGCCCTCTCTTCACTACTCTCCCCATGCTCTTGCACCACTTTGTGCCTGCTTACGCAAGCATGTATTTGGACCTGTAGTCACTAGTGTAAGCAGGTACTGCACAAAGTGGTGCAAGAGCATTGTCTCTGCGTTGAGACCCTTCTAGCACAGCTTACCCCCGTGGAGTGTTTTACCACATGTTCATAACAATTTTGGCTGGTGCACTTGTCATCCATGTTGCCACATGATACGCTGGTGCACCTGCAGTTCTTTCTATGACACCTCTCTAGCTGTGCCATTTTAATGTGCCACTTCTTTTTTCATCCCGTCAGAGCACACAAACCTCCAAAACGTCTTCCAAAAAATGGTTTTCATAGTTAATAAATGGTTCACTGTCCCCCAAAACACAACCTACAATAGGGGTGTCAAACCCTTATCATATGAAAAGCTAAAGTTTGCATCATAAAGCAAACCAGTGAGGGCTGGAAGTGACATCATTAAGTAGATTTTACCCAGAAATAAACACTTTGTTCTCACATAGAAACACATTAACTGTAAATGATGACTTGGATGTATGGATGTTCAGCTTCTAATCTTAACCACACTAGTTTTCATGACACCCATTTACTGATGTACACAAATGGGCTCATCGGAAGGGAGTTTATGAAAGTGTACGAAAGGGGAAGGGGCTTCCAGTGACCACCCACTGATCCAGAGCAGTCTTTCCTAGTGCTGAGAGCCTGGATCCCAACCTCAGCCTGGTCTGAGCTGGGGGTGGGGGGCAAAAACTCCCAATGTCTGGAGGGGGAGGAGAGACCATCACAGACCCTGATGTGCTATCCTGGCTGACATTTGGTCCCTGTGTATGCCCTGGGATGTCCCAGCAGCCTCTACTCTGACTCCAGAGAGTGAATCACCCTGTCAGTAGTGTGCAGGAGAGTGAGAATCTCCTTAGAATTGGAAGGCAAGTTGAAGACACTCAAAATTGGAAAGAAAACTCAGAAGGAAAACTGAGCCCCTCAGAACTGGAGAGAAAACGAAGCCCCTCAGAATTGCAGGAAAAATTAAGCCCCTTAGATTTAGAGGGAAAACTAAGCCCCCAGAAACGGAAGGAATACTAAGTTCCTCAGAATTGGAGGGAAAACTGAGCCCCTCAGAACTGGAGAGAAAACTAAGCCCCTCAGAACTGGAGGGAAAACTAAGAATTGCAGGAAAAACTAATCCCCTCAGAATTGGAGGGAAAACTGAGCCCCTCAGAACTGGAGAGAAAACTAAGTTCCTCAGAATTTCAGGGAAAACTGAGCCCATCAGAACTGGAGAGAAATCTAAGTTCCTCAGAACTGGAGGGAAAACTAAGGGTGCAATCCAGAGTAACTACGGGGAGTCCTTGCACCGGAGTAAGAACAAGTTGCTCTGGATTGCAATATAAGTTTCCCATAGGTTTTCACTAGGTGGTGCAATAACTACGGGTACACGTAATGTCTCTTACGTGCTCCCGTAGTTACTCTGGATTGTAGGGTAAGCCCCAGAACTGGAAGGAATACAAAGTTCCTCAGAATTGGAGGGAAAACTAATCCCCTCAGAATTAGAGGAAAAACTAAGCCCCTCAGAACTGGAAGGAATACTAAGTTCCTCAGAATTGGGGAGAAAACTAAGCCCCTCAGAACTGCAGGAAAAACCAATCCCCTCAGAATTAGAGGGAAAACTAAGCCCCCAGAACTGGAAGGAATACTAAGTTCCTCAGAATTGGAGGGAAAACTAAGCCCCCAGAACTGGAAGGAATACTAAGTTCCTCAGAATTGGAGGGAAAAGAAGCCCTTCAGAACTGGAGGGAAAACTAAGGCTGCAATCCTATACACACTTTCTGAGAGTAAATCCCATATAACATAATGAAGGAAAATGAAGCCCCTCAGAATTGGATGGAAAGCTAAGCTCCTCAGAGCTGAAGGGAAAACTGAGCCCCTCAGAATTGGAGGGAAACAGAAGTCCCTCAGAATGGGAGGGAAAACAAAGCCCTTCAGAATTTGAGGGGGAAATCCCACAAAATCCCACATTTCACTACAAGGGCTGCTGCATGAGGGCTGACTGCCACCAGGAGATTGGACGGGGTTACTCTACAAATATTCATTTGCAGAATGTATTTCAACCTCACTCTAGGAAGGGCATTCACAGTAGCTGACAAACTCAAAGATAAAGTGTAATCAGTGGTTCCCAAACTGGGCTGGGGACCCACTGGAGGGTCACTCAACCTGATTTTTGGTGGGTCACCAGAGGGTGATGGAAAGAGCAGAAAATGAATTGCCTCAAGCAACAAGGTTTTCAAAAATTAGATACAGTAGCTATTAATTAATCTGGAAAGAGCTAAGCTCCTGCAGGTTGCAAACATGTGGTAAAAAGCTAAGAACAGACAAAAGAAAATATTTCTTGATTAATCTGTGGAACTCCTTGCCACATGATATGATGATGGGATCTGGCTTTGATGCCTTTAAAAGGGGGAAAGTCCATAATGGGTTACAAGCCAGAATGTGTATGTGCAACCTGCCGATTAATTTAGAAGTAGCAACCTCAGAGTGCCAGATGCAAGGGAGTGTAACAGCATGCAGGTCCCTTGTGGTCTTGTGTGCTCCCTTAGGTGGGACACTGAGATATAGTGAGCTGGACTAGATCAGGGTGACCATATGTCTTCTTTTCCAGGACATGGCCTGTGGGAAAACCTCATTGTCCTCCTTTTCCTTTTGAGCAAGCAACATGCAGCCTTCTTATAATTAATAAATTATGTGTAATAGTTTTAAATTAATAATAAGTAATACAGTGTCTAAATTAACCACATGAAAGCAATGCATAGGAGTCTTTTTAGGTTTTATTTTGTCATGTCCTGCATTTTCCTTGGGTGCCCTGCTTGTCCTCTTTTGCAGTCATGACACCTGGTCACCTTGAACTTGATAGATACAGAGAGCTTTGGCCAGATCCAACTGAGCTCTTTCTTGTGTTCATATGAAAACCACTGGTATACATCATGTAGTGTATCAATAGTAAGGGAGGGGAGCTGTAATGACACAATCGTCCAGCAGGGGAAGGCTGTGGGAAGTCATCTGCTTCTCCATTGAGCCTACATGGAGCAAGGGATGGAACTTGGGGTAGGCCAACGTGGGACCCGCAGGTCATTCTACCACAGACACCCCACACCAGTCCCCACAGATCACATCCAACCTACCATCTTCAGCACTGAGCACAGTCCTGTGAAAACTCTTGCCCTCTCTTCAGCCCTGCCAGAGGGGAGAGCAGTGCAGGGCTCCGGCAATCAGGGGGCCCGACACCTATACTGGTTGACCTATACTGGGCTGGTTTAGCTGGCTCTGCTCCAGTTAGCCCCATTTAGTAGGCCAGGCAGTGCACAGGATAAGGGAACAAATGCCAGTCCAACGCTGGTTACAGCATGACTCTTGGAAGCCCTGCTGTGGGGATAGACTTTCTTTGGCAATTATAACCCATCTTTCACCAATCTTAATCCAATTCTCAAATCAATACACACATTGGCTTTTTCTTCCTGTGGTACACTACAGTCCCTCATTCCAAAGGTACCTGCCCTTTGATGAGATACCTGCCCTTTCCCAGATGTTCAGATTTTTGACCCTGTGGCTGCAATCCTAAACACACTTTCCTGGGAGTAAGACCCATTGAACACAATGGGGCTTACTTCTGAGTAGACGTGATTAGAATTGTGCCCTCTGTCCAAACTCCTGCCTGGGGGTCAGATGCAGCCTGCAGTGAGCCTCAATACTGCCCCTGGCAAGACCCTTCCATCTGGCTCTTGGGCAAGTCTTATAATCCTGTCTCTAATATACTTTTATATGTAAATTTATGTAAATATATTCAAATTTGAATGTAAATCAGGGAAATGATGTGGCCCTTCTGCCAAAATCTTTTGTACACCCCTGCCTAGCGCCTTAAGAATTAGAATGGCAGGTTGGCTGGCATCCAGCAAGCAACAATTTCTCAGTATAAGAACGTATATTTATACCAGTGTATCTAATTATATGAATATAGCTCATTTTTAATACAGAGGTCTATTTTCCACTTCCTCCAGACTTTATCAAATTTTAATACCAACCTTCCTCCAAGGAGCTCAGAGTTGTGTATATAGTTCCTCCCATAACAACCTTGTGAAGTAGGTGAAACTGAAAATAGTCACTGACCCGAGGTCACCCAGGAAGTCTTGTGACTGATCAGGGATTTGAACCTGGATCTTCCAAGTCTAAATCCATATCACCACCACTCTGGCACTTTGAGAGGGAAAGACAGTCTATTCCAACAAATGTTCCCCCCTGTTTATGCATGGGTTTTTTATGCTTCATTGTATTATATCTTCTCAGGGAATAACACTCCTTTCAAGGGATTACTTTGGAATTCTGGAAGCCCCCAACCGCTCCAGTTCTTTGGTCACCAAATCATTGGTCATCAACCCCAAATCGTTCACTTTGAACACAGAAAGGCAGATGCTGAGCCATTATTCCTAGTAAGACAAAGAAACATTGCAAAAAGTTTTGTCTGGAGTAATCCTGGAGTTGGGTTACTGCTGCTACCCTAATTCTAGATCTATTAGAGTTAAGCCAGGAATGAAAATGTTGAAAGAGCAAGTATCTGCAGGCCCAGAATTGGAAAAGACAGAAGGAGGAAGAACAGCTAATAATATATTTCAGCCTGAATGTATGATAGAGCAACCAGGACAGACAGTTTTGCAAGAGGGCAAATGGAAACAAGGCAAGAAGCTGCCACAATGCTGGGAAACCCAATGGCAGGAATCTATTCAGACCCCTCACTCAGCATGGGATAGCACCCAACTGTCAGAGGCCACCCCCTGGCATGATGCCAAGGCCTTCCTGGCCTCCTTTGAGCAAGTAGCTGTGGCCTGTGGGTGGCCCCGAGGAGAGTGGGTGGCTCGGCTCCTGCCTGCCCTGAGTGGAGGCGCCCAGCAGGCCTTCAGCCTCCTGGCAGCCCCAGAGCGGGAGGACTACGGGCAAGTGAAGGCAGCCCTCTTGAGAGGTGAAGCCCTGAGGAGGGAGAAGCGGCGCCAGCACTTCCGGCAGTTCTGCTGCCCGCAGCTGGGAGACCCGCGAAGGATGTACAGCCAAGTGCAGGAGCTTTGCTGTCAATGGTTGAAGCCTGAAAGGCACAGCAAGGAGCAGATTCTGGAGCTGCTGGTCCTGGAGCAATTTGTAGACAGCTTGCCGGTGGACATCCAGAGCCAAATACAGGCAGGAGGGCCAGAGAATGGTGCCCAGGCCGTGGCCCTCCTGGAGGACTTCCTAGTGAGACGGAGGGAGGCCGAGACCAGAAATTGGCAGGTGAGCCTTGCATATTTAATTCCTAAGCCTGGAAGAGGACACAGAATTTGGCCTGGTTGCTAGAATCATCATTAATCAGACATTTCATTGGAATTTATGCAAGTTATTATTTATGACAAAAACATGATTTCGTGTGTTTGATTTTGTTCCTGTTCAGTATAAAGTACCATACATATGATCATGACAATGATCATCTTTACTTAATTAGTAAGGATTTTAAGAAAAACCCTTTGCAGACTATTTTGTATGGTCTTTTCAGTACTTATCTCATTTAGCCTTACAAAAGCCCTAACACATATACATAAACACAGTCTTTTATCATCTGTTCTGAGTACAATTGTCTTTGTTGTTTCAGGGGTTTTTGAAGGAGTATGTAGGTGCAATGGAGGCAGAAGAAGAACCCACAGACACAATGAAGGGACAGACCTCCAAAGACATCAAGCAGACAGGTGATGTGGAGTTGAATTTGCTGGGTAAGTAGTCCCTGGCTTTTCTATATTTTTTCTGTCTTTTCTGGCTGCATGTTCTGCTTGCTATGTAACCAACTACATTAGCTGAATTTCTGTCTCCTACCCTACACAACTCTGGTATCTTTTGGGTAGGGGGTGCGAGTTGCTGAAGTGAAAAATGCCAGATCCAATAATCTATAATTAAAAAACAAACCTCTTGTTACTAGATAGCGTGAAACAACTGTAGAATATAGATCTGTTCAGTACTTTGTTTCGAATTGGACTTGATCAGGAATCCTGATTCTCTTCAGATCAATTTGACCATGCTAAATAGTGCTCTTCTGCTGTTAATTTTCAGGAATACTGAAAAATGCTACAGCAGCCTTAATTAGAAGGTCTCAGTTCCAATATACACAACGAGCAGGATAACATAAAAAGCCCTGCTTTCACATAGGAACCACTGTCTCTGTCTGTCTGTCTGTCTGTCTGTCTATCTATCTATTTTACTTTTGATATTTTTATACCACACTTCCTCCAAGGAGCTCAATGTGCAGTATGGAGTTTCTCCCCTCCTTTTGTCCTCATAAAAACCCTGTAATGTAGATAAAGTTAGGACAATGTTTTCTCATCAGTTGTGCTCAAGGTGTTGTCCAGTGGTACTTAAAGCAATGGGAATTTTCTTACAGTGAGATGTCCATAATTGGATGCAATACTTTAACCAATGCAGAGCATTTTGACATCACCTTTATCACAAGCTCTCTTTGTCAGAATTTCCTCTTGTGCAAAGTTGATGAGGGAAAAAACCTTGGAAGGCTATCTTTGGCATCAGGTCACCTTTAAGGATAAATGGATAGGCCAGTTTTCATTCTGAAATCAAACCTTTATTCTCCTTCACAGGTAGTGGAATCCAGTGCTCAAGTTCCTCCAATTCATCCCTTTCTTCAGGACGACAGGAAATGTCCAGAGCTGGGTTGAATGAGGTATATGCACATTTGTCATGCCCAAAGCAGGGTTACACATGTGGTTAACTGCATGAGGTTAACTGTACAAATTACGTCTGGCACTCTCTTCTCATCAGCCCAGCATGTGCTTCAATTGAGCAATTCTGAACATTTTTCTTTTCATAGCACACTGATTTCTGCAGTCTCCATCTCTTGTGATGTCACTTCCAGGAGACTCTTGTGGCTCTGTTTCTAGGATCATATGTAGTAGGCCTTATGTACATATAACTAGACTGTACATAGTAACAAATCTGTCTGTCCCTCTCTTCCACTTGCAGAAGGAAGAAAGAGGGAGCCAGAACCAGTGGGTGAAGAGGTTACTATAGCTAGTACAATATGCTTTGAGTGTCCTTCCTTTTAGGAAGAAAGGCAGGATATAAATCAAATTAAACAAGTTCCCATGGCATATCTCCTGACCTTTGGCAACAAGCATGATACCATAGTCTTTCAAGACTGATGGATGCCAAGTTTTAAGTTGGCTGCACATCATTTCACACTGGTTGAAAATCACTGCTCTAATTTTTGTGTGGTGTGTGTCACAGTGGTTCAGGTCAAACTAGCTCAGAAAAAGTGTGCTAGCCTCCTTACCTGTGCATACTTTTTTAACTCATATTGGGTTCAAGTTATAAGGACAACTTACAGCCATATGAACCCACTCGGACCTTAATATCATCCTCTGAGGCCATGCTCTCTTGACACTGTCTCCTCATAGATGTAATTGGTGAGGACAGAAACGGGGCCTTTACTGATATTGCACTGCTTGTGGAACTGTGTCAAGCCCCTTCACTGCCTGCTTTTAGGAGAACCCACAAGATACTTTTATTCTCCTTATTATTTAACCAATGACCATTTTGATTTTTAGTAGCGCTTGCTTCAGTTTGCATAACTGAGTTTATCTTGCTTGGTATTGTTGATCTGTGCCATTAAGCTTGATATTCATGTTTTTGTGCCCCATTTTTAATACATTATAAACTAATGTGTGGAGTTTAACTTTAAAAGCCATATATCAACGTATTCAAGAATAAATTAAATATCCTACATGGAGGGAAAAAAGTTAATAATCTCTCTGTCTCCTATCTGGAATCATATTTTTCCTTGCTTTCTATTGGCAAGTGGCTTGTTTGCAAGACTGTTTAGAGCACATCCTAACCATGTCTACCCAAAAGTAAGCCCCATTTTGTGTTTAATGGGTCATAGATCATTATCTGTCTGTCTGTTGCTTTTCAACTAAAAAAAGTTCACAAAGCAGTTTACAAAGAAAATGAAACAAGTAATGGGTAGTGGCAATCCTAACCATGCATACTCAAATGTAAACCCCATTTTGTTCAGTGGTTCTTACTCTCAGGAAAGTGTCTTTAGCATTGCATCCTTAATTATCCTTTTGTGCATGTCAAATCAGGGTGATGAAAGCATGTGAGAAGATTCAATTTTCTCTAGTGATTCATTATGTAAAAAATCTTACCTCTGTCCCTGAAGAGATCTTCTTGTCCAGGCTGGGATGTTCTGTTGTGTTTTCAGGGGGTGAGGTACTTCAGGGAATCTGACATGTCTTTGCGTGTGGTGGAACAGACTCTGACATCGCCAGACCAGAATACCGTATTCCGGCAAGTCCAGGAGGAGGATGGTGGGAATCTGCGGGTTTTGGGTAAGGATCCAGCCTAGGGCGCTATATATCCCGAAAACAGGGACAATCCTGATTTTTTTGATGATGTTCACATAGTGGCAAATGGGGCAGAGGGTCCTGTTCCAATTTTGTGGAAGAGAATTTTGGCAACCCTAAACCAGCCTGATCTGATTTTTTTTAGATTGATAGAGAATTCCCCGCTCAAATTCTCATTGAATCCATTGCAAAACAAGAGTTGCCCAAGTTTAAATATATCATGCTTATTACTGCTCATAAAACAGTAGGAAGGTGATCATAATTCTGTTCATTGAATGGGCCATGGTTGTTGGGCTTTTTCTTCTTTTCCAGGCAGTTTCGTCCTACCTTTCTTTGCTCTGGTTTCATCTCCTTCCTTTCAACCCTCAACCCTGTCCAGTCTGAATTTTTTGTTTGCTTTTCATGCAGATAGGCCTGAAGGGAAATTGAAATTGATCTCATGGCTGCTAATATCACCGAGGCATTAATGACTCTCATTGAACATCAATGATATTCTCTTGTATCATTTGGTGGGGGGGGGGGGGAATAACCTTTATTTTCCATAAGTCAAGCTGCAGCTTCCTCAGACTTTGTTTCTTATGACCCTCATGTCTCTTTCATAAGACGTAAAGGTAAATAAACATGAATAATGTTTGTACTCAAATGTACACCAAATAATTTTCTCTCTCATACTCTCTTGGTACCTCCCTCAATCCCCTCCACATTTCAGAAGGGCTTCTGATTCCCAAACCTGACATTGCTGCTGAGCCAGAAAAGGAGGAAGATATGTCTGTCCAGTTTCCAGGTCCAGGAGTCCTCAGTCAAGATTCAGGTTAGTGGCTGAAGATATTATTGTTGTTTGAGAAACCTGAGCTTTCTAGTGGTTGCAGAAACCATCTCTTCTCCCCCAAACATATTTCAAAACAGGGGTATATGCCCAGAAGGCCTCTCTGGAACACTCTCAGAAGGTGTTCAACTTCATTTTGCTCCCACCACCCAGAATGGCTCCAAAGGCGGGGGGAAGAGGCCATTGCACACCTTGGTCATGCTCCCTGCAAAACATAGTGATTTGCATTTCCTCTAGCTATGCCACTGGTTGGAATAGCTCTTTGTGAAGATACTGAAACTTTTTGGAACTATGACAGCCCCCACAAATCACTGTTCCCTAACTTTTCAATCCAAGTTGTCCAATTTTCATCTTTCACAAGGAAGCAATGGTGTAAGGTGTGACAGGAAAAGTGGAAAGCAGAATTCTCAGCCTTGCATAGCTCCTTTCTTCTCTCTATAATTAGCAAAAGCAGATTAAATTATACAAGATAAACAAAAACAGCCCCTTTTGCTTTGAAGAGTTTTTCAGTGGTTTTTAACACTGTACTCCAAAATGGTGTGATACACCTGCAAAAAATCATTGTTGCAGATATCCAAACCCCAGGCGGGGGCCACATGTGGCCCACAACAAGCCTCAATGCAGCCCACAGCAAAACTCTTCCATCTGGCCCTCGTGCAAATTTTGTAATCCTCCAGATCTGTCTTTAATACATTCGTTTGTGTAAATTTATGCAATTTTATGAAAATTTGAAGTGTAAATCATTTTTCCCACTCGACACTGTGTCGGATGATGATGATGATGTGAGATGAAACTTTCCAAGAAGTTTGGACACCCCTGTTGTAGGGGGTGGGGGAAGAAATGATATATGAAGGCCTACTGGAAGGGGGTTGCAAGTATCTAGAAACCTAATGACCTGAGGCTAGACAAAATTCTTCTCTCCATCTCTTCAGGTTGTAAGGAGGGAAGTCACATAAAAGTGGAAAGTATTCACTGGGAAGAGATGGGATCAGGAGAAACATTAGCAGAAACAGCCCAGTGCAGTTTTCCAGTAGTCTCTGAAATGTCTGAGTGGGGATGGAAGTCCAGAGGGCATAGTGGGCAGAAACCAGTGGAGGAAGAAGATGAATCCAGCAAATTCATGAGTGGTTTTCCAGGTGCCGTGAGTGAAACCTCAAAAGTACAAGTAGATGGGAAAAAACATGCATATTCCAGATCCGGGCAGAAACACCACTACAAACCAGGGTTTGCTATGTCAACTACTACAGAGAATTCAACTGAATGTCCCATATTAGTCAAAAATAGCCAACAAAAATGTTGCCTTAATCAGCACAGTAGAATTTATACAGATGAAAGACACAACAAACTCCCCGAGTGTGAAGAAAGATGGAAAGCGGGTTTTGTTGGACTTCAGAGCAGCCAAGTGGAAGAGAGAGCTCCTGGTTATCCTGAGAGTGGAAAGAGCTTCAGCAGCATCAAGGCAATAAAGAGGGACCAAGGAATTCACACATTACCAAGGAAGCGTTATGAGTGTGCTGTGTGCAGGAAGCACTTCCAATGCAGGCAGGGTCTGACCAAGCACCACAAAATTCACACAGGGGAGAAACAATACGGGTGTCTCGTCTGCGGAAAACGCTTCATCAGCAGAGAGCCTCTGAGGAGACACCAGAGGATCCATACTGGAGAGAAACCATTCACATGCACTCAGTGTGGGAAATGCTTCCGACAGAGAGTGCACCTGATGTGCCATCAGAAGACCCATTATGGAGAGAAGTCGGTCAAATGTCCCAAATGTGGGATGAGCTTTCCTGGAAGAGATAAGCTGATCACACACCAAATAGCTCATCAAACACAGAGGCCTTATGAGTGTCCCAAGTGCAGGAAGAGTTTTGTACAGAAAAAAGGGCTGATGAAGCACTGGAGCACCCACAAGGAGCAGTGATGGGCCTACTGGGGAAGTGGGCCAATGTCCTAAATTCCTACTCCCTGAGTTCAAACAGAAAAACCAAAAGGAGACCCTAAGCTTCTAATTGTCCAGAATGTAAATGTATCGGGATATAATGACGAACAATAAAGAATATACTTAACAGTGTCATGTGAACAGAGCTGTTCTTAGCATTTCCAAAGCATCACAGCAAAATGATGTTATTAATTCCTGCCTTTCCCCCACCCCACAAAACACTTACAGTGGGTCAAACACTCCCAGAGAGTTTCAGAACCATCGGATTAGTGGGTTGGAGCATTTCCCTCAGGAGGAAAAGCTACCATTTCAGGGCTGTTAGAAAGAAGGCACCTGAGGGGGGTGGACATAATTGAGACACCTAAAATTATGCATAGTTTTCCCTTTTGCATGACACCTTAACACCAACATTGAGTGGCATCAGGGTGAGAACAGACAAAAATTTTTACCCAGCTTGTAATTAATCTGTGTAACTCATTGCTACAGAAGGCTGCAATGGCACATGTTTTTAAAATGATGTGAATGTGCAACCTCCTGATTTAGAGAAGTAAAGGTGGCCCCCACAGATTACACTGCTAGTCGTGACCGACTCTAGGGTGCAGTGCTCATTCCCTGTTTCTAGAACCATTGAGCCAGCATTGTCCACCTTGTGGTAATTGGGTCTCAGACCACTGTCCTGTCAATCTTCAGATTGACAGGCACAGCGCCTCTAATCACAAATCCAAATGCAGTCCAAAGTCTATATTACTTATTATTAGATATGAAATTATTATTTTAGGTAGTTAATTTAAACACTATATTATTTATTATTAAATTTGAAATTATTACATATAATTATAATTTTGGGTTGCCGTATGTCCTGGAAAACTGGGATTGTTCTGGTTTGGGGGAATTCCATTCATAAACTAGTCCTGTCCCAGTTTCATATCTATATATATTAAAGAGAAAACTCACTCACTCATCAACACCCTGCCAAAACTGCCGGGCCTAGGTGGGACTGGGAGTAGGGGAGTGATGTGCATAGCATAGTGATGTGCATGGGGGTTGTTGAGCTTGGAGGATGTTGCACATGTGGGGGACTGATGCGTGTGAGGGATGTTGCACATGGGGGACTGATGCACATGGGGGATGTTGCGCATGGAGGGGTTGATGCACCGTGGGGGGGTGGCGTATGGGGGAATTTTACTCCCGCAACGCGGGTATGCTTTTCGCTAGTCCATTCATATACTGGTCCTGTCCCGGTTTCATATCCACTCCTATACCGGTCCTGTCCCAGTTTTTGTAGAAGAGATAGTGTGATCAAGGCAATTAACATGAATTTGGATAGACTTTGGCAAGGTGGAGGATAGGGAGACCTGGCGTGCTGCAGTCCATGGGGTCATGAAAAGTCAGACACAACTGAATGACTAAACAACAATAACATATGAATTACTAGAAGGCTACAAGGCTACATGCTGCCTGCTCATGAGAAAAAGGAGGACAATGAAAAAAAGTTTTCCTGGGACAGAAGGCTAAAAAAAGGATGCGTCCTGGAAAAAAGAGGGCAGGTGGTCACAAGGAAAAGAAGGACAAAGAAGATTTTTTCCAGGACAAAAAGCTTTAAAAAGAGGGCATGTCCTGGAAAAAGAGGATAGGGTCCCCCTGACACAGTTCCAAGGAGACACATGGGTGCTGGATCTGCTGACTCAGCCAGAACAGATTCTGACTCAGCAGAGCTGGGGCAGCTGCAGTTTCTCCTTTGTGCAGCAGGTGGCACTCTGAGCCTGCTGATGGGGAGGAGGAGGAGGAGGAGGGAGTGGAGCAGAGCAGAGCAGAGAAAGGCTGCTGGAGGGGGGAGCACAGGCAGTAGCAGGAGCAGGTTCCGGGCATGCAGCCTTCCGCTTTCTAAGCCAGCTTTGAAGGGAGCCTGGGTGGACTCAGGCCCAAAGAAGTGAGTTGGGGGCTGGGGTGCCCCTCCTGCATTGGGACACCCCCCTGGCCTTGCAATGGGGTGGGAGGAATCCCACCGTTGGGCCCCAATGGGTGCTGCCTTTGTGTGCTTCCTGGGAGGCTGGAATGGGTTAAAAAGGGGGTTCTGGGGGTTGCCCCCCAATCAAGAACCCTCTCTCCCCATGCATGGCTTGCAGCAGGAAGGGTGAGCTAGAGAGTGGAGAGGAGAAGGTTCTCCTCATCTTCCCCCCAACCCCCCATCTTCTTTCCACCCCCATCTTCCTCTTAACCCCCATCCTCCTCCTCCTTGACCCCCTGCCCTGCAAATAGAAAGCAAGGGGCTTGCTGTGGTGGGTGCCTGTCCCTCTTCAACAGACCCTTGATCCCCTCCCCTGAGCCTCCCTTGGCATCACCCCTTATCCCTCTCTTCCCCACTGGAAAGGGCATGTTTCCCAATTTTCAGTGGTAGCTGGAAAGTTGACAGTTGGAACGTTGACAGTTTCCTCTTCTCAGCCTTCTTGAATGTTGACCAGAAGATGTGGACACCCTCACACACAGGTTCAGGCATCTCTGGAAAACATTCTTAGTGTCATCCAGGCTTCCTTACAGCCATTTCTTCTCTCTCCCCACACCTCTTTCCACTACTTTAAATGGTAAGTGCCTTGGGGCAGGGATCTGACTTTTCCATGTGCTGCCATGTAATGTGCAGTGTGTGCTGGTGGTGGCACTACTAGCTATCCTTACAGTGGCTGGTTGTTCGCTCATGGGTGAAAAGCTAGCTTAGAGGGGAATTAAAGTTTATTTGAGGACCTTCCCCAAATGATACCCCCACAGTGCTAATTGTGTGTTGGGGTGTGTGCATAGTTCAGATGAACCCTTGATGCTCTGTGGCAGTGTTTCTCAAAGTGGGGGTTGGGACCCCTGTGGGGGGTCACCTAGAGGTTTCCTGGGGGTCACCTAAAGACCCCTGGTGCAGAGGGCCACGTCAGGCTTGCCAGACCTCCGGCTGTAGCTACGCGTGCATTGGGGCTGACTGACAGCCTCAGGGCCCAATCCCATGCATGCCTACTCTGAAAGAAATCCCATTGTGTTCAATGTGTGCATAGAACATACATTTCATTTGTAACAATGAAAATACATCCTGCATATTGGATATTTACATTACAATTCATAACAGTAGCAAAATTACAGTTATAAAGTAGCAATGAAAATAATTTTATGGTTGGGGGTCCCCACAACATGAGGAACTTATAAAGGGGTCACAGCGTTAGGAAGATTGAGAACCACTGCTCTATGGGATGAGCCAACTAGTTCTGGGCAAGCCATAAGTTAGATCACTTGAAATCATAGAGCCTTTACAACTTACTAGAAACAAACAGTAACTAGTACTAGTAACAGCAAGTAACAACTGTTGCTTGCAGAGCTACAATCAGTAAAAAACCGTCCCCCACTTTTCAGCATCTTCTGATATTTTCAATGGTAGCTGTAATGTTGACAGTTGGAATGTTGACAGTTCCCTCTCCTTAGCCTGCTTGATTGAATATTGGCCAGAATATGCTGACACCCTCACACACACAGCTTTAAAAGCATTTATGTAGCTAGAAGTGTGTAGAGCAGAGCTAGTTAGACAAGTGCCATCTAAGCTGCCCTTGGTGTATGACCAACCTTTTAGGTCCTGGTCCCAAGGCGCTTACAATTTAAAGTGGTGGGAGGAAGAGAAAGTAAAGGATGAATGCAAGTGTATTTTCCACAAATATAGGTGTCCTTTCCAGGGGGCAAGGGGTGAATAAGGATTAAACCAGAGCCTTCGTGGAAACCAGGCTTTGGTTCCTCCACTCATTCCCAGGACTGCTTAATTGCAGATTGCAGGGTGCAAGATCATCTAGTCCAACCCTCTCCTACAGCAGTAAATCCTTCTACAGTGGAACATGACCGTCCAAGTTTTAATACTTTTAATAAGGGGGCTGCCAAACCACACTGACCATCAAGCATCTTTTTCTGATGTCTAGCTAGTACCTCCTCTGTTATAGTGTGTACTAGTTGGATCTCTTCCAGAATGGTCTTTTGAGGGATCTGTTGGGCCACTGAAGTTTGACTAGATGGTCCTTTGGCCTGAACCAGCAAGACTCTTCTTAAATTATTATGAACCTCTCGTATACACATTTTCCTCCCAAAAAAGCTCCTTGCTTGGGTGTGTTTCCAAATTCTTGCTTGGTGCTGATCATTCCAACCTGCAACTGCTTAGGAAGTGTAGGAAGGAAGGAGGTCCACCTGCCTTGTCTTGTTCTGGATTGCAAGCAATGATTCCTCAATAGACCTGTATTTGACTATCTATGTGACTTTGACTGCAATCCTAAAGACATTTTCCTGGGAGTAAGACCCATTGAACACATGTCTACTTTTGAGTAGACATGGTTAGGATTGTGTTCTTTGTTCAGGTATTCCCCCACTTTCCGATGGTTCATTTTCTGATGATCCACTCTTTCTGCACCTTTCCATAACACTGCAACTCATTCATTCAACACATGTTCCACTCTTTCAACCTCTTTCTATTATTCCAAAATTGCCCTCCCCATGTTGTACCTCCTCATCTAATCCCATTCCTGAAGGAGTTAATGAGAATCCATTTGCAAAGATCTTTGTGTGGCAGCAGAAATTTGCAAGATAAAAGGGGCATTTGCAATTTGCGAGCTAAAAAAGCACTAGAAATAACATTTCTAAACTAAAAAATATTGTGTTCCACTTTTCAATGGTTTTCAGTTTTGGATGGTGCTCCGGTCACTAACCTGTCAATGTGGGATCCCTGTATAATGAATTGCCATTAAGTGGGTCTGTATGTCCAAGATGTAATTTCTTTTGCTTAAAAATAGAACTACTCAGGTACCTTGATAGTACTGGAACTGCTGCGAAGTATTGGGGCGGGAAATGAAACCTTTAATATTAACAGTGTAGTCCAGCAGTTTTCAACCTATGCATAGTGGTGGGCTGCTGAGGGTCTGAAGTCATGCCGTGCAGAGTGGAGCACATTTTGGAGCACAGTGGTGGAAAATGGCTGAGAAGCTCTTGGGTTAGGTGGCTCTGTTTTCAGGCTCCTTTTTTACTACTTTATGTGGTTGCAGATCTTCCACCAGGTCTTCACTACTGTCTGTGGTTATATATATCTGTGGATAGCTATCTGGAAATTTCAGCACCTGTGAAGTCTCCTGGAAGCCGGAAGTGTCGTCACAGAAGGTAAACGCCATAGAGAACATAGAGGTCAGTGTGCTGTGAAAAAAAAAAATGTTGAAAATTGCTGGGTACTCATTCCCTTTGTGATGCATTTTGTATCTCCAGAGCTCAGGGTGAAACTCCACTTTCCAACTGGTGTATCACCGAGTGATCTGGTGTTTGCAGTGTCTGTCGATTGCATCTCTTCCATCACCTGACACATCTCTTCAGTCAAGTTACCCAGTTTGAATGCTATATGACCAGTCAAGAAGGTAAAACTTGGGTTTTTCATGTGTTTTCTAGAAGGATCAGGGGGTAGACAGGAAAAGGCCTTGACTGGAATCGCCCTTTCCATAAAGGACATCACTGTGTCTCATTTTTCTATTGGAGGGGTAGAGCCAGCAGCGAAGGTAATGAAGGAGGAGAAATCTACCGATTCAGAATTAGAACGAGGTTCAGAAGGACCCCCTCAACCCTCTGGTATAATTCAGCCTCCACATATGACAGAGCGACCGAGCTGGAGAGCATGGCGAGAAGGGAAACGGGAGCCCTATCGGGGGATGCAACAGCGTTGGGAATCCCAATGGCAGGACTTCCTCAAGACCTTGCAGGCTCCTCACTCTGTGTGGGGGAAACCACGGCTGTCGGAGACTCCATGGGATGATGCTAAGGCCTTTCTGACTGCCTTTGAACAAGTTGCTGAAGCCTGTCGGTGGCCTAGAAAAGAGTGGGCAGCCCGACTCCTGCCAGCACTCAGTGGAGAAGCCAAACAGGCCTTCAGCCTCCTAGTAGAAGGAGACAAGGAAGATTATGGGAAAGTGAAGGCTGCCATTTTGAGAGGGGATGCTCTGAGAAGAGAGGCCCAACGCCAGCACTTCCGGCAGTTCTGCTGCCCAGAAGTAGAAGACCCACGAAAGATGTATGTCCAGTTACAGGAGCTTTGCTGCCAATGGCTGAAGCCAGAGAAACACACCAAGGAGCAGATTGTGGAGCTGCTGATCCTGGAGCAGTTCCTGGCCAGCTTGCCAGTGGATGTCCAGAGCTGGATCAGGGCAGGAGGGCCAGACAACTGTTCACATGCTGTGGCCCTGGTGGAGGATTTTCTGATGAGCCGGAGAGAGGCCAAAACTGGGAAATGGCAGGTGAGATTTTAATATGAATTAAATAAAGTGGAATTTTGGTATCTGTAGGGGCTCCATTTGGAAAATATATGGAATCTCTGGATACTGGGCCCCAATTTTAAATCCTTTTAAACATACACAAAAGCACCAAAATTGGGTTCCTATTTTTTCATAGCCAAACAGTGCTATTTCCAAGACTGTACAGGTCCATTGTATTGGACAGGTCCATGTATTGTTATACAGGTATTGGACAGGTCCATGTATTGTTATATGGATTTGACGTGGCATGAATGGCCACTGCAATTCTCACTTTAAAAAACTGCTTTTCTACTGTTGTAGAGATGTGTTTGTGCAAGCAATCATTCCATTTTCCAGTACCAAATTCAAACCCCTGCAGATATTGAGGCATATTCAACTTACTACCCTATTCAAATAGGTGCAATAGAGGAGCAAAAACCTAGAAGTGGGTCTTTAAACCTATTTTTTCATTGTTTTCTTTACACAGTTTTTTTTAATCGATGGGAGGCCCCAGAACTGAACCCTTGTGGATAGCAACTGACACCTTTATATCTATTTTAGTCCTGAAAGCCCCACTTGGGGTCTTTGCTGGATGTTCCTTGCTTCTCCTAGCCTCACCCCAGAATTTGTTATGATTCTTTAGCACTGTTTCTAAGGCTGCAATCTTAAACACACTTTCCTGGGAGCAAAACCCATTGAACACGATGGGGCTTACTTTTGAGTAGACATGGTTAGGATTGGGCTCTGTGGCAGCTTTATATGGTCACAAGATATCTGTCCCTCCTGCTCCTCCGGCTCCTTAGAAATGGCAATTCATTACTAAAGATAGTATACCCTGGAAACAGCCACGGACCCTGGAAGAATATTCTGGAAGCCAGGAGTATCACAATAAGCAAAGACCTTAAAGGTCCATGTGCTGTGATAAGAAAATCACTGACATACAACTTGGAACTCGGCTTCTCATTGATCCAAGTGGTGCAGCCTTTGGGGGTTCATAACCCCTGCCTTTCAGCTCACTGTTCTGAATGTTGTCCTTTGTATTTTAGGGACTGTCGAGGGAGGAGCATGTGAGCTCACTGGAACCAGAGGAAGAACCCTTGGACACCACACAGGATCAGGTTTACGCAGAAGCCAAGCAGAATGGAGATGGGGAGATGAATCTGCTGGGTAAGGATTTGATCTAATTCATTCATTTGTGTGAACTGCAACCACAATACTAGGGTGCAAGCACCTCTGAACATGGTGTGATTTAATTCTTCATAAACAAGTGTAGAATCGTGCAATAAGTTTCCGTGTCTTTCATGTTTGTGAGTCTGTTAAGCGTGCTGGGTTGTGTACCTTGGGGAAGAGGTAATGATGGCAGGTGTAGTAAATCATGCAAGGAATCAGAAAAGCTGCACCAGCTAAAGTCCCATCTTCTACATAAGCTGTGTCACCTTTTTTTCTCTGTGATCACCTCTCCGCGGTGTCACACTACCGGGACAGCAAAGCAACCATAGAATGCAAGTTATATAATGTTTGTATAAAGATTTGTCAGTTTTTGAGACTTTCTCCAGTTAATTTGTATCGTGAGTAGAATTTCTTGAAAAGCAGGGTTTTGCAAGACCTGAGCAGCTCAATCACTCTGTATCTGTCTGTGTGTCACATTTCTATGGTTGCAATCCTGAAGGTACGTTCCTGGAAGTAAGACCCTTTGAACACAGTGGGGCTTACTTTTGAATAGACATCGTTAGGATTGCGCTCTATATTGCTTTTCAACTAAAAAGAGCACAAAGCTGTTTACAGAGGAAATGAAAATAATTAATGGCTAATGAGTCCTTGTCCCAGAAGGGCTCACAATCTCAAAAACTGGATAGCCTTAGTTCTTTTTTCATATGGAGGATTATTTGGCAGAGTGATGGGTCTGTTTTCACGAAAGACCATTTATGAGAGACCATTTCTAGACTCTCTGGCCATTTTGTTGCATGCAATGAAGGCTTTGATGAGCTGGACCTTAAACACTTAAACTGGACCTTAAATTTAAATGGACATTTATTTTCTAAGCCCAAATGATGAGGTTCCTGTGACCAAGGATGGAATTTCCTACATTAAATCTCTTTCTGCCCTTCCTAGGCAGTGGCATCAGATGTCCAAGTCACTCCAGTTCATTGCTTCCACCAGAAGGACAAGAGATGGCCGAAGCTGGTCTGGCTGAGGTAGGTGGCATCCTGGAGGCATCTGTTCCAGCCTCTCTACAGGGCAGGGGCATCAATAGGGTGCATGTCACCCGGTGCAGGAGGCCAGCGTGTCACCCCCATACATTGGACGGGGCAACAATATGAATGGTGTGAGTGGTTAGGTGCCATTGCCCCGCCTCCACTGGTTTTTTTAGCCTTACATTTTAATAAAGTGGTTTGTTTCACTGCATTCTGCTGTAAATTGCATGCTCAAAGGTGTATAACATGATGGTATTATTTCTACAAACCATGATTTTAGCCATTTAGTTCATGTGCTGCTGCCCCCTTCAAGGGTGCCTCCTTTCTAACGCCGGAGTAACATGGCAAACATTTTTGGCAGAAGAGCCACATAATCTTTCTGACACATTTCCTTACCAGGGAATTAATTTACATTTCAAATTTGAATAAATTTACATAAATACTGTGGCACCTCATGTAACAAATTTAATTCGTTCTGGAGGCATGTTTGTTACGTGAAACATTCTTTATGTGAAGCGGATTTTCCCGTAGGAAATAATGGAAACTCATACGATTGGTTCCACAACCCAAAAAATATTCATATAAAAATATTAACTGGATGTAAAAATGATGACACAAAACTGGATTGAATTCAAAACATGCATTCAGTGTGCATGATCTTATGAAGTCTACTTAGGCTGCAGTCCTAAAGACACTTTCCTGGGAGTAAGACCCATTTAACACAACAGGGCTTACTTCTGGGTAGACATGGTTAGGAGGCTGTAATCAAAGACACCTTCAAAGTGTCTCCCCACTTTCTCCTTCTCTCTATCCTGAGCCTCTCTCTCCCCTGCTCCCTTCTGGCTGGCCCTGAGCTGCTTCCCTCTTCTCCACTGCTCTTCTCTCCCTCTGCCCAGCGGACGCCCGGCCACAGGAGGAACAGCACGGAAGTGTTGCTTTTGCTATTTGCAGGCGCAGTAGGCAGCCCTGACTCTTTTTAAAAGGACTTCCGGTCAGCGCGTCTGCCCCAACTGCCAACAAGTGTGTTTGTTACGTGAAGCACAGTTTATTACATAAAGCAGAATCCTAGAGAAATTTTTGTTTGTTACGTGGAACATACTTTACGTGAGGCACTTGTTACGTGAGATGCCACTGTACATCAGGGATGAACATACATGAATGAGTGAGTATTACTGAGCTTATTTATAATACACATGAGGACTATAATACATAAGAACTATGAACTGTTTGCAACACACCTCTTATGCAGTGATAACGTCAGACCAAGCTAGATACAAATGGAGACATAAGTAGTTCACAGGGCTAAAGGGTTAAAATAATGTCCAAGGGCCAGCATGGGCTCCAATAATCTCCAATGGGCAGGAGGCTCATTGGATACTGGGAGCGCCTACAGGCCGAATTGGGGATCCCTGATGGCAACAAATCACCCTCCTTCCCCCCCCCCCAAAAAATATCATATTTTATTGAAGTTTTCCAGTTTGTTTAGCTATCTACCTGAAACTATTATTTTCTCATTCACGGGGCTGTTTTGAAATCCACAGACAGTATGCATTAATAATCCTTTTGTGCACATCACATCAAATGACTGTTATGTCTCCCAGTCCCATTTGGCATGTGTAAATTTATTTGGGGGTGAAAACCTATGGCATTGTGTTGGTTCCTGAACATTATGTTTTCTGCAATAGGGTTTGATTTCTTTGAGGGACAACAGTGTGTGTTCCTATTTTTTAGGGACAGATGAACATTGCGGACACAGGTGTGTCTTTACACATGGTTGAGCGGACTCCAATGCAGCCAAGCCAAGGAACCATGTTCTGGAAAGTCTTGCAGGAAGAGGATAGACATGTTGATTCATTAGGTAAGGATCCCACCAATTAGGTCCAGTCAATCAATTCAGACAAGGTGGAGGTCCTATTGATATATCTGGAGAAGGATGGTGAGAGGTTCAGCATTAAGGATGATGCTTCCTCTGAAGGATCAGGATTCCATTTGAAGATGGAGCTGGATCCAGAGTTTTCATTAGAAGCTAAAATGATTTCAGTAGCACATTACCACCTGTGACTGCTCCTGGACAGAGTTTGTGGCACTAGCTGTCCACCCCTGGAACTGCTGTCCCTCCACCATTAGAGGTTAGACAAGTAGGTAAAGAGGGAGAAGTCCTTAGTTGTGCACACTGTGTGTGAGGGGCCTTCTCTAAGCCTACTCACCTGGTGCCAACCTTGTTATTCTGGCACAAGTGGGAATTATCTTTCCTTGTGCCAGAAAAAAATCCCAGATTTTATTCAGAAGTTCATCTGTTCTGTTCAGTATTTCTCATTTGTTTGGTCTATGTTTTTTCTATGGCTGCAATCCTAAAGACATTTTCCTGGGAGTGAGACACATTGAACCCAGTGGGGCTTACTTTTGAGTAGACATGGTCAGGATTGTGCTCTATATGTTTCAACATTTTACTGACTTTCATAAACCAGGAACTGCAACCTGTGGCCCCAATCTGGTCCATCACCCAAGGTCATCCAGCCTACACAGAAGTTGGCTTGCTGATTTTGACACCTGCCCAGCTTGTGGCAAATTTGGTGTAGCCAAACCCACCCAAACTGAACTTTGTGTTGCCACTGGCTGGCCCCTGGAATTGACAAATTGCTGTTGTGTTTGGCTCTCTGGAAGACTAGCAAGCTTCTCTGAAGGGCTATCTGCTTGGTATGCAGATAGGTATAAGGTGAAGGTTGGCAATAAGTGTGAGGACTGTCATAAAGGAGACAATCAATGATTCCCTAAAGCAAAGGAAAATAGTGATGCTCCATATGTACTTTTTAGAAAAAAGAATTATTTAGGGGGCTTCTGTCACAGGGAGAAGACAGCAGGGTACACCCCTTGCCTCACAGACATGCCGTTTATTTTTCATCTATTTCAGATCCTTTGTATTTGATCATATATTTATATATAATCTATTTCAGATCTATTTTTTCCTCATACTTGTCTTTTTTAAAAAAAAAACTTTTGAGGAAATAAAAATGCAAAAACCCAAAATTTCAATACCTGAATATAGTATTTTGTGTACCCAAATGTGTCAGAAATAATTTTGTGTTTCTCTTTCTCTATGCTCAAGAGGGACTTTTGGTTCCCAAACCGGACCTTGCCTCACACCTGGCCAAAGAGGAGAAAATGTTCCACCAGTTTCCTGTGGAGAGTGAGAGACGTGCAGGTGAAGATTCAGGTAAGGGGTTAGAGAAGTCTGTTCAATGATGGAAGCTTGTGATGGGAGAAGATGGGAAGAAATACCCATCATGGGTTGGTTACAAGCCTCCTGGTTTTAGAAATAGGATACCTCAAAAGGCCAGATGCACGGAGGGCACCCGGATACAGGTGTCTTTTGTATCTTTTGTGCTCCCTGACGCATCTAGTGGGTCACTAGGAGATAGAGGAAGCTGTACTAGATGGGGCCTTTGGCCTGATCCAGCCGGGCCCTTCTTATGTACTTACATAACTCATCATGGCTTAACTTCTGAGATGCTCTTAGGAATTCTTGCCTTCATCTCCAGAATGCAGAGAGCAAAGGTGGGCAGACTGTCCATCACCTGTAGGGTCATGTTAGAGCAGGTCATGTTAATACGGAAAAGCTGTTGTGGAGTTGGGAGTATCCATAGCCCTTAGGAGTACTGGCATGGAAAAGAGGTGGTGGACTGCACAGTGGTGGCAGGAGCAGAGGGAAAGGGAGGGTGCCTCTACTTCAGGTAATGAGTTCCTGGCAGGAAAGGAGGCACAGTTATGTTCTTTCCCCAGTGGATGGGCATGTGCATGCGCTTCTGGCTTGCTAAGGAGACATACACATTCTTGCTCACCCCTTCCCATGTTGCCTCCCCACTCTTCCCTGCCTCCCAGAATGATGCCTAGCACAGCTGCCTTCCCGTCTGCTCAGAAGAAACAAGTGGGGCTCCCTAAGAGTAGGTGTTTACTGATCCCAGCCCCACTTCTTGCTTCTTTTCTACTAATTTTGGGTTTCTCTATGCCTAGGCACGTTTGCCCCCTTTTCCTTTGTACAGTAGCAGCCTAAGCCTATGCGTACATACTCAGAAGTAAATCCAGCAAGGTATACAACAGATTTAAGAAAACATTTCTTTAACCAACACTTATTTTATCTGTGGAACTCCCTGGTACAGAATGTGATGATGGTGTCTGGACTAGATGCCTTTTAAAAAAGATCAGAAAGATTTATGGAGGAAAGTCCATCACAGATTACAAATTATGTTGGGAATATGCACCTTCTTGGTATTACAAGTTGGCTACCTCAGAAGGCCAGATTCAAGAGAGTAGCACCAAGACGCAGGATCTTGTTGCTCTTTTAGACGTCTGGTGGGCCAATGTGAGATACACAGTCTCTCCCCCATTACAGCTGGATCTGTTAATAGTCACTCGGAAGCAGGTTCTGCTGAGTAAAGTGGGAGTTGGTCTCAAGTAAATGAACATGTGCTTTGAAAGTTGACATTCTTCTCTTGGAAGAATGACAGCGCAATCCCAACCAACTTTCCAGCACTGGCATAGCTGTACCAGTGGGGCACGTACTGCATCCTGAAGTTGGGGGGCAATGATGGATTCCTCCTCAAGGTAAGACCATGTCTATTCCCTTAACCCCAGAGGTGCATTGCCCTTACCCCAGCGCTAGAATGTCTCCCTAAAACTTACCCTCCGATACCTGCCACACACATCTAATGCTTATGCTGTGGTTATCAGTTGTTGAGGAAAAAACACAGTACACATGCCTGGGTATAAACATGGGCCCAGTTCCTTCTACCACCCTTTGGCTTGTGCATCTTCTTCTGGCTTCTCTGTGCCTGATTGTCTTTCCACTACTAACAAATGTCCACAGAAAGTCAAAGTAATACTCTACCGCTTTGGAATTTATCTGCATTTTTCTCTCCCCAATGTTAACTGCATTAATTTTGTCTTGCCCACCCCCCCCCCTTGCCAGGATACTAGGCTCTTCCCTCTCTTTGTTGTCACTACACAACATCCCTATGAGGTAGATTAGGTTAGAGATATAGGGTCCAATCCTATCCAATTTTCCATTACCAGTGCAGCTGTGCCAGTGTGGTATGCACTGCATCCTGTGGCTTGGAGGCAGTCACAGAGGCCTCTTCACAGGAAGTAAATCCTTATTCCATTATCTTGGGGTGCATTGCAGTCGTACTGGTGTTGGAAATTAGGACAGGATTGGACCCTTACTGTTTGATCCAGAGTTGCCAGTCCCTTTCATGGCTCAATGGTGATTTGAACCCAGGTCTCACTAGTCCTAACCTATTGCATTTGCAGCCTATTGCAAAGTAATCCATAGTTCTAGTGGACCATATTGTTTGATGGCACCATCCAAGTCTTTGTAAAATTGTTGAATTATTAATTGGTTGACTCACTTTTCTGGGACAGCGATTTTCAGCTCATGTGCCACAGATTTTCAGCTCATGTGCCACACGCCCTCAGGTGTGGCATAGGAATTTGGAGCACAGCAGTGAAAATCACTGAAAAGCTCTTGCAAGTTTTGTGGTTCTATTTTTAGGGCAACTGTGTGTAGTAACAATTTGTTCTACATATAGTCACTTGAAGAAACAAAGCCACAGAACCCAGAAGAGTCTCCCAGAAGTAAGAGGTGACAACCATAGATCTTCAGTGTGTCATCAGAAGAAAATAGCTGGGTTAGAGCATGGCTTCAGTGGCTTCCATAGCTCTTTACTCCATCACTATTATGACTAACAGGAATAAAATCCATTATGCAAATTTGCTACATTTCCTTGAGTTGTGCAACTTGCAACCATTTCCTTTATCCAGTAGTAGAATCCAGGCTTATATTGGCAGAGGATTCTTCTGCTTTTCATGGTTCACACAGAGTGGTCCACGTGGTCCATCCAGAGTGAAGCAGAGGGGAACTCAAGGGATCAATTCAGATATTTCATAGCACCAGGTAACTGGTTTGTTTAATTGTCCAAAATGGGATCTTCAACTAACTGGCCATATTACAGGCAAACAAACCAGGATAAAACCACGGTCTGAACCTGTGATTTGAAGTTGGTTTGTTAACCAGTGTTTGCCTTGGTTATGGTTCTGCATGATGTGTGTCAGAAGTTCCAATGTTGCTGTTCTGATTGAAAACAAAACTTACTATTACAGGCGAAACACAGTTTTGGCAGAAATAAATTCGGAAGCTCATCTTCACATTTATGAGTGAGCTTTAAATTTGCGGTGTAATTGCGGTACATGAGCCCATATGTTTTCTACACTTAAATTAGCACTGATGCTGAACATTTTGCAAGGTGTTTGGGTCACTTTTTGATCAACAAGCTGTTAATTGTTCAGCCAATCACTCCGGAGAAATGATTCTCCTTCTGCAGGTTCAGGTCCTCGAACAGAACCAGCTCCACCTCGACCACTAAGCGTCAAGCTTGAAGAAGACACGTGCGTGAACTTCCCAGCGCCATCAGGTCACCCTGCTGATTTCTGGGAAAGGCCACACACCACCACCACAACTGCTGGTTTGTCTCAGAGGTGGTGGCCCAGTTCTTCCTCCAAAAGCCCTGCAATAGCATCTCAGCCCCCCTCTTTTACCGACAGTCGGGATTCCCACCAATCCAAAAAAGTACGCGCAAAGCCCTGGACTGAGTTTGAGACGGGGACCTTCCTCGACCTGTGGCTCACTGACTACGTTCAGGAGGGGCTCCAGAACCAGTTTCGCAACGAGGCCATTTACAACTGGATCTCAAAGGAGATGGCCAAGAGAGGATATGAGCGCACCAGTTCACAGTGCCGAGAGAAAATAAACCAGCTGAAGAAGAAGTTCAAAGACGTCACGACCCATAACAGTCGCTCTGGGGTGGAGCCCCGAACCATGCCACACTATGACAGGTTGGCAACGGTGCTTCTGTGCAGGAAGGAAGCTACTGCTGGCCATGCAGTGGGAGGTGGCACCCCCATCCCAGACAAGCGCCAGAGGGTGAGTAAGTCTGCTGTGTCAGGAGCGTCCATTGCAGCACACACTCCTTCTGGTGCCATGGGACGAGTAACACTGATGCCCAGAACTTCACCGCCTGTCACAAGTACATCAACTATGGCTCACACCCTCCCTGATAACCCAGAACTGCACACATCCTCACCATTACCAAGTACACAGCCCAGCACTATATCATCCTTGCCTTCAAAGAGATCTCAGTATCAAGTCATTGCCAGAGCAGTGGTCCATCACCCAGATGCCCGCCAGCTAGCATCTGCAAGATCCACAGCCCTGCAAATAAAGCACTCCAAGCATGTCCGATCTGCCACAAGGAGGCCTGCTTCTGCAGCAATCAGGAAGAGTCCTTCCTTCCTCGAAAGACAGACTTCTCGCACCCCAGTTGATCAGGGGGATGAAGTGGAAGTGTGTTTGTTGGATTCACAGGGTGAAACTATTGAGGCTGCTGTCTACACACAGGTGGAAGGAGGAGATGAAGAAGAGGTGTTGGAGGAGATCCATTTAGAGCTAGATCCAGCAGTGGCAGAACAACTAATGCGGTCGCTGGAGGAGACAGGGGAACCCGCTGGGGAGGCCACACCGATAGACAGTTCAGGTCTGCCACCAGATTCAGGGGAACTGTACGCACCTGTCCCTCCACACAGCATGCAGTCCTTTGAGGATTCCTCAGCGTTGGAGGGCTTCAGATCTTCTTCAATGGAGCAAGACAGCCCAGCAGGACCACCTATGTTGCACCACCAGCACAGCAGTGACCTAATGGAAGGCCTGCAAAGCGCAGGTAAGTGAGGAGCTGCCTCTGTCCCACATACTATACCAAACCACCATGATGTGCATATTCCGATGTCTGCTTGGAAAGCACTGAGGTTAATATTAGCATTTTTTACTCTTCCCATCCAATAGTAAATCATTACTCTTCACTTTCAAAATCCCATGTTTGCCAGTTTGTAGGCCCTGTTGTTAAATCCCCATTTTATTGTATGTAATAAATGCCCCAAAGATATCCCAACTTCCCCCTTATTACTTTTCTGCTCTCACTTTGCAGGTGAGCCTTTGTCGAGGAACGTTGAAGAGGTTTCAGAGGAAGAGCCCAGCCCCGATGAGCAAGGTCTGCCTGGAGGAGCAGAGAGTGGCCCCTGCACTCCTGAAGGAGAGGGGAATGTCCTGCGTTGTGCCAACCGCGTGGCTAAGAAAAAGAAAGAGAATAGACAAGCTGCTGTTAGCCAAAGACCATGTAGTAGAAATGGTCAGAACAGGGGGAAAGACCAGACCGCCCTTGCATGAACTGGACTGTAAAGGAGACCTGGAGAAGGGTGGACTATGAGGAGGGTCCTCCTTTAGGTTGCCAGAAAAACTGGCAGGCTGTGAATATGGCCACAAAAGAGTCCGTGAAGACCCCAAGTGCCTGTTTCAGGGAGTCCATTACTGCATTTGAGCGTAGAATGGAAGCCCACATGGTACAGCTGGAGAGTGTGGCCAATGTGTCAGCTTAGAAGGGTTGAGTATCCTCCCCGGACTCCCACTTACTCACCCCACTACTACATGTGGCAGCTTCCCTTCATGCCTGTGCCTTTCCTTAATATTTTCACACCACAACAAACCGGGGTGCCCCTTCTGTTGGGGTGCATAGGCTCGCTTGCGCACAGGTGTCTGTTGGGCCACAGAGAACCAACTATTGCCATGGGCCAAGAGGATTCAGCAGCAGAGCAGTCCAACACCAGCCCTGCAGAGGGGAGAGGAGACACATGGTCCGAGATGGAGTAGCCATGTTCAGGAATGAGCTACAGCAAGGTTAAAATCATGGTTGGTTTATAAATTAAAAATAGGCAAACCTGGAACTTAAAATGAGTTGCTGTTAAAATTGGAAAGATGATGGGAATGTTCATGGTTTTGCTTGGGAGTTATTTTCCTAGTCAACAACGTTAAAACAAAAAATATTGGTTGTTGGTTTTTTTAAACGAATAAGTTATTTGTTAACAAATAAACTCTTGTTTAAATACACATCTCCTCTGTCAGCATAGTTTTGTTTCTTCATTCTAAGTGTCAGTGGTGTAGTTAGAGGGGGTGGAACAGTCAGTGTTGGAGGGAGCCTCACCATCCTCCCCAGGTTGTGCAAGGAGCCCCTTTCCTTCGAAGTCATTCTAGATGGGGGGAAGCTGCCCTCCAACACTGACTGCTTTGCCCACTCCAGTAGCACCACAATCACGTGCCTGCGCTAACTTAAAAAGGCAGGCCTCCGTCAGTCTTAAAAGACTATGGTATCATGCTTGGCGCTGCATACGCTGCATGCAAAGCACAAAAGCCTGGGTTGGATTGTTATGGAGGACAGGCTGTTACCCAAGCAGCAAATCCCCCCTCTCCACGCCACTGAGAAAGGCAGAGCCAATACGATTGGATCCAGCTGGCGTCGCAGAGCTGGGCTATGGACAGGAGCTCACCCTGTCTTGTGGGGCCGCCCTGGGTCTCGAACCCTGGCCTGCTGGTTAACAGGCACAGTGTCTTAACCGCTTGCTGCGCTAACTGTAAATCAGATTGATACACTGGACCAGTGCTAGGAGTATAGTGTGTTTTCACTTTTCCCTGTACTTTGGTAACAACCTGAGAGCATTTCTTCACAGAAGGGTTTACTTTTGCATATACTGTGGCCTCATGTAGCAGCTGGCTGTTGGTGTCCCTTCTAGTTGTGAACCCTTTTGGGATAGGAGCCATGGATTTGTGTCCACAAACCTCTTGGTGAAGTTTTTAAATTGAAAAGCATTATATAAAAATTCCTAATAACTGAGTAAAATATCATGGGGGTGAGGAAGAGAGCAACCCTTGAGCTGTTTTCTACTCTTACTATGTGCATTGCTATGAATTTTCCTAGCAAACGCATTGAGGTCCTCTAACATGCCCAAGCTTGACCTCATGAGTATTGTGGTCTCAATCCCTTGTTCCTTGAGCATTATTTTATCACCTCAGGAGTCCCAACTGCTGTGGCTGTTGGCACAGACAAGACCCAAGTGGTGGTTATACCAGAAGAGTCAAGCTGGATCAGGGCCAAAGGCCATCCAGTCCAGCATTGTTTTCCTGCAATGGCCCAGCAGTTGCCTCTAAGACCCACCAGTGGTAGAGAAAAGTGCACTACTCTCTGCTGCTAAGCAGACCTAGTAGAATAACCCTAGAGTTAGCACATAGCATCCTGCCTTGTAACCAATGATAGATCTGTCCTCCATGACTCGTGTCAATTCCTTTTCTAGTTGTGGCAATGCAGGTTTCAATGGTAGCTTTCAAAATGAGTGACCTTGCATTCAGCAAGCTGTGACTGGCAAGGTCACCACTTGGAAAGCGGACCACTTGTGGATCTTAAGAACAACTGCATTGACAAGGGTTGGCTTCTGGCAATGTGAAAGAAGTCATGAGGGGCCCCAGGGAGCTCACATCTTTGACCAGTGGAGATGCAATTGATTCAACACTCTCAATTCCCTTTTACGGGGTGGCCATGTGAATTTTACAATAGGAAGCAAAGTGGTCCTTCAGGCTGTAGTAAGAGGCAGAATTGTGAGTTTGCGTGTCATGATGCCACCATCATTTGAACTTACTAGTTATGAAAATTAGCTGCAGCATATGACCCAGGTCCTTTGGTTCTGGTGAAGAACATCCTCGTGAAGCTGATGTCCATGGGGGGGACTAGGCAGACGCTTCTCTGAACATCATGGACAAGAACTCTATAGCGGTAGAGAGAACCTCTAGGAGGGAGGCAATGGTCACCATAGCCTTTGTTGCCTACTAAAGGGGATACGATGGCTGATGCCATCAAGGCATTCTGCACAATATTTGTGAGTTTCAAGGGATATTGTTCTGGAAGATAACTCTGGCCTACCTCATCCCCTTGAATGTAGGGCTCTGGAGCCGAAGTTGTCATAGTAGAACCTCCATCGTGTGTTCAATGCTTGAGATGAATGGACAATCAAGAAAACCCCTTACTTGTTCACTTGGAATGACTGCCTATGTGTCTTCCTATAACTGGGAAGGAACTTGGTATTCAGGTGCCATATTTAGAGTTGGGCTTTGTTAAGCTTGGCTCACCAGTATTAGTTCTGACTGATGGTGACTTTGAGGGTCCCATAAACTGGATAACATTTTTATAATTTAAGTGGAGATCTCATGAGAATAGTATGAGATCTGATGTGATCCAAAAATTGGATCAGATCTCATGCTATATATTGGCAATCATGAAGAGGATGGCAGAGACTTCCTGCTATGCCCCTGTGTGTTTGCCACAACTCTCTTGGGAGCCATGCTCAACCAATTCCAACTGATTCACAGTTTGAGAACCAAATCACAAAGGCCTTTATGCCTTAGGCTGCAATCCTAAAGACACTTTCCTGGGAGTAAGACCCATTGAACACAATGGGACTTACTTTTGAATAGACATGCTTAGGATTGTGCTGTCAATGATCTTCTTCTCTCCCATCCCTGTGAACCCAGGATTATCTTAGGTATGGCCAACGGAATAGGATAGAGAACTGTTTTGCAAAGTTTTGATGAGAAACCAGATTGGGATGGACAACTCCCAACAAGGAGAAATTGACACAGAAGGAGATATACAGGACATGAAGTGTGACCAGTGGAGCATTTCTGTGACAGCTGAAAATCAAGAGCAGAAATGTGAATCCAAAGGGCAGCAGGAAGTATATATGTAAAATAGAGGAGGGACAGAATGAGTTTTCTGAAGGTAAATTTTGCAGGCACCTGAATGCAGGGTGATCACATGATCGGATTTGTCCTCTTTTTTACTCTTCTGTCCAGGGGTCCTCCAAAAGGACTTCATTGTGGAATTTTGTAATGGTGTGCAGTACCCCATATTGTCATATGTCATTGGACTCGTATTGAAGAACATAATCCATTGCAAAAATCGGTTTTGAAATATCTCCTTCCTATCAAAAGTTATGGCCAAAAAACTAAAAGTCAAAAATATGACTAGAGCTCTATGGGAAAGTGAAAGTGCCCAACATCATGGCTTTATTTGTGAGTAGGCAACTGTAACACTGTCCACCAGAAAGGCCAGGATGAGAATCCAAGACCTTGTCCTAATTTTGAGGTTCAGGCATTTGGTCACCCTGCCTGAATGTGCCATGGAAGCAGACCTTCTGGACCATTTCAGGCAAGGGAAACATGGCTTGTAACCTATGATGGATTTTCTGCTCTAGAAATTTATCAAATCCCTTCTTAATGGCGTTGAGGTTAGATGCTATCACCACATCCTATGACACTACAGGGTGACCATATAGAATGGAGGACAGAGTGCTTCTACCTTTAAGCATTGCATAGAGGATTCAGTTGAGGCAGGTTTAGCTCATCATAGAAGGGTTTAAAAAGCAGCCCTCTTCTGTGCAATGGTTAAAGGTAGAGGCACTCTGTCCTCCATTCTATATGGTCACCCTGTATGGCAAGGAGTTACACAGACTAATTATACATTGGGTAAAGAAATAATGTGTGGAGACATCAGAAAATTCATGCCACAACCCTATGATCACATTTCACTTTCTTAGGAACAAAGAGACTGCCTTGGTTTGATCCTAAGCACATATACTGGAACTAGTTTTGATTCAATTTATGTTTATTACTGCAAGAAGTAGTGGCATAGTTAGAGTAGTAGTAGGCATAGTTAGTGCCTACTATAGTTAGGCATAGTAGTGGCATACTGCAAGAAGTAGTGGCATAGTAGTTAGGCATAGTGGCATAGTTAGAGGGACTTTCCTAAAAGGGAATCAGGCTATAACTTCCATAGCAGCCTCACAATAGCTTTTGAAGGTGTTTCCTAAAGACAGGATTTAAAAAAGAGTTTAACGGGGGCATCTTGGATCAGTTGGAGAGGGAGGAATAGCTGGAGGTTATAACCAGAAGGAGGTTACAAGAGTCTAGGAAAGAGGTGACCAGAGCGTGGACAAAATTCCTCTTTATCTCTCTTTAGGTGCTCAGAAGAAAAATCAGATCAAGTTGGAGGACTCCAATCAGGGCAAGACTGGACCAAATGAAACCCACACCACTTTGGTAGGAATACCTCAACAGAATATCCTACTGATGCCTGGAATTTGTGACGTGCAGAGACATGAGCCCAAAGGACAAGAGGAGAAGTTTTTGGAGAGAGAGCATGAACATGACCAGATTACAGGACTTCAAGTAAGCTCAGTGGAAAAGGTGCCTTTATTCTCCATGTACGGTCAAAGACCCCGTCACAAGCCAGGACTTGTTATGATGCAGACCAAAGAGGACTGCTGTGAATGTCCAGTGCTGGAAGTGAACAACCAGCACAAACGTTGCCTTGAGAAGCATCAGAACATTCATACTGCCGAGAAACTATATGAACTTTTAGAGTGCAGGAAACATTTTCATTGGAAAAATGATTGGATCGTACATCAGAATAGCTACACAGAAAAACTATATGAATGTCCTGAGTGTGGGAAGAGCTTTAGTAATAGGACAGCATTAAAAGGGCATCAAGGTACTCATATCGAAGGCAGGCCGTATGAGTGTGCTCAGTGTGGGAAATGCTTCCGGCACCGTCAAACTTTGAAGAAGCATCAGAAAATCCATACAGGAGAGAAATTGCATGAATGTTCTGTGTGCAGGAAATGTTTCACATGTCGAGGAGAATTAACAAGACATCAGAGAATACATACTGGAGAGAGACCATATAGATGTGCCCAGTGTGGCAAATGCTTTGGGCAGAGAGTGCATTTGATGTACCATCAAAAAACCCATACAGGAGAGAAACCTTTCAAGTGCCCTGACTGTGGGAGAAACTTCTCTCGAAAAAATTTGTTGAGCAAACACCGGGCGACTCATAAAGCAGAATCCTTGTGAGCTCCGCAGCATGAAAACAGTTTTGGTCAGAAAGCCACACTGGATTGAACATTAGAGCATCCACAAAGTGCACCAAAAAGCTTTATGCTCAGTGACTATCACAACTTTTTGGGGGGAGCTACTTTAAGGGGAGATTTAGGGCACAATTCTAACCTAGGCGCACCTCATCAGTCTTCCTGTTCCCATAGGGAGGCAAGCGCTATAGGGAGGCAAGCGCTATAGGGAGGCAAGCGCATGTCTGTACACTGACCTAACCCTCTTCCAGGAGTGGCCCAAAAGTGTCATATAGCAATTTTGTGATATTACCGGTCACAGGCCAGCCTAACCGGACGTAAGGATTACAGCCTTAGAAGCCTAAATTCCCATCCCATACAGTGGCCTCCAAGAGGATCCTGAAACCCTCCAAAATCATAAGGAGAGATCCTCAGAAGTGAAGATGGAATTGGGATTATAATATCCAATGGAAAATAAAAATACAACATGGTGTGTTACATGAACTACTTGAAACTATACTGGCAAGGTTGAAAATGGCATTAAAGGAAACCAGTCATAAAAAGTAATTTTGGTTGAATGCATCTCATTGCAAATGACATTGAAACCTGTCTAGCAGTGGCATAGCTAGGCAGGGTACACAGCATTCAGTTTTGCAAAAGCAACCCCTTCCTCTCCTCTTCGGAGTAATTCTGGGCAGTGGGAGCAAAATGGAGACAACACCAGGAATGATTCCAAAGGGGAGGAAGAAAGGCCTCTTACATATCATAGTGATTCTCCCTGCAAAAAGTAGTGCTTTGCACCCCCTCTAGCTATGCCTCTGCTGCCCGTAGTTATAAGCCACATTCAGCTAAAGCACCAGTCACAAATCACCACTTACACATCTCAAACTAACACGTAAAAAATTTAAACAATACTTAGGCATGGATGAAGAACACTTGAGAAAATTGCTATAGAAACTTAACTGCCCAATCCAGAGTAACTACGGGAGCTCTTACATCGACATAAGAAAAATTTACTCTGGATTGCTCTATGAATTTCCCATAGGTTTCCACTAGGTGGCGCCATAACTACATAAATGTAAATGTCTCTTAAGAGCTCCCGTAGTTACTCTGGATTGTGCTGTTTGTCTATTAAAAATTTATGTGATTATAATTTTATTAAAACATCCACAAGTGCAGACCTGATTGATAAACAAAACCAGAAGCTTCCATTCAGGGCTGGCTTTAAGCCAGTTGGACCAGTGGCTCCCAGTTGGGCCCCATACCTGAGGGGAGCCTAGTGCTAAGTTTAACTAGTCTTGTCAAAGAGACATAACACAGACACCAATGCCACACAGCAGGTTTTATAAGGAACAGCAAAAATTTAAATTTTCTCCTTAATTTTTTTTAAGTTAAGTGGTATTGTGAACTTGGGCTCCGCTATAATGTTTGCAATGGCGCCACGCAATTCCTAAGACCAACCCTGCTTCCCTTATATTGGTATAATTTCAGCGTCCTAAAGCATCCCACTGTGTTGGGGAAACACGGACACTAATTGAACCCCTATTAATCAGTGCTGAGTTGTTTGCGGAGCCAATGGCATAGCTAAAGGGGGTGCAAAAGGATTCAGTTTTGCGGGGAGCCTCACCGCAATGTGCAAGTAGCCTCCCTTCAGAGCCTTTCCAACAGTGGGAGCAAAATAGGGGTACAGTATATGACGTCTAGGGAAACCCACTGGACATACGCTTTTGAATGGTTCTGGAGGGGAAAGGGCCACTAATGTGCCGTGGTGAGGCTCCCTGCCAAATTTAGTGATTTGCACTCCCTCTAATTACACCACTTTCTAATTACACTGCTTGTAACCATGTTTTGAATATTGTTAGTTGTAATGTTAATTTGAGCATTTAGTATTTATTTGGCCACTTTTTATATGGCATCTTTATTCAGTGTCTCTGCAATCTGTCAGACATCACTTATCTCAATAAAGTTTCATTTCTGCCAACCAGTACGTGACGTTGCCTTTTGGTTTGGTCTTCTGTTGCTTTTTCTTTACTCACCCGTAACAGCAGTAGAATCAGTTGTGCAAACCAATTTTGCAATCCTAAGCATGTCTACTGAATACATGTCTACTGAACACATGTCTACATTGTGTTCAATAGTACTTACTCCCAGGAATGTATGGTTAGGATTGCAGCCAAGGCTGCAAAAGAGCATTTTGATTTGCAGTTTTCTCATGAGTTTAGCAGAGATTGGCCAGTAAGGAGAAGGTTGCAGTAGTTTAGGTATGCAGAACATGGGCAAAATTCCTCCCTCTCTGATCTTAGATTAGATGGGGACGCCACAGTATGGGGAAATCAAGCCAAAGGATATGTCAATCACATTGGCAGAAATCTCTTAGTGGGTTGTTTCAGTAATAGTTGAATTCAAGTCAAAGGTGCAAGTCCAAGTTACAGCACAAGAACCTGTGGAGGGAGAATGGATCTAAGGAGCTCACAGAAGGTCTTGCACCTGCTATTTGCCAAAACACAATTCTTTGTACGCTCAGGAAAAGATGATCTTCTCTAAGTACAGTCACAGGTTCTGCAGGACACCAGAACTTGTCATGATGCTGTGTCCAGTTCTGGTTGCCACCTCTCAAAAAGGATGTAGAGGAAATGGACAAGGTTCAGAGGAGAGCATCCAAAATGATTGATGATTTGGGACACCTTCAAACAAGCATTTGGGACTGAAAGATACTCCTTTCCTTTTCTCATAACACCAGAACTAGGAACAGCCACTAAAGCTGAATGTTGGGAAAGTTAGTACAGCATCCGCTGGGCAGAGGGAGAGAAGAGCAGTGGAGAAGAGGGAAGCAGCTCAGGGCCAGCCAGAAGGGAGCAGGGGAGAGAGAGGCTCAGGGTGGAGAGAAGGAGAAAGTGGGGAGACACTTGGAAAGTGTCTTAGATTACAGAAGTGTCTTTGCAGCGTCCCAACCATGTCTACTCAGAAGTAAGCCCCATTGTGTTAAATGGGGCTTACTCCCAGGAAAATGTATTTAGGACTGAAGTCTAAGCAGACTTCATAGGATCATGCACATTGAATGCTCGTTTTGAATTCCAGTATTTTGTCATCATTTCTACATCCAGTTCATATTTCATATGAATATTTTTGGGGTTGTGGAACCAATCGTCTGAGTTTCCATTATTTGCTATGGGAAAATCCGCTTCATGCGAAGAAGTTTCACGTAACAAACATGCTTCTGGAACGAATTAAATTTGTTATATGAGGTGCCACTGTATTTGGGAAGTTTAATTTGGCATTTCTAGAGTGAAAATGTGACTTTTTATTCAGAAGCAGAACCTGAGTGACCCAAAGGACAGGCTTGTCAGAACCCCACCGCTTCAGACAAGATGGTCCACAGACCCAGGATTTGCTCATTCCTGTATGTGAAAGAAGCTTTCTGCTCCAGTGAAGCACTTTCTGGACTCCAAAGACTAACATGATCTTCCCTCCTTGTGGAGCTTCTCAGAACATACACTGCGGAGGTTGTGCCCTCTCCTCGCCATACTGTTTGGCCAGTGCTGACAGGAACAGACCAATGCATTGCACATGCATTAGAAGGGCTCAACCTTGGCTAATGAGCAACTTACCAAGAAGCCTTCAGAGATGTCCAGGATCTTCCCTCTCCTGGCAAAGGTGCCAGACCTTCCAGAGCAGTTGGGCATGTCGCTTTTTAACCTGCACCCACTTGGGCAGAAGCTCACGGGTCTTTGGGGAGTCCAACACTCCCCTCATTCCTGTTGGCAAGTGCCCATTTCAAACCCCGTATTTCATGCCAGCTGGCCACCCACTCCTCCACCCCTAGCCCAGGGTGACCAGATGTCAAAACCAAAATTTCCCCCCAAGTTCCCCAAAATTCCTGTCATCCCAGCCAAAATTCCTACCCAGTTAAAAAATGTAGGACACCCCCAAAATGTAGGACAAATGTAGGACATATTGAAATGAAGCTAAAAATACTTGTATTGCACTCCTGTAATGTTTGCACAAATATCATTGCAATAGACCAGACACCAACCAGAAAGGAACATGTTGTGACTCAGATGGATAAAACTTTATGATGGTCAAAAGACCAGCCACATGTTGTGATTCAAGCAGCGAGGCTTTTTCAGGCAGGGAAGCAAGCGCCATGGACTAAAATGCTTCTGAGTGGACACAACTGGGCTTAGAGGCTTAAAACTTAAGAAGCCAGGAGTTCTCCCCACCAACCCTACCCTGAGAAGGTTGCCAACTTTACACTCAGACCCTGCTCCTCTGCTTTGAGAATAGCTGGATAAAAGGTACCAACTTCTTGTTGTGAATTATATGCTTTATTATGCAAAGTATATATTGGTGGATGCATCCACAAAGGCATAGGAACAAGGGATGCTGGGGTTTCTCGGGTCAGTTGGCAACTCTGCCTTTAAAAAAATTACTTTCCCCCCCTCCTTTCCCTCCAAGCCAAACTCACTGCAAAGTTTCACAGCAGCAGCAGCTCCACTTCCAAGGCTCCCTCTTTCCCCGCTCTGCTCTCCAGCAGCCTCAGCTGAGCTCCCTCCTTCCTTCCTTTCCACAGGAAGCAGATTTTCCTACCTGCCCAGATCTTTTTCTCTGCAGGGACTGGGAGCCACTGCGAGGCACAGCCATTTTCACAGCCATTTGGTGGCTGGAGCTACTGGTGCCTCTGGGAAGCAGGCTGCAAAATGGAAGATGCGGTTCCGTCAGGTAAATTCCTGTCATCTGTCAACGCTGCCTTGACTGTGGGGAAGGGGACATGCCATAGCTTGACCGAGTGCTGGTTGGAGCTCAAGGGTCTCTGGAAACCAGGCCCACTCTCTGAGCACCCCCTTCTTTCCTTTGGGTCTTTGCCCAGTTCACTTCTCCCCTTGGCTGGCCTCTCCTTTCCCACATTCCCAACTCCTGCTGCTTCTCTCTCCCTTCCCCTGTTCCCCCAATATTTTCATGTCGTCCCTCCACAACATAGAGATAATAATAAAAGCTAAAACATTTTACATTCCAAAGTTGCTAAAACAGTTAAAAATAAATTTACTAAAACATAAAATCTACCATCATTTACTATATGCTACCTTCTCCGGAAATTCAATGCGTTCCCATCTTTATGTTAGGAGACATTATCGCTGGTCATCCTGTGCACTGTCTCTCTTAACCCATGAAAAAGAGGACCACAGTCTATCATCATCCTCTTTTGGGACGTTCAATATGGGTCATAGAAACTTGGCAGCACTGTGCTGATAGTAGGATGTCCAGCTGGGCACAAAAGCAGTCTAGGGCAACGTGAGAGTTATCCACATGATGGCCTTAAAAGCATTCCTGCATTAGAAATAACTTCAGGCAGTTCTGGCACTCCTGAGGAATTGGGTTTGTAGGAGTCCTGGATGGTATAGTAAGCACTGGCCTCAATTGAGCACCATATACTGTGGCAGTTGTGCCAGGACTTTGTCTTGAAATCATTCAAGAGTTACAAGGAAATAATTCCTTTACTTCCTTTAGCGCATTTAAATTGAAGAATGGTGGAGGAGTTCCTCTGAGCATTTAATGTCACATATTTACCATGTGTTCTTCGAGAGCCAGTTGAATTAAAAGTAACACCAAAAGTAACACCACTTGCTCAGTCTTATGAATGTTCATCTTCTAATAGTGGTTCTTCGGCCTCCTGAAAAAGGCCACGATCTTAGTTTTGGATAATGAATAAAGAGCTGGTTTTTGAGTAGTATAGAGTCTCAGAGATCTCAAGGCTATTTTAAGACCAGTAATAGTCCCTGGAAGGATCACAGCATCATCTGCAGAGAAAAGGGCAGTTAACGATTCTCTGAAGGTTTTGTGGGTTGAAAATCTGTATAGTTTAAGATGGTCCACCATTGTGTGAATATAAAAGTGAAATAGAAGCAAGAATACATCCTGGCTTGACCCCTTCTGTGTTGGTGGAGAATCTGTGATGGGCCTTGTATCTCCATCTCTTCATAAGCAATGAGAATCTGCATAGGGACTGAATGAGAAGTCATGGGTGAATTTTCTTCTGAAGCCATCCAAGATCGTGGCCATCTCCACCCCTCTTGGCAATGAATTTCACAGGCTCTGAAATTCAGTCTCTCTCACTGATCATTTCCACTGAATGGACTTAGAATGAAGGAAGGTTAGAAGGTCACTGAAAGACCTGAATGTCCACTGCAAACATACAGGGCTGATGACACCTGGCCAGGGGCGTAGCGAGGGTGCCCTTCCGTATGCACAAAGATCTTAGGTTGGCAATGGAAAAATACTGTCAAGGTAGCCTGGTTTTGAGCAGATGACTCCTAATTCAACTCCTTTGACTGTCCTCTGTAACCTTTTTGTTTTTACCCAAGTATGTCCTTCTGACACGAATAAGGAAAGAACCTCTGGTGTTCTGAGCAGAACAGGGAAAAATGGGTTACAAGAAAGTTCATATTAGCATTACATTATTTGACCAGCATTTTAAACACTGCATATCAAACCTGCTCTAAGATTTGTGCATTTGTTTCATGGAAAGAAATAAAAGACAGTTCTATGGTTTCTGTTGTTGGTGGGATCTGTGATGCACATTCAGCTTTGAACTCACACTAAAACTCTTTCAACACTCCAAACATTTATATGGTTTCTCTCCTGTGTGGGTTCTTAGATGCAAAGTCAGTTGTGAGCTACGACTGAAGCTCTTTCCACACTCAAAGCATTTATATGGTTTCTCTCCTGTGTGGGTTCTTTGATGTAAAGTCAGGCTGTAATTCCTACTGAAGCTTTTTCCACACTCCAAACATTTATATGGTTTTTCTCCTGTGTGGGTTCTTAGATGTGAACTCAGTTGTCCATTCTGACTGAAGCTCTTTCCACACTCCAGGCATTCATATGGTTTCTCTCCTGTGTGGATTCTTTTATGTTTAGTGAAGGTTCCATTATCACGAAAGCACTTTCCACACTCCATGCATTTATAGGGTTTCTCCCCTGTGTGGATTCTTTTATGTTTAGTGAAGGTTCCTCTACCACTGAAGCACTTTCCACACTCCAGGCATTTATAGGGTTTCTCCCCTCTGTGGATTCTTTTATGTTTAGTGAAGGTTCCACTACCACTGAAGCACTTTCCACACTCCATGCATTTATAGGGTTTCTCCCCTGTGTGGGTTCTTTGATGTGAAGTTAGGCTGTAATTCCTACTGAAGCTTTTTCCACACTCCAAGCATTTATATGGTTTCTCTCCTGTGTGGGTTCTTAGATGTGTAGTCAGGCTTCCACTATCACTGAAGCTTTTTCCACACTCCAAGCATTTATATGGTTTCTCCCCAATGTGCACTGTTTGATGTGTAGTCAGGCCATAATTCCTACTGAAGCTTTTTCCACACTCCAAGCATTTATATGGTTTCTCTCCTGTGTGGGTTCTTAGATGCAATGTTAGCTGCGAGCTCTGACTGAAGCTTTTTCCACACTCCAAGCATTTATAAGGTTTCTCTCCTGTGTGGGTTCTTTTATGTCTAGTGAGTTTTCCAGTATTAGTGAAGCACTTTCCACACTTCAGGCATTTATATGGTTTCTCTCCTGTGTGAGTTCTTAGATGCAAGGTTAGTTGCGATCTCCGACTGAAGCTCTTTCCACACTCCATACAGTTATATGGTTTCTCTCCAGTGTGGGTTCTTATATGTTTAGTGAGGCTTCCACTATCACTGAAGCTCTTCCCACACTCCAAGCATTTATAGGGTTTCTCCCCTGTGTGGGTTCTTAGATGTAAAATCAGATTTCCATTCTGACTGAAGCTCTTTCCACACTCCAGGCATTTATAGGGTTTCTCCCCTGTGTGGATTCTTTGATGAGCTATAAGTTTGGATTGACTTTTGAAGGTCTTTGCACAATGAGCACATTGTTTAATCTTATTTTCAGAGTCTTCCTCTGATTTCACTGGGAGGATGTTGAAGTTTCCAGAATCCTGAGAGTCAGACTTGTTTCCACATTTCTTCTCTTTCTCCTGCTTCTTTGATCTGTCCTGAAGTGCAGGTTTCTGCCTCTTGAGGCTCTTTCTATCGGAAGAAATGTATGTGTCTGTGCTGGTGGTTTCCTCATGTAAAGGACTCCTTACATTGGACTGTTCTTCTTTGATGTCTGTTTTATGGGGACAGACAACGATTTCTCTCCTCCAGCCAGTGGTCGGTCTCTCCTCCTCCCTCCCTGCTCCGTCTTGATTTCTGAAAGTCTGTGCCTCTTCTTCAAGCAAGGCCATGTTCAATGACCGCCTACTTGGCTCCCTCCAATCCCCCTTTGGTTTCTGGAACAGAAAGAGAACCCTGATTAGCAGTGCAATGTTGGTGGAATCTCTAAAGCACAAGTCTGGAGTTGTCTGGTCAAAATACCAATGGATGTCCTGCCACTGACTCCGTTCCTGGAAAGGAGATACAGCATCACAGCTGCACTCAGAGACTAACCCTACAATCCAGAGTAACGACAGGAGCAGGTAAGAGACATTACGTGCACCCATAGTTACTGTACCACCTAGTGAAAATGTATGGGGAATTCATATTGCAATCCAGACTAAATTGTTCTTACACCGGAGCAAGGACTCCCCGTAGTTACTCTAGATTGTGCCCTAAGGTTGCAATCCTAAAGGCACTTTCTTGGGAGTAAGACCAATTGAGCGTAATGGGGCTTACTTTTGAGTAGACATGGTTAGGATTCTGCCCTAATTCTCAGTGCACTGTTGTGGAGAAAGAGCACAGTAGTGTCTGCTTGACATGCTACAGCCTGAACTGGTCCTGGGATGGAGGCTGCTTGGTTAGATCACAAGAGGAGGGCCTTCTCCTAGACCCTCACAGGCCTGTCGGCATCTTTATTGTCATGCTGCCATCTTAATAAAAGATTAAGTTTTGCCACCTATAGTTTTGTAGTGTGGGGCTGATCTGTGAAGAGTTTCATTCTTAAATGGCTTGTAAATCACATTGAGATCAATCAAATGTCAGCCATTCAAGGAGAAATAAGAGCCAAGCCATACCTATATCTACAATCTATCTGGGCATTTTGGAGCCTTCTGCTCCAAGATCTGGCCATTCCCGCACATGGGAGAGTAGCCAAAATGGTAGCATGGAGTGGAGGTCAAAGCATCGGCTGACATTTGAGGCCAGAGGAGGCCAGAGGAGCAACAAGCAGAGACTCAAGAAACATGTGGCTGGGATGAAACTCTACACCCTGCAGTTTGGCCACTGCTACACATTCTGGTGCAATTCCAGCAAGTTCTCCGGGGAGCGCATGTTCTTAGCAAGAATGGAGAACATGATGGCAAAGGATTACCTGAACCGTAAAGGGGAACCCAGTCGTTGATGAAGGAGGCCTCTCTGCTCTTTAGCTGGGCAAAGCAGCTCCTCCTACCAAGTGCAAGTGGAACATCTTGCAGGAGTTTCCAATGTGGCCACCGACAGGCTGAGCCGGTAGCAGTTCGGCAAGATGGAACAGCAACTGAACAGTGCGGTCTTCAGGGATCTACAAAATTGATCAGGTGGCCTCAGCCGAGGCTGTTTTTGGCTGCAGGATATTGGAGAAGGTGGTGTCCCATTATGGGTGCTTGATTCCCCACCCTTAGCAATGAGACAGCTCTGTCACATCCCATCCAGTGATGAGTGCCATCCCTCCTTCCAAAGAGCGAAAGTGTTATTCTTACTATGAATCTCCTCTTCTAGGAGGAAGGAGAAAGGAGGGATGACACTCGGCCCACCACATCGGATCTGACATGGTCTTAATGACTGGTGGTTTCTGTCTGGTGGGGCTGGTTGGTATTGGCTGGTTCTGCCTCTTTCGCTTCCTGGCTTATTCTATTGTCTCTATACTATGCTGTCTAATCCTCTTTCCTGAGCCATTTTTCTAGCACATCTTTTCAGTATTTCTGGGGTGGGGGTTGCCTCCATTTTTCTAGTTCGTAAACTGGGACTACGGGGTGTCCTCCCCAAAGGAGAAGTCCATGTCTGGCCTGCCTCTTGGGGGTGGTGGAGGAGCCACCTGTGTATTGACGAGCGCCATCCTTCTTTCCTCCTCAAAGAGGGGATTCACGGTAAGAATTCTGCTATTTTGTGTAACAGACCCTGATTTAGGGTTCGACACCCAGTTCTCATGGGTCTGCCACTCCTTGATACAGTAGGGGCAAAGCAGCCTCTGCCATGTTATAGCATAGCAGCCACATTTTTGTGTGTGCGCGATATTGATGTTACCATGCGTTTGTGTGTATGTGTGTGTGTGATACTGATGTTACCGTGCGGTAGCTGGAGGTCTACTCAAGGTAAGGAAAGGGAAGATTTGTTTCTTTCCGAGTGTCAAGCTCTAGCAGCCACTATGGGTTCACTTGGAACTGGACTAGCCAAATAACTGGCACTGATCTGAGCAGAACCACGTAAGACTTTTGGGAGCAGGAGGAGAGGATCCTGAAAGACTCTCACAGCAAGATCCAGCAGCAGCCTTATTCACCCTCCCTGCGCTCTCCTGGGCCTGAACCACCCTCACCCCTACTTTCCTGCAACACCTTCTCTCCATCCTTCTTCTGTCTCAGAAGTCACTTCCTAAACCAATGGCTCCTGGCGGTCCTCCTGACCTGCACTTTTGTCCTTCTGCCCAGCACATCTCACCTCTTAAGCAGCTTTGTGAGCTCCTCTACCTGGCAGCAGACACTTTGGACCTAGTAGAAGCCTGTTGACTTCTGGAAAGGTGCTTCTTCTACCCCCCAGGACAACTCCTACATATATTCCAGCTGCTTTGAAAGTACTCAATGTTAAGGTTACGCCATGGCTCCTATTTGGAGTCCCAATCTGGCAATCAGCCTTTAGCATAGAAATGGAAAGGGTGCAAGCATCATTTCTATACAGGCTCTTAGGGTGACCATACTGTGTCTCCTGCTGGCATGAACACCCATGATATCTGTATCCAGGCACTTCCCCTGCATCTGGCGTTCTAAGGTTGTCCACCTCGACACACACTCCTCATGGCTTGGAAACTGTGATGGTTCTTTCCTCTAGGAATGTGTCCAATCCCTTCTTCAAGACATTGAGACTAGATGCCATCTCCAACTCCTGTGGCAGGGAGTTCCACAGACCAACCACAAGCTGGGTCAAGAAATACTTTCTTTGGTTTGTCCTAACTCTCCCAACATTCAGTGTTGGTGGATGTCCCCTAGTTCTGGTGTTATGTGAAAGGGAAAAGAGCATCTCTCTGTCCACTCTGTCCATCCCTGTCATAATTTGTATGTCTCAATCATGTGTGTGTCCCAATCATGTACTTTAATACTGACCTTGGTACTGTGGAATGCTGCCAGCCCCCCAGAATCTGACCAGGCTGATCGCAGCACCCCTTGAGCATAACAAAGTTAATATATCTTAGGCCTGAAACTTATGGCTAAAAGCACAATGCAGCATAATTCTCTCAGTCAGCATAATGTTAGAATCATAGAGTTGGAAGGGACCTAGTGGGTCATCTAGTCCAACCCCCTGCCTGCAGCAAGAAATCCCCCTAGAGCATCCCCGACAGGTGTTTGTAGCCTGAACCATCTCAGCTAAGCAGAAACAGTTGGGCCTTCTTCATGACCATGATCTGGCGCCAAACTTGATAAGTGAACAATGGCCGTTCTGTAAGTTAACTACAAAGACCTTTGCTCCCAGGCTTAAGCACAGCTCAGTTACTAAATATAAAATACCACCCAGTCTGGCGCAATGTGACCTAACCTAACCAGCACCTTCTTCTTGTCCTTGTCTTCCATGAGGAGGGGTTCAAGGGATGTGCCAAACAGCTTCCCACCTTCAAAAGGGGCGCCAGTAAGCTTAGCCTGAGAACCGGCGTCCCCGCTCTAGTTGCACAGACACATAGACGCCTTGCGGTAGTATTGGCTGCCATTGCCCTGGCGGAGTAGTGCATCACGTCCAGGGAATCTGCTGCAAAGGCTGTGGTGAGGGAGATTTTCTTAAGAGTGTCCTTGACCCTTTTGGGGAGCTCCTTTTCTTCCTTGGCCAGCTCCTCTGCCCAGACACAGGTGGCCCTTGCCATGATGGAATTTGCTGAGGTTGCTCTGAAGGAGAAGGAGGAGAACTCAAAGTTGTGCTTGAGTTGAGACTCCACTTTCTTGTTGCAGTGATCCTTGGGAAAGCTGTCTCCATCCAAGTAGGCTGTGGATGAGGACAGGGCTGCCACTGGGGTGTCCACTGTGGGCACCTTCAGGGACTCCATGGCCTTGTCAGTAAGTGTGTACAACTTGTCTACTAAGCAGGAGCCCTGGCGCTGGCGTGCTGGGTTCCTCCATTCAGTATCCAGGACTCTTTGGAAGGAGTCTGGGAATGGCACTGTGGTGGGTTTGGAAGGAGCTTGTGGGAAAACATCTTTGGAGTGGGAGGTAGAAGGCTCAGGCTCCGACTCAGATGCATGGCTGGTCTTGCTCTTGGTTTGCTGATGGAGGTTGAGGCACTTTGCTGCTTTGCCCATCATCCTAGAGTAGAAGTCAGGTGGGAAGAGGCGATCCCTCCTGTGTGACTTCTCCTCCTCCTCATTGTTCCCAGACAGCTCACCTTCCTCCCTCTCAGACTCAGAGGAAGAATCAGAGGAGGAAGAGGATGAGCTGGAGCTGGGGGAGTATGCCTTCTTGTGTGTTTTCCTATGGGCCTTAGGGGCTTTGCGCTTGGCTTTCTTCTTGTGCCCCTTCTTGGCGTGCTTCCCGCGTGGGGAGGAGTTCTCACTGGCCTCTGAGGAAGATAGCAGAGGGCTAGGGGTGTGTGGGCACTTGGCTTTGGGCACCAGGTGGAACAACGAGGATGGGAGCCTGGAGCAGGAGGGAGTGACACAGGTACCCCCCCACGAGGAAGGAGCTCACAGTGCCTTGCCCGCGCCTCCTGAGTGATCCCCCAGCCACTGGGGGATCGCAGGATCTGCTGGTCTTCCTCTTTAAAAAAGTGTTGCCCCTTTAGGAAAAGTTGCCTCTTTAAGGCTGCTGTTGTTGCTGTTCGGCTAGGCTGGGGCTCCAGTGAAGGAGCCTGCCTGCCATGTGGAGGGGCAGGTTGATGAGCATGACCCTGGGCTGGAAAGCCAGCTAACCCAATCCTTCCTGGCAGCTTGGAGGAGGTAGGATAGGGAGAGTGCAGAGGGTTGAGAGGGAGGCCAAGGAGGAGAAGAATGGAGAAAGGAAGGAAGACTAGGTGGGCTCTTTGGAGCCCAGCAGGTGCACGACTTGTCTCTGAGGAGGCAGAGCCGGAACTGGAAGGGCTCGCCCCCCACCAGAAGAAGACCTCATCAGCACGTCTGGCCCTGCCTCCTGGGTGGTGGGGGGCAACCCACACAGTAACAAGAATGCCTCCCTTTTCCAAGCTCCAGGGAATCTAGGCTCTGACAGTCCAATCCTATCCTTTTTCTCAGGACTTTTCCACTTTTTCAGCCTTAAATCCTGGAAAAAAATGCCATTGTCCTCCTTTTCCTTGAGAGTAGCCTTCTTGTAATTAAGAAATTATTTGTCATCAATCACATGTCCTCTTTTTCTAGGATGTGTCCTCTTTTTAAGCCTGTGCCCTAGAATAAATCTTCATTGTCCTCCTGACTACCTGCTACCTGCTCACAAGGTTAAGGAGGACAGTGAAGATTTTCCAAGAGACAAGGCTTAAAAAGAGGACATGTCCTGGAAGAGAACATATGGTGACCCTCTCACTCTTTCCCCAATGGGATCTCTGTCAAACAGTGCAGGCTGCAATATAGGGCAAGATCCTATGCCTTTCAACTAAGAAGCAAGTCCCATGCTGGTCAATGGGCTTTTTCTTCAAGCTAACCTGAACTTCCATATTCACACACATTCACCTTTACCTGGGAGTAGAGTAGTGGTGGGCTCCAGCAGGTTCATACCTACTCTATAGAACCGGTTGTTAACGAGAGATAGGACATATAAAGTTTAAAAATAGCCATTTAAATGTAAACCCCCCATGCGCATCTCCCCATGCGCATCTCCCCATGTGCAACCCCCCATGCACAACATCCCATCATGCGCATCAGTCCCCCATGCACATCAACCCTCAACTGCAACATCTCTCCATGCTCATCAACTCCCCATGCACCTCATTCCCTCATGCATAACATCCCAGCATGCGCATCAGTCTCCCATGAGCATCAAATCCCCATGCGCAACATCCCTCCATGCACATCAACCCCCCAATCGCAACATCCCCCCATGCACATCATTCCCCTTATGCGCATCATCCCCCACCATGCGCAACATTCCCCATGCACATGAACCCCCATGTGCATCTTCCCATGTGCAACCACCCATACACAACATCCCCTCATGCGCATCAGTCCCCCATGCTCGTCATCTCCCCATGCGCATCAACCCTCATGTGCACCATTCCCCTCATGCGCATCAACCCTCAATCGCAACATCAACCCCCATGCGCATCATTCCCTCATGCGTAACATCCCCACATGCGCATCAGTCCCCCATGAGCATCAAATTCCCATGCACAACATCCCATGTGCATCAAGCTCAATGCGCATAAACTCCCATGTGCATCTTCCCACACACATCTTCCCATGTGCAACGTCCCTCCATGCGCATCAAACCCCCATGCTCATCAAACCCCCATACACATCAACTACCCATGCACATCAACCACCCATGCGCATCAACCCCCCAATCGCAACATCTCCCCATGCGCATCAACCCCCCGTGTGCATCATTCCCCTATGCGTACCATTCCCCTCATGCATAACATCCCGTCATGGGAATCAGTCCCCCATGTACACCATCACCCCATGTGCATCAACCCCCATGTGCAATATCCCCCATGCGCATGAAACCCCCCAAAACATGTTGCCCCCCTTTTATCCCCTTAAGGGTTACATTTCTCCAAATCAGTTCTTGGTGGGTATTGATGTCACAGAAGGAACTCCCTCCCCGAATTCCATGCTTCTGGGTCCAGGGCTTGGGGCGAAATGTTGATGAGTCATCAATTTTCAATCCAAAGTATAGGAAGGAAAACGCGTTGCGCCCCTTTGCACCCCCTTCTGGTTGGAATTTCCGAAAACAGGTTCCTAGAGCACCCCTCAGTCACAGAAGGAACACCCACCGCAAATTTCACACTTCTAGGCCCAGCAGTTTTGGCAGGGCGTTGATGAGTCAGTCAGTCAGTCACTTTTCTCTTATATATATATATATATATATATATATATATATATATATATATACACACACACACACACGTATATATATTGGAGCACTTTGAAGGCCCAGGTGCCTGGAATCAGGGCCATTCCGGAAGGCTTGCACCCCTGCACACCAGCCAAGATGTTTGCTTACTCGTGAGTAACTGCGGCTGTGCACTTTGTTGTGCTGTGCATGGTGCAAGTGGTTAAGACACAGTGCCTGTTAACCAGCAGGCCAGGGTTCGAGACCAAGGTCGGTCCCCCCAAGACAGGGTGAGCTCCTGTCCTTAGCCCAGCTCTACGACGCAGCTGGAACAATCGTATTGGCTCTGCCTTTCCATTGGACTAATTCAGTGCCGTGGAGAGGGGGGATTTGCTGCTTGGGTAACAGCCTATCCTCCATATCAATCTAAACCAGGTCTTAGTTCTTCGCATGCAGTGCCAAGCAGAGCACGATACCACAGAGACTCTCAAGAATGACAGATGCCTGCAGTTTGTTCCAATGGGGTCAGTGCAAGCTCGGAGGAGGGAACTTCCTCTGGGGTGACTCTGGGGCTGCCTTCATTGGATCAGGACCTTTCTGGTGTCCTTGTATCCTCTCAGCCTGCCTTTTCTGACCCCCTCACTCACACACACACCCCAGTCACACACACATCTCTTCCACACACACATGCCCTACTGCTGCTGAGGAATGGCTCAATCCAGGCCCTGTCCTAGGTGTGCATAGCTCTGCCCCTCATTATTGCAGCCCCTGCAGAGCACAATGGTGGGGGACAGGGAGAGGGAGGGAAGCTGGGGGGAGAGGGGAAGGAAGAAGACCATCCAGGAGGCCTTGGGGACTGACTGGGAAGCAGGAGGGGGGAACCCTGGTGGTGGAGCCCAGCCCAGCTGAGGAGAAGAAGGTGGGCAGAACTGCCCTGTGCAGCTGGAGCTTCTTCAGCTCCACAGTTGTCTCCCACTGAGCGGGCTTGGGGGGGGGGGGGGGGCGCCAGGAGGAGGCACAGGATGTTGATAACAAATAAAACACTATATAAAACACTGACTGAATCACTCACTGTCTAACTCATCAGTACCAGCCAAAACCACCGGACATAGAAGCGTGAAAGTTGGGGAGTGTCTTCCTTCTGTGATGGAGGCACCCACCAAGAACCAATTATGGGAAATTCAAACTAGCAGGGGGTGAAAAGAGGGGCAAGGTTTTCATCCTAAACTTAACTGCCTGATCAACATTCACCCCCAACCTGTGAAGCATGAAATTTGGGGAGGGTCTTCCTTCTGTGAAGCAGGGATCCATTAAGAACCAATATGGTGTGTTGCCCAGTAGAGATGCCCAGTGCCCAGCCGTGCCTGCTGTGGGCATCTGCCATGCAACCAAGTCCTGCGAGTCCAGCTGTCTGCTGGATACCTGAAGATCAGTCCTGCCAGGCTGTGGGTCTTGCAGTGGGGCTGGCTGGCTGGGGGGAGGGAGATGCCAGATCTCCCAGACCTCCACCTCCTGCTCCATCTCAGGGCAGAAGAGAGGCAGCTGTTGTCTGGGGCAGGAAAGGGCTCTGAACTGGGGGGGCTTCAGCGCCCCTTTGGCTGCCCCCCTCCTGGCTTGGCTTCTGCCTTTTCCACTGTCCCCCCCCCTCACTGGCCCTGGAGCTCAGCCTTCCCTCCCCCTGGCATCGGCATCAGCCCCCCCACCTGGGGCTCTTCTCTCCCACCACCCCTTCCACTCCCACCCCCAGAACTCACCTTCCTCTTCCTCCCCAGAAGGATGCAGGAGAAAGAAAGAAAGATGGAGGGAGGGCGGTCCTGGAAGGGGCTGCTCCTCTCCTTCCCCCCCCACCCTCTTAACCCTGGCAGTGCCAGGCAGAGGAGAGGAGGGATTCTGGGAAAGAAGAATGTCCCTCCTCTTCCTCCCCTGGCCCCCTGCAGAGCTCCTTCGCCCCCCTCCAGCTACGCCACCGCCCAGCTGTGCCTGCAGGTGGAAAGAAGGGGATCCCAGCCTGGATACACTGTTGCAGACCTGGGAGGGAGGAAGCAGGTCCCACTGACTGCAGTGGGGTTACTTCTGAGTAGACCTGCCTGGAGGGGAGAAGCCCTGATCCGTGTGCATCCTGAGCATCCCCAGTGGTGTAGCTGGAGGGGTACACAGCACACGCACACACACAAAACCTAACCTGCTCTTTCACACACACACACCCCATATCTGAACCCCACACTCCACAAACACGCAGAAACAACCCAACTCCACACACTCACACACCCTAACTCACACTAACTCAGGCCACACTTGCTCTACATCAGTTGTTCTCAGTCTTCCTAATGCTGTACTCCTTTATAAGTACTTCATGTTGTGGGGATCCCCAACCATAAAATTATTTTTGTTGCTACTGCTGCAGTGCTATGCACACTTTCCTGGGAGTAAACCTCACTGAACTCAATGGGAATGACTTCTGAGTACACATGCATAGAATTGGGCTCTAAGGCTGCAATCCTAGCACTTTCCTGGGAGTATGTCCCATTCACTTATCACGAACAACAACAACAGCATTGAGGGGGCTTCCTTTTGAGTAGAGTGCAAGGAGCAGGGCACAATGGTCAGTGCACAAGCAGGGTGCCCACCAGACAGACCACCTACCAGAGCTCTGGTGCCACACACACCTCAGCGCACTTAACACATTGGTCTCACAACAGCTCAGAGGCTCCTTCTGAGCCGCTTCTCAGCGGCTTCTTCCAGCTCTCTCTCTCTCTCTCTCTCTCTCTCTCTCTCTCTCACACACACACACACACACACACACTATGTATCCCACTATGTATACACACAGAACCTAACCCACACTAACTCAGGCCACACTTGCTGAGTGGATATTGCTAAGGATATACCATGTTTCTCCTATAATAAGACCTAATCAGAAAATAACACCCACCTGGACTTTTGCCCTGAGGTCTAAAGTAAGACCTATCCTGAAAATAAGACCTACTAAAATCCCACTTCCGCATAGCAGCATCAAAGCCCATCAAAGCCTATGCGGGTCTACTCAGAAGTAGAGTAAACCTCACTGAAGTAAGTAAGAAGTAACCTCAGAAGTAATCCCCATTATAGTCAGTGGGACTTAGTCCCAGGAAAGTGTGGTTAGGATAGCAGTCTCAGAGAATGATCATTGAAGTAAGTAAGTAAGCCCCATTATAGTCAGTGGGGCTTACTTCCAGGCAAGTATGGACAAGATAAAAGCCTCAAAGCCCAACTCTTCTGTGCAGACACACACAGAATAGGGATCTTTCAGCCAGACTTTCCTGGGAGTAAGTCCTTTGAGTGTGGTAGGGATGGATGGGACTTACTTCTGTGCCCAGGGTGACCATATGACCAGATTTGTCTCGATTTTTAGTCTCCTGTCTGGGTATCCTACATTTTTGCTTTATCGTCTTACACTTTGCTGTCCATGTTAATTAAAATAAGGCCTACCCTGAAAATAAGAGCTATAGTTTTTTTTGACCAAAAAAATAAGACACTGTCTTATCGGGGAAACACAGTATTATACCTTTTTCAAATCAGGATGTTCCTGGGAATGACACAATGTATTCCACCCCACATACAACCACTGTTTCACACACACACACACACACACACATGCACAATGTATCCCAACCCCCACAGACAACCCAACCCCCACACTACACACACACACACACAAACCGTAACCCACACTCCCTCTAATTTGGGCCACACTTGCTCTATATAGACATATTATACCTTTTTGGAATCAGGATGATCCTAGGATTGACAGAACTTATCCCAACCCCGACACACAACCCAACCCCACACTTCACACAGACACACACACCATAACCCACACTTTCTCACACACAAAAACCTATCCCAACCCCCCACATACACACAACCCAACCCCCATTTTCCAAACACACACACAACCTAATTCACACTCTTGCCCACACACACTACCTAATCCCAATCTCCACACACTAGCACGACTATGGTGGACACCTTTACCTTTTAAAAGATGTTGACAACTGAAGAGTCACTGACTGAATCACTCACTGTCTAACTCATCAGCACCCAGCCAAAACCACAGGACCTAGAAGCATGATATTTAGGGGAGTGTCTTCCTTCTGTGATGGAGGTACCCATAAAGAACCAAATTTTGGAAATTCAAACTGGCAGGGGGTGAAAAGGGGTGCAGGGGTTTTCACCCTATAATTAACTGCCTGATCAACAGTCAGCCCTAGCCCATGGACCTAGAAGCATGAAATTTGGGGAGGGTATTACACAGGTTGAACAGATGCTGAACCCAAAATTCCCTTCCAAGCTCTCCAAAATTCCTACTCCCCAAGCCAAAATTCCTACCCGCTTAAAAAAATTTTTAAGACACCCTCTAAATGTAGGACACGTTAAAATAAGCTAAAAACACTCATATTGCTTTCCTGTACTTAATTTCAACACTATATTACTTTTTTAAAATTCAAAACTGATGGAACTCTCTACTCGCCTCCCTCCCAGTAGGGGTTTCTGGGGGAGGAGTGGGAGTAAGCAGGGATGGCTGGGTGGGGTGGGATAGATAAATAGGGGTGGGATAGCTAAGTGGGAGTGGCATAGATAGATAGAGAGAGAGAGAGGGAGAGGACTGTAGCTTCCAAGTCACGAGAAGTTCTAGTTCCTCTTTATTCTGCATTGGTCAGACCTCACCTTGAGTCCTGTGTTCAGTTCTGGGCACCTCACTTTAAGAAAGATGCAGCCAAACTGGAGCAAGTCCAGAGGAGAGCGACAAAAATGGTCAGTGGGATGGAAGGGAAACCCTACGAGGAAAGGTTGGGGGAACTTGGGATGTTCAGCCTGGAGAAGAGGAGACTGAGGGGAGACATGATTGCCCTCTTCAGATACCTGAAGGGCTGTCATAGGGAGGAAGGGGCCAATTTGTTCATAGCTGCTTCTGAAAGCAGAACTAGAACCAATGGGTACAAACTGCAAGAAAGGAGATTCCGGCTGGAAATCCAGAAAAAATTCCTGATGGTTTGGGCGGTTCGGCAGTGGAACAGATTGCCAAGGGAGGTGGTGGACTCTCCCTCACTGGGGATCTTCAAGCAGAGGCTCGATGAGCACCTGTTGGGGATGCTCTAGGGGGAATTCCTGCTGCAGGCAGGGGGTTGGACTAGATGACCTACTAGGTCCCTTCCAACTCTACGATTCTATGATTCTATATTGTCCTCTTTTGCAGTTATGAAATTGGTCACCCTATAACCTTTTTGCTGCCATTATTCAATTATTTTTCAAGTACCCCTAAAAGTTCTGGAAAGTACCCCACAGGGTTGGGGACATGTACCTCAGCTTGGGAACCCCTCTTCTTTAGAATATTTCATAGTTGAAAGTCTGAAGGGCAGTTGTGAGATGGGGGAGACAGGTGTGGAAACAGGTGGTCCATGTTGTGTGGTGCCTGCTATATGTTATCTGGTTCTGCTCCATATAATAAATCCTGTATCATCCTCTAGATCCTTTGGGCCTTGCTTTTTCCTCCTTGTTCCTTTCCAGGATCTCCCAGTTCTAGAGAGTTTTCAGTGACCTTGACCCAGGGTGACCAGATGCCTAAACCTAAAAAGGAGGACAAGGTCTTGGATTCCTCTCAGCCTGGTCCCTCCTGCAGACAATGGCACATTTGCCTACTCATGAGTAAAGCAGCAATATTGGGCACTTTTTTGTTTTTTGGCCATAACCTTTGATGGAAAGGAGATATTTCAAAACCAATTTTTGCATTAGATTCTGTTCTTCAATAAGAATTCCAGCAACATATGACCTGATGGAGTACTGCACATCATTGCAAAGTTCCAAAGCAAAGTCAAAATGGAGGACAATGAAGCCCTTTTGGAGGATACCGGGACCGGGTTAAAAAAGAGAACAAATCCAGAAAAATCTGGTCATATGGTCACCCTGCCCTGACCCTCTGAACTGGAGAAGAAGCAGCAGAAGGAAGAAACCTAAGGGGGGGAAAGCTTTATGGTTGGAAAAAGAACCCTCACAGTGACACCTGGAAACAAGTTGAGGACATAAGTGAGGGTTTCTGTTTGAACCCTCGTTTTCTCTCTACATTTACCTCAAAATCATTGCCTGTGACCCTTTATAACCTCCCCACAAGAGTGTGGGTGAGGGGTTTCCTTGCATCCCTGGACTCTCCTTCCCCCTCACCAGGTTGGTCTTGCTGTTGGTCCTGGAAGAACAGATTCTCCTTCAGGACTAGCTCTCATCAATGGCTTCTCCTGCCTCGTACCTTCAACCAGGGCCTCAAACTCATTTCATATGGAGGGCCAAAGTTACCTGATTCAGCATTGGTGGTAATGCTGTAATAGGAGTGAAGTAGGTACCAGCAGGAAAAACCCAGGAGACGCTGATGCAAGCAAGAGATTTCTTTATTGGAGCTCCAGATCCCAGTCGGACAAAGATTCGTCCTACAAAAAGACTGAGATTTCTTGTACACTTTGCACACACTTCTTATACCCCTTCAGTCACGTATACATTCTTTACAAAAAGGGATTATTTCTTTGTGACAGATATTCTCACAGGTGTACAAGAGATTCTACTTTAGAGTTTCCTGTTTTACACAAAGAGGTGAGATTAGGGAGATACAATTACAATGGAAAACATCACAACTGTCATACGAAGTTAAGCACACATGGGTTTAACATTGACTTGATCCATTTGGGCTTCTGTTAATACAAAAAGAAGAAATTAAAACTTTATTTTAATTTTATGATCTTTGGGCTTCAAATAAGCCTTTTTCGTCCTGCCTGACAATTAATATTCCTAAGTCATTGTTTTCCTTCCTTCCATCTAGTTCTTCTTATTCCTTTTCCCACTTAGCGCTTCTTTATTATTGCCACAGGGTCAGGTGAAGACAAAGAGAGTTTCCTGTCTTAGCTTGGCTGGCTTTACAAGCCTTAAGTGGCTAATCACTGATAACCATCAAACTCCTGGGAAAGGAGAAGGGGCATTGTGATGTTATCATCTCCTCTCCGGGGAACCTGTGAATGTTGATTGGAAGCTTCTGTCTGGGAATGTGTGTCTGCAGCCGTTGTTTAATGTCTGTAAGGTGCTTGGCTGCGTGTCCTTTACTATAGGCAGCCCACAGAATGATTTCAAAGGTATCAAATAATTTCAATAATTCTAATAATAATTCTAATAAATTCTGACAGCTGGTTTTGTCTACCATATTCCCCCCCTTTGGACACCCCATTTATATATGAAGGTAAATGGGTAGTGTCCAATAATGTACAACTGTCTAGTTTTGGGACCTTTTTCTAAATTTGCTTTTTTACAGTCAGTAGGGCATTTCTGAGGCTGGGGGTCCTTTTCACCTTATCCAACACACACGCAAGACAACATAAACATTTAACATACAAAAACTAAGGGACAAGGGTTTACAGAGATACAATACAAACAAAACACAATCCTCATTTTAAGTCTTTGCACTGTTAAAAGACTATGCACACAGGAAGAGTATTCAACAGCAGAGTCCACTCCATGGTTGATGTAATATTGTTTTATCTGCAACTGCAAATAGAAGTTATACTTTACTAGTCCTTGCAAATTAACTTTTTGAATGCTTTGCCACACACCTGTGGAAAACAAGAGCTTTTAGGAATTCACAACACTGGACAGCCACAACAGAGTTCTTGTGCTGTTGAGCTTAGAGTCTAACACCAAGACTCATACTTTGCTTGAAGTTTCCTTGTCTATAACACGGATCAGGATCAGGAATGCTGGTTGCAAAAGGTGCCTGATGTGGGCCAGAGTTAAAGCCAGGTGTACAGAAGTACAGGAACACAAGCGCACAGGCCACAGCGCATATGTCACACACGGCTCACCGCTGCTTCTTGTTGCATGGAAGCATGCACCGGCTACATGCTTGCCAGCCTGGCTCACGTGGCTCACCTGGATGGCCTTGAAGCTGGAAAGGCTTTTGCGACACCTTGTTGGCAGTGAAAAACTCACTATTTTGTCGTGCCTTTCAACATTAGATAGTTGGCAGTCAACATCAGAGGCTCAGTTGGCATTTTGCAGCTTTGGAGCATAAGTTTGCTAGGAGAAGGCTGTACGACACCCCTGCAAAGTAGGGATGTGGAAGACCCACTTTACGTCATGCCTTCTAGTTGTTGCTTTTTGGCCCATTTTCTTTGTAGACACAGGCAATCTCATACGTGGACTGTTTGCAAGGCTGTTGTATACTGTTTGACTTCCTTTGCTTCCTTTGTAAGGCTTGTTTTGACTTTTTGACATCTAATATCTGCAAGAAAACACAGGACTGACAACATAGAAATAACATGTAATTCATGGCACATTTGATCCATCTGATATGATGCAGGCAGCCACGTCTTCTCATTTATTTTTATTTTCTTGTTGTTTTATTGGCACACAGTTGCTTGGTTTTGATAGTTAACATCTTTTAGCACAGTCCTGGAAATAAGATTCTTATGGTACTCTTTTTGAAACCTCTGTACTTTGGATCATATTGGCTCTGTAAATAAGAATACAAGACACACAACACACATGCAACATAACACCAGGATACACATATGTGGATATGAATGTAATTTAAGCAAGATAAATCAGTTAACTTTATATTCTGAAAAGCAATGTTTTATTAAAAATCCATGCTTAGTCTGCAAAGAAATAAGGTTTAACTCTTTCCTTTTTTGTTGTTGTTGTTCTTTTTTTTGCTGCTGAAACAAAAGGATTAGGAGATTGCTATGGACATTGTTAAGCAAATTTGCTTGCTACCATATGCACTGAGGACACATTCCTTTTCCTTTGTTTTTTACTGTTGCTTGAACTCACTCTTGGGCAAGCATGTTTAGGATTGCACTCACTGATAGACATACACACTATTGAGAATCTTGGCAACTTTTAAGTTCCTTGGATGAATGAGACACTTTTGAACTTGTAAATTGAAAGCTTAAAACATGTGATTGCTATAACATTTGACATACTTAGGTGCCCTAATTTCTAATCTCCTCGGTACATCAAGGTGTCTTGCGCATTCAAATCTAGACTGTTCTGTTTTATAAGGCAGGCATTTTTTAACACTTTGTACCTTGGATCAGGCTCTTATTTGACCTGCTGGAATAATGGAAATTTAATGGCTTTTGCACTCTTTCCCTGCGGGGGAGTAGAGAGAGAGAGAGAATAACATTTACATTTGAAATACAGAAAACCATATAGATTTGCAGGAAGAGGACATGCAGTGATACTAGTTAAATGCAATTCTCTTTTGGCTTGGACTTGCCTAAAAGGTTATCTTTGAAATATTATTAAGTTGAACATTCCAATACAACAATTTGCATTCTAGCAAAAGACTACACCACAAACAGAATGCATAGAACATATACTTTGAACATAAAGGCTATTTAATTAAGGATCTGGGGGCAGAGCAACAGATACCAAGCAAAATAGCTCTTGATAGCTTCCCCCCTCCTTTTCTGTGGGAGAAACCATGGTTATGCGTGAATCAGGATTAGAAAGTCCCTGAAGGCAAGGTCTTTTCCTGGAAAAGAGATTAAAACATCTCCAGGACTGCAAATTTTGTTTTTGCACTCTGCCCATGCTCAGAGGCAGTTTCAACACTGACACTGATATTTTGAACACATACAACTCCAGAACTTTCAATTAATTATTTCTGAACTATTTTTACTGTTGGCCTCCAGAGCTATTTTATAGAACATATTTGGCAACAAAGAGGATGCAACTTGAACCACAAGACAATTAAAGAAGAGGGCAACACATTTTGACTGACCACACTAAAAGTCTCTCTTTTTTTTTCCTTTGGCCTTGACCATAACTCTATTCCCCCCCTTGTAAATTTTTGTTAACAATATAAATAGCTGTTTATTGCAAAAGTATTTTTGAATTCAATTTCTTTAAATTTTGGTAACTCATACCTGTTGCTGGAGGCTTTATTCAGCTTAGCCAATACAGGGAGCTTAGAGCAAAATATTTTTGCAGTCAACAAACTACAATACAGCTTTTGACCCAAAGCATTGTAAACCCAGATGGTGTTTTTAGAACAAAGAACCAATGCAAGAAAAAAAACTCCAGACAGAATGGTGACCTTGACATGGACTTTTTTTTTAACTAGTTCTCAAAAAGAAACCTCCAGACCACTTATGGCACAGACCACTGCCCACAGACACAGACTATTGCTTTCACACATCTCAAGGGGCAAGTGTACTTCTTAACTTACTGCTCACACTTCACCACTGAAAAGACTTTCTTTTTTCCATGTGCCTCCAAGAACCAAGACTGCTGCTTAAAATCTAACTATGCTTGTGAAACTTTTCTTACTTTTTGCGACCTACACAACTCAACAAGGCAACAAGATTGCACAAACCACACGCTGATCTATACAGTCTTCAGAACATGCACCTTTTTTAATACCTAATGAGGAACTCCAGTCCACTGCCTTCTAGTTGCCACACAACTACTGTATTCATAACTCCCTGTTTTTACTCCTCTGTCACAAGCTCTTTTTGAGAACTCATTGCCCCCAACCAAACTCTAACTACTCTTGTTTTCCATGCAGAGGCCCTGAGCCTCTCACCACCACACAATCAAGCAAGGGACACCACCATAGTTGTTTAGCAAACTACAATTCCAGAATTCTCTGCTCTTTGTGAAGCTTTTTGAGCTCACTTCCTGGGGCCACTTATATTGCAACATACATAAGTTTACACAACTGAGAGCAATTTCTTCAGGTATTAGACTTCTTTTTACAGTTACACACAACTGACCCTGCTGTAGTCTTTCATGAGCAGGGTCACTGCTCACTTGAGCCATGCTAGTCCTTCCACAAATTTTAAAATCCACTACACAAAATTTTTAAAGTCCACTTTGCTGTTGTTCACCAAATCTCTGCTCCCCTCTGGCAGCTCTGCTAGCCATCCCATCACAGCCAGCCCAGGGGAGAGAGAGAGAGATGGGGGGGCTTCTTCCCCCAATGCTATACCTTTATTACAGAAACCTCACTAGTGGAGCCTCCAACTAGTGGCTTCCACCTTCCCTTTGCATTTCCATAGAGAACAATAAATAAACTAAAACTTTTAAAATTCCCAATGATGGGGTAGGCTCAGTCGCCTCCACCCCCCTCCTGGAGCTAAACTCCAGGGGCTTTCCATACTTTTCCTAACCCACAGAGCCTCTTGTTTCTGTTTTCTGAGGTCTGTTTTTTTTTAGGTCACCTGTTTCTAGAGTGCAGACAAAAAGCACTCACAAGACAGAATAGGGAAAGGGAGGATTGGGGTACTTTATTTGTGGGGTAAGGAACACAAAAGGGGTAAATCATTCACTTCTTTCACCGGCTTCCGTGACCAGGCTCGTCTGTGGCTCACAACAAGAACTGTGGCTATTCATTCACACAATTACACACAACACGCTTCTGGGGTCTGACACCTTCACTTGTGTCAATCACGTAACCACTTTCATTCACACTGTTTTCTGTCTTCTCCCTCCCATCATAAACAGAATCACATTACAATGTTATACTTTAAGTAACCAAGTAACAGTGAAATTAAACAATAGAAAGAGAACCTTGTTGCAGTTTAACAGGTAAAGAAACTTTTGCTTGCAATTATACTTTTTAGCAAAAACAGTTAAACTAAACCACAGTATAGTCTAACAGGCAAATACTTCTTATTACAATAATACCTTTTGCTAGAAACAGTTAAACTAAATCACATAAAAGGAACCTTTTTGCTGTAGTTTAACAGGCAATACAAAACTTTCTGGTTGCAATATTGTTGCCAAGTACCATCTGGCAGATTCTTCTACCCAATTCTTGGTTCTGGGTGAGGATCCCTCCCTGTCAAGTACCGTCTGACTAGGTTCTTCCCCCCCTTTTCCAATTTCCCTTTGGATAGAGGCTAGCGTACTTTTACTGCTGCCAAGTGCCGTCTGGCAGACCCTCTTATCCAAGCCCTGCTTTGGTTTGGGATCCCTCCCTGCCAAGTGACCGTCTGGCTAGGTTCTTCCCTCCCCAAAAACTCTGCTTTGGATAGAGCTGGTGCCCTTAAGGAGTAACTGGCCTCTTGTTCTTCAGCCAGAGAGGGTGACGAATCCTGCCCCTGAAAGAACGGCCAGGCTCCGGGGAGTTTACCTAGGACTCGGTCCCCCCTCCGTGGTCACCCAACGGAACGACCCCTCAGCATCACTGAGTGGGCTCCACTGACTAGATCCTATAGTCAGTGGATAACTAGTGCACTCTTCAGGCAGTATTCCTTTTCGGGCGTTACCTTATACTTGCCTGGCTTTTGTGGATCTATTGCTTGTACTTCTGAGACCGAAAGTGATGACGGGTTCCTGATCTTTGATGGTAACCGGTGTTCTTTTTCTCCCCAACCAAATGGGTTGAAGGCGCCTTGGAGAAACCTAGGACCGGTTTCCACCGATCAGCATGCTGCTCACCGACTTTAGGGGACCTCAAGAGTCCTTCTCCCTGGGTACCACCTCAATTCCTCTGGAAAGGTCCAGGTCCAATGATCCCGGCACAACGAGCCCCCATTTGTAATAGGAATGAAGTAGGTACCAGCAGGGAAAACTCAGGAGACGATGATGCAAGCAAGGATCAGCTTTATTCAGAGCTCCGGGCTCAGCCGGACAGAGTTTTCTGCCTTCAAAAGGACTGAGCACTTGTACATATTGACTAGACCTTTTATAGCATAACTGTTTCTCTACATAATAAGATGATTCTGTTCATAACAAGAGGATTTGTACAATCAAAGATTTTATCTTCAGTGGCTTCCTGAGCCGAGATGGGAAAAATGTGTGGCAAGACATGACATTACACATCAGTACAATGAAGAACACTTGTGGCGATCAAGCACGTGTATTCTGACATTGGTTGATCCATCTGAGTTTCCTTTCCCACAGGAAGAAGAATTAAAATTTTATTTTAATTTTATGATCTTTGGGCTTCAAATAAGCCTTTTTCGTCCTGCCTGACAATTAATATTCATAAGTCATTGTTTTCCTTCCTTCCATCTAGTTGTTCTTATTCCTTTTCCCACTTAGCGCTTCTTTATTATTGCCACAGGGTCAGGTGAAGACAAAGAGAGTTTCCTGTCTTAGCTTGGCTGGCTTTACAAGCCTTAAGTGGCTAATCACTGATAACCATCAAACTCCTGGGAAAGGAGAAGGGGCATTGTGATGTTCTCATCTCCTCTCCGGGGAGCCTGTGAATGTTGATTGGAAGCTTCTGTCTGGGAATGTGTGTCTGCAGCTGTTGTTTAATGTCTGTAAGGTGCTTGGCTGCGTGTCCTTTGCTATAGGCAGCCCACAGAATGATTTCAAAGGTATCAAATAATTTCAATAATTCTAATAATAATTCTAATAAATTCTGACAGCTGGTTTTTGTCTACCATAATGCTGAGGGCAGAAAGTGACATCATTAATTAGAAAATGACATCACTAATCAGAAGATGACATCATTGAGCAGAAAATGACATCATTAAGCAGATGAAGACCAGAAATGAGCACTCTTTTCTCACAAAGAAACTCACTAGCTTGGAACGACAATCGAAAAAATGTGCAAAACTTGCCCATATTTTCAAGTTATGAGAGGTTCCAATTATAATGGAGGCAGAATAACTTTCTTGTGAGGGGCACAGGATAGCTTATGGGCACATGGGGCTTATGTCTGACATCCTTGTCCAGTGGGCACATGGGGCTTATGCAGTGATGGGCTTCAAAGAAATTAAGAACCGGTTCTCTGTCCATCTGGCAGCCACTTTTAAATGGCTATTTTTAAACTTTATATGTACTATCTCTTGTTAAGAACCGGTTCTATAGAGTAGGTGCGAACCTGCTGGTGCCCACCACTGGGCTTATGTTTGACATCCTTGTCCTACTCTCTTGTGGGGAGGTTATAAAAGAGTCATAGGGCAAAATCCAGAGTAACAATGGGGAGTCCTTGCTCCGGTGTAAGAACAACTTACTCTGGATTCCAATATGAATTTCCCATAGGTTTTCACTAGGTGGTACAGTAACTATGGGTGCCCGTAAAGTCTCTTACGTGCTCCCATAGTTACTCTGGATATGGGGGATAGGCAATGACTCTGAGGTAAAAGTGAAGGGAAATTAAGGTAAAAAGTTCAGTGCAACTGGATATTTTCCTGCATTATTTTTTACGAACCTGACCGGTTGTTCACCTGAGATTTTTCTTCTTTTTCTGAGAGGAAAAGCATTTATGGCCCTTTCCTCTGGACTTGCTCCAGTTTGGCTGCATCTTTCTTAAAGTGACGTGCCAAGGACACTGTACTCCAGGTGAGGTTTAATCAATATAGAATAAAGAGGAACTCTGAATTTCTCACAACTTGAAAACTTAGGTTCTTTTAATGCAGCATCACCACCAACCATCAATGAGCTGGAAGAGAAGCCCTATGAAGAAAGGTTAAGGGTATTTGGTATGTTCATCCTGGAGAGGAGATATGATCATACTCTTTAGATACCCAAAGGGCTGTCATGTGGAAGAAGAGAAACATAAGAACATAAGACGAGTCTTCACTGGATCAGGCCAAAGGCCCACTAGCCCCTAAATCCTGAGTAACTATGGGAGCACATAAGAGACTTTACATGCACCCGTAGTTACTGCACCACCTAGTGAAAACCTATAGGAAATTCATATTGGAATCCAGAGTAAGTTCTTACACCGGAGCAAGAACTCCCCAGTTACTCTGGATTGCACCCAAAGTCAAGCTTCCTGTATCACACAGTGGCCCACCAGATGCCTCAGGGAGCACAGAAGATAACAACAGGCCTGCATCCAGGTGTCGTCCCCCCCTCCACATTTCCTGTGTATGATACCTTTATTGATTTTCCCACAGTGCGATGGAGACTGTGGAGTGAGATAGTGCGGGAAAAGGCTGTAGGATCTGAGTGTACACTTGCAGCCTTCAGAGATCAAATCCTGTACAAAACCTACAGATAGTGGTAAGGCCCAGCCATAAGATATCAGTGCAAGCTGCCTGCTCAGACTGGGAGTCTCTTGCAATCAGACTTCTTGCACTCAAGTCTTGCTCTCTTGCTGCTACCCATGCTAGTCTGAATCAGTCTGTCCTCTTTTTCCCAGGACATGTCCTCCCTTTTAGCGTTGTATCCTGGGAAAAAAAAATCTATATTGTCCTCCTTTTCCTTGTGATCATCTGTTCTCTTTTTCCAGAATATGTCCTCTTTTTTAGGTTGGAAAAAATCTTCATTGTCCTCCTTTTTCTTGTGATCATCTGTCCCCTTTTTCCAGGACATGTCCTCTTTTTTTAGCCTTATGTCCCGAAAAACTTAATTGTTCTCCTTTTCCTTGTGATCCTCTGCATCTTTTCCCAGGATATGTCCTCTTTTTTTTAGCCTTATGTCCTGAAAAAACTTAATTGTTCTCCTTTTCCTTGTGATCCTCTGCATCTTTTCCCAGGATATGTCCTCTTTTTTTTAGCCTTATGTCCTGAAAAAACTTAATTGTTCTCCTTTTCCTTGTGATCCTCTGCATCTTTTCCCAGGATATGTCCTCTTTTTTTTAGCCTTATGTCCTGAAAAAACTTAATTGTTCTCCTTTTCCTTGTGATCCTCTGCATCTTTTCTCAGGACATGTCCTCTTTTTTTAGCCTTATGGCTTGAAAAAACCTTATTGTTCTCCTTTTCCTTGTGAGCAGGCAGCATGGAGCCTTCTTGTAAGTAATCAAGACTTGTTTCTAAGTCAGGGTGACCATGTGTCATTCACAACCAAAAAAAAGAGCACAAAGTCCCCCCAAAATGTAGGACACTCATGAAAAATGTAAGACATGCCAATCTAAAAGGTAAAAACACTCACATAAATTGCTTTCATTAAGTTAATTTAGGGTGCAATCTTAAAAAGTCTACTCAGAAGTAAGTCCAATTCTGTTCTATGGGATTCAGGAAAGTGTTTTAGGATTGCAGCCCTAAACTCTAATATTAAATTTAAAACTACTATACAGTATATAATTTATTACATCTGATTTATGAATTCCACAGACGCTCCATTCTTCCTGATCACAAGGAAAAGACAATTAAGATTTTTTTCTCCAGGACACAGAGCTAAAAAAGAGGACATGTCCTGGAAAAAGAGGACCTGTGGTCCCCCTGGCAGGGTGGAGGGGCGTGGATGCTGGTGGGGAAGGGAGGTGCAGGAAGGGGAGGGGCAGGAGGGCTGCTGCTGGGTTGGCTGGCTGGAGATGGATGCTGCTGGGTGGGTGAGTCCTGCAAGGGGCAGCCCTAGAGGCCTGGGGGGGTGGTGGGGACTGATCCTGCAGGGGGCTGAGGTCTCCTTGGCTGCAGCCTTGCAAGGGGGGAGCTGCCTGCCATGCAACCCCAAATAAAAGGCTTGCAGGCCAGGCAGGAAATAGAGATTTCCGGTCCCTGCTGGTGCTGAATCAATGTATCCAAAGCAGGAGTTGGAGGCTGCAGTCCTATTCACACTTTCCTGGGAGTAAGTCCCATTGACTGTAATGGGACTTACTTCTGAGTAGATAGGTAGAGGATGGGATCCCAGCCTGCAATCCTCTCCACAATTTCCTGGGAGTATGTCGCATTGACTGTAATGGGGCTTAGTTCTGAGTAGACAGGCAGAGGAGCAGGCTCCCAGGCTGCAATCATATCCACACTTTCCTGGGAGTAAGTTCCATTGATCACAATGGAGTTTACTTCTGAATAGACAAGCAGAGGAGTGGGATCCCAGGCTGCAATCTTCTCCACAATTTCCTGGGAATAAGTCCCATATTCTCTAAAGGGGCTTACTTCTGAGTAGACATGCAGGGGAGTGGGCTCCCCGGCTACAATCCTATCCATACATTCCTGGGGGTAAGCTCCACTGATCACAATGGGGCTTACTTCTGAGTAGACAGGCAGAGGAGTGGGATCCCAGCCTGCAGTCCTCTCCACCATTTCTTGGGACTAAGTCCCATTGACTCTGATGGGGCTTACTTCTGAGTAGACAGGTAGAGGAGTGGGATCCCAGCCTGCCATCCTCTCCACCATTTCTTGGGACTAAGGCTGCAATCCTGACGACACTTTCCTGGGAGTAAGACCCATTGAACACAATGGGGCTTGTTTTTGAGTAAACATGGTTAGGATTGTGCTCTAAGTCCCACTGACTCTGATGGGGCTTACTTCTGAGTAGACAGTTAGAGGAGTGGGCTCTCAGGCAGGGAGAATGTGTGCCTTAACAAAAAAAAAACACAAGCCCCCCCCCACCATAAAATGTAGGACACCCAAGGAAAATGTCGGACATGACAAAATAAACGCTAAAAACACTCATATATATATTGCTTTCCTGTGCTTTATTTAAACGTTATTATTACTTATTTTAAAATGTAAAACTATTACTGTACATAGAATTTATTACATAGAATTGATTAATTGCAAGAAGACTACATGCTGCCCACTTAACAAGGGAAAGGAGGACATTGAAGTGTGGGGTTTTTTCCCCCAGGACACAAGGCTAACATTCAGGACAGCCCTGACAAAACCAGGGCATATGGTGACCCTGCTCCCAGGCTGCAATCCTATTTACACTTTCCTGGGAGTAAGTTCTCCCAGGACTTCTGAGTAGATATGCATATGATTGGCTTTTAAATCTCACTCAAAATCCACCTCTGGGACCCAAAGGATGAACTGGGATGCCACCTTATTATTTTTTTTATTTTAACAATTTTATTCAAAATTTACATAAACATCCAAAACAACAATAAGCCAATATTACACCGATAGTACAATCCACCTTATTATTTGGCATGTTTCTTGTGTGGCAACAGACATGCCCCCTCAATTAATTTGAATTCTCTACAGTATCCCTCCATCCATGCATTGGAAAAATTCACCTATTTTCCACTCTTGAAGGGTGTTCAAAATACATGCATCTTTTCTGCCTTTTTTGTTACTTGTGCATTAAATGTTCATGTGGAGGAGACTCCCCTCTCAGCTCAAAAATACAGCCTTGGATTTCTGGGATCTTCTGACACTGAAGGCTGGCAGGCCAGGCAGGCAGATTGTAAGTTGAAGGGCTATCTAGTCTCTGGTGGTGCTGAAGGTGTCCAAAGCAGATCTAGCTCATAATGAACCTCGGATACCCAAAGGGTGAACCAGGCTTCCTCCTTATTTTCCGGCATGATTCTTGTGCCGTTGCTTGGCAGGCACACAATTTATCTGCATAGTAAAGATGCCAGATGATATCAGGATTCAGGTCGAGTTCTCTATGCCAAACACATACATTAATACCCTTTGTTTTCCTTGGGGTTTAAATATTCCTTTCCTTAGCCTAGCTCTGTGACGCAGCTGGATCCAGTCGTATTGGCTCTGCCTTTCCATTGGACTAATTCAGTGGTGTGGAGAGGGGGGATTTGCTGCTTGGGTAACAGCCTATCCTCCATAACAATCTAACCTAGGCTCTCGTGCTCTGCATGCAGCGTATGCAGCGCTGAGCACAATACCATAGTCTTTCAAGACTGACGAAGGCCTGCTTTTTTTTGCTGTGTGCGTCTCAGTAAAAATTATTTGATCTGCTCAGGGTTCCTTTATCACTTGCAGCTCTTTTGTCAGCAGTATTTATTTAATTTTTATATTCAAATTTTTTTCCAGCCCTCAACAATGTACCAGATATTTGATGTGGCCCTTTGGCCAAAATGCTTGGAAACACCCGTTCTAAATGCAAGAGGAGGTTGCACATACCCTTTCTGGTTTTAAACCTGTAACATACATTTCTTCCAGAAATTTCTCCAATCGCCCTTAAAAGCATCGAGACCACATCTTTACCACATCCTGTGACAATTAATTACTTGCTGGCTTAAAAATTTTATTTTGTCTGATCTTATCCTTTGTTTCTAAAGTTCCAGCTGCAGAGCCAGGAGCAAAGCTGTGAATGAGTAAACATATGAAAATCCAGAAGAAGAGGGATCAGGAAGGACAGGAAAAGTCCCAGAATGTCTGACTCTGTGATGGAGCTACACAAGAGCCAAGAGGAGCCAAGCAGGGGGATGCAACATCGCTGGGAGGCCCAATGGCAGGACTTCCTCAAGACCCTGCAGGCTCCACACTCTGCATGGGGTGGCACTCACGTATCAGATGCTGAACCTTGGAATGATGCCAAGGCCTTCCTGGCCTCCTTTGAGCAAGTGGCTGCGGCCTGTGGGTGGCCCCCAGGAGAGTGGGTGGCTCGGCTCCTGCCTGCCCTGAGTGGAGGCGCCCAGCAGGCCTTCAGCCTCCTGGCAGCCCCAGAGCGGGAGGACTACGGGCAAGTGAAGGCGGCCATCTTGAGAGGCGAAGCCCTGAGGAGGGAGAAGCGGCGCCAGCACTTCCGGCAGTTCTGCTGCCCGCAGCTGGGAGACCCGCGAAGGATGTACAGCCAAGTGCAGGAGCTTTGCTGCCAGTGGCTGAAGCCCGAGAGGCACAGCAAGGAGCAGATCCTGGAGCTGCTGGTCCTGGAGCAGTTCCTGGCCAGCCTGCCGGGGGACGTCCAGAGCTGGATCTGGGCAGGAGGGCCAGACAGTGGTGCCCAGGCTGTAGCCCTCATGGAGGATTTCCTGATGAGCCAAAGGCAGACTGACACAGGGCCAAGGGAGGTGAGGATTTGATATTTAATTCCACATTTGCTAACCAGACATAGAATGTGTAGTGTTTGGAGCACCCGCCATTCTTCAATTCAAAATGGAGATAATTTCAGAGAATTAATTTTTGCTGAAAACTGGAAGTTGCAATTTTTAGCCTTCTGAAGGCCATCATGGTGCCCTCCGTGCACTTTCAGAGGGTATAGGTCCGGTCTCTACCTGGAATCTGGAGGTTCAGAACCCATAGTTTGTTAAAACTATGGGTTCTGAATAGCAGGAAAGGAGGCAGGATGTGTATTTCACATAAAAGCATCTCTGAATACTGACCTAAAGAAGTTCAGAGTCTCACTGAATCCGTCAGTGAAGGAAGTTCTACATGGAATGTCGCCTTTCATTATACCAATCATTGTTCTCCTTTGGTTATCTCATATTGAATATATTGAAATTTGTATATATGTTTATGATAGACACATCTACAGTTCTATGCACAGTTACTCAGGAGTAAGTCCCATTGAACTAAGTGGGTTTTATTTAAGATTAAACATCCCTAGGGCAGTGCTCTTAGACCTCTATTGATCCTCCAAGGCATATTTATGTTGCATTTTGTCATGAATGGCCATGTGTTGTGCCGGGAAACAAAATAGGGTGGAAATGATGCACAAAATGGAGCAGAATGTGCAGGAATATGATGTGCCTGTTGTCTGTAGTTGCTGTTCTGAATGTGATTTTCTTCATTGCTTCAGGATCCTTTGCAAGAGTGGGCTGTGGGTCCCCTGGATGTAAAAGAGGAACCCTCGGACATAGTGGTGGGAGAGATCTCCAAACAGCAAGCAGAGATATTCAGAGATACCCAGCAGAACGTCAATGGAGAGGCTGCTGTGCCAGGTATGGGTTCATCGTGTCACTCAATTCTGTCACAATACAAGTAACAGAATGTAAAGGGGGAGCTACTTTTAGCAGCCATGTGGGAGAGGGTTCCACATGGATGGACGCAATTGGTGAAGCAGAGGATGTGAAGGCATTTGTTAACCTTCCTTCTTCTGCCCAAGGACAACCCTTCTGCTCACCCTTTGCTTCCCAGATTTAATAATCTGGGGTAGGGGGCAATTTTAGCAGAGTCAACTTGGTTTACTGAACCCTACTCCTACTTTGTACACCAGAAGATGTCCCAGAAAATGTCCCTGCTTTGCCTTATGCCATCTTTAATGATGAACAGGTGGACCAAAACTCCTCCTCCATAAAATGTCCCTTCCATTCCTTACAGGCATTGTAATTGCACATCCTGCTTCGATGTTTCCCCTCGAAGGTCAGGACATGTCTGAAGCTGAGTTGGCCAAGACTCTTGGCGTCCAAGTGGAACAGGTTGGTTTCTGCAGGACAAGGAGAGACACATGAACCCATTGGCAATCTATGTTATGAAACTGGAGATCAGGGCCAACTGAGGTGTGTCCCTCAAGTAACATGTAGGGACACACTTCAGGTAACCTCAGTCCCTCAAGTAACCTTCTTCTGTATAATTGCCGTGAGAACTTTTGGGGTCTACTTTGTAGCCCTTGTAGTGATGAGGGGATAGCATGTGTCATGCTGCTTGAATTGACAGGTAACCTTTGGCATTCACGGGGGGCAGTTCCAATTTTCTGGAAACCACCCAGGAAGTATTTCCCTCTTTAGGGGGTGCCTTTTGGATGCTGCAGCACTACCAGATTTACCATTCTTTGCTTTCCGGAATGTATGTTTGCAAAGGCCAAATGGATCTTCTTTTTGGTGAGCGCATATACAGGTGTGAATGCACACATGTAGACATGTAGACACATGTCACCACCTTGGCAGGAATTTCTGCCCAATCTCCCAGGCTAGTATGACCTAGATTCTAACATACAGGTTCACCATTTTTTTCAAATATTCATTTATTTCATCAATTTATATCGAGTCTTCCAACAATAGGTCAACGCCTATTATAGTCCATAGGTCAACAATAGTCCAACGCCCTGCCTGTAGTAGGAAATCCTCCTAGAACATCTCCAACTGGTGCTCATCGAAGATCCCCAGTGAAGGAGAGTCCACCACCTCCCTTGGCAATCTATTCCACTACCCAAAAAGCCTTCTCAGATGATTGAAGATGGTCCAGATTATACAGAAGAGGTGGTCACCTGAATATGCTGTAAGGCACTGTAGAGGTCAAACCAGCACCTTGATTTTGGGGCCTGAATGGAATCAGCAGCCATTGCAGCTGCTGAAGCAGTTGACAAACAGAATTTGACAGACAAAAAAGAGCACCTATGAATTGACATTGTTCCTCATGCAACAGAATTTGAAATGGAAGCATGATAAGGGAGCATGAATATCCATGCTCCAGAGGTTGATGTACCTATGCTTCTTGCAGGTGATGAATCCGAGAAAGATGGGAGTACCTTTGCACATGGTTGAGTGGACTATGATGCAGTCAAGCCAACGGACCATGTTCTGGAATGTTTTGCAAGAAGATGGTGAAAATGTGAATTCTTTGGGTAAGGACCTGCCGTGCTCAGATCCAGTACATTCAGTCAAGAACTGCATCCCTCAATGTTATAATGGTTGTGCTAGTTCGTACAGGCTGACATGCCTGCATTGCATCCATTGGGGATGTTGACACGTTATCTTTGGGTAAAGAGGTTTTCCTTTTACCCAGCTTAGAATGCAATGGCACCAATGTGTTTACACCGATCTTGGGGGGTGGTTCAGATCCAAGTACTGTAGAAGGAAGCAGCCAGAAGCACTTCCCAGCTACCTAGGGAATGGTGCTTGGAACCAGCATAACTGCTGAGTCCTAGCCCCGCTTCCTACCTTGCCACCGATAGTCCTACTTGTGACCCACAATCCCTCCAACTAGAGAATGCCTCTCTCCTACCCCCTCCTACCTCAGGTTTTTTTTTCCCTGTCACTGCTTTTGGATTCAGCTTCTATGTACCAGCACTGCTTACCCCTGAATGTGCTTTACAGCTTGTTTGCAACCCCCCAGGGCCAGCACAAGGCACTTGCACCATCCCAGAGCACTCCTAGATTGTTCTTTGAATTATGTACTGTACATGGATCCTCTTCTGAATAGCAAATTTTATACGTTTAAAAGATATGAAGCGAGATAAAAATTTGACTTTGAGGACAATCCTTAACCATGTCTACTCAGAAGTAAGTCCCACTGTGTTCAATGGATCTTACTCCAAGGAAAGTGTCTTTAGGATTGCAGCCTTTGACACATTCCTCAAAGCGAAGAGAATTAAATGGGCTGCAGCCAAGATTTGCAAGGTCCGATATTTTCTCCTTTTTCTAGGAAGCTGTGCTATGTTTTGCTGGTTCTTCTTCCTTTGTACAATTATTGGTGAGAAGATTGATTTCCAAGAGAAATGTTTTGTTAGAAGGGATGGACTTTTTGGCTGCAATCCTAAAGACACTTTCCTGGGAGTAAGACCCACTGAACTCAGTGGGGCTTACTGATCAGTAGACATGGTTAGGATGTGAGACTTTTGCTTCACAGTCACGATCAGCTTTAAAGTATAAAAAATGTCAATCTGTCTGATGTATTTTAAAATGTACATCTCCTCTGGAGGAAAGAGAGTGTAAAACTCAATGGTAAGAGAACATGAATGATTTTTATGTTTCAATGCACAAGTAGTAAATTTTCTCTTTCTGCCCTCAAGATGGATCTTTGAATCCCCAGCTTTGTCTTGACCACCATCCAATGAAAAAGGAAGAGATGATCTTTCCGGATCCTGTGCAAAGTCCAAGACTCCCAGGCCAGGAGTTGGGTAAGGAGTTGGAGTAACAATTTTTGGTTGTTCCTTACACAGGTGATGAGACTCAAGTTCCTTCAGGAAGACCTTCTTGTGTGCTGTTTCTCTCCCAGAAGTACACTCCAGAGATTCCCATATCTCTGGAGAGAACAGATTCAATTACGTCCAAAAAAAGCCAAAAGTAGTTTCAACCTTCTCCTATCTCTGCATTTCTATATACCTGCACAAACCTAGCCGATACTGGAATTGGTATTGGGTTATTAGCAGTGCAATGGAAACACTAAAAAGATATAACATTGCCCCCCCCTCCGTTTCTCATTGTCAGTATCCACAGAATTGACTCACCGTGGATGCCATTACCTTCTAGAGTCCTCATTTAAAGCACTTGAAATTTTTTTAAAAATACAGTGGTGCCTCACGTAAAGAACGCCTCACATAAAATATGTTTCATGTAACAAACAAATATTTCTCTAGGATTCTGCTTCATGTAACAAACTGTGCTTCACGTAAAGAACACATTTGTTGGCAGTTGGGGCAGACACGCTGGCCGGCAGCCTAATTTAAAAAGCGTCAGGGCTGCCTAGCGCACCTGCCCATAGTGAAAGCAACACTTCCGTGCTGTTCCTCCTGTGGCCGGGTGTCCACTGGGCAGAGGGAGAGAAGAGGGAAGCAGCTCAGGGCTAGCCAGAAGGGAGCAGGGGAGAGAGATGCTCAGGATGGAGAGGAGAAAGTGGGGAGACAATTTGAAGGTGTCTTGGATTGCAGCCTCCTAACCATGTCTACCCAGAAGTAAGCCCCATTGTGTTAAATGGATCTTACTCCCAGGAAAGTGTCTTTAGGACTGCAGCCTAAGTAGACTTCATAGGATCATGCACATTGAATGCATGTTTTGAATTCAATCCCAGTGTTCTGTCATCATTTTTACATCTAGTTAATATTTTTATATGAATATTTTTGGGGTTGTGGAACTAATCATCTGAATTTCCATTATTTCCTATGGAAAAATCCGCTTCATGTAAAAAACGTTTCACGTAACAAACATGCTTCCAAAACGAATTAAATTTTTACATGAGGCATCACTGTACCAAAATCAGATCTTCTGCCATTTTATGAACAAATAGTACAATTTGCCCCCAAATCCAGAGTAACTATGGAAGCACATAAGAGACTTTATGTGCACCCGTAGTTACTGCACCACCCACTGAAAACCTATGGGAAATTCATATTGGAATCCAGAGTAAGTTGTTCTTACACTGGGGCAAGGACTCCCTGTAGTTACTCTGGATTTTGCCCTTAGAGCCTTTTCGGCACAGGAAAACCCACTTCCAGATTGCTTAGGTGTTCCAAAGGGAATTGCAGTGCATTTTTGGGAGCACACCTGGTAGAAGAAATATAACTTCTGTACAATGGGCAGTGGGTTTTTCAGAGCTAAAACAGTTCTACGGATTATATGGCACTATTTCTATGGGTTATATGGCATGAGCCCCAATGTTTCTCCACATTTGGGGATGGGCTTCAAGCACATTAAATGTGGACCTGGGTTACATGGGTCTCAGTATCGATGGATGGGGGTCAGTGGTGGGCTCTAGCAGGTTCGCACCTACTCTATAGAACTGGTTGTTAATGAGAGATAGGACATATAAAGTTTTAAAATATCCATTTAAAAGTGGCTGCCAGATGGGCAGAGAACCGGTTGTTAATTTCTTTGAAGCCCATCACTGATGGGGGTATAGAACTGAGATATTGTAGTTTAAAATGTGTATTTAGACAAATCTACAGTATTATCAAGTGCCTATATTTGTGGTGGTTTGCTGCAGTAAAACAATAAAATGGAAATAACCAGGATTAGAAGGGAGTGAAGTAACACAAATAAAAGGACAGTTACATGTGCCTTTCGCTAAACCCAAGATCAACTTGGAACTGGTCTGATGAGATCTCTGAAGGCTGATGATTTCTGGATCTGGTAGGGCTGAATAAGAAATCCAGGGTTCAAGGGAAAAATCTTCAGCCGGCATCATTTCAAGATGATGGAAAAATCAGTGGTTCTGAGCAGAGAAAGGCTGCAATCCTAAACACATTTTCCTGGAAGTAAGACCCATTGAACACAATGGGCTTCCTTCTGAGTAGACATGGTTAGGATTGTGCCCGAACTCGGTTTTCATATTTTAGCAAAGAGAGTTAGCACTCTTGCATAGTAACAGGGGTGGGATCTAATAAGGGAGATTGGCAGAAGGGGAAAGACCGGAAAGAGGATGTTGGAGGACGCTTGAAAAAAGGTCACCAGAACTTTATCTCTCTTTATCTTTATCTCAGACAAAATTTATCTCTGTTTTCAGGTGATGGGAAGGGAATGAATAATTCTCAGGTTGGAGAAAATGAGATGGTGGAAACACCCAGGAACGTACAAGAGAAAGCACAAGAGAATGTGTTGGTCAAAGTTGAGGCCAACAGAGGGCAAGAAACTGAGCCAAGTAAGGAATGGAAAGAATCTGATGAGTTCACTGGAGGCCTTGGAGCTACCTATAGGAACCCCAGCCCAGTGGGCATAGATGGGGGAAAGACATCATTGTCCAAGTATGCCAGGGGATATCGTCCTAAGTCAGGACTTTCTGAACACAGTGGAGCAGAGTACAGTGGAAACCACCCATTGGTAGAAGCAATCCAGCCAAAATCAAAGTATAAACATCACAGCAGCCACATCAAAGAGAAGACTCATGATTGTCCAGAGTTTGGAGTTACCCTCAGTTCTAAGACTACTGTGAAATACCAGAAAATTAACACTGCAGATAAAACTTATGTATGCGCTAATTGTGGAAAAAGCTTCTCCCGACGAACTGATTTATTAAGGCATGAGATGGTCCACACAGGAGAGAAACCTCACAAATGCCCTTACTGTGGGAAAATCTTCTCCCAGAGGTCGGCTTTAGTAACCCATCAGATGATTCACACAGGAAAGAAACCATACCAGTGTTCTGAGTGTGGGAAAAATTTCTCTCGGAGATCATCGTTGTTCATCCATCAGAACACCCATAGCGGAGAGAAACGTCACAAATGTCCCACCTGTGGAAAAGGCTTCGCTTACAGATCAAGTATGTTAACTCATCACACACTCCACAAAGGAGAGAAGCCTCACAAATGTCACACCTGTGGAAAAAGCTTTGCTCACAGATCAAGTATGTTAACTCATCATATGATCCACAAAGGAGAGAAACCTCACAAGTGTCCCAATTGTGGAAAAGGTTTCTCTCGGAGATCAAGTTTATTAAGTCATCAGATTATCCACACAGGAATTAAACCACATCACTGTCCCGAGTGTGGAAAAAGCTTCACTCAGAGATCAAAGTTGTTAATCCATCAGATGATGCACTCAGGAGAGAAACCTCACAAATGCGCCGACTGTGGGAAATGTTTCTCGCAGAGATCAGATTTATCAAGACATCAGAACATCCATACTGGAGTAAAACCCCACATATGTCCCAACTGTGGGAAAAGCTTCTCTCGGAGATCAAATTTATTAACACATCAGATGATCCACACGGGGAAGAAGCCGTATGAATGTCATGAGTGTGAAAAAAATTTCTGTCGGAGATCACAGTTGTTAATCCATCAAATGATTCACACAGGAGAGAAACCCCATAAGTGTCCCGAATGTGGGAAAAGCTTCTCTACAAAATCAGATTTATTAAGACACGATTTGATTCACACAGGAAAGAAGCCACATCAGTGTCTTGAGTGTGGCAGAAGCTTCTCTCAGAAATCCACTTTATTAACCCACCTTATGATCCACACAGGAGAGAAACCTCACAAATGTCCCACCTGTGGAAAAAGTTTCTCTCGGAAATCAGATTTAGTAAGCCATCAAAAAACTCACACAGAGAGAAAACATACGAGTGTCTTATGTGTTGGAAAAGCTTAAATGGGATACAAACACACACACACAACAACCACCACAGAACCCATGTAGGACCTGAAGACTGACGGTCCAATTGACAAAGGTTGCAATCCTAAAGACACTTTCCTGGGAGTAAGACCCATTGAAAACAATGGGTCTTGATTTTGAGACATGATTTTGAGACATGATTTTGAGACATGATTTTGAGACATGATTAGGACTGGGCTCTTTCCCCTACAATCCAGAGTAATTATGGGAGCACATAAGAGACTTTACGTGCACCCGTAGTTACTGCACCAGCTAGTGGAAACCTATGGGAAATTCATGTTGCAATCCAGAGTAACTTTTTCTTACACTGGAGCAAGGACTCCCCGTAGTTACTCTGGATTGCGCCAAGTTAATTTCTGTGGTATATTTTGCCTTGTTTGTAACAACATGGCTACAGTCATTCAAAGCAGAGTTACAGGGAAGGAGTTTGAATGTTGATGGCTTCCTTCTGCATAACTGTATTGTTTAATATGGTGATTAATATGGTGATTAAATAAGGTGATTGCTGTGCACACACACACAGATATTAATTATCGCTGACTATGGTGATTGCTGTTCAGTAACATGATGGGTTAGGCAGAGTCCTCAAGGCCACACAGAGCTCCGTGCCCCTCCGTGTGATTTGTGGTTGTAGAATAAATGATTTGGATAATACAGATATACATATATACTTGTGTTGTAGAAGCAGGGTGACCAGATGTCCAAACCTCAAAAGGAGGACAGGGTCTTGGATTCCTCTCAGCCTGGCATTTCCAGTGGATAACCACATATGCCTACTCACAAGTAAAGCTGTGATAGTGGGCATTTTCACTTTCCCTTAGGGCTCAATGCATATTTTTTATTTTTAGTGTTTTGGTCATAATGTTTGATAGGAAAAAGATATTTCAAAACCGATTTTTGCATTGGATTCTGCTCTTCAATACAAATCCAACAACATATGACATGAGGGGGTATTGCACAGTGCACACCATTGCAAAGCTCCAAAATGAAGCCCTTTTGGAGGACACACGGACAAGAGACAAAAAAAGAGGACAGATCTGGAAATTTCCGGTCATAGGGTCACCCTGTGTAGAAGTGATACAAGTTTGCAGTGAAAATCAGTGAGATGGGGATTAAACACAAGAAAAAGGAGGTGGAAGAGCAGCATAAACAGAATTGGCCACGGTCTTCCCTCTGTCTTTTGCGGTGAGAACTGAATTTGTTAAATGGAGGTTTGGAGCAGAGTAACTAAAAAGTATCATGCTCTTGATCATGTTCTGAGGCAGGGGTCTCTAAACCTTTTGACAGGAGGGCCACATCTTCTTTCTGATTCTGTTCTGGGGGCTGGAAGAAAAATAATTGATTTACATTCCAAATTTTAATAAATTTACATAAATGAATATATTAGTGATGGAGCTTTTGAATGAATGAATTCAAATCAGTTCATAAACACTTTCCAGCACAGGTGATCTTCCAAACAGTTCATGCACAGATTCAGGAGGTGTGTGCAGCCTCGCCCCCAAGCCCTCAAAATACCCTCCTGAGATGTGGAGATCAGAGCTTCCCCTGCCTCTTTTGGATTACAGGGCTTGCCCAATTGCCGGATGAAGGGGGCTTACCCAGTGGTGGGCTCCAGCAGGTTCGCACCTACTCTATAGAACCGGTTCTTAACAAGAGATAGTACATATAAAGTTTAAAAATAGCCATTTAAAAGTGGCTGCCAGATGGACAGAGAACCGGTTCTTAATTTCTTTGATGCCCATCACTGGGCTTACCACAGGCTGGCTAGAGGATCTCTGGAGTTTGGAGACCCCTGTTCTGAGGGTGGGAAATAGGGCCATTATAGAGCAAAGTGGTGGGAAGTGGTAGATAATTCACAAATTGCAGAATCTTCATGTATATTTTTTCTCCCTGGAAAAGCTTCCCTAGCAGAGGTACATGAACATGAAATCTGATTATTCACCCGGAGAGGAACTGAATGAAGGTTCTCTGTGTGAAAAAATGCTTTGGACAGAGAGTACAAGTAATCTGTCACCAGAGATCCACATGAGGAAAAAACTTTCAGTTGGCCATAAACAGGAAAATGTCTCTTAGAGAGAGAAGGTTAGTACACACCAGACAACTCAGTGACAAGTGAGTCTCTGTTATATGTCTTAACTACTGAAATGTACCTGTGTTGTGGGAGTAAATTCCGCCCCCGGACATCACACCCCCATTGTGCATTTACCTCCCATGTGCATCACCCTCCCACATGCATCACCCCAATGCACATCACCCTCATTGTCAAACCCCAATTGTGCATCAACCTCCCACATGCATCAAACCTGCCCATGCACATCACCTCTCCCCATTGGCATCCACACCCCATGCACAATACCCCCCCCCATTTCCACCATCCCCGCCAAGCACACCATCTACCACATGCACAAGAAATCCCATTGTGCATCAACCCCCCATCCGCATCTTCCCCCATGAACATCTCCCCACCATGTGCATTACTCCACCCATGCGCAAACCCACCCCCATGTGCAACATCCCGCTATGAGCAACATCCCCCCAAATTTCATGCTTCTAGGCCTGGCAGTTTTGGCTGGGTGTTGAGTCAGTCACTCAATGAGTCAGTGACTTTTTGGTTTTATGTAACAGCTGGACTGAGAAGGGTGAAATATGGGGAGGGTCTTCCTTCCATGATAGAGGCACCCACTAGGAACCGGTTTTCGGAAATTCCAGCCAGAACAGGCTGAAAAGGAGTGCAAAGCCCTATACTTGTGTTAACTCCTGGTTGGGTGCTGATGAATGAGTCCGTGTGTGAGCGAGTCTGACTCTTATATACACTTTCCTGGGAGTAAGCACCATTTAACACATGGTTAGGAGGCTGCAATCCAAGACAACTTCCAAGTGTCTCCCCACTTTCTCCTTCTCTCCATCCTGAGCCTCTCTCCCCCCTGCTCCCTTCTGGCCAGCCCTGAGCTGCTCCCTCTTCTCCACTGCTCTTCTCTCCCTCTGGCCATCTCCCTCTCTCCCTCTGCTCTCCCTTCTCTCACACCTGGCCACAGGAGAAACAGCACGGAAGTGTTGCTTTTGCTATGGGCAGGCATGCTAGGCAGCCCTGATGTGTTTTAAACGGGCTGCCGGCCAGTGCATCTGCCCCAATTGCCAACGAATGTGTTTGTTATGTGAAGCGCAGTTTGTTACACGAAGCAGAATCCTAGATAAATTTTTGTTTTGTTACGTGAAACATACTTTACATGAGGCGTTTGTTACGTGAGGTGCCACTGTGAGTATGTATGTATCTATCAGTCTATATCAGTCTATCTATATCTATCTATCTTTATCTATATCTACATATATCTATCTATCTGTATCTATCTATATCAGGGGTGTCCAACATGAGGCCCGGGGGCCGCATGAGGCCCAGGACGAGGGTGGATGCGGCCCTCCTGCAAAGCTGGCCACCACCATTGGAAAAACCATTTGTGGCAGCTGCCATTTTCAAATTTCATGTGCTTCTCTGCGCACTGCGCTGGGCGGCCGCCACAAAGCTGGTCTGGGCTGCCTGGCTCCTTTCCCTACCTGGCACTCAGCGCTTCAGGCCCCTGCAGACCTTGCAGCGCTCGCCCACCCACATCCCCCCAAAGCAGCCTCAGCCTCTATCCCAGCTGCTGCCTGCTGCCCTTGAGACCTACTCAGAAGTAAGCCCCGTTAAAGTCAATGAGGCTTACTCCCAAGTTGCAGCCTGAGAGCCCAATGATGCATAGGACGGGCTGTGATCCTCTCCAAGCTTAACCTTGGAGATATTCTACAACCCTAAACATGTCTACTCAGAAGTAAGGCCCGTTATACCCAGTGGGTCTTACTCCCAGGAAAGTGTGTTCAGGATTGCAGCATATCTCCAAGGTTAAGCTTGGAGCGGATCACAGCCCATCCCCTGCATCATGCTTACTCAGAAGAAAGCCCATCTAAAGTCAATGAGGCTTACTCCCAAGCTGCAGTCTGAGAGCCCAATCCTATGCATGGCTACTCAGCAGAAAACCCCATGATAATCAATGAGACTTACTCCGAGGTTTAGCTTGGAGAGGATCGCTGCCCATCCTATGCATCATGCCTACTCAGAAGTAAGCCCCATTGAAATCAATGAGACTTACGCCAAGGTTAAAAATGTAGGACAAAATAGAGGACATCCTACAATTTGTCCTACATTTTTAAAAAAAAGTTGTTGGTGTTTATGTGCTGCCCAAACCAACTCGTCTTCTTCCAATGCAGCCCAGGGAAGCCAAAAGGTTGGACACCCCTGATCTATATCTATATCTATATCTATATCTATCTATCTGTGCCTGTTAACCAGCAGGCCAGGGTTGGAGACCAGGGTCAGCCCCACAAGAGAGGGTGAGCTCCTGTCCTTAGCCCAGCCCTGCCACGCAGCTGGATCCAATCGTACTGGCTCTGCCCTTCCATTGGACTGATCCACTGCTTGGAAAGGAGGCCAGTGATGCTTTTTCCCAGGCTTAAAAAGAGGACACAGACTGGGAAAGAAGAACATGTGTACTCCTTGACTCACCATTGCCTGGGGGTTCATAGAGTCTAGACTCTTCCTAGCTCTAGGAGCCCGGAAGTGGATGTGGGCAGGGAGTTCCCTACCCGCCTTCTCCACGTGACTTGAGCGGTCTTCTGTTAAAGGCGCAGCGCCCCTTAGGAGAGCCTGGAGATCCTGCTGTTCCTTCCTTGGGGGTAAGTGCTGCAGGAGGGCGGGTGGGAAGGGCTGCTTTGGGGTGGAGGGAGGGTGGAGGGAGGGTGGAGGGAGAAGGACAAGGTCCTACAATGGACCTCAGAGGAGGACAAGGTCCTACAATGGACCTCAGGGGAGGACAAGGTGACCTCAGAGGAGGACAAGGTCTTACAATGGACCTCAGAGGAGGACAGGGTCCAACAATGGACCTCAGAGGAGGACAAGGTCTTACAATGGACCTCAGAGGAGGACAAGTTCCTACAATGGACCTCAGGGGAGGACAAGGTCCTACAATGGACCTCAGAGGAGGACAGGGTCCTACAATGGACCTCAGAGGAGGACAAGTTCCTACAATGGACCTCAGGGGAGGACAAGGTCCTACAGTGGACCTCAGGGGAGGACAAGGTCCTACAATGGACCTCAGAGGAGGACAAGGTGACCTCAGAGGAGGACAAGGTGACCTCAGAGGAGGACAAGGTCTTACAATGGACCTCAGAGGAGGACAGGGTCCAACAATGGACCTCAGAGGAGGACAAGGTCTTACAATGGACCTCAGGGGAGGACAGGTTCCTACAATGGACCTCAGAGGAGGACAAGGTCTTACAATGGACCTCAGAGGAGGACAGGGTCCAACAATGGACCTCAGAGGAGGACAAGGTCTTACAATGGACCTCAGAGGAGGACAAGTTCCTACAATGGACCTCAGGGGAGGACAAGGTCCTACAATGGACCTCAGGGGAGGACAGGATTCCTACAATGGACCTCAGGGGAGGACAAGGTCCTACAATGGACCTCAGGGGAGGACAAGGTCCTACAATGGACCTCAGAGGAGGACAAGGTGACCTCAGAGGAGGACAAGGTCTTACAATGGACCTCAGCGGAGGACAGGGTCCAACAATGGACCTCAGAGGAGGACAAGGTCTTACAATGGACCTCAGAGGAGGACAAGTTCCTACAATGGACCTCAGGGGAGGACAAGGTCCTACAATGGACCTCAGAGGAGGACAAGGTGACCTCAGAGGAGGACAAGGTCTTACAATGGACCTCAGAGGAGGACAGGGTCCAACAATGGACCTCAGAGGAGGACAAGTTCCTACAATGGACCTCAGGGGAGGACAAAGTCCTACAATGGACCTCAGAGGAGGACAAGGTCCTACAATGGACCTCAGGGGAGGACAAGGTCCTACAATGGACCTCAGGGGAGGACAAGGTCCTACAATGGACCTCAGGGGAGGACAAGGTGACCTCAGAGGAGGACAAGGTCTTACAATGGACCTCAGAGGAGGACAGGGTCCAACAATGGACCTCAGAGGAGGACAAGGTCTTACAATGGACCTCAGAGGAGGACAAGTTCCTACAATGGACCTCAGGGGAGGACAGGGTTCCTACAATGGACCTCAGGGGAGGACAGGGTTCCTACAATGGACCTCAGGGGAGGACAAGGTCCTACAATGGAGGATACCCAGGAACAATGGAGGACATTCAGAGGTGGTGCTTTAAACACTTTTCCTTACTGAAATATGTAAATGCTATTAAGATGTACATTCTTTATATGTATAATATATGTGGAGATATTTATGTATACACAGACACACTCACAGGATCTATATAATTATACGTGCATTATAAGTACAGTGTATAAGTATATATAAACTATATATATACACACAAAGTAACCTATGTCACCTAACATATGCTCCCAGGTGGGTGTGGAGAGGTCACCGTATGCCTGTGTGGTGCCCAGACCTGGGCAGAAGTCCTTCTGTGAGACCCCCGTCCAGGCCAGTACTGGACATGCCAGGGCTTATTTAGCCTACCATTCTAAACACACTTTCCTCAGAGTAAGCCCCACTGAAAATAAAGGGACTTACCTCTGAGGCAGCCTAAGAGCACAGTCCTAACCATTTCTACTCAAAAGTTAGCCCCAATGTGTTCAACGGGTCTTACTCCCAGGAAAGCGCAGCCTTAGTCTCATTGAACACAATGGGACTTACTTCCAAGTAGATGTGGAGAAGCTCTTGACATTCCTCTGAAATTACTTCCATTTGATCATTCTCAGAAGGGGGTCCAGGCCTAATAGCACTACTGTATGTGACAGAGGCTTTTTTGTTACAATTTTATTGCAATATAGTAAACTGTTAAAGTAAATACTGACCTATACTTACCATCAAAATATTGTATTTCCTCGAATCTAATGCACAATCAAATCTAATGCGCACCCCAATTTTGGACTCTAAATTTGGCTGGAAAAGTGAGCATTAGATTTGAGTGAATGTGGTATTTATAGGCTCCACCTTGGAGGGAAGTTAACACCTCACTGTGCACATGTGGGCCGCATGAAGACAGAGGCATCTTCAGACAGTGCTGGCTCTTTGGATTAGAAACAGGGATGAGAACCGCTCCGTACAGTCACTCACCGCTACCAGAACAACCTGCAGGGGATACATTTACTTTACCTTAAAACATAGAAGTCCTGAAGCTACTTTTAAAAGAGCAGAATAGAGCAGGTAAAAGACAGACAGTTTCATTCTTCAAGCAAGAACAGGATTGAAAGTCCTTTTTTGGCCTCAATCAGGTGCTTCTGGAAGATAATCCTCATTCTGTTGTTTGTATTTACAGGAGTGGAGTCTGGAGAGAAGCCATGAAAGAGGAAAGATGTGAAGGTCCAGAAGAAGGAAAAATCACAGGAAGAGTCCAGCTCAAAGATGAGGTGGAGCCACACAAGGGCCAAGAGGAGCCAGGCAGGGGGATGTCACAGCGCTGGGAAGCCCAATGGCAAGCTTTCCTCCAAACCCTGCAGGCTCCGCACTCCGAGTGGGGCAATCCCCAACCATCAGAAGCCACTCCGTGGGGTGACGCCAAGGCCTTCCTGGCCTCCTTTGAGCAAGTGGCTGCGGCCTGTGGGTGGCCCCGAGGAGAGTGGGTGGCTCGGCTCCTTCCTGCCCTGAGTGGAGTCACCCAGCAGGCCTTAAGCCTCCTGGCAGCCCCAGAGCGGGAGGACTACGGGCAAGTGAAGGCGGCCATCTTGAGAGGCGAAGCCCTGAGGAGGGAGAAGCGGCGCCAGCACTTCCGGCAGTTCTGCTGCCCGCAGCTGGGAGACCCGCGAAGGATGTACAGCCAAGTGCAGGAGCTTTGCTGCCAGTGGCTGAAGCCCGAGAGGCACAGCAAGGAGCAGATCCTGGAGCTGCTGGTCCTGGAGCAGTTCCTGGCCGGCCTGCCGGGGGACGTCCAGAGCCGCATCCGGGCATGTGGGCCAGACAGTGGTGCCCAGGCCGTGGCCCTGCTGGAGCATCTCCTGCTCAGCCGGAGGGAGGCCCACACAGGCACCTGCCAGGTGAGTCTTTCTATTTATTTTATTATTGAAATGGCCCACCTGCCTGCCCACCCTGAGTTTCTTTCCACCATTTTCAGGGCAAGTGCCTGGTCTCCGACCAAGATCATGCATCGTAGTCACTTCCAGGTTAAGAGCTTGGGTTCAACACCAGCATGGAGGGTGTTGTGATGAAGGTAATGAAAATGGATCTGTTCCCACCAGTAACTCTCTTCCAATGTTCTTCCCTGTTCCAGGAACCTTTGCAGGAGTGGGCTTTGGGTCCCCTGATTGTAAAGGAGGAAGCTTTGGAGATAGTGCAGGGGGAGATCTCCAAAGAATCTGTGGAGAAATTCAGAGGCACCCAGCAGAACATCAATGGGGAGGTTGCTGTGCCGGGTAAGTTCAGTGTGTGACCTTCAGTGGTGTCACAATGAGGATCAGGGAACTTAAAGGGGTGTCAACAGTTCTCTTCCTTTAGCAGCCATGTGGAAGAGGAAGTTTGGACAGTTGCAAGTGGGGCTAGAGGGCAAGAAGGCATGCATCCTGTAGTGGAGGACTCCTTGGGGTAAAGTAGTATTTGTTCCTTTATCTTGGCACTGCATTCTGGCTGCACCAGCATTGTGGCTGAGAGTCCTGGTATTCATCTTCTGCTTGTATAGAGCTGTTTGAGGGACTGGAATCTTGCCCAGCTTTGGCCACTGTAAGGATGAGCAGGTGGCCCAATCCGCTACTGCATGAAATGTCCCTTTTGTCCCCCACAGACACTGGAATCGCACATATGACTTTGCTGCTTTCCCCAGAAGGAGAGGACGTGGCTGAAGCTGAGCTGAGCAGTACTCTTGGTGTCCAAGTGGAGGAGGTTGGTTTCTGCAGGGCTGGGACAGACACCAGAACCAGGTGGCAGACAATGTTGTTTTAGCAGAGATAGGTGGGGCTGGTCCATCATGGAGCAGTTATAGGTATTTATTTATTTTGTTCAATAGATATCCTTTGTTTAATATGGCATATAAAAAAGTGCAAAGAAAAAGAAATTACATGTCTAAACTTTACAACTTTAAAACTCCTTCTTTTCATTCATTCATTCATTCATTCATTCATTTTGTATTCTTCCTTTCTGCCTGGACGGCAACAAGGCAGCAAAAATACAAAATAGTGAAAATTTAAATATAAAATATGGAAAATAAAATACACAGAGAACATAATGTGAAATGCCAATAAAAAACCCACTGGTTTAAAATAGGAGCCTCTAAAATTTTCAGCCAAAAGGCCAAATCAAATGTCTGGCACAATGTTGAGAGCCAGATAAATATTTTAAATATAAATTTAAATACATCAGAGACAGCTTAATGGGTTCAAATTTCCATGATTTCTTCAAGCACCAACACACAGGACAGAAATAAAGCGCACAGTTAATAGGACCCCCATCCCAACTTCACAGCTCCCGTTGTGTTTGTTTAAGGGGGTCAGAGGCTGTTAGGGTATCATATTTGGACATGGGCAAGTTAGAGGCTTGCCGTAGGCTGCATCTGGCCCTTGGGCCGTGGTTTGGAGACCCCTGGTTTAAAGTATGCAGGAGTGAATTAAATAATTCATTGTGGATGCTGAGATCCATTTATGAAGCAGGGCTGTCTTCTTCCTTCTGGATTGTGAAGTCAAAAGGGCCTGATCTCATAGCTCTGATTTCCTGCAGGAGATGAACCCCTCCAAGGCAAGCGCACCTTTGCACATGATTGAGCAGACTCCAACGCAGCCAATCCAACAGACCATGTTCTGGAACATTCTGCAGGAAGAGGGTGAAAATATGCATTCAGCAGGTAAGGACCTGCATTGCTTAGCTCCAATTCAGCCAGTAAGAAAAGGGAAATTAATTTAAGAACTGAAACAAGGCAGAAATGTGTTATTAGCATATTTCTTAGTATAATATATAAACAGTTGGTCCTCAGTAGGTGGCATAAATCTGAGCAGAGTGGAGCACCCTGGAGCTGCTCTGTGATGCCCGGGAACAGAGCTAGGATCCAGTACAAGTCCTTCTCTGGCATCTTTCTTTATCTCTATCTCTTCAGGTGTTGAGAAGGGAACTTGGCTCAAGATGAAGAAGTCTCAGCGTGGAGGAAAAGAGCCGAGAGAAGGAAGGAAAGCCCAAGAGAAGGTGCTGGAGACAACTGAGGTGCAGGAAGAAAGAAGAAATACACGCCAGGGAATGGAGCCACTTAAGGAATCCAGGGAATCTGGTGACCTCATAGAAGATCTTGGGGCTTCCTGTAGCAATCCCAGCCCAGTGGATACAGAGCGAGGAAAGACTTCATTTTCTAAGTATGGCAGAAGGTATAGTCCTAAGTCAGGACTTGTTTTTCAACACAGAGGAGAAGAGTGCAATGAAGGGATCCAGCCTGAATCAGAGTTTGGTGAACATCACAGCAGCCACATGGAAGAGAAGAATTGTGTTGATCTACAACTTCGGAGAAGGTGCCTGTCTAAGTCATCAGCAACACAGCAGATCTTTCATACTGAAAAGAATACTGAATGTCATTTCAGTGGAAAAAACTTTACTCAGAGATCCAAATTAGTAACACATCAGAAGGTCCACACAGGAGAGAAACCACACCAGTGTCCTCAGTGTGGAAAAAATTTCTCTCGGAGATGCCATTTATTAAGGCATCAGAAAATCCATACTGGAGATAAACCTCACAGATGCCACAACTGTGGAAGAAGATTCTCCCAGAGGCACAATTTATTAGATCATGAGAGGATCCATACAGGAGAGAAACTATATCCTGTATGGTTTCATACAGGATCCATACAGGAGAGAAACCATATCCTGAGTGTGGAAAGAGCTTCTCTCAGAGATTCTCCTTGTTAAGGCATCAGATAATTCATACGGGAGAAAAACTCCACCAGTGTCTTGACTGTGGATAGAGCTTCTCTTGGGGATCCAATTTCTTAACTCATCAGAAGCTCCACATGGGACAGAATCCTCACCAATGCCCCGACTGTGGGAAAAACTTCCGCCAGAAATGAAATTTAATAAATCATCAAGAAACTCAAACTGAAAGGAATATTATGGGTGTTCTTAAATGAGAAACACTATCTATTCGGAACTGCACTGTCAGTGCAAGGAGTTCTTTGGATTATGCCCAGAAGTTCTAGCATTTTTTCAGACTACGATAATTTTAGTGCCTGGTTCTGCGTTCTTGGTAACAGAGTGATTGGCATGTTTTAGCGGGAGGGATTTAGAATGTGAATGTGTGCACTGTTGCGTCACTGTATTTGTTGGCGCCGAAATGGCAGTCATGTTCAGTCACAGGTTAGACAAAGTCCTCAGGGCCCCAGAGAGTGCCATGCCTCCCCCTTTGACCAGCAGCTGATAAATGGTTCAGATCACACAGATGTCCAGACTGGCTTGTTTTCTGGAATCGATCCAAGTTCATGTCTCCTCCAGAAACAATTGAGGGAGAGGAAATGAAGCATGGAGGAAGTAGAAGAACTGCAGGGAATGGAGAATGGGGAGAGATCTTTATTTCCTGTGGATGGGAAAAGGGTGATACTAAATTTATTTATTTACTAGCTTATAATCTACACTCCGTGTGGACTTTTAAGCCAGCTCATCTGGAGGGTGTTGTGGGCCTTCCCCCCGAAACTCAAGGGACGTCTGGTCCAGCTTAGAAAACAGCAATTTTGAAGAAATAACTATGAATTCCTCAATTCAGTCCATGGAACTTGAAAATCTCACTGTCAGGTGTGTTGTGTGTGTGGAGTGTGGGGTTGGATTGTGGGGGTTGGGCTACATTGTGTGTGTGGATTGTGGGGTTGGGATATGTGTGGAGGTTGAGCTACTGTGTGTGTGGATTTGTTTTCTATCTCGTCCTCTTCCCACAAAAGGCACTCTAGGTGGGTAAAGGGACATCAGGGAGCACATGTTGAATGAACTACATTGAGGCTCCCCACAGGCTACATCTGGCCCCTGGCTGAGGTTTGGAGACCCCTATCTTAGTGGATCCTTGGCCCCCCCATTAGGGCTACAATCCTGTACATTGTATAGGAGGGTGCTGAGGTTCTGTGAAGACTCTGTGGTCCACACTGTGACTCCCCATCGGAATAGAGGCATCATTTTTTTCATGTGCATGATGTTAATGCAAACCAAGTACCTGCACATTTTACCCAATGTGGTCAGCAGGGCCTCCCTGTAGCCTTCTGGACATCACAGGAGGAGTCTTCAGATCATGTAAGGAGGAAGTGTTGATATGAAACTCCTTGCAGAAGATCTTATAGCTGTAAGTGTTTCTTTGACTGTAATTGTGAAAACTGAAGGTGTTTCCAGGATTGGTGCCGGAGCCCCTGGTATCGTTGCAGACTTTGGTATCCTATTTGTTCTTTAGGTTTTGGAGACACTTAGATGTGTCATTTGAGGGTACCTTTATGTGAGGCTTAGAGCCAGTGTTGTCCAAAGACTTCCATGGTCATGGGGCTGGCATGACTAGACGCAGAGGCGCACGGAACACTGTTACCTTCCCATCAAAGTGTACCTATTTATCTAGTTGCACTGGCATGCTTTCAAACTGTTAGGTTGGCAGGAGCTGGGCTCACTACAAATTGTGGGGACCCAGGTCTCCGACTCTGTGCTCTTATTACAAATAATTTATTATAATTGATTTATTCCAAGAAGGCTCCATGCTGCTTGCTTGTAAGGAAAAGGAGGACATTACAATTAGATACAAGGCTAAAATCCAGGACCCTGAAAAACAACACATAGAGGGGAACTTTTACCGACACAAGAATCACCAAGGAGAGAAAAGATGTTGTGACTGAGGGAACAATCCTATCCAATATTTCCAGGGTAATATGTGCCTCTTTTTCCAGGACATGTCCTCTTTTTGGTTTGTGTCCTGGAAAAACTTCATTGTCCTTTTCCTTGCAGGCAGGCAGGCCGCATAAAGCCTTCTTGGAATAAATCAATATATGCAATAGTATTAAATGTAATAAGAAGTACTATACTATTTAAATTAACCCCATGAGAGCATTAGTGTTTTTGGCTTTTGTTTTGTGACATCCTACATTTTTCTTGGATGTCCTACATTTTGAGGGGGCCTTGTCCTTATTTTTGGTTATGACGTCTGTTCATCCTGCATTCAAGAGTGTCCCAACCCTAGAAACTCACCAGTGCCTTCAACAGCTGATTGATTTTGTCGTGCAAGTATATATAACTGGATAAAAACCATCCTGTTGCTGAAAATCCCTCCACCCTTAAGAAAACACAAACACAGGATAATTTCAATAATAATTGATAATTGATCATGCATCAGTAAAAAAAGTCTGCATCTAAAATGATTAACCCCCAAATCCAGAGTAACTACAGGAACATGTAAGAGACTTTACTTGCACCCGTAGTTACTGTACCACCTAGTGAAAACCTATGGGAACTTCATATTGGAATCCAGAGTAAATTCTTTCACCTGAGCAAAGACTCCCCATAGTTACTCTGAATTTTGCCCGTAGTCAGCTGGCTTTGCTGCTGCCCAAGACCCCAGTCCTCTTCAGGCCACCAGAGATCACGCTGGAGATCAGGCATGAGAACCAGCCCCAGACGTGATTTGAGCCCAGGCAGGGCCCAGGGTGGTGGGGCTGGTCTGTGACCCCATTGAGGGTCATGCTTCACTGAGTGAGCATGGCATGGCACTGAGGGTCATGCTGCCTTAGGACAACCCTGACCTCATGTCCATTTTGTGTGCATGGGTTCTGGGTGAAAGAATTCATCGTGCCAGATGGCATCTAGATACGCTGGCACATAAAACTGGTGCTATTGGTGGGTAGTAGCAACTTATATGGGCTGCCCCACATGGCTAGATGAGGAGGGGGGTGGGATGGCAGGTGGTCTCCCCCTCCAAGCAGGTGCTTATGACATCTTGTGAGACACTTGTGAGGTCATGAAGCCCAGGTTGCCTCATCAGAGCACAGAGATGAGCACAGAGATGAGCACAGGCGCATTGGTGTCTCTGCCAGAGGTGGAGGCCATGTGGAGGAGGAGCTGGAGGATCCCAAGAGGCTGAGGCTGCGGAGACAAGTTCTTCAACTTGTAGTGTGAGGGGTCAGGAAGCAGGACTGAAGCAGGCGGCTCTCCATGGCCTGAAGCTGGTGGATGCCAAATCAGGGTGACCAGATTATCCTCTTTTCTCAGGATACGTCCTCTTTTCTAGCCTTGTGTCCTAGAGAAATTATCTTTTAAATTTCGAATATGGTGTTTAAATTAACTACCTGAAAGCAATATATTTGAGTGTTTTCATACATTTTTCTTGGTGTCCTACATTTTGGGGTTCCCTGTCCTCTTTCTGGCTATAACATCTGGTCACCCTGTGCCAAGGCCTGACCTGGTGGAACCTGGTGGACGTGGGCAGACAGAAGCTGGTAGCGCTGCTATCAGAAGCCAAGTGCGGATATGTCACCTGAGTTGCGATGAAGCGGATAGATGAATGTTAGTGGACGGAAACTGGTGGAAGTCTTGCCCACTTAAGCCTGCTGGCCAAAGCCACTGGGTATCTGTGGATTGAAAATGGGGAGTGTGTGTGAATGTAGGGTGAAGGGGAGAGTGAATGGGGTTGGTTTGACACTGCAGCTAGTGGTGTCGCAAGTCATTGGGCACCCAAGGCCCCTACAATTTGGCACCCCATACAACAATTTGGCACCCCATACAATAGGTGGGAATATGCCCTCCCTCCCTCCGACCCTGTCAGAAGCAGCCGTTACCCATTGTGATGTGCCAGCTCCCCCATCGCTCACCTGCTCTCTTGCCCTCCTTCCGTACTTCTCCACCTCCCATAGACTGGCCTCTGCCCTGTCCCCTCCCTACGCTACCTATTCCAGCCATTCAGTTGACTCAAAGGAAGCCACTTATCATGTTTACTCAAAAGTAAATCCTGTTCCTTTCAATAAGACTCCCAAGAAAATATGGATTGCAACCTGAGCTCCCAATTGGGTATAGAGAGGTTGAAGCTGCTCCTGGATAGAATAAACTTCTCCGGGTGGCAGGTGTAGTGCTGGGATCTTCCCCCATCCCATCTTCTGGGCCAGTGCAGGCCATCTTCCCACCTGACTGGAATTTCTCCCTGCTGTGGGCAGAAGATCCTGAGCCGGAGACCCTGAAATGGCACAGCTTTAAAGCCCTTTGCCCAGGGAAAACCCACCACGTCCAGGAGCACAACAGCTGGATGGGTGGGTGGCAAGACCCAGCATGAAGGAGAGCTCTGAAGCCCCCATCGCCGGAAGGCTGCCTGGGTCCTGCACACCCAATTCCCAGCTCCCCAAAGCGGCAAACCTTTTACCCTCTGCCTGCTCCAGGATTCAAAATGGTGGGCACATACCTCAAATGGTCCTCACGTGGCACCTGTTCTGCTCCTGGAGTGAGAAGATGGTGAAGATAAAGCTGTGCTGTTTGGGTGGCTGTAGCCCTGCAGGATGTGCAGTGGCTGGCAGGACCCAACGGGCAGCCTCCCTACAATGTCCCAGGCAGCCTGGGGTTTCCTGTACACAGCAAGGGTATGGCCTGGGCTGGCAGGACATGGTTGTGCACCGGTCCCAACAATGGGATGGAGGGAGGTCTCAGTGCTGCAGCTGCCACCCAGAGAGGCTGGTTCCTCCCTCCCACCTCCTCTTTGCTCTCCCAAGCTACACACACTTCAGCTGTCATGTCACCCCCTTGACGCACCCCACCTCCTTGTACCTGGGTCTGGGTGTCCCCTAAGCCCTCCCATGTGATGCTACTGGCTCCAGCATCACTGACTGTGTGATTGTGGAGGTAATGTGGCCAGGGCACATGATGCTTTGCTCTTGGGAGCTGATGGAGGTCACCTTCCAGGCATTGGATGTAGATGGGATGGTCAGAAGGAAGAATGGTAAATACTCGTGGGTGAAGGTGATGGAAGTTGGCAAGCAGAAGCCAGGAATAGTGTTGGCAGGCAGAAGCCGGTGGATGTGCCTGGGTGATGCTTGTGGATGAGTGTGACCTACGCCTCACCCTGCTTTTCTATTTCTTCCCAGGGATGTCAGGGGTTTGATGCCCAAGAGCCCCCGGACTGCCTGCTTGCTGGGCCTTTCCTGTCTCAGCCACTGATGACGGAGGTCCTCTGGATCTCCATGAACCTCCTCTTGCCTTCAGTCTCCTTAAAATAATAAAATACACAAAACACGGCTGGACTTATAAATTTTGTGTCTGGTTTTTGAGGCGTGTTGGGCACTGACCTCCCTTAGAAGGAAGGTGTTTGTCCCCGTCGGGAAGATCCAAGCCCTTCTTCATAGTCTACAGAACCTCCTTAGGTTCCTCCTCAGAGTTAGATTAGTATGGAAATGGATCTCCTGAAACATAAATAGTCCCTGCCTTTCCATCCTGCTGTGGTGGGAACTGGCCCCAAAGACCCCACTGTATGCAGAAAAGTCAAATCCAGCCTAGGAGGCCTTGATGCAAAGTCCTCCAGCCTTGCCCCTTGTCTTAGGACCAAGAGCCCCAGACAGCTTGCTCAGGTGGGTCTCCAAGACCAGAAGCCACGATTTGTACTGTGTGGATAATCCCTATTCCTGCCTCAGTGACTGCCATGAAATGAGCTCGCTGAATGCAGGGCAGGGATTGGAATCACATTTAGGTAGTTATTCCAAAAATGTATAAACTGCTTTTTCCAGGATCAAAGCAGCTGATAGTTCAGGTAAAGAAAAGAAAATCTTTAGTATCACCCTGAGGCATGTGAGCAACAAGGGAAAGGAACATTAATTCAAGTGGAGCAGAAAGTGAAGACTACAACCTCCTGCATGCTTGATTTAGAGCCCTTGGGGAGCCTCAATGTGGCTCCTTTCAACATGTGCTCCCTGATGTCCCTTTACCCACCTTGAGTGTCTTTTGTGGGAGAAAGTTGGGATATACATCAAATCTATACTAATAAAAGGCTAATTCTATCTGTCCATCCGTCAGGTACCCCTCTAGCTCCACCCACACCCACTCTACAGACACAATACCTTTTTGGAATCAGGGTGATCCCGGGATTAACCCACACACACAACCCTACCCCACACCCACACACAACACAACTCCATACACATCATCTGGCTCCACCCACACCTGCTCTAGACATATTATACCTTTTTGGAATCAGGATGTTGGTAGGATTGACCCCCCACACTCCACACAACACAACCTAACCCAGTCTTTCAAACACAGAACATAGACCATCTCCTCCATAAAACCCAACTCCACACACACACAACACAACTCCACACACACACTAACCAACTCTTTCACACTCGAACAATGTAGCTGAATCCCCCCACAAACTCTACCCTCCACCTCCACACACAACACAACTCCACACACAAAACACTCTGTGCACTCACACAACTCCACACATGCACACTAACACTTTCACATTCACACAATGTAGGCCAACCCCCCACACACAACCCACTTCACACACACAACACAACCACACACACACACAAACCCACTCTTACACACACAATGTAGCCCCACCCACATACACAATCGAGCCCCCCATACACAACAAAACTCTGTACTCACGCCACACTCCACTCACACACAACACAACTCCTCACACACACACTAACATACAAAATGTAGCCTAACCCCCCCACACAACTTCACTCACACACAACACAACTCACACACACACGAACACATACAAAATGTAGCCTAACCCCCCCCCCCACACAACATAACCCTACACTCAACACACACACAAACCCACTCTTTCACACACACACAATGTAGCCCAACCCCCTGTCATGGGTACGTCTACTCTTTCTCCCAGTGCCTCCACTCACGGAGGTCTGGTCCTCTAGGACGACAGATCTGAGTCTCATCCTCATCCTCCCCTCGGATCCCCTCGGATACATCTTAAGACACGAACTCAGGTAAGTAGATCAAAACACATTTACTTTGCACTTCTCTTAAGTTTCCAACAAGTAACTTTCTTTCCACATGTTATTTGAACTCCTCAAACAAACCCCACCACCAACAGGTAAGTCCCTTTAATGTCCTTCCAACAGTCTTTGTCTTGACTGTTCCTATGTTCATGTTCCCTTTCTTTACTTCCAGGTATCTGCAGCTCTCCCTGGATCTTCTTCGCCTCCTCCTGGCTTGCTATTGCCTCTCTTTGTTTGGACAAGGATTTCAGAATCGCTTGGTGTGTCCACTACATCAAGCCTTTCCTTCCTTAAGGATGGGGTCTCTGTGGATACATTCGCGGGGTTCTCCCGATATGCCGAGTAGGTGCTCGGCTCCTTCCACGGGAGCTCTTCCCGCCAAAGGACCTCTCGTTCCTCCCCCTCCTGGTCCCTTATATCCTGCACCCCTCCTCCCATTTCTTCCCGCCAAACCCCTGCCAATGAGGGGACTCCTCCATGCTCATACCACCTAGTGGATGGCCCCACTGTGATCCCCCTTCTCTTTGGACCCCCTCTTCCTCCCGTCCTCCAAAGTTCTAGCATGTTCTCCATCCTCCTTACTTCGACGGCATCTGGGAATGTCTGGATGTCAAGGGGGGGGGTACTCTGGTCTGTTCCACACACGGAGGCTCTCCCCCATGTGAACCCCCATGGGTTCCATATTATAGCGCTGGTATGAGTCCCAGTCCACGTCACACCCCCACACAACCCAACCCCACACTCCATAATCCACTCTTACACACAGTAGCTCAATCTCCACACACCCAACCCCACACTCCACACACACAACCTAACCCACATTTTCACACACTCACAATGTAGCCCAATCCCACCCCCACAATCCAACCCACACTTCACACACACACAACCCCAAAGTGAGGTTTTCAAGTTCCATGGTCTAGATTGAGGAACTCAAAGTTATTTCTTCAAAACTGCTGTTTTCTGAGCTGGACCAGACATCCCTTGAATTTTGGGGGAAGGTCCAGAACACCCTCTGCAGGAGCTGGATTAAGAGTCCACATGGAGTGCGGCTTTTAAGCTAGTAAATAAATAAATTTAGCATCACACTTTTTCCCATCCTCAGGAATTAAAGGAGGACATGATGTTTCCCCATGCTCCATTCCCTGCAGTTCTTCTACTTCCTCCATGCTCCTTTCCTCTCCCTCAGTTGACTCCAGATGTGAACTTGGATCAGTTCCAGAAGACAAGCCAGTCTGGACATCTGTGTGATCTGAACCATTTATTTAACAGCCGCTGGTCACAGGGTGAGGCATGGCACTCTCTGGGGCCCTGAGGACTTGGCCTAACCTGTCACTGAACATGACTGCCATTTAACAGGCAACAACTACAGTGATGCAACAGTGCGCATGTTCACATTCAAACTCCTTCACTGTAAAACATGCCAGCCACTTTGTTCCCAAGAAGGCAAAACACTGAAATTATCATACCCCCAAATCCAGAGTAACTACGGGAGCACATAAGAGACATTACGTGCACCCATAGTTACTGCACCACCTAGAGAAAAAATATGGGAAATTCATATTGGAATGCAGAGTAAATTGTTCTTATACCAGAGCAAGGACTCCCTGTAGTTACTCTGGTTTTTGCCCATAGTTTGAAAAAATGCTAGTCATAATCCAAAGGACTCCTTGCACAAGAGTGCAGATCTGAACAGCCCGCTTGAGGTGAGGGGGGAAAGCCAGCCAGTGTTTCCCATCTAAGCTTTTAAGTAGGACACCCATAAGATTTCTCTCAGTATGAATTTTTGTTGATTTACTAAATTTCATCTCCGGCAGAAGCTTTTCCCACAGTCTGGCTGTTGGTGAGGATTCTGTCACACGTGAAGCTTCTGATGGGTTAACAAACTGGATCTCTGAGAGAAGCTTTTCCCACACTCAGGACATGGATATGGTTTCTCTTCCGTGTGGATCCTCTCATGACGTAATAAATTCTGCCTCTGGGAGAATCTTCTTCCACAGTTATGGCATCTGTGAGGTTTCTTTCCCGTGTGGATCCTCTCATGACGTAATAAATTCTGCCTATGGGAGAATCTTCTTCCACAGTTGTGGCATCTGTGAGGTTTCTCTCCTGTGTGGATCCTCTCATGACGTAATAAATGATGCCTCTGGGAGAATCTTCTTCCACAGTTGTGGCATTTGTGAGGTTTATCTCCAGTATGAGTGATCTGATGGCCTAACAAAGTGGATCTCCGAGAGAAGCTCTTTCCACACTCAAGACATTGATATGGTTTCTCTCCCATGTGGATCCTCTCATGTTGTAATAAATTCTGCCTCTTGGAGAATCTTCTTCCACAATTGTGGCATTTGTGAGGTTTATCTCCAGTATGGATTTTCTGATGGCTTAATAAATTGGATCTCTGAGAGAAGCTCTTTCCACAATCGAGACACTTGTGTGGTTTTTCTCCAGTATGAGTTCTCTGATGTTTTAACAAATTAGATCTATGAGAGAACTTTTTCTCACACTCAGGGCATGGATATGGTTTCTCTCCTGTGTGGATCCTCTCATGATCTAATAAATTCTGCCTCCGGGAGAATCTTCTTCCACAGTTGTGGCATTTGTGAGGTTTATCTCCAGTATGAGTGATCTGATGGCTTAACAAATGGCATCTCCTAGAGAAGCTCTTTCCACACTCATCACAGTGCTGTGGTTTCTCTCCTGTGTGGACTCTCTGATGTGTTACTAATTTGGATTTCTGAGAAAAGTTTTTTCCACAGAAATGACATTTGTATGTCTTCTTTCCAGTCTGAAGGATCTGCTGTGTTGCTGATGACTTAGACAGGCGCCTTCTCTGAAGTTCTAGATCATCACCATTTTTCTCTTCCACGTGGCTCCTCTGATGTTCATCAAGGTCTGATCCAGGCTGGATCTTTTCCCCCAAGGAGGGGCCTTCATTGCACTTTTCTCCATTCTGTTCAAAACCAAGTCCTGACATACGATGGCGCCTGGTGGCATATTTGGGTAATGATGCCTTTTCCCCCTCCATAATCACTGGGCTGGGATCCTCATAGGAAGCTCCAAGATCTCCTGTGAGCTCCTCAGATTCCTTGCATCCTGTAAGTGGCTCTATTCCCTGCCCTCTGTCGGCAGCACATCTTTCCTCCGTCATCTCAGTGGTCACCGGCATCCTCTCTTGGATTCTCCTTCGTCTTCTCCTGGTTCTTTCTAGTGGCTCTTTTCCTGCAGTCGGAGAATCCTTCAACTTGAACTGAGTTTCCTGCCCATCACCTGAAGCGACAGAGGGAGGAACTTTTAAAATATCACGTGAACCTCTTTTATGCAACTCCTAAAATGCATCTCTTTTGCATCACAGATTTTTCTTTGGGTGCTTAGCAGGAGGAAGGAAGATGGAAGGACAATTTTTTCCCTGGACCACTTAAACTCTTACTCACCTCTGCCCAGCCCCACATCACTGGCTTACAGAGGTCATCAAGCCACTTCCAAGATGTTTTAGGGTTTCTCTACAGGAACATTCAATTCTTTGTGCTTTTCCATCCCTCCAAATGCAGCACATTTTTTTCTACTGACCATTATCTCTGTTTTTTAATCTTATTTTTAGTAGTGATCCTAACATATTGTTTAGGGACTTTATAAATAGGTTGGTCTTATGGTACATTTAACTCAGATTGCAATCCTAGGAGCACCCTAGGCTGGCACAAGAGCTGTCGGGTCCTTCATTTGTGGTTGGGAGGCATTCTGGGATGGAAGGAGGGTGGACGTCAAGAAGAACAGTGGGTGGGTGGGCAAGGAGCTAGAGTCAAGCACTGATGTCAGATCTTAATCCTAATTTCATCCTAATCCCAGCCAGGCAGCCTTGAATGGTCCCAAATTGCTCAGATCTGCACCATGGATTTAGCAGATGAAGATTTGAGTTGCCTGACGGGGCTTCTGCGACTTTCCCGGGGAAAGGGGAAATATTTCCATAACAAGCCAATAGCTACCCAAAACTTGCTCTGGATACACGGCAGGCCTGCTTGTTCCAGTTAGGATTGGGATATCAGTTGAGTAAGTAACTGCTAATGTTATTCATGGGAAACGTTATGGCTAGTCAAAGTTTGTTTCTCCTCTAAACCTTGTTTCAGACCTGAGATTCCTGGCCCTAGGCTGGGTTCAGTTGGCAACTTCTAGAAGACAAAGAGCACAATCCTAATCTATCTACTCAAAAGTAAAGCCCATTGTGTTCAATGAGTTTTACTCCCAGGAAAGTGTCTTTAGAAATGCAGCCATAGTCCCTGAAACCAAATCAACTTACACTGACAAACATCCTGAGCCCATCCCACTACATCTTTGTCAAAAGACAGACTGACAAACTATCTTGTGTGCTCCCCAAGGCATCTGGTGGGCCACTGTGTGAGACAGGAAGCTGGACTAGATGGGCCTTGAGCCTGGTCCAGGGGGGCTCTTCTTAAGTACGTAAACTTCCTATCTTTCTGACATCTGTACACTATTCCCATCCCCCTTTGATATGGATGTACCACCATGGAATGGCTTTCCGGGTGGAGGTGGTGTCGTGGTCCCCTTGCCACCCTCTCTGCTGCTGGGCAGCTCTGTGATGGTCAAAGGCACTGCAGCTCAACTTTCTCTGTCAAGAGAAGGCATGCGGAGAGCAATGGCTGCCAGAGTGGAGTTCTCTGCTCCCACACCAGTGCCCTCTGCTTTCCTGCTCACTTGCCAGATGGACCTTCTTCTCCTTCTCATCATGCTTCCCTGGTGAGTCACTGTAGCAGCACGTGGCCTCTCTGGATTTCATGACTTACTGAATTTTGTGTCTGTGGGGACAGAATCTGTTCTGCACAAAGAATCGGTGGGATATCTGTCTGATATCCACAAAGCTAGGAATGCAAGGAAAGCTGGGCTGGATCAGACCAACTATTATTTAGTCCAACATCCTGTTTCTCGGAGCCTCGCCAGATGCGTCTGGGAAACTACAATAGGAGGTAAAGGAATATTTGTCCCACCATTGCCTTCCTGTCTCCAAGCACTGGCTGACAAGATCGCACTCCCACCATCCTCCTGCTTTGTTGCCACAAGAAGTTGTGTTTTCACTGTGCTCGGCAGAGCCTCTCCTTCCTTGGGAGGAATCAGGAACTTCTCTTCTGACACCTCCGTGATCTGAAAAAGAGGGGAGGAAGAAAAAGGGGATATCATGATAACAGTCCTATTGTTATTTATATAGTGCCCTCAACTGGATTGTGCTTAACGGAGCACAAGAGGACAGGCCTCTGCCCCATGGAATTAACAGTATAAATTCAGAAGCAAGGCTGAACAGGGGAAGAATACGCTATGATATTTTGCTGACACTTTGACTTTGTTCCACAGGGGGATTGAACACCAGAGGTCAGGACGCAGGGATACTACGCAGGCCATGCAGTGCGGTCACACAGTTTGAACTCGGTCACACAGGTCCTCACTTGGCTGGAACTTTGGAGCATCAAGTGGCAAAATCAGACTGGCTACGCTGTGCCAAGAGAGGATCACAATATGATTCCCAACTGGGTGAATCACGTGACCCAGAAAAAAGATCCACCTACTTTGGAAGAAAAGGATTCCCACTTGCCTAGTGATGGAACAAAAACCTGCAAACTACTGGGATAAAGAAGAGGGTTTTGTGAAGGAACAAATTTGCAAAACATTTGGCATTCCCAAAACAGCTTCTTTGATACCATAATATTTGCCTGTGAAAACATTTGCCAGAACACAAATGAGTCACGCAAACCTCATTTGGATAACTTTTTCTGAGTGCCCCAATTTTGTTCTACAGCTATAAATGGTATATCGGTACAGTGGGATCACCTTTTTCATGAGCTCAGCATCTTCATCTGCAGATGTTGAGCCCACGTTTCATAGGACCTACTGGATGCAAGCAGGAGTCACTTTCAGCTCCCATCTGGCTGTGTCTGGTTGAGGGCTTCTGAGGAGGCTTGGAGTCTGACATAACCACTGGAGGGGTTGGTATGATCTCCAGATATGCTTTTGTGACTCTAGTGCCCTGGCCCTCCACAGATTTATTTCAACGATGGTGGTATCTATCCCATTGGATTCCATGGGCCCACATACACATACATGCATGCACATGCAGAAGAATAGGACCAAGATGATCAGTTACCAACATGCTCACCTGCTGCTTCCACCCTTTGTCCTCCTGCTGCATCAGAAAAAAATGTTCTGCTAATGTCACAGCCTGATTGCAGGTCTCGGGGTCCTGTTCCAAAAGCCAGTCCCGCATTTCTGGTGGCAGGATGGCCAGGAACTGCTCCAGGATCAGCTGGTCCAAAATTTGCTCCTTGGTGCGCTTCTCCGGTTTCAGCCACTGCCAGCAAAGCTCCTGGAGCTGCAGATAGATCTTTTGAGGCCCATCAGCCTCTCGATAGCTGAACAGCCTGAATTGCAGGCGTTGCTCCTCTCTTCTGATGGCATCTCCAGGCAGAACCCCACTTGCTTCTTTTCCACTCCGTGTGGCATTCAGGTGGATGTTCTGGTCCTGCTGATCCCCCTCCACGGGATGTGACTGATTTAGAGAAGGCCATTTCCTGGCTCTAGGCCATTCGCTGGCATCTGATGCACCATCTGCTACTAGAGATGTTCTCCTACTGCTCCACTGCCTAAGTTCAGGCACTTGTAGGTTCTCCTCAGTTGAATGAGGAACCTGCAGTGTCTTCACGAACTCGTCAAACTGAACATCCCAGTTCCTGGATGGTCCCTCATCTGGCTCCTGTTTCACACTCTGTGACACCTCCAAGGACAAAACCTCCTTGATCCTTCCAAATTCTGAAACGGCTGCTCCCTGCATGTCCTCACCTATTTCAGGGCCTGATGAGTCCTCTTTCTCCATTTTTATTTCCTGTTCTATCCCATGTTCTGGCAAAGCCTGGGTGGCCATCGTCTTTTCTTCTGCTGTATTTCCTCCAGAATTGGACTGGTCTGATCTGCTGCTCCCGTCTTTGAAAGCGCCAATCCTAGAGCAACATCTCCGCTTTCTTGATAGAGTCCATGAAGTTTCCTCAGCACAACAGACCTACCCAACAAGGTCCAAGTGACTTTCTCAGCAATGTCAAGAAGCAGGAAGAAGGTCTTTCAGCAAACTGTGAGAGCCAAGAGTTCTTCAAACGAACAGGTCCAACATCCACTGCCCAGGAAAAGGACAGAAGAAGAACATGGAAAGAAGAAAGAGAAGAGAAGGCTGAACGATTGTAATCATTTGTGAATTAGAAGGATGGATTAGAATTATTCAAAGGAAAGGCAGTGTTATGCATGGTTGTGCACCCCCCGTTTATCCTTACAAATCCTGCAAGGTAAGCTGGGTTCAGTTAGTGGAACTAAGCTACGTCACCCAGTAAACTGCATGGTTGAATAGGGGATTTGAACGCAGGACTTCCTAACTCTAAGCACTGGCTCTGCAATGTAATGCGATATAAAAAGGATACCTATGTTTGCTTATTCTCTTGTTCCCTCCTCATTCCTCTTTTCCTTCAAATGGCAGGGTCTCTGCCAAGTTCTTCCTTCTCTGAACAGATCTTTATAAACAATAGTGCAAATGATGGTCTACATATTGTGTATTGTTTTCTTGTTTCCAAAATCCTGAGTGATTCCAAGGCAATCACCAGTCCTGCTCAAGGAAAACTTTTGGGGTACACCATGCTCACAACTATATGATCGTTTAGCCGCCTTATGTTAATCTGCAGGGCTCATCAGTACAGTGGTGGAAATGCTCCCCTTCTAGGAAAAGGACACAATGTATCGGGAGCATGCAAGGACCAGGACTTAGGATTTTATCTGGTAAGGCTATTTTGGGTTATAATCTTCTAATTTCTGATATTCAATTATTTTTCATATTTATATTTTAAGCTACTTTTTAAAAAGAGGAATGTTAAGAATGTGTTAAATGCCCAAGAGGGGTATCCTACTGATACCAATAAATGCATTTTCAAAAGCAGTTAAAAAAAATAAAAAGTGTACAGTTCTTGAAAACAGCTTTTCTTACTGTTGTGGAGAGGCAGTCAGCACTTAGAAATGCAAAGGACCCCCTGCCTTTTTCTAGCTCTGCTGAGGAGGGAATATTGTTTGCATGACTGCCTCCCTACAACTGTAGTAGTTTTATAAACTGTGATTTCCAATGATCATTTGTGATTTCCAATGAAGTATTAGAATATTATTAGAATATTAGAATATTTTCTGGGGCTGGAAAAGCAGGCAGATGCTGGAAAAGGCTGTGATGCTTCAGAAAGCACAGAAAACAAGCCCCACAAAACTCTCCCACTTGCATCTGCCATTCAGAGACAGGCTATTTCTAAACCATGATGTGGCATCACATCTTGTAACATATGGTGGATTTTTACTCCAGAAATATGTCTCCCATCCCTTTTTCAAGGCATCTTGGCCAGATCTCATCACCACATCCTGTGGCGAGGAGTTCCACAGACTAACTCCATGCTGGGTGAGATATATTTCTTATAAGCACAAACTTCTCATCCTCGCTTTATTTCCAGATCTGGCTCAGCAGTTGGGAAAATATATAAATGTGACATTTCAGCAATGGTGGGATATTCATTACAAACACTGCGCTCATTTTGGGGGGGGGGGTGCAATTGATGGGAATGGGCTGCAAAGTGGCTTGCAAGGGGGATAACACTGGGAAGCCCTGCTCTGGGGGGCCCTCCTGGGTGTGAGCAGACCCACTCCAGAGCCCCCCTGCACCCACCTGCTCCTCCCTCCTCTGCACTGCAAGCAATGGGAGCTGCAGCCTCCCTCCTCCCCCCACAGGAAGGAGCCTGGACTGCTCCCTCCCCCCTCCCAGCCACTCTCTGGGCTGCTCTCCCAGTCCCAGCTTGCCTGCCTTAACCCTTCAGAGCACTGACTCCAGCCTGCTCTCCCTCTGCAACTCCACCTGCACTGCAAACACTCTGCACTTCCCTGCAGAACAGCCTCCCCAGATCCCCTCTTGGCCCAGGACATGAGTGTGTTGTGAGTCCCTCAGCCCAGGAAGGCCTCCAGGAAGGCAAGGCTGGGACTGCTGGACCCTCTGCTTGGGCAGCCCTTCTCTGGCCATCTCCATCTCCTTCTCCCTCACCTGGGCTGATCTGATCCCTTCTGGGGAGGGCAAAACCCCAGCCAGGAAGGGGAGGGAAGGGGCAAGTGGGGTCCTCCCTCCTCCCAGCCGGACCGGACCAGACCAGGAAAGGCCTGGGATTGCTGGGGGGATCCTGCAGCTGCAGCCCTAGAGACCCTCAGCAAACCCTGAGCAACCCCAGCTGAGCTCCCAGCAACCCTCCCCCAGCTGGAGAGGGGAGCAGAAGAGCAGCAGGAAGGAAGGAAAGAAAGAAAGAAAGAAAGAAAGAAAGAAAGAAAGAAAGAAAGAAAGAAAGAAATCAGGAGAAGCCCAGGCAGAGACCAGCTGAGCTGAGCTGAGGGGGTGATGGAGCCAGCAGAGGAGCCGGGCAGGTGGAGAGGTGAAGCCCTGAGGAGGGAGAAGCGGCGCCAGCACTTCCGGCAGTTCTGCTGCCCGCAGCTGGGAGACCCGCGAAGGATGTACAGCCAAGTGCAGGAGCTTTGCTGCCAGTGGCTGAAGCCCGAGAGGCACAGCAAGGAGCAGATCCTGGAGCTGCTGGTCCTGGAGCAGTTCCTGGCCGGCCTGCCGGGGGACGTCCAGAGCCGCATCCGGGCATGTGGGCCAGACAGTGGTGCCCAGGCCGTGGCCCTGCTGGAGCATTTCCTGCTCAGCCGGAGGGCACCACTGTCTGTCTCGCCTCTCAAGATGGCCGCCTTCACTTGCCCGTAGTCCTCCCGCTCTGGGGCTGCCAGGAAGCTGAAGGCCTGCTGGGCGCCTCCACTCAGGGCAGGCAGGAGCCGAGCCACCCACTCTCCTGGGGGCCACCCACAGGCCGCAGCCACTTGCTCAAAGGAGGCCAGGAAGGCCTTGGCGTCATCCCAGGGGGCGGCCTCTGACTCTGGGGGGCTCGTCTGGGCGTAGTCAGGGGCCTGCAGGCTCTGGAGGAACTCCTGCCACTGGGCCTCCCAGCGCTGCTCCCTTCACCTGCCCGACTCTTCTGCTGGCTCCATCAAAAGCAGGCCTCTGTCAGTCTTGAAAGACTATGTTATCGTGCTTGGCGCTGCATACGCTGCATGTAAAGCATGAAAACCTGGGTTGGATTGTTATGGAGGATAGGCTGTTACCCAGTGATGGGCTTCAAAAAATTTAAGAACCGGTTCTCTGCCCATCTGGCAGCCACTTTTAAATGGCTATTTTTAAACTTTATATGTCCTATCTCTTGTTAAGAACCGGTTCTATAGAGTAGGTTCTATAGAGTAGCTGCCTGTGCCCACCACTGCTGTTACCCAAGCAGCAAATCCCCCCTCTCCATGCCACTGAATTAGTGCATCACCCTCTTTCTTTTTTTCTTTCTTTCCCTTTTGCTGGCTTTGTTCCCAGAAAGAAAGAAGGTTTGGCTGGAAGGAGGGGGCAGGAAAGAAGTGCTGCTTCCTTCTTTCCTTCCTTCCTTCCCGGCTGCTCTTCTGCTGCCCCCTCCAGAGATGGAGCTCAGCTGGGGTTGCTCAGCTGAGGATATGCAGGGCTGCAGCTGCAGGATCCCCCCAGCAATCCCAGGCCTTTCCTGGTCTGGTCTGGTCTGGCTGGGAGGAGTGAGGAGGAAGGACCCACTTGCCCCTTGTGAGGTTTCTGAGCCTGACTGTTGGTTCTCGGAGGGTTTTGGGCTGATTAGAACTTTCAGAATTTGAACTGACAGTTGGGTTTGTCGGTTGGAAACTATCAGTTGGAGTTGGCAGTTGGTGCTCAGTTGATCAGCTGAAGCTCAGATGTTGGTCAGAGCAGATGTGAGCAGATAAGCTCCGAATTACTGAGAAACTCTGAGGTGATTTAGACTGAAGGACCCGGCTTGTCTTAAACTACTCTGAGTAGTAAATACAGTTAAGAGTAAATCTACTCTGCTGTGTATGTCTTCACTCTTGCTGCACACAGACAGTCACAGGACATCAATCAGTCAACATCCTGACTTCCCTTCCCTTCCTGAGAGGCTCAGATCAGCCCAGGTGAGGGAGAAGGAGATGGAGATGGCCAGAGAAGGGCTGCCCAAGCAGAGGCTCCAGCAGTCCCAGCCTTGGCATTCCTGGAGGCCTTCCTGGGCTGAGGGACTCACAACACACACAGGCTGCAGTCCTGGCCAGTGACCTGGGAGGAAGCCCACTAACTGGGATGGGACTTACTTCTGAGTAGACATGCAAGGATTCAAGGGGACCATATGCCATGACCAAAACAAGAAGAGGTCTCCCAAAATTCAGGACATCCAAGAAAAATGTAGGACAGGACAAAATAAAAGGTGAAAACACTGTTGATTTCAAATGTTTAATTTGTATACCATATTACTTGTTTATATACCATATTACACTCTCTCCTTAGATACTGATCTGAATAAACATATTGGTAAAGTGGCTACCACGTTCTCCAGGCTTACAAAGAGTATGGCTTAATAAGAAGCTGACGGAACATACAAAGATCCAGGTCTATAGAGCTTGCGTCCTGAGCACACTCTTGTACTGCAGTGTCTTGGACCCTCTATGCATGGCAGGAGAGACCCTCTCCTCTGCACTGAGTCTTGGACCCTCTATGCATGGCAGCGCACCTTCCATATGCGCTGTCTCCGATGTCTCTTGGCATCACCTGGCGTGACAAAGTTTCAAATGACGCAGTCTTGGAACATGCTGGAATCTCTAGCATGTTCACACTTCTGAAACAGCGGCGTCTACGCTGGCTTGGGCATGTCGTGAGAATGGCTGATAGTTGGATTCCAAAAGATCTCCTATATGGAGAATTAGTGCAGGGAAAGCGCCCTAGAGGGAGACCACAGCTGTGATATAAGGACATCGGCAAGAGGGATCTAAAGGCCTTGGGAATGGACATCAACAGCTGGGAAACCTTGACCTCTGACCGTTCAGCGTGGAGGCAAAAACCCAGCATGGCCTTCTCCAACTGGAAGAGACACTTGTTCGGCAGGCTAAACCAAATAAACAGACCCAAAAGCAGCGAAACCTGGGCCTGGGCAGGAGACAGAATTTATTTGTCCCCAGTGTGGAAGGGATTGCCACTCTCGAATTGGCCTTTTTAGCCACACCAGATGCTGTTTCACACCAATCAGAGCACGATACCATAGTCTTTCGAGACTGAAGGATGCCAATGATACTTGTTATTAAATTAAAAACTATTGCCGCAATCTTAAAGTCACTATCCTGGGAGAAAAAGCCATTAAATACAATAGGGCTTACTTTTGAGTAGGCATGGATAGGATTGTGCTCTATTACAAATAACTGATTACAGATAATTGATGTATTCCAAGAAGGCTACATGCTGCCTGCTTATAAGGAAAAGGAGGATGTTACAATTAGACACAAGGCCAAAATCCAGGATCCTGAAAAACAACACACAGACAGACAGAGAGTGGAACTTTTAAAGTAATAGCTTCAAATGTAATAATAAGTAATATACCATTTAAATTAACCCCACAAAAGCACTATGCATCAGTGTTTTGAGCTTTTATTTTGTGACGTCCTGCATTCCTCTTGGATGTCCTACACTTTGAGGGTCTTGTCCTCCTTTTTGCTTATGACGTCCGTTCATCCTGCATTCAGGGGGGCAGTTCCATTTCTCTCACTGAAATACCTCCAGTATCTTGCTAGTCTGATCTGATCTTTTTTGATCTCAACCCTCCAGTGGGCTCTTCCTTCCTCTGCTTGATTGTGTACCTGAAAAGCCAGGCCTTGTGTCTAACTCCACACAAATCCCTTGTCCAAAGATATTTCTGCCTCGGAACCAATAGTTGTAATTAATAAGTGCTTGCCTATGTGTATGAGTTCTGTCCTATAACTGAGACAGACAGCCTTGTTAGGTCCAAAGGCCCAATTCCCTTGAGTCTAATCTGGCCCCACAGCAAGGTCAGCCGCTCTAAGCCAGAGGAACAGTTGAAAGCCAGGCACAAAACACCCAGGTCGAAACACTAAAGGCACAAAACACCCAGGCCGAAACCCTAAGGTGGAATGTAGCAAGAATACATGTTTTCTGCAGCTGAGCAATGCAGTCTCAGAAGAGTTGAGGACACGCTGCAGGTTTGCCTCCTGGCCTGTCCATCCGCTGCTTGTCTTCATCCCCTGAACCCGCATTGCCCAAAGGACTGGCAAACAGGCTGAAGCTTAGTCCTCAGTCATCTGCACCCTCCTCCTTGCCAGCTGTACCTCCTCTAGTGAAAGTGCTTGCACAGCCTTGTTCTCTTCACCTTCCCTGGTGGAGGTGGAAATCATGTGCCCACATGGAGTATAGCTTTGTAGTCTTCTGCCTTGTTGGTTCCCTCTCCGAAGGACCTGAGCAGTGCCCCAGGGGTTGTGGGTTCGAGTCCCACCCCACTCGGTTACATTTCGGACCCACCAAGGTTTGCCATCTCTGCCCAACGTTGCGTGTACACAACTGGGACTGAACGTGCACAAAACCCGTCAGCCGGGAGGAAACGGAGGAAAGTCTGGTGTTCACAGCCTTTGAGATGCAGAATAAAATATGTTATGTATATATTTATTTATGTACCTGGAACAAAGTAAATTGTATTTTATATAAAAATAAAGTGAAATATTTTATTTCTACACCAGCTGAGAAGCTGCACTTGGTGGGACTATTAAGCCAACCCCTGCGGAGGCTGTTTTGGGCCTCTGGCCAGTTTATATGTATACAGTATATAGAGAAAGAATATACACTATGGGATACACTCTCTCTGTGTGTATATATATATAGGTGGGTGGCGCAAGCGGTTAAGACGCTGTGCCTGTTAAGCAGCAGGCCAGGGTTCGAGCCCCGGGTCGGCCCCACAAGACAGGGTGAGCTCCTGTCCTTAGCCCAGCTCTGCAACACAGCTGGATCCAATTGTACTGGCTCTGCCTTTCCATTGGAGTAATTCAGTGGCGTGGAGAGGGGGATCTGCTGCTTGGGTAACAGCCTATCCTCCATAACAATCCAACCCAGGCTTTCGTGCTGCATGTGCAGCGCCAAGCACAATACCATAGTCTTCCAAGACTGAGGAAGGCCTGCTTTATATATAGGCTTCAGTCTTGAACAGAGATTCCTGTAAGGAAGCCCCAGTGGGCACTCACCATTATCTATATTATTAGAACTGAATACATTACATAGTATTAATTACAAGGAAGCTTCCTGGTCAAAGGAAAGGAGGACAATGAGGCTTTTCTGAGGCTTAAAAAGAGGACATGTCCTGGGAAATGAGGACATTGTTCTCACTTACTCACCACTACCTGGAGGTTTCTAGACTCTAGACTTTTCCTAGCTCTAGGATCCCGGAAGGGGCTTCGGGGAGGCAGTTCCCCCACCCGCCTCCTACACGTGACTTGGGCGGTCTTGTCTTAAAGGCGCAGCGCCCCTTAGGAGAGCCTGGAGCGCCTGCTCTTCCTTCCTTCCTTCCTGGGGGTAAGTCCTGCAGGAGGCGGGTGGGAAGGGCTGCTGTGGGGTGGAGGGTCTGGGGGGCAGGGGGAGAGCAAGGGGAGGAGGCCTAGCAGGGAGAAGGGGGAGGGGAGGGCCCTCAACCTCAGAGGAGGACAAAGTCCTACTATGGAGGACGCCCAGGAACAATGGAGGTGGTGCTTAAAACACTTTTCCTTACTGAAATATGAAACTACTATTAAGACATATATACTTTACATGTATATATGGAGATATTTATGTATACACAGACACACTCACAGGATCTATATAGCCATATGAATTTTATAAAGGACTTTACTATAAGTACAGTATAAAAGTATTTATAAAGTATGTAAGTATTTAAATAAAGTACTGTATGTACGTATATACATACACACGTATATACATACATGCACTCACATATAATACATTTACAGGTCATACATGCACATATACACACACACAGTATATATTGTGTATATTGGAAACAACATTGGAAATCAACTCAAAAGAATTAGCACAAGTATCGATCAAGCGTGGCATATATCAAGGAGATGCACTGTCTCCCCTGCTGTTCTGCATAGGTCTGAATCCCCTAAGCCAAATAATAGCAAAGACTGGATATGGGTACAAGTTCAAGAGTGGAACGACCATCAGCCACCTCCTCTATATGGATGACATCAAGCTGTATGCAAAGAATGAACGAGACATCCACTCACTGATACACCTGACCAGGATCTACAGCGAGGATATTGGGATGTCATTCGGCCTGGATAAGTACAGCCGAATGATCGTAAAGAGAGGAAAAGTGGTTAAGACCAGTGGGTAGAACTACCAACAGGGTACATAACAGATGTAGAGACCAACTATAAGTACCTAGGTATCCCACAATCCCACGGTAATCATGAAGAGGAGGCAAGGAAGACAGCAATATCCAAGTACCATCAAAGAATACGACAGATCCTGAAAAGTCAGCCCAATGGGAAAAATAAGATACATTCCATCAATACATATGCGCTGTCAGTCATCAGATACCCTGCTGGCATAGTAAGCTGGCCACAGAAAGAAATGGAGGCGGCCGATGTGAAGACCCGAAAGCTCCTCACAGTGCATGGGGGTTTCCACCCCAAGTCTAGCATCCAGAGACTATACACTAGTCGGAAAGAGGGCGGCCGGGGTCTGATGACCGTCAAAACTACTATCCTGGATGAAACCCAGAATATCCAGGAATACATCACTGAGATGGCACCCAAAGAGGAGCTGATGAGAGAATGTCTCCAGCAACAACAGCAACAGCAAATACAGAAGGAAGATCAAACTGAGGAAGTGTCCTGGCAAGATAAGACCCTGCACGGGATGTACCATCGCCAGATAACCAAAGTTGCTGACACTGAGAAATCCTATCAGTGGCTGGAAAAAGCTGGCTTCAAAGATAGCACTGAAGCCCTCATCATGGCAGCACAAGAACAGGCACTAAGGACCAGATCCATAGAAGCAGGGATTTACCATACAAGAGAAGACCCAAAGTGCAGGCTGTGCAGAGAAACGTCAGAAACAATCCAACACATCGTGGCAGGGTGCAAGATGCAGGCAGGAACAGCATGCATTGAACGGCACAACAGGTAGCCGGCATCGTGTATAGGAACATCTGCTCAGCCTATGGACTAACCCTTTCCAAGACCAGATGGGAGACCCCCCTGAAGGTTGTGGAGAATGACAGGGCTAAGGTCCTGTGGGACTTCCATATCCAGACAGACAAGAAGGTACTGGCTAACCAGCCAGACATTGTGGTGGTAGAGAAGGCCCAGAAGACAGCTCTGGTGATAGATGTAGCAATCCCAAATGACAGCAACATCAAGAAAAAAGAGCATGAAAAGGTGGGAAAGTATCAGGGTTTGAAGGAGGAATTAGAAAGACTGTGGCAAGTGAAGGTGAATGTGATCCCAATAGTGATTGGAGCACTAGGGGCTGTGACACCCAGGCTGGAAGAATGGCTCCAACAGATTCCAGGAAAGACATCAGAACACTCGATCCAGAAAAGCGCATTGCTAGGAACAGCTAAGATACTGTGCAGAACCCTTGAACTCCCAGGCCTCTGGTAGAAGACCCGAGATTGAGGATAACACACACATATGTAATAACACACATACATATACCACCATCCATGGAGGGTGAGAAAACAATTTATTTTATATACTTTATATACTTTTATATACAATTTATTTTATATACTTTTTATATATATATGTTATAAATATATAAACAGGACATGCCAGGGCTTATTCTGACCTAACTGGAGGGTAAGACTGCAGCCTACCATTCTACACACACTTTCCTTGGAGTAAGCCCCACTGAAAATAAAGGGACTTACCTCTGAGTAGACAGGCATAGGATGGCAGCCTAGAAGCATAATCCTAATCATATCAACTCAAAAGTAAGCTCCATTGTGTTCAATGGGTCTTCCTCCCAGGAAAACTTTAGGATTGCAGCCTCAGTCTCGTTGAACACAATGGGACTTACTTCCGAGTAGATGTGGAAGAGCTCTTGACATTCTTCTGATATCACAGTGGTGCCTCATGTAAAGAAAGCCTCACGTAAAGTAAGTTTCACGTAACAAAAAAAAAGACTTTGAAGGTGTCTTGGATTGCAGCCTCCTAATCATGTCTACCCGGAAGTAAGCCCCATTGTGTTAAATGGGTATTTCTCTCAAGAAATTGTCTTTAGGACTGCAGCCTAAGTAGACTTGAAAGATCAAGCACATTGAATGCATGTTTTGAATTCAATCCCAGTGTTCTGTCATCATTTTTACATCCAGTTAATATTTTTATATGAATATTTTGGGGATTGTGGAACCAATCATCTGAGTTTCCACTATTTCCACTTACATGAAGCAGGGAAAAACTGCTTCATGTAAAGAAAGTTTCATGTAAAGAAACTGCCTCCGGAACGAATTAATTCTGTTACGTGAGGCGCCACTGTACTTCCATTTGATCGTTCTCAGAAGGGCTGAAATGCCACCGAAATGCCTAATGGCACTACTTTATATGACAATGGGATTTATGTTACGTTTTTATTGCAATATAGTAAACTGTTAAAGTAAATACTGACCTATACTTACCATCAAAATATTGTACTTCCTCGAATCTAATGCACAATCAAATCTAATGCGCACCCCAATTTTGGACTCTAAATTTGGCTGGAAAAGTGAGCATTAGATTTGAGTGAATATGGTATTTATAGGCTCCACCTTGGAGGGAAGTTAACACCTCACTGTGCACATGTGGGCCGCATGAAGACAGAGGCATCTTCAGACAGTGCTGGCTCTTTGGATTAGAAACGGGGATGAGAACCGCTCCGTACAGTCACTCACCACTAGCAGAACAACCTGCAGGGGATACATTTACTTTACCTTAAAACATAGAAGTCCTGAAGCTACTTTTAAAAGAGCAGAACAGAGGAGGTAAAACATAACTTCATTTTTCAAGCAAGAAAAGGAATTGAAAGTCCTTTTTTGGCCTCAATCAGGTGCTTCTGGAAGATACTCCTCAGTCTCTTGTTTGTATTTACAGGAGTGGAGTCTGGAGAGAAGCCATGAAAGAGGAAAGATGTGAAGGTCCAGAAGAAGGAAAAGCCACAGGCAGAGACCAGCCCAAAGATGAGATGGAGCCACATGAGGGCCAAGAGGAGCCAGGCAGGGGGATGTCACAGCGCTGGGAAGCCCAATGGCAAGCATTCCTCCAAACCCTGCAGGCTCCGCACTCTGAGTGGGGCAGCCCCCAACCATCAGAGGCCGCCCCCTGGGGTGACGCCAAGGCCTTCCTGGCCTCCTTTGAGCAAGTGGCTGAGGCCTGTGGGTGGCCCCGAGGAGAGTGGGTGGCTCGGCTCCTGCCTGCCCTGAGTGGAGGCGCCCAGCAGGCCTTCAGCCTCCTGGCAGCCCCAGAGCGGGAGGACTATGGGCAAGTGAAGGCGGCCATCTTGAGAGGCGAAGCCCTGAGGAGGGAGAAGCGGCGCCAGCACTTCCGGCAGTTCTGCTGCCCGCAGCTGGGAGACCCGCGAAGGATGTACAGCCAAGTGCAGGAGCTTTGCTGCCAGTGGCTGAAGCCCGAGAGGCACAGCAAGGAGCAGATCCTGGAGCTGCTGGTCCTGGAGCAGTTCCTGGCCGGCCTGCCAGGGGACGTCCAGAGCCGGATCCTGGCATGTGGGCCAGACAGTGGTGCCCAGGCCGTGGCCCTGCTGGAGCATTTCCTGCTCAGCCGGAGGGAGGCCCACACAGGCACCTGGCAGGTGAGCCTCTCTATTTATTTTATTATTGAAATGGCCCACCTGCCTGCCCATCCTGAGTTTCTTCCCACCATTTTCAGGGTAAGATCATGCATTGTAGCCACTTCCAGGTTCAGAGCTCGGGGTCTGCAGCATGGAGGGTGTTGTGATGGAGGTATTGAAGATGGATCTGTTCCCACCAGTAACTCTCTTCCAATGTTCTTCCCTGTTCCAGGAACCATTGCAGGAGTGGGCTTTGGGTCCCCTGATTGTAAAGGAGGAAGCTTTGGAGATGGTGCAAGAGGAGATCTCCAAAGAACCTGAGGAGAAGTTAAGAGACACATGGCAAAGGATCAATGGGCAGGTCACTGTAACAGGTAAGTGTTCAGTGGTGTCACAGAGAGGATCGAGGAACTTAAACGGTGTCAAGAATTCTGTTCCTTTAGCATGTGGAAGGGGGAGTTCGGGAACTTGCAAGTGGGGCTAGAGAGCAAGAAGCATGCATCAAATGTTGCTCTTACGCCCAGGTATACTATTTCTGCTCGCCCCACATGGTTGATGGTACTTTAGGAGGGGAGTCCATCATTGCCCCTTTAAGGATGAGCAGGTGGCCCAATCCGCTCCTGCATGAATTGTCCCTTCCGTCCCTCACAGGCACTGGAATCCCACATCAGACTTTGCTGCTTTCCCCAGAAGGACAGGATGTGGCTGAAGCAGAGCTGAGCAAGGCTCTTGGTGCCCAAGTGGAGCAGGTTGGTTTCTGCATAGTTGGTCCTTTTAGTAGAGATAGATGGGGCTGGTTCATCGTATCTGGTTCAGGAACTGCTTATAGGACTTACTTTGTTTTGCTCAACTTATATCCTTTGTTTCTCCCCAAAGGAAACTGAAGGTGGCCTTTTTCTCTCTCTTTATATATAGATATAGATATAAATTTATAAAGCAAAGACAAAGAAAAAGAAGCTACGTATCTATACGTTACAACTTTAAAGCATTCTTTCTTTATTCATTTTGTACCCTTCCTTTCTGTCTGGAGGGCTCCATGTCAACTAAACTGGAGGAGGAGCAGTTCTCAACCCAAAGGTGGAGGAAATTGCACAGAACAGGTTCCTTAAGTGGAAAAGCCATCCCATAAACCTCTTTCAATGGCAGATCTTCTGAAAGGGCCCTCATAGATGATCCAAGAGTTCATTGGGTCAAGAGGCCCATGATCAGATTGCATGGAAAGAAGTGCCTTAAGCATACAGATGTCTAACTTTAAAGGGCTGTCAAGTTCAAAACCAGAACCTGAAATGAAAATCCTGATTATAGTCAAACATTTATGAACACAGTGACTGCCCCACCTGCCCTTCATTTCTTGGTTGATTCATTGTGGGTACTGAGATCCATTTATGAAGCAGGGTCTATCTTCTTCCTTCTGGAAGGTGGAGTCAAAAGGGTCTGATCTCATATCTGTGGACTAACACCATATTTTTTGCAACACCGTTTTAAGTGGGAGCATAGATGTTGTCTGATTTCCTGCAGGTCAGGAACCCCTCCGAGGCAAGCGCACCTTTGCACATGATTGAGCAGACTCCAACGCAGCCAATCCAACAGACCATGTTCTGGAACGTTCTGCAGGAAGAGGGTGAAAATATGGAATCAGCAGGTACAAATCAGCACTGCTTTGCTCCAGTTCAGCCAGTAAGAGAAGGGAAATTCTTCTAAGAACTGAAAAAAGGCAGAATGTTTTACTGGTATATTTCTTAGTATAATATATGTACAATTAAAGGTGGCCTAGATACAAGCAGAGTGGCGCAGCCTGGAGCTGCTCTGTGTTGCCCAAGAACGGGGCTAGGATCCGGCACAAGTCCTTGTCTTGCATCTTTCTTTGTCTCTGTCTCTTCAGGAGATGAGGAAGGAACTCGGCTCAAGGTGAAGAAGTCTCAGAATGGAGGAAAGGAGCCATTGGAAAGAACCAGGACAGAAGGAAGGAGAAGCCAAGAGAAGGTGCCAGAGATAGCTGCGGTGGAGGAAGAAAGTAGCGTCTCCAACACAGACCAGAGAACGGAGCCACTTAAGGAATCCAGGGAATCTGGTGAGCTCACAGAAGATCCTGGGGCTTCCTGTAGCAATCCCAGGCCAGTGGATACAGAGGGAGAAAAGGCATCGTTTTCTAAGTATGGCAGAAGGTGCCGTCCTAACTCAGGACTTATATTTCAACACAGAGAAGAGTACAATGAAGGCCCCTCATTGGGGGAAAAGATCCAGCCTGAATCAGACCTTGATGAACATCACAGCAGCCACATGGAGGAGAAAAATTCTGATGATCTAGAACTTCGGAGAAGGTGCCTGTCTAAGTCATCAGCAACACAGCAGATCCTTCAGACTGAAAAGAAGACATACAAATGTCAGTTCTGTGGAAAAAACCTTTCTCAGAAATTCAGATTATTAAGACATCAGAAGGTCCACACAGGAGAGAAACCATATCGATGTTCTGAGTGTGGAAGAAATTTCTCTCAGAGAACCCATTTATTAGTTCATGAGAGGATCCACACAGGAGAGAAACCATATCAATGTCATGAGTGTGGGAAAACCTTCTCTCAGAGATTCAGTTTTTTAAGGCATCAGAGCATCCATTCTGGAGATAAACCTCACAAATGCCACAACTGTGGAAGAAGATTCTCCCATAAGCATGATTTATTACGTCATGAGAGGATCCACACGGGAGAGAAACCATATCCATGCCCTGAGTGTGGGAAAAACTTCTCTTATAGATCTACGTTGTTAAGCCATCAGAAAACTCATACTGGAGAAAAACCCCACAAGTGTCTTGACTGTGGAAAGAGCTTCTCTTGGAGATCCTATTTCTTAACTCATCAGAAGCGCCACATGAAACAGAAGCCTCATTAATGCCCTGACTGGGAAAAACTTCTGCCAGAGATCAGATTTAGTTAAACATCAAAAAACTCATCCTGAGATAAATCTTATGGGTGTCCTACGTGTGGGAAAACCTTAAATGAGAAACACTATCTAGCCTTCTCCCCCTCGCCCCAAGGGGGCTATTCAGATCTGCACTCAGATCTGCACTCATGTCAGTGCAAGGAGTCCTTTGGATTACACAATGAGGGTCTAGCATTTATCAAACTATGATAATTTGAGTGATATTTTTTGCCTTGTTGTAACGAAGTGGTTGGCATGTTTTAGAGGGAGGGAATTTGAATGTGAATGTGTGCACTGTTGCGTCACTGTAGTTGTTGGCGGTGAAATGGCAGTCACATTCAGTGACAGGTTAGGCCAAGTCCTCAGTGCCCCAGAGAATGCCATGCCTCCCTCTGTGACCAGCGGCTGTTAAATAAATGGTTCAGATCACACAGATGTCCAGACTGGCTTGTTTTCTGGAATTGATCCAAGTTCATGTCTGGAGGCACCATTGTCACATATGAGTTGTTAATGGAAACCATGTACCTGCAAATTTTACCCAATGTGGTCAGGAGGGCCTCCCTTTAGCCTTCTGGACATCACAGGAGAAGTATTCAGATCATGTAAGGAGAAAGCGTTGATATGAAAATACATGCAGAAGATCCTATAGCTGTAAAAATCTCTTTGGCCACAATTGTGTTTCAATCAGCATAAAGTGAAAACTGAAGGTGCTTCCAGGATGGGAGCCGGAGCCCCTGGTATCGTTGCAGACTTTGGTATCCTATTGGTTCATTAGATTTTGGAGACACTTAGATGTGTCATTCAAGATTTCCTTTCTATGAGGCTTTGGTGGACAGCCTTTTGCAGTCTCCGATCACCTTCCAGCTACCGGATGATAATTGCTGGCCTGATCCAGCAGGGCGCTTCTTAGGTTCTGATGTATCTCTGAATGCCACATGCAAGCAGACTGCAAAAAGGCTCTGCTTTGAGGTTCTTACTCAAAATTAGGGGTCTTAAAACATTTTGGCCAAACATCCAAGTCAAATATCTGGCCTAGTCTATAGGGTCTGAAAAAGTGACTGCTGGCTTAAAAGTCTGCACAGAGTGCGGTTTTAATCCAGTATGTATACAGATTGGAGAGTCACTGTTTCACTCACACACGGACTCATCCATCAACACCCAGCCAGGAGTTAACCCGTGTAGGGATGAAAATGCTTTGCACCCCTTTTCACCCCCCTTCCAGTTGGAATTTCCAAAAACTGCTTCTTAGTAGGTGCCTCCATCACGGAAGGAAGACCCTCCCCAAATTTCACAACGCTATGCCCTGCTGTTATATAAAACTGAAAAGTCACTGTGTCGTTGACTATTTGCATGTTCAATGCCCAGCCAAAACCGCCGGGCCTAGATGTGTATGATTTGGGGGATGGTGCACACGGGGGGGTTTTGCGCATATGGTGGTTTCTATATACAGTGGTGCCTCGCTTAACAAGCGTTTCACATAAAAAGAAAAAAATTCCAAGAAATCTTGCTTCACATAACAAGTTCCACTTCACTTAACAAGCAAGTGCGCTATCGGCACTTGTATGCAGCCCTGATCCTCCGCATGGAGGCTCTTTAAAAGGGCTGCCAGCCAGCGCTGCTGCCTCTAACTGCCCCCAACTTGGGGCAGTTGCCTGGAGGTGCCAGAGGCAGCCTCCCCTAACTGTCCCCAAGTGCCTCCCACTGACCACCTTGAATGTCCAGCAGCAGCCCAGGTAAGCCTCCCAGGAAAGTGTCTTTGATTGCAGTCTCCTAACTATGTCTACTCAGAAATAAGCCCCATTGTGTTAAATGGAGAAAGTGTCTAGGATTACAGCTAAGTAGACTTCATAGGATCCTGCACATTGAATGCATGTTTTGAATTCAATTCCAGTGCTTTTTCATCATTTTTACATCCAGTTAATATTTTTATATGAATATTTTGGTGGTTGTGGAACCAATCGTCTGAGTTTCCATTATTTCCTATGGAAAAATCTGCTTCACAAAGAGCATTTCACTTAAAGAGCATGCCTCTGGAGCAAATTAAGCTCTTTATGTCAGGCACCACTGTATATGGTGCATATATGATGCATATGGTGGGGTGATGTGCATGTGTAACATACACACGCACAGGCTGCAGTCCTAGCCACTGTTACCTGGAAGGAACCCAGGTGACTGTAATGGGACTTACTTCTGAGCAGTCATGCAAGGATCTAAACAGACCAAGAAAAATGTAGAACACGACAAAAGCTAAAAACAGTCTACTGCGTTCATGTGCTTAATTTATATAACATATTACTGCTTATTAAATTAAAAAGTATTGCTGCAATTGTAAAGACACTTTCCTGGGAGTAAGACCCATTAAATACTATGGGGCTTACTTTTGAGTAGACATGGTTAGGATTATGCTCTGTTGCAAATAATTTATTACTGACTAGCGAAAAGCATACCCGCATTGCGGGAGTTACATTTCCCCATACACCATCCCCCCATGGCGCAACTTCCCCCCATGGCGCAACATCCCCCATGCGCATCAACGCATCAAGACAATGCGCATCAAGACCATGCACATCAACCCCCATGTGCATCATCCCCATGTGCAACTTTCCCCATGCACAACTTCGACCATGCGCGTCATCCCCATGCTCATCATCCCCCCATGCGCATCATCCCCCCATGCGCAACTATCCCCCATGCGTATCATCTCCTCATGAGCAAATTTCCACATGCACAACTTCCCCCGTATGCATCAACCCCCATGTGCAACTTCCCCCTATGTGCAACTTTTCCCCGTGCGCAACTTCCCCCTTTGTGCATCAACCCCCATGTGCAACTTTTCCCCATGCACAACTTTTGCCATGCGTAACTTTCCCCATGCGCATCATCCCCCATGTCCACCTTTCCCCGTGCGCAACTTTCCCCCGTATGCGTCATCCCCCCATGCGCATCACCCCTATGTGCATCATCCCCCATGCACAACTTTCCCCCATGTGCAACTTTAACCCATGCACAACTTTCCCCCATGCACAACTTCCCCCCATGTGCAAGGTCCCCCATGAGCAACGTTCCCCATGAGCAACTTTCTGCCCATGCGCATCATTCCCCCATGTGCAACTTTCCCCCATGCGCATCATTCCCCATGCACATCATTCCCTCATGCGCAACTTCCCCATTCTGCATCAGTTGCCCATGGACAACTTCCCCCCATGCGCAACTTTCCCCCGTGTGCAACTTCCCTCTTGTGCATCAACCCTAATGCGCAACTTTTCCTTATGCGCAACTTTTCCCCATGCGCAACTTTTCCCCATGCGCATCATCCCCCATGCGCATCATCCCCATGTGCAACTTCCCCCCATGCGCAACTTCCTCGCCAGTGCAACCTCTTCCTCTGAACAACATCCCCCAGTGCACCAGGCACTGAGCACCATATTGGCTGGATGTTATTCAGTCTCCCATGTTAAGTATAGGACAGAAACACGTTGCCCCCTTTTCAGCCCCTGAAGGGTTAAATTTCTCCACATGGGTTCTTGGAGGGTGTTCAGGTGACAGAAGGATCCCTCCCAGAATTCCATGCTTCAGGCCCAGCAGTTGGGGCAGAATGTTGATGAGTCAGCAATTCTCCAATGCAAAGTATAGGGAGGAAAACGCGTTGCGCCCCTTTTCACCCCCTTCCGGTTGGAGTTTCCAAAAATTCTTAGTGCACTTCTTAGTGCACCCCTCCGTCACGGAAGGAACACCCTCCCCAAATTTCACCCTTCTAGGCCCACCGGTTTTGGCAGGGCGGTGATCAGTCAGTCAGTCAGTCAGTCAGTGACTTTTCTCTTTTATATATATAGATAATTGATTTATTCCAAGAAGGCTACATGCTGCCTGCTTATATGGAAAAATAGGATATTACAATTTTTTTCTAAGACAAGAGGCTAAAATCCAGGACCCTGAAAAATAACACAATCACACACAGAGTGGAACTTTAAAGACACGAGAAACTCCAAGGAGAAAAAAGATGTTGTGACTAAGGACACAATCCTGTCCAATATTTCCAGGGTAAGATGTGTCCTCTTTTTTAGGTTTGTGTCTTGGGCACAAAACATTGTCCTCCTGTTCCTTGTGGGCAGGCAGCATGGCTTTTTGGGATAAATCAATTATACATAATAGTTTTAAATGTAATAATAAGTAATATACTATTTAAATTTACCCCACAAAAGCATTAGGCATCAGTGTTTTGAGCTTTTATTTTGTGAAATCACACATTTTTCTTGGATGTCCTACATTTTGAGGGGTCTTGTCCTGATTTGTCCCAGAATAATTTGTCCCTTGTGTCCCAGAACAAGGGGCAATTGTTCTGTTTCTCTCACTGAAATACCTCCAGTATCTTCCTAGTTAATTATCTGATCCTTTCACCACCACCCAAAAATCAGGTCTCGACCCTCCAGTGGGCTCTCCTTTCCACTGCTTGATTGTGTACCCGAAAAACCAGGCCTTGTGTCTAATTCCACACTTTCCAGTCCCTCCATCCTCTTGCACCAACCAAAGCTGCCAGGCCAAGGACATGAGTTCTTCTTGGTGGACCAGAACAGTTACTGTTACAAAGAAATGTCTTGTCCAAACTGTTTCAATAATTATCTATCTATCTATCTATCTATCTATCTATCTATCTATCTATCTATCTATCTATCTATCTAAATAAAAGAAAAGTCACTCCCTGACTGACTCACTGACTGACTCATCACCACCCTGCCAAAACCGCTGGGCCTAGACGCATGAACTTTGGGGTGGGTGTCCTTCCGTGACGGAAGGGTGCACTAAGAACTGTTTTTCGGAAAAAAGGGGCACAACGCGTTTTCCTCCCTATACTTTGCATTGAGAATTGCTGACTCATCAACATTCCTCCCCAACTGCTGGGCCTGAAGCATGGAATTCTGGGAGTTCCTTCTGTCACCTGAACACCCACCAAGAACCATCTGGAGAAATTTCACCCTTCAGGGGCTGAAAAGGGGGCAACATGTTTTTGTCCTATACTTAACATGGAAGACTGACCAACCTCCAGCCAATTTGGTGCTCATTGCCTGGTGCACTGGGGGCATGTTGTTCAGAGGAAGAGGTTGAACTGGCGAGGATGCTGCGCATGGGGGGATGATGCGCATGGGCGAAGTTGCGCGTGGGGGATGATGCGCATGGGGTATTGATGCGCATGGGGAAAAGTTGTCCATGGGGAAATGTTGCGCATGGGGGGATGATGCGCATGGGGGAAGTGGCGCATGGGGTGTTTATGAGCATGGGGTGTTTATGCGCCGTGGGGGGATAGAGTATGGGGAAATGTTACTCCCGCAACACGGGTACGCTTTTCGCTATTATTAATAATTGGTTGCCCATATATAATATGTGTTCTGCCCTAAAATTGTTATAGACAGCCTGTTTTAATATCTTGTTAGGTCCAAAAGACACTGCTCATTTCTCCTTTGCGTAATCTGTCCCCTTTGCCTAATCTGGGCCTCCAGGCCAAGGCTGGGACTGCTGCAGCCTCTGCTTGGTCCTTCTCTTGCCATGTAAATCCCCAACCAGCATCATACAGTTTCAGTTGTCAGGGTCTGCAGCATGGAAGGTGTTGGGATGCAGGTAATGAAAATGGATCTGCTCCCACCAGTAACTCTCTTCTGATTTTCTTCCCTGTTCCAGGAACCATTGCAGGAGTGGGCTTTGGGTCCCCTGATTGTAAAGGAGGAAGCTTTGGAGATGGAGCAGGAGGAGATTTCCAAAGAACCTGTGGAGAAATTCAGAGTCACCCAGCAGAACATCAATGGGGAGGTCACTATGCTGGGTAAGTTCAGCTTGTGACCCTCAGTGGTGTCACAATCAGGATCAGGGAACTTAAAGGGGTGTCAACAGTTCTCTTCCTTTAGCAGCCATGTGGAAGAGGAAGTTTGGACAGTTGCAAGTGGGGCTAGAGGGCAAGAAGGCATGCATCCTGTAGTGGAGGACTCCTTGGGGTAAAGTAGTATTTGTTCCTTTATCTTGGCACTGCATTGTGGCTGCACCAGCATTGTGGCTGAGAGTCCTGGTATTCATCTTCTGCTCGTATAGAGCTGTTTAAGGGATTGGAATCTGCCCAGCATTGGCCACCTGTAAGGATGAGCAGGTGGCCCAATCCGCTCCTGCATGAAATGTCCCTTCCGTCCCTCACAGGCACTGGAATCCCACACCAGACTTTGCTGCTTTCCCCAGAAGGAGAGGACGTGGCTGAAGCGGAGCTGAGCAAGTCTCTTGATGTCCAAGTGGAGCAGGTTGGTTTCTGCAGGGCAGGGGCAGACACCAGAACCAGGTGGCAGACAATGTTGTTTTAGTAGAGATAGATAGGGCTGGTCCATCATGGAGCAGTTATAGGTATTTATTTATTTTGTTCAATATATATCCTTTGTTTCTCCTGAAAGGAAACTGAAGATGGCTTACAATAATAATAATAATAATAATAATAATAATAATAATAATAATAATAATAATAATAATAATAATAATAATGTATTGTCATTGTATAGACATACAACGAAATTCATAAGACATCCAGAGACCAGACCCGTCTTATGAATTTTGTTGTATGTCTATACAATGACAATAAATTATTATTATTATTATTATTATTATTATTATTATTATTATTATTAGAAATGCCAACAAAAAACCCACTGGTTTAAAACAGGAGCCTCTAAAATTTTCAGCCAAAGTGCCGCATCAAATATCTGGCACAGTGTTGAGGGCCAGATAAAATATGTTAAATATAAATTTAAATACATCAGAGACAGCATAATGGGCTCAAATTTCCATGATTTCTTCAAGCACCAACACACAGGACAGAAATAAAGCGCACAGTTAATAGGACCCCCATTCCTCCATCCCAATGTCACAGCTCCAGTTGTGTTTGTTTAATGGGGTCAGAGACTGTTAGGAGACCATATGTGGACATGGGCAAGTTAGAGGCTTGCCTGCAACTGGCTGCAACTGGCCCTTGGGCCAACGTTTGGAGACCCTCAGTTTAAAGTATGCAGGAGTGAATTAAATAATTCATTGTGGATGCCGAGATCCATTTATGAAAGCAAGATCTGTCTTCTTCCTTCTGGATTGTGAAGTCAAAAGGCCTGATCTCATATCTCTATTTCCTGCAGGTGATGAACCCCTCCAAGGCAAGCACACCTTTGCACATGATTGAGCAGACTCCTACACAGCCAATCCAACAGACCATGTTCTGGAACGTTCTGCAGGAAAAGGGTGAAAATATGGATTCAGCAGGTAAGGACATGCACTGCTTTGCTCCAGTTTATCCGGTAAGAAATGGCAAGTTCTTCTCTGAAAAAAAGGCAGAAATGTGTTATTGGTATATTTCTTAGTATAATCTATGTACAATTGGTCCTCAGTAGGTGGCATAAATCTGAGCAGAGTGGAGCACCCTGGAGCTGCTCTGTGATGCCCGGGAACAGAGCTAGGATCCGGCACAAGTCCTTGTCTGATATCTTTCTTTGTCTCTATCTCTTCAGGTGATGAGGAGGGAACTCAGCTCAAGGTGAAGAAATCTCAGCATGGAGGAAAAGAGCTGAGAGAAGGAAGGAGAACCCAAGAGAAGGTGCCAGAGATGGCTGAGGTGCAGGAAGAAAGAAGAAATACAGGCCAGGGAATGGAGCCACTTAAGGAATCCAGGGAATCTGGTGAGCTCATAGAAGGTCTTGGGGCTTCCTGTAGTGATATCAGCCCAGTGGATAGAGAGCGAGGAAAGACTTCGTTTTCCAAGTATGGCAGAAGATACAGTCCTATGTCAGGACTTGTTTTTCAACACAGAGGAGAAGAGTGCAATGAAGGGATCCAGCCTGAATCAGAGTTTGGTGAACATCACAGCAGCCACATGGAAGAGAAGAATTGTGATGATCTAGAACTTCGGAGAAGGCGCCTGTCTAAGTCATCAGCAACACAGCAGATCATTCATGCTGAAAAGAAGTCGTACAAATGCCATTTCTGTGGGAAAAACTTTTCTCAGAGATCCAAATTAGTAAGACATGAGAAGGTCCACACAGGAGAGAAACCACACCAGTGTCCTCAGTGTGGAAAGAGCTTCTCTCGGAGATCCAATTTGTTGAGCCATCAGATCACTCATACTGGAGATAAACCTCACAAATGCCACAACTGTGGAAGAAGATTCTCCCGGAGTTATCTTTTATTAACTCATGAGAGGATCCACACAGGGGAGAAACCATATCCCTGTCCTGAGTGTGGAAAAAATTTCTCTGACAGATCCACATTGTTGAGACATCAGAATATCCATACTGGAGAGAAACCTCACAAATGCCACATCTGTGGAAGAAGGTTCTCCCAGAGGTACAATTTATTACGTCATGAGAGGATCCACACAGGAGAAAAACCATATCAATGCTCTGAGTGTGGAAAGAGCTACTCTCAGAGAACTAAATTGCTAAGCCATCAGAGAGCTCATACTGGAAAAAACCACACCAGTGTCTTAACTGTGGAAAGAGCTTCTCTCTGACATCTTATTTCTTAACTCATCAGAACCTCCACATGGGACAGAATCCTCATCAATGTCTTGACTGGGAAAAGCTTCTTCCAGAGATCAGATTTAGTCAAACATCAAAAAACTCATCCTGAGATAAATCTTTGGGTGTCCTACGTGTGGTAAACCTTAAATGAGAAACACTATCTAGCCTTCTCTCCCTCACCCAAAGGGGCTACTCAGATCTGCACTCATGTTGGTGCAAGGAGTCCTTTGGATTATGCCCTGAAAGTCTAACATTCTCTCAAACTATGATAATTTCAGTGCCTTGTTTTGCCTTCTTGGTAAGAAAGTGTTGGGCATGTTTTAGAGTGAAGGAGGTTGAATGTGAACGTGCGCACTGTTGCGTCACTGTACTTGTTGCCTGATAAATGCCTGATAGGCCATGTCCTCAGTGTCCCAGAGAGCGCCATGCCTCCCCTGTGACCAGCGGCTGATAAATAAATGGTTCAAGTCACACAAATGTCCAGACTGGCTTGTCTTCTTGATTCAATCCAAATTCACATCTGGAGTCAGTTGCGGGAAAGGAAACCAAGCATGGAGGAAGTAGGAGAACTGCAGGGAACGGAGCATGGGGAGACATCATGCCCTCCTTTATTTCCTGAGTATGGGAAAACAGTGATGCTAAATTTATTTATTTACTAGCTTAAAAGCCGCACTCCTTGTGGACTTTTATTCCAGCTCCTGTGGAGGGTGTTCTGGGCCTTCCCCCCAAAACTCAAGAGACGTCTGATCCAGCTTAGAAAACTGCAATTTTGAAGAAATTACTTTGAATTCCTCAGTTCATGGAACTTGAAAACCTCACTGTGGAGTTGTGTGTGTGTGTGTGTGTGTGTGTGGAGTGTTGGGTTGGGTTGTATTTTTGAGGGTGGTTGGGCTACATTGTGTGTGTGTATGTATTGTGGGGTTGGGTATGAGCTACTGTGTGTGTAAGAGTGGGTTAGCGTGTGTCTGTGAGGAGTTGTGTTGTGTGTGAGTGGAGTGTGGGGTTGTGAGTGCAGAGTTCTATTGTTTGTGAGGGTTGGGCTATAGTGAGTGTGTGAGTAAGGCCCATATCCTAAAGTCAAATTAAGCCCTTTGCTCCGGAGCAGTTTAGGTGACTTTCCATAAGATAACACTAGAGGGTGACGTAACTGTGTGGACCTGTAACTGCTCTGGATTTTGTCCTAAGAGTGGGTGTGTTGTGTGTGTGTGTAGTTGTGTGTGTGTAGAGTATGGGGTTGTGTGTGTGTGGAGTGTGGGATTGGGTTGTGTGTGGGGGTTGGCCTATGTTGTTTGAATGAGAAAGTGATTTAGTGTGCATGTGTGGAGTTTGTGTGTGTGTGCGGCGTGTGGTGTTGTGTGTAGAGTTATGTTGTGTTGTTTGTGGGTGGAGTGTGGAGTTTGGTTGTGTGTGGGAATTTGGCTACATTGTGTAAGTGTGAAATAGTATGTTTGTGTGTGTCTTGTATTCTATGAGTGTGAAGTGTGGGGTTGGGTATGTGGAGTGGGGGGGTTGGGCTACATCGTGTGTGTGTAAAACTGGGTTAGCGTGTCTTTCTGTGTGGAGTTGAGTTGTGTGTATGGGTGTGGGTTTGGGTTGTGTGTGGGGGTTAATCCCAGGATCATCCTGATTCCAAAAATGTATGTCTATGTAGAGCAGGTGTGGGTGGAGCTAGGAGGGTACCTGACGGACGGACAGACAGTATTAGCCTTTTATTAGTATAGGTTTGATTTATAGCCTGCCTTTCTCCCACTAAAGGCACTCAAGGTGGGTAAAGGGACATCAGGGAGCACATGTTGAAAGGAGCCACATTGAGGCTCCCCAAGGGCTGCATCTGGCCCCCGGACTTGGGTTTGGAGACTCCTGTCATAGTGGATCCTCGGGCCCCCCTTTAGGGCTACAATCCTGTACATTGTATAGCAGTGAAGACTCTGGTCCAGACTGTGTCTCCCCACTGGTATAGAGGCACCATTGTCGCATATGATTTGTTAATGCAAACCAAGTACCTGCACATTTTAAGCAATGTGGTCAGGAGGGCCTCCTTATAGCCTTCAGGACATCACAGGAGGAGTCTTCAGATCATGTAAGGAGGAAGTATTGATATGAAAATCCTTGCAGAAGATCCTCTCTGGTTCAAGGGGACCACATAACATAACTAAAAGAAGAAGAAGAGGCCCCCCAAAATGCAGGTCATACAAGAAACAGTAGGACACGATAAAATTAAAGCTAAAAATACTACTGCTTTCATGTCCTTAATTTATATACCATGTTACTGGTTATTAAATTAAAAACTATTGCTGCAATCCTAAAGACACTTTCCTAAGAGTAAGACCCATTAAAAACTATGGGGCATACGTTTGAGTCAGTTACATCACCAGGGTGGTGTGGTCTGTACCAGGTGATGCGCCCAAAGGGGGTGACGTGCACTAGTTGACCTAAAAATTGCAACTTCGTGATGGAGCATCAAACCCCGTCATGTCATATAGCATTGAACGGCTTCTAGGCCCGGTGGTTTTGGCAGGGTGGTGATGAGTCAGTCAGTCAGTCAGTCAGTGAGCGAGTCAGTCAGTGACTTTTCTCTTTTATATATATAGATAAATTATTTGTAATAGAGCACAATCCTATCCATGTCTACTCAAAAGTAAGCGCTATTGTGTTTAATGGCTCTTACTCACAGGAAAATGATTTTAGGATTGTAGCAATAGTTTTTAATTTAATAACCAGTAATCTTCTTATATATATAAAAGAGAAAAGTCACTGACTGACTCACTGACTGACTCATCACCACCCTGCCAAAACTGCTGGGCCTAGAAACCATGAAATTTGGGGAGGGTGTTCCTTCCGTGAGGGAGGGGTGCACTAAGAACCGGTTTTCGGAAATTCCAACCGGAAGGGGGTAAAAAGGGGCGCAACGCGTTTTCCTTCCTATACTTTGCATTGGAGAATTGATGACTCATCAACATTCCGCCCCAACTGCTGGGCCTGAAGCATGGAATTCTGGGAGGGATCCTTCTGTCACCTGAACACCCACCAAGAACCATGTGGGGAAATTTAACCCTTCAGGGGCTGAAAAGGGGGCAACGTGTTTTTTCCCTATACTTAACATGGGACCAACCTCCACCAATTTGGTTCTCGGACCCTGGTGCACGGGGGGGATATTGTTTGGAGGGAGAGGTTGCACTGGGGAGGATGCTGTGCATGGGAGATCTTGTGCATGGGGGGACTGATGCACATGGGGGTTGGTGCGAATGGGGAAAGATGTGCATGGAGGGTTGATGTGCATGGCAGAAAGTTGTGCATGGGGGATGTTGCGCATGGGGACTGATGTGCATGGGGGAAGTTGCGCATGAGGGGATGTTGCGCATGGGGGAAGTTGCGCATGGAGGGTTTGATGCGCATGGGAGTTGATGTGCATGGGGGAAGTTGCACATGCAGGGTTGATGCATGTGGGGGACTTATGCGCATGGGGGACTGATGCACATGGGGGGTTGATGCACATGGGTATGTTATGCATGAGAGTTGTTGCACATGGGGGATGTTGCGCATGTGGGACTGATGTGTATGAGGGATGGAGTATAGAGGAATTTTACTCCCGCAACGCGGGTACACATTTTGTTAGTATGGTATAAAAATTAAGCACATGAAAGCAGTAGAGTGTTTTTACCTTTTATTTTGTCATGTCCTACACTTTTATTGGATGTCCTGCATTTTGGATGGAATCTTCTTGTTTTGGTTCTGGCATATGGTCCCCTTGAATCCTTCCATGTCTACTCAGAAGTAAGTCCCATCCCAGTTACCTTTCAGGACTGCAGCCTGTGTGTGTGTGTTTGTGTGTGTTGTGAGTCCCTCCAGCCCACGAAGGCCTCCAGGAATGCCAAGGCTGGGACTGCTGGAGCCTCTGCTTGGGCAGCCCTTCTCTTGCCATCTCCATCTCCTTCTCCCTCACCTGGGCTGATCTGATCCTTTCAGGAAGGGAAGGGAAGGGGTGTCAGGATGTTGACTGATTGATGTCCTGTGACTGCAAGAGTGAAGACATACACAGCAGAGTAGATTTACTGTTAACTGTATTTACTACTCAGAGTAGTTTCAGACAATCCGGGTCCTTCAGTCTGAATCACCTCAGAGTTTCTGAGTAATTCGGAGCTTATCAGCTCACATCTGCTCTGACCAACATCTGAGCTTCAGCTGATCAACTGAGCACCAACTGCCGACTCCAACTGATAGTTTCCAACCGACAAACCCAACTGTCAGTTCAAATTCTGAAAGTTCTAATCAGCCCAAAACCCTCCGAGAACCAACAGTCAGGCTCAGAAACCTCACAAGGGGCAAGTGGGTCCTTCCTCCTCCCTCCTCCCAGCCAGACCAGACCAGACCAGGAAAGGCCTGGGATTGCTGGGGGGGTCCTGCAGCTGCAGCCCTGGAGACCCTCAGCAAACCCTGAGCAACCCCAGCTGAGCTCCATCTCTGGAGGGGGCAGCAGAAGAGCAGCCGGGAAGGAAGGAAGGAAAGAAGGAAGAGCACTTCTTTCCTGCCCCCTCCTTCCAGCCAAACCTTTCTTTCTGGGAACAAAGCCAGCAAAAGGGAAAGAAAGAAAAAAGAAAGAGGGTGATGCACTAATTCAGTGGCATGGAGAGGGGGGATTTGCTGCTTGGGTAACAGCCTACCCTCCATAACAATCCAACCCAGGCTTTCATGCTTTGCATGCAGCGTATGCAGCGCCAAGCACGATAACATAGTCTTTCAAGACTGACAGAGGCCTGCTTTTGATGGAGCCAGCAGAAAGAAAGAAAGAAAGAAAGAAAGAAAGAAAGAAAGAAAGAAAGAAAGAAAGAAAGAAAGAAAGAAAGAAAGAAAGAAAGAAATCAGGAGAAGCCCAGGCAGAGACCAGCTGAGCTGAGCTGAGGGGGTGATGGAGCCAGCAGAGGAGCAGGGCAGGCGGAGGGAGCAGCGCTGGGAGGCCCAGTGGCAGGAGTTCCTCCAGAGCCTGCAGGCCCCTGACTGCGCCCAGACGAGCCCCCCAGAGTCAGAGGCCGCCCCCTGGGGTGACGCCAAGGCCTTCCTGGCCTCCTTTGAGCAAGTGGCTATGGCCTGTGGGTGGCCCCGAGGAGAGTGGGTGGCTTGGCTCCTGCCTGTCCTGAGTGGAGGCGCCCAGCAGGCCTTCAGCCTCCTGGCAGCCCCAGAGCGGGAGGACTACGGGCAAGTGAAGGCGGCCATCTTGAGAGGCGAAGCCCTGAGGAGGGAGAAGCGGCGCCAGCACTTCCAGCAGTTCTGCTGCCCGCAGCCGGGAGACCCGCGAAGGATGTACAGCCAAGTGCAGGAGCTTTGCTGCCAGTGGCTGAAGCCCGAGAGGCACAGCAAGGAGCAGATCCTGGAGCTGCTGGTCCTGGAGCAGTTCCTGGCCGGCCTGCCGGGGGACGTCCAGAGCCGCATCCGGGCATGTGGGCCAGACAGTGGTGCCCAGGCCGTGGCCCTGCTGGAGCATTTCCTGCTCAGCCGGAGGGAGGCCCACACAGGCACCTGGCAGGTGAGTCTCTCTATTTATTTTACTTTTGGAGATTTTCTCTATTGAAATGGCCCACCTGCCTATCCGTCCTGAGTTTCTTTCCATCCTTTCCAGGGCAAGATCCAACCAAGATCATGTATCATAGCCACTTCCAAGTTCAGAGCTCAGGGTCTGCAGCATGTATGGTGTTGTGATGGAGGTAATAAAAAAAGATCAGTTCCCACCAGTAGCTCTCTTCTGATTTTCTTCCCTGTTCCAGGAACCATTGCAGGAGTGGGCTTTGGGTCCCCTGGTTGTAAAGGAGGAAGGTTTGGAGATGGTGCAGGAGAAGATCTCCAAAGAACCTGTGGAGAAGTTAAGAGACACCCAGCAGAGGATCGATGGGGAGGTCACTGTGACAGGTAAGCTTTCAGTGGTGTCACAGAGAGGATCGGGGAACTTAAATGGTGTCAAGAGTTCTGTTCCTTTAGCAGTCATGCGGACGGGGGTGTTTGGGAACTTGCAAGTGGGGCTAGAGAGCAAGAAGGCATCCATCAAACGTCGCTCTCATGCCCAGGTATAATATTTCTGCTTGCCCCTCATGGTCGAGGGTACCTTAGGAGGGGAGTCTATTTTTGCCCCTTTAAGGATAAGCAGGTGGCCCAATCCGCTCCTGCATGAATTGTCCCTTCCTTTCCTCACAGGCACTGGAATTCCACATCAGACTTTGCTGCTTTCCCCAGAAGGACAGGATGTGGCTGAAGCAGAGCTGAGCAAGGCTCTTGGTGTCCAAGTGGAGCAGGTTGGTTTCTGCACAGTTCGTCCTTGGTTCATTGTAGAGTTCTTATAGGTCTTTGTTTGTTTTGCTCAACTTATATCCTTTGTTTCTCCCCAAAGGAAACTGAAGGTGGGTTATCTATCTGTCTGTCTGTCTGTCTGTCTGTCTGTAAAGACAAAAAGCAAAGACAAAGAAAAAGAAACTACATATCTAAACATTAGAACTTTAAAACATTCTTTCTTTATTCATTTTGTACCCTTCTTTTCTGTCTGGAGGACAACATGTCAACTAAACTGGAGGAGGAGCAGTTCTCAACCCAAAAGTGGAGGAAATTCTACAGAACAGGTTCCTTAAGTGGGAAAGCCATCCCATAAACCTCTTTCAGTGGTAGATCTTCTGAAAGGGCCTTCTCAGATGATCCAAGAGTTCGTTGGGCAAGAGACCCAAGATCAGATTGCATGGAAAGAGGTGCCTTAAGCATACAGACGCCTAACTTCTAAGGCTGTCAAGTTGAAAACCAGAACCTGAAATGATAAACCTGAATATAGTCAAATATTTATGAACACAGTGGCTGCCCCACCTGCCCTTCATTCCTTGGTTGATTCATTGTGGATGCTGAGATCCATTTATGAAGCAGGGTCTATCTTCTTCCTTCTGGATTGTGGAGTCAAAAGGGCCTGATCTCATATCTATGGGATGACACCAGTGATGGGCCCAGCCTGGCCCAACAACCGGTTCCCCGGAAGTGGGCGGGGCCATGCCGGATCAGGGGGTGGGGCTAGGTCAGGGGGAGGGGCTGGGAAAAATTAAATTTAAAAAATTTAAAATTTTAAAATTTTAAATTTACTGTCATGGGACTTACCTCTGAGTAGTCAGGTTGGGCTCTCAGACTGCAGTTCCAGCCACTTTCCTCAGAGTGAGTCCCATTGACTATCATGGGACGTACCTCTGAGTAGTCAGGTTGGGATCTCAGGCTGCAGTTCCAGCCTCTTTCCTGGGAGTAAGTCCCATTGACTATCATGGTTCTTACCTCTGAGTAGTCAGGTTGGGCTCTCAGGCTGCAGTTCCAGCCACTTTCCTCAGAGTAAGTCCCATTGACTATCATGGGTTTCAGAATCCTTAGAGCCCAGACCTGTGTAGGTCTACTTAGAAGTAAGCCCCATTATAGCCAATAAGGGGCTTACTCCAAGGAAAGTATGGATAGGGTTTGCAGCATCCTCAGAGCCCAGAACTGTGCAGGTCTACTCAGAAGTAAGCCCCATTATAGCCAATATGCTTACCCCCAGGAAAGTGTGAATAGGTTTCCCTGGCTGCTGGGGCTAGGGCAAATTTTAAAGTGCCCAGCCAGCCTCTTTAACTCTTTATCTGCCTCCAGCTGCTGAATGAGCATCTCTGTTCCCATCTAAGGAGTCCTTTGTAAAGCTCTCCATCTCCAGAGAGGCTGCTCATTTGCATATGAGAAACCCATCATGCTTTGCAAACTGCACAAGGAAATAACTTCTGAAAATATTGCTAGAGAACAACTGAAAACTTGCTAGAAATAAGGTTTTTAATCAAAATAAGACGTTTGGCATAAAGAGACTTCCTGAATAGCATCAATCAAAGATTTGTGGCATGAAGAATTTCCTCACTCTGACTTAAAAGTAGTGAGTTTATAGTGATTCAAATACCCTCCATCTCAAGAGTGGAGTGTTTGTGGAATGACTGCAATGCCTTGTCTGAATGATGGTAATGGGAACAGACTCTTTGTATTTTAAAATTTGAAATAACCTTAGGGAGGGGAAGGAGGGGGAGAGAGAGCCCCTCAGAAGGGGAGGCAGACTCAGAAGGGGAGGAAGGAGGAGGGAGTAGAGCTTCTCCTCTGGGAAGACAGAGCCAGAGACCCTTTAAGAGAAATTCAAACACACTTGCATACAATTCAAAGATGATGGCCCCCAATTAACAACCGGTTCGCTAACGTCAGCCCCTAATTAACAACCGGTTCTACAGAACCGTGAGAACCAGCCTCAGCCCACCTGTGGTTAACACCATATTTTCTGCAACACCATTTAAGTGGGAGCATAGATGTTGTCTGATTTCCTGCAGGTGATGAACCCCTCCAAGGCAAGTGCACCTTTGCACATGATTGAGCAGACTCCAACACAGCCAGTCCAATAGACCATGTTCTGGAACGTTCTGCAGGAAGAGGGTGAAAATATGGAATCAGCAGGTAAGGACCTGCACTGCTTTGCTCCAATTCAGCCAGTAAGAAAAGAGAAATTCTTCTAAGAACTGAAACAAGGCAGAAATGTGTTACTATTGTATTTCTTAGTATAATATATGTACAATTGGCCCTCAGAAGGTGGCCTAGATCCGAGCAGAGTGGAGCAGCCTGGAGCTGCTCTGTGATGCCCATGAACAGGGCTAGGAACAAGCTGTTGTCTTGCATCTTTTTTTGTCTCTGTCTCTTCAGGTAACGAGGAGGGAACTCGGCTGAAGGTGAAGAAGTCTCAGCATAGAGGAAAAGAGCCATTGGAAAGGACCAGAAGAGAAGGAAGGAGAACCCAAGAGAAGGTGCCGGAGACGGTTAAGGTGCAGGAAGAAAGAAGAAATACAGGTGAGGGAATGGAGCCACATGAGGAATCCAGGGAATCCAGTGAACTGACAGAAGGTCTTGGGGCTTCCTGTAGCGATCAAAGCCCAGTGGATACGGAGGGAGAAAAGGCTTTGTTTTCCAAATATGGCAGAAGATACCATCCGCAGTAAAGAATTGTTTTTGAACTCAGAGGAGAAGAGTGCAATGAAGGCCCCTCTTTGGGGGAAGAGATCCAGCCTAAATCAGACCTTGATGAACATGAGAGGAGCCATGTGGAAGAGAAAAATGGTGATGATCTAGAACTTCGGAGAAGGCGCCTGTCTAAGTCATCAGCAACACAGCAGATCCTTTATACTGAAAAGAAGACATACAGATGTCATTTCTGTGGGAAAAACATTTCTCAGAGATCCAAACTAGTAACACATGAGAAGGTCCACACAGGAGAGAAACCACACCAGTGTCCTCAGTGTGGAAAAAATTTCTCTAAGAGATGCCATTTATTATATCATGAGAGGATCCACACAGGAGAGAAACCATATCAATGCCCTGAATGTGGAAAAAGCTTCTCTCATAGATCTAATTTGTTAAAACATCAGATCACTCATACTGGAGAAAAACCACACAAGTGTCTTGACTGCGGAAAGAGCTTCTCTTACAGATCCCAATTAGTAAGACATCAAATTGTCCACACAGGAGAGAAACCACACCACTGTGAAGACTGTGGAAAGAGCTTCTCTCAGACGTCCTATTTCTTAACTCATCAGAAGCTCCACTTGGGACAGAATCCTCACCAATGCCCCGACTGTGGGAAAAGCTTCTGCCAGAGATCAGATTATTCAAACATGAAAGAACTCATCCTGAGAGAAATCTTATGGGGGTCCTACGTGTGGTGAAAGCATAAATGAGAACAACTTTCAGTCTTCTCCTTCTTGCCCAAAGGGAGCTATTCAGATTTGGACTCATGTTGGTGCAAGAAGTCCTTTGGATTATGCCCTGAACATCTAACGTTTTCTCAAAGTATGATAATTCCAGTGATATTTTTGCCTTGTTGTAACGAAGTGTTGGCATGTTTTAGAGCGAGGGAGTTTGAATGTGAATGTGCGCACTGTGTCGTCGCTGTAGTTGTTGCCTGATAAATGGCAGTCATGTTTGGCTACATCTGTGTGAATGAAAGAGTGTGTGTGTGTTGCATTGTATGGGTGTCAAGTGTGGGGTTGTGTGTGTGGAGTGTGGAGGTTGGCCTATGTTGTATGTGTGTGAAAGAGTGAGTTAGCGTGTGTGTGTGGAATTGTGGTGTGTGTGTGGAGTTGGGTTGTGTATGGGGGTTGGTCTATGTTGTGTGTGTGAAAGAGTGGGTTAGGTTGTGTTGTGTGTGTGGAGTGTGGGGTTGGGTATGTGTGGGTGTTTGGCAACATTGTATGTGTGTAAAAGTGGGTTAGCGTGTCTTTGTGTGTGGAGTTGAGTTGTGTGTGTGTGGGATGTGGGGTTTTGTGTGTGGAGTGTGGTGTGGGGTTTTGTGTGGAGGTCAATTCTAGGATCATCCTGATTCCAAAAAGGTATAATTTTTTTTTCTGTAGAGCAAGTGTGGGTGGAGCTAGAGGGGTACCTGATGGACAGACAGAATTTTATTTTTATTAGTATAGCCTTTTATTAGTATAGCCTTTTATTAGTATAGATTTGATTTATATCCTGCCTTTCTCCACTAAAGGCACTCAAGGTGTGTAAAAGGACATCTGGGAGCACATGTTGAAAGCAGCCACATTGAGACTACCCAAGGGCTGTATCTGGCCCCGGGCTGGGGTTTGGAGACCCCCTGTCCTAGTGGATCCTTTGCTCCCCGTTAGGACTACAATCCTGTACATTATATCCTGCGCTCAGGAGTGTCCCAACCCTAGAAACTCACCTGTGCCTTTAACAGCTGATTAATTTGTTGTGCAAGTGTGTGTGTGTGTGTGTGTGTATGTCGTGCAAGCTGATTGATTTGATGTCATGCAATTATATATAACTGGATAACAAACCATCCTGTTCCAGAAAATCCCTCCTCCATTAAGAAAACACAAACACGGGATAATTTCAGTAATAATTGATAATTGATAGTGCATCAGTAAAAAAAAGTCTGTGTCTAAAATGATGTAGTCAGCTGGCTTTTTTGATGCCTAAGACCCCTTTGGCCCACCTGAAATCATGCTGAACATCAGGCATGAGAACCAGCCCCAAACATGATTCGTGCCCAGGCAGGACCCAGAGTGGTTGGGCTGGTCTGTGGCTCCACTGAGGGTCATAGAATCATAGAGTTGGAAGGGACCTAGTACGCCATCTAGTCCAACCCCCTGCCTGCAGCAGGAATTCCCCCTAGAGCATCTCCAACAGGTGCTCATCGAGCCTCTGCTTGAAGATCCCCAGTGGGGGAGAGTCCACCACCTCCCTTGGCAATCTGATCCACTGCCGAACCGCCCTCACCGTCAGGAATTTTTTCCGGATTTCCAGCCGGAATCTCCTTTCTTGCAGTTTGTCCCCATTGGTTCTAGTTCTGCTTTCAGAAGCAGCTATGAACAAATTGGCCCCTTCCTCCATATGACAGCCCTTCAGGTATCTGAAGAGGGCAATCATGTCTCCCCTCAGCCTCCTCTTCTCCAGGCTGAACATCCCAAGTTCCCCCAACCTTTCCTGGTAGGGCTTCCCTTCCATCCCACTGATCATTCTTGTCGTTCTCCTCTGGACTTGCTCCAGTTTGGCTGCATCTTTCTTCAAGTGAGGTGCCCAGAACTGAACACAGGACTCAAGGTGAGGTCTCACCAATGCAGAATAAAGAGGAACTAGAACTTCTCGTGACTTGGAAGCTCCAGTCCTCTTAATGCTTCATGCTTCACTGAGCGAGCATGACATGGCATTGCACTGAGGGTCAGACTACCGCAGGACAACTTTGAACTCATTTCCATTTTGCATTTTGGGATCTGGGTGAAAGATCTCATTGTTCTCTACTCAGAAGCAATCCCATTCTTTTCAGTAAGACTTACTCCCAAGAAAATATGGATTGCAACCTGAGCTCCCAATTCATTGACGGGAGGTTGAAGGTGCTTCTGGGAGGGAGGAACAAACTTCTCCGGGTGGCAGGTGTAGTGCTGGGATCTCCCTCCATCCCATCATCTGAGGCCAGTGCAAGCCATCTTTCCTACCGAATAGGAGGTCTCCTTGCTGGTAGGAGATCCCTCACAGGAGACCCTCAAATGGCACAGTTTCAAAGCCCTTTACCCAGGGAAAGCCCACCACTTCGGGGAGCACAACAGCTGGATGGGTGTGTGTGTGGCAGGACCAAGGAGGGAGGAGAGCTCTGAAGCCCCCATCACTGTGAGGCTGCCTGGGTCCTGCATGTCCAGTTTTCCAGCTCCCCAAAGCGGCAAACCTTTCACCCTCTGCCAGCTCCAGGGTTCAACATGGTGGCCACATGCCCCAAATGGTCCCCATGTGGTACCTCTTCTCTCCTGGAGCAGGAAGATGGTGAAGAGAAAGCTGTGCAGTTTGGGGGGCTGTGGCCCTGCTGGATGTGCAAGTGGGTGGCAGGGCCCAGTGGGCAGCCTCCCTACAGTGTGCCAGGCAGCCTGGGGTTTCCTGCACACAGCAAGGGTACGGCCTGGGCTGGCAGGACAAGGTTGTGCACCGGTCCCCACGACAGGATGGAGGGAGGTGTCAGTGCTGCAGCTGCCACCCAGAAAGGCTGGTTCCTGCCTCCCACCTCCTCTTTGCTCCCCCAAGCTGCACACACTGCAGCTGTCATGTCACCCCCTTGATGCACCCCACCTCCTTGTACTCCCAAGTGATGCTACCGGCTCCAGCATAACTGTGTGATTGTATGTCTGTGGAGGTGAATGTGGTCAGGGCAAATGATGCTTTGCTCTTGGGAGCTGATGGAGGTCACCTGCCAGGCACTGGATGTAGTCGGAAGGAAGAAATGGTGGATATTTGTGGGTGAAGGTGGTGGACGTTGGAAAGCAGAAGCCAGGAATAGCGTTGGCAGGCAGAAGCCAGTGGAGATGCCTGGGTGAATCTTGAGTGATTTACGCCTTAGCCTGGTTTTTTATTTCTTCCCAGGGTTTTTGGAGGTTTGATGCCCAAGAGCACCCAGATTGGCTGTTTGCTGTGCCTTTCCTGTTTCAGCCACTGATGACAGAGGTCCTCTGGATCTCCAAGAACCTTCACTTGTCCTCATTCTCCTGAACACTGCTGGACTTATAACAATTTTTGTCTCGTCTTTGAAGCTTATTGGGCTTTGACGTCCCTCAGAAGCAAGGTGTTTGTCTCCAATGGAAAGATCCAAGCCCTTCTTCATGGTCTACAGAACCTGATTAGGTTCCTCCGCAGAGTTAGCTTAGGATGGAAATGGATCTCCTAAAACACACAAATGGTCCCTGGCTTTCCATCCTGCTATGATAGGAACTGGCCCCAAAGACCCCACTGTATGCAGAAAAGTCAAATCCAGCCTAGGAGCACTTCATGAGTCCACCAGCCTTGCCCCTTGTCTTAGGACCAAGAGCCCAGACAGCTTGCTCAGGTGGGTCTCCAAGACCAGAAGCCACGATTTGTACTGTGTGGACAATCCCTATTCCTGCCTCAGTGACTGCCATGAAATGAGCTCGCTGAATGCAGGGCAGGGATTGGAATCATATTTATGGAGTTATTCCAAAAATGTAGAAACTGCTTTTTCCAAGATCAAAGCGGCTGATAGTTCAGGTAAAGAAAACAAAAATCTTTAGTATCATCCTGAACTGTAGGACGAAAGAGGCATGTGAGCAACAAGGGAAAGGAACATTAATTCAAGAAGTGGAGCAGAAAGTGAAGACTACATCCTCCTGTGTGCTTGATTTAGGGCTGGGGTATCCAATGTCTGGCCCAGTGGCCAGATGCAGCCTGCTGTGAGCCTCCAACTCGTCCATGACCAGCCGCTGTCCCCCTAAGAGCCTGTAACCCAGAAACACTACTGGAGCTGCAATGGTGGGGTGGAGAGAATGGGGGTCCATTTAAGGGTGTGCTTTATTTCTGTGCTGTGTGCTGGTGCTTGCAGAAATCCTGGAAATCTGAGCTCATTTTTTCATTGATCAATGCAAAACCTACGCCCGTTCTACATAGACATATGTATTACCGTATTTCCCGGCTTATTACACGCACTGGACCATGAGACACACCAAAGTTTAGAGGTGCAAAACAGGAAAAAAAATATTCTGAACCAAATGGTGTATTAATAAATGTAATAAAATATAGCAGAATAATATTTCAACCATGTAAAGTCAACAGTGGTATTAAGAACCATCATCACTGTCATTAACAAATGAGGAAAGACTTTAAGTTTCAAGCACTCTTCTAATTTTCTGGAAACCCCAAAAACTCATCATCTCAAGTGTCAGTGATTTGTGACTTTTGCACAAATCTCATTGCAAATGATCAGACAACATTTTGCACAAATCTCATTGCAAATAGTCCAGGAAGGCAGGTAAGTTGGGGGGGGGGTTCTTTTGGGGGTCAGGTAGGGAAAGGTGAGGGGTTCTAGACAGATAGGGAAGAGTGAGGGAGGCACAGGCATGGAGCAGGAGGGACCAGGTCTTGTGCATGTCTACTTTGGAGCAAGTCTCCAAGCCAGGGAAGGCTGCTTAGGATTGCAACTGTGACTGAACTTGACTGCCATTTTGCCGCCAACAAATATAGCAACAGTGCGCATATTCACCTTCAAACTCCCTCACTCTAAAACATGCCAACCATTTCGTTACAAGAAGGCAAAACAAGGCACTGAAATTAACAGTTTGAGAAAATGTTATTCTTTCAGGGCATAATCCAAAGGACTCCTTGCACCAACATGAATGCAGATCTGAACAGCCCGCTTAAGGTGAGGGGGGAAAAGCCAGCCAGTGTTTCTCATCTAAGCTTTTAAGGAGGACACCCATAAGATTTCTCTCAGTATGAATTTTTGTTGATTTATTAAATTTGATCTCTGGAAGAAGTTTTCCCACAGTCTGGCTGTTGGTGAGGATTCTGTTACACGTGGAGCTTCTGATGGGTTAACAAACTGGATCTCTGAGAGAAGCTTTTCCCACACTCAGGACATGGATATGGTTTCTCTCCTGTGTGGATCATCTCATGACGTAATAAATTCTGCTTATGGGAGAATCTTCTTCCACAGATGTGGCATTTGTGAGGTTTATCTCCAGTATGAGTGATCTGATGGCTTAACAAATGGGATCTCCGAGAGAAGGTTTTCCCACACTCAGGGCATGGATATGGTTTCTCCCCCGTGTGGATCCTCTCATGATGTAATAAATTCTGCCTCTCGGAGAATCTTCTTCCACAGTTGTGGCATTTGTGAGGTTTATCTCCAGTATGGATTTTCTGATGTCTCAACAAAATGGATCTCTGAGAGAAGCTCTTTCCACAATCAAGACACTTGTGTGGTTTTTCTCCAGTATGAGTTCTCTGATGGCTTAACAAATTGGATCTCTGAAAGAAGGTTTTCCCACACTCAGGACATGGATATGGTTTCTCTCCTGCATGGATCCTCTCATGATCTAATAAATTCTGCCTCTGGGAGAATCTTCTTCCACAGTTATGGCATTTATGAGGTTTATCTCCAGTATGAGTGATCTGATGGGTTAACAAAGTGGATCTCTGAGAGAAGGTTTTCCCACACTCAGGACATGGATATGGTTTCTCCCCTGTGTGGATCCTCTCATGACGTAATAAATTCGGCCTCTCGGAGAATCTTTTTCCACAGTTGTGGCATTTATGTGGTTTATTTCCAGTATGGATGTTCTGATGTCTCAACAAAATGGATCTCTGAGAGAAGCTCTTTCCAGTCAAGACACTTGTGTGGTTTTTCTCCAGTATGAGTTCTCTGATGGCTTAACAAATTGGATCTCTGAAAAAACGTTTTCCCACACTCGGGACATGGATATGGTTTCTCTCCCGTGTGGATCCTCTCATGACGTAATAAATTCTGCCTCAGAGAGAATCGTCTTCCACAGTTGTGGCATTTGTGAGGTTTATCTCCAGAACTGTGAGGTTTATCTCCAGAATGGATGTTCTGATGTTTCAACAATGTGGATCTCTGAGAGAAGCTCTTTCCACACTCATCACAGTGCTGTGGTTTCTCTCCTGTGTGGACCTTCTGATGAGTTACTAATTTGCATCTCTGAGAAAAGTTTTTTCCACAGAAATGACATTTGTATGTCTTCTTTCCAGTCTGAAGGATCTGCTGTGTTGCTGATGACTTAGACAGGCGCCTCCTCCGAAGTTCTAGATCATCACAATTTTTCTCTTCCACATGGCTCCTCTGATGTTCATTAAGGTCTGATTCAGGCTGGATCTTTTCCCCCAACGAGGGGCCTTCATTGCACTTTTCTCCATTCTGTTCGAAACCAAGTCCTAACATAGGATGGCGCCTGGTGGCATATTTGGGTAATGATGCCTTTTCCCCCTCCGTAATCACTGGGCTGGGATCATCATAGGAATCTCCAAGATCTCCTATGAGCTCCTCAGATTCCTTGCATCCTGTAAGTGGCTCCATTCCCTGCCCTCTGTCGGCAGCACATCTTTCCTCCATCATCTCAGTGGTCACCTGCATCCTCTCTTGGATTCTCCTTCGTCCTCTCCTGGTTCTTTCTAGTGGCTCTTTTCCTGCAGTCGGAGAATCCTTCAACTTGAACTGAGTTTCTTGCCCATCACCTGAAACAACAGAGGGAGGAACTTTTAAAATATCACGTGAACCTCTTTAACGCAACTCCTGAAATGCTTCTCTTTTGCATCACAGATTTTTCTTTGGGTGCTCAGCAGGAAGAAGGAAGATGGAAAGACAGTTTTTTCCCTGGACCACTTAAACTCTTACTCACCTCTGCCCAGCCCCACATCACTGGCTTACAGAGGTCATCAAGCCACTTCCAAGCTGTTTTGGGATTTCTCTACAGGAACATTCAATTCTTTGTGCTTTTCCATCCCTCCAAATGCAGCACATTTTTCTACTGACAATTATCTCTGTTTTTTAATCTTATTTTTAGTAGTGATCCTAACACATTCTTTAGGGACTTTATAAATAGATTGGTCTTATGGGACATTTAACTCAGAGTGTAATCCTAGGAGCACCCTAGGCTGACACAAGTGCTGTCGGGTCCTCAATTTGTGGCTGGAAGCCATTCTGGGGTGGAAGGAGGGTGGGCGGCAAGAAGAACTGGGGGAGGATGGGTAAGGAGCCAGAGTCAAGCACTGATTTCAGATCTTAACCCTAATCTCATCCTAATCCCATCCAGGCAGCCTTGGATGGTCCCAAATTGCTCAGATCTGCACCATGGATTTAGGAAATGAAGATTTTAGTTCTGTGACTTCCCCAGGGAAAGGGGAAAAATTTCCATTGACTCAAAACAAGCCAAAAGCTACCCAAAACTTGCTCTAGATACACGGCAGGCCTGCTTGTTCCAGTTAGGATCGGGATATCAGTTGAGTAAGTAACTGCTAATGTTATTCTTGGAGAATGTTATGGCTAGTCAAAGTTTGTTTCTCCTCTAAGCCTTGTTTCAGACCTGAGATTCCTGGCCCTAGGCTGGGTTCAGTTGGCAACTTCTGGAAGACAAAGAGCACAATCCTAATCTATCTACTCAAAAGTAAGGCCCATTGTGTTCAGTGAGTTTTACTTCCAGAAAAGTGTCTTTAGAAATGCAGCCATAGTCCCTGAAGCCAAACTTACACTGACAAACATCCTGACCCCATCCCACTACATCTTTGTCAAAAGACAGATGGACAAACCATCTTGTGTGCTCCCCAAGGCATCTGGTGGGCCACTGTGTGAGACAGGAAGCTGGACTAGATGGGCCTTGAGCCTGGTCCAGGGGGGCTCTTCTTAAGTACGTAAACTTCCTATCTTTCTGACGTCTGTACACTATTCCCATCACCCTTTGATATGGATGTACCACCATGGAATGGCTTTTCGGGTGGAGGTGGTGTCGTGGTCCCCTTGCCACCCTCTCTGCTGCTGGGCAGCTCTGTGATGGTCAAAGGCACTGCAGCTCAACTTTCTCTGTCAAGAGAAGGCAGGCGGAGAGCAATGGCTGCCAGAGCAGAGGTCTCTGCTCCCACACCAGTGCCCTCTGCTTTCCTGCTCACTTGCCAGATGGACCTTCTTCTCCTTCTCATCATGCTTCCCCGGTGAGTCACTGTAGCAGCACATGGCCTCTCTGGATTTCATGACTTACTGAATTTGGTGTCTGTGGGGACAGAATCTGTTCTGTACAAAGAATCGGTGGGATATCTATCTGATATCCACAAAGCTAGGAATGCAAGGAAAGCTGGGCTGGATCAGACCAACTATTATTTAGTCCAACATCCTGTTTCTCGGAGCCTCGCCAGATGTTTCTGGGAAACCTACAATAGGAGGTAAAGTATTTCTGTCCCACCATTGCCTTCCTGTCTCCAAGCACTGACTGACAGGCTGTGATCAGCCTCACCTGACAAGATCGCACTCCCACCATCCTCCTGCTTTGTTGCCACAATATGTTGTGTTTTCACTGTGCTCGGCAGAGCCTCTCCTTCCTTGGGAGGAATCAGGAACTTCTCTTCTGACACCTCCGTGATCTGAAAAAGAGGGGAGGGAGAAAGAGGGAAAATCAGGCTAACAGTCCTATTATTTGTTATTGATTTAGTGCCATCAACTTGATGGTGCTTAATGGAGCACAGAAGGTCAGGACTCTGCCCCATGGAATTAACAATATAAATTCAGAAGCAAGGCTCAACAGGAGAAGGAAATGCTAGGTGCTGACACCTTGGCTTTGTTCCACAGGGGGACTGAACACCAGAGGTGAACTCCAGATGCTGTGAATGGGTGGGGTTGCACATTGGTGGGGTGGCTCATGGGGGGTGTTGCGCATGGAGAGGTGATGCGCATGGGTGTTTATGCACATTGGGGGGATTCTTGCCCAATGGAGAGATGATGCACATAGGGGGTTGATACCCATAGGGGTTGATGCGCATAGAGAGATGCATGCACACATACATGCATGCACATGCAAAACAACAGGATCAAGGTGATCAGTTACCAACATGCTCACCTGCTGCTTCCATCCTTTGTCCTCCTGCTGCATCAAAAGGAAATGTTCTGCTAACGTCACAGCCTGATTGCAGGTCTTGGGGTCCTGTTCCAAAAGCCAGTCCCGCATTTCTGGTGGCAGGATGGCCAGGAACTGCTCCAGGATCAGCTGGTCCAAAATTTGCTTCTTCGTGCGCCTCTCTGGTTTCAGCCACTGCCAGCAAAGATCCTGGAGCTGCAGATAGATCTTTTGAGGCCCATCAGCCTCTCGATAGCTGCACAGCCTGAACTGCAGGCGTTGCTCCTCTCTTCTGATGGCATCTCCAGGCAGAACCCCATTTGCTTCTTTTCCACTCCGCGTGGCCTCCAGGTGGGTGTGCTGGTCCTGCTGATCCTCCTCCACGGGATGTGGCTGAGTTAGAGAAGGCCATTTGCTGGTATCTGATGCACCATCTGCTACTAGAGATGTTCTCCTACTGCTCCGCTGCCTAAGTTCAGGCACTTGTAGGTTCTCCTCAGTTGACTGAGGAACCTGCAGTGTCTTCAAGAACTCGTCAAACTGAACATCCCAGTTCCTGGATGGTCCCTCATCTGGCTCCTGTTTCACACTCTGTGACACCTCCAAGGACAAAACCTCCTTGATCCTTCCAAATTCTGAAAGGGCTGCTCCCTGCATGTCCTCACCTAATTCAGGGCCAGCTGAGTCCTCTTTCTCCAATTTTATTTCCTGTTCTATCCCATCTTCTGGCAAAGCCTGGGTGGCCATCGTCTTTTCTTCTGCTGTATTTCCTCCAGAATTGGACTGGTCTGATCTGCTGCTCCCGTCTTTGAAAGCGCCAATCCTAGAGCAACATCTCCGCTTTCTTGCTAGAGTCCCTGAAGTTTCCTCAGCACAACAGACCTACCCAATAAGGTCCAAGTGACTTTCTCAGCAATGTCAAGAAGCAGGAAGAAGGTCTTTCAGCAAACTCTGAGAGCCAAGAGTCCTTCAAACGAACAGGTCCAACATCCACTGCCCAGGAAAAGGACAGAGCGAACATGGAAAGAAGAAAGAGAAGAGAAGAGAAGGCTGAACGACTGTAATCATTTGTGAATTAGAACGATGGATTAGAATTATTCAAAGGAAGGGCAGTGTTGTGCATGGTTGTGCACCTCCCATTTATCCTTACAAATCCTGCAAGGTATGCTGGGTTCAGTAAGTGGAACTAAGCTACGTCACCCAGTAAACTGCATGGTTGAATAGGAGATTTGAACTCAGGACTTCCTATCTCTAACCACTGGCTCTGCAATGTAAATCTATATAAAAAAGATACCTATGTTCACTTATTTTCTTCTTCCCTCCTCATTCCTCCTTTCCCTCAAATGGCAGGGTCTGTGCCAAGTTCTTCCATCTCTGAACAGATCCTTACAACAATAGTACAAATAATGTCTACAGAATGTCTAATGTTTTCTTAGTTCCAAAATCACTGGCAACCACCAGTCCTGCTCAAGGAAAGGTTTTGGGGTACACCATGCTCACCACCATATTATCCTTTATCTGACTTATGGCAATCTGCAGGGCTCATCTGTACAGTGGTGGAAATGCTGCCCTTCCAGGAAAAGGGCACACCCATGTATATGGAGCATGCAAGGACCAGGACTTAGGATTTTATCTGGTATGGCTATTTTGGGTTATATAGATTATCTTCTAATTTCTGGTATTCAATTATTTTTTGTATTTGTATTTTAAGCTACTTTTTAGAAAGAGGAATGTTAAGAATGTGTTAAATGTTAGCAGCCCCTGACATGGGTATCCTACTGATACCAATAAAAGCATTTTCAAAAGCAGTTAAAAAAAATAAAAAGTGTACAGTTCTTGAAAACAGCTTTTCTTACTGTTGTGGAGAGGCAGTCAGCACTTAGAAATGCAAAGGACCCCCTGCCTTTTTCTAGCTCTGCTGAGGAGGGAATATTGTTTGCATGACTGCCTCCCTACAACTGTAGTAGTTTTATAAACTGTGATTTCCAATGATCATTTGTGATTTCCAATGAAGTATTAGAATATTATTAGAATATCAGAATATTTTCTGGGGCTGGAAAAGGAAGCAGATGCTGGAAAAGGCTGTGATGCTTCAGAAAGCACAGAAAACAAGCCCCACAAACCTCTCCCATTTGCATCTGCCAGTCAGAGACAGGCTATTTCTAAACCAAGCTTTGCATCACGGCTTGGAACACATGATGGATTTTTACTCCAGAAATATGTCTCCCATCTCTTTTTCAAGGCATCTGGGCCAGATCCCATCACCACATCCTGTGGCAAGGAGTTCCACAGACTAACTCCACACTGGGTGAGATATATATCTTATAGCAACATAATTCTCATCTTCAATTTATTTCCAGATCTGGCTCAGAAGTTGGGAAAATATATAAACGTGATATTTCAGCAATGGTGGGATATTCATTGCAAACACTGTGCTCAGTTGGGATGCAGTTGATGGGAATGGGCTGCAAAGGGGCTTGCAAGGCGGACAACACTGGGAAGCCCTGCTCTAGGGGGGTCCTCCTGGGGGTGAGCAGACCCACTCCAGAGCCCCCCTGCACCCACCTGCTCCTCCCTCCTCTGCACTGCAAGCAATGGGAGCTGCAGCCTCCCTCCTCCCCCCACAGGAAGGAGCCTGGACTGCTCCCTCCCCCCTCCCAGCCACTCTCTGGGCTGCTCTCCCAGTCCCAGCTTGCCTGCCTTAACCCTTCAGAGCACTGACTCCAGCCTGCTCTCCCTCTGCAACTCCACCTGCACTGCAAACACTCTGCACTTCCCTGCAGAACAGCCTCACCAGATCCCCTCTTGGCCCAGGACATGAGTGTGTTGTGAGCCCCTCAGCCCAGGAAGGCCTCCAGGAAGGCCAAGGCTGGGACTGCTGGAGCCTCTGCTTGGGCAGCCCTTCTCTGGCCATCTCCATCAACTTCTCCCTCACCTGGGCTGATCTGATCCCTTCTGGGGAGGGCAAAGCCCCAGCCAGGAAGAGGAGGGAATGGGCAAGTGGGGTCCTTCCTCCTCCCTCCTCCCAGCCAGACCAGACCAGGGAAGGCCTGGGATTGCTGGGGGGATCCTGCAGCTGCAGCCCTGGAGACCCTCAGCAAACCCTGAGCAACCCCAGCTGAGCTCCATCTCTGGAGGGGGGAAGAGCAGCCGGGAAGGAAGGAAGGAAGGAAGGAAGGAAGGAAGGAAGGAAAGAAAGAAAGAAAGAAAGAAAGAAAGAAAGAAAGAAAGAAAGAAAGAAAGAAAGAAAGAAAGAGGGAGAAGAAGACGCGCAGGCAGAGACCAGCTGAGCTGAGCTGAGGGAGTGATGGAGCCAGGAGAGGAGCCGGGCAGGCTGAGGGAGCAGCGCTGGGAGGCCCAGTGGCAGGAGTTCCTCCAGAGCCTGCAGGCCCCTGACTGCGCCCAGACGAGCCCCCCAGAGTCAGAGGCCGCCCCCTGGGGTGACGCCAAAGCCTTCCTGGCCTCCTTTGAGCAAGTGGCTGCGGCCTGTGGGTGGCCCCCAGGAGAGTGGGTGGCTCGGCTCCTGCCTGCCCTGAGTGGAGGCGCCCAGCAGGCCTTCAGCCTCCTGGCAGCCCCAGAGCGGGAGGACTACGGGCAAGTGAAGGCGGCCATCTTGAGAGGCGAAGCCCTGAGGAGGGAGAAGCGGCGCCAGCACTTCCGGCAGTTCTGCTGCCCGCAGCTGGGAGACCCGCGAAGGATGTACAGCCAAGTGCAGGAGCTTTGCTGCCAGTGGCTGAAGCCCGAGAGGCACAGCAAGGAGCAGATCCTGGAGCTGCTGGTCCTGGAGCAGTTCCTGGCCGGCCTGCCGGGGGAAATCCAGAGCCGCATCCGGGCATGTGGGCCAGACAGTGGTGCCCAGGCCGTGGCCCTGCTGGAGCATTTCCTGCTCAGCCGGAGGGAGGCCCACACAGGCACCTGGCAGGTGAGTCTCTCTATTTATTTTATTATTGAAATGGTCCTCCTGCCTGCCCATCCTGAGTTTCTTTCCATCATTTTCAGGGCAAGTGTCTGGTCTCCGAACAAGATCATGCATTGTGGCCACTTCCAGGTTCAGAGCTCGGGGTCTGCAGCATGTAGGGTGTTGTGATGGAGGTATTGAAGATGGATCTGTTCCCACCAGTAACTCTCTTCCAGTTTTCTTCCCTGTTCCAGGAATCATTGCAGGAGTGGGCTTTGGGTCCCCTGATTGTAAAGGAGGAAGCTTTGGAGAAGGTGCAGGAGGAGATCTCCAGAGAACCTGAGGAGAAGTTAAGAGACACCCAGCAGAGGATCGATGGGGAGATCGCTGTGACAGGTAAGCTTTCAGTGGTGTCACAGAGAGGATCAGGGAACTTAAACGGTGTCAAAAGTTCTGTTCCTTTATCAGTCATGTGGAGGGGGGTGTTTGGGAACTTGCAAGTGGGGCTAGAGAGCAAGAAGGCATCCATCAAACATTGCTCTCATGCCCAGGTATAATATTTCTGCTTGCCCCTCATGGTCGAGGGTACCTTAGGAGGGGAGTCTATTTTTGCCCCTTTAAGGATAAGCTGGTGGCCCAATCCGCTCCCGCATGAAATGTCCCTTCTGTCCCTTACAGGCACTGGAATCGCACCTCCGACTTTGCTGCTTTCCCCAGAAGGAGAAGACGTGGCTGAAGTTGGGCTGAGCAAGGCTCTTGGTGTCCAAGCGGAGCAGGTTGGTTTCTGCACAGTTGATCCTTTTAGTAGAGATAGATGGGGCTGGTTCATTGTAGAACACTTATAGGTCTTTGTTTCGCTCAACTTATATCTTTTGTTTCTCCCCAAAGGAAACTGAAGGTGCCTTATTTCTCTCTCTCTCTCTCTCTCTCTCTCTCTCTAGATTTAGATAGATAGTATGATATAGATATAGAAAGACAAAGACAAAGAAACTACATATCTAAATATTACAACTTTAAAATATTACAACTTTCTTTATTCATTTTGTACCCTTCCTTTCTGTCTGGAGGGCTCCATGTCAACTAAACTGGAGGAGGAGTAGTTCTCAACCCAAAGAGGGAGGAAATTCCACAGAACAGGTTCCTTAGGTGAGAACACCATCCCATAAACCTCTTTCAGTGGCAGATCCTCTGAAAAGGCCCTCACAGATGATCCAAGAGTTCACTGGGTCAAGGGACCCAAGATCAGATTGCATGGAAAGAGGTGGCCATAAGCATACAGATGCCTAATTTCAAAGGGCTGTCAAGTTGAAAACCAGAACCTGAAATGAAAAACCTGAATATAGTCAAATATTTATGAACGCAGTGGCTGTCCCACCTGCCCTTCATTCCTTGGTTGATTCTTTCTGGATGCTGAGATCCATTTATGAAGCAGGGTCTGTCTTCTTCCTTCTGGGATTGTGGAGTCAAAAGGCCTGATCTCCTATCTATGGATTAACACCGTATTTTCTGCAACACCATTTAAGTAGGAGCATAGAAGTTGTTCGATTTCCTGCAGGTGATGAACCTCTCCAAGGCAAGCGGACCTTTGCACATGATTGAGCAGACTCCAACGCAGCCAATCCAACAGACCATGTTCTGGAACGTTCTGCAGGAAGAGGGTGAAAATATGGATTTAACAGGTAAGGACCTGCACTGCTTTGCTTCAGTTCAGTCAGTAAGAAATGGGAAATTCTTCTGAGAACAGAAAGGCACAAATGTGTTATTGGCATAGTATAATATATGTGCAATTGGTTCTCAGAAGGTGGCCTAGATCCGAGCAGAGAGGAGCAGGCTGGAGCTGCTCTGTGTTGCCCAGGAACAGGACTAGGATCCGGCACAAGCCATTGCCTGGCATCTTTCTTTGTCTCTGTCTCTTCAGGTGTTGAGGAGGGAACTCGGCTCAAGGTGAAGAAGTCTCACCGTGGAGGAAAAGAGCCATTGGAAAGAACCAGGAAAGAAGGAAGGAGAAGCCAAGAGAAGGTGCCAGAGACGGCTGAGCTGCAGGAGGAAAGAAGCGCGTCCAACACAGGCCAGGGAACGGAGCCACTTAAGGAATCCAGGGAATCCGGTGAGCTCACAGAACATCCTGGGGCTTCCTGTAGCAATCCCAGCCCAGTGGATACAGAGGGAGAAAAGGCATCATTTTCCAAGTATGGCAGAAGGTGCCGTCCTAACTCAGGACTTATATTTCAACACAGAGAAGAGTACAATGAAGGCCCCTCATTGGGGGAAAAGATCCAGCCTGAGTCAGACCTTAATGAACATCACAGCAGCCACATGGAGGAGAAAAATGGTGATGATCTAGAACTTCGGAGAAGGTGCCTGTCTAAGTCATCAGCAACACAGCAGATCATTCATACTGAAAAGAAGACATACAAATGTCAGTTCTGTGGAAAAAACCTTTCTCAGAAATTCAGATTATTAAGACATCAGAAGGTCCACACAGGAGAGAAACCATATCGATGTCCTGAGTGTGGAAGAAATTTCTCTCAGAGAACCCATTTATTAGTTCATGAGAGGATCCACTCAGGAGAGAAACCATATCCATGCCCTGAGTGTGGGAAAAACTTCTCTTATAGATCTACGTTGTTAAGCCATCAGAAAACTCATACTGGAGAAAAACCCCACAAGTGTCTTGACTGTGGAAAGAGCTTCTCTTGGAGATCCTATTTCTTAACTCATCAGAAGCGCCACATGAAACAGAAGCCTCATCAATGCCCCGACTGTGGGAATAGCTTCTGTCAGAGATCAGATTTAGTTAAACATCACAAAACTCATCCTGAAAGAAATCTTATGGGTGTCCTACGTGTGGGAAAACCTTAAATGAGAAACACTATCTAGCCTTCTCCCCCTCGCCCCAAGGGGGCTATTCAGATCTGCACTCAGATCTGCACTCATGTCGGTGCAAGGAGTCCTTTGGATTACACAAGGAAGGTCTAGCATTTATCAAACTATGATAATTTTAGTGATATTTTTTGCCTTGTTGTAACGAAGTGGTTGGCATGTTTTAGAGGGAGGGAATTTGAATGTGAATGTGTGCACTGTTGCGTCACTGTAGTTATTGGCTGTGAAATGGCAGTCATGTTCAGTGACAGGTTAGGCCAAGTCCTCAGTGCCCCAGAGAATGCCATGCCTCCCTCTGTGACCAGCGGCTGTTAAATAAATGGTTCAGATCACACAGATGTCCAGACTGGCTTGTTTTCTGGAATTGATCCAAGTTCATGTCTGGAGGCACCATTGTCGCATATGAGTTGTTAATGCAAACCATGTACCTACAAATTTTACCCAATGTGGTCAGGAGGGCCTCCCTTTAGCCTTCTGGACATCACAGGAGAAGTATTCAGATCATGTAAGGAGAAAGCGTTGATATGAAAATACATGCAGAAGATCCTATAGCTGTAAAAATCTCTTTGGCCACAATTGTGTTTCAATCAACATAAAGTGAAAACTGAAGGTGCTTCCAGGATGGGTGCTGGAGCCCCTGGTATCGTTGCAGACTTTGGTATCCTATTGGTTCATTAGATTTTGGAGACACTTAGATGTGTCATTTGAGGGTTCCTTTCTGCAAGGCTTTGGTGGACAGCCTTTTGCAGTCTCCGATCACCTTCCAGCTACTGGGTGATAATTGCTGGCCTGATCCAGCAGGGCGCTTCTTAGGTTCTGATGTATCTCTGAACGGCACATGCAAGCAGACGGCAAAAAGGCTCTGCTTTGAGGTTCTTACTCAAAATTAGGTGTCTCTAAACCTTTTGGCCAAAGGGCAAAGTCAAATATCTGGCCTAGTCTAGAGGGCCCGAAAAAGTGACTGCTGGCTTAAAAGTCTGCAGAGAGTGCAGTTTTTAATCCAGTATGTATATAAGTTGGAGAGTCACTGATTCACTCACACACGGACTCATCCATCAACACCCAGCCAGGAGTTAAACCAAGTGTAGGGATGAAAATGCTTTGCACCCCTTTTCATCCCCTTCAGGTTGGAATTTCCAAAAACGGCTTCTTAGTGGGTGCCTCCACCACGGAAGGAAGACCCTCCCCAAATTTCACCCTTCTTGGTCCAGCTGTTATATAAAACTGAAAAGTCACTGACTCATTGACTAATAAAGTGATTGATCAATGCCCAGCCAAAATCACCAGGCCTAGATGTGTATGATTTGGGGGATGGTGCACAGGGGCGGGGGGTGGGTGTTGCGCATATGGTGGTTTCTATATACAGTGGTACCTCGCTAAACAAGTGTTTCACATAACAAGAAAAAATCTCCAATAAATCTTGCTTCACATTGCAAGTTCTGCTTCACTTAACAAGCAAGTGTGCTATGGGCACCCGTGCTATGCAGCCCTGATGCTACGCATGGAGGCTCTTTAAAAGGGCTGCCGGCCAGTGCTGCTGCCTGTAACCACCCCCAACTTGGGGGCAGTTGCCTGGGGGTGCCAGAGGCACCCTCCCCTAACTGCCCCCAAGTGCCCCCCACTGACCACCTTGAACCTCTAACAGCAGCCCAGGTAAGCCTCCCAGGGAAGTGTCTTTGATTGCAGTCTCCTATGTCTACCCAGAAGTAAGCCCCATTGCGTTAAATGGGGCTTACTCCCAGGAAAGTGTCTTTAAGATTGCAACCTAAGTAGACTTCATAGGATCATGCCCATTGACTGCATGTTTTGAATTCAATTCCAGTGTTTTGTCATCATTTTTACATCCAGTTAATATTTTTATATGACTATTTTGGGGGTTGTAGAACCAATCGTCTGAGTTTCCATTATTTCCTAAGGAAAAATCTGCTTCACTGAAAGAGTGTTTCACTCAAAGAGCATGCCTCTGGAACAAATTAAGCTCTTTATGTGAGGCACCACTGTATATGGTGCATATATGATGCATATGGTGGGGTGATGTGCATGTGCAACACACACAGGCTGCAGTCCTAGCCACTGTTACCTGGAAGGAAGCCCAGGTGACTGTAATGGGACTTACTTCTGAGTAGACACAAAGGATCCAAGGAGACCAAGAATAATGCAGGACACAACAAAATTAAAGCTACAAACACTCTACTGCTTTCATGTGCTTAATTTATATAACATATTGCTGCTTATTAAATTAAAAAGTATTGCTGCAATTGTGAAGACACTTTCCTGTGACTAAGGGAACAATCCTGTCCAATATTTCCAGGGTAAGAGGTGTCCTCTTTTTTAGGTTTGTGTAATGGACACAAAACGTCATTGTCCTCCTTTTCCTTGTGGGCAGGCAGCATGGCTTTTTGGGATAAATCAATTATACATAATAGTTTTAAATGTAATAATAAGTAATATACTATTTAAATTTACCCCGCAAAAGCATTAGGCATCAGTGTTTTGAGCTTTTATTTTGTGACGTCCTACATTTTTCTTGGATGTCCTACATTTTGAGGGGTCCTGATTTATCCCAGAACAATTTGTCCCTTGTGTCCCAGAACAAGGGGCAATTGTTCTGTTTCTCTCACTGAAATACCTCCAGTATCTTGCTAGTTAATTATCTGATCCTTTTGCCACCCCCCAGAAAATCAGGTCTCGACCCTCCAGTGGGCTCTCCTTTCCACTGCTTGATTGTGTACCCGAAAAACCAGGCCTTGTGTCTAATTCCACACTTTCCAGTCCATTGACCAAAGCTGCAAGGCCACGGACATGAGTTCTTCTTGGTGTACCAAAACAGTTCCTGTTACACAGAAATGTCTTGTCCAAAGTGTTTCCTAAAGATATTGGTGCCTTGTTAGTTAATTGTAATTAATAATTGCTTGCCCATGTATATCATATGTTCCACCCTGAAATTGTTATAGACAGCCTGTTTTAATATCTTGTTAGGTCCAAAAGACAAGGCTCAATTCTCCTTTGCGTAATCTGTCCCCTTCGCCTAATCTGGCCCTCCAGGCCAAGGCTGGGACTGCTGCAGCCTCTGCTTGGACAGCCCTTCTCTTGCCATGTAAATCCCCAACCAGCATGATACAGGTTCAGAGCTCAGGGTCTGAAGCATGGAGGGTGTTGTGATGGAGGTAATGAAAATGGATCTGTTTCCACCAATAACTCTCTTCTGATTTTCTTCCCTGTTCCAGGAACCTTTGCAGGAGTGGGCTTTGGGTCCCCTGGTTGTAAAGGAAGAAGCTTTGGCGATGGTGCAGGAGGAGATCTCCAAAGAACCTGTGGAGAAATTCAGAGGCGCCCAGCAGAGGATTGATGGGGAGGTCGCTGTGCTGGGTAAGTTCAGCTTGTGACCCTCAGTGGTGTCTCAATCAGGATCAGGGAACTTAAAGGGTTTCAACCGTTCTCTTCCTTTAGCAGCCACGTGGAAGAGGAAGTTTGGACAGTTGCAAGTGGGGCTAGAGGGCAAGAAGGCATGCATCCTGTAGTGGAGGACTCCTTGGGGTAAAGTAGTATTTGTTCCCTTATCTCGGCGCTGCATTGTGGCTGCACCAGCATTGTGGCTGAGAGTCCTGGTATTCATCTTCTGCTCGTATAGAGCTGTTTCAGGGACTGGAATCTGGCCAGCTTTGGCCACCTGTAAGGATGAGCAGGTGGCCCAATCCGCTCCTGCATGAAATTTCTCTTCCGTCCCTCACAGGCACTGGAATCCCACACCAGACTTTGCTGCTTTCCCCAGAAGGAGAGGACGTGGCTGAAGCGGAGCTGAGCAGGATTCTTGGTGTCCAAGTGAAGCAGGTTGGTTTCTGCAGGACAGGGGCAGAGACCAGAACCAGACGGCAGACAAAGTCATTTTAGCAGAGATAGATGGGGCTGGTCCATCATGGAGCAGTTATAGGTTTTTATTTATTTTGTTCAGTATATATCCTTTGTCTTTCCTGAAAGGAAACGGAAGATGGCTTACAAAAAAAGTGCAAAGAAAAGAAAGTACATGTCTAAACTTTACAACTTTAAAACTCATTCATTCATTCATTCATCCATTCATCCATTCATTCATTCATTCATTTTGTATTCTTCCTTTCTGCCTGGAGGGCACCAAGGCAGCAAAAATACAAAATAGTGAAAATTTAAATATAAAATACAGAAAATAAAATTCATAGAGAACAAATGTGAAATGCCAAGAAAAAACCCACTGGTTTAAAACAGGAGCCTATAAAATTTTCAGCCAAAGGGCCACATCAAATATCTGCACAGTGTTGAGGGCCAGATAAAATATTTAAATATAAAATTTAAATACATCAGAGACACATTAATGGGCTCAAATTTCCATGATTTCTTCAAGCACCAACACACAGGACAGAAATAAAGTGCAAGTTAATAGGACCCCCATTCCCCCATCCCAGTGTTACAGGTTCGGTTGTGTTTGTTTAATGGGGTCAGAGACTGTTAGGCGACCATATGTGGACATGGGCAAGTCAGAGTCTTGCGGTAGGTTTCCTCTCGCCCTGGGGCCATGGTTTAGAGACCCCTGGTTTAAAATATGCAGGAGTGAATTAAATAATTCATTGTGGATGCTGAGATCCATTTATGAAGCAGGGTCTGTCTTCTTCCTTCTGGATTGTGGAGTCAAAAGGGCCTGATCTTATACCTCTGATTTCCTGCAGGAGATGAACCCCTCCAAGGGAAGCGCACCTTTGCACATGATTGAGCAGACTCCAACACAGCCAATCCAACAGACCATGTTCTGGAACGTTCTGCAGGAAGAGGGTGAAAATATGGATTCAGCAAGTAAGGAGCTGCACTGCTTGGCTGCATTTCATCCATTAAGAAATGGCAAGTTCTTCTCTGAAACAAGGCAGAAATGTGTTACTGGCGTATTTCTTAGTATAATATATATACAATTGGTCTTCAATATGTGGCATAAATCTGAGCAGAGTGGAGCAACCAGGAGCTGCCAAAGGGCCAAGTCAAATATCTGTCCTAGGCGCAGTCCTATCCATGACTACTCAGAAGTAAGCCCCATTGTATTCAATGAGTCTTGCAACCATAAACTCAATGGCCTGGAAAAAATTTAAAACTTCAATAAATACATCAGAGATGGAACTTAGATCAATGAAAAAATGGGCTCAGATTTCCAGGATTTCTACAAGCACCAGCACACAGCACAGAAATAAAGCGCACACTAAATGGACTCCCATTGCCACTCCAGTAATAGGGGGCAGTGGCTGGTTGTGGACGAGTTGTAGGCTCATGGCAGGCCACATCTGGTCACCAGGTTGGACATTGGATACTCCTGTGCTAGATCAAGCATGTAGGATGTTGTAGTCTTCACTTTCTGCTCCACGTACATCTTGAATTAATGTTCCTTTCCCTTGTTGCTCACATGCCTCTTTCGTCCTACAGCTCAGGATGATACTAAATACAACCCATACAACAGGTGGGAATATGCCCACCCTCCCTTCGACCCTAACTGAAGCAGCTGCTACCCACTGGGATGTGCCAGCTCCCTCATCGCTCACCTGCTCTATTGCCCTCCTTCCATACTTCTCCACCTCCTACAGACTGGCCTCTGCCCTGTCCTCTCCCTATGCTACCTATTCCGGCCACCCAGTTGACGCTGGCTGGCTGGCTGGCTTGCTCTTCCCCTTTCCTAACTGTGATCCCAGAGGAAGCCACTTATCATGTTTACTCAGAAGCAATCCCATTCTTTTCAATAAGACTTACTCCCAAGAAAATATGGATTGCAACCTGAGCTCCCAATTCGTTGACGGGAGGTTGAAGCTGCTTCTGGGAGGGAGGAACAAACTTCTCCGGGTGGCAGTTGTAGTGCTGGGATCTCCCTCCATCCCATCATCTGAGGCCAGTGCAAGCCATCTTTCCTACCGAGTAGGAGGTCTCCCTGCTGTGGTAGGAGATCCTTCGCAGGAGACCCTCAAATGGCACAGCTTCAAAGCCCTCTGCCCAGGGAAAGCCCTCCACTTCGGGGAGCACAACAGCTGGATGGGTGTGTGTGTGGCAGGACCCTGCAGGCAGGAGCTCTGAAGCCCCGTCACTGCAAGGCTGCCTGGGTCCTGCATGTCCAGTTTTCCAGCTCCCCAAAGCAGCAAACCTTTCACTCTCTGCCTGTTCCAGGATTCAAAATGGTGGCCACATGCCCCAAATGGTCCCCACGTGGTACCTCTTCTCTCCTGGAGCAGGAAGATGGTGAAGAGAAAGCTGTGCAGTTTGGGGGGCTGTGGCCCTGCTGGATGTGCAAGTGGGTGGCAGGGCCCAGTGGGCAGCCTCCCTACAGTGTGCCAGGCAGCCTGGGCTTTCCTGCACACAGCAAGGGTACGGCCTGGGCTGGCAGGACAAGGTTGTGTACCGGTCCCCACGACAGGATGGAGGGAGGTTTCAGTGCTGCAGCTGCCACCCAGAAAGGCTGATTCCTGCCTCCCACCCCCTTTGCTCCCCCAAGCTGCACACACTGCAGCTGTCGTGTCGCCCCCTTGATGCACCCCACCTCCTTGTACTCCCAAGTGATGCTACCAGCTCCAGCATAACTGTGTGATTGTGTGTCTGTGGAGGTGAATGTGGTCAGGGCAAATAATGCTTTGCTCTTGGGAGCTGATGGAGGTCACCTGCCAGGCACTGGATGTAGTCGGAAGGAAGAAATGGTGGATATTTGTGGGTGAAGGTGGTGGACATTGGCAAGCAGAAGCCAGGAATAGTGTTGGCAGGCAGAAGCCAGTGGAGATGCCTGGGTGAATCTTGAGTGAATTACGGCCTTAGACTGGTTTTCTATTTCTTCCCAGGGTTTTTGGAGGTTTGATGCCCAAGAGCACCCAGATCGGTGGTTTGCTGTGCCTTTCCTGTTTCAGTCACTGATGACGGAGGTCCTCTGGATCTCCAAGAACCTTCACTTGTCCTCAGTGTCCTGGAAAGAATAATAAAATACACAAAACACTGCTGGACTTATAACAATTTTTGTCTGGTCTTTGAAGCTTTATTGGGCTTTGACGTCCCTCAGAAGCATGGTGTTTGTCCCCAATGGAAAGATCCAAGCCCTTCTTCATGGATTACAGAACCAGCTTAGGTTCCTCCTCAGAGTTAGGTTAGGATGGAAATGGATCTCCTAAAACACACAAATGGTCCCTGGCTTTCCATCCTGCTGTGGTGGGAACTGCCCCAAAGATCCCACTGTAGGCAGAAAAGCCAAATCCAGCCTAGGAGCACTTCATGAGTCCACCAGCCTTGCCCCTTGTCTTAGGACCAAGAGCCCAGACAGCTTGCTCAGGTGGGTCTCCAAGACCAGAAGCCACGATTTGTACTGTGTGGACAATCCCTATTCCTGCCTCAGTGACTGCCATGAAATGAGCTCGCTGAATGCAGGGCAGGGATTGGAATCACATTTAGGTAGTTATTCCAAAAATATATAAACTGCTTTTTCCAAGATCAAAGCAGCTGATAGTTCAGGTAAAGAAAAGAAAATCTTTAGTATCATCCTGAGCTTTAGGACGAAAGCGGCATGTGAGCAACAAGGGAAAGGAACATTAATTCAAGAAGTGGCGCAGAAAGTGAAGACTACATCCTCCTGCGTGCTTGATTTAGGGCAGGGGTATCCAATGTCTGGCCCAGTGGCCAGATGCAGCCTGCTGTCCATGACCAGCCGCTGTCCCCCTAAGAGCCTGTAACCCAGAAACACTACTGGAGCTGCAATGGTGGGGTGGAGAGAATGGGGGTCCATTTAAGGGTGTGCTTTATTTCTGTGCTGTATGCTGGTGCTTGCAGAAATCCTGGAAATATGAGCTCATTTTTTCATTGATCAATGCAAAACCTACGCCTACACCCGTTCTACATAGACATATGTATTACTGTATTTCCCGGCTTATTACACGCACTGGACCATGAGACACACCAAAGTTTAGAGGTGCAAAACAGGAAAAAAAATATTCTGAACCAAATGGTGTATTAATAAATGTAATAAAATATAGCAGAATAATATTTCAACCATGTAAAGTCAACAGTGGTATTAAGAACCATCATCACTGTCATTAACAAATGAGGAAAGACTTTAAGCTTCAAGCACTCTTCTAATTTTCTGGAAACCCCAAAAACTCATCATCTCAAGTGTCAGTGATTTGTGACTTTTGCACAAATCTCATTGCAAATAGTCCAGGAAGGCAGGTAAGTTGGGGGGGGGGGGTTCTTTCAGGAGTTAGGTAGGGAAAGGTGAGGGGTTCTAGATAGATAGGGAAGAGTGAGGGAGGCACAGGCATGGAGCAGGAGGGACCAGGTCTTATGCATGTCTACTTTGGAGCAAGTCTCCAAGCCAGGGAAGGCTGCTTAGGATTGCAACTGTGACTGAACATGACTGCCATTTTGCCGCCAACACATACAGTGATGCAACGGTGCGCATATTCACATTCAACCTCCCTCACTCTAAAACATGCCAACCATTTCATTACAAGAAGGCAAAACAAGGCACTGAAATTAACAGTTTGAGAAAATGTTAGACTTTCAGGGCATAATCCAAAGAACTCCTTGCACCAACATGAGTGCAGATCTGAACAGCCGGCTTGAGGTGAGGGGGGGAAAGCCAGCCAGTGTTTCCCATCTAAGCTTTTAAGTAGGACACCCATAAGATTTCTCTCAGTATGAATTTTTGATGATTTATTAAATTTAATCTCTGGCAGAAGCTTTTCCCACAGTCTGGCCATTGGTGAGGATTCTGTCACACGTGAAGCTTCTGATGGGTTAACAAATTGGATCTCTGAGAGAAGGTTTTCCCACACTCAGGACATGGATATGGTTTCTCTCCTGTGTGGATCATCTCATGACGTAATAAATTATGCCTCTGGGAGAATCTTCTTCCACAGTTGTGGCATTTGTGAGGTTTATCTCCAGTATGGATTTTCTGATGTCTCAACAAAATGGATCTCTGAGAGAAGCTCTTTCCACAGTCAAGACACTTGTGTGGTTTTTCTCCAGTATGAGTTCTCTGATGGGTTAACAAATTAGATCTATTAGAGAACTTTTTTCCACACTCAGGACATGGATATGGTTTCTCTCCTGCGTGGATACTCTCATGATCTAATAAATTCTGCCTCTTGGAGAATCTTCTTCCACAGTTGTGGCATTTGTGAGGTTTATCTCCAGTATGAGTTCTCTGATGGCTTAACAAACTGGATCTCTTAAAGAAGGTTTTCCCACATGCAGGACATGGATATGGTTTCTCTCCTGTGTGGATCCTCTCATGATCTAATAAATTCGGCCTCTCGGAGAATCTTCTTCCACAGATGTGGCATTTGTGAGGTTTATCTCCAGTATGGATTTTCTGATGTCTCAACAAAATGGATCTCTGAGAGAAGCTCTTTCCACAATCAAAACACTTGTGTGGTTTTTCTCCAGTATGAGTTCTCTGGTGGCTTAACAAATTGGATCTCTGAAAGAAGGTTTTTCCACACTCAGGACATTGATATGGTTTCTCTCCCGTGTGGATCTTCTCGTGACGTAATAAATTCTGCCTCAGAGAGAATCTTCTTCCACAGTTGTGGCATTTGTGAGGTTTATCTCCAGAATGGATGTTCTGATGTTTCAACAATGTGGATCTCAGAGAGAAGCTCTTTCCATACTCATCCCAGTGCTGTGGTTTCTCTCCTGTGTGGACCTTCTGATGAGTTACTAATTTGGATCTCTGAGAAAAGTTTTTTCCACAGAAATGACATTTGTATGTCTTCGTTTCAGTCTGAAGGATCTGCTGTGTTGCTGATGACTTAGACAGGCGCCTCCTCCGAACTTCTAGATCATCACAATTTTTCTCTTCCATGTGGCTCCTCTGATGTTCATCAAGGTCTGATTCAGGCTGGATCTTTTCCCCCATTGAGGGGCCTTCATTGCACTTTTCTCCATTGTGTTCAAAACCAAGTCCTAACATAGGATGGCGCCTGGTGGCATATTTGGGTAATGATGCCTTTTCCCCCTCTGTAATCACTGGGCTGGGATCATCATAGGAATCTCCAAGATCTCCTATGAGCTCCTCAGATTCCTTGCATCCTGTAATTGGCTCCATTCCTTGCCCTCTGTCAGCAGCACATCTTTCCTCCATCATCTCAATGGTCACCGGCATGCTCTCTTGGATTCTCCTTTGTCTTGTCCTAGTTCGTTCCAGAGGCTCTTTTCCTCCAGTCGGAGAATCCTTCAACTTGAACTGAGTTTCTTGCCCTTCACCTGAAGAGAGAGAGGGAGGAACTTTTAAAATATCACGTGAACCTCCTTTATGCAACTCCTGAAATGCATCCTTTATGCAACTCCTGAAATGCATCTCTTTTGCATCACAGATTTTTCTTTGGGTGCTCAGCAGGAGGAAGGAAGATGGAAGGACAATTTTTTCCCTGGACCACTTAAACTCTTACTCACCTCTGCCCACCCCACATCACTGGCTTACAGAGGTCATCAAGCAACTTCCAACCTGTTTTGGGGTTTCTCTACAGGAACATTCAATTCTTTGTGCTTTCCCATCCCTCCAAATGCAGCACATTTTTCTACTGACAATTATCTCTGTTTTTAAATCTTATTTTTAGTAGTGATCCTAACACATTCTTTAGGGACTTTATAAATAGAATCATAGAATCATAGAGTTGGAAGGGACCTAGTAGTCATCTAGTCCAACCCTCTGCCTGCAGCAGGAAATCCCCCTAGAGCGTCCCTGACAGGTGCTCGTCCAGCCTCTGCTTGAAGATCTTATTTGATCGATCAAATAGATTGGTCTTATGGTACATTTAACTCAGAATGTAATCCTAGGAGCACCCTAGGCTGGCACAAGTGCTGTCGGGTCCTTCATTTGTGGTTTGGAGGCATTCTGGGGTGGAAGGAGGGTGGGCAGAAAGAAGAACAGTGGGAGGGAGGGCACGGAGCCAGAGTCAAGCTCTGATATCAGATCTTAACCCTAATCTCATCCTAATCCCATCCAGGCAGCCTTGGATGGTCCCAAATTGCTCAGATCTGCACCATGGATTTAGCAGATGAAGATTTGAGTTGCCAGATGGGGCTTCTGAAACTTCCCCCAGTGAAAGGGGAAAAATTTCCATTGACTGAAAACAAGCCAATAGCTACCCAAAACTTGCTCTAGATACACAGCAGGCCTGCTTGTCTGCTTCTTCCAGTTCGGTTCAGGATATCATTCCAGTAACTGCTAATGTTATTCACGGGGAACCTTGTGATTAGTCAAAGTTTGTTTCTCCTCTAAGCCTTGTTTCAGACCTGAGATTCCTGGCCCTAGGCTGGGTTCAACTGGCAAGTTCTGGAAGACAAAGTGTACAATCCTAAGCTAGCTACTCAAAAATAAGCCACATTGTGTTCAATGAGTTTTACTCCCAGGATAGTGTGTTTAGAAATGCAGCCATAGTTCCTGAAACCAAATCAACTTACACTGACAAACATCCTGACCCCATCCCACTACATCTTTGTCAAAAGACAGACTAACAAACCATCTTGTGTGCTCCCCAAGGCATCTGGTGGGCCACTGTGAGAGACAGGAAGCTGGACTAGATGGGCCTTGAGCCTGATCCAGGGGGGCTCTTCTTAAGTACGTAAACTTCCTCTCTGACTTCTGCACATTATTCCCGTCACTCTCTGACGTGGATGTACCACCATGGAACGGCTTTCCGGGTGGAGGAGGTGGTGTGATCCCCCTGCCACCCTCTCTGCTGCTGGGCAGCTCTGTGATGGTCAAAGGCACTGCAGCTCAACTTTATCTGTAAAGAGAAGGCAGGCGGAGAGCAATGGCTGCCAGAGCGGAGGTCTCTGCTCCCACACCAGTGCCCTCTGCTTTCCTGCTCCCTTGCCAGATGGACCTTCTTCTCCTTCTCCTCATCATGCTTCCCAGGTGAGTCACTGGAGCAGCACATGGACTCTCTGGATTTCATGACTTACTGAATTTGGTGTCTGTGGGGACAGAATCTGTTCTGCATAAAGAATTGGTGGGATATCTATCTGATATCCACAAAGCTAGGAATGCAAGGAAAGCTGGGCTGGATCAGACCAACTATTATTTAGTCCAACAGCCTGTTTCTCGGAGCCTCTCCAGATGTTTCTGGGAAACCTACAATAGGAGGTAAAGGAATATTTCTGTCCCACCATTGCCTTCCTGTCTCCAAGCACTGGCTGACAGGCTGTGATCAGCCTCACCTGACAAGATCGCACTCCCACCATCCTCCTGCTTTGTTGCCACAATATGTTGTGTTTTCACTGTGCTCGGCAGAGCCTCTCCTTCCTTGGGAGGAATCAGGAACTTCTCTTCTGACACCTCCGTGATCTGAAAAAGAGGGGAGGGAGAAAGAGGGAAAATCAGGCTAACAGTCCTATTATTTGTTATTGATTTAGTGCCATCAACTTGATGGTGCTTAATGGAGCACAGAAGGTCAGGATTCTGCCCCATGGAATTAACAATATAAATTCAGAAGCAAGGCTCAACAGGAGAAGGAAATGCTAGGTGCTGACACCTTGGCTTTGTTCCACAGGGGGACGTAACACCAGAGGTGAACTCCAGATGCTGTGAATGGGTGGGGTTGCGCATGGGTGGGGTGGCTCATGGGGGGTGTTGCACATGAAGAGGTGATGCGCATGGGTGTTTATGCACATTGGGGGGATTCTTGCCCAATGGAGAGATGATGCACATGGGGGGTTGATACCCATAGGGATTGATGCGCATGGAGAGATGCATGCACACATACATGCATGCACATGCAGAAGAATAGGACCAAGATGATCAGTTACCAACATGCTCACCTGCTGCTTCCACCCTTTGTCCTCCTGCTGCATCAAAAGGAAATGTTCTGCTAACATCACAGCCTGATTGCAGGTCTCGGGGTCCTGTTCCAAAATCCAGTCCCGCATTTCTGGTGGCAGGATGGCCAGGAACTGCTCCAGGATCAGCTGCTCCAAAATTTGCTCCTTCGTGCGCCTCTCTGGTTTCAGCCACTGCCAGCAAAGATCCTGGAGCTGCAGATAGATCTTTTGAGGCCCATCAGCCTCTCGATAGCTGAACAGCCTGAATTGCAGGCGTTGCTCCTCTCTTCTGATGGCATGTCCAGGCAGAACCCCACTTGCTTCTTTTCCACTCCGCGTGGCCTCCAGGTGGGTGTGCTGGTCCTGCTGATCCTCCTCCACGGGATGTGGCTGAGTTAGAGAAGGCCATTTGCTGGTATCTGATGCACCATCTGCTACTAGAGATGTTCTCCTAATGCTCCGTTGCCTAAGTTCAGGCACTTGTAGGTTCTCCTCAGTTGACTGAGGAACCTGCAGTGTCTTCAAGAACGCGTCGAACTGAACATCCCAGTTCCTGGATGGTCCCTCATCTGGCTCCTGTTTCACACTCTGTGACACCTCCAAGGACAAAACCTCCTTGATCCTTCCAAATTCTGAAAGGGCTGCTCCCTGCATGTCCTCACCTATTTCAGGGCCTGCTGAGTCCTCTTTCTCCATTTTTATTTCTGGTTCTATCCCATGTTCTGGCAAAGCCTGGGTGGCCATCGTCTTTTCTTCTGCTATATTTCCTCCAGAATCGGACTGGTCTGATCTGCTGCTCCCGTCTTTGAAAGCGCCAATCCTAGAGCAACATCTCCGCTTTCTTGCTAGAGTCCCTGAAGTTTCCTCAGCACAACAGACCTACCCAACAAGGTCCAAGTGACTTTCTCAGCAATGTCAAGAAGCAGGAAGAAGGTCTTTCAGCAAACTCTGAGAGCCAAGAGTCCTTCAAACGAACAGGTCCAACTTCCACTGCCCAGGAAAAAGACAGAGCGAACATGGAAAGAAGAAAGAGAAGAGAAGGCTGAACCACTGTAATCATTTATGAATTAGAACGATGGATTAGAATTATTCAAAGGAAAGGCCTTTCCTTTGCGCATGTTGTGCATGGTTGTGCATTTCCCCCCCCCCCCCCGGTTTATCCTTACAAATCCTGCAAGGTAAGCTGGGTTCAGTAAGTGGAACTAACCAACGTCACCTAGTAAACTGCATGGCTGAATAGGGGATTTGAACTCAGGACTTCCTATCTCTAACCACTGGCTCTGCAATGTAAATCTATATAAAAAAGATACCTATGTTCGCTTATTTTCTTCTTCCCTCCTCATTCCTCCTTTCCCTCAAATGGCAGGGTCTGTGCCAAGTTCTTCCATCTCTGAACAGATCCTTACAACAATAGTAGAAATAATGTCTACAGAATGTCTAATGTTTTCTTAGTTCCAAAATCACTGGCAACCACCAGTCCTGCTCAAGAAAAGCTTTTGGGGTTCACCACCATATTATCCTTTATCTGACTTATGTTAAACTGCAGGGCTCATCTGTACAGTGGTGGAAATGCTGCCCTTCTAGGAAAAGGGCACATACATGTATCTGGAGCATGAAAGGACCAGGATTTAGGATTTTATCTGGTAAGGCTATTCTGGGGTTATATAGATTATATTCTAATTTCTGGTATTCAATTATTTTTTGTAATTGTATTTTAAGCTACTTTTTTAAAAGAGGAATGTTAAGAATGTGTTAAATGTTAGCAGTCCCTGAGATGGGTATTCTACTGTTGTGGAGAGGCAGTCAGCACTTAGAAATGCAAAGGACCCCCTGCCTTTTTCTAGCTCTGCTGAGGAGGGAATATTGTTTGCATGACTGCCTCCCTACAACTGTAGTAGTTTTATAAACTGTGATTTCCAATGATCATTTGTGATTTCCAATGAAGTATTAGAATATTAGAATATTTTCTGGGGCTGGAAAAGGAAGCAGATGCTGGAAAAGGCTGTGATGCTTCAGGAAGCACAGAAAACAAGCCCCACAAAACTCTCCCCCTTGCATCTGCCAGTCAGAGACTACCTATTTCTAAACCATCCCCACATTTTGCACATTTATTTTGCACATCCCCATCACGGCTTAGAACACATAATGGATTTTTACTCCAGAAATATGTCTCCCATTCCTTTTTCAAGGCATCTGGGCCAGATCCCATCACCACATCCTGTGGCGAGGAGTTCCACAGACTAACTCCATGCTGGGTGAGATATATTTCTTATAGCAACATAATTCTCATCTTCAATTTATTTCCAGATCTGGCTCAGAAGTTGGGAAAATATATAAATGTGATATTTCAGCAATGGTGGGATATTCATTGCAAACACTGTGCTCAGTTGGGGTGCAGTTGATGGGAATGGGCTGCAAAGGGGCTTGCAAGGCGGACAACACTGGGAAGCCCTGCTCTTGGGGGGCCTTCCTGGGGGTGAGCAGACCCACCCCAGAGCCCCCCCTGCACCCACCTGCTCCTCCCTCCTCTGCACTGCAAGCAATGGGAGATGCAGCCTCCCTCCTCCCCCCACAGGAAGGAGCCTGGACTGCTCCCTCCCCCCTCCCAGCCACTCTCTGGGCTGCTCTCCCAGTCCCAGCTTGCCTGCCTTAACCCTTCAGAGCACTGACTCCAGCCTGCTCTCCCTCTGCAACTCCACCTGCACTGCAAACACTCCGCACTTCCCTGCAAAACAGCCTCCCCAGATCCCCTCTTGGCCCAGGACATGAGTGTGTTGTGAGTCCCTCAGCCCAGGAAGGCCTCCAGGAAGGCAAGGCTGGGACTGCTGGAGCCTCTGCTTGGGCAGCCCTTCTCTGGCCATCTCCATCTCCTTCTCCCTCACCTGGGCTGATCTGATCCCTTCTGGGGAGGACAGAACACCAGCCAGGAAGGGGAGGGAAGGGGCAAGTGGGGTCCTTCCTCCTCCCTCCTCCCAGCCAGACCAGGGAAGGCCTGGGATTGCTGGGGGGATCCTGCAGCTGCAGCCCTGGAGCCCCTCAGCAAACCCTGAGCAACCCCAGCTGAGCTCCCAGCAACCCTCCCCCAGCTGGAGAGGGGAGCAGAAGAGCAGCAGGAAGGAAGGAAGGAAGGAAGGAAGGAAAGAAAGAAAGAAAGAAAGAAAGAAAGAAAGAAAGAAAGAAAGAAAGAAAGAAAGAAAGAAAGAAAGAAGCTGAGCTGAGCTGAGGGGGTGATGGAGCCAGCAGAGGAGCCAGGCAGGCGGAGGGAGCAGCGCTGGGAGGCCCAGTGGCAGGAGTTCCTCCAGAGCCTGCAGGCCCCTAACTGCGCCCAGACGAGCCCCCCAGAGTCAGAGGCCACCCCCTGGGGTGACGCCAAGGCCTTCCTGGCCTCCTTTGAGCAAGTGGCTGCGGCCTGTGGGTGGCCCCGAGGAGAGTGGGTGGCTCGGCTCCTGCCTGCCCTGAGTGGAGGCGCCCAGCAGGCCTTCAGCCTCCTGGCAGCCCCAGAGCAGGAGGACTACGGGCAAGTGAAGGCGGCCATCTTGAGAGGCGAAGCCCTGAGGAGGGAGAAGCGGCGCCAGCACTTCCGGCAGTTCTGCTGCCCGCAGCTGGGAGACCCGCGAAGGATGTACAGCCAAGTGCAGGAGCTTTGCTGCCAGTGGCTGAAGCCCGAGAGGCACAGCAAGGAGCAGATCCTGGAGCTGCTGGTCCTGGAGCAGTTCCTAGCCGGCCTGCCGGGAGATGTCCAGAGCCGGATCCGGGCATGTGGGCCAGACAGTGGTGCCCAGGCCGTGGTCCTGCTGGAGCATTTCCTGCTCAGCCGGAGGGAGGCCCACACAGGCACCTGGCAGGTGAGTCTTTCTATTTATTTTGTTATTGAAACGGCCCACCTGCCTGCCCACCCTGAGTTTCTTCCCACCATTTTCAGGGCAAGTGTCTGGTCTCCGACCAAGATCATGCATTGTGGCCACTTCCAGGTTCAGAGCTCGGGGTCTGCAGGATGGAGGGTGTTGTGATGGAGGTAATGAAAATGGATCTGTTCCCAGCAGTATTTCTCTTCTGATTTTTTTCTTCCCTGTTCCAGGAACCATTGCAGGAGTGGTCTTTGGGTCCCCTGATTGTAAAGGAGGAAGCTTTGGAGATGGTGCAGGAGGAGATCTCCAAAGAATCTGAGGAGAAGTTAAGAGACACCCAGCAGAGGATCGATGGGGAGGTCACTGTGACAGGTAAGCTTTCAGTGGTGTCACAGAGAGGATCAGGGAACTTAAACGGTGTCAAAAGTTCTGTTCCTTTATCAGTCATGTGGAAGGGGAGTTTGGAAACTTGCAAGTGGGGCTAGAGAGCAAGAAGGCATCCATCAAACGTTGCTCTTATGCCCAGGTATAATATTTCTGCTTACCCCTCATGTTCGAGGGTACTTTAGGAGGGGAGTCCACCTTTGCCACCTGTAAGGTGGCCCAATCCGCTCCTGCATGAAATGTCCCTTCCGTCCCTCACAGGCACTGGAATTCCACATCAGACTTTGCTGCTTTCCCCAGAAGGACAGGATGTGGCTGAAGCAAAGCTAAGCAAGGCTCTTGGTGTCCAAGCAGAGCAGGTTGGTTTCTGCATAGTTGGTCCTTTTAGTAGAGATAGATGGGGCTGGTTCATTGTAGAGCTCTTATAGGTCTTTGTTTGTTTCGCTCAAGTTATATCCTCTGTTTCTCCCCAAAGGAAACTGAAGGTGGGCTGGCTATCTGTCTGTCTGTCTGTCTGTCTGTCTATCTATCAAGCAAAGACAAAAAGCAAAGACAAAGAAAAAGAAACTACATATCTAAACATTACAACTTTAAAACATTATTTCTTTATTCATATTGTACCCTTCTTTTCTGTCTGGAGGGCAGCATGTCAACTAAAGTGGAGGAGGAGCAGTTCTCAACCCAAAGGTGGAGGAAATTCTACAGAACAGGCTCCTTAAGTGGGAAAGCCATCCCATAAACCTCTTTCAATGGCAGATCTTCTGAAAGGGTCTTCTCAGATGATCCAAGAGTTCACTGGATCAAGAGGCCCAAGATCAGATTGCATGGAAAGAGGTGCCTTAAGCATACAGACGCCTAACTTCTAAGGCTGTCAAGTTGAAAACCAGAACCTGAAATGAAAAATATGAAAAATGAAAAAAATGAATATAGTCGAACATGGATGAACACAGTGGCTGCCCCACCTGCCCTTCATTCCTTGGTTGATTCATTGTGGATGCTGAGATCCATTTATGAAGCAGGGTCTATCTTCTTCCTTCTGGATTGTGGAGTCAAAAGGGCCTGATCTCATATCTGTGGATTAACACCATATTTTCTGCAACACCATTTAAGTGGGAGCATAGAAGTTGTTCAATTTCCTGCAGGTGATGAACTCCTCCAAGGCAAGTGCACCTTTACACATGATTGAGCAGACTTCAATGCAGCCAATCCAACAGACCATGTTCTGGAACGTTCTGCAGGAAGACTATGAAAATATGGATTCAGTAGGTAAGGACCTGCACTGCTTTGCTCCAGTTCAGTCAGTAAGAAAAGGGAAATTCTTCTAAGAACTGAAACAAGGCAGAAATGTGTTACTGGCATATTTCTTAGTATAATATATGTACAATTGGCCCTCAGAAGGTGGCCTAGATCCGAGCAGAGTGGAGCAGCCTGGAGCTGCTCTGTGATGCCCAGGAACAGGGCTAGGAACAAGCCGTTGTCTTGCATCTTTCTTTGTCTCTGTCTCTTCAGGTGTTGAGGAGGGAACTCGGCTGAAGGTGAAGAAGTCTCAGCATGGAGGAAAAGAGCCATTGGAAAGAACCAGGAGAGAAGGAAGGAGAACCCAAGAGAAGGTGCCGGAGACGGCTAAGATGCAAGAAGAAAGAAGAAATACAGGCGAGGGAATGGAGCCACATGAGGAATCCAGGGAATCTAGTGAGCTGACAGAAGGTCTTGGGGCTTCCTGTAGCGATCTTAGCCCAGTGGATACGGAGGGAGAAAAGGCTTTGTTTTCCAAATATGGCAGAAAATACCATCTTCAGTCAAGATTTGTTTTTGAACTCAGAGAAGAAGAGTGCAATGAAGGCCCCTCATTGGAGGAAAAGATCCAGCCTAAATCAGAGCTTGATGAACATCACAGAAGCCTCGTGGAAGAGAAAAATGGTGATGATCTAGAACTTCGGAGAAGGCGCCTGTCTAAGTCATCAGCAACGCAGCAGATCCTTTATACTGAAAAGGAGACATACAGATGTCATTTCTGTGGGAAAAACTTTTCTCAGAGATCCAAACTAGTAACACATGAGAAGGTCCACACAGGAGAGAAACCACACCAGTGTCCTCAGTGTGGAAAAAATTTCTCTCGGAGATCCGATTTGTTGAGACATCAGAAAGTCCATACTGGAGATAAACCTCACAGATGCCACATCTGTGGAAGAAGATTCTCCCTGAGGCAGCATTTATTAGATCATGAGAGAATCCACACTGGGGAGAAACCATATCAATGTCCTGAGTGTGGAAAGAGCTTCTCTCATAGATCTAATTTGTTAACCCATCAGAGAACTCATACTGGAGAAAAACCCCACAAGTGTCTTAACTGTGGAAAAACCTTCTCTTACAGATACAAATTAGTAAGACATCAAATTGTCCACACAGGAGAGAAACCACACCACTGTGAAGACTGTGGAAAGAGCTTCTCTCGGAGATCCAATTTCTTAATCCATCAGAAGCTCCACAAGGGACAGAATCCTCACCAATGTCCTGACAGGGAAAAGCTTCTGCCAGAGATCAGAGTTAGTCAAACATCAAAAAACTCATCCTGAAAGAAATCTTATGGGGATCCTACATGTGGGAAGAGTTTAATGAGGAACACTGGCTAGCCTTCTCCCCCTCACCCAAAGGGGGCTATTCAGATCTATTCAAGATCTATTCAGATCTATTCAAGGAGTCCTTTGGATTATGCCCTGAAGGTGTAGCATTTTCTCAAAGTATAATTCCAGTGATATTTTTGCCTTGTTGTAACGAAGTGGTTGGCATTTTTTACAGTGAAGGAGTTTGAATGTGTAGTTGTTGCCTGATAAATGGCAGTCATGTTCAGTCACAGGTTAAGCCAAGACCTCAGTGCCCCAGAGAGCGCCATGCCTCCCCCTCTGACCAGCGGCTGTTAAATAAATGGTTCAGATCACACAGATGTCCAGACTGGCTTGTCTTCTGGAATCGATCCAAGTTCACGTCTCCTCCAGAAACAGTTGAGGGCGAGGAAACCAAGTATGGAGGAAGTAGAAGAACTGCAGGGAACAGAGAATGGGGGGAGATCATGCCCTCCTTTATTTCCTGTGGATGGGAAAAGGGTGATGCTAAATTTATTTATTTATTAGCTTAAAACCTACACTATATTTGGACTTTTAAGCCAGCTCCTGTGGAGGGTGTTCTGGGCCTTCCCCCCAAAACTCAAGGGACGTCTGATCCAGCTTAGAAAACAGCAGTTTTTAAGAAATAATTTTGAGTTCTTCAATTCAATCCATGGAACTTGAAAACCTCACTGAGGGGTTGTGTTGTGTGTGTGTGGAGTGTGGGGCAGGGTTTTGTGGGGTTGGGCTTCATTGTGTGAGAAAGAGTGGGTTAGGGCGCAATCCAGAGTAACTACGGGGAGTCCTTGCTCCGGAGTAGAACAATTTACTCTGGATTGCAATATGTATTTCACATAGGTTTTCACTAGGTGGTACAGTAACTACGGGTGCATGTAATGTCTCTTATGTGCTCCCGTAGTTACTCTGGATTGTAGCCGTTGTGTGTGTGTGTGTGTGTGTGTGTGTGTGTGGATTGTGGGGTTGGGTATGTATGGAGGTTGAGCTACTGTATGTGTGTAAGAGTGGGTTAGCGTGTGTGTGTGAGGAGTTGTGTGTGAGTGGAGTGTGGGGTTGTGAGTGCGGAGTTCTATTGTGTGTGAGGGTTGGACTACACTGTGTGTCTGAATAAGGCCCATTTCCTAAAATCAAATTAAGCCCTTTGCTCCAGAGTAGTTTAGGTGACTTTCCATAAGATAACACTAGAGGGTGATGTAACTGCGTGGACCTATAACTGCTCTGGGTTTTGCCCTAAGAGTGGGTGTGTTGTGTGTGTGTAGAGTGTGGGGCTGTGTGTGTGGAGTGTGGAATTGGATTGTGTGTGCGGGTTGGCCTACATTGTGTGAATGAGAAAGAGTGGTTTAGCATACATGTGTGGAGTTTTGTGTCTGTGTAGAGTTGTGTTGTGTGTGTGTGGAGTGTGGGGGTTGGCCTATGTTGTATGTGTGTGAAAGAGTGGCATGTTGGCCTATGTTAGCATGTGTGTGTGGAGTTGGGTTGTGTATGGGGTTTGGTCTATGTTGTGTGTGTGAAAGAGTGGGTTGGGTTTTGTTATTTGTGTGGAGTGTGGGGTTGGGTATGTGTGGGGGCTTGGCAACATTGTGTGTGTGTAAAAGTGGGTTAGCGTGTCTTTGTGTGTAGAATTGAGTTGTGTTTGTGTGTGGGATGTGGGGTTGTGTATGTGGAGTGTGGTTTGGGGTTTTGAGTGGAGGTCAATCCTAGGATCATCCTGATTCCAAAAAGGTATAATATGTCTATGTAGAGCAACTGCGGGTGGAGCTAGAGGGGTACCTGACGGACAGACAGACAGACAGAATTAGCCTTTTATTAGTATAGATCTGATTTATGTCCTGCCTTTTTCCACTAAAGGCACTCAAGGTGTGAAAAGGGACATCAGAGAGCACATGTTGAAAGCAGCCACATTGAGGCTCCCCAAGGGCTGTGTTTGACCCTGGGCTGGAGTTTGGAGACCCCCATCCTAGTGGATCCTTGGCTCCCCATTAGGACTACAATCCTGTACATTGTATGGGGTGGTGAGATGGTCTGAAGATTCTGTGGTCCAGACTGTGACTCCCCATTGGATCAGAGGCATCATTTTTTCATGTGCACGATGTTAATGCAAACCAAGTACCTGCACATTTTACCCAATGTGGTCGGGAGGGCCTCCCTGTAGCCTTCTGGACATCACAGGAGGAGTCTTCAGATCATGTAAGGAGGAAGCATTGATATGAAAATCCTTGCAGAAGATCCTACAGCTGTAAGAATCTCTTGGACTTTAACTGTGTTTCAATCACCATCAAATGGAAACTGAAGGTGCTTCCAGGATGGGTGCCGGAGCCCCCGGTATCCTTGCAGACTTTGGTCTCCTATTTGTTCTTTAGATTTTGGACACACTTAGATGTGTCATTCGAGGGTCCCTTTCTGTGAGGCTTTAGTGGACAGCCTTTTGCAGTTTCCAATCACCTACTTATTGGATGGGATTTGGGCCTGATCCTGCAGGGCATTTCTTCGGTTCTGATGTATCTCTGAATGGCACATGGAAACAAATGGCAAAAAGGCTCTGCTTTTAGGTTCTTACTCAAAATCAGGGGTCTCTAAACCTTTTAGCCAAAGGGCCAAGACAAATACCTGGCCTTGTCTAAAGGGCCTGAAAAAGTGACTGCTGGTTTAAAAGTCCACACAGAGTGTGGTTTTTAAGCTAGTCTGTATATAAATGGGAGAGTCACTGACTCACTCATACACACATGGACTCATTCATCAACACCCAGCCAGGAGTAAACCCAAGTATAGGGACAAAAATGCTTTGCACCCCTTTTCACCCCCTTCCGGTTGGAATTTCCAAAAACTGCTTCTTAGTGGGTGCTTTCATCACAGAAGGAAGACCCTCCCCATATTTCACGATACTAGGCCCAGCTGTTATATAAAACTGAAACGTCACTGGCTCATTGACTGACTCATCAACTCACAGCCAAAACCGCCAGGCCTAGAAGTGTGAAATTTGGGGGATTTTTCTCATAGGGGGATGGTGCACGTGGGGGGCGTTGTTGCTTATGGGTAAAGTGAGGCATATGGTGGGGTGCTGTGCATAGGGGAGTCCCTCCTGTACTGGAGGGATCACAACACACACACACACACACACAGGCTGCAGTCAGCCACTGTTACCTGGAAGGACAAGTGTTATCCCGTTTCCAAGCCTTTAGAGCCAGTGTTGTCCAAAACCGTCCATGGTCATGGGGCTGGCATGACTAAATGCCGAGGTGCACAGAACGCTGTTACCTTCCCACCGAGGTGGTACCTATTTAACTACTTGCACTGGCATGTTTTCGAACTGCTAGGTTGGCAGGAGCTGGGCTAAGGACAGGAGCTCACCCCGTCTTGTGGGGACCCAGCTCTCGCACACTGTGCCCTATTACAAATAATTTATTACAGATAATTGATTTATTCCAGGAAGGCTACATACGACAAAATGAAACCTAAAAACTAAGCATTCATGTGTTAAATTTAAAAACAATATTACTTATTATTAAATTAAAAACTATTACAAATAATTTATTACAGATAATTGATATATTCTAAGAAGGCTACGTGCTGCCTGCTTATAAGGAAAAAGAGGACATTAGAATTAGACACAAGGCTAAAATCCAGGACCCTGAAAAACAACACACAGACACACAGAGTGGAACTTTTACAGACACAAGAATCACCAAGGAGAGAAAAGATGTTGTGACTTTCAAATATTTCCAGGGTAAGATGTGTCCTCTTTTTCCAGGACATGTCCTCTTTTTTAGGTTTGTCCTGAAAAAAACATTGTCCTCATTTTTCTTATAGGCAGGCAGCATAAAGCCTTCTTGGAATAAATTATTTAAATGTAATAATAAGTAATATATTATTTACATTAACCCCACAAAAGCACTATGCATCAGTGTTTTGAACTCTCATTTTGTGACGTCCCACATTTTTTGGGTATGCCCTACATTTTGAGGAGGCCTTGTCCTTATTTTTGGTTATGACGTCTGCTCATCCTGCACTTGGGTGCAAATATATATACGTTGTGCAAGCTGATTGATTTGACGTCGTGAAAGTATATATAACTGAGTAACAAACCATCCTGTTCCAGAAAATCCCTCCTCCCTTGAGAAAAGACAAACTCGGGTAATCTATATATATAGAAGAGAAAAGTCACTCACTGACTCACTGATTCACTGACTCACTCACTCATCACCGCCCTGCCAAAACCAATGGGCCTAGAAGCGTGAAATTTGGGGTGGGTGTTCCTTCCGTGACGGAGAAGTGCACTAAAAACCGGTTTTTGGAAATTCCAACCAGAAGGGGGTAAATGGGGCACAATGTGTTTTCCCCTCTATACATTGGAGAACTGATGACTCATCAACATTCCACCTCAACCCCCCAGACCTAGAAGCATGAAATTCTGGGAGGGAGTTCCTTCTGTCACCTGAACACCCACCAAGAACCCATGTGGAGGAGGATGCGCACGGGGGGATGATGTGCATGGGGGATATTGCGCATGGGGGATGTTGCGCATGGGGAAGTTGCACAAGGGGGACTGATGCACATGGGGGGATGGCATACGGGGCAATTTTACTCCCGCAATGCGGGTATGCTTTTCACTAGTTTCAGTAATAATTGATAATTGATAGTGCATCAGTAAAAAAAAGTCTGTATCTAAAATGTGTCAGTCAGCTGGCTTTGCTTCTTCCCAAGACCCCTTCAGGCCACCAGAGATCACGCTGGAGATCAGGCATGAGAACCAGCCCCAGACATGATTCGTGCCCAGGCAGGACCCAGAGTGGTGGGGCTGGTCTGTGGCCCCACTGAGGGTCATGCTTCACTGAGTGAGCATGGCATGGCATGGCACTGAGGGTCAGACCGCCTCAGGACACCCAGACCTTGTTACCAAGAGAGCAGTAAAAACAGGGAAATTAGCTTGTGCTTTTCTTTGGTTACTATACTGGACGTAGGCAGGACTCAGAACAGCGTCATGCAGAGGGGATACCCTATTAGAAAGAGAACCACTAAGGAAAACTTATCACAAAGATGCAGATTTTATTGTCATGAAGCATTAACAAATATTACATACATTCAGTAGCATGAGAGTGAAGTGTACCTGTTTCTTACATAGTGTGTACCAAGGAGAAAGAGAAGACAAGGGAAGGGAAGAGAGGGAGGTAGGAAAGAATATGGAGGGAGCAAAATCTACCTTCTTCAAGTCATGCCAGGATCCAGGAGGAAGAGGGTCCAAGCGAAAAAGAGATGATCCAAAGGGGAAGAGGGTCCAAGCAGAAAGAGGGAACAGTAGAGTCCAGGGTTCTTTTATACCCTAGGTCCAGGAAGGACATGCCCACTTAAGTGTGGTCACCTGGGAAAAAGGCAAGCCTGGGGAGGGGCTGTTTACCTTACAGGAAGGGGAAGGCTAGAAGACCACCACCTGAGGACCATCACCCAATCAGAAAATAAAGAAGAACACATCCAGCTGAGTGTGGTCAAGATTTGAAAAGAGAAAGAATGGGGAAGTGACCATGTGACTGGCTTACCCTTTGCAAAGGAGAACAATAGAAGACCATGCTTCACATTAGCATATAAATGACAGTAGCAGAGTAATTAACAAAGAAAGGATTAGTTGTTTGTAGGCCAAACAAATTGCTAAACACCCAAAGGTGTGTTTAGAAATGTAAGAGGGGGGAAGGGAAATGGGACTTTGAGCCAACACATTTATAATACTGAATTAATAAAATGTATTAATATAATAAGGGAGCAATTCTTGTAACAGAACACCCTCTGCAGGAGCTAGCTGAAGCATCCACACAGAGTGTGAATTTTAAGCTAGTAAATAAATAAATTTAGCATCACCCTTTTCTCATGCTCAGAAAATAAAGGTCTCTCCCCATGCTCCGTTCCCTGCAGTTCTTCTACTTCCTCCATGTGTGGTTTCCTTTCCCTCAACTGACTCCAGACGTGAACTTGGATCGATTCCAGAAGACAAGCCAGTCTGGACATCTGTGTGATCTGAACCATTTATTTATCAGCCGTTGGTCACAGGGTGAGGCATGGCACTCTCCAGGGCCCTGAGGACATGGCCTAACCTGTCACTGAACATGACTGCCATTTATCAGGCAATAAGTGCAGTGACGCAACAGTGCACCATGTTCACATTCAAACTTCCTTCCTCTAAAACATGCCAACCACTTTGTTCCCAACAGGGCAAAACACAAATTATCATAGTTTGAGAAAACGCTAGTCATAATCTAAAGGACTATGCCAATGGGGAGTCACAGTGTCAACCACAGAGTGTTCACAAAATCTCACAACCCTCTACAATGTACAGGATTGTAGTCCTAATGGGAAGCCAAGGATCCACTAAAACAGGGGTCTCCAAACCCCATGCTGGGGGCCAGATGCAGTCCTTTGTGGTTCCTTTCATCATGTGCACCCTGATGTCTCTTTTTTGGGAGGAAGGCAGGATATAAATCAAATAAAAAATAAATTTAGTGTCACACATTTTCCATGCTCAGGAAATAAAGGAGGATATGATCTCTGCCCATGCTCCATTACCTGCAGTTCTTACACCTCCTCCTTGCTTGGTTTCCTCTCCCTCAACTGATTCCAGATGAGACATGGATCAGTTCCAGAAGACAAGCCAGTCTGGACATCTCTGTGATGTGAACCATTTAACAGCTGCTGGTCACAGGAGAAGCATGGCGCTTTCTGGGGCTCTAACGACTTGGCCTAACTTGTGACTGAACATGACTGTCATTTATCAGGCAACAACTACAGTGACACCACAGTGCACACATTCACATTCAAACTCCCTCACTCTAAAACATGCCAACCATTTCGTTACAAGAAGGCAAAATAAGGCACTGAACTTATCATAGTTTGAGAAAATGTTAGACTTTCCGGGCATAATCCAAAGGACTCCTTGCACCGACCTGAGTGCAGATCTGAATAGCCCGCTTGAGTTGAGGGGGGAAAGCCAGCCAGTGTTTCTCATCTAAGCTTTTAAGTAGGACACCCATAAGATTTATCTCAGTATGAATTTTTGATGATTTATTAAATTTCATCTCTGGCAGAAGCTTTTCCCACAGTCTGGCCATTGGTGAGGATTCTGTCACACGTGGAGCTTCTGATGGGTTAACAAACTGGATCTCTGAGAGAAGGTTTTCCCACACTCAGGACATGGAGATGGTTTCTTTCCCGTGTGGATCCTCTCATGACGTAATAAATTCTGCTTATGGGAGAATCTTCTTCCACAGTTGTGGCATCTGTGAGGTTTATTTCCAGTATGAGTGATCTGATGGCTTAACAAAGCGGATCTCCAAGAGAAGTTCTTTCCACAGTCAAGACACTTGTGTGGTTTTTCTACAGTATGAGTGATCTGATGGGTTAACAAACTGGATCTCTGAGAGAAGGTTTTCCCACACTCGGGACATGGATATGGTTTCTCTCCTACGTGGATCCTCTCATGACGTAATAAATTCTGCCTCTGGGAGAACCTTCTTCCACAGTTGTGGCATTTATAAGGTTTATCTCCAGTATGAGTGATCTGATGGATTAACAAATGGGATCTCCGAGAGAAGCTCTTTCCACAGTCAAGACACTTGTGTGGTTTTTCTACAGTATGAGTTCTCTGATGGCTTAACAAATTGGATCTCTGAAAGAAGGTTTTCCCACACTCGGGACATGGATATGGTTTCTCTCCTGTGTGGATCCTCTCATGACGTAATAAATTATGCCTCAGAGAGAATCTTCTTCCACAGATGTGGCATTTGTGAGGTTTATCTCCAGAATTGTGAGGTTTATCTCCAGAATGGATTTTCTGGTGTTTCAACAATGTGGATCTCTGAGAGAAGCTCTTTCCACACTCATCACAGTGCTGTGGTTTCTCTCCTGTGTGGACCTTCTGATGAGTTACTAATTTGGATCTCTGAGAAAAGTTTTTTCCACATAAATGACATTTGTATGTCTTATTTCCAGTATGAAGGGTCTGCTGTGTTGCTGATGACTTGGACAGGCGCCTCCTCCGAAGTTCTAGATCATCACAATTTTTCTCCTCCATGTGGCTCCTGTGATGTTCATCAAGCTCTGATTTAGTCTGGATCTTTTCCCCCGATGAGGGGCCTTCATTGCACTTTTCTCCACCGTGTTCAAAACCAAGTCCTGACATAGGATGGCGCCTGGTGGCATATTTGGAGAATGATGCCTTTTCCCCCTCTGAAACCACTGGGCTGGGATTGTCATAGGAAGCTCGAAGACCTCCTATGAGCTCCTCAGATTCCTTGCATCCTATAAGAGGCTCCTTTCCCTGCCCTTTGTCGGCAGCACATCTTTCCTCCGTCATCTCAGTGGTCACCAGCATCCTCTCTTGGATTCTCCTTCGTCTTGTCCTAGTTCGTTCCAGAGGCTCTTTTCCTCCAGTCGGAGAATCCTTCAACTTGAACTGAGTTTCTTGCCCTTCACCTGAAGAGACAGAGGGAGGAACTTTTAAAATATCACGTGAACCTCCTTTATGCAACTCCTGAAATGCATCCTTTATGCAACTCCTGAAATGCATCTCTTTTGCATCACAGATTTTTCTTTGGGTGCTCAGCAGGAGGAAGGAAGATGCAAGGACAATTATTTCCCTGGACCACTTAAACTCTTACTCACCTCTGCCCAGCCCCACATCACTGGCTTACAGAGGTCATCAAGCCACTTCCAAGCTGTTTTGGGGTTTCTCTACACAGGAACATTCAATTCTTTCTGCTTTGCACCCCTGATTGCACCCCTATTGCACCTGAGTAACAAGATCATTAAGTTTGCAGATGACACAATGTTGGTGGGGCTCATCTCTGACAATGATAAATCAGCGTATAGGGACGAAGTTCATCAGTTGTTCCTTTTGTGCAAAGAGAACAATCTTATCTTTAATATAAATAAGACGAAGGAATTTATAGTGGATTTTAGGAAAAGCAGTATGAGCATCCAACCGTTATACATTGAGGAGGTTTTAGTGGAACAGGTGGCAGAATGTAAATTTTTAGGTATCATGCTGAAACAAGATTTAACATGGGGTGCAAATACTTTAGCTCTTGTAAAAAAGGCCCAACAACGACTGTATTTTTTAAGACTTTTAAGATCTCAACAACTGTCAGAGAGTCTGTTGGTTGCCTTTTATCAAAGCTCTATAGAGAGCATTTTATCTTATTGCATCTGTGCGTGGTTTAAAAGTTGCACAGAGATGGAGAAAAGGGCAATCCAAAGGGTGATAAAAAGGGCGCAAAAGATCAGCGGTTGTTCTCTTCCCTCATTGGAGGATTTGTATAATATGGGTTGTAAAAGGAAGATACAAAACATTCTGCGAGACTCTTCACATCCGGGTCACTCGCTGTTTGAGATTTTACCATCGGGAAGACGATATAGAGTGTTGAAAGCTAGGACAAGCAGATTTAAACTTAGTTTTTACCCAAGTGCGGTGATCTGGCTAAATGCAAAATTATGAAATCTGGTGGATGCAATGTAATACATATATTTTAAGTGTATAGTTTTTTTTTTCTTTTTAAATTGTGTGTTTTGATTTGTTCAAATGGATATTTGTATATCTGTGTTGTATTATAAGAGAGAGCACCTCATTTCGTTGTTCTCATACCTTGAGTACAATGACAATAAATTTATCTTATCTTATCTTTTCCATCCCTCCAAATGGAGCACATTTTTCTACTGACAATTATCTCTGTTTTTTAATCTTATTTTTAGTAGTGATCCTAACATATTGTTTAGGGACTTTATAAATAGAATCATAGAATCATAGAGTTGGAAGGGACCTACTAGGTCATCTAGTCCAACCCTCTGCCTGCAGCAGGAAATCCCCCTAGAGCATCCCCAACAGGTGCTCGTCCAGCCTCTGCTTGAAGATCTTATTTGATCAATCAAATAGATTGGTCTTATGGTACATTTAACTCAGAGTGCAATCCTAGGAGCACCCTAGGCTGGCACAAGAGCTGTCGGGTCCTTCATTTGCGGTTGGGAGGCATTCTGGGGTGGAAGGAGGGTGGGCGGCAAGAAGAACAGTGGGAGGATGGGCAAGGAGCCAGAGTCAAGCACTGATATCGGATCTTAATCCTAATTTCATCCTAATCCCAGCCAAGCAGCCTTGAATGGTCCCAAATTGCTCAGATCTGCACCATGGATTTAGGAGATGAAGATTTGAGTTGCCTGATGGGGCTTCTGCGCACTTTCTCGGGGAAAGGGGAAATATTTCCATTGACTGAAAACAAGCCAATAGCTACCCAAAACTTGCTCAGGATACACAGCAGGTCAGCTTATCTGCTTGTTCCAGTTAGGATCAGGATGTTGTTCCAGTAACTGCTAATGTTATTCACGGGGAACCTTGTGATTAGTCAAAGTTTCTTTCTCCTCTAAGCCTTGTTTCAGACCTGAGATTCCTGGCCCTAGATTCCTTAACAATTGGTAACTTCTGGAAGGCAAAGTGTACAATCCTAATCTAGCTACTCAAAAGTAAGCCCCATTATGTTCAATGTGTTTTACTCCCAGGAAAGTGTCTTTAGAAATGCAGTCATAGGGCACAATCCAGAGTAACTACGGGGAGTCCTTGCTCCGGTGTAAGAACAATTTGCTCTGGATTGCAATATGAATTTCCCATAGGTTTTTACTAGGTGGTGCAGTAACTACGGGTACACATAATGTATCTTACGTGCTCCCGTAGTTACTCTGGATTGTAGGGATAGTCCCTGAAACCAAATCAACTTACACTGACAAATATCCTGACCCCATTTCAATGCATCTTTGTCAAAAAAAACAGCCTGACAAACCATCTTGTGTGCTCCCTGAGTCATCTGGTGGGCCACTGTGAGAGACAGGAAGCTGGACTAGATGGGCCTTGAGCCTGATCCAGGGGGGCTCTTCTTCTTATGTAAACTTCCTTTCTTTCTGACTTCTGCACATTATTCCCGTCACCCTCTGACATGGATGTACCACCATGGAACGGCTTTCCGGGTGGAGGTGGTGTCGTGATCCCCTTGCCACCCTCTCTGTGCTGGGCAGCTCTGTGATGGTCAAAGGCACTGCAGCTCAGCTTTATCTGTAAAGAGAAGGCAGGCGGAGAGCAATGGCTGCCAGAGCGGAGCTCTCTGCTCCCTCACCAGTGCCCTCTGCTTTCCTGCTCCCTTGCCAGATGGAACTTCTTCTCCTTCTCCTCATCATGCTTCCCAGGTGAGTCACTGTAGCAGCACATGGCCTCTCTCGATTTCATGACTTAGAGCACAATCCTAACCATGTCTACTCAAAAGGAAGCTCCATTGTGTTCAATGAGTTTTACTCCCAGGAAAGTGTCTTTAGGATTGCAGCCTTACTGAATTTGGTGTCTGTGGGGACAGAATCTGTTCTGTACAAAGAATAGGTGGGATATCTATCAGTTATCCACAAAGCTAGGAATGCAAGGAAAGCTGGACTGGATCAGACCAACTATTATTTAGTCCAACATCCTGTTTCCCGGAGCCTCACCAGTTGTGTCTGGGAAACCTACAATAGGAGGTAAAGGAGTATTTCTGTCCCACCACTGCCTTCCTGTCTCCAAGCACTGGCTGACAGGCTGTGATCAGCCTTACCTGACAATATCGCACTCCCACCATCCTCCTGCTTTGTTGCCACAATATGTTGTGTTTTCACTGTGCTCGGCAGAGCCTCTCCTTCCTTGGGAGGATTCAGGAACTTCTCTTCTGACACCTCCGTGATCTGAAAAAGAGGGGAGGGAGAAAGAGGGAAAATCAGGATAACAGTCCTATTGTTTTACTTATTATTTATATATAAGAGAAAAGTCACTGATTCACTCACTCATCAACGCCCTGCCAAAACCACCTGGCCTAGAAGCGTGAAATTCGGGGAGGGTGTTCCTTCTGTCACATGAACATCCACCAAGAACTGATGTGAAGAAATTAAACCCTTCAGGGGCTGAAAAGGGGAGCAACATGTTTTTGTCCTATACTTAACATGGAAGACTGGCCAACCTCCAGCCAATTTAGTGCTTGCTGCCCGGTGAAGTGGAGGCAATGTTGTTTGGAGTGGGGACAATGTTGTGCATCGGTGGGGTTGCGCATGGGGGATTGTTGTGCATGGGGAAGATGATGCGCATGGGGGTTGTTGTGCATAGGGGGTTGTTGTGCATGGGGAGATGATGCACATAGGGGGACTTATGCACATGGGGGGACTCATGCGCATGGGGGTTGATGTGTATGTGGGGTTGATGCGCATGGGAGTTGTTGTGCATGAGAGTTGTTGCGCATGGGAGGTTGATGCGCACAAGGGCTGATGCGCACAGGGGCTGATGCGCATGTGGGATCTGATGCACATGGGGGCTGATGAGAATGGGGGTTGTTGCGCAAGGGGGTTGTTGCACATGGGGGTTTTTGCGCATGAGGTTTTGATGCTGATGGGGAGATGATGCGCATAAGGGGATGTTGAGCATGGGGGTAGATGCTCATGGGAGGTTGTTGCGCATTGGGGGTTGTTGCACATGGGGGACGTTTCACCGTCGGGGATGGCATATGGGGGAATTTTACTCCCACAATGCGTGTACACTTTTCGCTAGTTATTTGTATAGTGCCATCAACTGGATTGTGCTTAAGGGAGCACAAAAGGACAAGTCTCTGCCCCATGGAATTAACAATGTCAATTCAGAAGCAAGGCTCAACAGGGGAAGAATATGCTAGGCTATTTTGCTGACACTTTGGCTTTGTTCCACAGGGGGATTGAACACCAGAGGTCAGGATGTAGGGATACTACGCAGGCCATGCAGTGCAGTCACAGTTTGAACTCGGTCACACAGGTCCTCACTTGGTTGGAACTTTGGAACATCAAGTGGCAAAACCAGGTTGGCTACGCTGTGCCAAGAGATGATCACAATATGATCCCCAACTGGGTGGATCATGTGACCCAGAAAAAAGATCCACTGATTTTGGAAGAAAAGGATTCCCAATTGCCTATTGATGGAACAAAAACCTGTAAACCACTGGGATAAAGATGAGGGTTTGTGAAGGAACACATTTGCAAAACATAAACATTCCCAAAATTCCCAAAACATTCCCCCCAAAAGCTTCTTTCATACCATAATATTTGCCTGTGAACACAAATGCATCACGCAAACCTCATTTGGATAACTTTTTCTGAGTGCCCCAATTTTGTTCTACAGTTATAAATGATATATTGGTACAGAAGGACCACCTTTTACATGAGCTCAGCATCTTTATCTGCAGATGTTGAGCCCACATTTCATAGGACCTACTGGATGCAAGCAGGAGTCACTTTCAGTTCACATCTGGCTGTGTCTGGTTGAGAGCTTCTGAGGAGGCTTGGAGTCTGACATAACCACTGGAGGACTTGATATGGACTCCAGATATGTTTTTGTGGCTCTAGTGCCCTGGCCCTCCACAGACTTAGTATCCACAAAGGTGGTAACTATCCCCTTGGATTCCATGGGCCCACATACACATACATGCATGCACATGCAGAAGAACAGGACCAAGATGATCAGTTACCAACATACTCGCCTGCTGCTTCCACCCTTTGTCCTCCTGCTGCATCAAAAGGAAATGTTCTGCTAACGTCACAGCCTGATTGCAGGTCTCGGGGTCCTGTTCCAAAAGCCAGTCCCGCATTTCTGGTGGCAGGATGGCCAGGAACTGCTCCAGGATCAGCTGGTCCAAAATTTGCTCCTTGGTACGCCTCTCTGGTTTCAGCCACTGCCAGCAAAGATCCTGGAGCTGCAGATAGATCTTTTGAGGCCCATCAGCCTCTCGATAGTTGAACAGCCTGAATTGCAGGCGTTGCTCCTCTCTTTTGCTGGCATCTCCAGGCAGAACCCCACTTTCTTCTTTTCCACTCCGTGTGGCATCCAAGTGGGTGTTCTGGTCCTGCTGATCCTCCTCCACGGGATGTGGCTGAGTTAGAGAAGGCCATTTCCTGGCTCTAGGCCATTTGCTGGCATCTGATGCACCATCTGCTACTAGAGATTTTCTCCTAATGCTCCACTGCCTAAGTTCAGGCAGTTGTTGGTTCTCCTCAATTGACTGAGGAACTTGCAGTGTCTTCAGGAACTCGTCGAACTGAACATCCCAGTTCCTGGATGGTCCCTCATCCGGCTCCTGTTTCACACTCTGTGACACCTCCAAGGACAAAACCTCCTTGATCCTTCCAAATTCTGAAAGGGCTGCTCCCTGCATGTCCTCACCTATTTCAGGGCCTGCTGAGTCCTCTTTCTCCATTTTTATTTCTGGTTCTATCCCATGTTCTGGCAAAGCCTGGGTGGCCATCGTCTTTTCTTCTGCTGTATTTCCTCCAGAATCGGAGTGGTCTGATCTGCTGCTCCCGTCTTTGAAAGCGCCAATCCTAGAGCAACATCTCCGCTTTCTTGCTAGAGCCCCTGAAGTTTCCTCAGCACAACAGACCTACCCAACAAGGTCCAAGTGACTTTCTCAGCAATGTCAAGAAGCAGGAAGAAGGTCTTTCAGCAAACTGTGAGAGCCAAGAGTTCTTCAAACGAACAGGTCCAACTTCCACTGCCCAGGAAAAGGACAGAAGAAGAACATGGAAAGAAGAAAGAGAAGAGAAGGCTAAAGGACTGTAATCATTTGTGAATTAGAAGGATGGATTAGAATTATTCAAAGGAAAGGCAGTGTTATGCATGGTTGTGCACCCCCTGTTTATCCTTACAAATCCTGCAAGGTATGCTGGATTCAGTAAGTGGAACTAAGCTACGTCACCCAGTAAACTGCATGGTTGAATAGGGGATTTGAACTTAGGACTTCCTAACTCTAACCACTGGCTCTGCAATGTAAATCTATATAAAAAGATACCTATGTTTGCTTATTTTCTTCTTCCCTCCTCATTCCTCTTTTCCTTCAAATAAGGAAGGAAAAGAGGAATGTCTCTGCCAAATTCTTAGTTCCAAAATCACTGGCAACCACCAGTCCTGCTCAAGGAAGACTTTTGGGGTACACCATGTTCACCACCGTATTATCCTTTATCTGACTTATGTCAATCTGCAGGGCTCATCTGTACAGTGGTGGAAATGCTGCCCTTCTAGGAAAAGGGGACACACATGTATCTGGAGCATGCAAGGACCAGGATTTACGATTTTATCTGGTATGGCTATTTTGGGTTATATAGATTATCTCCTAATTTCTGGTATTCAATTATTTTTCATATTTGTATTTTAAGCTACTTTTTTAAAAGAGGAATGTTAAGAATGTGTTAAATGTTAGCAGTCCCTGAGACGGGTATTCTACTGATACCAATAAATGCATTTTTAAAAGCATTTAAAAAAAATAAAAAGTGTAGAATTCTTGAAAACAGCTTTTCTTACTATTGTGGAGAGACAGTCAGCACTTAGAAATGCAAAAGACCCCCTGCCTTTTTCTAGCTCTGCTGAGGAGGGAATATTGTTTGCATGACGGCCTCCCTACAACAGCAGTAGTTTTTTAAAGTGTGATTTGCAATGGTCATTCCTGTTGAGTCAAGTCTGTGTATAACCAGTTTGGAATATTAGAATATTAGAATATTTTTTGGGGCTAGAAAAGGAGGAAGATGCTGGAAAAGGCAGGAAGCACACAAAACAAGCCCCACATCACTGTTCCCCTTGCATCTGCCAGTCAGAGACAGCCTATTTCTAAACCAGGCTTGGAACACATGATGGATTTTTACTCCAGAAATATGTCTCCCATCTCTTTTTCAAGGCATCTGGGCCAGATCCCATCACCACATCCTGTGGCGAGGAGTTCCACAGACTAACTCCATGCTGGGTGAGATATATTTCTTATAAGCTCAAAATTCTCATCCTCGCTTTATTTCCAGATCTGGCTCAGCAGTTGGGAAAATATATAAATGTGACATTTTAGCAATGGAGGGATATTCATTACAAACACTGCGCTCAGTTGGGGTGCAGTTGATGGGAATGGGCTGCAAAGGGGCTTGCAAGGGGGATAACACTGGGAAGCCCTGCTCTTGGGGGGCCTTCCTGGGGGTGAGCAGACCCACCCCAGAGCCCCCCTGCACCCACCTGCTCCTCCCTCCTCTGCACTGCAAGCAATGGGAGCTGCAGCCTCCCTCCTCCCCCCACAGGAAGGAGCCTGGACTGCTCCCTCCCCCCTCCCAGCCACTCTCTGGGCTGCTCTCCCAGTCCCAGCTTGCCTGCCTTAACCCTTCAGAGCACTGACTCCAGCCTGCTCTCCCTCTGCAACTCCACCTGCACTGCAAACACTCTGCACTTCCCTGCAGAACAGCCTCCCCAGATCCCCTCTTGGCCCAGGACATGAGTGTGTTGTGAGTCCCTCAGCCCAGGAAGGCCTCCAGGAAGGCAAGGCTGGGACTGCTGGAGCCTCTGCTTGGGCAGCCCTTCTCTGGCCATCTCCATCTCCTTCTCCCTCACCTGGGCTGATCTGATCCCTTCTGGGAGTGTAAAACCCCAGCCAGGAAGAGGAGGGAAGGGGCAAGTGGGGTCCTTCCTCCTCCCAGCCAGTCCAGACCAGGAAAGGGCTGGGTTTGTTGGAGGGATCCTGCAGCTGCAGCCCTGGAGACCCTCAGCAAACCCTGAGGAACCCCTGCTGAGCTCCATCTCTGGAAGAGGAAGCAGAAGAGCAGCGGGAAGGAAGGAAGGAAGGAAGGAAGGAAAGAAAGAAAGAAAGAAAGAAAGAAAGAAAGAAAGAAAGAAAGAAAGAAAGAAATCAGGAGAAGCCCAGGCAGAGACCAGCTGAGCTGAGGGGGTGATGGAGCCAGCAGAGGAGACGGGCAGGCTGAGGGAGCAGCGCTGGGAGGCCCAGTGGCAGGAGTTCCTCCAGACGAGCCCCCCAGAGACAGAGGCCGCCCCCTGGGGTGACGCCAAGGCCTTCCTGGCCTCCTTTGAGCAAGTGGCTGCGGCCTGTGGGTGGCCCCCAGGAGAGTGGGTGGCTCGGCTCCTGCCTGCCCTGAGTGGAGGCGCCCAGCAGGCCTTCAGCCTCCTGGCAGCCCCAGAGCGGGAGGACTACGGGCAAGTGAAGGCGGCCATCTTGAGAGGCGAAGCCCTGAGGAGGGAGAAGCGGCGCCAGCACTTCCGGCAGTTCTGCTGCCCGCAGCTGGGAGACCCGCGAAGGATGTACAGCCAAGTGCAGGAGCTTTGCTGCCAGTGGCTGAAGCCCGAGAGGCACAGCAAGGAGCAGATCCTGGAGCTGCTGGTCCTGGAGCAGTTCCTGGCCGGCCTGCCAGGGGACGTCCAGAGCCGCATCCGGGCATGTGGGCCAGACAGTGGTGCCCAGGCCGTGGCCCTGCTGGAGCATCTCCTGCTCAGCCGGAGGGAGGCCCACACAGGCACCTGGCAGGTGAGTCTCTCTATTTTATTCATACACTATTGAAATGGTCCTCCTGCCTGCCCACCCTGAGATTCTTCCCACCATTTTCAGGGCAAGTGTCTGGTCTCCGACCAAGATCATGCATTGTGGCCACTTCCAGGTTCAGAGCTCGGGTTCAACACCAGCGTTTAGGGTGTTGTGATGGAGGTGATGAAAATGGATCTGTTCCCACCAGTAACTCTCTTCTGATTTTCTTCCCTATTCCAGGAACCATTGCAGGAGTGGGCTTTGGGTCCCCTGATTGTAAAGGAGGAAGCTTTGGAGATGGTGCAGGAGGAGATCTCCAAAGAACCTGAGGAGAAGTTAAGAGACACCCTGCAGAGGATCAATGGGGAGGTCACTGTGACAGGTAAGTGTTCAGTGGTGTCACAGAGAGGATCGGGGAACTTAAATGGTGTCAGGAGTTCTGTTCCTTTATCAGTCATGTGGAAGGGGAGTTTGGAAACTTGCAAGTGGGGCTAGAGAGCAAGAAGGCATCCATCAAACGTCGCTCTTACGCCCAGGTATAATATTTCTGCTTGGTCGAGGGTAGTTTAGGAGGGGAGTCCGTCTTTCCCACCTGTAAGGATGAGCAGGTGGCCCAATCCGCTCCTGCATGAAATGTTCCTTCCGTCCCTCATAGGCACTGGAATCCCACATCAGACTATGATGCTTTCCCCAGAAGGACAGGATGTGGCTGACGTTGAGCTGAGCAGGATTCTTGGTGTCCAAGCGGAGCAGGTTGGTTTCTGTACAGTTGTTCCTTTTAATAGAGATAGGTGGGGCTTGTTCATTGTAGAGCTCTTATAAGTCTTTGTTTCGCTCAACTTATATCCTTTGTTTCTCCCCAAAGGAAACTGAAGGTGGGTTATCTGTCTGTCTGTCTGTCTGTCTATCAAGCAAAGACAAAAAGCAAAGACAAAGAAAAAGAAACTACGTATCTAAATATTACAACTTTAAAACATTCTTTCTTTATTCATTTTGTATCGTTCCTTTCTGTCTGGAGGGCACCATGTCAACTAAACTGGAGGAGGAGCAGTTCTCAACCCAAAGATGGAGGAAATTCTACAGAACAGGTTCCTTCAGTGGAAAAGCCATCCCATAAACCTCTTTCAATGGTAGATCTTCTGAAAGGGTCTTCTCAGATGATCAAAGAGTTCATTGGGTTAAGAGACCCAAGATCAGATTGCATGGAAAGAGGTGTCTTAAGCCTAACTTCTAAGGCTGTCAAATTGAAAACCAGAACCTGAAATGAAAAACCTCAGTATAGTCGAACATTTATGAACATGGTGGCTGCCCCACCTGCCCTTCATTCCTTGGTTGATTCATTGTGGATGCTGAGATCCATTTATGAAGCAGGGTCTGTCTTCTTCCTTTTGGACTGTGGAGTCAAAAGGGCCTGATCTCGTATCTGTGGATTAACACCATATTTTCTGCAACACCATTTAAATGGGAGCATAGATGTTGTGTGATTTCCTGTAGGTGATGAACCCTTCCAAGGCAAGCGCACCTTTGCACATGATTGAGCAGACTCCAACGCAGCCAGTCCAACAGACCATGTTCTGGAATGTTCTGCAGGAAGACTATGAAAATATGGATTCAGCAGGTAAGGACCTGCACTGCTTTGCTCCAGTTCAGCCAGTAAGAAAAGGGAAGTTCTTCTAAGAACTGAAACAAGGCAGAAATGTGTTACTGGCGTATTTCTTAGTATAATATATGTAATAATAATAATAATAGCTAGGCATTTATATACCACTTTTCTGGACATTTTGGATTGCTCCTCGGTCTTTAATCAAATCGGTTTACATAGGCAGGCGAATTCTAAATCCCCGAAGGGATTTTTACAAACACAGATTGTCTCTATCTTTCAAGAGACACTATATTCAAGATGTTACATTCACAGTCTGGTTAACAACACTGGCCCCGATGTCTGAAATGCTGGCTGACAAAGTTCTCCTTCAGTTCTCACGAAGGGCAGCTGAGAAAGCTCCTTCACTCTCACTGAAAAGCAGATGGAAAATCTCAGCTACAGCAGCCGCTTTTCAAGGTCTTGCTTCGGATCTGACTTCCGGTTATCTCAATCTGGCAACCTTCAGCTCTTATCTTCAGGCGAACGGAGGCTCTACCCTCTAGACCAGACCTCCTGCCTACAACTGTTCCTCAGAAGGTGGCCTAGATCCGAGCAGAGTGGAGCAGCCTGGAGCTGCTCTGTGATGCCCAGGAACAGGGCTAGGAACAAGCCGTTGTCTTGCATCTTTTTTTGTCTCTGTCTCTTCAGGTGATGAGGAGGGAACTCGGCTCAAGGTGAAGAAGTCTCAGCATGGAGGAAAAGAACCATTGGAAAGAACCAGGAGAGGAGGAAGGAGAAACCAAGAGAAGGTGCCGGAGATGGCTGAGGTGCAGAAAGAAAGAAGCACAACCAACACAGGCCAAGGAATGGAGCCACATAATAAATCTAGGGAATCCAGTGAGCTCACAGAAGGTCTTGGGAGTTCCTGTAGCGATCCCAGCCCAGTGGATACGGAGGGAGAAAAGCCATTATTTTCCAGATATGGCAGAAGGTACCGTCCTAAGTCAGGACTTGTTTTTCAACACAGAGGAGAAGAGTGCAATGAAGGTCACTCATTGGGGGAAAAGATCCAGCCTAAATCAGACCTTGATGAACATCAGAGGAGCCACGTGGAAGAGAAGAATTGTGATGGTCTAGAACTTCGGAGAAGGCACCTGTCCAAGTCATCAGCAACACAGCAGATCATTCAGACTGAAAAGAAGACATACAAATGCCATTTCTGTGGAAAAAAGTTTTCTCAGAGATCCAAATTAGTAACTCATCAGAAGGTCCACACAGGAGAGAAACCACGCGAGTGTCCTCAGTGTGGAAAAAAATTCTCTGACAGAAGCCATTTATTACGGCATCAGAAAATCCATACTGGAGATAAACCTCACAGATGCCACAACTGTGGAAGAAGATTCACCGAGAGGCACAATTTATTAGTTCATGAGAGGATCCACACGGGAGAGAAACCTTATAATTGTCCTGAGTGTGGAAAGAGCTTCTCTCTGAGATCCACTTTGTTAACCCATCAGATCACTCATACTGGAGAGAAACCACACCAGTGTCCTGAGTGTGCAAAAAATTTCTCTCGGAGATGCCATTTGTTAAGCCATCAGAGAATTCATACTAGAGAAAACCCCACTAGTGTCTTGACTGTGGAAAAAGCTTCCCTCGGAGATCCTATTAACTCATCAGAAGCTCCACATGGGACAGAATCCTCACCAATGCCTTGACTGTGGGAAAATCTTCCACCAGAAATGAAATTTAATAAATAATAAAAAAACTCAAACTGAGAGAAATCTTATGGGTGTCCTATGTGTGCAGAAACCGTAAATGAGGAACACTGGCTATTGGGAACTGCACTGTTCAGGTCTGTACTAATGTCGGTGCAAGGAGTCCTTTAATGCCCTGAAGGTCAAGCATTTTTTCACACTATGATCTTAGTGCCTTGTTTTGCCTTCTTGGTAACAAAGTGGTTGGCATGTTTTAGAGCGAGGGAGTTTGAATGTGAGTGTGTGCACTGTTGCATCGCTTGGTTGTTGGTGGATAAATGGCAGTCATGTTCAGTCACAGGTTAGGCCAGGTCCTCAGGGCCCCAGAGAGTGCCATGCCTCCCCCTATGACCTCCCTCTATGGGTATGTGTGGGGGTTGAGCTACTGTATGTGTGTAAGAGCGGGTTGCATATGTTTGTAAGGAGTTGTGTTGTGTGTGAGTGGAGTGTGGGGTTGTGAGTGCAGAGTTTTATTGTTTGTGAGGATTGGGCTATATTGAGTGTGTGAGTAAGGCCCATATCCTAAAGTCAAATTAAGCCCTTTGCTCCAGAGCAGTTTAGGTGACTTTCCATAAGATAACACTAGAGGGTGACGTAACTGTGTGGACCTGTAACTGCTCTGGATTTTGCCCTAAGAGTGGGTATGTTGTGTGTGTATATAGAGTGTGGGATTGTGTGTGCGGAGTGTGGGATTGGGTTGTGTGTAGGAGTTAGCCTACGTAGTGTGAATGAGAGTGGTTTAGCATGCATGTGTGGAGTTTGTGTGTGTGTGCGGAGTGTGGTGTTTTGTGTAGAGTTGTGTTGTGTGTGGGTGGAGTGTGGAGTTTGATTGTGTGTGGGAATTTGGCTAAATTGTGTCAGTGTGAAAGAGTGCGTGTGTGTCTTGTATTCTATGAGTGTGAAGTGTGGGGTTGTGTGTATGGAGTGTGGAGGTTGGCCTATGTTGTGTGGGTGTGAAAGAGTGGTTTAGCGTGTGTGTGTGGAGTTGGGTTGTGTGTGGGGGTTGGTCTATGATGTGTGTGTGAAAGTGTGTTAGATTGTGTTGTGTGTGTGGAGTGTGGGGTTGGGTATGTGTGGGGGTTCGGCTACATTGTGTGTGTGTAAGAGTGGGGTTAGTGTGTCTTTGTATGTGGAGTTGAGTTGTGTGTGTGGGGTGTGGGGTTTTGTGTATTTGGGGAGTTGGGTTGTGTGCGGAGGTCAATCCTACGATTGTCCCGATTCCAAAAATGTATATTACGTCTGTGTAGAGCAGGTGTGGGTGGAGCTAGAGGGGTACTTGACGGACAGACAGACAGAATTAGCCTTTTATTAGTATAGATATGATTTATATCCTGTCTTTCTCCACTAAAGGCACTCAAGGTGGGTAAAGGGACATCAGGGAGCACATGTTGAAAGGAGCCACACTGAGGCTCCCCAAGGGCTGCATCTGGCCCCCAGCTGGGGTTTGGAGACCCCTGTCCTAGTGGATCCTTGGCCCCCCATTAGGGCTACAATCCTGTACATTGTATAGGGTGCTGAGGTTTTGTGAAGACTCTGTGGTCCACATTGTGACTCCCCATTGGAATAGAGGCATCATTTTTTCATGTGCACGATGGTAATGCCAAACCAAGTACCTGCACATTTCACCCAATGTGGTCAGGAGGGCCTCCCTGCAGCCTTCTGGACATCACAGGAGGAGTCTTCAGACCATGTAAGGAGGAAGCGTTGATATGAAAATCTTTGCTGAAGATCCTACAGCTGTAAGAATCTCTTGGATTGTAATTGTGAAAACGGAAGGTGTTTCCAGGATGGGTGCCGAAGCCCCCATTATCGTTGCAGACTTTGGTATCCTATTTGTTCTTTAGATTTTGGAGACTTTTAGATGCGTCAATCAACGGTTCCTTTCTCTGAGGGTTTAGTGGACAGCCTTTTGGAGTTTCTGATCACCTTCCACCTATCAGACAGGCTTTGGGCCTGATCCTGCAGGGCACTTCTTCGGTCTGATGTGTCTCTGAATGGCACAAATGCAAGCAAACGGCAAAAAGGATCTGCTTTTAGGTTCTTTAGGTGCCCCTGCTAACTGAGCAAGAGGTACTCTTTCAAGTGGGTGTTCCTCTTTTACCCTAGCATGCCCATTTGGAAAATTTCCCAAAATTGGTCAGTTTTTCCTTTATTTCTAATGGAAGTAATGCTTATAATTTGACAAGATCTGGTGAGTTTTTTTTCCTTATACCTAGAAAGTTTTAAATCCGAAATCATGACTTTTTTGAATTTTTATTTTTCCTGCAAAATCAAAATTTTACACTTGGTACCAGTTGGAGAAAATTCCAATGCTAAAGTTACTATCAATTTGTATCTGAAGCTTTGCCTTTAGGTCAAAGGGGGGCCCACCTGCTGATGTGGCACTGATTACCATCTGTGGGAAGCTAGAAGAACATCTTTCTCACAATTCTAAGAACAAAAGGTGTATTTTGCATTCACTTGCTAAATTTTGTAACATTTTCTTACAAATTCCTTTGTAAACAGAATATGAAAGGACAGTTTGGTGTGAAAGGAATTTCACCTATAATTTGTAGGTGAAAGCCCAGGAAGGAAATGCAATTTTTGGTCCTGATTAATGAAGCCCTGAATATTTCCTCCCTCCCATTACTGTATAGAAAGCATCAATAGGCATCATAAATGTTTCGTTTCAAAAACATTCATCGGCTGTCAGCATGCTTTCTTAAAAAAAAACAGGCCTCCGTCAGTCTTGAAAGACTATGGTATCGTGCTCGGCGCTGCATACACTGCATGCGAAGCACAAAAGCCTGGGTTGGATTGTTATGGAGGATAGGCTGTTACCCAAGCAGCAAATCCCCCCTCTCCACACCACTGAATTAGTCCAATGGAAAGGCAGAGCCAATACGATTGGATCCAGCTGGCGTCGCAGAGCTGGGCTAAGGACAGGAGCTCACCCTGTCTTGTGGGGCCGACCCGGGTCTTGAACCCTGGTCTGCTGGTTAACGGGCACAGTGTCTTAGCCACTTGCACCACCCACAGCTTTCTTATTTTGCTATATATTCTGGCCGCCCCTTGTAAAGACCAACAGCTTCAACTGTTCTCCTGTGGTCCTGCGCTGCTGTGGTTTTCTGAAGCCTTTCTGCAAGTTCTCTGCAGTCCAGGATTGCACATTATAAAAAAGTGAGTATGGACACATTCTGCTCAGGATGTATATGATGTACATTCTGCTCAGGGTGTACACATTCTGCTCAGAGTGTACACATTCTGCTGTGCATGCTCAGGATGTATGCTGTGTGTGCTCAGAGTGTACACATTCTGCTGCTCAGGATGTGTGCCTTTCTGGAAAAAGGATGTGTGCCTTTCTGGAAAATGTATGCTATGGCTGCAATCCTAAAGACACTTTCCTGGGAGTAAGACACATTGAACACAATGGGGCTTACTTTTGAGTAGACATGGTTAGGATTGTGTTCTATGTATGTTTTTTGGCAGGAAACTTATAATTATTTGTTATCCATATTTTATATTTTATTATCCAGCTTTCACAACTGCAAGTGATGCCGAGGCCTGAAAGATGCTTCTCCGATGTGGAGGCAGCCCACATGATTTATGAGATGTCATCAGAGGAGGACCTGTCATCTGACGACGTTCCTTCAGACAGTGACAGTGAATGGGATGAGGACCCAGAGGAAGAGATTTCTGATTGTGAAGCAGAACCAGCAGAAATAGCAGTGGAAGCACCAGCAGTTGAAGAACCATCAGCCCAAGGGAGTGGAACTGTCTTCCATTCAAAACATAAGAAAGAGAGATGGTATTCTCTGCCTGTCAGACATTCACAAGGAAGAGCAAGCCAAGTGAATGTCTTACAAGAAGAGCAGGCTGGTCTCAGCAGCTTTGCAAAAAGAAATGTAGACACTATTGAGTCCACATTTATGTTGTTTTTCAGGAAACCTTTGATTGACATAATATGTAAGTGGTCCAATAAGGAAGGGTTAGCTGTATTTGGAAAAGAATGGAAACAGATAACTACAGAGGAAATGTACAAGTACATTGGGGTGCAGATTTTGATAGGTGCATACAAAAGTAAGAATGAGGGCTTGAATGAGTTATGGAGCATTGAGCATGGTCGGCCAATGTTCAATAAAGCCATGGCCAGAAATAGATTCAAAGACATATCAAGGGTTCTAAGATTTGATGATGCTGCTTCTAGGCGCATTAGTCGCTCAGATGATAAACTGCAGCCCATTAGAGAATGCTTTGAAATGTGGGCAGCAACTCTTTCTGAGTGTTATATCCCAGGATTTTATATGGTTATTGATGAACAACTGGTTACCTTTCGCGGAAAATGCCCCTTCAAACAGTACATGCCATCGAAACCTGGGAAACATGGGATTAAAATGTGGTCATTGTGTGACAGCGCAACATCATACGTGTACAATATGCAGGTGTACACAGGAAAACTTCCAGGAAAAGAAAGGGAAGTACGTCTTGGGGAGCGTGTAGTGATGGATTTGTCTGAGGGAATATTTCATTCTGGGAGGAATCTTACTTTGGACAACTTTTTCACAAGCCTGGATTTAGCCAGGAAATTGCTGGAAAAAAAAATTACGGTTCTGGGAACTATTAAGAAGACCAGGCCAGAACTGCCCTTGGAATTTGTTGCCCCCCAAAAAAGAGAGGTGTACTCTACACTGTTTGGCTTCCAAGAAGACGCAATGATTGTGTCATACTGCCCCCAAAAAAACAAAGTTGTGACCCTTTTGAGCACAATGCATACACAGGGTACTGTTCAAACAGATAACGCCAAAAAACCAGACATAATTCTGGATTATAATTCCACAAAGGAGGTGGTGGACCTTGCTGACAAAATGACACGCACATACTCTGCAAAAAGGATGACAAGACGCTGGCCAATGTGTGTGTTTTATAAGATGATTGATGTCAGTGCTTTGAATGCTTTCGTGATCTGGATGACAAAAGAACCAGGGTGGAATGCAGGTAAAGTGCACAAGATGAAGAATTTCCTCGCAGCCCTTGGCAAAGGGCTTATTAGCTTGTCTGGAGAACCTTCCCATCCTGGAGTGTGTGTGACTGCAGCTGCCCTTGCTCAAGACTCAGGAAAAGGGCTGAGAAAAAATAAGAGAGGACAGTGCTACAAATGCCCTTCCAATAAAGACAGGAGAACTGAGAAAGCATGTGGTGCATGCAAGAAATTTATCTGCATAGAACATCAAATGCTGTTCTGTCGTAATTGTGTACATGTGATGTAATATGCAATCTGCCAAGAGCATCGAAAGGTGTTCTGTGGTGATTGCGTTCATGTGAAGAAATATGCACTGTCAACTATAAACTTTATGTCAGATATATGGTTAATCACTGTTTTGCAAGGTGTAATCAATCAAAGTTCTTTGTTCCACAACACTTCCTAATAAAAAACAAAGTTATAATGAAACTTGTAGCAACGTTTATTCATTATATGTGCCGAACTACAGTATTTGGAAGTATTCGGAAAATAAATCCAAAACGGACACAGATGATAGTGGGAAAAAATGGGGATGCTCTGAATGGCACAAATGCAAGCAAACGGCAAAAAGGATCTGCTTTTAGGTTCTTTAGGTGCCCCTGCTAACTGAGCGAGAGGCACTCTTTCAAGTGGGTGTTCCTCTTTTATTTAGTAGGGGGAGAGTAACTGGCCCTACATACCCCAGCAGTGTCTGTTCAAGTGGCTTCTGCTGGTGTTCTTTTTTGCATTTTAGAATGTGAGCCCTTTTGGGACAGGGACTCATTAGCTTTTAATTAGCTATTATTTTTACTTGTTAGTTGAAAAGCGGTATATAAATACTGTAAATAGATAGATTCTTACTCAAAAGCAGGGGTCTCTAAACTTTTTGGCCATAGGGCCAAGTCAACTATCTGGCCTAGGGCACAATCCTATCCATGTCTACTCAGAAGTAAGCCCCATTGTATTTAAGCATGCAGGAGGTTGTATTCAATTTCTGCTCCACTTCTTGAATTAATGTTCCTTTCCCTTGTTGCTCACATGCCTCTTTCGTCCTACAGCTCAGGATGATACTAAAGATTTTCTTTACCTTAATTAACAGCTGCTTTGCTCTTGGAAAAAGCAGTTTATACATTTTGGAATAACTCCATAAATATGATTCAAATCCCTGCCCCTTGCATTCAGAAAGCTCATTTCATGGCAGTCACTGAGGCAAGAATCTGGTCTTGGAGACCCACCTGAGCAAGCTGTCTGGGGCTCTCGGTCCTAAAACAAGGGGCAAGGCTGGTGGACTTTGCATCAAGGGCTCCTAGGCTGGATTTGGCTTTTCTGCATACAGTGGGGTCTTTGGGGCCAGTTCCTATCATAGCAGGATGGAAAGGATAGATTTGTGTTTCAGGAGATCCATTTCCATCCTGATCTACCTCTGAGGAGGAACCTAAGGAGGTTCTGTAGACCATGAAGAAGGGCTTGGATCTTTCCATCGGGGACAAACACCTTCCTTCTAAGGGAGGTCAGTGCCCACCACGCTTCAAAAACCAGACACAAAATGTATAAGTCCAGCCGTGTTTTGTGTATTATATTATTCTTTTAAGGAAACTGAAAACGAGAAGGTTCATGGAGATCCAGAGGATCTCCATCATCAGTGGCTGAGACAGGAAAGGCACAGCAAGCAGGCAGTCCGGGTTCTCTTGGGCAGAAAACCTCCAACATCCCTGGGAATAGAAAAACAGGGGAGGCGTAGGTTGCAGTTATCCACAAAGGATGCTTCTGCTTGCCAACTTCCATCACCTTCACCCACGAATATTTACTAGTTCTTCCTTCGGACCGTCCCATCTACATCCAGTGCCTGGAAGGTGACCTCCATCAGCTCCCAAGAGCAAAGCATCATTTCCCCTGGCCACATTCACCTCCACAAACACATGGACACATAATCACAGTCAGTGATGCTGGAGCCAGAAGCATCACGTGAGAGAGTCGAGGGGGCACCCTGCCCCGGGTAAAGGAGGTGGAGTGCGCTAAGGGGGTGACATGACAGCTGCAGTGTGTGCAGCTTGGAGCAAAGTGGCGGCGGGAGGGAGGAACCAACCTCTCTGTGTGGCAGCTGCGGCACTGAGACTTCCATCCATCCCATCATCAGGATCAGAGCACAACCATGTCCTGCCAGCCTAGGCCATTCCCTTGCTGTGTGCAGGAAACCCCAAGCTGCCCACTGGGCCCTGCCACCCACTTGCACATCCGGCAGGGCCGCAGCCCCCCAAATGGCACAGCTTTATCTTCACCATCTTCCTGCTGAAGGAGCAGAACAGGTGCCACATGGGAACTATTTGGGGCATGTGGCCACCATTTTGATTCCTGGAGCAGGCAGATCGTGAAAGTTTTGCCACTTTGGGGAGCTGGAAAACCGCATGCAGGACCCAGGCAGCCTCCCGGCGATGGGGGCTTCAGAGCTCTCCTCTCTGCTTGGTCCTGCCACACACACACCCATCCAGCTGTCATGCTCCCCGAAGTGGTGGGCTTTCCCTTGGCAAGGGGCTCTGAAGCTGTGCCATTTGTGGGTCTCCTGCCAAGGATCTCCTACCACAGCAGGGAGGCCTCCTATATGATAGGGAAGATGGCTTGCACTGGCCTCAGATGATGGGATGGATGGAAATCCCAGCACTACACCTGCCACCCAGAGAAGATTGTTCCTCCCTCCCAGAAGCAGCTTCAACCTCCTGACAACAAATTGGGAGCTCAGATTGCAATCCATATTTTCTTGGGAGTAACTGTTATTGAAAATAATGGGATTTACTTCTGAGTAAACATAAGTGGGTTCCTCTGGGATCCCAGTTAGGAAGGGGGAAGAGCCAGCCAGCGTAGGGAGGGGACAGGGCAGAGGCCAGTCTATGGGCTGTGGAGATGTATGGAAGGAGGGCAGGTGAGAGATGGGGGAGCTGGTACATCACAGTGGGCAGCAGCTGCTTCTGACAGGGTCGGACGGAGGGAGGGCATATTCCCACCTGTTGTACGGGGTGCCAAACTGTAGGGGCCCTGGGTGCCCAATCACTTGCGATGCCACTGGCTGCAGCATCAAACCAACCCTATTCGCTCTCCCCTTCACCCTCCATTCACACACACTCCCCAGTTTCAATTCACAGATATCTAGTGGCTTCCACCAGCAGGGTTCAGTGGGCAAGATTTCCACCAGTTTCCGTTCACTAACATCTACCCACCTAGTTGCAACTCAGGTGACATATCCGCACTTGGCTTCTGAAAGCCTGCTTCAGTCCCTCACACTACAAGTTGAAGAATTTGCCTTCGCAGCCTCAGCCTCCTGAGATCCTCCACCTCCTCTCCTCCACGTGGCCTCCAACTCTGGCAGTGCTCTGATCAGTGTTCTTCTCTCTGTGCTCTGATCAGGCAACCTGGGCTTCACCACCTCACAAAGTTGATCATGTCATAAGCACCTGCTTGGAGGGGGAAACCACCTGGCCATCCCACCCCCCTCCTCTTCTAAGCCATGCATGGCAGCCCATATAAGATGCTACTCCCACCAATAGCACCAGTTTTATGTGCCAGCGTATCTAGATGCCAGTCTGGCACTATGAAATCTTTCACCCAGAACCCATGCACACAAAATGGACATGAGGTCAGGGTGTCCTGAGGCAGCATGACCCTCAGTGCCATGCCATGTTCGCTCAGTGAAGCATGACCCTCGATGGGGTCACAGACCAGCCCCACCACTCTGTTTGGGCACAAATCACATCTGGGGCTGGTTCTCATGCCTGATCTGATCTCTGGTGGCCTGAAGGGGACTGGGGTCTTGGGCAGCAGCAAAGCCAGCTGACTACATCATTTTATACACAGACTTATTTTTATTGAAGCACAATCAATTATCAGTTATTATTGAAATTATTATTGAAATATTGGAATAAATCAATTATCTGTAATCAATTATTTGTAATAGAGCACAGGGTTGGAGACCCAGATCCTCACAAGACTGGGTGAGCTTCTGTCCTTAGCCCAGCTCCTGCCAACCTAGCAGTTCAAAAGCATGAACTGCTTTTATCTACTTAATAGGTACCATAAATAGGTACCATATCGGAGGGAAGGTAACAGCCTTCCGTGTGTCTCGGTGTCTAGTCATGCCAGCCCCATGACCATGGAAGTCTTTGGACAACACTGGCATTAAAAGCTTGGAAACAGGAATGAGCCTAGAGTTGGACACGACTGGCAGTTAACCTGTCAGTTAACCTTTACCTTTTTTTAATAGAGCACAATGCTAACCATGTCTGCTCAAAAGTAAGCCCCATAGTGTTTAATGGGTCTTACTCCCAGGAAAGTGGCCTACATTTTTCTTGGATGTCCTGCAGTTTGGGGGGCCTTTTCTTTTTAGACATCATATAAAAACCAAAGGAAGACACTATCTTCCTGCTGCCCTCAAACTCTTCCAAGCTAAGATCCAGGCCCGGTTGTTGTATGGCTCTCAACTTGGACTGCCCCCGAATATTAAGGCATTGGAGAGAGTTCAATTAAAGTTTATGAGGGCGATGCTGGCGGTCCCTAGAGACATTTCCAATGCTAAATTACGTATGGAATAATATCAGGTCAGAATAGAGGTCAAGATATGGTTGACCATGCTCTCATATTGGCTCAGTTTGTGGTATCTGCTGGCTGGGTTTGTGCCCTTAGTTCTGCAAGATACCTTTAAATCTAGTTGGCTACACCAAATTAAACAGAAAATAGCCTCTCTGGGTCTCTCTGTAGCAACCTTGTTAGCTATGGGATATGAACGTGCAAAGATAACTATAAACCAGCGTATTCTTGACATTGAAAGGCAGACTATTGCCAATGTCCCAAAATATTATGTCAGTGAAGATCTTAAATATACTGTAAATGTGCCAAGATATCTTTTTCAATTAGAGAATCATAAGCACTGAAGAGCCTTTACGCTGGCCCACCTCCATGGCCTACCCTCTGCGGTATCAGAGGGTCGGTACAAAAGGATTCCTTGGTCCCAGCGTCTCTGCCCCTGTGGCTCAGATGAGACAGAATGCATCAAGCATGTACTGTTGCACTGCTCTTACCATGCAAGCACTCGCTCTGTTCTTATTGCTCCACTTCTGACTCTAGTCCCTGGACACAGGCAGCAGCAAATTATAAACCTCCTGCTGACACAAATCCAGGCATTACACGTAATGTTGAGAGATACTTCGCATCAGCGATGCGTATCAGGAAATCCGTACTAAAAATGGACTAAACTGCAGAACTATTGCTGGAAGTTTGGGAAGATCTCTACCGAAAATTGGTCCTGATTTCTTTTTGGCTCTCCCTCATACTTTCTTTATAGTGTGTGATCTCTATTTTTATAATATTTATTTATTTAAAATTTTTAAATGTTTTAAGTGCTTTATATGATCAAATGATTTTATTTGTGTACTGGTCAGTGACCACAATAAAGATTTGAATTTGGATCGATTCCAGAAGACAAGCCAATCTGGACATCTGTGTGATCTGAACCATTTATTTATCAGCTGCTGGTCACAGGGGGAGGCATGGTGCTCTCTGGGGCCCTGAGGACTTGGCCTAACCTGTCACTGAACATGATTGCCATTTTGCTGCCAACAACTACAGTAATGCAACAGTGTGCACATTCACATTCAAACTCCTTCACTGTAAAACATGCCGAACACCTTGTTAAAACAAGGCAAAAAATATCACTGAAATTATCATATAGTGAGAAAACGCTAGACCTTCAGGGCATAATCCAAAGGACTTCTTGAATAGATCTGAATAGATCTTGAATAGATCTGAATAGCCCCCTTTGGGCGAGGGGGAGAAGACTAGCCAGTGTTCCTCATTAAACTTTTCCCACATGTAGGATCCCCATAAGATTTCTCTCAGGATGTGTTTTTTGATGTTTTATTAAATCTGATCTCTGGCAGAAGCTTTTCCCACAGTCAGGGCATTGGTGAGGATTCTGTCCCATCTGGAGCTTCTGATGAATTAAGAAATAGTATCTCCGAGAGAATCTACTTGTGGGGTTTTTCTCCAGTATGAGTTCTCTGATGGTTTAACAAAGTGGATCTCTGAGAGAAGCTTTTCCTACATGCAAGACATGGATATGGATTCGCTCCTGTATGGATCCTTTCATGAGCTAATAAATGGCTTCTCTGAGAGAAGCTTTTCCCACATGTAGAACATGGATATGGTTTCTCTCCTGTGTGGATCCTCTCATGACATAATAAATTCTGCCTCTGGGAGAATCTTCTTCCACAGTTGTGGCATTTGTGAGGTTTATCTCCAGTATGGACTTTCTGATGCCTTAATAATTTGGATCTGTCAGAGAATTTTTTTCCACACTGAGGACACTGGTGTGGTTTCTCTCCTGTGTGGACCTTCTGGTGTGTTACTAATTTGGATCTCTGAGAAAAGTTTTTCCCACAGAAATGACATTTGTATGTCTTCTTTTCAGCATGAATGATCTGCTGTGTTGCTGATGACGTAGACAGGCACCTTCTCCAAAGTTCTAGATCATCACCATTCTTCTCTTCCACGTGGCTCCTGTGATGTTCATCAAGCTCTGATTTAGGCTGGATCTTTTTCCCCAAAGAGAAGCTTTCATTGCATTCTTCTCCTCTGAGTTAAAAAACAAGTCCCGACTTAGGACGGTACCTTCTGCCATGTTTCGAAAACGATGCCTTTTCTCCCTCCATTTCCCCTGGGCTGAGATTGCTAAGGAAGCCTCAGGATCTTCTGTGAGCTCACCAGATTCCCTGAATTCCTTAAGTGGCTCCATTCCCTGGCCTGTGTTGGATGTGTTTCTTTCTTCCTCAGCCGTCTCCGGCACCTTCTCTTGGGTTCTCCTTCCTTCTTTCCTGGTTCCTTCCAATGGCTCTTTTCCTCCAGACTGAGACTTCTTCACCTTGAGCTGAGTTCCCTCCTCATCACCTAAAGAGATAGAAAGTAAGATGCCAGACAACAGATGCTAGCCCCATTCCTGGACAACACAGAGCAGCTCCAGGCTGCTCCACTCTGCTCGAATCTAGGCCACCTTCTGAGGACCAGTTGTACATATATTATACTAACAAATTCGCCAGTAACACATTTCCGCCACATTTCAGATAAGAATTTGCCTTTTCTTAATGGATGGACTGGAGTAATTTGTAAAGCAGTGCAGGTCCTTACCTGCTGAATCCATATTTTCACCCTCTTCCTGCAGAATGTTCCCGAACATGATCTGTTGGAGTGGGTGCATTGGAGTCTGCTCAGTCGTGTGCAAAGGTGTGCTTGCCTTCGAGGGGTTCATCACCTGCAGAAAATCAGGCAACATCTATGCTCCCACTTAAATGGTATTGCACAAAATATGGTGTGAATCCATAATGAGGTCCTGCAGATACATCTCTTTTAAAAAGCCAACTGAACGGAACATTTTGAATAGTACGGCTGCTGGTTGCACAGTTTACTTGTTTGTTACTTGTTTAATGTTATATTCACTCCTGCATATTTTAAACCACTGGGTTTTTTTGCTGCTGCTTGTTGCAGGGATTCTATATCTATTTTATATTTTATATCTAAAGTTTCTCTGTTTTGAATTTTTGCAGCAGTGGTACCTTCCATGCAGAAAGGCAGGGTAAAAATTGAATAAATAAGTAAAATAATGTGTTTTAATGTTGTAACACTTAGACATGAAACCGTAAATCACCTTCAGTTTCCATTGGGGAGAAACAAAGGCTATAAGGCTTCAATCCTAAACTCACTTTCCTGGGAGTAAGTCCCATTGAACATAATATGGCTTACTTTTGAGTAGACATGTTATGATTGCACTCTAAGTTGAACAAAATAAATAAAGACCTATAAGTGCTCTATGATGAAGCCCCGTCTATCTCTGCTAAAAGGATATTATCCGCCACCTGGTTCCGTGCAGAAACCAGCCTGCTCCACTTCGACACCAAGAGTCCTGCTCAGCTCAGCTTCAGCCACGTCGTCTCCTTCTGGGGAAAGCAGCAAAGTCTGATGTGGGATTCCAGTGGCTGTGAGGGACGGAAGGGACATTTCATGCAGGAGCGGACTGGGCCACCTACTCATCCTACTGCCAAAGCAGGGCACATTCTGGTTTCTCAAACAGTTCTACACAAGAAAGAGATGAATACCAGAAATCTCAGCCACAATGCTGATGCAGCCACAATACAGCTCCAGGAAGAAAAACTACTTTCCCCAAAGAGTCCTCCATGACTGCTCCACTCTATGGAAGGCTACAAATGGGCCATGCGTCATCCCAGGGTACGGAAAGGTAGCCTTGCTAAAATTATCACTACCACATTGGGGGCAAGTAGAAATATTATACCTGGGCATAAAAGAAGTTTGATGGATGCCTTCTTGCCCTCTAGCCCCACTTGCAAGCGCCAAAACTCCCCCTTCCAGATGGCTTTAGAACAGAACTGTTGACACCCTTTAAGTTCCTTGATCCTCATTGTGACACCACTGAGAGTCACAGGCTGAACCCTTACCTATCACAGTGACCTCCCCATCGATCCTCTGCTGGGTGTCTCTTAACTTCTCCTCAGGTTCTTTGGAGATCTCCTCCTGCACCATCTCCAAAGCTTCCTCCTTTACAGTCAGGGGACCCAAAGCCCACTCCTGCAATGGTTCCTGGAACAGGGAAGAAAATCAGAAGAGAGTTACCGGTGGGAACAGATCCATCCTCAATACCTCCATCACAACACCCTCCATGCTGCAGACCCCGAGCTCTGAACCTGGAAGTGGCCACGATGCATGATCTTGGTCGGAGACCAGACACTTGCCCTGAAAATGGTGGAAAGAAACTCAGGGTGGGCAGGCAGGAGGACCATTTCAATAATAAAATAGAGAGACTCACCTGCCAGGTGCCTGTGTGGGCCTCCCTCCGGCTGAGCAGGAAATGCTCCAGCAGGGCCACGGCCTGGGCACCACTGTCTGGCCCACATGCCCGGATGCTGCTCTGGACATCCGCCGGCAGGCCGGCCGGCCAGGAACTGCTCCAGGACCAGCAGCTCCAGGATCTGCTCCTTGCTGTGCCTCTCGGGCTTCAGCCACTGCACTTGGCAGCAAAGCTCCTGCACTTGGTTGTACATCCTTCGCGGGTCTCCCAGCTGCGGGCAGCAGAACTGCCGGAAGTGCTGGCACCGCTTCTCCCTCCTCAAGGCTTCGCCTCTCAAGATGGTCGCCTTCACTTGCCTTTAGTCCTCCCGCTGTGGGGCTGCCAGGAGGCTGAAGGCCTGCTGGGCGCCTCCACTCAGGGCAGGCAGGAGCCGAGCCACCCATTCTCCTGGGGGCCACCCACAGGATGGAGCCACTTGCTCAAAGGAGGCCAGGAGAGCCTTGGTGTCACCCCAGGGTGCGGCCTCTGACTCTGGGGGGCTCGTCTGGGTGCAGTGAGGGGCCTGCAGGCTCTGGAGGAACTCCTGCCACTGGGCCTCCCAGCGCTGCTCCCTCAGCCTGCCCGGCTCCTCTGCGGGCTCCATCACCCCCTCAGCTCAGCTGGTCTCTGCCTGGACTTCTTCTGCTCCCTCTTCCTTCCTTTCTTTCTTCCCCTTTTGTTCCCAGAAGGAAAGACGGCCTGAATGGAAGGAGTGGCCAGGAAAGGCCTCAGTGCTGCTTCCTTCCTTCCTTCCAGGCTGTTCTTCTGCTCCCCCCTCCAGAGACGGAGCTCAACTGGTGTTGCTCAGGGTTTGCTGAGGGTCTCCAGGGCTGCAGCTGCAGGATCCCCCCAGCAATCCCAGGCCTTTCCTGGTCTGGTCTGGTCTGGCTGGGAGGAGGGAGGAGGAAGGACCCACTTGCCCCTTGTGAGATTTCTGAGCCTGACTGTTGGTTCTCGGAGGGTTTTGGGCTGATTAGAACTTTCAGAATTTGAACTGACAGTTGGGTTTGTCGGTTGGAAACTATCAGTTGGAGTCGGCAGTTGGTGCTCAGTTGATCAGCTGAAGCTCAGATGTTGGTCAGAGCAGATGTGAGCTGATAAGCTCTGAATGACTGAGAAGCTCTGAGGTGATTTAGACTGAAGGACCCAGATTGTCTTAAACTACTCTGAGCAGTAAATACAGTTAATAGTAAATCTATTCTATTGTGTATGTCTTGCTCTTACTCTTGCTGCACACAGTCACAGGACATCCATCAGTCAACATCCTGACACCCCTTCCCTTCCCTTCCTGAAAGGATCAGATCAGCCCGGATGAGGGAGAAGGAGATGGAGATGGCAAGAGAAGGGCTGCCCAAGCAGAGGCTCCAGCAGTCCCAGCCTTGGCATTCCTGGAGGCCTTCTTGGGCTAGAGGGACTCACAACACATACACACAGGCTGCAGTCCTGGTCAGTGACCTGGAAGGAAGCCCACTGACTGGAATGGGACTTACTTCTGAGTAGACATGCAAGGATTCAAGGGGACCACATGCCAGAACCAAGGCCCCCCCAAAATGTAGGACATCCAAGAGAAATGTAGGACATGGCAAAATAAAAGATAAAAACACTACTGCTTTCATGTGCTTAATTTATATACCATATTACTGGTTATTAAATTAAAAACTATTGCTTCAATCCTAAAGTCATTTTCCTGGGAGTAAGAGCCATTAAACACAATAGGGCTTACTTCTGAGTAGACATGGATAGGCTTGTGCTGTATTACAAATAATTTATATATATAAAAGAGAAAAGTCACTGACTGACTGACTCACTCACTGACTGACTCATCACCGCCCTGCCAAAACAGCTGGGCCTAGAAGCGTGAGATTTGGAATGGGTGTTCCTTCCGTGACGGAGGGGTGCACTAAGAACCGGTTTTCGGAAATTCCAACCGGAAGGGGGTGAAAAGGGGCGCAACGCGTTTTCCTCCCTATACTTTGCATTGAGAATTGCTGACTCATCAACATTCCGCCCCAACTGCTGGGCCTGAAGCATGGAATTCTGGGAGTTCCTTCTGTCACCTGAACACCCACCAAGAACCATGTGGGGAAATTTAACCCTTCAGGGGCTGAAAAGGGGGCAACGTGTTTCTGTCCTGTACTTAACATGGGAGACTGAATAACATCCAGACAATTTGGTGCTCAGTGCCTGGTGCACTGGGGAGATGTTGTTAGGAGGAATGGGTTGCACTGTAGAGGATGCTGCACATGGGGGGTTGGTGCGCCTGGGGGGTGGGTGCACGTGGGGGAAATTGCGCATGGGGGTTGATGTGCATGAGGAGAAGTTGTGCATGGGGGGTTGATGCACATGTGGGGAAGTTGTGCATGGGGGTTGATGCGCATGGGGTTGAAGCGCATGGGAGAAAGTTGCGCATGGGGTTGATGTTCATGGGGGAAGTTGCACATGGGGGGTTGATGCGCATTGGGGAAAGTTGCGCATGGGGAAAGTTGCACAAGGGGGGTTGATGCGCATGGGGGACTTTGCGCATGGGGGGAAGTTGCGCATGGGGAAAGTTGCACATGGGGAAGTTGCGCATGGAGGGTTGATGCGCATGGAGGGTTTGCGCATGGGGGAAGTTGTGCCTGGGGGAAGTTGCACCTGGGGGAAGTTGCGCATGGGAGGTTTATGTGCATGGGGAAAGTTGTGCATGGGGAAAGTTGTGCATGGGGAAAGTTGTGCATGGGGGGTTGATGCACATGGGGAGAGTTGCGCATGGGGGGTTGATGCGTGTGGGGGAAGTTGCACATGGGGCAAGTTGCGCATGAGGGCTTTATGCACATGGGGAGAGTCGCACATGGGGGTTGATGCGCATGGGGGCTGATGCACATGGAGGAAGTTGCACATGGGGGTTGATGTTCATGGGGAAAGTTGCGCATGGGGGAAGTTGTGCATAAGAGGTTGATGTTCATGGGGGTTGATGCGCATGGGAGAAGTTGCGCATGGGGGAAGTTGCACATGGGGGTTGATGTGCATGGGGAAAGTTGTGCATGGCAGGTTGATGCGCATGGGGAAGTTGCGCATGGGGGTTTGGTGCGCATGGGGGTTGATGTGCATGGGGGGATGGTTTGCATGGGGGGAAGTTGCGCATGGGGAAGTTGCGCGTGGGGAGTTGATGCGCATGTGGGGAAGTTGCATATGGGGGAAAGTTGCGCATGGGGGTTGATGCGCATGGGGGGTTGATGCGCGGGGGGGTTGATGCGCAGGGGGGAATTTGTACATGTGGGGAAATTGTGCATGGGGGTTGATGCGCATGGAGGGTTGATGTGCATGGGGAAGTTGCACATGTGGGAAAGTTGTGCATGGGGGGTTGATGTGCATGGGGGGTTGATGCATATGGGGGGATGGCATACAGGAGAATTTTATTCCCACAACACGGTTATGCTTTTCGCTAGTATATGATAATTGATAATGCATCAGTAAAAAACATCTGTGTCTAAAATAATGTAGTCAGTTGGCTTTGCTTCTTCCCAAGACCCCTTCAGGCCACCAGAGATCATGCTGGAGATCAGGCATGAGAACCAGCCCCAGACATGATTTGTGCCCAGGCAGGACCCAGAGTGGTGGGGCTGGTCTGTGGCCCCACTGAGGGTCATGCTTCACTGATCGAGCATGGCATGGCACCGAGGGTCACGCTGCCTCAGGACAATGCTGACCTCATGCCCATTTTCCATGCATGGGTTCTGGGTGAAAGAACTCATCGTGCCAAATTGGCATCTAGACACGCTGGCACATAAAACTGGTGTTATTGGTGGGTAGTTGCAACTTATGATGTGCATGGGGGGTTGATGTTGGGATGGCCAGATGGTCTCCCCCTCCAAGCAGGTGCTTATGACATGATCACCTTTGTGAGGTTATGGAGCCCAGGTTGCCTCATCAGAGCACAGAAAGGCGCATTGGTATTTCTGCCAGAAGTGGAGGCCACATGGAGGAGAGGAGGTGGAGGATCTCAAGAGGCGGAGGCTGCGAAGGCACGTTCTTCAACTTGTATTGTGAGGGGTCAGGAAGCAGGACTGAAGCAGGTGGCTCTCCATGGCCTGAAGCTGGTGGATGCCAACCCAGATGTCCTCCTTTCCCAGGACATGTCCTCTTTTCTAGCCTTGTGTCCTGGAAAAATTATCTTTTAAATTTATAATATGGTGTTTAAATTAACCACCAGAAAGCAATATATTTGAGTGTTTTCCTACATTTTTCTTGGTGTCCTACATTTTGGGTTTCCCGTCCTCTTTTTCCAGCTATAACATCTGGTCACCCTGTGCCAATGCCTGACCTGGTGGAACCTGGTGGATGTGGGCAGACAGAAGCTGGTAGCGCTGCTTTCAGAAGCCAAGTGTGGATATCAGACATGGGCTAACACCGGTTCGCACCGGATCTTCCGAACCTGTAGTTAACAGCAGCCCGACGGTGTCGAACCGGTAGTTAGTGGGTCTCCCCATTACGGGCCAAACCGGTTCAGAAGGCCCTTTAAAAATTTTTTGGATGCCGTGGCCGCCATTTTAATTCTGCACACGGAGGTGCGCGCGCAGCTAATCAGAGGCGGGTGAGGAAGTCCCTCCTCTCCGCCTCATGTGCAGCAGAGCCGGCCGGCAAAGCAAGCAAGCGTGCGAGCAGCCATTGCCACCGCGCGCTCTTCAGCCAGTGGCAGCACAGACCGCTGCTTCCGTATTCTCGCTCTCCCTGCCTGACCTGACCTCATCTGACCTCACCTGCCTTAGTGCCTTTGCCTTGCCAGCACCACCTCCCAAGTCCTTACTTCTGAGTAGACCGCCTCGCCTGGGCTAAGCACTGACTGTGTGCGTGTGTGTGACTTCTGAGTAGACCGCCTCGCCTGGGCTAAGCACTGAGTGTGTCTGTGTTACTTCTGAGTAGACCGCTTGGGCAAAGTAACGTGTGTGTTACTCCTGAGGAGATCACTTGGGCAAAGCAACGTGTGTGTGTGTTACTCCTGAGGAGACCGCTTGGGCAAAGCAACGTGTGTGTGTGTTACTCCTGAGGAGACCGCTTGGGCAAAGCAACGTGTGTGTGTTACTCCTGAGGAGATCACTTGGGCAAAGCAACGTGTGTGTTACTCCTGAGGAGACCGCTTGGGCAAAGCAACGTCTGTGTGTGTGTGTGTTACTCCTGAGACCGCTTGGGCAAAGCAACGTGTGTGTGTGTTACTCCTGAGGAAACCGCTTGGGCAAAGCAACGTGTGTGTGTGTGTTACTCCTGAGGAGACCGCTTGGGCAAAGCAACGTGTGTGTGTTACTCCTGAGGAGACCGCTTGGGCAAAGCAATGAGTGTGTTACTCCTGAATGTGTTTTCCTCAGAGCCTCATCCTAAGCAGGTCTACTCAGAAGTAAGTCCCATGAAAGTCAATGGGAATTACTTCCAGCCAGTGTGGAGAGGACTTCAGCCTCAGAGCACTATCCTATGCAGATCTACTCAGAGGTAAGCCACATGCTTAAATTTTTTTTTTTAATTTAAAAAAATCATCCCTGGCCCCGCCCCCTGACCTCAGCCCCACCCCTGACCTTGCCTGGCTCCGCCCACTTCCGGAGAACCGGTTGTTGGAGCCAGGCCTGCCCATCACTGGCGGATATGTCACCTGAGTTGCAAAGAAGTGGGTAGATGTTAGTGAATGGAAACTGGTGAAAGTCTTGCCCACTGAAGCATGCTGGCGGAAGCCACTGGAAATCTGTGGATTGTAACTGGGGAGTGTGTGTGAATGGAGGGTGAAGGGGAGAGCAAATGGGGTTGGTTTGATGCTGCAGCCAGTGGCGTCACCCCTACAATTTGGCACCCCATACAACAGGTGGGAATATGCCCTCCCTCCCTCCTACCCTAACAGAATTAGCTGCTGCCCTCTGGGATGTGCCAGCTCCCTCATCTCTCACCTGCTCTCTTGCCCTCCTTCCTTACCTCTCCACCTTCTATAAACCGGCCTCTGCCCTGTTCCCTCCCTATGCTACCTATTCCGGCCACCCAGTTGACACTGGCTGGCTGGCTGGTTTTTCCCCCTTCCTGAGATCCCAGAGGAAGGCACTTATCATGTTTACTCAGAAGCAATCCCATTCTTTTCAATAAGACTTACTCCCAAGAAAATATGGATAGCGACCTGAGGTCCCAATTCGTTGATGGGAGGTTGAAGCTGCTTCTGGGAGGGAGGAACAAATCTCTCCGGGTGGCAGCAGCTGGATGGGTAGGTGTGTGGCAGGACCCAGCAGGCAGGAGAGCTCTGAAACCCCCATTGCCGGGAGGCTGCATGGGTCCTTCACGCCCAGTTTCCCAGCTCCCCAAAGTGGCAAACCTCTGCCTGCTCCAGGATTCAAAATGGTGGCCACATGCCCAAATGGTCCCCACGTGGCACCTGTTCTGCTCCTGGAGCAGGAAGGTGGTGAAGAGAAAGCAGTGCAGTTTGGGGGGCTGCGGCCCTGCCAGATGTGCAAGTGGGTGGCAGGGCCCAGTGGGCAGCCTCCCTACAGTGTGCCAGGCAGCCTGAGGTTTCCTGCACACAGCAAGTGTACGGCCTGGGCTGGCAGGACATGGTTGTGCACTGGTCTCCACGACAGGATGGAAGGAGGTCTCAGTGCTACAGCTGACACTCAGAGAGGCTGATTCCTCCTTCCCACCCCCACTTTGCTCCCCCAAGCTGTACACACTGCAGCTGTCATGTCACCTCCTTGACGCACCCCACCTCCTGTTACTCCCATGTGATGCTAGTGGCTCCAGCATCACTACTGCGACTGTGTGTCTTTGGAGGTGAATGTGGACAGGGCAAATGATGCGTTGCTCTTGGGAGCTGATGGAGGTCACCTTCCAGGCATTGTGTGTAGATGGGATGGTCCGAAGGAAGAACTGGTAAATATCTGTGGGTGAAGGTGATGGAAGTTGGAAAGCAGAAGCCAGGAATAGTGTTGGCAGGCAGAAGCCGGAGGACATGCCTTGGTTATGCTTGTGGATGACTGCGACCTACGCCTCGCCCTGCTTTTCTATTTCTTCCTAGGGATGTTGGAGGTTTTATGCCCAAGAGCACACGGCCTGCCTGCTTGCTGCGCTTTCCTGTCTCAACCACTGATGACGGAGGTCCTCTGGATCTCCATGAACCTTCTCGTCTTCAGTCTCCTTAAAAGAATAATAAAATACACAAAATACGGCTGGACTTATAAATTTTGTGTCTTGTTTTTGAAGCATATTGGACACTGACCTCCCTTAGAAGGAAGGTGTTTGTCTCCGATGGAAAGATCCAAGCCCTTCTTCATGGTCTAGAGAACCTCCTTAGGTTCCTCCTCAGAGGTAGATGAGGATGGAAATGGATCTCCTGAAACACAAATGGTCCTTGCCTTTCCATCCTGCTGTGGTGGGAACTGGCCCCGAAGACCCCGCTGTATGCAGAAAAGCCAAATCCAGCCTTGGAGCCCTTGATGCAAAGTCCTCCAGCCTTGCCCCTTGTCTTAGGACCAAGAGCCCAGACAGCTTGCTCAGGTGGGTCTCCAAGACCAGAAGCCACAATTTGTACTGTGTGGACAATCCCTATTCCTGCCTCAGTGACTGCCATGAAATGAGCTCGCTGAATGCAGGGCAGGGATTGGAATCACATTTAGGTAGTTATTCCAAAAATATATAAACTGCCTTTTCCAAGGTCAAAGCGGCTGATAGTTCAGGTAAAGAAAAAAAAATCTTGCTTCACATAACAAGTTCCATTTCACTTAACAAGCAAGCACTTGGGGGCAGTTGCCTGGAGGTGCCAGAGGCACAACCCACTCCACACACACAACACAACTACACACACACACTAACACACTCTTACTCACACACACAATGTGGCCAACCCACATACACAATCGAGCTCCCATACACAACAGAACTGCGCACTCACGCCACACTCCATTCACACACAACACAACTCTTCACACACACATGCTAACACGTACACAATGTAGCCTAACCCCTCCACACAACCCAACCCACACTCCATGATCCACTCTTACACACACACAGTCGCGCAACCCCCACACATCCCCAACCCCACACTCCACATACACACAACAGAACCCCACAGTGAGGTTTTCAAGTTCCATGGACTGAATTGAGGAATTCAAAGTTATTTCTTCCAGATTGCTGTTTTCTCAGCTGGACCAGACATCCCTATAGTTTTGGGGGGAAGGCCCAGAACACCCTCCGCAGGAGCTGGATTAAAAGTCCACACAGAGTGCAAATTTTAAGCTAGTAAATAAATAAATTTAGCATCACCCTTTTCCCATCCGCAGGAAATAAAGGTCTCTCCCCATTCTCCGTTCCCTGCAGTTCTTCAACTTCCTCCATGCTTGGATTCCTCTCCCTCAACTGACTCCAGACGTGAACTTGGATCATTTCCAGAAGACAAGCCAGTCTGGACATCTGTGTGATCTGAACCATTTATTTATCAGCCGCTGGTCACGGGGAGGCATGGCGCTCTCTGGGGCCCTGAGGACTTGGCTTAACCTGTCACTGAACATGACTGCCATTTATCAGACTACAACTACAGTGACGCCACAGTGCGCACAATCACATTCAAACTCCCTCACTCTAAAACATGCCAACTATTTCGTTACAAGAAGGCAAAACAAGGCACTGAAATTATCAAAGTTTGAGAAAATGTTAGACTTTCCGGGCATAATCCAAAGGACTCCTTGCACCAACATGAGTGCAGATCTGAACAGCCCGCTTGAGTTGAGGGGGGAAAGCCAGCCAGTGTTTCCCATCTAAGCTTTTAAGGAGGGCACCCATAAGATTTATCTCAGTATGAATTTTTGATGATTTACTAAATTTCATCTCCGGCAGAAGCTTTTCCCACAGTCTGGCCACTGGTGAGGATTCTGTCACACGTGGCGCTTCTGATGGGTTAACAAATTGGATCTCTGAGAGAAGGTTTTCCCACACTCAGAACATGGATATGGTTTCTCTCCTGTGTGGATCCTCTCATGAGTAAATAAATGCTGCCTCCGGGAGAATCTTTTTCCACACTTGTGGCATTTGTGAGGTTTATCTCCAGTATGAGTTCTCTGATGGCTTAACAAATTAGATCTATGAGAGAACTTTTTCCCACACTCAGGGCATTGATATGGTTTCTCCCCCGTGTGGATCCTCTCATGTTGTAATAAATTCTGCCTCTTGGAGAATCTTCTTCCACAGTTGTCGCATTTATGAGGTTTATCTCCAGTATGGATGTTCTGATGACTCAACAAATCAGATCTCTGAGAGAAGCTCTTTCCACAGTCAAGACACTTGTGTGGTTTTTCTCCAGTATGACTTCTCTGATGGGTTAACAAATTAGATCTATTAGAGAACTTTTTCCCACACTCAGGGCATTGATATGGTTTCTCTCCTGTGTGGATCCTCTCATGTTGTAATAAATACTGCCTCTTGGAGAATCTTCTTCCACAGTTGTGGCATTTGTGAGGTTTATCTCCAGTATGGATTTTCTGATGTCTCAACAAAATAAATCTCTGAAAGAAGCTCTTTCCACAGTCAAGACACTTGTGTGGTTTTTCTCCAGTATGAGTGATCTGATGGCTTAACAAATTAGATCTATGAGAGAAGCTCTTTCCACAGTCAAGACATTTGTGTAGTTTTTCTCCAGTATGAGTGATCTGATGGCTTAACAAATTGGATCTCTGAGAGAAGGTTTTTCCACACTCAGGACATGGATATGGTTTCTCTCCTGTGTGGATCCTCTCATGACATAATAAATTTGGCCTCTGGGAGAATCTTCTTCCACAGATGCGGCATTTGTGAGGTTTATCTCCAGTATGAGTGATCTGATGGGTTAACAAATGGGATCTCCGAGAGAAGCTCTTTCCACAGTCAAGACACTTGTGTGGTTTTTCTCCAGTATGAGTAATCTGATGGATTAACAAATGGGATCTCTGAGAGAAGCTCTTTCCACAGTCAAGACACTTGTGTGGTTTTTCTCCAGTATGAGTTCTCTGATGGGTTAACAAATTGGATCTACTAGAGAACTTTTTTCCACACTCAGGACATGGATATGGTTTCTCTCCCGTGTGGATCTTCTCATGACGTAATAAATTATGCCTCAGAGAGAATCGTCTTCCACAGTTGTGGCATTTGTGAGGTTTATCTCCAGAATTGTGAGGTTTATCTCCCGAATTGATGTTCTGATGTCTCAACAATGTGGATCGCTGAGAGAAGCTCTTTCCACACTCATCAGAGTGTTGTGGTTTCTCTCCTGTGTGGACCTTCTCATGTCTTACTAATTTGGATCTATAAGAAAAGTTTTTTCCACAGAAATGACATTTGTATCTCTTCTTTTCAGTATGAATGATCTGCTGTGTTGCTGATGACTTGGACAGGCACCTTACCTGAAGTTCTAGATCATCATCATTCTTCTCTTCCACGTGGCTCATGTGATGTTCATCAAGGTCTGATTCAGGCTGGATCTTTTCCCCCAATGAGGGACCTTCATGGCACTCTTCTCCTTGGAGTTCAGAACCAAGTCCTGACATAGGATGGCGCCAGGTGGCATATTTGGAGAATGATGTCTTTTCCCCCTCTGAACCCAATGGGCTGGGATCCTCATAGGAAGTTCCAAGATCTCCTGTGAGCTCCTGAGATTTCTTGCATCCTATAAGTGGCTCCATTCCCTGCCCTCTGTCGGCAGCACATCTTTCCTCCGTCATCTCAGTGGTCACCGGCATCCTCTCTTGGATTCTCCTTCGTCTTGTCCTAGTTCGTTCCAGAGGCTCTTTTCCTCCAGTCGGAGAATCTGTCAACTTGAACTGAGTTTCTTGCCCTTCACCTGAAGAGAGAGAGGGAGATATTTTAAAATATCACATGAACCTCTTTTATGCAACTCCTGAAATGCATCCTTTATGCAACTCCTGAAATGCAGCCTTTATGCAACTCCTGAAATGCATCTCTTTTGCATCACAGATTTTTCTTTGGGTGCTCAGCCAGAGGAAGGAAGATGCAAGGACAATTTTTTCCCTGGACCACTTAAACTCTTACTCACCTCTGCCCAGCCCCACATCACTGGCTTACAGAGGTCATCAAGCCACTTCCAAGCTGTTTGGGGATTTCTCTACAGGAACATTCAATTCTTTGTGCTTTTCCATCCCTCCAAATGCAGCACATTTTTTCTACTGACAATTATCTGTGTTTTTTAATCAATGATCCTAACACATTGTTTAGGGACTTTATAAATAGGTTGGTCTTATGCTACATTTAACTCAGAGTGCAATCCTTGGAGCACCCTAGCCTGGCACAAATGCTGTCGGGTCCTTCATTTGTGGTTGGGAGGCATTCTGGGGTGGAAGGAGGGTGGGGTGGCAAGAAGAACAGTGGGAAGATGGGCAAGTAGCCAGAGTCAAGCACTGATGTCAGATCTTAATCCTAATTTCATCCTAATCCCAGCCAGGCAGCTTTGGATGGTCCCAAATTGCTCAGATCTGCACCATGGATTTAGGAAATGAAGATTTGAGTTGCCTGATGGGGCTTCTGTGGCTCACCCGGGGAAAGGGGAAATATTTCCATTGACTGAAAACATGCCAATAGCTACCCAAAACTTGCTCTGGATACACAGCAGGTCAGCTTATCTGCTTGTTCCAGTTAGGATCAGGATGTCGGTCCAGTAACTGCTAATGTTCTTCATGGGGAACGTTATGGCTAGTCAAAATTTGTTTCTCCTCTAAGCCTTTACCAGACCTGAGATTCCTGGCCCTAGGCTGGGTTCAGTTGGCAACTTCTGGAAGACAAAGAGTACAATCCTAATCTAGCTACTCAAAAGTAAGCCCTGTTGTGTTCAATGAGTTTTACTCCCATGAAAGTGTCTTTAGAAATGCAGCCATAGTCCCTGAAACCAAATCAACTTACACTGACAAACATCCTGACCCCATCCCACTACATCTTTGTCAAAAGACAGCCTGACAAACCATCTTGTGTGCTCCCTCAGACACCTGGTGGGCCACTGTGAGAGACAGGAAGCTGGACCAGATGGGCCTTGAGCCTGATCCAGGGGGGCTCTTCTTAAGTTCTTATGTAAACTTCCTTTCTTTCTGACTTCTGCATATTATTCCCGTCACCCACTGACGTGGATGTACCACCATGGAACCGCTTTCCAGGTGGAGGTGGTGTTGTGATCCCCTTGCCACCCTCTCTGTGCTGGTCAGCTCTGTGATGGTCAAAGGCACTGCAGCTCAACTTTCTCTGTCAAGAGAAGGCAGGCGGAGAGCAATGGCTGCCAGAGCGGAGCTCTCTGCTCCCACACCAGTGCCCTCTGCTTTCCTGCTCACTTGCCAGATGGACCTTCTTCTCCTTCTCATCATGCTTCCCATCATGCTTCGTCACTGTAGCAGCACATGGACTCTCTGGATTTCATGACTTACTGAATTTGGTGTCTGTGGGGACAGAATCTGTTCTGTCCAAAGAATTGGTGGGATATCTATCTGATATCCACAAAGCTAGGAATGCAAGGAAAGCAGGGCTGGATCAGACCAACTATTATTTAGTCCAACATCCTGTTTCTCGGAGCCTCGCCAGATGCGTCTGGGAAACCTACAATAGGAGGTAAAGGAGTATTTCTGTCCCACCATTGCCTTCCTGTCTCCAAGCACTGACTGACAGGCTGTGATCAGCCTTACCTAACAAGATCGCACTCCCACCATCCTCCTGCTTTATTTCCACAATATGTTGTGTTTTCACTATGCTCGGCAGAGCCTCTCCTTCCTTGGGAGGATCCAGGAACATCTCTTCTGACACCTCTGAAATCTGAAAAAGGGGGGAGGGAGAAAAAGGGAAAATCAGGCTAACAGTCCTATTGTTTTACTTGTTATTTATATATAAGAGAAAAGTCACTAACTGACTGACTGACTCACTCATCAATGCCCTGCCAAAACCGCTGGGCCTAGAAATTCAGGGAGGGTGTTCCTTCTGTCACATGAACACCCACCAAGAACTGATGTGAAGAAATTAAACCCTTCAGGGGCTGAAAAGGGGAGCAACAGGTTTTTGTCCTATATTTAACATGGAAGACTGACCAACCTCCAGCCAATTTAGTGCTCACTGCCCGGTGTAGTGGGGAGAATGTTGTTCGGAGTGGAGGGAATGCTGTGCATGGGTGGGGTTGCGCATGGGGGGTTGTTGCACATGGGGAAGATGATGCGCATGGGGGAGTTGATATGCATGGGAGTTGATGTGCATGGAGAGATGATGCGCATGGGGGGTTGTTGTGGATGGGGAGATGATGCACATAGGGGACTTCTGTGCATGGGGGACTCATGCGCATGGGGTTTGATGCGTATGTGGGGTTGATGTGCATGGGAGTTGTTGCGCATGGGAGTTGTTCGCATGGGAGGTTGATGCGCACAGGGGCTGATGCGCATGTGGGGCTGATGCGAATGGGGGCTGATGAGAATAGGGGGTTGTTGCACATGGGGGGCTTTTGCGCATAGGGTCTTGATGCTGATGGGGAGATGATGTACATATGGGGATGCTGCGCATGGGGGTCGATGCTCATGAGGGGTTGTTGCACATGGGGGGGATATTTCGCCGTGGGGGGATGGCATATGGGGGAATTTTACTCCCACAACACGTGTATACTTTTTGCTAGTTATTTATATAGTGCCATCAACTGGATTGTGCTTAAGAGCACAAGAGGACAGGTCTCTGCCCCATGGAATTAACAATATCAATTCAGAAGCAAGGCTCAACAGGGGAAGAATATGCTAGGATATTTTGCTGACACTATGACTTTGTTCCACAGGGGGACTGAACACCAGAGGTCAGGATGCAGGCATACCATGCAGGCCATGCAGTGTGGTCACACACTACTGTCCTCACTCAGTCTAAACTGTGGAACATCAAGTGGCAAAATCAGATTGGCTAAGCTGTGTCAAGAGATGATCACAATATGATCCCCAACTGGGTGGATCACGTGACCCAGAAACAAAGATCCACCTACTTTGGAAGAAAAGGATTTCCACTTGCCTAGTGATGGAACAAAAACGTGCAAACCACTGGGATAAAGATGAGGGTTTGAGTAAGAACAAATTTGCAAAACATAAACATTCCCCAAATTCCCAAAACATTCCCCCCAAAAGCTTCTTTCATACCATAATATTTGCCTGTGAACACAAATGCATCAGGCAAACCTCATTTGGATAACTTTTTCTGAGTGCCCCAATTTTGTTCTACAGCTATAAATGATATATTGGTATAGAAGGACCACCTTTTACATGAGCTCAGCATCTTCATCTGCAGATGTTGAGCCCACGTTTCATAGGACCTACTGGATGCAAGCAGGAGTCACTTTCAGTTCACATCTGGCTGTGTCTGGTTGAGGGCTTCTGAGGAGGCTTGGAGTCTGACATAACCACTGGAGGGCTTGGTATGGCCTCCAAATATGTTTTTGTGGCTCTAGTGCCCTGGCCCTCCACAGATTTATTTCCACAAAGGTGGTATCTATCCCCTTGGATTCCATGGGCCCACACACATGCATGCACATGCAGAAGAACAGGACCAAGGTGATCGGTTACCAACATGCTCACCTGCCGCTTCCACCCTTTGTTCTCCTGCTGCCTCAAAAGGAAATGTTCTGCTAATGTCACAGCCTGATTGCAGGTCTCGGGGTCCTGTTCCAAAAGCCAGTCCCGCATTTCTGGTGGCAGGATGGCCAGGAACTGCTCCAGGATCAGCTGGTCCAAAATTTGCTCCTTGGTGTGCCTCTCCGGTTTCAGCCACTGCCAGCAAAGCTCCTGGAGCTGCAGATAGATCTTTTGAGGCCCATCAGCCTCTTGATAGCTGAACAGCCTGAATTGCAGGCGTTGCTCCTCTCTTCTGCTGGCATATCCAGGCAGAACCCCACTTGAACCTTTTCCACTCCGTGTGGCATCCAAGTGGGTGTTCTGGTCCTGCTGATCCTCCTCCACGGGATGTGGCTGAGTTAGAGAAGGCCATTTGCTGGCTCTAGGCCATTCGCTGGCATCTGATGCAATGTCTGATACTAGAGATGTTCTCCTACTGCTCGGCTGCCTAAGTTCAGGCAGTTGTTGGTTCTCCTCAGTTGACTGAGGAACCTGCAGTGTCTTCAGGAACTCATCAAACTGAACATCCCAGTTCCTGGATGGTCCCTCATCCGGCTCCTGTTTCACAGTCTGTGACACCTCCAAGGACAAAACCTCCTTGATCCTTCCAAATTCTGAAAGGGCTGCTCCCTGCATGTCCTCACCTAATTCAGGGCCAGCTGAGTCCTCTTTCTCCATTTTAATTTCTGGTTCTATCCCATGTTCTGGCAAAGCCTGGGTGGCCATCATCATTTCTTCTGCTGTATTTCCTCCAGAATCGGAGTGGTCTGATCTGCTGCTCCCGTCTTTGAAAGCGCCAATCCTAGAGCAACATCTCCGCTTTCTTGCTAGAGTCCCTGAAGTTTCCTCAGCACAACAGACCTACCCAACAAGGTCCAAGTGACTTTCTCAGTAATGTCAAGAAGCAGGAAGAAGGTCTTTCAGCAAACTCTGAGAGCCAAGAGTTCTTCAAACGAACAGGTCCAACATCCACTGCCCAGGAAAAGGACAGAACGAACATGGAAAGAAGAAAGAGAAGAGAAGGCTAAACGACTGTAATCATTTGTGAATTAGAATGATGGATTAGAATTATTCAAAGGATGGGCAGTGTTGTGCATGGTTGTGCACCCCCTGTTTATCCTTACAAATCCTGCAAGGTATGCTGGGTTCAGTAAGTGGAACTAAGCTATGTCACCCAGTAAACTGCATGGTTGAATAGGGGATTTGAACTCAGGACTTCCTAACTCTAACCACTGGCTCTGCAATGTAAATCTTTATAAAATATATATATATATGTTTGCTTATTTTCTTCTTCCCTCCTCATTCCTCTTTTCCTTTGGTCTGTGCCAAATTCTTCCATCTCTGAACATATCTTTATAAACAATAATACAAAAGACGTCTACATAATCTCTAATGTTTTCTTAGTTGCAAAATCACTGGCAACCACCAGTCCTGCTCAAGAAAAGCTTTTGGGGTTCACCGCCATGTTCACCACCATATTATCCTCTAGCCGACTTGTGTCAATCTGCAGGGCTCATCTGTACAGTGGTGGAAATGCCACCCTTCTAGGAAAAGGGGACACACATGTATTTGGAGCATGCAAGGACCAGGACTTAGGATTTTATCTGGTATGGCTATTTTGGGTTATATAGAGTATCTTCTAATTTCTGGTATTCAATTATTTTTCATATTTGTATTTTAAGCTACTTTTTAAAAAGAGGAATGTTAAGAATGTGTTAAATGCCCCTGAAATGGGTATTCTACTGATACCACTAAATGCATTTTCAGAAGCAGTTTAAAAAAATAAAAAAGTGTACAATTCTTGCATCTGCCATTCAGAGACTGCCTATTTCTAAACCAGGATTTGCATCACGGCTCAGAACACATGATGGATTTTTACTCCAGAAATATGTCTCCCATCCCTTTTTCAAGGCATCTGGGCCAGATTCCATCACCACATCCCGTGGCAAGGAGTTCCACAGACTAACTCCATAGTGGGTGAGATATATATCTTATAGGAACATAATTCTCATCTTCAGTTTATTTCCAGATCTGGCTCAGCGGTTGGGAAAATATATAAATGTGACATTTCAGCATTTACAGGATATTCATTGCAAACACCTTGCTCACCTGGGGGTGCAGTCGATGGGAAAGGGGTGCAAAAGGGTTACAAGGGGGACAAGACTGGGAAGCCCTGCTCTGGGGGGCCCTCCAGGGGCTGAGCAGACCCACCCCAGAGCCCCCCCTGCACTCACCTGCTCTTCCCTCCTCTGCACTGCAAGCAATGGGAGCTGCAGCCTCCCTCCTCCCCCCACAGGAAGGAGCCTGGATTGCTCCCTCCCCCCTCCCAGCCACTCTCTGGGCTGCTCTCCCAGTCCCAGCTTGCCTGCCTTAACCCTTCAGAGCACTGACTCCAGCCTGCTCTCCCTCTGCAACTCCACCTGCACTGCAAACACTCTGCACTTCCCTGCAGAACAGCCTCCCCAGATCCCCTCTTGGCCCAGGACATGAGTGTGTTGTGAGTCCCTCAGCCCAGGAAGGCCTCCAGGAAGGCAAGGCTGGGACTGCTGGAGCCTCTCCTTGGGCAGCCCTTCTCTGGCCATCTCCATCTCCTTCTCCCTCATCTGGGCTGATCTGATCCCTTCTGGGGAGGGCAAAACCCCAGCCAGGAAGGGAAGGGGCAAGTGGGGTCCTCCCTCCTCCCAGCCAGACCAGGAAAAGGCTGGGATTGTTGGAGGGATCCTGCAGCTGCAGCCCTGGAGACCCTCAGCAAACCCTGAGCAACCCCAGCTGAGCTCCATCTCTGGAGGGGGAGCAGAAAAGTAGCCAGAAAGAAAGAAAGAAAGAAAGAAAGAAAGAAAGAAAGAAAGAAAGAGGGTGATGGAGCCAGCAGAGGAGGTAGGCAGGCAGAGGGAGCAGCGCTGGGAGGCCCAGTGGCAGGAGTTCCTCCAGAGCCTGCAGGCCCCTGACTGCGCCCAGACGAGCCCCCCAGAGTCAGAGGCTGTCCCCTGGGGTGACGCCAAGGCCTTCCTGGCCTCCTTTGAGCAAGTGGCTGCGGCCTGTGGGTGGCCCCCAGGAGAGTGGGTGGCTCGGCTCCTGCCTGCCCTGAGTGGAGGCGCCCAGCAGGCCTTCAGCCTCCTGGCAGCCCCAGAGCGGGAGGACTACGGGCAAGTGAAGGCGGCCATCTTGAGAGGCGAAGCCCTGAGGAGGGAGAAGCGGCGCCAGCACTTCCGGCAGTTCTGCTGCCCGCAGCTGGGAGACCCGCGAAGGATGTACAGCCAAGTGCAGGAGCTTTGCTGCCAGTGGCTGAAGCCCGAGAGGCACAGCAAGGAGCAGATCCTGGAGCTGCTGGTCCTGGAGCAGTTCCTGGCCGGCCTGCCGGGGGACGTCCAGAGCCGCATCCGGGCATGTGGGCCAGACAGTGGTGCCCAGGCCGTGGCCCTGCTGGAGCATTTCCTGCTCAGCCGGAGGGAGGCCCACACAGGCACCTGGCAGGTAAAGTCCTTATTTATTTAAACACCTTTGCAGTATTGAAATGGCCCATCTGCCTGCCCTCTCTTAGTGTCTTTCTACCATTTTAAGGGCAAGATCATGCATCGAAGCCCCTTTTCAGGTTCAGAGCTTGGGGTCTGCAGGATGGAGGGTGTTGTGATGGACGTAATGAAAATGGATCTGTTTCCACCAGTAACTCTCTTCTGATTTTCTTCCCTGTTCCAAGAACCATTGCAGGAGTGGGCTTTGGGTCCCCTGACTGTAAAGGAGGAAGCTTTGGAGATGGTGCAGGAGGAGATCTGCAAAGAACCTGAGGAGAAGTTAAGAGACACCCAGCAAAGGATCAATGGGGAGGTCACTGTGACAGGTAAGTGTTCACTGGTGCCACAGAGAGGATCAGGGAACTTAAACAGTGTCAAGAGTTCTGTTCCTTTTATCATGTAGAAGGGAAAGTTTAGGAACTTGCAAGTGGGGCTAGAGGGTAAGAAGGCATCCATCAAACGTTGCTCTTATGCCCAGGTATAATATTTCTGCTTGCCCTTCATGGTCGAGGGTAGTTTAGGAGGGGAGTCCGTCTTTGCCACCTGTAAGGAGGATGAGTGGCTCTCAGCCCAGTTCTCATTGGGTCAAGAGACCCAAGATCAGATTGCATGGAAAGAGGTGGCCTTAAATATACAGATGCCTAACTTCAAAGGGCTGTCAAGTTGAAAACCAGAACCTGAATATAGTTGAACATTTATGAACACAGTGGCTGCCCCACCTGCCCTTCATTCCTTGGTTGATTCTTTGTGGATGCTGAGATCCATTTATGAAGCAGGGTCTGTCTTCTTCCTTCTGGATTGTGGAGTCAAAAGGAACTGATCTCATATCTATGGGTTAATACCATAATTTCTGCAATACCTTTTAAGAGGGAGCATAGATGTTGTCTGATTTCCTGCAGGTGATGAACCCCTCCAAGGGAAGTGCACCTTTGTACATGACTGAGCAGACTCCAACGCAGCCAATCCAACAGACCATGTTCTGGAACGTTCTGCAGGAAGAGGGTAAAAATATGGATTCAGCAGGTAAGGACCTGCACTGCTTTGCTCCAGTTCAGTCAGTAAGAAAAGGGAAATTCTTTTGAGAAATGACACAAGGCAGAAATGCGTTATTATATTACTATAATATATGTACAATTGGTCCTCAGAAGATGGCATAGATCCAAGCAGAGTTGAGCAGCCTGGAGCTGCTCTGTGTTGCCCAGGAACAGGGGTAGGATCCAGCACAAACCGTTGTCTGGCATCTTTCTTTTGTCTCTTCAGGTGTTGAGGAGGGAACTCAGCTCAAGGTGAAGAAGTCTCAGCATGGAGGAAAAGAGACATTGGAAAGAACCAGGAGAGAAGGAAGGAGAATCCAAGAGAAGGTGCCGGCAATGACTGAGGTGCAGGAAGAAAGAAGCTCATCCAAAACAGGGCAGGGAACAGAGCCACTTAAGGAATCCAAAAATCCGATGAGCTCACAGAAGGTCTTGTGGCTTTCTGTAGCGATCCCAGCCCAGTGGATACGGAGGGAGAAAAGGCTTTGTTTTCCAAATATGGCAGAAGATACCGTCCTCAGTCAAGAATTGTTTTTGAACTCCGAGGAGAAGAGTGCAATGAAGGCCCCTCATTGGGGGGAAAAGATCCAGCGTAAATCAGAGCTTGATGAACATCACAGCAGCCACGTGGAAGAAAAAAATTGTGATGATCTAGATGTTCGGAGAAGGCGCCTGTCTAAGTCATCAGCAACACAGCAGATCCTTCGGACTGAAAAGAAGACATACAAATGTCATTTCTGTGGGAAAAACTTTTCTCAGAGATCCAAATTAGTAAAACATCAGAAGGTCCACACAGGAGAGAAACCACACCAGTGTCCTGAGTGTGGAAAGAGCTTCTCTCGGAGATCCACATTGTTGAAACATGAGATAGTCCATTCTGGAGATAAACCTCACAAAAGCCACAACTGTGGAAGAAGATGTTCCCTGAGACATCATTTATTAACTCATGAGAGGATCCACACAGGACAGAAACCATATCCATGTCCTGAGTATGGAAAAAGCTTCTCTCAGAGATCCTATTTCTTGAATCATCAGAACCTCCACATGGTGCAGAATCCTCACCAATGTCCTGACTGTGGAAAAAGTTTCTCTCAGAGATTCAATTTATTAAGGCATCAGAGAACCCATGCTGGAGATAAACCTCACAATTGCCACATCTGTGGAAGAAGATTCTCCCAGAGGCACAGTTTATTAGTTCATGAGAGGATCCACACAGGAGAGAAACCATATCCATGTCCTGCATGTGGGAAAATCTTCTCTAATAGATCCACTTTGTTAAGGCATAAGAGAACTCATACTGGAGAGAAACCACACAAGTGTCTTGACTGTGGAAAGAGCTTCTCTCAGAGATCCTATTTCTTAACTCATCAGAAGCTCCACGTGGGACAGAATCCTCACCAATGGCCAGACTGTGGGAAAAGCTTCTGCCAGAGATCAAATTTAGTCAAACATCAAAAAACTCATTCTGAGAGAAATCTTATGGGTGTCCTACATGAAGGAAAAGCTTAGATGAGAAACACTGGCTAGCTTTTCCCCCCTCGTCCCAAGGAGACTATTCAGATCTGCACTCATGTCGGTGCAAGGAGTCCTTTCGATTATGCCCTGAAGGTCTAGCATTTTCTCAAACTATGATAATTTTAGTGCCATGTTTTGCCTTCTTGGTAACAAAGTGGTTGGCGTGTTTTACAGTGAAGGAGTTTGAATGTGCGCACTGTTGCGTCACTGTAGTTGTTGCCTGATAAATGACCCTCCCTTTGACCAGCGTCTGTTAAATAAATGGTTCAGATCACACAGATGTCCAGACTGGCTTGTCTTCTGTATTGAACTAAGTTCACATCTCCTCTGGAAACAGTTGAGGGAGAGGAAACCAAGTATGGAGGAAGTGGAAGAACTGCAGGGAATGGAGCATGGGGGGAGATCATGCCCTCCTTTTGTGTTTCAGGAGATCCATTTCCATCCCGATCAACCTCTGAGTAGGAACTTAAGGAGGTTCTGTAGACCATGAAGAAGGGCTTGGATCTTTCCACTGGGGACAAACATCTTCCTTCTAAGGGAGGTCAACGCCCAACATGTTTCGAAAACCAGACACAAAATTTATAAGTCCAGCCGTGTTTTGTGTATTTTATTATTCTTTTAAGGAGACTGAAAACAAGAAGGTTCATGGAGATCCAGAGGACCTCCATCATCCGTGGCTGAGACAGGAAAGGCCCAGCATGCAGGCAGTCCGGGTGCTTTTGGGCATCAAACCCCTGACATCCCTGGGAAGAAATAGAAAAGCAGGGTGAGGTGTAGGTCGCAGTCATCCTCAAGCATCACCCAGGCACGTCCACCGGCTTCTGCCTGCCAACACTATTCCTGGCTTCTGCTTGCCAACTTCCATCACCTTCACCCACGAGTATTTATCATTCTTCCTTCTGACCATCCCATCTACATCCAGTGCCTGGAAGGTGACCTCCTTCAGCTCCCAAGAGTGAAGCATCATTTGCCCTGACCACATTCACCTCCACACAGACACACAACCACACAGTCAGTGATGCCATCGTCAGGACCGGTGCACAACCATGTCCTGCCAGCTCAGGCCATTTCCTTGCTGTGTGCAAGAAACCCCAGGCTGCCTGGCACACTGTAGGAAGGCTGCCCGCTGGACCCTGCCACCCACTTGCACATCCAGCAGGGCCTCAGCCCCACAAATGGCACAAGTTTATCTTCAGCATCTTCTTGCTCCAGGAGCAGAACACTTGCCATGTGGGGACCATTTGGGGCATGTGCCCACCATTTTGAATCCTGGAGAAGGCAGAGGGTGAAAGGTTTGCAACTCTGGGGAGCTGGGAAACTGGGCGTGCAGAACCCTGGCAGCCTTCCAGCAATGGGGGCTTCAGAGATCTCTTGCGTGCTGTGTGCTGGCTCCTTCCTTCCCTCCCGGCTGCCCTTCTGCTGCCCCCTCCAGAGATGGAGCTCAGCTGGGGTTGCTCAGGGTTTGCTGAGGGTCTCCAGGGCTGCAGCTGCAGGATCCCCCCAGCAATCCCAGGCCTTTCCAGGTCTGGTCTGGCTGGGAGGAGGGAGGAGGAAGGACACGCTGCAGGTTTGCCTCCTGGCCTGTCCATCCGCTGCTTGTCTTCATCCCCTGAACCCGCATTGCCCAAAGGACTGGCAAACAGGCTGAAGCTTAGTCCTCAGTCATCTGCACCCTCCTCCTTGCCAGCCATACCCTCCTCTAGTGAAAGTGCCCCATAGAACTGCTTGCACAGCCCTTGTTCTCTGTTCACCTTCCCTGGTGGAGGTGGAGATTGTGTGTACACGTGTAGTAGTGGTTTGTGTCGGAGTCCTCTGTAGGCTTCTGTCTTGTTGGTTGCCTCTCCGAAGGACCTGAGCAGTGCCCCAGGGGTTGTGGGTTCGAGTCCCACCCCGCTCAGTTACAACTGGGACCCACCAAGGTTTGCCATCTCTGCCCAACGTTGCGTGTACACAACTGGGACTGAACATGCACAAAACCCGTCAGCTGGGAGGAAACGGAGGAAAGTCTGGTGTTCACAGCCTTTGAGATGAGAATAAAATATGTTATGTATATATTTATTTATGTACCTGGAACAAAGTAAATTGTGTTTTATATAAAAATAAAGTGAAATATTTTATTTCTACACCAGCTGAGAAGCTGCACTTGGTGGGACTATTAAGCCAGCCCCTGCGGAGGCTGTTTTGGGCCTCTGGCCAGTTTATATGTATACAGTATACAGAGAAAGAATATACACTATGGGATACACTCTGTGTGTGTGTGTATAGTATATATATGGAGAGAGTGTATCCTATAGTGTATATTCTTTCTCTGTATACTGTACACATATAGAAGCCCCACTGGGCACCCAATATTATATTATTAGAATAAATGAATCACATGGAATTAATTAAGCTTCCTGGTCAAAGGAAAGGAGGACAGGGAGGCTTTTTCCCATGCTTAAAAAGAGGACATGTCTTGGGAAAGGAGGACATTCTCCCTGACTCACCATTGCCTGGAGGTTTCTAAACTCTGGACTTTTCGTAGCTCTATGAGCCCGGAAGGGGTTTTCCCCCCACCGCCTCCTGCACGTGACTTGGCGGTCCTGTCTTAAAGGCGCAGCGCCCCTTAGGAGAGCCTGGAGCTCCTGCTGTTCATTCCTTGGGGGTAAGTCATGCAGGAGGGTGGGTGGGAAGGGCTGCTGTGGGGTGGAGAGTCTGGGGGGCAGGGGAAGGGGCAGGGGAAGGGGCAGGCCCAGGAGGGGAGGCTGGGGGAGCAGGGAGGAGGACAGGGTCCTACCATGGACCTCAGAGGAGGACAAGGTCCTACAATGGACCTCAGAGGAGGACAAGGTCCTACAATGGAGGACTCCCAGGAACAATGGAGGACACTCAGAGGTGATGCTTTAAACACTTTTCCTTATTGAAATATGTAAATACTATTAAGACATACATTCTTTATATGTATAATATATATGGAGATATTAATGTATACACAGACATGCTCACAGGATCCATAAAACTATATGTGCTTTATAAGTACAGTGTATAAGTGTGTGTGTGTGTATGTATGTATGTGTGTGTGTGTATATATATATATATATATATATATATATATATATATATATATATATATACACACACACACACACTATATGTATATATAAATAAACTTTTTTGTATTGGCATCCTTCAGTCTCGAAAGACTATAAATAAACTATAAAAACTATAAATAAACTATAAAGTGTGTTTATATAAAGTAAACCTGTCTATAAAGCATAAAAGTATTACACATAATTCATTGCGTATAAGCTATGTGTCCCAAGAAGGCTCTCAAAGAAAAATCAATGAAGGTTTTTTCCTCCAGGGCTAAAGATAGAGGACCGTCTTGGGAAAAGAGGACGCCTGGTCTCCCTGGGTGGAGGAGGGAGGCAGGAGGCTGCCTCAGTCAGGCCTGTGGGGCTCAGTGGGAATCACTGCCGCTGAACTACCTGATTGCTCTCCTTTACTGTTAAACTCTTATTGTATTTCTTTATTTATTTTATTAGTTTATACCCCACCTTCCCACCCTCAAAGGAAACCAAGGCGGCTCACAACATCTAACAATTAAAATCACAGTACAATTTTTAAAAATGGATGAAATAAATAAAATAAAAATCACCCTAAAAACATTTTTAAAACACAGCGGTGGTTAAACCACCTAAAAATCAATTAAAAAGAAGAGACAAGATTAAAAACAACCAGCAGGACATCAGTTAAAAGCCTTAATAAATAGGAGGGTTTTCAGGCCCCGCTGAACACTTAGAAGAGAGGGAGCAGCTCTCAACTCCAGGGAAGGGAGTTCCATAAATGGGGAGCAGCCACTAAGAAGGCCCTGCTCTGAACCGCCACACCCCTAACCTCTCTAGGTGGCGACACAGTCAGTACGACCCCCCCATCCCTCGTGATGACCTTAGGTGACGGGTGGGATCGTATGGACACACGCAGTTCTTCAGGTACCCCAGACCCGAGCCGTAGGGGGCATATAGGTCAGAATCAGCACTTTGAATTCAGTTCAGAAACAAATGGGCAGCCAGTGCAGCCACTGGAGCAGTGGCTCGACAGAATCGAACCAACAAGCTCCACTTTCTGGACAAGTTGGAGTTCTCAGACTGTCTTTAGAAGCAGCTCCACATGGAGCGCATTACAACACTCCAGTGTTGATGTCACTAATGCGTGGGTCATCATGGCCAGATCTGACAGACCTAGGTATGGCTGCAGCTGGCAGATCAGCCAAAGCTGAGCAAAGGCTCCCTTGGCCACAGCCGACATCTGGGACTCCAGGAGCAGCTGCTGGTGTGGGAGAACCCCCAACCTTTGGACCTCCTCCTTCAGAGGAAGTGTGAACCTGTTCACAGCAGGCCAGTGGTCCAATACCCAAGTCCAGGATTTCCAAACCAGGAGAACCTCTGTCTTATCAGGATTGAATTTCAAATACTGGCCTATACTTATCATCAAAATATTGTATTTACTCAAATCTAATGCAGAATCAAATCTAATCCGCACCCCAATTTTGGAGTCTAAATTCGGCTGGGAAAGCGTGTGTTAGATTTGCGCGAATATGGTATTTATAGGTTCCACCTTGGTGGGAAGATAACACCTCACACTGCACATGTGGGCCATGTGATCACAGAGGCGTCTTCAGACAGTGCTGGCTCTTTGGATTAGAAACAGGGACGAACACCGCTCCGTACAGTCACTCACCACTAGCAGTACAACCAGCAGGGGACACAATTACCTTTACCTTCAAACATAGAAGTTCTGAAGCTACTTTTTAAAGAGCAGAATAGAGAGAGGAGGTAAAAGACAACTTCATTCTTCAAGCAATTTCAGGGATTGAAAGCCCATATTTTAGCCTCAATCAGCTGCTTCTGGAAGATAATTCTCAGTCTCTTGTTTGTATTTACAGGAGTGGAGTCTGGAGAGAAGCCATGAAAGAGGAAAGATGTGAAGGTCCAGAAGAAGGAGAAGGAAAAGCCCCAAGCAGAGACCAGCCCAAAGCTGAGATGGAGCCACACGAGAGCCAAGAGGAGCCGGGCAAGGGGATGCCACAACACTGGGAAGCCCAATGGCAAGCATTCCTCCAAACCCTGCAGGCTCCACACTCCAAGTGGGGCAATCCCCAACCATCAGAAGCCACTCCGTGGGGTGACGCCAAGGCCTTCCTGGCCTCCTTTGAGCAAGTGGCTGCGGCCTGTGGGTGGCCCCCAGGAGAGTGGGTGGCTCGGCTCCTGCCTGCCCTGAGTGGAGGCGCCCAGCAGGCCTTCAGCCTCCTGGCAGCCCCAGAGCGGGAGGACTACGGGCAAGTGAAGGCGGCCATCTTGAGAGGCGAAGCCCTGAGGAGGGAGAAGCGGCGCCAGCACTTCCGGCAGTTCTGCTGCCCACAGCTGGGAGACCCGCGAAGGATGTACAGCCAAGTGCAGGAGCTTTGCTGCCAGTGGCTGAAGCCCGAGAGGCACAGCAAGGAGCAGATCCTGGAGCTGCTGGTCCTGGAGCAGTTCCTGGCCGGCCTGCCGGGGAACGTCCAGAGCCGGATCCGGGCATGTGGGCCAGACAGTGGTGCCCAGGCCGTGGCCCTGCTGGAGCATTTCCTTCTCAGCCGGAGGGAGGCCCACACAGGCACCTGGCAGGTGAGTCTTTCTATTTATTTTATTTTTGGAGGTTTTTTCTATTGAAAGTGTCCTCCTGCCTGCCCATCCTGAGTTTCTTTCCACCATTTTAAGGGCAATATCATGCATCGTAGCCCCTTTCAGGTTCAGAGCTCGGGGTCTGCAGGATGGAGGGTGTTGTGATGGAGGTAATGAAAATGGATCTGTTCCCACCAGTAACTCTCTTCTGATTTTCTTCCCTGTTCCAGGAACCATTGCAGGAGTGGGCTTTGGGTCCCCTGATTGTAAAGGAGGAAGCTTTGGAGATGGTGCAGGAGGAGATCTCCAAAGAAGCCGAGGAGAAGTTAAGCGTCACCCAGCAAAGGATCAATGGGGAGGTCACTGTGACAGGTAAGCATTTAATGGAGTCACAGAGAGGATCGTGGAACTTAAAGGGTATCAAGAGTTCTGTTCCTTTAGCTTTCATGTGAAAGGGGGAGTTCAGGAACTTGCAAGTGGGGCTAGATAGCAATAAGGAATCCATCAAAATTGCTCTTATGCTCAGGTGTAATATGTCTGCGTGCCCTTCACCTTGCCCTTGTAAGGATGAGCAGGTGGCCCAATCCGCTCCTGCATGAAATGTCCCTTCCGTCCCTCACAGGCACTGGAATCGCACCTCCAACTTTGCTGCTTTCCCCAGAAGGACAGGATGTGGATGAAGTAGAGCTGAGCAAGGCTCTTAGTGTCCAAGCGGAGCAGGTTGGTTTCTGCACAGTTGGTCCTTTTGGTAGAGACAGTTGGGGCTGGTTCATTGTAGAGCTCTTATAGGTCTTTGTTTTGCTCAACTTATATCTTTTGCTTCTTGCCAAAGGAATCTGAAGGTGATCGATCGATCGATCGATCTAGCTAGCTAGCTATCTATCTATCTATCTATCTATCTATCTATAGTGGTACTTTGCTTAACAAGCGCTTCACTTAACAGATGTTTCACATAACAACCCAAAATTTCCAAGAAATCTTGCTTCACATGACAAGTTCCGCTTCACTTAACAAGCAAGCGCGCCCTGGGCATGCGTGCTATGCAGCCCTGACGCTCCACATGGAGGCTCTTTACAAGGGCTGCTGGCCAGCGCTGCTGCCTCTAACTGCCCCCAAGTGCCCTCATCGACCACCTTGAACCTCCAGCAACAGTCCAGATAAGCCTCCCAGGAAAATGTCTTTGTGGTCTTTTAACTATGTCTACTCAGAAGTCTACTCCCAGGAAAGTGTCTTTAGAATTGCCGTCTAAGTAGACTTAATAGGATCATGCACAATGAATGCATGTTTTGAATTCAATTACAGTGTTTTTGTCATCATTTTTACATTTTCAAAACGAATTGAGCTCTTCGAAACGAATTAAGCTCTTTATGTGAGGAACCACTATATCTATAAAGCAAAGACAAAGAAAAAGAAACTACATATCTAAATATTACTATTATTACATTATTCATTTTGTACAGTTCCTTTCTGTCTGGAGGGCAACATGTCAACTAAACTGGAGGAGGAGCAGTTCTCAGCTGGAAAGGGGAGGAAATTCCACAGAACAGGTTCTTTAAGTGAGAACGCCATCCCATAAACCTCTTTCAATGGCAGATCTTCTGAAAGGGTCTTCTCAGATGATCCAAGAGTTCACTGGATCAAGAGGCCCAAGATCAGATTGCACGGAAAGAGGTGCCTTAAGCATTCAGATGCCTAACTTCTAAGGCTATCAAGTTGAAAACCAGAACCTGAAATGAAAAACCTGAATATAGTTGAACATTTATGAACACAGTGGCTGCCCCACCTGCCCTTCATTCCTAAGGTTGATTCTTTGTGGATGCTGAGATCCATTTAGGAAAGCAGGGCTGTCTTCTTCCTTCCGGATTGTGGAGTCAAAAGGGCCTGATCTCATATCTCTGATTTCCTGCAGGTGATGAACCCCTCCAAGGCAAGAGCACCTTTGCACATGATTGAGCAGACTCCAACACAGCCAATCCAACAGACCATGTTCTGGAACGTTGTGCAGGAAGAGGGTGAAAATATGGATTCAGCAGGTAAGGACCTGCACTGCATTGCTCCAGTTCAGCTAGTAAGAAATGGCAAGTTCTTCTCTGAAAGTTGGCAGAAATGTGTTATTCGCATGTGGGTGGCGCAAGCAGTTAAGACATTGTGCCTGTTAACCAGCAGGCCAGGGTTCGACACCCGGGTCAGCCCCACAAGACAGGTGAGCTCCTGTCCTTAGCCCAGCTCTGCGACGCCAGCTGGATCCAATTGTATGGGCTCTGCCTTTCCATTGGACTAATTCAGTGGCGTGGAGAGGGGGGATTTGCTGCTTGGGTATCCTCCATAACAATCCAACCCAGGCTTTCGTGCTTCGCATACAGCGTATGCAGCGCCGAGCACGATACCATAGTCTTTCAAGACTGATGGAGGCCTGCTATATGTAGAATTGGTCCTCAGAAGGTGGCCTAGATCCAAGTAGACTGGAGCAACCCGGAGCTGCTCTGTGATGCCCAGGAACAGGGATAGGATCTGGCACAGGCCGTTGTCTGGCATCTTTCTTTTTTATCTTCAGGTGATGATGAGGGAACTCGGCTCAAGTTGAAGAAGTCTCAGCATGGAGGAAAAGAGCCATTGGAAAGAACCAGAAGAGAAGGAAGGAGAACCCAAGAGAAGGTGCTGGAGACAGCTGGATGGCAGAAAGAAAGAAGCACATCCAACACAGTCCAGGGAACAGAGCCACGTAAGGAATCTAGGGAATCCGGTGAGCTCATAGGTCTTGGGGCTTCCTGTAGCGATCCCAGCCCAGTGGATACGGAGGAAGAAAAGGCATCATTTTTGAAATATGGCAGAAGGTACCGTCCTAAGTCAGGACTTGTTTTTCAACACAGAGGAGAACAGTGCAATGAAGACCCCTCAGTGGGGGAAAAGATCCAGCCTAAATCAGAGCCTGATGAACATCACAGGAGCCACGTGGAAGAGAAAAATTGTGATGATCTAGAACTTCGGAGAAGGCGCCTGTCTAAGTCATCAGCAACACAGCAGATCCTTCAGACTGAAACGAAGACATACAAATGTCATTTCTGTGGAGAAAACTTTTCTCAGCGATTGAAATTAGTAACACATCAGAAGGTCCACACAGGAGAGAAACCACACCAGTGTCCTGAGTGTGGAAAAAATTTCTCCCAGAGATCCAATTTATTAAGGCATCAGAAAATCCATACTGGAGAGAAACCTCACAAATGCCACAACTGCGGAAGAAGATTCTCCCTGAGGCACAATTTATTAGTTCATGAGAGGATCCACACGGGAGATAAACCACACCACTGTGATGACTGTGGAAAGAGCTTCTCTCAGAGATCCACTTTGTTAATCCATCAGATCACTCATACTGGAGAGAAACCACACCAGTGTCTTGACTGTGGACAAAACTTCTCTTACAGATCCCAACTAGTAACACATCAGAAGGTCCACACGGGAGAGAAACCACACCAGTGTCCTGAGTGTGGAAAAAATTTCTCACGGAGGCAGAATTTATTAGTTCATGAGAGGATCCACACAGGAGATAAACCTCACAAATGCCTCAACTGTGGAAGAAGATTCTCCCGGAGGCAGAATTTATTAGTTCACGAGAGGATCCACAGAGGAGAGAAACCATATCAATGTCCAGAGTGTGGAAGGAGCTTCTCTAAGAGATTCTCCTTGTTAAGGCATCAAATAATTCATACGGGAGAAAAACCACACCAGTGACTTGTTCAGATCTGTACTCATGTCGGTGCAAGGAGTCCTTTAAGGCCCTGAAGGTCTAGCATTTTTTCTCACTATGATCTTAGTGCCTTGTTTTGCCTTCTTGGTAACAAAGTGACTGGCATGTTTTAGAGCGAGGGAGTTTGAATGTGAGTGTGTGCACTGTTGCGTCGCTTCGTTTTTGGTGGATAAATGGCAGTCATGTTCAGTCACAGATTAGGCCAAGTCCGCAGGGCCCCAGAGAGCGCCATGCCTCCCCCTGTGACTAGCGGCTTTGAAATAAATGGTTCAGATCACACAGATGTCCAGACTGGCTTGTCTTCTGTATTGATCCAAGTTCATGTCTGGAGTCAGTTGAGGGAGAGGAAACCAAGCATGGAGGAGGTGGAAGAACTGCAGGGAATGGAGCATGGGGGGAGATCATGCCTTCCTTTATTTCCTGAGGATGGGAAAAGGGTGATGCTAAATTTATTTATTTACTAGCTTAAAAGCTGCACTCTGTGTGGATCTTAAGCCAGCTCCTGCGGAGGTGTTCTGGGCCTTCCTCCCAAAACTCAAGGGATGTCTCGTCCAGCTTAGAAAACTGCAATTTTGAAGAAATAACTTTGTATTTCTCAATTCATGGAACTTGAAAATCTCACTGTGGGGTTGTGTGTGTTGTGTTGTGTGTGTATGGAGTGTTGTGTTGGATTGTAGGGGTGGGGTTGGGCAACATTGTGTGTGTGTGAAAGAGTGGGTTACAGTGTGTGTGTGAAGTGTGGGGCTGGTTGTGGGGTGTTGGGCTACACTGTGTGTGGATTGTGAGGGGTTGGGTATGAGCTACTGTATGTGTCTAAGAGTGGGTTTGCATATGTGTGAGGAGTTGTGTGTGAGTGGAGTGTGGGGTTGTGAGTGCGGAGTTCTATTGTGTGTGAGGGTTGGGCTACATTGTGCATGCGAGTAAGGCCCTTATCCTAAAGTCAAATTAATCCCTTTGCTCCAGCCTTTGCCTGGCTGTTTCGGCTGGGCGTTGATCAGTCAGTCAATCAATGAGCCAGTGACTTTTCAGTTTTATATAACAGCTGGGCCTATTATCGTGAAATATGGGGAGGGTCTTCCTTCCATGATGGAGTTTTTGGAAATTCCACCAAGAAGCCGTTTTTGGAAATTCCAACCGGAAGGGGGTGAAAAGGGGTGCAAAGCATTTTCATCCCTATACTTGGGTTAACTCTGGCTAGGTGTTGATGAATGAGTCCGTGTATGAGTGAGTCAGTGACTCTCCAATTTATATACAGACATATATATAGACTTATATATAATTTATATATATAATTTATATTTATATTTATATAGACTAGCTTACAAACAAAACTCTGTACAGACTTTTAAGCCAGTAGTAACTTTTTCAGACCCTTTAGACTAGGCCAGATATTTAACTTGGCCCTTTGGCCAAAATGTTTAGAGACCCCTAATTTTGCGTAAGAACCTAAAAGCAGAGCCTTTTTGCCATTTGCTTGCATGTGGCATTCAGAGATACATCAGAACCTAAGAAGTGCCCTGCTGGATCAGGCCCAAAGCCTATCCAAAAAGTGGAAGGTGATTGGAAACTCCAAAAGGTTGTCCACCAAAGCCTCACAGAAAGGAACCCTTGAATGACACATTTAAGTGTCCCCAAAATCTAAAGAACAAATAGGATACCAAAGTCTGCAACGATACCGGGGGCTCCGGCACCCATCCTGGAAGCACCTTCAGTTTCCATTTGATGGTGATTGAAACACAATTAAAGTCCAAGAGATTCTTACAGCTTTAGGATCTTCGGTAAGGATTTTAATATCAACGCTTTTTCCTTACATGGTCTGAAGACTCCTCCTGTGATGTCCAGAAGGCTACAGGGAGGCCCTCCTGACCACATTGGGTAAAATGTGCAGATAGTTGGTTTGCATTAACAAACCCTGCGGACTTTGGCTAACCTTTCACTGAACATGACTACCATTTCTCCGCCAACAACTACAGTGATGCCACTGTGTGTGCATTCACATTCAAACTCCATTGCTCTAAAACATGCCAACCACTTTGTTACCAACAAGGCAAAACAAGGCATAGTTAGTCATCATAATCATATCATAAACATCAAATTAGTCTTTCAGGGCATAAAACCCATCTGAACCCTCCAGTGGGCTCTTCCTTCCTCTGCTTGATTGTGTAAACCAGGCCTTGTGTCCGATTCCACACAAATGCCTTCTCCAAAGACATTTCTGCCTCGTAACCAGTAATTGTAATTAATCGTGCTTTCCTATGGTGTGAGTTCTGTCCTATAACTGATACAGGCAGCCTGTTTTCAGAGGCCCAATTCCCCTTAGCCCAATCAGGCCCCACAGCAAGGCCAGATGCTCTAAGCCGGAGAAACAGTAGAAGGCCAGGCACAAAACACCCAGGCTGAAACACTAAAGGCACAAAACACCCAGGCCAAAACCCTAAAGGCGAAACGTAGCAAGAGTACATGTTTTCTGCAACTGAGCAATACAGTCTCAGAAGAGTTGAGGACACGCTGCAGGTCTGCCTCCTGGCCTGTCCATCCGCTGCTTGTCTTCATCCCCTGAACCCGCATTGCCCAAAGGACTGGCAAACAGGCTGAAGCTTAGTCCTCAGTCATCTGCACCCTCCTCCTTGCCAGCTGTACCTCCTCTAGTGAAAGTGCTTGCACAGCCTTGTTCTCTTCACCTTCCCTGGTGGAGGTGGAAATCGTGTGTCCACATGGAGTATAGCTTTGTAGTCTTCTGCCTTGTTGGTTCCCTCTCCGAAGGACCTGAGCAGTGCCCCAGGGGTTGTGGGTTCGAGTCCCACCCCACTCGGTTACATTTCGGACCCACCAAGGTTTGCCATCTCTGCCCAACGTTGCGTGTACACGACTGGGACTGAACGTGCAGAAAACCCGTCAGCTGGGAGGAAAGTCTGGTGTTCACAGCCTTTGAGATGCAGAATAAAATATGTTATGTATATATTTATTTATGTACCTGGAACAAAGTAAATTGTGTTTTATATAAAAATAAAGTGAAATATTTTATTTCTACACCAGCTGAGAAGCTGCACTTGGTGGGACTATTAAGCCAGCCCCTGCGGAGGCTGTTTTGGGCCTCTGGCCAGTTTATATGTATACAGTATATAGAGAAAGAATATACACTATGGGATACACTCTGTGTGTGTGTGTGTATACATACATATACATATATGTATGTATATATAAATTTTATATATATATATATATATATATATATATATATATATATATATATATATATATATATATATATATATATATATATATATAATATAAAATTTCAATCCTGCAGAGAGATTCCTGTAAGGAAGCCCCAGTGGGCACCCACTATTATCTATATTATTAGAATTGAATACATTACATAGTATAATTACAAGGAAGCTTCCTGGTCAAAGGAAAGGAGGACAGAGATGCCTTTTCCTAGGCTTAAAAAGGACATGTCCTGGGAAAGGGGGACATGTGTTGCTCCTTGACTCACCATTGCCTGGGGGTTTCTAGACTCTAGACTCTTCCTAGCTCTATGAGCCCGGAAGGGGCTTTGGGGAGGCAGTTTCCCCCACCCGCCTCCTGCACGTGACTTGGGCGGTCCTGTCTTAAAGGCGCAGCGCCCCTTAGGAGAGCCTGGCGCTCCTGCTCTTCCTTCCTTCCTTCCTTTGGGGTATGTCCTGCAGGAGGGCGGGTGGGAAGGGCTGCTGTGGGGTGGAGGTCTGTGGGGCAGGGGCAGGGGCAGTCCCAAGAGGGGAGGGGAGGGCCCATAACCTCAGAGGAGGACAATGTCCTACAATGGATCTCAGAGGATGACAATGTCCTACAATGAACTTCAGAGGAGGACAATGTCCTACAATGGAGGACGCCCAGGAACAATGGAGGACACTCAGAGGTGGTGCTTTAAACACTCTTCCTTATTGAAATATGAAGATACTATTTAGATGTATATTCTTTGTATGTATAATATATATGGAGATATTTGTGTATACGCAGACACACTCACAGGATCTGTATACGTTTATCTGTGTGCTTTTTATACAGGACTTTATAAGTACAGTATAAAAGTTTATATAAAGTAATATATAAAAGCTCTGTCACCTAACCTATGTTTCCAAGGTGGGTGTGGAGAGGTCAGCGTATGCCCTTGTAGTGGCCAAACACGGGCAGAAGTCCTGTTGTGAGACCCCCAGGCCAGTAGGAGACATAGAGTCCTAGAGTTGGAAGGGATCTAGCAGGTCATCTAGTTCTTGAAGACCCCCAGTGAGGGAGAGTCCACCACCTCCCTTGGCAATCTGTTCCACTGCCGAACCACCCGAACCATCAGGAATTTTTTCCGGATTTCCAGCCGGAATCTCCTTTCTTGCCGTTTGTACCCATTGGTTCTAGTCCTGCTTTCAGTAGCAGCTATGAACAAATGAGCCCCTTCCTCCCTATGACAGCCCTTCAGGTATCTGAAGAGGGCAATCATGTCTCCCCTCAGCCTCCTCTTCTCCAGGCTGAACATCCCAAGTTCCCCCAACCTTTCCTGGTAGGGTTTCCCTTCCCTCCACTGATCATTCTTGTCGCTCTCCTCTGGACTTGCTCCAGTTTGGGTTTTTGCCATATACAGTTTGGGCGTATACAAGGGCATACACTGACCTCCCCACACCCACCTTGGGAACATATGTTAGGTGACACATGTTACATGCCAGGGCTTATGCTGGCCTAACTGGAGGGTAAGACTGCAGCCCACCATTCTAAACGCACTTTCCTTTGAGTAAGCTCCTCTGAAAATAATCAGACTTACTTCTGAGTAGACAGGCATAGGACAGCAGCCTAAGACCATAATCCTATCTATGTCTACTCAAAAGTAAGTCCAAAAAGTAAGCCCAATTGTGTTTAGTGGGTCTTCCAGGAAAGCATCTTTAGGATTGCAGCCTTAGTCTCATTGAACACAATGGATATTGACGTTCCTCTGATATTACTTCCAGTTACGTCCCTGGGGCTCATTCTCGGAAGTGGGTCCAGGGCCGAGATGCCACTGAAAAGCCTAATAGCGCTACTTTATATGACAATGGGTTTTATGTTAAGTTTTTATTGAAATTTAGTAAATTGTTAAACTAAATACTGACCTATACTTATCAAAGTATTGTACCTACTTGAATCTAAAGCACAATCAAATTTAATGCACACCCCAATTTTGGAGTCTAAGGCTGCAATCCTAAAGACCCTTTTCTGGGAGTAAGTACTACTGAACACAATGGGGAGTTTACTTTTGAGTAGACGTGGTCAGGATTGAGCTCTAAATTTGACTGGAAAAGTGAGCATTAGATTTGAGTAAATATAGTACATATAGGTTCCACCTTGGTGCGAAGGTAAATCCTTACTGTGCACATGTGGGCCATATGATGACAGAGGCGTCTTCAGACAGTGCTGGCTCTTTGGATTAGAAACGAGGATGAGCACCGCTCCATACAGTCACTCACCACTAGCAGTACAACCTGCAGGGGATACACTTACCTTTACCTTAAAACATAGAAGTCCTGAAGCTACTTTTTAAAGAGCAGAAGAATAGAGGAGGTAAAAGACAACTTCATTCTTCAAGCAATTTCAGGGATTGAAAGCCCATATTTTGGCCTCAATCAGCTGCTTCTGGAAGATAATCCTCAGTCTCTTGTTTATATTTACAGGAGTGGAGTCTGGAGAGAAGCCATGAAAGAGGAAAGATGTGAAGGTCCAGAAGAAGGATCTGGAGAGGAAAGGAAAGCCCCAGGCAGAGACCAGCCCAAAGCTGAGGTGGAGCCACACGAGAGCCAAGAGGAGCTGGGCAAGGGGATGCCACAACGCTGGGAAGCCCAATGGCAAGCTTTCCTCCAAACCCTGCAGGCTCCACACTCCGAGTGGGGCAATCCCCAACCATCAGAAGCCATTCCGTGGGGTGACGCCAAGGCCTTCCTGGCCTCCTTTGAGCAAGTGGCTGCGGCCTGTGGGTGGCCCCGAGGAGAGTGGGTGGCTCGGCTCCTGCCTGCCCTGAGTGGAGGCGCCCAGCAGGCCTTCAGCCTCCTGGCAGCCCCAGAGCGGGAGGACTACGGGCAAGTGAAGGCGGCCATCTTGAGAGGCGAAGCCCTGAGGAGGGAGAAGCGGCGCCAGCACTTCCGGCAGTTCTGCTGCCTGCAGCTGGGAGACCCGCGAAGGATGTACAGCCAAGTGCAGGAGCTTTGCTGCCAGTGGCTGAAGCCCGAGAGGCACAGCAAGGAGCAGATCCTGGAGCTGCTGGTCCTGGAGCAGTTCCTGGCCGGCCTGCCGGGGGACGTCCAGAGCCAGATCCGAGCATGTGGGCCAGACAGTGGTGCCCAGGCCGTGGCCCTACTGGAGGATCTCCTTGTGATCCAGAAAGTGGCCGATGTGGGGATCCAGCAGGTGAGTTCTTAATTCCAATTTCACTAACTAGATATAGAAAGTGGAATTAATTTTTGATACTACCTGCCAGTGTTCAAGTTAAATTGGAGATACTTAATTTTTGATCAGAAAGACCAAATCCTCCTGATAATCCACCCACTGACCATTATTTTATATTTCTGAAATCTAACAAAAGAAGTTCAGGCTTCCACTTCAGTAAATCTGTTGATGAAGGAAGTTGGGCATGGGATGCAGCCATCCAGAGTAGCTATTTTTTACATGCTTTCCATTCTCTCATTTTGGTTGAGTACATTGAAATGTATTAACATTTTCTCTTAGATGCAAAAAAATTGTTGATGACTTGGTAAGAACTTGGTTTCATTCTGAGACTTTCTGTGGATACGGAAAGCCAGGTTTAAGCAGTTAATACGAAACAAAACAAAAAAGTACAACAGGATGGAAAATACATCAGTATTACTTCCCCCCTCCCATGTAAATATCAGTATGTAGAGAGAATTGAGCCTGCCCTGTCCATCATAGTGGCCCAGGTTTACGGATATACATTGTAATATATATTTTTTCAAGTTTTTCTTAATTTTTTTGGGTGCTGGAGTTGAAAGGACATTATCTTATAACAGCAAATGATGCTGTTCTTTCTGCAAGAGAACTGAAGTGGTAGCAAAGGTGGTTTCCTTCCTTATTTCCTTCAGGTGATGAACCCCAGGGAGACAGGAGCACCTTTGGACATGGTTGATGAGACTCCACTGCAGTCAAGCCAACAGACCACATTCTGGAAAGTTCTTCAGGAAGGTGGTGAATCTTTTCTGGGTAAGGACCTGCTTTGATCAATGCTAGTAAACTCCACAGCGTTGTACACAGAGAACCTCTTCTACATACAGGTAGTGCCTCCATAGCTGGGGACCGTGTCCTCCAGACCCATACTGAGCCAGACTTGGCCCAACTTGAGCTTTCTGGAGGCTATCACAGGTCTGCAGGGGAGCCATTCTGTAGCCTGCAGAGGTGACAGATGGACACATGCAGACTTGCAGGCTTCAGAAAGCCTCCGGGAGTTATCCAGAGAACATTTCTGGTCAACTCAGGTGGACTTAAAGGGGTAAAAAGGGTTAAATATAAATTATTTAAATAAGGCTGCAATCCTATATACACTTTCCTGAGAGTAAGTCCCATAGAACACAATGGACGTACTTCTGAGTAGTCATGCTTAGGATTGTGCTCTCAGTGAGTTTGCTATCACTTTTACACAAAACCTAGTTACTCGTGAATGTACGGACACTGGAGAAACATTTTTACCCTTTTGCCACATCTCTCCCCAGCTGCCCTTTTGCCACCTCTGTCCTCCATGGCCCTCCTCAACCTCAACCTCCTCTCCCTGTTATCTGTCCCAGTGGCAGTTAGAAATGATAGTTGAAATGCGAGTGGAATGTTGACATTTGCCTCTCCTCAGCTTTCTCTGCCCCAGAGGCTCTTTGGAATTGAACTCACAAAAGGTGCAGACACTAACACAACAGTTAGGGCTATAAGAAAGAAGATTAAGCAGTAGGGAAAAATAATGGAAAATGGTAAAAAACTTATATTGAAATTCCTGAGAAATTTTTGAAGTTCCTAAATTTAATTTATATTGAAATTTATATTGAAATTCCTGAGAAATTTTTCTCTGTTTCTCTCTCTGTCCTTAAGATGGATCTTTGGAACCCCAACTTGGCCTTGCCCCCAACTCTGTGAAAAAGGAAGAGTTGTTCCTCCTGGATCCTGTGCAAACTCTTCGACTCTCTGGCCAGGAGTCAGGTAAGGGATGGGAGGGAATTCTTGGGATGCATTTTGCTGGCTTCTTGCAACTAACGAATGTTGCTGGGTTCCTCCTGCTGCTTGCAAAAATATAATATATTATAATAATATATTAATATATTTAATAATATAATAAATATAATAATATAATTAATATAATAAAAATATAATATAGGAACATTCATCAGTTAAAATACACATCCCCCTTTCCAGCCTCTCCCCATCCCTAGCTGGAATGTTGACAGTTGGAATGTTGACATCTCATCTGATTGATTGACATGGAAGACGCGGATACCTTCACGCACAGGTTAAGGCATTCATGTAGATAGATATTGGCTGCAATCCTAAAGACACTTTCTTGGGAATAAGACTCATTGAACACAATGGAGCTTACTTTTTGAGTAGACGTGGTTAGGATTGTTCTCTTTAGCAAAGAGTGTTCGCAGCCCTGGATAAGAGTGGGGTGGTGTTGGTTAGAAAGGGAGATGGTCAGAAAGGGATGGATGAGGAAGAGGATGTTGCAGGGAGTAAAGAGAGTAACTTTCTCTCTTTTCAGATAAGAGAACTCAGCTCAGTTTGAACAATTCTCCACATGGAGGAAACGAGCCAGTGGAAACACCCAGGAGAAGACGAGGGAAAACCCAGGATAAGGTGCCAATGTCAGCTGAGGTGAAGGAAGAAAGATGCGAAGCCAACAGAGGGCAGAGAATTGGGCCACTTATGGGGCACAAGGAATCTGATGAGCTCACAGGTGGTCTTGGAACTGCCTCCAGTGATCCTGGCCCCACGGATACAGAGGGGGTAAAGGCCTCCTTTTTCAAATATGAGAGAAGATACCACCTCCTGGTACCTTCAAAAACAGAACTTGCTTTTGAATACACTGTAGAAGACGGCAATGACAAATTGCCATTGGCAAAAGAGAGCCAGTCAAGATCAAAGCTGGGTAAGCATTACAGCAGCCACATGGAAGAGAAGAATTGTGATTGTCCAGAGTTTGGGGTAACCCTCGTGAAACACCAGACAACCCCTATTGCAGAAAAAACACACAAATGCTCCAGTTGTGGGGAAAGCTTCTCTCAGCACTCCGATTTATTAAGACACAATATGATCCACACTGGGAAGAAACCACATCAGTGTCCCGACTGTGGAAAATTTTTTTCTTACAAATCCACTTTGTTAACCCATCAGATGGTCCACACAGGTGAGAAACCTCACAGGTGCCTCCACTGTAGTAAAAGCTTCTCTCAGAGGTCAGCTTTAGTAACCCATCAGGTGATCCACACAGGAAAGAAACCACACCAGTGTTCTGAGTGTGGAAAAACCTTCTCTCAGAGGTCAACTTTGATCATCCATCAAAACACACATACTGGAGAGAAATATCACAAGTGTCCTACCTGTGGAAAAGGCTTTGCTCACAGATCAAGTATGTTAACACATCAAATGACTCACAAAGGCGAGAAGCCTTACAAATGTCACACCTGTGGAAAAAGCTTTTCCCGGAGATCGTATTTATCAAGACATCAGAAACTTCACACTGGAGTCAAACCTCACAGATGTCCCAATTGTGGGAGAAGCTTCTCTCGGAGACCATATTTGTTGTCTCATCTTTTGATCCACACAGGAGAGAAACCACACCAGTGTGATGAGTGTGGAAAAAGCTTCTCTCGGAGATCGTATTTCCTAACGCATCAGAAGCTCCACACCGGACAGAATCCCCACCAATGCCCTGAATGTGGGAAAAGCTTCTGCCAGAGATCAGATTTAATAAGACATCAAAAAACTCACACCGAGAGAAATCTTACAAGTGTCCTCTGTGTCAGGAAAGCTTAAATGGGAAAACAACATTGATTTGTCACCAAAGAACCCGTACAGAGATGGGAACCCAAGTCGGGTGACTCGCATTTTTTTACTAACTAATTTACTTGCAAGTTGTGCCAGTGGAAGACTGAAAAAACTTCAAGGGCCCACTGACTCTTGACTCATATTTAACTCCCAAATCCAGAGTAACTACGGGAGCACGTAAGAGACTTTACGTGCACCCATAGTTACTGCACCACTTAGTGAAAACCTATGGGAAATTCATATTGGAATCCAGAGTAAGTTGTTCTTACACCGGAGCAAGGACTCCCGTAGTTAATCTGGATTTCAGACAAGTTGAGTCCGACAGCAACAGGCACCATCATGTTGTGCTGTCTCCATCATGCCTGCAAAAATTTCTTGTCTGGGCCAGTAGCAGGTTCAGGCACTGGCTTAGTGTTCCCTTTTTAACACCAAGAAATTGTTGACTGTTTTATGTGCTCTCCAAAATATTGTGATGCACCTGCACCTGTTGCAGATTCTGCAAAATTATCAGTTCTGGTCTTCGCTGCATCAATTTGTGCAAAGGGTGGGGATGCTTTTCTTTGGGGTAGGAAAGAAGCCCTGTGTGTCTCACCCTCTCTCTTTGCATTTAATTAGGGGGTCCAAACCCCAGGCCAGGGGCCACATGCAGCCCGCGGTGAACCTCAGTGCAGCCTGCAGCAAAACTTCTTCATGTGGGCCTTGCGCAAGCATTGTAATTCTCTGGATCTGCCTCTAATACACTCTTATCTGTAAATTTGAAACATAAATAATTTTTCCAGCCCCAACACAGCATTGGAATGATGTGGCCCTCCTGCCAGGAACGACACCCCTGCATTAGTTGAAGCAAGCAGTTGTGTAGTGTAAGTTCTCTCTCTCCTGTTCACAACTGACAGGTGGGGATGGAGGTGGACCCAGTGGACGTGGGATGCCTACACCAGAGGTTCCCAATGTTTTTTTCACTTGCATATCCCTTGGCATCCCATTTCCATTTCCTACTAGCAAAATGTTTGTACTGAATATAATTGTGGTTCAAATTTATGTTATTGGCTACTGATTCATATCTGATAACGCACAAACTGATGACTAGAAACTGGTGGTTGCTGAGGCTTTCGTAGCCAGTTAATTACCTTCCTGACACTCCTCTCATTCTTTTACTGAACTGCCTTTTCCCAACATTGTTCAGTTTTTTTTTCAAGTACATTAAAATCTTGATTTGCGAGCATAATTAGTTTGAATAATATTTGAATATTTTTGGGTTGTGGAACAAATCTGTGTTTCCACTATTTCTTCTGGGAAAATTTGCTCTGATATAGGAGCATTTGCTCTGATATAGAAGCAGGCTTCCAGAAGAAATTGTGCTTGTAAACCAAAGTATCACTGTACTTGTATTGTAAGACATTGCTTGTTTATCAAGTTGAAATTTATTAGAAATGTTTGCTTGCCTTGTGGAACACTCTCAATCCAAGCTTTTATGATAGCCTGAAAAGTACCCCTTGGAGCACAAACAGTTCAGGCTGGGAACCCTGACCAGCACAATTTTGTCCACGCTTCTCTTATGCCTGTTGTTCTGCTGCTGGTCTTAAGATCATAAGAAAAGTCTCCACTGGATCAGGCCACAAGTCCATCTAGTCCAGCTTCTGGTATCACACAGCAGTCCATCAGATGCCTCAGGGAGCACACAAGACATCTGCATCCAGGTGCCCCCCCTGCAGATTGTCCACATATACACACCCTTCATGGCTTGTAACCCCTGATGTAGCCTTCCAGCTGCATTTGCAGCAGGGGTGGGTGTATTCCTGCCTGACAAATGGGATGGAGGGGTAAGAAGCAGGGACATGTTTAACGGGAACACCAAGGCAGGCTCAGCCTGGTGTGTCCCTGTTTCCTTCTGTGAAGCTGCACTCCACAGAACTACTGCCCCACACTGTGTGCTGGGATGCCCCCTTGTCACACCGTACCCATGGAGCGAACCTTTCACACCCATAGTGGGACTGCAAAGGGAGGAAGAGATTGGTGAGTTCTAAGCTGTTGCCGGTCATTGGGGTGGATGTGGAGAGGAGCAGCTGTTTCTCTGCACAGTTTATGGTTGAATTTGGTGACTCTGAAAGTGCCCTCTGTAATGATTCATAACAATATATCACTGATTAATGGTGCAACAATATTTCAAACAATGATGATTTATATATTATGTTGCAACTTGGTAGGCCTGTGATGCAATCATTTGAATCATGTTTACAGAATTTGAACTTTGATGGGTTCTGTGATCTGTAATGTGTGTATCGATTGTGGTCACTGTTTAGTAACGTGGCCCGGGATAGGCAAAGTCTGCAGGATCTCGGCCTCATCCTGTGACTATCAATTGTAGAATAAAAGGATTCATATTATGCATATGTTTTGTCTTGGCAGAATTGATACAGGTTTACTGAATTGGTCTGAATCAACTGGAGCAGGAGGAAACCCATCAAGAAGGGAGGTGGAAGAACAGCAGTGATCAGAGCCTGGGCAAAGGTCTTAAGCTGCAATTGTAAAGACACTTTCCTGGGAGAAAGACCCATTGAAAACAATGGGGCTTACTTTTGAGTAGACATGGTTATGTTTATGCTCTTACTCTGCCTTTTGCAGTGATAAGAGAATTTGATCAACAGGGAGGATTGGGGCCAGAATATGGGGAAGAAACATCTTGAAGGCATCATCCCCACTTGGAATTGCAACCACCAGAGAATGTTTCTCCAACTGGTTGTGCCTCTTACTATTGCTTCTGGGATACTGATATTCTCCTTTGGCCTTGCTGAGCCCTCCAGTTGGTTTTTAAAAGCCCTCCTTCTGGGCAGAGTGATCACATGTCTGGAAATTTCCAGATTTGTCCTCTTTTTTTAGCCACCTGTCAGGGTGTCCTCCGAAAGGGATTCATTGGCCTCCATTTTGCAATGGTGCTCAGTACCCCATCATGTCATACGTCGTTGGATTCGTATCGAAGAGCAGAATCCAATGCAAAAATACGTTTTGAAATATCTCCTTGCTATCAAAGGTTATGGCCAAAAAACTAAAAATAAAAAAATATGCATTGAGCTCAATGGGAAAGTGAAAGTGCCCAATATCGTGGCTTTACTCGTGAGTAGGCAAATGTGCCATTGTCCGCCAGAGAGGCCAGGCTGAGAAGCATCCAAGACCTGGTCCTCCTTTTTCGGTTTGGGCATCTGGTCACCCTGTTTCTCGTTTTCTGATTAGAGCTAGACCTTAAGTGCTGCAAGGACACGGCCAAGGTAGTACTGGAAGAGATGCCTGGCAAACTCAGGGGTAATAACAAGACGGATAGATAATACGATAGATAATATATTTAAGATACAAATAAATATTTACATATTACAAATATTTATTATAAATATTTAGATATTTTGTAAATAGATATTTAGATTATGATTATTATAGTCTGTGGATTATTATAATAAATATTATCACCATATGATCTATATTATTAAAATTTAAGGTTGGGATTCTAAAGACACTTTCCTGGGAGTAAGACCCACTGAGCACAATGGAGCTTACTTTTGAGTAGACATGGTCAGGTTTGTGCTTATTATATGTAATTTACTGCATATTATTAATTATAATTAAGGAGGGAAGATTTTTTTTTATCCCCCCAGGACAAAAGTCTATAATAGGAGCAAGAGGAACTGTTTTCACCCTGTCTTTTTGTGAAAGCTCACTATTGCCTTGGGGTTTCTAGACTCTAGATTCTTTCTGGCTCTATGAATCCGGAAGTTGAGGTGCTGTGCCCCGGAAGTGGGTTTGGGAAGCCACTTTCACATCCGCCTCCTGCACATGACCAGGGAGGGTATTGTCTTAAAGGGACAGGAGCCTCCTAGGGGTGGGGAGTGCTTTGTTTCTCCCTGCAGCTGTGCAGAGCTGAGTGGGCTCCCTCCAGGTAGGGAGAGAAGGAGCCCAGCTCAGGCCTGGCTCTCTGGCTTGGAAGAGGGGGAGGCAGCCCCAACCCCAGTGGAGGGTCAGGGCAGGGGGAGGCCCAGGGGGCTCAGGCCTGGCTGGGGAGGCCAGGCAAGGAGAACCACCGCCAGAGGGAGGCTCTCCAGGCCCTGCTGGTGCTGAAGGGCTTCCACCTCATCCACCCTTTCCTGGGAGTAAGTCCCATTGACTATAATGGGGCTTACTTGTGAGTAGACCTGCTTAGGGATGGGGCCCCAGGTTCAGATCACATCCACACTTTCCTGGGAGTAAGTCCCACTGATTATAATGGGACTTACACCTGAGTAGGCCTGCTTAGGAATAGGGCCCCAGGCTCAGATCCCATCCACACTTTCCTGGGAGTAAAACTCATGGATTATAATGGGACTTACTTCTGAGTAGACCTGCTTAGGAGTGGGGCCCCTTGTTCAGATCCTATCCACACTTTCCCAGGAGTAAACCTCGCTGATTATAATGGGACTTACTTCCTAGTAGGCATTCATAGGAATGGAATCCCAGATAATATTTGGCCTTGCTGAGCCCTCCAGTTGGTTTTTAAAAGAATATTGACACTTGTAGCTTTTTTATCACTAACACTGCAATCTTTCCCTGGGAGTAAGACCCATTGAACACAATGGGACTTACTTGTGAGTAGACATGGTTAGAATTGTGCTCTTAAGTAAAACTCATCCTGCACCATCCCTTCCTGATCTGCAACCAACAGGCAGATATTCGGTTTAATCCTCTTCCAAACAATTCAGAACTGAGGTGCTTCCTTAAATCAACTGCTCCATAAAGTCGTATCTAGTCAAAAGAACATAAGAGGAGCTTCTCCAGACCCATCTGGTCCAGGTTCCAGATATACAACACACAACACCTTCATCCTGTTGCCACCCCCTTGCATCTGGTATTCCAGAAGCTTTTGTATAAATCTAATAAGGAACATATCCATCCTGGCTTGTAATCTTATAACCAAAACTCTGTCTGTTCGTGTCTTTAAAGCATCTGGCCATACACCATTACCACCTCCTGTGACAGTTATCCACTGTATTAAAAAATTTCTTTTTGTCTGATGTCTTTCCCATCTCTGTTTCTAAAATTGCAGGAGCCGAAACGTGAATGCGCAACGTGAAGGCCCAGAAGCAGAAAGGGATCAGCAGGGGTCAGAAAAGCCCTCTGTGTGCCTGAATCTGTGATGGAGACACACGAGGGGCAAGAGGAGCCAGGCAGGGGCATGCACCAGCACTGGCAAGCCCAAAGACAACATTTCCTCAAGACACCACAGCCTCCTCATTTGGCCTGGGGGAGCCCCCAACACTCAGATCCTGCCCCCTGGGAAGATGCCAAGGCCTTCCTGGCCTCCTTTGAGCAAGTGGCTGCGGCCTGTGGGTGGCCCCGAGGAGAGTGGGTGGCTCGGCTCCTGCCTGCTCTGAGTGGAAGTGCCCAGCAGGCCTTCAGCCTCCTGGCAGCCCCAGAGCAGGAGGACTACGGGCAAGTGAAGGCGGCCATCTTGAGAGGCGAAGCCCTGAGGAGGGAGAAGCGGCGCCAGCACTTCCGGCAGTTCTGCTGCCCGCAGCTGGGAGACCCGCGAAGGATGTACAGCCAAGTGCAGGAGCTTTGCTGCCAGTGGCTGAAGCCCGAGAGGCACAGCAAGGAGCAGATCCTGGAGCTGCTGGTCCTGGAGCAGTTCCTGGCCGGCCTGCCGGGGGACGTCCAGAGCCGGATCCGGGCATGTGGGCCAGACAGTGGTGCCCGGGCTGTGGCCCTGCTGGAGGATTTTTTGGTGAGCCGGAGGGGAACATTGCAGGTGAGGTCTTAATACTGATTTCCAAGATCACTAATCAGATATGAAATTTTTGAAACCACCTGCCAAGTGGTTAGCCAACCACTTACTGAGTAGTTAGCCAACCACTTACTGAGTAGTTAGCCAACCACTAACCATCTGCCATATCCATTTTTCTAACTAAAACTGGATATAGTCTTGGGTCTGTAGTTGTTTAATTGTTAAGTTGTGTCCAACTCTTTATGACCCTATTGACTGCAGCACACCAGACCATCCTTTCCTCCACTGGCTTCCTAAGCTTGTCCAAGATAGTATTGGTTATGACATGCCCAAACCCTTTTAACAATCCTACCTCCATCCACCGACTGTGATTTCAGTCTTTAGCGGATCTATTGACGGAGGAGGTTCCATGTGGGATGCAGACATCCCGATTGGCTATTTTTGTATACTTTCAATTATCTCATGTTGATTGAATCAATTGAAATGTATTTTGTTCTTGTTAGGTACAATAGAGGACTTATTTATACAGACTGGAGTTTGGAATACATGCAGATACCTAAAACTGTTGTTCTAACATGTTCTGATAGTCTTGACTCCCTTGAAAAGCAGTCTATGCATTGTTATCTGGCAGAACATTCCTTTGAATTTGGTGGGTCTTACACCTTAGGTGGCACTCTGATGCTGCAATCCTAAAGACACTTTCCTGGGAGTAAGACCCATTGAACACAATGGGGCTTACTTATGAGTAGACATGGTTAGGATTGTGCTCTGAGACTCAAAGCTATCCTCATATCTACTTTGTCATTTTTATGTCTGGCAGAGTGAAAAATTCATAGATTTTGCTTCTCCCCGTCCCCAAATATAAATAGAAGTAATGGGAGCAGGATGTGTGCATAGTCACTGTGTTCTGAGTGAGATTCTCTTCTCTGGTTCAGGACCCTTTGCAGGAGTGGGTTTTGGGTCCCTTGGATGTAAAGGAAGAGCCCTTGGATATGGTGCAGGAGATCTCCAATGAACAAGCAGAGCGATTCATGGACGCCCAGCAGAATATCAATGGAAAGATCACCATGCCAGGTAAAGAATCACAGTGTGGCCCTGAGTACAGTCATGAGGGTAACCAATTGTAAAAAGAGGTCAACAATCCTGTACCTTTCACAAGCTGTTGGGTAGTTGCAAGCGGGTATGAAGGCATCTGTCCAGCTTCTCCCCACTGCCCACAGACAGCCCTTCTGTTCATCCTTCACTTGCTATGGCTAGAACCCAACCCAACATGTCTCGAACCCAATTCCTGCTTTGCACACAGGTGTCCTAGAGACAGAAAACAGCCCTGCTTTGCCATCTGGCCATCTTTAAGGATGGACCAGTTCTCCTCTGTAAAATGTCCCTTCCGTTCCTTGCAGGCGTTGGAATCACACGTTCACGTTTATTGCTTCCCCCAGAAGATCAGGAAATGGCTGGATCTCAGCTGAACAAGGCTCTTGGCGTCCAGGTGGAGCAGGTTAGTTCGTGCAGGCCTGTCTGGGGCAGAAACATGAAGCAGGTGGAAGCCATTGCCTAAGTGGTATTTCTGTTCTCAAGGCTGTAATCTAGAGTAACTATGTGACGTTTTACACTGATGTAGTTACGGTGCCACCTATGGGAAATGCATAGAGCAATCCAGAGTAAGAGGATTATGTCTTCTCATGATTACTCTGGATCGTAGGGCAATTCAGAGATAACCAAGGCTGGTCCATTATGAGAGCATCTGCGGTATCTACCTACCTACCGCTTTTCAGCTAGCAAGTTTGCAAAGTGGTTTACAAAGAGAATAAAAAATAATGGCTAACGTGTATGATAAATATGTGAGATCCATTCCTACATCCATCCGTTTGCTTCTACAGCTTTTTTATTACGAAAGCAAAGTCTGTTTTAATTCTTTTGGATTTTGGAGTTAAACATGAACTCTTATGACAAATGAATAGTGTTCCTCGTGCAACAGAATTTGAAGTGGAAGCCTGTATATTTTTTCCTTTAGGTGATGAATCTGAGGAAGGTGAGGTTGCCTTTGCACATGGTTGAGCAGACTCCGATGCAGTCAAGCCAACAGACCACATTCTGGAAAGTTCTTCAGGAGGGTAATGAAAATATGGATTCCTTGGGTAAGCACCTGCTTTGGTCAGCTAAAATAAATGCTGTAGAACTGCACATTTCAGTTCTACAGCATTGTTCTACCGTTCTACAGAATTGTATACCTGGAAGTTCCTTTTATATGATACAAAGCAAAACTAATTTGTTTCTTATCCATTCCTCAAACATAACACTTGCAATGATTAAAATCAGGCAAAGCTTTTTTGTTTTTTTCCCCCAGGAAAAATATACATTTTCTATCAGTTAACAATCATATGAGACTGCCTGGTGTACTTTATTTTCTAGATTTATTATGAAGTAGGATAAAAATGTAGAACAGGACAGTAAACGTAAACGTAGAACAGGACAGGTCAGATGACAACTAAGATGGTGCCGCGAAAGGCAGCCTCAGCTTGTATTTGTGAGTTGGTGTTGTATGTATGTAGCCGTTGCCGAAGCCAAATTCCGGGTATGAAGATCATACTTGGCCAATAAACTATCTATCTATCTATCTATCTATCTATCTATCTATCTATCTATCTATCTATCTATCTATCTAATAATTCATGAATAGTTTTTAATTTGAAATTCCTGAGATAATTCTTCCTATTTTTCTCTCTCTATCCTCAAGATGGGTCTTTGGAAGCCCAACTTGGCTTTGGCCCCAGTTCAGTGAAAAAGGAGGAGATGTTCTTCCCAGATCCTGTGCAGACTTCCCAGATCCTTTCCTGCCAGGAGTCGGGTAAGGGGTGGGAGTTCTTGGTTGCGTCTTTCTTGCTTCTTGCTAACCCATAAGACTATCCAGGTTCCTTCAGGAAGATGCTCCTCAAGAAACATCTTCTGCTGCTTTTTCTCCTATAATTACATTGTACAGATTCCCTAACAGAAGAAAGGAACAGATTCATTTATCTCTAAAACCCAAGAGCATCTTCTCTTCCGATGTCTATATTACAGAAACGATGCAGAAGCTGGTGGTGGCTTTATCCCTATTAGTAGTGCAACCTTTGTACAGTTTTTACAAATCTGTCAATGAAGTACATACATTTCCGTGTCTTATATGGACTGCATTAAAAGATAAAAATGCTGCAAGATGGAGGGGTGGATTAACACAAATAAAACAACAACAGCTGTAATCCTGTCCACACTTTCCACACTACCACTCAACAGAACAGGATTTACTTCTGAGTAGACAGGCTTAGGATTGTGCCCAAAGTTACCTGTAGGTGTAGAGAATCCCAAGATTGCCTTGAAACTGGCCTTTATACGTCATTGGTATGCAGTCAGGCAGAGCTGAATAAGAAATCCATAGGTCCAAGGAAAATCTCTATAGTGTCACACCGTTTTTCTTTCTACTGACTACCAGAAAACGTAGCAAACTGGCCATGATTCTTGATTTCTGTAAGCATAAGGCGTGTATGAATCCAGACCCAGAATCTGTTTCGTAAGTAGAAAAATTAGATTTTCATATCAGAGAGTGTTCACTCACCTGGCTAGGAATAAAGTTTGGGCAAAACGGAAGAAAGATGTTGTAGGAAGCAAGAAAAGAGGTCACTGGAACATAAACGTCCTCTTTATGTATTTTCAGGTGATGTGATGAGAAATCAGTTCAAGGTGAACAATTCCCAGCTTGGAAAAAATGAACCAGTGGAAACACCCAGGATGGGAATAGGGAGAACCCAAGTGAAGGTGCCAATGGTGGATGAGGTGAAGGAGGAAAGATGTGAGGCCAACAGTGGGCAGGGAGCAGAACCACTTACAGGCTGCAAGGAATCTGATGAGCTCACAGGAGGTCTTGGAGCTACCTGCAGCAATCCCAGCCAAGTGGATACAGAGGGGAGAAAGGCGCTGTTTTTCAAGTATGGCGGATGGTACCACCCTACGTTAGGACTTGTTTTTGAACACATTGTAGAAGACTGCAATGACAGCCCCCCATTGGAGGAAGAAATCCAGGCAAAATCAAAGCTTGATAAGCATCACAGCAGCCACACGGAAGAGGTGAATCAAGATGGTTCAGCTTTTGGGGTAACTCTCCATTCTAAGTCAGCTGAAAAACACCAGATAATCCATACTGCAGAAAAAACTTACAGATGCGCCAAGTGCGGAGAGAGCTTCTCACGGCATTCTGATTTATTGAGACATAAGATGATCCACACTGGGAAGAAACCACATCAGTGTCCCGAGTGTGGGAAAAATTTCTTCTTTAAATCCACTTTGTTAACCCATCAGATGGTCCACACGGGTGAGAAACCTCATAGGTGCCCCCACTGTGGGAAAAGCTTCTCCCAGAGGTCAGCTTTGGTAACCCATCTGGTGATCCACACAGGAAAGAAACCACACCAGTGTTCTGAGTGTGGAAAAACCTTCTCTCAAAGGTCAACTTTGATCATCCATCAAAACACACATACTGGAGAGAAACATCACAAGTGTCCTACCTGTGGGAAAGGCTTCGCTCACAGATCTAGTATGTTAACCCATCAGATGATCCACAAAGGAGAGAAACCTTACAAATGTCACACCTGTGGAAAAAGCTTTTCCCGGAGATCGTATTTATCAAGACATCAAAACATTCATACTGGAGTTAAACCTCACAGGTGTCCGAACTGTGGGAAAAGCTTCTCTCGGAGATCATATTTGCTGTCCCATCAGATGATCCACACAGGAGAGAAACCACACCAGTGTCCAGTGTGTGGAAAAAACTTCTGTTGGAAATCACAGTTGTTAATCCATCAAATGATCCACAGCGGAGAGAAACCTCACAAATGTGCCAACTGTGGGAAAAGCTTCTTTCGGAAATCAGATTTATTAAGACATGAGATGATGCACACAGGGAAGAAACCACACCAGTGTCCTGAGTGTGGTAGAAGCTTCTCTCAGCGATCAAAGTTGTTAACCCATCATATGATGCACACGGGACAGAAGCCCCACGAATGTCCCAGCTGTGGGAAAAGTTTCTCTCAGAAATCATATTTGTTGGCGCATCAGATGATCCACACAGGAAATAAACCACACCAATGTCTGGAGTGTGGAAAAAGCTTCTCTCGAAGATCCTATTTCTTAACCCATCAGAAGTTCCACACGGGACAGAAACCTCACCAGTGCCCCGACTGTGGGAAAAGCTTCTGCCAGAGATCAGACTTATTAAGACATCAAAAAACCCATACTGAGAAAAATGTTTCAGGTGTCCTATGTGCTGGAAACGCTTTAATGGGAAACCAACAATTTGGTGGATTGGCCATCAAAGAACCCATACAGGACTAAATAACAGAGAAACCATACAGTATTTTAACACTTAATAGAAGGTGCCATGTTATTTCAAAAATATTTCTGAGTTTTTCCTTGTTTGTGGCAACTTGGTAGGCTTATGATAAAAGCTTATTAATCAGGCTTACAGGAGTTGGACCTATTAACAGACTCTGTGCCGCGTATTGATCGATTGATAAATGGCACTCACTGTTCAGTAACTTGACCCGGGATAAGCAAAGTCTGCAGGATCCCATGGAGCTCTAGGCCCTACTCTGTGACTGGCAACTGTAGAATAGCTATGCATTTTATTTTGTCTTGCATATTGTTGTGTATATTGTTTTCCTCTTGTAGAACTGATACAAGTTCACCTGACAGCTTGAATCAACTGGAGTTGGTGGAAACCCTACAAGAAGGGTGGAAGAAGAACAGCAGTGACCTGGGCAAAGGTCTTCCTTTCACCTTTTGCAATGACAAGAGAATTTGATCAATAGGGGGAATTCTCAGCAGGGTGGATCGGGGCAAGAATAAAAGACAGGGAGTATGGAAGAAACATACCTTGAAGGTGTCATGCCTACTTATGATCCTGCAGTGTTCCATAGATGTTGCAGTAGGGGCCTTCTATAATCCTCTATAATGCCCGACTGCCAGTATTCATGCCCTTCAAAATGTCCTGAGAATGGGGAATTTGATAATTTACCTAGAAAGGGACTGTTGTTGCGATCCTAAAGACACTTTCTTGGGAGTAAGACCCATTGAATACAATGGGACTTACTTTTGTAGACATGGTTAGGATTGTGCCCTATAGTAATGTTCTCCAAATTGGAAATGCTTTGGACAGAGGGTGCATGCAACATCAGAGGTCCTACAAGGGAAAGAAACTTTCCAAATTTTCCAAATGGGAGAAATGTCTTGTAAGAAGGTATTTGTCAATCAAGGTACTGATTGACAAATCAGTGTCAATCAAGGTACTGATTGACAATCAAGGTACTGTCAATCAAGGTTGACAGTAGGGGCACAATACAGAGTAACTACGAAGAGTCCTTGCTCCGACGTGAGAACAATGTTTTCTGGATTGCAATATGAATTTCCCATAGGTTTTCACTAGGTGGTGCCGTAACTACATCGACGTAAATGTCTCTTACGTGCACCTGGATTGTAGGGTTGGTGTCTCAACAGCATAAGAGCTGATAGGCCCAATTGAAAACATTTTTGGCGAGGCCTCAACCTCACAGCCATAACCTCTATAAATAAAATTTATTATACAGTAGACTTTACGTCTCTAATAGAATGGAAAGTAATCAAAATGTGTGCTTTAAAAGTGCATGTGAGTTTATGGACCAAATGGATCTAAGCACATAAATAAAATTGCATGCAAGACTAGATTACCTGTAGTACGGCGAGCCCTTAGGTGGGGGCACCTAACTGAGAGCACTTGGCCCAGTTGGCTTAAGCTGTGCCTGGTCTCAATGATGAGAAGAGTTTGGGTCAGACATGAGAACATCCAAAAGGAACTGGAAGACTTGGGAGTATTTGCTGTGCATGGATTTCTCCCAAAATGCCGCTTTATAGAACAAGGCAAAGAGTTTCAATTTCCAGACCCAAATTCCTCCCTCCACCCTCCCCCTCCGATTCTGTAGGCAGATAAGACACAAAACGCCCAACCTCATTCATATGCATGCAGCCATTTATTGCAAGCCATGCCAGACACGAGAAACATGTACAAGGTAGTATGACATGCTGATCTGTGCTGCCATTTGTGTTTCTGAAGCATTTTTTTAAAAAATCAAAATGCTGTACTGTAATGGGGCAGGGGATCTCAGTGGGACAGTTGAACAACTTGTTCTTATGCCACTGTCTGAATAAAGAATAACTATTAATAATTATTATTTATTATTTATAATAAATAACACATTTGTTTCTGAATAAAGAAACCAGGAAAAACTCAACTACATCTGCTGATATCTAAGAAGAGATCCATAGTCATTAAGGCAACGAAGGCATCAGTTATTCTGATGCACCATGATATAAGAAATGCATTGGTCAGCCTGCCTCTGTTATGTCCTGCATGCTGGACGGACACCCCTTGTGTACTTTGGAGGGCTGCGCATGGCCTCTAATGCTCCCAAAAGGCCTTCTAAGGACTTTGTCCAAATATCAGAAATATCATCTGGAGGCCACAAAAGGCTTTCCAATGGTCAAAGATGCCGTGTGTGGCCTTCTCCAGTTCTCAGAAGGCCACTGGTGGGGGAGCATCATTCTGCAGTCCTGGCCACAGGCAGCACAGGGACTGGGATAACCTCCATACAGGAGGTTAAGCTCCATACAGAGGAGTAAGCTCCATACAGAGGATCTGGTTCCAAGAAATGAGCTTAAGCCAGGAGCACATCATGTGTCTACATACAACAGACAGTGGAGTCCTTAGGATTGCACACTCTGGTAGACACACTACTGATAAAAATCATTAAAATCAAAATATTTTTGAATTATCTACAGTATTTATATACTGCTTTTCAACTCAAAAGTTCACAAAGCGGTTTATGAGAAAATGAAAAATTAATAGCTAATTCAGAGCTAATGGGTATTATTACTAATAGTATTATTTGAATAATACTATCAAGATATATAACTTTCAAGAAGGCTGGAATCCTAACCACAGTTTCTTAGGAGTAAGTACTATTGAATGCAATGGGACTTAACATCTGAGTAGATATTCTTAGGATTACATGGTAAATAAATTAATGTAGGGTCTTATTTTTGAGTAGACATGGTTAGGATTGTACTCTTACCCCCAAATCCAGAGTAACTATGGGAGCACGTAAGAGACATTACATGCACCCGTAGTTACCTATGCACCATTTCACCTATGGGAAATTCATATTGGAATCCAGATTAAGTTGTTCTTACACCGGAGCAAGGACTCCCCGTAGTTACTCTGGATTTTGCCCATGGTCTATATGGTCGATTTGGGAGGTTCAATCAGGGTGTGATGCACCAATACTAGCAACTGAGTTCTCGCTCCAGGTGATAGATCTTCGCACCGCCTCTGAAAACAGCTTATCCAAAGTCACTCCTGGACCATCTCCCCCCGTTGTACACACCTGGTCAGTCCAATGAGGCTGCACTGGATCAGGGTGACAAGATGTCATAACCGGAAAAGAGGACAAGGCCCCTAAAATGTAGGACGCCCAAGAAAAATGTCGGACATGGCAAAGTAAAAGCTAAAAGCGTTCATGCTAATTGCTTTCATGCAGTCAATTTAAATACCGTATTTACTCAAATTTAATGCTCACCTTTTCCATCCAAATTCCGTCTCCAAAATCAGGCTGCGCATTAGATTTGATGTAATTGAGTAAATGCAGTACAGTATTTTGATTCGAAGTATCGGGTGCGCATTACGTTTGATGGCGCATTATATTTGAGTAAATACGGTATTATTATTAAATTTAAAGCCGTTAATAAAATCTACTCATTACAAGAAAACTACATGCTGTCTGCTTACAAGGAAAAGGAGGACAATGAAGATTTTTTTCCCAGGACATGACGCTAAAAAAGAGGACATGTCCTGGAAAAAGAGGATGCCTGCTCCTTCTCCTTTAATCAGGGTGACCATTTATCATAACTAGAAAAAGAGGACACCCAAGAAACACATTGGACATGACCAAATAAAAGCTGAAAACATTTGTGTATTGATTGCATATGGTTATACATTATCAGCGCAATCCTAACAGTGCTCAGAAGTATGTCTATTGTATTCAATGGGATCTACTCCCAGGAAAGTGTGTTTAAGATTGCAGCTTATTTACTTCTTAAAAAGTAAAGTTACTTATTAAACGTAAATCTATATTGTGTATAATGTTTACATACAATATGTTGATTATAGGAAGATTACATGTTTCCTGCTCACAAGGAAAAGGACAATGAAGATTTTTTTTCCAGGGCACCATGCTAAGAAAGAGGACATATCCTGGAAAAAGAGGATGTCTGGTGCTTCTGCCTTTTAACAGGGTGACCATATATCATAACTAGTAAAAAGAGGACACCCCAGAAAAATGTAGGACATGGCAAAATAAAAGCTAAAAACATTCATGCATTTTGCTTTCATTTGCTTGATCTAAACATTATGTTACTTTTTTAAATTACAAACGATTACATATAATTTGTTACAAATATGGGAATTTATGAATTCCAAGAAGGCTCACAAGAAAAAGGAGGACAATGATTTCTTTTCAAAGACATGAAGCTGAAAAAGAGGACATGTCCTGGAAAAAGAGGACTGATGGTCTCCTTTCCTTAATCAATAAGACCTGAGCTTTTACTCCAGGAGTCCCAGTTCTTTCTTTCTTGATTGATTGATTGATTGAATTGATTGATTGATTGATTGATTGGGGGGGGGATGGTTTTCAGATCTGCCCATCCTTGGATCCCTTCTTTGCTTAGGGGAAAAAGTGGTCCCAAAGAGGGAAGGAGCTGATCCTGCCCAGTCCAGTCCATGCAGGGATGCTTTTTCCTTCCTGGGGAAGCTGGGGGGAGTAGAGGGGGGACAGGGGCGGGGAAGGGAAGGGCAGGGCAGGAAGAGGAGGCTCCCTGGTTCCTGTGCTGGGGAAGGAGCTGGTGCTGGGCTGGCTGGAGGCTGAGGCTGCTGGGGGGTGAGTCAGTCCCCCAGATCTGCAGCCCTGCTCTGGTCTGGAGGGTGGTTGGGGGGTCTGATCCTGCAGGGGGGCTCAGCTTCACCCAGGTGGGGCTGAATGAATGGGATCTGAGGATGTAGGCTTGCAGTGGGATGGGGGCAACTGTGATGCAGCCTCAAAAGGCTTGGAAAACCCTGAAAATTACACCCTCCCCCAAAATAATTTTTTTTAAAAAAGCATTTCCTGCTCCTGAATGCATAAGGAGTCAGGGTGACCACATGTCCTCTTTTTCCAGGACATGTCCTTTTTTAAAGCCTTGTGTCCTGGAAAAAAATCTTCATTCTCCTTCTTTTCCTTGTGAGCAGGGAACATGTAGCCTTCTTGCAATTCATAAATTACTGTATAGGTGATAGTTTTAAATATAACAATAAGTGATACAGTGTTTAAATTTACCACATGAAAAGTAACCATATATAACCATAAATATATGTAACCATTAAAAAAACTTGGCATCCATCAGTCTCGAAAGACTATGGTATTGCGCTTGACGCTGTATGCGAAGCACGAAGGCCTGGGTAGATTACTATGTAGGGTATGCTGTTACCCAAGCAGCAAATCCCCCCTCTCCATGCCACTGAAATAGTACAATGGAAAGGCAGAGCCAATATGGTTGGTTCCAGCTGCGTCGCAGAGGTGGGCTAAGGAGTTCCCCCTGTCTTGTGGGGACCCAGGTCTCGAACCCCGGCCTGCTGGTTAACAGGCAGTGTCTTAACCACTTGTGCCACCCACAGCCTATGCAACCATAAATATATAATAACCCCCCAAATCCAGAGTAACTACAGGAACACGTAAGAGACTAAACAATTTCTGCCTGTGGTTGCAATTTTTTGAATTGGAAAAATGGGAACATTAATGGAACATGAGGCATCAATGGGTTGGCTAGACTCCTTTCCTCCTTCCCTGAAAGCATCAGTGCTTTGCCTGGCAGGCAGAGGTTCTCGATGGTGACTCTTCACCTGTCCTCGTCCCTGCAAGAGATTCTATGCAGGCATCTGTTCCAAACATAGGCTGAGTCTCAGCATCCAGGAGGGTTCCCCAGATCCTGATTTCCTCCATAAAACAAAAGCAATTAAGAGATTAGGCAATCCTTTAAAAATAGCCTGCTTACTATAGAAATGCTGCAGGCAGGTAGTCTCTCTCTTCCTCCCCAAAGCTTGGAAGAGCTTAATTTCAACTTGGTGGCAGAACAGGGGTGTCCAAACTCCAGCACTGGGTGTCCCCATCTTGGAACAGGCCACTCATATGACTTTCCAGGTAGTAAGCCTCATTGAATACAATGGGACTTACTTCCAAGCAGATATGGAGGAGCAATGGCATCACAGTGGTGTCACTTCTGTTTGATGTCACTTTCAGCCATGATATCACTGGGCAGTCCTGAACAGATTATCAGAAGGGGATCCCAGGTTGAAATGCTGGAGAACCATTGCTCTAGTCTTCTTCTCCATCCATCACTTCCCCATTGCCCCCCCCCACTTCTCCATCACTTCCCCATCACCACTTCCCCACTTTCCCATCACTTCCCAATCTGCTGGAGAACCATTGCTCTAGTTACTTCTCCATCACTTCCCCATTGCTTTGCATTCTATCAAGGGAAGGATCTCTGTCCAAGCATGAAGGAACCTGGAGATACATTGCCTGCCTCCCCCTGACCATGGGAAGAAAGCCCTTTTTTACCTAAAGGATCTTTGTCTTTTAATGTAAAAGTCCAACCTTATTTGTGTTGAGTTAAAACAGTGGGTGAAAAAATCCGCTGATAATATGTTTACACGCATCCCATATAGGATGGGTTCAGGATCAGAGCACCTGTTCAAAAGTGAAAACCATTGAAAAGTTGAACCGAATCTTATTTAGTTTATAAATGTTGTTTCCAATGCTTTTTCACCTAGCAAATGCCTCTTTTCCCCCCCAAATCCAGAATAACTATGGGAGCACGTAAGAGACTTTACGTGCACCTGTAGTTACTGCACCTCCTTGTGAAAACCTATGGGAAATTTATATTGGAATCCAGAGTAAGTTGTTCTTACACCGGAGCAAGGACTCCCCATAGTTATTCTGGATTTTGCCCTTTATCTTGCAAATTCCTGCTGCCAACACAAAGAATTCTACAAATGGATTCTCATTAACTCCTATGGGGGGGGGGAGCCACAACATGGGGAGGACAATTTTGGCCTTTAGAACAGCAGAGAGGGGTTGAAAGAGCGGAACATGCATTGAATGAATGAGTCCTGGGTATAACTGAAAGAGTGGATTGTCAGAAAATGGGGGATGCCTCTATCTGCACTTTTTCTCCTTGTGTTCTAAATGTTCCACTGTCTTCTCTTTTTAACTTCCATAGAAAACTCTCACTTCAGCTCCGATACCTCCAGGCAAAGGCCTTGGAGGGCTGGGGATCTCCTACAGGGATCTCATTTCCCAGAGCCATCGTTTTTGGGAGGACAAGAAGAATAAAAAGCAAAGCAGGATTTGGATCATCTCCTTCACCCTCTTTCTAACAAAAGTAGGGATAAGAGAGTAAAGGTGTTTTCCTAGAATAGCTTCTCCAGAAAGCTTCCTCCAAAATCTACCCCAAATTTCAGTTGCAGGAGCTGGGAGTGAAGCCATGAAAGAGGATAGATACGAAGATCCAGAAGCAGAAGAGGGACCAGGTGGGACAAGAAAAGCCCACGGCAAAGACCAGCTGGATTCAGTGATGGAGCCACATGAGGGTCAAGAGGAGCCAGGCAGGGGGATGCCACAGTGCTGGGAAGCCCAATTGCAGATGTTCCTCAAGACCCTGCAGGGGCCACATTCGGCCTGGGGGACCCACCACCTGTCAGAGGCTGAACCGTGGGATGATGCTAAGGCCTTCCTAGTCTCCTTTGAGCAAGTGGCTGCAGCCTGTCGGTGGCCCAGAAGAGAGTGGGTGTCTCGGCTCTTGCCTGCCCTGAGTGGGGAAGCCCAGCAGGCCTTCAGCCTCTTGGCAGCCAGAGACCGGGAGGACTATGGGAAAGTGAAGGCGGCCATCCTGAAAGGTGAAGCCCTGAGGAGGGAGATGGAGCGCCAGCATTTCCGGCAGTTCTGTTGCCGGGAGTTGAGGGATCCACGAAGGATGTACAGCCAACTACAAGAGCTTTGCTTCCAGTGGCTGAAGCCTGACAGGCACAGCAAGGAGCAGATCCTGGAGCTGCTGATCCTGGAGCAATTTCTGGCCAGCCTGCCTGTGGACGTCCAGAGCTGGATCCGGGCAGGAGGGCCGGACAGTGGTGCCCAGGCTGTGGCTCTGCTGGAGAAGTTCCTTCTAAGCCGGAGGAAGGCCGAGACAGGGACATGGCAGGTGAGGACTCCATAGCTAATTCCCAAATATGTAAGCATCGGGACCCACCTAAATAAAGTGTCACTTGATAATCTCAGACAGTTATAAAAGACAGGTAAAACCAGTCTCACCTATAGTTTTTAGCTTAACACAAGTGCGGTTTGCCCTTTAAATTGAAAAAGACAAGTTACCATTATTTTTAAATAGATGCCTAAATGAACTTTAAAAAAACCTGATTTTGTTTAACATGATTTTCAGAGATAAGAAACTTCCTAGTACAGATCCTTAAGCAGATGACTCAACACCACAATAATGTTTTCCCCAGACGTAGAGAGTGATGCAGAGGGAGCATTGAGCATCAATTTTAATAGCCCAGGAGTTGTGATGGCGGAAAAAATGCTTGGCCATCTTCCTCGGTTCTCTTGGACTGCACTCCTATGCATACTTACATGAAAATAAGCCCCATTAACATACTTGTGAATAGATGTGCATAGAGTTCAGATACATAGATATATGTTGGTTACATATTTGGCACATAGATGTGTCAATTACGTATTTGGCCCAGCCTCTAGATTTCTAGAAAGCTACTGGGAGATCCATTTGTCTGAGAGCACTTCTTCAATCATGCACCAAAAGGAATAGGATTGCACCAAATGGGAAAATAATGGGAAAATAATGCACCAAATAGGATTGCACCAAAGGGAATAGGAGAAGGATGTGTCTCTTGTCTCTGTGTTGTGACTTGGAGTGAGGATCTTCTTCACTGCTTCAGGAACCATTGCAGGAATGGGCTTTTGGTCCCCTGGTTGTAAAGGAGGAACCTTTGGACATGGAGCAGGAAGAGAGCTCCAAAGAACCTATGGAGAGATTCAGAGATGTCCGGCAGAACATCGATGAGGAGGTCACTGTGCCAGGTAAGGGGGTCAGCATGTGATCCTGATGAGGATAATGAAATCTAAGGGGAAATCAGCTGCCTCTATCTTTTTCAGCCTCATGGAAGGGGAGCTTGAGCAGTTGCAAATGGCGATGAAGAGTGAGAAGGCATCCCTCAAAATTTCTCTCTTCTGCTCACCGCCTCCTCCCACATCTAGTAATTACTAATAGCAATAGGGGTTGAGGAAAGAAAATTATAGTAGGGACAGCTTTCCCTGCCCCTGGAATGAGAGAATTCCTGAACCCAACTCCTCCTTGCACCCACCTTTTTGAAGGATCAGAATCTGCCCTGCTTTGCCTGCCTCTATGATGAGTAGGTGAACCAACCCTCCTTCCCGGTATAATGTCCCTTTTGTCCTTTACAGGCATTGGAATTGCATGTCCAACTTCATTGCTACCTCCAGAAGGTCGGGACATGGCTGAAGCTGAGCTGAGCAAGGCTCTTGGCACCCATGTAGACCAGGTTGGTTTATGCAAAGCCGGGGCAGATGCATGAACCAGCCAATGTTCTTACACTGAAGGTAATCTGGGTGGCTCATTATGAGGCCTACTGAGGTGTTTGCCTCAGGCAAGAGATATGTATGGCTGTCTGTCATTTATTTGCTTTGCTGGATTTTACATCTGGAAGGCTCAGGGGTGGATCACTGACATGGCCAAGTGAGCAGGTAAAAGACAACAGGCTGTCTAGGTATATAGCTGCATTCAGAGGTCTCTGTCAAGCATCTGTCCATGGGACGTTTTTACCCAGAGATGTGGTGCATTTTTCTACCTTTGCATAAACACACAAGTGGCTCAGTTTCACATTCTATAGAGCGCAATACATTTTCCTGGCCATTTTGGAGAGATGGGCATGAGTTTTGGGGACCTTTGCTCATCAGAGGAGGACCATTCTGACAGCATTGTGTTCCCCTTGCCAGCCCTTCAGTGTGGACTGACACATAATTACTTACTCATAAGTAAATGCACATGACCAGCTCAATTTCCCTTTCTATGATGCTCAGTCCTTGATTAACTGATTGTAGCATGCCAAGATCTATTTATGAATGCAGAGTCTGTCTCAATTCTTCTGGACCTTGGAATTAAATGGGGATGATCTTGAATCTAGGAATTAATCCCATTTCTTGGGCAACAACATTTGAAGTGAGGTGCCTGGATATTTTGCAGGTGATGATTCCAGAGAAGATGCACATGAATGAACAGACACCAATGCAGTCAAACCAATGGACCGCATTCTGGAAAGTTCTGCAGGAGGGTGGTGAAAATATGGATGCCGCAGGTTTGCTCAGTTCCAGTATTTTCCCTGTCTAGTTCTTCAGTTTTCAATTTGAAGATTTCTATAGAACGTAGATCTTGATCTAAGTAGAATGCTGATGAGGGATTTTATTCTCCAGCACTTTTTAAGGGAGATGTGCTACTTTTCCTATATTTATGCTCCTTTCTTTAAGATAATTTAATTTAATATAATTTAAGATCATTTAATTTAATATTAATTAGTTGAGTTGAGAGGCAGGAGTGGTGCTTAGGTGCTTAGTGGTGCCTAAGACTCAGAACTTTTTACTTTTTCTTCCATTTTTACTCTTGCATATCATGGACCCTTATGGGTCTACTCAGATTTATGCCTGCTCCTGAGATGGCCTAAGTCATAGGAGCTGGAAACAGGCTCTGGATATGGCGTAACTGCACTGTTCCAGGCCATGCTCAGTAGGCCCTCAAGCACCCCTGCTCCACTGCCTACACTGGCAGTGCTAGGCTGATGCAGATCCATCTGTCTTGGGCCAGCCTAAGTGGACTTAACTGGCCCAAGCCTTCTCTGGTGCAGCTAGGCTGGCCTAACTGGCCTTAATTAGGCTGGCCCAAGTGCCAGACAAGTTAGCCTAAGTGCACTTCAGGATTCCCTAATTCCAGTAGCAGAATCAGTGTTTCCTTGATAGAGAAATTTGGTTACGTATTTTAGCAGAGAGTGTTCATATTTGTTTTATTTTCAATAGGAATGAGATTTGGGGGTATCTTAAGTTGGCTAGAAAGGGAGATGGGGAAAGACAGGAAGGAGAATGTTTCAAGAAGCTTGCAAAGTGGTCACCAGAACATAGTCAAGACTCCTCTTTGTGTCATCAGATGATGGGATTGACACTCAAGTCAAGATGAAGAGTTCTCAGGTTGGAGGAGATGAGTCAGTTGAAATGCCCAGGAGAGGACCTGTGACAGATGAGATGCTGGAGGAAAGATGTGAGTGGGCAGGGAATGGAAAACGGGTGAAATGCAAGGAATATGGTGAGCTCACCCAAAGCCTTGAAGTGGCTGCAACAGTTCCATCCCAGTGGATACAGAGCACACCTCATGCAGTTGCAGCCTCAAAGATGAGTTGTTTGCATTTCCCTCCCCTCCACTAGGTCAGCAGAATAGCCAAGGGGGTGCGGGGGGTAGCAATTACACCAGGCAACAAGCTGAGTTTGACATTAGTGGCCAAAACTGTGGAAAAATGGGGTATGGAAGGAGAATACCATCATGTTATATATCATTGGAAAGGTAAAATAATGCAGAATGCAATGAAAGAAACTGCATTGGAATATCTATATTTTATCAAAAGTTATGGCCAATTAACCAGAAAATTAAAACGTAACTGCCTTAAGGAATAAAAAGGAGAATTATGGAATAAAAAGTAGAATTTTTGTAATTTACGACAGAATGATTGTGCTCAGATGCACCTGTCCAAAAAATAATTAATGTTAAGCATCACAAAACAGTTCAGTAAATAAAAGCAGTCCCATCCACTAATTTGCAGCATCCCCCCCTTTCGATCAGACTCTGACCTTGTTGATGTCTTCTATGTTCTCACACAGGCAGTGTGTATTCAGAAGTTATGGCTTTGAGAAGGGCGATCAGGGCGAAGAACGGTCCCCCGAAGGCCAAGAGGCCACGCAAAGTGTTGTCGCTGAGCAAGAAGATAGAAATCCTGGATCTTCTTCAAACAGGCATGTCGGCTTCTGAAGTGGGACGCAAGTTTGGGAAGAACGAGTCCAGTATCCGCACCATCAAGCAAAAGGAAGCGGAAATCCGTGCCAACGTGAGAGTCGACCCCACCACTGCCAAGCGGGCATCTCTGGTCCGGGACAAAGTGCTTGTGAAGACTGAGAAAGCCTTGAGAATGTGGCTGGAGGAACTGACCCAGGAGTACATTCCTGTGGATGGTGCCGTTGTGCGAGAGAAGGCGCTCAGCTTGTACGCGCACTACAGCGCGGGGGTGGAGGAGAGTGAGAGGAAACGGTTCAAGGCAAGTAAGGGATGGCTGGCCAGCTACGTGAAACGCTATAACCTCAAGAACCTGCTGATCACAGGGGTGTCGATACCGGCTGATCCCCAGGCAGCAACATGAGTTTACAGAAGAATTCGGGAAAATCATAGGGCCTCTTCCTGGGCAAGACTTTAATTGAGATGGACTTTAATTGTAGTGGGCTTAATTGTGATGGACTACCACGAGAACATGGTAGTGATGTTCCTGTCTCCTAACGCAACTGGTGCAGCTATTAAGGCAACTTATATTTGCTCTCTCCTCCAGGAGGATTTGTGCCACTTTGGATGCACCATTATGGATTTCTGGAACGTTATGGATTTCTCTTCACAACTGCAAATGAGATCCCATTGTGCCCATTGCAGAGACTGGCAATGCCCTAAAGCCCAAGACAGTGCAGGCATGTTGGGGGGGGGGGCTCCATTTTGCTCCCCCTGCCTGGAATGGCACCGAAGGGGAGGGGATTTTTGCAAGCCTCCCTCCAAGACTGACTGCTCTACCCTCCCTAAATACACCACCACCTACGCAAAAGCGCCTGTCCTTGGATGAACCGAACCTCCATGTTCAGCGGCAAGACACGTGGAAGATTGTAGCTCATCAAGAGCTTTCCAGGGTTATCTGAGTAGCGAGTGACTTTTTCCTCTGCTTGCAGATAAGAAGTTCTAAAGATTCAAAAATGTGCTGAACCACATTTTGTGCAACTCCCACTGAGACTTTCATTTCTTATACATCAATTTTCCCTTCCCACAAAATGGTGCCTTAATGGAGCTGTGCTGTATGAATGAAGCTTAATGAAGCTGTCCAGCTCCAACTTCTTAGAACCGGAACCCAGCTAGAACTGGAACCCACACTCATAAAAGGAGACTTGGAAATAAATTATTTATAAATAGCAATAACCAGGAAAAGTCTCTCAAAACATTTATCTCATGCTTGCAGTTTGCAGGAGCTGAGCTGTTTGCAGGGGAATTACTAGGCAGCTACAGTAGCCCTCCAGGCTTGATGATATCATATATTTCCATCATCCTGTGGGGACCCACCAAAAATCAAGTCCCAACCCACACTTTGGGAACCATTGGTCTAAATAAATAATGTACTATAATATAATTTTTAAAAGCCATTGATTCAAGTTCTGGCAAGTTAGCAATTTACCTTTATGGAGCTGTTTGTAGCATCATGGAGTTCTGTGCATAAATTCAGTATGCTATTTACATTGATGTTTACAGTAATAAAAAATGCCAGTTTTAAAAAAAAGCAACAACTGTGGGCTGTCTTTGGAGGTTTCCATATGTCTTGTCTTAGGCTGAAATCCTAAAGACACTTTCCTGGGAGTAAGACCCATTGAACAATGGGAAGACCCATTGAACACAATGGGTTGAGTAGACATGGTTAGGATTGTGCTCTTAGACAGTTTGTGCAATGAATGAATGAATGAATGAATGAATGAATGAATGAATGAATGAATGAATAGGGGAAAAGATACTGAAGAAATCTGAAACTGAAATCTGAAACATGAGCAGAAAAGAGTAACCAAAATGATTACTGGTTTGCAACACCTCCCTTATGATGAAAGGCTACTTACGTTTGGAAATGGTGCCTGAAAGAGGAGATGAGGATTGTATTATGCAAACGTATGCAGGGCATGGATAGAAGGGTGTTATCTTCCCTAATACATAATGCCAGAACAGGGATGTAACTAGTCGGGGCCGGTCTGGTCTGGTCAGGTCAGTGACCAAGGGGCCATCAGCAATCTCCTTTTGCATTACAAGGGGAAGAACTAAGGCTGCAATCCAGAGCAAATTCAGCCTGCTCTGACCTAACTGCACTCTATTCTGTATCCAGAGCAGAAAGTTATGCTGAATCCAGAGAGTCAGGAAGCCTGGGCTGCCCTAACTGCTCCAGAGCATGCTAAGTAATTGACACAAGGGGAAGACTTGCTCCTGAGGAGACACCCCTCAGATCACACTGAACAAGGAACAGCTGTGGTGCCTACAGTGGTGACATGACTCTGCACATCACCTGGTGCGGAAGTCTGTGCGTCATCCCTGGGATGCGCGCCGCCCCTACCTGGACTGCGCAGTCACCAAAGTTGGCGCCTGCACAGTTGTTTCTGAAGCCAACTGGCTTCAGAAAGAGTACTGCGCAGGCACCATCTCTGACACCTGCGCAGTACTTTTCTGAAGCCTTTTGGCTTCGGGGGAGACTGTGCAGGCGTCAGAGTTGATGCCTGTGCAGTACTCTTTCTGAAGCCATTTGGCTGCCGCTCCGCCTCCTGAGTGAGGCTGAATGGCTGTGCAGAGGCGCGGACTTTCTCTGCTCTAAGGAAGTCTCCTCTGAAGCTGTTGGGCATGCTCAGTGTGTTTCTGCGCAGTGCACCTCAGATGGCCGTTCAGGCCAGCTCCTCAGACAAGTGGCAGCTTCTGGCTGCTGCTCCGCCTTGGAGCAGGCCTGAATGGGGGTGCTGACGCCCGGGGCCTGCCAAAGGACAGTCAAACTCCTCCGGCACATCACCCCATACGGAGCGCATCACCCAAAGCAGCCCACACCAGCCACATCAGTCTGGTGATGCCACTGGGTGCCTGCCTTATAAGGAGTCCCTGATGAGATGCCAGTACATGCTACAGTGAATACAAGGGGCTTCTTGGAGTGGCCTGCTGTATCCTGAGGTTTGTGGGCAGCCGTAGTTTGTTCCATATCCTGAGGTTGAGAGGCAGGGGTTGCAGCTAGGATGGCCAAGAACTCAGATTTTTGGTCAGCACTGCCATTCTTACTCGGGCCTTATCATGGACCCCTATGGGTCTACTCATTACTATACCTGCTCCTGAGGTGGTATAACTCTGAGGGCTGGAAGAGAGCATTTCTGCCTTGGAAACAGGCTCTGGATACAGAGTAACTGCTCTGCCCTAGGCAATGCTAAACATGCCCTCAACTTGCCTCTCCTGAGCTGCCTGGGGAAGAGCAGCTAGGGCAGAGCAGGTCCACCTCTCTTAGGGCACCCTATCTTGCCTTGCTCTGCCCTAAGCCTCCTTCAGAGTAACTGGGCTGGAGCATCTTGCAGTTGCTCCAACCTAGTGTTAGATAGGGCAACCTAAGGGCTCTTATGTGGACAGATTAGTTGCTCTGAATTGGGCTGTATGTCTTTCCAAGGAAGACTAGCACTGCAGGGTTCTAGAGCCTGCCTCTCATCTCTGGTCTTCTGGCATCAGTTGGCATGGATTAGTAAATATTCTATTCTGGATCAGGAAATCCCCCTAGAGCATCCCCGACAGGTGCTTGTTAAGTCTCTGCTTGAAGATCCCCAGTGAGGGAGAGTCCACCACCTCCCTTGGCAATCTGTTCCACTGCCGAACTGCCCGAACCATCAGGAATTTTTTCCGGATATCCAACCAGAATCTCAGATTGTACCCATTGGTTCTAGTTCTGCTTTTGGAAGAAGCTATGAACAGATGAGCCCCTTCCTCCCTATGACAGCCCTTCAGGTTTCTGAAGAGAGTGATCATGTCTCCCCTCAGCCTCCTCTTCTCCAGGCTGAACATCCCAAGTTCCCCCAACCTTTCCTCGTGGGGCTTCCCTTCCACCCCACTGATCATTCTTATCGCTCTCCTCTGGACTTGCTCCAGTTTGGCTGAATCTTTCTTCAAGTGAGGTGCCCAGAACTGAACACAGGATTCAAGGTGAGGTCTCACCAATGCTGAATATTTATTTATTTATTTATTTTAGTAATTTTTATCCCGCCTTTCTTCCCCCACAGGGGGGAACTCAAGGCGGCCAAACAATTAAAAAACAATAAAACACCATTAAAATTACATATGATAATAAATAGAGATAAAAACACATTAAAATGTAATTAAAATACCATTAGATTAAGCTAAAAACGTAGACTAAAAATGATAAAACAGAAAAGATAAAAAAGATAAAAGCCCCCCAACCTCTGCCCCCATTTAAAAAGCTTTTTTAAAATAAAAGGTTTTAAGGCTCCGCCTGAAGCTCTGTAGTGAGGGAGCTTTCCTCAGTTCTAAGGGGAGGGAGTTCCAAAGCTGGGGTGCCACCACCGAGAAGGCCCTATCTCTGGCCGCCACACCTCTCACGTCTCTTAGTGGCGGCACAGTCAGAAGGGCCCCCTCAGATGACCTTAGGTGACGGGTCGGATTGTACGGAAGAAGGCGGTCCCTCAGATACCCTGGACCCAAACCGTTTAGGGCTTTAAAGGTCAGGACCAGCACTTTGAATTCAGCCCGGAAACGAATGGGCAGCCAGTGTAGTCGCTGAAGCAGTGGCCCGACAGAGTCGAACCGACGAGCCCCAGCGACCACAGGGGCCGCCGCATTCTGTACTAGTTGCAGTTTCCGAACCGTCTTCAGAGGCAGCCCCACGTAGAGCGCGTTGCAATAATCTAGTCTCGATGTCACTAAGGCATGGATCACCGTGGCCAGATCCAAGCGACTCAGATATGGTTGCAGCTGGCGGATCAGCCGAAGCTGAGCAAAGGCTCCCCTGGCCACAGCCGCCACCTGGGACTCCAGGAGCAGCTGCGAATCCAGGAGAACCCCCAAGCTGCGAACCTGCTCCTTCAGAGGGAGTGCAACCCCATCCAGAACAGGATGATATTCCAATACCTGAGTCGAGGACTTCCGGACCAGGAGAACCTCTGTCTTATCAGGATTTAATCTCAGCTTGTTCACCCTCATCCAGTCCCCCACTGCCTCCAGACAACGATTCAGGACTTCAACTGCCTCCTTGGACTCAGGAGGAAAGGAGAGATAGAGCTGGGTGTCATCAGCGTACTGGTGACACCTCACTCCAAACTTCCGGATGACCTCTCCCAGCGGCTTCATGTAGATGTTAAATAGCATGGGGGATAGAATGGAACCTTGTGGCACCCCGCACCGAAGAGGCCAGGGTGCCGAACAAGCATCCCCTAGCACCACCTTCTGGGACCGGTCAGCCAGGAAGGAGTGGAACCACTGCAAAACAGTGCCTCCAATCCCCAACCCAGCCAATCGACCCAGAAGGACACCATGGTCGATGGTGTCGAAGGCCGCTGAGAGGTCCAGCAGGACCAACAGGGATGCACTCCCCCTGTCCATTCCCCGGCGTAGGTCATCCACCAAGGTGACCAAGGCAGTCTCTGTCCCAAACCCCGGTCTGAAACCAGATTGGAAGGGATCCAGATAATCAGCTTCATCCAGGACCCTCTGAAGCTGAGACGCTACTACCCGCTCTACCACTTTACCCAGAAATGGGATGTTTGAGACTGGCCGATAATTGTTTAAATTTTTAGGGTCCAGGGAGGGTTTCTTCAGGAGGGGGCGAACCACCGCCTGCTTTAATGCAGGCGGCAACACCCCCTCCCTCAGAGAGGAGTTCACCACCCTCCCTGTCCATTCGGCCAGTCCATCTCGGGCCAATCTAATTAGCCAAGCTGGGCAAGGGTCGAGCGGGCAAGCAGATGGTCTCACACTACAGAGAATCCTGTCCACATCCTCAGGTTCTACAAGCTGAAAAGAATCCCAAAAGATGGACAAGACAAGTGTCCCAGAGACATCGTTGGATGTTGTTAAAGTGGCGTCCAAGTCATGCCGAATCTGGTCGACCTTGTCCGCAAAGTGTTGCGCGAACTCACCACAGCGAGCCTCCGTGTGCTCTACCACATCAGTGAGGGGGGCCAGATGGAGTAGGCCCCGGACCACACGGAAGAGCTCCGCTGGACGGTTCTCTGCGGATGCGATGGTGGTAGCAAAGTATTCCTTTTTAGCTACCACCACCGCTGCAGAGTAGGCTCGCCAGTGAGCCCTAGCCTCTGCCCGATCAGAAACAACACGAGTCTTTCGCCACCGTCGCTCTAAACGTCGACCCTGCTGTTTCAAAGCCCGCAGCTCCCCAGAAAACCAAGGAGCTGCGTTTGATCTACGGCAGGGTCGAGGTCGCTCAGGAGCGATCACATCCAGGGCCCTGGTCATCTCCGTGTTCCAGAGATTGACCAAGGAGCCGGGTGAGTCGCCAGCTCTGGCAGCAGGAAAATCCCCCAGAGCCATCAGGAAACCATTTGGATCCATCAGTCTCCGGGGGCGGACCATGGAATGCAGTCCCCCGCCTGTGCAGAGGCTACCGGCTGCGATAAGCCTAAATCCCACCAGGTAGTGATCTGTCCATGGCAATGGGGTGATGGAGATGTCCTTCACATCCAGATCACCATCAACCTGCCCAGCAGTGAACACCAGGTCCAGTGTGTGCCCCGCATCATGAGTAGGGGCAGATATTCTTTGAGACAGACCCATGGTTGCCATGGAGGCCATGAAATCCTGAGCTGCAGATGTTTGGGGTGCCTCGGCATGGACATTGAAGTCCCCCAGCACTAAAAGGCGAGGGCACTCCAATGCCACGCTCGAGATCACCCCGGTCAGCTCAGGCAGGGAGACTGTTGGGCAGCACGGCGGGCGGTACACCAACAGAATCCCTATTCTGTCTCGCCCCTCCAGCACAACACGGAGGCACTCAAACCCTGTGAAACGCTGGACAGGGGACCTGGTGAGAGGGATAGAATCACGGTAGACTATCGCAACCCCACCTCCCCGCCCCTGAAGTCTTGGCTGCTGCAGCACCCGGAAACCTGGTGGACAGATCTGGGAGAGGCCCACACCTCCGGCCTCATCCAACCAGGTCTCCGTAATGCAGGCCAGGTCAGCTTTCTGGTCCAGAATCAAATCCTGGACCAGGCAGGTCTTATTGTTTACTGACCTGGCATTAAGGAGCAGCAGGTTCAGACTCAGGGGGCTGCTGCTCAGGCTGCCTAAGGTCAGAGGGTTGAGGGGAGGGCCAGAAAGAGGGACAGTCTGTCTACGACTGACCCTCCTTCTCCTGTTACGGCCTGCACGACCCCTCCCACCATATCTTCCATGACCCGTCACTCTACTAATGGTGGCAGCACTCCCAGCTGACTTCCCCTCCCCTGAGCTCCCTCCAGATGGTAAACACATTATGGCAGAGCAACAGGCGGAGCCAAGCAGCTAGGGGCAGGATTTACTGGTATTTTTCCCTCAGTAGGGAGGCACACAGTTTGCTGACAATGGCAGAAGTCCTCAGCCTGGTCCAGTGGCCCAGGAAACAAAGTGCAGCTGTCTTCCTCCCAGGCAGGTTCTTCAGCCTGCAGGCCCAGCACCTCTCTCCCTCCAGTGCCCAAGGGCTGTTTGTACCTGAGGAGAAGGGTGGAGCCACTCAGGGGATGAAGCACAGCTGTCCTCCCTCCAGGCAAGTTCTTCAGTCTGCCAGGCCCAGCACCTCTCTCCCTCCAGTGCCCAAGGGCTGAATAAAGAGGAACTAGAACTTCTCGCGACTTGGAAGCTCCAGTCCTCTTAATGCAGCCTAAAATGGCATTTGCCTTCTTTGCAGACACATCACACTGTTGACTCATGTTCAGCTTGTGATCCACGGCGACTCCAAGATCCCGCTCACATGTTGTGCTGCCAAGCCAAGTATCCCCCATTTTATACCTATGTTTTTGGTTTTTATTGCCTAAGTGCAGAACCTTCCACTTCTCCCTGTTGAAGTTCATTCTATTTGTTACAGCCCAGGATTCCAGTTTATCCAGATCCTCCTGGAGGTTTCTCCTGTCTTCTGATGTGTTTGCTACTCCTCCCAGTTTGGTGTCATCTGCAAATTTGATCAGGCTCCCCCGTATCCCTTCCTCCAAGTCATTGATGAAAATGTTAAAGAGAACCGGGCCCAAGACAGAGCCCTGGGGTACCCCACTTGAAACCAATCTCCAGGTTGATGCAGACCCATTTACTAAAACCCTTTGAGTGCGGCCATCGAGCCAGTTGCAGATCCACCTAACAATTGCCCTGTCTAGCCCATATTTTTCCAACTTCCTAATTAAAATGTCACGTGGGACTTTGTCAAATGCTTTGCTGAAGTCCAGATAAATGACATCCACAGAATTGCCATGTCCAGTAAGCTCGTAACCCGATCAAAAAAGGAGATCAGATTTGTCTGGCAAGATTTATTCTTGGTCAATCCATGCTGGGTTGTTTTGATCACCGAGTACTTGTCTAGATGTGCACAAATTGTGTGTTTTATGATTTGCTCTAATATCTTGCCCGGGATTGAAGTCAAACTGACTGGTCTATAATTTCCTGGGTCTTTTTTTTCCCCTTCTTAAAAATTGGGACTACATTTGCCCTCTTCCAGTCCAGTGGCACTTCTGCACTACTCAAGGATTTCTCAAAGATGATCGACAGAGGCTCTGCAAGGACATCTGCCAGTTCCTTCAGAACTCAAGGATGCAGCTCATCCGGTCCAAATGACTTGAATTCATTTAGGCCAGTTAAGTGGTTTCAAACCAGTTCTTTAAACATTTATATTTATTTATTATTTTTATTTATTATTTACAGGAAGGCTACATGCTGCATGTTCACAAGGAAATGGAGGACAACGAAGATGTATTCCAAGACACAAGGGTAAAAATAAAGAACATGTCCTGGAAAAATCAGGACATATGGTCACCCTGTCCTTGCATCCCTTCAGCAAGAGCAGACCTAACCGTGTCTACTCAGAAGTAAGCTCCATTGTGGACAATGGGTCTTACTCCCTGGAAAGTGTGTTTAGGATTGCACCCTAAATGATTATAGGCTGATATCCATTCATGAAAGCAGAGTCTGTCTTCATTCTTCTGGATGTCCTGCAGATGATGAACCGAAGTAAGACAAGAGGGACTTTGCACATGGTTGAGCAGACACCAATGCAGTCAAGCCAACAGACCATGTTCTAGCACGTTCTGCATCAGTATGGTGAAAATGTGAAATCTGTGGGTAAGGACTTGCTCTGCTCAGTTCTAATATATCCAGAAAGATATTGCCCATTTAATTCTCATATTTAAAATTTGATATATGTCTATCGATTCTCCCTGAATTGTACATTTAGGATTCAGTCTCTGTGCCTTTTACATTTAGTCATGCCAGGCACATGACCACGGAAAAGACTTTGGGCAACTCTGGCTCTTCGGCTTTGTAACAGGGATGAGCACCATACCCTAGTGTTGCTAGCCGGACAACCTGTGGGAGACTCCTTTACCTTTAATGACTAATGGAAACTCAGATGATTGGTTCCACAACCCAAAAATATTCATATAAAAATATTAACTGTATGAAAAAATGATGACTAAACACTGTAATATAATACAGAACACAATTATAGTCAAACAGAAAAGAAAAACCTTTATGGCCAACGATGACTAATTTTCACTAAAAGAGTCTTTCACTGGTGTCTTTTGGAGCAATGGCTACTGTGGTCCAATGGACCACATCGGAAGTTATTTTTTGTTTTTTTTAATGGAATCTATTATTTTTATTTGACAACAACCTATGACTTTTTTTACTGCTAATCAGACAGTTATAAATCCAAAAGCAGGAATATTTTGAATTTACAGTTTTTCTGTAAATTCAAATTTAACCACCTAATACCGGTGTGGTCTTTTGGACCACATTTGTTCTTCACTGGTTATTCAATTTGCTACAAGTCATTTGTAAGTCATTTGCAAGCATTTGAACCTTATGCACTTTCCCAGCCACATGAATGCACCTTTCCAGCAGGAAACAGAAGATATAGAGATATCCATCTCATTTGAATGGCTCCAGCCTGAAACAAGAGCTCAGCAGGGTGCTGTGGCAGCTCATGACAGACAGAAACCAGTGGAAAGTTAATTAGGGGCGCAATTCAGAGTAACTACGGGGAGTCCTTGCTCCGGTGTAAGAACAATTTACTCTGGATTGCAATATGAATTTCTCATAGGTTTCCACTAGGTGCTGCAGTAACTATGGGCGCACGTAATGTCTCTTACGTGCTCCCGTAGTTACTCAGGATTGTAGGGATAGTCATGGAATCCTAGAGTTGGAAGTGACCCAGTGGATCATCTAGTCCAACCCCCTGTACATTCAATTTTAGATGACCAAAAGATGCCAATGGCTATATTACAATATATTTTACAACATTTCACAATAAAAATAGTTATACTAAAACTTGATGCAACATTTATTCATTATATGTACCAAACTATAGAACAGGGTCATACAGGGTCCACTGATTGGCCTTGTCGTCCATTAGACCACATCAGTATTAGGTGATAAAAAAGCTGGGATTCTAAGAGTCTAAGGATCCCTTATATCCCAATGTGGTCTAATAGACCACATCAGAAGGCCATTGATTAGCCTTGTGGTCCATTAGACCACATCGGTATTAGGTGATTTTAAAAAAGCCGGGATTCTAAGGGTTAAACAGATTCATCGCTTGCACTGCTACAGCCTTATTAGGGTGGTGCTTTTCTACAAAATTTTGCACAATTTCCCAGTGTTTACGAAGGTCCTTAAACTCATTTGATGTGAGAGATTCCTCCTCCTTATTCTCCTCCTCCTCTGCAGATGAGATCTTCTCTATAACCTCTTGCTTTTGCTCTTAATGCGGATCCATCAATTTGTTCGTTTTACAACAAATTTTGCTTGTAAAACTGTTTGCCAAAAGTGTTTGTCTTACAAGGCACTGTATGTCTCACAAAGCAGAATTCCTTAGAAATTTTAATTTGTCTTACAAAGCGTACTTCTTATAAGGCATTTGTCTTACAAAGTACCACTGTACTTGATTAATCAAGTATTCTCAGCAGGGAGGATGGGGGTCAGACTAATGTAGGGTGACCATATAGAATGGAGGACAGAGTACCTCTACCTTTAAGCATTGGATAGAAGAGGGAGTTAAGGCAGGTGCTGCTTTTTAAACATGAAGAGCTAAACCTGCCTCAGTTCCCTTTTCTATGCAATGCTTAAAGGTAGAGGCACCCTGTCCTCCATTCTATTTAATCATCTTGGACTAATGGTGTGGACTTATGGGGAAAAAAGAGCATTTTGCCCTTTTAATATACTGACCATCGGAAATAGGGTGGCACCATTCTTGGTAAACTCTTCACCTGCAGAGTAGCATAGAAAGGAAATCCAGATTGTGAAAAAAAGGATCACTTAAAGAGGAACCATATTAATATTTTCAGTGTGTGATATGCTTTTGTCAAGTGTATGCGCTTCTATACCACCGTGTAACTATGGTAGAAGAAGCTGGTATGTAACTGGTAGAAGAAGCCTTGTCAGAACTTCCTCTACTGCCTGTGGCAGTCTGTGTGGGAGAAAAATGAGAGTTTCAGACTAGAGTACATGTTATGTGTCATCAAGGGCGAGCATGTGTCTGTTTTCCCAGGACATATCCTAGATTTTAGCCTTGTGTCCTGGAAAAACCTTAATGTCTTCCTTTTCCTTGTAAGCAGGCAGCATGTAGCCATCTCATAATCCAGGGGTGGCCAAACTTTTAAATTCAGAGCTCCTGGACCTTTAACAAGTATGTATAGGAGGGAATTTCATAGAATTATAGAATCCTAGAGTTGGAAGGGATCCAGTGGGTCATCTAGTCCAGTCCCCTGCCTGTAGTAGGAAGTCCTCCTAGAGCATCTCCAACAGGTGCTCATCGAGCCTCTGCTTGAAGATCCCCAGTGAGGGAGTGTCCACCACCTCCCTTGGCAATCTGTTCCACTGCCGAACCGCCCTCACCGTCAGGAATTTTTTCCGGATTTCCAGCCGGAATCTCCTCTCTTGCAGTTTGTACCCATTGGTTCTAGTTCTGCTTTCAGAAGCAGCTATGAACAAATGAGCCCCTTCCTCCCCATGACAGCCCTTCAGGTATCTGAAGAGGGCAATCATGTCTCCCCTCAGCCTTCTCTCCTCCAGGCTGAACATCCCAAGTTCCCCCAACCTTTCCTCGTAGGGTTTCCCTTCCATCCCACTGACCGTTCTTGTCGCTCTCCTCTGGACTTGCTCCAGTTTGGCTGCATCTTTCTTCTAGTGAGGTGCCCAGAACTGAACACAGTACTCAAGGTGAGGTCTCACCAATGCAGAGTAAAGAGGAACTAGAACTTCTCATGACTTGGAAGCTCCAGTCCTTTTAATGCAGCCTAAAATGGCATTTGCTTTCTTTGCAGGCGCATCACACCACTGACTCATTCATGTTCAGCTTGAAATCACCTGTTGTGATTTAACAGGTGCAACTTTTCATCTCATAGATCACAAGCTGCACCTACTGAAATTCCCTCTTCTACGCACAGGTTAAAGGTTCAAGAGCCCTGAAGTTGAAAGTTTGGAGACCCCTGTAATGTAATCTACAAATTATATGTTATAGTTTTAAATTTAAAAATTAGTTATATAGTGTTTAAATTAAACACCTAGAAGCAATAGTATATGAGTATTTTTAGCTTTTATTCTGTCATGTCCCACATTTTTCTTGGATGTCTTACATTTTTGAGGGGGCCTTGTCCTTTTTTGGTCACCCTTGCTTCATCAGAGATCCTGCATGCGAAAGAAATGCCCTGAAAGTGGGAGAAACGATAATTTCAGTCTTAGGAAACACAAACTGGCCTAGTGCATCTGGCCTACCTTTCCATGATAGTGTGGGGAGGACAGTATATACCCCTTCACTGGCCTAACCCCCCCATCCCGAACTAGGCCAGATGTTCTTTATAGCACTTTTGTGACACCCCTGGGTTAGCTCAGGACTTATGCTGGCTTAACTGGAGGATAAGATTAAAGCCAAAGTGTGTTTTGTAAGAGGAAAGTGATAATAAATTGGGGCCCAATCCTGACTGATTGCGCTATGTGCTACTTGTGATTACGTAGTGCCAGGCCCTTTGTGGCAACATAAAAAAATAGGATCTCACAAACATGCGCAGGCTCCTGCTGCAAATTACCAGAGGTGCAGATGTGCAGATGTGCACTTCTATGGCTAAGGGAGGGTCACCTCTTTGTGCTGATCAGTGGAAGAAAAGGGGCTTTGTGAGCTTTCCAGAGTGGGGAGAAGGAGGTCAAAGTCAAGGGGCAGATTGGAGAGGATGGATTCTGGCAGCACATACTGTATCCTAACCCATCTCACTGCCTTTCTTTCTTTGGACTGATACATAGGTGGCCAGGTCTACATAGTAGTAAATAAAAAACAAATGTTTACTCAATAATTATTTATTTGATTTATATCCCGCCTTTTTCCTTAAAGTAAGGACAACCAAGGATACCAAACATAAGATTTTTACTTGCCCCTCAGTCAATATAGATATCTTATTTAGATGTAACATCCCCCACCACTGGATTCAGCATGTGCTCCTTCCATAAACTGTGCTTGCACAGTACTCACTATAGTACAAGAGGAGAGGTTGGGGGATGAAAATTCTCAGGTAGCTTGACCACAGTTTGCCCCTTGGTCTTGCAGGCATCCATTAAGGTTAAGATCCTCCCTAGACAAAAATCTGATCCCAAGACATTGGCTCGGAAGCAATTATGGGCAATCTGAATAATAATATAAATAATTTATATCCTGCTATTTACATATTTTTCATCCATCACTGGAAACTTTAAGTGAACCTCAGATAGGATCGATGAAAATGTTGGGAAACATTTCCCAAATGGGAAATTCAATGTGAATGAAGTGTAGGCATCCCAGAATGACGATATTCTGAAGGCTCCAGGATGCAGTTCTCTTGTTGTCTTGAAGCATTTGGTGGTCAAATGTGAGAAACAAGAAGCTAAACTAGCGGCACAATCCAGAGTAACTATGAGGAGTCCTTGCTCCGGAGTAACAACACTTTAGTCTGGATTCCAATATGAATTTCCCATAGGTTTTCACTATGTGGTGCAGTAACTACGGGTGCACATAATGTCTCTTATGTGGTCCGCCAGTTACTCTGGATTGCAGCCTAGATGGGCCTCAACAATAAACCTTGAGTAGGAGCAGCTGAGAGCTCAGGTATGTGTCCTAATTACATTTTTGATTAACTGATTTCTTTCACCCTTTGTGTGACAAAAGGGAATTTCCTCTTTCAGCTCTGGAGTACCTCCAGGCCATAGTCTTGGATTCCTGGGTTCTTTTGTTGGGATGCAAATCTCATTCACCCTAAACCTTATTTTTGGGGAGGACAATAAAACTCTCCAGACTATAGGTCATTTCCTCTTCTCTCCTGCAAGCAAGATCAGGGGGAGTGTGACAGAACCACCTTCTCCAAGTGGTCACCACAAGGCTCTGTGATCCAGCTTGCAGGAGTTGAACCAGCAGTGAAGCCATGAATGAGCCTACATCTGAAGGTACAGGAAGAGCTCCATGTAGAGAGCAGCCAAGTGCAGGGATGCAACAGTGCCTGGAAGGTCAATGGCAAGCTCCACACTTGGCATGGGGGAGCCACCAACAGTCAGAAACAGCACCCTGGGGTGATGCCAAGGCTTTCCTGGTCTCCTTTGAGCAAGTGGCTGAAGCCTGTGGGTGGCCCCGAGGAGAGTGGGTGGCTCGGCTCCTGCCTGCCCTGGGTGGAGAAGCCCAACAGGCCTTCAACCGCCTGGAAAACAGCGATAGGGATGACTACGGGAAAATGAAGGCAGCTATCTTGAGAGGCGAAGCCCTGAAGAGGGAAAACCAGCGCCAGCACTTCCGGCAGTTCTGCTGCCCGCAGCTGGGAGACCCGCGAAGGATGTACAGCCAAGTGCAGGAGCTTTGCTGCCAATGGTTGAAACCAGAGAGGCACAGCAAGGAGCAGATCCTGGAGCTGCTGGTCCTGGAGCAGTTCCTGGCCGGCCTGCCCAGAGATGCCCGGAGCTGGGTGCAGGCATGTGGGCCAGACAGTGGTGCCCAGGCCGTGGCCCTGCTGGAGAATTTCATGCTGAGCCAGAGAGAGGCTGAGATGTTGAACTGGAAGGTAAGTTCATAATATTTAATTCCAAAATTTCTAAGGCAGGGTTTGTCATCTTGGGGCACACCTCCAAAGTCACCCAAAAGGTTGGCGCGCATCACCCCCAACCCATTTTTTTAAACTGCATTGAATTATTATAAGACAGTGGTACATCTAAATTATTCAGAGGACAATCTAAGGCTGTCTTCTCAGAAGAAAGTCCTATTGTGTTCAGTGTGGCTTACTTTCAGGAAAATGTGGATAGGATTACAACCTTAATAAATTAATTATAACATGGAAATCATGAATTAAAGAAATAATGGCTGCAATCCTAAAAACACTTTCCTGGGAGTAAGACCCATTGAACATGATGGAGCTTACTTTTGAGTAGACATGGTTAGGATTGTGCTATAAAGTCGGCTTGATTATATTTCTCTGAATGTGAATTGATCTTTCTCACAGAGTCATAAATTATATGTAATGCTTTTAAATGTAATAATAAGTAATGTAGTGTTTAAATTAACCACATGAAAGTAATATATATGAATGTTTTTAGCTCTTATTTGGTCATATCTTCAATTTTTCTTGTGTGTTTATACTTTCCAGTGTTGGAAAGTTGGTTTGGACTGCACCATAAAGTAAATGGGAGTGAGTAACGGTATAGGATAGGAAGCTAAAGGTGTAGGATTCGAATACGTGGTGGTGCCATCAGAACCTAAACTCATGATGCTGAAGGTACTGCCACACATTTCTTGCTGTGTGCAGCAGCGGCCATCAGCGCATAGCCAGGTAAAGCAACATAACTATTGTTACGGAAGCAGTGGTACCAATAAATTATTAGATCTAACAATAATGCTAGATTATTAGATACATTGTTAGATCCACAAGGAAAAATCATGTTGCCATGTTCTTTTTGAGCAGAGTGCCTGTACATTTAGGCAAAACGGGAGGAAATTCATAAGCATTGCTTTTCTCTAATGAAAGTAACAATAGGGAGGGTCTACTGAACCTGCCCAGGAGATAACTTGGGGGGAAAAACACTTGGCCACCTTCCTTGGCTCTCTTAGGCTGCAATCCTATTCCCCAGTTAGGACAGCACAAGTCTGGGAAGGCTGTAAGGCACTGTTGTGCTACTCCAGTATAACACGCACTGGTCTTTCACAGCATTGTGGGAATGGGGAAAAGGGTCAGTTGTGCTGGCCTAAATTGGCTAGGATTGCACCCAAAGTTAGACAAAATGGTTTGCTGAGAGCTATTCATATCAACTCAAAAGTAAGCCCCGTTGAATACTGTGTGGCTTACTCCCAGAAAAAATAAGCTATAGGATTGTAAGTAAATAATAGGATTGCAATCTAACAGTGCACTTCTAAGCAGCTCTATTTAGAAGTAAGTCCCATTGTGTTCAATAGTACTTACTCCCAGGAAAGTTAGGTTAGGATTGCAGCGTAAGTCTCCAAAACCTAGAATACTACAAAGAGCTTTATTCCTCAAAAACCACTTCTGGGATTACACACCAAAAGAAATAGGGATTAAGGGAGCAGGCTGTGTCTTATAAACTTGTCTCAGAGATTCTCTTTACTGCCTCAGGAGCAATTGCAGGAGTGGGCTGTGGGTCCAGTGGATGGAAAGGAGAAACCCATGGACATGGTGCAAGGAGAGGACTCCAAAGAACATACAGAGATCTTCAGAGACACCCAGCAGGATGTCGAAGGGGAGGTTGCTTTGCCAGGTAATGATTTAGCAAGATGCCAAATGCTGTCAAAATACGGATAAGAAAAATACAAGCTTTTAACAAAATAATCTTTTATTTAGATCTAACATAAGGAAGTATAATATAGTAATCCTGCACCTTTAGCAGTCATGGAGAAAGGGGAGTTTGGGAAAATTTGGTCCAAGTTGAGCATTTGCAGCCACCCTTCACTTGCCATGTGACTGCATAATTAACAATGATCAGGATAGGGGTAAATTTTTGAAGGGGAGACAGTGGTGGGCTGTAGGGGGTTCCCACAGGTTCTATAGAACCCTTTGCTAATGAGCACCTGGTTCTGAGAACCTATTACTTCTGGGACACAGAACCTGTTCTTAATTTATTTGAATCCCACCACTTTGGGGAGACACCCTGTGCCTGAGATGACACCCTGCAGGTTTCCTCTCCGTAAAGTGTAACTTTTGTCCCCTATAGGTCTTGGGTTTACTCATCCGACTTCATTACTTTCGCCAGAATGTCAGGACATGACTGAAGCGGAGCTGAACAATGATGTCCTTGGCATCAAAGTGGTCCAGGTTAGTTTCTATAGAACCAGGGCAAACACCTGAATCAGGTGACATAAGAGCCATAGTGGTAAGCAGGATGAGTCCATCATATAGCCAAATAATGTTTCTCAATGTTTATCTCCTCTTGTACCACTTTGCATCATCAACCTGAAGTCTTGTCCTCGTTTAGGAGGCCATGTGACAAACATCAGCAGGATGTTCAGGGTGCACGGGAGGGATTTGGAGCCTCCTATCACTGTTTATCATACTGCATTCCTGATCTTGCTGATGGGTTGCAGGTATTCAGGGAGTCCCACTATAACCAGACACCATCTTATGTACCACTGGTGGTATCCATACCACTGGTTGATAAACACTGAACTAAAGTGTTTGCCTCAGCTAGATGAAGGGGGTGGAAGCCACCTGCATCCAACCACCAGCCTTCACTGCCTCCTAGATGTCATCTGCTTCTTATCCATCTTCTTTTTTCACCCAAAAGAGTGGAAGAACAAGATTCTAGCACATTAATGATAGGACAACATATGGAACACTACCCATGGCAAGGCAAGGGGATCTTCAGCTCTTTAGATTTTAAACTGCGTCTTCTCATATATATAAATTAGCAGTGCTCTTTGTGCAAAATATTTGAAAATGGGGATGGGGATGTTTTCCTGCAGGTAATGAGCCCTAGTAAGCCAGGTGGGACTTGGAAAATGGATGACCAGACAACGATGCAGTCAAGTCATCAGCCCTTGGTCTGGAAAGTTCTGCAGGACAGTGAAATTGTGGATTCCATGGGTAAGGACCAACGCAGCTCAGCTCCTGTAAATCCAGACTATTTAAATGATATTTAGAATTTGAGGTATGCATGTAGATTCTCTTCTGAATAGTACATTTATATCCATATATGTGTTTTGTCTATAACTGTGTGTATATGTATAGGTGTGTATACATACATACATACCTAGGTTTAGCTCAGCATAGAAGGGTTTAAAAAGCAGCACCTGCCTAAAGTGTATCTTCTATGCAATGCTTAAAGGTATAGGCACTCTTGTCATCCATTCTATATGGTCAACCTGACATTGGGAGAAAAGAAGAGCCTCCAGGAATTAGAAAGGGGCTGCATGCAGTTTGGAAGAAGATGGCATTACAGTGGTGCCTCACATAAAGAGCTTAATTCGTTCCAGATGCATGCTCTTTAAGTGAAGCAGATTTTCCCATAGGAAATAATGGAAACTCAGATGATTGGTTCCACAACCCCCAAAATATTCATATAAAAATATTAACTATGTACAAAGGATGACAAAACACTGGAATTGAATTCAAAACATGCATTCAATGTGCATGATCCTATGAAGTCTACTTGGACTGCAATCCTAAAGACACTTTCCTGGGAGTAAGCCCCATTTAACACAATACTTCTGGGTAGACATGGTTAGGAGGCTGCAATCAAAGACACTTTCCTGGGGGCTTACTTCTTACTTACAATCAAAGACACTTTCCATTTATGGGGCTTACTTCTGAGTAGACATAGTTAGGAGGCTGCAATCAAAGACACTTTCCTGGGGGCTTACTTCTTACTTACAATCAAAGACACTTTCCATTTATGGGGCTTACTTCTGAGTAGACATAGTTAGGAGACTGCAAAGACACTTTCCTGGGAGGCTTACCTAGGCTTCTGATGGAGGTTCAAGGTGGTCGGTGGGGGTACTTGGGGGCAGTTAGGGGCAGCAGCGCTGGCTGGCAGCCCTTTTAAAGAGCCTCCCTGCGGAGCGTCAGAGCTGCTTGCTTGTTAAGTGACGTATAACTTGTATGTGAAGCAAGATTTCTTTGAAAATTTTGCTTGTTATGTGAAACACTTAAGTGAGGTGCTTGTTAAGCGAGGTACCACTGTATATAGTTAAATATGCCTTTAAACTTCCACTTTAAAAGTGGCCCAATGACTTTTCTGTAGGCCAATTGCATGGCATAAATGGAAGGGTGGGAAAGAGAATGTTAAAGATATGAAAAGAGGTCACCAAAACTTATACAAAACTTCACTTCTTGTCTCTCCAGACGGTGGTGACGGAACTCAACTTCTGATGAAAAATTCTCAGTTTGTAGGAAGTAAGCCAGTAAAAACACCCAAGAAAAGACAAGGGAAAACCCAAAAGAACGTGTTGGTGGCAGATGAGATGGAGAAAGGAATAGAGTACATCAGCAAACAGGGAACAGAGTTGCACATGGGATGTAAAGAATCTGATGAGCCCCATAATGTTCTTGGAGATGCCTGCACCAATTCCAGAGCATTGGATATAGAAGGAGAAAAGGCATCATTTTCCAATTATGGCAGAAGGTACCATCCTGTGTCGGGACTTGCTTCTGAACACAGTAGAACAGAGAGCATAGAAGGCCCCTCTGTAGGAGAAAAGATCCACTCGGGATCATATGGTGGTCAACAACAGTGCAGCTACATGGAAGAGCAAAATCACAATTACCCATATACTGGGTTAATGCTGCATTTTAATTCATTAGCAAATAACCAGATAATTCAGCCTGCAGAAAACACATACAAATGCCCCGACTGGGGAGAAAGCTTTTCCCAGCAACCAGATCTCTTAACACACATGGGAAAGACACCATACCAATGTGCCGATTGTGGAAAATGCTTCTCTTTGAGATCAGGTTTCCTAGCCCATCAGATGCTTCACACAGGAGAGAAGCCACACAAATGCCCCGACTGTCGAAAACGCTTCTACCATATTGGGGATTTCTTAACACATCAGATGAGCCACAAAGTCAAGAAACAGAACCGATGTTCCGTATGTGATAAAAGTTTCTCTCGGAAATCAAATTTAATGAGACATCAGAAAGTTCATACCGAAGAGAAACTTCACCAATGTCCCACCTGTGGAAAAAGTTTCAGTCTGAGCGATTTCTTAGCACATCAAGTGATCCACCCAAGAAAGAAACCATACCAGTGTCCTGAGTGCGGTAAAGGCTTCGACTGGAAAACAAGTCTTGTAAGACATCAGCATACTCATACTAGGGAAAAAGTTCATAATGCCATAGAAAGTTTTTTAGATGGTGAGAAATCCATTTCTGAATGATCACATCAGAAACGCAGCCTGGAGCGAAATCATATGAATGCCGCGTATGGGGAAATTAAAATGAGAAATTGACAGTGATTAGCTAACAATATGGCTTTAATGGTTATTAGGCTGAAGGTAAAATTTCCCCTCAAACTATGATAATTTTTATGGCAATTTTTTTTTACTTGTTTGTAAAAAGTTGGTTGGTGTTTGCTGCAGTTGTAGTGTATGCTACTGTAGTAGGTGGTGGGCATATATTTTCAGCCTCAGGGTTACATTGCCTTTCTGATGCTATGTTGGGGGCTGAGTTTAAAAAATATTTAAAAATATAAAAAATTTTAAAAACCTAAAAAACTTAATAAAAATAATAAAAAGTGTATGTGTGAGTCTTTGCTGTAGGAGGTATGCGTTGTTATAGTTTGAACAGAGGCAGTTTCTGCAGCTTTTCCGACGCTCCAGCATGTCCACGTGACCTGGTTGTGCTTGCATTCAAACTGCCTGGTATGTTTTGGGGTGCTTGAATGCACTCCCTTCAAGTTGGCCCAGTTCATCCCACACAACCAGCCTGTGGCTACCTAGTATAGTGGTTGTTGAGCATTTCAACCCAGGATCTCCTTCTGAGAATGACAATCCTTAGGATACCCCCCCCCCCGAAATGAAGTCATGATCTCTTAAAGAGGTCCCAATCCCCACTTTGACTACTGGCCTATCATGTCTCTGTGAACCTCTGAGCCCACTCTTTAACCCAGTGCAGAGATGCTGGAGTGCAGCAGAGTGAAGGGTTGTGTCAGAGTCGCACAGAGACACTGGGAGATCTCATCTAGTCAATCTTCCAGTGTCACTGCACACCTATGAGCCTATCCTTCATCCTGCTGCACTCCACATGCCACGCTTTTTATAGGGTGGAAATAACATGACACTTGTAGGTCTCACATTATTTCCACCCTATAAAAGGCCTTACACAAGACATCTTTGCAGGTGAAGCTCAAGACAGCAAAGGAGTGATTGGGCTGGGAGGTGAAGCATTGGGCTAAGGCTGGAGAAGGTCCAGTCTTGCCTAAGGGAAGCAAGTGTGCAGCATCTGAATCACTTGGCAAGGCAACAGTGCCTCTGAGCACGTGCGGAGTGCCTGCCTGCTGCTCCCAGGTGCAGGGTGACCAGGTGCCATAATTTTTAAAAAAGGACAAGGCTGCCCAAAATGTAGGAAACTCAAGAAAAATGTATCCACTTGCATTTCCATGCTTTTGCACTGCTGGGTTGGCAGCAGCTGGGCTAAGGATGGGTGCTCACTCCGTCTTGTAGCACCCAGGTCTTGAACCCCAGCCTGCTGGTTGAGGGGCACAGCATCTTAACCGTTGAGTTTACCTATGATTAAATTTAAAACTATTACATTTTATAGGGTGGAAATAACATGACACTTGTAGGTCTCACATTATTTCCACCCTATAAAAGGCCTTACACAAGACATCTTTGCAGGTGAAGCTTATGAATTGCAAGAAGGCTACATGCTGCCTGCTCATAATGTAAAGGAGGACAATGAAGATTTTTTTTCCAGGACACACTGCTGAGAAAGAGGACAGATGGTAGCAAGGAAAAAGAGGATGAAGATGTTTTTCCCAGGACACAAGGCTAAAAAAGAGGACATATCCTGGAAAATGGAACAGATGGTCCCCATGCAGCCAAAGGAAAGAGGGAATCCCCTGCACAGAGAGTCTGTTCCAGGAGCTGGAGAGGAGGAGGAGGAGGAGGCTGGAGTGGAGGAAGGGCAGGGCAGGAAGAGGAGGGCTGGTGGTTGCTGAGCTGGGGAGGCTGCTGGGCTGCTCGGTGAGTCCCAGGCTGGAAGGGCTCTAGGAAGAGATCTGGGTGTCCAGAGGAGGGGGTGCCTGTGCAGGCTGGGAATCACCTGGGAGGGTTTTCTTTGCTGGAGTTGCAGGTCTCCAAAGCAGGAGTTTGAAGACTGCAGTCCTAGCCACTCTTTCCTGGGAGCAGACCCCCTTGGCTATAATGGGGCTTAGTTCTGAGTAGGCAGGTATAGGGTGGACTCTTAGGTTGCAATCCTGTCCAGACTTTCCTGGGAGTAAGACCCATTGACTCTAATGTGGCTTACTTCTGAATAGACCTGGGCTCTCAACCTGGCTGAGAATTCACCTCCAACGCTCAAAAGGCTGGCCTGATCCTTATGTCATTGTGTGGCAGGCAGAAGTCCAACAGGTCGGTGATTTATCAGCAGTGTGAAGGATGCTTGTGCCAACTTCACCTGTTCCCTGCCCTTTAGAGAAGTGGTTCTTGAGCATTTAGTCCTTGGACCCCCTTCTGAGAATGACAGTCTGTCCAGGACACCCCTTTGGAAGCAATGCCATGGCTGGAAGTGACAGTACTGTGATGCCAGAGCGCCTCTTTGTCTACTCAGAAGTAAGTCCCGTTGTGTTCAATATGATTTACTCCCAGGAAAACAGCCGGAGGACCCCATTCCAAGATGGGTGGTGCCCAGTGCCAGATTCCAAGATGTCAGCACCCAGCTTTTCATGATCCCCCCCGAACTGAAGTTGCAACCCTCACTTTGGGAGCCACTGCCTTAGAGATGCCACTGACACTGTCCCAAATACATGCCTCTTTCCTCCTCTTTTGTGTTCCCTGGCTGCAATCCTAAGCTGAAGTCAGGCCAGCCTAAACCCCAGTGCAAGACCTGTGCTGTCCTTGGGATGTCACAAAAGTGCCGCAAAACACTCTGTGCCACTCCTGGGGGACTCTCTGACCACTACACCATCCTGCCTCTCCTCCACCCAGACTCTGCTGTTCATCTCCTTTTTTTCCAGCTCAAGCACCAGTACATAAGAACATCAGAAGAGCCTCCACTGGATCAGGCCAAAAGCCCATCTAGTCCACCTTCCTGTACCTCACAACAGTCCAGCAGATGCGTCAGGGAGCACACAAGAGGTGCCCTCCGGCATCTGGCATTTGGAGGTTGTCCACCTCTGCACACACCCCTCATGGCTTGTAACCCGTGATCCTTTCCTCTAGGATTTGTTCAAACCCTTCTTAAAGGCATTAAGGGTTGATGCCATCACCACATCCCATGGCAGGGAGTTCCACAGACCAACTACATGATGGGTAAAGAAATATTTTCTCTTTTCAGTCCTAATCCTCCCAGCATTCAATTTTGGTGGATGGCCCCAGTTCTGTTGTGGCCTGAAAGGGAAAGGATCATCTCTCTATCCGCTCGGTCTATCCCTTGCATGATTCTGTATGTCTCAATCATGTTTCCCCTTATGTGCCTCTTTTCTTGAATGAAGAGCCTGAACAAGTGGTTGGACAAATGTAGACACTTCCTGCCAATCTGTCAAGGCAATTGCCTCAGTCAGCCTTATGATGAGCCCATCTTGGAACAAATTCAGGTAAAGGCAAAGGTAACTTGTTCAGTGTTTGTTCCATGGGATGGCAGGCTCCATCATCCTGATACTCTGCCATTGACTTAGTTGATCCAACACTGAGGAAACTGCCCAGCCTGTCATCAGGTTATCTTCTCACCAGAGTGGTAGCTATTTATCTAGTTGCATTTGCTGATGTGTCCATTCTCCATCATCTCTGGTAGTGCAGGTGGAAGTACTTGCTCGCACATGTTCTCCCAGGAATCATCAGAGAGGGCAGAGAACAGACCACCTGCAGCTTAACAAAAACCTGACAACAAAATCTCCGCAAATAATAAATCTCATATATCTGTTACAAATCTCTATTACAAATATAATTGTATTTTTGGTGTGGGTAGGTGGGGAGGTTGAATGTGGTCCATGTCAATTTCAGATTTTGCTTCAGTGGTCTGCAGGCCGTGATAGGTTGGGAACCACTGATCCTGACTAAAGGCAAAATCTAGAGTAACAATGGGGAGTCCTTGTTCCGGTGTAAGAACAACTTACTCTGGATTCCAATATGAATTTCCCATAGGTTTTCACTAGGTGGAGCAGTAACTATGGGTGCACGTAAGTCTCTTACGTGCTCCCATAATTACTCTGGATTTGGGGGTAAATCTCATTCTAAAAAGTGGGTCCCTGTGCTAAACCTTTGAGATGGTGTGGGGCACAGGCCCTAAAGGATGGACAAGTGAATCCACATATATGAGATCTGCAGACACAGGACCCCTTCCTTGTACCCCTCACCCCAAACACACACACAAAACTTGTCACAGAAAGGATGGGGGATTGAAAAAATAGAGCAGACACCATGAAATAGCTACTTAAAAGGTTACGCTGGAACATCTGAGGGAGAGCCCAGAGTGATGTCTCTCCCAAATGCATCACTTATGTGTTTCTTTGTGTTTCTTGTGTTTTTAAAATTCCACTGTGTATCTTTAGATCCTCTTTATAACAGTTCAAACAAAAGCTTGATCTTTTTGGGTGGCTCTGACATTTGCAACTCTTTTGTCACCAGGTAAATCTCATCAACTCTGCTGTGAGTCATCCTTTTTGGAAGGACAATAAGATTAGCAAATACAGCAGACATCAAATCATTTCCATCTCTTTACATCAAGCAAGATCAGGGCTTGGAAAGCAATTTTTCCATAATAAATAGAGTTTTTCCATAATAAATCAATTTTAGTAAATCATAATAAATCAATTTTCAAAATTGCAGGAGTGGAGCCAGGGGCAAAGCCATGAACGAGGAAACATGTGAAGGTCCTGAAGCAGAAGAGGAATCCAGAGGAGAAGGAAAAGCCCCAGGCAGAGACCAGCCTGAAGCTGTGATGGAGACACAGGAGGAGCTGGGCAGGGTGATGCACCAGTGCTGGGAATCCCAATGGCAGGATTTGCTCCAGACCCTGCAGACTCCACACTTGGCATGGGGGAACCCTGAACAGTCCAAGGCTGCTCCCTGGGATGATGCCAAATCTTTCCTGGCTTCATTTGAGCAAGTGGCTGAAGCCTGTCACTGGCCCAGAGAGGAGTGGGTGGCTCGACTCCTGCCTGCCCTGAGTGGGGAAGCTCAGCAGGCCTTCAGCTTCCTGGTAGCCAGAGATCAGGAGGACTATGGAAAAATGAAGGCTGCCATCTTGAGAGGAGATGCCCTGAGGAGGGAGATACAGCGCCAGCACTTCCGGCAGTTCTGCTGCCCAGAGTTGGGAAACCCGCGAAAGATCTACAGCCAAGTGCAGCAGCTTTGCTGTCAGTGGTTGAAGCCTGAGAGACACACCAAGGAACAGATCCTGGAGCTGCTGGTCCTGGAGCAATTCCTGGCCAGCCTGCCAGGAGACGTCCAGAGCTGGATGCGGGCAGGAGGGCCTGAGAGTTGTGCTCAGGCTGTGGCCCTGCTGGAAGATTTTCTGGTGAGCCAGAGGGAGGCTGACACAGGAACCTGGCAGGTGAGGTCCATATTTAATTCCAGGATTCCATTAACATGATTCCAGAATATGCTTTGGTACTGTTCACACTGTTTCTTCACTATTTCCTCCAAATCGTTCCGTGTATATAACCCTTTCAAGAACACATCAAAGCTAGTTTTAAATCCTGTGGGTTTAAACCCAAACTGGTGGGTTAGGCCTTGCCAGGAGTACCGGAGGGCCATTCTGCTTTAAGAGAGGTTGTCAGGAAATGATGGTGCAGGGTGGGAGTGGGGCAAACAGTTTTAGTTATTGCAAACAGTTATTAATTTGCAATTGGAATTCCTCCCTCCTGCAAAATCTAACCTGGTTCTCAGCTTCCACAGAAAAGATTGGGAATCACGCTACATACCTGGGAGTCAGTCCATTGAACCCAGTGGCAAGGTGACCAGGTGCCCAAACCTCAAAAAGAGAACAAGATCTTGAATTCCTTTCTGGCAGACAATGGCACGTTTGCCTACTCACAAGTAAAGCCACGATATTGGACACTTTCACTTTCCCATAGAGCTTAGTGCATATTTCTTATTTTTAGATTTGGGCCATAACCTTTGATAAGAAGGAGATATTTCAAAACCGATTTTTGCATTGGATTCTGCCCTTCAATAGAAATCCAACGGCATATGACATGATGGGGTACTGCGCACCATTGCAAAGTGCCAAAATGGAGGACAATGAAGCTCTTTTGGAGGACACCCGGACAGGAGACTAAAAAAGAGGACAAATCCAGAAATTTCCGGTCATCGGACCACCCTGCTTAGTGGGTTTTCTGAGTAGCTATGCACAGGTTGACATTGTTACGCCCAATCCTGTCTCCACTACTGAGGGAATAGTAGGGAGGAATGGGGAAGAACAATTGGTCACCATACTTGGTTCTCTCTGTTACATAGTTTGCTCAGCCACAGGTGACCTACAAAGCTACAGGTTTATTCTCAGATATCACATCTGGAATTATCCACCAAAAAAGACCTAAGGGAACAAGCTGTATTTCTTGTCTTCTGTGTTGTAACAATGAGATTCTCTTCACTGTTTCAGGAGCCATTGCAGGAGTTGGCTGTGGGTCCCCTGGAAGCAAAGGAGGGAGCCCTGGGCATAGTCCAGGTGGTAAGCTGCAAAGAACCTGCAGAGATGTTCAACGACACTGAGCAGAACGTCAGTGGGGAGATCACTTTGGCAGGTGAGGATTCAGCATGTGATGATAAGTGATGCATGGATAGGGTCATGGGACAGCCTTTATAGGAGTTTGGACGTGGAAAGGGTTGCTGAAAGTGTCAAGGGATTTTTAGCAGGTGCAGGATTCCCTATTAAAACGACATTTAAAACCATTAAAACGACAATGTCATTGTACCCAGCTCCAACCCAGCAGCTGTTCAAGGAGTCAAGATTGGAAGAATCCCCTTTCTCCATAAACTGTCCTTTCCACCCTTCACAGGTGCTGGAATCGTACATCCAACTTTGTCGCTTCCCCGAGAAGGTCAGATCATGGCTGAAGTTGAGCTGGCTAAAGCTCTTGGTGTCCAAGTGGAACAGGTTTGTTTGTGCAAGGTTAAGACAGACTCACAAACCAGGCAAAAAGTGAGGCTTTTGTGTCAAAGACAACCCAGGAAAGTCCATCAAGATGATAGCCTCAGGTAACAGGTGGATGGTGTCCATCTACATCATATCTGTCCACTTGCCTCTGTGGCCCAAGGGTCGGAGCAGAACAAATGCACTCATTCCTTTTAAATTGGTGTGAATGATGCGCCACTGAGAACTGTGTCAGTGACTGTTATTATGTAAAGTTCAGTCACAATAGCAGTACAGCAATAATAGATAAAACCATCTTCTTGGCTGAATTAATTAAATCCAGCAGTTGGGCTGAAACAATGGTTTCCCATTCAGACCAACATGGGTGGATTCATACCTGTGAACAAATGTCTCTGGGTTGCCAGAGACACCATGGGGGAGGATGTGAAGGTGTGAGATAAGTACATTGATTTACATCAGCAGTTGTTGTTCAGTTCTTAGTCTTGTCCTGTATGTGACACCCTCCCATTGACTGGGGAAAGCAATGCATGGAAAGCAGGACAAGGGGGAGACTTGGAGGAGTCTTACAGGCATCCCACCACCCAGGACTCACCTACCCATGAGTGGATTCCATGAGGCTGCCTCTGAATAACTGAGCCAGGTGGTCCTGATCTAAGGAAGACCATATACACATGATAGGATCGGATACATGATATATGAATGACTAAGAGGCATTCATATACACAATAGGTACACAATACCTGGTGTACCTACCAATCAGTGTTGTCCATGGGGCCATTTTGCCCAGAGAAGTGTTGTGTGGTGCATGCCTCTGCTTCTGTCATGAGGTCCTCTTTTTCTTCCATCAAAGTGTCTTTTTAGTTTCGAGGCCACCCTGCACAATGAGGGGAAGGCAAGACAAGAGTTTAGTTCCCTCTTCCAGAATACCAGCTTGGTATGAAACTCTGCATCTTGTCTATCATCTTCTTATAACTCTTGACAGGCAACCTGGATTCTAATCCATAGATTCCCTTTTAGTCTTAACCACGTAACCTACAGCACTTTGGCAGTACAACACACTGATGTACTCTATTCCTCTACTCTTGATGCAATACATTCTGAAGTGAGGGTGGGATGTTCTCTTATTTCCTGCAGCTCTTGCACCCCAGTAAGACAGGAGGGACTTTGCACATGGTTGAGCAGACACCAATGCAGTCAAACCAACAGACCACGTTCTGGCATGTTCTGCAGGAAGATAGTGAAAATGTGGATTCTATAGGTAAGGACCTACTGCTCTGCTTTATTCTGGTAAATCCAGAAAGCCACTGCCCATCTAGTTATGCATGTAGATTCACTTTGGAGATTACCGTATATATATATGTGTGTGTATACATATATATACATAATGGAATCCAGGCCCTGGAGAGAGAGAGAGAGAGAGAGAGAGAGAGAGAGAGAGATACACACACACACACACACACACACACACACACATATCCACACACACACACACACATTGCATTGGATTCTGCCCTTCAATATATATATATATATAAATGGAAAGTGACTGACTCACTCACTCACTCATCAACACCCAGTCAAAACCGCTGGACCTAGATGCATGAAATTTGGGGAGGGTGCTTCTTCCATAATGGAGGTACCCACTAAGAACTGGTTTTTGGAAACTCCCACCGGAAGGGGGAAAAGGGGCCAACATGTTTTCCTTCCTATACTTTCCATTGAAGAATCCCTGACTGAGGTACGCCCTGCCCCAATCCCCAGACCTACAAGCATGAAATTCAGGGAGGGTGTTTCTTCTGTGATATCAACACCCACCAAGAATTGAGAAATTTAATCCTTAAGGGGCTGAAAAGGGGTGCAACATGTTTATGTCCTATACTTAACTTAAGATTGATTAACATCCAGCAATTTGGTGCCTGGTGCCAGATGCACTGGGAGGAAGGGCGCATTGGAGGGGATGGTGCGCATGAGGGATGTTGTGAATGGGTGTTGATGCACATGGCAGGATGTTGCACATGAGAGGATATTGCGCATGCGGGGTTCATGCGCATGGGGATTGTTGAGCATGGGGGAGGTTGCACATGGCGTGTTGATGCGCATGGTGGGTTGATGCACATGGGGGAATGTTGCACATGGGAGATTGATGTGCATGAGAGGATGATGCGCATGGGGGGGTTGATGCACATGAGGGGTTGATGCTCATGGGGGGTGTTGATGCGCATGGCAGGATGTTGCACATGGGGTAGTTCATGCGCATGGGGGGTTTGATGCGCATGGGGGTTTGATGCACCTTAGGGTTGATGAGCAAGGATGGCATACGGAGGGTATTGTTCTCCTGCAACGCGGGTACACATTTGTTTTTGGCTCGTTCCTCAATTTTAATACATGAATGGTGCAATGCTAACCATATATATTCAGAGGTAAGCCCCATTGTGCTCAATGGGTCTTATTCCCTGGAAAGTGTGTTTAGGATTGCAGCCCACGTGACTTTATCATTTCATAGGTAAATGTAGTTTTTGCATATACATGCTGTTAATCCATCTAATATTCATTTACATCTTATTGATTTATTGTTAAATAGAAAAGAAATTCAATACATAGGAGTCCATGATTCTGATGTGTTTTGAATGCATGAGAAATAAATGTTAGCTTGTTTTTCTCCTTGTCTGCAAGTTTTTGATCCCCAGCTTGGCCTTGCCCCCCATCCAGTGAAAAAGGAAAAGGAGTTTCTCCCTGATCCTGAGGAAAGTCAGAGACTCCTAGGACAAGAACTGGGTAAGTAGTTGGAGTGGAATTATTTTTTTTTATACCTGGTTTCTTTCAGGAAGACATTCCCAGTTATGTTCCTTTTCACTCAGAAGTACATTACTCAAATTTCCTTATAGCTGGCAATAACAGACAGGCAGTCCAGACCTAATTTTCTCTGGAAGAGGCAGGTCAGATGGCCTGCACAGTATCCACCACAGGTTAGGTGCGGGCTGGAGGTCAATTTGGGGTAAGGAAATGTTTTCCTCATACCCCATGTTGAGCCCCAGCCTGCCGTATGGAGTTACTTTGATCTGTGCCAAAAATCTTGTTGGTGCAAATGCCAGCAGCCCATAGAAGGCTGCTGGTCTTAAGAACATAAGAAGAGCCAGGAATAGGGGTTAGATGTAGGGGTGAGGTCCAGGAGTAGTGGTTAGGATTCAGCCTGCGCTGAGGACAAACAACCCTCATCCAGGGCCCGACCCACCTTCTGCATCACCCTCTCTTTTCCTAAGACACCCCATCCCAGCTTCTTTTCAACCTTCCCACCAACCTTGCACCTGCCAGTGCAAACCAACCCTGTACAAGGGCTGGATCTGGCCTTTTGTAGCCAGCGCAATTTTCCATACTGGTCCAGTTGACTCCCACATTGGGAGTTGACACTTGGGAACATACAAAAAGACCCAGAGTGACTTTTCTCATTTATCTGCCTTTGTTTTTTGTGTGCAGAAACATTGCTGAATTAGCTCTCGGGATAGCTCTATTTGTTTCGTTTTTTTATTAATAGTATAATAAAAAAATTAAAAGAAATAATTAAATGTGTTCTCAGAAAAACCCAAGACTCACTATGAGGTGGTGTGATGAAGTCATGATGATGACCCACAATGGTGTGGGGTCAAGCAGGACTCAATAAGAATTTCAGTGACAAAGAGCCTTCACTGGTTTATATCATTATTCCTCCTGCTGAGTAACTAAACTAAAATCCATGATGCAGAACAGCCACATTTCCTATGGGCAAAATCCAGAGTAACTACAGGGAGTGCTGGCTCCGGTGTAAGAACAACTTACTCTGGATTCCAATATGAATTTCCCATAGGTTTACACTAGGTGGTGCAGTAACTATGGGTGCACGTAAAGTCTCTTACATGCTCCCGTAGTTACTCTGGATTTGGGGGTAAGTCATGTAAGTATAGGATACCCACATTCAGAAGAAGAATCTGTGTTGCTTTTATAGTCAAGTTCAATATTTGAGCAGAGTGGTTATATCCCTGGATAAGAATGGGACATACAACACAATCCAGAGTAACTATGGGACCGCTTACTTCGACGTAGTTATGGTGTCACCTATGGGAAATAGCAATCCAGAGTAAATGCCTCATATATTGACGTAAGAGGTCTATAGTTACTCTGGATTGTGCTCATAGGAGTCCTTCAGGGACTATAAAAGGAGGATCAGAGGAAAGTGGCAAGGAAGATGTTGCAGGACTTGCTAAAACATATTTCTCTTTATGTCTCTTCAGAGTTAGATGATGGGAAAGGAACTCAACTCAAGGTGAAGAATTCACTGGCTGGAAGAAATGAGCCAAAAGAAATACACAGCACAGTAGCAGGGAATGTGCCAGTGGCAGCAGAGATGAAGGAGGAGAGGTTTGAATCCATCCGTAGGGAGGAAATGGAGTCACCTATGGGATGCAATGAATCTGGTGAGCTCACAGGTCTTGGAGCTGTTTGCAATGAAGATCCTCCACTGGGAGAAAAGATCCTGCTGAATTCAGACCTTGAGAAACATCACAATAGCCAGGTGGAAGTGAAAGTAGAGTTTGGGGTACACCTCCGTTCTGATTCATTAACAAAACACGAGATAATTCATACTGTGGAGAGTCCTCACAAATGTCCAGACTGTGGAAAATGCTTCTCTTGGAGATCAAATTTATTACGGCATCAGCAAATTCACACTGGAGAGAAACCGCACAAATGCCCTGAATGTGGAAAGCATTTCAGATATATGACAGATGTGAGGAGGCATGAGATAGTCCACACAGGGAAAAAACCATACCAGTGCTCTGTATGTCGAAAAAAATTTTCTCGTAAAGCACATTTGTTAAGGCATGAGATCATTCATACTGGAGTAAAACCTCACAGATGCTCTGAATGTGGGAAGCACTTCAGAGATGTAGCAGATTTGAGGAGTCACCAGACAATCCATTCGGGGAAAACACGACATGAGTGTCCCGAGTGTGGAAAAAGCTTCTCTTGGAGAGCACAGTTGTTAAGGCATCAGCAAATTCATACTGGGGAGAAACCTCACAAATGCCCTGAGTGTGGGAAGCAGTTCAGAGATTTAACAAATTTGAAGAGTCACCTGGCAATCCACACAGGATACAAACCACACCAGTGTCCTGAATGCAGAAAGAAATTCTCACGGAAATCCCATTTGTTAAGACATCAGATAGTTCATACGGGAGAGAAACCTCACAGATGCCCCGAATGTGGAAAGTACTTCAGAGATGCAGCAGATTTGAAGAGTCATCAGGCAATCCACACGGGAGATACTCCGCACCAGTGTCCTGAATGTGGGAAAAGCTTCTCTTGGAGAGCACAATTGTTAAGGCATCAGAAAATCCACACTGGAGAAAGACCTCACAAATGTCCTGAGTGTGGTAAGCAGTTTAGAGACGTAGCACATCTGAGGAGTCATCAGATAATCCACACCGGGAGAAAACCACACCAATGCTCTGAGTGCAGAAAAAGGTTCTCTCGGAGATCACATTTGTTACGGCATCACAGAGTTCATACTGGAGAGAAACCTTGTAAGGATTCAGCTGCAAATTTCCACACCCCAAATTCCTACCTTCATTCTGCACCTTCTGCTTCTGTAGCCAGAGAAAACCCAACAGGAGAGGCCAACCCTCACTCATGCAAGCAAGAAGTATTCAGAAGATAATCCCTACAATCCAGAGTAACTACGAGAGCATGTAAGAGACATTTAAGTCGACGTAGTTATGGCACCACCTAGTGAAAGCTATGGGAAATTCATATTGCTATCCAGAGTAAATTGTTCTTACGTCGGAACAAGGACTCCCCATCGTTACTCTGGATTACATCCAATGTCATCTGAACAATTTTGTTCCCTAGCATTTTTATTTTTGAAGCATTTAAAAAGAAACAGTTCCCCAGTGGACCAAGAGATCTCACTGGAAGAAACTAACAACTTATTGTTATTATTTCATTGTCTGAGTGAATAGACTTTAATAAGGGATGCTTATTCATTGAGGCTGCAGTCCTGTCTTGAGAGTAAGCCTCGTTGAATAGGACTAACCTCTGAGTAGACATGCACTGTAAGAACAGAGGCACCAGTTATCCCTATGCACTATGATATACATATTTCTAGCCAAGTACTTGGAAAAAGAAAAAAATAGCTAGTAGGCAGTGTGAGAAAGATGCAGAAATGGCATGGAAAGCCGATGCTATAGGTGTAAAAATGAAAATATTACTGTGCAACAATCACTGCAAAGTGAAAATTCAAGGTACTTCCATGGCCTAGGGTGACACTCCAGCCTTTGTATCCCATGCTATTCGTTCTTTAAGGCTGCAATCCTAACCATACTTTTCTGGGAGTAAGTACAATGGAACCCAATGGGACTTACTTTTGAGTAGACACACTTAGGATTTCACTGCAAATGTTGTATAACCTAAGATGTGTCGTTTGTGTTTTTTTTTCCCCCGTTATCCTTTGGTGAGCAGCATTTTGGAGTTGTCACCCATACCCCTCCTACCAACGTAGGATGTGTTACTGCAATAGGCTACAACAGTACACATTTCCTTTTCCCTATCAAGAGATACACATTTGCTTGATATGTCAGGCACATCCCTTTTCCACAGGAGTGTGGGCCACACCATCTCTCGACGCTGTGTTAGGGGTGGGGAAAATGATTTCCATTTCAAATTTGAATACATTTACATATAAGAGTGTATTGGAGACAGATACAGAGAATTACAAGGCTTGCTGCGGAGGATTACAAGGCTTGCTGTGGAGGGGCCAAATCTGCCCCCAAGCCAGGGTCTGGACACCCTACTGTAGCATATCAGAGGACTTTTGGATAGAGTCCTCCCATTCCCCTTCATCAGAGCTGGTAAGAACCCAAGTGTGACCGGATCCATACATCAGGGCAACACCTGTTTTCTATGGCTGACATATCATTTCCCTTGCTCCACAACCAGTAGAAATGGAAGAAATTATAAATAAACAGAATCTAAAATTCTGCAGGTCGCATAGCAGGGATTTCGTTTATCCCGTTAATCAAGTTTCTTCCCATCGTGATGTTCATGACTCACCTCTTGTAAAAATTTGCAAAAGGAAGCTTTTTTGGCCTTATACTTAAAGGAAGCAAAGAGCGAGAACCTTTTCCTGGCTGCTAGAGCAGGGGTGTCAAACCTTTTTCATACAGAGTGTCAAAGGCTGCAATCCTAAAGACACTTTCCAGGGAGTAAGATCCATTGGACACAATGGGGCTTACTTTTGAGTAGATTGCACCCAAAGTTAGCTTTCATGGTGCTTGCTGAAGGCAAGAAGTGCCTTTTTTCTCACATAGAAACTTATTAGCTGCAAATGACAGAAGAGAAAATGTGCAAATCTTATTCATATTTTCACATTCTTGCTTTCTGCCCCTTTTGCTGTATATTTTCCATTAGGTTTCTCCCTCTGTTGTTCTAGATCTAGGTTCTTGCTTGAGTCATGAGCAGTAGGTATGATTTTGAGGCTAACTGGGAGCAGTGGGAATGAATCCCCCATGGATACCAGCTGATGCCTTTACTTGTAGAGGTTCTTTTGGGAAACAATGAACACATCAATGTGTAAAGAAAATGCTTTTTATAGATAACTCAAGAGCAACGAGCAACCCCAGGGTTGTTCGGTCACACTGACTTTCCTGGAGACCGTGCAAGATCTCTGGAAGTGACGCTGCTCTCCCAGCCTCTTCAGGAAGCCACACAGACATGACAAGAAGTCACTTCTGGTTCATACTTCTGTTCACATCCAGGAGTTGTGCTATGTCCCTATGTCGCCGAACAACTGGACATAACTGGAATTTGTTGATAGGAATTGGTAGTGGCTTCTGGTTGTGTCTGGGAGGATCTCCAGATGCCCAAATTTGTGGGTACCCAGTGAGCAGATAAGAAGGGCCCTATGTAAAAAAAATATTTGTATACAGGTGTCCCTCGCTGTCTACTAGGGTTCCATTCCAGAACCTCCCATGGATAAAAAAAAATCTACGTGTACATAAAAACAATGGAAAAATAGGTTTGAAGACCCACTTCCAGGTTTCTTGCTCCTCCATTGCACCTAATGGAATAAAGTAGTGCCTCAATATCTGCAGGGTTTGATTCTGGGACTGAAAAATGGGACAATTGCTTGCATGACTTCCTCTCTACAAAAAGAGAAAAACAGTTTTTTAAACTGATTTGCAGTGGCCATTCATGTTGCGTCAAATCTGTGTATAAAAACTGTGTGTAACAAGATTGGACTTGTAATGTTTTGGTAACATTTCAGTAGAACAGTTTACATAAAAATAAAGCAATAAATGCTTGACATAGTGTTTTACAAAGAAAGTGGTTTACATAGAAATACATACCAGAAAGTAATAAAGTGGTTTACTTAGAAGGAAATCAGTAAATGGTTCCCTGTCTCCAAAGGACTCATATGTAAAAAAATAGAAGAGAAGCTAGCAACAACCAGTTAAAAAAACATGCTGAGACAAAAAGGGACAGTTGCTCTCACCCTGCAATATAAAACACCACTTAAAGGGTGCCACCTTTCCCAGTTATCCGGAGTGTTAAGGGAATAACATATAGGTGCAATCCTACTGAAAGCTGGCACCTTCCCCCAGAAGTGGTGCAGAAGTGTCTTTCAGCACATTTGTGACATCCCCAGGTCAGCACAGGACTTATGCCAGGGTATAGGTATGTCAGGGTTTAGGGACACAATGGGATTTACTTCTGAGTAGACATTCTTAGGATTACACTGTTAGCCTCCTCTCTTGGGAAAGAACTTAAATGTCCTCTTTTCCCTGTGAGAGGGCCCTTGTAGTCCGTACATAGCACTCTTGAAATCAATAAATTATATGTAATAAATTGTATGCCAGTGGTTCTCAAAGGGGGAATGGTGTTGGGACCCCACTGAGAAGTCACAACGTCATTTCAGGAGTTTTGCAAAAAGTTTGTTACTGTCACCTTGGAATCTTGCACTTGGCACCACCATCTTGGAAAGGGACACTCAAGCTGCAATCTATGCTTTTCTAGGAGTAAGACTCATCAAACACAATAGGACTTACTACTGAGTAACATAAAGGAGCTCTGGCATTACAGTGATGTCATGTTCTATTTGTTGTCACTTCTAGCCATGTCATTACATTCAGGTTGATGACATCACTTCTGGAGAGGAAGGGAATCCCCGGACAGATTGTAATTAACAAAGGTGGTCCTGGGTTGAAATCCGCAAGGACCATTGTCGTATGCAATATAGTTTAAACTATACATAATATAGTGTTTAAAATAAGCCCATGAAATCAATATACAAGTTGTCAAGTCATTTTGTCAAGTCATACATTTTTCTTGGGGGGACCATATCTTTATTTTGTCAGATCATACATTTTGCGGGGATCATATCTTCTTTTTGCAATGATGACATCTGGGATGACCAGATGTCATAACTGCAAAAGAGGACAAGGCCCCTTAAAATGTAGGACAACCAAGAAAAATGTAGAAAAAAATATAGAAAAAATGTAGAAAAAAAATACATTTTTCTTGGATGTCCTACATTTTTGGGGGTGCTATCTTTTTGCAGTTATGACATCTGATGATCCCAGATGTTTATAACTGCAAAAGAGGACAAGGCCCTCTAAAAATGTAAGACAACCAAGAAAAATGTAGGACACAGCACAATAAAAGCTAAAAACACTGGTATATTGCTTTCAGGTGCTAAATTTAAAAATATACTACTGTACTTATTTTTATATTTAAATCAATTACATGTATTATTACATGTATTTTTACATATATTATTACATATAGCATTACAATATTACATATTGTATATTACATATACAAATAATTACATATATTATTTACATATATTATTACATCTAATATATTAATTACAAAAAGGATGCATACTGCCCGCTCACAAGGAAAATATTTTTTGCCAGGACACAAAGCTAAAAAAGAGGACATATCCTGGGAAAAGAGGACAGATTTTGACCCTGGCAAGAGTGCATGGATTCCAACCCAATCCTGGCTCAGGGAGGGTGTCCCCTGCATCCAGTCCCTGCACCCCCTTCCCAGGAGCCATGCAGGGGAGGAGATGCTCTGGGGAAGGGAGGAAGGGAGGCTGCAGGAAGGGGAGGTGCTGGAGGAACAGAGGCTGGTGCAGGGCTGACTGGCTGGAGACTGTCACTGGAGGCTGCTGGGTGAGTCCAGAGTTGCAACCTTGGGAGGCTCAGCCCCCAGCCTGGTGGGGGCTGAATGAGATGCATTGGCTGATCTGTTTGGGGGAGCTTGCAAAAGATCTGGTGATGGTGGTGGGTGAATGTGATCCAGCCTCTGAGAAAGACTGGCAGGCCAGGCAGTCCTTTGCAGTCCTTTGTTGCATGCAAGAACAGGAGCTGGAGGCTGCAATTCAATCCACCCTTACCTGGTGGACTTCTTCTTACTTACTTCTGAGTAGACATGCCTAGGATTGGACACTGAGTCTGGCTGTGGCTTCCCCAGGGTGAACCAGGCTGCCACCTTTGTGTGTGTGTTGCATGACAACTGGATCCTTCCTTGGGAGACAGAAATTTAACAGATCCACAATTTCCCAGCATGGAAAAAAACTGGTAGGAAACCTTCTCCATCCAGGGTGACCATATCCCATAACAAAAAAAAGAGGACAAAGCTTCCAAGAATGTAGGACACCCAAATAAAATGTAGGATATGACAAAATAATAGCTAAAACTCTTATATATATCGCTTTGTGTGCTTAATTTAAAAACCATATTATTTAGTCTTATTGATCTGAAGAGAAACCAGAATATTTATTATTAATTTTCAAGTATTAGATATAATTTGTTACATTGACAAATTATATTTCAAGTATTATATATAATTTGTTACAATTTGTTAATCTGTTACATTGTTAATTTGTAACCATGTTTTCAATTGTGTTCAATGGGTCTTACTCCCAGGAAAGTATTTAAGATTACAGCCAAAATGTATTAAGTACAAGAAGGCTACATGCTATCTGCTTGCAAGGAAAAGGAGGACATTGATTTTTTTTCCAGGCTAAAATTGAGGACGTGTCCTGGAAAAAGAGGATATATGGTCACCCTGTCCCCACCCCTTAAAGCAGCCATTTTCAACCACTGTGTCTTGATACACTGGTGTGCTGAAAGTGGTCCACAGGTGTGCCACAGGAATTTGGGGGAGATTTATTAGGAAGGATCAGTGCCAAAAAATAAAATCTGAAGCAAAAAACAAAACATTAGAGAATGTTGCTGTACTAACATCTTCATGGTGAGTACTAGAACCAGTTGTTCCCTGGAAAAAAGCAATGGTAGGGCCAGTGGGAGATGGGAGCCTTGAATCTGTGCCTTGAATCTGCTGGTGTGACATGACAGAGTGCCATGAGATGAAAAGGTTGAAATTGCTGCCCTAAAGATACCACTAAAGGGTATGTCCCAAATGCATGTACCTTTAATCCTTTATTTTCTACCTTGTATTTTCAGCAGGCCTCCGTTAGTCTTGAAAGACTATGGTATCGTGCTTGGCGCTGCATATGCTGCATGCGAAGCACAAAAGCCTGGGTTGGATTGTTATGGAGGATAGGCTGTTACCCAAGCAGCAAATCCCCTCTCCACGCCACTGAATTAGTCCAATGGAAAGGCAGAGCCAATACAATTGGATCCAGCTGGCGTCACAGAGCTGGGCTAAGGACAGGAGCGCACCCTGTCTTGTGGGGCCGACCCGGGAATCGAACCCTGGCCTGCTGGTTAACAGGCACAGTGTCTTAGCCACTTGTGCCACCCACAGCCCACAACCTTGTATTTTCAGTGTCCTCACTATTTGTGTATGTAGCTCAGGAGGAAATACCCCTGTCATTTCTGGAATACTTCCAGGCAAAGGCTTGTATTATTAGGAGCCTCTCTTTGGTTCCCATATAAATCTCATTCTCTGTTTTTGTAAAAACAATCAGAACTAGCAGAAATTTGGGTTATTCAAGCAAGATCAGAGGTTTGACAGCAAAAGTGTTTGCTTCAATTAAGTGCTGTTGAACGTTATCCCTACATCTTTGTTTCCAAATTTGCAGGCGTAGAACCAGGAGTGAAGCCATGAAGGAGGAAACATGTGAAGGTCCAGAAGCAGAAGAGAGATCCGGAGGGGCAGGAAAAGCCCCAAGAAGAGATCAGCCTGAAGTTGTGATGGAACCACACAAGGGCCCAGAGGAGCCAGGCAGGGAGACACAACAGCGCTGGGAGGCCCAATGGCAGGACTTCCTCAAAACACTGCGGCCCCCTCACTCAACATGGGGGAGCTCCCACCTATCAAAAGCTGCACCTTGGGAGGATGCCAAGGCCTTCCTAGCCTCCTTTGAGCAAGTGGCTGTGGCTTGTGGGTGGCCTGCAGGAGAATGGGTGGCTCGGCTCCTGCCTGCCTTGAGTGGGGATGCCCAGCAGGCGTTCAGCCTCCTGGCAGCCAAAGACAAGGAAGACTACGGAAAAGTGAAGGCCGCCATCTTCAGAGGTGATGCCCTGAGAAGGGAGAGGCAGCGTCAGTACTTCCGGCAGTTCTGCTGCTCAGAGCTGGGAGATCCACGAAGGATGTACAGCCAAGTGCAGGAGCTTTGCTGCCAATGGCTGAAGCCTGAGAGGCACAGCAAGGAGCAGATCCTGGAGCTGCTGGTCCTGGAGCAATTCCTGGCCAGTCTGCCGGTGGATGTCCAGAGTTGGATCCAGTCAGGTGGGCCAGACAATGGTGCCCAGGCCGTGGCCCTGCTGGAAGACTTCTTGCTGAGCCAGAGAGAGGCCGACACAGGAACGTGGCCGGTGAGGTCTTCATATCGTTCATAGATTCTCAGCAAGACATAGAACATGGAGAGGTAGACATAGAACATAGAACAAGACATAGCTAAATCTGAAGAGTATTAATGGCAAGTAGGGAACTGAATCATTATTAACATTGATTCTGTAAACTGCCTTGATGCAGTATAGGCAGTTTCTTTGCTTTTCCTCCAAAACATTTCAATGTATTCCTTTTAAGAACACATCCAAGTGAGTCTCCAATCCTATACACAGAAAACTGGGAATAACCCTACAATCCAAAGTAACTACGGGAAGACATAAGAGGCACTTACTCTGAATTGCTCTATGCATTTCTCATAGGTTTCCTTATGGTGGGCACCATAAATACGTCAGTGTAAAAGGTCCCATAGTTACTCTGGATTGTATTGGTCTAACTGAACTCAGTAGGGGTTACTTTTGAGTGAGTATATGTAGTGTGGGATTCCTAAATTTATAGTGATCCTGCCAAGGACATTTACATTGTCTACACATGTCTAGTAGAGTGCCTGTCTCTGTAAATACTATCTCAGCCAACACTGATAGATTATATTTGGCCTTCAACCCAATAAAATAACTCCTGATCATGACCAATTAGTCAAAGGTAAAAATAGCTCAATCCATCCAATCCTTTCAGACACAAAATATTTTTTAAAAAACCTAAGTTCAGGATTAAACCACAATGTTAATTATTGGCACATGAGATGAATAAATTAAATTTATTTCCTAGTCCTTTTTTAGTCCCCTGGGAAAAGGTGGGATATAAATAAAGTACCTGTATATTATTAATGAGATCCACAAATATCTAATTTAGAAATTGTAGGTGATCCCTGACCAAATATGGACTCCATTTAGCAAGGGGTACCACTCTAAAGCTACTATCTTATTCTTCCAGTAGCACTTGCAGAGCAGGGAGACTGACAGATTCACAACAGGCTGAGGTTTTGAGCAAAATCGTTTTATTAGGAGAGGAGGAAAAACAACGGACCCTACAATCCAGAGCAGCTGCGGCAGTAGATGCTTCAATGCAAGTTACATTTATGTCAACGCAGTTATGGCGCCATAGTGGAAACCTTTGGGAAATTCATAGAGTAAATTTTATGTGCGTCGATGCAACAACTGCTGTAGCTACTCTGGATTGAGCCCGTAAACAAGTTTGGCTCCTCACAGTTCAATTAACGGATGACTCTGCAGGGAAGCCTCACACAAGCAAGAAAAGTAGGCTGAGAGCCTGGATCCCACTTGGCCTGGCCTGAGCTGAGGGGACAAGAGGTTCCAATGTCTGGAGGGAGAGGACAGACCACCACAAACAGAATCTGATGCTCTGTCATGGCTGACACTTGGTCCCTGTCTGTACCCTGGGCTCTCCCCAGCAGTCTCCTCTCTGACCCCAGAGAGTGGTTCTCTCTTATCTTGTTCTATCAGAAGCACAAATAAGAGAAAGTAAAAAATCTCATCACTCCTGGTAATAGTTTTTTGGCCATGCCTCCCCCTCTCTACTTGGCTAACTACCCCTGGAACCTGAATCCTCTCAAAATTGGAGGGAAAAGTGAGCCCCTCGGAATTGGAGGGAAAATGGAGCCCCTCGGAATTGGAGGGGAAATGAAACCCCTCAGAATTGGAGGGGAAATAGAGTCCCTCACAATTAGAGGGAAAAGTCTTCCACAATAACCACAACAATTTCATCACAACACCATCTTGTTTCCAAGTGGCATCAGTTAAAATGTTGTCTAATTAATTAAAAAAGATTAATTTTCAAAAGTACTCATTACTTTAATTAATTTTAGGATAGAAGATTGAGGTTCGGGTATAAAAGCATACAACAGGAATATCTTACATTCATTTGAATTATGTAGAAATCCATGCTAGGGTTGACTTACTGCACAATCCAGAGTAACAATGGGAGCTCTTACGTCAACATAAGAGACATTTATGTTGACGTAGTTATGGTGCCACCTAGTGGAAACTTATGGGAAATTCATAGAGCAGTCCAGAGCAAATTTTTCTTACGTCGATGTAAAAGCTCCCGTCGTTACTCTGGATTGTGCACTTAATGGCCTAGGAATAGTGATAGGGGGAAATGCATCCTTACTTTGTTTTCTCAGGCTGCAATCCTATTTGCACTTACCGGGGAGTAAGCATAATCGATTAGCATGGTATGTACTACTGAGTAGAAATTCAAGGGTTGGATTCTCAGTTACATGGCTCAGCCTCAAGAGTAAGTAAGGAAGTAAGTATGGTAAGTTCCTTTGTAGTTACTCCCAGGGGATTACTCCCAAGGGAGTGTGGATAGGATTGTAGCTTGTTCTCTATTAGAAACCACTTCTAGAATTATGCACCAAAGGGAATAGGATGGAAGGGAGCAGGATATGTCACATGTCCCTGTCTTCTGACTGTGATTCTCTTCACTACTTCAGGAGCCATTGCAGGAATGGGCTGTAGGTCCCTTGGATGTAAAGGAGGAGCCCTTGGAGATGGTACAGGAGGAGATCTCCAAAGACCAGACAAAAATATTCAGAGACACCAAGCAGAACGTCAGTGGGGAGGTTGCTGTGCCAGGTAAGGGTTCAACGTGTAACCCTCAGGACTGTGACAATGAAGGTGACAGAATGTAAAGGGAGGTCAACAATCCTATATATTTTGCAGCTATGAGGGTGGCAGAGAAGGGTGAGAAGGCGTCAATCTTTCCTCTTCTACCCTTCTGCTCACCCTCCTCTTGCCAGGTCTCGTAATCCCTGTTGGTAGAAATTGAGCAAAAGCAACCCAAGACCCTGAATCTAATTCCTGTTTGTACACAGCTGTTCAGGGGACAGAAATCCCCTTCTGGCCACCTCTAAGGATGAACCAATCTGCAGAGGAGGAATAAGAGGTAGATCCCCTTCCGATTAGGGGGTGGATTGAAGACCAGGACAGTTGGTATCAGTGGGCAGTTTTCACAGTGGACTGAGATGAAAAATTGGACTCGAAAGCCGTGCTTTTTAACTTGTTCAAAAACAACCTGGAGTTGGGATAAACATTGAGGCAACATTGGAGTTGGGATAAACATTGGGATAAACATTGTTAGCTGATGACATTTAAAGTTTTCAGGTTGGTAAAGTGCAGAAGAGGCATTTAATACTAAATGGCCAGTTTAGTAAATGGCCAGTTTTATTATGGGCAAAATCCAGAGTAACTACAGGGAGTCCTTGCTCTGGTGTAAGAACAACTTACTCTGGATTCCAATATGAATTTCCCATAGATTTTCACTAGGTGGTGCCATAACTACGTGTGCATGTAAAATCTCTTTCGTTCTCCTGTAGTTACTCTGGATTTGGAGGTATGCATTTGTGGAAATGAATGGTAAGGTCACTTTTTGTGTAATTCTAGTTCTTGTGTCTAGTTCTGGTTGTCACTTCTCAAACCGGATATTGTGAAACTGGAAAAAGTGCAGAAGAGGTAAGACAAAACTAGTAGTGAGCTGGAGCATCTCTGTTAAGAGGAAAGGCTACAGTATTTGGGACACTTCAGTCTAGAGAGAAGATGCTATGGGAATGTCAACAAAATTAGATTATAGTCAGGGGATTATATAGAGTGGCAAAAATATGTGATTTTTTTCTCCTCTAACACAACACCAGAACCTGGGGACATCCAGGAAAATTGAGTGTCAGGAATTGTATTGGAGGAGTCAGAACTCCTTCCCATAGATGTGGTGATGGCACATGAAATGCACTTGATGCCTTTTAAAGCAGAGTATTCCGTTCGAGATACAGGAAATGGGTCCATGGATGTTCCAGCAGGGCTTGTGCTCTCTAAATGTCCCTTTCGTTCTTCACAGGTGCTGGGATTGTACGTCAGTTGCTTCCCCCAGAAGATCAGGACATGGTTGAAGCTGAGCTAACCAAGACTCTTGGTGTTCAAATGGAGCAGGTTGGTTTTTGCAGTGCTGGTTGCCTTCGTTGGTCAGTGTCTACATGGATGCCTTCATACTTGTGCACTAGAAATAGAATCTAGTAGTAGGTGTAATAGTATACCCACCCCAAAATTTGTGCAGGAGTGCTCCTACATTTCAAAAGATGTGTCCACTACTAGACAAATTTGTTTCAGGTAGATATTCCAGGAAATCACAGTTGTCCGTGGTTTCTAAATCAGTGTGCTAAATGCTATTCCTTCACTACTGGTAATATGCAGTCGTCTTTTCCCCCAATTCCTTGGACTGCAAAGGAAAGGTGGGGCAGAGCAGAAGAGATCCAGGGCATAGCGAAGGACACAGGAAAGATGAAGATGTGTTTTCCTTACCAACCTACTGCCTGAGTCAACCACCTAAGTAGTCACCATGGTCATCTGCAGCATCACAACATTGGCTTGGTTTATTGTCATTCCCCTTTCCCTCATCAGGAAAGCCCAAGCCTCACAGCAAGTCTTATGCTATTTTGCTTGCACAGATTTGAGAGAGATCATGTTGGGCCTTCTTGCATGACAGGGAGCTAGGATCCAGGAGAGCAGAGCTCTGCCAGTCTTGCAACCCTTGTGCCCCAGTTCCTTGCCCAGTCCTGAAACGCCTCCACCCACTTCCAAGGCTCTCACTGCCATTTGGAGCTGCTGCTTCTGACTCTGGATCCCACCTTTCTCTCAGGAAAGTGTCTTTCTGGTTTTGGGGCCCACCTGGGATTTGAGCAGCTGGCAGGTGTGGATGTGTGGAAGGAGCAAGAATGTGTTAGCACCTTTAGGATGCTATAGGATTCCTTTTGTCTTGTCTCCCATCCACTCATAAATCTTGAGCAGCAATGTAGATTCTAATATACAGGTTTGACCTCTGAATAGTAGATGGAAGCATGCTGATATCCTTTAAAGCAGAATTGTCTTAAATCTTCTGGATTATGGAGTTAAGAATGTGATTCATATCTATAAATTAACTCAATTCCTTGTGCAACACCATTTGAAGTGGGGACTGGGATGTTTTCCTCTTTCTGCAGGGAATGAACCCCAGTAAGACAGGGGGGACTTTGCAGATGGCTGAGTGGACACCTATGCAGTCAAGTCAACCAACTAGATTCTGGCAAGTTCTACAGGAGGAAGGTGAAAATGTGGACTCCCTGGGTAAGGATCTGGTCAGCTCTGGAAAATGAAGTATAAAATTGCATTTCTCAATTTTTGTAATTTGAGTTGTATACATAGATCCACTTCTGACTGTGTGCTGAATGCTTTTCCTTCCCTCCTGGTAATAAGCCAGGATCTTTCCCGCCCCCCCCCCCCAATTCCTTGAACTGGAAAAGAAACGTGGGGGAGACCAGAGGAGGCCTAGGAGTAGAAGAAGAAACAGGAAAGATGGAGAGCACCCAATTTCAGCTTTGATGCTGCTGCAATACAGCCCAGAAGTATTGGAACAAAAGTTCCCTTACCTTGAGGAGGCCTACTGGAAAGTTGGATAAGATTGAGTTGTTATATGCTTATTAGACACAAAGCAAGATATAAATTTATTTAGATGCACTCCATGAATATAATAATTCTCTGAATATAATACATGTATTGACTAAGATATCTACCAACTGATGGAGAGGTTAATGGAAATGTGGAAGGGTGTACTTTTTAGGAATCTGTGCTGCATCTTTTTTCTGCTGTTTCTTGTTTTCTTTTTCTGTCCCTTAACCCTTCACACTCATTCCTTCTTTACTCCTTCTCTTCCAAAATTGTTATGCATGGCAACCTTTATTCCCTTCTTAGGATGTTCAAGGTATTTTAATTACAAATAGGACTGAAAAGGTGCAGATTTGTGAGAAACTTGAAACTTCTTAAAGGAGGAGAAAGGGATGATGTAATAATATAGAGATAATATACCAGTATATCATTTTAAAAATTAACTTTGATGTACATTTTTAAATTACATTTTAAAATTACATCTTATTTGCTTACTGTGAAGTTGGAGGCCGAATGGAGAACACAAAGGTTAAGCTCCATGAATGCTTTTTATATTGAAAGGCACCACAAATAAATTTGTCTCTTTCTCTGTCCTCAAGAGAGATTTTTGGGACCCCGACTTCACCTTGAACCCCATGCAGTGAAAAAGGAAGAGACGTTCCTCCCAGAAGCTGTGCAAAGTCCCAGACTCCGAGGTCAGGATTCAGGTAAGGGGTGGAATTCTTGGTTGCTTCTTACAACAGGTGAAGATACCTGGGTTATTTTAGGAAAACATTTCAACTGTGCTTCTTCTCACCCAGGACACTGCAGAGAAGTCCTTATAACTGGCAGGAACAGAATCACTTATGTTGAAAAAGCCAAGAGCAGCTTCTCCTTTCTCGTATCTCTGCTTTCCTGTATCAGTGTAGAAATCTCTCAGAAGTTAGTACTGGGATTGCTTTATCCATATTTATAAATTTATCTTTATAACAAAAATTAAGGGCCCAGTGCCATCCAGGTTTTGGCTGGTGTGTAGAGGTGTTTACGACCGTGGAATAAAATTCAGCCATCATAACATTTTGTGCCTGCTTCTAGTACTGGCTGCAAAAGAGGCTCGATGGGACAGGGAGGGAGTGGAGCAGTGCAATTCCCAGGTTGGGCAGTCTTGCTGAGACCAGAAGTAAAATCTGTGATGCAACTACCACATTTCCTGGGTTGTAGCAGAACCAGGATTCCTTTGGTCCAGAAGCTGTATTTCCTGGGCAGATAAATTTGGTTTGAATAATTCAACAGTGTTCACATTCCTGGATAGAAACGGGATTGGCAGCTAGAAAAGGTGATAGGCAGATGTGGAAAGACGGGAAGGAGGATGTTTCAGGAAGCCTAAAAAGGGGGTCACCATAATATAAACAAAATTCCACTTTATATTTCTTCAGATGATGGGAAGAAAACTCAGCTCAAGGTTGGAGGAAGTGAGCCAGAAGAAATACCCAGGACATTATCAAAGGATGCACAAGGGAATGCACTGGTACCAGCTGAGATGCGCAAGGGAAGATGTGAAATCAAGAGAGGGCAGAGGACGGAGCCACATAGAGGATGCAAGGAACCTAGTAAGCTCTCAGAACGTCATGGAGCTGCCTGCAGTAACACCAGTTCAATTGATACAGAGGAGGAAAAGCCAGTGTTTTCCAAGTATGGCAGAAGATTATCTCACCTTGTTATTGAACATGAACATACTGGCAAAGAGTGCAATGAAGGCCTTTCATTTGGGGAAAAGATCCAGCAGAACTCAGATCTTGACAAACAACATAGCGGACAGATGGCAGTGAAAAATTATGATTGCTTAGAGTTTGGGGTAGGCCTCCATTCTAATTCATTAACAAAGCCCCAGGTAATTTCTATGGGAGAGAAGACATACACAAGTGGAAAGCAGTTCAGAGATGTAAATGATTTGAGGAGTCATCATACAGTCCACACGAGGAGAAAACCACACCAGTGCCCTGATTGCGGCAAAAACTTCTCTTGGAAATCCCGCTTGTTAAGGCATCAGCAAAGTCATACTGGGGAGAAACCTCACGAATGCCCTGAATGTGGAAAGCACTTCAGGGACGTCACAGTTTTGCGGAGTCATCAGACAATTCACACAGGGCGGAAACCATATCCCTGCCCCGATTGTGGCAAAAACTTTTCTTGGAGATCACAGTTGTTAAACCATCAGAGAAGTCATACTGGAGAGAAACCTTACAAATGCCCTGGCTGTGGAAGAGGCTTCTATCAGAGATCAGATTTATTCAGACATCAGAAAGTTCATACTGGAGAGAAGCCCTACAAATGCCCTGACTGTGGGAAAAACTTCTCCCAGAGATCCGATTTATTCAGACATCAGAAAATTCACACCGGAGAAAAACCTCACAAGTGCCCTGACTGTGGGAAAAACTTCTCCCAGAGATCCTATTTGTTAAAGCACCAGAAAATTCATACTCGAGAAAAATCTTCTGGGCATCCCGTGTGTGGGAAAAACTTAAACGAGACTCCAACATTGATTAACCATCAGATAACCCATGTAGGCCAATGAGGGTTATTATATGCTCACTTCTGTATTATTTAGGCTGCAATCCTAAACACACTTTCCTGGGAGTAAGGCCCATTGAATATAATGGGACTTACTTTTGAGTACACAGGCATTGGATTGCACCCTTAGTGTTTATTTTCTGAGAAATGGTGGTCACTGGGTTAGGCAAGGTCCCCACGACCACACAGAGGTCCATGCCTTGCTTTGTAACTGGCAGCTGTAGAATAAATGGTTCAGAGGTTTGTCAAGACCATCCCAGGGGCACAATGGATGCCACATTACCAGGATCTGCCCCCAACTCTGCTGGATCCCCACACATTGCCTTCTTACCTACTCTGACAGACGATCTGCCATTCACCTTGGCCACTGTCGGGCTTACTGGAAACCACACTGTCAGTACTGAACTGCCCACAGTTGGAGCACCACATGGAATATGGCATTGTGCCGGCACCGTCTCAAGGATGGGATTGGGTCGCTAGATACTTCTGAGTAGACATGAATAGGATTGCACTGTATGTCTCTGTAGTCTGCAGCAATCTCTTTTTCACAATTCAGACTTTAGGTCAGACTCAGCAAAATCCTGCTAACTGGGCAAAGAGGCACCTTTTCAAGTGGTGCTCCTCTTATATATTTCACAAGGAGAGGGTAATTGTCCCCCTTCAATCCAATCACAGTGTCTTTCCAAGTGTTTGCTGGGGGTGGTGTTTGCATTTTGTTTAAGGTTGTGAGACTTTTTGGGACAGGGAACTATTTAGTTGTTGGATTTTCTCTGTAAACTGCCTTGTGAACATTTTTGTTGAAAAACAGTATATAAATAATGATAATTCTCTTTTGTGAGAGGAGGAGATGTCAGTTGTGACCATAGTGATGCAGCTGCATTGTTCTGTGCCTTGTAAAGAGCATCTTCCTCACCCCAAGATGTGGAATAAATTAATGAAAAAGCAAAAAATATACACATTTAACAGATGTGCATAATTAATATGTTCCAGGTTTGGCAGCCATGTCCTGAATTAGCTGGGCTGCCAGTCAACAGATATACTAGAGGCAATGGTGGGATTCAAATAAATTAACAACAGGTTCTATGTCCTAATAACCTAAATTAACAACAGGTTCTATGTCCCATTAGTAACTGGTTCTCAGAATCAGGCACTCATTAGCAAAGGGTTCTAGAGAGAACCCCCTGAAGAATCAGGCGCTCATTAGCAAAGGGTTCTAGTGAGAACCCCCTGAAGCCCACCTCAGTCAGTTAGTCTGTCTGTCTGTCTATTCTCCCACCTTTTTCTCCAAGACGAAACTTGGGCATCTCAGCCATTTGAGCATCTCTTGCCATAAGCACAATTCTTAGGACCAGCACCTCACTTCCAAGTCCATCACCAGTGGCAATGTTTATGGTGGAACACATGCTGCAATAAATGGTAGGGAGTCAGGAGGTCTGCCAAAGCTAAGTAAATAAGACCCAGATAGGTCTCTGCCTAAGGCTGCAGTCCTAAAGACACTTTCTTGGGAGTAATACCCATTGAACACAATGTGGCTTACATTTGAGTAAACATGGTTAGGATTGTGCTCTGAGGCATGCCATTCTCCTACAACAGACTCATCCCATTCACAATGAGGTACTGGGTGTGACAAGGACAAGGCAGTTCTGATGCTTCTCCACAGAATCCAATATGCTGCTTCTGAACCTGGAAATTCTTGCACTCAAGGTCAAGCTTTGATCTCCCCTCCATGAATTAGCCAATCCATTTTTAAAGCTGCCTAAAGATGCGGCCAACCCTAGACTTTGTACCAGTCACTAACAAACTTCAAACACATTTTTAGAACAAAGGATCCTTTCGGAGATCTGTCTGGTGTGCCCACTTTGGTGAAATTCTTTAAGGTAAGCAAAATTGCAGACATGTTCCCCTGTCTTTCCTGTGTTTGTTAATAGTGTGGCGGGTACTAAATCAACAGGCGAGGTGTCCACTATGGAGAAAGAGCCAGCTCAGGCCAGACCTTGTCATACTTTGTGGTGTCACATCTTCCTTGCTTAGTCCTTTGGTCTCAACACAGAATTAGTATTAAAGATTATTTCTGTTCAGTGAACTGCAGCCAAACCAATGCACCTAAGAAAGGCCTACTTCCAGCTGCATTCAAATGAATATGTTGCTACGTGATGTTCCATCACAATACATTTCCTTTACTCAGAAGTGAATCCTATTATCTTCAGTGGATCAGATACCTATGGAAATGCTTAAAGGATGTTTTGACTGTTTAGCCCTGATCATCTCTCATGAAACATGAATATATTTCTTGCTGTATACATTTTTATGCATTAAAGAGCATATACACAATTGTCCCGTGCAAATCTTGTAAGAAGCATCTGGTAAGTTGGGCCATCCATGTAAGTTGGTCCATCCATGTCAGATGAGGCAATTTGCACAAAAAGCATTTCACTTCGGGAATTAGAAAATTGGGAATTTTCAACTCCACCTGCTTGGGAAACGAAAAAAGTATTCCAACTTTCCCACTGTTTGGAAAAGAAAAAAAAGTAGTTCAGATTTCAGTCCATGCAGGAGGAATGAGTGACCTCCCAGGGAGGCAACCTCCAGGTAGCAGGTGCAAAGGAGGGCACCAAGTACCATAAACCTTTTCCAGGGCTCGCATTAGATTTGATGGCACATAAGATTTTATTAAATACAGATATTTTGATTTTAAGTATAGATCAGTATTTAACAGTTTACTAAACTAATTTTAAAATGCAACATAAACCCATTGTTATATAAAGTAGTGCAATTAGATAAAAATAACATACCAGGAAGCCTTTTGTCTTATTATTTATTATTATCAAATTACTAATTGTTGTATGCAGTAAAATTAATTTTTGCACCTGCTTTGCAGCTGTGCATTACAATCACCCAGTCAACAGTATACCAGGGATGATCACTGGTATAGGGTATTGGCACCTTTTAGTGAGTACCTGCACCCACAAGGAAGAGAAAAATCCTAATTGCCCCGAGTTTCAGGTAACCCTCCGTTCTAATTCACTGGCAAGGTACCAGATAATTCAAGCTGGAGAAAAGCCTTACAAATGCACTGTGCAAAAAGCTTCTTTAAGAGTTCAGATTTATTACAACATCAGATCCACGCAGGAAGGAAACCACACCAATGTCCTCACTGTGGAAAAAGGTTCTCTAAGAGATTGGATTTATTAAGATGTGAGACACAGGAGAGAAGCCTCACAAATGCTCCGTATGCGGAAGAGGCTTCTCACAGAAATCTGTTTTATTAAGACATGAGAAAACTCACACAGGCGAGAAACCTTACAAATGTCTTGACTGTGGAAAAGGCTTTGGTGGTCAGATTTATCAAGCCATCAGAAAGTTCATATTGAGGGAATCCTTAAGGGTTGGCCTTTCTGTGGACAAAGCTTAAATGAACATATGCTGATTAGCCATCAAACAATGCCAGCATGACATTAGCAATAGAATTAAAGTGCAATGTTATTTCAAACTATGATGATTTCTGTATTATAGTTTGCCTCGTTTATAACAACTTGGATCAATTATACTATAATCATTTGAAACAGGAGTCTAAAATTTAATGGATTCCATATTGTGTAACTGTGTATTTAGCAGCAGGCCTCCGTCAGTCTTGGAAGACTATGGTATCGTGCTCGGCGCTGCATACGCTGCATGCGAAGCACGAAAGCCTGGGTTGGATTGTTATGGAGGATAGGCTGTTACCCAAGCAGCAAATCCCCCCTCTCCACACCACTGAAATAGTCCAATGGAAAGGCAGAGCCAATACGATTGGATCCAGCTGCGTTGCAGAGCTGGGCTAAGGACAGGAGCTCACCCTGTCTTGTGGGGCCGACCCGGGTCTCGAACCCTGGCCTGCTGGTTAACAGGCACAGTGTCTTAACCGCATGTGCCACCCACAGCCCAACTGTGTATTTATTGGCTGATAAATAAGAGTCACTGCCCTAACATGGGTTAGTTAGGCAGAGTTCTTGGGGCCACCCAGAGGTCCATTCCCCACCCTATGATTGTCAGCTGTACTATCTGACAATAGTCTGTACTATACATGGTCTGTACTATACATGAATGGTCTGTACTATAAATGATTTGGATAACCAAATCATATATTGGCTTGACTTACAGAACTGATTGAAGCTTCGCTGTCAGCCGGAAACGTGCAAGGACAAGGTGGTAGAATTGCAGTGAACAGGGCATGGGAAATGTTCTTCTCTCTGCTTTTGCAGCGATTAAAGAATTTGATCAATAGGGAGAGTTCTTAGTTATGGGAAGAGATACTATAACGGCAGGAAATATGAAAAAACTAATCATAATGAACATCATGTCCCTTTTATCTCTTGGGAGTGGCACTAACAGGACATTCAGGAGCATGTGTTGAAGGGAAATAATGAGTACGCCAAGGATGGGAAACATTGTTTTGATGAAACGTGAGAAACTTCACGCAAAAATGAAACTGCATATTTCATTTGAGGAAGAAAATTATATAAACTATATAAACAGGGTGACCAGATGTCATAACCCAAAAAAAGGGTAAGTCCTCCCAAAATGTAGGACATCCAAGAAAAAATGTAGGACATGACAAAATCTAAAAACATTAATGAATTATTCTTTTATGTGGTTGATTTAAACATGTCACTTATTATTAAATTTAACACTATCACATATAATTTATTATTTACTTTTTTCCAAGAGCTAAAAAAGAGGACATGTCCTGGAAAAAGAGGACAGACGAGCATAAGGAAAAGAAAGACAATGAAAATCTTTTTGTTCCAGGACAGAAGGCTAAAAAAGAGGATGTGTCCTGAAAAGGAGCAGATCTGGTCAGTGGGTCACCCTGCCCTGTTTGCAGGGGAGGCCAAGGTAGAGCCCCCACTGGAATCGAGGAGGAGGGAGGTCTTTCATCCCTAGAGCCGGGCAGAGAGAGGCTGGCTGGAGCTGTGCTGGGGCGGAGCAGGGGCGGGGATGCTCCGGAGATGGGGACGGGCAGGAGGCGCAGGAAGAGGAGGGCTGGTGGCTGCTCTGCTGGGGAAGGAGCTGGTGCTGGGCTTGCTGGCTAGAACCTGAGTCTGCTTGGGGGTGAGTCCTGCGGGGATCTGGGCTTGCAAGAGGGTGATGGAGCTGCTGCAGGTTGAGATCCTGCAGGGGGCTCAGCACTAGCCTGGATGGGGTTGCAACAGGCCAGGGGGCAGAGGACCAGCTGGAGGGATTTCCAGCCCCTGCTTATGTCTCCAAAGCAAGAGTTTTCATCTGGCTGAGAATCAAAGACAAATGGTTGCCACCTTCTTTCTAGCAACTCTTGTACAGCAGGCAGAAATTCAACAGGTCTACCACCTGTCAGCAGCCGGAGCATGTTGTGATGTGAAGACACTGATGTGCAGATGCCTCCTGACCCACTCCTGGGTCTCAACATTTGTTCCCACTTGACCACTAGTCCGCCAGTTGGAAACAATTGGTAATGATGCAGTCACCGGTTCCAGACTGGGATGACGGATGCAATGTGACAAACATTGGTAAGAGGCTCAGGTCATACCGGAAAGCTTTTTTAAAGCATGTCAAAAGTTTATCCTGGTGCCTCTTATTTTGCTTTCATATTGCATTGCCAGTTTTACTGTCAAGCAGCAAGGATCTGGGGGTCCTGTGGGTACCCCCAGTGGTTGAGAGAAACTGTCTTAGAGATACCACTGAGGCACCTGTCCCAAACACATGCACTGTTTCTTTCTTTGATGCTGATTTTCTTTTAAACTCTGTCTTTCTGTCTATAGCTTCAGAAGAAACTCCACTTTCAACTCAGAAAGACTTTGGATTGTTGAACCTTCACTGCTCTTCTGTTGCCGTATAAATCTCATTCATCCTGAGTTGTCTGTTTTTTGGGAGGACAAACAGAACAGCCAAAAAATAAGAAATTGGGGTGTCTTCACATTCCAAGAAGGTCAAGAAGTGTTGGTCTCAATCAGCAGCTCCAGGGGGCTGTCCCAATTCTCTATTTCCCAACTTACGGGATGGAGCTACAAGCACACATGTGAAGGTTCGAAAGGAGAAAAAGGATCAGGAGGAGTAGAAAAAATCCCAAGCATAGATCATCCTGAAGCTGTGATGGAGCCACAAGAGGAGTCAGGAAGGGAGATGCAACAGCGCTGGGAGGCCCAGTGGCAGGCGTTCCTCCAGAGCCTGCAGGCCCCTGACTGCGCCCAGATGAGCCCCCCAGAGTCAGAGGCCGCCCCCTGGGGTGACGCCAAGGCCTTCCTGGCCTCCTTTGAGCAAGTGGCTGCAGCCTGTGGGTGGCCCCGAGGAGAGTGGGTGGCTCGGCTCCTGCCTGCCCTGAGTGGAGGCGCCCAGCAGGCCTTCAGCCTCCTGGCAGCCCCAGAGCGGGAGGACTACGGGCAAGTGAAGGCGGCCATCTTGAGAGGCGAAGCCCTGAGGAGGGAGAAGCGGCGCCAGCACTTCCGGCAGTTCTGCTGCCCGCAGCTGGGAGACCCGCGAAGGATGTACAGCCAAGTGCAGGAGCTTTGCTGCCAGTGGCTGAAGCCCGAGAGGCACAGCAAGGAGCAGATCCTGGAGCTGCTGGTCCTGGAGCAGTTCCTGGCCGGCCTACCAGGGGGCGTCCAGAGCCGGATTCGGGCATGTGGGCCAGACAGTGGTGCCCAGGCTGTGGCCCTGCTGGAGCATTTCCTATTGAGCCGAAGGGAAGCCAACACAGGGACCTGGCAGGTGAGGATTTGGTATGTAGTATAATTATAGACACAAAACATGAAGTGTAATGTTTGGAGCATCTGCCAACCTTCAGCTTAAATCACAAAGAAATAATTCATAAAGGAAAGCCCAAAATGATTATATATCATGTACCATGTTGCACAGTTCCAAATCCACTGAAAATCCTTCTAAGTAAAATCTGACAAATTATGCTCAGGCATTGAAGGAAACTCTGCATTATGATGCAGCCATTCTGAATTCCCATCTTTGTACCATCATAATTCTTTCAGGTTGATTGAACACATTTAAAGATATTATATTTGTATTAGATACAAAACATGCAGCTTTACCTATGTCTATAAGGATAGAAGGTGGAAAATCTGCTGGTATAGTTTTTTTTGCCCGATGTACACAGAGGGCATTGAACCTGCCTTGTGAGTTTTCATAATCTGGAAGTTGTGCTGGAAAAAAACATTTGGCCACATTATTGTGGTCCTCTCAGATAAATAGTTTTTCAGACACAGGTGATATAGAGCACAATCCTAACCATGTGATTCTGTGCACTGCTTTAGGAGCCATTGCAGGAGTGGGCTGTGAGTACCCTGGATGTAAAGGAGGAACCCCTGGACATGGTGCAGAGGGGGATCTTAAAAGAACCTGCAGAAATATTCAGACACACACAGCACAACATCAGTGGGGAGGTTGTTGTGCCAGGTAAGTGTTCAGGATGCTGTCTCATCAGTGCTCCCAGTGCTGTCTCAATAGATGTAACAAAATGTTATGAAGGAGATCATCAGTCCTTATCCTTTAGCAGCCATGTAGAAGGTTGGAATTTGGGTGGTTGCAAAAGGTGATGCAGATCATAAGGCATACAATCATGTCCAGTATTAGTGTATGTATGACTTTAATCTGTCCAACTCAAAATTTTCATTTAATAGATTTACTGTGAAGTAAAAAAATGTAAAACTCAAATGGTGAGAATCCATGATTGCTTTTTGTTTGAAATGCATGAGTAGTAATAAATTTTTGCCTGTTTCTCTCTCTGTCCTTAAGAGGGATATTTGATTCCTCAACTTGGCCTTGACCCCCATGCAGTGAAAAAGGAGGAGACATTCCTTCCAGACCCTTTGGAAAGTCCACGATTCCCAGGCCAGGTGTCAGGTAAGGAATTCTTGGTTGTTTCTTGAAACTGGTGACAATACCTGGGTTCCTTCAAGAAGGTGGTCCTGAGGTTGCAGTATCATTTTCAGTAGCACCTTAACAATTAAAAGGCAGCAATAAATTTGTCCTCTGTCATATTTATTTATGAGGGGACTAAAGAAACCCAAAAGAAAGTGGCATGAGATCCTCTCCCTAAGCCAAGGGTGAGGAATTAGGCAGAGCTGAATAAGAATCCCAGTGGTGACGTGAAAAATATTCATTGCCTTGTATGATTCTGCCTCCTGCCAAGTATCAGAAGCAAAATCCGTGATGCACAATAGACACATTTCCTAAGTTGTGCAAGCACCAAGATTACCAGAGTCCCTAAGTAGTATCACTGTTTCCTGGGCAGATATTTGGTTTTCATATTTTAGCAGAGAGTTTTCACTGTCCAGGATTGGAAAAGTAGGTAGAAACAGAACACAGAACTAGAACCAACTGGGATAGAAAGTAGAACTAGAACCAATAGGTACAAACTTGCAAGAAAGGAGATTCCAATTGGATATCAGGAAAAAAATTCCTGACATTAAGGGCAGTTCGGCAATGGAATGGATTGCCAAGGAAGGTGGTAGACTCTCCTTTACTGGGGATCTTCAAGCAGAGGCTTAACAAGCCCCTATCAAAGATGCTCTAGGAGGATTTCTTTCTACAGGCAAGGGGTTGGACTAGATTATGTTACGTATTACCATACGTCTTTTCCACCTCTGATTTTGTGGAGTTCAGAGTTTAGAAAGGAAGCTAGGCAGAAGGGGAAAGATAGGAAAATATTGGAGAAAGCTTGAAAAGAGGTCACCAGAACATAGAGAAACTTTCTCTCTTTGTCTCTTCAGGTGATGGGAAAGAAATTCAGCTCAAGATGAAGAATTATCAAACTGAAGGTGGTGAGCCATTGGAAACACCCAGGAGAGGACAAGGGAGAATCCAAGAGAATGTGCTTCTGACTGCAAAGATGCAGAAGGAAAGCTGTGGGTCCAACATCAGCCATGGAACTGAGCCACTTCTGGGATGCAAGGAATCTGGTGAGCTCACAGAAGGTCTTGGAGCTGCCTGTAGTGATCCCAGTCCAGTAGATACAGTGCAGGAAAAGGCATCGTTTTCCAAATATGGCAAAAGGAATTGTCCTAAATCAAGAATTGCTTTTGAATTCAGTGGAGAAAAGAACAGTGAAAGCTCCTCTTTGGGAGAAGAAATGAAGCTGAAATCCAAGTTTGAAAAACAGCACAGCAGCCACACAGAAGAGAAAAATAATGATTGCCCAGAGATTAGGGGAAGGATGAAGTCTAATTCTCTGGCAAAACACCAGCTTATTCATACTGCAGAAAAGATTCACAAATGTCCTGACTGTGGGATGAGCTTCTCCCAGGAATCTAATTTACTAGGACATCAGATCCTTCCTACTGGAGAAGAAAAACCTCACAAATGTCCACACTGTGGGAAAAACTTTTCACAGAGGTCAAATTTGCGAACCCATCAGGTGGTCCTTGCAGGAAAAAAACCACACCAGTGTCCTGAGTGTGGAAAAAGCTTCACTCGGAGATCAACGTTGTTAATCCATCAGGTGATCCACACAGGAAGGAAACCTCACAAATGTCCAGACTGTGGGAAAAGTTTCTCTCAGAGATCCATTCTATCAACACATCAGAATCTTCATACTGGAGAGAAACCTCACAAATGTCCCGACTGTGGAAAAAGCTTTTCTCAGAGACCAAATTTGTTAACTCATCAGAAGATCCACACAGGAAAAAAGCCACACCAGTGTCCTGAGTGTGGGAAAAATTTCTCTCGGAAATCCACTTTGTTAACCCATCAGATGTCTCACACAGGAAGAAAACCTCACGATTGTCCTGACTGTGGAAAAAGTTTCTCTCGGAGATCACATCTATTAAGACATGAGCTGATCCACTCAGGAAAGAAGCCGTACCAGTGCCCTGAGTGTGGAAGGAACTTTTCTCAGAGATCACATTTATTAAGACATCAGAAAATTCATACTGAGAGAAACTTATGGGTGTCCTATATGTCAGAAAAGCTTAAAAGAGGAATGAACACTGATTAGTCACTAGATAACCCATGTAGGTCATTAACAATTAATGGACTGAAGAACCAATGTTTTCTTAAACTTTGCTATGTTCAGTATATTTTGCCCTATTTGTAACGGGTGGCTTAGTCGATAATAGCAGTGCTGCTTAAGCATTTCAGCTGGAGATCCCTTTCATACTTAAAAATCTGTTTGGGACCCCCTGTCAAACTTACACTGTGATGCCAGAGCTCCTCCATGTCTATTCAAACAGGAGGTTCATGTCTATTCAGTTGTGTTCAATGACAGTTACTCCCAGAAAAGCCCAGTGCCAGATTCCAAGATCGCGGATCCCACCCTTTCGTGACCTCCCTGACGAGGTTGTTACCACTTCTGGGGTTCCTAAACCCCACTTTGAGTACCACTGCATTCTAGAGAGTTGTGAGTTTGGACTTGGACAGGGCTCCCTGCTGTGTAACTGTGTGGTGATTGTCTGATAATTGGTAGTCACAGATCAATAACATAACTTGGGTTAGGCAGAGTCCTTAGAGCCACCAAATGCTCCATGCTCTACCTCCCTTTGTATAGCAGCTATAGGATAAAGAATTCAGATAACCAAGATGCAAATATCAGCTTAAGTTGTGGAATTGATATAAGTTTACATGAAAGTATGAATCTGCTACAGAAGGAGGTGGAAAAACACCAGTGAACAGAGCATGGGCAAAATTATTCCCTTCGCCCTTTGCAGTGTTAAAGAGAATCATCATTGGCATCCTTCAGTCTCGAACGACTATGGTATATAATATGGAGAATTCTCAGCAGGGAAGATTCCAGCCAGAAGTATGGAAGAAACATATCTCAAAGAGCTCATGTCCTTTTTATCGTCCTGAGGGTGGAAAAGAAGGTGACAATAAAGGGTCATTAAGGAGCATGTGTTGAAGGTAGACAATATGAACGTACCAAGAGGCAGGGATTGGCATAGTTAAATCTTCAAAGAGACACCAGAACCTTCCTGTCAGGGAGAAACAGCATTTATGTGTGGGGGGAAATCTTCACCTTAAAAGAGCATTCAAAAGCGATCTGGTAATGGATACAGAGAGAGAGCACTATATAAATGTTTTGTGTATGGAAATGTTTTGGATAGAGAGTGGATGTCATGTATCCTGCAAGATTTGACACGGGAAAGAAACTTTTCAAATGGGAGATGCCACTTGGGAAGAAGATTATCACATTTAAGGCAATTCTTGGAGAAGAGGAATCCTTTAAATAGTCCTGTCATCTGGTTTTCTCCACCAGCACATGTAGCCAGGCCCAAATGGGTGCTGCTACAAGCTGGGATTCCATGGTAATTGGGCAGCTCAATAAGTAATCTCAACTGACCATATGGCTGCAATCCTAAATACACTTTCCTGAGAGTAGGTCCCATTGAACACAATGGGGATTACTTTTGAGTTGACATGGCTAGGATTGTTCTCTATGTCTCCTTGAAGGTGAGCCAGCAAGTTAGAGGAGAGAAAGAGGGCATGTTGGCTGGCACTGGAGGGGATAGCATTTGGTGCAAGTTACGTCTGCTGAGTGCCACCCCCTCCAACCTCTTATATGCCTCCTCTTCCCATTTTCTGCCCCTTCCCACTCCATTCTGCCCACCCTGCCCACGCACTTCCACTGATGGGCTTTCTTCACCCTGCCTTGGTGTGTGAGGCCTCTGCATCATCTCTGTGGCTGGGAGCTGTTTTCCACCATGGAAATCATTAATAGGATTGGACTGTGGAGAGATGTTGGATCAGAAGGTTATACTGTATCTATTATACAGAGCAGGACACATGGCAAAAAAGAAACACTTTGATCCTCATTGTTTTCTGATTTTTTTTTCTGAACCTCTATGTTAAACGGGGTGGTAAGGGATAGGGTGGAGATGATACTGTGGTTGGGATAGCAGCAATATTGATAATTGTATTCCCTTTTCTGCAATCCTCCATCCTGGGTCAAAGGCTTTTTCCCCCCACTTCCTACATGATTCCCTGTCCTGAAATGCAACTCATCCCATTCAGCTTCATCAGAGAATGCACTTTGTTTTTTGGGATTCTTGATATGGTTTAGCCCTGGACGGGTATGTATATGCTGGGGAGCAACTTCTGTCTAAACAGTAAGGCATTTCAGATGCACTTTCCGGTCTGTGGCCCTTGCGTGATCTGGACCAGGATCTGCCCAACGATGTGAGAGCCAGAATGGTATAATGGTTAGGTGGTTGGACTGATACAGGTTCAAATCTTTCCTTGACCGTGAAGCTTCCTAGGTGATCTTGGGCCAATCACTCACTCTCAATCTCACCTACCTCACAGGGTTGTTGTGAGGCCAGCAGTTGTGGAAGAATTAATGCTTTTGAAAGCCACCTTGAGCATCTGCTTTTGGCATAGGAAAGGCAAGTCCCTTAAGTAAAATAAATGATGTTATTGCACCCTACACTCCGTTTCCTTGGAATGGCATTTTTGGATGACTCGGAGGGCTCATCTAGTACAGAACTGTCTACCTACAAGAACCAGCCAGATGCTTCAAGAAGCACCTGAGTCCAATAATGCTCAGCTCTGCAGCTTCTCTGCAGTATCTGATACACTGCTTTTGAATATGGAGGTTCTTTTTAGCCCAAAAGGCAAATTGCATTTTTGAAAGCTTTCCCTTCTGTGAATCTGTCCAGTTCATTTTAAAAGCTGTGGCCACCCTCAGGCCTTGTGCCAGTCAACTGGAAACCCCTTTTCAGAACAAATCCTTATGCCCACTTTGAAGGATGCCTTTACTTTTGTGCAAGAGTAATGAAGTAGGTTTACCTGGCTTTTCTGCCTGGCATACCTTTCCTGGATGACATGGAGCCCAATCCAGAAGGAACTCCCATTATAGTCACTGATGCTTACTCCCAGGTAAGTGTGGCTAGGATTGCAGCATCATTGTGAACTTACTTCTGAACTGGCATGCATAGGATTGAGCTCTCATGCTGCAATCGTACCCATACTCTTTTATTTTTTTTGTCCTGGCCAGTCCAGCGGGGTGCATCCTGTTGAGTTTCTGCCTATGTTGCAAGGGCAGAAAAGTCCTGTCAGGATGAAGGGGAGCAATCCAGGTGTTGCAATTTGGTGTGTCAGAAATGGCTCTGGTCTCTTACTCTTGGATGCAACCAAGGATGGAGACCCTCCAGATGGTCCTCTGCCAGCCAGATCTGCTCTGGGGTCCCCCCTTCACTTGGCAGCCCTGCATCCAGCACACCCCATCCAGGCTGGTGCTGAACCTTCTCTTCTTTTTTGTTATATCTGGTTACACTGTACTAAACTCAATGGATTTAGTAAAATAACAACACTGGATTCAAATAAGCCAGTTGCAAGGGAGGAGCAGCAGTCTGGTCCCTCCTTCTCCCTCCCAGGGATGTTCCTGGGGAAGGGAGTGAGGCTGCAGGAAGAGGAGGTGCTGGAGAGGCAGAGGCTCCTGCAGGGCTGGCTGGAGACAGAGGATTCTTGGGGTGTGTCGTTGAGAGCAGGGGGGCTCTGGGCTGGCAGGTGGCTGGTGAGTATGATTCTGGGTCAGATCCTGCAGGGGACTCAGCATCAGCCTGGATGGGACCCAGCAGGTGGTGTGCTGGGAGCAGGGCTTGCAACTAATGGGGGGGGGGGGGACTGTGCCCCATTCCAGAGGAGGCAAGGCAGGCAGAGGACCAGCTGGAGGGTTTCCACCTTGGTTGCATCCAAGAGCAGGAGATCAGATCCATTTCTGACACCCCGAGACACCCAGACTGCCCTCTTCTTTCAACAAGGGCAGAAACCCCCACTGGACTGGTGGAAAACTACAATACAAAACATTTATTCAGGGTTGTGTTTCTTCTATAGTTTTAATCCTGTTAACAGGTTTGTGTTACCCTGATGCAGCATGTCACAGATTGTGGGTCAGGGCTCACTAGGTGGGTCCCAAGCCCATTTCAGGTGGGTCCCATGTTTTTTATTTCTAATATGTTAGAGCTGATGCTACCATTGTATGTGACTGCATTTGGGGAGATGTTACAGATCCGTCATTAACACTGATCTGCTTTTAACAATAATAATCAATGGGATAATCAGTGAAAATGAAATACACTGCCCATGTGTATGCCTGGATTACTGTATGCCTGGATTAATGTACTGTTCACTGGGCTGTGGGTGGCGCAAGCGGTTAAGGCACTGTGCCTGTTAACCAGCAGGCCAGGGTTCGAGACCCGGGTCGGCCCCACAAGACAGGGTGAGCTCCTGTCCTTAGCCCAGCTCTGCGACGCCAGCTGGATCCAATCGTATTGGCTCTGCCTTTCCATTGGACTAATTCAGTGGCGTGGAGAGGGGGGATTTGCTGCTTGGGTAACAGCCTATCCTCCATAACAATCCAACTCTGGCTTTCGTGCTTTGCATGCAGCGTATGCAGCGCAGAGCACGATACCATAGTCTTTCAAGACTGACGGAGGACTGCTTTTGTACTGTTCACTACTTGTTAACAGCTTGCAGCTATTGCTTGTGGAGGAACAATGTAACAACATTAATCAGTAAAAAAAACCCCCTTTCCAATATCTCAACAGTCCTTTGGCCTCCTCTCTCCTCAATGGTTCTCCTCAACTACCCCCTTACCTGTACTTAGCCTTCTCTGCCCTAGAGATACTTGAGGTAATAGAACACTCAGCCTTTTCAGCCTCAGAGGGACATGGAAATAGAACCCTCATGCTAATTGATGTGAATCCTTGCACATGTCAAGGTTTGAGGCTCTCAGAGGCCACAGGATGAGCACAGCTACTCTGGCACTGAGAAGTGTCTCCTTAAGGTGCAGGTGGGGCATCCCCAGTATCCATGATTTCAGATAACCAAGGGGGCTTCTGGAAAGATACTGCTCGCCTGAGATACCAGGGGATGCCTGTTTTTGAGTGCAAAGGTGTTCAACCGCTATTGAAAGATACCTCTACATCTCTGTTTCCAAAGTTGCAGGAGTGGAGCCAGGAGCAAAGCCATGAAGGAGGAAACATGCAAAAGTCCAGAAGCAGAAGTGGGATCCAAAAGGATAGGAAAAGCCCCGGGCAGAGACCAATTTGAATCTGTAATGAAGCCACACAAGGGCCAGGAGATGCCAAGTAAGAGGATGCAACAGATCTGGGAAGTCCAATGGCAGCAATTCCTCAAGACTATGAATGCTCCACACTTGGCCCAGGGGGCTCACTGCTTGTCAGAGGCCACCCCCTGGGATGACGCCAAGGCCTTCCTGGCCTCCTTTGAGCAAGTGGCTGCAGCCTGCCAGTGGCCTAGAGAGGAATGGGTGGCTCGGCTCTTGCCTGCCCTAAGTGGAGGTGCCCAGCAGGCCTTCAGCCTCCTGGCAGCCCCAGAGCAGGAGGACTATGGGCAAGTGAAGGCTGCCATCTTGAGAGGTGAAGCCCTGAGGAGGGAGAAGCGGCGCCAGCATTTCCGGCAGTTCTGCTGCCCGCAGCTGGGAGACCCGCGAAGGATGTACAGCCAAGTGCAAGAGCTTTGCTGCCAGTGGCTGAAGCCCGAGAGGCACAGCAAGGAGCAGATCCTGGAGCTGCTGGTCCTGGAGCAGTTCCTGGCCGGCCTGCCAGGGGAAATCCAGAGCCAGATGAGGGCATGTGGGCCAGACAGTGGAGCGCAGGCTGTGGCCCTGCTGGAGGATTTCCAAGTTAGCCGGACGGAGGCCAAGACAGGGGCCTGGCAGGTGAGGTCTTCATTTTTCATTCCAAGATCCCTAACCAGGCACAGAATATGGGATGTGTTGTTCAGAGCTGATATTCAGCCAAATCTGCAGCTAAAATTAGTGAGCTAATATTAGTGATGTAATTCAAGTAGCAAAGCCCAAAATTAGGAAGCAGAGTTCCAAATCCAGGATCTTTCTGAGTAAAAGATGGCAAATGATGCTCCGGCAACTTGAAGGAAAGTCTGCAGCCTTTCTTATTCTCATCTTTTTTTCCATTTCAATTATTTTATGTTGATTAAACACATTTAAAGGTATTGAAATCACCTATCAAAGTTTAGCCTACTTAGGTCTCTAAAGGTGGGATATAAATGCAGTAAATTAGTAAGTGAATTAGATTGAAAAGCATGCATTTTTGGCTGTACCTCTAAGCAGGTATGGTAGAAATTGAGCAGGTATAGCTTTTTGCCCATCTGAATTAGAGCGCATTGAAGCTTCCATGTCAGATTTCACAGTCCAAGAGCTTTAAAGGGGTAGACATTTGGCCATCTTACATGATTCTCTAGGCTATGTAGTGTGCCAAGCCAGAGGAAGCCTAGAGACCTGCAGAGAGATTTATTTCTCTACTTAACCAAAGGGAATAGAAATTAAGGTAGAAGGATGTATGTCTCGTCTGTGATTCCAGTATTGTGACTCTCTTCATGGCTTCAGGAGCTTTTGCAAGAGTGGTCTCTGGATCCCCTGGATATAAAGAAGGAACCCTTGGATGCGGTGCAGGAGGAGATCTCCAAAGGACAAGCAGAAAAATTCAGAGACACTCAACAGAATATCAATGGGGAGGTAACTTTGCCAGGTAAAAGGTTCAGCCTGTGACCTTCAGTGCTGTCATGATGAGAATAAAGGGAAGTTAACCATCCTGCACCTTTAGCAGCCAGATGTAAGGGAGAATTTGGGTGGTTACTAGTAGTGATGCAGAGGGCAAAGAGGCATCCTTTGAATAGCCCTCTTCTCATGTGCAGCCCTTCTGCTCACCTTCACTTGCCAGGTCTGGGAATCAATAACAGTGATAGTGGTCAGGGTAGAGGGAATTTTAGTAGGGACGACTTTTCATGTTCTCTGATGACAGGGTCCCTGTTACTCAACTCATGCTTATACATTGGTGTTTGATAGACAGCAATCAGCTCTGCTTTGCTCTTCAAAGGACACATATGTTGACCAGTTTTCCTATTCCATAAAATAAACCTTCTGTCCCTCAACAGGCTCTGCGATTGCACATCCAACTTTGCTTCCCCACAAAGGTCAGGACACAGCTGAAGTTGAGCTAACGAAGGCTATTGGCATCCAAGTGGATCAGGTTCGTTTGTGCAAAGCTGGGGCAGACACATGAATCAGGTGGCAGCTGGTGTTCTTATGGTGGAGGTAACCAAGGCTGGTCCATCATGCAGCCCACTGAGGTGTTTGTTTCAAGTAAGTGATAGGAGGTTGGCACTTCCACCTGACAAGTTGTTTCCAGTGCCTCCCTGGCCTCTTCTGTCATATATTTCATACTTGAACAGGAGTACCAAAGACAAACTTATTAGTTACGATGGGACAGCACGTTCCACCTGGTGGTCACCTATCCATGAGAGTTTTACATGGGGCTGCCACTAAATGACATAGCCACTTAGACAAAGTCCTGCTGTAGGGTGGTAAGTTGTATTGATGTGGTTGGGTCAACAACATGATTTTCTGTATGTGTAAAAGGCATTGTTCTGCCCGGAGTACATATTATTGGACCCACATATCATCGGCAAACATCTATCCACAGGAACATTTCACCTAGAGAACTGATTTGTGGTTCAGTGCATTCCAAATACCTTTACCTCTGCTTTTGTTCTCAGTCCCATTTTTCTCCCAGCAAAGGGTCTGGCAAAAATGGATGTGTGAAGGGGCAAGGTAGCATTTAACTCCTTCCTCTAGCTTTCCTCCTTGGTATGAACCTTTGACTCCCATCCATTGGTTCTTGAGAAGCAGACTAGATTAGAATACTGTGCACAGGTCCACTTTTAGGTTTTCCAGAGTAAACACATATCTTCCAATAAACAGACAGTATAAATGACAGCTCACCTGACTTTCGTACTTCGGTTAACTGATTGTAGCATGCCGAGATACATTTATGAATACAAAGCCTGTCTCAAGTCTTTTGGAGTTAATAGGGGCATTCTCACACCTGTGAATGGTGCAACAGATCTGTGAATCCTTGTGCAGCAGATTTTTTTAAGTAGGAGCCTGAATGTTTTCTGTTTTCCTACAGGTCTTGAAACAGAGGAAGATGTTTGCACCTTTACAAATGGTTGAGCAGACATCAGTGCAATCAAACCAACAGACTACATTCTGGAAGGTTCTGCAGGAGGAGGATGAAAATGTAGAATCCCAGGGTAAGGACCTACTTTGTTCAACTCCAGTATGTCTAGTAAGAAATTTAACCTTTTTAATGTGAAATTTAACATTTTAATGATTTGAGTTATACATGTAGATCCTCTTCTGAATAGCACACAGTGTCTACATATGCTCATAAATATAAATCAAGGCAGAAACTTGTTTTTGAGCCATTCCCCAAATATAACACTTGTAAGGACTAAAATATGATGTATTGGTTGGCTGATATCTACCAAGTGATGGAGAGGTGAATGGAACTGTGAATGGATGTTCTGCCAGGGACTTTAACAGTCTTTAGCACTCTCTTCTTTATTAAGGTATGTTTTTGTATTGAAAAGCAGGAGAAGTAACGTTTTGCCTGTTTTTCTTTCTGCCAAGAGGGATCTTTGAGTTCACACCTTGAACACCATGTGGTGAAAAGGGAAGACCCATTCCTCCCTGATCCTGTGCAAAGTCTGAGACCCACAGGCCTGGAATCAGGTAAGAAGTTGGAATGGAATTCTTGGTTGCATCTTGCAACGTGTGGCAATATCTGGATTAGCCTGACATTTCCTGAGTTGTGTAAGCACCAGGATTCACAAGTCCTGACCCAAAATCAGTGTTTTCTTGGCAGAGAAATTTCCTTTTCATATTTTAACGGAGATGGTTCATAGTCCTCGTTAGAGCAGAGTTTGGGGGAGGTGAGATGGACAGAAGGGGAAAGACAGGATGGAGGATGTTGTAGGAACCCTGAAAAGGGAATCAGAACATAGACAAACTTCATTTCTCTGTCTTTTCAGATGTTGAGAAGGGAACTCAGCTCACGGTGATTAATTCTCAACTTGAAGGAAAAGAGCCATTGGAAATATGGAGGAGGGGACAAGGGAGAATCCAAGAGAATATGTTAGATGAGATGCAGGAGAAAACATGTGAGTCTACCAGAATGCAGGGAATGGAACCACATGCAGGATCCAAGCAATCTGATAAGTTCCCAGAAGGTCTTGAAACTGCCTGCAGCAATGCCAGCCTCGTGGTAACAGAAGGGGAAAAGGCATCATTTTCCAAATGTGGCAGAATGAACCGTCCTAAATCAATATTAGTTTTTGAACATGGGGGAGAACTCTGCAATGAAGGTCCCCTGTTGGAGGAAAAGATCCTGCTGAAATCAAAGTTTGATAAACATGACGGCAGCCATATGGAAGAGGAAAACCGTCACTGCAAAGAGTTTGTGGTAACCCTCCCTTCAAATACTTTAGAGAAAGACCAGATAATTCATACTGGACAGAAACCTCACAACTGCCCTGACTGTGGTAAAAGTTTCTCTCGGAGATCAAATTTGTTAACCCATCAGGTGATCCATACAGGAAAGAAACTACACACGTGTACTGAGTGTGGTAAAAGCTTCTCTCGCAGATCGTATTGCTTAACCCATCAGAGGTTCCACACAGAACAGAAACCTCACAAATGCCCTGACTGTGGAAACAGGTTTTCTCAAAAATCAGCTTTATTAACCCATCAGATGATTCATGTAGGAAAGAAACCACATCAATGCCCTGAGTGTGAAAGAAGCTTCTTTTGGAAATCACAGTTCTTAATGCATCAGCGCATTCATACTGTAGAGAAACCTCACAAATGCCCTGATTGTGGAAACATTTTTTCTAGGAGATCAACCTTGTTAGAACATCAGATGATCCACACAGGAAAGAAACCCCACCAATGTCCTGAGTGTGGAAAAAATTTTTCTAGGAGATCAACCTTGTTAGAACATCAGATGATCCACACAGGAAAGAAACCCCACCAATGTCCTGAGTGTGGAAGAAGTTTCTTTTCAAGATCAAATTTACGAAGACATAAAATTATTCATATAGGAGAGAAACCTCACAAATGTTCTGCCTGTGGAAAAAGCTTCTCACATAGAGCATACTTATTAAAACATCAGAAGATTCATACTAGAGAGAAACTTCACAAGTACCCTGATTGTGGAAAAATCAGTCCTTCATGATCATATATTAATCAATCAGAAATACAAGGTGGAGAGGAATCTTGCAGATTTTCTATGTGTTGGAAAAGCTTAAATGATAAAGAAACACCTGTTGGCCACCTGAAGACCCATGAAGGGCATTTAACAGATAGATTGACAATGCAATTCACTAGTTGGACTGGCACAAGTCCTAGCACAAGTTCTGTGCTGGCCTGGGGTTGTTGCAAAAGTTCTGTAAGGCACTTCCATTTCACTTCTGGAGGGGTTAGGCCAGTACCTGAACATGCGCTGACCTCCCCACACCACCATGGGAATGGGGAGAGGTTGAGTTGTGTTGGCCTAAATTGGTTAGGGTTGTGCCCTGAAGTCCAGTGTTCTCTCATGCAAAGATGATTTCTGTAAGACATTTTGTTTAGTTGGTGTGTATGTCCTACAATATTTTGAAGCATAGTTAATGGGAAAGAAATTTGAACGTTAATAGGCCTCCTGCTGTGTAACTATGTATTGATTGGCTGATAAATAGGAATCACTGTTCGATAACTTCACTAGGGTTAGGAAAAGTCTTCAGGGCCACACAGAGCTCCATGCCCCACCTGTAATATGTAACTGTAAAATAAATGGTTTGGATAATCAAGATACTGTATGCATACTGACTTGTCTTGCAGAATTGGTAGAAGTTTCCATGTTTGTCTGAATCACCTGGAGTTTTCTCTTACACTTCCATAAGTCCTTGAATTGTATATTTTTGGATCTGCATTATTGCTCTAGCTGGAGAATATCTGTGGCAACCAAAGGGCACGCTGTTACTTTCCCATTGAAGTGGTACCTATTTATCCACTTGCATTGATATGCTTTCATACTGCTAGATTGGCAGGAGCTGGGCAAGAGATAAGAGCTCCCTCCATCTTGCAGTACTTGAGTCTCAAACCACCCACCTCCTAAACATCAGGTCAACAGGCACAGAGCCATCCCCTTCTTTGCCCTTCTATGGGCAGTGTCAGTTGGTCCAGGTGTTCCCCTCAGAATCTGTTCCATCCTAATATAACCTAAACAGCCTCCTCCTCTGTGCTCATATGGGTGTTGTGTGAGTAGATCCAGGTATTCACCTCAGGACCTACTCCATACTAATTTAACCTAACCTCCTCTCCTTTGCCCTTAAATGGGTGTTGTGTCAGTTTGTCCAGGTGTTCCCCTCACAATCTGCTCCATTCCCAATATAACTTAAACACCTCCTCTTTTCCCTTATACGGGGGTTCTGTCGGTTGGTCCAGGTGTTCACCTCAGGACCTGTCCCTTTCTAGTAGAGCAGGGGTCTCCAAAACCCTGTAATCCACTCCGATTCATTCTTATATGTAAATTTATTCAAATTTGAAATGTAAAATAGGTTTTTTTGCCCCTGACACTGTGTCAGAGAGATGATGTGGCTCTCCTGCCAAAATGTTTGGAGACCCCTGGTGTAGACCATAAACAGCCCCCTCCTTCACCTTTATATGGGTGTTGTGTGAGTAGATCCAGGTGTTACCTCAGGACCTCCTTCATCCTAATATAACCTAAACAGCTCCCCTCCTTTACTCTTATATGGGGTTGTGTCAGTTGGTCCAGGTGTTCACCTCAAGACCTGCTCCATCCTAACATAACCTGAACAGCTCCCCTCCTTTATTCTTATATGGGGGTTGTGTCAGTTGGTCCAGGTGTTCACCTCAAGACCTGCTCCATCCTAATATAACCTGAACAGCTCCCCTCCTTTACTCTTATATGGGGGTTGTGTCAGTTGGTCCAGGTGTTCGCCTCAGGACCTGCTCCATCCTAATATAACCTAAACAGCTCCCCTCCTTTATTCTTATATGGGGGTTGTGTCAGTTGGTCCAGGTGTTCACCTCAAGACCTGCTCCATCCTAATATAACCTGAACAGCTCCCCTCCTTTACTCTTATATGGGGGTTGTGTCAGTTGGTCCAGGTGTTCACCTCAAGACCTGCTCCATCCTAACATAACCTGAACAGCTCCCCTCCTTTACTCTTATATGGGGGTTGTGTCAGTTGGTCCAGGTGTTCACCTCAAGACCTGCTCCATCCTAACATAACCTGAACAGCTCCCCTCCTTTACTCTTATATGGGGGTTGTGTCAGTTGGTCCAGGTGTTCGCCTCAGGACCTGCTCCATCCTAATATAACCTAAACAGCTCCCCTCCTTTTCTCTTATATGGGGGTTGTGTCAGTTGGTCCAAGTGTTCGCCTCAGGAGCTGTTCCCTCCTAATACATCTTTGCCCTAATATGGGGGCTGTGTCAGTTGGTCCAGGTGTTCACCTCAGGACCTTCCCTGGTAGAGCCTAAACAGACTCCCCTCCTTTGCCCTTATATGGGCGTTATGTCAGTTAGTCCTGGTGTTCACCTCAGGACTTGCCCCATCCTAATATAACCTAAACAGCCCCCCTGCCTCTTTTGTTCTTATATATGGTCATTGAGTCAGTTGGTCTGAGTCTTTGCCTCAGGGCCTGCCTGTCCTAATTTAAGGTAAACACTGCCAGACACAGAAGACCCTCGTGAGGTGAGGTGAGATGTGTTGCCCTTTGTGGGGGGCGGGGGGGGGGGATGAATCCACAGATATGGGGTCTCTGGTTACAGGGACTCTTGTTCAAAAGAAAAAAAGCCTGGTCTCAAAAGGGATCATGGCCTGAAAAAATAGTCAGAAGAAAAGCCACAAACAGGTGGCTTTAGGTGCAACAGGACCATAGGTGCAATCCTACCCATGTCTACTTACAAATAAGCCCCATTGTGTTCAGTGGGACCAAGCAGGACCATAGGTGCAATCCTAACCATGTCTACTCACAAATAAGCCCCATTGTGTCTTTAGGATTGCAAAGGAAAGTCTTTAGGATTGCAGTCCATATGGTTTAACTGAAAATGAGGTCACGTTCCCCCAAAATGTAGGACATGACAATAAAAGCTAAAAACATTCATATATTTTGCTTTCATGTGGATAATTTAAACACTATAATTACAAACTAGCGAAAAGCATACCCGTGTTGCGGGAGTAAAGTTCCCCATATGCCATACCCCCATATGCATCAACCCCATGCACAACTTCCCCCATGCGCATCAACCCCCCATGCACAACTTCCCCCATGCGCAACTTCCCCCATGCGCATCAACCCCCATGCGCAACTTCCCCATGCACATCAGCCCCTATGCGCATCAACCCCCATGCACAACTTCCCCCCATGCACAACTTCCCCATGTGCATCAACCCCCATGCGCAACTTCCCCAATGAGCATCAACCCCCATGCACATCAACCCCCATGAGCAACTTCCCCCATGCGCATCAGCCCCCAGGCGCAACTTCCCCATGTGTATCAATCAATCCCCATGCACAACTTCCCCCATGCGCAACTTTCCTCCATGCGCAACTTCCCCATGCGCATCAACCCCCATGCGCATCAACCCCCATGAGCAACTTCCTCCATGCACATCAGCCCCCCATGCACAACTTCTCCATGTGTATCAATCAACCCCCATGCACAACTTCCCCCACGCGCAACTTTCCTCCATGCGCAACTTCCCTCCATGTGCAAATTCCCTCCAGGCGCACCTTCCACCATGTGCATCAACCCCCATGCGCATCACCCCTCCATGCGCATCAACCCCCCATGCACAACTTCCCCTATATGGAACTTCCCCCCATGCGCAACTTCCCCCCATGCGCAACTTCCCCCATGCACCTTTTCCCCCATGCACAACTTCCCCATGCGCAACTTCCCCCCATGTGCATCATCCCTGATGCGCAACTTCCCCCCATGCGCTCCAACCCCCCCATGCGCAGCGTCCTCCACAGTGCAACCTATACCTCCTAACAACATCCCCCCAATGCACCAGGCACTGAGCACCAAATCGGCTGATGTTGGTCAGTCTTCCATGTTAAGTATAGGACAAAAACACGTTGACCCCTTTTCAGCCACTGTAGGGTTAAATTTCTCCACTTGGGTTCTTGGTGGGTGTTCAGGTGACAGAAGGATCCCTCCCAGAATTCCCTGCTTCTAGGCCCAGCAGTTGGGGCGGAATGTTGATGAGTCAGCAATTCTCAATGCAAAGTATAGGGAGGAAAACGCGTTGCGCCCCTTTTCACCCCCTTCCGGTTGGAATTTCTGAAAACCGTCTTAGTGCACCCCTCAATCACGGAAGGAACACCCACCCCAAATTTCACTCTTCTAGGCCCAGTGGTTTTGGCAGGGTGGTGATGAGTCAGTCAGTGAGTGAGTCAATCAGTGAGTCAGTCAGTGAGTGACTTTCCTCTTATCTGTATATATAAAAGAGAAAAGTCACTCACTGACTGACTCACTGACTGACTGACTGACTCACTCACTCATCACCGCCCTGCCAAAACCGCTGGGCCTAGAAGCGTGAAAATTGGGGTGGGTGTTCCTTCCGTGAGGGAGGCGTGCACTAAGAACCGGTTTTCCGAAATTCCAACCGGAAGGGGGTGAAAAGGGGCACAACGCGTTTTCCTCCCTATACTTTGCATTGAGAATTGCTGACTCGTCAACATTCCTCCCCAACTGCTGGGCCTGAAGCATGGAATTCTGGGAGGGATCCTTCTGTCACCTGAACACCCACCAAGAACCATCTGGAGACATTTAACCCTTCAGGGGCTGAAAAGGGGGCAACGTGTTTCTGTCCCATACTTAACATGGGAGACTGAATAATATCCAGCCAATTTGGTGCTCAGATCCTGGTGCACTGGGGGATGTTGTTCGGAGGAAGAGGTTGCGCTGGCGAGGATGCTGCGCATGAGGGGAAATTGCGCATGAGGGGAAGTTGTGCATGTAGGAAAGTTGCGCAGGGGGGAAGTTGCACATGGGAGGAAGTTGCGCATGGAGGAAAGTTGCGCATGGGAGGAAGTTGCACACGGGGGAAGTTGCGCATGGGGAAAGTTGTGCATGGGAGGAAAGTTGCGCATATGGGAAGTTGCGCATATGGAAAGTTGCGCATGGGGGAAGTTGCGCATGGGGGAAGTTGCGCGTGGGGAAGTTGCACATGAGGGGATGATGCACATGGAGGAAAGTTGAGTTGCGCATGGGGAAGTTGCGCATGTAGGAAAGTTGCGCAGGGGGGAAGTTGCACATGGGAGGAAAATTGCACATGGGAGGAAGTTGCGCATGGAGGAAAGTTGCGCATGGGAGGAAGTTGCGCTCGGGGGAAGTTGCGCACGGGAGAAAGTTGCGCATATGGGAAGTTGCGCGTGGGGGAAGTTGCGCATGGGAAAGTTGCACATGAGGGGATGATGCACATAGAGGAAAGTTGAGTTGTGCATGGGGGAAGTTGCGCATGGGGAAGTTGCACATGGGGGGATGATGCACATGGAGGAAAGTTGCGCCCAGAGGAAGTTGCGCATGGGGGGAAGTTGCGCATGGGAAAATTGCACATGAGAGGAAAGTTGTGCATGGGGGAAGTTGCGCATGGGGGAAGTTGCGCATGGGGGGATGATGCGCACGGAGGAAAGTTGTGCATGGGGGAAAATTGCACATGGAGGAAGTTGCGAATGGGGGAAGTTGCGTATGGGAGGAAAGTTGCGCACGGGGGGAAGTTGCGCACGGGGGGAAGTTGCGCCTGGGGAAAGTTGCACCTGGGGAAACTTGCGCCTGGGGAAACTTGCGCCTGGGGAAAGTTGAGCATGGGAGGAAAGTTGCGCATGGGAGGAAAGTTGTGTATGGGGGAAGTTGCGTATGGGGGAAGTTGCGCATGGGGGGAAGTTGCGCATGGGGAGAAGTTGCACATGGGGGAAGTTGCACATGGGGAAGTTGCGCATGGGGAAAGTTGCGCATGGGGAAAATTGCGCATGGGGTTTGATGCATATGGGGAAGTTGCGCATGGGGGGTTGATGCGCATGGGGGAATTTGTGCATGGGGGGGTTGATGTTCATGGGGGGAAGTTGCGCATGGGGTAAGTTGTGCATGCTGGGTTGATGTGCATGGGTGAAGTTGCGCTTGGGAGGGTTGATGTGTATGGGGGAAGTTGCGCATAGGGGGTTGTTATGCCTGGGAGAAAGTTATCCATGGGGGGTTGATGCATATGGGGGGATGGCATACGGGGGAATTTTACTCCCGCAACGCGGGTACACCTTTCGCTAGTATATATATATAGTTTAAAACTATTACATATCATTTATTACATATAGTTTGTATTACAAGAAAGTTACATGCTGCCTGCTCTCAAAGGAGGATAATGAAGATTTTTTTCAAGACACAAGGCTACAATTCAGGATATGTCTTGGAAAAAGGGGACATATGGTCAGCCTGCACAAACAGCCACTTAAAAAGAACCTATGCTTAACTTGAGCTGGAACAGCTGAGGAAGAGTCCAGGGTGGTGTTCTTGAACTGATCCCTCTTTTTCCTTTTGGTTTTCAGATTAGGCTACCTCAAAATGCCAGATTCAAAGGAGAGCAACAGGAAGCCTGATCCAGCAGGGTTCTTATGTTCCTATGAAGCATCTCTTCATAGGTTCTACATAAGAATATAAGAAGAGCCCTACTGGATCAGGCCAAAGGTACAGCTTCCTGTATCACACAGTGGCACCAGATGTCTCAGAGAGATCCAAGACCTGCATCTTGGTGTCTTCCCATACATTTGGCATTTAAAGGACGCTGTCTCTGACCCACAGATTAGGTCACGTGTATAGCCTGTCAGCAAACAGTTCGCAAAGGAGATGGAAATTCACAAATATTTCACTTCTCATGAGGGTGAAAGCCCCTCTGCAGCTAAAAGGGGGGGGGGTAGAAAACAGGACCTGAAACGATCTAGGCATTGTGATCATCAATGCAGAGAGCCTCAGAAAAAGAGATTAAAATACAAGCCTCCACTGCAGCAGACCTGGGCTCTGAGGATAGGTTATTGCTCATCCTCCCCTCCCATATGAACACTGGATCCGTCCCTGACTCACAGCCCTACACATGCTTACTCAGAAGTAAATTCTATTGTTCAATGAGGCTTAGTCCCAGGAAAGATGGATAGGTTGGGAGCCCCAGTGACATCCTTCCCCTGCATCTGGAAATTCAGTGTAACTCTTATAGTAAATAATCCCTGATAGACCATTGTCTACTATCAATGTTTAGAATCTTACTTTCAAAGACACCTAACCCAGTGTAGAACATCCAACCTTTGAACCAATAGCATCACTTGGGTAGTGTCACCAGGTCTGATAACTCTTGTTCTCACCCCCATTAACTTTATTTATTTTACTATAAAACCATAAACTCAACCAATCAGTAATCAACAATAATGTGGCCAACAACTGAATACTTGTTCTACTATTAGTTATCATATGTGGACATGTGAACTGCTGTAAATTTCACACTGAATGGTATATCATGATACAACACTGTGGTATTATTCTTAGAAACTGTGATTTTAGCTATTTTAGTCTCTAGGTGTCACACCATCCACAAGGGTGGCATGTGGTGGCACCCATAGCCCCCTCACCATCCATTTCTACAGCAGTGGTTGGCTGGAAGAAATTCAACAGGTCTTTAATTTCTCAGCATGGTAAAATACTGATGTGAAAACCTCACTTGTTTCCTGCCCGACAGAATGAGATTTCGGTCACAACTACATGCACCTTTTGTGTTCCTTAAATTTTAAACATTCTGTGTATCTCTTTAGTTCAGGAGGAAACCCTCCTTTCAGCTCAGCAATACCTCTAGGTATTGATCTTGTATTCCTGGGATCCTCACTCACCCTGAGCCATTCTTTGGAGATGACAGCAATGCAGGATATATCTTCTCTCCTTCAAACCAAGAAGGGATTTAAGAACAAAGGTGTTCAACTGCTCCAGAAAACCACCCTGATTCTCTGTTTCCCAACTTGTAGGAGTGGAGTCAGGAGAAAGAGGAAACATCTGAAGGTCCAGAAATAATGGTAGGATAAGGGAAGGCAGAAAAACCCTAGGCAGAGACTAGTCTGAAACTGTGATGGAACCACCAGAGGAGCCAAGCAGGAGAATGCAGCAGTGCTGGGAAGCCCAACAGCAGGACATCCTCAAGACCTCACAGGCTTCTCATTCAGCATGGTGGAAACTACAGACATCAGAGGCCACAACCTGGGGTGATACCAAGGCCTTCCTGGCCTCCTTTGAACAAGTGGCTACAGCCTGTCACTGGCCCCGAGGACAGTGGGTGGCTCGGCTCTTGCCTGCCCTGAGTGGAGGCACCCAGCAGGCCTTCAGCCTCCTGGCAGCCCCAGAGCGGGAGGACTACGTGCAAGTGAAGGCGGCCATCTTGAGAGGTGAAGCCCTGAGGAGGGAGAAGCGGCGCCAGCACTTCCGGCAGTTCTGCTGCCCGCAGCTGGGAGACCCGCGAAGGATGTACAGCCAAGTGCAGGAGCTTTGCTGCCAGTGGCTGCAGCCCGAGAGGCACAGCAAGGAGCAGATCCTGGAGCTGCTGGTCCTGGAGCAGTTCCTGGCTGGCCTGCCGGGGGAAATCCAGAGCCGGATCCGGGCATGTGGGCCAGACAGTGGTGCCCAGGCCGTGGCCCTGCTGGAGCATTTCCTACTCAGCCGGAGGGAGGCGGACACAGGTACCTGGCAGGTAAAGTCTTAATACTGATTCCAAGATTGCTAACTAGACCCAGAATCTGGAGTGGGTTGTTGGAACCACCTGCCAGATTTCAACTAAACCTGGAGAGAAGTTATTTCAATGAAGAAAGGCAAAAATCTACCAACACCTCTCATACAATTGAAAATCACTTTGAATAAAAGCTGACAAATAATACTCAGGCTGTAATCCTAAACACACTTTCCTGGGAGTAGGCCCCACTGAATACAGTAGGGCATACTTCTGAGTAGACAGGCTTAGGATTGTACTGTCAGGAATTTGGAAGGCAGCTTTTCTTCAAAAGTCATTCAGAATAGTTTTCTTTAAACACCTTCTTTATACATCCTTAAAGCACAATCCTAATCATGTCTACTCAAAACTAATCCCTACTGTGTTCAATAGGTCTTACTCCCAGGAAAGTGTCTTTAAGATTGCAGCCAAAGTTTCACATTGATTGAACACACTGATATGTCTTGAAAGATCTGCATTAGATACAGAACATGAATTTCTGTATGTGTCTTTAAGCAGAAAGGGAAGAAGAACCACAGGCATAGGTTTTTCTACATTGCACTGAACCTCCACTGTGTTTTGGAGAGAACCATTTACACCAGCAGTGTCCAACCTTTTAGCTTCCCTGGGCCGCATTGGAAGAAGACAAATTTGTTTGGGCCGCACATAAACACTAACAACTTTTTTAAAAATTAGGACAAAATGTAGAATGTCCTATATTTTGTCCTACATTTTTAAATCCTGGAGTAATTGATTTTAATGGGGCTTACTCAGAGGTGGGCAGATGCCGGTTTAGGCCTACTCGCCCGAACCGGATCTTCCCTCTCTGCTGACGCTGGCGATCTGGTCATAGCCGCGGCTGCAAGAGCCGCGGGGACCGGTTCGCCAGCGTCCACCGGCACCGCATCTCCTGGGACTCGGCCCCAGGAGACTTAGTGCGTGTGCGTCCAGCTGGATGCGTGCGCACTGACTCTCCTGAAGCCGAGCTCGGCTTCAGGAGACGCACTGCGCATGCGCTAAGCCTGATGCATGTGCAGTGCGGCCTGGTTAGGGCCCGCCCCTGCCCCTGACCCCAGCCCCGCCCCCTGACCCCGGCCCAGCCCCCAAACTTCCGGCGAACCGGATCTTTAGGGAGGCTGGGCCCATCACTGGGCTTACTTCTGAGTAGGCATGATATATAGGATAGGCAGCGATCCTCTCCAAGCTAAACCTTGGAGTAAGTCTCATTGATTATCATTGGGTTTTCTGCTGAGTAGCCATGCATAGGAATGGGCTCTCAGACTGCAACTTGGGAGTAAGCCTCACTGACTTTAATGGGGCTTACTTCTGAGGAGGCATGATGCATAGGATGGGCTGTGATCCTCTCCAAGCTTAACCTTGCTGCAATCCTGAACACACTTTCCTGGGAATAAGACCCACTGGGTACAATGGGCCTTACTTCTGAGTAGACATGGTTAGGGTTGCAGCATATCTCCAAGGGTAAGGTTGGAGAGGATCACAGCCCATCCTATGCATCATTGGGCTCTCAGACTGCCACTTGGGAGTAAGCCTCATTGACTTTAACGGGGCATACTTCTGAATAGGTCTCAAGGGCAGCAGGTAGCTGCTGGGATAGAGGCTGAGGCTGTTTTGGGGGGATGCCGGTGGGTGAGTGCTGCAAGGTCTGCAGGGGCCTGAAGTGCTCTGAGTGCCAGGAGGCAGGTAGGGGGAGGAGCCAGGCAGCCCAGACCAGCTTTGAGGCAGGCCCCCAGGGCAGTGTGCAGAGAAGCATGCAAAATTTAAAAATGGCTGCTGCCGCAAAGCCAATTTTTCCAGTGGTGGTGGCCAGCTTTGCAGGAGGGCCGCATGATCCATCCTTGTCCTGGGCCGCATGCGGCCCCTGGGCCGCGTGTTGGATACCCCTGATTTACACCTTACCTGGTCCTCTCAGTTATTGATCTTGCATAGCCATATGAGGTCTAGAAAGCTGCAAAGAACTTTGTTTTCTGTAATCCTCTTCAGAAATTATGTAGCATAGGATAATATGTAAGAGAATGGGGTTGTGTCTCTGTAGTTGCTGGATTCTAAGTGTGAGTGTATCCATTGCTTCAGGAGCCATTTCAGGAGTGGGCTGTGGGTCTCCTGGATGCTAAGGAGGAACCCTTGGACAAGGTGGAGGAAAAGATCTCCACGGAACATTCTGAGATATTTGGAAACAATCAGCAGAACGTTGATGGAGAGGCTGCCTTGCCAGGTAAGGGGTCAATGTGAAAGGTGAAGTAATTTCCTAAACAGGGTAACAGAACATTAAGAAAAGCAAACTGTTCTTTAGCAGGAATGTGAAAGTAGAGGCTTGAGAGATTTCTGCCCAAGTTTAGCCATGCTGGTCACAATCACTCTCCATTTGCCAGGTTTAGGAATTCCTAGCAGTGAAAGGAGGCTGCAGAGGGAATTTTAGTAGGGTGGATTTCCTTGCTTCTGGGAGGATAGAGTCCCTGTATCTAACTCTTGTTCAAGAAACAGGAATTTGCCCTTCTTTGTCCAAGCCTCCTCTAAGGATGAACAAGTGGACCAGTCCTCCTCCTCCATAAAATGTCCTTTCTGTTCCTTGCAGGCATTGGAATGACACATCCAACTCTTTTGCTTCCCCCAGAAAATCAGGACATGGATGAACCTGAGCAATCCAAGGCTGTTGGCATCCAAGCCAATGAGGTTTGTCTGGATAGGGCTGAGGAAGACACATGAACTAAGTGACAGCCAATGAGAGTTGGACTCACTGTTCCATGATGATGTCAACTGAGATGTTTGCTTGGGGGAAGAGAGGGAGGGTGACACCCACATCCATCTGTCCACTTGCTCCTATTGCTTCTTGAGATTCTTCTGTTCTGTTTATTTCCTTTTTCTATAACAAAGAAACACATTATTCCACATTTCCTTAGAGGGCAGGAGGTCTTGCGCAACCACACCTTTTCTTGTGTGATAAATTTGAAGTGGGAGCAGAGTGACCAGAAAGGAGCTCATTGTGTTACCCCCTTCATTATGGAGCCCCTTCATTACTGTGCCAATAGGAGTGTCACAAGGGTGTCATCCAGTTATGTCTGCACCCCCTAGTGACACCACTAAGACTGAACCTGTACGTTTTCCTATATCTTGCAGGTGATGAACCCAAAAAAGATAGAGGTGCCTTTGTATGTGGTTGAGAGGACACAATCAAGCCAACAAACCATGTTTTGGAAAGTTCTGTCACTGGATGGTAAAAACATGGATTCCCTGGGTAAGGATTTTTCTCTCTGGATGGTTCATGGCCAAGGATGGATTTGAACTTGGATCTTCCATATCTCAGTCCAACTCCTCAACCATGACACTGCCCTGGCTGTTCACTCCCAGAACGACATTACCCAGCTGGAATTTCCTTGAAGCAGACAGAAGGAATAGATTATGTTGAAAAACCAAGAGCATCTTCTCATAACCCTGCATTTCTGTCAGTGATATGCCATAATCCAGGTTAGGAGAAGCAACTCACATTCAATTTTCCCCCTCTCTCCTTTATGCTCAGTCTCTGGAGCATACATTCTCCTCTTACAACAGAAATAGAAGACAGCCCAATCCTATGCTTCCTGCAGTGCCAGGACTGCTATGGCACCTAAATGGCTACCATAGTATCTTGAGCACTGCAGGCCATCACTAGTGCATCCTCAGGTGAAAGAAACTTTCACTATGAACATCAGAAGAGCCTCCACTGGATCAGGCCAAAGGCCCATCTAGTCCAGCTTCCTGCATCTCACAGCAGCCCGATGGATGCTTCTGGGAGCACACAAGGCACCTGCATCTAGGTACCCCCCCTGCATCTGGCATATCTACACACACCCCTCATGGCTTGTAACCTGTGATGATCCTTTCCTCTAGGAATTTGTCCAATCCCTTCTTAAAGGCATTGAGGCTAGACACCATCACCACAACCTGTGGCAAGGAGTTCCAAAAACTAATAATGTGCTGGGTAAAGAAATGTTTCCTTTTGTCTGTCCTGACTCTCCCAACATTCAGTTTCAATTTTAGTTCTGGTGTTATGCGAAATGGAAAATTAATAGTAATAGTAATTTATTGTCATTGTATAAACATACAACAAAATTCATAAGACATCCAGAGACCAGCCCTGACAACCCCCCAACCACACCCCCACCCACCCAAAAACCCTCTTTAAACACACAAGCATCTGCACAGCACACCAAGTAATACTGTTCAACTGTTCACTCATGATGGTCCTTAAAATTACTATTAAGTGCAGATATAGCTTTGGGGTAAAAACTATTCATAAAGCGTGTGGTCCGAGATTTAAAGGTTCTATATCTTCTTCCAGAAGGCAACAGTTCAAAAAAAAATTGTGAGCAGGATGGGAAGAATCACGAAGAATGTTTTGTAACTTCTTCAAACGAGATTCAAAAATGTCATCCAGGGTTGGTGGCTGGAGCATCTATCTATCCACTCTATATCCAGGTGTGGGGAGGCAGAATAATTAACACCAATAAAAAGGTTTTAAGTGTTGCCATAGAAAACCCAAGTAATTAAAACAAGCAACATTCCTGAATTGGATCAGCACCTAAGGAGTCTAACAGTGCAACCCTAAACCTAGCTAATCCTAAGCCTAAATTCTATTATATTCAATGGGGTCTTTTCCCAGGAAGGTGTGTTTAGGCTGCAATCCTAAGCAAACTCGTGGGATTAAGAAGACCCATTGAACACAGTGAGTAGACATGGATTGGATTGCGTTCTAAGGCTGCAATCCCAATCACCAATTAGGCCAGTCTTGTGTTTACCAGGACATGTCACAAAAGTGCTGCCTCACTACTTCCTCATTGGGACAGTCATGGGGGGGATTGGGTTAGGCCACTGCACAGGAATACACCAACCTCACCATACCACCGCAGAAAAATATGCCATGTGAGTTAGGCCAGCCTAAAGTTGTTAGGACTGTGCCCTAAGACAGGAGGCGGAATCAGTGTTTCCTTGGAAGAGAAATTTGCTTTTTGTGTTATAGCAGACAGTGTTCACAGCTATCTCCTGTGGATATCAGCCTACTCCAAAAGGGGGTGTTTTCAATCAACAAGAACATAAGATGGGCAAAGAGGGGAAGGAGGCAGGAGGGTTTTTCAGGAAGCCGGAAAAGGGGTCATCAGAACCTTGCCAAAACTTTTCTCCATGGTTTTTCAGATGGTGGGAAAGGATCTTGGCTCAGGGTGAAGAATTCTCAGGCTAGAGGAAATGAGCCATTGGAAACACTTGGGACAGGGCAACAGAAGACCAAGGAGAAGGTACAAGTGACAGCTGAGGTCAAGGAGGAAAGATATGAGTCTAGTGGCAGACACGGAACAAAGCCAGGTATAGGGTGCATGGAATCAGTTGAGTCTGCAGAAGATCTTGGAGCAGCCTGTAGTGATTCCAGCACAACAGATTCGGAGGGAGAAAAGGCATTATTTTCCAAATTAGACTTTGTTTTTGAACACACTGGAGAAGAATGTGACAAAGAGTATAACAAATTGGAGGAAAAGATCAAGCTGAAATCAAAGCTTGGTGAACACCACAGCAGCCAAATGGATGAACAGTTAGGGATTAGACTCCATTCCAGTTCCTTAGCAAAACAGCAGATAATTCACACTGGAGAAAAGAATTACAAATGCTCCAACTGTGGAAAAAGCTTCTCTTCAAAATCCAATTTCTTAGCCCATCAAACAATCCACATGGGAAAGAATCCACAGCAATGTCCTGATTGCGGGAAAAGCTTCTTGCACAGATCAAGTATGTTGGCCCACCAGATTATCCACACAGGCAAACGACCACACAAATGTCCTGTGTGCGGAAAGGGTTTTTCTCAGAGATCGATATTGTTAATCCATCAGAACGTCCATACTGGACAGAAGCCTCACAAATGTCCCACCTGTGGAAAAAACTTTCTCCAGAGAAGACATTTATTGAGTCATCAGACGGTCCACACAGGAAAGAAATCACATCAGTGCCCTGATTGTGGAAGAAGCTTCCGTTGGAGATCAGACTTGTTAACACATCAGGTAGTTCATACTGGAGAAAAACCACACAAATGTGCCAACTGTGGAAAAAGTTTTTCCCTGAGATCATGTTTATTAAGACATCAGGAAACCCATACAGGCAAGAAACCATATCAATGCCCCATCTGTACAAAAAGCTTCCTTTGGAGATCACAGTTGTCAGTGCATCAGAGAATTCATACTGGAGAGAAACCATATAAATGTCCCAACTGTGAAAAAAGCTTTTCCCAGAGTGGACATTTATTAAGACATCAGACCGTCCACACAAGAAAGGAACATTAAGGAGCACATATTGAAAGAAGATGCTGTGGTGAGAGGTTGAAAATGGTAGTTAACCTTCAAGAAAATATCAGAAAATTTCTTGCTATATATATAATGGCATGTATGCTTTTTGGTGCATGGAAATAGTTTCACTTGCAGAGGAGAAGGGGCAGGAAATCAGATAATTTATCCAAAGAAGAACCATATGAATGTTTTCAGTGTGGAAATGCTTCAGCCAGACAGTATATATTTCATTAAAATATATATTTCATTAAGTACGTTTCATATAGTTAATTAACGTGAAAGATAGTTTTTGATTGCCCTGAAAATGGGACAAATGTCTTTTAGGGAGAGAGAGGGTAACAACTAGAGAAGCCCAATCCTGTAGTTTCCCTGTCATACATGCTGGTGGGAGGGAGCGGGATTCATTTGGGAGACTAAGCAGGGGGAAGAGAACATAATCCACTTTTGGTTCATGCCACTGACTTCTGGTGAGTGAGGCCAGTGAGGCCTACAAGATGCCCAGCATAGCATCCTTATTAGTTATTCTTTCCCTTCACCGACCATGGATTTTAGCATTCACAGATTTATGAATTCACAGGGTCATGGGAATTTCCCCCCTGATACTTTGACTACTGAGAAGATGTTGTCTAAGTATTTAAAATTATTTATATTCAGGGCTTTTTTTCTGCAGGTACTCACTGGGACTCAGTACTGGCTCATTTTCCCACTTACCCCATAGCAGCTAATTAATAATTAGTCATATGGGGATAACCTGTGGTGAGAATGGCACTTCCCCCCCACAGAAAAAAGCACTGATTATATTAAACTACTTACCCTACAACCCAGAGTAAATGTGGGAAGATGTAAGAGGCGTTTACTCTGGATTGCTCTATGCATTTCCCATAGGTTTCCTGTAGGTGGCACCATAACTATGTCGGTGTAAAAGGTCCCATAGTTACTCTGGATTGTAGCATAAGTGGAATTTCCCCTTTGTTGTAGGAGAAAAATAGAAAGAATGTTTTTGGGTATCCAAAGACACTGCTAGTCTCCAAGCTCCATCTACAGTACACCAGGCAAAGGCACCGATGGGCTCTGGGTACCAGCAGCCATCTGCAGTCAGTGGGTACCTGTAGCCACTGGCAATCAGTGGGCACTGGGTGACATTGGGCACTGCTAGGCACAGGTGGGCACCAAGTGCAGCAGATACTGGTGGGTACCAGAGACTTCTCGGCAGCAGGCACCAGTGGGCACCGGGCACCAAGCACTAGTGGGCAATGGGCAACACACCACCAAGCCGTGGGCACGATTGGACACTGGGCATCGCTATCAAGCACAACTGGGCACCAGTGGGCAGCTGGCACCATCAGACACCATCAGGCAGCAAGCATCCCTACCAGGCATGGGGCACTGTGGACTGTCAACACCAGGTGGCGGACACTGGGCACCAGTGGCGTAGGTATCCTAGAGCAGAGTGGGTGACATTCCGGGGGTGGGGGTGTTGACATCATAAGAACATGAAGAAATGAAACAATCCCATCAGGTCACATACCACTGGATTTGTATTGAAGAGCAGAATCCAATGCAATAATCCATTTTTAAATATCTCCTTCACAACTAAAACTAAAAAATATGCATTGAGCTCTATGGGAAAATGAAAGTGCTTCACATCGTGGCTTTACCCACAAGTAGGTGAATGTGCCATAGTCCATTGGAAAAGGCAAGCTGAGAGGAATCCAAAGCCATCAGAATGGTCATGATTCAATGAATGCAGCCCCCCAAAATCACCCCAGAAAATGCCCCTTTTAATTGCATTCACCCTATATAAAATAGATCCATGTTGTGCCTTTACTTATGGGTAGGCCAACTTGCCTTAGATCAGGCTAAGAGGAAGCAGGACCTGATCCAATGAATGCAGCCCCACTGTTCACCCCAGAAGGAAGTCTCTGCTCCAGGCTCCACTGCAGTGAGCTCTATGGAAAGTGGACAGCCGTGTTTACATGCAAGTAAGCAACTGTGCCTGGCCTCCAGTTCAGGTCAGGCTCAGAGGAATGCAGGTCCTCTAGGATGGTCCTGATTCAGCAAAAGTTGAGCTCAACCTCTACTCCAGAAGGTAGCCTCACCTCCAACCCCAAAAAGGCTTGAGTGAATGGTAATGGGAGAGCTGAAAAACTTACGGATTTTTTTTTTTTTGTATTTGTAGGTCCGGGACATGCCCTCGCTTTTAGGTTTGTGTCCTTGAATAAAATCTACACTGTCCTCCTCTACTTAAAGAATAGTGACGATTAAGAAGGAATATATATTAATGGTTCAATACGAAATACAATTAACCAATTAAAAACAGGCGACAGTTATCTCCCCTTAAACGCCAACTATATTTCCGACTGTATATGGGGAGCTCGTGACTGTTCTTCCTACCAGGAGAATTCCTCCCAGCTAGCATATGAGGGATGATTCTCATAGAGATGCTGATGGTGTAGTAGTTCAGAATGCCATCTCCACATTTTCTTGGAAAGCTCAAAAACCTCTACATTTTATCTGTTTAACACTATAGAGGTTAAATATACCTGTTATACCCTGTTATATATGGATTTTTAATACATTATTTCATCATTTCATTTGCTATTAATTAGCTATTATTTTTTTCATTTCTTGTAAACCGCTTTGTGAACTTTTCAGTTGAAAAGCGGTATATAAATATTGTAGATAGATAGATTATTCATCTTCGGCTGCAATCCTAAAGACAGTTTCTTGGGAGTAAGACCCACTGAATACAATAAGGCTTACTTTGGAGTAGACATGGTTAGGATTGTGCTCTAAGCCAGGCAAAGACAGGAGTCTCCTGCATTTTTAACTGCTGACTGCATCTCTACAACAGAAAAAAAAGTTTTTTTAAACAAGGGATGTAGTGAGATGATCTTTAAATTTTTTAATCTGCTTTTAGTTAACACATTTGTTGTATCACCAAGAATCAAACTTCTGCAGTTACTTTGTTCCTTTAGTCTCAATGGACAAACAAAAAAAAATAGCAAGGTATTTAAATATATTTTTCTACTGATTTTTTTTTATCCATGGGACTTTCCGGAATTGAACCCTAATGGATAACAAAGGATAACAAAGGACACCTGTAATCCTACCCACACTTACCTGGTAGTAAATTCTATTGGTTATAATAGGATTTACTTCTGCGTAGAGATGCATGAACACAATATAAGCTAACAGCACTCAAATATATTGCTCTTACGTAGTTAATTTAAACACTATATATGTATTATTATTATTAAATTTTAATTAAACTGTTACATACAATTTATGAATTCCAAGAAAGCTCCATGCTGCCTGCTCACAAGGAAAAGGAGGACTATTAAAGTTTTTTCCCCAGTATGCCAGGCTTAAAAAAGGACATGTCCTGGAAAAAGAGGACAAATGATCACAAGGAAAAGGAGGACAATGAAGTTTCTTTTTTCAGGACATAAGGCTTTTAAAAAGGACAGGTCTTGGAAAAAGAGGACACATGTTCACAAGGAAAAGGAGGACAATGAAGATTTTTTTTCCAGGACATCAGGCTAAAAAAGAGGACATGTCCTGGAAAAAGAGGACAGATGATCACAAGGAAAAGGAGGACAATGAAGATTTTTTTCCCAACACACAAGGCTAAAAAAAGGACATGTCCTGGAAAAAGAGGACAGATGATCACAAGGAAAAGGAGGACAATGAAGATTTTTTCCCAACACACAAGGCTAAAAAAAAGGACATGTCCTGGAAAAAGAGGACAGATGATCACAAGGAAAAGGAGGACAATGAAGATTTTTTTCCCAACACACAAGGTTAAAAAAGAGGACATGTCCTGGAAAAAGAAGGGATCTGGTCCCCTGTTCTGTGCTAATGGGAAAAGTGGTGCCTCAAGAGATTTTCCTGTCCTGTGCAAACAAATGAGATGGTCTTTGCAGATCCTTAAGAGAAGGGCTGTCCTTGCATGGGTGAGAGCCCAATCCTAGGCATGCCTACTCAGAAGTAAGTCCCTTTCTAATCAATGGGGCTGACTCCCAGGAAAATGTGGCTAGGACTGGGTGATGATGAAATCAGAACCTCTGCACAGCTTGACATGGTTGATTCTTGCAACTGATTTGGATTTGGAGCTGGGAGGGGGAGGCTGGAGGGGGCCTGACTCTGACTCTCTCTCTCTCTCTCTCTCTCCTTCCCAGGGAGGCAGACGAAAGATCCGGGGCGGGGAAGCTCCTGGGGAGGGAAGGAGGCTGCAGGAAGGGGAGGTGTTGCAGTGGCTGCAGGGCTGGATCCTGAGCCTGCTGGGGGTGAGTCCTGCAGAGCCAGATCTGGGCTGGCATGGTGGGTGGTGGGCATGATTCTGGGTCAGATCCTTCTGGGGACTCAGCACCAGCCTAGAGGGGTTTGCTGGGTGCAGGGCTTGCAACTGATGGGGGGACCCCAGAGCAGGCCAGGGGGGCAGAGGACCAGCTGCAGGGATCCCACCCTTGGTTGCACCCAAGAGCAGGAGATCAGACCCAGATTTTCCCAGGTCAGGTTGCCACCTTCTCCTCTGGCACTGCTGCTGTGCTCTTCCCTGGAAAGCAGTGGCACACCTGGGTCCTTTGGCATCTGGAGTAGGAGATTGGGGTGAAGGGGTGAATTTGCACCCATGCCTGGTGTCCAAAAGGAATCCTGTGAACTAAAGGAGAGATCTAGTATTTTAAGTAGCAGTTCTCAAAGTGAGGGTCAGGACACCAATGGGGGGGGGGGTCACAACTTCATTTGGGGGGGGTCACAAAAGGCTGGATGCCGCAGACTTGAAATGAAGCACTCATGCAGTAAATCTCATTGAAACAATGGGACTTACTCCTGAGTAGACACAGAGGAGCAATGGCATCATAGTGATATCCTTTGCTGTTCAATGTCACTTTTACCCTAGACAGCACTTCTGGGGGGGTGTCCTTGACTGTCATTCTCAGAAGGGGGTCCAGACCTGTCTCCGGGTCCTGTATTTCAACACCAGAAAGAAAATCAACAGGTGTTCCAGTTTCTCAAGATGGTAAACATATATGAAAACTTCACCTGTTTCCCATCTTTAGAAATACTACTTTGATTTCTTTCAAACTACACCCACCCCCTCCCTTTATGTTCCTTATGTTTTAAACATTGCATTCTGTCTGTTTCTTTCATTCAGGACCAGACGCCTGCTTTCAGCCCATAATACCTCCAGGCAATGGTCTTGGATTCCTGGGATCCACAAGTGCACTGAGGGGGCAGTCGACCAGCAATATTTTTTGGAGAGGACCGTGGACCAGCTGTTAATGCAGGATATTTCCTCCTCCCACCCTCAAGCAAGGTCAGGGATTTGAAAACCAAGGGGTTTCTCAGAAGACCACCCTTGTTTCCCAACTTGCAGGAGGGGAGCCAAGAGAGAAGCCATGAAGGAAGAAACTTTTGAAGGATCTCAAGTCATAGAGGGATCAGGAAGGGCAGTAAAAGCCCCAGATAGGGGGATGCAACAGCGGTGGGAAGCCCAATGGCAGGACTTCCTCAAGAACCTCCAGTCTCCACACTCTGCATGGAGGAACCCCCAGCTGTCAGAAAACACCCCCTGGGATGATGCTAAGACATTCCTGGCCTCCTTTGAACAAGTGGCTGCAGCCTGTCGGTGGCCCAGAAGAGAGTGGGTGGCTCTGCTCCTGCCTGCTCTGAGTGGGGATGCCCAGCAGGCCTTCAGCCTCTTGGCAGCCAGAGACCGGGAAGACTATGGGAAAGTGAAGGCCGCCATCTTGAGAGGTGAAGCCCTAAGGAGGGAGACGGAGCGTCAGCAATTCCGGCAGTTCTGCTGCTCGGAGCTGGGAGACCCGCGACGGATGTACAGCCAACTGCAGGAGCTTTGTTGCCAATGGTTGAAACCAGAGAGGCACACGAAGGAGCAGATTGTGGAGCTGCTGATCCTTGAGCAGTTCCTGGCCAGCCTGCCGGTGGACGTCCAGAGCTGGATCCGAGCAGGAGGGCCAGACAGTGGTGCCCAGGTTGTGGTCCTGTTGGAGGATTTCTTGCTGAGCCGGACAGAGGCCGATACAGGGATATGGCAGGTGAGGTCTTAATACTGATTCCAAGATTGCTAACAAAGTCCAGGATCTGGAATGGGTTGTTTGGCAAAAACCTACCAACGATTCTCATACCAGTGAAAAACATTTTGAGTTAAAGCCGACAAAAGGTACTCAGGTATTTTGAAGGCAGATTTTCTTCTGATGCAGCCATTCAGAACAGGCTCCTTTGTATACCTTTAGTATAAGTTCACATTGATTGAACATCCTGAAATGTCTTGAGAGATCTGCATTAGATACAGAACATTCATTTTTGTTTTTGTCTTTAAGCATAAAGGGAAGAAAAACCACAGGCTTAGATTTTCGAGGGAACAGGTACCATTAATGGACCCCAGGAACCTCCAGTTTGACACATAGGGAGCTCCCAGTTTCTTGCCCATCACTGTTGGAGTCTGCCCTGGACATTAGAGTCTGGAGTCTGCCCTGTGAGGGATACAACCACTTGTAATTTACTTGGTCCTCTTAGTTAAGTACCATAGTTTGCATAGCTGTAGGAGGTCTAGGAAGCTGTACAGATCTTTGTTTTCTGTAAACCACGTCAGAAATTATGTTGCAAAGATAACAGGATGTAAGAGAATAGGATGTGTCTCTTGTCTGTAGCTGCTGGGTTCTGAGTGTGAGTGTTTCCACTGCTTCAGGAGCCATTTCAGGAGTGGGCTGTGGGTCTCCTGGATGCTAAGGAGGAACCCTTGGACAAGGTGGAGGAAAAGATCTCCACGGAACATTCTGAGATATTTGGAAACAATCAGAAGAACGTTGATGGAGAGGCTGCCTTGCCAGGTAAGGGGTCAACTTGAAAGGTGAAGTACTGTGCTGAGTAGGATAGCAGAATCTAAAGGAAGGTAAACTCTCCTGTACCCTTAGCAGGGATGTGAAAGTATGAGCTTGAGAGATTTCGGCCTAAGTACAGCCATGCTGGTCACCATCACCCGCCACTTGCCAAGTCCAGGAATTCCTAGCAGCGATAGTAGGCTGCAAAGGGAATTTTTTGTAGGGTGGATTTCCATACTTCTAGGAGGAAAGAGTCCTTGAACCTCCCCCCTGCTTTGCCTCTGGCTGGCTCTAAGGATGAAGGAATAGTCCTGCTCTGTAAAATGTTCCTTTTCTTCCTCACAGGCCTTGGAATCACACATCCAACTTTGTTGCTTCCACCAGAGAATCAGGACATGGAAGAAGCTGACCAGTCCAAGGCTGTTGGCATCCAAGTGGACCAGGTTGGTCTGTGCAGGGATGGGGCAGACACATGAACCAGGTGGTAGTCAATGATAGCTGGAGCTGGTCCATCATAAGGTTAAGTGATGTTTTTGCCTGAGAGGAGAAAGGAAGGATGACAACCACCTCCATCCATCCACTTGCCTTTACTGTCTCCTGTCATTCTTCTGCTCTTTCCTTTTTCTGAAATAAAGAAACAATGTATGCTATATTTCCTGAGAGGCCAAGAGGTCTCCGCAACACCTTTCTTTGTGTGACAGAATTTGCAGTGGGTGCAAAAATGTCATTAGGGTTTGCGTGACCCAATGCAGGAGCTCATTGTGGCACCCCTTTAATGGACCCCATTCCATACCAGAGCATACAGAATGAATTACAGCATCATGCACACAGCCTAAATGTAATGGCATCACTAGGGTAGGTGAAAACACCATTGGTTTTATTTATTAACTAGCAAAAGTGTACCCACGTTGCGGGAGTAAAATTCCCCATACAACGTCTCCGCCCACTGTGCATCATCCCCCATGCGCATCAACCCCCCATGCGCAACACACCTCATGCACAGCGTCCTCCCCAGTGCAACATCTCCCCTCCAAACAACATCCCCCCCAGTGCACCAGGCACTGAGGACCAAATTGGCCAGATGTTGATCAGTCTCCCATGTTAAGTATAGGACAAAAACACGTTGCAACCCATTTCAGCCCCTGAAGGGTTAAATTTCTCCGCATTGGTTCTTGGTGGGTGTTCATGTGACAGAAGGAACACCCTCCCCAAATGTCATGCTTCTAGGTCTGGGGGTTGGGGCTGAGCATCTGCATCAGAGCACCAGGAATATCCAAAGTCTGTTTGCGTGTCCTAATGACACAACTTATTGGGATGTTTTCCTGCAGGTGGTGAATCCAGATAAAATAGGGGCACCTTTGCATTTGGTCGAGAGGACTCAGATGCATTCAAGCCAACAGACCATGTTCTGGAAAGTTCTGCCGGATGTTGGTGACAATGTGGATTCCCTGGGTAAGGATTTTTGCTTTGTTCCTGTAAATGCAGCATAACACTGCACATGTGTGCGAGCATACACACACACACACAATTCTGTATGTTTATAAGGTATGTTTATAAGGTATAAACATTTGTATGTTTATAAGGTATGAAGCTCGACAGAAATTTGTTTTTGACACCTTCCCCAAATATAACACTAGTATAAGGACTTAAATATCCACCGAGAGATGGTGGAATGAAAGTGTGAATGGGTGAGCTGCAGCCAAGGAGATTCATCAGCTACAGCAGTTCCCCTTTTCTTTGGGGGACGATGACTGTGCTTTGCCTTCTTTCTGCTGATCCTTCCTTCACTCTTTCTTTGCCCCTTCACCTCTCAAATGCCAAAGGATAAGGTGGACCCACTCTATATGGCATCAATCCTTTCAGTGTAGGTTTTTTTAAAAAATGTGCATCTTATAAATTTATGGGGATGTAGAAAAAATGTATGTCATAGGTAAGACTCCATCAATGCTATTTATATTGAAAAGCATGAGTAATATTGGCCAGTTTCTCTCTTTGTCCGCAAGAGGGTTCTTTGGGATCCTGACTTGGACCTTCCTCCCTCCCCATCCAGTGAAAGACGTTTCTCCCAGATCTCCCAGACATTTCTCCCAGCCTTAGACATGTACAGTGTCTAAGGCTGCAATCCTAAGAGCACTTTCCACTTGAACTCAGTGGAACTTACTTCTGAGTAGCCTCAAATAGGCTTGCACTGTCAGGTCAGGTCTTTAATTCTTGGTTGCTTCTTGTAACACATGACAGTAGTGGAGTTTGATCAAGATGAGATTCCCATCTCTGTTTCTTCACTCTGGCTACAATCCAGAGTAACTCCAGGACCTTTTACACCGATGTAGTTATGGTGCCACCTATGGGAAACCGATGCGAAATGCATAGAGCAATCCAGAGTAAGTGCCTCTTACGTCTCCCCATACTCTGGATTGCAGGGTTTAAGTACATGGTCCAGTTTTTCTTATTGCTGACAGCAACAGGTTCAGTACTCTGCTTCCTCTCTTCTTTTCTTCACTGATTTTTTAATCGAAGAGAGGCAGCTCTTCCAATTGCCTCCCCCCCATACATGTGCAGAATACTTGCAGAAGTTTGTACTGAGTTAATAGGGCAATAAGAACAATTAATAGAATTAAATGTCTTGTTGGAGAAATCTATTGAGGAAGTGCCTGCTGTTGTGGGTTAGGTGCACTACTCTTGAAATTTGATTTTTATGTGTTAGTTGACAATGTTCACAACAGCTAAATATCACACCAAGTTGGGCCTACTGCCGTTATTGATGGGCCAGAACGGGATATGGGTAGATGGAGAAAGGGCAAGAGGATGTTGCCGAAAGTCTGAAAAGGGCCCATCAGAAAACTTCTCTCTGTTTTTTCAGATGTTGGGAAAGTCTCTTCCCTCACAATGAAGGATTCTCAGAATCAACCAGTGGAAACACTCAGGAGAGAGCAAGGGAGTGCCCAAGAGAATGTGCCAGTGACTCCTGAGGTGAAGGAGGAGAGATGTGAGACCAGCAGAGGGCAGGAAACAGAGCCACTTATGGGATGCAAGGAACCTGTTGAGCTTCCAGAAGGTCTTGGAGCTACCTATAGTGATCCCAGCCCAGAGGTTATAGGTGAAGGTCCCCTGTTGGGGGGAAAGGTCCAACCAAAATCAAAACTTGATCATCTTCACAGCGATCAAATAGATGAGCAAAATCATGACCTCCCAGTGTTAAGACTCTATCCCAATCCATTATCAACACTGCAGGTCATTCAAACAGGAGAAAAGAGTTACCCGTGCCCTGACTGTGGGAAGAGCTTTTCTCGGAGATCAAATTTGGGAGCCCATCAGAAGATCCACACGGGACAGCAACCATACCAGTGTCAAGATTGTGGAAAAAGCTTCTCTCAGAGGTCCCCTTTATTAAAACATCAGAGGATCCACTCTGGAGAGAAACCACACCAGTGTCCTGACTGTGGGAAAAGCTTCTCTCACAGATCAAGTATGTTGGCTCACCAGATTATCCACACAGGCAAGCGACCACACAAATGTCCTGAGTGTGGAAAGGGATTTGCACGGAGGTTCATATTGTTGATGCATCAGAACACTCATACTGGCGAGAAGCCTCACAAGTGCTCTGAGTGTGGAAAGAACTTTGCCCAGAGATCCCATTTATTAATACATCAGGCAATCCACACGGGAAAGAAATCGCATCTCTGCCCCGAGTGCGGAAAGAGTTTCCTTTTGAGATCCCAGTTGTTAGTACACCAGAGCATTCATACTGGAGAAAAACCCCACAAATGTCCCAACTGTGACAAAACCTTCTCTCAGCGCTCCCATTTATTAAGACATCAGAACATCCACACGGGAGAGAAACCGCACGAGTGTCCCGAGTGTGGAAGAAGCTTCATTTCAAAATCAAATTTACAAAGACATCAGAGTACTCATGTTGGAGAGAAACCTCACAAGTGTCCTTTCTGTGATAAAACCTTCTCTCAGAAATCACATTTATTAAGGCACCAGAACACTCATACTGGAGAGAAACCTTACAGTTCCGCTGCGGAAGAGCCATCAACTTCATGAATAAATTTAAGCCACCGGGAATTAATCATGGGAGAAATCTTACTTGTGTCTGACGTGCAAGAGAGATGCTTATGTGATAAACAAACACTGACTAGCCACAATATTATTCATTAACGATTAATAGGTTGCAGGTCCAATGTTTTCTCAAACGATTATTTCTGTAATTTATTTTGCTCTGTTTCTGTTATTGCATCTGTTGGCTGGGATAGCGTTGGCACAAGTGACTCATATGGGATGCCACACCTGCCTCTGACATGCCTCCGTGCTTCCTCTCTAGTGGGCAATACTGATACCCTTTCTCCAGGACTCAGTTCACCTTCCCATCTCTCCTCAGACTTGTTTCAGCAGCATCACTGGAACACATCTGAGTAGTCGTACATTTACATTGGCAGGCTGGTTTAGATAGGATCGGGCTGTAACATGCTACATGTTCAATTCCCTCCCCATCTCTTTCCAAACTTAAAGCCTGTTCTGCTTCAACAGATTTTTCCTCCATTTTTTTTCTCTTTTGAATGGTAGGTGAATAGATTAGTCCTTGCAGGGTGTATACATGGCCAGGAGTGTCTTCTCTGTAAAGAGTGGTGCATTGAAGACACATGCTCATTCTGTGGCCCTTGCAAGACTTGGACCAGCGACTTCCCAGCCCATTTTTATTGCCCTATGGTCTCCGGAGAACGGCAGTACTGCATGACTCAGGAAGGCCCTCTAGTCCATATATTATCCATATAATTATCCTCCATGTATTATCCATTGGCTCCCTGCACATCTTGTAGTACAGAACTGCAAACTGAAATCCCTTTTTCAGAATAAAGAATCTTTTTAGTGACTCTGCCTTGGAGGGGATACCTTACTTCAGTATGGCATGGAAGAGTGCTGAAATGGGTAGGGTTGTCTATCTTCTCTTGCTTGGATCCTTTCTCCTGCCTGGTAATGTGACAGGTACAAAATCAAAAGGTGAGGTGTCCACCAGGCAAAACAGTGGATCGTGGGTTTCGCCAACTCAGGGCACAATCCAGAGTAACTACAGGGAGTCCTTGCTCTGGTGTAAGAACCATTTACTCTGGATTGCAATATGAATTTCCTATAGGTGGTGCAATAACTATGGGTGCACGTAATGTGTCTTATGTGCTTCCGTAGCTACTCTACATTGTAGGATTAGCCTTGGTTTTGTTTTCATCAATGCTCTGAGCTGTGCTGATTCACATCTCTCTGGCTTCTCTTCTTACATACATGGGCTGATTCATACAGATCCAGCAGTGTGAATGTTGATAAGCTGCCTCCTATATAACTATATTTATTTGCTGATGACAGTCACTGTCCAGTACAGGCATCCCCCGCTTTCTGATGACTCATTTTCTGACAATCCGTTCCTTCAACACCTTTCAGTTACAACCAGAACTTATTCAATGCATGTTCCACTCTTTCAACCTCTCTCAGCTGTTTCAAAATCTAAAACTGCACTCCATATTGTTTTGCCTATGACTTGATGTTACGACTGTTTTGGTTTTTGTAGGTGTGTGTGAGCACATATGGTGAATTAATGTCCTGATCGATTCTCATTCTGCAAGGAGTTAATCAGAAAATTTGCAGAAATCTTGCTGTAAACTTAAAAAAGAGACCAGGTTCCACTTTTCAACCATTTCTGCTTTTCATCACAGCTCCAGCTCCTAACCAGTCAGATAAGAGGGGAATGCCTGTAATGTGCCTTGGGTTAAAGATGCAGAATCCTCAGGGCCATACAGAACCCTGTGGTTGGCAGTGAATAAATGATCTGAATAATCAAGTTGTGCATATTGTGGAATTAAATAGGTTTAATTTGGAATTAAACAGGTTTGCATGTCTGCCTTAGTCAGCTGAAACTGGCTGGAACCCAGCAAGAAAGAGATGAAAGAACAACAGATAACATGAATGTTCGGTGGGGTGGGAAACGGTACAGGATAAACTTCAAAGAAACAGCCATATAAGGGGAAAAATGCATTTTATTTTCTATGTGTAGGAGAATCTTCACCTGCGGAGGAACAGGAACAGGTAGATCATACATCAAGAACCATCTGACCATTCTCAGTGTGGGAAATGCTTTGGATGCAGAGTAGACATCATGTGCCCTGTGAGATTTTGCATGGAAAAGAAATTCATCAGATGCCCCCAAAATGGACATGTCTCTTGTGGGGAGAGGATTATTGCACATTAGGCACTTTCTGGAGAAGTGAGACTCTTCAAACAGCCCAATCCTAAAGTTTTCCCTGCCAGAGCATGTTGTAGATGCACCAAAATGTGCTGGGTTGCACACAGGCGAACATGCACATTGGGAAAGGAAAGCCTTCATAAGCCTGTCTGTTGACAAGATATCTTGAACTTGTGCCAACATGTTAAAGGAGACATGTTGATGGTACTGGAAGGGTAGCATCTTGTATGTGCAGGGTGCCACCTTGTCTTCCCATGTTCTGCGTGACCACCAGGCAGCCTCAAAGTGGCTGCTTCTCACATCTAGCTGCTGTGTGTCTCCTATGGCCCTGCATCATATCAGAGGCTTGTTCATGACACACCAGCATGCCGTGGCGCCGTTGCTGAAAACCACTGGAATCCAAGACCGTGTCTCAGATGCCACCCCTTCCATGTGATGCGGCAATAACGGCAATGATGTCACTGCAATTCTGGCATGTCCAGAGCAGTTGCACTTTTATCAGTGGCCGTTGACGGGTCATTTAGGAAAAAAGTATTCGGTGGTGCATAATAGTTTGGCCACCCACATCTTCTTTTCCCCAGGTGAGACCAGGTCACATCTGCCCAAAGTGCCCACAAGGGTGTACATGTGGTGGTCACGTCTGGCTTTAGGAGCTGTGGGGGTCCAATTGGAAGCATTTTTGGGGATCCCAGGTTCACAGCCATGAGATCTTAGCGATATAAATCTTAATGTAGGACACCCAAGAAAAATGTAGAACATGACAAAATAAAAGTGAAAAATACAGTGTTTTCATGTGATTAATTTAAAGCTTTATGTTCCTTATTACATTTAAAACACTCATATAGAATTATTACATGTACTTTATTAATTTTTTAATTCTACTTGTTGCCTACTCACAAGGAACACGAAAAAGTTTTTGTATAATATTTGTATTCAAATTTTATAAAATAAAAACAAAAATTATATCCATACATTACAACAGCAAAGCCTAAAGTTTAATCACTTAAATTTTCTAACCTATCCAACTATTCACGAACAACCATATTTATTTTCAACGTATTCTTTTCATCTATATAAAATGTCTCTCGACACCACTTCCATTTCTTTCTTTCTTTCTTTCTTTCTTTCTTTCTTCACCATTTATTTTTTTGATTCTATATAATTTCGAATGCATCTGCTATACTTTCTTTTTCTTTCTTCCTTCAACCCCTTACTTTTATCAAATTGGGCCAAACTCACTTAAAATTGCTTCTCAAAATCCAGTCAAACAATTAAATAAACAATTATTTTCACTTTCAATTATTAATTAATTGAACATGAAAATTTGTTCCAGGACACAAGGCTAAGAGGACGTGTCCTGGAAAAAGGACAGATAATCACAAGGAAAGGAGGACAATGATGTGTGTTTTTTTCCAGGACACAAGGATAAAAAAGAGGACATGTCTTGCAAAAGAGGGCACCTGTCACCCTGTTCAACAGGACCCTCCTTTTCAGGTAGAGGGGAGCTGTAGGGCTCAGTTTTGCTCCCCCCACCAGGAATAGCTCATCAGGAGAGGAACCCCTTGCCTGCCACCTTCCAAGATTGAGTGCTGCACCCCCCTCTAGCTATGCCACTGCAGAGAAGGAAGGAGGCTGCAGGAAGGGGAGGTGCTGGAGAGGCAGAGGCTGGTGCAGGGCTGGATCCTGAGTCTGCTGGGGGTGAGTCCTGCAGAGCCAGATCTGGGCTGGCATGATGGGTGGTGGGCATGATTCTGGGTCAGATCCTGCAGGGGGCTCAGCACCAGCCTGGAGGGGTTGTGCTGGGTGCAGGACTTGCAACTGATGGGGGGGGACCCCAGAGCAGGCCAGGGGAAGGCAGAGGACCAGCTGCAGGGATCCCACCCTTAGTTGCACCCAAGAGCAGGAGATCAGACCCAGGTTGTTCCAGGTCAGGTGGCCCAACCTTCTCCTCTGGCACTACTGCTGTGCTCAAGCAGTGGCACCTGAGCTAAGATATTGACCTGGTTAAGATATTACTGATTGTCCTGATTAATGTAATCCTCCCCCCAGTACAAACACTGGATCCTTCCCTGACTCAATCCTAACCAATCCTAACCAATTTAGGGGCACAATCCAAACCAATTTAGGTGGGCATAATTCGCCGGGCATATCTTCCATTGGAGGTGTGGGGAGGTTGGCATATGAACATACACTGGCCTCCCCCCCACCAAGGCTTGGGGCAGAATTGCTTTATTAGGGCACTTTTGTGACACCCCCAGGCCAACACATGACTAAGAGCACAATCCTAACCATGTCTACTCAGAAGTAAGCTCCATTGTGTTCAGTGGGTCTTACTCCCAGGAAAGTGTCTTTAGGATTGCAGCCTTATTCTGGGGGGTTAGGATTGGCCCTAGAGTTGGAAGGGTGACACTCAAGTGGGTCATCTAGTCCAACCCACTGCCTGTAGCAGAACTTTTTACAACGGTATATACAAATACTGTAGCAGTATATAAATACTGTAAGTGGTATATAAATACTCTAAGTGGTATGTAAATACTCTAAGTGGTATATAAATACTGATTGGCAAGACACTTGAATACTGCAGTACACACATCTCCCATCCCTTGCTCAGCTCCTGCCAACATCGCAGTTTGAAAGCATCCAAACGCAAGTGGATAAATAGGTACCACCTCAGTGGGAAGGTAACAGCGTTCCATGCGCATGTAGACCATATGATCACGAAGGTGTCGTTGGACAATGCTGGCTCTATGGATTAAGAAATGGGAATGAGCGCTGATCTCTAGGGTCAGTCACAACTATTAGGGCAACCATTACCTTTAAGGACACCTTAGCCAGAGTACAACACCCAGCCTTCCCACTAGTAGCATCTCTTGGACTCATGTCACCTGGTATGAAACTCCCTTTCAGCTCAGCTCCAGGCATGGTCTGGGATTCCTGGGGTTCTCGCTGGTCCTGAGTCATTCTTTTGGCGAGGACAGCAGGACCAACCATAAATGGAGGAGATTTCCTTCTCCTTCCAAACAATGCCAAAACCAGGGGTCTCCAACCCTCAACCTGAGGGCCAGATGTGAACCACATCAATCCTTGTGTAGGCATCAGTCAACTTCTGGTCCGTTGAGAGCTCCTGGCGCGCTCAACAGAATACACCCTGAGCTGTGCTCTGTTTACACCCACTTTTGAGGTCTTCAGAACCCCTTTTAAAGGCCTAAGAAACATCACTTCATTTCCTCAAAACCTGAAGTAACTTTTTTTGAAGTAACTTTTTTGACCCTTATGGGTCATGAAGGTCTCCCGAGCCCTCAGAACACTCTCCAGATGTTTGCTGTGATGTGCTGGTTCTGAGGGATTTATTCCCAGACATATAGGTGAGCTGCTTTTGTATTTCTAGAGTAGTGGTTGGAAAAATCTTGGAAATGTGAGCCTGTTCATTCAAAATCCATCTGTAATGTAGTTATTTAAATTTTATATTTAATTTTTTTCAGCCTTTGACAACGTGCCTGATATTTGATACGGCCCTTTGGCCAAAATGTTTGCAGATCCCTGGCCAAAATCACCTTCCCCAGAAAAAAAACCCCCCTGACTCTCTGTTTTCCAACTTGCAGGAGTGGAGCCAGGAGAAAAGCCATGAAAGAGGAAACATTTGAAGATCCAGAAATAACAGTGGGATCTGGAAGGACAGGGAAAACCCTTGGTAGAGACCAGCCTGAGGTTGTGATGCACCCACCAGAGGAGCCGGGCAGGGGGATGCAACAGCGGTGGGAAGCCCAATGGCAGGACTTCCTCAAGACCCTGCAGGCTGCACACTCTGCATGGAGGAACCCCCAACTGTCAGAAGGCACACCATGGGAAGATGCCAAGGCCTTCCTGGCCTCCTTTGAGCAAGTGGCTACAGCCTGTCGGTGGCCCAGAAGAGAGTGGGTGGCTCTGCTCCTGCCTGCCCTGAGTGGGGATGCTCAGCAGGCCTTCAGCCTCCTGGCAGCCAGAGATAAGGAGGACTACGGGAAAGTGAAAGCCGCCATCTTGAGAGGTGAAGCCCTGAGGAGGGAGACGGAGCGCCAGCACTTCCGGCAGTTCTGCTGCTCGGAGCTGGGGGACCCACGAAGAATGTACAGCCAAGTGCAGGAGCTTTGCTGCCAGTGGCTGAAACCAGAGAGGCACACGAAGGAGCAGATCCTGGAGCTGCTGATCCTGGAGCAGTTCCTGGCCAGCCTGCCGGTGGACATCCAGAACTGGATCCGTGCAGGTGGCCCAGACAGTGGTGCCCAGGTTGTGGCCCTGTTGGAGGATTTCCTGCTGAGCCGGACGGAGGCCGACACAGGGATGTGGCAGGTGAGGTCTTAATACTGATCCGAAGATTTCTAACCAGGTCCAGAATCTGGAATGGGTTGTTGGAACCACCTGCCAGACTTCAACTACATCTGGAGAGAAGCCATTGCCAGGAAGAAAGGCAAAAACCTACCAACAATTCTCATACCACTGAAAATCTTTGAGAAAAAACTGGTATCTTGAAAAAGGCTTGTTGTTTGGTGGAGGTTTGTCCTCCAGCAGGGCTCTTCTTATGTTCTCATGAAGTTTTGTGTGTGTGGTAGCCATTCAGAATAGGCATCATTATACACCTTTACAATTATTTCATGTTGATTGAACATATTTACATATGTTTAAATACATGGAAATCTATGGAAGTGTCTGAATTGGATACCGAACATGCATTTTTGCAGGGAAAATCACAGGTATAGGTTTTCCCCAGAGCATTTGAACCTTCTCTGGCAACCACTCTCACCTTCTGTGGTCATCTCAGCTCTGGAGTTTGCCCATCAGAAGGAGGTCTAGGATGTAAGTGAATGGGATGTGTCTCTTTGTAGTCACTGGGTTCTGAGTGCGAGTGTTTCCACTGCTTCAGGAGCCATTTCAGGAGTGGGCTGTGGGTCTCCTGGATGCTAAGGAGGAACGCTTGGACAAGGTAGAGGAAAAGATCTCCACGGAACATTCTGAGATATTTGGAAACACCCAGCAGAACGTTGATGGAGAGGCTGCTTTGCCAGGTAAGGGGGCAACGTGAAAGAGCTGAACAGAGTAGGGTAACAGAATGTAAACTGTCCTGTACCTTTTGCAGGGATGTTGTAGAATGGGTTTAGGAGATATTTGCCCAAGTATAGCCATACTATAACCACCCTCCATTTGCTAGGTCCAGTAATCCCTAGAAGTGCCCCTAGTAGGACAGAATCCCTGAACCAAATGATTGAGGACCAGGAATCTGCCTTACTTCACCTGTGGCCTTCATTGGCCTACATTAAGGACATTGGCCTACATTTTTCCCTCTAAGACTGAACAGGTAGACCAGCCTTTCTCCATAGAGTTTTTGTTATGTTTTCACAGGCTTTGGAATCACACGTCCAACTTTGTTGCTTCCCCCAGAAACTCAGGACATGGATGAAGCTGAGCAATCCACGGAACTTGACGTCCAAGTGGATCAGGTTGGTCTATATAGGGCTGGGGCAGACACATGAACCAGGTGACCATCAATGATAACTGGAACTGAACTGGTCTATTATGAGGTCAACTGAGGTGTTTGCTTGAGGGAGGAGAGGGAGGGTTGTACTCACCTCCCTCTTTCGACTTGCTTCTACTGCCTCCTGAGCCTCTTCTGATCTCTCCCTTTTTCTGTAATGAAGACACAGTATGTACCACTTTCTTCCAATGATCTTTCTCTAGAGATCTCCAGCAACCCCTCGTGCAATATTTTTCCTTGTGCAACAAAATTTGAAGTGGGGGCAAAGGTGGTACCAGTTTTGCCCAATGAAGCATCTCCTTGCGTCACCCCATGATGTATGGAAATGAGATCTGTCCCATACTAACATTGGTTCCTTGCAGTGTCATAATAACATCTCTACGCCACCTTGGGCATCTGTTGTTTTACAGAGGAAAGGTGGGATATAAATTTTTAAATAAATAAAATAAATAAATTAGAACAATCAGACTTACTGGTCAGTTTTCAGATAAGAAAATCCACTTTTTGTTACATACAGCAGTTGTATTTTGATTTTTTGGTTAATTATCTATAACATTTGATACAGTACATATAGTTCAACATGGATTGTTTAATTATATTCTGCATGAGTTTTTTTTTCCATTGATATATAACTTGCTGTTATTATTATGAATAAATACAATTTTTTTCCAAAAGGTTTCCAAACTTTTGACCGCCAGAATGTCATAAGGTTCTATGTGTGACACCAGCCCTGGGACTCCACTGAATTTGAACATACTGTATATGTTTTCCTTTTTCCTGTAGGTGACAAACCCGAAGAAGATAGGGGTGCCTTTGCATTTGGATGAGAGGACTCTGATGCCGTCAAGTCAACAGACCATGTTCTGGAAAGTTCTGCCAGAGGATGGTGAAAATGTGGATTCCCTTGGTAAGGATTTTTGTCATGCACTAACTCTCTCTCTCTCTCTCTCTCTCTCTCTCTCTCTCTCTCTCTCTCTCATATCAATAGTACATTTCTATGCTTTTAAGATATGAAGCATGTCAGAAGTTTGTTTTGACACATCTTCCAAATATAATACACTTAGGCTACAATCCAGAGTAACTACGGGACTTTTTATACCGACATAGTTATGGTGCCACCTATGGGAAACCTATGGGAAATGCATAGAGCAATCTAGAGTAAGTGCCTCTTATGTTTTCCTGTAGTTACTTTGGATTGTAGGGTTAAGCACTAAAACATCCACTAACCCCTAAATCCAGAGCAACTATGGGAGCACGTAAGAGACTTTATGTGCACCCATAGTTACTGCACAACCTAGTGAAAACCTTTGGGAAATTCATATTGGAATCCAGAGTAAGTTCTTATACCAGAGCAAGGACTCCCTGTAGTAACTCTGGATTTTGCCCTAAGTGATGGAGAATGGAAACTGGGACAGAATGGATGTAGCCAAGCAGATTTGTAGGACTGATCACTTCTTTTTTCTTGGGAACTATGTTTTGCCTTCTTTTCGCTTGTTCTTCCTTTTGTCTTTCTCTGCCCCTTCACCTGATAAACACCCAGGTTAACAACAACAACAACAACAACATTTATATACCACTTTCCAACAAAAAGTTCACAAAGAATTTTACAAAGGAAATCAAATCATGATAGAGTTAATCAATAATATAGGGTAAGATAGGCCCACTCTATATGGTTTCAATCCTTCCAATGTAGGGTTTTTTAACATGTACCTCTTATAGATTTACTGCACTGTAGGAAAGAGATATATAACTCATAGGTAAGAGTCCATCAATGCTATTTGTACTGAAATCCACCCAAATGTTGCCACCTGCAACCTCCCTCTTTGTACTCAAGAGGGATCTTTGGGGTCTGGACTTGGTCTTGCCCACTCATGCAGTGAAAAAGAGACGTTCCTCCCGGATCATAGTCTTAGGAGTTGGTTGAGTTTTGACAATGGTTGAGTTTTTCAGGATGACCCATGATTCTAGCATGACCTGCTAGAGGCAGGACCAACCTGTAGCCTCCCCAAAGACTGACAAAAGTGTCGTCTTTTTTTACTGAGCCAACACAGGTAGCTCTCCCTGGTTGTGAAGGCATCCCTGCTGTTGTGTCCCTTGCAAACCAACAATTCATCTGATTCAACCTTATATGAAACTGACCACCCTGAGAGCATGGGACTGATTTCTGTTTGTGCAGAATCCTTGTAACAGTTTGTCCTGGGAATGCTTTACCTTTTTAATACTAGTGCAGTATGAATTCTTACTTACTAAGAGTTAAATGTCTTCTTGGAGAAATCTATTGGTGAAGTGCCTGCAGTTTTGTATTAGATGCCCTACAGTTACAAACAAAACCCCGATTCCTGTGAAGGTGCAATCCTAACCCCTGGTTACAGCAAACGTCCTGTACACCACATAGCACAAGTCTTACACAAGCACAAAACAAGTCCTGTGTGCCACAACTTGTGTGGGAGGGGGATAGGCAGTACTAGATGGTGCACAGTTAATACACAGACATGTCCTGTCTTCAACACACCACTGCACGAAGAGGGAGACGGACAAGCCTAAATTGGTTAGATTGCGCCTAAGTTGGGTCAACACCCAAATAGTCCAAGTCAGGAAGGGGAATCTGTGTTTCCTTGGTAGAGAAATTTGGTTTTTTGGTGTTAGCAGATGGTGTTCACAGCTGTTCCTTGTGAATATCACGCAACGTTGGGCTTAATGGTGACTTCAGTAGGCTAGTTGGAAGAAAGGTAGATGGGGAAGGAAGGGAAGGAGAATTTTGAAGGAAGCCATCAGAACATAAGACATTCCCTACAATCCAGAGTAACTACGGAGCATGTAAGATACATTATACTGCACCACCTAGTGAAAACCTATGGGAAATTCATATTGCAACCCAGAGCAAATGGTTCTTACACTGGAGCAAGGACTCCCCGTAGTTACTCTGGATTTCACCCATTCTCTGTCTTTTCAGATGTTGGGATGGGAACTCATCTCAAGGTGAAGAATTCGCAGATTAAAGAAGATGATGAGCCAATGGAAAAACCCAAGACAGGAGGAGATGGAATCCAAGATAATGTGCCGGCAATGACTGAGGTGAAGGAGGAAAGATGTGAGGCCAACAGAGAGCAGGAAACAGAGCCATTTATGGGATGCAAGGAAACTGTTGAGGTTCCAGAAGATCTTGGAGCTACCTTTAGTGATCCCAGCCCAGTGGGTACATGTGAAGATCCCCCGTTGGGGGGGAAGGTCCAGCCAAAATCAAAGCTTGATCATCTTCACAGCAATCAAATAGATGAGCAGAATAATGACCTCCCAGCGTTAAGGCTCTATCCTAATCCATTAGCAACGCAGCAGGTAATTCATACTGGAGAAAAGAATTACACATGCTCCGACTGTGGAAAAAGCTTCTCTCGGAGATCAAACTTATTAGCCCATCAGATGATCCACACTGGGAAACAACCACACCAATGTCCAGATTGTGGAAAAAGCTTCTCTCAGAGATCCCCTTTATTAAAACATCAGAAAATCCACACAGGAGAGAAACCACACCAATGTCCCGACTGTGGGAAAAGCTTCTCTCATAGATCTAGTATGTTAACGCATCAAATTATCCACACAGGGAAAAAACCACACAAATGTCCTGATTGCGGCAAGGGGTTTTCTCGGAGATTCATATTATTAATGCATCAGAGCACTCATACTGGAGAGAAACCTCACAAATGCTCCGAGTGTGGAAAGAGCTTTTCCCAGAGATCTCATTTATTAATACACCAGGCAATCCACACAGAAAAGAAACCACACCAGTGCCCTGAATGTGACAGAAGTTTCCTTTGGAGATCCCAGTTGTTAATGCATCAGAGCATTCATACTGGAGAGAAACCCCACAAATGCCCCGAATGTGGGAAAAATTTCTCTCGGAAATCAACTTTGTTAGACCATCAGATGAGCCACACGGGGATGGAGCCATTCCAATGTGGTGAGTGCGGAAGAAACTTCTTTTCAAGATCAAACCTACGAAGACATCAGAGTATTCATATCGGAGAGAAACCTCACAAGTGTCCTGTTTGTGATAAAGGCTTCTCTCAGAGATCCCATTTATTAAGACATCAGAACACTCATAATGGAGAGAAACCTTACAGAAACTCTGGGGAAGAGCCATCGCTTCATGATCCTATTTAACTTGGCATCCATCAGTCTTGAAAGACTATCGTGCTCGACGCTATATGTGAAGCTGGAGTGTCCTCTCCAGAGCACAAAGGCCTGGGTAGATTAATATGGAGGATAGACTGTTACCCAAGCAGTATATAAGCCACCAGAAACTCATACTGAGACAAATCATATATGTGTGGGAGAAACTTAAATGATAAATGAACACTGACTAGCCACAATATTATCCATGTAGGACATTGAAGGTTAATAAACTGAAGGTTCAGTGTTTCCTCAATCTGGTTCATTTTATTTTAACAACATGGTTGGCATGTTGAAGTAGAGTTACAGGGAAAGATTTTGGAACATCTGGCATCTTATGGAAACGTGAGGCTCTTCTACGAGCTTCAAATATACTAGAGTATATTTGAGTTGACCATAGGTGCAGGGGAGAATTCATTCAAGGTTCCTTTACCTCAAGGAGACCCCCAGGTCTGGACCCCTTTCCCCAGGTTGCAGCATGGTCATCAGAAGGCTGGTTTACCCCAAATCCAGAGCAACTACGGGAACACATAAGGGACTATACGTGCACCCGTAGTTACTGCACCACCTAGTGAAAACCGATGGGAAATTCATATTGGAATCCAGAGTGAGTTGTTCTTACATTGGAGCAAGGATTTCTCATAGTTACTCTGGATTTTGCCCTTAGATTGGACTATAAGATGGTACATGTTCCCTTTTCTGTTTTCACAGATGCCATGTTCTTTCTTAAATGACCAACAGCTCAATCCTGTGCATGTCTACTCAGAAGCAATCCCCGTTATACTCTATGGGGCTTACTCACAGGAAAGGATGGATAGGATTGCAGCCTAAGTCTGAGGCCTGGAGAAACATTGGTTTCACTCTCCACAAAATTTCCCAGCCTTAAATGTTAGCCTCCTCATTCTACCTCATCAGATTTTCCTTTCCTCCTCCGTTTTTCTTCTCTTGTTTTTCTTTTTTCAGTGGTAGGTGGAATAGATTAGTCCTTACCAGTAAAGAGCGACACATTTAAGATGCATTTGCTCATTCTGATTCTGTGGCTCTTGTGAGATTTGGACCAGGAACTTCTCAGTGCATGTTCTCAGCCCTAAGGACTCCTGAGAGTAGCAGTACCGGGTGACTCAGGAAGACCATCTAGTCCAGAACTATCTTATTAATAGAGCAAGCCAGGTGATTTCATTCACTTCTGATCAAGGTAATGGTCACCTCTGCTGCTTCTCTGCAGAATCTGGTACACTGCTTCTGAAGATGGAGGTTCTATTTACCACTTGAGGCCAATCAGCCTTTGGAAAGATCTCCCCTCCATAAATTATCCATTTTAAAGCCACTTAAATATGTGGCCACTTGCACACCGTGTAACAGGGAACTGCATTGTGAAAGCCCCTTTTCAGAGCATAGAACCTTTGCCATGACCCCATCTGGTGCTTCCACTTTGGAGGGGATGCTTTCAGTGGTGGGATTCAAATAAATTAACAACAGGTTCTATGTCCTAATAACCTAAATGTAACAACTGGTTTTATGTCCCATTAGTAATCGGTTCTCAGAACCAGGCGCTCATTAGCAAAGGGTTCCATAGAACCTGTGAGAACCCCCTGAAGCCCACCACTGCCTTACTTCTATAATTGAACTGGGCTGGTTCCTTCTCTTGTTAGATCCATTGCCTTTTCCTGTCTGGCAGTGTGACAGGCACAAAATCAACAGGTGAAGCGCCACCCACCAGGCAAAACATGTTATGTATCCATGTTATGCGCCTGGATCATGCCAACTCGGCTCAGATCTTGTTTTCTTTTGTGCTGTGAAGTGTGCTGCATCACATCTTTCTAGCTTCATTTCTTGGTCTCACCATAAAATTCTGTTCAGGGATTGACACGCAAGTAAATGATGTTACTCACCTGAGGAAGGTCTACTTCCAGTTACATCCAAATTCTTTTCTTAATTTATGATGTGTCATCAAGATCTCTTCCTAACTCTTGACTCAGAAGTGTCTTCCATGGAGCCAAGGAAGTGTACATAGGTATCTTTGGCTACATCGCTCTGATCCTCTCCTTTCTGGTACATGATAGATGTATATATATCTTGTGATACATGATACATTATTGTGGACCAGTGAGCATGTCTTCATATGCACCTTGGAAGTTGGTCTGATCAGGAAGTTGATCTGATCAAGGGTATTTCAGATCCAAAAGGGAAGAAAGTATGGATGTCCATCTGAAATTGGTGATAATGGACCACTTGTGGTGATTTTTACTCACACTGGAAGTATTGTATAGAAATATGAGACAAGATTAAAGAATACAAGTTGCAATAAATGCGTTAAATTAGGAGGATCTGTGGTTTTAATTTTAGAAATATTATTGAAAAGTATTGAATTGTAGATTATCAGTTTGAAGGAATTTGGATCATTGGTAGTTATAAAAATAAATAAGTAGACAATTTAAATTTTATCCAAGAATGTACAACACCAAATAGGGTTGATGAATAAAACGGAGTTCGAGGTGGAAAAAAAGTCTTGGTATACTTGGGTATCACATTGACAAGTGAGAATTGTATATTGCTTCAAAATTAGTGTAATCCTAAACATGTACAGTGGCGCCTCATGTAAAGAACACCTCATGTAAAGTATGTTTTACGTAACAAACAAAAATTTCTCTAGGATTCTGCTTCATGTAACAAACTGTGCTTCACGTAAAGAACACATTCCTTGGCAGCTGGGGCAGATGCGCTGGCCAGCAGCCCTTTTAAAAAGCATCAGGGCTGCCTAGTGTGCCTGTCCATAGCGAAAGCAACACTTCCGCGCTGTTCCTCCTGTGGCCGGGTGTCCGCTGGGCAGAGGGACAGAAGAGCAGTGGAGAAGAGGGAAGCAGCTCAGGGCTGGCCAGAAGGGAGCAGGGGAGAGAGAGGCTCAGGATGGAAAGAAGGAGAAAGTGGGGAGACACTATGAAGATGTCTTGGATTGCAGCCTCCTAACCATGTCTACCCAGAAGTAAGCCCCATTGTGTTAAATGGGGCTTACTCCCAGGAAAGTGTCTTTAGGACTGCAGCCTAAGTAGACTTCATAAGATCATGCACACTGAATGCATGTTTTGAATTCAGTCCATGTTCTGTCATCATTTTTACATCCAGTTAATATTTTTATATGAATATTTTTGGGGTTGTAGAACCAATCGTCTGAGTTTCCATTATTTCCTACGGGAAAATCAGCTTCACGTAAAGAATGTTTCACGTAAAGAACATGCCTCTGGAACGAATTAAATTTGTTACGTGAGGCGCCATTGTAATTGATTACATATAATTTATTTATTTACTATAAGAAGGCTCCATGCTACCTGCTCACAAGGAAAAAGAGGACAATGAAGATTTTTTTTCCAGGGCACAGGGCTAAAATAAGAGGACATGTCTTGGTAAAAAGAGGACTTATGATCACCCTGCATATGCAGCCATGAAGTAAGGGAGAGGGTGACCCAATGCCATATCCACAAAAGAGGACAAGGCCTGCCCAAAATGTAGGACACACAAGAAAAATGCAGGACATGACAAAATAAAAGCTAAAAACACTCGGGTATGGTGCTTTCATGTGGTTAATTTAAATGATATATTTCTTATTATTAAATTAAAAACAATTACACATCATTTATTAATTACAAGAAGGCTATTTTCTGCTGCTTACAAGTAAAAAAGGAGAATGATTAAGTTGTTTTTTTCCAGGACACATGGCTAAAAAAGTGGACATATCTTGGAAAAAGGGGACATATGGGCACCCTGGGACTATTGGATAGGATTGGGCTATTAGTCACAACACCTTTTCTCTGTATTTTTAAAAGATCCCCTGTTTGTGAGCCCACAGAGTGACCATACATATCTTTTTCCAGGACATGTCCTCGATATTAGCTTTATGTACTGGAAAAATCTGCAATGTCTTCCTTTTCGTTATAAGCAGGCAGTAGGAAGCCTTCTCAAAATTAATCAGCTGTAATAAATGATATAGTTTTAAATCTAAAAATAATACAGTGTTTAAATTCATCAGTAGAGAGTTTTAAGCTTTTATTTTTCCCCATTCTACATTTTTCTTGGATGTCCTTCATTTTGTCTTCTTTTTTTGGTTCTGGCATATGGTCCCCTTGAATTCTCTCCATGTTTAGAAGTAAGTCCCATTCCACTCAGAGGACTTCCTTCCAGGTCACTGGCCAAGACTGCAGTGTGTGTCTGTCTGTCCCTCCAGCCCAGGAAGGCCTCCAGGAATGCCAAGGCTGGGACTGCTGGAGCCTCTGCTTGGGCAGCCCTTCTCTGGCCGTCTCCATCTCCTTCTCCCTCATCTGGGCTGATCTGATCCCTTCTGGGGAGGACAAAACCCCAGCCAGGAAGGGAAGGGGCAAGTGGGGTCCTCCCTCCTCCCTCGTCCCAGCCAGACCCGACCAGACCAGGAAAGGCCTGGGATTGCTGGGGGGATCCTGCAGTTGCAGCCCTGGAGACCCTCAGCAAACCCTGAGCAACACCAGCTGAGCTCCGACTCTGGAGGGGGGAGCAGAAGAACAGCCTGGAAGGAAGGAAGGAAGGAAGGAAGGAAGGAAAGAAAGAAAGAAAGAGAGAGGGGGGGGTGATGGAGCCAGCAGAGGAGCCGGGCAGGCGGAGGGAGCAGCGCTGGGAGGCCCAGTGGCAGGAGTTCCTCCAGAGCCTGCAGGCCCCTGACTGCGCCCAGACGAGCCCCCCAGAGTCAGAGGCCGCCCCCTGGGGTGACCCCAAGGCCTTCCTGGCCTCCTTTGAGCAAGTGGCTGCGGCCTGTGGGTGGCCCCCAGGAGAGTGGGTGGCTCGGCTCCTGCCTGCCCTGAGTGGAGGCGCCCAGCAGGCCTTCAGCCTCCTGGCAGCCCCAGAGCGGGAGGACTACGGGCAAGTGAAGGCGGCCATCTTGAGAGGCGAAGCCCTGAGGAGGGAGAAGCGGCGCCAGCACTTCCGGCAGTTCTGCTGCCCGCAGCTGGGAGACCCGCGAAGGATGTACAGCCAAGTGCAGGAGCTTTGCTGCCAGTGGCTGAAGCCCGAGAGGCACAGCAAGGAGCAGATCCTGGAGCTGCTGGTCCTGGAGCAGTTCCTGGCCGGCCTGCCGGGGGACGTCCAGAGCCGCATCCGGGCATGTGGGCCAGACAGTGGTGCCCAGGCCGTGGCCCTGCTGGAGCATTTCCTGCTCAGCCGGAGGGAGGCCCACACAGGCACCTGGCAGGATAGTCTCTCTATTTATTTTATTACTGAAATGGCCCACCTGCCTGCCCACCCTGAGTTTCTTCCCACCCTTTTCAGGGCAAGTGTCTGGTCTCCAACTAAGATCATGCATCATAGCCACTTCCAGGTTCAGAGTTTGGGATCTGCAGCATGAAGGGTGTTGTGACGGAGGTAACAAAAATGGATCTGTTCCCACAGTAACTCTCTTCCAATTTTCTTCCCTGTTCCAGGAACCATTGCAGGAGTGGGCTTTGGGTCCCCTGATTGTAAAGGAAGAAGCTTTGGAGATGGTGCAGGAGGAGATCTCCAAAGAATCTGCGGAGAAGTTAAGAGACACCCAAAAAAAGTTCAATGGGGAGGTCACTGTGCCAGGTAAGGGTTCAGCCTGTGACCCTCAGTGGTGTCACAATGAGGATCAGGGAATTTAAAGGGTGTCAACAGTTCTGTTCTAAAGGCACGTGGAATTGGGAGTTTTGGCACTTGCAAGTGGGGCTAGAGGGCAAGAAGGCATCCATCAAACTTCTCTCTTATGCCCAGGTATAATATTTCTACTTGCCCCCAACGTGGTAGTGAGAATTTTAGCAAGGCTACCTTTCCCTACCCTGGGATGACGCATGGCCCATTCGTAGCCTTCCATAGAGTGGAGCAGTCATGGAGGACTCTTTGGGGAAAGTAGTGTTTCTTCCTGGGGCTGCTTTGTGGCAGCATCAGCATTGTGGCTGAGATTTCTGGTATTCATCTCCTTCTTGTGTAGAACTGTTTGAGAAACCAGAATCTGCCCTGCTTTGGCCACCTGTAAGGATGAGCAGGTGGCCCAATCCGCTCCTGCATGAAATGTCCCTTCCATCCCTCACAGGCACTGGAATCCCACATCCGACTTTGCTGCTTTCTCCAGAAGGACAAACCATGGCTGAAGTTGAGCTGAGCAGGACTCTTGGTGTCCAAGCAGAGCAGGTTGGTTTCTGCACGGAATCAGATGGCAGATAATATCCTTTTAGCAGAGATAGATGGGGCTTCATCATAGGGCGCTTATAGGTCTTTATTTATTTTGTTCAACTTAGAGCACAATCCTAACAGGTCTACTCAAAAGTAAGCCATATTGTGTTCAATGGGTCTTACTCCCAGGAAAGTGAGTTTAGAAGCCTTATATCCTTTGTTTCTCCCCAGTGGAAACTGAAGGTGACTTTCAGTTTCATGTCTAAACATTACAACTTTAAAACACATTATTTTATTTATTTATTCAGTTCTTACCCTGTCTTTCTACATGGAGGGTATCAATGCAGCAAAAATTCAAAATGGAGAAACTTTAGATATAAAATATAAAATATGCATAGAATCCATATAGAATCCATATCCATTTAGATATAAAATATAAAATACATATTTTATAGAATCCATATAGAAATATAAAATACATATAGAAAGGGGAGGAAATTCCACAGAACAGGTTCCTTAAGTGAGAATGCTATCCCATAAACCTCTTTCAACAGCAGATCCTCTGAAAAGGCCCTCACAGATGATCCAAGAGTTCATTGGGTCAAGAGACCCAAGGTCAGATTGCATGGAAAGAGGTGGCCATAAGCATACAGATGCCTAACTTCAAAGGGCTGTCAAGTTGAAAACCAGAACCTGAAATGAAAAACCTGAATATAATCGAACATGGATGAACACAGTGGCTGTCCCACCTGCCCTTCATTCCTTGGTTGATTCATTGTGGATGCTGAGATCCATTTATGAAGCAGGGTCTGTCTTCTTCCTTCTGGATTATGGAGTCGAAAGGGCCTGATCTCATATCTCTGATTTCCTGCAGGTGATGAACCCCTCCAAGGCAAGCGCACCTTTGCACATGATTGAGCAGACTCCAACGCAGCCAATCCAACAGAAGAAGTTCTGGAACGTTCTGCAGGAAGAGGGTGAAAATATGGATTCAGCAGGTAAGGACCTGCACTGCTTTGCTCCCGTTCAGCCCGTAAGAAAAGGGAAATTCATCTAAGAACAGAAACAAGGCAGAAATGTGTTACTAGCATATTTCTTAGTATAATATATGTACAATTGATCCTCAGAAGGTGGCATAAATCTGAGCAGCGTGGAGCACCCTGGAGCTGCTCTGTGATGCCCGGAAACAGAGCTAGGATCCGGCAAAAGTCCTTGTCTGGTATCTTTCTTTCTCTCTATCTCTTCAGGTGATGAGGAGGAAACTCGGCTCAAGGTGAAGAAGTCTCAGCATGGAAGAAAAGAGCCATTGGAAAGAACCAGGAGAGAAGGAAGAAGAACCCAAGAGAAGGTGCTGGAGATGGCTGAGTTGCAGGAAGAAAGAAGTGTGTCCAACACAGGCCAGAGAATGGAGCCACGTAGGGAATCCAGGGAATGCTGTGAACTCACAGAAGGTCTTGGGGCTTCCTGTAGCAGTCCCAGCCCAGTGAATACAGAAAGAGAAAAGGTTTCGTTTTCAAAATATGGCAGAAGATACAGTCCTAAGTCAGGACTTGTTTTTCAACACAGAGGAGACAAGTGCAATGAAGGCCCCTCAGTGGGGGAAAAGATTCAGCCTAAACCAGAGCCTGATGAACATCAGAGGAGCCACGTGGAAGAGAAAAATTGTGATGATCTAGAACTTCGGAGAAGGCGTCTGTCTAAGTCATCAGCAACACAGCAGATCATTCATACTGGAAAGAAGACATATAAATATCGTTACTGTGGAAAAAGCATCTTTCAGAGATCTACCTTTCTAAGATATCAGAAGGTTCACACAGGAGAGAAACTACACCAGTGTCCTGAGTGTGGAAAAAATTTCTCTCAGAGATGCCATTTATTAAGGTATCAGAAAATCCATACTGGAAATAAACCTCACAAATGCCACATCTGTGGAAGTAGATTCTCCCAGAGGCATCATTTATTATGCCATAAGAGGATCCACACAGGAGAGAAACCATATCAATGTCCTGAGTGTGGAAAAAATTTCTCTCAGAGAAGCCATCTATTAGTTCATGAGAGGATCCACACAGGAGAGAAACCATATCCATGTCCCGCCTGTGGAAAGAGCTTCTCTCAGAGATCTACTTTGTTAAGCCATCAAAGAAATACTGGAGAAAAACCACACAAGTGTCTTGACTGTGGAAAGAGCTTCTCTCGGAGATACTATCAGAAGCTCCACATGGGACAGAATCCCCACCAATGCCCCGACTGTGGGAAAAGCTTCTGCCAGAGATCAGAGTTAGTCAAACATCAAAAAACCCATCCTGAGAGAAATCTTATAGGTGTCGTACATGTGCAAAAAGCTTAAATGGGGAACACTGTCTAGCCTTCTCCCCCTCACCCAAAGGGTGATTCTGCATTCAGATCTGCACTTAAGTCGGTGCAAGGAGTCCTTAAGGTCTCACATGTGCCCTTAAGGTCTAGCATTTTCTCAACATATGATAATTTCAGTGATATTTTTTGCCTTGTTGTAAAAAAGTGGTTGGCAAATTTTAGACCAGCGAGTGAATGTGCACACTGTTGCGTCACTGCGGTTGTTGGCATAGAAATGGCAACCATGTTCAGTCACAGGTTAGGCAAAGTCCTCAGGGCCCCAAAGTGTGCCATGCCTCCCTGTGTGACCAGCGGCTGATAAATAAATGGTTCAGATCACAGATGTACAGACTGGCTTGATTTCTGGAATTGATCCAAATTCATGCCTGGAGGGAGAGGAAACCAAGCAAGAGGAGGTGGAAGAACTGCAGGGAGTAGAGCATGGGTAGAGTTCATGCCCTCCTTTATTTCCTGAGGATGGGAAAAGGCTGATGCTAAATTTATTTTTTTAATTTGATTTCTATCCCGCCTACCTCCAACAAAAGGAACATGGCGAGTAAAGGGACATCAGGGAGCACATGTTGAAAGGTGCCACACTTTAGCCCCCCCCCCCCAGGCTGCATCCCCAAGGGCTGGGGTTTGGAGATGCCTGTCCTAGTGGGTCTTTGGCACCCCATTAGGGCTACAGTCCTGTACATTGTATTGGGTGGTGAGATTGTCTAAAGACTCTGGTCCAGACTGCCTCCCCATTGGAACAGAGGCACCATTTTTTCATGTGCACAATGTTAGTGCAAACCAAGTACCTGCATATTTTACCCAATGTGGTCAGGAGGGCCTCCCTGTAGCCTTCTGGACATCCTAGAAGGAATCTTCAGATCATGTAAGGAGGAAGCGTTGATATGAAACTCCTTGCAGAAGATGCTACAGCTGTAAGCATCTCTTTGACTGTAATTGTGTTTCAATCACCATAAAGTGAAAACTGAAGGTGCTTCCAGGATGGGTGCCGGAGCCTCTGGTATCAGTGCAGACTTTGGTATCCTATTTGTTCTTTAGATTTTGGAGACACTTAGATGTACCATTCGAGGGTTCCTTTCTGTGAGGCTTTGGTGGACAGCCTTTTGCAGTTTCCAATCACCTTCTACTTATCGGATGGGCTTTGGGCCTGATCCAGCAGGGCACTTCTTCGGTTCTGATGTATCTCTGAATTGCAAATGCAAGCAGGCAGCTAAAAGACTTTGCTTTTAGGTTCTTACTCTAAAGCAGGGGTCTCTAAATCTTTTGGGCAAAGGGCCAAGTCAAATATCTGGCCTAGGGCACAATCCTATCCATGTCTATTCAGAAATAAGACCCATTGTATTCAATGGGTCTTACTGCCGGGAAAGTGCTTAGGATTGCAGCCATAGTCTTAAGGACCTCGAAAAATTAACATTTCAAGAAATACATCAGAGATGGAACTTGGATCAATGAAAAAATGGGCTCAAATTTCCAGGATTTTTGCAATCACCAGCACATAGCACAGAAATAAAGTGCACCCTTAAATGGACCCCCCATTTTCCCCACCCCACCACTGCAGCTCCAGTAGTGTTTCTTGGTCACTGACTCTTAAGGGAACAGTGGCTGGTCGTGGACCAATTGGAGGGTCATGGCAGGTCGCATGCAGGCACAGGGACCTCCCTCCATCCCATCACTGGGACCAGTGCACAACCATGTCCCACCAGCCCAGGCCATACCCCTTGCTGTGTATAGGAACACTGCAGGGAGACTACCAACTGGGCTCTGTCACCCACTTGCACATCCGGCAGGCTGTAGCCCTCCAAATGGCACAGCTTTCTCTTCACCACCATCCCTCTCTTGCACAACATCCCCCATGCACATCAACTCCCCATGTGCAACATCCCCATGTGCAACATCCCCATGTGCATCAACCCCTATGTGCATTTTCCTCCTATGTGCATCCACCCCATGCGTAACATTCCCCTATGCACATAGAATCCTAGAGATGAAAGGGACCTAGTAGGTCATCTAGTCCAACCCCCTGCCTGCAGCAGGAAATCCTCCTAGTCTCATCGAGTGCTCATCGAGTCTCTCTTGAAGACCCCCAGTGCGGGCGAGTCCACCACCTCCCTTGGCAATTTGTTCCACTGCCGAACCCCCCTCACCGTCAGGAATTTTTTCCAGATATCCAACCGGAATCTCCTTTCTTGCAGTTTGTACCCATTGGTTCTAGTTCTGCTTTCAGAAGCAACTATGAACAAATGAGCCCCTTCCTCCCTATGACAGCCCTTCAGGTATCTGAAGAGGGCAATCAGGTCTCCCCTCAGCCTCCTCTTCTCCAGGCTGAACATCCCAAGTTCCCCCAACCTTTCCTCGTAGGGCTTTCCTTCCATCCCACTGATCATTCTTGTCGCTCTCCTCTGGACTTGCTCCAGCTTGGCTGCATCTTTCTTCAAGTGAGGTACCCAGAACTGAACACAGTACTCAAGGTGAGGTCTGACCAATGCAGAATAAGGAGGAACTAGAACTTCTGGTGACTTGGAAGCTCCAGTCCTCTTAATGCAGCCTAAAATGGCATTTGCCTTCTTTGCAGACACATCACACTGTTGACTCATGTTCAGCTTGTGATCCACGGCGACTCCAAGATCCCGCTCACATGTTGTGCTGCCAAGCCAAGTATCCCCCATTTTATACCTATGTTTTTGGTTTTTATTGCCTAAGTGCAGAACCTTCCACTTCTCCCTGTTGAAATTCATTCTGTTTGTTACAGCCCAGGATTCCAGTTTATCCAGATCCTCCTGGAGGTTTCTCCTGTCTTCTGTTGTGTTTGCTACTCCTCCCAACTTGGTGTCATCCACAAATTTGATTAGGCTCCCCCGTATCCCGTCCTCCAAGTCATTGATGAAAATGTTAAAGAGAACCGGGCCCAAGACAGAGCCCTGGGGCACCTCACTTGAAATCAACCTCCAGGACAACACAGAACCATTTACTAAAACCCTTTGTGTTCGGTCGTTGAGCCAGTTGCAGATCCACCTTACAATTGCCCCATCTAACCCATATTTTTCCAACTTTCCAATTAAGATGTCATGTGGGACCTTGTCAAATGCTTTGCTGAAGTCAAGATAAATGACATCCACAGCATTGCCATGTCCAGTAAGCTCGTAACCCAATCAAAAAAGGAGATCAGATTTGTCTGGCAAGATTTATTCTTGGTAAATCCATGCTGGATTGTTTTGATCCCTGGAGCATCACATCATCCCCTATGCGCATCAACCCCCTGTTCATCAACCACCCATGCACAACATCTCCCATGTGCAACAACCTCCTATGTGCAATAACCTCCTATGTGCAACTTCCCCTATGTTCATCCATCCCATGTGCATTATCCCCCTATCCACATCATCCCACCTATGTGCATCAACCACTAAACGCATCAACCTGTTTCCTCAGTAGGTGGCATAGATCCAAGCAAACTGGAGCACCGTGGAGCTGCTCTGCTTTGCCGGGGAACGGGGCTAGGATTCTGCACAAGCCCTTGTCTTGCAGCTTCTTCCTCCTGATGAGCACCCAAAGCAAAAACTGTGATGCAAAACAGATAAAGTTTTCTGAGTTGTGTAAAAGGTTAACAGAACATAAACAAAACTCTGTCTCCTCAGGTGATGAGGGAACTTGGCTCACGGTGAAGAAGTCTCAGCACGGAGGAAAGGAAACATTGGAAAGAACCAGGAGAGAAAGAAGGAGAACCTAAGAGAAGGTGCCGGAGATGGCTGAGGTGCAGGAAGAAAGAAGTACGTCCAACACAGGCCAGGGAATCAGAATGTCCACCCAAGAAAGAAACCACACCAATGTCCTGAGGGTGGAGAAAATTTCTCTCAGAGATCCCCTTTGTGAAGCCACCAGATCACTCACACAGGAGAATAACCTCAGAAGTGCCTTGACTGAGGAAAGAGCTTTTCTCAGAGATCATGTTTAAGAACTTCAGAAGAGCCTCCACTGGATCAGGCCAAAGGCCCATCTAGTCCAGCTTCCCTTATCACACAGCAGCCCACCACATGCTTCAGGGACCACATGTGACACTTGCATCCAGGAGCCCCCCTGCATGTGGCATTTGGAGGTTGCCCACATCTACACACACCCCTCATGGCTTGTAACCTGTGATGGTCCTTACCTGTAGGAACTGGTCCAATCCCTTCTTATACTGAGACTAGATGTCATCACCACATCCTGCGGCAGGGAGTTCCACAGGTCAATTTCATGCTGGGTAAAGTACTATTTTCGTCTGTCCTAACCCAACATTCAGTCAGAATGGATGTCCCCTAGTTCTGGAGTTACGTGAAAGGGAAAAGAGCATCTTTCTGTCCACTCTGTCCATCCCTTGCTTAATTTTGCAGTCATGCAAGGGATGGATAGAGAGAGATGTTCATGTCCTCCTTATTTCCTGAGCATGGGAATTGGGGGACACTATATTTATTTGATTTCTATCCCACCTTCTCCCTAAAAAGGCACTCAAGGCATCTAAAGGGACATAGGGGAGCACGTGTTGAAGGGAGATCATATAAATGGGCCAAGAGTGTGAAATGGTTTAGTCGGACTCCAAAGGATCAGGGAAAAAAAGAACTGCAGGACTGTCCTCCAAGGCTGGGGAAAGTGCTTGTTGATGGAGATTGGAGGAGAGAGGGGGTGTGTTGACTGGCACTGGAGGGGATACCATCTGGATTAAGTCACTGCACTGGTATTGTCCCCTCCAACATCTGGCCTGCTCCCCATTCCACCCACTATACTGAATTACATCCATTAGGAACTACTGTGCTAGAGGGTAATAAGGGAGGTTGAGTGATTCAGAGAGTAAAGCAGTGGGTCCGAAAGTGTTGGCTCCCTTATCCTCCTGCACCCTTCACTCCCCATTAGGACTACAATTCCATGGGGCAGTGAAGTTTTTGAGAGTCCTGCTCACATGCAGAAGAGAAGATCCAGGTGTAGGAATCTCTTTGACTATCATTGTATTACAGTTACTGCAAAGTGAATACCAAAGGAGGTTCCAGGATAGGTGCCTGAGCCAGGGTATCGTTGCAGCCTTTGGTATCCTATTTGTCCTGTAGATTTTGGTGACACTCAGATGTGTCATTCGAGGATTCCTTTCTATGAGGCTTTAGTGGACAACCTTTTGGCGTTGTCAGTCACCTTCCACCTAGCAGAAAGTAATGCACTAGACATGTGGCCCAATTTTATGGACCTGCTTGGCCAACAGAACTTGAACCACATGGTGGGGAGTGGGGAAGCTCCAGTCTATGCATGGACACCCCTGCAAGCAAGCCTTCCTGAGAACCCAGTGTGTGCAGCGGGGGGAACGGGGCAGAGAGAGGGAGCAACGGGAGAAAGATGAGTCCTGGCAGGAGGCTCAAGGAGCTCCTGAACAAGGTCAGGGTTAGTTCTGCTGCTTCTCCACCATGTTCCGGTAGCTGCTTCTAAACATGGAGGTTCTATTCAACACAAGGCCTCTGGCCATTTGGAATGATCAGTCCTCCATCCATTATCTGATATATTGTTAAAGCCACATATGTCTTAATGTCAAGATGGGAACCATCCTGCAACTGGGTACCAGCAACCAGCTGGAAAGACATTTTTGGAAGAATTCTTTCTGAGACCCTTTTTGGAGGGGATGCCTTTTAGAGGATGTGCAGAAATGCTGAACTGAAGCTGGACTGGATGGACTTTGGGCCTGATCCTGGTCTGAGTTCTTCTGTCTCTCCGAATGCCACATGCAAGGGAAGGGCAAGAAGGCTCTGCTTGTGTTTTGATTCTGAAGGAGGCAGGCAGAGGATTGCATTTGCCACTTTCTCTTCCTCTTCCTCCTGGCCTTCAGGGTCATGTGAATCAATGTCCTCCTGGCTTGGCCTCCTCTGCTGTTTCTTCTGCTCTTCCCTCCTTTGCCTTTGCATGTCTCCATTTGGGGCATTTGGAAGAAATTCTTCCTGGGCAGAGACTCCCTTTTGCTGCCCCTGCCCAGGGTGGCCCCAAAGGGGGGCTCCCTGCAGGAGGAGGAGGAGGGACCTTCCTCCTTCCCAGAGACCCTCCCCTGCCTCTTCCTCCTCTCCTCTGCCTGGCATTGCCAGGGTTAAGAGGGTGGGGAAGGAGAGGGGCAGCCCCTTCCTGGACCTCCCTCCATGCCTGCCTCCCTCTTTCTTTCCTTCCTTCCCTCCTTCCTTCTCCTGCATCCTTCTGGGGAGGAAGAGGAAGGTGAGTTCTGGGGGTGGGAGTGAAAGGGGTGGAGGGAGAGAAGAGTCCCAGTTGGGGGGGCTGATGCTGATGCCAGGGGGGAGGAAAGGCTGAGCTCCAGGGCCAGTGGGGGGGACAGTGGAAAAGGCAGAAGCCAAGCCAGGAGGGGGGCAGCCAAAGAAGTGCTGAAGTCCCCCCCCATCAGAGCCCCTTTCCTGCCCCAGACAACAGCTGCCTCTCTTCTGCCCTGAGCAGGAGCAGGAGGTGGAGGTCTGGGAGATCTGGCATCTCCCTCCCCCCAGCCAGCCAGCCCCACTGCAAGACCCACAGCCTGGCAGGGCTTCTTTGCTTGGCAGGCACCACCTGTGGGCACTGGGCATCCCTGCCGGGCACCAGACACCACCCTAAGTTGCTTCTTTTTGGATCCTGGCATCAGGGAAGGAAGACCCTCCCCACACTTCATGCTTCTGGGTCCAGGGGTTTGGGCTGGGCGCTGATGAGTGAGACCAGTGATTTGTGTGCTCTTTTCAGTGGTGTGTCCTGGACAGTCCTCAGGTGTGCAGCGGGAATTTGGGGACTGAGATGAATGAATGAATGAATAGGAAAATGGAAAATAGGGGGATTGGAAGAGCCTGGTGTGCCTTGTCAATGGGAGAAACAACGGATGGTGTCCCTTGACCATTTCAGTGCTCTCAGAAGAGGGAACTGAGGAGGACGTAGCAGGGGGAGCCTCTCAGCAGCTGCGCAGGAAAGATCCAGCCCCGAACAACTGCCCTACAGAGAGGAACTCCGTCCAAGACCCACAGATTTCCAGGTGTATTTCTCAGTGTCTCCCCTTCCAGAGGGCAGATCAATAGATTTAGCTTTATTGGAAGCAATAAATCAATACCTTCACTTTCCCTTCACCTGAGCTGGCAGCCAGCAGTGTTGGCTTCCTTCTCAGCCAGGCATAGTGAAAAACAGTGGCGCCTTGGTTTACTTGCATCATTTGTAATCCTTGTAATCCAAAACGCTTGTATATCAAAGTGAACTTTCCAAGAAAGAATAATGGAAACTGACAGAATTCATTCAACAACGCAAAAATAGTCATATAAAACTGATTACAATACTGTAATATAATAAAGAAAATACAGAATATAAAGAAAAATAAGACAAATTAATCTGCAGTCAGCTCTCCCAGGCTGCAATCTGCCCCCCTAATACAGCAGTGAGCCCCATTGATGGTAATAGGCTTTCTTTGGAGTAGACATGCATAGTCTGGTTTCTCAGGAGAGGCTGAGCATGTGCTGGTGGGGTGCTGAGACCAGCCCTGGCAGACGCTGGCAGAAGAACACCAGAACCCTTCAGTGATAATTCCTCTCTCCATGTGGCAGGAAGAGGCTGCAGAGAAGGAGTGTCAGGGGAGAAACTCAACAGGGGATTGAAGCTGTGACTGGGACAACTTTGTTTTTGGGGGTTCATTTTTTGAGGTTCTTTGTCTCTAATACTGCAATCCTAAAGACACTTCCCTGGGAGTAACACGGGATTGGTGATGTCATCAAGCATCAATGCCTTTAAGAAGGGGTTGGACTGCTTTGCCAAGGCATGGACACCCCTGTTAGAACTGGGCTGTTAGACCCTAAATCAGGGTCACACTCAGCCCTCCCTCAACATGCCAGGGATAGAAGATGTAAGTGGGACAGGGCTGTGTTTATGTCTCTGGGGGGTGTATGATGCTTTTTGGGGTTCTCTCCAAACCATGTTTTATTTCATCTCTTCTTCCCACCCTTTCTACCTCCACCTTCACCTTTTTTTCCAAACTTCCAAACCCCTGATCACTTTGGCAGCATGTCCTTCTCCCACCATTGCCTTCTGGAGGTGGCACAGACAGAACTGTACCCTGTGCCTTCACTTGGCCTGCACACCACACACGCCAGCCTGCCTGCCTCTCTTTGGAGGATGGAAACCAATCCAGGCTTTGCAGCATCTGTGATCTGCACTCAGCACTGGTTGTTCAAAGCATTAATTCCTTGATCTGCACACAAGGCAGGGATGGGAGAAGAAGGAAAAGAGAGGAGGAGGAAGAGAAGAGACCAAAGGGATGTGATGGTACAAGGCAAGAACTTTTAAGGAATGGTGCTGTGGATGTGACTAAGGCATGTGTAGCAGTAGCTGAACTGCAGTGTGCAGAGTTCTCCCCGCAGCCACAGGTTTCTTGACTCTCTGCTAGTTGCTTTCAACCAAAGCCTCCTCTGGCCTCAGATGTCAGCCGATGCTTTGACCTCCACTCCATGCTACCATTTCGGCTACCCTCCCATGTGCATTGGAGCTTGGAGCAGATGGCTCCAAAATGCCCAGATAGGTTGTAGTTATAGGATTAGATTGGCTCTTATTTCTCTTTCAGTGGCTGACATTTGATTGAACTCAATGCGATCTACAAGCCATTTAAGAATGAAACTCCTCACAGATCAGCCGCACACCACAAAACTATAGGTTTTTTTAGCATTTATTAAGATGGCAGCATGACAATAAAGGTGCCGACAGGCCTGTGAGGGTCTCAGAGGAGGCCCTGCTCTGGTGCTCTAACCAAGCAGCCTCCATCCCAGGACAGGTTCAGGCTGTAGCGTGTCAAGCAGCCACAACAGTGCTCTTTTTCTACAAGAGCTCACTGAGAATTAGGGCACAATCCCTACCATGTCTACTCAAAAGTATTATGTTCCCCATTACAAGTATTATACGTATATTATATATTGTGTATTATGTTCTACCCCATTATGTTCAATGGGTCTTACTCCCAGGAAATTGTCTTTAGGATTGCAGCTTTAGTCTCCGAGTGCAGCTGTGATGCTGTATCTCCTTTCCAGGGTCCAAGCCAGTGGGAGGGCATCCACTGGTATTTGCTTTTGACCAGACAACTCCAGACTTGTGCTTTAGAGATTCCACCAACATTGCACTGCTAATCAGGATTCTCTTTCTGTTCCAGAAACCAAAGGGGGATTGGAGGGAGCCAAGTAGGGGGTCATTGGACATGGCCTTGCTTGAAGAAGAGGCACAGCCTTTGAGAAATCAAGACGGAGCAGGGAGGGAGGAGGAGAGAACAACCACTGACTGGAGGAGAGAACGCATCTGTCCCCATAAAATAGACATCAAAGAAGAACAGTCCAAAGTAAGGAGATCTTTACATGAGGAAACAACCAGCACAGACACACACACAGGAGAAAAAAAGAAATGTAGAAACAAGTCTGACTCTCAGGATTCTGGAAACTTTAACATCCTGCCAGAGAAATCAGAGGAAGACACTGAAAATAAGATTAAAAAATGTGCTCATTGTGTAAAGACCTTCAAAAGTCAATCCAAACTTATAACTCAAGAATCCACACAGGGGAGAAAACCATATAAATGTCTGGAGTGTGGAAAATGCTTCAGTGACAGTGGAAGCCTCACTAAACATAAAAGAACCCACACAGGAGAGAAACCGTATAAATGATTGGAGTGTGGAAAGAGCTTCAGTGTGAGCTCACACCTGATTTCACATCGAAGAACCCACACAGGAAAGAAACCATATAAATGCTTGGAGTGTGGAAAGTGCTTCACTGATACTGGAAGACTCACTAAACATCAAAGAACCCACACAGGGGAGAAACCATATAAATGCTTGGAGTGTGGAAAGAGCTTCAGTGTGAGCTCCAGCCTGACTTTGCACCTCAGAACTCACAGATGCGAGAAATCATATAAATGTTTGGAGTGTGGAAAGAGCTTCAGTCAGAATGGAAATCTGATTTTATATCTAAGAACCCACACAGGAGATAAACCATATAAAAGCTTGGAGTGCAGAGCTTCAGTCACAGCTCACACCTGACTTTGCATCTAAGAACCTACACAGGAGAAAAGCCATATAAATGATATTTAGTCACAGGTGAAGCCTCACTTTTCATCTAGGAGCCCACATTGGTTAATTATAAATTTTTATGCAAACTTGTGCAAAAGTCGAAAGGTGGATCCCATAAAGTTAGGGCAATATACTGAAAAACAAAACTTACCAAATTTCACACAGGATCAGTGAACTGCACTGAACTACATTTACTCCAAAAGAAGTGTCGGATGCCATGAAAAAAGGCTTCAGGACCTGATGGAATTTCAGGAATTACGGTATTTATAAATGTTTTGAACAACAGCTGAGTGTAGCATTGCAAATTGTTAGGAGTGATATTTTACTTCATGGAAAGATGCCAGACTCATGCAGAGAGGGGAACATGACATTGATACTTAAAGTAGGGCAACAGTTGGATGATAAAAATAATTATTAGCCTCTATTGTTGGCCTTGGAAGTGAAGTCACTCCTTGTCTTTAAAAAAAGTGAGCATGGTGAGGTGGGGAACCTGCCTCCTTCGTCCCAGCCAGAGACGTAGCTACATCACCTACCTGCTCCCTGGGGTCAACAATAACATCAAGTCCTCAACAATAACATCAGTTTTAATTGAGTACATAAGCAGGCCTCCGTCAGTCTTGAAAGACTATGGTATCGTGCTCGGCGCTGCATACTCTGCATGCGAAGCACGAAAGCCTGGGTTGGATTGTTATGGAGGATAGGCTGTTACCCAAGCAGCAAATCCCCCATCTCCACACCACTGAATTAGTCCAATGGAAAGGCAGAGCCAATACGATTGGATCTAGCTGGCGTCACAGAGCTGGGCTAAGGACAGGAGCTCACCCTGTCTTGTGGAGCCGACCTGGGTCTCGAACCCAGGTCTGCTTGTTAACAGGCAGTGTCTTAACCAGTTGCGCCATCCACAGCTCATGACTTTTAAGTACATAAAAAGTGTGTTATAATCTGCACGCAACAGAACATGAACATAAGAGGGGGGGGGAGTGAAAAAATACATGGAAGGCACTATGGGATCCATTTGACCCCGCAATTTATCAAGAAATAATAAAAATGAAAAAAAATCGCTTTTGAGATATTTCCTTTCTATTGAAGGATATGGCAAAAAACCTGAAAAACAAAAATATACATTGAGCTCTATGAGAAAGAAAAGTTCCCCATACTGCGGATTTACTCATGAGGAGGTGAACGTGCCATAGTCTGCCGTAAAGCCAGGCTGAGAGGACTCCAAGAATACCAGAATGGTTCTGATCCAATATAGGAAGCTCTACCAGGCACCTCAGAAGGAAACTCTTCCTCCAAACTCCACTGCATCAAACCCTTTTGAAAGTGAGACTGCATATTTGCTTTTACTCACGAGTAAGCAAGCATGTCTTCCTGGTTTGGAAGGTCATTCCAGAGAATGCAAGGCTTCCAGAACAGTCCTGATCCTGTGCACTTGGAGCCCAGCAAATGCTCCATAAAGCAGTATTTGAGTTCTTCAGATTTTATTTTGTTATGCCCTAGATTTTGCTTGGACGTCCTACATTTTGGAGGCCTTGTCCTCTTTTTTGGTTTTGGCATATGGTCACCCTGGGTGAGGTTCATGTCTGCTTTGAGCCACTTCCATGTGCTTTGTTGGTGAAATCCTTGCAAAGAGGATTTCAATTTAAAAAGAAGTAATACAGTGGTACCTCTCATAACAAGCACCCTATATTCCATCTAACCTATATTCCAAACTGACCCACCTCCATGTATCTTCTCCGATCTGTCAGTGGATAGACAGCTTTCTGACAGGCAGTGAGCTGCAGGTGAGGCTGGGGAAAATTACACCTAGTATTCAAATGAGTAGTACAGGCGCTCCCCAAGGGTGTGTGCTCTCCCTGTTGCTTTTCTCCCTTTATACAAATGACTGCACCTCAATGCACCCCTCTTTTAAAATGTTGACAATTACAGACATTACAACGGTCATTGGTCTTATCCGAGACGGAGATGAATCTGCACAAAGAACGGACGTTGAACCACTAGCTCTGGAGCTTAACACACAGAAAACCAAGGAAATGATGATAGATTTTAGAAGACACCCCTACTTTACCCCCACTTTCCATTCTTAGCAATACAGTACCTTGTAAGGCACCTTGGAAGAAAAATAACATATCTCGTAAGACAAATGCTTTGTAAGAGAAACTAAAATTTCTAAGGAATTCTGCCTTGTAAAACAAATTGACGGATCAGCATCGTGAACAACAGCAAGAGGTTATGGAGGGGATCTCTCTCATCTGCAGAGGAGGAGGAGAAGCAGGAGGAGGAATCCCTCACATCAAATCAGAGTAAGGACATTTAGAAACACTGGGAAATTCTGCAAAATTGTGTAGAAAAGCACCACCCAAATAAGGCTGTAGCAGTGCGAGTGATGAATCTGTGTAATGGCAATGCAAATGTCACATTTCCATGAAATCCTCACAAGGAGACCAAAGCCAGTGTCTTAAGAAGGTTCCTTGTTGAAGATGCTCAGAAAGACAGCAGGGACTCTTGTAGTGAAAATTAGTCATCCTTGGCAGAAAGATTTTTCTTTTCTGTTTGACTGTACAGTATATTGTAGTGTTTTTATTAATATTCTAGTAATTGTGTTCTGTGTTATATTACAGTGTTTTGAATTTGCTTACAGTGTTTTGTCCTCATTTTTACATTCAGTTGTGTGATGGCAATTGATCCAGGGCAATATTTAACTTCCATATCGAAGGTGGATAATTTAGGAGTATTTTTTAATCTTCCAAAATGATAAGAACATAACAAGAGCCTCTACTGGATCAGGCCAAAGGCCCATCTAGTCCAGCTTTCTGAGTCTTTCAGTGGCCCACCAGATGCCATCCCAGTCCCATCTCAGTCAGTGGGTTTCCTTCCAAGTCACTGCCCAAGACTGCAGTGTGTGTCTGTCTGTGTGTCTCTGTGTCCCTCCAGCCCAGGAAGGCCTCCAGGAATGCCAAGGCTGGGACTGCTGGAGCCTCTGCTTGGGCAGCCCTTCTCTGGCCATCTCCATCTCCTTCTCCCTCACCTGGGCTGATCTGAGCCTTTCAGGAAGGGAAGGGAAGGGGTGTCAGGATGTTGACTGATAGATGTCCTATGACTGTCTGTTTGCAGCAAGAGTGAAGACATACACAATAGAGTAGATTTACTCTTAACTGTATTTACTATTCAGAGTAGTTTAAGACAATCCGGGTCCTTCAGTCTAAATCACCTCAGAGTTTCTCAGTGATTCAGAGCTTATCAGTTCACATCTGCTCTGACCAACATCTGAGCTTCAGCTGATCAACTGAGCACCAACTGCCGACTCCAACTGATAGTTTCCAACCGACAAACCCAACTGTCAGTTCAAATTCTGAAAGTTCTAATCAGCCCAAAACCCTCCGAGAACCAACAGTCAGCCTCAGAAATCTCACAAGGGGCAAGTGGGTCCTTCCTCCTCACTCCTCCCAGCCAGACCAGACCAGACCAGGAAAGGCCTGGGATTGCTGGGGGGATCCTGCAGCTGCAGCCCTGGAGACCCTCAGCAAACCCTGAGCAACACCAGTTGAGCTCCGTCTCTGGAGGGGGCAGCAGAAGAGCAGCCAGGAAGGAAGGAAGGAAGCAGCACTGAGGCCTTTCCTGGCCACTCCTTCCATTCAGGCCGTCTTTCCTTCTGGGAACAAAAGGGGAAGAAAGAAAGGAAGGAAGAGGGAGCAGAAGAAGCCCAGGCAGAGACCAGCTGAGCTGAGGGGGTGATGGAGCCCGCAGAGGAGCCGGGCAGGCTGAGGGAGCAGCGCTGGGAGGCCCAGTGGCAGGAGTTCCTCCAGAGCCTTCAGGCCCCTGACTGCGCCCAGACGAGCCCCCCAGAGTCAGAGGCCGCCCCCTGGGGTGACACCAAGGCCTTCCTGGCCTCCTTTGAGCAAGTGGCTGCGGCCTGTGGGTGGCCCCAAGGAGAGTGGGTGGCTCGGCTCCTGCCTGCCCTGAGTGGAGGCGCCCAGCAGGCCTTCAGCCTCCTGGCAGCCCCAGAGCGGGAGGACTACGGGCAAGTGAAGGCGGCCATCTTGAGAGGCGAAGCCCTGAGGAGGGAGAAGCGGCGCCAGCACTTCCGGCAGTTCTGCTGCCCGCAGCCGGGAGACCCGCGAAGGATGTACAGCCAAGTGCAGGAGCTTTGCTGCCAGTGGCTGAAGCCCGAGAGGCACAGCAAGGAGCAGATCCTGGAGCTGCTGGTCCTGGAGCAGTTCCTGGCCGGCCTGCCGGGGGACGTCCAGAGCCGCATCCGGGCATGTGGGCCAGACAGTGGTGCCCAGGCCGTGGCCCTGCTGGAGCATTTCCTGCTCAGCCGGAGGGAGGGCCACACAAGCACCTGGCAGGTGAGTCTTTCTATTTTATTATTGGAATGGCCCACCCTGAGATTCTTCCCACCATTTTCAGGGCAAGTGCTTGGTCTCCAACCAAGATCATGCACAGTAGCCACTTCCAGATTCAGAGCTCGGGGTCTGCAGCATGGAGGGTGTTGTAATGACCATGGATCTGTTCCTACCAGTAAAACTCTTCCAGTTTTCCTCCCTGTTCCAGGAACCATTGCAGGAGTGGGCTTTGGGTCCCCTGATTTTAAAGGAGGAAGCTTTGGAGATGGTGCAGGAGGAGATCTCCAAAGAACCTGCAGAGAAGTTAAGAGACATCCCAAAAAAGTTCAATGGGGAGATCGCCGTGCCAGGTAAGGGTTCAGCATGTGACCCTCAGTGGTGTCATAATGAAGATCAGGATACTTAAAGGGTGTCAACAGTTTTGTTCTAAAACCATGTGGAAGGGGGTATTTTGGCTCTTGCAAGTGGGGCTAGAGGGCAAGAAGCCATCCATCAAACTTCTCTCTTATGCTCAGGTATAATCTTTCTGCTTGCCCCTCCTGGTGGAGGGACCTTTAGCAGGGGTACTTTTCCCTACCCTGAAATGACACATGGCCTCATTCTAGGCAATGTTGCAGCACCAAGAGCAGCCATTCTCATGGGGGCATGCGCTGCATCCTGTAGTGTTGAGCAGTCATGGAGGACTCCTTGGGACAAGGTAGTATTTTTTCCCTTATCTCAATGCTGCATTGTGGCTGATAGTTCTGGTTTTCAACTCCTGCTTGTATAGAGTCCTTTGAGAGACCAGAATCTGCCCAGCTTTGACTCTGGCCACCTCTAAGCATCATAGAGTTGGAAGGGACCTAGTAGGTCATGTAGTCCAACCCCCTGCCTGCAGCAGGAATTTCTTCTAGAGCATCCCCGACAGGTGCTCGTTGAGCCTCTGTTTGAAGATCCCCCGTGAGGGAGAATCCACCACCTCCATTGGCAATCTGTTCCACTGCCGAACCGCCCTCACCATCAGGAATTTTTTTCGGATATCCAACCAGAATCTCCTCTCTTGTAGTTTGTCCCCATTGCTTCTAGTTCTGCTTTCAGAAGCAGCTATGAACAAATTGGCCCCTTCCTCCCTATGACAGCCCTTCAGGTATCTGAAGAGGGCAATCATGTCTCCCCTCAGCCTCCTCTTCTCCAGGCTGAACATCCCAAGTTCCCCCAACCTTTCCTCGTAGGGCTTCCCTTCCATCCCACTGATCATTCTTGTCGCTCTCCTCTGGACTTGCTCCAGTTTGGCTGCATCTTTCTTCAAGTGAGATGCCCAGAACTGAACACAGTACTCAAGGTGAGGTCTCACCAATGCAGAAAAAAGAGGAACTAGAACTTCTCGCGAATTGGAAGCTACAGTCTCTTAATGCAGCCTAAAATGGCATTTGCCTTCTTTGCAGGCACATCACACTGCTGACTCATGTTCAGCTTGTGATCCATGGCGACTTCAAGATCCCGCTCACATGTTGTGCTGCCAAGCCAAGTATCACCCATTTTATACCTATGTTTTTGGTTTTTATTGCCCAAGTGCAGAACCTTCCACTTCTCCCTGTTGAAATTCATTCTATTTGTTACAGCCCAGGATTCTTGTTTATCCAGATCCTCCTGGAGGTTTCTCCTGTCTTCTGATGTGTTTGCTACTCCTCCCAGTTTGGTGTCATCTGCAAATTTGATCAGGCTCCCCCGTATCCCTTCCTCCAAGTCATTGATGAAAATGTTAAAGAGAACCGGTCCCAAGACAGAGCCTTGGGGGACCCCACTAGAAACTGACCTCCAGGTTGACACAGAACCATTTACTAAAACCCTTTGAGTGTGGTCGTCGAGCCAGTTGCAGATCCACCTAATAATTGCCTCGTCTAGCCCATATTTTTCCAACTTCCCAGTTAAAATGTCATGTGGGACCTTGTCAAATGCTTTGCTGAAGTCAAGATAAATGACATCCACAGCATTGCCATGTCCAGTAAGCTCGTAACCCAATCAAAAAAGGAGATCAGATTTGTCTGGCAAGATTTATTCTTGGTAAATCCATGCTGGGTTGTTTTGATCACTGAGTACTTGTCTAGATGTGCACAAATCGTGTGTTTTATGATTTGTTCTAATATCTTGCCCGGGACTGAAGTCAAACTGACTGGTCTATAATTTCCCGGGTCTTCTTTTTTCCCCTTCTTAAAGATTGGGACTACATTTGCCCTCTTCCACTCCAGGCACTTCTCCACTCCTCAGGGATTTCTCGAAGATGATTGATAGAGGCTCTGCAAGGACATCTGCGAGTTCCTTAAGAACCCGAGGATGCAGCTCATCTGGTCCAAATGACCTGAATTCATTTAGGCCAGTTAAGTGATTTCAAACCAGTTCTCTATCAGTCTTAATCTGCTGTTCTGCACCATCCATGTTTTCATTACCTCTTTGTGGATGTAAGCACATCCCTGCATCAATGATCCCGCACCCCCATTTGCACAGCCCTCCTTCCATGAATAGATGGATGCAAAGTAGGAGTTGAGCAGCTCCGCCTTCTGCTGGTTTCCAGACGCCTGCTGTCCATCTTTGTCCAGGAGCAGCTCCAGCCCCTCGTCTCTCCTCCTTTTCCTTTGGGCATATCTAAAGAAGCTCTTTTTGTTATCCTGGACTCCCCTGGCCAGCCTCAGCTCATACTGAGCTTTAGCATCCCTGACCCCCTCCCTACAGGACCGGGCTACCTGCCTGTACTCCTCCCTGGTGATCTTTCCAGTCTTCCACTCCCTATACTTCTCTTTCTTTAACTTCAGCTGATTCCCAAGTTGCTTGTGGAGCCAACCTGGTTTTTTCAGGTTTTTCCCCCTTTCTTTTTCATGGGAATTGTTTCTGACTGTGCTTGTAGAAGCTGCCTCTTAAGAAGCTCCCACCCATCTTGGGCCCCTTTCCCCATTAGATCATCAACCCATGGGTTCCCTCCTATGACTCCTCTAAGCCTGTTGAAATCAGCTTTCCTGAAATCCAATATGTAAGTTTCACTCTGCACTCTTTTTATTTCCCTCATTATTCTAAATTCCAGCAGCTCATGATCGCTTTCCCCTAAAGTTCCCACTATGTTGACCTGATCAACCAGTTCTTCACGATTTGTTAAGATCAGGTCAAGGATGGCCCCTCCCCTTGTCGTTTCCTCCACTTTCTGGACCATGAAGTTATCTTCCAGGCCCATCAGGAATCTACTGGAGCTTCCATGTTTGGCTGAGTTTGTCTCCCAGCAAATGTCTGGGTAGTTAAAGTCCCCCATTACTACTACCTCATATTTCCTTGCAATGCCTGCCAGTTGCTCCAAGAAGACGTCGTCTACTCCTTCTCTTTGGCCTGGCGGTCTATAGTAGACGCCCACCACAATGCTTTGTTTCTTGTTTTTCCCCCTAACTTTTACCCAAGCACACTCCACAGGAATATCCAGACAACTTTCCTGGATTTCAGAGCATGTATATATGTTCTTGACATATAATGCTACTCCGCCTCCCCTTTTGCCACTTCTGTTCCTCCTGAACAGCTGACAGCCTTGCATTTGTGCGTTCCGGTCATGGGAGTCGTCCCACCAAATTTCAGTTATTCCTATCAAATCAAATTTCTCTTCACTTTGTTTATTTTGTTTATAAACCAGCTCATCTTGTTCCTACATGGATGAGTAAGAACGGGTGGCGATCAGCAGGCGTGATCATCCTCGGAAGCCTCTCCGTGATATCCCGTACCCTGGCACCAGGAAGGCAGCATACCTCATGGGAAAATGGGTCTGGTCGGCATACAGGTTCCATGCCCCTCAGGAGAGAATCTCCAACCACCCTCCTCCTCTGTGTTCTCCTTTTGTGTGGAGATTCCCCCACACTTATTGGTTTTGGTAGCTGTCTATGAGGGGGATCTGCAGGATCCTGTGTAGGTGTGCTAGCAAGAGGAACTTCTGCCAGAATGGTGGAATCTGAGAGTCTCTGGAAACGGTTGAATAGCTCCAGTGGTCCTCGACAGCTCCTTCCCTTTTTTCTCCTGACTGTCACGTGTCTCCACAGAGAGATATCATTGCTGGGGTTCCCACTGGTGTCTTTCCCACTTGGGAAGTCATCCAAAACTTCCCTCTGGAGAAGTTCTGTGTGCGTTGCATCGAGGAACTCCTCAGATGCCTTAATTTGACGAAGGGTGGAAATTTCACCCTCCAATGCTGCCACCTTCTCCTCCAAAAGTGCAACCAGTTTGCACTTGCAGCATCGATAATCCCCGGGGTCCTTGGGCAAGAAGACAAACATGGCACACGTGGTGCATGTCACGACATGAACAGGTGGCTCAATCTGCTCCTGCATGAAATGTCCCTTCCGTCCCTCACAGGCACTGGAATGGCACCTCCAACTTTGCTGCTTTCCCCAGAAGGAGAGGATGTGGCTGAAGTTGAGCTCAGCAGAATTCTTGGTGTCCAAATGGAGCAGGTTGGTTTCTGCAAGGCCAGGGCAGACACCAGAACCTGGTGGCGGACAGTGTTCTTTTAGCAGTGATAGATGGGGCTGGTCCATTATGGAGCAGTTATAGGTCTTTATTTATTTTGTTCAACATATATCCTTCGATTCTCCCAAAGAAAACTGAAGGTGGCTTATAAAAAAGTACAAAGTAAACCATCTACATGTCTAAACTTTCCAACTTTAAAACTCATTCATTCATTCACTCATTCATTCTGTACTCTTTCTTTCTGTCTGGAGGGCACCAAGGCTACTAAAATACAAACTAGAGAAACTTTAAATATAAAATATAGAAAATAAAATAGATACAGAACACAATGTGAAACATCAACAAAAAGTCCACTGGTTTATAACAGGAGCCTCTAAAGTTTTCAGCCAAAGGGTTACATCGCATATTTGGCACAGTGTCGAGGACCAGATAAAATATTTTAAAAATAAAATTTAAATACATGAGAGAGATATTAATCAATAATCGGGCTCAAATTTCCAGGATTTCTGCAAGCAGCAACACAGAGGATAGAAATGAAGCAGGCAGTTAATAAGATCCCCATTCTGCCATCTGAACATTACAGCTTCAGTTGTGTTTGTTTAATGCAGTCAGAGGCTGTTAGGGGACTCAAAGTGGACACAGGCAAGTTAGAGTTGTGGTTTGTAGAACCCTGGTTTAAAATATACAGGAATGTATTTTAAAAAAACAACAGCCTGAAGCTATACCTTTAAAAATGCTGCGTATAGTTGGCTTTTTTAAAGAGATGTGTCTTCAGGCCCTGTTGGAAGGTTTCTGGAGGAGGAGCAATTCTCAACCCAAAGGGGGAGGAAATTCCCCAGAATAGGTTCCTTAAATGAGAAAGGCATCCCATAAACCTCCTTCAATGGCAGATCTTCCAAAAGGATCTCTCAGGTAACCAAAGAGGATGGACAAATTATACGGAAATAGGTGGCCTTTCAAACATGCTGATCCCCAACTTCAAAGGGCTTAATTTCAAGTTCAAAACCAGAACCTTTAATGGAGCTCAGAACTGAAATGCAAATAGTATGTTCGACTGAAAATAGTCGAAGATGCATGAACGCAGTGGCTGTCCCACCTGCCCTTCATTCCTTGGTTGATTTTTTGTGGATGCTGAGATCCATTTATGAAAGCAGGGCTGGATTCTGGAGTCAAAAGGGCCTGATCGCATATCTCTGATTTCCTGCAGGTGATGAACCCCTCCAAGGCAAGCACACCTTTGCACATGATTGAGCAGACTCCAATGCAGCCAATACAACATACGATGTTCTGGAACGTTCTGCAGGAAGAGGGTGAAAATATGGATTCAGCAGGTAAGGACCTGCACTGCTTTGCTCCCGTTCAGCCAGTAAGAAACGGCAACTTCTTCTCTGAAACAAGGCAGAAATGTGTTATTGCCATATTCCTTAGTATAATATGTGTGCAATTGGTCCTCAGAAGAGGGCAGAGATTCGAGCAGAGTTGAGCAGCCTGGAGCTGCTCTATGTTGCCCAGGAAGAGGGCTAGGATTCAGCACAAGCCGTTGTCTGGCATCTTTCTTTGTCTCTGTCTCTTCAGGTGATGAGGTTGAAACTCGTCTCAAGGTGAAGAAATCTCAGTGTGGAGGAAAAGAGACATTGGAAAGAAACAGGAGAGAACAAAGGAGAACCCAAGAGAAGGTGCCGGAGACAGTTGAGGTGCAGGAAGAAAGAAGCATGTCCAATACAGGCCAGGGAACAGAGCCACTCAATGTGTCCAGGGAATCTAGTGAGCTCCCAGAAGGACCTGGGGCTTCCTGTAGCGATCCCAGCCCAGTGAAAAGGGAGGGAGAAAAAGCATCGTTTTTGAAATATGGCAGAAGGTACCGTCCTAAGTCAGGATTTGTTTTTCAACACAGAGGAGGAGGGAGCAATGAAGGCTTCTCTGTGGGGAAAAAGATACAGCCTAAATCAGAGCCTGATGAACATCACAGCAGCCACGTGGAAGAGAAAAATTGTGAGGATCTAGAACTTCGGAGAAAGCGCCTGTCTAAGTCATCAGCAACACAGCAGATCCTTCAGACTGAAAAGAAGACATACAAATGTCATTTCTGTGGGAAAAACCTTTCTCACAGATCCAAATTACTAAGACACGAGAAGGTCCACACAGGAGAGAAACCACACCAGTGTCCTGAGTGTGGAAAAAATTTCTCTCAGAGATCCACATTGTTGAGACATCAGAAAGTCCATACTGGAGATAAACCTCACAAATGCCACATCTGTGCAAGAAGATTCTCCCGGAGGCATCATTTATTACATCATGAGAGGATCCACACAGGAGAGAAACCATATCCATGTCCTGAGTGTGGGAAAACCTTCTCTCAGAGATCCACTTTGTTAACCCATCAGATCATTCATACGGGAGAGAAACCACACCACTGTGATGGCTGTAGAAAGAGCTTCTCTCTGAGATCCTATTTCTTGAATCATCAGAAGCTCCACAAGGGACAGATTCCTCACCAATGCCCTGACTGGGAAAAGCTTCTGCCAGAGATCAGATTTAGTCAGACATAAACTCATCCCGAGAGAAATCTTATGGGTGTCCTGCATGTGTAAAATGCTTAACTGAGAAACACTATCTAGGCTTCCCCCCCTCGCTCTTAGGGGGCCATTCAGATCTGCACTCATGTCAGTGCAAGGAGTCCTTTGGATTATGCCTTGAAGGTCTAGCGTTTTCTCAAACTATGATCATTTCAGTGATATTTTTGCATTGTTGTAACGAAGTGGTTGGCATGTTTTAGAGAGAAGGAGTTTGAATGTGAATGTGTGCATTATAGTATCACTGTAGTTGTTACCTGATAAATGGCAGTCATGTTCAGTCACAGGTTAGGCCAAGTCCTCAGTGCCCCAGAGAGCGCCACGCCGCCCCCTGTGACCAGCAGCTGTTAAATAAATGGTTCAGATCACACAGATGTCCAGACTGGCTTGTCTTCTTTATTGATCCAAGTTCACATCCCCTCCAGAATCAGTTGAGGGAGAGGAAACCAAGCAAGGAGAAAGTGGAAGAACTGCAAGGAATGGAGTAAGGACAGAGATCTTGTCCTCCTTTACTTCCTGACCATGGGAAAAGGGTGATGCAAAATTTATTTATTTGATTTCTTTCCTGCCTTCCTCCCACAAAAGGCACTCAAGGTGGGTAAAGGGCCTTTAGGGAGCATGTGTTGAAAGGAGCCACATTGAAGCTCCCCGAAGGCCGCATTTGGCCCCCAGACTGGAGTTTGGAGACCCTGTTCTAGTGGATCCTTGGCTCCCCATTAGGTCTACAATCCTGTACGTTGTATAGGGTGGGGAGATGGTCTGAAGACTCTGTGGTCCAGGCTGTGACTCCCCATTGGTACATAGGCACTATTTTTTCATATGCAAACCAAGTACCTGCACATTGCACCCAATGTTGTCCAGAGGGCCTCCCTGTACTCTTCTGGACATCACAGGAGGAGTCTTCAGATCATGTAAAGAGAAAGCGTTGATATAAAAATACTTGCAGAAGATCCTACAGCTGTAAGAATCTCTTTGACTGTAATTGTGTTTCAATCACCATAAAGTGAAAACTGAAGGTGCTTCCAGGATGGGTGCCGGAGTTCTTATGCCGGGTGCCTGGTTCTTATGTATCTCTGAATGGCACATGCAAGCAAATAGCAAAAAGGATCTGCTTTTTAGTTCTTACTCGAAAGCAGGGGTCTCTAAACCTTTTGGCCAAAGGGCCAAGTCAAATTTCTGGCCTAGGGAACAATCCTATCCATATCTACTCAGAAGTAAGCCCCATTGGATTCAATAGGTCTTACTGCCACAAAAGTGCTTAGGATTGCAGCCTAATTTGTTAATTTGTAATTTTAAGATTGCAGGTGTTCTGTGAAAGGGAAAGAAGCACCTCTAGACTCAATATTGAGTGGGACCTTGTTAGGGCCCTTGTTAGGGAGGTGAGTGTGAGTGAGCCTTGGGGAATGTGACCATGCTGCCATCTGTTTTGCCATGCATGCCGGGAAAAGAACACCAAAGTAATCTGCCATCGTAACCCTTGACCTCCCTCCCAGATGCAGCCTCAACCTGTTTACAGCTGAGTAGACATTCAGAGGATTGGGCATTCAGGCTGCAATCCATATTTTCTATGTGAATAAGTCTATGGAAATAAGTCTATGTGAATAAGTCTATGGGAATTCTATGGGAATAAGTCTATGTGAAAAGTATTGGACTTACTTCTATGAAGACATGGACAGCAGCTACTTCTGGTATAGGGGGGCAAAGGAGTGAGTCTAAACATAGAGGCCCTGGGTGCCAAATGACCTGGTGACGCCCCTTGCTGGAGCATCAGATCAACCCCATTCATCTCCCTTTTGCCTTCCATTCAGACACACACACTCCTCCGGTTTCAATCCACAGATATCCAACGGCTTCCACCAGTAGGATTCAGTGGCAAGACTTCCACCAGTTTCCGTCCACTAACATCCACCCGCTTAGCTGTGACTCAGGCGACATATCCGCACTTGGCTCCCAAACGCAATGCTACCAGCTTCAGTCTGAGGGTATCAGATCTTATAACAGGACAAAGAGGACAGGGAACCCCAAAATGTAGGACAACACTCAAATATATTGCTTTTGTTAGTTAATTTAAACACCATATTATAAATTTAAAAGATAACACAGGCCTGCAATGAAAAAAATACAAGGGAAGTGATACCTGAACTTTATGTATTTTTGGTGCTAATTAAAAAAAAAAATAAAAAGTTCCTATCACGTCACATTTTCTTGTTCCTGCCATGTCCATGATTATAACTGTTAAGATCAAAAGCTAATCTCTTATCCTGATAACATTCCATCGGCCATACGCCTCGTTCCTTGTGGAACTGAAGTTCAAGGCTCCGATACCAAACGTAAGCCCTCTGGAGGTGATTCACCTAAGGCCGTCTCTCAGGTTGAATTTAATGATCTGATCTGGGCCTTTCGAAAGAGGCAGCTGAATTGTTCGGTTCCAGATTGAAAGAAAAAAACTTATTGGACAAAGGAAAGTCTTTTTATTGGTACAGGAATTGGGAAAAGTAATTTGTTAAGTACTTTGAGGAAGAGGAGAACCTGGTCTATTGTTCTGATGTTCCCGGATTGATGAGCAAATTTAATTTCACCTACAGTAAAGATGAATGGAGGCTGTTTATAGAGTCATTGAAAAGGAGCCTTAAAGCTGTCCTTCATCATGGAAGCCAGTATGCATCTGTACCAGTTGGCTACTTGGTGCATTTAAAAGAACGCTAAGAAAACCTGGCTCTCGTCCTCAACAAAATAAAATATGTCGACCATGATTGGACAGTTTATGGTGATTTGAAAGTTATCTCCATGCTTCTTGGTCAACAAGGCAGATACACAAAGTACCCATGTTTCATTTGTGAGTGGGACAGCCATGATAAAACTCAACATTGGGTCAAGAAAGAATGGCCGAAAAGACAAAATATTGAACCAGGCACCAAGAACATGATCCGGAACAGCTTAGTTGAGCCAAACAAAGTGTTGCTACCCCCTCTGAATATCAAGTAAGATTTAATGAAGCAGTTTGTCAAGGCTATTGCAAAAGATGGCAATTGTTTCAAATACCTCTGCCAAAAGTTTTCAGGTTTATCCAAAGCCAAGTTGAAAGAGGGAATCTTTGTTAGTCCAGGTATCTTCAAGCTTATGAAGGATAAAGAATTTGGGACGAACATGACAACAAAGGAAAAAGAAGCTTTGACTGCCTTCAAAGATGTCGTCAGTAAATTTCTGGATAATTACAAGGATCCTGACTGTAATGAATATGCCGGAAAATTTCAAACGTTGGGTTGTTCCATGAGTGTCAAAATACATTTCCTTCACTCACATGTGGACTTCCCCCCCCCCCCCAAAAAAAAAAATTTAGGCTCAGTCAGTGAAGAACAGGGTGAAAGTTTCCATCAAGACATCAAAGATATGGAGCGCAAATGTCAAGGAAGATGGGACAAGAATGACTACTGTTGGATGTTAACACGACACAGGCCTGAGACTGAACATAAAAAAGAACGTCAAAAAGAAGTTTCAAAGGAAAAGGAATACGTACTTAAATAGAAACTTTTTGTTTTGTTTTGTTTTTTGCTCAGTTTAAAATTTGTCTCAAACTTTCATGTACACATACAATTTGCTCCTCTTGATCAATTCTCTATTTTACGTATGTTACCTCAATAAAAACAAATTAAAATTGTATGTTGGTGATTTTTTTTCAAGCAATCTGGCAACAGTGGTTTTCATCTATTTAAACCTATAAAAAGATAAATTTTACATATATTTAAATGGATAAAGGCCACTGTTGCCAGATAGTACATGCATAATTGTTTGAGAGAATTCCTTTTCAAATAGGATTTTAGCAAAAATATTGATATTGATTTTACAAAAAATCCTGACGTGATGGAAAAAAATGGAGGTCATTTTCGAAATCAGCACACCAAATAGCATAAAAATTAGCAAAAACTTCTCTTGTATTTTTCAAAAAGTTTGATTTTGCAGGCCTGTGTAATTTTTCCAGGACACAAAACTAGAAAAGAGGACATTTCCTGGGAAAAGAGGAGACCTGGTCACGCTGGGTTGGCACCCACCTGCTTCAGTCCAGCTTCCTGACCCCTCACACTGCAAGTTGAAGAACCTGCATTTTCTCCGCAGCCTCAGCTTCTTGAGATCCTCCACGTCCTCTCCTCCATGTGGCCTCCACCTCTGGCAGAGACACCAATGTGCCTCTCTGTGCTCAGATTGAGGCAACCTGGGCTTCATGACCTCACAAAGTTGATCATGTCATAAGTGCCTGTATTGGAGGGGGGGAGACCACCTGGCCATCCCACCTCCCTCCTCACCTAGTCAGCCAGGCAGGGCAGCCCATATCAGTTGCTACTACCCACCAATAGCACCAGTTTTATGTGCCAGCATAGCTTGATGCCAATCTGGCAGGATGAATTCTTTCACCCAGAACCAATGCGCGCAAAATGGACGTGAGGTCAGAGTTGTCCTGAGGCAGCATGTCCCTCAGTGCCATGCCATGCTCGCTCAGTGAAGCATGACCCTCCGTGGGGCCACGACCTGCCCCACCACTCTGGGCCCTACCTGGGCTTGAATCACATCCGGGGCTGGTTCTCTTGACTGATCTCCAGCGTGATCTCTGGTGGCCTGAAGGATTCTGGGGTCATGGGCAGCAGCAAAGCCAGCTGGTAGTTGCAGGAGCGCAAGGGCTGAAGTTGTACTCCTTGCCAGTTCTCCTTGCGCATGATCCTGCACATACCAGTTGGATCATTTAGGTTTTGCAATTCAGTCTTGGTTCCCATGATTTGACTGGATCCACCACTTCCTTGCACAGGCTCTGAAAGACTCCCATGATCTCCAAATGAGGCTTTGAATCAGTTGACCCGGAGGTTGAAGAACATTGACATCCTTCAGTCTTGAAAGACTATGTTATCATTCTCTGAATGGGAAAAGAAACATTTCCCGAGTTTTTTTTACATTGTATGTGAAGCTGGAGTGTCCTCTCTGGAGCGTTGAGTATTACCCAAGAAGCAAATCCCTGTTCAGGTCACTGGAATAGTCCAATAAATGGCAGGGCCGATACGACTGGTTCTAGGTGCGTCGCAGGAGTTACCAGAACGTGATTGTACACATCACGAACTGCTTCCGGGACTCTTGGCTCTGGATTTTGCCTCAAGGTTGACTCCTGAAGCCTTTCCCATAAACGGGTATAGCCACAAGGCAGTGGAGGTTTGAGGTGGGAGTTAGGACCAGCAGCAGTTGGGGGGGGGGGCATCGACCAGCCAGCAGCAGTGAGGGGTAGAACATAGTGGATGCAGGGGGAGGGGACAGCAAGGAAGAGCTCACCATCCCACAGCAGCAAGGGGAGGAGCATGATGAGTCCTTCTCCCTGATCTGGAAGGAAAGGGAGGGGCAAGTGGGGTCCTTCCTCCTCCCTCCTCCCAGCCAGACCAGACCAGACCAGACAAGACCTGGGATTGCTGGGGGGATCCTGCAGCTGCAGCCCTGGAGACCCTCAGCAAACCCTGAGCAACCCCAGCTGAGCTCCATCTCTGGAGGGGGCCACAGAAGAGCAGCAGGGAAGGAATGAAGGAGCACTGAGGCCTTTCCTGCCCCCTCCTTCCAGACAGACCTTCTTTCTTTCTGGGAGCAAAGCCAGCAAGAGGGAGGGAGGGGGACCAGGAGAAGCCCAGGCAGAGACCAGCTGAGCTGAGGGGATAATGGAGCCAGCAGAGGAGCTGGGCAGGCGGAGGGAGCAGCGCTGGGAGGCCCAGTGGCAGGAGTTCCTCCAGAGTCTGCAGGCCCCTGACTGCGCCCAGACAAGCCCCCCAGAGTCAGAGGCCGCCCCCTGGGGTGACGCCAAGACCTTCCTGGCCTCCTTTGAGCAAGTGGCTGCGGCCTGTGGGTGGCCCCCAGGAGAGTGGGTGGCTCGGCTCCTGCCTGCCCTGAGTGGAGGCGCCCAGCAGGCCTTCAGCCTCCTGGCAGCCCCAGAGCGGGAGGACTACGGGCAAGTGAAGGCGGCCATCTTGAGAGGCGAAGCCCTGAGGAGGGAGAAGCGGCGCCAGCACTTCCGGCAGTTCTGCTGCCCGCAGCTGGGAGACCCGCGAAGGATGTACAGCCAAGTGCAGGAGCTTTGCTGCCAGTGGCTGAAGCCCGAGAGGCACAGCAAGGAGCAGATCCTGGAGCTGCTGGTCCTGGAGCAGTTCCTGGCCGGCCTGCCGGGGGACGTCCAAAGCCGGATCCGGGCATGTGGGCCAGACAGTGGTGCCCAGGCCGTGGCCCTGCTGGAGCATTTCCTGCTCAGCCGGAGGGAGGCCCACACAGGCACCTGGCAGGTGAGTCTTTCTATTTATTTTCTTTAAACAGGTTTTCACTATTGAAATGGCCCACCTGCCTGTCCACCCGGAGTTTCTTCCCACCATTTTCAGGGCAATGCCTGGTCTGACCAAGATCATGCATCGTAGCCACTTTCAGGTTCAGAGCTCAGTATCTGCAGCATGGAGGGTGTTGTGATGGAGGTAATGAAAATGGATCTGTTTCCACCAGTAACTCTCTTCTGATTTTCTTCCCTGTTCCAGGAACCATTGCAGGAGTGGGCTTTGGGTCCCCTGGTTGTAAAGGAGGAAGCTTTGGAGATGGTGCAGGAGGAGATCTCCAAAGAACCTGCAGAGAAGTTAAGAGACACCCAGCAAAAGTTCAATGGAGAGGTCACTGTGCCAGGTAAGTGTTCAGCCTGTGACCCTCAGTGGTGTCACAATGTGGATCAGGGAACTTAAAGGGTGTCAACATTTCTGTTCCTTTAGCAGTCATGTGGAAGGGGGAATTTTGGCGCTTGCAAGTGGGGCTAGAGGGCAAGAAGGTATCCATCAGACATCTCTCTTATGCCCACATACAATATTTCTGTTTGCCCCTCTTGGTAGAGGGTAGAATCATAGAGTTGGAAGGGACCCAGTGGATCATGTAGTCCAACCCCCTGCCTGCAGTAGGATATCCTCATCTTGTGGGGAACCTGGTCATCCAAGGCTGAGCATAAAGTGTCCCTTCTGTCCCTCACAGGCACTAGAAACCCACATCAGACTTTGCTGCTTTGCCCAGAAGGAGAGGACAGGGCTGAAGTTGAGCTGAGCAAGTCTCTTGGTATCCAAGCGGAGCAGGTTGGTTTCTGCACAGTTGGTCCTTTTAGTAGAGAAAGATGGGGCTGGTTCATCATAGAGCGCTTATAGGTCTTTGTTTTGCTCAACTTAGATCCTTTGTCTCTCCCCAAAGGAAACTGAAGGTGGCTTGTCTGTCTGTCTGTCTATTTATCTAAACCAAAGACAAAAAGCAAAGACAAAGACACGACATGTCTAAAGATTACAACTTTAAAACACATTATTTATTCATTCATTCATTCATTCATTCATTCATTCATTCACTCATTCGTTCATTTTGTACCCTTCCTTTCTGTCTGGAGGGCACCATGTCAACTAAACTGGAGGAGCAGCAGTTCTCAGTCCGAAAGGGGGAGGAAATTCCACAGAACAGGTTCCTTAAGTGAGAAAGCCATCCCATAAACTTCTTTCATTGCTGATCTTCTGAAAGGGCCTTCTCAGATGACCCACGAGGATGACCCAGATTATACAGAGATAGGTGGTCCTTCAAACATTTTGATCCCATATTTCAAAGGGCTGTAAGTTGAAAACTAGAACCTTTAATTGAGCCCAGAATTGAAATTGAAAATCTGAAGATAGTCGAAGATGTATCTACACAATGTCTGTCCCACCTGCCCTTCAGTACCATAATAATTCATTGTGGATACAGAGATCCATTTATAAAGGCAGAGTCTGTCTTAATTCTTCTGGATTATGGAGTTAAAAGAGCCTTGTAACTTGTATCTATGAATTAACACCATTCCTTGGGCAACACCATGAATGTTGTCCTATTTCCTGCAGGTGATGAACCCCAGCAAGGCAGGTGCACCTTTGCATGTGGTTGAGCCGACTCCAACGCAGCCAAGCCAACAGATCATGTTCTGGAAGGTTCTGCAGGAAGAGTATGAAAACATAGATTCAGCAGGTAAGGACCTGCACTGCTTTGCTCCAGTTCAACCAGTAAAAAAATGGCTAATTTTTATAATTTGAATCAGTATATTTTGAATAATCAGTGTGGTGACTGTTTACAGTAGATTGCCGTGTCCTGTGACTGGATATTGTGTTGCAAGCATGATGACAGACACAGTGGAGTGAACTTTACAATATTTATTTACAGTATAGAATTGTCAAGTCAGTTCGGGTCATACACTTTAATGAATCCTTCAGTCTCATTTCAGCAGAGCTATAGTTTGCTTCTGTCCTCTATAGCAGCTGAGCTCCACTGTCATCCAACTGCCATCCAACTGTCACTAACTGCCAAATAACCATACCCACTGCTGAATAAAGCTCTAACTGTCTACTGAGAGTTCTGTTCAGCTCTGGAGTAACCAAGACTTAGGTTTGGAAACCTAACCTAACAATCTCAATAGTGCATTTATATGCTGTAACGAGGCAGAAATGTGTTTTTGACATTTACCTTTGTATATGTACAGTTGTCCCTCAGGAGGTGACCCAGATCTGAGCAAAGTGGAGCAGCCTGGAGCTGCTCTGTGTTGTCCGGGAACCAGGCTAGGATACGGCACAAGCCCTTGTCTTGCATCTTCTCCCTCCTGATGACCACCCAAAGAAAAATCTGTGATGCAAAATAGTTTTGTATCACCCAGTTTTGTATCACAGAGAGTTGTGTCAAATAGAGTAACAGAACCTAAAACTCTTTCTCTGTCCCTTCAGGTGATGAGGAAGGAACTCAGCTCAAGGTGAAGAAGTCTCAGTGTGGAGGAAAAGAGCCATTGGAAACAACCAGGAGAGAAGGAAGGAGAACTCAAGAGAAGGTGCCAGTGATGGTTGAGGTGCAGGAAGAAAGAAGCACGTCCAACATAGGCCAGGAAACAGAGCCATGGAAGGAATCCAGGGAATCCAGTGAGCTCACAGAAGATCCTGGGGCCTCCTGTAGCTATCTCAGCCCAGTGGATACAGAGGGAGAAAAGGCATCATTTTCCAAATATGGCAGAAGGTTTCGTCCTAAGTCAGGACCAGTTTTTGAACATAGTGGAGACCTCTGCAATGGAGGTTTCCTGTTGGAGGAAAAGATCTCGCTCAAATCAAACCTTGGTCAACATCACAGCAGCCACATGGTAGAGAAGGACTGTGATGGTCTACCACTTAGGGTAATGCTCCATTCTAAGTCATTAGCAAAACAGAAGAGCGTTCATACAGAAGAAACAACATACAAACATCATTACTGTGGAAAGAGCTTCTCTCGGAGATCAGAATTATTGAGCCATGAGAAAATCCACACAGAACTACATCAGTGTCCTGAGTTTGCAATAAATTGCACTCAGTCATCCTTGTTAACTCATCAGATGATTCATAGAGGAATAAAAACTCACTTGTGTCCTCACTGTGGGAAAAAGTTCACTCGAAGATGCAATTTATTAAGGCATCAGAAAATTCATACAGGAGATAAACCCCACAAGTGTCTTGACTGTGGAAAGAGCTTCTCTCAGAGATCCCATTTGTTAAGTCATCAGAAAATCCATACTGGAGATAAACCTCACAGATGCCACAACTGTGGAAGAAGATTCTCCCAGAGGCATAATTTATTATATCATGAGAGGATCCACACAGGAGAGAAACCATATCAATGCCCTGAGTGTGGGAAAAAGTTCTCTGATAGATCTAATTTGTTAAAACATCAGATCACTCATACTGGAGAAAAACCACACAAGTGTCTTGACTGTGGAAAGAGCTTCTTTCACAGATACAAATTAGTAAGACATCAAATTGTCCACACAGGAGAGAAACCACACCACTGTGAAGACTGTGGAAAGAGCTTCTCTCAGAGATCCTATTTCTTAACTCACCAGAAGCTCCACATGGGACAGAATCCTCACCAATGCCCTGACTGTGGGAAAAGCTTCTGCCAGAGATCAGATTTAGTCAAACATCAGAAAACTCATACTGAGAGAAATCTTATGGGTGTTCTACGTATGGGGAAAGCTTAAATGATAAACGCTTGCTAGCCTTTCCCCCCCTTGTCCCAAGGGGGCTATTCAGATCTTCACTATCGGTGCACGGAATCCTTTGCACTGTGCCTTGAAGGTCTAGTGTTTTCTGAAACTATGATAACTTTAGTGCTTTGGCCTTGTTTGTAACAAAGCAGTTGGCATGTTTTATAGTGAAGATGTTTGAATGTGAATGTGTGCACTGTTGCGTCACTGTAGTTGTTGGCGGAGAAATGGCAGTCATGTTCAGTGACAGGTTAGGCAAAGCCTTCTGTCCCGGGAAAACATTTTCATCTTTTCCTTGTTAGCAGGAAGCATACAGCCATCTTGGAATTCATAAATTATATGTAATTGTTTTAAATATAATAAATAATAGGATGTTTAAATTCACCCTCTGAAAACAACAAACACCCATGTGCACTGTTCAGCCATGTGCGCTGTCCCCTCCTGTGCAAAGTCCCACCATGTGCACCATATGCAACCCCCCATGTGCATCATCACCCATGCGCAATACTCCTGTACAATGTCCCCCATGTGCAGCGTCCAATGCGAATCAATCCCCCATGCGCATCATCTCCCATGTACCTTAAAATCCCATGCGCAACACCCCTGTACATCTGTGCAACACCTATCTATCCCCCTATGCGCAACACCCCTGTACCCCATCTGGGCTTGGTTGACCTTGAGACTGTCAATAAAAGCCACTATTTCCTCTTGTCACCTCAATCTGTCCTCATTTTTGGTAAGCAGGGGCTGTTCTGGTGGCCGTATCTGCCCAAAGTCTTCTGCCGTGAAGACCAAGAATTCATGTAGTTTCTCTGCCATTTCTAAGCCTCCTCTCACCTCCCCTTGGACTCCTTCACCATCCAGCAGCCCAACTGCTTCTCTGGCCACTTTCCTGCTCCTAACATATTTGAAGAAGCTCCTGCTATTCCCCTTGATATTGCTGGCCACACGTTCCTCAGGGTCTCTCTTGGTCTCCTGTACATCCTTTCCCTGCATTTTATGTTCTTTTTAATTCTCATTTGGGCCAGATTTCCATTTGAGGAAGAAGCCCTTTGGAAGTCAAGGGTGATGATGGCAGATTAGTTGGGCATTCTTTTCCTGGCATGCATGGCAAAACAGATGGCAGCATGGTCCCTCTTCCCCAAAGGCTCACTCACACTCACCTCCCTAACAAGGTCCCTAACAAGGTCCCACTCAATACTGAGTCTAGAGGTGCTTCTTTCCCTTTCACAGAACACCAGAAATGGGGGACATCCACTCAAATTTAGTGTTGGGAGGGTCAGGACAAAATATTCTTCACCCAGCATGTAATCAGTCTGTGAAACTCCTGACCACAAGATGTGGTGATGGCATCTAGCCTCAATACCTTTAAGAGGGCATTGGATAAATTCCTAAAGGAAAGGATCATCACACATTATAAGCCATGTGGAGCCATGTGCATGTGCATAGACCAGTGGTTCTCAATCTTCCTAATGCTGTGACCCCTTTATAATTTCCTCATGTTGTGGGGACCCCCAACCATAAAATTATTTTCACTGCTACTTTATAACTGTAATTTTGCTGCTGTTATGAATCGTAATGTAAATATCCGATATGCAGGACTTATTTTCATTGTTACAAATGAAATGTGTGTTCTATGCACACATTGAACACAATGGGATTTATTTCAGAGTATGCATGCATAGGATTGGGCCCTGAGGCTGCAATCCTATCCACATTTACATGGGAGTAAAGGCCCCCCTGACTATAATGGGATTTTTCCCAAATAGGCATGCATAGGATTATGCCCTGAGGCTGTCAGTCAGCCCCAGTGCATGCACAGCTACAGCCAGAGGTCTGGCAAGTCTGACCTGGCCCCCTGCACCGGGGTCTTTCGGCGACCCCCAGGAAAGCTCTAGGCGACCCCCAAAGGGGTCCTGACCCCCACTTTGAGAAACGCTGGCATAGACAGAGGTAGATGTAGGTAACCTCAACATGCCAGATGCAGGGGAGGGCACATGGATGCAGGTGTCTTGTGGGCTCCCTGAGGCATCTGGTGGGTGATATATCATCATTAGAAATATCATCATTAAAACCATTAACAGCAATAAATTACGTTAAAAACTCTTAAAATTTCATTATGTGCAATGTGACATTTGAAAACAATATAAAACCATATACAGGGGTGCCATGTAAGATGAACGTAATTCGTTCTGGAAGCATGTTTGTCTTACAAATTGTTCTTTATACAATTTTTCCATAGAAAGTAATAGAAACTCAGACGATTGGTTCCACAACCCAAAAATATTCATAAAAAATATTAACTGTATGTAAAAATGAGGACAAAACACTGTAATCAAATTCAAAACAGTGTAATATAATACAGAACACAATTACTAGACTATTAATAAAAACACTTATAAGTTATTTGTCTTACAAGGTACCACTGTATCCTTAGGTGCCGGTGCTCTTTCCACACTCCAAGCATTGATATGGATTTCACAGGTCAAGCCTCACTTTTCAGCTAGAAGCCCCCACAGGTTCATTTTAAATTTCAAATTTCATACTTCTAGGCCCAGCAGTTTTGGCTGGGCATGCCAGTCAGTGAGTTAGTGAGTGACATTTCAGTTTTATATATATATAGATTAATTTATATTAGAGCAGAAATTTTGAGCAAACTTCAGAAATGCCTCACAACCACTGTGTTATACTGCGCACATAACAGTACATGAACATAAGAGGAAAACAAGTGAAAAAAATACATGGAAAGTTTCTAGTACATCTAGTATTTGAACAATTGCTGCGCAATCCAGAGTAAATATGGGGAGTCTTTGCTTCAGTGTAAGAACAATTTATTCTGGATTGCACTATGAATTTCCCATAGGTTTTCACTAGGTGGTGCAGTAACTACGCTGACATAAATGTCTCTTACGTGCTCCCGTAGTTACTCTGGATTGTTGGGTGAATCTCATTCATATGGTTTCTCTCCTGTGCGTTCTTAGATGTGAAATCAGATTTCCATTCTGACTGAAGCTCTTTCCACACTCCAAGCATTTATATGGTTTCTCTCCTGTGTGGGTTCTTAAATGCCTTTTTAATTCTCCTTGCTGACTAAAGCTCTTTCCACACTCCAAGCATTTATAGGGTTTCTCCCCTGTGTGGGTTCTTAAATGTGTTTTTAAGTATTCTTGCTGACTAAAGCTCTTTCCACATTCCAAGCATTTATAGGGTTTCTCCCCTGTGTGGATTCTTTGATGTTTACTGAGTTTTCCTGTATTAGTGAAGGACTTTCCACACTTCAGGCATTTATATGGTGTCTCTCCTGTGTGAGTTCTTAGATGCAAAGTAAGGTATGAGCTTATACTGAAACTCTTTCCACACTCCAAGCATTTATATGGTTTCTCCCCTGTGTGGGTTCTTAGGTGGAAAGTCAGGCTGTCATTCCTACTGAAGCTCTTTCCACACTCCAAGCATTTATATGGTTTCTCCCCTGTGTGGGTTCTCAGATGTAAAATCAGAGGTCCATTCTGACTGAAGCTCTTTCCACACTCCAAACATTTATATGGTTTCTCCCCTGTGTGGGTTCTTAAATGTGTTTTTAAGTCTCCTTGCCGACTAAAGCTCTTTCCACACTCCGAGCATTTAAATGGTTTCTCTCCTGTGTGGGTTCTTAAATGCAAACTCAGGTTTGAGCTCTGACTGAAGATCTGTCCACACTCCAAGCATTTATATGGTTTCTCCCCTGTGTGGGTTCTTCGATGTGAAGTCAGGTGTGAACTCACACGGAAGCTCTTTCCACACTCCAAGCATTTATATGGTTTCTCTCCTGTGTGGGTTCTTAAATGTGTTTTTAAGTATTCTTGCTGACTAAAGCTCTTTCCACACTCCAAGCATTTATATGGTTTCTCCCCTGTGTGGGTTCTTTGATGTTTAGTGAGTTTTCCAGTATCAGTGAAGCACTTTCCACACTTCAGGCATTTAAATGGTTTCTCTCCTGTGTGGGTTCTTAAATGCAAACTCAGGTTTGAGCTCTGACTGAAGATCTGTCCACACTCCAAGCATTTATATGGTTTCTCTCCTGTGTGGGTTCTTCGATGTGAAGTCAGGTGTGAACTCACACGGAAGCTCTTTCCACACTCCAAGCATTTATATGGTTTCTCCCCTGTGTGGGTTCTTAGATGTAAAATCAGATTTCCATTCTGAATAAAACTCTTTCCACACTCCAGGCATTTATAGGGTTTCTCTCCTGTGTGGGTTCTTAGATGTAAAATCAGATGTCCATTCTGACTGAAGCTCTTTCCACACTCGAAGCATTTATATGGTTTCTCCCCTGTGTGTGTACTTCTATGCAAAGTCAGTTTTGACCCCTTCCTAAAGCACTTTCCACACTCCAGGCATTTATAGGGTTTCTCCCCTGTGTGGATTCTTTGATGAACTATAAGATTAGATTGGCTTTTGAAGGTCTTTGCACAATGAGCACATTTTTTAATCTTATTTTCAGTGTCTTCCTCTGATTTCACTGGGAGGATGTTGAAGTTTCCAGAATCCTGACAGTCAGACTTATTTCTACATTTCTTCTTTTTCTCCTGCTTCTTTGATCTGTCCTGAAGTGCAGGTTTCTGCCTCCTGAGGCTCCTTCTATCAAAAGAAATATGCGTGTCTGTGCTGGTTGTTTCCTCATGTAAAGGACTCCTTACTTTGCACTGTTCCTCTTTGATGTCTCCTTTATGGAGACCAGTAACGAGTTCTCTCCTCCAGCCAGTGGTCAGTCTCTCCTCCTCCCTCCCTGCTCCATCTTGATTTCTGAAAGTCTGTGCCTCTTCTTCAAGCAAGGCCATGTCCAATGACCCCCTACTTGGCTCCCTCCAATCCCCCATTGGTTTCTGGAAGAGAAAGAGAATCCTGATTAGCAGTGCAATGTTGGTGGAATCTCTAAAGCACAAGTCTGGAGTTGTCTGGTCAAAATACCAATGGATGTCCTGCCACTGACTCCGTCCCTGGAAAGGAGATTCAGCATCACAGCTAAGGGCAAAGGGCAAAATCCCTTTGAGACTAAGAGACTAAGGGCAAAATCCATAGCAATTACGGGTCCACGCCGTTACATCACCCTCTAGTGCAGTGGTTCTCAATCTTCCTAATGCCATGACCCCTTTATAAGTTCCTCATTTTGTGGGGACTCCCGACCATAAAATTATTTTTGTTGCTACTGCTGCAGTGCTATGCACCCTTTCCTGGGAGTAAACCTCACTGAACTCAATGGGAATCACTTCTGAGTATACATGCATAGAATTGGGCTATAAGGCTGCAATCCTAGCACTTTCCTGGGAGTAGCCCTATTCACTATCATGGGACTGACTTCTGAGACCTCCATAGGATTGAAATCTCAGGCAGCAGAGCCAGCCACTGTTTCCTGGGAGTAAGTCCCATTCACTATCATGGGACTGACTTCTGAGTAGACATGCATAGAACTGGGTTCTAAGGCTGCAATCCTAGCACTTTCCTGGGAGTAAGTCCCATTTACTATCATGGGACTGACTTCTGAGTAGACTTGCATAGAACTGGGCTCTAAGGCTGCAATCATAGCACATTCCTGGGAGTAGGTCCCATTCACTTATCATGAACAACAACACTGAGGGGGCTTGCTTTTGAGTAGAGCACAAGGAGCAGGGCACAATGGTCGGTGCACAAGCAGGAGGCCCACAAGACAGCCCACCCACCAGAGCTCTGGCGCCACGCTCACACCTCACTGCGCTTAACACTCTCAGCCGGCAGGCGCACTGAGGATCTGTAGGGGGGAGGAGGAGGCTGCCGTCTGTGGTGAGTGTGTCAGGTGCCTCCTCACCCCAAGGCTCCACATCAGTCTCACACCAGCTCAGAGGCTCCTTCTGAGCCACTTCTTAGCGACTTCTTCCAACCGCAGCGGCTCCAGCGTGTCTGCCTGGTCTTCCCACCAGGCCCCCTGCACCAGGGGTCTTTAGGCAACCCCCATGAAAGCTCCAGGCGACCCCCAAAGGGGTCCTGACCCCCACTTTGAGAAATGTTGCTCTAGTGTTATCCCTATGGAAAGTCATCTTAACTGCTCTGGAGCAACGGGCTTAATTTCACTTTAGGATATAGGCCTATGGTTGCAAACTTAAGGACACATTCCTGGGAGTAAGATCTATTGACTATAATGGGGCTTACTTTTGAGTAGACATGGTTAGGATTGTGTCCTAACTCTTGGTAAGCTTTGGTTGAAAGCAAGAAGCAGAGACTCAAGAAACCTGTGGCTGGGGGGAGAACTCTGCACCCTGCAATTCAGCCACTGCTACACATGCCTTAGTCACATCCACAGCATCATTCCTTTGAAGGTCATGCCTTGTACCCATCACATCCCTTTGGTCTCTTCTCTCCCTCCTCCTGTCTTTTCCTTCTTCTCCCATCCCTGCCTTGTGTGCAGATCAAGGAATTAATGCTTTGAACAACCAGAGCTGAGTGCAGATCACAGACGCTGCGAAGCCTGGATTGGTTTCCATCCTCCAAAGAGAGGCAGGCAGGCTGGTGCGTGTGGTGTGCAGGCCCAAGTGAAGGCACAGGGTACAGTTCTGTCTGTGCCCCTCCAGGAGGTGATGGTGGGAGAAAGACAGGCTGCCAAAGTGATCAGGAGTTTGGAAGTTTGGAAAAATGGTGAGGGATGGAGGTGGAAAAGGGGGGGAAGAAGAGAGGAAATAAAACATGGTTTGGAGAGAAAGAACCCCAAAAAGCATCATATACTCCCCAAAGACATAAACACAGCCCTGTCCCACTCATATCTTCTATCTCTGGAATGTTGAGGGAGGGCTGAGGGAGACCCTGATTTAGGATCTAACAGCTCAGTTCTAATAGGGGTGTCCATGCCTTAGTAAAGCACTCCAACCCCTTCTTAAAGGCATTGATGCTAGTTGCCATCACCAACTCCTATGGCATTGAGGCTACATGGCATCACCAATCCCATCTTACTCCCAGGAAAGTGTACCAAGCCTATGTTACAGGCTGCCCAAGCCCAAGCCTTTTCCAGAGTAACGGGGGTGGCCCATCTTGCGGTTGGGTCAACCCAGTGATCAGTAGGGTAACCCATGTGCATTTCTGGGTTGTGCCCGAAGCCAAAATATATGTATTCACTCAGAGACCCCCAAGTACAGCAGGCCTATTCGCATGCCAGAAGCAAAGTCCTTCCATTAAGTGTTCTTAAGGCCAGGTTTGAACACCTGGAGATGGACAGGGCTAAACCCTGTGCATGTGTGCAGAGGCACATGAGACCCTGATCCATGTACTTTAAGAACATTAGAAGAGCCTCCGCTTGATCATGCCAAAGGCCCAACTAGTCCAGCTTCCTGTATCACACAGCAGCCCACTAGACGCCTCGGGGAGCATACAAGACTCCTGCATCCAGGTGCTCTCGCTGCATCCACCTCTACACACACCCCTCATGGCTTGTAAACTGTGACTGTTCTTTCCTCGAGGAATTGGTCCAACCCATTCCTAAAGGCTTTGATGCTAGATGCCATCAACTCCTGTGGCACCGAGGCTAGATGGCATCACCAACTCCTGTGGCATTGACACTAGATGACATCACCAATCCCATCTTACTCCCAGGAAAGTGTCCTGCAATATTATAGATAAAGAACCTCAAAAAAATAACCTCCCAAAAACAAAATTGTCCCCCTCACAGCTTCCATCCCCTGCTGAGTTTCTCCTCTGACACTCATTCTCTGCACCCTCTTCCTGCCACATGGAGAGAGGAATTATCACTGAAGGCTCCTGGTGTTCTTCTGCCAGGGTCTCGCAGGGCTGATCTCAGCACTCCACCAGCACATGCTCAGCCTCTCCCGAGAAACCAGCCTATGCATGTCTACTCCAAAGTAAGCCTATTACAGTCGACGGGGCTCACTCCTGTATAAGGGGGGCAGATTGCAGCCTGAGAGACCTGAGTGCAGATTAATTGGTTTTCATTTTTCTTTATATTCTGTATTTTCTTTATTATTATATACAGTATTATAATCATTTTTATATAACTGTTTTTGGGTTGTTGAATAAATTGTCTGAGTTTCCATTATTCCTCACTGGAAAATTCACTTGGTTAGGCAAGCGTTTTGGATTACAAGGATTACAAATTATGCACGTAAACCAAGTCACCACTGTATTGTACCACTGAGTTTGTCCTTGGGGGACGGATGCCTTAAAGAGCACTCTGGCTTCTCGCAGATCCCTCCGAGTAGTTAGGATTACTCTGTGTCTTTAATGGAGACTTTATCGTCATTGCTTCCTGCACTACTCAGTGAAATTGGGTGCAATCCATTCACACCTAACCAACACTCAGGACATTACATCAGACATGAAACATTACACCTAAAAATGTTAGAACCATTTAACGTTCAAACATAAGAACATCCTTCCCATCTCTTCCATCATTTCAGCTAATATTAGGTAACCCTTCACACCTGATAGCCCAATATTAATACTGCACTAAGCCCGATATTAATATTGCACTCACCTATTTAATATAACTATAGCTCTGGGGAAAAAGCTGTTTTTCAATCTATCCGTTCTTGTTTTCATTATCCTATACCGCCTGCCACATGGTAATGGTTCAAAAAAATAATTGTCCAGGATGCAATGAATCTTTGAGGATGTTTAGGGCTTTCTTAAGACACCGGGAGCGACACAGATCTTCCAGAGGGTGAAGAGGACGACCAGTAATCCTCTGGGTGCTGGTGATAACCCTCTGGTGTGCTTTCCTATCTGCCCCTGAGCAGTTTCCAAACCATGCACAGATGCCGTAGGTTAGGATACTCTCTATAGAGCAGCAGTAAAAGGTCTCCAGCAGTTTTCCATTTAGTTATTGTTTCCCAAAAATCCTCAGGAATTATAGTCTCTGCTGGGCCCTCCTTACCAGTGCTGCAATAAGAGCAATATTGGAGCAAAGAAGTCCTCGAGTTAAGAATTGTTTAGATGCTGGGGATCATTTTTCTTCTTCGTCACCCCCTCCCAAAGAGTGGGCACTTTTCCAACCCATGGTGGAAATTTTATCAAGTTAATTCAATTAGGGAATTAATTCAATTAGGGAATTAGGGATACAATTATTCAAAGTTATACCTGCCCCCTACCCCTCATTGCTTGAGTCCCCTGGTCACCAGAGAGCCTTCTTTCTGTTAGATGGAGAGCCCTCCCCTCGGCATTTGTCAAGGGCTGTTCTAGAAAGATTCCTGTCCATGAAAGGGTCTGTCCCTGTGGTTCGGGTGAGGTGGAATTCATTTTATCAGGGGATACGTGCCAGGTTTATCACCCCCGATACAGAAATTCTCAGGTTTGCCTGAAACAGAGGTTACCAACATGCTTCTTTTGGGAACTAACCCTCAGCTTACTATTCAGAGTGCAAGCTTCCTGGCAGCCACTTGCAAAACCCTCAAGAGCATTGTAAGCCATGCGGTTAAATCTTAGGTAAAGGTAAAGGTATCCCCCCAGGTTAACTGCCAGTCGTGTCCGACTCTAGGGAGCAGTGCTCATCCCCGTTTAGAGCCAGCGTTGTCCAAAGACACTTCCATGGTCATGGGGCCGGCATGACTATACACCGAGGTGCATGGAACACTGTTACCTTTCCCACCAAGGTGGTACCTATTTCTCTACTTTGCACTGGAATGCTTTTGAAATGCTAGGTTGGCAGGAGCTGGGCTAAGGATGGGAGCTCACCCCAACTGGCAGTACTCGGGTCTTGAACTGCTGGCCTGCTGAGCAGAATTCTGAGCCACTGCAGCCCCCGCTTAATCTGAACTGCTACATATTTGTCATTATTATCATGTTGTGTTCTTATTTGTTAGATTTTACTTTTTAAAGTTTTCCCTTTAAAGTTTTATTTATAGCTAGCGAAAGGTGTACCAGCGCTGCGGGAGTAAAATTCCCCCGTATGCCATCCCCCCATATGCATCAACCCCTCCATGCACAACTTTCCCCCATGCGCATCAACCCCCCATGTGCAACTTCTCCCATGCACATCAACCCCCCCATGTGCAACTTCCCCCATGCACAACTTCCCCCATGCGCAACTTTCCTCCATGCACATCATGCCCCCATGCGCAACTTTCCCCCATGCGCAACTTTTCCCCATTCGCAACTTTCCCCCTTGTGCAACTTCCCCTCATGCGCAACTTCCCCTCATGCGCAACTTCCCCCCATGCGCAGCAACCTTGCCAGTGCAACCTCTTCCTCCGAACAACATCCCACAGTGCACCAGGGTCTGAGCACCAAATTGGCTGGATGTTGGTCAGTCTCCCATGTTAAGTATAGGACAAAAACACGTTGCCCCCTTTTCAGCCCCTGAAGGGTTAAAGTTCTCCAGATGGTTCTTGGTGGGGGTTCAGGTGACAGAAGGATCTCCCAGAATTCCATGCTTCAGGCCCAGCAGTTGGGGCGGAATGTTGATGAGTCAGCAATTCTCAATGCAAAGTATAGGGAGGAAAACGCATTGCGCCCCTTTTCACCCCCTTCCCGTTGGAATTTCCGAAAACAGGTTCTTAGTGCACCCCTTCACCACAGAAGGAACACCCACCCCAAATTTCACACTTATAGGCCCAGCAGTTTTGGCAGGGCGGTGATGAGTCAGTCAGTCAGTCAGTCAGTCAGTGACTTTTCTCTTTTATATATATAGACTAGCTTAAAAGCCGCACTCTGTGTGGAATTTTAAGCCAGGTCATTGGCCCAAAACTAAAGAGACCTCTGGTCCTTTTTTTAAAAAAAAACAGCAATTTTGAAGAAATAACTTTGAATTCCTCAATTCAGTCCATTCAGTCACTGTAGGTTTTGTCACTTATTTTCAATTTAAACTGGATAAACTGGAATCCTGGGCTGTAACAAATAGAATGAATTTCAACAGGGAGAAGTGGAAGGTTCTGCACTTGGGCAATAAAAACCCAAAACACAGGTATAAAATGGGGGATACTTGGCTTGGCAGCACAACATGTGAGCGGGATCTTGGAGTCGCCGTGGATCACAAGCTGAACATGAGTCAGCAGTGTGATGTGTCTGCAAAGAAGGCAAATGCCATTTTAGGCTGCATTAAGAGGACTGGAGCTTCCAAGTTGCGAGAAGTTCTAGTTCCTCTTTACTCTGCATTGGTCAGACCTCACCTTGAGTACTGTGTTCAGTTCTGGGCACCTCACTTTGAGAAAGACGCAGCCAAATTGGAGCAAGTCCAGAGGAGAGCAACAAGAACGATCAGTGGGATGAAAGGGAAGCCCTACCAGGAAAGGTTGGGGGAACTTGGGATGTTCAGCCTGGAGAAGAGGAGGCTGAGGGGAGATACCTGAAGGGCTGTCATAGGGAGGAAGGGGCTCATTTGTTCATGGCTGCTTCTGAAAGCAGAACTAGAACCAATGGGGACAAACTGCAAGGAAGGAGATTCTGGTTGGATATCCGAAAAAAAATTCCTGACAGTTTGGGTGGTTCGGCAGTGGAACAGACTGCCAAGAGAGGTGGTGGACTCTCCCTCACTGGGGGTCTTCAAGCAGAGGCTTGAGCACCTGTTGGAGATGGTCTCGGACAGGGGTGTCCAACATGTTGCCCAGGGGCCACATGCGGCCCAGGATGAGGGTGAATGCGGCCCTAATGCAAAGCTGGCCACCAACATTTGAAAAACCAGCTTTGTGGAAGCAGCCATTTTCAAATTTTGCATGCTTCTCTGTGCACTGTCCTGGGTGGCCGCCATAAAACTGGACTGGGGTGCCTGGCTCCTCCCCCTACATGTCTCCTGGCACTCAGAGCACTTCAGGCCCCTGCAGACCTTGTAGCACTCGCCCACCCGCACCCCCAAAAAGCAGCCTCTATCGCAGCTGCTGCCTGCTACCCTTGAGACCTACTCAGAAGTAAGCCCCGTTAAAGTCAATGAGGCTTACTCACAAGTTGCAGTCTGAGAGCCCAATGATGAATGGGATGGGCTGTGATCCTCTCCAAGCTTAACCTTGGAGATATGCTGCAACCCTAACCATGTCTACTCTGAAGAACCATTGTACCCAGTGGGTCTTACTCTCAGAAAAGTATGTTCAGGATTGCAGCATATCTCCAAGGTTATGCTTGGAGAGGATCACAGCCCATCCTATGCATCATGCCTCCTCAGAAGTAAGCCCCTCTAAAGTCAATGAGGCTAACTCCCAAGTTGCAGTCTGAGTGTCCAATCCTATGCATGGCTACGCAGCAGAAAACCCCATGATAATCAATGAGACTTACTCCAAGATTTAGCTTGGAGAAGATCGCTGCCCATCCTATGCATCATGCCTACTCAGAAGTAAGCCCCATTAAAATCAATGAGACTTATGCCATGGTTTTAAAAATGTAGGACAAAATATAGGACATCCTACATTTTGTCCTACATTTAAAAAACCGTTGTTAATGTTTATGTGTGGCCCAAACCAACTTGTCTTCTTCCAATGCGGCCCATGGAAGTTAAAAGGTTGGACACCCTTGCTCTAGCAGGATTTCCTGCTACAGGCAGGGGGTTGGACTAGATGACCTACCGGGTCCCTTCCAACTTTAGGATTCTATGAAATTTGAATTTTTAACTGTTCCCTCCTCATCCGGACACAAATCCCAATGCTGGATATATGTAGAGTAAAAGTCAATATAAATTAAAAACTTTTAAAATCAATAAAATTTTACTGTTAAATTTTTTAAAAAACTTTTAATATTGTGGTGGGGGTTAGGATTAGGTTGTGTTTGTGGGAAACAGTGTGGGTTAGGTTGTGTGTGTATAGAGTTGGAACGAATGGGTTAGTGTGTGTGTGGAGTGTGGGGTTGGGTAGTGTGTTGATGTTGGGCTATGTTGTGTATTGTGAAAGAGTGAGTTAGGTTGTGTTGTGTGTGTGTAAAGTGTGGGATTTGGTATGTGTGGGGTAGGGTTACATTGTGTGTGCATGGGATAGCGTGTGTGTGGAGTTGTGTTGTGTGTGAGTGACATGTGGAGTTGTGAGTGTGGAGTTGTGTTGTTTGTGTGTGTGAAGTGTGGAGCTCAATGTGTGTGTGGAGCTCAATTGTATGTGAAGGTTGGGCTACATTGTGCGTGTGAGCGGGTTAGTGTGTGTGCATGGAGTTGTGTGGTGTTTGTGTGGAGTTGGAGTTTGTGTGAGTGTGGAGTTGTGTGGGGTTGTGTGTGGAGTGTGGAATTGGGATGTGTGTGGGGATTGGCCTTTGTGTGTGCGTGAAAGAGTGAGTTAGGGTATTTGTGTGGAGTTGTGTGTGCGTAGAGTGTGGTGTTGTGTATGAGGAGTTGTGTTGTGTTTTGTGTGTGGGTGGAGTGTAGAGTGGAGTGTAGGGAAGTGGAGTGCAGAGTGGAGCGTAGGGTTGTGTGTGGGGACTGGGCTACATTGTGTGAGTGCGAAAGAGTGGGTTAGTGTGTCTATGTACGTGGAGTTGTGTTGTGTGTGTGGAGGGTCGCATTGTGGGGTTGGGTTGTGTGTGGGTGTTGGCCTAAGTTTGTGTTTGTGGGTGTGGTAGGTTGTGTTGTGTGTGGGGGTTGATCCCGGGATCATCACAGTTCCATAAAGGTACAGTGGTGCCTCACATAACAAGTTTAATTCATACCAGAATCATGCTTGTTATGTGAAATGCTCTTTATGTGAAGCAGATTTTCCCATAGGAAATAATGGAATCTCAGACAATTGGTTCCAGAACCAAAAAAAATATTCATATAAAATATTAAAAGTAAAAGTGATGTAAAAGTGATGACAAAACACAGGAATTGAATTCAGAACATGCATTCAATGTGCATGATCCTATGAAGTCTACTTAAGCTGCAATCAAACACAATGGGTCTTACTTCTGGGTAGACGTGGTTAGGAGGCTGCAATCCAATCTGCTTTCCAAGTGTCTCCCCACTTTCTCCTTCTCTTCATCCTGAGCCTTTCTCTCCCCTGCTCCGTTCTGCCTGGCCCTGAGCTGCTTCCCTCTTCTCCACTGCTCTTCTCTCCCTCTGCCCAGTGGATGCCCGGCCAGAGGAGGAACAGCATGGAAGCATTGCTTTCGCTATGGGCAGGTGCGCAAGGCAGCCATGTCACTTTATTAAAGGGCTGCCGGCCAGCACGTCTGCCCCAACTGCCAACGAGTGTGTTTGTTAAGTGAAGCAACACTTGTTTTGTGAGGCAGAATCCTAGATAAATTTTTGCTAGCTATGTGGATCACTTGTCAAGCAAGGCACTTGTTAAGTGACATACCACTGTATATGTCTATGTACAGCAGTCGTGGGCAGACCTATGGTGTTATCTGACAGGCAGGCGGGCAAACAGAATATCCTTTTATTGGTATAGATAGGTATCATTTTCTAGAATCCGTTTTCTAGAATCTGTTTATGTTGGTCGAGGACCGTAGTTTCTGTTTGCATGGATGTTCAATGGACTGATATTCAGTGGTGTTGCACTAGATCCTCCTCAACTCCAGGTTCTTCTCATCACTTCAAGAGGGCCAACAACCAGAGGACCAAATGACCACTACCTGACCACTACCTCGTCCATGCTCAGATGCAACAGCAACTCAAAAGGTCACAGTGCAAGGCATCCCCCACAATCCATATATATATGGATTGAAAGACAGACAGACAGACTCTCCTTCCAATAAGGATAAATCTATTGATCTGCTCTCTGGAAAGGGAGACACTGAGAAACACACCTGGAAATCTGTGGGTCTTGGACGGAGTTCCTCTCTCTCTGTGGGGCAATTGTTCGGGGATGAATCTTTCCTGCGCAGCTGCTGAGAGGCTCCCTCTGCTACGTCCTCCTCAGTTCCTTCTTCTGAGAGCACTGAAATGGTCAAGGGACACCATCAGTGATGGGCACCAAAGAAATTAAGAACCGGTTCTCTGCCCATCTGGCAGCCACTTTTAAATGGCTATTTTTAAACTTTATATGTCCTATCTCTCATTAACAACCGGTTCTGTAGAGTAGGTGCGAACCTGCTGGAGCCCACCACTGGACACCATCCGTTGTTTCTGCCATTGACAAGGCACACCAGGCTCTTCCAATCCCCCCATTTTCCTATTCATTCATCTCAGTCCCCAAATTCCCGCTGCACACCTGAGGACACACCAGTGAAAAGAGAACACAAATCACTGGTCTCACTTATCAGCGCCCAGCCCAAACCCCTGCACCCAGAAGCCTGAAATGTGGGGAGGGTCTTCCTTCCCTGATGCCAGGATCCAAGAAGAACCAACCAGGGGTGGTGTCTGGTGCCCAGCAGAGATGCCCAGTGCTCACAGGTGGTGTCTGCCAAGCAACGAAGCCCTGCCAGGCTGTGGGTCTTGCAGTGGGGCTGGCTGGCTGGCTGGGGGGAGGGAAATGCCAGATCTCCCAGACCTCCACCTCCTGCTCCAGCTCAGGGCAGAAGAGAGGCAGCTGTTGTCTGGGGCAGGAAAGGGCTCTGAACTGGGGGGACTTCAGCGCCCCTTTGGCTGCCCCCCTCCTGGCTTGGCTTCTGCCTTTTCCACTGTCCCCCCACTCGCCCTGGAGCTCAGCGTTCCCTCCCCCCTAGCATCAGCATCCGCTCCCACCCCCCACCTGGGGCTCTTCTCTGCCCCCACCCCTTCCACCCCCACCCCCAGAATTCACCTTCTTCTTCCTCCCCAGAAGGATGCGGGAAAAGGAAAGAAAGAAAGAAAGAGGGAGGGATGGAGGGAAGTCCAGGAAGAGGCTGCTCCTCTCCTTCCCCCCACCCTCTTAACCCTGGCAGTGCCAGGCAGAGGAGAGGAGGAAGAGGCAGGGGAGGGACTCTGGGAAGGAGGCAGGTCCCCCTTCCCCCTGTCCTGGCCCCCCCTGCAGAGCTCCCTCGCCCCCCTCCAGCTACTCCACTGCCCAGTTGTGCCTGCAGGTGAGTACAGGACTCTAATAGGTTCTGGGGAGGGGAGATCCTACAGTCTCTCATACATCCACAATCATCACATAGAAAAATTACTTCCAAATTAGCCCCCACCCCAACTAGCAGCATCTCTGCAAAGGCTCCCCAGCAAGTGCTCCCACCAAGAGACGCAGAGCTCAGAAACCTAGGACTTGATTCCTGCTGAACACCAACCCCACCACTGAGCCTGAACTCTTCATGTGAAGCCTGGACCTTTCTTGCCTGGTGGGATTCCTTTGGTGACCCCCCTCCAACACACAGGTAAGTGGGAAGGCAGGCCTGCTGCTGCCCTGGCCATGGTTTGGTGTGCAGAGGTTTGGCTAAGTCTAAGCCCAGCTTCAGGGGAGGTGAAACTGCAAAGGGGGTCTGGTGTCAGAGGTGTCACTGGGGTGTGTGTCACCCAGTGCAGGAGGCCAACGTGTCACCCCATGCAATGGCGGGCAACAACTTGTGGTTATCTGCCGTTGCTCTGCCTCTTTGTTTTTGGCCGCACATTTTAATAGAATAAATACATTTCAATGTGATTTGTTCCACTACATTCTACTCTAAATTATGCACCAATGTATGTAACATGATGGGATTATTCCCAAAAGCCATGATATTTAGCCATTTTGGTCACTTGTGGGGTCACCCCCTCAAGGGTGCCACCTTCCTTAAAACTTACAACTTATTGCAGACCATCTAGTGAGCAAACCATCAAACCATCTAGTGCGGGCCCCACATTGTTCAGGGACAATCAGCAGAGGATGCACCAGAAGTGATGTCATGGCTGGAAGTGACATCATCAAGGAAATTAAAACTAATAAATGTAAATACATCAAATGAATAACTTCAACCCCCATCCCCAAAAAATTCAGTAAGATTTTGACCATACGTCAAGACCATATCTCATAACTGGAGAGAGGAGAAGCCCCCCCACCAATGTAGGACACCCAAGAAAATGGTTGAGAATCACAAAATAAAAGCTCAAAACCCTCATGTATATTGCCTCCATGTGCTTAAAGACTAACTGCAATTCTAAGCATGTCTACTCAAAAGTCCCATTGGATTCAATGGTATTTACTCCGAGGATTGTGTGGTTAGTATTGCAGGCTACATTACAAGATATTACATTTAATAATATTTCATGTAATTTAGTACATATAATTTATGAATTCCAAGTGGGCTATAGGCAGACTGACCTGCAAAATACCAGGGGCGTCACAAGCGTTCACGTGTGAGTTAAAAACACTCATATGTACATACATACATATATACATACATACAGCTTTCAATAGGTTAATTTAAAAACTATAGTGATTATTGTTAAATTTGTAGATTTTAAATAAAATTTATTACATATAATTTATCAGGGTTCAAGACCCAAGTCGGTCCCCACAAGACAGGGTGAGCTCCTATCCTTAGACCCGCTCAGCGACGCAGCTGGAACCAATCGTATTGGCTCTGCCTTTCCATTGGACTAATTCAGTGGTGTGGAGAGGGGGGATTTGCTGCTTGGGTAACAGCCTGTCCTCCATAACAATCTACCCAGGCCAGGGTGACCAGATGCCAAACCCAAAATTCCTACCCACTTAAAAAAATTGCCAAAAAATGAATTTAAAATGAATTTGTTTTATATTTTTTGTTGTTTGGGCCATAACTTTTGATAGGAAGGAGATTTGCATTGGATTCTGCTCTTCAATACGAATCCAATGACATATGATATGATGGGGTACTGCGCACCATCTCAAAGTTAAAAAATTAAGCCAAAATGTAGGACATCCAGACAGGATGCCAAAAATCTGGACAAATCCGGGTTTTTCCGGTCATATGGTCCCCCTGAATTCCCAGGCCGTCCTGCTTTTGATTGGTTCCAGCTGCTTTACAGAGCTGGGCTAAGGACAGGACCTCCACCTCCTGCTCCCAGACCTCCAAGTCACCCTGTCTTGTGGGTAACGACCCGGGTCTCGAACCCTGGCCTGCTGGTTAACAGGCACAGTGTCTTAACCACTTGCGCCACCCACAGTGCTGTGGCCATGCAAGGGTTAAACTCTGTTAAAGGAGTGGGGGTTGATTGGGCAACTCTGCCTATCACTCTTGTTGTCTGCTGAATGTGGAAGGGAGGGAGTGAACTCAGGACCCGCCCCACTGCTGTCACCCTTTGCCATTGGCTGCCATCCCCTGAAAATTAGTGAGGGTTAGGGTGTGATCTGGGCAGGGTTCTGTGAGAGGGATGCTGCCTCTCTCTGGTTGGTCAGGAGCTCATCTGCATATCCAGGAGGGGCAGCCAGTCAGCACTCTGCAGCACTCGGTTAAAGAGCAGTAGTGAAGCCTCTCCAGCGGGGGTGGAGAAACGGTGTGGCTCAGTTAGAGTGTCCTCCTGAAGTCCTCCAGGGTTGTTGTCTAACTGGATCTGGGTTCAAGTCTGCAGTCGCCATCCTGGCTGGGTTGACAGTTCCCAGGCATACCTTCCTGGGTCCTGATGCCCAGCTGTGCTGCAGGATCAGCCCAGAGAGAGCCTGGCAGCAGTTACCTGGCAGGTTAATCTCAGCAGAACGGGCACCCACCCATGCAAGGAGCACCCCCTTGCAACACTTTTTCCACCACTTGGGTGCAATTAGTTTTGTCCCCACTGCTGTCCCCTTGCAGCACAGTTTAACCCTTGCACAGCCACATCACCACCCCCACTGCTTTCCTTTGCAGGACAGGTTAACCCTTGCAAGTCCTCAGCACCCGCCTCTGCTGCCCCCTTGCAGGACAGGTTAACAGGTTGCACGGACAGGTTGCATGGCCTTGCAGGACAGGTTGCACAGCCTCAGCACCCCACTTCTGCCCCCCTTTGCAAGAGTGGTGAATGCCTTCTTCTGCTACCTGCCCCCCTTGGGATTGAGATGCATGTCCCTCCTGGTCCTTCCTGGGACTGCAGGGTCCATACTCAGAGGAACCTGCCCAAAGCATCCTGGCTAGTAGCACTGCAAGGGGGGTCTGAGGGGATATCTCTTCCCCCCAGTGTCCCTTCCAACACCCACAGCCTGGCAGGGGTGGTCTTCAAGGTCTAAGAAGCTGCAGGGCTCTGGATGGAGACCTGTTTCATCTTCTAAATAGAGCCTGGTCAGGAGTCCAGGTCGGGATGGAGACCCAGGCAGAGGGACTGCTGCACCCACCTCCAGCTCTTCCACTGCATGGGCCTGATCCACTCTGCCACTCTTAGCCCAGGCAGGCACGGAGGGAGAGGCTTCGCCTGGGGTTGGAGGTCCAGGCTGCAGGCTCCACAAAGTATCCTTCCTCTCCTGCTCTGGCACTGAGAGTGTCCTGTCTTAATGGTGTCCTCTGCTGTGGCTGATTTTTCAGGTTGTAGAAGGCGGCAGTGTCTTTCATGCTTCTTGATTCTCATAGCAGCTGAAAGCATCCTGGGTGCAGCTGCGGGGTATGTGATACATTCCTGGACATGACGGAGGGTGCCTTAGAGCCTCACTCAGCATAGCCTGAGCCTTGGCTGTGGGAAGGTGACTAGTTCTGACATTTGCTTTACTGAGTATTCCGCCTACCCGTCCGTTATTCCCTTGATCTAAGAATGAGTTATGTACCCTTCGACTGGAGCACTTGGTTCTTTCTTTTTATCTTTTAGTCCATTTTAAGTTTACAAACACAAAGATAGCATCAATAGGAAAGAAGAAGCTGTGACTTTGACTCGTTCCCGGCCCCTCTTAATTTTTGTGCTGGTGGCTTTCTGAAAAGGACACTGGAAAGGCTGGAGGTCCAGGAGCCCTTTATCACTGACATCAATGCCCAAAATGGCAGGGTGTGCGGATCCCAGCCTGGATACACTGTTGCAGACCCCAGAGTGAGGGAGCAGCTCCAGAGCTGCCTGGAGGGGACAAGCCCTGATCCTGAGCATCTACAGTGGCGTAGCTGGAGAGGGGCGCAGCACTGAGTCCTGCAGGGAGCCCCCTTTGGAGCCACTCTGGGCAGGGGCAGCAAAAGGGAGTCTCTGCCCAGGAGGAACAACCCAGGCTTCCCTCCCGGCTTGGATCTGTCTTGGAGCCTGTTGCAGATCCCCTTAAGGATGGCCTTCTGTAGCCCATATTTTCCCAACTTCCTGATTAAGGGACCTTAAATCCATGCTGGCCTCTTTTGATCACCGAGGACTTGTCTAGATGTGCACACCTTGTGTGTACTCAAATTCTCCTTCACTTGCTAGAAGTTTCAGTTCATCTTGTTTATTTCCAGGCTCTGTTCATTTGTGTAAATGCAACATAAGCTCTGGAGGTTGCAACTCAATGCATGTTCCCCCTTTTTTAAGGCAGGGCCCTCAAACATTCCCCAGTTATAGCAGTGCCCTGAGGATTCCCATCGAGAGTATTTTCTTGATTCCTAGTGCTCCTTTTGATGTATCCCACCCTTCTTGCCACTTGAGTATTCCCCAGATCCTTAATTTTCTTTCCAAGAGCTTCATAGTCCTCGACACTCTGGTAAGTTTGCCCAGTGTTATCATTCGTTCCTACATGGATGAGCAAGAATGGGTGGCGATCAGCAGGCGTGATCATCCTCAGTAGTCTCTCAGTTACATCCCAGATCCTGGCACCAGGGAGGCAGCACACCTCACAGGAAAATAGGTCTGGTTGGCACACAGCTTCAGTGTTGCTCTGGAGGGAGTCTCCAATTACCACCACCTTCTTCCATCTTCTCTTCTTGTGTCGAGATTCCCCACACTTACTGGTTTTGGTAGCTGTTGGGGTCTTTGAGGGGGTCTGCAGGCCTGCCAGCATCCAGATTGTGGTCTTCACTTTCTCCTCCTCTTACTTCTTGCCTGAATGTCCTCCTCCCTTCTTGCTTGCAGGCCTCTTTCATCCTTCAGCTCAAGATGCCCCAAAAGAGCTTTTCTTCTTTTCTTCACCTTAACTATGAACTGCTTTGATGAACAGATTATACAGACCTCTTCTTGTGTTCCCCTCCATCCCCAGAGACCTCATATCCAGACCACCCCACTACAACATCCACACTCCAGATCCCCCAATGAGAAGAGGCAGGACCTCTTCTTGTGTTCCCCTCCACCCCCAGAGACCTCATATCCAGTGGTGGGCCCAGCCTGCCCCAACAACTGGTTCTCTGGAAGTGGGCGGGGCCAGGCTGAGTCAAGGGGTGGGGCCAGGGTCAGGGGGCGGGGGAGTGCATGCCACCTTAACCCTTAGTTTACCAAAAAAATTGTATCACTTGTGACCGCATCAATCAGTATTAAGCCCCCAAGTTCAGTGTAATTTATTCCAGTGCATGATGCTTTGTTGTGCTCTCAGGGGGAATGTGTGTCACAAATAAGATATAAAAGCATAAGAAAAGCCTCCACTGGATCACACCAAAGACCCAGTGTGACACACCTAGTCCAGCTTCCTGAATCACACAGAGACCCACCAGCTGCCTCAGGGAGCACATATGACACTTGCATCCAGGTGCCTAATACAGCAGACACACCACAAGTTCCACTGGTGGTACTCATACCACTGGTTGAGAAACACTGATCTACAGTTCAGGACCAGAGTCTGTGGTGTCCCCTCTGCAGGCAGAGGTTTGCCTCTAAGCCACTACTTAAGGCTACAATCCTGTCCACACTTTCCTTTAAGTAAGCTTCATTGAATATAATAGGACTTCTGAGTAGTCAAGCAAAGGACTGAGCTCTTAGTAACCAGCCTCTGGCTCTAATCCTATTCACTTTCCTGAGAGTAAGCTCCACAGACTCTAATGGGACTTACTTCTGAGTAGCCAAGAATAGGATTGGGCTCTAAGGCTGCACTCCTCTGCACACTTTCCTGGGAGTAAGCTTCATAGATTGAAATAGGATTAACTTTTGAGTAGTCAGGCATAGGATTACAAGCTCTTAGAAATCAGCTTCTTTCCAGGGAGTAAGCTTCACTATTATAATGGAACTTACTTCTGAGTAGACAGATGATTGGGCTTTGAGGCTACACTCCTATCCTCACAGGGGAGCAAAACTTACTGACTTTAATAGGATTTACTTCAGAGTAGGCAGTGGACTGGGCTCCTGGGGGGGCAGGATGGGAACTGTGGCTATGGGGGAGGGGCAAAAGGACTACAGTGTGGACAGGATTGAAGCCTGAGCCCAATCCTAACCGTGTCTACTCAGAAGTAAGTACCATTAAAGTCAATGGGGCTTACTCCCAGAATTGTGTGGTCAGGATTTTAACCTTAGAGTCCAATCCTATACAGGCTTACTTAGAAGTAAGTCTCATTCTAGTCAGTGGGGCTTACTCCCAGATAAGTGTGGATAGGATTGCAGCCTCAGAGCCCAGTCCTAACCATGTCTACTCAGAGGTAAATCCCATTATAGTCAGTGGGCTTACTCTCAAGAAAGTAGACAGGGCTGGGAGGAACAGGGCTAGTGGGAGAAATCTAAGCCTCTGCCAATCTCCTCAGAAGTAAGTCCCATTATAGTCAGTGGGCTTACTCTCAGGAAAGTGTGGATGGGAAAGCAGCCTCAAATCCTAATCCTATGCTACTCAGAAGGAAATCCCATGATAGTCAATGGGAATTGCTCCCAGGAAAGTGTGGCTAGGATTTTGTTCACAGGCTACTATACAGTGTGGCTTACTCCTAAGTAGTACTGGGTAGTACTAAGTAGTTCTCCATGCCTAGTACTGGGCTGCAAAGGCACCCGGGGAGGCAGGCAGGCTTGCTGCTATTACTCACCTAAGGCTCCCAGAGCTTTCTATGCTGGTTTCTGTATTCCCACCCAAAGACCCCTTTGTAAAGCTGTCCATCAAAGCCTGATTAAAAAAAAACACCATCCCCAGAGAGGCTGCCTCATTTGCATATGAGAAACCCATCATGCTTTGCAAACTGCACAAGGAAATAACTTCTAAAAACTTGCTAAAAATAAGGTTTTTAATCAAAATAGCAAAGACAGGATTCCTGAATAGCATCAGACAAAGGTTTGGGGCATGAAGAACTTCCTCACTCTGACTTGAAAGTACTGAGTTTATAGGGATCCAAAGCCCTCCCACCTCAGCAGTGCAGTGTCTGAGTGTCTGTGGAATGGTTGCAATGCCTTGTCTGAATGATGGTGATGGGAACAGACTGTTTAGAGAGGGGAAGGAGGGGGGAGAGAGCCCCCCTCAGAGGGGGAGGAAGGTTCAGAAGGGGAGGGAGGAGGAGGGAGTGGAGCTGAACCTCTGGGAAGACAGACCCAGAGACCTTTAAGCGAAATTCAAACACACTTGCATGGAATTCAAAGATGACGGCCCCCTCTTAACAACCGGTTCGCTAACGTCAGCCCCCAAATTAACAACCGGTTCTACAGAACCGGTGCGAACCGGCCTCAGCTCACCTGTGCTCATATCCATCTAGGGCTTTTGGTCTTGAGACACACCTGAGCAAGCTGTTTGGGGCTCTCTGTCCAACAACAGAAGGGAAAGAATGGTGAACTTTGCATCCACGTCCTCCTGAGCTGGAATTTTCCTTTCCTGCAAATAATGTCTATGGGGCTAGTTTGCATCACAGCAGGATGGAAAGGCAGAGAAGTTTGTGTGCTTTGGGAGGACTTATTCCATTTCCATCCGGATCTTCCTCTGAGGAGGAACCTAAAAAGGTTCTGTAGACCATGAAGAAGGGCTTGGACCTTCCAGTCAGTGCCAAACACTGTGATTCTGAGGGAGGTCAACACCCAACACACTTCAAAAAAACCAGACAAAACAGTTTATAAGTCCAGCAGTATTTTATTCTTCTTCCTTGGAGATCGAAGGATAATGAAGACAAGAGAAGATGCCTGGAAACCCAGAGGACCCTGGTGCTCTTGGGCATCAAACACCATCCCTGGGAAGAAATAGAAAGGCAGGGTGAGGTGCAGGTCACGGTCATCCACAAGCATCACCCAGGCACCTCCACTGGCTTCTGCCTGCCAACATCATTCCTGGCTTCCGCTTGCCGATTTCCACCACCGTCGCCCACAAATATCCAGCAGTCATTCCTTCGTCCATTTCAGCCAGAAGTAATGCCTGGAAGACAACCTCTGACAGCTCTGAAAGACAAAGTCTGAATCACCCCAGCCACATTTGCCACCACACACACACAACCACACACACAACCACTCAACCACACCCACAAGGTCGGCCACTTCCACTCCGGTTCACTAATCAAACTGAGTAGTTCAACGTCCTAATATGATCATGGTCAGTTTCACAACATCACCTCAGAACCAGTTTCCCACATGCCTCTCTGTCTCCCGCTGTACTTTACTGAGACACTGCAGAATTTGGAAAGATGGTACCGTATAACTCTAGACCTTTTTCGAATATCTTCTAAAGATGTCACTGATTTCCTCCTTCAGGTGGGACAGGATCTGTCGGGGCACCTGGGAAAACTGGACCCAAAGGAGAGAAAGGTGATGCACCTTCAGTTTTACTTGGGGGGAGGGTGGAAGAGCCGGGTGACAGCCCATTCAGGCACCCGTGACCTCACTCAGCTTGCTATTGTATGTTGTTCAAGCTTTAAGAACATCAGAAGAGCCTCCACTGGATCAGGCCAAAGGGCCATCTAGTCCAGCTTCCTGTATCACACAGCGGCCCACCACATGCCTCAGGAAGCACATACGGTACCTGTTCTGGCTCAAAGGGGCATGTTTTACAGTAGGAGCCTGTTTCTCAGACTGGAGTGTGGTGGTGCAAGAGCGGCACTACAGGGCTCCTTCCTCATCTCTCCAGCCTACTCAGAGAGGCTTCTCCCCTGTGTCTCCTATTGGCATCAGGCCTCATCCGACCTCTCTCCCCCACCACCCTCAGTTGTGTCTGCCATGTTTCCCAGTGCTCTGGCATTCTGTGCCCCACAACCTGCTTTGTGCCTGCTTTGAATTTGCGATGATGGGAGATTTCTAGGGCAGTGCAAAGCTAAAGGTCATTCCAATACAGAGAAATTTAGAGAAAACAAAGCCAAGAAAGGGTGCAAAAAATAATGAAAGAAGCATTTCATATAAATTTCACCCAGCATCAGTATCTCCCTCAGTCTCCTCAGTGGACTGTGGACATTGGAAGCCAGATGTCACTTCCTCTCCAACCACACATACATCTGACAGCTGCTGAGAGTCATTGAAGGCCCCGTCAGTCACTGATGCTCAACATCTCAACAGGCCTGATCACTGATCACCTCTTAAGAAGTTGTTTTTCTCTTCTATAGGAGAAGCAGGTAGTCTGGATGGTCCTGCCAGCTATTTCAAATCATCCTTTTACTAGTTAGTTAGGTGAAGACTAGTTAGTCTTATAGCCTTTGCAATTTTTGCCCCAATTTACATCCACGGCCATGAGAGAGACAGTGAAGTGCGGAAATACCACTTTCTCACTTAACTTTCTCACTCTGTGACTTCTCTCACTTTCTCACTCTGGGAAAGAGGGATTCTCAGATTCTTGTGTTTCTTGACTCCTAGGACTCTGGGAATAAAATGCAATAGATCTACTAATAATTCCTACTCTTAGTAACTCTAATAACCTGTAAAGACTCCCATCTTTTAGCTTCATAGCAAAATCTATGAGATTTAAAGGGTTTGTTGGCGAGCCCTTTGCACAAAGGCAAATAGAAACTGCAGCTTGGAAGAGGGAGGATCGTCATTCTCTCACTAAAGTACAGTTCCCAGCAGTGGCATAGCTGAGGGCATGCAAGGTGTAGCAGTGGTGCGACTTGCAAAACAAGCAGCATTTCTAATACATTTTATCTTGATATGCATTTTGTCTTGACAAACAAGGAAAATAAAAAGTCTTGGCTGGAATACAGCCAGTTTGGATGCACTGTCAGCACCTGCTCAACCTCTCCTGAAACCAGCCTATGCATGTCTACTCTGAAGTAAGACCAGGAGTCTTTTTCAGGGGGTATGCACCCATACGGAGTACCAGCACCTCTGTGGTTGAGTAAAGGCGCACGCGTGCACAAACACGCAGAGGTGAGTACCCGTGAGTACCAGCAGGTGAGAAACGATGCCTATTTTCCAGAAAAATAGCACTAACCCCCAAATCCAGAGTAACTAGAGGAGCATGTAAGAGACATTCTGATAAGTAAATTTGGAGCTTGCATGAGAAACTGGAGCTTGCACTGGAGCTTGAATGAGAAACAGCTGCAGACGGGTGCACCCCAAAAGTAGTTGGTGCACCCAGAAGATATAGGGCATTCATCTTACAAGGTAGCACTGTATATGGTTTCTCCCCTGTGCGGTTTCTCGCTGTGTGTGTTCTTAGATGCGGAGTTAAGCTGAAGCTCCTACTGAAACTTTCTCCACACTTCAAGCATTCCTGTGGATTCTCCCCTGTGCAGGTTTTAGATGCACAGTCAGGTGTGAGTTCTGACTGAAGGACTCCACCACTGAAACCGTATTACTAAGAATGGAAAGTGGGAGTAAAGTAGGGAATGCCTTCCAAAATCTATTATCTTCTTCATGGTTTTTTGTGTGTTAAGCTCTTGATTGTTTCGACTGAACCACCAAGCAAGTGGTTCAAGGTCCTGTCTGTGTGCAGATTCATCACCTTCTCTGAGAAGACCAATGACTGTTGCATCATCTGCAAACTTCAAATTGTTAACAGAGGGGTCCATTGAGGTGCAGTCATTTGTATAATGGGAGAAAAGCAATGGGGAGAGCACACACCCTTGGGGAGCACCTGTGCTAATTGCTTGAATACTAGATGTCATTTTCCCCAGCCTCACCTGCTGCTCATTGCCTGTCAGACAGATTGGAGCAGATACGCGGAGGTGGGTCAGTTAAGAATAAAGGTTAGTTGGAACAAGAGTATTAAATACTGAGCTGAAGTCCCTCGCCCCAAAAACTGTACATAAGTCCTTCAAGAATCCAGATGTTGTAGAATAGAGTGCAGTGCTATATTGACAGTGTCCTGTTTTTGAAGAAGGCCTTGCACATCTTTTTCCCAGATCCCTAAAGAAGTAGGTCCAGGAGGAGTAGAGATGGTTGTAGAGGAAGTAGCTATTGGTACACCTAAACCCAGCTGAGAAACACTAGATGGTGCTAGTTGTCTTTCAAATAAAACACATTCATTTCAAATAAAATACATTTATTGTATTGCAATAAAACACATTCAAATCATGGGCCAATCTATGGCTCTCCAGAACAGAGAGGGGTGTTTTCAGGTGACCAGAATGTGATCTTCTGTAGGTTCCTCCAAAGAGTAGCAAAACTGATTCTTCAATTTCTCACCGCAAGTTCTTTCTGCCCCTCTGATCTCCTACTTCAATACATTCCTGGCAGCATTATACAGGATTATCTCCCCTTTTATATAAGCCTCCTCTTTGGCATGTCAATGTTGCCTGAGCTTTGCGTGAACCAAGCTTTATTAGTCTGACTTTTCGATGATGGGAGGGGAAAGCTGGATTATATGGACTTTGGTAGTTTCTTAGGTAGCCTGGCCCCACTAGTGTTCCTGATTTCTGTTTATTTTTTACATTTTTATTATTTCTTGGTAAATTGTGGGGTCAAATGGATCCCAGTATCTTCCGTGTATTTTTTCACTTTCCCCCCTCTTATGTTCAAGTTCAGTTGTGTGCAGATGGTAACACACTTTTTATTGACTTACTTAAACTTAATGTTGTTGTTGTTGAGGCTACAAACTCTTCTTTGAGCCCAGGGAGCAGGTAGGTGATGTAGCTACGCCTCTGGCTGGGAGGAAGGAGGCAGGTTCTAACTTTATGGGATCCACCTTTTACTTCTTACGCAGGTTTGAATAGAAATTTATAATTAACCATTGTGGGCTCCTAGATGAAAAGTGAGGCTTGACCTATGACTCAATCTCATTTATATGGTTTCTCTCCTATGTGGGTTCGTTGATGCACAGTCAGATGTGAGCTCCGAGTGAAGCTCTTTCCACACTCCAAGCATTTATACGGTTTCTCTCCTGTGTGGGTTCTTCGATGTAAAGTCAGGTTGGAACTCATGCTGAAGCACTTTCCACACTCAAAGCATGTGTGTGGTTTCTCCCCTGTGTGGGTTCTTAAATGTGTTTTTAAGTCTCCTTGCTGACTAAAGCTCTTTCCACAATCCAAGCATTTATATGGTTTCTCCCCTGTGTGGGTTCTTAAATGTGTTTTTAACTCTCCTTGTTGACTAAAGCTCTTTCCACACTCCAAGCATTTAAATGGTTTCTCCCCTGTGTGGGTTCTTAAATGTCTTTTTAAGTCTCCTTGTTGACTAAAGCTCCGTCCACAATCCAAGCATTTATATGGTTTCTCTCCGGTATGGGTTCTATGATGTATAGTGAGTTTTCCACGAACAGTGAAGTTCTTTCCACACTCCACACATGTGTGTGGTTTCTCTCCTGTGTGGGTTCTTTTATGTTTAGTGAGGGTTCCACTATCACTGAAGCTCTTTCCACACTCCAAGCATTTATATGGTTTCTCTTTGGTATGGGTTCTATGATGTATAGTGAGTCTTCCACTATCGATGAAGTTCTTTCCACACTCAAAGCATTTATATGGTTTCTCCCCTGTGTGGGTTCTTAGATGTAAAATCAGACTCCCCTTCTGACTGAAGTTCTTTCCACACTCCAAGCATTTATATGGTTTCTCTCCTGTGTGGGTTCTTAAATGTGTTTTTAAGTCTCCTTTCTGACTAAAGCTCTTATCACACTCCAAGCACTTATAGGGTTTCTCCCCTGTGTGGATTCTTTGATGAGCTATGAGTTTGGATTGATAGTTGAAGATCTTTGCACAATGAGCACATTTTTTAACCTTATTTTCAGTGTCTTCCTCTGATTTCACTGGGAGGATGTTGAAGTTTCCAGAATCCCGAGAGTCAGACTTGTTTCCACATTTCTTCTTTTTCTCCTGCTTCTTTGATCTGTCCTGAAGTGCAGGTTTCTGCCTCTTGAGGCTCTTCCTATCGGAAGAAATATGCGTGTCTGGGCTGGTTGTTTCCTCATGTAAAGGACTCCTTACTTTGCACTGTTCCTCTTTGATGTCTATTTTATGGAGACAGACAACAAGTTCTCTCCTCCAGCCAGTGGTCGGTCTCTCCTCCTCCCTCCTGGCTCCGTCCTGATTTCTCAATGGCTGTGCCTCTTCTTCAAGCAAGGCCACGTCCAATGACCCCCTACTTGGCTCCCTCCAATCCCCCATTGGTTTCTGGAAGAGAAAGAGAATCCCGATTAGCAGTGCAATGTTGGGGGAATCTCTAAAGCACAAGCCTGGTCAAAAGCAAATACCAATGGATGCCCTCCACTGACTTGGTCCTGGAAAGGAGATACAGCATCACAGCTGCAATTGGAGACTAAGGCTGCAATCCTAAAGACACTTTCTTGGGAGTTTAAGGCAGGAAGTAAGGCAGGCAGCAGGACTTCTCCTTAAGCTAAGGGAACATGGGTTTCTTTTCGGTGTTGAGCTCCAGCAGCCACTATGGAAATGCTCTTTCATCCCTCTGCTGTGGCTTTTGAAAATATGTAATGTGTATTGAATTAAAATTTATTTTGTGTTAGCTCCTTGGTTTTTTACATGTAATTCTAAATTTGAGGATTCTGGTGGTCTCGTAACTGTAAAATAAAATGTGTTTAATTTGGTAGGCCAACCATGGATAAATCCAAGAAAAGGAAAGTTTCAGAAGAAATCATAACATATAATACTATGAAGGGAGATTCATTTGCTCTCACTGCTGACAAAGCTGGTTTACCAACTGGCTTTTTGTCCATTAATACGAGGAGGACTGAAATAGATATTGAGTATTTTATTTGAAAGTAACTTTTTATTTGAAAGTTTTTGAAAGCAAGCGTCTTTTTTTCAAAGTTCACAATGTTTTAGTTGCATGCAGAAATAAAATTTCATGTTCTCTGTACAAGTTCATTGATTTCATAAATGCAATGCACTATAGTTTTTTATACAGTTTTTATATAGTTTTTTTTATAGCTGAGCCTTAATCTAGGGTTTAATCTAGGGCTTACCCCACCCTCTGATGGGAGTGTGGTAGCGGAGGAAACTGCCAACACCAGTGCACCCACTTTAGGGACCTTTAGCTTAGCCACGATGGGGTCTGGCAAGGTATACAGCTTACCAATTAGTTTGCCATGTTGCTTAAAATGGCTCCACTCAGTGGTAAAAACTTTCTCCAGGGCCTTGGGAAAAGGCACCACTTGAGGCTTGGTTGGACCTGATTTAGTATACTGCAGATTGGAAACCAGGACTGGACATCCTCAAAGGACCTTCAGATGTGACCAGACATCCCATCTAGAAGGTCTTCTGAATTGCAGAGGCTCTACACACCTCAGAACAGGTGTCAGAGTCTATCTTTTAACAAAAACAGGAAATTCCCGTCAGAGGCTCTAGCAGGCATCTTGACTTGTGGGGAGGTTGGGAGATCTCCTGCACCCCACAACACAGTCAGTCAGTTTCATTATGTGCTATTTTTGGCATTCACAGGGAAGAATCATGATAGGACTCCTGTTCAGACATTTTAAAGAAGCCCTTGTGCTTCTTAGGAGGGAATCAGACTCCTCAGAATCTGACTCAGAAGCCTCATGAGAATGCCTGGTCTTACATTGAGCCTTCTTGTGTGTGCAGCCTTTGGGACCGGAGTGGGTACAAGGCCCTCCAACTGCTCCTGCAAGACCCCTTTCACAGCTTCCCTCACAAGCTGAGACAAAGAGGACATGGTCAGAATAGGGTTTCCCCTGCTTTTAGGGGGGGGTATGGGGTTCCCCAGTGCCTCCATTGAGTCCTACTCACAAAATGGCGCCTCCTGCGCCAGAAGACAGACAAAATGGCGGCTGGCGGGAAGCCCTGCTGCTGCCGCAGACTCTGCTGGCCCAACCTGAAGAGCGGCAGTGGGAGGCGCACAGCCTTATGTGCCTCTCCCTGTAAGCCGCTAAGGGTGCACGTCAGCTGCGCCCGATGTGCGCTGCCCGCTGCAGCTGCTTCTGGCCGCTGTCTGACGCGCCCGCTCTTCCCTGCGGGTGCGTCCAATTGCCCGCTCTCTCTGCATCCGGCTCCTCACTGCAAGGCGACTGCCTTGCTAGCGCAAACTGGGGTCTCCTCCTCAGGCAGGAATCCAGGGGAGCCCCTTGCTGGCCTCTGTGGTCGGGGTGGAGGATGAGGAGCACAGCCAGGAGAGGAGGAACAGAGAGAGAGAAAGAAAAAGAGAGAAGGAAAAGGGAGGCAGAGCTCCCCAACTTCGTCTTGCCACGATGCGAGGCTGGACGAGACTGGGTCATGGTGCCACCCCTCAGTAAGAAATGACTTCGTCCAGCCTCCTGATGCGGGAGGGGTGACAACCCATGAGTTAAGAACGCCCTCCTTCCTGAGTACAGGGAAACAGAGAGTCCATAATGAGTTCTCCCAGATCTCCTCTTCTTCCAGGTACTCCTCCTGACAGGCCGCTCTTCAAAATGGTTTGGAAACTGCAATGAGGTCAAAATGCGACAGCCCCTGAGGTCACTGGAGCTCGAAGATTCCGCTCAGTCTTCTCCAAAAACTGCCCATTTGTTTCTGGGCCGAACAAAGCACGTGCAACTAGGGGCAGAATTCAGAGTTTCTGTTTGCATGGATGTTCAATGGACTGATGTTCAGTGGTGTTGCACTAGATCCTCCTAAACTCCAGGTTCTTCTCATTACTCCAAGAGGGCCAAGAACCAGAGGGCCACATGACCACTACCTGACCACTACCTCATCCATGCTTAGATGCAACAGCAACTTAAAAAGTCACAGTGCAAGGCACCCTCCACAATCCATATTTAAATTTATTTATTTCCAATAAGGATAAATCTATTGATCTGCTCTATGGAAAGGGGAGACACTAAGAAACACACCTGGAAATCTGTTGGTCTTGGACGGAGTTCCTCTCTCTCTGTGGGGCAGTTGTTCGGGCTGGATCTTTCCTGTGCAGCTGCTGAGAGGCTCCCCCGCTACATCCTCCTCAGTTCCTTCTTCTGAGAGCACTGAAATGGTCAAGGGACACCATCCGTTGTTCCTACCTCTGACAAGGCACACCAGGCTCTTCCACTCCCCCCATTTTCCTATTCATTCATTCATTCATTCATTCATTCATTCATTCATTCATTCATTCATCTATCTCAGTCCCCAAATTCCCACTGCACACCTCCGGACTGTCAAGGACACACCAGTGAAAAGAGCACACAAATCACTGGCCTCACTCATCAGCGCCCAGCCCAAACCCCTGGACCCAGAAGCATGAAACGTGGGGAGGGTCTTCCTTCCCTGATGCCAGGATCCAAGAAGAAGCAACTTGGGGTGGTGTCTGGTGCCCGGCAGGGATGCCCAGTGCCCACAGGTGGTGCCTGCCAAGCAAAGAAGTTCTGCCAGGATGTGGGTCTTGCAGTGGGGCTGGCTGGGGGGAGGGAGATGCCAGATCTCCCAGACCTCCACCTCCTACTCCAGCTCAGGGCAGAAGAGAGGCAGCTGTTGTCTGGGGCAGGAAAGGGGCTCTGAACTGGGGGGACTTCAGCGCCCCTTTGGCTGCCCGCCCTCCTGGTTTGGCTTCTGCCTTTTCCACTGTCCCCCCCACTGGCCCTGGAGCTCAACCTTCCTTCCCCCCACCTTGGGGCTCTTCTCTCCCCCCACCCCTTCCACTCCCACCCCCAGAACTCACCTTCCTCTTCCTCTCCAGAAGGATGCAGGAGAAGGAGGGAAGGAAGAAAAGAAAGAGGGAGGGAGGTCCAGGAAGGGGCTGCCCCTCTCCTTTCCTCCACCCTCTTAACCCTGGCAGTGCCAGGCAGAGGAGAGGAGGAAGAGGCAAGGGAGAGAGTCTAGGAAGGAGGAAAGTCCTTCCTCCTCCTCCCTCCTGCCCTGGCCCCCCTTGCAGAGCTCCTTAGCCTGGATACACTGTTGCAGACCCGGCAGGGAGGGAGTGAGCAGGTCCCACTGACTGCAGTGGGGTGACTTGCGAGTAGGGCTGCCTGGAGGGGAGAAGCCCTGATCCTGAGCATCTGCAGTGGCGTAGCTGGAGGGGGGCAGCACTGAGTCCTGCAGGGAGCCCCCTTTGGAGCCACTCTGGGCAGGGGCAGCAAAAGGGAGTCTGCCCAGGAGGAACATCCAGGCTTCCCACCCGGCTTGGATCTGTCTTGGAGCCAGTTTCAGATCCCCCTAAGGATGGCCTCCTCAAGCCCATATTTTCCCAACTTTCCCTTTAAGGACTTTAAATCCATGCTGGCCTCCTTTGATCACCGAGGACTTGTCTAGATGTGCACACCTTGTGTGTACTCAAATTCCCCTTCACTTGCTAGAAGTTCCAGCTCATCTTGTTTATTTCCAGGCTCTGTTCATTTGTGTAAATGCAACATAAGCTCTGGAGGTTGCAACTCAATGCATGTTCCCCCTTTTTTAAGGCAGGGTCCCTCAAACATTCCCCAGTAACAGCAGTGCCCTGAGGATTCCCATCGAGAGTATTTTCTTGATTCCTAGTTTTCCTTTTGACGTATCCCACCCCATTCTTACCACTTGGTATAATCTTCTTTCCAAGAGTTTCAAAGTCCTCAACAATCTTCTGCAGTTTGTCCAGCGTTATCATTTGTTCCTACGTGGATGAGTAAGAATGGGTGGCGATCAGCAGGCGTGATCATCCTCTGTGGCCTCTTTGTGACATCCCATATCCTGGCACCAGGGAGGCTGCACACCTCACAGGAAAATAGGTCTGGTTGGCACACAGCTTCAGTGTTGCTCTGGAGGGAATCTCCAATTACCACCACCTTCCTCCATCTTCTCTTCTTATGTCGAGATTCCCCACACTTACTGGTTTTGGTAACTGTTGGGGTCTTTGAGGGGGTCTGCCGGCCTGCCAGCATCCAGACTGTGGTCTTCACTTTCTGCTCCTCTTACTCCTTGCATGAATGTCCCTTTCCCTTCTTGCTTGCAGGCCTCTTTCGTCCTACAGCTCAAGATGCCCCAAAAGATCTTTTCTTCTTTTCTTCACCTTAACTATGAACTGCTTTGATTGAACATACAGACCTCTTCTTGTGTTCCCCTCAAGCCCCAGAGACCTCATATCCAGACCAGCCCACTACAACATCCACACTTCAGATCCCTCAATGAGAAAAGGCAGGATTTCTTCTTGTGTTCCCCCTCCATCCCCTTTTGGTCTTGAGACACACCTGAGCAAGCTGTTTGGGGCTCTCTGTCCAACAACAGAAGGGAAAGAATGGTGAACTTTGCATCCACGTCCTCCTGAGCTGGAATTTGTCTTTCCTGCAAATAATGTCTATGGGGCCAGTTTGCATCACAGCAGGATGGAAAGGCAAAGAACTTTGTGTGCTTTGGGAGGACTTATTCCATTTCCATCCGGATCTTCCTCTGAGGAGAAACCTAAGAAGGTTCTGTAGACCATGGAGAAGGGCTTGGACCTTCCAGTCAGTGCCAAACACTGTGATTCTGAGGGAGGTCAACACCCAACACACTTCAAAAAAAACCAGACAAAACAGTTTATAAGTTCAGTAGTAATTTATTCTTCTTCCTTGGAGATCGAAGCATAATGAAGACAAGAGAAGATGCCTGGAAACCCAGAGGACCCTGGTGCTCTTGGGCATCAAACACCATCCCTGGGAAGAAATAGAAAGGCAGGGTGAGGTGCAGGTCATGGTCATCCACAAGCATCACCCAGGCACCTCCACTGGCTTCTGCCTGCCAACATCATTCCTGGCTTCCGCTTGCCGATTTCCACCATCTTCACCCACAAATATCCAGCAGTCATTCCTTTGTCCATTTCAGCCAGAAGTAATGCCTGGAAGACAACCTCTGACAGCTCTGAAAGACAAAGTCCGAATCACCCCGGCCACATTTGCCACCACACACACACAACCACACACACAACCACTCAACCACACACACAAGGTCGGCCACTTCCACTCCGGTTCACTAATCAAACTGAGTAGTTCAACGTCCTAATATGATCATGGTCAGTTTCACAACATCACCTCAGAACCAGTTTCCCACATGCCTCTCTGTCTCCCGCTGTATTTTACTGAGACACTGCAGAATTTGGAAAGATGGTACTGTATTGAGTCTACTTGTTAGAATATCTTCTAAAGATGTCACTGATTTCCTCTTTCAGGTGGGACAGGATCTATCGGGGCACCTGGGAAAACTGGAACCAAAGGAGAGAAAGGTGATGCACCTTCAGTTTTACTTGGGGGGAGGGTCTGGATGGTCCTGCCAGCTATTTCAAATCATCCTTTTACTAGTTAGTTAGGTGAAGACTAGTTCATCTTATAGCCTTTGCTTTTTTTGCCCCGATTTACATCCACGGCCATGAGAGAGACAGTGAAGTGCAGAAATACCACTTTCTCACTTAACTTTCTCACTCTGTGACTTCTCTCACTTTCTCACTCTGGGAAAGAGGGATTCTCAGATTCTTGTGTTTCTTGACTCCTAGGACTCTGGGAATAAAATGCAATAGATCTACTTACTAATAATTCCTACTCTTAGTAACTCTAATAACCTGTAAAGACTCCCATCTTTTAGCTTCATAGCAAAATCTATGAGATTTAAAGGGTTTGTTGGCGAGCCCTTTGCACAAAGGCAAATAGAAACTGCAGCTTGAAAGAGGGAGGATCGTCATTCTCTCACTAAAGTACAGTTCCCAGCAGTGGCATAGCTGAGGGCATGCAAGGTGTAGCAGTGGCACGACCTTTGGGGGGAAACAAGCTGATGTTGACATTAATGACCAAAATTGTGAAAAATAGTGCATGAATTAATAAAAATACCATTATGTTATATATCACTGGAATTATCTTTATTCTGTCATATATTATGGCCCAAAAACATAATGTGCCTATGAAACAGCCTCAAAATTAGAGATTTAAGCTCCCAACTGCATAGAGATGTCCAAAGACATGTATATGTATATTGCAAACACACACAGGGTGGGTTTAAGGAGGGTGGTGTAAATGTAGAATCAGTTCCTACCTATGAGCTCCAGTAGTGGATGCAATCCAATTCACACTTACTTGGCAGTAAGCTTCATTGGCTATAATGAGACTTACTTCTGAGTAGACATCTATATGATTGGGCTCTTAATCTGCGACTCCAGCTGTGTGGACATCCAATGGACCACTCAACACAAATCAGTTTGGATCGTAAATGTCTTTCAAAAGTTCTTTACCTGCACGCACATGTATGTGTGCCCACACACACACAAACACACACACACAGAAAGGATGGTACAAATGTGTGCATGTGTGGCCATGTCAAGAGTGATGCTTGGGCCACTGCACATCAAGTTTAGCAAACCAGCTACACCAGGAGGATTTCTGTGTTGCATGGCATATGAATACATCAACCACACTGTGATTTCAAACTCACCTCATCTGGTGCGTATATTCTATACATGCAAGGTACTGACTGCCTTTTCTGAACTAGTGGGTCCGATAACACACTCAATATATATACTATATTATGTTTTGGGAACTATGATTATATGTGACCTGGCTCCCACTCTCTTTCCGAATGGTTCTCCTGGAGGCAGGAGCCAGAAACTGCAAGGAACTCATGGAAAATGGAGAGACGCTGAGCGGCTGGTTCACAATTTACCCCACTACAGGGAAAGCAATCATGGTCTTCTGTGATATGAGAGTGATGGAGGAAGCTGGCTGGTGATTCTTACCTCTTGGAGAACAGCAACATCAACATGTCTATCCACATGCAGTGTCGTGAATGAAACCAGAACTCCTGCTTCTTCAGTTCTTCAGACCAGAATATGAATCTTCACAGCTACTGCTGCATCCTGTGCTAGAATTCAGCAGGCTGGAGGTCTCCCTGGGGGAAAGGGACGTTCATTCACTTAACCTGAGTGACGTCATAGCCTCTCAATGGTGCTTCTCAATCAGCACCTGCTATTGCTACACCCTGCATGCCCTCAGCTATGCCACTGCTGGGAACTGTACTTTACTGAGAATGATGATCCTCCCTCTTTCAAGCTGCAGTTTCTAATTGCCTTTGTGTGAAGGGCTGGCCCATGAAACCCCTTTAAATCTCATAGATATTCTCTAGGAAGCCAAAAGATGGGAGGCTTTACAGGTTATTAGAGTTATTAAGAGTCTGCCACAACACACAACCACACACACAATGCCGGCAATGCTGGAGCCACATGGGGAGAAAGGGGAACCCCTGGCCCTGGAAACCAAGAGGGGGAAGAGGGGGGAAATGGCAGCTGCAGTGTGTGCATTTTGGGGAGCAAAGGCTGAAGGAGACTGGAGTCTTGGGCAGCAGCAAAGCCAGCAGGCAGTTGCAGGAGCGCATGGACTGATGCTCCTCACCATCTCCCTGAGAGAGGCGCATGATCCTGCACCTGCCAGTCGGCTCATTCAGGTTTTGGAATTCAGTCAATGACTGGGTTGGATCCAAGCCGTTCCTTGCACCGGCTCTAAAAGATTTCCATGGCCTCCCAAGTAAGGCTTTGCAACACATTGGGGTCCCACCCAGATGGGGACATAAAAATAGTTTTGTAGAAAGGAGAGGAGAAAGCCAAGAGGTGTTGGATGTCGACCCTGGCCTCGACTACATCATTTTAGGCACAGGAAATTTTGGGGACTGATGCACCATTTCCTTGCCGCGATCTTTGCTGTGAAGTGATTTTGTGTCTAGGTTTTCTTAATGGAGGAGGGATTTTGTACAAAAGCTGGTTTGTGATCCAGTTATATATGTTTGCACAATGTCAGCCCCAAAATGAATCAGCTGATGAAAGCACAGAACGGGGATGGCAAGCCTTTCAGAGACCAAGGGTTTGAGTTCCAAAGAGACCGAGTGCCAGATTGTATTTAAGTATCTGAGGGCATTTCCTACTCTTTGGGGCTTCTGCTAACATCGCAGCCAGTCCAAGCAAATATATACATCCTGGCTTTTGTTTTCATAAATTCATCACAAGCACTAGACCTCTAAGTGCGCTGTTATCTGATGCTCAGCAGCTGGGGCAATGTAGGGGCAATGTATGGGTGACTTGGCTCATGTGCCCAAACTGCAAGTCAAGCCCCCTGAAGATGGCAATCTGATTTTTGGTGAGTCCCAAAGGCTGAAGGAAGATCACAGTGTCTCAAGCTAGTCAGAATGCAAAGAGCTCTGCTCCTGAAGTTTTCAAGGCACCTCCTGAGTGTCCTGAAAGAAGCTGAGCTCCCAAAATTTGCAAGCATGTACACATATAGGGAGACAAAATGTCTGAGGATTTTCCTACTGGTTATCACTGCTTATAGAGAAATGAAATACCATATTTCCCGGCTTATTACATGCAGCGGACTATAACACGCACCTTGATTTCAAGGTGCATTTTATGGTCTGGTGCGGCCAGGCTTCTGCGCTGCCACCTCCACTCTCTGAGGCTTGAGCATGCTGGAGGAGGGCTTTCTGGCCATAAGAGGCTGGGAGAGCAATCTCTCCCAACCTCACAGGGCCAGAGAGCACTGCCCGCTCCAGGGCGTCCCAGCCTTTCCAATGCTGGAGTGCTCTGAATGGGGCAGGGCTCTGGTCACGTGAGGCTTGGGAGTCTGGCACAACCAGCACTGCTCCCTCCAGAGCATCCAGCCCTCTGGATGCTCTGGAGTAGTGCTTATCATGTGAGGCTCCCAAGCCTCATGTGACCAGCGCTTTCCCTGTCAGAGCGGCCAACCCTCTGAGAGCGGATCCCCCTTCAAAGCGTCCAACTCTTTGAAGCACCCAACACTTTGAAGTGAGCAGCGTTGTTCGCTCTCCCTGTCAAAGTAGCCAAACCTCTCAGAGGACTGGAGCTCTGGGTGCAAGAGTGGAGCCCCCTTCAAAGCGTCCAACCCTCTCAGAGGGTTGAACGCTCTGACGGACGCTTTGCCCTCACTGTGCGAGGCTTGGGAGGGTCTCCTGGGACATTTCCCAGCCTCGTGAGGCCAGGACAGAACCTCCATCAGAGCACCCAAGCCTCTGAGAGGTTTGGACGTTCTCAGGGAGGTAACGTTCTGGCTGCCCGAGGGGGGCGGGAAAGCCGTATATCAGCTTATTAGAAACAGGGTTTTTACTCCCTTCTGGGAGTAAAAAAGTGGGTCTAATAAGCCGGGAACTCCGTTATTTTATTCCATATAGATAAATCAAATCTATAAATATTCTGCGTTTCAATGTCTGGTAAACCTCAGTAGATACTGACCGTTTGCAACACACACACACACACACACACACACACAGAGGGAATCAGAGGATATCTTTTCTGATTTTTGTAATAAATAAATAAATAATTCTAGTTCTCAAGTTTAACCCATTAGTGCCCAATTGACAGGTGTCCACTTTTGGTCCTAGTTGTGTACATGCCACATTGGCCAGAAATGGTTTAAACTCTGGTAAACCTGGGTGGGTCCTGATCAAGAGTAGTTCCCTGTCTGTAGGTTGGGACAGCCTACTGGTGGGATAAGACCCATTTTTTTGAGGGTGGCGAAATGAACTAGGATACTGTAGGTATTTCAAAGAGAGAAATGGAAGAATCTGGTTAGATTCTGTCACCCCTGAATGCAAATGGTGAGACTTTGGCATGGTGATAAAATATGCAGTCAAGCAGAGTGTCAGAGTTAAAGATCCTTTACTGAGTACCCGTGTAGGACACACGCGAGTGACTGATGTCCACAAAGCAGGTGTGAGCAAGGGGAGCAAACATCTTCTAGAGGCAAGAGGACAAGGCAGACACATTTCTCATAAGCCCTCCTCCGGGGCAGGCAGTTCTACAATTCGGCTACACAGCTAAATTTTTAAGTGACTGACTGCATTCTTACTGTGTTCAGTTCTGGGCACCTCACTTGAAGAAAGATGCAGCCAAACTGGAGCAAGTCCAGAGGAGAGCGACAAGAATGATCAGTGGGATGGAAGGGAAGCCCTACCAGGAAAGGTTGGGGGAACTTGGGATGTTCAGCCTGGAGAAGAGGAGGCTGAGGGAAGACATGATTGCCCTCTTCAGATACCTGAAGGGCTGTGTCATGCAGATGTATGGGGGGGTGAGGTGTGTAGACGTGGCTGCCCCCCGTCCAGGCCCATATGCTCCTGCCATGGCATCTCCACTAAAATAATCCCATGGAAACACAGGAGGAATATCCAAAATAATACTTTTACTTTCTTCCATGACGGATGTTGAACGCTTGGCGGTTACAGGTAGGTATTCAGCATGCGGTTACAGATAAGTATATAACTGGCAGTTACAGGCAACGTGCCCAAACACCTCAGTAACAGGAACTCTTAAACACCAACATATGAGATCCTCTTTTAACTGGGTTACCCTCCCTTTTGTCCAGATAAGTTCCCTCTCAACTGGATCTCCCCACAAAATGCCCTTCCACGCTCTCCTCCTGTCAGCGTCTGCCTCCCGTTTTCCTGCTCTTTTCCTGTCAGTCTGCCTCCCCTTTTCCCGCTCTTTTCCTGTCAGAGTCTGCCTCCCATTTTCCCGCTCTTTTTCTGTCAGTCTGTCTCCCCTTTTCCCGCTCTTTTCCTGTCAGAGTCTGCCTCCCGTTTTCCCGCTCTTTTCCTGTCAGAGTCTGCCTCCCCTTTTCCCGCTCTTTTTCTGTCAGAGTCTGCCTCCCGTTTTCCCGCTTTTTCTGTCAGTCTGCCTCCCGTTTTCCCGCTCTTTTTCTGTCAGTCTGCCTCCCGTTTTCCCGCTCTTTTCCTGTCAGAGTCTGCCTCCCCTTTTCCCGCTCTTTTCCTGTCAGAGTCTGCCTCCCCTTTTCCCGCTCTTTTTCTGTCAGAGTCTGCCTCCCGTTTTCCCGCTCTTTTTCTGTCAGTCTGCCTCCCGTTTTCCCGCTCTTTTCCTGTCAGAGTCTGCCTCCCCTTTTCCCGCTCTTTTCCTGTCAGAGTCTGCCTCCCCTTTTCCCGTTCTTTTCCTGTCAGAGTCTGCCTCCCGTTTTCCCGCTCTTTTTCTGTCAGTCTGCCTCCCGTTTTCCCACTCTTTTTCTGTCTGCCTCCCGTTTTCCCGCTCTTTTCCTGTCAGAGTCTGCCTCCCCTTTTCCCGCTCTTTTCCTGTCAGAGTCTGCCTCCCGTTTTCCCGCTCTTTTCCTGTCAGTCTGCCTCCCGTTTTCCCGCTCTTTTCCTGTCAGAGTCTGCCTCCCCTTTTCCCGCTCTTTTCCTGTCAGAGTCTGCCTCCCGTTTTCCCGCTCTTTTTCTGTCAGAGTCTGCCTCCCGTTTTCCCGCTCTTTTTCTGTCAGAGTCTGCCTCCCGTTTTCCCGCTCTTTTCCTGTCAGAGTCTGCCTCCCCTTTTCCCGCTCTTTTCCTGTCAGAGTCTGCCTCCCCTTTTCCCGCTCTTTTCCTGTCAGAGTCTGCCTCCCCTTTTCCCGCTCTTTTCCTGTCAGAGTCTGCCTCCCGTTTTCCCGCTCTTTTTCTGTCAGTCTGTCTCCCCTTTTCCCGCTCTTTTTCTGTCAGAGTCTGCCTCCCCTTTTCCCGCTCTTTTCCTGTCAGAGTCTGCCTCCCCTTTTCCCGCTCTTTTCCTGTCAGAGTCTGCCTCCCCTTTTCCCGCTCTTTTCCTGTCAGTCTGTCTCCCCTTTTCCCGCTCTTTTTCTGTCAGAGTCTGCCTCCCGTTTTCCCGCTCTTTTTCTGTCAGTCTGCCTCCCGTTTTCCCGCTCTTTTCCTGTCAGAGTCTGCCTCCCCTTTTCCCGCTCTTTTCCTGTCAGAGTCTGCCTCCTGTTTTCCTGCTCTTTTCCTGTCAGAGTCTGCCTCCCGTTTTCCCGCTCTTTTTCCTTCTATTCAATCCAAGGTCCCCCGCCCTCTTGGAAGCTTCCATCCCTCTTTGCGGGGTGGGGGTGGGACTTTGCTCCACCTGGCCTCTCGCTCCTGTCTCTCTCTCTCCCATGGAGGGGTGCGAGGGTTGGTGGTCCGGGTGGCGGCTCCACAGTGGCATTCGGGATCCCCTTCTTCCCGAGAAAAGTCCAGCCACATCATATCTGCAGCAAGCTCTTCCTCAGGTGTCTGCCGCCTCGCACCACAGGCTGTCATAGGGAGGAAGGGGCTCATTTGTTCATAGCTGCTTCTGAAAGCAGAACTGGAACCAATGGGTACAAACTGCAAGAGAGGAGATTCCGGTTGGAAATACGGAAAAAATCCTGACTGTTTGGGCGGTTCAGCAGTGGAACAGATTGCCAAGGGAGGTGGTGGACACTCCCTCACTGGGGATCTTTAAGCAGAGGCTCGATGAACATCTGTCGAAGAAGCTCTAGGGGGATTTCCTGCTGCAGGCAGGGGGTTGAACTAGATGACCTACTAGGTCCCTTCCAACTTTATGATTCTATGATTCTACAGTTTAAAGTGATAGCTGTTCCATTCCAGTATGTTCTATTATCCTTCAAACTGGGTGGTTACATTTCCTCTAGTCTACAATATAATTGGTTATATTTTGCTGCAGTATACCTAGGAATGGACAAATCCATCTCTTTGTGTCTTACTGGTTGCAGTTTGCCGCAGTGGGTTGTGCCTGATGGCGTAGCAGGAGTGTAAGGCGCATGTGCAGCTCTGGGCTTCGTCTTCCTTTTAATTATTTTTAATTAGTTGGTTCACGCCTGGCCGACTGCCAACTCAGAAGTGACCTACCTGTGCCCGGCAGAGGCTCACTCAAGGCTGCCTCCCATATCAATTCTCCTTCTTGCTTCTTACGCAAAGGAAGCCAACTTTTTCTGCTTCTTGTGCTAATGAGCTCCTATGCAACCCTTTTGATTTTGGGGCGGGGGTGGTCTCTAAAAGCCACTCAGGCAATGTTTCAAGTAAAAGATGTCTTTAATATGAACAACGGCTAAGACCCAATGTACATTATTATTATTATTATTATTATATTATAATAATATTATTATATATAATAATATTATTATTATATAATTATATATTATTATTATTATTAATTATTATTAATAATAATAATAAATAATAATATTATTATTAATCAGTCTTGAAAGACTATGGTATCGTGCTCGGCACTGCATACGCTGCATGCGAAGCACAAAAGCCTGGGTTGGATTGTTATGGAGGATAGGCTGTTACCCAAGCAGCAAATCCCCCTTTCCACACCACTGAATTAGTCCAATGGAAAGGCAGAGCCAATACAATTGGATCCAGCTGCGTCACAGAGCTGGGCTAAGGACAGGAGCTCATCCTGTATTGTGGGGCCAACCCAGGTCTCGAACCCTGGCCTGCTGGTTAACAGGCAGTGTCTTAACCACTTGCGCCACCCACAGCCCTCATTATTCACTACAATAAAACCTTAGATTGAGAGTAACTTGGATTTAGTGTATTTTGCAAGACAAGCAAACATTTCTAATACATTTTATCTTGATATAAAAGTGATGTCTTGATAAACAAGCAGAAGAAGAAGTCCTGGCTGGGATACAGCCAGTTTGGATATACTATCAGCATCTGCTCAACCTCTCCTGAGACCAGCCTATGCATGTCTACACTGAAGTAACCCCGGGGGTCTTTTTCAGGAGGTAAACACCCGTATGGAGTTCCAGCACCTCTGTGGCACACACACAGAGACACAAATACACACAGAGAGGCGAGTACCTGTGAGTACCAGCAGGTGAGAACCAATGCTCATTTTCCAGAAAAATAGAACAAATTCTATTACAGTCAATGGGACTCACTCTTATCGTGTATGGGTGTAATGGAAAAGAGCTCGAGAGACCTAGGCTGCAATCCTAAAGACACTTTCCTGGGAGTAAGAACCATTGAATATAATGAGGCTTACTTTTGAGTAGACATGGTTAGGATTGTGCTCCTAGCCTTGCATTTCTACTCTAAAGTAAGTCCTATAATCAGTGGGACTCACTTCTGTGTAAGGGGCCACACTGCAGCCTGAGAGACCTGAGAATCTTAAGCATATCTTCATTTGTTTTATTTTTCTTTATATTTTGTATTTTCTTTATTATTTTGTATTTTATTACAGTATTGTAATCATTTTTCTGTGAATATCTTTGGGTTGTGGAATGAATCATCACAGGCTACAATCCTAAAGACACTTTCATGGGAGTAAGATCTATTGAACACAATGGGGCTTACTTTTGAGTAGACATGGTTAGGATTGCAGCCATAGTGTGAATTATTTCTGATAAGAAAATTTGCTTTGATATACAGGCATTCTGGATTACAAGAACTAATTTTGCTCATAAATCAAGGTAAAATTGTATTATATATGGTGCTGTTATTCAGCAAGAAATTGACATGCGTGATTGACATGTGCAACTGACACTGGTTCACGCATGCAGGACAAGGAAGTGGTGGGGACAGACACTGCAATCTAAAAAAGTGTTATAGTGGACAAAAAAATGTTATAGTAGAGGAGGACTGGTTTTATGTTCTCCTTAAAACTGTTCAGAGTTATTGTGTAGGTCAGTGTAGCCTCTGAGCTGGGACCGCAGTGGGTTGTGATGCCTTATTAGGGAGTTCATGAGAATCTTTCAGAGCCTTGTGAGGAAGGGCTTGGATCCAATTCAATCATGGGATGCACTATCTAAACTGAATTCCAGAACCTAGAGGAGCTGGCCATCAGCCACAGGATCATGCGCCTCTTGGGGAGATCGTGAAAGAAGACACCATCAACTCTGGCTTTGCATGCTGCCCAAGACCCCATTGTCCTTCAGGCCACCAGAGATCATGCTGGAGCTTGCATGAGAACCAGCCCTAGACGGGTGCATGCACCCCAAAAGTAGTTGGTGCACCAAGAAGGTATAGGGCATTTGTCTTACAAGGTTCCATTTTACATGGTTTCTCCCCAGTGTGGTTTTTTCCTGTGTGTGTTCTTAGAAGCGACGTTAAGCTGGAGCTCATACGGAAACTTTCTCCGCACTTCAAGCATTCCTGTGGATTCTCCCCTGTGCAGGTTCTTAGATGCACAGTCAGGTGTGAGTTCTGACTGAAGGACTCCACCATTGAAACCGTATTACTAAGAATGGAAAGTGGGAGTAAAGTAGGGGGTGCCTTCCAAAATCTATTATCTTCTTCATGGTTTTTTGTGTGTTAAGCTCTTGATTGTTTCGACTGAACCACCAAGCAAGTGGTTCAAGGTCCTGTCTGTGTGCAGATTCATCACCTTCTCTGAGAAGACCAATGACTGTTGCATCATCTGCAAACTTCAAAATGTTAACAGAGGGGTCCAATGAGGTGCAGTCATTTGTATAATGGGAGAAAAGCAACGGGGAGAGCATGTACTCTTGGGGCGCACTTATACTAATCGTTTGAATACCAGATGTCATTTTCCCCAGCCTCACCTGCTGCTTCCTGCCTGTTGGAAAGCTGTCTATCCACTGACAGATGGGAGCAGATACATGGAGGTGGATCAGTTTGGAATAAAGGTTAGATCAGCGTTTCTCAACGTGGGGGTTGGGAGTTGGGATCCTTTTGGGGGTCGCCTGGAGCTTTGCTGGGGATCGCCTAAAGACCCCTGGTGCAGGGGGCCAGGTCAGGCTTGCTAGACCTCCAGCTGTAGCTGCGCGCACACTGGGGCTTCCTTAGAGGCTGCACCAGGGACTTCTGACTGCTGAGCGGGGGACTTCCCCGAGGCACGTGCGCCACCCGCCCAGATTCTGCAGGGAGCTTCCCTGCAGGCACGCATGCGCTGCCTGCCCAGATCACGTGGGAGCTTCCCTCCAGGCGCGCACGCTGCCCTCCAGCCAGCACGTTGCACACCAGCCGCTGCCCACTAGCTGGGTCTTATTTCTAGGTAAACAGTTGCTGGCTTGCACCCTGAGAGGTCAATCCTATGCATGCCTACTCAGAAGTTAGCCCCATGATAGTGAATGGGGCCACTCCCAGGAAAGTGCTAGGATTGCAGCTTAGAGCCCAATTCTATAGATGTCTACTCAGAAGTCATTCCCACTGAGTTCAGTGAGGTTTACTCCCAGGAAAGTGTGCATAGCACTGGAGCAGTAGAGCCCAATGCTATGCATGTGCACTCAGAAGTACCAGTAAGTCAATTCAGTTCAGTGGGACTGCCTCCAAGGAAAGTGCATAAGATTGCAGCCTCGGGGCCCAATCCTATGCATGCCTTAAAGTAGCAACAAAAATAATTTTATGGTTGGGGGTCCCCACAACTTATAAAGGGGTCATGGCATTAGGAAGATTGAGAACCACTGGGTTAGATGGAACACGAGTATTAAACGCTGAGCTGAAGTCCACAAAAAGAACCTGTACATAAGTCCTTCAAGAATCCAGATGTTGCGGAGTAGAGTGCAGTGCCATATTGACAGTGTCATCCACTTACCTGTTAGCCATATAGACAAATCGCAGGGGATCCAGGAACGGGTCAGTGATCTTTCAAGTGGGCCAGCACTTGCCTCGCCAAGACTTTCATTACGACAGGTGTGAAGGCAACAGTTCAGCCACTGGTGGAAGGTTTCTTGGGGACAGGGATAATGATGGGGTCTTTCAAGCATGAAGGAACTTAAGCAGCTCTAATGAACTATGGAAAATCTGTGTCAGAATGGGGGCCAGTTGTGCAGCACACTCTTTCAAGCAGAAAGGAGTCACCCATCTGGCCTGGAGCTTTTTTGGCCTTCTGTCTTTGAAGGCCTTGCACATCTTTTTCCCAGATCACCAAAGAAGTAGGTCTAGGAGGAGTAGAGATGGTTGTAGAGGAAGCAGCTATTGGTACATCTAAACCCAGATGAGTAACACTAGATGGTGATGGTTGCCTTTCAAACCTGCAGTAAAACACATTCAGGTCATGTGCCAATCTATGGCTCTCCAGAACAGAGGGGGGTGTTTTCTGGTGACCAGACTGTGATTTTCTGTAGGTTCCTCCAAAGAGTAGCAGAATCGATTCTTCAATTTCTCTCCGTAAGTTCTTTCTGCCCCTCTGATCTCCTTCTTCAATTCATTCCTGGCTTCATCATACAGGATTCTCTCCCCTTTTCTATAAGCCTCCTCTTTGGCATGTCGAAGTTGCTTGAGCTTTGCTGTGAACCAAGCTTTATTAGTGTGCCTTTTCTGATGATCTGGGGTGGGGGGAAGCTGGATTATATGGAAACTGGCAGTTTCTTAGGTAGCCTGGGCCCACTCGTCTTCTTGTTTTTTATTTTTATTATTTCTTGATAAATTGTGGGGTCAAAAGGACCCCATAGTGCCTTCCATGTATTTTTTCACGTTTTTCCCCTTATGTTCATGTTCTGTTGTGTAGCACACTTTTTATTGACTTACCCTACAATTCAGAGTAACTATGGGAGCACATAAAAGAAATTACGTGCACCTGTAGTTACTGCACCACCTAGTGAAAACCTATGGGAAATTCATATTGCAATCCAGAGTAAATTCTTCTTACACCGGAGCAAGGACTTCCCGTAGTTGCTCTGGATTGCACCTATTAAACTTGATGTTGTTGCTGAGAAGGGCTACAAACTCTTCTTTGACCCCAGGGAGCAGGTAGGTGATGTAGCTACGCCTCTGGCTGGGAGGAAGAGGGCAGGTTCCCCACCTTGCCATGTTCACTTTTTATAAAGGCAAGGAGTGACTTCACTTCCAATGCCAACAATATATAAATATATAAAAGAGAAAAGTCACTGACTCACTCACTCATTCACTGACTGACTGACTCATCAGTGCCCTGCCAAAGCCACTGGGCCTAGAGGCATGAAATTTGGGGTGGGTGTTCCTTCCGTGACTGTGGGGTACACCAAGAACCGGTTTTTGGAAATTCCAACCAGAAGGGGGTGATAAGGGGCGCAATGCGTTTTCCTCCCTATACTTTGCATTGAAAAATCGGTGACTGAGGGATGTTCTGCCCCAACCCGTGGACCTAGAAGCATGAAATTCAGGGAGGGTGTTCCTTCTGTAACACCAACACCCACCAAAAACCAATGTACAGAAATTTAACCCTTAAAGGGATGAAAAGGGATGCAACGTGTTTTTGTCCTATACTTAACATGGAAGACTGACCAACATCCAATTTGGTGCTTGGTGCCTGGTCCACTGGGGGAGGATGTTGCTTGGAGGAAGAGGTTGCTGTGCAAGGGGAATGCTCTACATGTTGCGCTTGGGGGTTGATGTGCATGAGGGGATGTTGAACATGGGGGAAGTGGCGCATGGGGGAATGTTGTGCATTGGTGTTGATGCACATGGGGGATTATGCTCATGGTGCACAGATGCGCATAGGGGATGTTGTGCATGGGGGTCTGATGCGCATGGGGGATGATGCGCGTGGGGGTTGATGTGCATGGGGAGAAGTTGCGTATGGGTGGATGATGTGCATGGGGGACTGATGCGCATGGACAATATTGCGCAGAGGGGGTTGATGCACATGGGGGTTTGATGCGCATGGGGGATGTTGAGCATGGGAGTTGATGCGCACAGGGGGACTGATGCGGAGGTGGGTTGATGCGCTGGGGGTTTGATGCGCAGGGGGACTGTTGTGCATGGGGGTTGTTATGCATGGATGGTTGATGTGCTTTGGGGGAGTCATGCACATAGGGTGGATCAACATGGGGGTGGATACGCATGGGGGGGTTTGACTTCGTGGGGTATTGATGCACAGTGAGGGGATGGCATATGGGGGAATTTTACTGCTGCAGCGTGGGTACGTTTTCGATAGTAGGCTAATAATTATTTCTATCATCCAACTGTTGCCCTAATTTTGGTATCAATGTCTAGCAGGGGGTTGGCCTAAATGATCCACTGGGTCCCTTCCAACTCCAGGATTCTATGATTCTTTCTGTAATGTCCACCTCTGCATGAGTCTGGCATCTTTCCCTGTAGTAAAATATCACACATAACATTTTGTAATGCTACACTCAGCTGTTGTTCAAAACATTTATAAATATGTAATTCCTGAAATTCCATCAGGTCCTGAAACATTTTTTTCTTTTTTTATGGCATCTGACACTTCTTTTGGAGTATATGTTGTTCAGTGCAGTTCATTGATTCTGTGTGAATTTTAGTAAGTTTTTTAATATATTTAATAAGTTTTTTAATATATTGCCCTAACTTTATGAGATCCCCCTTTTACTTTTTACACAAGTTTGAAAAAAAATTTATAATTAACCAATGTGGGCTCCAAGATGAAAAGTGAGGCTTGACCTATGACTCAATCTCATTTATATGGTTTCTCTCCTGTGTGGGTTCTTAGATGTAAAGTCAGATTTCCATTCCTACTGAAGCTCTTCCCACACTCCAAGCATTTATATGGTTTCTCTCCTGTGTGGGTTCTTCGATGGGAAATCAGGTATGAGCTCACACTGAAGCTCTTTCCACACTCCAAGCATTTATATGGTTTCTCTCCTGTGTGGGTTCTTAGATGTAAAATCAGATGTCCATTCCTACTGAAGCTCTTCCCACACTCCAAGCATTTATATGGTTTCTCTCCTGTGTGGGTTCTTCGATGGGAAATCAGATGTGAGCTCACACTGAAGCTCTTTCCACACTCTAAGCATTTATATGGTTTCTCTCCTGTGTGGGTTCTTAGATGTGAACTCAGTTGTCCATTCTGACTGAAGCTCTTTCCACACTCCAAGCATTTATATGGTTTCTCTACCATGTGGGTTCTTTTATGTTTACTGAGTTTTCCACTGTCACTGAAGCACTTTCCACACTCCAAGCATTTATATGGTTTCTCTCCTGTGTGGATTCTTTTATGTTTAGTGAGGCTTCCACTATCACTGAAGCTCTTTCCACACTCCAAACATTTGTATGGTTTCTCTCCTGTGTGTGTTCTTCTATGTGAAGTCAGGTTGAAGCTCAGAGTGAAGCTCTTTCCACACTCCAAGCATTTATATGGTTTCTCTCCTGTGTGTGTTCTTCGATGTGAAGTCAGGTTGCAGCTCAGAGTGAACCTCTTTCCACACTCTAAGCATTTATATGGTTTCTCTCCTGTGTGTGTTCTTCGATGTGAAGTCAGGCCGGAACTCACACTGAAGCACTGTCCACACTCGAAGCATCTGTATGGTTTCTCCCCTGTGTGGGTTCTTAGATGTAAAATCAGATGTTCATTCTGACTGAAGCTCTTTCCACACTCGAAGCATTTATATGGTTTCTCTCCTGTGTGTGTTCTTTGATGTGAAGTTAGGCTGGAGCTCACACTGAAGCACTTTCCACACTCGAAGCATTTATATGGTTTCTCCCCTGTATGTGTTCTTAGATGTAAAATCAGATGTCCATTCTGACTGAAGCTCTTCCCACACTCCAAGCATTTATAGGGTTTCTCCCCTGTGTGGGTTCTTAGATGTAAAATCAGATTTCCATTCTGACTGAAGCTCTTTCCACACTCCAGGCATTTATAGGGTTTCTCCCCTGTGTGGATTCTTTGATGACTTATAAGTTTGGATTGACTTTTGAAGGTCTTTGCACAGTGAGCACATTTTTTAATCTCATTTTCAGTGTCTTTCTCTGTTTTGTCTGGCAGGATGTTAAAGTTTCCAGAATCCTGAGAGTCAGACTTGTTTCTACATTTCTTCTTTTTCTCCTGCTTCTTTGATCTGTCCTGAAGAGCAGGTTTCTGCCTCTTGAGGCTCTTCCTATCGGAAGAAATATGCGTGTCTGTGCTGGTTGTTTCCTCATGTAAAGGACTCCTCACTTTGGACTGTTCCTCTTTGATATCTACTTTATGGAGACAGAGAACGAGTTCTCTTCTCCAGCCAGTGGTCGGTCTCTCCTCCTCCCTCCCTGCTCCATCTTGATTTCTCAAAGGCTGTGCCTCTTCTTCAAGCAAGGCCATGTCCAATGACCCCCTACTTGGCTCCCTCCAATCCCCCTTTGGTTTCTGGAACAGAAAGAGAATCCTGATTAGCAGTGCAATGTTGGTGGAATCTCTAAAGCACAAGTCTGGAGTTGTCTGGTCAAAAGCAAATACTAATGGATGCCCTGCCACTGACTTGGTCTCTGGAAAGGAGATACAGCATCACAGCTGCACTCTGAGACTAAAGCTGCAATCCTAAAGACACTTTCCTGTGATTAAGACCTATAGAACATAATGGGGCTTACTTTTGAATAGACATGGTTAGAATTGCGCCCTAATTCTCAGTGAGCTGTTGTGGAGAAAGAGTACAGTTATGGCTGCTTGACATGCTACAGGCTGAACTGGTCCTGATATGGAGGCTGCTTGTTTACACCACCAGAGGACGGCCTCCTCGTAGACCCTCACATGCCTTTCGGCACCTTTACTGTCATGCTGCCATCTTAATAAATTGATGCTAAATTTATTAATGCTAAATTAATTAATGCTAATTCTAAAACTCCTATAAGTTTTGCAGTGTAGGGTTGATCTCTGTGCCAGCTCCAGGGATCTCTTTCCACACTCGTCACACTGTGACCAGTTTCATTCTTAAATGGCTTGTAGATTGCCCTGATTTCAATCAAATGTGAGCCATTGAAGGAGAAATAAGAACCAAGGCAAACTTATATCTACAACCTAGCTGGGCATTTTAGAGCCATCTGCTCCAAGCTCTGGCCATTCCCGCACATGGGAGGGTAGCCAAAATGGTAGCATGGAGTGGAGGTCAAAGCATCGGCTGACATCTGAGGCCAGAGGAGGCTTTGGTTGAAAGCAAGAAACAGAGATTCAAGAAACCTATGACTGGGGGGAGAACTCTGCACCCTGCAGTTCGGCCACTGCTACCCATGCCTTAGTCACATCCACAGCACCATTCCTGTGAAATCCTTGCCTTGTACCATCACATCCCTTTGGTCTCTTCTCTCCCTCCTCCTGTCTTTTCCTTCTTCTCCCATCCCTGCCTTGTGTGCAGATCAAGGAATTAATGTTTTGAACAACCAGAGCTGAGTGCAGATCACAGACGCTGCAAAGCCTGGATTGGTTTCCATCTTCCACATCCCCCCTCCAAAGAGAGGCAGGCAGGCTGGCACGTGTGGTGTGCAGGCCCAAGTGAAGGTAAAGGGTACAGTTCTGTCTGTGCCACTTCCAGGAGGCGATGGTGGGAGAAAGACATGCTGCCAAAGTGATCAGGGGTTTGGAAGTTTGGAAAAAAGGGTGAGGGGTGATGGAAAGGAGGGAAGAAGAGGGGAAATAAAGCATGGTTTGGAGAGAGAGAACTGCAAAAAGCTTCATACACCCCCCAAAGAAATAAAAACAGCTCTACCCACTCACATCTTCTATCTCTGTCACGTTGAGGGAGGGCTGAGGGAGATCTTGATTTAGGGTCTAAAAGCCCAGTTCTAATAGGGTATCCATGCCTTGGCAAAGCAGTCCAACCCCTGTACCTCCTGTACCTCCCACCAGGCCAGGCCGGTAGCCAGACCTCTCTTCAAGTTAAGGGAACATTGGTTTCTTTCCGGTGTTGAGCTCCAGCAGGCACTATGGATGCTCTTCCATCCCTCTGCTGTGGCTCCCTGTGGCTTTTGAAAATATATAATGTGTATTTAAATTTATTTTATTTTAGTTCCTTGGTTTTTTACATGTAATTCTAAATTTGAGGTCTCTGGTGATAAAGTGTGTTTAATTTGGTAGGCCAACCATGGATAAATCCTTTCAGTTGTGGGGTGTGCCATAGGGTTCCATTCTGTCCCACATGCTATTTAACATCCATTCAACACGAATCCGCTGGGAGAGTCATCCAGGGACTTGGAGTAGGAGCCACCAGTGCACTGATGACACCTAGTTCTATCTCTCCTTTCCACCTCAGTCCAATGTGTCTGTTGAGGCCAGTGCCGGATTTACGTATAAGCTTAAGAAGCTATAGCTTAGTGCCCCACTCTCTTGGGGGCCCCCCAAAATTTAAAGGTAAAAAACTGGATGTACACAGTGGTGTGCTTCAAATTTTGTAACAACCAGTTCACTAAGTCCTAATGACCATTTTAACCCTTAGTTTACCAAAAAAAATTTGTATCACGTGTGACCACATCAATCAGTAGCAAGTCCCTGAGTTCAGTGTAATTTATTCCTATGCATGCAGAAATAAATCACTCTAAACTGAATGGGCTTACTTCTAAGTAATGCATAGGCTTGCACAGGAGCATGCAAGTGCCTTTAAAATACATGATTCCAATCCAAGCACGCAAGACGCTTCCAAGGCAGTTTGCAGCAAAGAACCCATGCAAGGGCCTTTAACATATATGATTCCAATCCAGACACGCAAGACGCTACCAAGGCAGTTTGCAGCTTAAGAACCCATGCAAGGGCCTTTAACATATATGATTCCAATCCACACACACAAGACGCTACCAAGGCAGTTTGCAACTAAGAACCCATGCAAGGGCCTTTAACATATATGATTCCAATCCACACACACAAGATGCTTCCAAGGCAGTTAGCAGCTAAGAACCCATGCAAGGGCCTTTAACATATATGATTCCAATCCACACACACAAGATGCTTCCAAGGCAGTTAGCAGCTAAGAACCCATGCAAGGGCCTTTAACATATATGATTCCAATCCACACACACAAGATGCTTCCAAGGCAGTTTGCAGCAAAGAACCCATGCAAGGGCCTTTAACATATATGATTCCAATCCAGACACGCAAGACGCTACCAAGGCAGTTTGCAGCTTAAGAACCCATGCAAGGGCCTTTAACATATATGATTCCAATCCACACACACAAGACGCTACCAAGGCAGTTTGCAACTAAGAACCCATGCAAGGGCCTTTAACATATATGATTCCAATCCACACACACAAGATGCTTCCAAGGCAGTTAGCAGCTAAGAACCCATGCAAGGGCCTTTAACATATATGATTCCAATCCACACACACAAGATGCTTCCAAGGCAGTTAGCAGCTAAGAACCCATGCAAGGGCCTTTAACATATATGATTCCAATCCACACACGCAAGATGCTACCAAGGCAGTTTGCAGCTAAGAACCCATGCAAGGGCCTTTAACATATATGATTCCAATCCACACACACAAGACGCTACCAAGGCAGTTTGCAACTAAGAACCCATGCAAGGGCCTTTAACATATGATTCCAATCCAGACACGCAAGACGCTAACAAGGCAGTTTGCAGGTGGGGACCTGGGTGGGTGAGGGTATAGTTGTTGAAATGTGGGATGCTGCCTCCCCCTTCCCCACCCCCCAGAATCTGACCAGTATGATTACATCACCCATTGAGCATAACAAAGTTGATCAGTGGTATATCTTGGGCCTAAACGTCTGGCTAAAAGCACAACACAGCATCTCTCTGTCAGCATAATTCTCTCTCTCAGCATAGTGTTGCTATAGCCTGAGCCATGTCAGCTAAACAGAAACAGTCAGGTCTTCTTCATGGCCATGATCCGGTGCCAACTTGATAAGTGAACAATGGCCACTTTGAAAGTTAACTACAAAGAGCTTTGCTCCCAGGCCTAAACACAGCTCATAGTCACTAAATATAAGATGCTACCCAATCTGGTGCAGTGTGACCTAAAGAGGTGAGATCACTCTAAAGAAATGCCCAAACTTTACTGAGAAGGCTTGCTGGTAAACCAAGCATGCCAACCTGGAAACCAATTAGAACTGTTATTTATGATCATATGATGCAGCCTATTGAATGGGATAATGCTTTCTTGCTTCTGTAACCTGCTTTGCCACTATAAAAGATTAAGGCCGGAAGCCATCTGGGCCGGCTCCTCACTTTGGGACATGAGTCAAAGGAGTTTGCCTGACACGTGTTGAATAAAGATCCTCTTTCTGAGGGATACAGAGGGGGAGAGGGGGAGAGAGAGAGGAAGGGAAAAATAGAGAGGAGGAGGGAGAAATAGATAAAGAGAGAGTGGGGGAGAGAGAAATGGATAGAGTGGGGAAAGGGAGAGGTAGAGAGGGGGGGAGGGAGCAGGGGGCAGGGCGGAATAGGAAGGGAGGGAGGAAGACATAGCAGGGGCAGTGGTGGGAAACTCCTGCAGCCGGCGCTTGTCTCCAAGAGCTCCCTGCTGGACTTCTCTGCAGCTTCTGCAGAGTTTCTAGGGGGGCTTTCGTCCCAGAAAGCTCACAGAAGCAGCTGAGGTGTCGGCAAGAGATCCCTGGAGCTGGCACTTGGCTTCAAGAGTGTCCCGCTGGACCCCTCCACAGCCTCGTGGGCTTTCTAGGGGGGCTTTCCCCTCAGAGAGCCTGCAGACTTGGCAAGAGACACTTTACCCCTGCTAACTGGGCAAGAGACACTCTGGCAAGTGGGTGTTCCTCTTCTATTTAGCGGGGGAGTAACTGGCCCTCCTCACCCCAGCAATGTCTGTTCTAGTGGCTTCTGCTGGAGTTCTTTTGCATTTTAGATTGTGAGCCCTTTTGGGACAGGGACCCATTAGCTATTCATTAGCTATTCATTTTTTCATTTGCTTTGTGAACTTTTTAGTTGAAATGCAGTTTAGAAATACGGATGGATGGATAGATAGAAGCGGCTGAGGGGTCAGCAGGAGATCCCTGGAGCCGATGCTTGGCTCCAAGAGTGCCTCGGTGAACCCCTCCGCCACCTCTAGGGTGGCTCCCCCCCAGAAAGCCCAGAGAAATGGCTGAGAAGTTGGCAGGAGACTCCTGGTGCAGAGTGCCAGCCACAGGAGTCCCCCAGAAAGATTGCACAGGCGGTGGGGGCTGCTGCAGGGGGGGACTCTACTGGCCAGCACTGGGCGGGGAGGCCCCATTGGAGGCCATGTGGAGGCCTCTAGTGAAAGGTGCGCATGCAATTTAAAAATGGCCAGGGGAGGTTGGAGGGTAGAAATTGCTCATGCACCTATGTGCGCGCTGAATTCCAAGATGGTGGCGCTTATGGTGCTGTTTTTGGGGGGAGCCCAATCCTAGCTAACTAATGGTTCGCTAGGATTGGGCCCAAAGTAACAATTGGTAATAACAGCTGGGGCCCACCTCTGGATGTACATTTCCAAAATACGAGATAAGATAAAAAAACAAATAAAATAAAACCTACATACAGCAACAGTGTTTTGTGTTGTGTATGTCCATAAATTAGGACCATAAGTTACCATATAGCATATATTCAACTGAAAAAAGTGACAATTTGTTGTTGACAAAGGACAGCTGGACATATAGAGGGCCGCATTACCATCAATAGCTTAGGGCCCCATCAAACCTAAATCCAGCCCTGGTTGAGGCCAGAGAACGCTGCCTGGAGCAGTTGGGACCTGGATGAGGGCAAAAGAACTGAGATTGAATCTGGACAAGACAGAGGTTCTTCTGGACTTGAAATCCACAATGCATGTACTGGACTATCATTCTGAATGGGGCTGCACTCCCCCTGAAGGAGCTGGTTCAAAGCTTAGGGGTTCTGCTGCTGCTGCTCCTCGACTCCCAGGTAGCTGCTGTGGCCTCTGGTGCTTTTGTCCAACTTTGGTTGGTGTGCCAGTTGTGGCCATACCTGCATCATGAAGATCTAGCCACAGTGGTCCACACCACAGCAATATCAAGATGTACTCTATGTTGGGCTGCTCTTGAAAATGGTTTGGAGACTGCAATTAGGTCAAAATGTGACAGCCCCTGCGGTCATTGGAGCTCGATGATTTGACTCTGACAGGCTGCTTCGCTGAAAACTGCACCAAGTCAGCGACACCTGGGAAGGGCTTGTTGATGAGGAGACCTCCCTCAGATCACACTGAACAAGGAATAGCTGTGGTGCCTCCCTTATTAGGAGCCCCTGATGAGACTCCAGTACAGTCTACAGTGAATACAAGGGGCTTCTTGGTGTGGCCTGCTCCATCCCCAGGTTAGTGAGCTGTTGTAGTTGTGCCATATCCTGAAGTTGAGAGGCAGGGGCTGCAGCTAGGCTGACCAAGAACTCAGATTTTTGGTCAACACTGCCATTCTTATGCTGCCTTATCATGGACCCCATGGCTCTACTGATTACTATACCTGCTCCTGAGATGGTATAACTCTGAGGAGCTGAAAGAGGAATTTCTGCACCCTTTTCTGTCCCAGAACAGCTTCCTGCCACACGGAGGGAGGAATTATCACTGAAGGGTTCTGGTGTTCTTCTGCCAGCGTCTGTCAGGGTTGTTCTCAGCACTCTGCCTGCACATGCTCAGCCTCTCCCGAAAAACCAAGCATATGCATGTCTACTCCAAAGTAAGCCTATTATATTCGATATGGCTCACTCTTGTATAAGGGGGGCAGATTGCAGCCTGAGAAACCTGAGTGCAGATTAATTTGTTGTATTTTTCTTTATATTCTGTATATTTTTTATTATTTTGTATTATAGTGGTACCTCTCATAACAAGCGCCTCACATAACAAGCATTTCACTTAACAAGTATAAATTTCCAAGAAATCTTGCTTCACGTAACAAGTTCCGCTTCACTTAACTAGCACTGATGGAGCCCTGATGTTCCGCGAGGAGGATGTTTAAAAGGGCTGCCAGCTAGTGCTACTGCCTCTAACCGCCCCCAACTTGAGAGCAATTGCCTGGGGGGTGCCCCTAACTGACCCCAAGTGCTCCCACCGGCCACCTTGAACCTCCAGCAGTATCCCAGGTAAGTTTCTCAAGTTTCTTTGATTGCAGCCTCCTAATTATGTCTATCCAGAAGTAAGCCCCATTGTGTTAAATGGGGCTTACTCCCAGGAAAGTATCTTTAGGATTGCAGCCAAGTAGACTTCGTAGGATCATGCACATTGAATGCATGTTTTGAATTCAAATACAGTGTTTTGTCATCATTTTTACATAGTTAATATTTTTATATGAATTTTTTTGGGTTGTGGAACCAATCATCAGAGTTTCCATAATTTCCTATGGGAAAATCCACTGCACTTAAAGAGTGTTTCATTTAAAGAGCAGACCTCCAGAACGAATTAAGCTCTTTATGTGAGGCACCACTGTATATTACAGCTGGGATTTTCAATCTTTTTCAGCTTGGGGCAAACCTCTGAAGTCACTGAAAGGATGGAGGCACATCACCAGTTTTTAAAAATTGCATTGAATTATTACAGTGAGTAACTTTTCATTTTATATACATAGATGTATGGGTTGTTGAATGAATTGTCTGAGTTTCCATTATTCCTTATTATAAAATTCACTTTGATATACAAGCGTTTTGGATTACAAGGATTACAAATGATGCACATAAACCAAGGCGCCACTGTTTTTCACTCTGCCAGGCTGAGAAGGAGGCCAACACTGCCAGCTGCCAGCTCAGGGCTCAGGTGAAGGGAAAGGGAAGGGACTGATTGACTGGCTTCTAATAAGGGGAAATCTATTGATCTGCTCTCTGGAAAGGGAGACACTGAGAAACACACCTGGAAATCTGTGGGTCTTGGATGGAGTTCCTCTCTGTGGGGCAGTTGTTCGGGGCTGGATCCTGTGCAGCTGCTGAGAGGCTCCCCTGCTACGTCCTCCTCAGTTCCGTCTTCTGAGAGCACTGAAATGGTCAAGGGACACCATCCATTGTTTCTGCCATTGACAAGGCACACCAGGCTCTTCCACTCCCCCCATTTTCCTATTCATTCATTCATTCATTCATTCATTCATCTCAGTCCCCAAATTCCTGCTGCACACCTGAGGACTGTCCAGGACACACCAGTGAAAAGAGCACACAAATCACTGGCCTCACTCATCAGCGCCCAGCCCAAACCCCTGGACCCAGAAGCATGAAGTGTGGGGAGGATCTTCATGCCAGGATCCAAGAAGAAGCAACTTGAGGTGGTGTCTGGTGCCCGGCAGGGATGCCCAGTGCCCACAGGTGGTGCCTGCCAAGCAAAGAAGCCCTCCCAGGCTGCGGGTCTTCCAGTGGGGCTGGCTGGCTGGGGGGAGGGAGATGCCAGATCTCCCAGACCTCCACCTCCAGCTCAGGGCAGAAGAGAGGCAGCTGTTGTCTGGGGCAGGAAAGGGGCCCCTTTGGCTGCCCCCCTCCTGGCTTGGCTTCTGCCTTTTCCACTGTCCCCCCTGCCAATATTTTCTAGGTTTTCCGCAGTCACACAAATATCCTTAGGTCTATAGATAACACTGATCAAGTCCCCAACAATAGTATCAGTAAAATACCACAGACAACCAAATAGTTTAGGATCTAGCAAAACTGTATTTATAGGATCAGGCAGTTAATCAGAGTCATATACAGTCCGGGTCATCAACATTCAGTCTAGCATACAGTAAAGAATTGTCAGTTCAGTCCAGATATAGTTACCAAGTCACAGTCCTTCAGCTCTTCTTTCTCCTCTCCTATCTACCTACACTGAGACATGCTCCTTTATATATACTCAATGTCATATATACATATTTGATCATATACCTTTAATTTACTGATAGGATTAACACCATTGATGTCATATTTACGTCAGTTCCATCAACTTATTCTCTTCTGAGCTAATCCCTTTTACAAGCGTTACCTTTCACCCAGTTTCACTTCATTTTTGCTAACTCATTTTACTTTCCTTTAGGATCTTCATATATTTACAAATACTTACAAATAAATCTAATTCCACAGGATATCATTTTTATCCTGTCACCCCCCCCCCCCACTGTCCCTGGAGCTCAGCCTTCCCTCCCCCTGGCATCAGCCCCCCCCCCCACCTGGGGCTCTTCTTTTCCCTCACCCCTTCCACTCCCACCCCCAGAACTCACCTTCCTCTTCCTCCCCAGAAGGATGCAGGAGAAGGAAGGAAAGAAAGGGGGGGATGGAGGGAGGTCCAGGAAGGGGCTGCTAGTATTTACCTAGGTGTTTGCCAGACTTGCTAAGATACCTTGGCCTATGAATCACACTGATCGAGTCTCCAACAATAATATCAGTAAAGCACCACAGACAACCAGATTGTTAGGATCTAGCAAAGTATATTGTTAGGATCAGGCAATTAAACAGTCATAAACAGCAATCCAGCTTATAGTATAGTCAGTCCAGTCCAAATATATTTACCAGTTCACAGTCCTTCAGCACGTCTATCTCCTCCTGTGTCTCCCACACTTTCACACTGAGACATACACCTCTTTATATACCCAGTGACATATGTCCATACTTGTCTATACACCTTTAATTCACTGATTGGTTTACCAGCATTGAAGTCATAGCCACATCAATGGCCTTAATCTCTTCAGAGCTAATCCCTTTTACAAGAATCACCTTTTGCCCACTTTCACTTCTTTTGGGCTGACTCATTTAGTCACTTTAATTTAGTTTTTCTAGCCTCAATTTGCTCTCAAATAAATTCTACAGGATGGCATTGGTATCCTGTCGGGGGCTGCCCCTCTCCTTCCCCCACTCTCTTGACCCTGGCAGTGCCAGGCAGAGGAGAGGAAGACGAGGCAGGGGAGGGTCTCTGGGAAGGAGGAAGGTCCCTCCTCCTCCTCCTCCTCCTCCTCCTCCTCCTCCTACTACTACAGGGAGCCCCCACTTGGAGCCACTCTGGGCACAGGCAGCAAAAGGGAGTCTCTGCCCAGAAGGAACATCCCAGGCTTGATTTCTGTACTGCAAGCAATGGGAGCTGCAGCCTCCCTCCTCCCCCCACAGGAAGGAGCCTGGACTGCTCCCTCTCCCCTCCCAGCCACTCTCTGGGCTGCTCTACCAGTCCCAGCTTGCCTGCCTTAACCCTTCAGAGCACTGACTCCAGCCTGCTCTCCCTCTGCAACTCCACCTGCACTGCAAACACTCTGCACTTCCCTGCAGAACAGCCTCCCCAGATCCCCTCTTGGCCCAGGACATGAGTGTGTTGTGAGTCCCTCAGCCCAGGAAGGCCTCCAGGAAGGCAAGGCTGGGACTGCTGGAGCCTCTGCTTGGGCAGCCCTTCTCTGGCCATCTCCATCTCCTTCTCCCTCATCTGGGCTGATCTGATCCCTTCTGGGGAGGGAAAACCCCAGCCAGGAAGGGAAGGGGCAAGTAGGGTCCTTCTTCCTCCCTCCTCCCAGCCAGACCAGACCAGACCAGGAAAGGCCTGGGATTGCTGGGGGGATCCTGCAGTTTCAGGGTGATGGAGCCAGCAGAGGAGTCAGGCAGGCAGAGGGAGCAGCGCTGGGAGGCCCAGTGGCAGGAGTTCCTCCAGAACCTACAGGCCCCTGACTGCGCCCAGACAAGCCCCCCAGAGTCAGAGGCCGTCCCCTGGGGTGACGCCAAGGCCTTCCTGGCCTCCTTTGAGCAAGTGGCTGCGGCCTGTGGGTGGCCCCCAGGAGAGTGGGTGGCTCGGCTCCTGCCTGCCCTGAGTGGAGGCGCCCAGCAGGCCTTCAGCCTCCTGGCAGCCCCAGAGCGGGAGGACTACGGGCAAGTGAAGGCGGCCATCTTGAGAGGCGAAGCCCTGAGGAGGGAGAAGCGGCGCCAGCACTTCCGGCAGTTCTGCTGCCCGCAGCTGGGAGACCCGCGAAGGATGTACAGCCAAGTGCAGGAGCTTTGCTGCCAGTGGCTGAAGCCCGAGAGGCACAGCAAGGAGCAGATCCTGGAGCTGCTGGTCCTGGAGCAGTTCCTGGCCGGCCTGCTGGGGGACGTCCAGAGCCAGATCCGGGCATGTGGGCCAGACAGTGGTGCCCAGGCCGTGGCCCTGCTGGAGCATCTCCTGCTTAGCCAGAGGGAGGCCCACACAGGCACCTGGCAGGTGAGTCTCTCTATTTTATTTTTGGAGATTTTCTCTATTGAAGTGGCCCACCTGCCCCTCCTGAGTTTCTTTCCACCATTTTAAGGGTAAGATCATGCATCCTAGCCACTTCCAGGTTCAGAGCTCCGGGTCTGCAGCATGGAGGGTGTTGTGATGGAGGTGATGAAAATGGATCTGTTCCCACCAGTAACTCTCTTCCAATTTTCCTCCCTGTTCCAGGAACCATTGCAGGAGTGGGCTTTGGGTCCCCTGAGTGTAAAGGAGGAAGCTTTGGAGATGGTGCAGGAGGAGATCTCCAAAGAACCTGTGGAGAAATTCAGAGCCATCCAGCAAAACATCAATGGGGAGGTCGCTCTGCTGGGTAAGTTCAGCATGTGACCCTCAGTGGTGTCTCAGTCACGATCAGGGAACTTAAAGGGTTTCAACAGTTCTCTTCCTTTAGCAGCCATGTGGAAGAGGAAGTTTGGACAGTTGCAGGTGGGGCTAGAGGGCAAGAAGGCATGCATCCTGTAGTGGAGGACTCCTTGGTGTAAAGTAGTATTTGTTTCCTTATCTCGGCGCTGCATTGTGGCTGCACCAGCCTTGTGGCTGAGAGTCCTGGTATTCATCTTCTGTTTGTATAGAAGCTGTTTGAGGGACCAGAATCTGCCCAGCTTTGGCCACCTGTAAGGATAGTGGCCCAATCCACTTCTGCATGAAATGTCCCTTCCATCCCTCACAGGCACTGGAATCCCACACCAGACTTTGCTGCTTTCCCCAGAAGGAGAGGATGTGGCTGAAGCTGAGCTGAGCAGGACTCTTGGTGTCCAAGCAGAGCAGATTGGATTCTGCAGGGCAGGGGCAGACACCAGAACCAGATGGCAGACAAAGTCATTTTAGCAGAGATAGATGAGGCTGGTCCATCATGGAGCCATTATAGGTTTTTATTTTGTTCACTATATACATCCTTTGTTTAGTATGGCCTTTAAAAAAGTGCAAAAAAAGAAATTACATGTCTAAACTTTACAACTTTAAAACTCATTCATTCATTCATTCATTCATTCATTCATTCATTCATTCATTCATTCATTCTGTACTCTTCTGCCCAGAGGGCACCAAGGCAGCTACAATACAAAATAGTGAAACTTTAAATATAAAATACATACAGAACACAATGTGAAACACCAGGAAAAAGACCCCACTGGTTTAAAACAGGAGCCTCTAAGGTTTTCAGCCAAAGGGCCACATCAAATATCTGGCATAGTGTCGAGGGCCAGATAAAATATTTTAAATATAAATTTAAATACATCAGAGATAGCTTAATGGGCTCAAATTTCCATGATTACTTCAAGCACCAACACACAGGACAGAAATAAAGCGCACAGTTAATAGGACCCCCATTCCCCATCCCAATGTCACAGCTCCAGTTGTGTTTGTTTAGTGGGGTCAGAGGCTGTTAGGGGACCATATGTGGACATGGGCTAGAGTCTTGGTGTAGGCTGCATCTGACTCTTGGGCCATAGTTTGGAGACCCCTGGTTTAAAATAATGCATTGTGGATGCTGAGATCCATTTATGAAAGCAGGGTCTGTCTTCTTCCTTCTGGATTGTGGAGTCAAAAGGGCCTGATCTCATATCACTGATTTCCTGCAGGTGATGAACACCTCCGAGGCAAACGCACTTTTGCACACGATTGAGCAGACTCCAACGCAACCAATCCAAAAGACCATGTTCTGGAATATTCTGCAGGAAGAGCGTGAAAATATGGATTCAACAGGTAAGGACCTGCACTGCTTAGCTCCAGTTCAGCCAGTAAGAAATGGCAAGTTCTTCTCTGAAACAAGACAGAAATGTGTTATTGGTATATTCCTCGGTATAATATATGTACATCTAGCAAAAAGTGTACCCGCGTTGCGGGAATAAAATTCCCTTCTACTCCATCCCATCACTGCGCATCAATCCCCTGCACACGTCAGCCCCCATGCGCATCCAGCCCCATATGCAACATCCTCCATGTTCATCCACCCCATGCGCATCATCCCCCCTCTGCTCATCAACCCCCCATGCGCAACAACTCCCCATGTGCAACATTCCCCTTGTTCATCCCCCCATGTGCAATGTTCTCCATGTTCATCCTCCCATGTGCATGGGGGACTGATGCAATGGGGGACATGGGAGATGATGCACATGGGGGATGATGCACATGGGGGATGATGCACATGGGGTGCACATCCCCCATGCGCATCAAACCCCTCATCTCCCCATGCGCATCAACCCTCTATTTCGTATCAACCCCCTATTGCGCATCAGTCCCCCCATACGCACCATTCCCCCATGTGAACCAACCCCCCCAGTTCAACCCCTCCCTCCGAACAACATCCCTCCCACTGCACCAGGCACCGAACACCAAATTGGCTGGAGTTTGGTCAGTCTTCCACATTAAGTATAGGACAAAAATACGTTGCACCCGTTTTCAGCCCCCTAAGGGTTTCTCCACATCAGTTCTTGGTGGGTGTTCATGTGACAGAAGGAACACCCTTCCTGTATTTCACGCTTCTAGGTCTGGGGGTTGGGGCAGAACATCCCTCAGTCAGTGATACTTCAATGCAAAGTACAGAGAGGAAAAAACGTTGTGCCCCTTTTCACCCCCTTCCGGTTGGAATTTATGAGAACTGGTTTTTAGTGCACCCCTCAGTCATGGAAGGAATCCAAATTTCATGCATCTAGGTCAAGCGGTTTTGGCAGGGCGTTGATGAGTCAGTGAGTCAGTGTGTCAGTGAGTGACTTTTCTCTTTTATATGTATAAGATTGGTCCTCAGAAGGTGGCCTGGATCTGAGCAGAATGGAGCACCCTGGAGCTACTCTGTGTTGCCCAAGAACTGGGCTATGATCTTGCACAAGCCGCTGTCTGGCATCTTTCTTTGTCTCTGTCTCTTCAGGTGATGAGGAGGGAACTCAGCTCAAGGTGAAGAAATCTCAGCGTGGAGGAAAAGAGCCATTGGAAGGAACCAGGAAAGAAGGAAGGAGAATCCAAGAGAAGGTGCCGGAGATGGCTGAGGTGAGGGAAGAAAGAAGCACTTCCAACGCAGGCCAATGAATGGAGCTACGCAAGGAGTCCAGGGAATGCGGTGAGCTCCCAGAAGGTCTTGGGGCTTCCTGTAGCAATCCCAACCCACTGGATATGGAGGGAGAAAAGACTTCGTTTTCCAAATATGGCAGAAGGTACCGTCCGAATTCAGGACTTGTTTTTCAATACAGAGGACAAAAGTGCAATGAAGGCTCCTCTGTGGGGGAAAAGATCCAGCCTAAATCAGAGCCTGATGAACATCAGAGGAGCCACGTGGAAGAGAAAAATTGTGGTGATCTAGAACTTTGGAGAAGGCGCCTGTCTAAGTCATCAACAACACAGCAGATCATTCAGACTGAAAAGAAGACATACAAATGTCATTTCTGTGGAAAAAACATTTCTCAGAGATCCAAATTAGTAACACATCAGAAGGTCCACACAGGAGAGAAACCACACCAGTGTCCTCAGTGTGGAAAAAATTACTCTCAGAGATCCGATTTGTTGAGACATCAGAAAGTCCATACTGGAGATAAACCTCACAGATGCCACATCTGTGGAAGAAGATTCTCTCTGAGGCAGTATTTATTAGATCATGAGAGGATCCACACAGGAGAGAAACCATATCCACGTCCTGAGTGTGGGAAAAGTTTCTCTCGGAGATGCCATTTATTAAGGCATCAGAACATCCATTCTGGAGATAAACCTCACAAATCCCTCTCAGGGATCCTCTTTCTTATCTCATCAGAAGCTCCACACGACACAGAATCCTGACTGTGAGAAAAGCATCTGCTAGAGATCAGATTTAGTCAAACATAAAAAAACTCATCCTGAGACAAATCTTATGGGTTTCCTACGTGGGGGAAAGGCTTAAATGAGAAACACTGGCTAGCCTTTTCCCCCTCGCACCAAGGGGGCTATTCGGAACTGCAGTGTCTGTGCAAGGAGTCCTTTGGATTATGCTCTGAAGGTCTAGCGTTGTCTCAAACTATGATAATTTCAGAGATATTTTTTGCCTTGTTGTAACGAAGTGGTTGGCATGTTTTAGAGCGAAGGAGTTTGAATGTGAATGCGCACATTGAGCATCACTGTAGTTGTTTCCCGATAAATGGCAGTCATGTTCAGTCACATGTTAAGTAAAGTCCTCAGAGCCCCAAAGAGCGCCATGCCTCCCCCTCTGACCAGCAGCTGTTAAATAAATGGATCCGATCACACAGATGTCCAGACTGGCTTGTCTTCTGTATTGATCCAAGATCCCGTCTCCTTCAGAAGGAGGGAAGAAAACCAAGCATGCAGGAAGTGGAAGAACTGCAGGGAGCAGAGCAAGGGTAGAGATCATGCTCTTCTTTATTTCCAGAGTGTGAGAAATGGGTGACACTAGATGTATTTATTTGATTTCAGTCCCGCCTTTTCCCAACAAAAGGCACTCAAGGCAGGTAAAGTGACATCAGGGAACACATTTTGAAAGGAGCCAAATTGAGGCTCTGCAACGGCCACTTTTGGCCTCTGGACTGAGCTTTAGAGACCCCTGTCTTAGTGGATCCTTGGCTCCCCATTAGGGATACAATCCTGTTCATTGTATAGTGTGGTATGGTTTTCTGAAGACTCTGTGGTCCAGACTGTGTCTCCCCATTTCTTCGTGTGCATGATGTTAATGCAAACCAAGTACCTGCACATTTTACCCAATGAGTTCAAAAGGGCCTCCTTGTAGCCTTCTGGACATCACATGAAGAATCTTCAGATCAAGTGAGGAGGAAGCGTTGATATGAAAATCCTTGCCGAAGATCCTACAGCTGTAAGAATCTCTTTGATCATAATTGTGTTTCTATCACCATAAAGTGAAAACCGAAGGTGCTTCCAGAATGGGTGCCGGAGCCCCCGGTATTGTTGCAGATTTTGGTACCCTATTTGTTCTCTAACATTTTGGAGATACTTAGATGTGTCATTGTAGGGTTCCTTTCTGTGAGGCTTTGATGGACAGCCTTTTGCAGTTTCCACTTATCGGATGGGCTTTGGGCCTGATCCAGCAGGGCACTTCTTCGGTCCTGATGTATCTCTGAATACCACATGCAAGCAAATGGCAAAAGACACTGCTTTGACGTTCTTACTCAAAAGCAGGGGTCTCTAAACCTTTTGGCCAAAGGGCCAAGTCAGATATCCGGCCTAGTCTAATGGGCCTGAAAAAGTGACTGGTGGTTTAAAAGTCTGCAAAGAGTGTGGTTTTTAAGCTAGTCTATATATAAATTGGAGAGTCACTGACTCACACATGGACTCATTCATCAACACCCAGCCATGAGTTAACCCAAGTATAGAGACAAAAATGCTTTGCACCCCTTTTGGAGGGAATTTCTTCTTAGTTCACTAAGGACCAAAAACTGCTTCTTAGTGGGTGCCTCCATCATGGAAGGAAGACCCTCCTCAAATTTCACAATATTAGGCCCAGCTGTTATATAAAACTGAAAAATCACTGACTCATTGACTGACCAATCAACGCACAGCTAAAAACAGCCACGCCTAGAAGTGTAAAATTTGGGGGATTTTCTCATAGGATGATGGTGCACATGGGGGTCGGTGTTGCACATGGGTAAAGTGAGGCATATGGTGGGGTGATGTGCGTGGGGGGAATCCCTCCTGTTTTGGAGGGACTCACATATACACACACACAACCAGGCTGCAGTCTTAGCCACTGTTACCTGGAAGGAAGCCCCACTGACTGTAATGAGACTTCTGAGTAGACACGCAAGGATTCAAGGGGACCATATGCCATAACCAAAAAAAAGAAAAGTCCCCCCAAAATGCAGGACATCCAAGAAAAAATGTAGGACATGATAAAATAAAAGCTAAAAACACTACGGCTTTCATGTGCTTAATTAATATACCATATTACTGGTTATTAAAAACTATTAAAAAAGGTAAAGGTCCCCCGTAGGTTAACTGCCAGTCATGTCCAACTCTAGGGTATGGTGCTCATCCCCGTTTCCAAGCCTTTAGAGCCAGTGTTGTCGAAAGACTTCCATGATCATGGGGCTGACATGACTAGACGCCAAGGCGCACAGAACGCTGTTACCTTCCAGCCAAGGTGGTACCTGTTTATCTACTTGCACTGGCATGTTTTCGAACTGCTAGGTTGGCAGGAGCTGGGCTAAGGACAGGAGCTCACCCCGTCTTGTGGGGACCCAGGTCTCGAACACTGTGCCCTATTACAAATAATTTATTATAGATAATTGATTTATTCCAAGAAGGCTACATACAACAAGATAAAACCTAAAAACAAATTAAGCATTCGTGTATTAAATTTTAACACTATATTATTATTAAATTAAAAACGACTAGAAATAATTTATTACAGATAACTGATTTATTCCGAGAAGGCTACATGCTGCCTGCTTATAAGGAAAAAGAGACATTACAATTAGACACAAGGCTAAAATCCAGAACCCTGAAAAACAACACACAGGCACAGAATGAAACTTTTACAGACACAAGAATCACCACGGAGGGAAAAGATGTTTTGACTCATCCTATCCAATATTTTAGGACAAATCCTATCCAGTCACTTTTTCAGGCCCTTTAGACTGGGCCAGATATTTGACTTGGCCCTTTGGCCAAAAGGTTTAGAGACTCCTAATTTTGAGTAAGAACAATCCTAGCCAATATTTCCAGGGTAAGATTTGTCCTCTTTTTCTAGGACATGTCCTCTTTTTTAGGTTTGTGTCTTGGAAAAACTTCATTATCTTCCTTTTCCTTGCAGGCAGGCAGCATAAAGCCTTCTTGGAATAAATTAATTATATATAATAGTTTTAAATGTAATAATAAGTAATATATTATTTAAGTTAACCCCACAAAAGCACTATGCATTAGTGTTTTTAGCTTTTGTTTTCTGACATCCTTCATTTCCTTTGATGTCCTACATTTTGAGGGAGCCTTGTCCTTATTTTTGGTTATGACGTCTGTTCATCCTGCTTTCAAGGGTGTCCCAGCCCTAGAAACCCACCTGTGCCTTCCACAGCTGATTGATTTTTGTTGTGCTAGTATATATATATATATGTCGTGCAAGCTGATTGATTTGATGTCGTGCAATTATACGTATATAACTGGATAACAAACCATATTGTTCCAGAAAATCCGTCCTCCGTTAAGAAAACACAAACACGGGATAATTTCAGTAATAATTGATAATTGATTGTGCATCAGTAAAAAAAATCTGTGTCTAAAACGATGTAGTCAGCTGGCTTTGCTGCTGCCCAAGACCCCAGTCCTCTTCAGGCCACCAGAGATCATGCTGGAGATCAGGCATGAGAACCAGCCCCAGCCATGATTCGTGCCCAAGCAGGACCCAGAGTGGCGGGGCTGGTCTGTGGCCCCACTGAGTGTCATGCTTCACTGAGCGAGCATGGCTCAGCACTGAGAGTCCCACTGCCTCAGGACAACATTGAACTCATGTCCATTTTGTGTGCATTGGTTCTGGGTGAAAGAATTCATCATGCCAGACTGGAATCTAGCTACTCTGACACATAAAACTGGTGCTACTGGTGGGTAGTAGCAACTTATGTGGGCTGCCCCACATGGCTGACTAGATGAGAAGGGCAGTGGGATGGCCAGATGGTCTCCCCCTCCAAGCAGGTGCTTATGACATGATCACCTTTGTGAGGTCATGAAGCCCGTTGCCTCATCAGAGCACAGAGAGGCACAGTGGTATCTCTGCCAGAGTTGGAGGCCACGTGGAGGAGAGGAGGTGGTGGATCTCAAGAGGCTGAGGCTGCGGAGACAAGTTCTTCAACTTGTAGTGTGAGGGGTCAGGAAGCAGGACTGAAGCAGGTGGCTCTCCATGGCCTGAACCTGGTGAATGCCAACCCAGATGTCCTCTTTTCTCAGGACATGTCCTCTTTTCTAGCCTTGTGTCCTGGATAAAAAAGCAGGCCTCCGTCAGTCTTGAAAGACTATGGTATCATGCTCGGCGCTGCATACGCTGCATGCGAAGCACGAAAGCCTGGGTTGGATTGTTATGGAGTAACTGATTGTTGGGTTACTGCTGTTACCCAAGCAGCAAATCCCCCCTCTCCACGCCACTGAATTAGTCCAATGGAAAGGCAGAGCCGATACAATTGGATCCAGCTGGCGTTGCAGAGCTGGGCTAAGGACAGGAGCTCACCCTGTCTTGTGGGGCTGACCCGGAATCGAACCCTGACCTGCTGGTTAACAGGCACAGCGTCTTTACCGCTTGCGCCACCCAAATTATCTTTTAAATTTATAATATCGTGTTTAAATTAATCACCAGAAAGCAATATATTTGAGTGTTTTCCTACATTTTTCTTGGTGTCCTACATTTTGGGTTTTCCTGTCCTCTTTTTTCAGCTATAATATCTGGTCACCCTGTGCCAATGCCTGACCTGGTGGACGTGGGCAGACAGAAGCCAAGTGAGGATATGTCACCTTAAGACCTGGAGGGCCTAAAACAGAGAAATTAAAATTTTAAAAAAGTATCCCCCCGAATCCCCGGAGGCTTGGCTCACCTTCCTTCACAATACACACTCACCAAACTTAAGCAGAGGATCACAAAGGAAGCTTACCTTATACGGTTAAAAACTTTTGAAACAAAACTTGTATTATCTTGCTTGGGCACAGAGTGTATAAGAAGCTTGCCTTTGCTGAACAAAAGGGCCACACTCAAGGAACTTGCTGCCTGTGGTGTGAGCCTCAGATATCTGAAATAAAGAGCTCTTCTTATCCTCCTCCTGCCTGCTGCACTCCATCATTTCAGGTGACAACCTGAGTTGCGACCAAGTGGGTAGATGTTAGTGAACGGAAACTGGTGGAAGTCTTGCTCACTGAAGCCTGCTGGCGTAAGCCACTCTATATCTATGGACTGAAACCAGAGTGTGTGTGAATGGAGGGTGAAGGGGAGAGCAAATGGGGTTGGTTTGATGCCACAGCCAGTGGCGTCGCAAGTGATTGGGCACCCAGGGCCCCTACAGTTTGGCACCCCATACAACAGGTGGGAATATGCCCTCCCTCCCTCTGATCCTAACAGAAGCAGCTGCTACACACTGGGATGTGCCAGCTCCCTCATCTCTCACCCACTCTCTTGCCCTCCTTCCTTAGCTCTCCACCTTCCATAGACTGACCACTACCCTGTCCCCTCCCTATGCTACCTATTCCAGCCAACCAGTTGACACTGCCTGCTCCAGGATTCAAAATGGTGGCCACGTGCTCCAAATGGTCCCCACGTGGCACCTGTTCTGCTCCTGGAGCGGGAAAATGTTGAAGAGAAAGCTGTGCCATTTGGGGGGCTGTGGCCTGGCCCCTGCTGGATGTGCAAGTGGGTGGCAGGGCCCAGTGGCAGCCTCCCTAGTGTGCCAGGCAGCCTGGGGTTTCCTGCACACAGCAAGGGTACGGCCTGGGCTGGCAGGACATGGTTGTGCACCGGTCCACACAACAGAATGGAGGGAGGTCTCAGTGCTGCAGCTGCCACCCATAGAGGCTGGTTCCTCCCTCCCACCTCCACTTTGCTCCCCCAAGCTGCACACACTGCAGCTGTCATGTCACCCCGTTGATGCACCCCACCTCCTTGTACTCCCAGGTGATGCTACTGGCTCCATCATCACTGACTGTGTGATTGTGTGTCTGTGAGTTTGTGGAGGTGAATGTGGTCAGTGCAAATGATGCTTTGCTCTTGGGAGCTGATGGAGGTCACCTGCCAGGCACTGGATGTAGATGGGCTGAAGGAAGAATGGTAAATATTTGTGGGTGAAGGTGATGGAAGTTGGCAAGTAGAAGCCAGGAATAGCGCTGGAAGGCAGAAGCTGGGTGATGCTTGTTTATGCCTGCTTTTCTATATCTTCCCAGGGACATTGGAGGTTTTATGCCAAAGAGCACCCGGATTGCCTGTTTGCTGTGCCTTTCCTGTCTCAGCCACTGATGACGGAGGTCCTCTGGATCTCCATGAATCTTCTCTTCAGTCTCCTTAAAAGAATAATAAAATACACAAAACACGGCTGGACTTATAAATTTTGTGTCTCATTTTTCAAGCATGTTGGGCACTGACCTCCCTTAGAAGGAATATGTTTGTCCCCGATGGAAAGACCCAAGCCCTTCTTCATGGTCTAGAGAACCTCCTTAGGTTCCTCCTCAGAGGTAGATGAGGATGGAAATGGATCTCCTGAAACACAAATGGTCCCTGCCTTTCCATCCTGCTGTGGTGGGAACTGGCCCTGAAGACCCCACTGTATGCAGAAAAGTCAAATCCAGCCTACAAGCCCTTGATGCAAAGTCCTCCAGCCTTGCCCCTTGTCTTAGGACCAAGAGCCCAGACAGCTTGCTCAGGTGGGTCTCCAAGACCAGAAGCCACAATTTGTACTGTGGACAATCCCTATTCCTGCCTCAGTGACTGCCATGAAATGAGCTCGCTGAATGCAGGGCAGGGATTGGAATCATATTTATGGAGTTATTCCAAAAATGTAGAAACTGCTTTTTCCAAGATCAAAGCGGCTGATAGTTCAGGTAAAGAAAAGAAAATCTTTAGTATCATCCTGAGGCATGTGAGCAACAAGGGAAAGGAACATTAATTTAAGAAATAAGTGGAGCAGAAAGTGAAGACTACATCCTCCGTGCTTGATTTAGGGCAGGGGTATCCAATGTCCGGCCCAGTGGCCAGATGTGGCCTGCCGTGAGCCTCCAACTCGTCCATGACCAGCCACTGCACTTTCAACATGTGCTCCCTGATGTCCCTTTACCCACCTTATGTGGGAGAAAGGCAGGATATACATCAAATCTATACTAATTAAAGGCTAATTCTGTCTGTCCGTCCATCAGGTACCCCTCTAGCTCCACTTACACCCACTCTACATAGGCAAATGTATTATACCTTTTTGGAATCGGAATGATCCCAGGATTAACCCCCACACACAACCCTACCCCACACTCCACACCCACACCCAATATAACTCCACACACATCCTCTAGCTCCACCCACACCTGCTCTATATAGACATACCTTTTTGGAATTGGGATGTTGGTAGGATTGAAAACCTCACTGTGGGGTTCTGTTGTGTGTGTGACCTAACCTAACACAGAACACTGACCAACCACAAACACAGAACAATTGACCAACCCCCCATACAACCCAACTTCACACACACATTACACACACGTTGCTAACTCACTTTCATACTCACACAATGTAGCCCAATCCCCACACAACTGAACTCTACCCTGAACCTCCACACAAAACACAACTCCACACACACAACACTCCGCGCACACACACAACTCCACACATGCACGCTAACACACTCACATTCACACAACGTAGGCCAATCGCCACATACAACCCACTCCACACACACAACTACACACACACACACTAACCCACTCGCAGAGCACAATCCTAACCATGTCTACTCAAAGTAAGCACCATTGTGTTCAATGGGTCTTACTCCCAGAAAAGTGTTCTTAGGATTGCCTCCTTATTCACACACACAATGTAGCCTACACACACAAGATCAAGCCTCCCATACACAACAGAACTCCGCACTCACAACGCCATACTTCACTCACTCACAACACAACTCCTCACACACACATGCTAACACATACACAATGTAGCCTAACCCCCACACACAACACAACCCCACACTCCGCACACACACAACAAAACCCCACAGTGAGGTTTTCAAGTTCCATGGACTGAATTGAGGAATTCAAAGTTATTTCTTCCAGATTGCTGTTTTCTAAGCTGGACCAGACATCCCTATAGTTTTGGGGGGAAGGCCCAGAACACCCTCCGCAGGAGCTGGATTAAAAGTCCACACAGAGTGCAAATTTTAAGTTAGTAAATAAATAAATTTAGCATCACCCTTTTCCCATCCGCAGGAAACAGAGATCTCTCCCCATTCTCCGTACCCTGCAGTTCTTCTACTTCCTCCACGCGTGGTTTCCTTTCCCTCAACTGTTTCTGGAGGAGACGTGAACTTGGATCGATTCCAGAAGACAAGCCAGTCTGGACATCTGTGTGATGTGAACCATTTATTTATCAGCTGCTGGTCAAAGGGGGAGGCACGACGCTCTTTGGGGCGCTGAGGACTTGGCCAGAGACTGAACATGACTGCCATTTATCAGACTACAACTACAGTGACGCCACAGTGCGCACAATCACATTCAAACTCCCTCACTCTAAAACATGCCAACCATTTCGTTACAAGAAGGCAAAACAAGGCACTGAACTTATCATAGTTTGAGAAAACGTTAGACTTTCCGGGCATAATCCAAAGGACTCCTTGCACCAACATGAGTGCAGATCTGAACAGCCCGCTTGAGGTGAGGGAGGGAAAGCCAGCCAGTGTTTCCCATCTAAGCTTTTAAGTAGGACACCCATAAGATTTCTCTCAGTATGAATTTTTGTTGATTTATTAAATTTGATCTCTGGAAGAAGCTTTTCCCACAGTCTGGCCATTGGTGAGGATTCTGTCACACGTGGAGCTTCTGATGGGTTAACAAACTGGATCTCTGAGAGAAGGTTTTCCCACACTCGGGACATGGATATGGTTTCTTTCCCGTGTGGATCCTCTCATGACGTAATAAATTCTGCTTATGGGAGAATCTTCTTCCACAGATGTGGCATTTGTGAGGTTTATCTCCAGAATGAGTGATCTGATGGATTACCAAATGGCATCTCCGAGAGAAGCTCTTTCCACAGTTAAGACACTTATGTGGTTTTTCTCCAGTATGAGTTCTCTGATGGCTTAACAAAGCGGATCTCCAAGAGAAGCTCTTTCCACAGTCAAGACACTTATGTGGTTTTTCTCCAGTATGAGTTCTCTGATGGCTTAACAAATGGGATCTCCAAGAGAAGCTCTTTCCACAGTCAAGACACTTGTGTGGTTTTTCTACAGTATGAGTGATCTGATGGGTTAACAAACTGGATCTCTGAGAGAAGGTTTTCCCACACTCAGGACATGGATATGGTTTCTCTCCCGTGTGGATCCTCTCATGACATAATAAATTCTGCCTCCGGGAGAATCTTCTTCCACAGTTGTGGCATTTGTGAGGTTTATCTCCAGTATGAGTGATCTCATGGCTTAACAAATGGGATCTCCGAGAGAAGCTCTTTCCACAGTTAAGACACTTGTGTGGTTTATCTCCAGTATGAGTTCTCTGATGGGTTAACAAATGGGATCTCCGAGAGAAGCTCTTTCCACACACAAGACACTGATATGGTTTCTCTCCTGTGTGGATCCTCTCATGATGTAATAAATTATGCCTCAGAGAGAATCTTCTTCCACAGATGTGGCATTTATGAGGTTTATCTCCAGTATGGATGTTCTGATGTCTCAACAAAATGGATCTCTGAGAGAAGCTCTTTCCACAGTCAAGACACTTGTGTGGTTTTTCTCCAGTATGACTTCTCTGATGGGTTAACAAATTGGATCTCTGAAAGAAGGTTTTCCCACACTCAGGACATGGATATGATTTCTCTCCCATGTGGATCTTCTCATGACGTAATAAATTATGCCTCAGAGAGAAACTTCTTCCACAGTTGTGGCATTTATGAGGTTTATCTCCAGAATTGTGAGGTTTATCTCCAGAATGGATGTTCTGATGTTTCAACAATGTGGATCTCTGAGAGAAGCTCTTTCCACACTCATCACAGTGCTGTGGTTTCTCTCCTGTGTGGACCTTCTCATGTCTTACTAATTTGGATCTCTGAGAAATGTTTTTTCCACAGAAACGACATTTGTATCTCTTCTTTTCAGTATCAATGATCTGCTGTGTTGCTGATGACTTAGAATGGAGCATTTCCCCAAGTTCTAGATCATCACAACTTTTCTCTTCCACGTGGCTCCTGTGAGGTTCATCAAGGTCTGATTCAGGCTGGATCTTTTCCCCCAATGAGGGGCCTTCATTGCACTTTTCTTCTATGTGTTCAAAACCAAGTCCTAACATAGGATGGCCCCTGGTGGCATATTTGGAGAATGATGCCATTTCCCCCTCTGAAACCACTGGGCTGGGATCCTCAAAGGAAGCTCCAAGACCTCTTGTGAGCTCCTCAGATTCCTTGCATCCTGTAAGTGGCTCCACTCCCTGCCCTCTGGCAGCAGCACATCTTTCCTCCGTCATCTCAGTGCTCACCAGCATCCTCTCTTGGATTCTCCTTTGTCCTCTCCTGGTTCTTTCTAGTGGCTCTTTTCCTCCAGTCGGACAATCCTTCAACTTGAACTGAGTTTCCTGCCCATCACCTGAAGCGACAGAGGGAGGAACTTTTAAAGTATCATGTGAACCTCTTTTATGCAACTCCTGAAATGCATCCTTTATGCAACTCCTGAAATGCATCTCTTTTGCATCACAGGTTTTTCTTTGGGTGCTCAGCAGGAGGAAGGAAGATGCAAGGACAATTTTTTCCCTGGACCACTTAAACTCTTACTCACCTCTGCCCAGCCCCACATCACTGGCTTACAGAGTTCATCAAGACACTTCCAACCTGTTCTGGGGTTTCTCTACAGGAACATTCAATTCTTTGTGCTTTTCCATCCCTCCAAATGCAGCACATTTTCCTACTGACAATTATCTCTGTTTTTTAATCTTATTTTTAATAGTGATCCTAACACATTCTTTAGGGATTTTATAAATAGATTGGTCTTATGGTACATTTAACTCAGAGTGCAATCCTAGGAGCACCCTAGGCTGACACAAGTGCTGTCGGGTCCTCCATTTGTGGCTGGAAGGCATTCTGGGGTGGAAGGAGGGTGGGCAGCAAGAAGAACAGTGGGAGGATGGGCAAGGAGCCAGAGTCAAGCACTGATATCATACCTTAACCCTAATCTCATCCTAATCCTATCCAGGCAGCCTTGGAAGGTCCCAAATTGCTCAGATCTGCACCATGGATTTAGCAGATGAAGGTTTGTTGCCTTATTGGGCTTCTGCGGCTCCCCCGGGGAAAGGGGAAATATTTCCATTGACTGAAAACATGCCAATAGCTACCCAAAACTTGCTCTGGATACACAGCAGGTCAGCTTATCTGCTTGTTCCAGTTAGGATCAGGATGTCGGTCCAGTAACTGCTAATGTTCTTCATGGGGAACCTTGTGGCTAGTCAAAATTTGTTTCTCCTCCAAGCCTTTACCAGACCTGAGATTCCTGGCCCTAGGCTGGGTTCAATTGGCAACTTCTGGAAGACAAAGAGTACAATCCTAATCTAGCTACTTAAAAGTAAGCCCCATTATGTTCAATGAGTTTTACTCCCAGGAAAGTGTCTTTAGAAATGCAGCCATAGGCCCTGAAACCAAATCAACCTACGCTGACAAACATCCTGACTCCATCCCACTGCATCTTTGTCAAAAGACAGCCTGACAAACCATCTTGTGTGCTCCCTCAGACACCTGGTGGGCCACTGTGAGAGACAGGAAGCTGGACTAGATGGCCCTTGAGCCTGGTCCAGGGGGGCTCTTCTTAAGTACGTAAACTTCCTATCTTTCTGACGTCTGTACACTATTCCCATCACCCTTTGATATGGAAGTACCACCATGGAACGGCTTTCCAGGTGGAGGTGGTGTTGTGATCCCCTTGCCACCCTCTCTGCTGCTGGTCAGCTCTGTGATGGTCAAAGGTACTGCAGCTCAACTTTCTCTGTCAAGAGAAGGCAGGCGGAGAGCAATGGCTGCCAGAGCGGAGCTCTCTGCTCCCACACCAGTGCCCTCTGCTTTCCTGCTCCCTTGCCAGATGGACCTTCTTCTCCTTCTCCTCATCATGCTTCCCAGGTGAGTCACTGTAGCAGCACATGGACTCTCTGGATTTAATGACTTACTGAATTTGGTGTCTGTGGGGACAGAATCTGTTCTGTACAAAGAATCAGTGGGATATCTATCTCATATCCAGAAAGCTAGGAATGCAAGGAAAGCTGGGCTGGATCAGACCAACTAATATTTAGTCCAACATCCTGTTTCTCGGAGCCTTGCCAGATGCATCTGGGAAACTTACAATAGGAGGTAAAGGAATATTTCTGTCCCACCATTGCCTTCCTGTCTCCAAGCACTGCCTGACAGGCTGTGATCAGCCTTACCTGACAAGATCGCACTCCCACCATCCTCCTGCTTTGTTGCCACAAGAAGTTGTGCTTTCACTGTGCTCGGCAGAGCCTCTCCTTCCTTGGGAGGATTCAAGAACTTCTCTTCTGACACCTCTGAGATCTGAAAAAGGGGGGAGGGAGAAAAAGGGGAAATCAGGCTCACAGTCCTATTGTTTTACTTGTTATTTATATATAAGAGAAAAGTCACTGACTGACTCACTCACTCATCAACGCCCTGCCAAAACCACTGGGCCTAGAAGCGTGAAATTCGGGGAGGGTGTTCCTTCTGTCACCTGAACACCCACCAAGAACTGATGTGAAGAAATTAAACCCTTCAGGGGCTGAAAAGGGGAGCAACATGTTTTTGTCCTATATTTAACATGGAAGACTGACCAACCTCCAGCCAATTTAGTGCTCGCTGCTGGGTGCAGTGGGGGGAATGTTGTTCGGAGTGGTGGGAATGCTGTGCATGGGTGGGGTTGTGCATGGGTGGGGTTGCGCATGGTGGGTTGTTGCGCATGAGGGACTTGATACACATGGGGTTGATGTGCATGGAGAGATGATGCGTATGAGGGGTTGTTGCACATGGGAGTTGTTGTGCATGGGGAGATGATGCACATGGGGGACTTATGCACATGGGGGACTCATGCACATGGGGGTTGATGCGTATGTGGGGTTGATGTGCATGGGAGTTGTTGCGCATGGGAGTTGTTGCGCATGGGAAGTTGATGGGCTGATGCGCACAGGGGCTGATGCGCATGTGGGGCTGATGAGAATAGGGGGTTGTTGCACATGGGGGGATTTTGCACATGGGGGTTGTTGCGCATGGAGGATGTTTCGCCGTGGGGGGATGGCATATGGGGGCATGTACACTTTTCGTTAGTTATTTATATAGTGCTATCAACTGTATTGTGCTTAACAGAACACAAGAGGACAGGTCTCTGCCCCATGGAATTAACAATATCAATTCAGAAGCAAGGCTCAACAGGGGAAGAATATGCTAGGCTATTTTGCTGACACTTTGGCTTTCTTCCATGGGGGATTGAACACCAGAGGTCAGGATGTAGGGATACTACGCAGGCCATGCAGTGCGGTCACACAGTTTGAACTCGGTCACACAGGTCCTCACTTGGTTGGAACTTTGGAACATCAAGTGGCAAAACCAGATTGGCTAAGCTGTGCCAATAGATGATCACAATATGATCCACAACTGGGTGGATCATGTGACCCAGAAAAAAAGATCCACCTACTTTGGAAGAAAAGGATTCCCACTTGCCTAGTGATGAACAAAAACGTGCAAACCACTGGGATAAAGATGAGGGTTTGAGTAAGAACAAATTTGCAAAACATAAACATTCCCCAAATTCCCAAAACATTCCCAAAAAAGCTTCTTTGATATCAAAATATTTGCCTGAGAAAGTATTGGCCAGAACACAAATGCGTCACGCAAACCTTATTTGGATAACTTTTTCTGAGTGCCCCAATTTTGTTCTGCTGCTATAAATGGTATATCAATACAGTGGGATCACCTTTTACATGAGCTCAGCATCTTCATCTGCAGATGTTGAGCCCATATTTCATAGGACCTACTGGATGCAAGCAGGACTCACTTTCAGTTCACATCTGGCTGTGTCTGGTTGAGGGCTTCTGAGGAGGCTTGGAGTCTGACATAACCACTGGAGGGCTTGGTATGGCCTCCAGATATGTTTTTGTGGCTCTAGTGCCCTGGCCCTCCACAGATTTATTTCCACAAAGGTGGTATCTATCCCCTTGGATTCCATGGGCCCACACACACATATACATGCATGCACATGCAAAACAACAGGGCCAATGTGATCAGTTACCAACATGCTCACCTGCTGCTTCCACCCTTTGTCCTCCTGCTGTCTCAAAAGGAAATGTTCTGCTAACGTCACAGCCTGATTGCAGGTCTCGGGGTCCTGTTCCAAAAGCCAGTCCTGCATTTCTGGTGGCAGGATGGCCAGGAACTGCTCCAGGATCAGCTGCTCCAAAATTTGCTCCTTGGTGTGCCTCTCCGGTTTCAGCCACTGCCAGCAAAGCTCCTGGAGCTGCAGATAGATCTTTTGAGGCCCATCAGCCTCTCGATAGCTGAACAGCCTGAATTGCAGGCGTTGCTCCTCTCTTCTGATGGCATCTCCAGGCAGAACCCCACTTGCTTCTTTTCCACTCCGTGTGGCATCCAGGTGGGTGTTCTGGTCTTGCTGATCCTCCTCCACGGGATGTGGCTGAGTTAGAGAAGGCCATTTGCTGGTATCTGATGCATCATCTGCTACTAGAGATGTTCTCCTACTGCTCCACTGCCTAAGTTCAGGCAGTTGTTGGTTGTCTTCAGTTGTCTGAGGAACCTGCAGTGTCTTTAAGAACTCGTCGAACTGAACATCCCAGTTCCTGGATGGTCCCTCATCCGGCTCCTGTTTCACACTCTGCGACACCTCCAAGGACAAAACCTCCTTGATCCTTCCAAATTCTGAAAGGGCAGCTCCCTGCATATCCTCACCTATTTCAGGACCTGCTGAGTCCTCTTTCTCCATTTTTATTTCCTGTTCTATCCCATGTTCTGGCAAAGCCTGGGTGGCCATCGTCTTTTCTTCTGCTGTATTTCCTCCAGAATCGGAGTGGTCTGATCTGCTGCTCGCGTCTTTGAAAGCGCCAATCCTAGAGCAACATCTCCGCTTTCTTGCTAGAGTCCCTGAAGTTTCCTCAGCACAACAAACCTACCCAGCAAGGTCCAAGTGACTTTCTCAGCAATGTCAAGAAGCAGGAAGAAGGTCTTTCAGCAAACTGTGAGAGCCAAGAGTTCTTCAAACGAACAGGTCCAACTTCCACTGCCCAGGAAAAGGACAGAGCGAACATGGAAAGAAGAAAGAGAAGAGAAGGCTGAACCACTGTAATCATTTGTGAATTAGAAGGATGGATTAGAATTATTCAAAGGAAGGGCAGTGTTGTGCATGGATGTGCATTTATCCTTACAAATCCTGCAAGGTAGGCTGGATTCAGTAAGTGGAACTAAGCTACTTCACCCAGTAAACTGCATGGTTGAATAGGGGATTTGAATTCAGGACTCCCTAACTCTAACCACTGGCTCTGCAATGTAAATCTATGTAAACAAGGTACCTATGTTTGCTTATACTCTTGTCCCCTCCTCATCCCTCTTTTCCTTTGCTCTGTGCCAAATTCTTCCATCTCTGAACATATCTTTATAAACCAATGTTTCTCAAAGTGGGCGTTGGGACCCCTTTGAGGGTCGCCTAGAGGTTTCCTGGGGGTTGCGTAAAGACCCCTGGCTTGCCAGACCTCCGGCTGTAGCTGCGCGCGCACTGGGGCTGACTGACAGCCTCTGGGCCCAATCCTATGCATGCCTACTCTGAAATAAATCCCATTGAGATATTACTCTGAAATAAAACACATTTCATTTGTAACAACAAAAATACATCCTGCATATCGGATATTTATATTACGATTCATAACAGTAGCAAAATTACAGTTATAAAGTAGCAACAAAAATAATTTTGTGGTTGGGGTTCCCCACAACATGTGGAACTTATAAAGGGGTCACGGCATTAGGAAGATTGAGAACCACTGTTATAAACAATAGTAAAAAGACGTCTGCTTAATCTCTAATGTTTTCTTAGTTGCAAAATCACTGGCAACCACCAGTCCTGCTCAAGGAAAACTTTTGGGGTTCACCACCAGATTATCCTTTATCTGACTGATGTCAATCTGCAGGGCTCATCAGTCCAGTGGTGGAAATGCTACCCTTCTAGGAAAAGGGGACACACATGTATCTGGAGCATGCAAGGACCAGGCCTTAGGATTTTATCTCGTAAGGCTATTATGGGGTTGTAGAGATTATCTTCTAATTTCTGGTATTCAATTATTTTTTGTATTTGTATTTAAGAGGAATGTTAAGAATGTGTTAAATGTTAGCAGTCCCTGAGACGGGTATCCTACTGATACCAATAAATGCATTTTCAAAAGCAGTTTAAAAAAATAAAAAGTGTACAATTCTTGAAAACAGCTTTTCTTACTGTTGTGGAGAGGCAGTCAGCACTTAGAAATGCAAAGGACCCCCTGCCTTTTTCTAGCTCTGCTGAGGAGGGAATATTGTTTGCATGACGGCCTTCCTACAACTGTAGTAGTTTTTTAAAGTGTGATTTGCAATGCTCATTCGTGTTGAGTCAAGTCTGTGTATAACCAGTTTGGATTATTAGAATATTATTAGAATATTAGAATATTTTCTGGGGCTGGAAAAGGAGGCAGCTAGTTGGCTGTGATGCTTCAGGAAGCACACAAAACAAGCCCCCCCAAACTCTCCCCCTTCCATCTGCCATTCAGAGACAGCCTATTTCTAAACCAAGATTTGCATCACGGCTTGGAACACATGATGGATTTTTACTCCAGAAATATGTCTCCCATCCCTTTTTCAAGGCATCTGGGCCAGTCCCATCACCACATCCTGTGGCAAGGAGTTCCACAGACTAACTCCATGCCGGGTGAGATATATTTCTTATAAGCACAAAATTCTCATCCTCACTTTATTTCCAGATCTGGCTCAGCATTTGGGTAATATATATATATATATTAATATATATATATATATATATATATATATATATATATATATATATATATATATATATATATATATATATATATATATATTGGGTAATATATATATATATATTGGGTAATATATATATATATATATATATATATATCAGCAATTACAGTATATTCATTGATGCATCTGGGGGTGCAGTTGATGGGAATGGGCTGCAAAGGGGCTTGCAGGGGGGACAAGACCGGGAAGCCCTGCTCTGGGGGACCCTCCTGCCGGTGACCAGACCCACCCCAGAGCCCCCCTGCACCCACCTGCTCCTCCCTCCTCTGCACTGCAAGCAATGGGAGCTGCAGCCTCCCTCCTCCCCCCACAGGAAGGAGCCTGGACTGCTCCCTCCCCCCTCCCAGCCACTCTCTGGGCTGCTCTCCCAGTCCCAGCTTGCCTGCCTTAACCCTTCAGAGCACTGACTCCAGCCTGCTCTCCCTCTGCAACTCCACCTGCACTGCAAACACTCTGCACTTCCCTGGCCAGGGAGACCAGATGTCCCCTTTTCCCAGGACATGTACTGGATTTTAGCCTTGTTTCCTGGAAAACAGAACTGCCATGTCCTCCTTTTCCTTCTTAGCAGGCAGCCTGTAGCCCTCTTGAAATGAATCATTTATCAGTGGAATCCTAAGCATGTCTACTCAGAAATGTGTTCAGTAGTACTTACTCCCAGGAAAGTGTGGTTCTGAGATAAATTATATGTAACTGTAAATGTAATTTAATAAATAATATAGTGTTTAAAGTACACACTTTGATGTTCTCATGTCCTACATTTCTCTTGGATGTCCTACATTTGGGGGTCCTTGGTTCTGGCATATGGTCCCCTTGAACCCTTGTGTGTCAAGTAAGTAAGAAGTAAGTCCCTTACTTACACCCTTACTCAGAAGTAAGTCCCATCCCAGTCAGTGGGTTTCCTTCCAGGTCACTGGCCAAGACTGCAGTGTGTGTCTTGTCTGTCCCTCCAGCCCAGGAGGGCCTCCAGGAAGGCCAAGGCTGGGACTGCTGGAGCCTCTGCTTGGGCAGCCCTTCTCTGGCCATCTCCATCTCCTTCCCCCTCATCTGATCCCAGCCAGGAAGGGGAGGGAAGGGAAGGGGCAAGTGGGAATCTTCCTCCTCCCTCCTCCCAGCCAGACCAGGAAAGGCCTGGGATTGCTGGGGGGATCCTGCAGCTGCAGCCCTGGAGACCCTCAGCAAACCCTGAGCAACCCCAGCTGAGCTCCATCTCTGGAGGGGGCAGCAGAAGAGCAGCCAGGAAGGAAGGAAGGAAGGAAGGAAGAAAAGAAAGAAAGAAAGAGAGAGGGGGGGAGGTGATGGAGCCAGCAGAGGAGCCGGGCAGGTGGAGGGAGCAGCGCTGGGAGGCCCAGTGGCAGGAGTTCCTCCAGAGCCTGCAGTTCCCTGACTGCGCCCAGACGAGCCCCCCAGAGTCAGAGGCTGCCCCCTGGGGTGACGCCAAGGCCTTCCTGGCTTCCTTTGAGCAAGTGGCTGCGGCCTGTGGGTGGCCCCCAGGAGAGTGGGTGGCTCGGCTCCTGCCTGCCCTGAGTGGAGGCGCCCAGCAGGCCTTCAGCCTCCTGGCAGCCCCAGAGCGGGAGGACTACGGGCAAGTGAAGGCGGCCATCTTGAGAGGCGAAGCCCTGAGGAGGGAGAAGCGGCGCCAGCACTTCCGGCAGTTCTGCTGCCCGCAGCTGGGAGACCCGCGAAGGATGTACAGCCAAGTGCAGGAGCTTTGCTGCCAGTGGCTGAAGCCCGAGAGGCACAGCAAGGAGCAGATCCTGGAGCTGCTGGTCCTGGAGCAGTTCCTGGCCGGCCTGCCGGGGGACGTCCAGAGCCGGATCCGGGCATGTGGGCCAGACAGTGGTGCCCAGGCCGTGGCCCTGCTGGAGCATTTCCTGCTCAGCCGGAGGGAGGCCCACACAGGCACCTGGCAGGTGAGTCTCTCTATTTAACTTTTTAAACTCAACCCACAATCCGATGTTCCCTGTGCCAGGTTGCTGTGCAGTTGTGCAGACCCTCCAGTGCTGGGGTCTCTCCCTTCTGAAGAAAGGCTACAGTGTTCGGGATTCTTCAGTCTATAAAAAGGGACATGACTGAGTCCCACCAAAGTATGCAGAGGATGGACAGAATGGATAGAGTATTGGTTTTTCCCCTCTACCAGAACACCAGAACCATGGATGTCCACTTAAAATGAATGTTGGGTGAGTTAGTGAAGACAAATATATCTATATCCAATGTGTTATTATTCTGTGGAACTCCTTGCCACATGATGTGGTGATGTTATCTGGGATAGATGTCTTTAATATAAGATTGTACAGATTTCTAGAAGTAAAGTCCATCTCTGGTTTCAAGTCTTGACGGGAATGTAGAGCCTCCTGGTTTTATAAGTAGGTTCCTACAGAAGGCCAGATGCAATGGAGGGCACCGGGATAGAGGTCTCTGGTTGTCATTTAAGTGCCCTGAGGCATCTGTCCAGCTACTGATCCAGAGTTCAATGACAAGGGGTTCACCTTGCAGACTTTTATCCTAAGTTAGTTCAAACAATCAAATACCCCAACTTAGGCTAAAACTTGCCCCATCCATCCCCATCCTTCCACAGATGTCTTCTGTCAGACAGTCACTCAAGATGGGTAGCGTGACTGACTATCCCAATGGTCCCCAGTCCGTGAGGCTCAGCCCCTGGGAGTGGCTCCATGAATGCACAGGGGTGGCAGAGAACACTTGGCTTGCTTGAGACTAAAGAAAAGTAAATTTAGAATTTTGCACTTGAATAACTTTCAACGTTATTCTTATTATCTATGTTTTGTTTTATTAAATGGCCCACCCTGAGTTTCTTTCCACCATTTTCAGGGCAAGTGCCTCATCTTTGACCAAGATCATGCATTGTAGCCACTTCCAAGTTCAGAGCTTGGGGTCTGCAGCATGAAGGGTGTTGTGATGGAGGTAACAAAAATGGATCTGTTCCCACCAGTAACTCTCTTCTGATTTTCTTCCCTGTTCCAGGAACCATTGCAGGAGTGGGCTTTGGATCCCCTGATTGTAAAGGAGGAAGCTTTGGAGATGGTGCAGGAGGAGATCTCCAAAGAACCTGAGGAGAAGTTAAGAGGCACCCAGCAGAACATCAGTGAAGAAGTCACTGTGCCAGGTAAGGGTTCAGTGTGTGACCTTCAGTGGGGTCACAGTGAGGATCAGGAAACTTAAAGGGTGTCAACTGTTCTGTTCTAAAACCACGTGGAAGAGGGAGTTTGGGTGTTTGCAAGTGAGACTAGAGAGTAAGAAGGCATCCATCAAACATTTCTCTTATACCGAGGTTTAATCTTTCTGCTTGCCCCTCATGGTAGAGGGAACTTTAGCAGAGGTACTTTTCCCTACCCTGGGATCGGTGATGGGATTCAAAGAAATTAACAACCGGTTCTCTGCCCATTTGGTCGCCACTTTTAAATGGTTAACAACCGGTTCTACATAGAAGGTGCGAACCTGCTGGAGCCTACCACTGCCTGGGATGACACATGGCCTAATCTGAAAGCAGCCATACTAATGGGGGCCTGCGCTTCATCCTGCAGTGTGGAGAAGTTATGGAGGACTCCTTAGGGAAGATGTATTTCTTCCAGGGGCTGTATTGTGGCTGCATCAGCATTGTACCTGAGAGTTCTCGTACATTAGTACCTTGCATAACAAGTGCCCCACATAACAAGTGATTCACATAACCAGCACAAATTCCCATTGGGAGTGTGTTCCTCTTAACATGCCCACTTCACTTAGTGCCCACTTCACAAGCCAGAGGCAACCTGAAAGTGACCTTGCCGGGTAATCTGGGGCTGTAACAAACAGAATGAATTTCAACAGGGAGAAGTTCAAGTTCTGCACTTAGGCAATAAAAACCAAAAACATAGGTATAAAATGGGGGATACTTGGCTTGGCAGCACAACATGTGAGCGGGATCTTGGAGTCGCCGTGGATCACAAGCTGAACATGAGTCAGCAGTGTGATGTGTCTGCAAAGAAGGCAAATGACATTTTAGGCTGCATTAAGAGGACTGGAGCTTCCAAGTCACGAGAAGTTCTAGTTCCTCTTTACTCTGCATTGGTGAGACCTCACCTTGAGTCCTGTGTTCAGTTCTGGGCACCTCACTGGAAGAAAGATGCAGCCAAACTGGAGCAAGTCCAGAGGAGAGCGACAAGAATGATCAGTGGGATGGAAGGGAAGCCCTACCAGGAAAGGTTGGGGGAACTTGGGATGTTCAGCCTGGAGAAGAGGAGGCTGAGGGGAGACATGATTGCCCTCTTCAGATACCTGAAGGGCTGTCATAGGGAGGAATGGGCCAATTTGTTCATAGCTGCTTCTGAAAGCAGAACTAGAACCAATGGGGACAAACTGCAAGAAAGGAGATTCCGGCTGGAAATCCGGAAAAAATTCCTGACGGTTCGGGTGGTTCGGCAGTGGAACAGATTGCCAAGGGAGGTGGTGGACTCTCCCTCACTGGGGATCTTCAAGCAGAGGCTCAACAAGCACCTGTCGGGGATGCTCTAGGGGGATTTCCTGCTGCAGGCAGGGGGTTGGACTAGATGACCTACTAGGTCCCTTCCAACTCTAGGATTCTGTGATTCTATGATTCACTGGTTTAAAACAGGAGCCTCTGAAATTTTCAGCCAAAAGTCCACATCAAATATCTGGCACAGTGTCGAGGGCCAGATAAAATAATTTAAATATTTTAAATACATTAGAGACAGATTAATGGGCTCAAATTTCCAGGATTTCTGCAAGCACCAACACACAGGACAGAAATAAAGTGCACAGTTAATAGGACCCCTATTCCCAATGTCACATCTCCAGTTGTGTTTGTTTAATGGGGTCAGAGGCTGTTAGGAGACCATATGTGGACACGGGCAAGTTAAAGGCTTGCCGTAGGCTGTATCAGGCCCTTGGGCTGTGGTTTGGAGACCCCAGGTTTAAAGTATGCAGGCGTGAATCAAATAATTCATTGTGGATGCTGAGATCCATTTAGGAAGCAGGGTCTGTCTTCTTCCTTCTGGATTGTGGAGTCGAAAGGGCCTGATCTCATATCTCTGCTTTCTTGCAGGTGATGAACCCCTCCAAGGCAAGCGCACCTTTGCACATGATTGAGCAGACTCCAACACAGCCAATCCAACAGACCATGTTCTGGAACGTTCTGCAGGAAGAGGGTGAAACTATGGATTCAGCAGGTGAGGACCTGCACTGCTTTCCTCCAGTTCAGCCAGTAAGAAAAGGGAAATTTTTCTAAGAACTGAAACAAGGCAGAAATGTGTTCCTGGAATATTTCTTCTATACTAACTAAAGGCTAATTCTGTCTGTCTGTCAGTCCCCCTCTAGCTCCGTCCATGAATGGTCTACTTAGACATATTATACCTCTTTGGAATTGGGATGATTCTGGGATTGACTCCCACACAAAAACCAACCCCACAAACACACACACATAACACCACACACATCCTCTAGCTCCACCCACAATTGTTCTACATAGACATATTAAAGACATATAACATCCAGCAGTGGGATTTGTGTCCAGATGTGGAGGGAACAGTTAAAAATTCAAATTTGGAAATAACTGACAGAACCTACAGTGAGGTTTTCAAGTTCCATGGACTGAACTGAGGAATTCAAGGTTATTTCTTCAAAATGGCTGTTTCCTCAGCTGGACCAGACGTCCCTTCAGTTTTGGGGGGAAGGTCCAGAACACCCTCCGCAGGAGCTGGCTTAAGAGTCCACCCAGAGTTTGGCTTTTAAGCTAGTAGTATAATATATTTACAACTGGTCCTCAGAAGGTGGCATAGATCCGAGCAGAGTGGAGCTGCTCTGTGATGCCCAGGAAGAGGGTTAGGAACAAGACATTATCTGATGTCTTTCTTTGTCTCTGTCTCTTCAGTTGATGAGGAGGGAACTCGGCTCAAGGTGAAGAAGTCTCAGCGTGGAGGAAAAGAGCCATTGGAAAGAACCAGGAGAGAAGGAAGGAGAAGCCAAGAGAAGGTGCCAGAGATGGCTGAGGTGCAGGACAAAGAAGCAGGTCCAACACAGGCCAGGGAACTGAGCCATTTAAGGAGTTCAGGGAATCTAGTGAGCTGACAGAAGGTCTTGGGGCTTCCTGTAGCGATCCCAGCCCACTGGATATGGAGGGAGAAAAGGCTTTGTTTTCCAAATATGGCAGAAGGTACTGTCCTCAGTCAAGATTTGTTTTTGAACTCCGAGGAGAAGAGTGCAATGAAGGCCCCTCATTGGGGGAAAAGATCCAGCCTAAATCAGAGCCTGATGAACATCACAGCAGCCACATGGAAGAGAAAAATTGTGATGGTCTAAAACTTCGGAGAAGGTGCTTGTCTAAGTCATCAGCAACACAGCAGACCCTTCAGACTGAAAAGAAGACATACAAATGCCATTTCTGTGGAAAAAACTTTTCTTATAGATCCAAATTAATAACACATCAGAAGGTCCACACAGGAGAGAAACCACGCGAGTGTCCTCAGTGTGGAAAAAAATCCTCTCAGAGATCTGATTTGTTGAGACGTCAGAAAGTCCATACTGGAGATAAACCTCACAGATGCCACAACTGTGGAAAAAGATTCTCCCGGAGGCACCATCTATTATATCATGAGAGGATTCACACAGGAGAGAAACCATATCAATGCCCTGAGTGTGGGAAAAACTTCTTAGATCTAATTTGTTAAGCCATCAGAGAACTTATATTGGAGAAAAACCTCACAAATGCCACAACTGTGGAAAAAGATTCTCCCGGAGGCAGCATTTATTTACTCACGAGAGGATCCACACAGGAGAAAAACCCCACAAGTGTCTTGACTGTGGAAAGAGCTTCTCTCGGAGATCCTATTTTTTGAATCATAAAAGCTCCACACGAGACCGAATCCTCAGCGATGCCCAGATTCTGGGAAAAGATTCTGCCAAAGATCAGATTTAGTCAAACATCAAAAAACTCATCCTTATGAGTGCCTCATGAGAAATCTTATGGGGGTCCTACATGTGGGAAAAGCTTAAATGAGAAAAGCTTGTTAGATTTTTCCCCCTCGACCCAAGCGGGCTACTCAGATCTGCACTCATGTCTGTGCAAGGAGTCCTTTGGATTATGCCCTGAAGGTTTAGCATTTTCTGAAACTATGATCATTTCAGTGCTTTGTTTTGCCTTGTTTGTAACAAAGTCATTGGCATGTTTTAGAGTGAGGGAGGTTGAATGTGAGTGTGCGCACTGTTGCGTCACTGTAGTTGTTGGCAGCAAAATGGCAGTCATGTTCAGTGACAGGTTAGGCCAAGTCCTCAGGGCCCCAGAGAGTGCCATGCCTCCCCCTGTGACCAGCAGCTGTTAAATAAATGGTTCAGATCACACAGATGTCCAGACTGGCTTGTCTTCTGGATTGATCCAACTTCACATCTCTTCCGGAGTCAGTTGAGGGAGAGGAAACCAAGCATGGAGGAAGTGGAAGAACTGCAGGTAGCAATGGGCAGCGTTCATGCCCGACTTTGTTTCCTGAGTGTGGGAAGTGGGTGACTCTAAGAGCACAATCCTAACACTGTCTACTCAAAAATTAGCACCACTGTGTTCAATGGGTCTTACTCCCAGGAAAGTGTCTTTAGGATTGCAGCCTAAATTTATTTATTTGATTTATATCTTGCCTTTCTCCCACAAAAGGCACACAAGGCAAGTAAAGGGACATCAGGGAGCATGTCTTGAAAGGAGCCACATTGAGGAACATCAAAGGGCTGCATTTGGCCCCTGGGCTGGGGTTTGGAGACTCATGTCCTAGTGGATCCTAAGTCGTTACTGTGGGAAAAGCATCTCTCAGAGAATCAAATTAGTAAGACATCAGAAGATCCATACCGGAGAGAAACCACTCCAGTGTCCTGAGTGTGGAAAAATTTCTCTTGGATATGCCATTTATTAAGGCACTAGCAAACATGAAGGGCACTGTAGTTTTTGATGGCCTAACATCAGATTCCTTTCACATCCGAAGTGGAGTGAAGCAGGGCTGTGTCCTCGCACCAACTTTATTTGGGATCTTTTTTGCAGTCATGCTGAAGCATGCTTTTGGAAACGCAACAGAGGGAATCTATCTCCGGACCAGATCAGACGGAAAACTCTACAATCCTTCCAGACTAAGAGCAAAGTCCACAGTCCAGCTGAAATGCTTGCATGAGTTCCTCTTCGCCGATGACGCTGCTGTTACTGCTCACTCTGCCGAAGACCTTCAACGACTTATGGACCGTTTTAGCAAAGCCTGCCAAGACTTTGGACTAACAATCAGTCTGAAGAAAACACAAGTCATGGGTCAGGGTGTGGACTCACCTCCCTGGATCACAATCTCTGAACATGAACTGGAGGTTGTCCATGACTTTGTGTACCTTGGCTCAACTATCTCTGACACTCTCTCCCTAGACTCTGAGCTGAATAAACGCATTGGTAAAGCGGCTACTACATTCTCCAGGCTTACAAAGAGAGTATGGCTTAATAAGAAGTTGACGGAACATACAAAGATCCAGGTCTATAGAGCTTGCGTCCTGAGCACACTCTTGTACTGCAGTGAGTCTTGGACCCTTTATGCATGGCAGGAGAGGAAGCTGAACACCTTCCATATGCGCTGTCTCCGACGTATTCTTGGAATCACCTGGCATGACAAAGTCGCAAATGACACAGTATTGGAACGTGCTGGAATCTCTAGCATGTTCACACTTCTGAAACAGCGGCGTCTACGCTGGCTTGGGCATGTCGTGAGAATGGCTGATGGTCGGATTCCAAAAGATCTCCTATATGGAGAATTAGTGCAGGGAAAGCGCCCAAGAAGGAGACCACAGCTGCGATACAAGGACATCTGCAAGAGGGATCTAAAGGCCTTGGGAATGGACATCAACAGCTGGGAAACCTTGACCTCTGACCATTCAGCGTGGAGGCAAAAGACCCAGCATGGCCTTCTCCAACTGGAAGAGACACTTGTTCGGCAGGCTGAAGCAAAGAGACAGACCCGAAAGCAGCGAAACCTGGGCCTGGGCAGGGGACAGAATTTATTTGTCCTCAGTGTGGAAGGGATGGACACTCTCACATTGGCCTCTTTAGTCACACTAGATGTTGTTTCAGGACCTCCAATCAGAGCACGATACCATAGTCTTTCGAGACTGAAGGATGCCAATAATAAGCAAAAAGCGTACCCGCATTGTGGGAGTAAAATTCCCCCATACACCATCCCCCACGGCGCAACATTCCCCCATGCACAACATCCCCCTATGCGCATCATGCCCCCATGCGCAGCAGTCCCCCATGCGCATAAGTCCCCTATGCGCATCATCTCCCCATGTGCAATAACCCTCCATTCACAACAACCCCATGCACATCAACCCCCATGCACATAAGTCCCCTATGTGCATAAGTTCCCTATGCACATCATCTCACCATGTGCATCAACCCCCCCATGTGCAACATCCCCCATGCACATAAGTCCCCTATGCACATCATCTCCCCATGTGCAACAACCCCCATGCTCCTAAGTCCCCTATGCACATCATCTCCCCATGTGCATCAACACCCCATGCACATCAGCTCCCCATGCACATAAGTCCCCTATGCACATCACCTTCACATGTGCATCAAATCCCATGCGCATCAACCCCCCATGAGCAACAATGCTCAACATCTCTCCATGTGCATCAACTCCCATTTGCAACAACCCCCATGCGCAACATCCCATGCACATCAGCCCCCCATGCACATCAGATCCCCATGTGCATCAACCTCCATTCGGAACAACCCCCATGCATAACACCCCATGCACATCAGCCCCCCAAGTGCATTAGCACCCTATGCGCATCAGCTCCCCATGTGCATCAACCCTCATTTGCAACATCCCCCCATGCACATAAGTCCCCTATGCGCATCATATCCCCATGAGCATCAACCCCCATGCGCATAAGTCTCCTATGTGCATAAGTCCCCCATGTGCAACAACCCCCATGCTCAATTCCCCATGTGCATCCACCCCTGTGCGCATCAAACCCCCATGCGCATCATCTCCCCATGTGCAACAATCCCCATGCACATCATATCTACATGCATCCACCCCTGTGCACATCAAACCCCCATGTGCATCATCTCCCTTATGATCATCAACCCCCATGCGCATCATCTCCCCATCTGTAACACCCCCATGCGCAGCATCCTCCCCAGTGCATCCCCTCCCTCTTTTGCTGCCCCTGCCCAGGGTGGCCCCAGGGGGGGGCTCCCTGCAGGAGGAGGAGGGACCTTCCTCCTTCCCAGAGACCCTCCCCTGCCTCTTCCTCCTCTCCTCTGCCTGGCACTGCCAGGGTTAAGAGGGTGGGGAAGGAGGGGGGCAGCCCCTTCCTGGACCTCCCTCCCTCCCTCCCTCCATCTTTCCTGCCTGGTGTATATAGCCAGAGGTAGAGAGAGAGAGAGAGAGCGCAGTTGCAGCATCTTCTCAGCCATCCTGCTTTGCCTCCAAGCAGACCAAGCTTGCTCCACACCTTCAGAGCCACCTGACCTCCACATTGGGTGCCATCAGCACCTTGAGTAAGTCCTGCACCTCTGGAGGGAGGAGTGTGGAGCTTGCTTCTGAGAAGACCAGGGCATAGCTCTGGGGAGAATGTGTGGGGCTTAGCTGGCCATGTGGTGCTTGCTTCTGAGGGGACCAGGCATACTTCTGAGGAGAATGTGTGGGGCTTACTTATGAGGAGCATGTGAGACTCTCTTTCCAGGACAGGTCCTCTTTTTAAGACCTGTGGTGTCCTGGAAAGTGATCTTCTTGTCTTCCTTTCCCTTGTAAGCAGTTTGCAGTCAGGCTGCTTGGAGGGAGGGGGGGCCATGTGGCCTGTATGTATACTATTGCATGGTGCCCTCTAAACATTTCCTTTCCAGGACACCAGAAGGCTTAAAAAGAGGGTATTGTGGTGTACAGCTAGTCTGCACATATAAAAAGTAATTATATTGATCTTCTTGGATGTATTACGAAGTTTCCAGCATTTTATTCTCTATCCAAGAAAGAATATTCTGGCACTGGGTGATTCCAGAAGGGGTCCCAGGGGTGTCAATCTGACTGGTAAAAGTCAGAGAATAATTTACTGGAACAAAGATAACACAAGTGGGCTATTAAAGTTCCTTTGTGTCAGGGTCAGCCTCCCAGCAGGGAGGGGAATCATCCTTCCTGATAGTTGCACCTGAAGCAAGAAGGTACCAGAAGGGTTATGAGGCACAGAGCTTTGTGATGGGTTAACAACTTGATGGACAAGAGCAAGGTGCCAAATTGTATAACAGTGTAGTTTGAATTGAGAATTAGAAAGTTCAGTAGACTTCTCTGGAAGATGTCCAGGCCTGGGCATCAATGTGTTGCACTTTGACTATTTCTTTAACCATCGGATTCTGAGTCCGGCCTGGACATTTTCAAAATCAAATTTTGAACAACAAAATCAATTTTTCAGAAAACCTGTAAATTCAAAATATGATTATATCATTAGCTGAGGAAAAGTCACACAATCTTGTCCAAAAATATGCATGATTTCCATTAAAAAAGGAGACATAACTGATGGTTAGGACTACTAATCCAGGATTGGGCACATAATGGCATATCCTACAGTTTGTAGCTGTAGGATGTTGGATGATTCTTGCGTCTTGTGATTTAGGCAGCCAAATGAGTAGTAAAAGCAAGGAACCATTGTTTATATTTATATTGGTTTGAGCTATAATTGTTGAACCAGTGACCCATTTTCCACTTATCGTTTTCTTTATTGCTTAGGCTGTGGACATATTTTGGAAAGCTGTGAACATACCAGACCCAAGCCAAGGAGAATGATTCAATTTACTGGAATCTGATCAGCAAAAAGTTGCAGATGGATCTCCTTAGTTAATCATTGACATTGTTAACTATTGTGTATCTAATATGTCTGTATCTGATATACAGTATTATACAATTTATACTGTATCTGACGTACAGTGTGGTATGTATATAACAGCACTTATGACTTGTGTACAGGTTTTATTTTCTCACATTTAAAGAAATAATTGCAAATTATAGAAAAGAGAGGGCTTGGTCATGCATGTTTTTATGTTAACAAGACCAAGCATAGACTGAGAAAAAAAAATGGGATTTTGTTTAAAAAGTTCTCTCTGTTGTTGTTTTTTGAAAGGATGAAAAGGCAATACAGTTTGACGGATTATTTCTGTAAAAAACCAAGAACGGTTAGTGCAACACAGGGTAGTACTACAACAACACAGTTACAAGCAGAACAAAGCACAAGTGTCACTAGTACTGAAGACATGCTGCCAATTGAACTTGAAATAGATTTAGTAAAGCCAGCACATTTAAAGACTACTTGTAGAGTACTTAATTCAGTTTACTGCCTGGCAAAAAGAAACAGACCACTATCAGACATAGAATATGTGGTTAAAATGCAAATAAAAAATGGATTGTATATGGGAAGAGGATTACATCCACGTGAAACTGCTGGGAGAATGATGGATTATATTGCAGAGGACATTAAACGAAAAATATTTAGTAGAATTACTGAACAGAATCTGAAAATTTGTTTGATTATTGATGAAGCTTTAACAGTGGCTTGCACACCAGTTCTTATTGTTTTTGTCAAAGTTGAGGGTTCAGCAGCAATTTTTGTTGAGCTAGTTGAACTGGAAAAACAAGATGCAGAGACAATATTTTCTTCAGTAATGGAAAGTTTAAATAAAGCAGGGCTCACTAAGAACTACCTAAAAAAAAATCTAATAGGATTTTGCTCTGATGGTGGAGGTGTTATGCCTGGGAGAAAATCTGGAGTGAGCACCAGGATAGCAGAAGCGTTTCCAAATATCATCATATGGCACTGTTTAAACCATTGCCTCCAACTTGTTTTAGATGATTCAATAAAGGAAGTAAAGCAAATAAATCATTTCAAAATATTCGTTGATAAAATATATAATATTTTCCTTAAGTCCGTTAAGAGCCAAGCGAAACTTCAAAAAATATCTGAAGAACTTGAACTTGAAATTATAGAGATCGGTATAGTTTTGGGACCGAGATGGGCTGCCTGTAGTTTAAGGACAACCCAAGCTGTGTGGCGTGCCTATCCTGCACTACATCAATATTTTTCTTCCAAACCCAAGTACTTGGGTATGGCTGCCCGTCTAGAAAATATATATTTTTTAAAGGATTTGGCCTTGATGATTGACATTTTGACTGAAATTTCTCTGCTTTCAAACGCGCTGCAAGCAAAAACGACAGACATCCTAAAGGCTGAAAAACTTGTGCTACAATCTATTAAAGCGTTTCAAATGCTTCAAAAAGAAAAGGGTGCACAAGAAAAGAAAGTTACTGAATTAATGACTTCAGAAAGCTGCAAGAATATAACATTTGTAGAAAATCAACAATTTGTTGGGCTTCCTCGGGAAGGACTTTTGGAAAACATCATAACAAATTTGAGGAAAAGATTAACGGACTGTGGACACTTAAGAGCAACTTGTAGCCAATTTGACGACAGTAATAAATTACAGTTCCTCACTTATTTGGAGCCAGATTACTGGAAAATTGAAGACGTAGACGTTCCATGGAAAGAAGCTGAAGATCAATTGGTTGCATTTGAAGACATTTTTCATTACCAAATTGACATGAATGACTACAGAGATTTTGTGGAAAATGTTTTAAGAAATTCCCGGAGCTATTCCATTCCTGAAAGTATTAAGAAAGGTAAAAATATTGTCAAGACACTTGCAGTCAGTTCAGAAGCAGCAGAAAGGGGTTTATCAAAGATGAACGTAATATGTTCAGAGAAGAGAAGTCACCTAACAGTCTCCAACATATCAAGCCTTATGACTGTCAATCTACTTGGCCTACCAGTGGTGGAATGGGATCCTACTCCTACAGCGCAAAGATGGTTGAAGGAACATTACACAGCCGATGATGCTCCGATAAGAACAAAAGCAGCTGCAAGTGAGGACGAGGAGGAGGAGGACAACATCATTCAAAATTCTATTTGGAAGTTTCTTCGCTAACAGTTTGTCAGGTATTTAATATTTTTTCATTAATATTTTTGTTAGGAATGTGAGTCCCTGCAGGATTAGCAGGGCTAAGCAGAGTAGTTGTGCAGAGGATGAGAGGGCAGCAGCACAAAGTAACACATAGCTGTTTATAGTTCAAGATAACTATATTGTTCAAAACGACAGGCAGAAGATAAGTCAAGTAACACAGTCCAAGGTCAAAGCAGTAGATCAGTCATATACATACATCCAGTTGCAGGGTTATTCCAATCTCAGTAATCCAGTTAAACAGTCCACAAGTCAGTCCACAGAAACAGTCCAGTCTTTCAGAGCATCAAACAGTAATAATACTCCTCCTCAGTAACCCACACTTTGCAATAATGTCATACACACTTAAATATAGTGAAACACCAATCAGTTAGAGATATTGCAGTCATGTGACCAGTGACTCAGCACTTCCAATTTTGCTGAATCATGCTGTAAGAGCAGTTTCAGATTGCGTCAGCTAGATTGCATCAGCCTTCTGCAGTATTGCATCAGCCTTGAATCAACTTGCCTGACCAAACATGTTTCATTATTAGATTCAAACCCTAACAATTTTAATATTAATATCTTCATTAATATTTTAAAACTATTTCTTAAAACTTAATCTAGTTTTGTGTGCCTCTTTTATTGCTCTTATTTGAGTATTTAATGCATGAATTATTAAACCACCTTTTGGTATATCTTTTATACCAGAGAGAGGAAAAGACATGGGAGATGGTATGGAGAAATGTTCCTTGAAAATAGGTATAAGGAGGAAATGTGGCAAGGAGTTCTGAGGCAGCATTGTCCCCATTCCTCTCCTACATCTTGGGGTGACAAAATATTCTTCTGGTAACCATCATGGGGCTGGTGCTGGGCTACAATTGTTAGAAATATATTTGTTGAACCATTTTAATTATTTCTTTACAGGAACGTGTGTTTCCAGAAGTTCCAAGTTCCTGTCTTCCAAGTTCCTGTCTTCCAGAAGTTTCAAGTCTCTGCAAAAGTGGCCATTTCCCCAGGGTGACCAGACGCTGGCACCCAAAAAGGATGACAGGGTCCTCTGAAAAATTTTTTAATTTGATTTAAAAAAATTTTAAGGGTCCTTTTGGAGGGTCCTGTCCTTGTCTTTTAGGTGCCAGCATCTGGTCACCCTGGGGAAATGGCCACTTTGAAAGACTTAGTAACTGGGCTGTGTATCTTATATCTGTAGATTCATCCAGTTGGAGTGAGAAAGCAACACAGTTTGAAACATCCTCCAGCAATTGTTCAGTTGTGTTTTCTATTCACTGCATGACAGTGTTTCTTGACAATTATACATCTATATCTTGAATAGCAACTATGATCTCTTTCTTATTTTTAAATCCTTCAAAAAGATTGTCAGCTGCTTCAATAAAGCAATCTTTTTACAAATTGTAAAATTCTCATCCCCTTGAGAAATGGAAAAGTCTGCCAAATTCTTGACGCTTTGTTGTATGTTAATGTTATCCTTTTAAAAATGAAGTTAAGTCTTGGGTTATTTTGGGTCTTGTTATGTTGGGTAAAGTGGTTTCTCAAGTCCAATGTTGGTTTGCAGGAAGATTGGAAAGGCTCTTGAAGTCAGACAGGTTATTCTTTTTTCCTTGTTTACTATGTTGTTGTATTTTCAGCAGTTGCAGTATTACACTTTAATAAAATGTTGGTTTTCTGAAAATAGCTACTGTGGTGCACTTTCCATCTTATTATATGACTGAGCCAAAAAAGCGATAAGAGCCCCTCCACAGAATGAATCCTTGCATTTGGGCACAATCCAGAGTAACTATGTGGAGTCCTTGCTCTGGTGTAAGAACAATTTGCTCTGGATTGCAATATGAATTTCCCATAGGTTTTCACTAGGTAGTGCAGTAACTAAAAGCAGGCCTCCTTCAGTCTTGAAAGACTATGGTATCATGCTCAGTGCTGCATACACTGCATGCGAAGCATGAAAGCCTGGGTTAGATTGTTATGGAGGATAGGCTGTTACCCAAGCAGCAAATCCCCCCTCTCCACGCCACTGAATTAGTCCAATGGAAAGGCAGAGCCAATCCGATTGGATCCAACTGGCGTCGCAGAGCTGTGCTAAGGACAGGAGCTCACCCTGTCTTGTGGGGCCGATCCGGGTCTCGAACCCTGGCCTGCTGGTTAACAGGCACAGTGACTTAACCACTTGTGCCACCCACAGTCCACACAAGTGCAGTAACTAAGGGTACACATAATGTCTCTTACGTGCTCCTGTAGTTACTCTGGATTGTAGGGTTAGTCTCATCAGTTTACCTGCTGGGTCATTTTGACCCTGATGGAAGTTTGTTTCTTTTTTTAAAGGGAATTCATTATTATTATTTGACATGAACCTATGACTTTTTTTTACTGCTAATAAGACAGTTATAAATCAAAGTATGAATGTTTTGAATTTAGATTTTTCCTATAAGTTCAAATTTTAGCATTAAATACTGGCAAGGACAATTTGTATAGAGTACAGGGTCAATTTCACCCTGGCGGCACCCAGTGATTAAAAAAAATGGTAAACTAAAGGGTAAACCAAAAAGTTGTTCCTGTCACCCAACCTGTGTGTCTCTGCCTTCTCTTAATTCCCTCCCTTCAGAACTAGGGGACATCCACTAAAGTTGCATGTTGGGAGAATCAGGATAGACAAAAGAGAGTATTTCTTTACCCAGCATGTAGTTGGTCTGTGGAACTCTCTGCCAAAGCATGTGGTGATGGCATCTAGCCCTGGTACCTTTAATAAGGGATTGGAGGACAAATTCCTAGAGGTGAGGACCATCACAGGTTACAAGCCATGAGGGGAGATATATGGATGTTAGGTAAATGTATGGTAAAGATCCCCTGCAGGGAAGGGGGTTGTTTTTACTCATGGAGAAGGGAGGGTAGTCCATGCAGCCCTCCACAAGACTGCCTAATAGTCTAACACTCTGAGCACTGCAGTGGACTTTTAAGGCTCACCACTTCTGGATCTTGCAGCAGCCCTCATTTCTCCTGTTAGTGAAACAGTTCTAGGAATCTTGTCTTTTCCTTTCTCTGCCCCATACATGGCTGGGGCTGAAGTCTCAGTTGGATTTTGTCATGCCCCAGGTTAGTTAGTTAGGGCACAATCCAGAGTAACTACGGGAGCACATAAGAGACATTACGTGCACCAGTAGTTACTGCATCACCTAATGAAAATCTATGGGAAATTCATATTGCAATCCAGAGTAACTTGTTCTTACTCCGGAGCAAGGACTCCCCATAGTTACTCTGGATTTCACTCTTAGTTTATTTACAATCCAAGATCAAACAACATATAACTTGCCCCAGATTAAGAGAACATCAGATTTATTGACAAAGATTTACATGTGGAGCATTTTACATTGAAAGGGTTATTAGAACTACTGCTGCTGTTGGTAGAAGGGAATGCACATTTAGGGCCCAATCCTATCTTCCCCAGTGCCATATCTGCATACCTCTCATGCTTTCTGTTATTCCCATAAACTGCAGCAAAGTGTCTGTTTACATGGAGAATCATATTTAAGGCATCAGAGAGGATAATACTAAACCACTGGTGGCAAATAATGCTTCCAAGTGGTGGTGTAGCTTTCAGGACAGGAGGGAGACACTCCGGAGAGAGAGGGTAGGACTAGCCTCACAGGAGGAGGCAGGATTGACCGAGTCTTCTTCCTCTGGACTCCATCCTTTGCATTGGACTGCAAAGGTAAAAAAGGTAAAGGTCCCCTGCTAGTCGTCTCCAACTCTAGGGTGCGGTGCTCATCCCTGTTTCCAATCCTTGAGAGCCAGCGTTATCCGAAGACACTTCCATGGCCATGGGGCCGGCATGACTGGACACCGAGGCACATGGAACGCTGTTCCCACTGAGGTGACACCTATTTATCTACTTGCATTGATGCTTTCAAACTGCTGGGTTGGCAGGAGCTGGGCTAAGGACAGGTGAGCACTCACTCCACCTCACCTCAGTCACTCATTCACTCACACAGTCACTCACTCCAGTCAGTCAGTCACACTCACTCCCTCACGCAGTCACTCACTCCACCTCACCTCACTCCCTCATGCAGTCACTCCACCTCACTCACTCCCTCACTCAGTCACACAGTCACTCCACCTCACTCACTCTGTCAGTCACTCACTCCCTTAGTCAGTCAGTCATGCAGTCACTCACTGCACCTCACCTCACTCAGTCACTCATGCTATCAGTCATGCTGTCACTCACTCAGTCCACCTCACTCACTGTCACTCAGTCACGCAGTCAGTCACTCAGTCCACCTTGCCTCACTCCCTCAGTCATTCACTCAGTCAGTCAGTCACTCAAGCAGTCACTGCACCTCACCGCAGTCAGTCACTCAGTCCACCTCGGCTCACTCAGTCAGTTTTCACGCAGTTTTCACGCAGTCACTCACTACACCTCACCTCACCTGTCAGGACAGATCACAGTGGCCATTTCCCCAGGTGACCAGATGTTGACAGTGGCACCCAAAAAGGAGGACAGGGTCCTCCAAAAGGACCCTTAAAATTTTTCTTAAAATCACATTAAATCCTCTTTTTTGGGTGCCAGCATCTGGTCACCCTTTACTCAGGATGACCAGGATGACTGGCTCAATAGACTTTCTCTGAGTAGACATGGGGGGCTGCTGCCTGCCTTGTCTGGGGTGGTGGGCTGCGGGGGGTGCAGGGGGGCACACTAACAAAGACTTAGACAGAGCATGGCTCCGTTTCCCTTTAAATTCTCCACACTGCTTCCTAGGAAGCTTTCAATTAGGGCCTGTGGTGGAGACATGGGCGGGACTCCCCAGGGGCCTCTCCAGGCTTTCCCTGTCCCAGGCCGGAGGTCAGGCTAAGGACAGGGAAAGCCTGGGGAAGCCCTAGACTGCGCATGCACCAACCAATGAAGATTGACGCACAAGCATGTTCTAAAGCTGGTCGATCAGCTTCAGGACACGCGCTGCGCGTGCACCAACCTTAGCGCATGCGCAGTTGGGGCAAAATGTTGATGAGTCATCAATTCTCCAATGTAAAGTATAGGGAGGGGAATGCATTGCGCCCCTTTTCACCCCCTTCCGGTTGGAATTTCCAAAAACCGGTTCTTAGTGCACCCCTCCATCACGGACGGAACACCCACCCCAAATTTCACGCTTCTAGGACCAGTGGTTTTGGCAGGGCGGTGATCAGTCAGTCAGTCAGTCAGTGACTTTTCGTATATAGATGAGAAAAAACATCCTCCGACTTTCTCTATAGAGTGGCGCCTTCACATAACAAACGCATCACGTAAAGTATGTTTCACGTAGCAAACAAAAATTTCTCTAGGATTCTGCTTCACATAACAAACTTGTTGGCAGTTGGGGCAGACGTGCTGGATGGCAACCCTTTTAAAAAGCGTCAGGACTGCCTAGCACACCTGATCATGGTGAAAGTAACATTTCCGCACTGTTCCTCCTATGGCTGGGCGTCCGCTGGGCAGAGGGAGAGAAGACCAGTGGAGAAGGGGGAAGCAGCTCAGGGTAGCCAGAAGGGAGCAGGGGAGAGAGAGGCTCAGGATGGAGAGAAGGAGAAAGTGGGGACACTTGGAAAGTGACCAGGATTGCAGCCTCCTAACCATGTCTACCCAGAAGTAAAATGGGTCTAACTCCCAGGAAAGTGAATTTAGAACTGCAGCCTAGTAGACTTCATAGGATCATGCACATCAAATGCATGTTTTGAATTCAATTCCAGTGTTTTGTCATCATTTTTACATCCAGTTAATATTTTTATATGAATATTTTTGGGGTTGTGGAACCAATCATCTGAGTTTCCATTTTTTCCTATGGGAAAATCCACTGCACTTAAGGAGTGTTTCATTTAAAGATCAGACCTCCAGAACGAGGGGCAGGAATCAAAGGAGCCAGTCTGGACATCTGCGTGATCTGAACCATTTATTTAAGAACTGTTGGACACAGGGGGAGGCACCTTTTGCAGGACATGTCCTCCTTTTAAAGTCTTTGGTCCTAGAAAAACATCTCCATTTCCTTGTGAGCAGGCAGCATGTAGTGTGCTTGTAATTCATCAATTATATGTGCTAAATTAGATTTAATACATTTGAATATAATATTCAGTAATATAGTGTTTACGCACACAGAAGCAATAAACAGAAGGGTTTTGAGCTTGAGGGCAGGATCCAGAAGTGCACTTGGGTGACCCTATCGATCACTGGGCTGACCCAACTGCAAGATGCTCCACCGGACTGATTGGTAAAAGAGCACAATCCTAACCAGGTCTATTCAAAAGTAAGCCCCATTGTGTTTAGTGGGTCTTACTCCCAGGAAAGTGTCTTTGGGATTGGAACAAGAGTTTTTAATTTAATAATAAGTAATATAGCGTTTAAAGTGAGCACATGAAAGCAGTATTTTGTAGTATTTTGTCCTACATTTTTCTTGCATGTCCTATACTTTGGGGGCCATGTCTTCTTTTTTTGGTTCTGGCATATGGTCCCCTTGAATCCTCTCCATGTTTACTCAGAAGTAAGTCCCATCCCAGTCAGTGGGCTGGGCTTCCTTCCAGGTCACTGGCCAGGCCTGCAGCCTGTGTGTGTGTGTGTTGTGAGTCCCTCCAGCCCAGGAATGCCAAGGCTGGGACTGCTGGAGCCTCTGCTTGGGCAGCCCTTCTCTTGCCATCTCCATCTCCTTCTCCCTCATCTGGGCTGATCTGATCCTTTCTGCGGAGGGCAAAACCCCAGCCAGGAAGGGAAGGGGCAAGTGGGGTCCTTCCTCCTTCCTCCTCCAGCCAGACTAGACCAGACCAGGGAAGGCCTGGGATTGCTGGGGGGATCCTGCAGCTGCAGCCCTGGAGACCCTCAGCAAACCCTGAGCAACCCCAGCTGAGCTCCATCTCTGGAGGGGGCAGCAGAAGAGCAGAAAGGAAGGAAGGAAGCAGCACTGAGGCCTTTCCTGCCCCCTCCTTCCAGACAGACCTACTTTCTGAGAGCAAAGCCAGCAAAAGGGAGGGAAAGAAAAACAGACAGACAGACTAACCAGGAGAAGCCCAGGCAGTGACCAGCTGAGCTGAGGGGGTGATGGAGCCAGCAGAGGAGCCGGGCAGGCGGAGGGAGCAGCGCTGGGAGGCCCAGTGGCAGGAGTTCCTCCAGAGCCTGCAGGCCCCTGACTGTGCCCAGACGAGCCCCCCAGAGTCAGAGGCCGCCCCCTGGGGTGACCCCAAGGCCTTCCTGGCCTCCTTTGAGCAAGTGGCTGCGGCCTGTGGGTGGCCCCCAGGAGAGTGGGTGGCTCGGCTCCTGCCTGCCCTGAGTGGAGGCGCCCAGTAAGCCTTCAGCCTCCTGGCAGCCCCAGAGCGGGAGGACTGCGGGCAAGTGAAGGCGGCCATCTTGAGAGGCGAAGCCCTGAGGAGGGAGAAGCGGCGCCAGCACTTCCGGCAGTTCTGCTGCCCGCAGCTGGGAGACCCGCGAAGGATGTACAGCCAAGTGCAGGAGCTTTGCTGCCAGTGGCTGAAGCCCGAGAGGCACAGCAAGGAGCAGATCCTGGAGCTGCTGGTCCTGGAGCAGTTCCTGGCCGGCCTGCCGGGGGACGTCCAGAGCCGCATCCGGGCATGTGGGCCAGACAGTGGTGCCCAGGCCGTGGCCCTGCTGGAGCATTTCCTGCCCAGCCGGAGGGAGGCCCACACAGGCACCTGGCAGGTGAGTCTCTCTATTTATTTCATTATTGAAATGGCCTCCTCCATGCCCACCCTGAGTTTCTTTCCACCATTTTCAGGGCAATGCCTGGTCTCCGACTACGATCATGCATCGTAGCCACTTCCAAATTCAGAGCTTGGGGTCTGCAGCATGGAGGGTGTTGTGATGGAGGTAACAAAAATGGATCTGTTCCCACCAGTAACTTTCTTCTGATTTTCTTCCCTGTTCCAGGAACCATTGCAGGAGTGGGCTTTGGGTCCCCTGATTGTAAAGGAGGAGGCTTTGGAGATGGAGCAGGAGGAGATCTCCAAAGAACCTGTGGAGAAATTGAGAGGCACCCAGCAGAACATCAATGAGGAGGTCACTGTGCCAGGTAAGGGTTCCATGTGTGACCCTCAGTGGTGTCACAATGAGGATCAGGGAACTTAAAGGGTGTCAACAGTTCTATTCTGAAGCCATGTGGAAGGGGGAGTTTGGCTGCTTGCAAGTGGGGCTAGAGAGCAAGAAGGCATGCATCAAACTTTTCTCTTATACCGAGGTTTAATCCTTCTGCTTTCCCCTCATGGTAGAGGGAACTTTAGGAGAGGTACTTTTACCTGCCCTGGGATGACACATGGTCTAATCCTCACCAACTTTCTAGCACCGATAGCAGCCATGGTAATGGGGGCCTGTGCTGCATCCTGTAGTGTGTTTCCCCTGTGGTCAGGACGAGATTGAAACTACAGAGCACGTTCTTTTACGTTGCATTTCTTATAAAGATCTGCGTACTTTGCTTATTTATCCATTGCTGTCCAAACTGCCTGGAAGATCTAGCTGTCAATATCTGCATATGCTTTTGACTGATGGAAATTTAACTTTGGTATATGTTGTTGCAAAATTCCTTGCTGCTGCTATGAGAATTAGGACCGCAGCTATGAATGCTTGAGGTTAAGCAATTGCCAATTTTTACTGCCTTCTACTAGATAAAGCTGGCCAATATAAGGCCATTATTTTATGTACAATCTTGGCAGAGGTTTTAACCTAAGGTTTTTAGGATACATTATGATCTTTGTATTTTTATAATTCCTATGCTTCTACTTTTACTGTGTACCTCTCTCATAGGATATATCTGTAATTAAGATGCTTTTAGTCTTTTGCGCTGGTCTATTGACCGTAATAAAGGTTTATATATCCTGTAGTGTGGAGCAGTCACGGAGGACACTTGGGGAAGATAGTATTTCTTCCCGGGGCCGAATTGTGGGTGTATCAGAATTGTGGCTAAGAGTTCTGGTATTCATCTCCTGCTTGTATGTTTGAGGAACCAGAATCTGCCCTGCTTTGGACACCAGTAAAGATGAGCAGGTGGCCCAATCTGCTTTTGCATGAAATGTCCCTTCTGTCCCTCACAGACACTGGAATCGCACCTCCGACTTTGCTGCTTTCCCCAGAAGGAGAGGACATGGCTGAAGCTGAGCTGAGCAGGACTTTTCGTGTCCAAGCAGAGCAGGTTGGTTTCTGCAAGGCCAGGGCAGACACCAGAACCAGGTGGCAGACAATGTCCTTTTGGCAGTGATAGATGGGGCTGGTCCATCATGGAGCAGTTACAGGTTTTTATTCATTTTGTTCTCTCTCTCTCTCTCTCTCTCGCTCTCTCTCTCTCTCTCTCTATATATATATATATTGATGCCCTTTAGAAAAACTTGCAAAGAAAAAAATCACATGTCTAAACTTTACAACTTTAAAACTCATTCATTCATTCATTCATTTTATACTCTTCCTTTCTGCATGGAGAGCACTAAGGCAGCTAGAATTCTAAGTAGTGAAACTTTAAATATAAAATATAGAAAATAAAATTCATACAGAACACAATGTGAAATGCCAGCAAAAAACCCACTGGTTTAAAACAGGAGCCTCTGAAATTTTCAGCCAAAAGTCCACATCAAATATCTGGCACAGTGTTGAGGGACAGATAAAATAATTTAAATATTTTAAATACATTAGAGACAGATTAATGGGCTCAAATTTCCAGGATTTCTGCAAGCACCAACACACAGGACAGAAATAAAGTGCACAGTTAATAGGACCCCTATTCCCAATGTCACATCTCCTGTTGTGTTTGTTTAATGGGTCAGAGGCTGTTAGGAGACCATATGTGGACATGGGCAAGTTAGAGGCTTGCCGTAGGCTGTATCAGGCCCTTGGGCTGTGGTTTGGAGACCCCAGGTTTAAAGTATGCAGGCGTGAATCAAATAATTCATTGTGGATGCTGAGATCCATTTATGAAGCAGGGTCTGTCTTCTTCCTTCTGGATTGTGGAGTCGAAAGGGCCTGATCTCATATCTCTGCTTTCTTGCAGGTGATGAACCCCTCCAAGGGAAGCGCACCTTTGCACATGATTGAGCAGATTCCAACGCAGCCAATCCAACAGACCATGTTCTGGAACGTTCTGCAGGAAGAGGGTGAAAATATGGATTCAGCAGGTGAGGACCTGCACTGCTTAGTTCCAGTTCAGCCAGTAAGAAAAGGGAAATTTTTCTAAGAACTGAAACAAGGCAGAAATGTGTTCCTGGAATATTTCTTCTATACTAACTAAAGGCTAATTCTGTCTGTCCGTCAGTCCCCCTCTAGCTCCGTCCTTGAATGGTCTACTTAGACATACCTCTTTGGAATTGGGATGATTCTGGGATTGACTCCCACACACAAACCAACCCCCACCCCCAACACATACACACACAACACAACCCCACTCATCCTCTAGCTCCACCCACAATTGCTCTACATGGACATATTATAACATCCAGCTGTGGGATTTGTGTCCGGATGAGGAGGGAACAGTTAAAAATTCAAATTTGAAAATAACTGACAGAACCAACAGTGAGGTTTTCAAGTTCCATGGACTGAACTGAGGAATTCAAGGTTATTTCTTCAAAATGGCAGTTTTCTCAGCTGGACCAGACGTCCCTTCAGTTTTGGGGGGAAGGTCCAGAACACCCTCCGCAGGAGCTGGCTTTTAAGCTAGTAATCTATATATATAAAAGAGAAAAGTCACTGACTCACTGACTTACTCACTCATCACTGCCCTGCCAAAACTGCTGGCCTAGAGGTGTGAAATTTGGGATGGGTGTTCCTTCCATGACTGAGGGGTGCACTAAGAACCATTTTTTGGAAATTCCAACTGGAATGGGGTGAAAAGGGGCGCAAGGCGTTTTCCTCCCTATACTTTGCATTGGAGAATTGATGACTTCTCAACATTCCTCCCCAACTGCTGGGCCTGAAGCATGGAATTCTGGGAGTTCCTTCTGTCACCTGAACACCCACCAAGAACCATCTGGAAAAATTTCACCCTTCAGGGGCTGAAGAGGGGGCAACGTGTTTTTGTCCTATACTTAACATGGGAGACTGACCAACCTCCAGCCAATTTGGTGCTCATTGCCGGGTGCACTGGGGGCATGTTGTTCAGAGGAAGAGGTTGAACTGGCGAGGATGCTGCGCATGGGGGAAGATGCGCATGGGCGAAGTTGCACATGGGCAAAGTTGCGCATGGGGGATGATGCGCATGGGGTGTTGATGCGCATGGGGGCTATGTTGCGCATAGGGGAGCACGGGGGAAAGTTGCACATGGGGAAGTTGCACTGGTGTGTTGATGCACATGGGGTGTTGATGCATATGGGAGATGTTGCGCATGGGGGAAGTTGCGCATGGGGGATTGATGCACGTTGGCATTGATGCACACAAGGGACTGATGCGCACGGGGAAAGTTGCGCACCTGGGAAAGTTGCGCACGGGGGAAAGTAGCACACAGGGGACTGGTGCGCATGGGGTGTTGATATGCATGGGGTGTTGATGTGCCGTGGGGGGGATGGCATATGGGGAAATGTTACTCCTGCAACAAAGGTATGCTTTTCGCTAGTATAATATAGGTACCATTGGTCCTCAGAGAATGACATAGATCTGAGCAGAATGGAGCACCCTGGAGCTGCTTTGTGATGCCTGGGAATAGAGCTAGGACATCTTTCTGACATCTTTCTGTCTGACATCTGTCTTTATATCTGTGTCTTCAGTTGATGAGGAAGGAACTCGGCTCAAGGTGAAGAAGTCTCAGCATGGAGGAAAACAGCCATTGGAAACAACCAGGAGAGAAGGAAGGAGAACCCAAGAGACGGTGCCGGAGATGGCTGAGGAAGAAAGAAGCACATCCAACACAGTTCAAGGAATGGAGCCACTTAAGGAATCCAGGGAATCTGGTGAGCTAACAGAAGGTCTTGGGGCTTCCTGTAGCAATCCCAGCCCACTGGATATGGAGGGAGAAAATGCTTCGTTTTCCAAATATGGCAGAAGGTATCATCCCAAGTCAAGATTTGTTTTTGAACTCAAAGGAGAAGAGTGCAATGAAGGCCCCTCATTGGGGGAAAAGATCCAGCCTAAATCAGAGCCTGCTGAACATCAGAGGAGCCACGTGGAAGAGAAAAATGGTGATGATCTAGAACTTCGGAGAAGGCGCCTGTCTAAGTCATCAGCAACACAGCAGATCCTTCATACAGAAAAGAAGACAAACAAATGTCATTACTGTGGAAAAAACCTTTCTCAGAGATCCAAATTAGTAACACATCAGAAGGTCCACACAGGAGAGAAACCACATCATTGTCCTGAGTGTGGGAAAAAATTCTCGCACAGATCCACATTTTTGAGACATCAGAAAGTCCATACTGGAGAAAAACCTCACAGTTGCCACAACTGTGGAAGAAGATTCTCCCAGAGGCATCATTTATTACAACATGAGAGGATCCACACAGGAGATAAACCATATCAATGCCCTGAGTGTAGGAAAACGTTCTCTAGTAGATCTAATTTGTTAAACCATCAGAGAAGTCATACTGGAGAAAAACCACACAAGTGTCTTGACTGTGGAAAGAGCTTCTCTTACAAATCCGAATTATTAAGACATCAAATTGTCCACACAGGCGAGAAACCACACCACTGTGATGACTGTGGAAAGAGCTTCTCTCAGAGATCCTATTTCTTAATCCATCAGAAGCTCCACTTGGGACAGAATCCTCACCAATGCTCTGACTGTTGGAAAAGCTTCTGCCAGAGATCAGATTTAGTCCAACATCAAAAAACACATCCTGAGAGAAATCTTATGGGTGTCCCACATGCGCAAAAAGCTTAAATGAGGAACACTGTCTAGCCTTCCCCCCCCCTCGTCCCAAGGGGGCTGTTCAGAACTGCAGTGTCAGTCCAAGGAGTTCTTTGGATTATGCCCAGAAGTTCTAGCATTTTCTCAAACTATGATAATTTTAGTGCCTTGTTTTGCCTTCTTGGTAACAAAGTGGTTGGCGTGTTTTACAGTGAAGGAGTTTGAGTGTGAATGTGCGCACTGTTGCGTGACTGTATTTGTTGACAGCGAAATGGCACTCATGTTTAGTCACAGGTTAGGCCAAGTCCTCAGGACCCCAGAGAGTGCAGTGCATCCTCCTGTGACCAGCGGCTGATAAATAAATGGTTCAGATCACACAAATGTCCAGACTGGCTTGTCCTCCTTTATTTCCTGAACATGGGAACAGGGTGTCACTATTTTTTTTATTTGATTTCTGTCCCACCTTCCTCCCACAAAAAGTACTCAAGGTGGGTAAAGGGACCTCAAGGAGCACTTGTTGAAAGGAGCCATATTGAGGCTCCCCAGAGGCCGCATCTGGCCCCCGGACTGGGGTTTGGAGACCACTGTCTTAGAGGAATTTGGCTCCCCATTAGGACTACAATCTGTCCATTGTATAGGGTGGTGAGATGGTCTGAAGACTCTGTGGTCCAGATTGTGACGCCCCATTGGAAAAGAGGCACCATTTTTTCATATGCACAATGTAAATGCAAACCAAGTACAGTGGTACCTCACATAAAGAGCTTAATTCGTTCTGGACGCATTCTCTTTAAGTGAAACACACTTTACGTGAAGCAGATTTTCCCATAGGAAATAATGGAAACTCAGACGTTTGGTTCCACAACCCAAAAAAATATTCATTTAAAAATATTAACTGGATGTAAAAATGATGACAAAACATTGTAATTGAATTCAAAACATGCATTCAATGTGCATGATCCTATGAAGTCAACTTAGGCTGCAATCCTAAAGACACGTTCCTAGGAGTAAGTCCCATTTAACACAATGGGGCTTAAACTTCTGTGTAGATAAGGTTAGGTGGCTGCAATCAAAGACACTTTCCTGGGAGTAGGCTCCACTTAACACAATGGGGCTTACTTCTGAGTAGACATGGTTAGGAGGCTGCAATCAAAGACACTTTCCTGGGAGGCTTACCTGAGCTGCTGCTGGAGGTTCAAAGTGGCCGGTAGGGGCAGTTGGGGACAGTTAGGGGCAGCTTCCTCTGGCACCCCCAGGCAACTGCCCCCAAATTGGGGGCAGTTAGAGGCAGCAGCACTGGCTGGCAGCCCCTTTAAAGAGCTTCTGTGTGGAGCGTCAGGGCTGCGTAGCACACGTGTCCATAGCGTGCTTGTTTGTTAACAAGCGGAACTTGTTTTGTGAAGCAAGATTTCTCAAAAATTTTTACTTGTTTTGTGAAACGCTTGTTACGTGAGACGCTTGTTATGAGAGGTACCACTGTGCCTGCACATTTTACCCAATGTGGTCCAGAGGGCCTCCCTGTAACCTTCAGGACATCACAGAAGTAGTCTTCTGTAAGGAGGAAGCGTTGATATGAAAATCTTTGCAGAATATCCTACAGCTATAAGAATCTCTTGGACTGTAATTGTGTTTCAATCACCCTAAACTGAAAACCAAAGGTGCTTCCAGGATGGATGCCGGAGCCCCCAGTATCGTTGCAGACTTTGGGATCCTATTTGTTTAGATTTTGGGGACACTTAGATGTGTCATTAGAGGGTTCCTTCCTGTGTGGCTTTGGTGGACAGCCTTTTGCAGTTTCCAATCACCTTCCACTTATCGGATGGGCTTTGGGCCTGATCCAGCAGGGATCCAGCAGGGATCCAGCAGGGTTCTAAGGTTCTTATGTATCTCTGAATGGCACATGCAAGCAGACGGCAAAAAGCTCTGCTTTTAGGTTCTTGCTCAAAAGCAGGGGTCTCTAAACCTTTTGTCCAAAGGGCCAAGACAAATATCTGGCCTAGGGCACAATTCTATCCATGTCTACTCAGCAGTGAAACTGATTGTATTCAGTGGGCCTCATACCCAGGAAAGTGTGCTTAGGATTGCAGCCACAGTCACAAGAGTATGGATAAAATTTAAAATAAAATTTAAAGTAAGAGAAGCACTTTCCACAGTCAAGACACTTGTGTGATTTTTCTCCAGTATGAGTTCTCTGATGGGTTAACAAAGTGGATCTCTGAGAGAAGGTTTTCCCACATCCATGACATTGATATGGTTTCTCTCCTTTGTGGATCCTCTCATGATATAATAAATGATGCCTCCGGGAGAATTTTCTTCCACAGTTGTGGCATCTGTGAGGCTTCTCTCCAGTATGGATCTTCTCATGTCTCAATAAGTATGATCTCAGAGAGAAGCTCTTTCCACAGTAATGACATTTGCATGTTGTTTCTTCTGTATGAACGTTCTGCTGTTGCGCTAATGACTTAGAATGGAGCATTACCCTGAGTGTTAGACCATCACACTCTTCCTTCTCTTCCATGTGGCTGCTATGGTGTTGACCAAGGTTTGATTTGAGCGAGATCTTTTCCTCCAACACAAGACCTTCTTTACGCAGGTCTCCACTATGTTCAGAAACTGGTTCTGACTTAGGATAATACCTTCTGCCATATTTGGAAAATGATGCCTTTTTTCCCTCTGTATCCACTGGGCTGAAATCGCTACAGGAAGCCCCAGGATCCTCTGTGAGCTCACCGGAGTCCCTGGATTCCTTACAAGGCTCCGTTCCCTGCTTTGTGTTGGACATGCTTCTTTCTTCCTGCACCTCAGCCATCACTGGCAACTTCTCTTGGGTTCTCCTTCCTTTTCTCCTGGTTGTTTCCAATTGCTCTTTTCCTCCACACTGAGACTTCTTCACTTTGAGCTGAGTTCCCTCCTCATCACCTGAAGAGACAGAGAAAAAGTTTTAGGTTCTGTTACTCTCTTTGACACAACTCACTGTGGTGCAAAACTGGGTGATGCAAAACTGTTTTGCATCACAGATTTTTCTTTGGGTGCTTCATGAGGAAGAAGATGCAAGACAAGGACTTGTACCGGATCCTAGACCCATTCCCATGCAACACAAAGCAGCTCCAGGCTGTTCCCCTCTGCTCAGATCTGAGTCACCTCCTGAGGAACAACAGTACATATATAAAGGTAGATGTCAAAACACATTTCTGCCTTGTTTCAGATCTTAGAAGCATATAAATGCACTCTTGAGAAGAGGTATACAATTCAAATTATAAAAATTTGCCATTTCTTACTGGCAGAACTGGAGCAAAGCAGTGCAGGTCCTTACCTGTTAAATCCATATTTTCATACTCTTCCTGCAGAACGTTCCACAACATGGTCTGTTGGACTGGCTGCGTTGGAGTCTGCTCAACCACATGCAAAGGTGCACCTGCCTTGGAGGGTTTCATCACCTGCACAAAACAGAACATGGTGTTGCCCAAGGAAAAGTGTTAATTCATGGATACGGGATCAGGTCCTTTTATCTCAACAATAGAGAAGAATTAAGACAGACTCGGCCTTCCTAAATGGATCTCAGAACACCTTAATGAATTATTTAAGGCTCTAAAAGACAGGTGGGACAGCCATTGTATAGATACTTCAACTATCTTCAGATTTTCTGGGTTCAATTCAAGGTTCTGGTTTTCATCTTGACAGCCCTTTGAAGTCTGGGCTCAGCATGTTTGAAGGGCCACCTCTTTCTGTATAATCTAGGCCGTCTTCGTGAGTCATCTGAGAGGGTCCTTTCGGAAGAACTGCATTCAAAGAGGTCTATGGGATGGCGTTCACACTCAAGGAACCTGTGCTGTGGAATTTCCTCCCCCTTTGGGTTGAGAACTGCTCCTCCTCCAGAAACCTTACACCAGCGTCACCCATCTCTTTTAAAAAGCCAACCGAAAGTAACATTTTTAAAGGGATAGCTTCTAGTTGTGCTGTAGTGCTTTCTAGTTTTTTGAATTCACACTTGCATATTTGAAACCAATGGGATTTTTTTGTCACTGCTTATCTCTGGTTGGCTTTTGATATTGTGTTCTGTCTGTGTTTTATTTTTTAATATTTAAAGTTTCTCTACCTAGTAGTTTAATTGACATGGTGCCCTCCAGACAGAAAGGAAGGGTACAAAATGAATAAAGAAAGAATGTGGTTGAAAGTTGTCATGTTTAGACATGTCGTTTCTTTTTCTTTGTCTTTGCTTTTTGTCTTTGCTTATATAAATTATAGATATGGACAGACAGACAGAGGGACAGACAGATAGATAAGCCACCTCCAGTTTCCACTGGGGAGAAACAAAGGATATAAGTTGAACAAAACAAGCAAAGACCTATAAGTGCTCTATGATGAACCAGCCCCATCTATCTCTACTAAAAGAACCAGGTACAGAAACTTACCTGCTCCACTTGGACACCAAGAGTCCTGCTCAGCTCAGCTTCAGCTACGTCCTGTCCTTCTGGGGAAAGCAGCAAAGTTGGATGTGGGATTCCAGTGCCTGTGAGGGACAGAAGGGACATTTCATGCAGGAGCGGATTGGGACACCTACTCATCTTATGGGTGGCCAAAAATGGACTCTGCTCCTAAAGTAGCCTCTACCATGGGGGCAAGCAGAAATATTATACCTCAGTATGAGAGGGAAGATTGACGAATGCCTTCTTGATCTCTACCCCACTTGCACGTTCCCAAACTCCCCCTTCCACATGACTGCTAAAGGAACAGTTGACACCTGATCCTCGCTGTGACACCACTGAACCCTTACCTGGCAGAATGAATCTTTGCTGGGTGTCTCTTAACTTCTCTGCAGGTTGTCTGGAGATCTCCTCCTGCACCATCTCCAAAGCTTCCTCCTTTACAACAAGAGGATTCAAAGCCCACTCCTGCAATGGTTCCTGGAACAGGGAAGAAAATCAAAAGTTACTGGTGGAAACAGATCCATTTTCATCACCTCCATCACAACACCCTCCATGCTGCAGACCCAGAGCTCTGAACCTGGAAGTGGCTACGATGCATGATCTTGGTTGGAGACCAGACACTTGCCCTGAAAATGGTGGGAAGAAACTCAGGGTGGGCCATTCCAATAATAAAATAGAGAGACTCACCTGCCAGGTGCCTGTGTGGGCCTCCCTCCAGCTGAGCAGGAAATGCTCCAGCAGGGCCAAGGCCTGGGCACCACTGTCTGGCCCACATGCCCGGATGCGGCTCTGGACGTCCCCCGGCAGGCCGGCCAGGAACTGCTCCAGGACCAGCAGCTCCAGGATCTGCTCCTTGCTGTGCCTCTCGGGCTTCAGCCACTGGCAGCAAAGCTCCTGCACTTGGCTGTACATCCTTCGCGGGTCTCCCAGCTGCGGGCAGCAGAACTGCCGGAAGTGCTGGCGCCGCTTCTCCCTCCTCAGGGCTTCGCCTCTCAAGATGGCCGCCTTCACTTGCCCGTAGTCCTCCCGCTCTGGGGCTGCCAGGAGGCTGAAGGCCTGCTGGGCGCCTCCACTCAGGGCAGGCAGGAGCCGAGCCACCCACTCTCCTCGGGGCCACCCACAGGCCGCAGCCACTTGCTCAAAGGAGGCCAGGAAGGCCTTGGCGTCACCCCAGGGGGCGGCCTCTGACTCTGGGGGGCTCGTCTGGGCGCAGTCAGGGGCCTGCAGGCTCTGGAGGAACTCCTGCCACTGGGCCTCCCAGCGCTGCTCCCTCCGCCTGCCCGGCTCCTCTGCTGGCTCCATCACCCCCTCAGCTCAGCTGGTCTTGCCTGGGCTTCTCCTGTTCCCTCCCTCCCTCTTCCTTCCTTCCTTCCTTCCTTCCTTCCTTTTGCTGCCTTTGCTCCTAGAAAGAAAGAAGGTCTGGCTCGAAGGAGGGGGCAGGAAAGGCCTCAGTGCTACTTGCTTGCTTCTCTCTCTCCCTCTCCCTCCCTCCCTGCTCTTCTGCTGCCCCCTCCAGAGATGGAGCTCAGCTGGGGTAGTTCAGGGTTTGCTGAGGGTCTCCAGGGCTGCAGCTGCAGGATCCCCCCAGCAATCCCAGGCCTTCCCTGGTCTGGTCTGGTTTGGCTGGGAGGAGGGAGGAGGAAGGACCCACTTGCCCCTTCCCTTCCCTCCCCTTCCTGGCTGGTTTTGCCCTCCCCAGAAGGGATCAGATCAGCCCAGATGAGGGAGATGGAGATGGCCAGAGAAGGGCTGCCCAAGCAGAGGCTCCAGCAGTCCCAGCCTTGGCATTCCTGGAGGCCTTCCTGGGCTGAAGGACTCACAACACACACACACAGGCTGCAGTCCTGGCCAGGGACCTGGAAGGAAGCCCTCTGAGTGGAATGGGACTTACTTCTGAGGAGACACAAAAAAGGGTTTAAGGGGACCATATGCCAGAACGAAGGACCCCCAAATGTAGGACATCCAAGAGAAATGTAGGACATGAGAACATCAAAGTGTGTACTTTAAACACTATATTATTTATTAAATTACATTTACAGTTACATATAATTTATCTCAGAACCACACTTTCCTGGGAGTAAGTACTACTGAACACATTTCTGAGTAGACATGCTTAGGATTCCACTGATAAATGATTCATTTCAAGAGGGCTACAGGCTGCCTGCTAAGAAGGAAAAGGAGGACACGGCAGTTCTGTTTTCCCAGGAAACAAGGCTAAAATCCAGTACATGTCCTGGGCCAAGAGGGGACCTGGTGAGGCTGTTCTGCAGGGAAGTGCAGAGTGTTTGCAGTGCAGGTGGAGTTGCAGAGGGAGAGCAGGCTGGAGTCAGTGCTCTGAAGGGTTAAGGCAGGCAAGCTGGGACTGGGAGAGCAGCCCAGAGAGTGGCTGGGAGGGGGGAGGGAGCAGTCCAGGCTCCTTCCTGTGGGGGGAGGAGGGAGGCTGCAGCTCCCATTGCTTGCAGTGCAGAGGAGGGAGGAGCAGGTGGGTGCAGGGGGGGCTCTGGGGAGGGTCTGGTCACCCCAGGAGGGCCCCCCTAGAGTAGGGCTTCCCAGTCTTGTCTCCCCTACAAGCCCCTTTGCAGCCCATTCCCATCAACTGCACCCCCAGATGTGCAAAGTGTTTGCAATGAATATCCTGTAAATGCTGAAATGTCACATTTACAACTGCTGAGCCAGATCTGGAAATAAAGTGAGGATGAGAATTTTGTGCTTATAAGAAATATATCTCACCCAGCATGGAGTTAGTCTGTGGAACTCCTTGCCACAGGATGTGGTGATGGGACTGGCCCAGATGCCTTGAAAAAGGGATGGGAGACGTATTTCGGGAGTAAAAATCCATCATGTGTTCTGAGCCGTGATGCAAATCCTGGTTTAGAAATAGGCTGTCTCTGAATGGCAGATGCAAGGGGGATAGTGTTGTGGGGCTTGTTTTCTGTGCTTCCTGAAGCATCACAGCCAACTAGCTGCCTCCTTTTCCAGCCCCAGAAAATATTCTAATATTCTAATAATATTCTAATAATCCAAACTGGTTATACACAGACTTGACTCAACAGGAATGACCATTGCAAATCACAGTTTAAAAACCAGTATTGTTGTAGGGAGGCAGTTGTGCAAACAGTATTCCCTCCTCAGCAGAGCTAGAAAAAGGCAGGGAATCCTTTGCATTTCTAAGTGCTGACTGCCTCTCCACAACAGTAAGAAAAGCTGTTTTCAAGAATGTACACTTTTATTTTTTTAACTGCTTTTGAAAATGCATTTATTGGTATCAGTAGAAAGGATACCCATCTCAGGGGCTGCTGACATTTAACACATTCTTAACATTCCTCTTTTTAAAAAGTAGCTTAAAATACAAATACAAAAAATAATTGAATACCAGAAATTAGAAGATAATCTATATAAGCCCTAAATAGCCTTACCAGATAAAATCCCAAGTCTTGGTCCTTGCATGCTACATATACAAGTGTGTCCCCTTTTCCTAGAAGGACAGCATTTCCACCACTGTACTGATAAGCCCTACAGATTCACATAAGGTGGCTAAAGGATAATATGGTGGTGAGCATGGTGTACCCCAAAAGTTTTCCTTGAGCAGGACTGGTGGTTGCCTTGGAATCAAACAGGATTTTGCAACTAAGAAAACATTAGAGATTAAGAAGACATCTTTTGTACTATTGTTTATAAAGATCTGTTCAGAGATGGAAGAACTTGGCAGAGACCCTGCCATTTGAAGGAAAAGAGGAACAAGGAGGGAAGAAGAAAATAAGCAGAGGTATCTTTTTTATATAGAATTACATTGCAGAGCCAGTGGTTAGAGTTAGGAAGTTCTGAGTTCAAATTTCCTATTCAGCCATGCAGTTTACTGGGTGACGTAGCTTAGTTCCACTTACTGAACCCAGCTCACCTTACAGGATTTGTTAGGATAAACGGGGAGTGCACAACCATGCACGCTGCCCATGCTTTGAATAATTCTAATCCATCCTTCTAATTCACAAATGATTACAGTCGTTCAGCCTTCTCTTCTCTTTCTTCTTTCCATGTTCACTCTGTCCTTTTCCTGGGCAGTGGATGTTGGACCTGTTCGTTTGAAGAACTCTTGGCTCTCACAAGGTCTTGGCTCTCACAAGGTCTTTGCTGAAAGACCTTCTTCCTGCTTCTTGACATTGCTGAGAAAGTCACTTGGACCTTGTTGGGTAGGTCTGTTGTGCTGAGGAAACTTCAGGGGCTCTAGCAAGAAAGCGGAGATGTTGCTCTAGGATTGGCGCTTTCAAAGACGGGAGCAGCAGATCAGACCACTCCGATTCTGGAGGAAATACAGCAGAAGAAAAGACGATGGCCACCCAGGCTTTGCCAGAACATGGGATAGAACCAGAAATAAAAATGGAGAAAGAGGACTCAGCTGGCCCTGAAATAGGTGAGGACATGCAGGGAGCAGCCCTTTCAGAATTTGGAAGAATCAAGGAGGTTTTGTCCTTGGAGGTGTCACAGAGTGTGAAACAGGAGCCGGATGAGGGACCATCCAGGAACTGGGATGTTCAGTTTGACGAGTTCCTGAAGACACTGCAGGTTCCTCAGTCAATTGAGGAGAACCAGCAACTGCCTGAACTTAGGCAATGGAGCAATAGGAGAACATCTCTAGTAGCAGATGGTGCATCAGATGCCAGCGAATGGCCTAGAGCCAGCAAATGGCCTTCTCTCACTCAGCCACATCCCGTGGAGGAGGATCAGCAGGACCAGAACACCCACTTGGATGCCACACGGAGTGGAAAAGAAGCAAGTGGGGTTCTGCCTGGAGATGCCATCAGAAGAGAGGAGCAACGCCTGCAATTCAGGCTGTTCAGCTATCGAGAGGCTGATGGGCCTCAAAAGATCTATCTGCAGCTCCAGGAGCTTTGCTGGCAGTGGCTGAAACCGGAGAGGCGCACCAAGGAGCAAATTTTGGACCAGCTGATCCTGGAGCAGTTCCTGGCCATCCTGCCACCAGAAATGCAGGACTGGCTTTTGGAACAGGACCCTGAGACCTGCAATCAGGCTGTGACGTTAGCAGAACTTTTCCTTTTGAGGCAGCAGGAGGACAAAGGGTGGAAGCAGCAGGTGAGCATGTTGGTCATGATCACTTTGATGTTTTGTGTGTGCATGCATGTATGTGTGTGTGGGCCCATGGAATCCAAGGGGATAGATACCACCTTCGTGGAAATAAATCTGTGGAGGGCCAGGGCACTAGAGCCACAAAAACATATCTGGAGGCCATACCAAGCCCTCCAGTGGTTATGTCAGGCTCCAAACCTCCTCAGAAGCCCCCAACCAGACACAGCCAGATGTGAACTGAAAGTGACTCCTGCTTGCATCCAGTAGGTCATATGAAACGTGGGCTCAACATCTGCAGATGAAGATGCTGAGCTCATGAGAAAAGGAGGTCCCACTGTACCGATATACCATTTATTGGGGCACTCAGAAAAGGTTATCCAAATGAGGTTTGCGTGACACATTTGTGTTCTGGCCAATACTTTCACAGGCAAATATTTTGGTATGAAAGAAGATGTTTTGGGAATGCCAAATGTTTGCAAATGTGTTCCTTCATAAACCCTCATCTTTATCCCAGTGGTTTGCATGTTTTTGTTCCATCACTAGGCAAGTGAGAATCCTTTTCTTCCAAAGTAGGTGGATCTTTTTTCTGGGTCACGTGATCCACCCAGTTGGGAATCATATTGTGATCCTCTCTTGGCACAGCATAGCCAATCTGGTTTTGCCACTTGATGCTCCAAAGTTTAGACCGAGTGAGGACAGTAGTGTGTGACCGCACTGCATGGCCTGTGTAGTATGCCTGCATCCTGACCTTGGGTGTTCAGTCCCCTGTGGAACAAGGCCAAAGTGTCAGCAAAATATCCTCGCATATTCTTCCCCTGTTTAGCCTTCCTTCTGAATTTATCTTGTGAATTCCATAGGGCAGAGACCTGTCCTCTTGCGCTCCGTTAAGCACCATCCAGTTGATGGCACTATAGAAATAACAAGTAAAACAATAGGACTGTTAGCCTGATTTTCCCTTTTTCTCCCTCCCCTCTTTTTCAGATCATGGAGGTGTCAGAAGAGATGTTCTTGAATCCTCCCAAGGAAGGAGAGGCTCTGCCGAGCACAGTGAAAACACAACATATTGTGGAAATAAAGCAGGAGGATGGTGGGAGTGCGATCTTGTTAGGTAAGGCTGATCACAGCCTGTCAGCCAATGCTAGGAGACAGGAAGGCAATGGTGGGACAGAAATATTCCTTTACCTCCTATTGTAGGTTTCCCAGAAACATCTGGCGAGGCTCCAGGAAACAGGATGTTGGACTAAATAATAGTTGGTCTGATCCAGCCCCGCTTTCCTTGCATTCCTAGCTTTGTGGATATCAGATAGATATCCCACCGATTCTTTGTACAGAACAGATTCTGTCCCCACAGACACCAAATTCAGTAAGTCATGAAATCCAGAGAGGCCACGTGCTGCTACAGTGACTCACCTGGGAAGCATGATGGGAAGGAGAAGAAGGTCCATCTGGCAAGGGAGCAGGAAAGCAGAGGGACCGACATCCTGATCCTAACTGGAACAAGCAGGCCTGCTGTGTATCCAGAGCAAGTTTTGGGTAGCCATTGGCTTGTTTTGAGTCAATGGAAATATTTCCCCTTTCCCTGGGGGAAGTTTCAGAAGCCCCACCAGGCAATTCAAATCTTCATCTCCTAAATCCATGGTGCAGATCTGAGCAATTTGTGATCATAGGAAGGCTGCCTGGATAGGATTAGGATGAGATTAGGGTTAAGATCTGACATCAGTGCTTGACTTTGGCTCCTTGCCCATCCTCCCACTGTTCTTCTTGCCGCCCACCCTCCTTCCACCCCAGAATGCCTCCCAACCACAAATGAAGGACCCAACAGCACTTGTGCCAGCCTAGGGTGCTCCTAGGATTGCACTCTGAGTTAAATGTAAGACCAATCTATTTATAAAGTCCCTAAACAATGTGTTAGGATCACTACTGAAAATAAGATTTAAAAACACAGATAATTGTCAGTAGAAAAAATGTGCTGCATTTGGAGGGATGGAAAAGCACAAAGAATTGAATGTTCCTGTAGAGCAGTGTTTCTCAAAGTGGGGGTCGGGACCCCTTTGGGGGGTCGCCTAGCGCTTTCCTGGGGTCGCCTAAAGACCCCTGGTACAGGAGGCCAGGTCAGGCTTGCCAGACCTCTGGCTGTAGCTGCGTGCACACTGGGGCTGACTGACAGCCTCAGGGCCCAATCCTATGCATGCCTACTCTGAAATAAATCCCATTATAGTCAGGGGGCCTTTACTCCCATGTAAATGTGGATAGGATTGCAACCTCAGGGCCCAATCCTATGCATGCCTACTCTGAAATAAATCCCATTGTGTTCAGTGTGTGCATAGAACACACATTTCATTTGGAACAATGAAAATTCATCCTGCATATTGGATATTTACATTACAATTCATAACAGTAGCAAAATTACAGTTATAAAGTAGCAACGAAAATAATTTTATGGTTGGGGTCCCCACAACATGAGGAACTTAGAAATGGGTCACGGCGTTAGGAAGATTGAGAGCCACTGCTGTAGAGAAACCCCAAAACAGCATGGAAGTAGCTTGATGATCTCTGTAAGCCAGTGATGTGGGGAAGGGCAGAAGTAAGTAAGAGTTTAAGAGGACCTGGGGAAAAAAATTGTCCTTGCATCTACCTTCCTCCTGCTGAGCACCCAAAGAAAAATCTGTGACGCAAAACAGAGCATTTCAGGAGTTGTGTAAAAGAGGTTAACAGGATATTTTAAAAGTTCCTCCCTCTCTCTTATCAGGTGATGGGCAGGAAATTCAGTTCAAGTTGAAGGAATCTCCAACCGGAGGAAAAGAGCAACTAAAAAGAACTGGGACCAGACAAAGGAGAATCCAAGAGAGGATGCCGGTGAGCACTGAGATGACGGAGGAAAGATGTGCTGCCGACAGAGGGCAGGGAATGGAGCCACTTACAGGATGCAAGGAATCTGAGTTCACAGGAGATCTTGGAGCTTCCTTTGAGGATCCCAGCCCAGTGGTTATGGAGGGGGGAAAGACATCATTCTCCAAATATGCCACTAGGCGCCATCCTATGTTAGGACTTGGTTTAGAACATAGAGAAGAAAAGTGCAATGAAGGCCCCTCATTGGGGAAAAAGATCCAGCCTGAATCAGACCTTGATGAACATCAGAGGAGCCACATGGAAGAGAAGAGTTATGATGATCTAGAACTCAGGGAAAGGCTCCATTCTAAGTCATCAGCAACACAGCAGATCATTCATACTGGAATAAAGACAGATGAATATCATTCTCGTGGAAAAAGCTTCTCTCAGAGGTCTAACTCACTAAGATATCAGAATGTCTGCACAGGAGAGAAACTACACCAGTGTCCTGAATGTGGAAAAAATTTCTCTCAGAGATCCAATTTATTAAGGCATCGGAAAATCCATACTGGAGATAAACCTCACAAATGCCACAACTGTGGAAGAAGATTCTCCGAGAGGCAGAATTTATTACATCATGAGAGGATCCATACAGGAGAGAAACCATATCCATGTCCTGAGTGTGGAAAGAGCTTCTCTCAGAGATCCGCTTTGTTAAGCCATCAAAGAACTCATAGTGGAGAAAAACCCCACAAGTGTCTTGACTGTGGAAAGAGTTTCTCTGAGAGAACTAATTTGTTAAGCCATCAGAGAACTCATACTGGAGAAAAACCCCACAAATGTCTTAACTGTGGAAGGAGCTTCTCTGGGAGATCCAATTTGTTAAGCCATCAGAGAACTCATACTGGAGAAAAACCCCACAAGTGTCTTGACTGTGGAAAGAGCTTTTCTGAGAGATCCAATTTGTTAAGGCACCAGAGAACTCATACCGGAGAAAAACCCCACAAGTGTCTTCATTGTGAAAAGAGCTTCTCTTGGAGATCCAATTTGTTAAACCATCAGAACATCCATACTGGAGATAAACCTCACAAATGCCACAACTGTGGAAGAGGATTCTCCCAGAAGCACGATTTATTACGTCATGAGAGGATCCACACAGGAGAGAAACCATATCAATGTCCTGAGTGTGGAAAGAGCTTCTCTCAGAGATTCAATTTCTTAAGCCATCAAAGAACTCATACCGGAGAAAAACCCCACAAGTGTCTTGACTGTGGAAAGAGCTTCTCTGAGAGATCCAATTTGTTAAGGCATCAGAGAACTCATAGCTCAGCAGTGTGTTAGGAGCACTACTGATGTTGCAGTGTAAAGCAAAACACGGCTCAGGCTCGGTAGTGGTGAGAAGCAGGTTGGATTTATTTCAACTGCGCTGTTGGGTCTCCCCCGGGACATGCAAGTCCAGGTCAGGAAAGACAATCAAAGACTGACAAATCCCCAAATCCAGAGTAACTACAGGAGCACTTACATAAAGAGACTTTACGTGCACCCGTAGTTACTGCACCACCTAGTGAAAACATGGGAAATTCATATTGGAATCCAGAGTAAGTTATTCTTGCACCAGAGCAAGGACTCTCCGTAGTTACTCTGGATTTTGCCCAAAGACTTATACTTCAAAAAGCAGAAGCATTACTATTCATTAATATTCTGACATCATATGATTGGCTGTACATGGAATACTTCATTCCAGGCATTCATATTCCATAGATGTGGGCTGTATCTTTCGATTCCTGAAACTTCTCATTTACATTCTTATTTTCAATAGAAGTCTTAAGTTTTGTTTCTTAAGACTTAAGTTAAGACTTAAGTTAAGACTAAAACTTAAGTCTTAAGTTTTGTTTCTTGCCCAGCTTACCTTTTGCTGATGCTTGCATTGTGATGAGCATCTTCAGGAAAAAGGACTTTCACTCAGCCTCTGGTCTATTTGGGTCTTGCACAGACCCAAACAGGACTGGGGATGCAACAGTTACCCCTCAATCCAGAGTAGCTACGGCAGTCCTTGTGTCGACGCAAGTAAAATTTAGTCTTGATTGCTTATGAATTTCCCATAGGTTTCCACTAAGTGGCGCCATAACTGCGTTGACATAAATGTCTGTTGCGTTGACGCAAATACTGCAGTAGCTACTCTGGATTGTAGCTCTATTCTCTGTTCCAACAGGTACCACTGACTCGAACCAGACTTGACAGAACCAGTTTTAGGCCTTGTATTTTCTTCAGGCCAGAACCGAAAAACCTGGAAGCAGAGGGCAAGGGCCTCAGGTACCCACAACCTTATAGGTCACAAGGATGACGTATGTTGTACAGCCTCTCTGGTTGCTTTTCACGGTTGCTCCTTCTTGGGTTCATTTTAGGTTCAGCCAACGTGAAGCATGGAAATTGTTGTTCAAAAACTTTTGCCACAAACTGTGACTTCAGCAGATATGGATAGCCACATCTTTCGACGCTGAACAACTACAGGCCATGCTTCTTTATACGTTGTGTCCGAGGCAGCTTTACTGATTTCAGTGGACCTTTGACTGAACGACACGTCTTGAGCAGTGATGGGATTCAAAGAAATTAAGAACCAGTTCTTTGCCCATCTGGCAGCCACTTTTAAATGGCTATCTTTAAACTTTGTATGTTCCCTGCTGGAGCCCACCACTGGTCTTGAGTCATGAAGATAAGGATGAGAGAAGGCAACAGGAGCTGATATTCTTTGGGATGGACTGAATGCTAAACATTTAAGCAGTAAATCTTTGCCTCATTTATGTTCTCAAGTTTTAACCATTTGAGGGGTTTTAGGAATAAAGGCATTTCTGGGAAAGGCCACACTGCATGGCCAACCTGTTTCTTTAGGAAGCCCAATTCCAGCAAAGATTATTAATTGATCTACATCAGAGTTTTTATTTTATGTTTTTATTTCACTGCTGTGCTTGTCGATAGAAGTAGCTAAAGGGAGTGTCATTCGAAGGACTCAACAAAACACAATGGGGCTCACTTTTGAGTAGACCTGGTTAGGATTGTGCTCTATTACCAATCATTAAGGTGGAGCATCTTGCATTTGGGTCGGCCCAGTGATCGATAGGGTCACCCAAGTGCACTTCTGGATCCTGCCCTCATGCTCAAAACCCTTGTGTTTATTGCTTCCGTTTGCTTAAACACTACATTACTGAATATTATATTCAAAAATATTAATGGAGGAGGGATTTTCTACAATGTGCTGGTTTGTGATCCAATTATATATGTTTGCACAATGTCAGCCACAAAGTGAACGCACAGAACAGAGATGGCAAACCTTTTAGAGAACAAGGGTTCGAGTGCCGAAGATAATGAGGGCCGGATTGTACTCAGGCATCTGAGGTCATTTCCTACCTTATGGGGCTTCTGCTAACATCACAGCCAGTCCAACCAATGTGCTGTTATCTGATGCCTGGCCCCTCGGGCAATGCTGGGACAACTTGGCTCCTGTGCCCAAATTGCAGGTCAGGACCCAGTGAAGAGCCTCAGTCTGACTTTGGGGGAGTCCCAAAGGCTGATGGAAGATCACAATGTCTCAAGTCCTCAGGCTATCTTCCACATAGATAAATAAAATCTAGAAATAAAATATTTTATTCTACATTTCAAAGTCTGGTAAACCCCAGTGAATCCTGACAGTTTGCAAGGTATAAATACATATATAAAGTCAGAGCATGTTTTTTCTGATTTTTGTAATAAATAAATATTTCTAGTTCTCCATCTTAACCCATTTATGCCCAGTCCACAGGCGTACACCTTTAGTACCAGTGGTGTACATGGAACATTGGAAAGAAATGGGTTCAAGTCTGGTAAACCTTGGTGGGTCCTGATCAAGCAGTAGTTCCCAATCTATGTGATGGGACTGGTGGTTTTTTTTGTGGGTGGCAAAAGGAATGAGTGAGATCCTGGAGGTATTTCAGTGAGAGACATGTAAGAATCTGTTTTGATTCAGACACCCCTGAATGCAGATGACCAGACATCATAACCAAAAATGAGGACCTTCAACATGTAGAACATCCAAGAAAAATATAGGCTATGACAAAATGAAAGCTAAAAACACTCATATATAGTGCTCTTCTGTGTTTAATCGTAGTCCTGTCCTAACAGAGGGACCATCTATCCATGTTTTAGGTTTATAACCTAGGAAAAAACTGTGATGTCCTTTTTTCCTAATAAGCAGGCAGCATGTAGCCTTCTTGAAATGAATCAATTATGGCTGCAATCCTAAACACGCTTTCCTGGGAGTAAGTACTATTGAACACAAAGGGACTGACTTCTGAGTGGACATGCTTAGAATTGCACTGTATATGTAATAAATTTTATGTAATATTTTTAATTTAATAATAAGTAATATGGTGTATTAATTTAGCAAATGAAAGCAGAATTTTGTAGCTTTCATTTTGCCTGTGCTACATTTTTCTTGGATGTCCTACATTTGGGAAGCAATGGTTCTGGCATATGGTCCCCATGGATCCTTGCATGTCTACTCAGAAGTAAGTCCCATTCCAGTCAGTGGGCTTCCTTCCAGGTCACTGGCCAGGACTGCAGCCTGTGTGTGTGTGTTGTGAGTCCTTCCAGCCCAGGAATGCCAAGGCTGGGAATGCTGGAGCCTCTGCTTTGGCAGCCCTTCTCTTGCCATCTCCTTCTCCCTCATCTGGGCTGATCTGATCCCTTCTGGTGAGAGCAAAACCCCAGCCAGGAAGGGAAGGGGCAAGTGGGGTCCTTCCTCCTCCCTCCTCCCAGCCAGACCAGACCAGGAAAGGCCTGGGACTGCTGGGGGGGATCCTGCAGCTGCAGCCCTGGAGACCCTCAGCAAACCCTGAGCAAGCCCAGCTGAGCTCCATCTCTGGAGGGGGCAGCAGAAGAGCAGCCTGGAGGGAAGGAAGGAAGGAAGCAGCACTGAGGCCTTTCCTGCCGCCTCCTTCGAGCCAGACCTTCTTTCTTCCTGGGAGCAAAGCCAGCAAAAGGAAGGAAGAGGGAGGGAGAAGGAGAAGCCCAGGCAAGACCAGCTGAGCTGAGCTGAGGGGGTGATGGAGCCAGGAGAGGAGGCAGGCAGGCAGAGGGAGCAGCGCTGGGAGGCCCAGTGGCAGGAGTTCCTCCAGAGCCTGCAGGCCCCTGACTGCGCCCAGACCAGCCCCCCAGAGTCAGAGGCCGCCCCCTGGGGTGACGCCAGGGCCTTCCTGGCCTCCTTTGAGCAAGTGGCTGCGGCCTGTTGGTGGCCCCGAGGAGAATGGGTGGCTCGGCTCCTGCCTGCCCTGAGTGGAGGCGCCCAGCAGGCCTTCAGCCTCCTGGCAGCCCCAGAGCGGGAGGACTACGGGCAAGTGAAGGCGGCCATCTTGAGAGGCGAAGCCCTGAGGAGGGAGAAGCGGCGCCAGCACTTCCGGCAGTTCTGCTGCCCGCAGCTGGGAGACCCGCGAAGGATGTACAGCCAAGTGCAGGAGCTTTGCTGCCAGTGGCTGAAGCCCGAGAGGCACAGCAAGGAGCAGATCCTGGAGCTGCTGGTCCTGGAGCAGTTCCTGGCCGGCCTGCCGGGGGACGTCCAGAGCCGCATCTGGGCATGTGGGCCAGACAGTGGTGCCCAGGCCGTGGCCCTGCTGGAGCATTTCCTGCTCAGCCGGAGGGAGGCCCACACAGACACTTGGCAGGTGAGTCTCTCTATTTTATTACTAGCAAAAGGTGTACCTGTGTTGTGGGAGTAAAATTCCCCTGTATGCCATCCTCCCATATGCATTAACCCCCATGCACAACTTCCCCCATGCGCATCAACCCTCCATGCGCAACTTCCCCCATGCGCATCAACCCCCATGTGCAACTTGCCCCATGCACATCAACCCCCCATGCGAAACTTCCCCATGCACATCTACCCACCATGCGCATCAACCCCCCATGCGCAACCACCCCATGCATATCAACTCCCATGCACAACTTCCCCCATGCGCATCAACCCTCCTGCGCAACTTCCCCATTCACAACTTCCCCCATGCGCATCAACCCCCATGCACAACTTCCCCCATGCGCATCAACCCCCATGTGCAACTTCCCCCATGCGCAACTTTCCTCATGCGCAACTTCCCTCATGCGCATCAACCGCCCATGTGCATCAACCCCCCAATGCACAACTTCCACAATGTGCAACATTCCTACATGCGCATCATCCTCCCATGCGCAACTTTCCCCAATGCACAACTTCCCCCATGTGCAACATCCCCTCATGTTCAACTTCCCCCATGCTCAACTTCCCCATGTGCAATTTCCCCATGCGCAACTTCCACTCATGCGCAACTTCCCCCCCACGCGCAACTTCCCCTCATGCGCAACTTCCCCCATGTGCAACTTCCCCCATGAGCAACTTTCCCCATGCGCAACTTCCCCTCATGTGCAACTTCCCCCATGCGCAACTTCCTCCATGCACAACTTCCACTCATGCGCAACTTCCACTCATGCGCAACTTCCCCTCGTGTGCAACTTTCCCCCATGCGTAACTTCCCCCATGTGCAACTTTCCCCCACGCGCAACTTCCCCCACGCGCAACTTTCTCTCATGCACAACTTTCCCTCATGCGCAACTTCCACTCATGCGCAACTTTCCCCCACGCGCAACTTTCCCCCACACGCATCCTCCCCTCATGCGCAACCTCCCCTCATGCGCAACTTCCCCCATGTGCAACTTCCCCCAAGCGCAACTTCCCCTCATGCGCAACCTCCGCTCATGTGCAACTTCCTCCCATATGTAACTTCCCCCATGTGCAACTTTCCTCCAAGTGCAATTTCCCCCCATGCTCAGCATCCTTGCCAGTGCAACCTCTTCCTCCGAACAACATCCCCCCAGTGCACCAGGCACTTCTAGGCCCAGCGGTTTTTGCAGGGTGGTGGTGGTGAGTGAGTCAGTCAGTCAGTGACTTTTTATATATATAGAAGATTGAAATGGCCCACTTGCCTGCCCACCGAGTTTCTTCCCACCATTTTCAGGAGCAACCTGGCCTCCAAACAAGATCATGCATCGTAGCCACTTCCAGGTTCAGAGCTCTGGGTCTGCAGCGTGGAGGGTGTTGTGATGGAGGTGATGAAAATGGATCTGTTCCCACCAGTAACTGTCTTCTGATTTTCTTCCCTGTTCCAGGAACCATTGCAGGAGTGGGCTTTGGGTCCCCTGGTCGTAAAGGAGGAAGATTTGGAGATGGTGCAGGAGGAGATCTCCAAAGAACCTGAGAAGTTAAGAGACACCCAGAAAAGGTTCAATGGGGAGGTCACTGTGCCAGGTAAGTGTTCAGTGTGTAACCCTCAGTGGTGTCACAATGAGGATCAGGAAACTTAAAGGGTGTCAACAGTTCTGTTTTAAAGTCGTGTGGAAGGGGATGTTTTGGCTCTTGCAAGTGGGGCTAGAGGGCAAGAAGGCATCCATCAAACTTCTCTCTTATGCCCAGGTATAATCTTTCTGCTTTCCCCCAACGTGGTAGAGAGAATTTTATGAAGGCTACCTTTACCTACCCTGGGATGGCCCAATCGTAGCCTCCTACAGTGTGGAGCAGTCATGGAGGACTCTTTGGGAAAGTAGTATTTCTTCCTGCATCTGCATTGTGGCTGAGAGTTCTGTTTGAGGAACCAGAATCTCTCCTGCTTTGGCCACCTATAAGGATGAGCAGGTGGCCCAATCTGCTTCTGCATGAAATGTCTCTTCCATCCCTCACAGGCACTGGAATTGCGGATCCAACTTGTACAATTGGTCCTCAGAAGTTGGCCTAGATCCGAGCAGAGTGGAGCAGTGTGGAGCTGCTCTGTGTTGCCCAGTAATAGGCTTGGGATCTGGCACAAGCCGTTGTCTGGCATCTTTTTTTCTCTCTCTCTCTGATTTCTTCCCTGTCCAGGAACCATTGCAGGAGTGGTCTTTGGGTCCCCTGGTTGTAAAGGAGGAAGATTTGGAGATGGTGCAGGATGGTGCAGGCAGGAAATCAGCTCAAGGTGAAGAAGTTTCAGTGTGGAGGAAAAGAGACATTGGAAAGAACCAGGAGAGAAGAAAGGAGAACCCAAGAGAAGGTGCTGGAGACAGCCAAAGTGCAGGAAGAAAGAAGCGCATCCAGCTCAGGTCAGGGAACGGAGCCACGTAAGGAATCCGAAGAGCTAACGGAAGGTCTTGGGGCTTCCTGTAGCAATCCTAGCCCAGTGGATACAGAGGGAGAAAAGGCTTCATTTTCCAAATATGGCAGAAGATACCGTCCTCAGTCAAGTCAAGAAGAATGCAATGAAGGCCCCTCATTGGGGGAAAAGATCCAGCCTAAATCAGACCTTGATGAACATCACAGGAGCCACGTGGAAGAGAAAAATTGTGATGGTCTAGAACTTTGGAGTCTGTCTAAGTCATCAGCAACACAGCAGATCATTCATACTGCAAAGAAGAGATACAAATGTCATTTCTGTGGAAAAAACTTTTATCAGAGGTCCATATCCATAATTTGGATCTCAGAGATCCAAATTAGTAACACATCAGAAGGTCCACACAGGAGAGAAACCTCACTGAATGTAGAAAAAATTTCTCTCACAGAAGTAATTTATTAAGGCATCAGAAAATCCATACTGGAGATAAACCTCACAAATGCCACAACTGTGGAAGAAGATTCTCCGAGAGGCAGAATTTATTACATCATGAGAGGATCCACACAGGAGAGAAACCATATCCATGTCCTGAGTGTGGAAAGAGCTTCTCTCGGAGATCCACTTTGTTAATCCATCAGATCACTCATACTGGAGAAAAACCTCACAAGTGTCTTGACTGTGGAAAGAGCTTCTCTGAGAGATATTATTTCTTAAATCTTCAGAAGCTCCACACGGGACAGAATCCCCATCAATGTCCTGACTGCTGGAAAAGCTTCTGCCAGAGATCAGATTTACCCTGCAATCCAGAGTAACGACGGGAGCACGTAAGAGATATTACGTGCACCCGTAGTTACTGCACCACCTAGTGAAAACCTATGGGAAATTTATATTGCAATCTAGAGCAAATTGTTCTTACACCGGAGCAAGGACTCCCCGTAGTTACTCTGGATTGCGCCCTTAGTCAAACATCAGAAAACTCATGCTGAGTGAATTCTTATGGGTGTCCTACGTGTAGGAAAAGCTTAGATGAGAAACACTGCCCAGCCTTTCCCCCCTGCCCCAATGTGGCTATTCAGATCTGCACTACGTCGACTCACATCAGTGCAAGGAATCCTTTGGATTATGCCCTGAAAGTCTAGCGTTTTCTCAAACTGTGATAATCTCAGTGATATTTTCTGCAATGTTTGTAACATGGTAGTTGACATGTTTTACAGTGAAGAAGTTTGAATGTGAATGAATGCAGTTAAATAAATGTTTCAGATCACGGAGATCTTGTGCAGACTGGCTTGTCTTCTGGAATTAGTCCAAGTTCACATCTCCAGAATCAGTTGAGGGAGAGGAAAACAAGCAAAGAGGTGGAAGAACTGCAGGGAACAGAGTATGGGCAGAGATCATGCCCTCCTTTATTTCCTGAGTGTGGGAAAAGGGTGACATTACATTTATTCTATTTGTATCCCACCTTTCTCTGTAAAAAGGCTTTCAAAGGGGGCTAAAGGGACATCAGGGAGTATGCGTTGAAGGGAGATCATATAACGGGCCAAGAGTGAGAAATGGTTTAGACAGACTCCGAGGGAAGGTGAAGATATTCGGGGAAAACAGAAACTGCAGGGCTCTCTGAGGCTAGGAAAAGTGCTTGTTGATGCAGATCAGAGGAGAGAGGAATTGTATTAGCTGGCGCTGAAGAGCATAATTTCCAGTGTAATTCCCTGCACTTGATACTGTCCCTTCTGATGTCTGGCCTGCCCCCATTGCACCCTCCCCATTCCACCCACAATGCTGAATTATGTCCATTAGGGTAATAAGGGATGTTATTCAGAGAATAGAGCAGTGGGTCTCAAACTGGTGGCTCCCTTGTCCACATGGACCATTGGCTCCCTATAATCCCATGTGGCAGTGACATTTTTGGGAAGACACTGGTGCAGATTGCGGATGCAGGGAAGGGCACATGGGTGCAGGTGTCTTGTGGGCTCTTTGAGGCATCTGGTGGGCCACTGAAAGACACAGGAAGCTGGACTAAATGGGCCTTTGGCCTGATCCAGTAGAGGCTCTTGTTATGTTCTTACTATTTTTGAAGATTCAAATATATTCCTAAATTACCCACCTTCGATATGGAACTTAAATATTGCCTAGGATAAATGGACTCTATGTGCCATCACATTTGCAAAAAAATTAATACAACTCTTGAAGGATAGCAACCCCCCAACAATAAATGCACTGACAAGTGGACTTTTAGGTTTATCAGACTTTGAACGAGTGAACGTGATGCCGAACTGATGCCATAATGTTACATATTGTTGGAAAGGAAATGTGACCCTGCTCTGGTAACCTTGGGGTCTCTGTGACTCTGCTCTTCTTTGATTCATGGATTTTCCAAAACTGTTCTGATCAGTGATCTGACCTTTCATGTATTTTCTAGTTGGGCCCTTCAAACTATGTGACTCACAGTCACTTTTATTATTATTGATCCCACTTTTTTCATAAAAGTGTCAAGGCGGCTCCCAACAAGAAAATCACGTAACCATTTAGAAATAGCATCATTAAAACAGCAATAAAATACATTAAAAACCCTTAAAACTCCACAAAATAAAATGTGGCATTTGAAGACGACATAAAACCATATATAGTGGTGCCTTGTAAGATGAACATAAATTGTTCTGGAAGCATGTTTATCTTACAAATTGTTCTTTATACAAAATGGATTTTCCCATAGGAAGTAATGGAAACTCAGTCAATTGGTTCCACAACCCAAAAATATTCATAAAAAACATTAACTGTATGTAAAAATGATGACATAACACTGTAATCAAATTCAAAACACTGTAATATAGTACAGAACACAATTACTAGAATATTAATAAAAACATTGTAATATACTGTACAGTCAAACAGAAAAGAAAAACCTTTCCGGCCAAGGATGACTAATTTTTACTACAAGAGTCCCTGGTGTCTTTCTGAGCAACTTCAACAAGGAACCTTCTAAAGATACTTGCTTTGGTCTCCTTGTGAGGATTTCATGGAAATGTGACATTTGCATTGCCATTACACAGATTCATCACTCGCACTGCTACAGCCTTATTTGGGTGGTGCTTTTCTACAAACATTTACACAATTTCCCAGTGTTTCCAAATGTCCTTAACCCAATTTGATGTGAGGGATTCCTCCTCCTTCTCCTCCTTCTCTGCAGATGAGATCTCCTCCAGAACCTCTTGCTGTTGCTGATGACGCTGATCCATCAATTTGTTAGTTTTACAACAAATTTTTTATGTAAAATTGTTTGTGTTACAAGGCACTGTTTGTTTTAAAAGGCAGAATTCCTTACAAATTTTAGCTTCTCTTACAAAGCATTTGCCTTATAAGTTATTTGCCTTACAAGGTACCACTGTATCCTTAGGTGCCGGTGCTCTTTCCACACTCCAAGCATTGATATGGTTTCCCCGTGTGGGTTCTTAGATGTAAAGTCAGCTGTGAGTTGTGACTGTAGGACTCCACCATTGCAACGGTATAACTAAGGATGGACAATGGGAGTAAAGTAGGTGATTCCTTCTAAAATCTATTCTCTGCATGGTTTTTTGTGTGTGAAGCTCCCGATGGTTTCTACTGCACCACTGAGCTAGTGGTTCAACGTCCGTTCTTTGTGCAGATTCATCTCCGTCTAGGATAAGACCAATGACCGTTGTATTGTCTGTAATTGTCAACATTTTAACAGAGGGGTGCATTGAGGTGCAGTCATTTGTATAAAGAGAGAAAAGCAACGGGAAGAGCATACACCCTTGGGGAGCGCCTGTACTAATTGTTTGAATACTAGATGTCATTTTCCCCAGCCTCACCTGCTGCTTATTGCTTGTCGGAAAGCTGTCTATCCACTGATAAGAGCAGAGACATGGAGGTATATATGGGGATAATGATGGAGTATCTGCACACGCCTAGCCCACCCCAGCGGTGGTACAGAAGTACCTTACAGCACTTTTGCGACACCTCCTGGCCAGCACAGGATTTGTACTTGTACTTGTGCCAGCCTAGGTAGGGATGACAGAGACACTGTTCAGAGCCTGGGCTGTGGGTGGCGCAGGCGGTTAAGACACTGTGCCTGTTAACCAGCAGGCCAGGGTTTGAGACCCGGGTCAGCCCCACAAGACAGGGTGAGCTCCTGTCCTTAGCCCAGCTCTGCAACGCAGCTGGATCCAATCGTATTGGCTCTGCCTTTCCATTGGACTAATCCAGTGGCGTGGAGAGGGCGGATTTGCTGCTTGGGTAACAGCCTATCCTCCATATCAATCCAACCCAGGTTTTCGTGCTTCGCATGCAGCGTATGCAGGGCCGAGCATAATACCATAGTCTTTCAAGACTGACGGAGGCCTGCTTTTTTTTGTTCAGAGCCAATGGGATGTTGTGGAGTCAACATTAATATGAATTCACATGGAACCTGTCAGAGTGCGCTACATCAGATACATCAGAACTATGGTGAAGAAGCCTGATAGAGCTCCTAATGGCCGTGGCTCTGTGTGTGTGTATGTGTGTGGGTGGAGCAAGCTGAGGTGGCACTCAAGAAATTCTGTCACGAAGAAACTTTATTTACATACATTTGACACAGCAGCCAGTCCAGAGTCACAAAACAGTATAGCATAGACATAAGTCCAGTCCATATGTCAAATTCACACAAATCACTCCATGTAAAGCTCTGGCGATTTCAACTCGCTTCCTTCACTGAGGTGACTGACTCTCACTGACACAACACAGGAGCTGAGGTAAAATTACCTCAGGAACGAGAGACGTCCTTCTCAGTTTCCTCAGCTAAGGCTAGTCAGGCCATTCCCAGCCTCACATAAAAGCTGAAAGAACCAAAAGGGATTAAGAGGAATCAGTTCTCATTTCCATGTATCATCACATCGTTACCTTTCATAACTTGGGAAAAAGGCACTTTCTCAAGAGGTGCTCCTTTTCTACTGAGTGGGTGTGAATAGCCATTTGGCCCCTTTAAGGGGCACACTATTATTTAATTAAACTTGATGTTCTTGCTGAGGAGGGCTATAAACTCTTCTTTGACCCCAGGGAGCAGGCAGGTGATGTAGCTACACCTCTGGCTGGGAGGAAGGAGGCAGGTCCCCACCTCGCCATGTTCACTTTTTTTAAAGGCAAGGAGTGACTTCACTTCCAATGCCAACAATATAGGCTAATTATTATTTATATCACCCAAGTGTTGCCCTAATTTCGGTATCAATGTAATGTTCCCCTCTCTGCATGAGTCCAGCATCTTTCCCTGAAGTAAAATATCACTCATAACAATTTGCAATGCTACACTCAGCTTTTGCTCAAAGCATTTATAAATACAGTAATTCTTGTAATTCCATCAGGTCCTGAAGCCTTTTTGCTTTCATTTAATGGCATCTGCCACATTTTTTGCAGTAAATGTTGTTCAGTGCAGTTCATTGATCTTGTATCAACTTTGGGAAGTTTTTTTTAATATATTGCCCTAACTTTATGAAATCCACCCTTTGTCCACCTATGCTCAAGTTCACATAGAAATTTATAATTAAACAATGTCAGCTCCTAGATGAAAAGTGAGGCTTGCCTATGACTTAGGGCACAATCCAGAGTAACTATGGGGAGTCCTTGCTCCGGTGCAAGAACAATTTGCTCTGGATTGCAATATGAATTTCCCATAGGTTTTCACTAGGTGGTGCAGTAACTATGGGTACACGTAATGTCTCTTACGTGCTCCCGTAGTTGCTCTGGATTGAAGGGTAAATCTCATTCATATGGTTTCTCCCCTATGTGGGTTCTTTTATGCTTAGTGAGGCTTCCACTTTCACTGAAATCCTTTCCACACTCCAAGCATTTATATGGTTTCTCTCCCGTGTGGGTTCTTCGATGTGAAGTCAGGCTGGAGCTCTTTCCACACTCCAAGCATTTATATGGTTTCTCCCCTGTGTGGGTTCTTAAATGTGTTTTTACGTCTCCTTTCTGACTAAAGATCTTTCCACACACCAAGCATCTATACGGTTTCTCTCCTGTGTGGGTTCTTTCATGTCTAGTGAGCTTTCCACGCTCACTGAAGCTCTTTCCACACTTCAAGCATTTATGTGGTTTCTCTCCTGTGTGGGTTCTTAGATGCAAAATGAGGCCAAAGCTTATACTGAAGGTCTTTCCACACTCTTGGCATTTATATGGTTTCTCTCCTGTGTGGGTTCTTTTATGGTTAGTGAGTCTTCCACTATCACTGAAGCTCTTTCCACACTCCAAGCATGTGTGTCGTTTCTCCCCCGTGTGGGTTCTTTGATGTGAAGTCAGGCTGGAGTTCACTCTGAAGCTCTTTCCACACTCCAAGCATTTATATGGTTTCTCTCCCGTGTGCGTTCTTCGATGTGAAGTCAGGCTGGAGCTTAAACTGAAGGTCTTTCCGCACTCCAGGCATTTATACGGTTTCTCTCCTGTGTGGATTCTTTGATGAGCTATAAGTTTGGACTGAGCACATTTTTTAATCTCATTTTCAGTGTCTTCCTCTGATTTGTCTGGGAGGATGTTGAAGTTTCCAGAATCCCGAGAGTCTGACTTGTTTCTACATTTCTTCTTTTTCTGCTGCTTCTTTGATTTGTCCTGAAGTGCAGGTTTCTGCCTCCTGAGGCTCCTTCTAGCGGAAGAAATATGTGTGTCTGTTCTGGTTGTTTCCTCATGTAAAGGACTCCTTACTTTGGACTGTTCCTCTTTGATCTCTATTTTATGGAGACAGACAGAGTTTTCTTCTCCAGCCAGTGGTTGTTCTCTCCTCCTTCCTCCCTGCTCCGTCTTGATTTCTGAAAGTCTGTGCCTCTTCTTCAAGCAAGGCCATGTCCAATGACCCCCTACTTGGCTCCCTCCAATCCCCCATTGGTTTCTGGAAGAGAAAGAGAATCCTGATTAGCAGTGCAATGTTAGTGGGATCTCTAAAGCACAAGTCTGGAGTTGTCTGGTCAAAAGCAAATCCCAATGGATGCCCTGCCAGTGACTTGGTCCCTGGAAAGGAGATACAGCATCACAGCTGCACTCAAAGACTAGGGCTGCAATCCTAAAGACACTTTCTTGGGAGTAAGGAAATACTTTCCTGTTTCCTATTGAACATAATGGGGAAGAACATAATACATAATATTAATATATAATATATAATACTTAAAATGGGGAACATAATGCTTTTGAGTAGACATGGTTAGCATTTTGCCCTAAATCTCAGTGATGTGTTGTGGAGCACAGTTGGGGCTGCTTGACATGCTACAGCCTGAACTGGTCCTGGGATGGAGGCTGCGAGGAGGGCCTCCTCCTAGACCCTCACAGGCCTGTCGGCACCTTTATTGTCATGCTGCCATCCTAATAAATGCTGAAACACCTATAGTTTGATAGTGTGGGGCTGATTTTTGAGGAGTTTCATTCTTAAATTGCTTTAGATTGCATTGAATTCAATCAAATGTGAGCCATTCAAGAAGAAAGAAGAGCCAAGCCAAACCTACAACCTATCTGGGCATTTTGGAGCAATCTGCTCCAAGCTCTGGCCATTCCCGCACATGGGAGGGTAACCTTAATGGTAGCATGGAGTGGAGGTCAAAGCATCAGCTGACGTCTGAGGCCAGAGGAGGCTTTGGTTGAAAGCAACAACAGAGACTCAAGAAACCTGTGGCTGGGGGGAGAACTCTGCATCCTGCAATTCGGCCACAGCTACACATGCCTTAGGGCACAATCCAGAGCAAGTTCAGCCTGCTCTGCCCTAACTGTTCTCTCAGTGGGGCTGGCTGGGGGGAGGGAGATGCCAGATCTCCCAGACCTCCACCTCCTGCTCCAGCTCAGGGCAGAAGAGAGGCAGCTGTTGTCTGGGGCAGGAAAGGGGCTCTGAACTGGGGGGACTTCAGTGCCCCTTTGGCTGCCCCCCTCCTGGCTTGGCTTCTGCCTTTTCCACTTGTCCCCCCCCACTGGCCCTGGAGCTTCCCTCCCCCCTAGCATCAGCATCAGCCCCCCTCACCTTCCTCTTCCTCCCCAGAAGGATGCAGGAGAAGGAAGGATGGAAGGAAGGAAAGAAAGGAGGTCCAGGAAGGGGCTGCCCCTCTCCTTCCACCCACCCTCTTAACCCTGGCAGTGCCAGGCAGAGGAGAGGAGGAAGAGGCAGGGGAGGGACTCTGGGAAGGAGGAAGGTCCCTCTCCCCCACTCCCTCCTGCTCTGGCCCTCCTTGCAGAGCTCCTTGGCCCCCCTCCAGCTACTCCACCGCCCAGCTGTGCCTGCAGGTGGAAGGAAGGCGATCCCAGCCTGGATACTCTGTTGCAGACCAGGGAGGGAGGGAGGAAGTCCAATTGACTGCAATGGGGTGACTTGCGAGTAGAGCTGCCTGGAGGGGAGAAGCCCTGATCCTGAGCACCTGCAGTGGCGTAGCTGGAGGGGGCAGCACTGAGTCCTGCAGGGAGCCCTCTTTGGAGCCACTCTGGGCAGGGGCAGCAAAAGGGAGTCTGCCCAGGAGGAACATCCAGGCTTTCCACCCGGCCTGGAGCCATCCCTGAGGGGGAGGAAAGATGTGGTGACTCAGGGCACCATCCTCTCCAATATCTCCAGGTCAGAGGTCTCCTCTTTTTCCAGGACATGCTCTCTTTCTTAGGTTTGTGTCCTGGAAAAACTTCATTGTCCTCCATTTCCTTGTGGGCAGGCAGCATAAAGCCTTCTTGGAATGCAAGAATTATAGTTTTAAATAGAATAACAAGTAATATAGTGTTGAAATGAAGCGCTTGTGTCCCTGTCTGTGGCCCACTGAGGGTCCTGCTTCACTGAGCAAGCATGGCATGGCACTGAGGGTCACGCGGCCTCAGGACAACCCTGACCTCATGTCCATTTTGCGTGCATTGTTCTGGGTAAAAGAATTCATCCTGCCAGACTGGCATCTAGATACGCTGGCACATGAAAGTGGTGCTATTGGTGGGTAGTAGCAACTGATATGGGCTGCCCTGCATGGCTGACTAGGTGAGGAGGGAGGTGGGGTGGCCAGGTGATCTCCCCCTCCATACAGGCACTTATGACATGATCAACTTTGTGGGGTCATGAAGCCCAGGTTACCTCAATCTGAGCACAGAGAGGCGCATTGGTGTCTCTGCCAGAGGTGGAGGCCACGTGGAGAGGAGGTGGTGGCTCTCAAGAGGCTGAGGCTGTGGAGACAAGGCAGGTTCTTCAACTTGCAGTGTGAGGGGTCAGGAAGCTGGACTGAAGCAGGCAGCTCTCCATGAGCTGCAGCTGGTGGTTGCCAACCCAGGGTGACCAGAAGTCCTCTTTTTCCAGGTCAGGTCCTCTTTTCCAGCCTTGTGTCCTTGAAAACATTATTTTTTAATTTTATAATATGTGGTTTAAATTAACCACTCAAAAGCAATGTATTTGAGGGTTTTCCTACATTTTGGAGTTCCCTGTCCTCTTTTTCCTGTCGTAACATCTGGTTCATCTGACACCCTGGTTCATCTGATCTCTGAAGGGAGGGAGGATTGCAGGGAGGATGACTAGGTCCTACGAACCAGGTTTCCCAGCTCCCCAAAGTGGTGGGCTTTCTTTTCTCACTCTGCCCACACCAGAATCCAAAATGCTGGCCACCGGCCCAAATGGTCCCCATGTGGCACCTGTCCTGCTCCTGGAGAAGGAAGATGGTGAAGAGAATGCTGTGCCATTTTGGGGGCTGCAGCCCTGCCAGTTGTGCAAGTACATGGCAGGGCCCAGCGGGCAGCCTCCCATGTGCCAGGCAGCCAGGGGTTTCCTGCACATAGCAAGGATACGGCCTGGGATGGCGGGATATGGTTTTGCTCTGGTCCTTACGACGGGATGGAGGTCCAAGTGCTGCACCTGCCACCCAGAGAGGCTGGTTCTTCCCTCTAGCCTCCACTTTGCTCCCCAAGCTGCGCACCCTATGGCTGTCATGTCACCCCCTTGACACACTCCACTTCCTGGTACCAGGGGCCAGGTGCCCCCTCGGCTCTCCCAAATGATACTACTGGCTCCAGCATCACTGACTGTGCAGTCATGTCCTGAAGGTTAAAGGGAGGCCCTCTGGACCTCATTGGGTAAAATGTGCAGGTACTTGTTTTGCATTAACATTGAACATATGAAAAAATGTTGCCTCTATTCCAATGGGGAGTCATAGTCTGGACCACAGAGTCTTCAGACCGTTTCACCACCCTATACAATAGACAGAATTATAGTCCTAATGGGGAGCCAAGGATCCACTAATATAGGGGTCTCCAAACCCCAGCACAGAGGCCAGATGCGGCCTTTGGGGAGTCTAAACGTGGCTCCTTTCAACAAGTGCTCCCTGATGTCCCTTTACCACCCTGAGTGCCTTTTGTGGGAGGAAGGCAGGATATAAATCAAATAAAAGAATACATTTAGTGACTCCCTGTTCCCATGTTCAGGAACTAAAGGAGGACAAGCCAATCTGTACATTTGTGTGAACTGAACCATTTATTTATTAGCCGCTGGTCACAGGGGGAGGCATGGCGCTCTCTGGGGTCCTGAGGACTTGGCCTAACCTATGAATAAACATGACTGCCATTTTGCCGCCAACAAATACAGTGACGCAACAGTGCACACATTCACATTCAAACTCCTTCACTGTAAAACATGCCAACCACTTTGTTACCAAGAAGGCAAAACAAGGCACTAAAATTATCATAGTTTGAGAAAATGCTAGAACTTCTGGGCATAATCCAAAGAACTCCTTGCACTGACAGTGCAGTTCTGAACAGCCCCCTTGGGACGAGGGGGGAAAAGGCTAGACAGTGTTCCTCATTTAAGCTTTTCGCGCATGTGGGACACCCATAAGATTTCTCTCAGGATGTGTTTTTTGATATTTGACTAAATCTGATCTCTGGCAGAAGCTTTTCCCAGTCAGGGCATTGGTGAGGATTCTGTCCCAAGTGGAGCTTCTGATGAGTTAAGAAATAGCATCTCCGAGAGAAGCTCTTTCCACAGTCAAGACACTTGTGTGGTTTTTCTCCAGTATGAGTTCTCTGATGTTTTAACAAATTAGATCTATCAGAGAACTTTTTCCCACACTCAGGGCATTGATATGGTTTCTCTCCTGTATGGATCCTCTCATGATTTAATAAATACCGCCTCTGGGAGAATCTTCTTCCACAGTTGTGGCATCTGTGAGGTTTATCTCCAGTATGAACTTTCTGATGTCTCAACAATGTGGATCTCCGAGAGAAGCTCTTTCCACACTCAGGACACTGGTGTGGTTTCTCTCCTCTGTGGACCTTCTGATGTGTTACTAATTTGGATCTCTGAGAAAAGGTTTTTCCACAGAAATGACGTTTGTATGTCTCCTTTTCAGTATAAAGGAACGGCTGTGTTGCTGATGACTTGGACAGGCGCCTTCCCCAAAGTTCTAGATAATCACCATTTTTCTCTTCCACGTGGCTCCTCTGATGTTCATCAAGGTCTGATTTAGGCTGGATCTTTTCCCCCAATGAGGGGCCTTCATTGCAGTCTTCTCCTTGGAGTTCAAAAACAAATCTTGACTTAGGACTGTATCTTCTGCCATATTTGGAAAACGAAGCCTTTTCTCCCTCCGTATCCAGTAGGCTGGGATTGCTACAGGAAGCCCCAAGACCTTCTGTCAGCTCACTGGATTCTCTGGCTTTCTCATGTGGCTCTGTTCCCTGAGCTGAGTTGGATGCACTTCTTTCTTCCTGCAGCTCAGCCGTCTCCAGCACCTTCTCTTGGGTTCTCCTTCCTTCTCTCCTGGTTCTTTCCAATGGCTCTTTTCCTCCACGCTGAGAATTCTTCACCTTGAGCCAAGTTCCCTCATCATCACCTGAAGAGACAAAAGAAAGATGGCAGACAACATCTTGTTCGTAGCACTGTTCTCGGGCATCACAGAACAGGGTGCTGCACTCTGCTCAGATCTATGCCACCTTCTGAGGATCAATTGTAAATATATTATATTACTAGATTAAAAGCCAGCTCCTGCGGAGGACTTTTCGGACCTTCCCCCCAAAACTAAAGGGACGTCTGGTCCAGCTGAGAAAACAGCAGTTTTGAAGAAATACCATATTTCCTGGCTTATTACATGCACCGGATCATAAGATGCACCAAGGTTTAGAAGAGCAAAACAGGAAAAAAATATTCTGAACCAACTGGTGTACTAATATATAGTGGTGCCTCACATAAAGAGCTTAATTCGTTCCGGAGGCATGCTCTTTAAGTGAAATGCTCTTTAAGTGAAGTATAGGGAGCAAAACGCGTTGTGCCCCTTTTCACCCCCTTCTGGTTGGAATTTTGGAAAACCGGTTCTTAGTGCACCCCTTGATCACGGAATGAACACCCACCCCAAATTTCACGCATTTTCCTCCCTATACTTTGCACTGGAGAACTGATGACTCCTCAACATTCCGCCCCAACTGCTGGGCCTGAAGCATGGAATTCTGGGAGTTCCTTCTGTCACCTGAACACCCACCAAGAACCATCTGGAGAAATTTAACACTTCAGGGGCTGAAAAGGGTGCAATGTGTTTTTGTCCTATTCTTAACATGGGAGACTGAATACCATCCAGCCAATTTGGTGCTCAGTGCCTGGTGCACTGGGGGGATGTTGTTAGGAGGAATAGGTTGCACTGTGGAGGAAGTTGCGCATGGAGGGAAGTTGCACGTGGGGGTTGATGCGCATGGGAGGAAGTTGCGCATGGGGGAAGTTGCGCATGGGGGAAGATGCGCATGGAAGAAGATGCACATGGGGAAAATGTGCATGGGGTTGATGCACATGTGGGGAAGTTCTGCATGGGGGTTGATTCGCATGGGATTGATGCGCATGGGGGGAAGATGTACATGGGTTGATGCGCATGGGAAAAGTTGTGCATGGGGGAAGTTGCACATGGAGGCAGTTGCGCATGGGGGGTTGATGCGCATGGGGAAGTTGCACATGGAGGAAGTAGCGCATGGGGGTTGATGTGCATGGGGGGAAGTTGTGCATGTGGGGTGGATGTGCATGGGGAAGTTGCACATGGGGGTTCTTTCGCATGGGAGGAAGTTGCGCATGGGGGAAGTTGTGCATGGGAGGTTGATTCGCCTGGGAGGAAGTTGCGCATGGGGAAGTTGCGCATGTGGGGAACTTGTGCATGGGGGTTGATGCGCATGGGGGGTTGATGCTTATGGGGGATGGCATACGGGAGAATTTTACTCCAGCAACGCGGGTATGCTTTTTGCTAGAATTCACATAAAAATATTAACTGGATGTAAAAATGATGACAAAACACTATAATTGAATTCAAAACATGCATGCAATGTGCATGATCTTATGAAGTCTACTTAGGCTGCCATCCTAAAGACACTTTCCTGGGAGTAAGCGCCATTTAACACAATGAGGCTTTCTTCTGGGTAGACATGGTTAGGAGGCTGCAATCCAAGACACTTTCCTGAGAGGCTTACCGGGGCTACTGATGGAGGTTCAAGGTGATAGGTGGGGGTACTTGGGGGCAGTTAGGGGCAGCTGCCTGTGGCACCCCCAGGCATCTGCCCCCAAGTTGGGGTCAGTTAGAGGCAGCAGCGCTGGCCGGCAGCCCTTTTAAAGAGCCTCCATGCGGAGCATCAGGGCTGCATAGCTTGTTAAATGAAGCGGAACTTGTTATGTAATGCAAGATTTCTTGGAAATTTTTGCTTGTTATGTGAAATGCTTGTTAAGCGAGGCGCTTGTTAAGCGAGGTACCACTGTATTTAATAAAATATAACAGCATAGTATTTCAGCCATGTAAAGTCAACAGTGGTATTAACAACCATCATCACTGTCATTAACAAATGAGGAAAGTCTTTAAGGTTCAAGCACTCTTCTAACTTTCTGGAAACCCCAAAAACTCATCATCTCTAGTGTCAGTGATTTGTGACTTTTACACAAATCTCATTGCACATGATCAGACACCAACATTTTGCACAAATCTCATTGCAAATAGTCCAGGAAGGCAGATAAGTTTGGGGGAGGGGGTTTCTTTTCTGGGTGGGGGGATCTAGGTAGGTAGGGAATGGTGAGGGGATCTAGGTAGATAGGGAAGGGTGAGGGATGTACAGGCATGCAGCAACAGGGACCAGGTCTTGTGCATGTCTACTCTGGAGCAAGTCTCCAACCCAGGGAAGGCTAATTAGGATTGCAACTGTGCATGTCTACTCTGGAGCAAGTCTCCAACCCAGGGAGGGATATACAGACATGCAGCAGCAGGGACCTCTCTCTCCTGGGCTGCTTCCTCTACCCCTTCCCACCAGTGCCCATTGTTCTTGCCTGCCTGCCTCCATGCTTTGCTATTCCTCTGGTCCTCTGGCTCTTGTTTCTTTGGGGGAGGAGCCTGTGGGGAAGTCCCTGTCCCACCTCCACAGCTTGCCCTTGCCTTCCTATAGGCTTGCTCTGCCTAGAGGGGCAGAGCACAGCTGCAGAAGGTGCTCCAGGGTTGGCCCTTTCGCTCTATAAGATGCACAGACATTTCCCCCCCCCTTTGGGGAGAAAAAAAGTACATCTTATAAGCCAGCAAATACGGTAACTTTGAATTCCTCAATTCGGTTTATGAAACTTGAAAATCTCACTGTAGGAAGTAGGAAAACCTCAATGCTGGATGTTATAAAATGTCTATGTAGAGCAACTTTAAACTCAATATAAATTAAAAACTTTTTAAATCACAATTTTTTTCTCTTATTTTAAAATTTGAATTTGAATTCAAAAATTTGAATTTTTATCTGTTCCCTCCTCATCCGGACACAAATCCCACTGCTGGATGTCATAATATGTCTATGTAGAGCAATTGTGAGTGGAGCTAGAAGACGTGTGGAGTTGTGTTGTGTGTGTGTGGGGGAGGTGCGGGGTTCAATTGTGTGTGGGGTATCAATCCCGAGATCACCCTGATTCCAAAGAGTTATAATATGTCTATGTTGAACGGGTGTGGGTGAAATTAGGGGGTGGAGGATGTGGAATTGGTGGTGTGGAGGTGTGGGGTTCAGTTATGTTGGGGGGTTAATACTGGGATCATCCCAATTCCAAAGAGGTATAACATGTCAATGTTGAGAAGGTGTGGGGGTACCTAGAGGGGTTTAGAATGTGGAATTGTGGGTGTCAAGGTGTGGGGTATGGGGTTCAGTTGTGTGTGGGGGTTAATCCTGGGATCATCCTGATTCTAAAGAGGTATAATATGTCTATGTTGAGTAGGTGTGGGTGGACCTAGAGGGGTTTAGGATGTGGAATTGGAGGTGTGGAGGTGTAGGGTTCAATTGTGTGGGGGGGTCAATCTAATTCCAAAAAGATATATGTCTATGTAGACCAGGGGTTCTCAAACTTGTGGTCATGACCCTTTTGGGGGTCGCACAGCACTTTCAGTGGGGTCACCTAAGCAGGCTGGACCTGGCAGCGATGTTTCCCCCTTGCTCATGCTGCTCTGAGCATTTCTGGGCATAAACTATGGAGGCTGGAGCTGTTCAGCCTCCGGCCATCAGGGGGAACTCCAGCCTCCCTAGCTTATGCTCTGAGCGGGATGCCCAGAGCTGCACCAACAGGCTCTCAGCCAGAGCAACATGGAAGGAAGGAGGAATAGCTGGCAAGCACACGGAGGCACATGGAGGCTTGCTGGTTTTCCCCCTCCAGCAGTGCAGCCTCACCAGCATCTGCAACCAGCACAGAGGCAGACACCCAGGCTACACTGGCCGAGAGAGCTAGCAGCCTCCCTCCCTCTTCAGCCACTCCACATACTCCAGATGAGGTGAGGGTGCTTGTGTATGCAAGTGTGTGTGTGTGTGTGTGTGTTTGCATGTGTCAGGCATGAGTCAGTGAGTGCATGCCTTATATGTGTTTTTGCATGTGTGTGTGTGGTTTGCATGTGTGTGTGTCAGTGAGTGCATGCCTTATATGTGTTTTTGCAAGTGTGTGTGGTTTGCATATGTGTGTGGTTTGCATGTGTGTGTGCGTGTCAGTGAGTTCATGCCTTATATGTGTTTTTGCCAGTGTGTGTGGTTTGCACGTGTGTGTGTGGTTTGCATGTGCGTGTGCGTGTCAGTGAGTGCATGCCTTATATGTGTTTTTGCAAGTGTTTGTGGTTTGCATGTGTTTGTGGTTTGCATGTGTGTGTGTCAGTGAGTGCATGCCTTATATGTGTTTTTGCAAGTGTTTGTGGTTTGCATGTGAGTGGTTTGCATGTGTGTGTCAGTGAGTGCATGCCTGACACACACACACATGCAAACACACACAAGGCATGCACTCTTACACACACATGCAAACCACACATACATGCAAACATTTTATGGTTGGGGGGTCACCACAGCATGAGGAACTGTATTAAGGGGTCGCGGCTTTAGGAAGATTGAGAACCACTGATGTAGACCATTCATGGCCAGAGCTAGAGGGGGACATGATGGACAGACAGAATTAGCCTTTAGTTAGTATAGAAGAAATATTCCAGTAACACATTTCTGCCTTTTTTCTGTTCTTAGATGAATTTCCCTTTTCTTACTGGCTGATCTGGAGCAAAGCAGTGCAGGTCCTCACCTGCTGAATCCATATTTTCACCCTCTTCCTGCAGAATGTTCCAGAACATGGTCTGTTGGATTGGCTGCGTTGGAGTCTGCTCAATCATATGCAAAGGTGCGCTTGCCCTGGAGGGGTTCATCACCTGCAAGAAATCAGAAATATGAGATCAGGCCCATTTGACTCCACATCCAGAAGGAAGAAGACAGACCCTGCTTCATAAATGGATCTCAGCATCCACAATGAATTATTTGATTCACTCCTGCATATTTTAAACCAGGAGTCTCCAAACCACGGCCCAAGGGCCAGATGCATCCTATGCCATGGGCCAGATGCATCCTATGTCCACTAACAGCCTCTGACCCCATTAAACAAACACAACTGGAATTGTGACACTGTGATGGGGGGGATGGGGGTCCTATTCACTATGCACCTTATTTCTGTCCTGTGTGTTGGTGCTTGAAGAAATCCTGGAAATTTGAGCCCATTAATCTATCTCTGATGTATTTAAAATATTTAAATTATTTTACCTGACCCTTGACACTGTGCATATATTTGATGTGGACCTTTGGCTGAAAATTTTAGAGGCTCCTGTTTTAAACCAGTGGGCTTTTTGCTGGCATTTCACATTGTGTTCTGTATGAATTTTATTTTCTATGTTTTATATTTAAAGTTTCACTATTTTGAATTGTAGCTGCCTTGGTGCCCTCCATGCAGAAAGGAAGAGTATAAAATGAATGAATGAATGAATGAATGAATGAATGAATGAATGAATGAGTTTTAAAGTTGTAAAGTTTAGACATGTAATTTCTTTTTCTTTGCACTTTTTTCTATAAGGCATCAATTTATATATAATATACCAGTATATATATTGAACAGAATAAATAAAAACCTATAACTGCTCCATAAGGGACCATCTCCATCTATCACTGCTGAAACGACATTGTCTGCCACCTGGTTCTGGTGTCTGCCCTGGCCTTGCAGAAACCAACCTGCTCCGCTTGGACACCAAGAGTCCTGCTCAGCTCAACTTCAGCCATGGTTAGTCCTTCTGGGGAAAGCAGCAAAGTCAGATCTGCGATTCCAGTGCCTGTGAGGGATGGAAGGGACATTTCATGCGGGAGCGGATTGGGCCACCTGCTCATCCTTACAGGTGGCCAAAGCAGGGCAGATTCTGGTCCCTCAAACAGCTCAACACAAGAAGGAGATACAAGCATACCAGAATTCTCAGCCACATTTCTCAGCCACTCTCAGCAACAATACAGCCCCAGGAAGAAATACTACCTTCCCTAAGGAGTCTTCCGTGACTGCTCCACACTACAGGATGCAGCGCAGGCCACCATTAACATGGCTGCTATCGGTGCTGGAAAGTTAGTGAAGATTAGGCCATGTGTCATCCCAGGGTAGGGAAAAGTAACTCTGCTAAAGTTCCCTCTACCATGAGGGGCAAGCAGAAAGATTAAATCTTGGTATAAGAGAAAAGTTTGATGGATGCCTTCTTGCTCTCTAGCCCCACTTGCAAGCACACAAACTCCCCCTTCCACATGGCTGTTATAGGAACAAACTGTTGACACCATTAAGTCCCCATGATGCTCATTGTGATACCACTGAGGGTCACACACTGAACCCTTACCTGGCACAGTGACCTCCTCTTTGATGTTCTGTTGGGTGCCTCTGAATTTCTTTGCAGGTTCTTTAGAGATCTCCTCCTGAACCATGTCCAAAGGTTCCTCCTTTACCATCAGGGCACTCAAGGCCCTCTCCTGCAATGGTTCCTGGAACAGGGAAGAAAATCAGAAGAGAGTTACTGGTGGGAACAGATCCATTTTTATTACCTCCATCACAACACCCTCCATGCTGCAGATACTGAGCTCTGAACCTGGAAGAGTCTATGATGCACGATCTTGGTCAAAAACGAGGCACTCGTCCTGAAAATGGTGGAAAGAAACTCAGGGTGGGCCATTTAATAAAACAAAATAGATAATAAGAATAATGTTGAAAGTTATAAAGCAAGTGCAAAATTCTAAATTGATCTTTCTTTAGTCTCAAGCAAACCAAATGTTCCCTGCCACCCCTGTGCATTCATGGAGCTACTCTCAGGGGCTGAGCCTCACAGATTGTGGACCACTGAGATAGTCACATCATCCATCTTGGGGGATTGTCTGACAGAAGACACCTGTGTAAGGATGGGGATGGATGAGGCAAGTTTTAGCCTAAGTTGGGGTATTTGATTGTTTGAACCAACTTAGGGTAAAAGTCAGCAAGGTGAACCCCTTGTCATTGGACTCTGGAGCAGTGGCTGGACAGATGCCTCGGGATTCACATGACAACCTCTATCCTGATGCCCTCCTTCTGAAGGAACCTACTTATAAAACCAGGAGGCTCCACATTCCCATCATGACTTGTAACCTGTGATGGACTTTACTTCTAGAAATCTGTCCAATCTTATTTTAAAGACATCATCTAGGCCAGATAAAATCACTGCATCTTGTGGCAAGGAGTTCCACAGAATAATAACACATTGGATATAGATATATTTGTCTTCACAAACTCTCCCAACATTCAATTTTAGTGGACATTCCTGGTTCTGGTAGAGGAAAGCAGCCAACCCTTATCCACTCTGTCCATCCCCTGCATAATTTGGTGGGTCTCAATCATGTCCCTTTTTATAGAGGGAAGAATTCCGAACACTGTAGCCTTTTTTCAGAAGGGAGGGACTCCAGTCCTGGAGGGTCTGCACAACTGCACAGCGATGCAGCACAGGGAACATCAGATTGTGGGCTGAGTTTAAAAAGTTAAATAGAGAGACTCACCTGCCAGGTGCCTGTGTGGGCCTCCCTCCGGCTGAGCAGGAAATGCTCCAGCAGGGCCACAGCCTGGGCACCACTGTCTGGCCCACATGCCCGGATGCGGCTCTGGACGTCCCCCGGCAGGCAGGCCAGGAACTGCTCCAGGACCAGCAGCTCCAGGATCTGCTCCTTGCTGTGCCTCTCAGGCTTCAGCCACTGGCAGCAAAGCTCCTGCACTTGGCTGTACATCCTTCGCGGGTCTCCCAGCTGCGGGCAGCAGAACTGCCGGAAGTGCTGGCGCCGCTTCTCCCTCCTCAGGGCTTCGCCTCTCAAGATGGCCGCCTTCACTTGCCTGTAGTCCTCCCGCTCTGGGGCTGCCAGGAGGCTGAAGGCCTGCTGGGCGCCTCCACTCAGGGCAGGCAGGAGCCGAGCCACCCACTCTCCTGGGGGCCACCCACAGGCCGCAGCCACTTGCTCAAAGGAAGCCAGGAAGGCCCTGGCGTCACCCCAGGGGGCAGCCTCTGACTCTGGGGGGCTTGTCTGGGCGCAGTCAGGGGCCTGTAGGTTCTGGAGGAACTCCTGCCATTGGGCCTCCCAGCGCTGCTCCCTCTGCCTGCCCGTCTCCTCTGCTGGCTCCATCACCCCCTCAGCTCAGCTGGTCACTGCCTGGGTTTCTCCTGGTTAGTCTGTCTGTCTGTTTTTCTTTCCCTCCCTCTTGCTGGCTTTGCTTCCAGAAAGAAAGAAGGTCTTGCTGGAAGGAGTGGCCAGGAAAGGCCTCAGTGCTGCTTCCTTCCTTCCTTCCCAACTGGTTGCTCTTCTGCTCCCCCCTCCAGAGATGGAGCTCAGCTGGGGTTGCTCAGGGTTTGCTGAGGGTCTCCAGGGCTGCAGCTGCAGGATCCCCCCAGCAATCCCAGGCCTTTCCTGGTCTGGTCTGGTCTGGCTGGGAGGAGGGAGGAGGAAGGACCCACTTGCCCCTTGTGAGATTTCTGAGGCTGACTGTTGGTTCTTGGAGGGTTTTGGGCTGATTAGAACTTTCAGAATTTGAACTGACAGTTGGGTTTGTCGGTTGGAAACTATCAGTTGGAGTCGGCAGTTGGTGCTCAGTTGATCATCTGAAGCTCAGATGTTGGTCAAAGCAGATGTGAGCTGATAAGCTCCGAATTACTGAGAAACTCTGAGGTGATTTAGACTGAAGGACCCGGATTGTCTTAAACTACTCTGAGTAGTAAATACAGTTAACAGTAAATCTACTCTACTGTGTATGTCGTCACTCTTGCTGCACACAGACAGTCACAGGACATCAATCAGGCAACATCTGACACCCCTTCCCTTCCCAAAAGGATCAGATCAGCCCAGATGAGGGAGAAGGAGATGGAGATGGCCAGAAAAGGGCTGCCCAAGCAGAGGCTCCAGCAGTCCCAGACTTGGCATTCCTGGAGGCCTTCCTGGGCTGGAGGGACTCACAACACACACACACACAGGCTGCAGTCCTGGCCAGTGACCTGGAAGGAAGCCCACTGACTGGGATGGGACTTACTTCTGAGTAAACATGGAGAGGATTCAAGGGGACCATATGTCAGAACCAAAAATAGAAGACAAGGCCCCCAAAATGCAGGACATACAAGGAAAATGTATGACGGAGTAAAATGAAAGCTACAAAATACTGCTTTCATCTGCTCACTTTAAACACTATATTACTTATTATTAAATTAAAAACTCTTGTTCCAATCCTAAAGACACTTTCCTGGGAGTAAGACCCATTAAACACAACCGGGCTTACTTTTGAGTAGACCTTGTTAGGATTGTGCTCTATTACCAATCAGTCGAGTGGAGCATCTTGCAGTTGGGTCAGCCCAGTGATCTGATAGGGTCACCCAAGTGCACTTCTGGATCCTGCCCTCAAGCTCAAAACCCTTCTGTTTATTGCTTCCATGTGTTTAAACACTATGTTTCTGAATATTATATTCAAAAATATTAAATATAATTTAGCACATATAACTGATGAATTACAAGCACACTACATGCTGCCTGCGCACAAGGAAATGAGGACAGAAGACATTTTCTAGGACCGAAGACTTTAAAAGGAGGACATGTCCTGCAAAAGGTGCCTCCCCCTGTGTCCAACAGTTCTTAAACGGTTCAGATCACACAGATGTCCAGCCTGGCTCCTTTGATTCCTGCCCAGGCAGGGCCCAGTAGGGGGGGGGCGAGGGTGACCAGTTGCCCGAACCCCAAAAAGAGGACAAGGCCCCCCAAATTCCTGACATCCAAGCAAAATTCCTGACATATTTTTTTAAAAAGTGGGACACCCAATAAAATGAAGGACAAATGTGAGACATATCAAAGGCTTAAAATACTCTTATTGTTTTCCTGTACTTAATTTCAACAATACATTACTTTTTTTAAATTGAAAACCACTTTGCAAGGCCTCTTTTCACCAGCAATACTCATGTAATTGGCTCAAAGCAGACATGATCCCCACCCAGGGTGACCATAAGCCATAACCAAAAAGAGAGGACAAGGGCCCCAAAAGGTAGTATGATGGAAGAAGCTAGAAATTAGATTTTATTAGAATTTATTAGAATTATTTGAAACCCTTGGAATTATTCAGTAAGTTGCCTATAGTAAAGAGAAAAGGACAGGCATCTCAAATGCTGGCTAGGAACACACATCGCCCCAGGCAAGGCTTCAATCAACTTTCACAAGCTCCCCCCCGAGAAGGGATTATGACATCACAATACATTGGCTGCAATCCTAAAGACAGTTTCCTGGGAGTAAGACCCATTGAACACCATAGGGCTTACTTTTGAGTAGACATGGTTAGGCTTGTGCTCTTTGCCTCTGTTCCCAAGCATTGTTGTGGTCAGCAGTAAATTGCCCACTTAAAACTTGTAAACTGTGCTTATCTGAAAGGGAATCCCCCCCCTTTGTCTTGCCTAACCCTGCAGCCTGGAAGGAAAGAAAAACAATACAATGGAGATATTAATTGTCAGGCAAAACGGAAGGACTTGCTTGAAGCCCTAAGATTATAAAATTAAAATAATATTTTAATTCTTGTGTGAACGGAAGCCCGGGTGGATCAACAAATGTAAAACCTATACGTGCTAGATAACAGTGAATGTTTTCCATTGTGAATTGTGTAACCCTGTATCCTTCCAAATTCTGTTCCTTTTACAAGCCAGGAAGCTCTAAAGATATGTATCCTGCCACATTCTTTTCCCTCCTACGCCAGGAAGCCTCTAGAGATAAAATCTTTTACCTGTTTGAATTTCTATTGTTACAAAGGAATAATCTCTTCATGTAAGGGTTGCCTACGTGAATGTAAGGATATAAAAAGTCTGTACAAAATGTGCAAAGGTACTCAGTCTTTTGAGGGACGAAACTCTGTCTGACTGAAGTCTGGAGGTCCAATAAAGAAATCTCTTGCTTGCATGAGCATCTTCTGAGTTCTTCCTGATATTTCCACTCATATTTCCATAACAGTAGGACATCCATGCAAAACGTAGGACATGACAAACTAAAATCTGAAAACACTCATATGCTGAAAACACTCAACTGCTGCCTTGTGGAGCATTTGCTGAGCTCCAAGTGTACAGGATCAGGACCATTCTGAGAGCCTTGCACTCTCTGGAATGACCTTCCACACTAGTCCAGGCATGCTTGCTTGCTCGTGAGTAAAAGCAGCTGGCAGTCTCACTTTCCAAAGGATTTAATGCAGTGCTTGGAGGAAGGTTTCCTTGTGGGGTGCCTGGTAGGGGCTTCATTTACTGGATCAAGACCAGATTTCTCTCAACCTGCCCAAAATATCTAAGGCAGGTTAGGCACAGGATTGGGGGCAGAGGGGGGTTGATGCACAATTCCCTGCCTGTAGTCTTTGATAATATTGCTGCCATCTTTGCCTTGTGTGATCTTGTGTCTGAGTTTTCTTAATGGAGGAGGGATTTTCTCCAACGTGCTGGTTTGTGATCCAGTTATACATGTTTGCACAATTTCCGCCAATGAAGGCACAGACCAGTGATGGCAAACCTTTCAGAGATCAAGGGTTCGAGGGCCTGAATGTACTCAGGCATCTGGGGCATTTCTTCCCTTATGGGGCTTCTGCTAACATCGCAGCCAGTCCAAGCAAATATATATAGCCTGACTTTTGTTTTCTTAAATTCTTCACCAATACATGGCTCCTACGTGCGCTGATATCTGATGCTCAGCCTCTGGGGCGATGCAGGGTGACTTGGCTCCTGTGCCCAAAATGCAGGTCAGGACCCAGTGAAGAGCCTCAGTCTGATTTTGGGGGACTGATGGAAGGCTGATGGAAGATCACAGTGTCTCCAGCCATCAGGCTAGCTAGATAAATAAAATCTAGAAATAAAATATTTTATTCTACATTTCAAAGTCTGCTAAACCCCAGTAGATCCTGACAGTTTGCAAAGTATCAATACATATATAGAAAGTCAGAGGATTTTTTTCCTCATTTTTATAATGAATGAATGAATAAATATTTCTAGTTCTCCATAAATGGGCATAGATGGGTTAACCCATGTGTTGGGCAACCTCCTCCGACTCAAGTCCTAAAGTAAGGAGCCGGCCACGATGGCTTCTGGCCCTCATCTTTTTAGTAGCAGAGCCGGTGACAGAAAGCAAGAAGGCATGAATTCCATTCAATTGGCTACTTCGACCAACATGAGCGTAACAAGTAATTCTAACTGGTTTACAGGTAAGCATGTTCAGTAAGTAACCTCTGGGCACTTTCCCACTTCTTAGGGGGTTGGTACAAACCCCCTTTGTTCTAGGACTGGAGGTTACACCCACAGGTGGGCTGAGGCCGGTTCTGACCGGTTCTATAGAGCCGGTTGTTAATTAGGGGCTGATGTTAGCGAACCGGTTGTTAATTGGGGGGCATCATCTTTGAATTGCATGCAAGTGTGTCTGAATTTCTCTTAAAGGGCCTCTGGGTCTGTCTTTCCAGAGCTGAAGTTCTACTCCTCCCTCCTCCTCCTCCTCCTCCTCCTCCCTCCCCTTCTGAGCCCCCTCCCCTTCTCTCCCCCTCCCTAAGTTTATTTTTTAATTTTAAAATACAAAGCGTGTGCCTTTTACCATCGTTCAGACAGAGCATTGCGACCATCCCCAGCACATCCAGACTCTGACTGCTGAGATGGAGGGTGTTTGCATCACTGTTAGCTCCTTGCTTTAAAGTCAGGGTTAGGAAATTCTTCATGCCCCAAACCTTTGATTGAGGCTATTCAGGAACCCTGTCTTTGCTAAACATCTTATTTTGATTAAAAACCTTATTTCTAGCAAGTTTTCAGAAGTTATTTCCTTGTGCAGTTTGCAAAGCATGATGGGTTCTCACATGCAAATAGGCAGCCTCTCTGGAAATGCTGTTTTTTTGAATCAGGCATTTGATGGGCAGCTTTACTAAGGGTCCTTGGGAGGGAATAGAGAAGCAGCATACAAACCTCTGGGAGCCTGAGGTGAGTAATAGCAGCAAGCCTTCCTGCCTGCCTCCCTCCTTCCCTGGGTGCCTTTGCAGCCCAGTACTAGGCATGGAGAACTACTCAGTACTACTCAGGAGTAAGCCACACTGTATAGTAGAGGACTGCAGCCTATGGCCACAATCCTAGCCACACTTTCCTGGGAGCAATTCCCATTGACTATCATGGAATTTCCTTCTGAATAGCATAGGATTTGAGGCTACTTTCCCATCCACTCTTTCCTGAGAGTAAGCCCACTGACTATATTGGGACTTACTTCTGAGGAGATTGGCAGAGGATTGGATCTCTCCCTCCAGCCCTGTTCCTCCAGCCCTGTCTATTTTCCTGAGAGTAAGCCCACTGACTATAATGGGACTTCTGAGGAGATTGGCAGAGGATTGCTTGGATCTCTCCTTCCAGCCCTGTTCCTCCAGCCCTGCATACTTTCCTGAGAGTAAGCCCACTGTCTATAATGGGACTTTCTACTGAGTAGACATGATTAGGACTGGGCTCTGACGCTGCAATCATATCCACACTTATGTGGGAGTAAGCCCCACTGATTAGAATGAGAGTTACTCCTAAATAAGCCTGCATAGGATTGGACTGTAAGGCTAAAATCCTGACCACACAGTTTTGGGAGTAAGCCCCATTGATTTGAATGGTACTTACTTCTGAGTAGACAATGTTAGGATTGGGCTCAGGCTGCAATCCTATCCATACTATAGACCTTTTGCTCCCCCCCAAGAGATCTCCCCACCTCATCCTGCCCCTCTGAGAAATCTCTCCACCTGAGATTGTGGGCAGGAAGTATGGGGGGTACCTGAAGAAATAGCCCCAGTTCCCATCCTGCCCCCCCCCCCCGGAGCCCAGTCCACTGCCTACTCTGAAGTAAATCCTATTAAAGTCAGCAGGTTTACTCCCCTGTGAGGATAGGAGTGTAGCCTCAAAGACCAATCATATGTCTACTCAGAAATAAGTTCCATTATAATAGTGACGCTTACTCCCTGGAAAGAAGCTGGTTTCTAAGAGCTTGTAATCCTATGCCTGACTACTCAAAAGTTAATCCCATTTCAATCTATGAAGCTTACTCCCAAAAAAGTGTGCAGAGAAGTGCAGCATTAGAGCCCAATCCTATTCTTGCCTACTCAGAAGTAAGTCCCATTAGAGTGTGTGGAAAGTGAATAGGATTGCAGCCAGATGCTGGTTACTAAGAGCTCAGTCCTTTGCTTGACTACTCAGAAGTCCTATTATATTCAATGAAGCTTACTTACAGGAAAGTGTGGACAGGATTGTAGCCTTAAGTAGTGGCTTAGAGGCAAACCTCAAATTGCAGTTGGACACCACAGACTCTGGTCCTAAACTGTAGATCAGTGTTTCTCAACCAGTGGTATGAGTATCACCTGTGGAAGTTGTGGTAGTGTCTGCTGTATTAGACACCTGGATGCAAGTGTTATATTGCAGCAAGAGGCTGGGATTCTAAGAGCCCAAATCTTATGTATGACCATTCAGAAGTACTGGTAAGTCCCATCATAGTTTAAATGGAGCTTACTTACAGGAAAGTGTGGACAGGATTGTAGCCTTAAGTAGTGGCTTAGAGGCAAACCTCAAACTGCAGTTGGACACCACAGACTCTGGTCCTAAACTGTAGATCAGTGTTTCTCAACCAGTGGAATGAGCACCATCAGTGGAACTAGAAGTGTGTCTGCTGGTACTTAGGCACCTGGATGCAAGTGTCATATGTGCTCCCTGAGGCAGCTGGTGGGCTGCTGTGTGATTCAGGAGCTGGAGTAGATGGGTCTTTGGTGTGATCCAGTGGAGGCTTTTCTTATGCTTTTATGTTCTTATTTGTGGCACACATTCCCCCTCAGAGCACAACAAGGCATAATGCATAGGAATAAATGACACAGAACCCAGGGGCTTAATACTGATTGATGCTGTCACAAGTGATACAATTTTTTTTGGTAAACTAAGGGTTAAGGTGGCATGCCCTCCCCTGCCCTGCCCCCTGGCCCCACCCACTTCCGGAGAACCGGTTGTTAGGGCAGGCTGGGCCCACCACTGGTTACACCTTACAAGTGACTTTCTTAGGAACTCTCCCAGGGCTTCGGACTGCTATAGCTTTCACTCCTCACAGCTTCTATAATGGAAGAAGCTAGATATTAGATTTTTATTAGAATTATTTGAAACCCTTGGAATCATTCATCTATATATATAAAAGAGAAAAGTCACTCACTGACTCACTGACTCACTCACTCACTGACTCATCACCGCCCTGCCAAAACCGCTGGGCCTAGAAGCGTGAAAACTGGGGTGGGTGTTCCTTCCGTGACGGAGGGGTGCACTAAGAACTGGTTTTCGGAAATTCCAACCGGAAAGGGGTGAAAAGGGGCGCAACACGTTTTCCTCCCTATACTTTGCATTGGAGAATTGCTGACTCATCAACATTCCGCCCCAACTGCTGGGCCTGAAGCATGGAATTCTGGGAGTTCCTTCTGTCACCTGAACACCCACCAAGAACCATCTGGAGACATTTAACCCTTCAGGGGCTGAAAAGGGGTGCAAAGTGTTTCTGTCCTATACTTAACATGGGAGACAGAATAACATCCAGCCAGTTTGGTGCTCAGTGCCTGGTGAACTGGGGGATGTTTTCCGGAGGAAGAGGTTGCACTGGCGAGGATGTTGCGCATGGGGGGATGTTGCGCATGGAGGAAAGTTGCGCACAGGAGGATGCGCATGGGGGAAAGTTGCCATGGGGGAAGTTGAACATGGGGGAAGTTGCACATGGGGAGAAGTTGCGCATGGGGAAAAGTTGCGCATGGGGAAAAGTTGCGCATTGGTGGATGATGTGCATGGGGGAAGTTGTGCATGGGGAGAAGTTGCGCATGGGGAAAAGTTGCGCATCGGCGGATGATGCGCATGGGGAAAAGTTGCGCATGAGGGGATGATGCGCATGGGGGAAGTTGTGCATGGGTGGAAGTTGCGCATGGGAGATGATGCGTATGGGGGATGATGTGCACGGGGGATAATGCACACAGGGGGAAGTTGCACATGGGGAAATGATGCATGTGGGGACATGATGCATGTGGGGTCATGATGCGCAGGGGGGAAAGTTGCGCATGGGGGAAAGTTGCACATTGGGGTTGATGCACATGGGGGAAAGTTGCGCATGGGGGATGATGCACATGGAGGGATGATGCACATGGGGAAAGTTGCGCATGGGGGAAAGTTGTGCATGAGGGGATGTTGCACATGGGGGGATGATGCGCATGGGGGAAGTGGCACATGGGGTGTTTCTGTGCCATGGGGGGATGGCATAGGGGGAAATGTTACACCCGCAACGCGGGTACGCTTTTCGCTAATCGCCTATAAGACAGACATCGCAGATGCTGGCTGGAGGCTCGCTTTGCCTCAATCAGCTTTCACTAGCTCCCCCGGAGAGAGGATTATGACATCACAATACACTGCCTCATTGAGTGCTGCCAGTCCAGACATTGTTGCGGTCAGAGGAAATTAGCCCACTTGAAACTTGTAAAGTCTGCTTATCTCAGCGGAACTAGTAGGGGATTCCCCCGTTGTCGCCAGTTAACCCTGCAGCGCTAGACAGGAGCGCTATTATGAAACAGAATGGAAACAGCTTCGCGGAAGGAAAGAAAACAATGTAATGGAAATATTGTCAGGCAAGACGGCAGGACTTATTTGAAGCTTAAAGATTATAAAATTAAAATAGTATTTTAATTCTCTCCCCTTTGTGTAAACGGAAGCCCGGATGGATCAGTAAATGTAAAACCTATAGGTGCTGGATAACAGTGAATGTTTTCCATTGTGAATTGTGTAACTATGTGTCCTTCCCCATTCTGTTCCTTTCAAAGTCAGGAAGCTCTAGAGATAAAATCTTTTAACTTGTATGAATTTCTCTTGTTATAAAGAAATAATCTCTTTATGTAAAGGTTGCCTACGTGACAGTAAAGATATAAATTGTATGTGCAAAATGTGCTAAGCACTCAGTCTTTTGAGGGACGAAACTCTGTCCGACTGAAGTCTGGAGCTCCAATAAAGAAATCTCTTGCTTGCATAAGCCTCTTCTGGGTTCTTTCAGGATATTTCTCTCAATTTTCCCATAACACTTCCATTCTGTGGTTGTTGCAAATGGTCAGGTCAGAAGGAAAGCCTGTTCATGGTCAATGGCTTGGACAGCTTATGGTTATTTATGGGGTGCTTGCACCACCTCACAGTTACCCCAGAGGAAGTTCCCTCCTCCAATCTTGCACTGACCCCATTCAAACTGAAACTGCACAGCCGCCTTTATTCACGAGGAAGCAAATGCTTTGGCTAATGTGCAAGGGGTGCAAGGCTTCCAGAATGGCCCTGATCCCAGGCACTTGGACCTGAAAAGGGATCCTGAAAGCAGCCCCGACACTGAAACTGACTCAGCAGGAAAACTGAATTGAAAAATAAATTTATTTGTAAAGCTTGGGAGATAATCCTAACTTCTCTTCCCCCCTCCCCAACTCAAGCCCCATTTTCCATTTAATTCTCCTCATTTGAGGAAGAAGCCCTTTCGAAGCCAAGGGTGATGATGGCAGATTAGTTGGGCGTTCTTTTCCCCGGCATGCATGGCAAAACAGACGGCAGCATGGTCACTCTTCCCCAAAGGCTCACTCACACTCACCTCCCTAACAAGGTCCTACTCGATACTGAGTCTAAAGATGCTTCTTTCCCTTGCACAGAATACCAGAAATAGGGGACATCCACTCAGGTTGAGTGTTGGGAGGGTCAGGACAGACAAAATATTCTTCACCCAGCATGCAGTCAGTCTGTGAAACTCCTTGCCACAAGGTTGATGGTGGCATCTAGCCTCACTACTTTTAAGAGAGCATTGGATAAATTCCTAGAGGAAAGGACCATCACACGTTATAAGCCAAGTGCGTGTGCATAGACAGAGGTAGATGTAGGCAACCTCAACATGCCAGATGCAGGGGAGGGCACATGGATGCAGGTGTCTTGTGGGCTTCCTGAGGCATCTGGTGGGTGATATATCCATTAGAAATATCATCATTAAAACCATTAACAGCAATAAAATACATTTAAAACCCTTAAAATTCCATTACATACAATGCAACATTGGAAAACAACATAAAACCATATACAGGGGTGTCTTGTAAAATAAATGTAATTAGTTCTGGAAGCATGTTTGTCATCAAATTCAAAACACTGTAATATAATACAGAACACAATTACTAGAATATTAATAAAAAACACTGTAATATACTGTACAGTCAAACAGAAAAGAAAAACCTTTCTGGACAAGGATGACTAATTTTCACTACAAGAGTCCCTGGTGTCTTTCTGAGCAACTTCAACAAGGAACCTTCTAAAGACACTTGCTTTGGTCTCCTTGTGAGGATTTCATGGAAATGTGACATTTGCATTGCCATTACACAGATTCATCACTCGCACTGCTACAGCCTTATTTGGGTGGTGCTTTTCTACACAATTTTGCAGAATTTCCCAGTGTTTCCAAATGTCCTTTATCTGATTTGATGTGAGGGATTCCTCTTCCTCCTTCTCTTCCTCCTCTGCAGATGAGATCTCCTCCAGAACCTCTTGCTGTTGCTGACAGTGCTGATCAATCAATTCGTTGCTTTTATAACAAATTTTTGATGTAAAATTATTTGTTTTACAAGGCACTGTTTGTTTTAAAAGGCAGAATTCCTTACAAATTTTAGCTTCTCTTACAAAGCATTTGTCTTATAAGTTATGTGCATTACAAGGTACCAGTGCTCTTTCCCCATTCCAAGCATTGATATGGTTTCCCCCATGTGGGTTCTTAGATGTAACGTCAGCTGTGAGTTGTGACTGTAGGACTCCACCATTGAAACTGTATAACTAAGGATGGACAATGGGAGTAAAGTAGGGGATTCCTTCTAAAATCTATTCTCTGCATGGTTTTTTGTGCGTGAAGCTCCTGATTGTTTCTACTGCACGTGGTTCAACTGAGCAAGTGGTCCAACGTCCTTTCTATGTGCAGATTCATCACCGTCTCAGATAAGACCAATGACTGTTGTATCATCTGCAAACTTGACAATTTTAACAGGGGTCCATTGAGTTAGTCATTTGTATACAAGGAGAAAAGCAACAGGGAGAGCCTGTACTAACTGTTTGAATACTAGATGTCATTTTCCCCAACCTCACCTGTTGCTTCCCCAGCCTCGCCTCCTGGCCGGCACGACACTTTGTGCCAGCCTAACTAGGGATTAGGATGACAGATTGTTCAGAGTCACTGAGATGATGTTGAGTCAACATGAATATGAGTTCACATGGAGTAAATGTTCAGTGCAGTTCATTGATCGTGTATCAATTTTGGGAAGTTTTTTTTAATATATTACCCTAACTTTATGAAATCCACTCTTTGTCCACCTATGAACAAGTTTGCATAGAAATTTATACTTAACCAATGTGGGCATCTAGATGAAAAGAGAGCATTGACGTATGATTTAGGGTGAAATCCAGAGTAACTATGGGGAGTCCTTGCTCCGGTGTAAGAACAAGTTACTCTAGATTGCAATATGAATTTCCCATAGGTTTTCACTAGGTGGTGCTGTAACTACAGGTGCATGTAATGTCTCTTATGTGCTCCCATAGTTATTCTGGATTGTGCCCTAAATCTCATTCATATGGTTTCTCCCCTGTGTGGGTTCTTTTATGTTTAGTGAGTCTTCCACTCACACTGAAGCCCTTTCCACACTCCAAGCATTTATATGGTTTCTCTCCTGAGTGAATTCTTTGATGTGAAGTCAGGCTGGAGCTAACACTGAAGGTCCTTCCACACTCCAAGCATTTATATGCTTTCTCTCCTGTGTGCGTTCTTCAATGTGAAGTCAGGCTGGAGCTCCTACTGAAACTCTTTCCACAATCCAAGCATTTACATGGTTTCTCTCCTGTGTGGGTTCTTCTGTGTTTAGTGAGGCTTCCACTATCACTGAAGCCTTTTCCACACTCCAGGCATTTACATGGTTTCTCTCCTGTGTGGGTTCTTAGATGCAAAGTCAGGTGGGAACTCCTATTGAAGCTCTTTCCACACTCCAAGCATTTATATGGTTTCTCCCCTGTATGGGTTCTTTTGTGTTTGGTGAGGCTTTCACTATCACTGAAGCTCTTTCCACACTCCAAGCATTTATTTGGTTTCTCTCCGGTGTGAGTTCTTCGATGTAAAATCAGGCAGGAGCTCACACTAAAGCTCTTTTCACACTCCAAGCATTTATATGGTTTCTCCCCTGTGTGTGTTCTTAGATGTGAAATCAGATGTCCATTCTGACTGAAGCTCTTTCCACACTCGAAGCATTTATATGGTTTCTCTCCCGTGTGCATTCTTTGATGTGAAGTCAGGTGGGAGCTCACACTGAAGGTCTTTCCACACTCCAGGCATTTATATGGTTTCTCTCCTGTGTGTGTTCTTTGATGTAAAGTCAGTATTGACCCCATTCTGAAGCACTTTCCACATTCCAGGCATTTATAGGGTTTCTCCCCTGTGTGGATTCTTTGATGAGTTATAAGTTTGGATTTATTTTTGAAGGTCTTTGCACAGTGAGCACATTTTTTAATCTTATTTTCAGTGTCTTCCTCTGATTTCACTGGGAGGATGTTGAAGTTTCCAGAATCCTGAGAGTCAGACTTGTTTCTACATTTCTTCTCTTTCTCCTGCTTCTTTGATCTGTCCTGAAGTGCAGGTTTCTGCCTCCTGAGGCTCCTTCTATTGGAAGAAATATGTGTGTCTGTGCTGGTTGTTTCCTCATGTAAAGGACTCCTCACTTTGGACTGTTCCTCTTTGATCTCTACTTGATGGAGATCCACAATGAGTTCTCTCCTCCAGCCAGTGGTCGGTCTCTCCTCCTCCCTCCCTGCTCCGTCTTGATTTCTCAAAGGATGTGCCTCTTCTTCAAGCAAGGCCATGTCCAATGACCCCCTACTTGGCTCCCTCCAATCCCCCTTTGGTTTCTGGAAGAGAAAGAGAATCCTGATTAGCAGTGCAATGTTGGTGGAATCTCTAAAGCACAAGTCTGGAGTTGTCTGGTCAAAAGCAAATACCAATGGATGCCCTGCCAGTGACTTGGTCCCTGGAAAGGAGATACAGCATCACAGCTGCACTCAAAGACTAGGGCTGCAATCCTAAAGACACTTTCTTGGGAGTAAGGAAGCACTTTCCTGTTTCCTATTGAACATAATGGGGTAGAACATAATACATAATATTAATATATAATACTTAAAATGGGGAACATAATGCTTTTGAGTAGACATGGTTAGCTTTTTGCCCTAAATCTCAGTGATATGTTGTGGAGAAAGCACACAGTTGGGGCTGCTTGACATGCTACAGCATGAACTGGTCCTGGGATGGAGGCTCCTTGGTTAGACCACCAGAGGAGGGACTCCTCCTGGATCCTCATGGGCCTGTCGTCACCTTTATTGTTATGCTGCCATCTTAATAAATGCTCAAACACCTATAGTTTTTAGTGTGGGACTGATCTGCGAGGAGTTTCATTCTTAAATGGCTTGTAGATTGCATTGTCAAACCTATATCCTCAACCTATCTGTGCATTTTGGAGCTCTGGCCATTCCTGCACATGGGAGGGTAGCCAAAATGGTAGCATGGAGTGGAGGTCAAAGCATCGGCTGACATCTGAGGCCAGAAGAGGCTTTGGTTGAAAGCAACAAAAGAGACTCAAGAAACCTGTGGCTGGGGGGAGAACTCTGCACCCTGCAGTTCGGCCACTGCTACACATGCCTTAGTCACATCCACAGCACCATTCCTTAAAGGTTCTTGCCATCACATGGGTTCTACCCATCACATCCCTTTGGTCTCTTCTCTCCCTCCTCCTGTCTTTGCCGTCTTCGCCCATCCCTGCCTTGTGTGCAGATGAAGGAATTAATGCTTTGAACAACCAGAGCTGAGTTGTTTCCTGGATTGGTTTCCACCTTCCATATCCCCACTCCAAAGAGAGGCAGGCAGGCTGGCGCATGTGGTGTGCAGGCCCAAGTGAAGGCACAAGGTACAGTTCTGTCTGTGCCACCTCCAGGAGGCGATGGTGGGAGAAGGAGGCTAAAGTGATCAGGGTTTGGGGAGTTTGGAAAAAAAGGTGAGGGTGGAGGTGGAAAGGGGGGAAGAAGAGAAGAAATAAAATGTGGTTTGGAGAGGGAGCATCATACATACCCCCACAAAAAGCATCATACATACCCCCACAAAGACATAAACACAGCCCTGTCCCACTCACATCTTCTATCTCTGGCATGTTGAGGGAGGGCTGAGAGAGACCCTGATTTAGGGTCTAACATCCCAGTTCTAATAGGGGTGTCCATGCCTTGGCACAGCAGTGCCAGCCCCTCCTGCACCCCACCAGGCCAAGCAGACAGCCAGACTGCTTCTTGCCGGTGTAAAGCTCCAGCAGCCACTATGGAAATGGTCTTCCATCCCTCTGCTGTGGCTCCCTGTGGCTTTAGAAAACATATAATGCGTATTTAATTTAAATTTATTTTATTTCCTAAGTTTTTTTACATGTAATTCTAAATTTGAGGATTCTGGTGATCTTGTAACTGTAAAATAAAATGTGTTCAATTTGTAGGCCAACCACGGATAACTCCAAGAAAAGGAAAGTTTCAGAAGAGAGCAGAACATTTAATACCATGAGGGGAGATTCATTTGTTTTCACTGCTGACGAAGCTGGTTGACCTGCTGGCTTTTGATTTTATTAATACGAGGAGGACTCAAGTAGACCCTGAATATTTTATTTGAAACTAGCTTAAAAGCTGCACTCTGTGTGGATCTTAAGCCAGCTCCTGCGGAGGGTGTTCTGGGCCTTCCCCCCAAAACTAAAGGGACGTCTGGTCCAGCTGAGAAAACAGCCATTTTGAAGAAATAACCTTGAATTCCTCAGTTCAGTCCATGGAACTTGAGAACCTCACTGTAGGTTCTGTCAGTTATTTCCAAATTTGAATTTTTAACTGTTCCCTCCTCATCCCGCCGGGCTGTGGGTGGTGCAAGCGGTAAAGACTCTGTGCCTGTTAACCAGCAGGCCAGGGTTCGATTCCCAGGTCGGCCCCACAAGAGAGGGTGAGCTCCTGTCCTTAGCCCAGCTCTGCGACGCCAGCTGGATCCAATCGTATCGGCTCTGCCTTTCTATTTGACTAATTCAGTGGCGTGGAGAGGGGGGATTTGCTGTTTGGGTAACAGCCTATCCTCCATAACAATCCAACCCAGGCTTTCGTGCTTCGCATGCAGTATATGCAGCGCCAAGCACAATACCATAGTCTCTCAAGACTGACGGAGGCTGCCTCATCCCGCCAGAAATCCCAATGCTGGATGATATGTCTATGTAGAGTAACTTTACACTCAATATAAACTTAAAAACTTTTAAAATAAAAAAAATTTAAGTGTTAAAAAATTTAAAAATCTTTTACCAGCAAAATGTGTGTGGGGGTTGGGATAAGGTTGTGTTTGTGGGAAAGAGTGTGGGTTAGGTTGTGTGTGTGTATAGAGTTAGGTTTTGTATGTGTTTGTGGAGTGTGGGGGTTGGGTTGTGTGGGAGCTCAGATAAGCTGTGCATGTAGTTTTGTTGTGTGTGAGTGTGGGCTTGTGTTGTGAGTGGGGTTGGGCTATGTTATGTATGTGTGAAAGAGTAGGTTAGGTTGAGTTGTGTGTGGAGTGTGGTGTTGGGTATGTGTGGGGGTTAGCCTACATTCTTAGAGTTTGTAAGAGTGGGTTAGCATGTGTGTGTGTGTGTGTATGCAGAGTTGTGTTGTGTGAGTGCATGGAGTGTGGAATTGTGTTGTGTGAGTGCATGGAGTGTGGGGTTGTGTGTGTGCAGTTGCATTGTAAGTGAGTGGAGTGTGGGGTTGTGTGTGTGCAGTTGTATTGTGAGTGGAGTGTGCGGTTGTGAGTGTACAGTTCTGTTGTGTGTGTGTGTGGACTATGGGGTTGGGCTACATTACATGTGTGTGTAAGAGTGGGTTAGCATATCTTTCTGTGCGTGGAGTTGTGTTGTGTGAGTGCATGGAGTGTGGGGTTGTGTGTGTGCAGTTGGGATGTGAGTGAATGGAGTGTGGGGTTGTGAGCGTAGAGTTCTGTTGTGTGTGTGTGGAAGGTGGGATTGGATATGTGTGTTGATTGGGCTACATTGCGTGTGTGTAAGAGGTTTGGCACATCTGTTTGTGTGTGTGGAGTTGTGTGAGTGTATGGAGTGCGGAGTTGCGTGTTTGGGGTTGTGTGAGTATGTGGGGTTGTGTTGTGTGTTTGTGGAGTGTGGGGTTGGGTTGTGTGTATGGGTTGGGCTACATTGTGTGTATGTGAAAGCGTGGGTTAGCATGTGTTGTGTGTGGAGTTGTGTGGTGTGTGTGAAGTTGTGTGGGGTGTGGGCTATGTTGTGTGTGTTTGATAGAGTAGGTTAAATTGAGTTGTGTGTGTGGATTTGGGTATGTGTGGGGGTTGCACTACATTGTGTGTGCGTGTAAGAGTGGGTTAGTGTGTCTGTGTGTGTGTGGAGGTGTGTTGTGTGTGTCTATAGAATTCTCTGTGAAGTTTGGATTTGGGTTGTATGTGTGTGTTTGTGTGTGTGTGACAATCCCGGGAACATCCCATTTCCAAAAAAGTGTATGTCTCTGTAGAGCAGTCATGGGTAGAGCTGGAGGGTTATCTGACGGACGGATAGACGGACAGAATTAGCCTTTTATTAGTATAGATTGTAGTCATTTTCATATGACTATTTTTGGGTTGTTGAATGAATTGTCTGAGTTTCCATTATTCCTTTTTGGAAAGTTCACTTTGATATATAAGCGTTTTGGATTACAAGATTACAAATGATGCGTGTAAACCAAGGCGCCCCTGTTTTTCACTCTGCCTGGCTGAGAAGGAGGCCAGCACTGCCGGCTGCCAGCTCAGGGCTCAGGTGAAGGGAAAGGGAAGGGACTGATTGACTGGCTTCCAATAAAGAGACGTCTATTGATCTGCTCTCTGGAAAGGGAGACACTGAGAAACACACCTGGAAATCTGTGGGTCTTGGATGGAGTTCCTCTCTGTGGGGCAGTTGTTCGGGCAGATGCTCCCCCTGCTACGTCCTCCTCAGTTCCTTCTTCTGAGAGCACTGAAATGGTCAAGGGACACCATCCGTTGTCTCTACCATTGACAAGGCACACCAGGCTCTTCCAATCCCCCCTTTTTCCTATTCATTCATTCATCTCAGTCCCCAAATTCCCGCTGCACACCTGAGGACTGTCCAGGACACACCACTGAAAAGAGCACACAAATCACTGGTCTCACTCATCAGCGCCCAGCCCAAACCCCTGCACCCAGAAGCATGAAATGTGGGGAGGGTCTTCCTTCCCTGATGCCAGGATCCAAGAAGAAGCAACTTGGGGTGGTGTCTGGTGCCCGGCAGGGATGCCCAGTGGCCACAGGTGGTGCCTGCCAAGCAAAGAAGCCCTGCCAGGCTGTGGGTCTTCCAGTGGGGCGGGCTGGCTGGCTGGCTGGCTGGGGGGGAGGGAGGGAGATGCCAGATCTCCCAGACCTCCCCCTCCTGCTCCAGCTCAGGGCAGAAGAGAGAGAGCCGTTGTCTGGGGCAGGAAAGGGGCTCTGATGGGGGGGGGGACTTCAGAGCCCCTGTGGCTGGCCCCCTCCTGGCTTGGCTTCTGCCTTTTCCACTGTCCCTCCCCCCCCCCCCCCCCCCACTGGCCCTGGAGCTCAGCCTTCCCTCCCCCCTGGGGCTCTTCTCTGCCCCCACCCCTTCCACTCCCACCCCCAGAACTCACCTTCCTCTTCCTCCCCAGAAGGATGCAGGAGAAAGAAGGAGGGAAGGAAGGAAAGAAAGAGGGAGGGAGGGATGGAGGGAGGTCCAGGAAGGGGCTGCCCCTCTCCTTCCCCCCACCCCCTTAACCCTGGCAGTGCCAGGCAGAGGAGAGGAGGAAGAGGCAAGGGGGGACTGTGCGGAAGGAGGAAGATCCCTCCTCCTCCCTCCTGCCCTGGCCCACCTGCAGAGCTCCTTCGCCCCCCTCCAGCTACCCACCGCCCAGCTGTGCCTGCAGGTGGAAGGAAGGATCCCAGCTTGGATACACTGTTGCAGACCCGGCAGGGAGGGAGTGAGCAGGTCCCACTGACTGCAGTGGGGTGACTTGCGAGTAGAGCTGTCTGGAGGGGAGAAGCCCTGATCCTGAGCATCTGCAGTGGTGTAGCTGGAGGGGGCGCAGCACTGAGTCCTGCAGGGAGCCCCCTTTGGAGCCACTCTGGGCAGGGGCAGCAAAAGGGAGTCTCTGCCCAGGAGGAACATCCAGGCTTCTCACCCGGCTTGGATCTGTCTTGGAGCCAGTTGCAGATCCACCTAACGATGGCCTCCTCAAGCCCATATTTTCCCAACTTAAGATAAATGACATCCACAGCATTGGCAAGATTTATTCTTGGTAAATCCATGCTGGGTTCTTTTGCACCGAGGACTTGTCTAGATGTGCACACCTTGTGTGCACTCAAGTTCCTCTTCACTTGCTAGAAGTTCCAGCTCATCCTGTTTATTTCCAGGCTCTGTTTATTTGTGTAAATGCAACATAAGCCTTGGAGGTTGAAACTCAATGCATGTCCCCCCTTTTCTTAAGGCTGGACCCCTCAAAAGATGCCCAAATTACAGGATTCCCATCCAGAGCATTTTCTTGATTCTTAGTTTTCCTTTTGACACATCCCACCAGTCAGGAAGGGGAGGGAAGGGAAGGGGCAAGTGGGGTCCTTCCTCCTTCCTCCTCCAGCCAGACCAGACTAGACCAGGAAATGCCTGGGATTGCTGGGGGGATCCTGCAGCTGCAGCCCTGGAGACCCTCAGCAAACCCTGAGCAACCCCAGCTGAGCTCCATCTCTGGAGGGGGGAGCAGAAGAGCAGCCTGGAAGGAAGGAAGGAAGCAGCACTGAGGCCTTTCCTGCCCCCTCCTTCCAGACAGACCTTCTTTCTTTCTGGGAGCAAAGCCAGCAAAAGGGAAGGAAGGAAGGGAGAGAGAGAGAGAGAGAGAGAGAGGGACCAGGACCAGGAGAAGCCCAGGCAGAGCCTAGATGAGCTGAGGGGGTGATGGAGCCAGCAGAGGAGCTGGGCAGGCAGTGGGAGCAGCACTGGGAGGCCCAGTGGCAGGAGTTCCTCCAGAGCCTGCAGGCCCCTGACTGCGCCCAGACCAGCCCCCCAGAGTCAGAGGCCGCCCCCTGGGGTGACGCCAAGGCCTTCCTGGCCTCCTTTGAGCAAGTGGCTGCGGCCTGTGGGTGGCCCCGAGGAGAGTGGGTGGCTCGGCTCCTGCCTGCCCTGAGTGGAGGCGCCCAGCAGGCCTTCAGCCTCCTGGCAGCCCCAGAGCAGGAGGACTACGGGCAAGTGAAGGCGGCCATCTTGAGAGGCGAAGCCCTGAGGAGGGAGAAGCGGCGCCAGCACTTCCGGCAGTTCTGCTGCCCGCAGCTGGGAGACCCGCGAAGGATGTACAGCCAAGTGCAGGAGCTTTGCTGCCAGTGGCTGAAGCCCGAGAGGCACAGCAAGGAGCAGATCCTGGAGCTGCTGGTCCTGGAGCAGTTCCTGGCAGGCCTGCCGGGGGACGTCCAGAGCCGCATCCGGGCATGTGGGCCAGACAGTGGTGCCCAGGCCGTGGCCCTGCTGGAGCATTTCCTGCTCAGCCGGAGGGAGGCCCACACAGGCACCTGGCAGGTGAGTCTCTCTATTTATTTAACTTTCAGAGTTTTCCACTATTGAAATGGCCCCCCTGCCTGCCCACCCTGAGTTTCTTTCCAGCATTATCAGGGCAAGTGCCTGGTCTCCAACTAAGATGATGCATCATAGCCACTTCCAGGTTCAGAACTCGGGGTCTGCTGCATGGAGTGTGTTTTGATGGTGGTAACGAAAACAGATCTGTTCCCAACAGCATGATTTTCTGATCTTCTGATTTTCTTCCCTGTTCCAGGAACCATTGCAGGAGTGGGCTTTGGGTCCTCTGGTTGTGAAGGAGGAAGTTTTGGAGATGGTGCAGGAGGAGATCTCCAAAGAACCTGCGGCTAAGTTAAGAGACACCCAAAAAAAGTTCAACGGGGAGGTCACTGAGACACGTAAGGGCTCTGTGTGTGACCCTTAGTGGTGTCACAATAAGGATCAGAGAACTTAAAGGTTGTCAACAGTTCTGTTCCTTTAGCAGTCATGTGGAAGGGGGAGTTTGGGAACATGCAAGTGGGCTAGAGATCAAGATGGCATTCATGAAACATCTCTCTTATTCCAAGGTATAATATTTCTCCTTGCATCTCATGCTAAAGGGTACTTTTGGAGGGGTGCCCAGCTTTGCCCACCTGTAAGGATGAACAGGTGGCCCAATCCACTTCTCCATGAAATGTCCCTTCCATCCCTCACAGGCACTGAAATCGCACATCCAAATTTGCAGCTTTTCCCAGAAGGACAGAAAATGGTTGAAGCTGAGCAGAGCAAAGGTCTTGGTGTCCAAGTAGGGCAGGTTGGTTTCTGCACAGTTGGTCTTTTTAGTAGAGATAGATGGGGGTGGTTTGTAGCCACTTCCAGGTTCAGAGCTAGGAGTCTGCAGCATGGAGAGTGTTGTAAAGGAGGGAATGAAAACAGATCTGTTCCCACCAGTAACTCTGTTCTGATTTTCTTCCCTGTTCCAGGAAGCATTGCAGGAGTTGGCTTTGGATCCCCTGGATGTAAAGGAGGAGGCTTTGGACATGGTGCAGGAGGAGATCTCCAAAGAACCTGTGGGGAGGTTAAGAGACACTCAGCAAAGGATCGGTGGGGAGGTCACTGTGACAGGTAAGGGTTCAGTGGTGTCACAGAGAGGATCGGGGAACTTAAAGTGTGTCAAAAGTTCTGTTCTAAAGCCATGTGGAAGGGGGAGTTTTGGCTCTTGCAAGTGGGGCTAGAGGGCAAGAAGGCATCCATCAAACTTCTCCCTAATGCCCAGGTATAATATTTCTGCTTGTTCCCAACATGGTAGAGATAATTTTATCAAGAATTTTTAACTTCCCGACCATGGGATGATGCATGGCCAAGTCGTAGCCTCCCATAGTGTGGAGCAGTCATGGAGGACTATGTGTGGAAAGTAGTATTTCTTCCTGTGGCTGCATCAGCATTGTGGCTGAGAGTTCTGGTATTCATCTCCTTCTTGTGTAGAGCTGTTTGAGGAACTAGAACCTCCCCTGCATGAAATGTCCCTTCCGTCCTCACAGGCACTGGAATTGCCCATCAGAATTTGCTGCTTTCCCCAGAAGGACAAAGCATGGCTGAAGTTGTGCTGAGCAAGTCTCTTGGTGTCCAAGTGGAGCAGGTTGGTTTCTGCAGGAAATCATGTGGCGAATAATATCCTTTTAGCATAGATGGGGCTTAATCATAGAGCACTTATAGGTCTTCATTTATTTTGTTCAACTTAGAGCACAATCCAAACATGTCAACTCAAAAGTAAGCCACATTGTGTTCAATGGGTTTTACTCCCAGGAAAGTGACTTTAGGATTGAAACCATACTGTATATCCTTTGTTTCTCCCCAGAGAATTAATTTAAAATTAAACAAGCAAGCACCACTGTGCAACCAGCAGCGATATCACTAAAAATGCTGCATTCAGTTGGCTTTTTAAAAGAGATGTATCTGCAGGCCCTGTTGGAAGGTTTCTGGAGGAGGAGCAGTTCTCAACCCAAAGGAAGAGGAAACTCCACAGAACAGGTTCCTTAAGTGAGAATGCCATCCCATAAATCTCTTTCAATGGCAGATCTTCCGGAAGGGCCTTCTCAGATGACCCCAGATGACCTCAGATGACACCCAAGATCAGATTGCATGGAAAGAGGTGGCCTTTGAAACATGCTGATCCCTCACTTCAAAGGCTGGAGAGTTCAAAACCAGAACCTTAAATTGAGCCCAGAACTGAAATGAAAATCCTGAATATAGTTGAACATGTATGAACTCGGTGGCTGCCCCACCTGCCCTTCATTCCTTATTGATTCTTTGTGGATGCTGAGATCCATTTATGAAAGCAGGGCTGTCTTCTTCCTTCTGGATTGTGGAGTCAGAGCGGCCTGATCTCATATCTCTGATTTCCTGCAGGTGATGAACCCCTCCAAGGCAAGCGCACCTTTGCACATGATTGAGCAGACTCCAACACAGCCAATCCAACAGACCATGTTCTGGAACGTTCTGCAGGAAGAGGGTGAAACTATGGATTCAGCAGGTGAGGATCTGCACTGCTTTGCTCCCGTTCATCCAGTAAGATAAGGCAAATTCTTCTTGTGTCTTTCTTTGTCTCTGTCATTTCAGGTGATGAGGAGGGAACTTGGCTCAAGGTGAAGAAGTCTCAGCGAGGAGGAAAACAGCCATTGGAAACAACCGGGAGAAAAGGAAGGAGAACCCAAGAGAAGGTGCCAGAGACGGTTGAGGTGCAGGAAGAAAGAAGTGCATCCAACACAGGCCAGGAAATGGAGCCATGTAAGGAATCCAGGGAATCAAGTGAGCCCATAGAAGGTCTTGGGGCTTCCTGTAGTGATCCCAGCCCAGTGGATATGGAGGGAGAAAAGGCACCTTTTTCCAAATATGGCAGAAGATACCGTCCTAAGTCAGGACTTGTTATTCAACACATAGGAAAAAAGTGCATTGAAGGCCCCTCAGTGCGGGAAAAGATCCAGCCTAAATCAGAGCTTGATGAGCATCACAGCAGCCACATGGAAGAGAAAAATTGTGATGATCTAGAACTTCAGGTAAGGTGCCTGTCACAGCAGATCCTTTATACAGAAAAGGAAACATACAAATGTTATATCTGTGGAAAAAATTTCTCTCACACATCCACATTGTTGAGACATCAGAACCTCCATACTGGAAATAAACTTCACAGATGCCACAACTGTGGAAGAAGATTCTCCCGGAGGCATCATTTGTTAGATCATGAGAAGATCCACACAGGAGAGAACCTATATCAGTGCCCTGAGTGTGGGGAAAAGTTCATTCAGATGTGCCATTTATTAAGGCATCAGAAAATCCATACAGGAGAAAAACCACACAAGTGTCTTATCTGTGGAAAGAGCTTCTGTCGGAGATCCACTTTGTTAAGCCATCAGAGAACTCATACTGGAGAAAAGGCCCACAAGTGTCTTGACTGTGGAAAGAGCTACATTCAGAGATCCGCTTTGTTAATCCATCAGAGAACTCATACCGGAGAAAAACCCCACAAGTGTCTTGACTGTGGAAAGAGCTTCTCTGATAGATCCACTTTGTTAAGGCATCAGAGATCTCATACCGGAGAAAAACCCCACAAGTGTCTTGACTGTGGAAAGAGCTTCTCTCGGAGATCCGCTTTGTTAAGGCATCAGAGAACTCATACTGGAGAAGAACCCCACAAGTGTCTTGACTGTGGAAAGAGCTTCATTCAGAGATCCGCTTTGTTAATCCATCAGAGAACTCATACCAGAGAAAAACCCCACAAGAGTCTTGACAGTGGAAAAGCTTCTCTCAGAGATCCTATTTCTTGAATATGGGACAGAATCCTCACCAATGCCCCGACTATGGGAAAAACTTTTGCTAGAGATCTGATTTAGAGCACAATCCTAACCATGTCTACTCAAAAATAAGCCCCATTGTGTTCAATGAGTCTTACACTTAGGAAAGTGCCTTTAGGATTGCAGCCTTAGGCTACAATCCTGAAGACACTTTCCTGGGAGTAAGACCCATAGAACACAGTGGGACTTACTTTTGAGTAGACATGGTTAGGATTGTGCTCTTAGTCAAACATAAAAAAACTCATCCTGAGAGAAATCTTATGGCGGTCCTACATGTGCAAAATCCTTAACTTAGAAACACTACATAGTCTTTCCCCCCTCGCCCCTAGGGGGCTATTCAGATCTGCACTCATGTCGGTGCAAGGAGACCTTTGGATTATGTCCTTCCGTAGGGGTGTGTATTCGAAAAGGACCAGGTGCTGATGGTGCATCCAAACTGGCCGTAACCTGGCCGGGACTCTTTTTTTGCTTGTTTATCAAGACCACTTGTATATCAAGATAAAATGTTTTAGAAATGTTTGCTTGTCTTGCAAAACACTCTAAATCCAAGTTACTCTCAATAAAGTTTTACTGTACTGTTAATAATGATGATGTACTTTGGGTCTTGGCCGACCATGTTTATATTTAACATATAAATGTTAATGTTCAAGTTACATATGTTACTTGAAACATAGCCTGAAGACAAACAATGAACACAGGCACAATCCTAACCAAATTTCTAACACTGGCATAACTGTACCAGTGGGGCATGTGCAGGGTGACCATATAACAAAAAAAAAAGAGAAGGCAAGATCCCCCCAAATGTAGGACATCCAAGAAAAGTGTAGGACATTACAAAACAAAAGCTAAAAACACTCATATAGGTTGTTTTCATGTAATTACTGTAATTTAAATACTAGATTACTTATTATTAATTTTTAAACTATTCCAAATCATTTATTCCATAAAATTCATTAAAGTACAAGAAGGCTGTGTGCTGCCTGTTCACAAGGAAAAGGAGGTCAGTGAAGAATTTTTCCAGGACACAAGGCCAAAAAAGAGGACTTGTCCTGGAAAAAGAGACCATATGGCAGGGTGACCATATAGAATGGAGGACAGAGCACCCTTAACTTTAAGCACTGCATTTAGGAAATTTAAATTCCTTTTAAATTTAAATTCCTTCTATGCTGTGCTTAAAGGTAAAGGCACTTTATCCTCCATTCTATATGGTCACCCTGCATATGGTCACCCTGGGCATGTATTGCGTCCTGCCGTTGGGGTTCATGGAGACCTCCTTAAAGTAAGGCCATGTTTATTCCCTTGCCACTGAGATGCATTGTCCTTATGCCAGTGTGAGAAAGTAGGTTAGGATCGCATTGTTAATTATTAACAATTAACTTGATATTTTAATTAAGAAAACTGAACAGCAGCAGCAATTTGCAAAATAAGATTTACGTCAAAAACAAACTGCTATCGGTGACCATCCATGCAATCCTAAGCATGTCTGCTCAAAGGTTAGTCCCACTGTGTTCAGTAGCACTAACTCCAAGGAAAGTGTGATTAGGATTGCAATCCATATCTAAAACCAAACCTTAAAAACACTAATAAAAAAATCCTGGAAATGGAGGTACTGTAGAAATATAAATAATTCAGGATCAATAAGGGGACATGCCACACACAGCACCATCACTGACTGAACTGATGTGAAAAACTGAAAATCAACTTATTTAAATGATGGACCCTGATTCATTAAAACATTTATTTTGAAAAATTAAAAATTCCCTTTTAAAAAGTGCAAGTGTTGCAATGTGGCATTAAGGATTGCAGTGATGAAGCTGTTTGGCAGGGGGCAGCCGTGGCATTGGTTGCTGCTTCTCCAGCAAACCACAAAGCATAAGAAGGGGGGAAAGGAAATAGGGGGCTGTGATCTGCAGGAAGCAGCTGGTTGAAGAGATCCTGGCTTCCTTCTCTGCTCAGCCACTGGGTGATCATCTGGGGCATCCAAAGGCTCTTCCTCCATCAGCCAGCAGATCTGCCCCCCCAAAAGTGCGGTAAGGAAAAAAGTGGTTATTTTGTATCAGGCAGTTGTGACTCTATATGGGGAAGATGGAGATGTTTTGGGGCTGGGGATCTTTAGGAGGGGGAAATCAGGCCAGAGGAATGCATGTCTAAACCTGGTTGCCCAACTTAACTGGGGAGCAGCAGGTCAACTGCAGGTGTAAATCTACGCATGGATGGTACAGCCACACCTGGAGTGTTGCATCCAGTTTTGGTCACCACATCTCCAAAGGATACAGTGGAACTGGATGCTCTTTTCCCTCTCACTGAACACCATAAAATTGAGTGTTGGGAGAGACAGACAAAAGAAAATACTGTATTTCTTTACCCAGTGTTGTCATGAGTCTGTGGAACTCCTTGCCACAGGATGTGGTTTGTATCCATTTCCTGAAGAAAAGTCCATCATAGGTTACAAGTCACGCTGGCTACCTGCAACCTCCTGGTTTTAGATATAGATTGCAATCCTAAAGACATTTTCCTGGGAGTAAGACCCATTGAACACAAAGGGGCTTACTTCTGAGTAGACATGGTTAGCATTGTGCTCACAGACTACTTCAGAACACCTGATTCAGAGACCAAGATGAAGGTACCTTCTTGTCCTTTGTGCAACACGGTGTGTAATATAATAATCATATTGTCATGGTTGTGGTGGCATAGCTAGAGGGGGTGCAAAGCACTATGTTTTGCAGGGAGCCTCAATATGGCATGCATGCGGCCTCCTGCCTTCCTGTTCCTCACCACCATTCCCGGTGGTGGGAGCAAAATGAATGGTTTTAAGGGCAGGGGCTGCTTGCATGCTTCAGTGAGACTCTGGACAGGGTGATCATATGTCCTCTTTTCCCAGGATATGTCCTCTTTTTTAGCCTTGTGTCCTGGAAAAAAATCTTCATTGTCTTCCATTTCCTTGTGAGCAGGCAACATGTAGCCATATTATAATTAATATGCCATATCAATATTAATTGTTTTTAATTTAATAATAACTAATATAGTGTTTAATCACATGAAAGGGACATACGTGAGTGTTTTTAGCTTTTATTATGTCATCTCCTACATTTTACATCTCCTACATTTCAGGGGGAGCCTTGACTTCTTTTCTGATTATGACATATGGTCACCCTATCCCTACGAAACTTAGAACTTTGTGATTTATGCCACTGGCCGGAGATCCCAATAAGGACCATATCGAAGGAGCTCATCAAGTTGTTTTCTGAAGGCGTTTTGTAAATAAGAAAATCAGTTGTGTAGATGCTTTGACTTTTTCCCCCTAAAGGTCATCTGGCACATCTGGGATTGCCAAATTCCCAAAGAAATCGGGCCTGATTCTTTCCTGCATAAATCAGCAGTGGAGCCTTTTTCATAGCACAGTGATTCCTGATGTGGGGGTTGGGACCCTTCTGGGGAGATGACAGGAAGGTGGGCACCACCTTTTTGGAATCTGGCATTGGGACCACTGCCTTGGAATGGGACACTCAGGTTGTTTTCCTGGGACTAAGTCTCATTGAACACAATGGGATTTACTTCCAAGTAGATATTGGAGTAGGGCTGGGGGTGGTGCAAGTGGTTAAGATTCTGTGCCTGTTAACCATCAGGCAGGGTTCGAGACCCGGGTCGGCCCCACAAGACAGGGTGAGCTCCTGTCCTTAGCCCAGCTCTGTGACGCAGTTGGATCCAATCGTATTGGCTCTGCCTTTCCATTGGACTAATTCAGTGGTGTGGAGAGGGGGGATTTGCTGCTTGGGTATCAGCCTATCCTCCATAAAAATCTAACCCAGGCTTTCGTGCTTCGCATGCAGAGTATGCAGCGCAGAGCACGATACCATAGTCTCTCAAGACTGATGGAGGCCTGCTAGGCATTGGAGTGGTGTCACTTCATGTTTGATATCACTTCTGGCCATAACAGCACTTCTTGGGGAGGGGGTCCCCGACACACTGACATTTGCAGAAGGGGGTCCCAGACCAGTGCTTGAAAATCACTGTTGTAGCACTGATAGCCTGCAAATGTCAGCAGCCAAAGCTTCATATAGGAGTAACTGGAGAGAAACTGGAATTTAGCAAACATAGACAGGAATCCTAACCATGTCTATTCAAAAGTTAGTCCCATTGGATTCAATGGGTCTTACTCCCAGGAAAATGTCTTTAGGATTGTAGCCATAGGCAGCATATATTGCAGCCATAGGCTGCAATCCTAAAGACACTTTCCTGGGAGTAAGTTCCATTGAATACAATGGGGCTTACTTTTGAGTAGACATGGTTAGGATTGTGCTAATAGTAACTGAACATAGAGAATGTAGGAGTAACTGGATCAGAGAGCAGTAGAAACAGTTGGCAATCCTAAAGACATGAATTTTATATTGTGGCCCTGGATTACTCACTTCTTATTTTCTTTTTCCAGGTATTTGTCTTCTTTATATTGCGTTGTGCTTTTTGTTTGCACGAGGAGTTCCTCTTGTAAATCCTTTGGGAAAAGACTGTTGGAGGCCTCTGACCATCTTGATTCTTTTGTAAGGAAGCTGCTTCCATCAACTCCAAGACAGAACCAGCTTGTAGCAAAGCCAGGGCAGAAAATCTCTTTATGTTTCTAATGAGAATAGGAACTTGAGGGTAAAAGGTTTATTGGGGCATCCACCTGCCAGCAAGATCATTCTGTGCCAGTCCTCTTAACATTTGGGGTGACGTAGCTGGGTTGAAAATGGCACAAAAACCTGCAAGATCAGAAGATGGACCAGAAGGACCAAGGAAGCCCTCCAATATGGATCAAGACGAATGCACAAAGGAACAGCCAGGATGGAAAATATCTCCAGAGGGCACACAGGATCCATGGAAAGGATTGCAGCAGGCTTGGGAAACGCAATGGCAGGGCTTCCTGAAGACCCTGCAGGCTCCACCCTCAAGAGGAGAGAACTCACACATATTGGAGACACCGTGGGATGATGCCAAGGCATTCCTGGCCTCCTTTGAGCAAGTGGCCGAAGCCTGTCGGTGGCCACGGGAAGAGTGGGTGGCCCGGCTCTTGCCGGCACTTAGTGAAGAAGCCCAACAAGCCTTTAACATCCTAAAAGCCCATGATAAGGAGGACTATGGGAAGGTGAAGGCTGCCATCTTGCGAGAGTTTGCCATCAAAATGGAGACACAGCGCTTGCACTTCCGGCAGTTCCGCTTGCAAGAGGTGGAAGACCCACGAAGGATTTACAGACAACTGCAAGAGCTCTGCTGCCAGTGGCTGAAGCCTGAGAGGCACACGAAGGAGCAGATCCTGGAGTTGCTGATCCTGGAGCAGTTCCTGACTGTCCTCCCTCCCGAACTCCAGAGCTGGGTCAGGGAAGGAGGACCAGAGAATTTCAGCCAGGCAGCAGCCCTGGTGGAAGACTTCTTGATGTCCCAGCACCATGTTGGGACATGGAAATGGCAGGTGAGGAATATATACTTAACCACCTCCAACATCTTTAAGGGGATAATATGGGCGAGAACGTAGGTGAGATTCAAGTGAGAACAACAAAGCTCAGGTTACTCAGCATCCCTGTTTGGTACTCAGCACTTGTATGGTTGGTTTGGCTTCATGAAAGCTAGTGAGCTGGTTTGCAAATCAGTATTAGCCCCTTAAGCTGGAGCCAAAGTGAATAAGATTTATGAGATCAGAAAGTGGCTGTGACTTGTTCTGTTTAACATCCCGATCTCTGTGTCCTGATTGGGATCCTTGCTTCTTTTTCAGGAGCCACTGCAGAGGATGATCATCGCAGACACAGAAGAGACTGTTGGTGGGAAACAGCTGTATGCAGATGTCAAACACAGCAGTGATGGAGATGCCGCTCTGCTAGGTAAGGCAATCCTATTAAAAGGCTTCCCCCCCAAAATCATTGCCTGGTTCCAGAAAGATCAAAGATGGTGCCAAGCAGGCCTTCCTAGAAGAGCATCCATAGACGAGGCACTATCTCCAAGAAGGTTGTTTTCACCTAGTCTCAGACGGGAGAAGCTCCTGGAGGAAGATTTAAGAGGTTATCGCAGTGGTCATGTTGAAGACAATCTCCCCCCAGATACCTGGGCTGAAAGTGTCTTTCAGGGTAGGAACAAGTATTTTGAACTATGCCTAGAAAAGTTCTGGGGGTTAGTATGGAAAGGTGCATTTCTAGCATTTAGTACCAGTTAGCAGCCTACTGGTTGTGTTCTGAAGTACCTACAGATTCCAAAAACAAGTCTTATGAAGCAGTCCCACATATCTATCTATAGTATTTCTATACCACTTTTCAACTAAAAAGTCCACAAAGCGGTTTACAAAGAAAATGAAAAAATAATAGCTAATTAATAGCTAATGGGTCCCTGTTCCAAAAGGGCTCACAATATAAAATGCTAAAAAGAACACCAGCAGAAGCCACTTGAACAGATATTGCTGGGGTGTGTAGGGCCATCTGTAACTCTATAGTAGTCTAGCCTGGAAGCTACTAAAGCATGAGTATGTATGATACAGTATGTAGCTTTACTATGTTAGGTAGTGTTTCTTAAATTGTGGGTTGGGATGCCCAAGGTGGATCACGAGCCAGTTTCAGGTACGTCTCCATTACAATGTATATTTTATTTTTAGAACATTATACATGATGTGACCATGGTATGTGACTGCATTTGGAGAAAGGTTACATATCTGTAATACCGTGTATCTGTGTGACTATTATGTGTATGTTTTTAACAATGACAGTCAATGGAACTTACTCCAAGGTGAATGTGGATAGGATTGCAGCCTTTGGGATGTTTGAGGAATTCAGCAACTGCTTGGAAGGGTTAGGAGTGATTGTCTTTATTTTATATGAATTTTAAACTTACTATAAACTTTTAGTTTACTTAGGGCACAATCCTAACCATGTGTACTCAAAAGTAAGCCCCATTGTGTTCAATGGGTCTTACTCCCAGGAAAGTGTCTTTTGGATTGTAGCCTTATTTATTTCAATTTGATTTTTTTGTATGGGGGTGAGAATTTATTTTGCTTGATGATGGCTTCAATCCTAAAGACACTTTCCTAGGAGTAAAACCCATTGAACACAATTGGGCTTGCTTTTGAGTACACATGGTTAGGATTGCACTCGATGTCACTTCTGGCCATGAGCATCACTTCCAGGATATTTACGTAATTTTCGGTGGGGCCCGACAGATTCTAAAAGGTGGGTCCTGGTGATAAAAGGGTTTGAGAACCACTGAAGTAAACCTATTTCTTTACTGAAGGGGAAGGAAAATGGGACTCTTGGCAGCTCTAACTTCTTTCCAACTACCCCCTCCTGAAGCATCAGAATCTGTACCTGTAAACATGCCTCAATGAACAGTAGGGGATCCTTTTAATGCCAACCTCCTTCAACTTTAGTGGAGGATCCTTAGATTGGCCGAGCTCTGACCCCGTAAACTTTTCTACACTCTCCTTTACAGGCACTGGTAGCAAATGTCCCAGTCATTCCAATGCATCATTTCTTCTTGAAGGACCAGAAATTGCAAAAGCCAATCTGACCCAGGTATGTGGACAAGGGTGAGGAAATGCCGGGGTAAGAACCTGGATCCCTGTTGCTGTTATTTACCACGACCCTGATTTTTCCAGTATGTGCCCCATTTTTTTTTAATTTCCAAATTCTGCCTGCTTGTTTACCTGTGAAGAAGCCATGCTCACCACAGGCGACTTGCTAGTTCCCATTCTGGACTGAGTATATATACCATTCTGCATCTTTTTGGACGCTCTGAAACGGGGTGATTAAAAGATGTCAAAAGTGTTGATCTTCTGCCCCCATCCCAAATTATCGGTGGGTGGCTAATAGGGATCTTTGCTCAGTGGTACGTAGATCACAAGCCTTGCACGTAAAAGGTCCCAGATTCATGTTCAACAACTCCAGTTAAGAGTGGGTTGGGAAAGATCATTTAATGCCTTAGATATGGCGGATAGTGGTGTGATCTTGTCCGGACCGTTTAATTTTTTTTTGTATGTAACAGGATCCAGGGTAGCTGGGCGAGAGGGTTTACCCTTGTCTTCATCTCCTTCCTTCCTCCTATTGTATACTCCTCAGGGCAGAGACATTATTTGATGTTCTGCAGGATAATTTACTGAGTAACACTTTTACAAAGCTTTTAAAATAATAGTTCTCCTGTTTTTCAGGAATTGATGAACCTCAAAGAGACAGGCACATCTTTGCACGTAGTTGAGCAGACTCGAACTCAGCCAGGCCAGCAAACTATGTTCTGGCAAGTTATGCAGGAGGATGGTGTGGCTGTGCAGTCTTTGGGTAAGGAGACCTCCCTTCTCAGGCAGTGTTGTGAATTTGGAAAAAGGAAAAATATACAGAAGAAGTTTTATTATTTTCTGCAGAGTCATTTGAAGATGATTTGGTCTCTCCAGTCCAGTATTGCATTGACACTAACAGTCTGAGGTCCCATCTATCTTTTGCCACATTGTTCCTGGAGTTGATGTCAGGAGCTGAACCTGTGACTCTGTGCAATAAATCATGTACTGTCCTGCTGAACAACCACTATTTCATAAGGACATGTAATACAAACTGGATGAGGGTGGAGTGGGCAGATAGGGTCAATGGAGGACGTGTCAGCTTGATGGCAGTTTCATTGATTGCTTGATGTTGTGGCGCAAAAGAAGTTGAAGACCACTGATCTACAGAGATCATAATGGTGAATTCTGAATCTAAAAATCTTTTCCTTGCTGCTTTTTGGGAGGAGAGGGGCTCCCTTCCAGGGCCTCCAAACACAGTTTGACTTCCCCCTTTGCAAATTTCTATCAAGACAACTACTGTCCATATTCTTAGGGATCAGGTTGATAGACAGACGCATTCACCTGAAACTTTAATGATTGTTGTTTATCTGTTTCCATTTCTATTATTTACAATGTTGATTTCTCATTTTTATCCATTTGGACATTAAAAAAGTTTAATCCTTTAGTGTTCTTTATGCAAAATACTTTTTTTGCTCTTTCTCCGTACTCAAGAGGGACTTCTGGTTCCCAAACCTGACCTTCCTTCCCACCTGGAAAAGGAAGATGAAATTTCTGTCCCGTTTCCTGGAGAAAATGCGCTACTCGCAGGCCGTGATACAGGTATGGGATTATAGAAGCCTGTTCGGTAGGTTTTGAAGCTTGGAAGACTCTGGGGCTCCATCAGAAGATTGTACAACACCCTTACATCTGTATCTTGTCTCCCAGAATTATTTTGCACAGATTTTTCTAATGTTTAACAAAAGTGCACAAAGTGAGTTGTGCAAAATAAACTAAGAGCTGGTAGTAGGATTTTTATTATTATTATACATAAATGCACAGCAAACAATTTCATGCTGGTTTCATTCACTTCAGCAGTCGGACCCTTCCCAAGAGTCTAGGACTGTGTGATGTAGCAGCGTATAATTCATGCTGATCCCAGAAGAGCGGCTTTCTGCAGTTGGCAGAGTGATATTTTGTCAATGCCAATAGTTTTCAGGTGCCTGCCGAGGTCTTTGGGCACTGCACCCAGTGTGCCAATTACCACTGGAACCACCTGCACTGGCTTACACCAGATACGCTGTAATTCGATTCTTAGGTCTTGGTAGTGGGAGATCTTTTCCAGTTGTTTCTCCTCAATTCTGCTGTCACCTGGTATGGCAATATCAACAAGCCACACCTGACTGCTTTCTATGATGGTGATATCTGGAGTCTTGTGTGCCAAGACCTTGTCCGTCTGTATCCTGAAGTCCCACAGAAGCTTGGCCTGATCATTTGCAACCACTTTTTCAGGCTTGTGGTCCCACCAGTTTTTTGCCACTGGCAGATGATACTTTTGGCACAGATTCCAGTGGATCTTCTGGGCAACAGATTGTGCCTCAGTTTGTAGTCATTCTGTGCGATCTTCTTGCAGCCACTTAGAATGTGGTCGATGGTTTCATCCACTTCTTTGCAGAGCCGGCATTTTGGGTCATTGGCTGATTTTTCAATTCTGACCTTGATGGCATTTGTCCTGATTGCCTGTTCTTGGGCAGCAGGTATCAGGCCTTCCGTCTCCTTCGTCAGTGTTCCACTCGTGAGCCACATCCAGGTCTTATCCTTATCACCCTTTCTTTTGATCTTGGCAAGGAATTGGCCATGCAATACTTTATTCTGCCAACTGGCAGTGCAATAATTATTTATTATTATTATTTATGCATGCTTGCAAACTTCAGGAGTTCAGCTTCTTCCAGGGTAGTTAGCAGATATCTTGCAAACAGCAGGAGCTGAGCTCTTTGCAGTGTAATTACCGGATTAGTACCTGATTTTTAATATCCTCAGGGTTAGGCTTTCTTAGTTTCTCAATAAATTTTCTGAAGGTGAAAGTATTTCGCACAGTCTTTCCCTGAGGTGCTAGTTTTCCACATGCAAGAGCTCTGTCTTTTGCTTCTATATAAGGAAGCCTGCAAATGCATGCCCTTTTAGGGAGTTCTTCAGTGCCCTTTTTCCCTTTTAGTGAGAAAAGTGGCATACAAATCAAATAAGTAAAATTAAATAATAAATAAACATGAAAATTCTGCCTTGTGGTTGGAATAGGAATAGACAAGATGCAGGTTTCCCACCTCCATAAGAAAGCAGTTGAAACTCTACCCACTTTCAGACAAACACAATGCCAATGTCATAACATAAAAGGAATAGTTAACTTCTTTTTGTCTCCAGATGAATCCCCAAGTATTCCCTCCCCTATAAGTGATGAGGTTAACAACTATTTTTGAAAAATACATATGGACACCCAAGTAGCAAAATGAGAAAACAGACGAGTGAGCAAACAGGCAGAAGCAAACATGGCATAAGTTATCAAATTTTAAGACAATAGGACCAATCAACCAGTTTTTTTCCAACATATGTTCCAACCACAACCAGTGGCATAGCTAAAGGGGGTGCAAAGCACTAAGCGCTGCAGGGAACACCTATGCAATGCGCAAGTTGCCCCCTTGAGAGCCATTCTGCCAACCCTGACCCTTAAAACATACTCCTAGTGTTTCGTTTGATGTGCTGGTTCAGATGTACAAGTGTCCCCCAATTTCTGATGGCTCATTTTCTGATGGTTCCGCTCTTTCAGCACCTACCCAGAACTCATTCATTCAACACATGCTCCACTCTTTCGACGTTTTCCTGCTGGCCTAAAGGCTAAAATTGTCTTCCCTGATGTTGCATGTGACATGGTGATCAAACTGTTTTTGGCATTTCCCTATGACTTTCTTCAGTAAATAACCATCATTCAAATACATATTCTTTGTTAATTTATATGCCTTTGTTAATTTTACTGTAATTTTGTGATGTCGTCTTTTGACTATGTGTTAAGAAATATGTGTCATTAGGCTTTTGAATGGGATATTTATATCATTTTTGGTGACCATTTTGCATTTGCAAGCCGAAAAAGACTGGGTTCCACCTTTCAACGGTCTTCACTTTTGGACGGTGCTCCAGACCCCATCCCTTCCATTAAGTGGGGGGATGTCTGTATTTACTCCTGAACATTTAAGTAGGCTGCTTGTGTTGTGGGGAAATAGAATAGCATGTGCTTTATTTCTGTGAGTAAGCCCAGTGGTGGGTTCCAGCAGGTTCGCACCTACTCTATAGAACTGGTTCTTAACAAGAGATAGTACATATAAAGTTTAAAAATAGCCATTTAAAAGTGGCTGCCAGTTGGACAGAGAACTGGTTCTTAATTTCTTTGAAGCCCATCACTGAGTAAGCCCCATTGGCTATAATGAAACTTACTTCTGAGTAGAGAGGCATAGGATTGGCCTGTCAATTCACTGTGTCTAAGAGCAGAAAGAAGGGTGTATATAAAATCTCTCCATCTCTCTCTTTAGGTAACAAGAACAGAAGTCAGATCAAGGTAGAGAACTCCGAGATGGGAGGAACTGGGATGTTAGGAGAAGAATCCCAGTGGGAACTGCCTGCTGCAGCAGCAATTATTCAGCAAAAAAGTGAGTCCCATGTAAAACAGAAGCCAGTGCAGGGAAAGAATGGAGCCAGTGAACTTCCAAAAGGCCATGCAGCTTCTGTTAGTGACACCTTTTCAATGTGCGCTCAGCCAAAAAAGCCCTTAGTCTCTAAATTTGGTAGAAAGTACAGCCACAGATCAGAACTTTATACTCAAGTGGACCACAGTGAATTTTCCACGTCAGGGAAAAACCTCCAGCAAAACTTGTACTTTGATGACCTTCTGAACATTCAAGCAGGTGCAAAATCCTCTGCTTGTTCCGGGCATGGTAGACACTTCCCTCTGAGAACCAATTCCACTCGTCATCGGCGCACTCGTCCCGGTAAGAAAAGCGACAGGTGTCCTGTGTGTGGGAAAAGTTTTTCTGGACATGGAAGTTTACCAAGACACCTGAGAATCCATACAGGAGAGAGACCCTACCGGTGTCCTCAGTGTGAGAAGTGCTTCAGGCAGAAGCACCATTTGCTGTCTCACCAGAGAAGCCATACAGGCGAGAAACCGTTCCAATGCTGCAAATGTGGGAAAAATTTTACTCGCAGGTGTAAAATGGTCAAGCATCAGAAAACTCATAGAGGACCAAAGGAAGGAAGCATTTCAGTTAGAAAGAAATAGGCATCACCGCACCCATGAATGAGATTGACAGAGTGTCTTGTCCTTGGGCAGGGATTTTATTGTTCCTATTGGGCTCCTCTGAGAATCTGGTAAAGAGTGGATGAGGAGACCCTCTCACCCATCTCTTCTGTGGCCTTCTAGGAGGACTTATTGCTATTGATCCCACCTTTTGCACCTTCTTAGAATCTAAATTATCACTGGAAAGCTGCCGGCATATCCTTAGAGGATGAATCTGAATAAGCAAGTATGAAATTGTGCAATTCTGAATATCATATCTAAAAACTTTGTTTTTATCATTGCTTTCTTAGAAAAGCAACCTGGCTGTTGCATTTTGTCAGGGTGCAGAAACATCTTGGCAGACCGTAGGTCTTTGGTTGTCTCACAAAGCAGAATTCCTGGGATTTAGGTCTGAGTTTGCCCCTTCAGCAGGGAAGCCATAGCAGAAGCAATAAAATTTCATCCCTTAATGTAAGCTCTCCTTCCCATGAAGGGAAGGACAATAAGAGGACAATAAAGTGGACAATAAAGCATTTTTGCACTGCTAAAGAAAAGAATTGTGTTGGCTTAATTTTGCATAATTTGTGCAGGTTTTATAGTTCAGAAGAATTGGGGTTAACAAGTTGCTTCTGAATTTTGATTTCCACATTTTAATGCAGAGTAAATGTTTCTAAAGAAAGAGGCAATAAGATCTTAGAAGTTGGATCTTTGCAGAAACATCCTTGGAACACAATCCTATGTATGTCTACTCAGACATATGTCCCATTATAGTCAATGGGGCTTACTTCCAGGATAGTATGGATCTGATTGGGCTTTGTCAAGCTCTCTAAGGAGATGCACACTGTGTAGGAGGAGAGACCATCAATGAATAGGTTGCAGTTATCTAGAAAAAGAATTGAGCAGAGACTCGGCAAAATTCCTCTCTGCCTTTGAGCAATAAAAGAAGCGGGATCAATATAGTAGGACTAAGGAAATGTACAGAGTGTTATAACTCTGAATTATACTATAAAAAGAAAAATATTAATAACTCAATCCGATCCTCCTCCACCCGTAGAGGCAGCAGTGCCAAAAGGCACATATCCAGCTTGGGGGGGGGGGTTAGATAGGGAAGCTTCAGAGGGGAAAGGAGAATTATTTCCACTTCCCCCTACATAAGTCATCAGTTCTGCAATGAGTTTCCTTGGATATCTGAGGAAACGAAGGGGCAGGTGTTTTAAAAAAAAGTAGTGTTTAGGATCTGGGACATGCCATTGCTGCCAGATCCGCCACCTTCCTGCTCTAATCTGCCCTCCCCTGCTCCATCACAACCTTATTCCGCCATCTCCCACCACATCCTGCCTCTTTCACTGACTTACCTACTCCAATTAGACTTGACAGAGCTGTCACTGTGCATGGCACAGCGGTGGCCTTACTGATGAGAAAAGGAAGGTCCCAACAGAACAGTGAGTCTTAGGTTGTGACTAGGAAAGAAGCCAGTGAAGTGAACAAATGTCGGTTTTCACAAAGTGTCACAGCTGGTTTTAATGGCTCCCTGCAGCCTCGCAGGCAGAAAATCTGTCTCAAACATGATAGAAACTTTGGCTATACGTCTGTACTTGAATCAAGTCATCCTCAGGAGGACCATTCTGAAGATCTCATGCCGGGAACTATAGCAAAAGTCGGATAAAGAGCAGAAAATCAAAACAGGCCAGGAACTACACCAATGGTCCAAGAACAGGAGAACCTATAATCGAAGAGCTGGTTTGTGTATAAATGTTGTGCATCAAACATTAGTGCATCTGCCCAAGAAAGAAATCTTACAAGAAGCTTCATGACGGGAAGAAAAAAGCTCACAAAGTGGTTTACAGAGAAAACGAAATATTTGGCTCCCTGTCCCAAAAGGGCTCGCAATCTAAAATGATGGTAAAGAACATTAGCAGAAGCTACTTCCAAAGACATTGCAAGGGGGGAATGACCAGTTACTCCTCCCCTGCTAAATAAAAAAGGAACACCCACTTCAAAAAAGTGCTTAATATGTTTAATGTGCATAGCGTCTAATATGCATAGTTTTCCCTTGCGTGCTTTGGTTTTGTGGTGTTTAATGTACCAGATGTGCCTGCAATTCTAAAGATATGTACAAGAGTCATGGTACCTATTCAATTCAGTGGGATTTAGTGATTAATGCTCTTTGAGATCAGGCTGCAAACCAAAACTTTGTTCTGATGGTTGCATTCTTAGCAAGCAATGGAGTTATTAACTTGCATCTGAATTTTGATTTTCACATTTCAGTGCAGAGTGTAAAGTCCTGTATTGAAGGGAAAAGGTAATCATATCTTAATAGCTAGAAGATAAGTTTGGAACCCAGCTGGAGAGGGAGACGTGCGGGGGCCCATCTGGGAAGAGGTCACAGTTCTCTTGAAAATAGGTGATCAAGAATATAGACAAAATGCCTCTTTCTATCTCTTCAGGTGATGAGAAGAGAAGTTGGGTGAAGACGGAGAACAACAAGATGAGACCTGAGGAAATATATGGAACATTAAATGAAATATCCCAATGGAATTTTCCCATATTATCTGAGATTCCTGAACGGAGATGTGAGTCCATCAGGCAACAGGAGAAGAAACTAGTAAATGGGCTGGATGAATATAGCAGGATCTCAGAAGATCTTGCAGCTTCTTTTTGTGAAGCATCCACAGCACACTTGCAGCCAAAAAATCCTGCCGTCCCCATACATGGTTTAAAGTTCAACTACAGATTACTGGAGACCAAACATACTGGAGAGGGCCATTACCAGTGTCCCACGTCAGGGGAAAATATCCAGCAAAAATCCTATTTTGGTTTCCATCAGAGAACCCGAACGGCAAAGAAATTGTACAAATGTGCCAAGTGCGGAAAGAACTTCTACTCAAGACCTACACTTCTGAGACATCAGACGATTCATGCAAGGGAGAGTCCTTACGATTGCTTTGAGTGTGGGAAAAGCTTCACATGTCGACGTGCTTTAATGGTACATCAGATCATCCATACTGGAGAGAAACCATTCACATGTCCTCAGTGTGGGAAATGCTTCAATCAGAACTCAAACTTGTTGAGACATAAGAAAATCCATACTGGGGAAAAAATGCACGGATGCCCCAAGTGTGGGAAAAACTTTTACCGGAAAGATAAGTTGATTCAACATCAGAGAACTCATACTGGAGAAAAACCGTATGAATGTCCTTCTTGTGGGAAAGGCTTTACAATGAAGGAGAAATTACTGAGACACCAGAGAACTCATCTGGCATAGGATTTATGTTCTAAACTTAAGGTAGTACAATTTCATAGGGAAGAAGATCTACACAGCAAAGAATCCGCACATGAGAGAAAGCTGATCGGTGTCCTCTGAGCATAGGAAAGGGCACAGAACTTATGCCAGGACTTCTGCTTGCCTAACTGGAGCTTAGGATTTCAGACTCACACCTGTATTTGCCCATGATATGGTACATCTATTGGCATTATGTACTCATTTTTGATATTGCTATTATACATTTGCCACCTGGGTATAAGACACTTTACAAAGTCAAAGATGGACTCCTGGCTCCAAGCACTTGATTTTTAACATCTGTCACCTTGTTTTAGAATCAGGTTTAGACAAGCAGTGCCTTCTGCCAATACACACCAATGCTTGTGAGGATAAGCCGTCTTCAATGTAGGCGTTTGTGGCTGCCTCCCCGCAAATCCCATTCCCCTGAATTTACATTTGCGTCAAAGTCCTGGTTAACAGATTAAATGCAACCTATATTAAACTTGGTTTGTTCTACTTAATAAAAAGCAAGAAACTTTTTCATGAGAGGCTGAAAAATGCCACTTGGTCATTAGAAATTTGTACAATTCCTGGGGATTCTACCCTTTATTCCTGGCATTTATTCCTATAGTTTTAAGCAGGCTCACTCCATATTCTCCTTCGTCTTTTGGTGTCTGCTTCACAACCTTCAGTGTTTGGAACCCGTGTCCAGAATGATACGTACGACCGGTACGACCGCAACACTCCGTCCGACTTCATGTTCTCTGTCCAGGAAAGATGTTGTGGAGTTTCTGTGCATAGTGCATATCCAGAGTTGACCTTGAAATTTTTGAGCACAATCCCAACCATGTCTACTCAAAAGTCAGCCCCATTATGTTCAGTGGGTCTTACTCCCAGGAAAGTGTCTTTAGGATTGCAGCACATGAAAGCTTTGTCACGGGGGAGATTCTGTGCACCACCATTTACCTCATGAATGTACCTCATTTACCTCAGGAGCATTTACCTCTGCTCCTTGTCAGCTAGCACCTGAGTGGCATAGCTAGAGTGGCATGTGTTCTCTTTGTCTCAGGCTGCAATTCTAAAGACCCTTACCTGGGAGTAAGACTCACTGGACACAGTGGGACTTACTTTTGAGTAGACGTGGTTAGGAATGTGCCCTCAATTTCCTTTAGTCAACTTTTGTCTCAGTTTCTTTTAGGGTGCAATCCAGAGTAACTATGGGGAGTCCTTGCTCTGGTGTAAGAACAATTTACTCTGGATTGCAATATGAATTTCCCATAGGTTTTCATTAGGTGGTGCAGTAACTACAAGTGCACATAACGTCTCATGCATGCTCCCATAGTTACTCTGGATTGTAGGGTCAGTCATAGTTTAAAAAAAAACAACTTTTACCATAGTTTATAGTTCCTATTTATTCCTTTTATGGGCCCAAACTTCTCAACACCCCACAACGTTTGCCTTCTCTGACTGAGAGAGAGCCATGTTAGTGAACACTTGTGCTTACTGCAAAATCTCTCCGATGAAGAGGAATAGAAAAGGCCTCCTGCAGTCGGCACTGTGGAAGTCGGCCATTATTCCCTCCTGTGGTGATATCAGCTCCATGCCATGTCCCATGCAGGGTCACCACATGTAATCTTTTCTAGGAAATGTCCTCTTTTTTAGACATGTCCTGGAAAAAAGTTAAATGTCCTCCTTTTCCCTGGGAGCAGACATCATGTCGCCTTCTTGTAACGAATAAATTATATTGTAATAGTTTTAAATTTAATAAATAATATAGTGCACCACGTTGTGGGGAAGGTAATAGCATTCCTTGCACATTTGGGCCTTATGACCAAGGAGGCTTCTTCTGGCAATGCTGGCTCTGTGGCTTAAGTAACGGGGATGAGCACCACTCCATATCCTGTCATGACTAGCAGGGCAACCTGCAAGGGACACCTTTACTTTTGATATAGTGTTTAACCACAAGAAACCCCAAAACACACACACACACACACACACACACACACACATATATATATATATATATTGTTTTCATGCGTTTAACCATGACAAAACTTTTATTTTTATTTAATTTATTTAATTTATTTATTTTATTTAATCAATTTTATTTTATTTAATCAATTTATACCCCGCCTTTCCTCCCCCACAAGGAAAGTCATGTCCTATATTTTTCTTGCATATGGGCTTTTTTGGAGTCACAACGTCTGGTCACCCTGTCCCCCGTCCTTTATCAAAGAGAAAAAAACAGGATATAAATCGAATAAACAAACAAACAAATAAATAAATAATAGTGGCTTCCTTGAAGCAAGCAATAGAGTTTGTTGTCCCACAAAGTCTTCCATCAGCATCAAGGAAGTGCTCACCAAGGGCAGACGAACGCCATGCGTCCCACTTTGGACTGGCCTGGGGATCCTTCTAAAAAAATAAATTGAAATATCAATTAGTAGAAAAGTCAGCATTGACAAGTCAGCCTAATGGTTCAGACTTTGATGCTGAGGGTCCTAAGTGGACTGTCCGTATGAGTCTTCTTTGGAATAGCTGGACAGCCCAGTCCTATGCCAGACCCACTCTACGCCCAGTTTCATCCCCTCCATGCCCAGCTTTGCCACCTCCTTGCCACTTCCTAGTTTGTTCTGGTGGCTCCAGCAAAGGACAGGGACCGCTGCCACCATTTGTGGTGGTCCTCCCAAAATGGCCCCCGTTCAAGTGTTCCGTGAACTGTCGGTGGCCATTTTGTGACAGCGGAACTCTGAAAGGGCGTCACTGCTGAAAGGGTGACCGGTGTGATAATTGGGGTTTCTCGGCACCATCCTTTCAGTGCGCCGCTTTGCCCAATAGCTCTGGGAGGAAGAGACAGAAGGAGGCCTCAGAGAAACAACACCAGCAAAACTGAGAAGCTGCCAACGTCCATCTGACTTCTGGTTTAGCTAATGTTAGCATCCCGGGGGAACTGTGGTCTGCGGGACAGGTATCCCCTGCTTTCTGACGGTTCGTTTTGTGACAATCCACTCTTTCAACACCTTTCACTTATACCCAGAACTCATTTATTCAACACATGTTCTGCTCTTACAACCTCTCTCTGCCAAAATTGCTCTCCCATTCCCAAAGGAGTTAATGAGAATCTAGTTGCAGAAATCTTTTTGTGGCGGCAGGAATTTGCAAGATAAAAGGGGCATTTGCAATCTGATGGCTAAAAAAAAACCTTGGAAGCAACATTTCAAAACTAAAAAAAGATTTTGTTCCACTTTTTAACGGTTTTCACTTCTGGATGGAGCTCCGGTCCCTAAATATATATATTTCCCTAAAAATATATATATATTTCCCTAACCCGTCCAATAAGTGGGGGATGTCTGCATTTTTCAGCCCAGTCCACCTAATCAGAATTGAGCTGATATAGGTTTCGGTGGTGAGGTGATGGATAGGGGAAAATAAAGGGGGAGATGTTCAGCATTGGGACCCACTTTTTAAAACAACATTCTATCAGTAGTCACCTAGTTTCCTGAGTCTAAGGCTTAAATCACCAAGGGCGCAATCCAGAGTAACTACGGGGAGTCCTTGCTCCGGTGTAAGAACAATTTGCTCTGGATTGCAATATGAATTTCCCAGAGGTTTTCATTAGGTGGTGCAATAACTACGGGTGCACGTAAAGTCTCTTACGTGCTCCCGTAGTTATTCTGGATTGTAGGGCAACTATGGGACCTTATACACTGACGTAGTTATGGTGCCACATATGGGAAACCTATGAGAAATGCATAGACTAAGCGCCTCTTACATCTTCCCATAGTTACTCTGGATTGTAGGGTAAAACAAATAAATCACTTTATCAGCAGTTCAAACATAATACTGTTGTAACAAATCAATAAAAATAAGACCTACCCCCAAATCCAGAGTAACTACGGGAGGACATACGTGCACCCGTAGTTACTGCACCTCCTAGTGAGAACCTATGGGAAATTCATATTGGAATCCAGAGTAAATTGTTCTTACACTGGAGCAAGGACTCCCCGTAGTTACTCTGGATTGCGCCCTTGGTCAGGGGGTGAGGGGTGGGGAATGATTTCTATTTGGGTCCTCCCCCTATAGGGCTGATAAGTTTGAGCCCTTGAAACAAAGCCCAGCCTGGAGATCACATCCTTTGATCTGGAAGTCCTTCCTCTTGATGTGTGCAAGGAAGCTTTATATCCTAGAGTGTGGACCTGGCACTTTGCACATGCTCAGAGGTACATTCTTTTTGTATTGTTCCTTTGTATGTTCTCAGAACGAGCCTGAGATCCAAGAGAGATGGGAAGAGGCACGCTCAGTCCTAGCCCAATTTTGACCCAGGTTCAATTAATTTTCACTTATCTCATTTTGTAACGTCCTGAAGTTATCATTAGATTCACATTCGTGGGATATTGTCCCACCATCTTCAATGGGCTGCTGCTGATGACACGCGGCGTGTGCCACCAGTGGCCATTTCTGAGCCTTCTGCCACCGTCTGTGGCCGGCACTGGAGCATGCAGGGAGCGGGGTAAGTAAAAGGACATGTTGGGGTGCGAACTGGAGGTACTGGCGTACCAGGGAGTGTTGGGGGGCCTCCACCACCCCCTCCCACCACTGCCAGTTTGGGTTGTTGGTTGGCATTCAAACCAATTTTCAAGGTCTTAAAAGGCCTACTGAGGACCGGGGAGGCCACACATGGCAGCAAGTTGGTTAGGATTGCTCTGGATTGCTGTGACAAAATATAATGGACTGCAAGAAGAAAGAGCATTTTGTGGTACAGGCAATGCATGCGAAGGGATGGACCCAGCCTATCACAATATTTGGAAAGTATAATTTAAATATCTTGTTGTAGGATGTTGTTTGGATCCTACATGCCAAGGGATGGACCCAGCCTATCCCAATAATTGGAAAGTACAATTTAAATATCTTGTTTGTAGGATGTTGTTTGGATCCTACATGCGAAGGGATGGACCCAGCCTAACACAATATTTGGAAAGTATAATTTAAATATCTTGTTGTAGGATGTTGTTTGGATCCTACATGCCAAGGGATGGACCCAGCCTATCCCAATAATTGGAAAGTACAATTTAAATATCTTGTTTGTAGGATGTTGTTTGGATCCTACATGCGAAGGGATGGACCCAGCCTAACACAGTATTTGGAAAGTACAATTTAAATATCTTGTTTGTAGGATGTTGTTTGGATCCTACATGCGAAGGGATGGACCCAGCCTAACACAGTATTTGGAAAGTACAATTTAAATATCTTGTTTGTAGGATGTTGTTTGGATCCTACATGCGAAGGGATGGACCCAGCCTAACACAGTATTTGGAAAGTACAATTTAAATATCTTGTTTGTAGGATGTTGTTTGGATCCTACATGCGAAGGGATGGACCCAGCCTAACACAGTATTTGGAAAGTACAATTTAAATATCTTGTTTGTAGGATGTTGTTTGGATCCTACATGCGAAGGGATGGACCCAGCCTAACACAGTATTTGGAAAGTACAATTTAAATATCTTGTTTGTAGGATGTTGTTTGGATCCTACATGCGAAGGGATGGACCCAGCCTATCCCAATAATTGGAAAGTACAATTTAAATATCTTGTTTGTAGGATGTTGTTTGGATCCTACATGCGAAGGGATGGACCCAGCCTAACACAATATTTGGAAAGTACAATTTAAATATCTTGTTTGTAGGATGTTGTTTGGGTTGTAGGATCTTGACTATCTTATTTGTAGAATCTTGTTTGTAGCAATCCATAGGAAACAACAACAGAAGTCACTTTATATTTTCTTTACAAGAAAAAAGCAAACTGGATCACACTGATCTTTCTGATCTTTCTTTTCCTGGCAAAAGCTCCTGGATCTTTAGCAGATCCATGAAGCTGAACAATTCACATTGCGCTACTGCCTCCGAACACAACAATATCTGTATTAAATATATTCAATTCTTTCATATTCGTTTCAATTTTTAATTTTTTCCCCAATTTTTTGACGTTGCATTTTTAACAGAAAAAATCTGTATTCAATTCAATATTCAGTTTTTTCCTCTGATTATGTAATAGATTTTAATGGACCCTAAAAATTTCATTTCATAAGGATTTAGTGCAGCAATGGAGGCCTTACAAATCCTTCCTAAACTGCAACTGGGTGTGTTTGACGTATTTAAATATATTTAAACAAGTAACTGGTGAGGAGTAGAGCAGGTTGGAAAAGAGACTTCTCCAGTATAATGTCCAGATCCACACACATATGTTTAATGGCACCTCTACATTTTACTTAAAGAGTAAAATATGGCCGTGATTTTCTAGGAACAGAACAGAAAATAGGTAAGATCTTCCTCTGTGCATATACAGGTATCCCTCACTATCCTCCAGGGTTCTGTTCCAGAGCCTCCCATGGATTAAAAAAAATGTGGATAAAAAACTGAAAAATAGATTTATAAAACCACTTTCAGGTTTCTTGCACCTCCACTGCACCTAGTAGAAAAAAGGTTGTGCTTCAGTAGCTGCAGGGGTTTTTCTGAGACTCCTTGCTGCTATCCAAAAATGTGCTAAAATAAAGCAGTTAAAAAAATAAAATGTGTCCTTTATAATGGTTTAAAAACAGCTTTCTTTACTGTTGTAAAGAGGCAGTCAGCGATTAGAAATGCAAAGGTCCCTATGCTTTGCCTGGCTTAGCTGAAAAATGGAATGGCTGCTTGCATAGCTGCCTCTCTACAATAGTAGAAAAGCAGTTTTTAAAACTGATTTGTAGGGGCTGTTTGTGTGGAGTCAAATCTGTGTTTAAAAAATCAGTGTATAAAAAGGTTGGATCGGTAGAAGGGCACCGTATGCACTGGAGCATATGTAGGATGGTTGTTGTTCTCCATAGTCACACAAACCCCCAGTACTCCATAAATTCTCTTCTACCAGGAAAAAATCCAGCACCAAAAGAAAACATAAATGTATATCAAAATATTTTTCTGCATTTCCAAGCTGTTTTTGAAACCTTTGAATTTTTGATGGAAATAAAATGTTCAGTAGACTTTCCCCCAATATTTAATGTGACAACAGTCAGCTATTTTTTTTAACTATTCAATTTCTTTTTGGCTTTTCTCCAATTCAGGCATTTCTTGCAGTGCCCTTGGAAGTCCCATCAAAATGTAGGATCAGTCAAAGCCAGAACATCTAGACCTGGATAAGGTTTGAATTGCCCTTCTGAGGTTTGCCAGTAAAGGTGAAACTCGGAACAGAGGTGAGATGTGAAAAAATGGAAACATTTCCGCACATCATCCAAGGTGCGTGCACTGAAGAACTTGCACAGTGTGCAGCCCCACATAACCAGGAAACGGGAGGGCAGCAGGAGTTCCTGAGCAAGGAAAACCCAGAGTTGATGGAACCCACAACCTGGGAAGACCCACAGACTTTCTTGGCATCTTTTGAGCAAGTTGCAAAGGCCTGCCAATGGCCACGGGAAGTGTGGGTAGCTCGGCTCCAACCAGCACTGACCGGAGACGCAAAGAAATCCTTTAGTGAGCTGGGAACAGAAGACAGAGAGGACTACGAGAAGGTGAAGGCTGCCATCTTACAAGGGGACACTCTCAAAATGGAGGCGCAGCGCCAGCGTTTCAGGTGCTTTCGCTACCAGCGAGCTGAAGACCCTCGGAGGATTTATAGCCAACTCCAGAAGCTTTGCCATCAGTGGCTGAAGCCAGAGAGACACACCAAAGAGCAGATTCTGGAACTGCTGATCCTAGAACAGTTCCAGGCCATCTTGCCTCAGGAAACCCAGGACAGGACGAAAGGCGGAGGAACAAACACCTGCTTCCAGGGAATGCTTCTGGTAGAGGATATGCTCCGCAGCAATCAAGAGGTTAATTAACAATTAATATTAAATGCAAAATCTCATGCCTTATATATAGGACATCAGTGATTTTTTTTTAAATATGGGATTTCTGTGTACTTTTTTCAACCTGTTAATCCATGAGTTTTGAATTTTCCACATGGTTTTTAAATTTATGTTTGCAAAATTCACTTACTTCTTGATCACCAAGAGTTCTGTCCTCAGATGAGGTAAGAAAGTGTCCTAAGCCAGGAGAGAGGAACTTTTTTTGGAGCCTGTGCCTATTGGCAAAAAATCTTCTAAAAATTATCTCAAAAGCCAATGGCAATTTTGAGCAGCAGATTATCCTTTACGATCATTATATCTGCAGTTTCAAATTTTTTTAACGGAGAAAGGGACTATTCTTTTTCTCTCAGAGTCTCAGGGCACCCCGAGTTTGCCAAGCAGTATGCAGCCTTGATCCCTGACATGTACGCCATGTTTATCCTTAATGGGTTCTTTGCTGCTGTTTCAGGAGCCAGTCCGGGAGACGGCCGAGACCTTCTCTGCAGCAGTGGATGTTCCATCAGACTCAGCTCAGGGTCAGATCTACAAGGAAGCCAAACAGGATGATGTTGGTGATCACATTTTGCAATGTAAGGATTCAGTGGTTCAGTATCATGGTTTGTGGTTCCAAATAAGCAAATGGCTTAGAGCAGTGATTTTCAACCAGTGTGCTATGGCACATTGGTGTGCCACGGTTAGTCACCAGGCATGCCGCAGGAGTCTGGGGAAAGTCATTTATTATGACTTATAATAGGAAATTATAGGGCTGTGGGTGATGCAAGCAGTTAAGACTCTGTGCCTGTTAACCAGCAGGCCAGGGTTCGAGACCCGGGTCGGCCCCACAAGGCAGCGTGAGCTCCTGTCCTTAGCCCAGCTCTGCGACACCAACTGGATCCAATTGTATTGGCTCTGCCTTTCCATTGGACTAATTCAGTGGCATGGAGAGGGGGGATTTGCTGCTTGGGTAACAGCCTATCCTCCATAACAATCCAACCCAGGCTTTCGTGCTTTGCATGCAGCGTATGCAGCGCCGAGCATGATACCATCGTCTTTCAAGACTGAAGGAGGCCTGCAATAGGAAATTTAATAGGAAAATTAGGACATATAATAGCAGGCCTCCGTCAGTCTTGGAAGACTATGGTATCGTGAGTCACTCACAACTAGCAGGGCAACTTGGGGAACACCTTTCCCTTTAATGTTAGAATGGGTAATGTCCAGATAGTTTGTGTTTGTGGAAAACTAGTGTGTGTATGTGGTGTCAAACAGTATTAATACTGTTGTTTCTATAGAGAAACCCAGACAAGACCTGCCTCTTTTATGTCTTTCTCAGCCAATGAGATAATTACTCAAGAATATTCGGGTTCAAAGCATGACCTCACTGGATGGAAAGTGATTGAAGTTGAGCTGATCAAGGTAACAACAGTTTAATGACTTCTATATTAATAAAAGGCAAATTCTGTCTGTCTGACCATATGATCACCATATAGGGTGATCATATGACCAGATTTTTCAGGATTTGTCCTCTTTTTTAGCCTTCTGTCCAGGTGTCCTCCAAAAGGGCTTCATTGTCCTCCATTTTGGCTTCCTTTTGGAACTTGGCCATGGTGTGCAGACCCTATCATGTCATATGTTCTTGGATTCGTATTGAAGAGCAGAAGCCAATGCAAAAACCAGTCTTGAAATTTCTTTTTCCTATCAATCGTTATGGCCAAAAAACTAAAAATTAAAAATACGCATTGAGCTCTGGGAAAGTGAAAGTGCCCAATATAGCAGGTTTACTTGTGAGTAGATAAACTTGCTGTTGTCCACCAGAAAGGCCAGGCTGAGAGGAATCCAAGACTGTGGCTGCAATCCTAAAGACACTTCCTGGGAGTAAGACCCATTGAACACAATGGGGCTTGCTTTTAAGTAGACATGGTTAGGATTGTGCTCCTTGTCCTCCTTTTTAGGTTCAGGAATCTGGTCACCCTGGTTCATCTGTCAGATAACCCTCTAGCTCCATCCATGCCTGCTCTACATAGATATTGGAATCAGAATGGTCCCAGGATTGACCCCCACACACAACACAACCCCACACTCACACACAACACAACTACACACTCACACACAACACATCTCATGCCCCACACACAATACCACAACCCCACACTCCACATGCACAGGACCTAACCCAACCCACACGCACAACACAACTCTGCACTCCACACGCACAACCCCACACTCCACACACATGCACAGCACAACTCCACACGCACAACCCCACACTCCACACACATGCACAGCACAACTCCACATGCACAACCCCACACTCCACACACACACGCTAACCTACTATTTCACACACACACAATCCCCATGCTCCACACACACACACATACACAAAACACAACTCCACAAACACACATGCTACCCACTCTTTCACAGACACACAACGTAGGACAACCCACACACACAACTCAACCCCACACTCTCAACCCCCACACACAACCCAACCCCCATACTCCACAAACAGACACACAAAACCCAACTCTATATACACACACTACCTACCCACACTCTTTCCCACACACAATTTAATCCCAACCCCACACACATTTTATGTTAGAAGCTTTTTTAATTTTTTTAGCTGTTAAATTTTTTTATTTCAAAAGTTTTTAATTGACATTGACTTTAAAGTTGCTTTACATAGGCATATTATAACATCCAGCATTGGGATTTGTGTCCGGAAGAGGAGAGAACAGTTAAAAATTCAAATTTGTAAATACAGTGGTGCCTCACATAACAAGTTTAATTCATTCTGCACGCATGCTTGTTATGTGAAACGCAATTTATGTGAAGTGGATTTTCCCATAGGAAATAATGGAAACTCAGACAATTGGTTCCACAACCCCCAAAATAGCCATGTAAAAATATTAACTGGATGTAAAAATGATGAGAAAACACTGGAATTGAATTCAAAACATGCATTCTGTGTGCATGTTCCTATGAAGTCTATTTAGGCTGCAATCCTGGGACACTTTCCTGGGAGTAGGACCCATTTAACACAATGGGGCTTACATTTGAGTAGACATGTTTAGGAGACTGCATGGCGCATAGGGGGCTTACCTGGGCTGCTGCTGGAGGCTGGAGGCCGGTGGGGGCAGTTTGGGGCAGCTGCCTCTGGCACTCCCAGACAGCTGCCCCCAAGTTGGGGGCAATTAGAGGCAGCAGCGTGCTGGCCAGCAGCCCTTTAAAAAGGCTCCACACGGACTGTCAATGCAGAGCAACTTGGGGGCAATTGCCTGGGGCTTGTTAAGTGAAGCGAGTGTGTTAAGTGGAGAACACTCCCAATGGGAATTTGTGCTTGTTATGTGAATCACTCTTTATGTGGGGCACACGTTAATGCGAGGTACCACTGTAACTGACAAAACCTACAGTGAGGTTTTCAAGTTCCATGGACTGAATTGAGGAATTCAAAGTTATTTCTTCAAAATAAACAGAGTGCGGCTTTTAAGCTCGTTTTAAATATATTATTGATCTACCTTGAAATGTAAATATCCAAACTACACCTTCATCCTTCCTTGAGCCAGTAGGGCAGCTACAGCGTGTGTGGGATGGGATAAATCCAGCCAGGTGTCTTGAGTCACCGCTTTTATGTTTCATGCCATGTGATGGAATAGACTTACTGCACCTTTCAATACTCCTGGTAAAATTGTGGGTTTTTTATTATTCACATCTTTAAAATTGCTGAGAACTACATGATCTGCTTTGGATGATGTAAATAAGCAATTTTGGCCATTTAAAAAAAGCATAAATGCAGTGCTTTTTCCAAAAAACTGCAACCATAAATAAATTTTCCCAACACATTTTAGGCATCTTATTTGTATCTTTTCTTTCCCAGATGTACCACCCACTTTCCAGGGATTGCACTTTGACTCTCTTGAACCCATTGCAAAATATGCTAACCTGGCTTTTTCACATCACCCAAACATGTATGTGACTTTTAAAGTCCCAAATTAGACTAATAGACATTTAGAGTTATGGTATTTTTAGAATAATTGGGTCTGGTCTGGGGTGCTTTTTTATTTCAGGAGGATGAGGATGTGAAGAGTGTGGCTGTGCTTTTGAACCAGGCAGAACAGACAACGCTTGACCACAGTCAAGGTCCCATGTATTGGGAAGTCCTGGAAGAGGATTATAGGAATGCTGATTCTTCAGGTAACTATCTTGGGAATACACAAGAGTAAATCAAGAATAGCCTGGAATTCCAGACCTTTCTTTACCCTCCTGTGAAACAGCCTGCCTGTTTTGTCCCAATTCCTGTCTCTCTCTGTAGGAGGCATATTGATTCCCAAACTGGAGGAATTCCCTGCACTGGGACAAGAGGAATTAGTGTTCATCCCGGTCTCTGAAGACACAGAGACATTTCCAAGCAACCTCACAGGTAAGGAGCAAGGCTTGAATGTGTAAAGTGCCTTTCGACTGAATTAGAGTTCCAGGATCTCCAAACTTTTGGCAGGATGGCCACATCATCTCTCTGACACAGTGTCGGGGGGCTGGAAAATTAATTTACATTTCCAATTTGAATAAATTTACATACATTTACATAAATATAAGAATGTATTGGAGTGGACTACACCGCTTGTCCAAGGGCCAGATAGAGGGGTCTTGCCAGGGGCCGCATCTGGCCCCTGGGCCAGGGTTTGAAGACCCCTGAATTAAACCACTGGGTCTAATTTTGGTCAATGTTGTCTATGCTCCCTGGCAATGGCTTACTAGGAATTGCAGGCAAGGGTCGCTTCCCAACTTCTATTGGAGACTCTCGGGACTGAACTCAGGCCATTCTGCTTGGCAAAGCTCAAGCATATGAGGCTATGATTGTATAATCAGTAGCATAGCAGAGGGGGTTGGCATGGTATGTATGGCCGGCACCACTGCGCTCCATGTGAGCAGCACCTTTTCTTTCTCATTGGAGCCATTTGGGCAGCACCAGCAGAGCCCAAAATGTAAAAATGAGATTGTAGGGAGGAAGCCTGAAACTCTCCAAGGCTTGTTCTGTGTACAGGGATTGATAGAGACCTGTTCTCTCAGACCTAGGTACAGTATGTTCATTCTTTCAAAAATCTTGTCAGGTGATTGCTTTTATTTCCATGTTAATAATGACCCCCCACAAGTGGTTAAGACACTGTGCCTGTTAACCAGCAGGCCAGGGTTCGAGACCCGGGTTGGCCCCATAAGACAGGGTGAGCTCCTGTCCTTAGCCCAGCTCTGCGACGCCAGCTGGATCCAATGGTATTGGCTCTGCCTTTCCATTGGACTAATTCAGTGGCGTGGAGAGGGGGGATTTGCTGCTTGGGTAACAGCCTATCCTCCATAACAATCCAACCCAGGCTTTTGTGCTTCGCATGCAGCGTATGCAGCACCAAGCACGATACCATAGTCTCTTAAGACTGAAGGAGGCTTGCTTAACGATGAAGGACTGAGGCCATGTTGGACAGGGTGACCAGATGCCAAACGCAAAATCCCTGAATGGCAAGGCCAGAATTCCTGCCCAAAGGCAAAAATTCCTAGCCCCCAAGCCAAAATTCCTGCATAAATTCCTGCAATTAAAAAAATTGTAGAAAACCCCAAAAATGTAAGACAAGCAAAAATAAGCTAAAAACACTTGTGTTTCTCTCCTGTATTTAATTTCAGTTCTATATTACCCCTTTTAAAACTGAAAAATGATGGAATTCTCTACTCACTGTAGCTGTGAGAGAGACAAAAACTCCATTATACTGGCACAATTATCTGGGAGGAAGTCCCATTGTATAATGGAGTTTCCTTCTGTGTAGACACAACACAACTAGCATGGGGCTCACACATTTTCCAATTCCTCCACCTCACTTGGGGCAGCTGGGAGGTTGAAGGCACGGTGACGGAGCGAGGCAGCAGTAGGCAGACTATCAAGGAATAGCAGGCAAGCAATGCCAGGAGGCTGGCGATGGAGCATGGAGGCAGAAATAGACTGGCAGCAGACTCATGGGGTGGGCGGCTGCGGCGAAGGCGGCGGGCAGCTGCGATTGCAGCCCCGTGAGGAGAGCGCGCCAGAGGCCTTTGCCAGCTTGCTGGCTGAGAGTGATCTGAGCCACAGTGAAGTGGTGAGGGGGAGCAGCTTCCTTCTCCCGCTCACTCTTTCTCCCACATGATGGCCTGCCCGATGATCAGGACCAAAGATAACGCATGCTCCAGACACAGCCAAACAAGTGTGCACAGCTGCAGCACGCCAAATTTAAACGGCGGGCATTTTCCCGGAGGCTGGCCACATTTTCCCTGAGGAGGGGCTTGTTTTCCGGAGGCCTCCTGGAAATTCTGGAGATCTGGCAACCCTGATGTTGGAGAGATGGAATTTGAACATGGGTGTTCCATAGTTCCAAAGCTCAACCTACTGGAGAAATCTGGCTGCCATTTAAACAGGAGAGATCTGTCCATTCTCCTTTTTCCTACAGGTATTTGGAGGAAGGATGAAAATGGGAATTCTCAGCATCAAAGCCCTGAGTTAAGAGAACAACCTGACATCTTGCCAGAAGAATGCAAGGATGAGGTATCTTTAAGTCCCAGAGATGGAGATACTTTTCATGAACAAAGCCAGCAAGACGATGAACAAGGTGAGCCCACTCAATATGAGATAAATAACATGGAGGTCACTGTAGCAACTCAGAGAATGAAAACACAGGATGACCCCAGAGTTCAAAACTTATACCCATTAGACCTTATTATGTGCAGGTGAATCCATACAGGGCAAAACCATGCCTGAAATGTGGGAACAACTTTAAAGGGAAATTCACCCTTTATGGGTGAAATTCAGAGTAACTACAGCTCTGGTTTAAGAACAATTTACTCTGGATTGCAATGTGAATTTCCCATAGGTTTTCATTAGGTGGTGCAGTAACTATGGGTGCATGTAATGTCTCTTACGTGCTCCCGTAGTTACTCTGGATTGTAGGGTATGGCTACCAGAGAATGCACAGAATCTAGCTGTTTCCACAGGAAGGAAGCAACTTATGACTGATTCAGAAACTCTCCAAGCTGGAGATATTTCATCCATACAGAGTTACAGAGATGGAGAAGATGTGCTCACCCCCAGCAAAGATGAATAGGAAGCCAGAATGATGAAGAGGCATAGTGGGTTTTTTACTCTAGTATATCCTGTGCAAGATAGAGCAGAATTATCCACTTCCTCACCTGGAAGCTGTTCGGAGAATTGCCAGCCGAGCAGTAAATGGAACAAAAGCTGCAACTTGTGACAGCCTCCCACACAATTCGTCGTTGTGTTTCCCCTTTTCAGTCAATTTAATCTGATGTGACCCAATGAACCAAACACCCCATTTAGTGTGCAGTCCTAGCCTAGGCTGGCACAACTCATTGGTCTGTAGTGATGTAGGGATGCAAGCACATGTCTGTGCACTGGCCTAACCCTCCCCCAGGAGTGGCACACAAGTGTCTTACGGCAGTTTGGTGACACCCCCGTGACATAGCACAGGACTTATGCTGGAGCTTAGGCTGTCCTAACTATGATGGCCTCAGTCTATTAATAATGCAGACTTGACACCTGACATATTATCCATCTACTCCTGCAGGTGATGAGGAGATCAATAAATCTAGGGAAGTGCTTCCTCAGCAGGGAGGGAACGAGCTCAAAGAAGTATACCACGTACCAAAAAACGGAACCAAAAGTAAGAAGGATGTGAGTCATGAGGAAAAATATGAGTCTGAGAGCCCACAAGAGGGGAAGACAGCACAGGCACAAACTGAGTACATCACACTTTCAGAGGCTCATATATCCCTGATGAAGACCACCCAGCACACCTGGGTGAAAAGGTTATTATACTCCAAGGGAGGAAGAACATGTCCCAGTGGTCCATTAGGGCTTGTTTCCCGGAAGGTGCCTTCCCAAAAAAGCACGCTTCACCCGTGTCCCATTTGTGGCAAAACCTTCTTCCAGAAAGATATTCTTGAAGATCATCAATGTATCCATACAGGAAAGAAGCTTTATGAGTGCCCATCGTGCGGGAAGGAATTTCGTTGGCGAAGGTGGGTGGTTGAACATCAGAGAGTCCACACTGGGGAGAAACCATATGTCTGCTCCAAGTGTGGGAAAAGCTTTCGTTGGAGAGCTGGGCTAAGTTGTCACCGGGACGTTCACACAAAGAGTTCTCGTGCAGGAAAAGCTACTGTTAGTTTGAGGGAGTCGCGGATGAAATATCAAAAATCCACACAAGACTGATGCACCCAAGTTTTTTGAAACAGTCACTAAGGAAAGCCATGAGTGGAGACACTGACCCCCCAGGAAGTGGGAGAAGCACATCTTGGACTGGTCATTAGAGAATCCACAGAGGAGAGAAATCTGCTGAAGGAGGGAAAAGCTGTCAGGGAGTCATAACTTGGATGCCATTACATTTGATAGACAGAGGAAGATGGAGTTACTCCTTCCTCTAACTCCACAGTTTTTCCTGCCCCCCCAACCCATGGTGGATCCTTATAGTTCATCCTTATCTTTGTAGCAAGGATGGGTGGATGTGGAAAATTCTCCTCTCCCTTCCTCCTCTCAATTCTTGCAGGTAGGACTGATGCCCTATGCAAAGGAAGGAATGGGGCAAGATCTGTAGTCAGTGGTGTAACTAGAAGCCCTGGCGCCTGGGGCAGTGATGTCACAACGTTGTGTGTCAATGTGATGTCACTTCTGGGTTCTCCCCCGTGAAAGAGGTGCTGTGACTTTGTGGCCTCTGTTCTTTCTCCTATGGAGGCCACCTTTCAGGTGATGCAGAGACACTGGGGGGGGGGGGCATGGTCACTGCCTTGCACATTGTGCTGTCTGAATTAGCACCCAAGGCAGGTGCCCCTCAAGCTTCATCTTAGTTACACCTCTATCTACAGTGCTTCTACCTTCCCCCCCCCCACCGCCAAAAAACCCTCGTTCTTTGAAGAATGTTGCTTGCCAGTTTTGAACTTCTTTGCTGAGAGAGGAACAAAATCCTGTCGATTGTCAGAGTGTGACCTTGTCCTTTGGTTTGGCATTAGAAGAAGCTGATTGCACCTTGGACGCTATATGTACAAGCAGTGATATCGCACAACACGTCTGAAAATCCACATGGGAAAGAGAACGGCAAAGTAGAGAATCCCTGCACTAAAAATAGAGTTACAGAGTTACGTTCACTTTTTAAAATATGGCAGTTTTAGAAAAAGAAATGGTTGAATTAGTTTTCATTCATTAAAAAAAGTCTTGCCGGTTTGCAGATTGGTGAATGGCATCTTTTTAATTTCTCACACCACTTATGTCAAGAGTCAAATTCAGTAGGGCTTACTTTGGAGTTAAGCATGTTTAGGTGATTTCATAGGCCCGCAGGCGGGTTCTTTTGAATGCCAGCGGGTGTCTTTGAGACAGAGTAAGCAGAAAGACCACAAGCAAGGCAAAAATGTTGCTCATTAACACAAATACAGAGATGGCTTATCTATAGGATAGGCAGGAAGAGAACAAGCAGGCAAAAGGGGTATACCTTTTTTCTGTGCATGCCTGTCAAATCTTACCTGGTGTACAGTTCTGGTTTGTGTAGGGCATGTCCTAGGTTCAAATCTAGCTCTTCTAGTAGAGTTGGTTGGTTCATTATAGGATCTGGGGCGGGGGGTCAATCTTTCAGCAGGTTCATGTGTTAACCTGAGAAGCGTCTTGGAGCATAATCCTATTCATGTCTACTCAGATGTAAGTCCCATTGTGAGCCCCATCACTCCCAGGGAAGTGTGTTTAGGATTGCAGTCTTGGTCGCTGACTGGTTTTGGTTTCTGGCTGTGCTTTGGCTATAGCCGTTGGACCTATAGGGTGCCATGCCCCCCCCCCCCCCCAAAAAAAAAACTAGTTCCGCTGGAGAGGAATAATAAATGATTTTTAAAAAAAATTAGTACATGATTAAAAATTCATGATGAACTTTGCAAGTTTTCATGTTACGCAGAACTGACACCCAAATCCTGTAACATACCAGCCAGCTGTGCAAGAAGGGCTTGTGCTGAATTTGAACCCAGGACAACCAAAACTAGAGACACACAGAGACACAACTCTATACAGAGCTACACAAAAAGAAGTCCTTATGAATAAATCCATAAAGAATAAGTTCTATGGAGCTTATTCCCAGGATAGTATTGTATAGGAGTGCAGTTGCAGCGGTGACTTTTCCTAATAGGGTGACCAGATGTCATAACTGGAAAAGAGGACAAGGTTCTCCAAAAATGTAGGACATGACAAAATAAAAGCTAAAAACACATATGTAGCTTTCATGTGATTAAGTAAAACACTATATTATTATTAAATTTGAAACAATTACATGTAATTTTTTAACATATAATTTATTAATTGCAAGAAAGCTACATGCTGGCTGCTCATAAGGAAAAGGATGACAATGCAGATTTTTTTTTCCAGGATACAAGGTTAAAATCCAGGACATGTCCTGGAAAAGGGGGACAACAACAACACTCCAGCATTTTTCCCTTGTCTCCAGTGCAGTGGTTCAAAGGGTTAAAGGTACTGAGTAGATGTGGCTAGAGAGGCATGCAAGCATGAAGCCCCTTTTCCTGTAGGGCAGGGTTTGGTGGCTGTGAGTCTTCCAAGAGATGCACAACCACAGTGTGCACATTACTTCAGGTATCCAATGGAGCTGTTTCCACTCTCATTTTCCTGCCACTTAATAGCCTAGAGATAGTAAAGAAGGTGGATCTTTAAAATTAGTAAGCAGGTCAAACTGTATGATCTATAGAGTTTTCTCTATAGGTGTGCCAAGAAACAGAATGATGCAACTCACAGAAAATCAGCCCAGTAGCACCATCCAATCTAATACCAGCAATGTTCAGGTTGTGTTACACAACACCAGAAAGAGCAGAATTGCATTGAGAAGATTGCATTGCATTGAGATGCTTGCAAAGCATTGCAGTAGGAAGACTGCTTTGCATGGAGTGAATGTAATGCATTGCAATGGGAAGACTGCATGGGGTACATGCAGTGCATTGCGGTGAGAATATTGTCTTGCATGGGATGCTTGCAAAGCATTGCAGTGAGAATACTGTATTGCATGGAGTGCATGGATTGCATTGCAGTGGGAAGACTGACTGCATGCATTGCATTGGGAATACTGTATTGGGATGCTTGCTAAGTACTGCAATAGGAAGTCTTTTTTGCATGGGGTGCTGCATGCTGTGCATTGCACTGGGAAGACTGTTGCATGGAATGCTGGCAAAGCACTGCAGTGGGAATACTGTATTGCATGGGGTGTTTGCAAAGTATTGCAATGGGAACACTGTTGCATGGGGTGCAAGCAATGCACTGCAATGGGAAGACAGCATTGCATGGAGGAGCTGATGCCTGGGAAGCCTGCCTGGCTTCAGAGCCCCTTCTAAGCTGCAGAGGATTCCTAATACTGCTGCAATTTCCTCTGCAGGCAAGCAGAGCTATGGAGAGCCTGCTCTGCTTCCTCCTTCAGTTGGAGATCGGATATAGCAGGAGGCTGTCCTGTTCCTTACCTCTTTGGTCCCTCCAGCCCCCCCTTCTGCCCCCTCCCCTCCTTCCAGTGTGTGGTTCCTTCCCTGGAAGTAAATCCCATTGAGTTCAATGGGGGCTTCCACTCCCAGGTAAGTGCAGGCTTCTCTGCCCCGCAGGGGATGCATGAGATCCAGAACCCCAGATCTCTGCAGGGAGGAGGATCTGGGATATCTGAAACTGGGGGGGGGGGTGGCTGGAAGTGGTGCAATCTCCCTCCCCCTTTGTTGGGAGAGGAAATGCCTGCTTTTGAATGGCTGCAAAGCAGAGGTGGGTTTAAAGGCATCTATGGGGCTGGATGGGGGTCCCAGCTAGTTTTCCCCATCCCTAGATCTTGTGCAGTGCTTGGTTCTGGGGGGAAACCTTGGTGGGGTTCAGGGTTGGTTGTGGGGATCTATCCTGCATGCACCTTTCCTTAATCCTTGATAAGTGGATGTGAATCCTCTATGAGCAGCCAGAAATACACTCTGCACCTGCTTAGAGGCACATTTGATTAAAGCTGCAATCCTAAAAACACTTTCCTGGGAGTAAGACCCATTGAACACAATGGGGTTTACTTTTGAGTAGACATGGTTAGGATTGTGCTCTTCGTCATATGTTTCAGGAGCATAAAGATTGGGGTTATATGTGGACTGCATGCCTGGCAGAATTAACATTGGGGTCTCCGCCCCAAGGACCTTACAAAATGTGGATCTAGACTCCAGCAGTGAGATCAGATTGTGGACCAAGCCCCACCATTAATTAAATCCTAAACTTTATTATTATATTGATTTTATTTATAAGGCATGAAGCAGAGTCGATTGTATATTAACAAAGTATGTATCACAAAATTCTTTGACTGGCACCAGTGATTGATATGGGATGCTACCAGTAGCCTATGTATTGACCAAATACCTTCAGAAAATATATGATGTTCCGAGTAGTGCAGGTTTTTTTTGCAATTCTGTTGTTGTTGTTGTTTTGTTGTTGTTATCATCATCATCATTGTTATCACTATTATTATCATTAATTAGATTTATGCCCCCCTGTTCTGTCTAAAAAGGGATACCCAGGGTGAGCCATCTTTTTCAACCACTGTACCATGGGGGAAGAGTTTTTTTAATAAGTAGGGCAATTGGAGGATGTGGGCCCCCCTCCAATAGCGTGATGTACCTTGACCGTTGTCCAAGAACTGATGGTGCACCCTGACATTATTATTACTTTGTTTGTGTGCCATGAGACTATTATTACTTTGTGTGCCATGAGACTAAAAAGGTTGGAAATCACTGGTTTATTGTACCTTTCCTAGATAAGATAAAATTTGGGGTGTTTGGGGGAAATGTGGGAAGAAGCCATCATGGTCAATCAGTCAGTCAACCATATTATAAACTTGTGCACAGTTTGTTTCAAAGATTTATAGGCTACTTTTCCAGATGCTCAAAGTTCAGAGGAAGTGGGTGGAGATGGTTCCCTTCTCCCTTTTTCAGATTTTTATAACTTGGGGTCATCCAGTGAAATGGATTAGACAGATTCCAAAAATGTGTTTTGTTCATGTGGATGGAATCTGTGGCAATGACCACATATGTAACTGCCTTGGAAAGGGGGTCAGACCAGAGGTGGATCCAGTGTGGGGAACGAACCATGAACACTAAACGTCAGAGCCCAGGTCAACCAGGTGGGTAGATCTGGACTCCTGGTTGAACTTTGGCATCCATGGTCATGGTTTGCTATCTGGGAAGACCTAGACTCCTACCTGTATATTGACTTGAGCTCCCATTCTGACCACTTTGGAGCCACCTCTTCAGGACAGATGGACCTGGGCTCCAAACCAGACTAGATATACCTGCAAAGTAGATCTGGACTTCAGGGATGGCATTCAAAGAAATTAACAACTGGTTCTATGCTCACCTGGCAGCCACTTTTAAATGGCTATTTTTAAACTTTATATGTCCCATCTCTCATTAACAACCGGTTCTATAGAGTAGGTACGAACCTGCTGGAGCCCACCACTGCTGGATTTCCAGTTGAACTGGCGTCCGTGGTTGAGATTTGCTGGGTTGAGACTTGCTCCTGGGTTGAGACATGCTCCTGGTTGGGCTGGCCTCCATGGCCAAAGTTTGCTGAGCATATAGACCCGGGTTGCCATTCTGTCTCTTCCAGGCTGGTAGAGCTGGGCACCTAACTATGTTTTGGTTGCTTCCTATCCTGGTGGGTACACTTCCCCACTGGTGACAATCTGGGAGGACTACGCACCATGCCCCCCAATCTTCTCTTAAGTCAGACCAAGAGTAGCTCTCATGATGGCTAAATGTGGCCTCTGTTCAAAGACCTTGTGATACCAGTTGTTGGGGTGTTGTATTGTCTTCATGCCCTCCTTGTGGATTTTTTGAAGGCATCTGGTTGGCTTCTTTGGGGCTGAGGATGCTAGATGGGTCAGACCTGGAGCCTGACTCTTCTGATGTTCTTCAGACCCTTCATTCAAAGTACTTGCATCAATTTTGTTCTCCCACCCCACACCTGGAATGGCTCCGAGGGGGAAGGAGAAGGGCTGCTTACACACTGTGGTGATGACTAAGGCTGCATCTTTACCTCTAGTTAGGCTGGCCTAAGCCACGGCATAAACCCTTTGCTGACTTTAGGGTTAGGGTTATGTCACAAGTACCATAAGGCCTGTCTGCCCCATTCCTATGGGATTAGGCCAGTGTACCGGCATAGGTTGACCTCTCCATACCACAACGGGAAGATATGCTGGCTCAGTTAGGCTGGCCTAAATTGGTTAGGACTGCACCTTTAGTGCTTCAGATCCGCTCTAGCTGTGTCAGTGGCACTGAGTGAAAAATGTAGGTCTTTCCTAGAAGCCATTTAGGGTTTTTTCATTCTGAATTTGGTTTTGCTTTTTGTTTCCTTCAGGTGCAGTTCTCATTGCCATTCAGGAATACCTCCAGGATACGCTCTTGGGCAGAAGCCTCTCAAAAAAATGTCGTTGTAGGGTTTTCTTGTTGAACTGAGCTTATCAGGAGACACAGATAAAGGCACCCATATACAAAAAAAGTCCAGGCTACTAGCAGGAGTATCTTGTTTGAAGGCCCAGGCGGGAGGAAGGAGGCAGATTTAAAAATGGAGGAGAGCTTAGAAGCTACGAGGAAAGCCCCGCAGCTTGTGAAAGTGACAACACTAAAAGAGTTTCCGAGGCGGGCAGCACCACAAAATGGCAAACAGCAGCCAGACGACAGCTTGCCACAGCAGTGGGCAGCCCAGTGTCAGGAATTCCTGAAGGCTTTGGATTCCCATTGCTTAGGATGGGGAAACCCACCCCCCAAAAAGCTGGGCCCCTGGGATGACGCCAAGGCCTTTCTGGCCGCCTTTGAGCAGGTTGCTGAAGCCTGCCAGTGGCCTCGTGAAGAGTGGGTTGTTCGGCTTCTGCCCTCACTTAGCCGAGAAGCCGAACAGGCCTACAGCCAGCTGGAAACCAGAGACCGAGGCGACTACGGGAAGGTGAAGGCTGCCATCTTGCGAGGAGAAGCCAACCGGATGGAAGCGTTGCGCCAGCACTTCAGGCAGTTCCGCTACCAGGAGGTTGAGGACCCACGAAGGATCTATGGGCAGCTTCGGGAACTTTGCCATCAGTGGCTGAAGCCTGAGAGGCACACCAAGGAGCAGATTTTGGAGCTTCTTATCCTGGAGCAGTTCTTGGCCATCCTGCCCCAGGAAACTCAGAGCAGGATCCGGTCATGGGATGTAGAGACTGGCACCCAATCTGTTGCCGATGAGTTTCTGATGAGCTCCCCAGAGGATAAGACTTGGGAATGGCAGGTGAGACCTTAACTATTTCATTCCCCATGCTGTGTGGACTCTCCCCAGTGTGTGGACTCTCTCCATGCTGGGTCAATGTTGGTGAAGTCTCTAAGGACTTCACCAACATTGACCCAGGAAAAGCCACTATAAATATGTACAACATTTAACAAGAATGACACGGAGCCCAGACTTGTGTCCTCTGCTGATGTCTTCCCTTGGGCAGCACACACACACACACAAAACTTGAGGACAAGATCCGGGTCCCCATTTATGACATGCAGACCCCATGCGCATGGTGGTGCACATTGTTGCCTTGCTGTTCAACCATGACAACAGCCATGTAATCTGGTTTAAACGAAGGCTGAAATTCTGGGAGTAAGACCCATTGAACACATTTACATTTGAGTAGACATGGTTAGGATTGTTCTCTAAAAGACAGCAACTGGTCCAGTGTAATCCAGTTGAACTTCATGACTCAACCTAGGTAGATTTGAAGTCAGTTTTGAATTCAATTCCAGTGTTTTGTCATCATTTTTACATCCATTTAATATTTTTATAAGAATATTTTTTTGGTTGTGGAATCAGTTGTCTGAGTTTCCATTATTTCCTATGGAAAAATCTGCTTCGCTTAAAGAGCATTTCACTTAAAGAGCATGCCTCCAGAACGAATTAAGCTCTTTATGTGAGGCACCACTGTACCTAAGTGCCCTTTCTGAGTAGGATCTCCATTGCTCCTTTAGGTGCCACTGGAGGAAGTATCTCTGAGCTCCCCTAAAGCAGAGAGGGCACCTTCAAGACAGGTCTACGCAGAGGCCAAGGAGAAAGCTGGTGAGGATCTCTGTTTGCTGGGTAAGTGTCCATTCATTTTCCCACTTTGAGGAACTCTAGAGCTTCCCAGAAACACAACATTGTTTTCTCACTGAGTAGACCAGCAATGGCTGACATGCTCTCCTGGAGGACAGTTTTGTCACTATTGCTGATCCTGGGGGTATTGGGTGTGCTTGGGGTACATTTTGAACTCGTTTGAGGCAATGGCAGAACCTGCAAGTGCTTTGTCAGCATTCTCTGTTGTCATTGTATATGTGTGCACATGTGCATGCGCATGCGTGCTTTAAAAAATTTCCCAAAATCTTCTTTGACAGTCAAGGGCTCTGGATGATAGAAATTCTCTGTCCCCAAAGACAGGAAATTTGAAAGTCTTTTATTTGAAATTTGAACGTCAAGTAAATGCCTTTCCTTTCCAACAATACTGAATGGTCTGTTTTCAGTATTCAATACTCTGGTTTAGGCTACAATTCTCTCCATGCTTTCCTAGGAGTAAGGCTGCAGTCCTAACATCCATTTAGGCTGGCATAAGTCCCAGCGTAAGCCCTGTGCTGACCTGGGGGTGTCAAAAGGCACTTCTTCCCACTCCTGGGGTTGTTAGATCAGTGTACAGACAAGCTCTGACATCCCCACGCCACCACGGGAAGATATGCCGGGTGGGTTAGGCCAGCCTAAATTTGTTAGGATTGAGCCCTTAGTGTCATTGAACCCTAACAGTACTTCTGAGTGAGTGTTTGCAATTCTGCCAAGTGGGCCTTTGTACAATCCATGTGAACATGAAATGTTATATTACAGACATCGGTGTGAAGCCTGAAATGGGCACGTGGGGTTCCAAAGCAAACCCAAGATTTAGAAAAGAATAAGAATAAGATTTAGGAGAAATCACTTCATTCTGTGCTCTCCTACATGATATTCTGACATCACTTAAATCTGCCTTGGGATATATATTCTTATCTATTCTTATATTTGCCTTGGGCAAATAAGCATGAGTGTATGCTGAATTCAGTACACCAATAAAGCAGGCCTCCGTCAGTCTTGAAAGACTATGGTATCGTGCTCAGCGCTGCATACGCTGCATGCGAAGCACGAAAGCCTGGGTTGGATTGTTATGGAGGACAGGCTGTTACCCAAGCAGCAAATCCCCCCTCTCCACGCCACTGAATTAGTCCAATGGAAAGGCAGAGCCGGTACAATTGGATCCAGCTGCATCACAGAGCTGGGCTAAGGACAGGAGCTCACCCTGTCTTGTGGGGCCGACCCAGGAATCGAACCCTGGCCTGGTATTTACCACACACATTTTCATCTGTTTTGCCACAGAAGGTCCACAAGTGGGAGTTCGGAGCATAGCGGTTGAAAACCACTGAAAAACTCTTCTGGGTTGCCAGTCAATTCCTAGAACTGTCCATAATAACAAACTGTCCGTCCCTCTTCCTCTGTCGACAATTTGTTAATATTTCAGTTGCCCTAGAAATAATCACCAGGCTTTCGTGCTTCGCATGCAGCGTATGCAGCGCTGAGCACGATACCATAGTCTTTCAAGACTGACGGAGGCCTGCTTTATTGGTGTACTGAATTCAGTATACACTTATGCTTATTTGCCCGGAAGAGTCTCCCAGAAACTGGAAGTGGCATTACAAGACCCTAGGAAACCCCCAAGTGGGTGATTTTGTTCCTGGATGGCAATGAGAAGTGAATGGCTTTGTACAGTTTCTAGTTATTAGAGTAATATTTCATGTTATTAAAGTAATATATGAGATAACAGGTTGGCATTAAGCAGAAGTGCTCTGCGACTGCTCGTATCAAACAAAAGTGTGGGGACCAGGCAGGCCGTAGGTCTTAGTCTTAGTAGGTCTTAGTCTTAGGTCTTAGTCTTAAAAACTAAAAGGAAGGGGGACCAGCACCAAACCATCTGCCCCAGCCTACTCACAGTGGTCTGGTGATCTGAAATGCGGCAGTCTCCCCCCCCCTCCTTTGCAGCAATGGAAGAACACAAGTTGGGGTGGGGGTTGAGAGCACATTACCTTGTGCTTATATGGGGTTTAAATGAAACAAGTCCCTTTAAACTTTCAAAGTTGGAGTGAAAGCAGAGCATTTAGCTCCTGCTGCCTGCCAACAAAATATTTTCACATACCATCTTGGGCACGTCATGCCATAGGATTGCCAGTCCAGGTTTAGGGGATGATCAGTCTGCATAACTCCCTTTCCTGACAAAGCTCCCTCCTTTCCCAGCAGGTGGAATCGTGTCCCCAAGTCATCCCAGTTCGGTGCTACCTCCAGAAGAAGAAGAAATGGCTGAAGCTGGGCTGAGTGAGGTAAGATTTATTTATTTCTTCCATAGATTTCTATCTAGGCTTATTGAGAAAATTTTTTAAGGGTGTTAGAAGTCAGAAAACAAATAACAATGCATTTGATTTCCATGTCATTTTTGGCACAAGATCTTAGGCTGCAGTCCTAACTGGACGTTAGGCTGGCCTAAGCCCCGACAAAAATCCATTCCTTACCATAATGAACCCTCGTTAACCGTAACAGTGAGACCTATTTATCAGTGTGTTTGGAACAGATGGGGGACCCACCTATGGGTTACAACCCACTGTAGAGGGCTGAAATCTGGAAATGCCCATGTTGAGCCAGAGCTGTGAATTAAAAATCCACAGATAGGTAGGTTCAACCTATATTTTGACCCCATTTTTAAAGCCAAAAGCCCTACAAGGTGGCAAATAATTTAAAAACCGGCAAAACAATAACACCAATAATGAAAAAATCAAGGTAACAGAAAAGTGGGAGGGAAAAGAAAAATAAGTGGAGGAAGACAAAATGATGATAGAATCCAGTGAAAATGAACAATAAAAAATATAGGAAGACCTATCCTTAAAATCACCAGCAGCAATATAATCATGCTTAAGAATAATAGAATCATAGAGTTGGAAGGGACCTGGTAGATCATCTAGTCCCAACCCCCTGCCTGCAGCAGGAAATCCCCCTAGAGCATCCCCAACAGGTGCTCATCGAGCCTCTGCTTGAAGATCCCCAGTGAGGGAGAGTCCACCACCAACTCCCTTGGCAATGTTTTCCGGATATCCAACCGGAATCTCCTTTCTTGCAGTTTGTCCCCATTGGTTCTAGTTCTGCTTTCAGAAGCAGCTATGAACAAATTGGCCCCTTCCTCCCTATGACAGCCCTTCAGGTATCTGAAGAGGGCAATCATGTCTCCCCTCAGCCTCCTCTTCTCCAGGCTGAACATCCCAAGTTCCCCCAACCTTTCTTCGTAGGGCTTCCCTTCCATCCCACTGATCATTCTTGTCGCTCTCCTCTGGACTTGCTCCAGTTTGGCTGCATCTTTCATAAAGTGAGGTGCCCAGAACTGAACACAGTACTCAAGGTGAGGTCTCACCAATGCAGAATAAAGAGGAACTAGAACTTCTCGCGAATTGGAAGCTCCAGTCCTCTTAATGCAGCCTAAAATGGCATTTGCCTTCTTTGCAGACACATCACACTGCTGACTCATGTTCAGCTTGTGATTCACGGCGACTCCAAGATCCCGCTCACATGTTGTGCTGCCAAGCCAAGTATCCCCCATTTTATACCTGTGTTTTTGGTTTTTATTGCCTAAGTGCAGAACCTGCACTTCTCCCTGTTGAAATTCATTCTGTTTGTTACAGCCCAGGATTCCAGTTTATCCAGATCCTCCTGGAGGTTTCTCCTTCTTCTGTTGTGTTTGCTACTCCTCCCAGCTTGGTGTCATCCACAAATTTGATCAGGCTCCCCCGTATCCCTTCCTCCAAGTCATTAATGAAAATGTTAAAGAGAACCGTTCCCAAGACAGAGCCTTGGGGTACCCCACTTGAAACCGACCTCCAGGTTGACACAGAACCATTTGTTAAAACCCTTTGTGTGCAGTCGTTGAACCAGTTGCAGATCCACCTAACAATTGCCCTGTCTAGCCCATATTATAGCCAGATCCTGTTGAGAGCCATATGGTGTAGTGGTTTGGGTGCTGAACTGAGACTTGGAAGATCCAGGTTCAAATCCTTCCTTGGCCATCAAGCTTCCTGGGTGACTTGGTGAGGCAGTCATTCATTCTCAGCCTCACCTTCCTCATAAGGTTGTTGTGAGGGCAGCAGGATAGGAGGAACTAAAGCTTTGTAAGCTGCCTTGGGCATTTGGATTGGCATGAGACTGGTGGGGTATGATAATTGAATGAATGAATGAATGAATGAATGAATGAATAAATAAATAAATAAATAAATAAATAAATAAATAAGCAAGTTAGCTGAGGGTGTCTTTCTGCTTAGGAGCCTGTGCATCTGAATGAGATGACAGTATCTCTGGACAACGCTGAGTGGACTATGCTAAACCCTGGTCAAGGAACCATGCACTGGGAGGTCATGCAGGAGAACTCAGAAAACATCAGCTCTTTGGGTGAGTATGTTTGGACTGAATAAGAATCCTGCTGGATCAGGCCCCATCCATCATCCTGTATCTCGCAGTGGTCCACCAGATGCCTCAGGAAGCACACAAGACAAAAAATACCTGAATCCTGATGCTCTCCCCTGCATCTAGATGCACTTTCCCTTAGATCAGAAGAACTAGATAGCTTAGATAGTGTGACCGGTGTCCAGCTTGACCCAGTTAGAGGTACTGGGTGCCTGGAAGTGTTGAGGAGACCCAATCCAGCAGGTCACCACATGACCATTCATGTTCCCCATCACTAGCAGCCTAGGGGACTCAAAACCATGCCTGAGATTGCTCTGGCCAGCTTGGGATGGAAGATGGAAGTGTAGCAGCAAGTATTTGGGTCTCGTGAGAACCGGGTGAACTGAGACACAGAGTTGGGTCTTGATTCAATTTTTGATTGTCCATGAAATTTACAAGACAGATTAGGCAACAATTAAACAAGCTGCTACTTGTGGATGGGCTACTACTGCATTTATAAATAGGTAGCATCCCCTATGGCAGTGGTTCTCAAAGGGGGTAGTGACTTCATTTCAGGGGGATCACAAAAAGCTGGGTACCACTGTCTTGGAACCTGGTACCAGGTGCCACCATCTCAGAATGGGGTACTCAGGTGGCAATCCATACTATCTCATTGAACACAATGAGATTTACTTCCAAATAAACATGGAGGATCTCTGTCATCATACTGATGTCACATCCTGTTTGATGTCACTTCCACCCATGACATCACTTCTAGACTGATGACATCATTTCTATGGGTGACCGGGACCAAGGGGGTTCCAGGATGAAAATCTGCTCTAGGTTCTAAAAAACTTTTCATAACCACTGCAGGGGATACCTTTACATTTACCCATTACGAAGAACGAATCCATAATAAGAATTAATCCATGTTTTGCAGAACACAGTTTAGGATTGACCGACCTGTCTCAGCATAGGGCAGCCATCTCTCTTTCATGCACAAACACCTATCAAATGAATAGGCTGGATTCCGTGGGTGTTCATGGATTCAAAAGCAGTATACAGTGGTGCCTCACTGAAAGAGCTTAATTTGTTCTGGAGGCATGCTCTTTAAGTGAAACAGATTTTCACATAGGAAACAATGGAAACTCAGAAGATTGGTTCCACAACCCCAAAAATATTCCTATAAAAATATTAACTGGATGTAAAAATGATGACAAAACAGTGGAATTGAGTTCAAAACATGCATTCAATGTGCATGCTCCTATAAAGTCTACTTAGGCTGCAATCCTAAAGACTCTTTCCTGGGAATAAGCCCTTTGAACACAGTGGGGCTTACTTCTGAGTTGAGATGGTTAGGAGGCTGCAATCCAAGATACATACCTGGAAGTAAGCCCCATTGAACACTATGGGGCTTACTTCTGAGTAGAGATGGGTGCTTACCTTGCCTGGGGTTGGGTAGTTAAGGTGAGGGCCGGCCATCTGGGGGGTGGGAAGGTGCTTTGGAGACTCGGGGAAGAACGCCAGCCTTCCTAGACTACATCCAGCTGTCTAGGAAGCTCCTCTCCCCTCTGTGTCTCTCAGGGAAATGGAGATGCACCCTGGAAGTTGTTCGGGGAAAATGCTGGCTGAAACTCCCATCTAGGAAAGAATGCATTGTTTAGATCCAGTACCTAAGCAAGGTACCATCGTATAAATGTTCAAAAGTGGTATATGATTATTGTTGATTGATTGATTCTCTGTCACCATCGCCGGTTCCATCTGTACTTTTTCTTCCTGATATCGCATTTCTGTCTCCCAACTCTCAGGAGGTTTTGTGATTCCCAAACCGGAAGTCTTGCCCCAACTGGATCAAGCAGACGTGGTCTTTGCTCAGGATTCAGAGGATGAGGAAGAATTTTCTGATAGTATCTCAGGTGAGGAACATGCTTGTGTGCATGCTTGTGTGTTTTAGGGGGGTATTTTTGGCAGGTGGGGTGTATTGGGTTGTAGTTTGTACGTTGGGTCTGGTCTCTGGGTATCTTGTGAATTTCATTGTATGTGTACACTGTATATATACATACATACAGTGACAATAAAGAATTATTATTATTATTATTATTATTATTATTATTATTATTATTATTATTATTATTATTATTATTATTATAACATAAATGCACAGCGAACAGTTTCGTGCTGGTTTCATTCACTTCGCCAGTCAGACCCTTCCCAAGAGTCTAGGACTGTGTGATGTTGCGGCGTATAATTCGTGCTGATCCCAGAAGAGCGGCTTTCTGCAGTTGGCAGAGTGATATTTTGTCAACGCCAATAGTTTTCAGGTGCCTGCCAAGGTCTTTGGGCACTGCACCCAGTGTGCCAATTACCACTAAATTAATTATTATTATTATTACCACTAAATTATTATTATTATTATTATTATTATTATTATTATTATTATTATTATTATTATTATTATTATTACCACTAAATTAATTATTATTAATTATTATTTATTATTAATAATTATATTATTATTATAATTACATATAATTATATAATATTATATTATTAATTATTTATTAATTGTTGTTGTTGTTGTTGTTGTTGTTGTTATTATTATTATTATTATTATTATTATTATTATTATTATTATTATTATTATTATTAAGATTTTACGGGTTGGGTTTTTTCAAGAAGTTTGTTGTCCCCACTAGGGAGCAGCCTGCTGTTAGTGTAGGAGAGCTATTATGCCAGGATCAAGATCTCTCGTGCCATATGACTTTCCTAGCGATGTGGAATTGGAAAAAATAGGGGAACAGAGCAGAAGAGGATGCGTGGAGGAGAGAGGAGACTATTTCTAACGCTCAAACCCACCACTGTACCCACACCTCTCCTGCTCCATCTCCTGATCCTTTTCCTCTTTTCATACCAAACTTCAGCTTTCCCTTTTTCTGATTTTTTAAAAAAAATTTTAAAAAAGATTTTTTAAAAACTGAGCACAGTCCTAACCATTGTGTTCAATGGGTCTTACTCCCAGGAAAGTGTCTTTAGGATTACAGCCTTAATTTACTGTTGTGGTGTTTTTCACACATTTTCACACCACCTGTAGTAAATGTAGTCACTCTGGTGTCACCCCTTCCTGGGGTGTCACCCAATACGATCTGCCCTCAGTGACACGTCTGTTTAACTCAACTCGCATCAGCTTCACTGGATCCAAAGTCTATCAGAAGTTATGTGGAACCTCCATGTTCAGAAGCAGTATACCTCCTGAAACGTAGTTGTGGGGAAAGGGTAAGAGCATGGTAGTGCTGATATTTTTGTGCCTGGTTTGTGGGCTTCCCAGAGATGTCTGCTTGGCCATTCTGGGAAACAGGATGTGGAGCTCACCCTGGATTCTTCCTGTTCTCTAGAAACTGTCCACTCTATGACAAATAAGAATTTTTAAAACATATTTTTAAGATAGATTTCAAATCTTACGTCCACTCTGTGTCTCTGCAGGTGATGAGGATCTAAGTAAGATCAAGAAGGAGAATTGCCTACAAGGAGAAGATGAGCCAGAAGAAATTTACAGCATGTCACTGGAAATCTCCCAAGGGAAGGCTTCTCTGGTGGCCGAGATTCATGAACAAGGGTGCAATAGGCAGCAGGGAAAGAAGCCATTGAAAGGGTGGCATGAAGCCCCTGAGCTTGCCGGTAGCCATCTTACGGCAGTTAAGGAAGCCCCAAGATTTTCCCGGGTGAGTAAGTTTTTGCAGTCCAGGAGCGGGAAGTGGTTCCGTAGCAAATCGGGACTGGTTATGAATCAGATATCCTATCCGGGAATAACCCCTTACGAATGTCTCGTGTGTGGTAAACGCTTCCAGAAAAAGAATTATCTGGCTAAACACCAGAGGATCCACACAAAGCCCAAACTATACCAGTGCTCCGAATGTGGGGAAAGTTTCAACTGGCGAGAGGGTTTTGTAAGGCACCGAGGAACGCACACCGGGGAGAAGCCGCACGAGTGCTCCCAGTGCGGGAAGTGCTTCAGCCAGAGGGAAAGTTTGATCCGGCACGAGAAGATCCACACGGGGAAGAAACCGTTCGAGTGCTCGGAGTGTGGGAAAAACTTCTGCCGGAGAGATTCGCTGGTGCGGCATCAGAAGATCCATACGGGAGAGAAGCCTTACGAATGCTCCGAGTGCGGGAAGAGCTTCAATCAGAAAGAGGTGCTGCAAAGACATCAGAGAATCCATACAGGAGAGAAGCCATATGAGTGCCACCAATGTGGAGAGAGCTTCACTCAGAGAGCAATACTGAACAGACATGAGAAAGTCCACATGGGAGAAAAGGCCTTATTAATACTCTGAGAGTGATCGTTTTTCATTGAAAAAGCTGCCTTTTAATGTATTATCAATGGCATAGCTGGGGGGGGGGCAAGGCTATTTGTTTTGTAGGGAGACTATGTTGTACGGTCGGCCACTCCCCATCCCCTTCAGAGCCATTCTGAGCAGGGGGAGCATAACAGACACTTGTACACCGTGGTGAGGCTCCCTGCAAAACTTAATGCTTTCCTCCCCTCCAGTTACTCCACTGTCGGCACAATCCTAACCCCCTGGTTAGGCCAGCACAAATCCCATGCCAGCCTGGGGGGTGTCACAAAAGTGCTGTAAGGCCACTCGTGAGGGCATTACGCCAGTGTACATACATGCGCTGACCTACTGATACCACCATAGGAATGAGGACTCCGTTGAGTTGTGCTGGCCTAAATTGGTTAGAATTGCGCCCTGCATATTGTGTGTTTTTAATGAAAACAGACACAAATGTTTTGTAAGCCCAAATCCTGTGTTCCCAGGTATGCAGCAAAGACCGTCCATTCAGAGCATTATTCAAGGGCTAATCCCAGCACCAATTGTAGGAGTGGGGGGGGGGCACGTAGGGGTCCTCAGCCTACTGTGGAGTCTTTTAGCCTACAAGGGCACTTTCATGCCATTTGATAATTTTCTGGCATTGCCAGTGACTTCCTCGGTTTGTTTGGTGCATCATGACCATAAACATAAGAAGAGTCCCACTGAACAGGCCAAAGATCCATCTCGTTCAGCTTCCTGTATCTCACAGTGGTCCATCCTGTGGCAAGGAGTTCCACAGATTTACATAATTTGGCTGGATCAGGCCAAAGGACCATCTAGTCCAGCTTCCTGTATCTCACAGATGCCACCAGTATCTGCATCCTGGTGCCATCCCTTCCATCTAGTGGTCCAGATGAGGACGCCAGGGCTTTTGGGGACACATTTTTGGTACTGTGGCTGCTGTGGAAGAGTGGCTGAGTTTAGGAAGGTCATCATTTTAAATACTGCCCCTGGTTGTTAGGCTCTTCCTCTCTGCCTCAGTCCCCTCATTGACTAATAAGTCGAGGCAGTCTAAAACGGATCTATTTTTCATGGATGATGGTGTAACCCTTAAAAAAGGGTTAAAAGTGGTATTTTATTCCAAATTAATCATTTAATCAATTTTTAAAGCATTTTTATTGAGTGTAAGCATTGTTGCATAGGTGGTATATATGGTTTAATGCCTGTGGCTGGCAGCAGGCATAGCCTGAACGCAACTCCATCGTTAACAGCTTGAATTAAACTTACAGGAACTGTTTTAAGATTTGCATGCTATTTGTAGGAAGAACCCGATGCCACCAAATTTAAGATGCTGCCAAATTAAAACACTAAGATAGCAACTTGGTCCAGTACAATTGAACATCGCATTAAAGTGCGATGAAAGAAAATAAGAAAGCAAGGAACCATTAAACCAATGATTCCCATAAGTTTAGCAATGGAATCCACCTAAAATAAATCTCACGTTACCAGCCACTCCAACCTCTGTTGCTTAAATGGTTATGGGGCAGCAATGCTCCTCTCACCACCGACATAGCCTAATCTGCCTTGCTAGTTTTGTAACCCATCCAAAATGGGGTCATGAGCCACGGGAGAGCCACAAACCCATAGTTCGGGAACTGCTGTTCTGTAACCAGTTAAAGCCAGATATCTCTGAGGTTGTCAACGGCTTAGAAACTAAGTGCAATCCTAAGCGTGTCTACTCAGAAGTAAGTCCTATTGTGTTTAATAGCGCTTACTCCCGGGACAGCATGTTTAGGATTGCAGCCTAAGTCAGGAGCATGAAGGATGATGTACAGACACTCCGCAGCTACTTTAAAAGATCTACAAGCAGGCCTCCGTCAGTCTTGAGAGACTATGGTATCGTGCTCGGCGCTGCATACGCTGCATGCGAAGCACGAAAGCCTGGGTTGGATTGTTATGGAGGATAGGCTGTTACCCAAGCAGCAAATCCCCCCTCTCCACGCCACTGAATTAGTCCAGTGGAAAGGCAGAGCCACTACGATTGGATCCAGCTGCATCGCAGAGCTGGGCCAAGGACAGGAGCTCACCCTGTCTTGTGGGGTCGACCCGGGTCTCGAACCCTGGCCTGCTGGTTAACAGGCACAGCGCCTTAACCGCCTGCGCCACCCACAGCCATAATAGGTCTATGGCGGTGTTAATTAAAGTTAAAAATAACTATTTTTTTTTATAAGCTCAATATGGCGGTATTTTGCAAAGACCATTTTAGACTGCCCCTACTAATAAGGAGAGGGTAAAGGGATACTGGAAGGTGAGGTAAACTTTCCCCTGTTTCATTGCCTACGCAGATGGGGCATGATGTAGCTTCTATAGGACTCCGCTGTCATGACTGTGGAGCCCTTCCCTGCATCCCTCCACACCCACGTTTACATGCACCAACCCTGGCTCCTGATTCTTGGCGGAGTGCAATGGAAATCTATTGATGGAACATAGTCAGTGACATAGCTGGGGTGAGCAAAATCCCGGAGGGAACCCGACACATGTCATCACGTCACCTTTACCTTTGCACAGTCACGCATGGGTGCCCTTGCCCCCCACCCCAATGGCGTCATTTGGAGAAGAGGGCAGGAAGGCCCATTTTTTGGCAACAATAGTAAGTCCTGTCAAACTTTCCTCCCAGCTGAGACATGGAAAACTGCTACTCCACTATGGGGGGTGGAATTGAACACTGTACCCCGTGACTAGCTATGTCACTGAAAATAGTGGTGGAGTAGGTAAATCTGAGGTCTCACACCTGCCAAGAATTCCCACTCAGTGGCCTTAGATTAACCCTTCACTTAACATTGCCTCCCCTTCTCCAATATGGGAATACTATTAGTTGCCTCCTTTGCAGTTGTTCCTCAAAGTGGGTGTCAGGACCCCCTTGGGGGGGGGTCACAAAAACTGGGCACTGCCATACTAGAATCTGGTAATGAATGTTGCCATTTTGGAATGGGGCATTCAAGCTGCAATCCATATCTTCCTGGGAGTAAGTCTCACTGAAAACAATGGGACTTACTTCTGAGTAGACATGGATGAGCTCTGGCATCACAGTAATATCATTTTCTGCTCGATGTAACTTTTGGCCATGACATCACTTCCGGTGGGGTTCCCCGTACAGGTTGTCTTTCTCCAAAGGGGGTCCTAGGATAATATGCTTGCCAACCACTCCTTTATAGGGTTGATGGAAGGATTGCCAGAAGATGATGTATAATTATTGGAGTGCCAGCAAATGCCCACATCACCAGCATTACTTTCCTTTAACATGTACCTGTTGCCACCTGTACCTGCACTCATTTCCATCACTCAAATATCACTTGGGTTCAAGTACCAAAACTTCACTTATTAACCAGAAGGCATATTCGGTTGCTGCCCGGCTGTTCCCTAGCCATATCCCGTTTTGTAATTTACCCAATATTGTGTGAGTGTGGTTTGATTTTTATTTTCACTTCAATTTTTAATTGTGCCGTTTTTACACTTTTTCTATATGGCTTTGAGCAAGCGGGAAAGGAGGAAGCCTGATAAGGATTTCTAAATAAATATTCTTGATCTGACTGACACCCTCTGAGAAGTGCCTTCTGATTTTTGCCGAGGGGCGAAAACAGTGACAGCGAAAAGGATAGATAGGATTAGGATGGAAAGGCCTGGATCCCCCCACCTCGAACCAGGCATCCGAAAGGTTGATAGTGACACAGGAACCAAGGGTCGGGACAAGTAATGGGTAGAGCATCCTCCTCCCACAAAAGGAATCTTACAGTAAGGAAAACTCCTATGTTCTCTGTAGGAGGAAAGGAGGGCACTCTGTACAGCATGGAATTTAGCAAAGCCATATCTGTCCAGAAGAAGGGTGGGCCGACCTAAGTTCCTGGATTGCCACTACTTTTTGTTATATCCTCCTGCCAAAAGCAGCATCAGCAGAAGCCGCTTAGACAATTTTGTAGTGGTTGGTAAAGGTAAAATGAGTAGACCAAGCAGTGGCTTTGCAGATGGATTCTATAGTTGCTATCACTTCAAAAGCCGCAGAGGTGGCTGCGCTGTGGGTAGAACGAGCTGTAATTCCGGCAGGAGGAGTCTTCCCCCGTGGACAAATACGGTAGAGCTATGGTTCCTTTTAGCCAGGTAGACGGTGTTCCTGGAAGCACGTTTGCCAATAGAAGCCCCTTTAAAAAGCACAAGGGAATCTGTTTTATGGAAAGGTGTCCTTTCCATGTAATGTTCGAGGACCCTCCTGGCATCTAATTTATGCCAAAAGAATTCCATCTTTCCCTTTGGATTAGGATAGATGGATGGTAAGGCCAACTCCTGTACCCTGTGGAACCAGTTGACCTTGGAAGTGAAGGATCAGGTCGTAACACAACCTTGTCAGAATGGAAAATGCATAAATTTGGGCTTATTGATAAAGCCGCAAGTTCTGTGACTGTTCTGGCTGACCTGACCAAGACCAGAAAAATAGTCTTGTAAATCAGGGATTATAAATCAGCGGAGGCCAAAGGAGGGCCAGTTACAACTGAGAACCAGGTGTAAACCCCATGAAGTGCATCAGTAAACCTGCAGAGGGTTCAGGTGAGTTACCCCCTTCAAAAAATGCTGGACTTGTGGGGGATTCAGAGCCACATTGCTAGTTGACGCTCCCAAAGTGCTTCGCAAGGCCACCACTTGCCATCTTAGAGTGCTGGTTCTAAGCCCCTTATAGAGACCATCCTGTAAGTACTTTTTTTACTTTCAAGAGGATCAGACTCTTAGGCACCAGGACCTAAACTTTTTCCAGGTGTTGTTATAGACCTTGGCCATGGATGATTTCTTAAAATGTGTCCAAAATTTTGGTAGAGTAACCCTTTTTTGCTAAGGCTTGCCGCTCAACCTCCAGTCTGTCAGATGGAACAGTTCTGGATGGGGATGATGGAGTGGTAAGGTCTAGTCTGACAGGAATTCTTCAACTGGTTCCCTGTGCGAACTGAATTATTTCTGGGAACTATGGGCATCTCGGCCAATTGGGGGCCACCAGAATTTCCTCTGCACCTAGCTGCCTTACCTTTCTTAGAAAAAGAGATATGATTTGCAAAGGTGGAAAGGCGTTAAGAGAAGCCCTCAAAGCCATGCGTCTTATAGGGCATCCGTTCCCATTGCCCGTTCCGTCAGAAAGTGCGTCAGGAATAGAGGAACCTGATTGTTGTCCTGATTGGCAAATAGGTCCATCACTGGGAAGCCCCACTTGGACACCAGAATCCGAAACATGAATGGATGGAGACGCCATTCTGTGTCGTTCACTGTCTGGCGACTGAGCCAATCCACAGTGGTATTGGCTGAACCCACATGCTCCTCCTTCAGAGACTTCATGAGCCTCTGCGCAATTTAGAAGTAGGACTGCCTCCTCTTAAGGACCTTGGATTATGTTCCCCCCGTCAATTTAAAAAGGCCTTTGCTGTCTTGTCTGTTCTCACCAGGACATGAGAATCGTGCAACATGATCTTGAAGTGTGCTAGGGCCAGCCGAATTGCTCTCAACTCTAGCCAATTGATAGTGATTGCTCTAGGACGGTCAAAGACCAGAGCCCCTGAACAAATTTCCCCTGAAGATGGGCTCCCCATCTTAGGAGAGATGAATCTGTGGTGACAATTTTCCTTGTGGGAACTTCCATCAACATGCCCTGAGAAAGCCTGTTTGGGGATAGCCACCAGGGAATGCTCTTGAGAAAATCTGAGATGGGGTATCTGCATGGAACATTTTTGTTCCACCAGATGGAGAAAGGGATGGAGAAAGTTGTTGGGATCAGAGATGAAGGCGAGACCATGGTGGAAACCATGAGCTGCTGTAGTGAGGCCAGTTCCTGCAGATCCAGCGATTGTTGACTCTGGGTCTGGAGAAGGGCCTCCCTCAGACGAAGCTGTCTGTCTAGGGAGAGACACTGTAAAAGCTGACATGTCGAGTTTAGGTCCCAGATGCTGAAGGGGCTGAGTTGGGTTCAAGGAGCTCTTTTCCAGGTTGACAATGAACCTCAGGTCCTTCAGGTAGGGAAGAGTAAGAGCCGGATTCCTCCTGTGCCTTCTGTCTGGACGGTGAGCTGCTTCGAACATTGTTGAGATAAGGATGGAGGGCCACACTCACACATCACAGATGAGCCACCAAGAGATGCGTGAATACACAAGAAGCCACCGTCAGCCCAAAAGGCATGGATATGTACTGGAAATGTTGATTTCCATAACAGAACGTGAGGTATTTCCTGTGTTTTTCCAAGATGGGGACATGCTGATAAGCTTCTGTCAGATCCACTGGAGTTAGAAAGTCTCCCTATTGTAGGGAGGCTATTATGGATCTCCATGTCTCCAACTTGAACTTCCTTTTTCTGATGAAGAGGTTCAACCATTTCAAATCCAGAATGGCCCTCCAATCTCCATTCTTTTTGGGAACCAGGAAAAATACAGAATATACCCCTTTACCCCTCTGACTGATCGGGACGGACTCGGTGGCTCTTATCTGAAGCAGGTGTTGTATAGCTTCCAACTTCTGACGGTGTTTGATTGGGTCCATGGAGATCGGAACTGGCCAGTTCCGGTCTTGAGGAAGTCAGAGGAACTCTAGGGAGTAACCCCTGCTGACTGTTTGCAGGACCCAAGAGTCCGAGGTGATCAAAGCACTGATCTGCAAAGGTCAGGAGGGGGAGCTCCCACTGGGAGGGGTTCACAGTGACTGGAGGAGACATGCTGAGTTATGCTCCTTAGAGGGTTTGCCAGAGTTGGAAGATGAGGGACCTGGGTGTTTAGATTTTAACGGCCCTACTCTTTTCCCATTTAGGTTGGAGCATTGGTTAGAGCTCTGAGCTTTGAAGCCTAAGCTGGTGGGGTGAAAGGCCAGATGAAAGGTGGGGTGAAAGCCGGTGGGGTGAAAGCCTTTTGGCCTGATCTTTTTTAGAGGATGGGAGAACCTTTTTTCTTGGTTCTCTGTTAGCCGCTGGGTAGTGTGAGCCCTCGTGGCTGCACGGCAAGAGGGAGGCTGTGCAGGTGGTCCGGGCACACACCAAACTGCTGCGGCGGTCCTCTGCTTCTCCGGGCCCTGGCTCCCAGCTGCTGCGCTTGGCTACATGTTCTGCAGCCTGATGGGGACTCCCTCCAGCAGCCAAACAGGCCAGGGGAACCCTTGATGTTCTGGTGGCAGCCTCTTTCAAGCACCTCCGCCCACGCACAAATGCGCCAAGGCTTCCTGTCTCAGTGCGGGGGCCAAGCAGGTAGGAAGGAGAAAGAGAAAGTGCTGGAATCAAGTGGGAGAGGAGTGAAGAGAGAAAAGGGAGATGGGGAGCAGGAGCTCCCAGTCTGTAGTGAGGCTGGACGAGACTGGGGGACTGTGCCACACTCCCTAGGGCGGAGCTTTGAATTCATCTGCCCTCCTGATGGGGGAAGGGCAGCACCCATGCTGTACAGAGCACACTCCTTTCCTTCGACAGAGCACAATTCAATCACTCCTCAATAGCCAACCAAAAATGTGTCCCTGATAAGATCATGCGCTGTTCTTCCCTGTTAGGTTGCAGACACTGAACCACCTCTTGAGATGGGTTTTGATGCGCTTAAAAGATGAACAAGACTCACAGTACAATCCATTTGGGCAAGCACAAGTCACTTGTGCCACTTCAGAGAGTTGCAAACATGTTGTAAAGCTTTTGTGACGCTCAAGGTCCAATCCTAAGCATGTCTACTCAGAGGTAAGTCCCATTCTGTTCTTTGGGACTTAGGCTGCAATCCCGTACACACTTTCCAGGGACTAAGATCCACTGAACACAGGTTTGAGTAGGCATGGTTAGGATTGTGCTCTCACTCTCAGGAAACTTAGGATTGCTGTCTTGGTGTATAGGATAGGTCGTTTAGGGAGTTTTGCCAGCCTCCCTGAGCCACACTGGGCCCTACAACCTAGTTAGTTGGGCTGGCCAATATTAGTACAGGGGTTGGGGAGTAGATGGGAGGGAGACATTCGGGGTGGGGGAAGGTGGGTGGAAGGCATTTTCTGGTCCTGAGAGCTACATATATCTGCATGGTGAACAACATGTGTCAAAACAAGACTTAGAAGTCTTTGTTCATCAGAGCTTTGTTCACAAATGAGGAACACCTCAAGTCCCGCTTCGCATGATCTCTAGCCCAGACTGCTCATCTATGACTGAAAGACTTCAGTGGTGTATCACTCCAAACTAGGATTCATAACAACAATGTGAGATAGCAGAGTGAACAGGGCAACTGCGGGGCAAGACAGTGAGAAGATGCTATGCAGGATTATATCAAGAACTCTCTTTTGAAAAGACAAATACCATTATCGGACTGGTTCTAAGCATAGGCTTGGAAAGAAAAGCTAGGAAAAGTAAAACACAAGATTCTTCCACCAGATGTAAAAGCTGCAAAAATCTTTATATTGATAACAGAGACCAAAAGGTCTTCCAATGAAAACCACAATTTACACAAGTTACAGAAATCGGCCATTCTGACTAATCAAAATATTATAAATTCAGGGATTTTTGTAAAAGGAGGAAACTTTAATTAAACTTTACACCTTCTAACAAGTTGTTGGAGATAGTAAAACACTTTCTAATATCTCTTGGATAAAACCTACAAGTTTTACAACTAGAATCTCTGCAACAGTCAAACACGGGGAAAGGGGAGAATGGAAGAGGGTCATACACATATAAAAATACATGTGAGGGTTTACTGAGGTTTTATAGTGAGGGCTTGTTTTCACTGTTTCCTGTATGTGTCAATGAGGGCTACATCATTTATACATCCCCAACCACAGCTTTGCTTTCAGACTCCCCATTTCATTAAGATTTTGTCCTGTGTGTTGATGATTCAGTCCTATCTGCTGTCACTGAGGTATCCTCATGTGCTCCGACTAGTGCTCTCTGTGCTTGAAGCATCCTCCGTCTTGGCTGACCAATGAATTTTTAAATGATTTACCAAGACATCCATCATACAGAACGAATCCCCACAAAAATAGCAACGGTGCACGCTCAGGTGCCTGCTCATCAAGGACTTTGTAGAAAAACATTTCCCGCAGTCACTGCATATGATTGGTTCTTCTTCGTCATTGTGTTGATATTTCATAAGGGAACAAGCAATTGGGTTGCTTTCCTCTTTTTCCTCAACATTTTGATATTTCATAAGGGAATGAGCAATAGGGTTGCTTTCCTCTTTTTCTTCGTTGTTCTGATGTTCCATAAGGGAACAAGCAATGGGGTTGCTCTCCTCTTTTTTTTTAATGTTTTGATATTTTATAAGGGAACGAGCAAAAGGGTTGCTTTCCTCTTTTTCCTCGTCATTGTTTTGATATTTCATAAGGGAATGAGTAACAGGGTTGCTTTCTTCTTTTTCCCCGTCGTCGTTTTGCTGTTTCATAAGGGAACGAGCAATAAGGTTGCTTTCCTCTTTTTTCTCATCTTTGTTTTGATGTTTCATAAGGGAACAAGCAATTGGGTTGCTTTCCCCTTTTCCCTCGTCATTGTTTTGATGTTTCATAAGGGAGAGAGCAGTTGGGTTGCTTTCCTCTTTTTTCTCATCGTCGTTTTTCTCATCATCGTTTTGATGTTTCGTAAGGGAACGAGCAACAGGGTTGCTTTCCTCTTTTTTCTCATTGTCGTTTTTCTCATCGTTTTGATGTTTTGTAAGGGAACGAGCAATAGGGTTGCTTTCCTCTTTCTCTTTGTTGTTTTGATATTTCATAAAGAAATGAGCAATCAGGTTGTTTTTCTCTTTTTCCTCATTGCTGTTTTGATATTTCACAAGGGAACGAGCAATCGGGTTGCTTTCCTCTTTTTCCTTGTCCTCGTTTTGATGTTTCAGAAGGGAACGAATAATTGGGCTCCTTTCCTCTTTTTCCTTGTCCTCGTTTTGATGTTTCAGAAGGGAACGAGCAATCAGGTTGCTTTCCTCACACACGGGGATCTCACAAGGTTCGTCTTTGAAACAAGGCGGCTCAATCTCAATCGCACAAGGCTCCTCTTTTATACAAGGAGGCTCAATCTGATCAGTAGCACAAGGCTCCTCTTTTATACAAGGAGCCTCAATCTGCTCGGTGGCAGGTTCCGACTGGTTGTGAGAACTCAACTCTTTCACACAATGAGCCTCTTTTACGGGAGCTTCAATCTGACCGGTAACAGGTTCCGATTGGTCCGGAGAACTCTTATCGCCTTTATATGCAAACTGTGCCAAGTTTAGGAGCTTTAAGGCTTCCTTTCCGATAGTGCTCTCTTCAGTCCTTTTATCAGGCTTAGCCTGATCCGTTGCTGGAGTTGACCCCTGGTCTTTCTTGGAACTGTCCCCAACAGTCAGAGGGGCATCTCTATGTGTGACTCCCGGCAATGGGCTGCTCAGCCTCTTCAGCTGGGTCCTTTCTGGCTGAGGGTTCTCCTCCAACATCTTAGTTGGCTCCACGTTACCTGCAAAGACAAACATGAGATACACCGTGTCAAGGAAAGAAGGGGAAAAAGAGAACAAGGGTTCTCATACATAAACTCTTTTGAACATGAAGAATGGCCAATATTAAGTGATGCTCCAATAAAGTGATGTTCATATAAGTGAGGCCGACCTCAACCAGGAGCAGGGATTTTCTCCAAGGGCCATGTTCTTTGAAATCTATCCAGCTATCTAGTGCAGTGATTTTCAACTCACTGCAGACCTAGTTAGTCCTCAGGTGTGCCAGGGGAATTTGGAGATTGACACTCACTGATGGGAAAATTGGGGGATTTGAACAGTCTGGTGTGCCTTGTTGATGGTAAAAACAACTGAAGGTGTGCCTTGACAATTTCAGTGCTTTGTCAGTGTGCCGTGAGATGAATAATGTTGAAAATCACTGATCTAATTTAATTTACAGTACTTACTCGAATCTTATGCACCATTGAATCTAATGTGCACCCTATACTTATAGTCAAAACACCATATATATTCAAATCAAATTAACCATTGAATCTATGCACCCTGATTTTAGAGTCTAAATTTGGCTGAAAAGGATGAGAGTTAGATTCAAGTAAATACAGTATATCCCTCCTTTCATCCTTAAGGAAGGAAACCCAAGGCAACTAACAACTTTTGCACCAACAACTTTTATGCACACTGGGGCTGACTGACAGCCTCAGTGCCCAATCCTATGCATGCCTATTCTGAAATAAATCCCATTGTGTTCAATGTGTGCACAGAACACACGTTTCATTTGTAACAATGGAAATACATCCTGCATATTGGATATTTACAACACGATTCATAATAGTAGCAAAATTACAGTTATAAAGTAGCAATGAAAATAATTTTATGGTTGGGGTCCCCACAACATGAGGAACTTTTAAAGGGGTCACAGCGTTAGGAAGATTGAGAACCACTGCCGTAGTTACTCTGGATTGTAGCCTATGTGAATTTTATGTGTTCATATATATAGATACATGTAATATACACACCTGCACTCGTTTCCTGATTCCCAGCCACAGACGTTTGTGTGTCCGAGGAAGCTTGGTCAAGCATGTGGATTCTCTTGTGTCTAGAAAGGTTGGACTGCCATGCGAAGGTCTGTCTGCATTCGTCACACTTGTATGGCTTTTCTCCAAAGTGGACTCTCATGTGTTTTAGGAGGGTTGTCAACTTGGCGGCTGTGTGCCCGCACTTGGAGCATGTGTAGTTCTTGTCTCCTACGCTGCTTTTGTCTTCTTCCAAGCTACTGCTGGCAGGACTGTCAGACTTACAGCTTTTCTCGTGACTGGTAAGGCTTGACTTTTGAGAAAAATCTTTCCCGCATTTGAGGCATTTGTAGGGTTTTTCCCGTGTGTGAACTCGGAGGTGTCTGACTAGTTCTGACAAGTACACTGCTCTGTGCCCACATATTGAGCACTCATGCTTTTTCTCTCTACTTTTGGATTTGCTGCTTGTTCCAGTCTCAGGTTTTTTTTGACGCCCACGGCTTGTCCCTCCTCCTTGCATCAGAGAATTCTTCTGCAGGATATTAATCAACTCCTCTTCATCTGTATGGATACAAAAGTCATTCAGAGATATGTTTTATTAAATTATGTTTTTATAATTAAAATTATAATTATTAAATTTATTAAATTATAAAAAAATTAATTATGTATTACGTTACTTTATTGGCATTTGAATAAGTTACAACAAGACACAGAAAATAATAATCATTAAGAGGAGAGAATGGGGTAAGGGAAAAAGGGAGAGAGAGAGATTCTGGGGAAGAGGGGCGGGGAAATCAGAAAATTAAGAGGGAAGAGATAGTTTAATAATTTGGTTCAGAAAACTGGCGAAAGCAATTGTGATGTCTGCCGAGTTATCGCTCAGTAAGGCAAAGGTGGAGTCAATAAAAGGGGTGGGAGGGTACCACAAAAAGGGGCCCAAGTACAGATTACGGAGTAAGCAATGCATTAGACAGCGGATCAGGAAATTATGTATTAAAACACTGGTACTCTGCCTCTTGCAAGAAAGTAGTCCATTCAGATGGGAAAAACCATATTAAAAACTATAATAAAACCATAGTACAACCAGTACATGGACTAAAATCAAAGTACAATCAGCACAGGGTGACCATATCTCCTCTTTTTCCAGAACATATCCTGAATCCAGAAACATGTCTTCTGTCCTTTAAAAAAAATCCAAACGCTTCCTCCTTTTTCATGTAAACATGCAGCCTTCTTATAACCAGGGGATTACATGTAATAAATGGTTGCAATCCTAACCACACTTTCCGGGGAGTAAGTACTACTGAACTCAATGGGACTTACTTCTGAGTAGACATGCTTAGGATTGCACAGTATATGTTAAAAGTTTTAAATGTAGTAATAACCATAGTGTGTTTAAATTAAGCACATGAAAGCAATATATAAGATGTTTTTAGCTTTTATTTTGTCATGTCCCACATTTTTCTTGAGTGTCCTACATTTTGGGGAGGTCTTGTCCTCTTTTTTTGTTATGGCTTACGGTCACAAGCAGCAAACACAGATGTAATACCCAACACCGCAGTTTAGTCAGTCCCATATACCCTCCAACTTAAGGACTGCAATCCAAAAGACATTTTCCTGGGAGTAAGACCCAGTGAATAATATAGGGCTAACTTTTAGGAAGACATGGTTAGGATTGTGCTCAAGCACTTCGGAGAAATTTTTTTTAAATTAAATAATCCTGCTCTCAGTGAAATTATTCATTCCTTGCTTCTGGAAAGATAGCAGAGAAGGGATTTGTTACCCTACAATCCAGAGTAACTATAGGAAGATGTAAGAGGCACTTACTCTGCATTGCTCTATTCATTTCCCATAGGTTTCCCATAGGTGGCATTGTAACTATGTTGGTGTAAAGGATTCCGTAGTTACTCTGGATCATAGCATAAGGGCACAATCCAGAGTAACTACAGAAGCTTGTAAGAGACATTACGTGCACCTGTAGTTACTGCCCCAACCTAGTGAAAACCTATGGGAAATTCATATTGCAATCCAGAGTAACCTGCTCTTATTCCAGAGCAAGGATTCCCTGTAGTTATTCTGGATTTTACCCTAAATGGGATTGCCTGCACTTGGTTTGTAACAATGAACTATTGTTTGTCCTTAAAGCAAAAGCTGTAACTCTTCCTGTCCTTTGCACAAGCAAAATGGAAAGGTTACAATGCAATACTAAGCATGTCTACTCAAAAGTAAGCATCAGTGTGTTCAACATTACTTACTCCCAGGAAAGTGTGGTTAGGATAGCAGTATATGCTATCCCCCACCAGCATTTGGGACAGGATTCTATTAGCTATTAATTAGCTATTAATTTTTTTTTCATTTGCTTGTAAACCACTTTGTGAACTTTTCAGTTGAAAAGTGGTATATAAATACTGTAGATTGACAGATAAGATCTAAATCTGTTTAGCAATTCCAGCCAACCATTTCTTTAAGAAAGTCATCCTTTACCATACAATATACCCACCGCTAAGCGTGACATCACATTCTGCAACGTGGGCCACAGGAGTCGTTTGGGAAGACACGCACATTTTCTTGTGATTGTTGTAATTTGTTAGCCACTGGAAGGTAACTCCACATTCCTGGCAAGTGTAGGGCCTTTCTTTTGTGTGCACTCTCATATGCTTCACCACCTCAGACAACTTTTCGCTTTTGTAGTCGCACAGTTGGCAGCTGTGTTTTTTCTTTTTTCCATAGTTAATGGACCTCTTTACTGCCTCGGCAGCTCTCTCGAGCTGATGGGAAGCTCCTCGATTTTTCTCTTGAATCCTCTTTGAACGGATCCTTGACACAGTTGTTTCTTCCAAGGTCTCAAGCAATTTTTCCGTCTTGGGGTCTATCTCCTCATTATCTGCAGGGACAGTAAATTATAGATGCGATATCTCAACCCTTGCAGAAGGTGAGAAATGCAAGCCTCTGAGAGCCTACTCAATCCCCCTCCCAGTATTTCTTTCTATGGGACGTCAACCCAGGGGGTTGCACTAGATGCACTTTGAATGCAGGACTAAGATGTACATAAAGAAAATGGTGCTATAAAAATAGGAGCTGCTTGAGATTCATGGCTTACATGTTCCCTGCCTCCTTGGACGGAGTCTTGAGATAACACTCTGCTCAGACCCTTCAGCAGCCGAATCTGAGGATGGTTCAAGGGCATCTTCCAGTCTGATCTTGTAATGCTGCAGAGAATGATTTTTCAGTTTTCCCAGCCCTTCAGTACCTGCAGGGAACAGAGAGATAATGGGAAACATGTATGTGACTCCAGAAGGAGAAGTGAAAGGGGAAGAAATGAACCTTGCAAGCCTCCCAGATGTTTGCCACTTGCCAAAGGAAGACATCACGATAAGGTCTCTTGGCGCTCTCTGAGGCATCTAGCAGGCCAATATGAGATTGAAGAAGCTGGACTAGATGGGCCTTGGGCTGATCCAGTGGGACTTTTCTTATATTATTGATTTGATTTATATTATACTAGCGAAAAGCGTACATGCGTTACAGGAGTAACATTTCCCTATACGCCATCTCCGCATGGCGCATAAACACCCCATGCGCCACTTCCCCCATGCGCATCATCCCCACATGTGCAACTTCCCCCATGCACAAATTTCCTCCGTGTGCAACTTTCCCCATGCGCAACTTTCCCCCATGCGTATCATCCGCCCATGCGCAACTTCCCCCCCGGGCGCAACTTTCCCATGCGCATCATCCCCCATACGCAACTTCCCCATGCGCATCAACCCCCATGCACAACTTTCCCCCATGCACAACTTTCCCATACGCATCATCCCCCCATGCACAGCATCCTCGCCAGTGCAACCTCTTCCTCTGAACATCCCCCCACTGCACCCCCACTGCACCCGGCACTGAGCACCAAATTGGCTGAATGCTGGTCAGTCATCCATGTTAAGTATAGTCCAAATATATGTTAAGTATAGTCATCCATGTTACGTATAGGGGCTGACCCCTTTTCAGCCCCTGAAGGGTTAAATTTCTCCACCTGGGTTCTTGGTGGGTGACAGAAGGAACTCCCTCCCAGAATTCCATGCTTCTAGGCCCAGCAGTTGGGGCGGAATGTTGATGAGTCATCAATTCTCCAATGCAAAGTATAGGGAGCAAAACGCGTTGTGCCTCTTTTCACCCCCTTCCGGTTGGAATTTCCAAAAACTGGTTCTTAGTGCACCCCTCCGTCATGGAAGGAACACCTGCCCCAAATTTCACGCTTCTAGGCCCAGCGGTTTTGGCAGGGCAGTGATGAGTCAGTCAATCAGTGAGTCAGTCAGTGGGTGACTTTTCTCTTTTATATATATAGATTTGATTTATCTATGCTGAATGTGTGGAAAGTGAAGGTGAGACCAAATTCCTTCAAACAGCAAAAGACAAACCCAGCCATATGGTGCTCACCAAGGATGCACCTAATCTAGTATCCCAGGGATCTCCAGAAACCTGCCAGCAAAAACAAAGGCAAAGGTTCTCCCCAAGAATTCTTATCCCCCACTCACACAGTGACGTATATTTAGCCACATAGAGGCTCCATTAGCCATCACTAATAATAACTGTTGATACTCTAATCTGTCTAGTTCTTTGTAACTGAGAGCTCAATTCTGTGCATATCTACTCAGAAGCAAGTCCCATTATATGGGGCTTACTTCCAGGAAAGTATGGATAGGGTTGCAGTCTTATTTTTTTAAAATTTGCTTGTTTTCCTCCCCTACTCCAAAGAGAAAACAGGTTTGATGCGATGGTCAGCATAATGGAAATTCCACCTGCAATTTTCTTAATAGCAAAACAGTACCCATGTTGTGGGAATAAAACACCCCTCCCATGGACCATCTGCACTGTTACCTTTCCCACCGTCGCCCCATACCCCCGGAGCAACACCCCCCATTCCTACCATTGCCCCATATGCAACACCCCCGTGACTACCATTTCCATAACCACTCCCATGCACACCACCACCACCACCCATGTGCACCACCCACCCACGTGCACCATCCACTGTGCAGCACCCCACTGTGCAGCACCACCCCTGTGCACTATCCCTCTCATGCAATATCCCCCATGTGCACCATCCCCCCCATAAATCATTCCTCCCTGTGCACCACTCCTCTTAATTTGTGTGACTAGTTTCTCCTAGGCTGCCTATGTAGTGTGTGCTGACTTTAATGCTAGAGCTGGGTCGGTTGCAAATGTTGCTGATTTTACCAGTAATGGTAAAATCCTACCTGATCACTCTTCCCGGGACAGGGTCGCAAACATCCAAGGTAAAAAAAGGTATATCAGTTGAAAAGTGGTATATAAATACTGTAGATAGATAGACAGAAGGTAGCAGGCTGGTAGAGTTAATGATGTCTTTCCAACTTACCTGTTTACATGATAACTCTAACAGCTACTTTACCTTCTTAAAAAATAGCAGGGCAGTCTCCATTATTGACTATATAGTTTGCTCACACAATTTGTTATCTGGCAAGTTGTACTATGATATCCTGGACCGCTCAGAGAGTGACCATTTTCCTGTTTGTTTATCCCTGTCTACTAACGCCTCCCAACCCTCCCCTGCTTTATCTGTTAGAAATGAGAAATCTACTATAGTGGGGAAACGTACCAAATGGTCCACATCAGTGAATATAGTAACTGAAGCCTTGTTAAAGAGCACCCCTTTGTCTGTCCTGCACAAGGATATTGTGCAGGGTATTCAAAATCCCCTAGTTTAGTATTTTAGTCCTATTTTAGTAACATCTTTGACAGTAATGTAAACTAGGAGATTATTTGCTCAGTTCCCCTTCCTCTTTTTTAACCTGGATGCCAAACTGGCCCCCAGTCACAGAAGTGGAAGTGACTGAGCTTATTAGATCTCTTGCTGCTGATAAAGCCCCTGGAATGGATATGCTACCGCCTGAGGTTTTTAAAAATAATTCTGATTGGGGAGCCCCAGTCTTAGCCAAACTTATTTCATACATCAATGATTCTGGCATTTTTCCAGAGAGATGGAAACAAAGTATAATTTATCAAATTTTTTAAAAAGGGGATAATAATCCCCAGATCTACTGTCCCATCTCTCTTTTGGATATCAGCTCCAAGATCTACTCCCGTTTCCTGCTCTTAAGTGGATTGAGGAAAATAATGTCCTCACCCAAGAACAGGCAGGTTTCAGGAAAGGATTTAGCACTACGGATCAAATCTTTGTTTTAAATCATCTTATTGTTAAATACACCACCAGACTGAACAAACAGCTTTTTGTGGCTTTTATTGACTTTTCCTCTGCTTTTGACACTGTCACTAGAACCCGCTTATGGGAAAAATTAGCCCAGACAAACATCAACCTCAGTCTTTTATTTTTAATTCTGCAGTTGTATCATAACACTTCTTTGAGGGTTAGGATAAATTCAGAAGGGAGGTTGACGAAACCAATCCACACCACCAGAGGAGTCCAACAGCCCCCCTTCTTTTTAACCTATATTTAAATAACATTGTTTCTGATTTTTTACATCCTGATTATTTTCCCCCTTCTATCAGTAAGTGAAAGATTGCTATTTTATTATACGCAGATGATATTGTTTTTCTTTCACAAAATAGGAATGGTCTCTCTAGAATCCTAAAGAAACTACATAAGTTTAGCCTCCAGGAAGAATGGAAAGTGAAGCACGATAAGTCAAAAGTACTTGTTTTTGGTCATCGTTCCCCTGTTTATAATTGGCTCATTGGCGCCCATAAAACAGAACAGGTCCCAGTTTTTAAATATCTAAGTGTTATATTTGATAAAAAAGTTAACTGGAACCCACAGTTCCAATATGTTAAAACCTTGGTATAGAAATCAACTTTTTCCATAATCAAATTCTTTCATACTGGAGGAGGTTAGTTAATACCCCCGGCTCTTAAAGTCTTTGTTGGGAAGATTATTGCCCAAATTTTATACGGCATTGAGGTTTGGGGGATTAATCAGCACAAGTTATATATTCTTGAAATTATAAAGAATAAATTTCTGAGATATATTTTGGCTCTTCCATCCAGTACCCCTGCAGCCTATCTTAGAGCTGAAACTGACCTGGTCTCTACCAGGGCCAGAGCAAGGCTTTCCTATTCTTTCATACTATAAAAGAGTGCTGGACATGCCAGACAACCGCCTCCCTAAACTATACTTGGAGGAACAATTGAAGTGCGGTGGTTGGGGCAGTTTGGTTTATTCGTTGTTATCTGCCAACTCCCTTTCTACAGATATTTTCATTTTTATAGATTTTAAGCCTTTGCTGAGGAAGTGGATATTCAAACAAGACAACAAACAGGATATTACCCTCCTGAAAGTCTCACATTTTCCCCAGAGCTATATAGCTTTTTTTAAAACCACCCACACTAGACCACAATATCTCTACTCGCTAACTTTTGTCAATTTGAGAATGGCCTTTACAGAATTACACCTACAAACTATGCCATCCGCGTATCTCGAAGGCAGATTCCAGGTCACCCCTAAAGACCTTAGATTTTGCATATGTGGATCTGGGGAGGTTGAGGAGGTTGTGCACTATACTCTTTTCTGCCACCTCTATCACTCTCCGAGGCAGAGATTCTTAGACCATATCTTGGCCTCAGAGGTGGGCCCAGCCAACCCCAAGATCCGGTTCGCCAGAAGTTGGGGGGGCGGGCCAGGGTCAGGGGGCGGGGCTGGGGTCAGGTCGGGGGCGGGTCCCCAATCCCGCCGCACTGCACATGCACCAGGCTTGGCACATGCGCAGTGCGTCTCCTGAAGCTCGGCTTCAGGAGACTTAGTACGCATGCGCCAGGCTTGGCGCATGCGTGCTGAGTCTCCTGAAGCCGAGCTTCAGGAGACGCAGCGGCCGCTAGCAAACCGGTCCCCGCGGTTCTGGCAGCCATGGGTCTTTCTGGTTCGCTAGCATCCGCAACATGGGAAGATCCGGTTCGGGCGAATAGGCCCGAACCGGCATCTGCCCACCTGTGCTTGGCCTCCATTCATTTGGAAAATCCCTTTTTAATTGTGTGTTATCTACTTCCTGATATTGATTCACATGTTACATACAGGACCTTTTTGTATGCAAGGGCTGCCAAGGTCATCCATTACAACTTTGTAAATTCTGGCACTGCAATTTCTGAATCCTAAATTGCTCAGGGGTTGTTCAGTTCTGATAAGGCCTACAGTGCCACGATCCAAATGTATTGGTAATTTCCTTCTTGTTGTTTAGAAGTTTTATTGTTCTTTTCGTAATCTTATTTTAACTCTTTGTAACTTTAACTGTTTAAATTGTTACAGCTTTTATTCAAACTAACTTTACTTCTACAAATCCAACTGTGCTGTCATAGTAACTCAGGCTAGAATTGGGTCTAGAACAGTGGTTCCTAAACATGTGGGGTCATGACCCACCAACCTGGAAAGCACTAGGCTGTGCTTCTTTAAAGGGGAGGAAGACAGTGGTGTGAATTTCAGAAAGGGGACTAACTTACTAGCTAACATGACTGGTTTTTGGGGTGGAAGGAATCAGAGAGCCCCAAAAGCCCTCTGCAGGGCTCCCCAAGCATCTGAAACACTCCAAATGGAAATCAGAAATCAATGGGAATAAAAGCCTCAGCCTATTCTACCACAGAGGCACATGGAAAGAAAAGCCTCAGCCTATTGGCTGGTCAAGTGGTTAAGACACTATGCCTGTTAATCGGCAGGCCAGTGTTCGAGACCCGGGTCCCCAGGTTGAGCTCAGGTTGAGCTCCTGTCCTTAGACAGGTTGAGCTCCTGTCCTTAGCCCAGCTCTGCAATGCAGCTGGAACCAATTATATTGGCTCTGCCATTCCATTGGACTGTTTCAGTGGCGGGGAGAGGGGGGATTTGCTGCTTGGGTAACAGTCTATCCTCCATATTAATCTATTCAGGCCTGCATGCTTTGTATACAGTGTTGAGCATGATACCATAGTCTTTTGAGACTGATGAATGCCAATGTGATTCTGCCCCAGAGGCCTCAGCCTATTCTGCTCCAGAGTCACATGGGAATAGAACCCTCAGTCTTGTCTGTCCCAGAGATATATGGAAATAGAACTTCACTAAAATGAAATCAAGCCAGAAGGTGCAGAATCGCTAACATAATCGTCAAGGATTTTAAGTAAATAGATATCTACTTAAATGGAAAGTTTATTATTAGCTAGCTTGCCAACAAGACTATCCAAAGTATATACTCACTCCTTTGTATTAACCGTTGTACTCCGACATTCTTCCTCAACCCATGGAGTTCCTGGTGTTTGGTAAGCTGCACACTCAACCGAAAAAACTGGCCACATTCAGAGCATTGATAACGATATTGTTGTCCTTTGTGGGCTTTCATATGGTTAGTAAGGTGTGTTAACGAACGGGCTTTGAATTGACACAAGATGCAGGAGTACTGTTTAGGCCCCTGACGGCTTGATAGGTCATGGTCAAGCTTCTTGCTGCTGCCAGCACCATCTGTAGAATGGTGCATTTTCTGATGACTCAGGTAAGCCTGTTTGTTTTGGAAAGATTTCCCACATTCACGGCACCCAAAAGGCCTCTTCTTACCACCTGAGTGGCAAGCCATATGCCGAAGTAGATCTGATAAGTAGTAGGCTCTGTGGTCACACTCAGGACACTGGAAATTTTTCTCCTTGTTGATGTATTTACTTTTGTTAGAAACCCTTGCTGCCTTCCGTCTCCGTCTCCGTCTCTTGGTTATGCCCTGCTGCTCCTCTTGATGTATCCTTGGACGAAGTTCTCTTTCCAAACTAGGAGCCGGACTCATAGAAACACTGTCTGGATATTCCTTTGGTGATAACACAGGCATGTCATTGTCCATAGGCATGTCATCATCCACAGGCATGTCGTCGTCCACGTCTGTCTCCTCAGAATCCTCTGCTTTAATCTCACTCAGTGTTTTACCCGCTGGTGGAAAGTCAATATAGAAAGGTTATAAACACAGAAAGAGCTGGTGCAGGCATCCCCCACTGGAACACCATCCAAAAGTGAAAACTCTTGGAAAGTGCAACCCAATCTTTTTTAGTTTATGAATGTTGCTTCCAAGCCTTTTCTAGAAAGCAAATTACAAATGCCCCTTTTATCTTGCAAATTCCTGCTGCCCCACAAAGATGTCTGCAAATGTATTCTCATTATTTTCTTTAGGAATGGGATGAGACCAGGAGCTACAACATCAGAGGAGGGCAATTTTGGTCTTTAGAACAGCAGAGAGAGGTTGAAAGAGCGGAAGATGCAGTGAATGAGCTATGGGTATAATTGAAAGGTGTTGAAAGAGTGAATAATCAGAAAACAAACCATTAGAAAGCAGGAGATACCTATACAATGGTGCATTCATGTTATAAACGCCTCACGTAAAGTATGTTCTCTAACAAAAATTTCTCTAGGACTCATGTAACAAACTGTGCTTCATGTAAAAAACACACTCGTTGGCAGTTTGGGAAGACGTACTGGCTGGCAGTCCTTTTAAAAAGCGTCAGGGCTGCCTAGCGTGCCTGCCCATAGCAAAAGCAACACTTCCATCCTGTTCCTCCTGTGGCGGGGCGTCCACTGGGCAGAGGGAGAGAAGAGCAGTGGAGAAGAGGGAAGCAGCTCAGGGCTAGCCAGAAGGGAGCTGGGAAGAGAGAGGCTCAGGATGAAGAGAAGGACAAAGTGGGGAGACACTTGGAAAGTGTCTTGGATTGCAGCCTCCTAACCATGTCTCCCCAGAAGTAAGCCCCATTACTCCCAGGAAAGTGTCTTTAGGACTGCAGCTTAAGTAGACTTCATAGGATCATGTACATTGAATGCATGTTTTGAATTCAATTCCAGTGTTTTGTCATCATTTTTACATCTAGTTAATATTTTTTATATGAATATTTTTGATTGTGGAACCAATCATCTGAGTTTCCATTATTTCCTATGGGAAAATCCGCTTCACTTAAAGAATGTTTCACGCAACAAATATGCCTCCAGAACAAATTATATTTGATACGTGACGCCCCAGTGTATTTAAGTTTGGTTCAATCAGAAGACAACTGAGCTGAAATGTTTCTGCAATGGACTCAGGAGGGGGTCTTGGGCAAATGCTCTTGCTCAGCCTCAGTCCCCTATCTGTAGAATGGGATTGGGAATACTTTACTCTGGGTCAGATCACCCTAGTCCAGAGATGGCTAACTTTTTTGGCACCGAGAGCCAACAGACGATGGTATGCGCTCTGAGCTCAGCTCGTTCCTGGCCCAGTATGCATGCCCACTGGGCACTGGTGCCATTAGTTAGGTCTGCTCCAAAGAGGAGCAGGCTGCTTCTTTTTGGAGCAGACCAGACCGAGCTCTGGGCGTGTGTGCTGGGCTCAGAGTGTTCATCTGGAGGCGATATGGCCATGTATCAGCACAGAGGGCCCCAAGTGCCTGCTCTGGTACGATCAAGGGATTCAGGCAGGAATCACACAAACCATTCCAGGCACAAGGATTTTACCTTGCTGTACAGCACTGCATTCCCCACATGCTTTAAGAACACAGGACACCTAACTCTTGGGTCTCCAGGAGGCTGCAATAAGACCTGGGGTGAGCTTTAGTGATATCTGACACCTAGAAGGTATTTTTTGGGAAAGAATGGAGACCATAAAGAACAAAAACCCACTTCTATGAGGAGCAAAGATTAAAACAGGTGTGCTGAACTTGCTTCTCGTTTCTCCCTTCTGTTTTCTTAAAGGCAACCTGTTTGGGAGCTGAGGCCAAGGCTTCCTCTGCCGCCAATCTTTATTGGGGTACAACATGAATTCTACTTTATAAAAGAGCTGCCAACCATTCAGAATATTGATCATGGCAGTTTTTAGGACAACTGGTTTGCAAATGCGACACCAGATACTGGTGCTGGACAGCTGGAAACAAATCTGGGATAGTTTAGCAAACTCTTACCCAACCGTTTGCCTGGAAGAGTCTCCTCAGTTCTCTGGATATCCGGTGGTTCAGGCTGAGAGATACTATCAGGTGTGGGAATCAAGAGTCCCTCTAGGGGAGAAAGAAAAGGGGGGAGTGGGAGAGAATCAAAAAGGATGGACTTTTTCAGGCCCAGGTGGAAAGTGAATTATATTAAGAAATTCCTATCAAACTATTTTTTATATTTGAAGATGAAAAGATACATTTTTTGTGCATCCCTTGACCACTTAACATGCCTTCAAAAATCTGACCACAACAATGATTCATTCATGGAGCTGCCTTTGAGGGATGTACAGAATGTGACAGCCCACTTGCCTACACTGACCAAAAAAGGAGAGAGGGAGTACTTAACACAACACAGAACCAACTTACACAATCCACTGTTGCAAGGTATGAAGACAGCTACAGGCAAATTCCTGAGAGGGCCAAGGATTGCCATAATGGTGTGGGACCACCTTCCCCCATACATTATGGCAGTTATTTTCAACCAGTGGGCCATGAGTGGGCCACAGGTGTGCTGTGGGGGTTTGGAAAATTTATTTATTGAATAGTATCATTTATAACTATGGCCATTGAGGGATGAGAACCCCCCTTCCAACAGCAGCAGCACTGTGTGCCTTATCAAATGTCAAAAGTCCAATGGTGTACATTGACAATTTTAGTGACTTGTCAGTGTAGCTTAAGATAAAAAGATTGAAAATCACTGCATTATAGGCTGCCTTCTTAGGACACGCTAGTATTTTTTGTGAAACTTCTAAGCTGCCACTGTTATTTGCCGTGGCCATGGAAAGACTGCATATAGATTTCTTTAACTATAGGAAATGGAACCTCCATTTACAGAGGAAATATATAAGATGATGGGGGCCTGAACATGGGAGAACAATTAGGCAAAGAATCTCATTTGACCACCAAAGGCTGAACAATTCAGTGACAGAACCTGGAATCTTTCCCTATTTTGTGCCTCTTTAATCACTTCAGGAACAAACATAATCTGCAAAGAAAATTCATTAACCAACTAAACCAATTCATTTAAGGCAATCAATGAACAGGCCATTCCCATCCCTACATCTCAAGCCCTTTTCCAAACGCAGGTACTTACCTGGAGTATTGGAATTCACAAAGTTGTGTTGCATGAGTTCCCAGGGTGTAGGTTTCTGATCGAGGCTCTCAGTAGAGCTCCCAGGTTTATCCAAAGGTATATTCTTTCCAGGCTCCTGAAATAGGACAATAGCCTTTACTCAGATTCTGTAGACCCAGAACTGAGTTTAAGATAGAGGCATTTACAGGGCATGGCACTGGTGTTCAAACCATCGGGACAGAATTGGTCTTAAAACTAGACTTAAATGGATCCAATAAATGGATAAATTGGCAAGGATACCACAAATTAGATGCCAGCTCTGCCTTTACCAAGGACACCACCAAAGCTGCACATACCTCACACAGCCCAATTCCAGTCATTACATGGGTTACAGGAGGAAGCACAACTCCGGGGTTCTTTGTCAGTGTCATATCATTAGCTGTAAAAGACAGGAAGGTTGGTTATTTGTTCAATGTCCACCACTACCCCGTACCTCAAAAAAATTATACTAATACTTAATACCACAAAAAACCCAGAAAATTTTCCTTTTGTCTATGACAACAAGATGGCAAATTTACACAAACCACTGTAGAGAAATAAATGCGCTTGTTCGTTCTCACAGTAGCCTCCATCAGCCATAGATACTGGTATTATACACTAAAGGTAACTTTGAGGTGCCAGATGGCTCTGCTAGAACTCAGTGAAACTCTGAAAAAGACTTCAGATCTTTCTAGGATAATTGCTGCAGTGGAATATAACCATATTAAATACCTACAAAAAGAACCACGTAATAAGATTTTGGTAACACACAAGAGAAGCAGCCACACTGGCAGGATAGACATCAAACAGTTTGAGAGACATGGGGATGATTGTCAAAGTAGTTGGTGATCAAGAGAAGGGGAACAGGAAATTTTGGTGTCTCCAAAAGTGAGGCTGCAATCCTAAAGACACTTTCCTGAGAGTAAGACCCACTGAACACAATGGGGCTTACTTCTGAGTAGACATGGTTAGGATTGTGCTCTCAGTCTCTATATAAGAGGACCACCACAGCCCACACTGGTGGATTTACGTAGACATGTATTGGTGGATTCACACTGAAGCAGATCAAGTTCGGGTACCTCCTGCCCAAGTGCGAACCCCTGCGCACATCTCCTCCTTGACAGGTAGAGGTAAACAACATCAGTATTGTTGGGGTTTGATATCCCCAAGCTGATTGCACCAGTAAGTTGAGTCTAGGCTGCAGGAGGCAGCAACAGGCCTAACATTGTTCACTTGGTATGCGGGAGGCCATCTTGGTGAGAGAAATGCTGCTGGAAGTGAGGTAAAATGGCTCCTGAGCTTCTGTCTCCTGTGTGAGGGTTAAAAAGGAGATACTTCTGCTTGCCACTCTGTTGGACTGATTAATAGAAGGCTTTGCGAACCTTGGACTGGACTTCCTCTGACTTTGATCTTGGACTACCCTCAGTCTTGTCACCCTGATCCGACTGATTGACTGTGCTCTGACCAAGCACTGTTTCACCGGACACTGCCTGTGTTATCTGCTGTTCAATCAATATAACTTGCTTTATTCTTAGAGCAGCTGTGTTTTGTCTTTGCTTGTTCAGCAACTCAGATGCCTCTACTTCTGCCGTGCACTCACTCTGCTGACCCAGCAATTGGGCCATATTCTTAGAACCTAACAAATATAAAGCACAGGGGACATGGCCATTAGAGGTCCTCTTTGCTACTAAGTGACCCATCCATCCATCCATCCTAAAACCAACTCACACAGCAGAAAAAGGTTTTTTGTTTGTTTTTTTTAAATTCAAGAAAACCAGGCCTAACCATTCAGGTTATTAGAGACAATAGATTAACAAGTAGACAGACAGACAAACAATAAATAGACAAGTGTCCTCCATATTCTGTTTTTCTTTCAATCTTCTGTAGTCATGTCTGCATAGTCAGGGAGTCCCTACTCCATGTAGTCATTCTGCATATTCAGGGAGTCCCTACTGCAGTTGTTCTCAGTGTGGGGATCAATACCCTCTTGGGTTCATGATTTTATTTCAGGGGGTTATGAAAATCTGGGTGCCGCCATTTTGAAATCAGGCTCTGAGTGTTGCCATCCCGGAATGGGACACTCAGGCTGCTTTCCGGGACACTCAGTCCATACTTTTCCATACAATGGGACTTACTTCCAAGCAGACGTGGAGGAGCCCTGGCAACACAATGATGTCACTTCCTGTTTCATTTCTGACCATGATGTCACTTATGACCGTAACGTCACTTTCAGATTGATGACATCACTTCTGGAAGATCCTGATGGATCATCAGAAGGGGTTCCTAGGCTGAAGTACTTGAGAACCACTTCCCTAGTGAATGGAAAAGCTGTTGCCTTATTTTTGGGTTGTACCCATTTTGCCTCCAAACTCGTAAGCACAGACTATCCAAGGGTGGCACTGGAGGGATCTATGACAACCTGAATCCATATGGCAGAAAGTAAGAATATTGTCTTACCAATCAAACCACTAAATGCAACAGTGTTTGGCAGAACTGCTTCTGTCTCCCGGGAACCTACAGTCCCCTCTGGCAACGGCACCTGAAAACAGCAACAAATGCTGGGTTTAGAAGAGAAAGGCATGTAAACAAAGGTCCCATTGTGCTCCTTTTGCTCACAACTGCTGAAGGTGCCACTTCTGTTATGCCTCTTGAACAACTGCAAGCCTGAGTAGGCGACTCTGCTGTTCGCTGTTCAGCACCTGGCAAAATAGCACATGGCTGGATGATCTTGGGTGGCAAGCCAGATCCAGCCTGCAGGCTACTGACCCTCATGTTAACAGACATATGTCACAGGTGGCAGGTGTCTTCCATTCAAAAAAGTGCCATTAAATGAAAGTTTGCAGTGAAATGTCCACAGCTTTTTAATAAAATGTGATTTTTATAGATTCCTGTGCCTGATCAAACTCACAATCTGCTGCCCTATAAACTGGTACAGTACACAAATTTGTAACTTTTGGGGGTCAAAAAGGGGAACACAAACATTCTTTAAAATAATTGTACAATTAAATTCAATATCTCACCTGCCTTTCCCTTGCCCACGCTGTTTGGCCAGTTGTTAATAAATTCTCAGCCAAAGCTACAGTCTCAGTGCAGTCCCCTGGTCCACATTCCTTGACTACGCGCTGGACTTCTGGAGGCAGCATGGCCAGAAGTTGCTCCTGGATGATCAGCTCCAAGATTTGCTCCTTAGAGCGTTTATCTGGCTTCAGCCACTGTCTACAAAGCTCCTGAAGATGCTTGTAGATACCTCGCAGCCCTTCCTGATAGCGACTCTGTCGGAAGTGCTGGCGTCTCATCTCTGTTCGGATGGCATCATCTCGCAGGATGGCACTCTTCACCTTTTCATAGTCTCTCCTGTCTCGGGCATTCAACCTCCACAAGCACTGCTTCACTCCTCCCCTCAGGGCTGGCAGAAGCCGGCCCACCCACTCATCTCTAGGCCACTGGCAAGTTTCAGCAACTTCCTCGAAAGAGGACAGGAAAGACTTGGCGTCTTCCCATGGCGCAGATTCCATCACCTGTACATTTGCTGCCCCAATCTGGCCAGGCTGTAGTGTCTTCAGAAACTCCTGCCACTGGGTGTCCCATTGTTGGGGCACTGCATTGTCTGGTTGTTGGTTAATACTTTGTGGCGTAGCCTGCCTTGGCATCTGATTAAAGTACATCACTTGGACGATGCGCGGCACTCCACCTTCAACACCCCTCTCCATGCTGGCTCCACGATTTGTGAATTGCCACCCTCAGCTATGCTCCTGCAGGCAGCCTAAAGTCTTACTGGGGTCTTTGCCCTGGAACAGGTTTTACATTGGTAGGTTGATCCTGAAGTATTTTTCAAATGACACCTTCAGAAGCCTCAATAAGCCTTCCTCCAAAAGCATCCCAGGAACAGGAATGGATGTGTGGGCAGATGATTTCTCAAATTCAAAAGGAGTTGAACCCTGCTGCAAATTAAAGCAAACAAAACACTGATTTAAAAGAATAAAACCATAGAACATCCATTCTTTTTCCTGCCTTCAGAGTCCCATTGAATAGTTTCAGGGTTTAAGGCAATTAGTTATCTGTCTTTCCATGACCCCAGTGACCACCCCCCCCCCCAATCAGATCTCAACACATCAGAGGGTCCCAATCTAGTTTGGAAACTAAAGTAGAGACTTGGAAACACTGGTTAACGAGCTAGAAGGGAAAACAAGCTACATAAAAAAGGCTTTGAAGCCCCAAGAGTATGAAGTATTTTATGGCCTGTTGAGATTGCCTTAACATGGACACCAAAAATTTCACCACAACTGTTAGTATTTGAATTTAATGATAAAACATATTTGTTCAGGCAAGTTGATTCCAGGCTGATGCAATACTGAAGAAGGCTGATGCAATCTAGCTGACGCAATCTGAAACTGCTCTTACAGCATGAGTCAGCAGAATTGGAAGTGCTGAGTCACTGGTCACATGACTGTAATATCTATAACTGATTGGTGTTCCACTAAATTTAAGTGTGTACGAGATTACTGCAACGTGTGGGTTACTGAGGAGGAGTATTTTGCTGTTTTGATACTCTGAAAGACTGAACTGTATCTGTGGACTGACTTGTGGACTGTTTAACTGGATTTACTGAGATTGGAATAACCCTGCAACTTGATGTATGTATATGACTGATCTACTGCTCTGACCTTGGACTGTGTTACTGGACTTATCTTCTGCCTTTTGTTTAAACAATATAGTTATCTTTAACTATAAACAGCTGTCGTGTTTACTCTGTGCTGCTGCCCGTTTGCCTCTGCACAACTACTCTGCTAAGCCCTGCACATCAGCAGGTTCTCACACCCCAACAACAACGAGAACTTCTTCAGCACTATCTGCCTTCGTATCCATGATTTATATCCATGTTTTACGTAGGATGGCAACAGTCTTCTCTTCCTCTCCTCTTCCAATTCATGTCAATACTCTCTCCAACTTTTTTCTTAGGATAGACTCCATTCTGGAAGCAAGCCAAAAGCAAGGGAGCTGCCTGACTCCATTTTGCCTTTGTCTCTCGACTAACAGTGGAGACTAAACTGTTCACTTGTGTGACGGAAAGAAGCTTGCTTATCAGGAAAACACAACAGACCAGTCAGCAGCTGGCAAATTCCTGGACCAAGATAACATCCCCTCATACTCCCCCTCTTTCAAGGACACAATTACAGAATGAATGCAGCAGAGCTTTTGCAATTGGTAAGAGTAGGAGACTTGTAATAACGCGGAGAGATTACATCGTCTCTCGATAAGGGTTCTGACTGCTGATTGGTTAGAGCAGGGGTGTCCAAACCTTTTGACAGGAGGGCCACATAATCTCTCAGACACAAAGCTGGAAAAATGATTTACATTTCAAATTTACATATAAGATTGTATTAGAGACATTAGAAGGATTACCCACAGCCCAATAGAGGGGTCTTGCTCAGGGCCACGTTTGGCCCCAGAGCCGGGATTTGGACACCCCAGAGTTAGAGCATGGCTTCAAAGTACTTTATCAAAGATTCCTCTGAGAAAATGGGCTATTTCCTCTTGCCCCACAGAAGCCCTGAACTTGTGCTAAATGCAACAAAGGGCAACTGGTGTGCCAGTTCCAGCACAACTGGTGTGCCAGTTTCAGCACAAGGACAATGGTACTCAAAGTGGAGGTTGGGACCTTCCTGGGGGGGGGTCATGACCTGAGTCAGGGAGTTTGTGGGATCTGCCATCTTGGAATCTGGTAGTGGGCTTTACATGGAAAAGTCTCATTGAACACAACAGGACTTACTTCCGAATAGACATGGAGCTCTGACATCACAATGATGTCATATCCTGGAAAGTCTTTCAGACTTTCAGGTCCCAGGCTGAATTGCCCAAGTACCACTGGCCTAAGATCGTCCAGGGCAAGTTAGGATTGTGATCTATGAGATCACTGGGGTTCTGTGCCTGATGAAATTCCCTTGTCTATACAACTGTTAAAGGTCCAAGAGCCCTGGAGTTGAGAGTTTGGACACCCTGCTATTTACTATACCAGGTGTGTCCACATTTTTTGGCAGGAGGGCCACATCATCTCCCTGACACTGTCTTAGGGGTCAGTAAAAAGATTTACATTTCAAATTTGAATAAATTTACATATAGATTGTATCAGAGACATTTCAGGCCTGCCCAGGTAGCATACGTCCACAGAACAGCATGATTTCATACCTGGACATGCCCAGACTGCACAATACATTGTTCATAGGTTTCTTACAAAAATGAAAATTTTTGGACACATATAAGAAAAAAACATAAAAAACTGAAGAGTTCAATGAAACAGTACATGATGGGAAAATAAATCTTTGTTGTGAGGTGCCCCTGCTCCTAAATCATATGATCCACAGTTCCATCTGCTTTCATAAAATTACATGGGATTCCCTCTGCTCCCCCTCTCAACGTTTGTGTCCTGTTACAGTCCTGCACTCAATTATCTGGAGATACACCCTGTTGAACTCTAGAATGCCAGATGCAAAAGAGTGGCATCAAGGAATTTAGTGGACCACCCATGAAACAAGTAGTGCATGGGGCCCAATCCAGCAGGGCTCTTATGTTCTAACTAAACATCCAAGTGAGCTGAAAGCACAATACCATATAGTAGGGTGGAAAACACTGACTACTCTATGCGCCATTTTACAGCTTGATTGACACAACTGCTCATCAATGCTCCCCCCCAGCAATGTTTATCAGGTATACATCATGTAGTATGGCCCCTTGCTTTTATCATCAAGGCTTGATCTTAGAAAGATGGACTGGAATCTGGAAGAACTAGGTTCAAATCCTACCTCAGTCATGAAACTTCCTGGGTGACCTTGGGCCACTAACTCTCAGCCTCACCTACCTCACAGGATTGTTGTGAGGGGAAAGGAGAAAAGCTTTGTAAGCTGCCTTAGACATTTACCGGTATATTAGCATTTGAAAGGCAGGGTATAAGTCCAATCAATTAATCAATCAATACACACACACATACATGTATATATGTGTGTGTGTGTATATATATGCATACACACACACACTATATATATATATATAAGTCACTTACTGACTCACTCGTTCATCAATGCCCAGTCAGAACCGCCAGACCAGAAATATGAAATTTGTGGCGAGTGTTCCTTCTGTGATGTAGGCACCCACTAAGAATTGATTTTGGGAAATTCAAACCAGAAGGGGAGAAAAGGGTATAACCACTTTTGTGTCTACACTTCATGTCTAAGAATCACTTGCTGATCAATAGCCAGCCCCAATCCCTATACATAGAAGCATAAAATTTGGGGTGCACATTCCTTCAGTTATGTTAGAACCCACTAAGAAGTCATTGGTGCCTGGTGGCGCCTTCTGCCTGGTGTTGCTTGCTGGAGCCCAGTGTCTGCTGGTACCCAGTGCTTGGTGTCTGTAAAGGTGCCTAGTGATTCCTGGTGCTATCTACCTATCTATCTACAGTATTTATATACCACTTTTCAACTAACAAGTTCACAAAGCGGTTTACAAAGAAAATGGAAAAATAATAATAGCTAATTAAAAACCTAATGAGTCCCTGTCCCAACAGGGCTCACAATCTAAAATGCAAAAAAGAACACCAGCAGAAGCCACTTGAACAGACATTGCAGGGGTGTGTGGGGCCAGTTACTCTCCCCCTGCTAAATAAAAGAGGAACACCCACTTGAAAGAGTGCCTCTTGCTCAGTTAGCAGGGGTTATCTGCTACTGTCTGCTACTCACTGCCACCCGGTGGTACTGAGTGCCTAGTAGGGGTACCTGGTGATGCCTAGTGCTCAGTGGTGCTCATAGGAATGCTCAGTGCCCACTGATGCATGGTGTTTTCTGCTGTTGCCTGTTGCCAGGTGGTGCACACTATGGGTGCCTGGTGGTACCCAGTATCTGGTGCCCAATGGTGCCCGCTGCCTGGTGGTGCCTGGTGCCTACTGGGGTCCCCATTGGTGCCTGGTAGGGATGCCGGTGGTGCCTGATGCCCACTGTGCAGTGCTGCCCAGTGCCCAATGGTGCCTGGTAGGGATGTCCAGTGCACGGTGGTACCAATTGGTGCCCACTGCTTGCTGCACAATGGGGCTCGGTACTGCCCAACGGTGCCTGGTAAGGACATTGGTGCTCAGCAGGGATGCTCACTGATGCCTGCTGCTGCCCACCAATGCCCACTGCCTGTTGTTGCCCAGCATTGCCAATGCCTGATAGTGCCCTCCAGTGACCAGCTGTGCTCGGGGCCCATAAATATTCTTGAAATTCTACTCCCACAACAGTGGGTTCATTCCACTAGTCAATTAATAAACCAACACTGTCCTGAAGCCCTAAGAAACTGCAGAAAGGCAGGCCAAACTAGGCAACAATCCTATCCACATTTCCCTGGAAGTAAGCCCATTAAGTCTAATGGGACTTCCTTCTGAGTAGACATGCACAGGATTGGGAACGAAGGAAGCAAAATGATACACTTTCCTGAGAATAAGCACCATTGACTCTAATGGGATTTCCTTCTGAGTAGACATGCACAGGTTTGGACTGTAAGGCAACAATCCTATCCAGATTTCCCTGGAAGTAAGCCTATTAACTCTAATGGGACTTCCTTCTGAGTAGACATGCATAGGATTGGGAACTAAGGAAGCAAAACTATACATTTTCCTGAGAATAAGAACCATTGACTCTAATGGGATTTCCTTCTGAGTAGACATGCACAGGTTTGGGCTGTAAGGCAACAATCCTATCCATATTTTCCTGCAAGTAAGCCCCACTGACCCTGTCGGAAGAGATATGCTTAGGTTTGGGCTAAGCACCCGAATACACTCTTTCGAGAGTGGGGAGAGTAAGCCCCACTTTAAGAGGATTTCCTTCTGAGGAGACACGCATAGGATTGGGCTGTGCGGCAGCAAACCTATCCATACATTCCCGAGAGTAAGCCCCACTGACTCTAATAGGATTCTTTTTGAGTAGGCATAGAACTGGGCTCCTAGTCAGCCACCCGTGTTGCAATGTGCTGTTAACTACAACACACTGAGGTGAAATTACTCTGAGGAGAAATTAGCACCCCTCAGTTGACTGAGGCTGAGGTAAAAAATCCTTAACTTGAAGACTCTGCATATGGCTCTAACAAATGTGAAGAAAGCTTTTCAGAACACTCTAAAGCTGGCAGGGGCAGGCACCATCTTAGAGGAGGCCCTTCAGCCTCCCTCCTACCACTCCTCCAAGATGGCGCTTACTGCAGCGCTGAGGAGCTTCTAGTCAACACAGAGAAGGCTCAGCACTGTGAGCCTTTCTTTCTTCTGCTCCATTTGTGCCACACCTGAAATCTTCCATTGTTTTTCCTTCAGACTCAAGCAAGGGCTCGGTTACCTCAGCCTCACTCAAGCGAGGGGTGTCAATTTTATGAAACCCCTCATGACACTGTGGTTAGCCCTCCTTTTGCCACCAGAGCAAACACCCCAGTTAAATTTTACTTCAGCGTAAGCTTTTGGGGGAAAAAATATTAAACTTTACCTTCATGGAGATGCTCAAAAAGCTTACACGGGGGTAAATGTTTCCTTTAAGATGCAGAATTTCCATACCACAGATCCAGGAGAGGATTTGGCTTCTCAATAGACTTCAGTCTTATCTGCCATTTCCTTAATCATTCAAACACTGACCCAAAAGGCAATTTAAAGATTTAAAAAATTAAAGGAAAAATAAGAAGAAACAACCAGCAGTTTCACTGCTCGGGGCACTTGCAATGGGTGCGAATACAAATTTTTGGATTTAAAAAACAAACAACAAATTTAAATATTGTTCATCAGTCATATTTGGGGGGCAATTAAAAGTTCAGAAAAAGTCTCCCTGAGACTGTAGCATTCCGACATCCTTCCTCAAATCTGACACATCCTTAATGCATACATTTGCATTGTTACATTGCATTGTAACAAATATATTGTTACAGATTTTTAAATATTCATCTGAAATCCTCTATTTTACCTGTATAAGAAATATGCCCTTGTTTCCCCCCACCCCCTTAAACAAGAGCTATGGGGCAGTCAAAATTACGGCAAGAGGAAGGATTTGGGGACAAGCTTTTAGCTTTCCCACTGAGATCTATGGGGCTGAAATCCTAACCTTTATGTCTGGATCCAGACTTTAGCTTTCCCACTTAGATCTATGGGGCTGAAATCCCAACCTTTATAACGAGATCCAGCATCTTTCTCCCTTCCAGTTTTTCCACTATAGGACTGATGTTCAATTTTTGATGGCCTCTTCCCCCTTCCAGCTTTTCCACTATCTATGGGGCTGAAATACAACCCTTGAAAATCTGTATCCAGCTTCTTCCCCCCTTCCACTGAATCTTTGGAACTGAAATACAAGCTTTGATGGTCTGGATCCAGCCTTTCCCTCCCCTTCCAATTTTTCCACTGAGATTTATGGGGCTGAAATCCTAGGCTTAATGCTCTGGATCCAGCCTCTTTCCCCTTCCAGCTTTTCCACTATCTATAGGGCTGAAATGCAACCTTTGGAAGTCTGTATCCAGCCTCTTCCTCCCTTCCACTGAATCTTTGGAGCTGAAATACAAGCCTTGATAATTTGACACTATCCTTCCCCCTTCCAGTTTTTCCACTGAGATCTATGGGGCTGAAATCCCAGCCTTGATGCTCTGGATCCAGCCTCTTTCCTCCTCCCCCTTCCAGATCTTTTATCTTTCCACTGAAATATATAGGGTTGAAAACCAACAAGCATTGTGGTCATCAATGGTCCATCCTCTTCTCTCCTCCCCTCCACCCCCTGGAAATGTAATCTCCTGGCTTTGGGAGCTGAAACCAGAGGGCTCCACAAAAAAACAAAGTACATGCAATGGTTCCCATGCATTGCAAGCCTTTCCCCTGCATTGCACTTCAAAGCAGGCTTGCAAATGTTGTAAAACTCACCAGTTCTTTTGCACCTAAAGGGAGAATATGTTGCAGATGCTTCCAAATGCAGAGGTCTTGGCGCCAACAGACCCCCCCCTTGGCCCCCCTGCAAGCTCAGTCCCCGCCAAGACTTCTAAAGGGAAGGAGTCCAGCCATCTACCCTTGCAGTGCAGCACTTCCCGGACCTCCCCCTATTCCCAGGACCAAATTCTCCCCTGCTCTCTGGGCATGCTGGGAACTGTAGTTCAGAGGCAGAGTACACTGTGCCTCAGACTTTCCCACACACAACACAAAAAGCAATGATATCCCACACCTTCTCCTCATAAACATATAGTCATCAATGCACTGAGTGCAATTCATACAGTATAGCAAATATTTTGAAGTAATGTTATGGGTACACAGCACAACACCAGTGTTTTGCAATCAGCAGTATGGGTACCACTTATGGGACACACGGTAACAACTCACCTATTCACACATCAGAGCCTTAATCTGTGTGTTTATTTATTTTTATTTTATTCATTTATAACCCACCTTTCCCCAAAGGAAATCAAGGCGGCTATATGTTTGCGTGTATGTGTTTGTGTGTATGTGTATGTGTGTTGTGTATGTTTGCGTGCATGTGTTTGCGTGTGTGTTTGCGTGTGTGTGTATGTGTTTGTGTGCTATGTATGTTTGTGTGTATGTGTTTGTGTGTGTTTGTGTGTTGTGTATGTTTGCGTGTATGTATTTGTGTGTTGTGTATGTGTTTGTAAGGTATGTGTTTGTGTGTTGTGTATGTTTGCGTGTATGTGTTTGCGTGTGCTTGTGTGTGTTTGCGTATCGTGTATGTTTGCGTGTATGTATTTGTGTGTTGTGTGTGTGTTTGTAAGGTATGTGTTTGTGTGTTGTGTATGTTTGCGTGTATGTGTTTGCGTGTTGTATATGTTTGCAACTTCTGTCCAACGTTCCATTCCAACATTTATTTATTCGATTTATATCCAGCCTTTCTTCCTAAAGGAAGGATTCCCAAGGCGGCTAACAGCATTTGATAACAGAATAAAATACAGTTAAAAGTAGATAAAAACAGTAAGAAACAAACAGTAAAATACACTTATGTATGCTTTAAACTACTATTATCAATTAGAACAGAACAAAAATAGCTAAAAAAATAAGAGTGCAGCTCATGTCCTGCACTTATGGAGATAGGGTGCTCTTATAGCTAAGGTATGCATTTAGAGATAAAAACAGCTTGAAAGAGCCTAATTAATAACCATGAACTTTATTAACCGTGAGCTTAAACCAATGTAGGTTTGAAACAGCGCAGACCTGGTCAGTGGTAAGAACAGGTTTGTAGAACAAGGTTTGATTGAGAGAGCGATACGGGTGTAAAAAGAAGCATATCATTTGCTTCTTTGCTACCGTTGGTACACCTTGGTACTTGCTAATAAATAAGTTGCAGTAGCTAGAAAAATGGTCCAGCTAAGCTGGCCTAAGTAGCCTATATCCTGAGCTAACAAGTTAGGCCAAATCCAAGCAGCAGCACAAGGGCAGCATGCTCACTGGGCTGGTATGGTTGTGCTGCATCCTGAGGTGGGTTGGTGTAGTTGTGCTGTATCCTGAGGTTGAAAGGCAGGGGTGGACTCAGAATTTTTTGCCATCACTTTCTAGTTTTACTCTGGCTTATTATGGACCCCTATGGGTCTACTCAGATTTTTTCCTGCTCCTTAGATGTTCTAACTCTGAGGAGCTGTGAGGGGGCATTTCTGCCCTGGAAATAGGCTCTGGTTACAGCCTAACTGCACTGTTCTAGGCCATGCTGAATATGCCCTCAACATGCCTCTCCTGAACTGCCTAGGCTGGCACAGCTAGGTGTTGCAAGGTCAATAATTCTCAGACATGGAGCAATGAGGATCAAATAGGTTTTTATTGTGTAAGCATGCATAGGGCTTCCTAAGGGAATATTTTCCAAAGCACAGGAGCCCCAAACAATCTGGGAACTGCCCTTTTATACCTTTATTGTCAGGACAGGTTGCATCAGTCTTTACATAATTGGCTAAAATGTTCTGCATTAAGTATTATTGGTTAAAAGATGTTGCAGTGTTGGGAATGTGTACATGAACTTTTGTATCTTTCTTTAAGTGATCCCACATCTTCAGGTGACAGCAAACAAGACTGAGTTGTATCTACTCTTACACTTAATAACAATGAGCTGCCTTTAGGCTTAGGAGCAAAACGCTTTGTGGCAAACTCCACTGAAACTACTATTGTTCACTTATTGGATCATGGCCATGAAGAAGACCTGACTAGCCATGAAGAAGACCATCACCCCCCATGTGCATCATTCCCCCATGTACATCAACCTCTCCATGCACAACACCCCCCCATGTGCACCATCTGCCAGTATTTCTAGGTTTTTTTCCCAGGCACAGTGATATTCTTAGGTCTATATATATCACTGATCAAATCCCCAACAATAGTATCAGTAAAATACCACAGACAACCAAATAGATTAGGATCTAGCAAAACTGTATTTATAGGATCAGGCAGTTAATCAGAGTCATATACAGTCCAGGTCATCAACATTAAGTCTAGCACACAATAAAGAATAGTCAGTTCAGTCCAGATATATTTACCAAGTTACAGTCCGTCAGCTTTTCTTTCTCCTCTCTCATAAACCCACAAACTAGTACTGAGACATGCTTCTTTATATACACAGTCATCTATACATATTAGTTCATACACCTTTAATTTGCTAATAGGATTACTACCATTGATGTCATATGTACTCAACTTATTCTCTTCTGAGATAATCCCTTTACAAGCTTTACCTTTCCCCTAGTTTCACTTCAATTTTGCTGACTCATTTGACTTTACTTTAGGTTCTTCATAACTTTACAAATAATTACAAATAAATCTAATTCCACAGGATATCATTTTTATCCTGGCAATCTCCTCCAATTAGATTTGTTTGATTCTATATACATAATACAACATATATTACAGGATTATTTCTTCTTATACATCATAGTACACATATTACACATTTACACATGTTATTTCAATCCTAACATTTCACATGCTTGGTTATGTTTCATGGGCCCTAAAATTCTTGTAAAACAGTCTGCTGCATTTTTGTCTGATTCACAGTAATTTAAGTTTATGACTTCGTTAGCCACACATTGTTTTACATGTTTATAACGAATGTCAGTGTGTTTTGATCTTGCCTTCTGATTTAGAGACTTAGCCATTGCTATTGTCGCCTGATTGTCCTCATACACATCAACCACATATTTTGTATCCAAATTCAAGTCTTCCATTAATTGTCTGAACCATATTAATTCATTTATTAATGTAGATAAGGCACACATTTCAGCTTCCGAGGTTGACAGAGCTATTACATTTTGTTTAATTGATTTCCAATGAATTAATGATTTTCCCATATAGATTGCTATGCCTGTGTTTGATTTCCTTGTCTCTATATCAGACCCAAAGTTTGCATCTGCAAAAGCACTGAGTTTCAGTTCTTTATCTGGAATGATATACAAACATTTTTCTTGTGTCTCTTTTAAATATCTTATAATCCATTTTGCGGCATACCAATGTTTCTGGGTTGGTTGTTGATTAAACTTAGATAGTAAATTTACAGCCATGGTAATATCTGGCCTGGTCCATTGGCTTAGATACAATAGACTACCAATTAGAGATCTGTACAAATCAATGTCACAAGGTTTACTTTCATTACAATCTTTCTCGAAATCGACAATCATCGGTGTACGTACCCCTTTACATTGTTCCATTCTATATTGCTTCACCAAGTTTCCTATCTTTTGTCTTTGAGATATTTTGAATCCATCATCCACTTTTTCTATCTCAATTCCTAGATAGTTCCTGGCCTCACCAAGATCTCTTATTTTGTACTGACTTGGTAACTTTCTCACCAGTTCATCACCATCATTCTTAGAAGGACTAACAATTAGAATATCGTCTACAAAACACAAAACAATTTGTTTACCTTTTCTAAACAAACATTGTTCAGCTGTCCCTTGTTCAAATCCAAGACTTATAAGTGTATCAGATAAATGACTGTTCCCCTGGAATGCACTTTGTCTCAATCCATATAGACTTTTCTTCAATCTCCAGCACTTTCCTTCTCTGTCTTTCACTCCAGGAGGTATTTCCATATAAATCTCATGTTCTAGATCTGAATTTAGATTCAGAGTCACATTCAAAGTCAGTATGTCTCAATTCACACTTATTCTTAGCTGCATACGCTAACACTGCTCTAAGTGATTCTGCTCTTAGCGTCGGCGAATAGACCTGGTCAAAATCCTTTGCTGTCTGCAAATAGCCTTTTGCTACCAGTCTAGCCCTAAATCTCACTCCTCCATTTGCATCATTTTTCCTTTTGAAAATCCATCTGCACCCTATAACCTTCTTGTTTACTGGACAATCCAGAGTTTCATATACGCTCATTTGCTGCAAAGACTTCAATTCTTTATTGCTATCAACCACTGTTTCTTTTCTGTATCACTCAATTGCTCTAAATCTTCATAGCTTTCTGGCTCACCACACTCATTCACATAATTCACACTTGGAGAATATCTCTCAGGTGGTTTAATTGTCCTGCCAGTTCTCCTGGGTATTACAGGAGTCATTTTACTGCTGCTACTTTCACTAGTGGAAGCCTCCTCCTCCTCTTTCATTAAATTCTGTTGTTTCTCAGGAGTTACTACATCTTTCTTCCCTTTGCTAGGAGTTTGCTTATGTTCCTCTGGTTTTTCAGCTTGACTAGCCTCAGACAAAATAGTTAGCTCATCAACATCTGCTAATCCATATCCATCATCAATCTTAGCACTCGCACTCACAATAACTCTCCCATATTCATCACCAAACCTCATAGCCTTTCTATTGTTCTGGTAACCAAGAAAGTACATTTTCCTTGCTTTGGCTTCACCCTTTCTTCTAGTTTGTATTGGTGAAACAACATAACTTGGAGCACCAAAACTATGAAAGTGTTTAATTACTGGTTTTCTTCCACACCATTTCTCATAAGGTGAACAACCAAGATTTGTATGATACAGGGAATTCATAGTAAAACATGAATATAACGCACACTCCCCCCAATAATGGGGTGACAATTTACTGTCTGCTAACAGTGTTTGAATCATATTTTGCAATGTTTGTTGCCTTCTCTCAATGTATGCATTTTGGGTTGGACAATAAGGAGCAGAGAATCTGTTTTAAACCATATTTTCTTATTACTCTCTGAAAAGGTTCTCCTTTAAATTCCATCCCATTGTCAGACTGCACAGTCTTGACTTTTTCTCCTGTTTTTCTTTCTACAAATTTCAACCATGATTCAAACTCCGCAGCTGTCTGCGTCTTATCTTTCAATAGATAGCAGAGAACGTAAATCTCGAGAATTGGTCTTGAATAGTCATAATATATTTGGCTCCCCCAAAACTTCTTTGTGGCTTGGTGACTAGATCAATTGCTACTAGCTCCAGTATCTTGCTAGTTTCAACTATGGCTGTTTTGTTAATATTACATTGCTTGCTTTTCCCAACAATGCAAGGTTTGCATTCAACATATTTAGAACATTTCTTAACTGTTACTGGTACAGCACTTTGTATTGTTTCCTGAACTGCTTTGAAGTTTGCGTGTCCTAATCTTTTATGCCAAATATGAATACATTCATCATGAGGCTTTTTATTGCTAAATACATTTGCAGTTATCTCTTTTCCTCCTCCAGCCAACACAAATAAAATCTGTCTTAGTTCAACGCTCAGAACCTCTCCATTTTCACTTTTAATTAAGCATTTCTTATCTTTGAAGGTTACCTCATAGTTAAGTTCAGTCAATTTGCTCACTGATAGTAGATTATGCTTTAAATCAGGTACAAAAAACATTTTCATTTTTCTGTTAAATTGTGGTACATAAACCAATCCTTGCCCTTTAATTTTAGCATTAACACCATTTGCTAAATTCACATGGTTATTTTTCATCAATTTCATATCTGAAAATAACTTTCTCTCATTGCAAATGTTAATTGTGGATCCTGAGTCTAAGATCCATTCTGTGCTTACGTTATCGGCTTGATTCTCAGACATAATTAAATGAGAATAATGTCTCTTTTGATGTCCAGCTGGCTTCTTTCCTCTTTTCTTCCTGCAATCTCGCATCAGGTGTGAAGGTGAACCACATGAACAGCAACGTCTTGCTGTGTAAGCTTTCTCCTCAACTTCTGGTTGTTGCAAAATCATGGAACTGGACCCTCTCAGAGTCTGAATGTCTTTTCTTTTATGATATTCCTCAAGCAATCTACTTGTTACAGTTTGCATTGTCAACTCTGCCCTTGGCAGCACTTCCAAATTAGAAACAAACACATCATAGGAAGCGTCCAAAGAAGATAGCAGTATGAAAACTTCCTGCTCTTCCTCAAAAATAACATCTTTAGCACTCAAGTCTAGCAACATAGTTTTTACTTTCTCCAGATGTTCCAGCAAATCTCCACCTGGTTCCAGCCTGGCTCTGAACAATTTTCCCGTCAGACGTATTTGGCTGCCAACACTGTCCCGCACATGAATAGCTTGTAAAGCCTCCCAACATCGTTTAGCATTTGTAATTCCTCTTACGTGAATAAGCTCCCGATCCTCCAGCATGAGTACAATTGTTGCAAGAGCTTTTTCATTTTGTTCATCTGTCATATCTTCCGGTGGGTTCTCGACACATGACCATAAGCCTTCGCGACGAAGTAACATGGATACTCGTTGTGCCCAAACTTGGTAATTATCTGCTCCCAATCGTGGAATCACAAATCCTGACATATTCAAGCTAGACGCCATTATGCCTTGACTTGACTCAAACCTGTCCTCTATGTAACAGTGCACACCTAACTATGATTGCTGGGCATTACTGTAGTATCCGTTAAGGCTTGATATCAGTGTTTTATATGACCAAGAGCTGTAACCCGAGTAGCGTCCTAGATTAGCGCTCTGGGCCCATAACCATTTTATTGCCAGTATTTCTAGGTTTTTCCTAGGCACAATGATATTCTAAGGTCTATATATATCACAGATCAAGTCCCCAACAATAGTATCAGTAAAATACCACAGACAACCAAATAGATTAGGATCTAGCAAAACTGTATTTATAGGATCAGGCAGTTAATCAGAGTCATATACAGTCCAGGTCATCAACATTAAGTCTAGCACACAATAAAGAATAGTCAGTTCAGTCCAGATATATTTACCAAATTACAGTCCGTCAGCACTTCTTTCTCCTCTCTCATAAACCCACAAACTAGTACTGAGACATGCTTCTTTATATACACAATGTCATCTCTACATATTAGTTCATACACCTTTAATTTGCTAATAGGATTACTACCATTGATGTCATATGTACGTCAACTTATTCTCTTCTGAGATAATCCCTTTTACAAGCTTTACCTTTCCCCTAGTTTCACTTCAATTTTGCTGACTCATTTGACTTTACTTTAGGTTCTTCATATCTTTACACATAATTACAAATAAATCTAATTCCATAGGATATCATTTTTATCCTGGCAAAAAAAGGTTTGCACCATGTCACATGCAAACCTACATCAAGAAAGACAATTTTAGGCTGCAATCCTAAAGAAACTTTCCTGGGAGTAAGATCCATTGAACACAATGGGGCTTACTTTTGAGTAGACATGGTTAGATTGTGCTCTTAGCCTAGGTTGAAAGAGTGAAGCATGTGTTGAGTTCTGGGTATAATTGAAAGGTAATGAAAGAGAGGAACCATCAGAAAATGGTCAGAAAGTGTGGGATGCCTGTACCATCCATGGGGGGAGAAAATGTTGGGGGGAGGTGAAGCAAATGTTGAACAATAACTTGTGTGGACGTGAATGCAGAAGGTGGTGAGGATTCATCAATGATGAATGAATCAGTTTCATCATTTATCAGTGAATCTTGAGATCAACTCAAGGGTTACACTCTGTGTATCCAGAAACCTAAGAGTTAAGGTTAGGAAGTGCTCCCTCCTAGAGTGACAAAGAAATTTGAGCAAGGGGAATGCAAATAGTGTGACTCCTGAGCCTTCCTACACAAGCTGCCTCTTACCCATCACTGCAGGAAAGAGGTGAGTGGAGAGGCAACATCTGGCCAAAGGGAGCAGGGGAAACAGCTGGAAAGGGCTGGCTGCAGAGAATCCAGCTCAGAGATTGAACAAAAAGGATGCAACTGAAAATCTTTCAGCACCGATTCATTCAATCGATTTTCAGTTTTAACAGATCAAGCTGCTGGTAAAGGAAGAGTCACAAAGGCTGGCTAAAAAGTTGGCAACCCAAATTTAGTCCATACCCTTTAGGCAGGCCAGCCATTGTTTAAAATGTTGCATGGAAGCATTGGGACTCCCAGTATATGTGACTCCTCTTTTCCAGTTGAAGAATTGGGAGGAGTAGAGTTTGGCATATCACCATATAATATCTATGAGTTTGGCATATCATCATATAATATCTGAGAGTTTGGCATATCATCATATAATATCACCCATTATCTATTAATTAGCTATTAATTTTTTTCATTGTAAACCGCTTTGTGAACTTTTCAGTTGAAAAGCGGTATATAAATACTGTAGATAGATAGATAGATAGATATAAGGGGGGGGGGAAGAGATTTGGCACACCATCTCAGGCACAAAGGCCTTGCGCTGAACTTTTCATTGAGAAGCAATAGATAAATTCTACTGATTGATTGAGATGCCCAAAGAGAGCCAGGTTTGTACAATGCAGTGGTACTTGGGCATTTCAGCCTTGGACCCATTTCAAACTTAAAAATCTGTCCAGGACCCCCTGTCAAACTTACCAGGATGTGCCGTCACTGTGATGCCACAGTTCCTCCCATTATGTTCAATGAGACTTACTCCCGGGAAATCCCAGTAGATTCCAAGATCTGTAACTACTGAATATTGTACCCAGTACTTCATGAGATCCAGGATTGTGATATTTCATCAGATCCAAGAGGAAGCTGTGGGGCATTCTGACCCAGCTAAGTCTGGTAACTTTGGGGTAGATGATCTACAGACTGATGAGGCTGCTTTCTGTGTTCACTTTGGAATCTCTTTTGGTCCATCAGGTGAGGCGAGTGGAGAACAAGGAAGAAAATCACTCATAGGAAGGCTCTGAGCCAAAGGTGTCCCTTGTGTCCAAGAAAATGGCCAAGGAGAATGTTTCCAACTACCCCTGAGCAGAATAAAAGTCCTCCTGGCCTGCAGCAGCTGCTGAAACATCCTATAGATGGGCGATTGAACATGTCTGTTCCTTGCCGGGGAAGTGAAATCTTTGGCCAGAAAGGAATCTGTGACAAAGAGAGAGAAGAGGCTTTAACAGAATGGGGGAAAAGCTCAAAGCTTGCTGTTTGTGGCAGGGCCCAGGTAGAAGAGAAAACGTATTGGTGCTTATACTGTGGGAAATCCTTCAATGCTCACTTTAAACTTATTAGACATCACAGGATCCACACAGGGGAGAAGCCTTTTAAATGTATGGATTGTGGCAAAAGTTTTGACCAGAAAGGAAATCTTATAGCACACGTGAGAATCCACACAGGTGAAAAGCCGTATACGTGCTTCAACTGCGGAAAAAGATTTAGTCACAAAGGAAGTCTCATCTTGCACATGTTCATCCATACAGGAGAGACGCCATACAGGTGTCCAGATTGTGGGAGAAGCTTCAGCCGGTCAGGATCCCTTAAAGAACATGAGAAAACGCACACCGGGGAGAAGCCGTACGCTTGCTTAGACTGTGGGAGAAGCTTCAGAAAAATCTCTGAGCTCACCACACATCACAGGTTCCACACGGGGGAGAAGCCGTATAAATGCCCTGACTGTGAAAAGTCTTTCAGCACAAGTTCCAATCTAATTGCCCATCAACGAACCCACACCGAGGAGAAACCATACAAGTGCTTGAATTGTGGGAAAAGGTTCATCCAGACTGAAGGAACATGAGAGGACGCACACCGGAGAGAAGCCGTACAAATGTCCAGAATGTGGGAAAAGCTTTGGGCAGATATCTTACTTTATTAAACATCACCAAATCCACCTTGCAGATGAGGGGATGCGCATGGAAGAGAGACCACATAAGTGTACTGATTGTGGGAAGGGTTTCTGTGACAAAGCCAGCCTCATTAGATATCAGAGAATCCACACAGGGGAGAAACCCTTTCAGTGCTCAGATTGTGGGAACAGCTTCTGTTTGAAGTCCAACCTTGTTGTGCACGTCAGGATCCACACTGGAGAGAAGCCATATAAGTGCTTGGAGTGTGGGAAGAACTTCAACCAGACTTCGAGCCTTCATAATCATGCATGAACCCAGAAAGGGGAAGAACCGTACAAATGCTTCATGTGCGGGAAGAGCTTCAACAGACCTTCACAGGCCCACGAGAGGACCCACACCGGAGAGAAGCCGTATCAGTGTTCGGAGTCATCACAATCATCACCTTCTTAGACACCAGAGAAGCCACACAGGAGAGAAACAGTATAAATGCTTGGAGTGTGGAAAAGCGTTCGGTCTACAATCAACCCTTATTAAACATCAAGAAGTCCATGTGAAAGAAAAACTGTAGAAATGCTTCAGCTGAGCCTTTAAAAACATGTAGAAATAATGCCATTAAGGCTGTGGGTGGCACAAGAGGTTAAGACGCTGTGCCTGTTAACCAACAGGCCAGGGTTCGAGACCCAGGTTGGCTCCACAAGACAGGGTGAGCTCCTGTCCTTAGCCCAGCTCTGCGATGCCAGCTGGATCCAATCGTATTAGCTCTGCCATTCCATTGGACTAATTCAGTGGCATGGAGAGGGGGGATTTGCTGCATGGGTAACAGCCTATCCTCCATAACAATCCAGCCCAGGCTTTCGTGCTTTGCATGCAGCGTATGCAGCGCTGAGCACGATACCATAGTCTTTCAAGACTGACGGAGGCCTGCTTTATTATTAATAATAGTGCCATTAACTGCCATCACTGAAACTGAGAACTGTTCCCAGATATGGGATCCAAGGGGCAGACCTGCTCTAGCCAAAGGACTGGCTGGATATGATGATTTCTAAAATTGGCAAGGAATATAAAACGTTTATTTCTGTGTAGGCTATTTTAACAGTTATTAACTGTTTTGATTATGATATACATTTTTGGCTTGTTGAGCAGTCTTTATCCTTCTTATCCAGCGAGACACAAGTATCTTGTGGTCTTGTGTGCTCTCTGAAGCATCTGGTGGGTCAGTGTGAGGTACAGGAAGGTGGACCCTTGGCCTGATCTAGCAGGGCTTTACTTGATGCATGATAAATTTCATGTATTCAGTTAACTAGACTATTATTTGGACTAGAGTATTATTTGAGTATTATTTGAACATGTATTTAATAATTGCTGTGGCCTGTGGTTGAATCAATAAAAACCAATGGACCAGTAATTCTATGGCTGATACAAGAAAGACCAATGAACGTGACTTTTGAACATATAAAACTTTCTTATACCAACTCACGCTGTTGGTCCATTTAACTCAGTATTGTTTACTTTAAATGGTAACAAATTTACCCGGAACCCGTATACCCAAGAATGGACCCCTAGGCCCTGCCTTTCTGAGTCACATAATTCCTTGGGGGTCCCGATGGCAGATAAAGGGGGTTGCGAGAGGGTGGGATCCACTATCTTGTAATCTGACATGGGGCTTTCATGGGAGGAAGGCTGTAATCTTAAAGACACTTTCCTGGGAGTAAGATCCATTGGACACAATGGGGCTGACATCTGAGTAGACATGGTTAGGATTGTACTCTCATTGAACACAATGGGACTTACTTCTGAGTAGACATGGAAGAACATCCCACTAAATTTGACAGGGGGTCCTGGACAGATTTTTAAATTTGAAAGGGGGGTCCCTGGTTGAAATGTCTGAATATCACTGTGATAATCCAATCCAATGATCATCCAATTCAATCTGTGTGACCTCTTATCTCCACCCAGTGTAATCCTGTTACTCTTTTTATGCAGTTCTGTCTCCCTTGCCCCATTGAACGTAACCTCTGTTTCCCAGCATCAGTTCCTGCTTTTATTTGATTCCCCGCTGCCCATATATCATTACTGTACAGTACTTTTCCTGTAAAGCTATGAAACATCTTCATTTAATCTGTTTATCCACTGATCACAGTGGAACTTCCTGTTTTTGCTGCAGTGTAACCCTATTCCCAGATATATTCCTGGCTCACCAGTATTTCCAGTTTAACTACCACCAGCAGTCAGATTTGGGCAACATCTCCTGGCTACAAGCATTGTGGTTAGCAGGGATTCCCTCTTCTCAAGAATTGGCACATCAGCATCAATCTCATCCTCTTTTTCCAGGACGTGTCCTGTTTTTTTAGCCTTGTGTCCTGGCAAACAAATCTTCTTTGTTCTCCATTTCCTTGTGAGCAGCTGGCATGTGGTCTTTTTGTAATTAACAAATTATATGGAATGAATTACCATATTTACTCGAATCTAATGTGCCCTTGAATCTGAGCCCGAATGGGCAAGCCATGGTTCTTCTGGTTGGAGAAACAGAGGCAGGAGGATGCTACACAGATCCTTTATTGACCACATTTGTTTGTGTGTGTGTGTGGGGGAGGGGGGGGTCTGGCAATCCCAGAATGACTATATACCAGCCCAGATACACAATAAGGAAATCACTAAGAGCCTGGGGCAAAGGGGGCAAAGAATTAAAGTAACTTTAAAAACAACATAAAGAGCATTTTGGCTGGACACAGGCTCACATTCCTGAGATAAGAGTGATGGCAGAGTCCAGACCTTCCTGCTGGGTTACATTGACTTGTTTATTGAAGCGCCATTCCCCCGTACACCATCCCCCCATTGCACATCCACCCCCCATGCACATCCACCCCATGCACATCAACCCCGCACGCGCATCATCCTCCCATGCGCATCATCACCCCATGCGCAACAACCCCCATGTTCATCAACCTTTCCTGCTGGGTTACACTGACTTGTTTATTGAAGCGCCATTCCCCCGTACACCATCCCCCCATTGCACATCCACCCCCATGCACATCCACCCCATGCACATCAATCCCCCATTGCATCATCCCCCCATGCGCATCATCCCTCCATGATTGTAATGTGCAGCTGCAAAACAGGTGCAAAATTTAATTTTACCGCATGCAACAATTAGTAATTTGATAATAATAACAATATGACAAACCCTACAATCCAGAGTAATTACAGGAGCACATAAGAGACATTACATGTATCTGTAGTTACTGCACCACCTAGTGAAAACCTATGGGAAATTCATATTGCAATCCAGAGCAAATTGTTCTTACACTGGAGCAAGGACTCCCAGTTACTCTGGATTGCGCACAAAGGGTTTATGTTATAATTTTTACCTGATTGCACTACTTTATACAACACTACTTATGGCTGCAATCCTAAAGATACTTTCCTGAAAGTAAGATCCATTGAACACAACAGGGCTTACTTTTGAGTAGACACAGTTAGGATTGTGCTCTAAGTTTCACTACTTTATACAACAAATGTAACATGGGTTTATGTTACATTTTTTATTGCAGTTTAATAAACTAAATACTGACCTTTCCATATGATCAAAATAATGTATTTACTCAACTCTAGTGTGCCATCAAATCTAACGCACACCTTGATTTTGGGGACAAAATTTGGCTGAAAAAGGTGAGCTTTAAATTTGAGTAAATATGGGTATATATAATAGTTTAATAGTAATTAGTATAGTGCTTATATGAACCACACAAAATAAATATATAGCTGCTATTTTACGTCCTACATTTTTCTTCATTGTCCAACGTTTTGGGGGACCTTGTCCTCTTTTCCGGTGATGACACCCTGGATCAAGGTGTTTTTCTGGTGTTTCGAGGCTTTTGGTGCTTGGTTTTTGGGAAAGCGGGTGCAGGATCTGCATAGAAAATAAGTGGAGATGTTTATTATGTTATTGTTATTATGTTATTGTTATTATTATTATGCAGTCACCCAAGATGTAGCCTTGGCCCTGTTTCCTGAAGGGTTAAACTGACAGAGCTCTGGCTGCTAGAGAAGTCACTCCAGCCTGCTTTCCTTTTCTGGGAGGAGCTGGTTGTGCAGCAGTTGCAGAGAGGCAGGAGGAGAGGAAGGATCCCTAGTTGGGGAGGTATGTGCTGGACTGGAAAGGACTGGGAAGGGTGGTGGAGCTGCATCTCCAAGGGATGGGAGGAAAGAGAAAGAGAGGCAAGACACAGGAGAGGGGAGACCCCCTCCTTCATCCCCCCTTGCAGATCAATCAAATCAGATCCTTGCAGATGATCAATCAATTCCACTTCCAAGGGGTGTCCTGTTCCACTGGGGTGTCCATCTCCCCACTTGCTCACCCCCCACTCCATACATTGATCCTTTGTAAAAGTCATTTGCAATAAGGCACTTTTCACATGCTCAGAGTAATAGTTTTCTTGATTGTCCTTTCCATCAAGAATGCAACCCATGAAGAATACATCTCACATGGGCTAACTTCCATTTATATGTACTTATACATTTATATATACATATACATTTATACATCCATTTATATATATATATATATATATATATATATATATACACGCACGCACACACACACACACACACACACACACATACATATATACATATACATATATACATTTATATATACATATATACAGATACATATATATATATATATACATATACATTTATACATACATATACACACATGTGTGTGTGTGTGTATATATATATATATATATACACACACACACATATGTGTGTATATGTATGTATATGTGTGTGTGTGTGTGTACACACACACACACACACACACACACACACACACAATATACAATCTAGAGCACAATCCTAACAATGTCTACTCAAAAGTCAGCCCCATTGTGTTCCATGGGTATTACTTCCAGGAAAGTGTTTTTAGGATTGCAGCCGTATATGCTTATATATAATATATAAATATTATATAAATATGCTTGCATATTTAAAAATTTTTATCCTGCCTATCCCATGCAGAAACAGATTCTGCCCTAGGTGCCCTTCGAGGAGAAGTCTAATAATAAATAAATAAAATCCCAAGGTGTATCATACAAGATCAAATTAAATATTTGCAATCCACCAAGATTCAGGCCACAATCCACCAGACAGTCCCAACTTCCAGTTACTGAACCGCTGCATTAAAGCATTAATTTTCACATTATATATTGAAACATAAACAACAGTATTTATTTTATTAAGAAATAAATAATAATAAAAATAATATTTATTTTATTGGTTGTGGAGTTGGACACTGATCAGGAAGAGCTAGCTCCAAAATCCTGCTCCTGGCTGACCTCGGACCAGTTGTTATCTCTCAGCCGTGCTTGCCTCGCATGGTTGTGGTGAGGACACAACAACCTGTGTTGAGAGATGGACTTTTCACACAACACCACAACCAGGGGACATCCACTAAAATTGTGGATGAAAATTTCAGTATTTCTGTGTCAGCTTTAATTAATCTGTGGAACTCCTTGCCACAGGATGCCTATAAAAGATGCCTCTAAAGAAGTATTTTTCACATTTTTTGAGGAAGAGTCCATCACAGGTTACAAGCCACGATGGGTATGTTCACAATCTTGTGGTTTTAGAAGTAGGCCGCCTTAGACGGAAAGAAACATGTTGTCTTGTGTGCTGTCTCAGACATCTATAATTGCTTGTTTGGATTTTTAATACATGGTAGTAATATAGTATATGGTAATGTTATGTCTGATGATAATTTTTTAAAATAATTTTTTTAAAAAATGAATGGCAGGAATATATGTTGTGTGTAAGCGTTCTTGTATAAAAACTTTTTCTCTCTTTGCATTGCTTTACTCCCCAGAGAGGATCTCAACACACCCCAATAGATCACTGCTTGTTTCCGAGTGTGACGCTATCTTTGTGATAACTCCCCAGGATGAAAATGGAGGTGCAAAATTGTGCAAGTTGCTCCCAAGAGGATGTATTGGATGGAACAAGAAGAGTCCCTTGTGTTGTCCAGCACATCAGAGGTCACAAGTCACAGATGGGCATGGAGGGGGGATGCAAACCTCCTGAAGCAATGCGTATTGAGAGTACTGGGGGGTCCCCCAGGATAGTCCCACTTCAGGTGAAGGAGGAACCAGAAGAAGGTGTGCCCCAGCATTGGGATGCCCAGTGGCAGGTCTACCTAAGGACAGTGGGATCCCCTCGCTCAGAACTGGAAATCAACCAACTTCTTGAGGAGCCTGCGCCGTGGGACGACACCAAGGCCTTCTTGGCCTCTTTTGAGCAAGTGGCCAAAGCTTGTCATTGGCCTCGGGAAGAATGGGTGGGTCGGCTCTTGCCTGCCCTCAGTGGAGAAGCCGAACAGGCCTTCAACAGGCTGGACATGGCGGTCAGGGGTGACTACCAGAAGGTGAAGGCAGCCATCTTGCGGGCAGATGCCATCAGCAGAGAGGAGCAACGCCAACATTTCCGGCATTTTTGCTACAAGGAGGCCGAGGGACCGAGAATGGCTTACAGCCGCCTCCAGGAACTCTGTGGTCAGTGGCTGAAAGTCGAGAGACACACCAAAGAGCAGATCCTGGAGCAGCTGATCCTAGAGCAGTTCCTGGCCATCCTTCCCCTGGAGATCCAGAACTGGGTGCGGGAGCTTGGTCCAGAGACCTGTGCCCAGGCAGTGGCCCTGGCTGAGGACTTTTTGGTACAACATCGAGAACCTGAGCGTCAGGGAGAGCAGGTGAGGCCCCAAATCTGCACTTTCCAATGTGGCAGAACACCTATCGTTGAACATAGTCAGGGTGCAATCCTAACCAATTTAAGCTGGCACAACGATGGTGATGTGGGGAGGTTGGCACATGTCTGTGCACTGATTGAACCCTGCTAGGAATGGCGCAGAAATTTTTTACAGCAATTTTGTGACGCCCCAGACCAGCACGAGACTTATGCCGGCCTAACTGTGGGGTAGGATTGCAGCCTCAGTTACCCCTCTGGTATGTGTCCATCTGCAAAAGAAAAAGGATGTCTGGGCTTAAAGCACCCTCCATGCAAGTTTGTTTAAATTCAATTAAATGACCGCCATTGCGTCTCTGATTTAAGTTTTCTATTATTATTTTATACAGCATTGTTTGCTTATTTTATCAGAAGCGAGTTCCCTGCCCAAGGAGCTTAAAATCTATCATTCAATCCAGGGAGTACGAGAGTTTATGGTCATGGTGTGTGGGCCAGACTTCCTTATGTGTGTCTACCCAGGAGTAAGTCCAGTAACAGATCCGTCTCCCTTTCCCAATAAAGAGAACAGACAAATGAAAAAAAGTTTCTTTATCCAACATGTAATTAATCTGTGGAACTCATTGCCACAGGATGTCATGCTAACACCTGGCTTAACTGCCTTAGGAGTGCCTAAGAAAAGGATGCCGGGGTAATATTGGTGCCCTGTTTGCTGCCCCCTTTTTTCTTTTTTTGCTCTTTCCAAAAAGGATTTCATAATGCTGTTTCAGGTTGGCTCGGAGGAGGAAGAGACTGCGAGTAACTGGGAGGCAGAAACTCAGGCTCCGCTGGGACCCTTGGACGTGGACACCAAACAGGAAGATGACGGGGAGGGTGGCCTGTTGGGTAAGGGGCATCTTTGGAGCTGACATGAATGTCTGTCACACCTAAGAGCGGCCACATATCAGCCGTGCTGTGCCTGAGACTTGTAACACTTCTCCAGAGACCGGGGAAAGCTGTCTTTTGGAGGACAGACCTATAGGATCTCTTTGGGGTGCCTGTATAGGGGTCCCTAAGGGGTGTCCCTGTAGGGGTTGGTACTGCTGGTAGGTAAGCTTTTCTAATTGCATCTGTTCCTCTCTCCTCCCCCCAAGAACAATTAGCTGCTATAGGTCTTATAGGATTACTTCTTGTGGTTAATGATCTCTGGAGGTAATCAACACAAAAATTTATTTATTTGATTTATTTCTCAAAATCCCATTAAACAGGCAAGTTGTGATGGCCTACAACAAGAAGTGTCTCTGTAACCAGTGTTTGGAAATTTAATTTTACTGCATACAACGAGTTATAAGACAACAATAAGAAGACAATGTTATAAATTTTACCTAATTATACTACTTTATACGACATTGGGTTTATATTACTTTTTATTACAATGCAGTAAACTGTTAAACAAAATACTAACCTATACTTATAATCAAAATATCGTATTTAGTTGAATCTAATGCTCCATCAAATCTAATGCACACCTCTATTTTGGAAATTAAAGCAGCCTGAAAAGGTGTGCATTAGATTCGAATAACGACAGTTTTTCTTTATATACCCGCTTTCAAATAGCCTTTTAGGCTGCAATCCTATTGATACTTTCCTGGGAGTAAGCTCCACTGACTACAATGGGACTTACTACTGAGTAGACAGGCATGGAATTGGTCTCTGTTGTCCAGAGAATGAGCTGTTTGGAATTTTCTTGTTTCTCCAGCAGGCCATAGATGGATAGCCAAGACAGCAGGAGAGACATGTGGACCAGAAGATGCCGAGCAAGTGCGTTCACGTGGCACATTGACGTGGAAAGCGGAAGAGATCATTCTGCAGTGTCACGGGCTAAAAAATGCCTTACTGAGTCCAGAAATAACAGAATGTCAGCAAGAATTCTCCATAGAGAAAGGGGGTGACCCTATTCCTTGTGGGCGAGATTACGAGGCCAACACTGAGACCACCATCCAGGCAGAAACTGATTCTGGTAAGAAGCAAAACACTTCCAAAGCGTATGTGCAAAGCTTCAGTCCGAGCTCCAGCAGCCCTAAAAAGACCAGAGAAAAATCCCACAGATGCCTGGCTTGTGGGAAATATTGTCTTTCTAGCTCAAAGCTCATAATCCACCAGAGATCCCATACTGGGGAGAAGCCATACAAGTGCCCGGATTGTGGGAAAATGTTCCAGTGCAGCTCGGTCCTTTACCGACACCAGCGGATCCATACCGGAGAGAAGCCGCACAAATGCCCCATCTGCGGGCGGAGATTCGGTAGCAATTCCAACCTTAATCGGCATCAAAAAATCCATACTGGGGAGAAGCCCTACCAATGCTCGGACTGTGGGAAAAGCTTCATTCAAAGAGTTAGCCTTCATAATCATTACAAAATTCACAACGGCCATGGGAAAAGCGGGGAAAATTTTAGCCCAAGCTGAATTATGATGTTCATATGGCTTATGACGACGTGTTATGTTATGGCTTATGTTAAAGTGTTCACCTGCAGGAAATTGTGCAAATAATTGTGCAAATTATGTTGTACAGTGGTACCTCGCATAACAAGTGCCCCACATAAAGAGTGATTCACATAACAAGCACAAATTCCCATTGGGAACCCGTGTCACTTAACAAGCCCCAGGCAACTGTCCCCAAGTTGCTCCGCGCTGACACTCTGCACTGAGCCTGTTTTAAAGGGCTGCTGGCCAGCGCGCTGCTGCCTCTAACTGCCCCCAACTTGTGGGCAGTTGCCTGGGGGTACCAGAGGCGCCTGCCCCTAACTGCCCCCAAGTACCCCCAACAGCCTCCAGCAGCAGCCCAAGTAAACCCCCTATCCTCCATGCAGCCTCCAAACCATGTCTACTCAGAAGTCAACCCCATTGTGTTAAATGGGTCTTACTCCCAGGAAAGTGTCTTTAGGATTGCATCCTAAATAGGCTTGATAGGAACATGCGTAGGAACATTTTGAATTCAATTCCAGTATTTTGTCATCATTCTGACATACAGTTAATATTTTTATATGAATATTTTTGGGGTTGTGAAACCAATCGTCTGAGTTTCCATTATTTCCTATGGGAAAATCCGCCTCACGTAAAGAGCGTTTCACATAACAAGCATGCTTCCGGAACGAATTAAACTTGTTATGTGGGGCACCACTGTACACAATTTAGGGTGTTGTTTCAAAGTCAGGGATGCTCCTGGTAGGAGCTACGATGCAACTAGTTATCTTTTAGTTGAGCTGGGATTCAGTCATTGTATTAATTGATCTGATTAATCGGTCAGTAGATTTTAGACATTCTAAAACCTATTTTAAATATATGTACACATAAAAACAACAAGAGGCCAGGGCATTTTTAAAAGAAGCATTCCTTGCAAGATGAGTAAGATGAAAGCTTCTTTTAAAATAGGGCTGCTGTTTCACGTCCTTCCATCATCCCAAAATAAAGATCAAATTTTTTTCCCCTGTTATAAGGGAGGGTTATTCGTATATACAAATGTATGCAGATTTGACCTGTTCATCATAAATGTTTTGCTTGATAGCTCAGTGAAGATTTCTTTCATCCAAAGACAGCCCAAGGAATTACCGTGTTTTATTTTGTGCCGCTTTTTGATGACGCCTCTTCATTCTGTAGTTGGTATTCTTAATAATATGAGGCATTTCTTTCTTTTTTATGTGCATTTTTAAACATTTCTGTACTACTTTGTGTAACAGATTGTTCAACGTTTTTAAAGCTTTATTTTAAAGTAAAGTCACAATAGTTTTGTAATGTTTTCAGTCTACTTACTGACCCATGTGATCTGCAGAGGCCCTGATCTATGTTCCCTCCAGCAGAGGTATGGGCAGTGGTGATGCCAGGCAGGACTTTTCCATATCACCAAGATTATGGGCCAAGAAAGGCCCACTCGGCTTTCCTGCAGTTTTTACTGCTGGGTAAAAAATGTTCATTTCAGAGGCTGCTTAGTATCTTAGGACACTGACCCCCAAGTCCAGAGTAACTACGGGAGCACATAAGAGACTTTACGTTCACCCGTAGTTACTGCACCACCTAGTGAAAACCTATGGGAAATTCATATTGGAATCCAGAGTAAGTTGTTCTTACACCGGAGCAAGGACTCTCCATAGTTATTCTGGATATTGCCCATAACCTTCATATCTTATGGTGCAATCCTAATTAATTTCCAGCACTGGCATAGCTGTGCCGGTGGGACATATACTGCATCCTGTAGTTGGGGGACAGGCACAGAGACCTTACCAAGGTAAGGCCATGTTTTCCCCTTACCCTGCAATTGCCTTGCCTTACTTAAGTGTTGGAACATTGGATAGGATTGCACCCTTAATATCCCTTTCAAATGTTCAACTGGAGTTATATGTGCTGATTTTGAGTTATTAATGATGATGACTTTTATTGTAAGCAAACATCAGAAAAAAGGCATTTTGTCGATTTCAATTGGGTGAACATTTATTTCATGTATTTAATGTATTTATACTCTGCCTTTTGCCTCCAAGGAAGGTATCTTACTGGCCTTACTGGTGTTGGTGATCCTCCCAATACCTGCTGGCCATCATTTTTCCCTCTTAGAATACCCCCTTCTGAGTGATGCTGCATTAATAATGTTGTCCCCCATGATGCATTCTTAAGGAGAAACAGCAGACTTATGGCCGTCGTAAATAAAAATAGAAGTAGTGAAAAGGGGAAGTTGGCCAAAAGGTTTTACTCCCCAAAAGTTATCCTGTGACTACTGGCTCAGGGCAAAATCCAGAGTAACTATGGAAAGTCCTTGCTCTGGTGTATGAACAACTTACTCTGGATTCCAATATGAATTTCTCATAGGTTTTCACTAGGTAGTGCAGTAACTATGGGTGCACGTAAAGTCTCTTACGTGCTCACGTAGTTACTCTGGATTTGGGGGTCAGTCTTATTTAAGAATGCCAGTAATTACTAAGTAGTAAGTTAAATTTACTTGCCCCCCTTGTCCTACACAGGATTGTGATTTAAAAAGGATTAATTGTGGGCTTTCTTAAAGCAAGTCTAGAATAGAAAAGCCTACAGGGTAGATGAAACATAAGAAAGTAGAGAGGGGGAATTTTCCAACAGGCCCTTAAAAGGAGACAAATAGGGACGATGGATTTGAGGCTTGGGTCTCTTATTGGGTTTCTCTCTTTATTCTAGCAGGTGATGGGTGGGAAAGAGAGAATGAGGGGAAACACCCTGGAATATCAACAGAACAAGGCAAGCAGGAGGAGTTGAAACTGAATTTTTGGAATCGAGATAGTCCAGAGAGGTCAGAGCGAAACCATACAGAAGAGATGGATCAGTCCGTTTTATCCCAGTGTGAGGACCTGCCTGAAGATCAGATGATAAATCACACAGAAAAGAGAAGAAATGCATGTCTCGGTGCTCGCTGGAGAATCCATATGGGAGAGAAACCAAATAAAAGCTTGCCATTTGGAAAGAGCTTTGGCAGGAGCCGAAACCTTACTTTGCACAGAAGGCTTCATACAGAGGAGAAATATAGCTGCTTAGCTGGTAAGAAGAGCTTTCTTCAGAAATCCAACCTCGTTCACGATCACAAGGTCCATACAGGAGAGAGACCCAACATGTGCTCCATGCATCCAAGTGCAGATCTGACGTCATCTCAGAGAATTCATACAAACAAGACATCGTACAGTTGTTCAGAGTGTGGCAAGAGTTTCGCAGACCAATCGGGTCTTACTAAACATCAGAGAATGCACTCGGGGGAGAAACCCCATAAGTGCTTAGAATGTGGAAAGAGCTTCAACCAGAAGGCGCACCTTACTGTACATCAAAGAATCCATACCGGGGAGAGGCCATTCAAATGCTCCGACTGCAGCAAGTGTTTTTCTGATCTATCGGGCCTCATCCGGCATAAGAGGATTCACACAAAGGAGGAACCATATAAGTGTTTCAAGTGCGGAAGGACCTTCAGGCAAAGTACACATCTGAGTAGACATCAAAGAATCCACAAAGGTGGGGAGGCTTAGGTCGACCGAGGGACCCCTCTTGGTTTTGTGAGGTTTGGAAGAGAGAGAAGGCTGGGCCTTTTCAGTGGGCATTTATTCCCTACCTTCAGGTTTTGCAGTTCATTAGTGGTTTTAATTTAATGGAAACTTTGAAAAAATTGTTTGTATAAAAAGAATTTAATAAAAATGGACACATTTTTTTCAAAAGGTTAAACTGTCTCAAAATGGTTAAACTTTCTCGAAATAGTTAAATTGTCTTGGAGATCCTTCCAGATCAAAAGACAGGAGGAAAACAAGTAAGTATATAAGATAATAGTGTCCAGATTTTTGGAGCATGAAAAAAAATTGTCCCAAGACCTACTCTTGTCTGAGAATAGATTCCTCATAGGGCTGAAATCTCAAATACTTTGTGTGTGGATGGAAAGAGTATCATAACATAACTTACGTGTTATTTGGTGGGAAAAAAATGCAGGAGCTTCAGGACAGACAGACAGGCAGGCAGGCAGGCAAAGTATCTCTCCCTCACTAGAGGTCTTCAAGCAGAGGCTCAGCTAACATCTGTTGGAGATACTCCAGGAGAATTCCTGCTATAGGCAAGGGTTGGACTAGATGACCTCTAATGTCCTTTCCAACTTTTTCTTTTTCACACAATTTATTATTATGAGATTTCCTGCCACAAGATGTGATGATAATCACTGGTTTGGATGGCTTTAAAGGTCCCCCCGCAGGTTAACTGCCAGTCGTTTCCGACTATAGGGCGCAGTGCTCATCCCCGTTTACAAACCTTTAGAGCCAGTGATGTCCAAAGATACTTCCAAGGTCATGGGGCCGGCATGACTATACGCCGAGGCGCACGGAACGCTGTTACCTTTCCCACCAAGGTGATACTTATTACATGCTTTCGAACGGCTAGGTTGGCAGGAGCTGGGCTAAGGACGGGAGCTACCTCATCTTGTGGGGACCTGCGTCTCGAACCCTGGCCTGCTGGTTAAGGCACAGATAAAGAAGAGAAGCGAACCCCTGCCTGGTAGCTTTTGTGATGGATTGGAATCTTTGTGCTTAGGGATGGCTCATGTTTAGGGCTGGCATCCCAAGGCTCATCCCAAGGCATCAGTCCCCAAGCGCATCATCCCCCCATGCGCAACTTCCCCATGTGCATCATCCCCAAAGCGCATCAGTCCCCCCATGCGCATCTGTCCCCCCATGTGCAACTTCCCCATGCGCATCAGTCCCACACGTGCAACTTCCCCCACGTGCAACTTCCCCCACGCGCATCAGTCCCCCATATGCCACTTCCCCCCATGCACCACTTCCCCCCATGCACTTCAGTTCCCCATTAGCATCATCCCCCCATTGCGCATCATCCCCCATGCGCAACTTCCCCTATGTGCAACTTCCACCAACGAGCAAGATCCCCCATGTGCAACTTCCCCCATGTGCAACTTCCCCGATGCGCATCAGTCCCCCATGCGCCACTTCCCCATGCACAACTTCCCCCAATGTGCAACTTCCCCCATGCACAACTTCCCCTATGCGCAACTTCTCCCCATGCACATCATCCCCATGTGCAATTTCCCTCATGTGCATCAGTCCCCCAGGAGTCACTTCTCCATGTGCATCAGTCCCCCATGTGCAACATCCCCCTATGCACATCAAACCCCCATGCGCATCATACCCCCATGTGCAACATCCCCCATGCACAACATCGCCCATGCGCATCATGCCCCCATGCGCAACTTCCCCCTTGCGCATCAGTCCCCCATGCGCCACTTCTCCCTGCACAACTTCCCCCCATGTGCAACTTCCCCACATGTGCATCAGTCCCCCAGGCGCTACTTCCCCCATGTGCATTAGTCCCCCATGTGCAACATCTCCCATGCGTATCATTCCCCCATGCGCACCAACCCCCCATATGCACCAACCCCCCCATGAGCACCAACATCCATGCACATCTTCCCATGCACAACTGCCCCCATGCGCAGCATCCTCCCCAGTGCAACCTCTTCCTCCGAAGAACATCCCCCCTAGTGCACCAGGCACCGAGCACTAAATTGGCTGTATGTTGGTCAGTCTTCCATGTTAAGTATAGGACAGAAACACGTTGCCCCCTTTTCAGCCCCTGAAGGATTAAATTTCTCCAGACGGTTCTTGGTGGGTGTTCAGGTGACAGAAGTTCCCAGAATTCCCTGCTTCTAGGCCCAGCAGTTGGGGCGGAATGTTGAGGAGTCATCAATTCTCCAATGTGTGTTGCGCCCCTTTTCACGTGTTGCGCCCCTTTTCACTCCCTTCCCGTTGGGATTTCCGAAAACTGGTTCTTAGTGCACCCCTCCCTCACGGAAGGAACACCCACCCCAAATTTCACGCTTCCAGGCCCAGCGGTTCTGGCAGGGCGGTGATGAGTCAGTGAGTCAGTCAGTCAGTCAGTGACTTTTCTTTTTTATATATAAAAAAGATAGATAGATAGGTAGGTAGGTAGGTAGGTAGGTAGATAGCTTTCCTGTGCTTAATTTCACACTATACTTATTATTACATTTAAAATAATTTATTAAATAATAATTTATTATTTATTAAATATAATTTATGAATTCCACGAAGGCTCCATGCTGTCTGCTCACAAGGAAGAAGAGGACAATGAAGATTTTTTTTTCAGGACACAAGGCTAATGAGGAAGGTATCCTGGAAGGAGGACATATCCATGTCCACTCCGAGGTAAGCCCCATAGTGCTCAATGGGTCTTACTCCCAGGAAAATATGTTTAGGACTGCAGAGATGGTCACCCTGGCTGGGATGCATTTTTACTGCCTATATAGACAAAGTCTCCCCCTTTTGTATGAAGAATCCCAGATGCTTCCCCCCCCCTTGCAAAATTTAGCAGCAAGAGGGGGGCAAAGCCAGGCTGGGTTCTGCAAAATAAAGATGGGTTTGAGCAAATGCATAGGCACCAGATAATCTTCTGGAAATCCTTCCAGGTTATTGTATTTTTCTTGAGGTTGGGATCCCCAATCTCAGGAGCTTTCCCTTTTCTTGGTTTATCTTTGTAAAGAAAGGCATCTAAGCATCATCACAAAATCACATCACAAAATCTTGTGGCAGGGAGTTCCACAGATCAATTTTAGCCACTGGGTTAGGAGCATGGCTGGGGGAGGAGGGCAAAGCAGCTTGAAGGAGCTTCTTTCATTCTGGGCAGGGTAATCAGATGTCACAAACCAGAAAAGAGGACAAAATTTAGGGCACCCAAGTAAAATGTAGGACAAGACACTCATGTATATTGCTTAATTTAATATGATTAATTTAAACACTATGGGCACAATCCTATACATGTCTGCTTAGGAAAGTGTGTATAGGATTGAAGTCTAAATTACTTAAATATAAAACTATTGCATATAATTTTTTTACATATAATTACAAAAAGGCCACATGGTGCCTGCACATATGGGAAAAAGATTTTTCCAGGACACAAAGCTAAATTTTTAAAGGATGGCATCAGGGGGTTGGACTAGATGATCCACTGGGTCCCTTCCAACTATATGATTCTATGATCTCTTCTGCAGGTTGGTCCTCAATTCAAAAACAGGATTCCAGAAGAGGAAGGAGCTGGGAAGAATTTGGGCAGGGGGTGGGAGGGAAAGAAGAGGATGGTTAGCTGATGAGGATGAGCATCCAGGACCTGCTGAGTTCTGCTGGGGCAGGCAGGAGCTGAGACAGAGCATCCAGGTATTGGAGAGGAACAGATGAGTGTAGGGGAGATGCATGGAGATCTTGGGGAAGGGAAATCAGGAGATTGTAGGGTGGGGGTGGAAGAAGTGGAGCCCCTTACAGGCTCACTCATTCATGCAGAGGGCAGATGATGCATTCTGATCCATCAATATTTATATACATCTTTTCAACAAAACTGACAAAGTGATTTACAGAAAAAAGAAATATTTAATGAATAAAAATAATAACCTTCTTTCCTGGTTGAAGATCACCAGATCTAGCTAATGCCCAGATGGGTGCCCACCTGCCTGGGAGCCCCTCTTAGACTTCTTTCCATATCCATAGATAGACACGTGGCGAGACATGAATGAAATGAAATCGCAGACCATAAAGGCAGGCTGAATGTGCAATTAATCTGTGGAACTCCTTGCTACAGGGAATAGTGAAGACCTTAGCCTAGATGCCTGATTTGTGGAGGAAAAGCCCACCACAGATGATAAGCCATGATGGGTGTATCTGACCTCTTGGTTTTATAAGTAGGCAACCTCAGAATGCCAGATGGAGTGGGGCCAACAGGATGTAGGTTTCTTGTTGTCTTGTGGGCCCCCGGAGGCATCTGGTGGGCCTCTGTGAAGTACAAGAAGCTGGACTAGTTGTGCCCTTGGCCTGATCCAGTAGGATCAGTAGGATCCAGTAGAATCACCTTCTTTCCCAAAGGTACCTATAGGTACCTTCTTTCCCAAACACTGTGTGCACTTTAAATTGACTTCCAGTTCAATCCTAATCATGTCTTCTCAAAAATAACCCCATTATGTTCAATGGGTCTTACTCCCAGGAAAGTATCTTTAGGATTGCAGCCTTAATCATGGTTTCAGGGCCAGGTTGGCTTCCTTGACTGGAGAAAAGGGATGAAATTTTGATGAATCCCATGAAAAGGCTGCTGTGTCGTCAATCAAATCTGGGTGCCGTCAATCAAATCTGGGTGCCGTCAATCAAATCTGGGTGTCGTCAATCAAATCAGATCTGACAAAAGGATAGCTAGCAAGAAAAAAAATTGAATTTATTTTTTTGAATCTGCTTGAATGTTAACTTTCAATTCAAATTTTGAATCTGCTTAAATGTTAAATTAAAAGTGCCCAACTGGGTTGTTCTTTTCAGACTCTGGGTCAAGAAGTCTCCCATCTTGTAGATACCTTGCCACACTATTCTTCCTGGTCCATAGATGGGCCATCAAACTCTTTTTTTGGTAGCCATCCTTAGTTGATGGCCCTTGGATGGGCCATCAAACTCTTTTTGTGATCTCCTGGAAAACTCAGTTGAGGCCAGAAAACCTTGGAGGCATATCTAAAGAAGTTCCTCCAACTCTTTGTCATGCCAAACGTTTCTTTGTCTCCTTTGGAGGAGTCCTATAACTTCCTTGTTCTGGATGCAGATGGAGGGGGGACTTCAGATTGGGGGGTTCAATTCAGAGACAAGCAGATTGAAGAAAGCAGATCAGGGCCAGATTTCTCTCCAAAATGATGTCTGGAAGAAGAACCTGTTAAGAACCTGGAAACTTTAAAGTCTTGCGTTGGTGCCCAGGTAGGAAGACTAGGAAAGGTGATCTCCCTTCTCCTTTTCATCTTCATAGCTATTTTCTCTTTCTTTCTTTCTTTCTTTCTTTCTTTCTTTCTTTCTTTCTTTCTTTCTTTCTTTCTTTCTCATTCAAAAAACTTCAGGTTGCCATACTTTCCTAGGAGTAAATCTCACTGACCACATGCAGGGGGTCCTCTTTTTCCAAGACATCTCCACTTTTTATCCTTATGTCATGGAGAAAAAAATCTTTCCTTCCTTTTTTCTTACAAGCAGGCAGTATGCGGCCTTATTGGAATTAATAAATTATATGTAATAGTTTTAAATTTAATATTCAATCAATCAGTTAACAGTATTTATAAACCACTTTTCCACTCAAAGTTCACAAAGTGGTTAACAGAGAAAATGAAATAAATAGTCCGGTATTTAAATTAACCACCTAAAAGCAATATATAGGAGTGTTCTTAGTTTTTAGTTTGTCGTGTCCTACATTTTTCTTAGGTGTCCTATATTTGGGGGGGCTTGTCCTCTTTTTTGTGATATCTGGTTACCCTGCCAAAATGGGACATAGACTGCAATCCTAAAGACACTTTCCTGGGAGGAAGACCCATTGAACACAGTGGGGCTTACTTTTGAGTAGACATGGTTAAGATTGCGCTCAAAGTTTTGATTAGACATGCATAGAATTGTGTTGTGGGTCACTTTTCCAACTAGGAGCTCAATCCTAACCATGTCTACTCAAAAGTAAGCCCCATTGTGTTCAGTGGGTCTTACTCCCAGGAAAGTGCATTTAGGATTGCAGCCTCCTGCTGTCCAAATACAGCTGGTTGCAGTATCTCACTTTTCTGTATCTGATCTGAAATTAAACATGCCTTAAGGCTGCAATCCTAAAGACAATCAATTATTTTTTCTTTGAAAATCTCTGCCCTCTGGTTATTGTTCGCCTCATATTGAGGCATTTGAGATTGTTTGCTCCATATCTGTGTGCGTGTGCACGCACATCACATGTGTGGGAAACATGTATGTATGAAGCAGCAGTGTTGGCAACACAGGGCTATTTAATGTTCATAGCTGGCTGGGTTGCAGATAAAATTTATGTACTATGATTCACTTGCTTCCTGTTGCAGGGTGCAGAGTTAAACCACTAGGCCAGCCATCCCAGTATGATCTGTGGAGACCTGCAGGCAGCTGCTCTCCCAAGTCCTGCTCATTATCTCTTGCGCCAGTCACTCACTCTCAGCCTCACCTACCTTGCAGGGTTGTTGTGAGGGCAACAGGAGGGAAGGAATTAAAGCTTTGTAAGCTACAAAAGTTTGTAAGCTACTTTTGACATTAGGTTTAAGCACAGGAAAAGTGGGGCATAATTCAAATTCCTTCAATCAATCAGTCAGTCAGTCAATCAATCAATCAATCAATCAATCAGAGGTTGTATGCATGCTCTAGATGGGGTTGGATGCTTTTAAAAAAAGTCTTTCTCGTGTCAAAATGCTTGCTATTCCACTATCAGGGAATTCAGTTCTAGCCAGCCTTTTTCCTGCTGTTCTTCTACTTGCAAATTTAAGTAATTTGCCTTAAGTAAATAAGTAACCCCTTAAGTAAGTGTCCCCCATTAGAAAGTGTCACCCTGGTATATCCTATCTTCTGTGTCTTAGTGATTATCCCACATAGTACATCCTACTATAATATATCCTTATATATCCTAACACACATACACGGTCCATCCTATATCCTATTATATATCCTATATCATCTCATCTGATGTGATGATCCAGCTCTAATAAACCAACATATAGATTTCTGCCCAATTCTAATGCAGGTGTAGGATGTGGCTTCTGATTTTCCTATTTAACCAACAGACATTGTTGCACCAGCAGCATCTTCAAGACAAAATCCCAAAGGTTTGTCATCAACAGTATTTTTCAGGTTGTCTTGCTATTTATGAACTCTGAAACATGACATCTACTGACTGCTGCCTGTTCTTTCTCTTTTTTCTAGGAGGAAGAAGCGTGTCTCAGAATTACAGTAAAGTGTTGTGTCCTCATTTGATCCTTCTGGAACTTTCTGTCTTGTGATGTGACACCTCCAAAGCCGTGGTTGAATGCTTCTCCCACCTCGCAGAGAAGAACAGAGATAAGGTGCTGAGTTGGGGTCTCTTTGGCTCATCCTTTGCAAGAACGAATGATCGGAGGAAAGTCGCCACTCTCCACTCCACTCTCCACTCCACTCCAGATCTCCAGTTCTCCACAGATCTCCACCTGGCTCTAGAACAGTGCGGAAATGGAAAGGAAGGACTTGGCAGAACCTGAAGTGGTCCCAAACCATTTGGTGGTCCCAAATGCCGCAGCACCTCAAGTGGGTCTAATTGGGCATGATGGCCTGTTTTTGAAATTGGAAAACCAATGGCAAATGTTCCTCAAGGGTATGGATTCCCCTCACCCTGGGATGGGCAACCCACAGCTTCCAGCAATGGCTCCAACAGTGGACCCCAAGACTTTTCTTTCCACCTTTGAAGGACCTTCTGTGGCCAGTCAGCAATCTAGAGAAGGGCACCCAACAAGTCTCCATGGATTAGCCCAGCAGCTCCATGGCTGGTCGGATGCTAGAGAGATGGAAGATCCGAGAACAATGAAAGAAGAAAGGTATGGGGAGGAAGCCTTCAGCCTAGAGGCACAACGCCTGCGCTTCAGACGCTTCTGCTACTGCGAAGCCATGGGAGCTCGAGAGGTTTGTGGCCGCCTCTGGGAACTTTGCCTCCAATGGCTGAGACCGGATTGGCGCACGATGGAGGAGATCCTGGAGCTGCTGGTTCTGGAGCAGTTCCTGACCATCCTACCCCAGGGGATCCAGAGATGGGTCAGGGAGCGTGGCCCTGTGACATGTGCCCAGGCAGTGACCCTGGTTGAGGGTTTCCTGCCAATGCAGCAGGAGGCCCGGCAATGGGACCCACAGGTGAGTCTAGGGCTTCTGCAATGTCACAACCTGAATCTGGACAGAGTTGGTCTCTTACAGTGCAAGTCTATGCAGGTCAACTCAAATGTGAGCCCTATCAACCTCAGGAAAAGTTTAATATCATTAATTACTGTACATTGATATTGATATAATTTTTATCATATCATTAATATCTAAAATTATATCATAATATCATTACTTCCAGGAAAATCAGCGTAGAATTACAGGCTTAATAATGTGTTTTTTTTTCCTATTATTAAATCCCTTTAATTTTTAGGACTTCTATTTATTATTAAATCTTTTTTATAAATCCCAATAAAAATCATTTTAATAATGTGAATACATCTGTAAACGGTATCCATGTCAGGCACTTTTCAGTACAAACTGGGGCTGTTGTCAAAATCCTTCCTGATTTTTGAAGCGTGGCTGCCAGAGAGGGTAACCAATGCCCTCTTTTTTCATGACATGTCCTCTTTTTTAGCCTCGTGTTCTGGAAAACAAATCTTTGTCCTCCTTTTCCTTGTGAACAGGTAGCATGTCGTCTTCTTGTCATTAAAAAATTGTGGGTACACTCCTATGCATGTCTACTTTGACATAAGTCCCATTTAGCTCAATCTGGCTAACTCCCAGGAAAGTGAGTACTATATAGGATCGCAACCTATATGTAATAAATTATATGTCATGGTTTTAAATTTAATAATGAGTCGTCTGAGCCCCATCTCATGTTGTACACAAAGATCCCTTGATTTTGGGGTACAGTATTTTTTGGGACTGTAAGAGGGAAGAGAAGGCGGGAAAGCCCCTTGTATATGCAGCCTCGTTCTTTGTTCTTTGACGGATCTAGTTCTAGGTTATGAATATTCCTTGTAGCTTGATCAGGTTGCCAGAGAATATTAATCCATAGATTAACAGTCATTGCTGTTTCAGAACCCAGGCGTTCTCCAGAACATGCCTGTGAATTTCCCCCATGAAGAGGCAGCTCCTTTGGGAAGTGTGCAAAGACAGATCTGGAACGGGGTAAAGCAGGAAGTGGACCTGGCAAGTGGCATAGGCAGTGCCACCTTGGTGGGTAAGTATCAATCTGGTGGTGGGTACTTTGCCTAATAAAAGTAGTCCAGGTTTCTCCTGTTTCCTGATGGTTCGTTTTCTGACGATTCACTCTTTCAAGATTCACTCTTTCAATACCGTTCAGTTGTATCCAGAACTCATTCATTCAATGCATGTTCTGCTCTTTCAACCTCTCTCTGCTGTTTGAAAAGCCCAAATTGCCATCCCCTATGTTATAACTCCTGGTCTAATCCCATTCCCGATGGAGTTTTAACCCATTCAATGCGTGGGGGATGCCTGTATCTATACCTCTGTACCACTTACATCCCAGTCCTATTGGTTTTTAATGCTGTGATGGCGGTAAACATCTCAACGTAAGCATCTCTGTTACTTGGTAGAAGAGCTTTCCATAGCTCAGTGGTTCTTGAGCATTTTAGCCCCGGACCCCCTTCCGAGAATGAGTGGGACCCCCCACCCAAGTGATGTCACAGCCAGAACAGTGATGCCATCACTGTGACATCTGAACTCTTCCATGTCTACTCTGAAGTAAGCCCCATTGTGTTAAACGAGACAGCCTGAATACCGCATTCCATGATGGCTGTGCATATGTATGTGCTGTGCATATGGTGCTGTGTTTATGGCATATGGCTGTGACCATATGACGTAACCCAAAAGAGGACAAAATGTAGGACATACAAGAAAATTGTAGGAAATGGCAAAATAAAACTAAAAACACTCAGATATATTGCTTTCATGTGCTTATAATTTAATATACACAGTACAATCCTAAGCATGTTTACTCAGAAGTATGTCCCATTGTGTTCAATAGTACTTATTCCCAGGAAAGTGTAGTTAGGATTGTGGCCATAAATTAGGTTACCCCTTAGATGATCAACTGGATTCCCCCCCCCCCGGCTATTATAATTTATGCAAATTAGGCTATTTTTAGGTGGTCATCTAAGGGTAAGTCTACGGCCTGTTCACTTACAAGGAAAAGGAGGTCTTTGAAGTTTTTTTCCAAGGCTAAAATCGAGGACATGTCCTGGAAATAAAGGATATATGGTCACCCTGTGGTTATTCCCTGTGCCAGATTCCAGGATGGCACTGCTCAGTATTTCAGACCCCGCTGAAATGAAGTTGCAACCCTTCCCAAGGGGGTCTTGACCCCCACTTTAAAAACCACTGGTATAGTGGTTGAAAGTTTTTTGAAAAATCTATTAAAAACTATTTTTAACCACTGTGCTGTAAGCACCTATGGTGCACCACCTGACCTTTTGTGGCACATCAGTGTGCTACAGCACACCGGTTGCACATCGCTGAGGTATATAAATGTTAAGCATTCATGATACATAGTAGTTCTGACTCAGGAAATGATGTCTTTTTTATGTTTGCAAATCTCTCCTTATTCTTCCAGTAGAGGAACGTGCAGGGAAGAATGAGATTTGTGGCCAGGAATGCTCTGAAGAGGAGGAAGAACAACATGGGATGTCCAAGAAGAAAACCCCCAAGAATGGCGCCAAGCGCTGCAAGCAGTCAGAAGTTCTTGAGAACCGACATGGAGCATGGAAGAAACGGAAGAGTGACCCGAGGCGAAGGATGGAGACATCCCTTCCTAGTATGGGGAGCTTCCAGGATCTGAGGGAAATAGTTGAGCAAGAGGAAGTCATCCCAGTTGACCAAAGTGCCAACCCTCTGACACAGGAGAGGAAGAAGAAGAAGCGAGGAAAAAAGAAGAAAGAAGAAGGAAGTCTACACATATGTGTTGATTGTGGGAAATCCTTTCAGGGAAAGGACAAACTTATCCGGCATAATAAAAGCCACACAGGGGAGAAACCATATGAGTGCTTGGACTGCGGCAAGTTCTTCAGCACCAAGTATGGCCTCTTCCGGCACTTCACAATCCACCGAGGCGAGAAGCCGTTCGAATGTTCGTACTGCGGGAAGTTTTTCCGAACAAACTACCACCTCCTTCGGCATCAACGCATCCACATGAGGGAGAAGACCTTGAAACGCTCACGCTACAGGAAATCCTTCGGCATGAACTCGGACCTGGTGAAGCATCAGCGAAGCCTCGCCAAGGAGAAACCCGAAACTCTAAAGGAGTGTTTGGATTGCGGTAAAACCTTCAGTGTCAAAGGCAGCCTTGAGGACCACACTCAAAGCGATGTGGAGCGGAAGCCGTTCGGGTGCGGGGAGTGCGGGAAAAGCTTTGACCAGACCTCTAAACTTAAGGCCCACATGAAAATCCATAGAAATGTATAAATGGTGGCATTATAAATCTGGCATTATAATTACATTTCTATAAAATCCATAGAAATGTATAAATGGAGGCATTATAAAGCTATGTACAGTGCATGACTTGGACTTCTTGGGTACCCTTTGGAACACCTTAAGAAGATTCTATTCTCAGTCTGCTCTTTCTGGGTGATGATGTTGTGATTTAGATTTTTAGGTTAGGATTTTTAAATCTCCTATTGCTATTTTCTTATTACTTTGCTAGTTTTTTGAAGATGTTTGAAGATAGCTTTGTACACTCATGTTGTATTCGCTAAGATTACAGTGATAGCAAAATCTATGCTGAAAATAAAGTTGGTGCTATTGGTGATCTTGGCATGTTGGACATTTTTTAAAACACATTTTGAATCCCTTAGAGGAAAAATTTGCACTATCCGCTCTCTACATTGTGCATCAATGCAATTTTATAGAGAAAAAAAGTTGGACCTCTTTTTAAATTCTGCACCCAGAACCGCCTGTGCATTTGTGAGCATTGCAAGACTCTGGACAGGGGCATAGCTAGAGGGGGTGCAATGTACCTAGTTTTGCAGGGAGCCCTACCGCAGTGTGGAAGCAGCCCCTCCACTTCAGAGCTATTCTTAGGTGGTTGGAGCAAAACGGTTCACTGTGATAAGGTTCCCTGCAAAACCTTTGCCCCCCCCCCCTTAGCTATGCCACTGTCTGGCACTATTTGGTGTGCAGACTGTGGTTCACCAGTGTGCTATGCACAGTGGTTGGAGACGGCTGCTGTATGCAACTCTATGTATATTTTAATATTCCAGATGCAATCAGCTCAAGAACAGAGAATACTAAAACATTTTCATTTATACCTGACACAGTTCCGTCTTTTACATAAAAGAAGAAAATACACATTAATAACACGTAGAAAGCGTAAATTGTTCTACTTCGTTTCAGTGGAATTGTCCAGTATCTAATACTGGAAAAAAGTCTTTCAGTTTTGATCTTGAATCCATGACTTGGTAGACTTGAGAGCCCAATCCTGTGCCTGTCTACTCACAAGTAAGTTCCATTATAGTCAATGGAGCTTACTCCCAGGAAAATGTGGATAGGATTGCAACCAAAGGGCACAATCCTAACCAATTTAGGTTGATATAACTCACCTGGAAAAACCTACACCTTAGTGGTGTGGGGAGGCTGGCGCATGCTTGTGAATTAGCCTAACTCTCCCAGGAGTGGGGCAGAAGTACCTATGGCACTTTCGTGACACCCCCAGGCCAGCACAGGACTTATGCCATTGCCATCCTAACCAGGGATTAGGGACTCTCTAATCCTACAATCCAGAGTAACTACGGGAGCACCTAAGATACATTTATGTTGATGTAGTTACAGCACCATCTGGTGAAAACCTATAGGAAATTCATATTGCAATCCAGAGTGAATTGTTCTTACGTCAGAGCAAGGACTCCCCATAGTTACTCTGGATTGCGCCCTAAGACAATTGTCTGTAGGTCACAAATTGTCCCTCTCCCTCCACTGTTGGAGCCGGCAGACCTTTTGCGGCACACGTAATCTGTGTGTGAAGGTGTCCACATCTTTGAACAGCTTTCAATTATTTTTTTTTTTCATACAGAGGGCCTACATTAGCATTCATGATGCTTGCTGAGGGCCAGAAGTGACATCACGAAGCAGCTGATGGCCAAAAATAAGCACATAGAAACTTAACTGCTTATGACTTACTAGTAGTGGCCCACAGCTGTCGCTTGTGGAGATGCAGTATAACACCATTCAACAGTAAAAACCATCCCCGTCCATATTATCAATGGGAGCTAGAATGTTGACAGTTGCCTCTCTTCAGCCTGCTTGATTGACACAAAATGTTGGACAGAAGATGCGGACACACTCCTATCATTTGGGTAGACAGAGAAAATATCTCAATCTTGTTCATGTTTTCAAGCTATATCTCATGCTGGGAAAGCTCAATTATTATGAATATAAATTATAGATTGCTTCCAGAGCCTGCATTTGGCCACAGGCCTTACATTTGACACCCCAGATCTGGAGGTTTAAAAAGAAAATATATGTCTTTTGTCCTCTTTTTAAAAGTCTTGTGTCCTGGATTGGGGGTAGGAAGTTTGACAAGGGGGTCCTTGTCAAGCAAGATTGAAAAGGGGTCCAGGGCTGAAATGGCCAAAGACCACTGCGATAGATAGATAGATAGATAGATAGATAGATAGACAGACAGACAGACAGACAGACAGACAGACAGATAGATAGATAGATAGATAGATAGATAGATAGATAGATAGATAGATAGATAGATAGATAGATAGATAGATAGATGGTGGCATAACTTATGGGGGAGGACTAGATAGATAGATAGATAGATAGATAGATAGATAGATAGATAGATAGATAGATAGATAGATAGATAGATAGATGGTGGCATAGCTTATGGGGGAGGACTAGATAGATAGATAGATAGATAGATAGATAGATAGATAGATAGATAGATAGATAGATAGATAGATAGATGGTGGCATAGCTTATGGGGGAGGACTAGATAGATAGATAGATAGATAGATAGATAGATAGATAGATAGATAGATAGATAGATAGGATAGGATAGGATAGGATAGGATAGGATAGACTGTAATGTAATGTCAACACAGATTGTAACAATTGCCTGAATGTTTTTATATGATTGATTCCACATGTGAATGTGAAAACATGTCAGTCAATCAATCAATCAATTAATCAATCAATGTATTAATAGAAATATCATTCCCAATATACAAGCATTAGGAGTTCCAATTTATTCTACCCTTGTTCGTTCGTTCATTCATTCATTCATTCATTCATTCATTCTACTCAGCTGGAGTAATGTGACCTGTTGCAGGTTATTATTATTTATTAAAGGATAATAAATCCCCTGGCTTTTTCAATGCAAACACCCAAGGTGGCTTATGAAGCTTTAGTTCCTCCCCCGTCTGCTGTCCTCACAACAACCCTGTGAGGTAGGCAAATTGTGTAACTGGCACAAGGACACCCAGGAAACTTCATGATATAGCAGGGATTTGAACCTGGATTTTTCATGTCTCAGACCCTATTAATTGCACCATCCTGGCTCTCTATTAGGACACACACACAAACATGGGCATGTGCATGTACACATGCACACCTCCTTCCTAGGAAGGCCATCCATGCAGGCCTCCGTCAGTCTTGAAAGACTATGGTATCGTGCTTCATACACTGCATGCGAAGCACGAAAGCCTGGGTTGGATTGTTATGGAGGATAGGCTGTTACCCAAGCAGCAGATCCCCCCTCTCCACGCCACTGAATTAGTCCAATGGAAAGGCAGAGCCAATACGATTGGATCCAGCTGGCGTCGCAGAGCTGGGCTAAGGACAGGAGCTCACCCTGTCTTGTGGGGCCGACCTGGGAATCAAACCCTGGCCTGCTGGTTAACAGGCACAATGTCTTAGCCACTTGTGCCACCCACAGCCATCCATACTGCTCAGTTTATTTTGGTTCTGATCAGGGCAGGACCAAGTCCTGGAAATGGAAAAGGGATTGTTTGGAACTGGAAATGTGGAGAAGGCAGTGCCTGCGAGTTCATGTTCCACATCCAGAGATGTGGCTTCTGACCCATGGCTGCTTCTTCCGCCACAATAGATGCACCGGCCCTGATGCCACCACAGGGCTGGCAGTGCAGATCTGGCACTCTCTTCTTCCTTTGCTTGAAATCCTGGAAATCTGAACAAGGGAAGCCAAGGGAATGCCTCCCTTTAGTGGGCTGCAGCCAGCAGAGGGCCCTGGAGAAGGCTTGCCTGCTCTGCTCTCTGCCTGGGCTGCAGCTGGGCTTGCAAGGGCTTGCATGCAAGATCCGGGTCAGGGGCTTGCATACAAGATCCGGGGCGGGTTCCCCCCAAATGAGGGAGAGAGAAAGCAGGAGATCTGGTGGGTTTGATCCCCAAGCAGCAGGAAGGATCCTCCAAGATCTGGTGGGTTTGATCCCAAAGCAACAGGAAGGATATTCCAGGATCTGGTGGGTTTGATCCTCAATGAGCAGGTGGGGTGAGAGGATATGAAGACTGCAACCCAGGCAAGAGGATCCAGCAGGATCAAGACTGATGCCAAAAAAGGGGTCTCTGTCCCCTCCTCTTCCTCTTGATCTGCAATCTCTTTTGGAATCCAGATCGAGGACTGGCTGTCGGGGGGATGTGATCCTCTTTGGGCCTCATTTGGGCAGCCCCATCTGACACATGCACCTGTGGGGGTTCAGTCTATTACAGTGGGGTTTCAGTATTAGTTCATTTCAGTGATTTTCAGTCTTTCCCAACTCACGGCTCTCTGAGAACATGCTAAAATTGCATTAATTTTATTTATTTATTTTAAAAATTTATATCCCACCTTTCTCGGGCCATAGACTGACTAATTTTTGGACTAATTTTTGATGTTTCCCCCAAACTTCCATCACATGCCTTCGGACCATTTACAGCAAACACACATGTGCTGGGATGCATGGGTTGAAAATAACGGTTTATTAGCCCAGGGATTTTCAACCAGTGCACCGATGTCTCATTAGTGGTCTGTGAAAAGGTCCACAGTGTCCTTCATTAATAGGACCATGGCGGGGGTGAGCCCCTTTCCGGCAGCATTTTCAGTTGTCCAGAAACTGATGGTGTACCCCGAAAATGTTAGTGACATCCCGTTGTACCATGAGATGAAAAAGATTGAAACACTCAGCAGTAGCCACTACACAACACTGCCTTTCTCATTAACGTGCTTCACACTGTGCTAGTTTCTGCCGTCAGATTATGATCTGTTGTGTTGGCCCCAAATTTCCAGCATTGGAGCTGTTTAAAGGGACAAAAATGGTCCCTTCCAGCACATGTTTCTCCAGTTCTCTTGGTTGGAAAAGGGGGATCAACGGGAACACTTGTGAAGGGGATACTCAAACTCCATACTTGGGTACAGTATTTGCATCCAAATTAATAGACTGTTGCAAACCTGGGGACATCCAGGTGTCTATATAGAATGCAATTATTGCATAGAATTGTCTATATAGAATGGAGGACAGAGTGTCTTCAATTATTGCATAGAAGAGGGAATTTGGGCAGGTTTAACTCAACAATCCAGAGTAACTACAGGGAGTCCTTGCTCCGGAGTAAGAACAAGTTACACTGGATTGCAATATGAATTTCCCACAGGTTTTCACTAGGTGGTGCAGTAACTACAGGTGCATGTAATGTCTATTACGTGCTCCAGTTGTTACTCTGGATTGTAGCCATAGAAGGGTTTAAAAAGCAGCACTTGGCTAAATTACTTCTTCCTCCATTCTGTATGATCTATATGTCCTCCATTCTATATGGTCAGTCTGGGGGACATACATCTTGGGGACATGGGTGTTCCTGGATATTCACAATCCAAGCATTTACATCTCACTATAACTGGGCAACAAATTATTATATATTTGTTTAATAGATTAGATAGTCTAAGGGTGCAATCCTAACTTAGGCCAGCACAACTCATTGATCTACCCATTCATGTGGTGATGTAGGGAGGCAAGTGGAAGTCTGTGCATTGGCCTAACCCTCCCCCAGGAGTGGCGCACAAGTGTCTTATGGCACTTTTGTGACACCCCCAAGTCAGCACAGGACTTATGCTGGAACTCAGGCTGGGCTAAATGAAGGTCAGAATTGCAGTTGAAGACCACAATCCTAACCATGTCTACTCAAAAGTAAGCCCCAATGGGTCTTACTCCCAGGAAAGTGTCTTTGGGATTGCAGCTTTTGACTCTCATCCAGGTCATAACCTTAGCTTTGTATTTTAAAAATGAAAACGTATATATAAAAATATACATATATTGGGAGCATAAATATCTGGGACAATAAAGCAGGCCTCTGTCAGTCTTGAAAGACTGTGGTATCGTGCTCGGCGCTGCATACGAAGCACGAAAGCCTGGGTTAGATTGTTATGGAGGATAGGCTGTTACCCAAGCAGCAAATCCCCCCTCTCCACTCCACAATAGTCCAATGGAAAGGCAGAGCCAATGCGATTGGATCCAGCTGGCGTCGCAGAGCTGGGCTAAGGACAGGAGCTCACTCTGTCTTGTGGGGCCGACCCGGGTCTCGAACCCTGGCCTGCTGGTTGACAGGCACAGTGTCTTAGGGCACAATACAGAGTAACTACGGGGAGTCCTTGCTCCGGTGTAAGAACAATTTGCTCTGGATTGCAATATGAATTTCCCATAGGTTTTCATTAGGTGGTGCAGTAACTACGGGTGCACGTAATGTCTCTTACGTGCTCCCGTAGTTACTCTGGATTGTAGGGTATGCCACTTGCGCCCCCCACAGTCCTGTATATTAAAATAAGCCTATTTATTATATACCAATATTCTAAGCCTCTTATCCTGACTGTAACCATAGCTTTGCATTTCAAAAAAATGTAAAAGTACATATATAAATATACATATATTGGGAGCACAAATATCAGGGACACCAAAGAACAGAGGGGAACATCCCCTTCATAGAGGAGAGATTCAAATTTTAACAAGAGGGACTAGAATCTTGGGATCTTCTATTGCCTTTGTATATGCTCTACTCCAGAGTTACAATTAATTTAACAGTAATTCTGTTTTATGGCCATCTAGGTGATGGGTCCGTGATTGAGGTGGAGAGCATGTATACACCAGAGGAAAGTCCACCACATGAAAAGGAGCCAGAAATATCACCAGCTCGTGCTAAAGAAAAAACATGCTTGTTTTATCAGCAGGACGACAATTCTGGAAGCCCTCTTTTCGGAAACCCCTCTGGGAAATCCACTCTTTGCAGAGGGGTCTGCAAAGATGCAGCCGAGATTGTCGGACATCACACGATCCATAATAAAGATATAGGGGAAGGTACGTTAACTGAATGTGAGAAAAGCTGTGGTCAGGGCACCATCTTTGGTTCCTGTGAAGAAATCGACATGGCTGAAAAACTTCACAAGTGTTTAGAGTGTGGGAAAAGCTTCCATTACCGATCGAATCTCGTTGCGCACAAGAGGACCCACACGGGCGAGAAACCCTTTCAGTGCGCCCATTGCGCCAAATGGTTCCGTCTGAGCTCGCACCTCTATAGGCACCAGAAGCTGCACATAGGAGAGCAGCCGTACACATGTCCGGACTGTGGGAAGCTGTTTCGACACAAAACGAGCTTTGATGCGCATCAGAGAACCCACACGGGTGAGAAGCCTTTTGTGTGTTTGGATTGTGGGAAAAGCTTCACTCATCAGTCAGGGCTCATTGCGCACAAAAAGACCCATGTGGGGGAAAAACCTTATTGCTGTAACAAGTGTGGGAAAAGCTTTGTCGATAGGCCTGCCTTAGAGGTGCATGAGAAGGTCCACATGGGAGAGAAACCACACAAGTGTTCAGAATGTGGGAAGACTTTTATTCACAGATCCAGGCTGATTGTCCACGAAGAGACCCACACGGGACAGAAACCATATAAATGTTCAGATTGTGGCAAAAGTTTCAGCTTGAGTTCTGCTCTCCTCACGCATCAGCAGATCCACATTGGGGAAAAGCCGTATCACTGTTTAGACTGTGGGAAAAGTTTTGTCCAGAGAGGAAACCTAGTGGCGCACGAGAGAACCCATACGGGAGAAAGACCGTACCAATGTCCAGACTGTGGGAAATGCTTCATTGTGAGCTCAAGCCTTCGAACGCATCGAAGAACCCACACCGGAGAGAAGCCCTATGAATGCTCAGACTGTGGGAAGAGCTTCAGTCAAAGCTCAGTCCTTATGAGACACCAGAGAATCCACACAGGAGAGAAGCCGCATGAGTGCGCAGACTGCGGGAAACGCTTCTCTCAAAGGTCAAGCCTGATTTCACATGCAAGAACCCACACCAGAGATGCGCTGTGTTGACTTGATAGAAGGAGATACCGAGACTCGTATTTAAATGCCATAAATTGTTTTAGGTCGATCCTTTTAATTACAGAGAAAGTCCAGTCTTCTGTGCCACACACTACTGCACATTGGCCGCCCTCTCCCCACATGTGTACACATCTTTCCCACATGTGCACACGTCTGTTTCCATGTTCAGGGGATACCCTGGTTTGCCCCTTTAATTAGTATTAAATGTTAATGTGCTTTGATTTCATTGAATTCCATGGGACTTTGGTTATTCATGATTAAGGGCTGCACACATCAAATAAATAAATAAATAAATAAATAAATAAATAAATAAATAAATAAAGGATGGATGGATGGATGGATGGATGGACGGATAAAAAAAATAAAAACATACAGACACACACTTGGTGTACAAGTGCACTGACCATATATCTGACACATGTACAGCCATGTTCAAGGCATAGCATAACCTCCCAGGGCAGAGCAAAAACTGGATTTTGACAGTGTTGATTGATACGTTTCAAAGTTTAAATAAACAGTGGGAAAAAATGATAAACACAATAAATTTTTGTTAAAGCTGAAAAATATCCTGATTGCTTGGGGAAAAAAAAAATTAAATGAAACATGGGGGAAGAATCAGATGTATCAGCTTGGTAGGTCACAACCTTAGGTGGTAATAACTGCTTTGTGAATTTATTGTTGGCAATAAATTAAATTTGCAACAATTTGTTGCGAAGCGGTGTATAAATACTGTTCACTGATTGATTGATTGATTGATTGATTGATTTTTAAAATGGTCATTGCCATGCAACTCAGCCAAGTTGGGAGAGCTACCAGTTACCTGTCAACTCCTTGTGCACTTTGCTACTGGCAGTGGGAACAGTATCTAGTAGGAAAAAAACCGGTCATCAAGTTGAACAAATTCAGATTCACAAGATTTTAAGTTGAATCGACCTGAAAAAACCTTTCCATGATATTTTTCAGTGGGGACTACGAGCCTGGATCAAGGCAGCATGTGTGGTTCAAACTGGGCAGGAGGTTTTATCTGTCAAGCCGAGCTCTGCATAGGCCAGATAACTTTGGGTGATGGGCCAAACCTGGCCTGTGGGCTGTAGGTTCCCAACCCACTTTAATTTCCTAGTATATATATGTCATACTTTAATTTCTGTAGTATTTCCTAGTATGTATATGTCAGTAGAAAAACATGTCCCTGTTTTGGTTTTTGGGACATAGGATTGTGCTCTTAGGGCACAATCCAGAGTAACTACATGAGCACAAAAAAGCAGGCCTCCGTCAGTCTTGAAAGACTATGGTATCGTGCTCGGCACTGCATACGCTGCATGCAAAGCACGAAAGCCTGGGTAGATTGTTATGGAGGAAAGGCTGTTACCCAAGCAGCAAATCCCCCCTCTCCACGCCACTGAATTAGTCCAATGGAAAGGCAGAGCCAATACGATTGGATCCGGCTGGCGTTGCAGAGCTGGGCTAAGGACAGGAGCTCACCCTGTCTTGTGGGGCCGACCCGGGAATCGAACCCTGACCTTCCGGTTAACAGGCACAGCGTCTTTACCGCTTGCGCCACCCACAGCACATAAAAGACAATATGTGCACCCGTAGTTACTGCACCACCTAGTGAAAACCTATGGAAAATTCATATTGCAATCCAGAGTAACTTGTTCTTACTCCGGAGCAAGGACTCCCCGTAGTTATTCTGGATTTCACCCTTAGTCCCATTGTGTTCAATAGTACTTACTCCCAGGAAAGTCTGACTGCGTTATGATTGCGTCCAAAGTCCCATTTATTCAGTGGGTCTTGTTTCCAGTTACAGAGGATTGTGGCCTAATTGATATTTGAAATACTACTTATTATGTTCTTATTATAATTCCCAAATATTAACCACATATTTATTCCCGAAGCACAGTGTGTTCTTCAGAATCAGTAAAAATAACAAGGAAGTCTGTTGTTAAAAGCAAACAAATTTATTGCAACTCAATATTGTTAAGCTTTAATATTCCATTTGCTATTTTATCCTATCCCAATTAAGTGAATTGTTTAAGGACTCAAGAACTTCCCCATACAACAGCTAAAAATGTACGGTTGTCCATAAGTCCGTTCCATCCCTCCCCAAAGCCATCGGTCATTCAAAGAACGATCACAAGGACCGAGCATCAGAAACGGAACCTTTAAATGGCAATTATTATAATAAATGGCAATTATTTTATTTTTTCATTTACCGAGTCCAGAACATCTTGTAGTCCAAAATGTTTTATCGAGATTTTTGCATTAATTTTTAAATATTGGTAATGATAAGCAGTTGTCACATCACGTAGGCAGTGATTAATTTTCATAATTTCATCGACATTCGTTTCATAGTCATTCCACCAGATCTGCATAGTTTCTTTTATATCTTATTTGTGTATCATGACAAACCGGAAACATTAACTCCATTGGACTCTAGAACAGTGGTTCTCAAACATCTTAGCACTGGGGACCCACTTTTTAGAATTGCAATCTTTTGGGACCCACCAGAAGTGATGTCGTTCTGGAAGTGTCATGATCAAGCAGGAAAATTTTTAACACTCCTTGTTAAAAAAAAAAATCAAATAATTTATTAATTGATTATTTTTTATTGTGTAAGTAAATTTTACTTACACAATTTATTAATTGTGTATGTAAAATCAATTAAAAGTTTCCAATAAGTGTTTAAAAGTTTATTTAAAATAAAAAAAATCCTCTTAATTCTCCCAAGCAGTTTGTGATCAGTTTTTAAGAAATTCTCCAAAAGTCCCAAAGGCTGCAATACTATCCATACTTACCCAGAAGTAAGTCTCGCTGACTATCACTGGCTATCATTGACTATTGTTAAAAGCCAATAACAGACACCTGTTAAAAGGACAGATTTGCAACATTTCCCTACGTGCCGTCATATTCCATGGGAGCATCAAATCTAATAGATTAAAAATTAAATTCATGGTGAATTTAATGAATGGGGACCCACCTGAACTTTGCTTGAGACCCACCTAGTGCATCCTGACCCATAGTTTGAGAAACCCTGTTCTAGAACATAGTTGCATTTTAATTTTTTTAAACAAAAATGGCTTTGTGAATTATTATTGTGAATTAATGTGAGTACAAGAAAACAAAGCCAAGGCTGTTTAAATCACTATGAATTATGAATTACGGGGTATCAAACAAGCCAGCATTATCTGAAGATATACTGTGGTCATGTGGCCAGTGTGACTAAATGCCAAACATGTACAGACTGCTGTTACCTTCCTGTCAAAGTGGTATCTATTTATCTACTAAGACGGATGTTTGATCCAGTGAATCTGTTCTTCCATTGTTGAAAAAAAATTCAATTTTCTCCACAAATTGCAATATAAAATACATCCCATAGAAAATTACCAGGTCAGAGTATATACTTTGACTTAGATGTAGATCTCTGTGCATTAAAGAATTTTTGCAAGTATATAGTGAAATTTTGAATTATGCAGTCCACCCTTCCATTCAATGGTACCCTCCAGAAATACCATATTTAATGTTCACCCATACCATAAATACCATAATCGAACGTTCACAAGTAAATGTGGTATTTTGAGTATAAGTATAGGGTGCGCATGAAATTCAACAGCGCATTAGATCTTAGTAAATACAGTAGTTTGACCATGAGATCAGCTGTTTGAGCTCCGGTAACTCTGAATAACTATGCGCTATCATCAGCCAAGATATTGAAAGAATCCGTCTCTTCTTGGGAGAAGGGGGTTCTCAGATCCTTAATACATGTCAACGCCATGGATCTATTAAGCAGGCATGTTAAGAGTTTTTTCCTATGCAGTTTTTTTGTTCATATGCAGAATACTTCAAGCTCCCTCCATAACCTCAGGCTTGGACAGGATTTTCCTCTTGTGCAGATTCACTGAGGTTTAAAAAAATCAGGTAGCCCACGGTGGCTTTTCCAACAGTGTTGATTTTTATATGGCTTTTCCGGTGTGACGTAAGGCCTGCCCTCTGACTGAACCTTTTCCCGCACTCTGCGCACTTGTAAGGTTTCTCTCCCGTGTGGATTCGCACGTGGGTCATGAGGTTCCCCTTCTGGCTGAAGGTCTTCCCGCAGTCCGAACACTTATAGGGGTTCTCGCCCGAGTGGATCCTTTTATGGGCAATGAGGTTCCACTTCCGATTGAAGCTCCGACCACAGTCGGAGCACTTGTAGGGGGTTTCCCCTTTGTGGATCCGCTTGTGGCCTGTGAGGTAGCGCTTCTGGTTGAAGCTCTTGCCGCACTCTGAACACTTGAACCTTCTGTCTCCAGCATGACTCCTCTCGTGTGGGGCAAGGCTGGGACTTTGAGGGAAGTTTTCTTGACAGTCCAAGGGCTTAAACAGTTTCTCGTCCACAGAGACTGGCTCGTGTTTAAGGAAGCCTCTGCTTGCCCTGAAGCTTCCTTCGCCATCAACGCATGTTTTCAGATCCTCACAATTTGGGGCTTTTATTTCTTTCTTGTTGAGGTCACCTTCCCAGCCAGCAACCTTACTTTCTGGCTCCTTCCCCTGCTTACTTGCTGTCCCTTGAGGACTGAAAAGGACTGTCCCTTCCTTGTACTGCTGGAGAACTAAGCCGATTCTTGAGGATGTGTCATGAGGTTCCACAGGATCTGAACTCTCCGGAAGATGAAGCACGTCCATCATTTGCTTGTTACCTGCAGGGAGAAGAAGGGAACGAGACAGTGAAGCACATAGGATTGGTCCATTCATGAGGACTACTGAGATGGTCACCCTAATATTGCAGGTGCATGTTGGTGGTGCAGGCTGATGGTGCAGGTCGCTAGCCTCTATCCACCCACTCACCTTCACTATTCCTCCCACTCTCTGGATCGGATAAGGAAGAGGGGATGGTGCAGAGGAGGAAGTATGGCGGAGAAGTTCAAACAACTAGAGCACTAATTCCTTTAGCAGAGGTTTGATATCTGTAACTGCACCAAGAGGCATTTTTAACGTGGCATCCTCTTATCCATCCATCCATCCATCCATCCATCCATCTATCTATCTATCTATCTATCTATCTATCTATCTATCTATCTATCTATCTATCTATCTATCTATCTATCTATCTATCTATCTATCTATCTATCCAGCCAGCCAGCCAGCCAGCCAGCCAGCCGTCCAGCCATCTGTCCATCCGTCCATCCATTTACTTACCAATATTTACTAGAATCGAATACGCAAACGAATCTATTGTACATCCCAATTTTAAAAGGCACGAGATTTTTAAAAAATGTTTACCTCCTACTGTAATCCGTAGTTGCAAAGCAGGTACAAATTTAATTTTACTGCATACAACGATAAGTTAATATGACAATAAAATAATAATAATAATAATAATAATAATAATAATAATAATAATAATAATAATAATAATGATATGACAATAGATTTATGTTATAATTTTTTACCTAATTGCACTACTTTATACAACAACGGGTGCAATCCTAACCTTATCTGCTCAGAAGTAAGTTCCATTATATTCAATGGGGCTTACTTCCAGCAAAGTGTGTTTAGGATTGCAGCCAATGAGTTAATGTTATTAGACTTTATGTGTTTATGTAAACTGTTAACTCAGTACTGACCTATAGTTACAGTATAATCAAAATACCGTATTTATGTGGCTCTAATGTGCCATCGGATCTAATGTGGACCCTGATTTTAGAGACAAATTTCAGATGAAAAAGGCATACATTAGATTTGAGTAAATACAATATTTATTTATTTAAGTAATTTATACATTGCCTTCCTGTACTAAAGCAAATGCCCAAAGCAGATTGCAAAGCTTTCATTCATTTGTCCTCACAACAACCCTGTGAGGTAGGTGAGGCTGAGAATGAGTGACTGGCCCGAGGTCACCCAGGAAACTTCATGATCAAGAGGAAATTAGAACCTGGAACTTTCAGGTCTCAGGCCAGCTCCTTAACCACTACACCATCCTGTCTGTCACCCCATTTAGCAGTAGGAGAGTAGGGGGTCCCTCTTCATCCCAGGTCTTTTCCAGTGGCTGCTGCTGCTATTTCCTTTGTATCTTGTTTTAGATTATGAGCCCATTAGAGGCAGGGGATCATCTGCTGATTTATTTGCTGTGTAAACTGCCCTTTGGACTAATTTCTGCTGAAAAGTAGTATATAAATATTCTTCATAAGAATCTGCAAAAATCAGCAGATGTAACCTTACAAAGCATGGAGTTTGATTCGAGAAAGAAAGGGTTCAGTGGTCTCAACGGGGACTGAGAAGCTACTTTTCTACCTGCAGGGAGTGGTTTTGTTGGCAGGTTTTGGTGGCACCCCAGCTTTGGAACTCCCTCCCCTTAGAACTGAGGAAAGCTGCCTCACTACAGAGCTTCAGGCAGAGCCTTAAAACTTTTTATTTCAAAAAAGCTTTTTAATGGGGCAGAATTTGGGGGGGGGGAGGCTGTTGTTTTATTGTTTTTGCTGTTTTATTGTTTTTAACATGTGTTTTTAGCCTGTTGTTTTAATCGTTTTTAGTCTTTGTATAATCTAATTGTATTTTGATTGTGTTTTAATTGTGTTTTAATCTGTTTTTATGACCCATTTTTATTGGTGTTTTATTGTTCTTTTAATCTTTTAATTTTAATTTTAGTCAGAAAGGTCCCAATGTTCCCCACGTGGACCACCTGTGGGTCTCTCTTTTCATCCCCTTTTGTTAGGGAGGAAAGGCGGGATACGAATCCAATAATAAATAAATAAATAAATAAATAAATAAATAAAAAGTGGGTGTTCCTCATTTATTTAGTGGGTGTTCCTCATTTATTTAGCAGGGGAGAGTAACTGGCCCTACACACCCCAGCAATGTCTGTTCTAGTGGCTTCTGCTGGTGTTACTTTGCATTTTAGATTGTGAGCCCTTTTGGGACAGGGACCCATTAGCTATTAATTAGCTATTAATTTTTTCATTTTCTTGTAAAGCGCTTTGTGAACTTTTCAGTTGAAAAGCAGTATATAAATACTGTAGATAGATAGATAGATAGATAGATAGATAGATAGATAGATAGATTGATTGATTGATTGATTGATTGATAGATTTCATGTAGAAACGGGGCCACTAACTTGAAAAGGAAAAAAAAAGTCTTGAGAAATGGGAAAACAGGTCTTTCAATAGCTAAAAGTCAAAATCATTCCAAGGATCTTCTAAAATACTTACCCAGCGAGTTTTCCTCTTTTCCTCGCTCCTGCTTGCCTACTCGGCAGAGCTGTCTGTTCCAAGTCTCCGAAAAAGCCTGCTCCGCTTCCACGCAATTCACAGCCACGTCTGTGAAAGGTTCTGGCACCTGAAAGAAGCGGGAGAATGAGCAGACATAGGACAACACAGCATCTCACATTGCACCCAACATTACCAGTGCATGAAAAGTGCACCATCAAAAGGTATCTCAGCTGGTTCAGCTATCTCAACTGGGATCTGAGATGCTACTTTTCTTCTTGAGGGACTACTGAAGCCCAGAAGTGATGTCATCAAACTTTAAATGATGTCATTAAGGAGGGCATGACCATATATATGCAATGTTATTAAGCAGGTTTTGACCAGAAAATAAATAACTTTTCTCATTTAGAAACTAAAGCTATAAATGGCAGAAAATATACACTTCTTAATTATGATTTCAAGATATGGGAGAATTATGTGGTCTTTCAGTTGCGGCTGCGTCACTTCTACAGATGGGTCACTGAGCAGTTCGGCAACATCGTAGTGCTTAAAGAGCTTTGATGGGCCACATCCAGCCCCTGGGCCTTATGAGTGACACCTCTGGGTTATCAGATCCTCTCACCTGCAGTCTCCGTCTTTTGCTGTCACGCCGCCCCATCAAAAAGTCTTCAGCCAGGGCCACTGCTTGTGTGCAGTTCTCTGGACTGCTCTCCCTAACCCAGCTTTGCATCTCCAGGGGCAGGATGATCAGAAACTGCTCCAGGATCAGAAGCTCCAGGATCTGCTCTTTGGTGTGTCTCTCCGGTTTCAACCACTGGCGACAAAGTTCCCGGAGTCTGTTGCAAACTTCACGAGGACCCTTGGCCTCCTGGTAGCAGAACTGCCGGAAGTGTTGGCGCCTCACCTCAGTGTGGAGAACATCATCGTTCAAAGCCTCTTCCTTCACCAAGAAGTCCAGGTTCTCGTAGGACTTCTGAGCATCTCCACCCATGGCCTGAGTTACCCAACTTCCTTTGGACCACTGAGCTACTCCTTTAAATGTGGGCTGTAAATCCTTTACCTTCTTCCCCGACACAGGCTGGGGCTGCAATCCTGAGTCTGGGGCCTGAACGTTCTTCAGGAATTCCTGCCACTGGGTTTCCCAATGTTGCTGCAGCCCTTCCTCTGGCTCCCGTTTAATCTGCTGCGGAGGAACTTTAGTCAGAAAGGTCCCAATGCTCCCCACGTGGACCACCTGTGGGTCTCTCTTTCCATCCCCTTGCATCCCCTCACACAGTTTGGCTGGGTCCTTCTCTTCCATTTCCAGATCTGGGGCAGGGTCCAGATCTGCTGTGGGGTCTTTCTCCTTCTTCACCGTTCCAATCTCTCCGTTTCTTGTTTCCAATGTAGGACAGCTGCCAACCTATGGAACGGCACACTTGAGTTCAGGATTCAGCTGGTGTTGACAGTCTTAATGCACAAAGAGGTGGCAATGGTATACTGTTGGCAAGGGGTAACTCCTGATAGAAAGAGAAAGTAAGTAAGACAGAAAACTGGAACCTCTGGAGGATAGGGACCTGTGTACTTGCAAGTGAGTGAACAGATGTACGTAATACCTAATAGATATTATTGCTAGATACATAAAACCGCATAATAAAACACTCCTAAACACTCTTTCCACTTCTTTGACCATCTTATGTAAAGAAGCCGACCCGAGTATAAGCCGAGTATAAAAAAATGTGCAGAAAAAACTAGGCTTATACTGGAGTATATATGTAGTCCCTTGCCATGCAACTAAAAGGCGCAGGCACTGAGAAGTCAGAATTTTAGAAAGTTGGCAACCCACTGTCCTTTTAGAACACTTTTAAGAGTGGTATTCATACCAATCCCCTGTCCAAGAGCTGATCCACAGCAACATCAGCACACATCTGTCCCGCACCAACTCATCCTTATATATGCCAGCTGCTTTCAACTTCATCGAAAGGTGATGCCAATATTGGCATCAGTTTTTCCTCTTTCCAGACAGGCTGGCCTGCAGTTCTGTCCACCAGACTTAGCCAGGTTTCCCTTCCTTGGTAGCCAGTGATCCCCTGCAGCTGCTGATCTTTCTTTGTGTGTGCCCCCCTTCCTCCTGGAAAAGGATCCCCAATTTTCAGTGCACCCCCAGCTCCACTCACCTCTTCTTTGGGGCTGATCAAGGTACCCAGCAAAGCTCGCTTCCCCCACCAGCCTGGCAAAGTGCAGAGATGCCAGTTTTCCCACCAGGGTTTTCTTAGCAAGGGGGGAGAGGAAGTGGCTTCACAGCTCTTGACACTTCCCTTCTGACATGTCCAAGCCTTGCTAGGAAGCATCGCCACACTCGGTAGATTTAACCTTTTCAGGCGTGCTGGGAAAATTTTGGGTGGCTTTGCTCTGGATGGCTTGCAAAAGGCCAGCCAGAGCAGAACCTGAAGCACATGCATTGGTGCATCATTGTTTCATTGCACATGCAGTGATGCTTCATTGCACATGCATTGGTGCATCATTGCTTTGGAATCCAGCAAAGGGGGGATCTTGGGCAGTCCTGAATTGGGGAGTTCCATGGCTATAAAAAGCTCAGAGGCCCCTTGTTTAAAAGAATGAAGGCCCCTTGCAAGAAAAAGTACCCCCAAATTTCCTGCACAAATAAAGTCCACATATTGATATAGTCAGAACTGTCAGAAAGTGGGGGACGCCTGTATATCCCGCATTCCCCACTCCAATGTAAATGCCCAAAGTGGCTTACGAAGTATTCGATCCTTGCCTCCTGCGGTCCGTACAACAACTTTGCAAGGTAGGCAAGGCTGAGAGTAAGGTCACCCCAGAAGCTGAATGGACAAGGAGAGATATGAACCTGGATCTTTCAGGTCTCGGAACAACTTCCTATCCACTACCCCAGTGATTTTCAACCTCTCTCATCTCAAGCTCCCTATTTGCACCCCCTCAAGCTATGTCACTTGTTAATAATCCCTTCCCTTTTTCCGCCTCAATACAGTAACATCTCATCATGCAATTTATCAGCCCTGAACCGTACATTTATAAGGTGTAAAATTCCTATAAGCCTGTCTGCTTTGTTTCTTCATTTGGGTGTCTATATCTTTGAACAACTCTGAGGCAGGCAGAAGTTCAACAGGTGCATACAGGTTGGAGGTGCCATGCAAGTGATATTTATTGGAGCAAGACCATAGCCACTTGTTGTTCCATGTGTTGCACAGAATGATGGAGTTCGACGGGATCCATAAGGTCATCTAGTCCAACCCCCACAGGTAGCAAGAAATCCTCCTACAGCATCTTCAGACGCTGCTTCTGGACCTCTGCTTGAAGATCTCTAGTTGCGGGGAAGGAATCCACCACTTCCCTTGGCAATCTGTTCCACTGCCTGATGTCCAACCAGAATCTCCTCTCTTCCAGTGTACCCATTTTGTACCCATTTAGTTTCACTACCCATTTCTGCTTAAAAACCAGGATGGTGTGGTAGTGGATTGGGAGTTGTTCCAAGACCTAGAAGATCCAGGTTCAAATCCCTACCTTGGCCGTGAAATTTACAGGGTGACCTTGGGATAGTCCCTCACTCACCCTCACCCTAGCCTATCTTGCAGGATTGTTGTGAGGACAGCAGGAGGGGTGAACTAAAGCATCGTAAGCCACCTTGTCCATTTGTGTTGGCATGGGAAAGGCAGTGTATCAAGCCCGCAAACAAACAAACAAACAAACAAACAAACAAACAAACAAACTAAACCAACTTTTGGATGGATGGATTCTCCCAGTCCACATAGGTAGGGGTGTCAGATGGGTGTTAAAGGGGAGACAACTATCCCCCCATACAAGGAGTTCACCCTCAGCTTCACACTCCTGGACTAGTTACTTGTGAGTAACTAGAACAGTCAGCCTAGAAAGATCATGGACCAGGTTATTAAGTGAAAGGCCACTTTGAAGCTAATGGGACAATTTGTGCCCGACAGGTTGCGCTCCACTATGCTCAACTCCTTTTGATAATATGACTGGGAATGTGGTGGGTCTAGCGCACCTAGATTCCAGCAAATCATTTAGCCAATTTTCCCATGATAATATGTGGAGATGTGGGCAAGGTGGCCCTACTATGACGTGGGTTGAAAGCAGGCTGAAGATTAAATGGCTCCACATTAATCTGGAGGGAGGGAGTGAATGGAATGTCCAGTCCTGGGCCATGTGCTGTTCCCATAAATGCTTTAGATGTGGGGAAAAAGGGAACGCTTATCAAATCTATGGATGTCACCGCACTGGGGGGTTAGGGTCAGCCAGCACCCTGGAAGACCAAGAGCACAATCCTAACCATGTCTACTCGAAAGTAAGCCCCATTGTGTTCAATGGGTCTTACTCCCAGGTTAAGATTGCAGCTCGAATCAGGATTCAAAACAGCCAGTGCATTCAAAGCAGTGCGTGGGAAAGGAGCGAAGGTTCTGCTTCTTGATCCAATGAGTGGGAAGCGCATATAAGAACATATAAGATCTGGGTAAAGCGCATATAAGATATGGTTAAAGGAATATGTACGTCATGGTGGGCACAACAGCAGCAGACTGTGGGGTGCAGGCACCCTGAATCTGAACCCCACACCACTGGCAATGTGCTGCTGATAAGCTCTTCATCAAATGCCTGCACGGGTGGGCCTGCATCTTGAACATCAGGTGCATGGCACAAGTGATGCGCAGGATGTATGTGTGTGGGGGTCTCTTTTTCTTCCCCGGCATGAAACATCATTCTGTGGGATGCCTATGTGCTTGTCATGCTCCCACTCTGCAGCTCGGCTCGGCTTGTCCTGTGGCCACCAGAGGGCTGTGGCGATCCTGGCGAGGAGGTGGGGACAAGGGAGAGCATCCCAGAACTTTGTGGGGCAGCTGCATCCGGCTAGTGGCGAGGTGAGGTGAGAGCCACAGATGCTGGTTGGGAATCAGTGCATGGGATCCAAGAGGTCAGATGAGGTCAGAGGCTTTCCCACGTGGAGACCAGGTTGTGGTCCCCCCCATACTTTGGGGGATTGTTTTGGGGAAGGTGGGTGGCTTGTGGACAAAGCCAGTGCTCTGAATAGATGCGGGGTAGGTGACTGGGCTTGTACCTGGGCTATTATGGGCTGGGCCTGCACCTGGGCTATTATGGCAGAGCACATAAGGGGTGAGCAAGGTGCTCTTTGTGAAAGCGCATCATCTCATGTTTCAGTACTGCCCCAAATCCAGGTAACATTAGTCACGAATGGGGAGAAAGCCTTTTCATACAAGCATTGGAATGTGCTGGTTGAACACTGAGAATTCTTTTATGAGACTTTCGGAGTGGTGGTTTCAAAGGACATCCTTTTTTCCCAGGGTCTCCTCATAGAATTGGAAGGAGCCTAATAGGTCATCTAGTCCAACCCTCTGCCTGTAGGAGAAATCCTCCCAGAGCATCTCTGACAGGTGCTTGTTGAACCTCTGCTCGAAGATTCCCAGTGAGGGAAAGTTCTCCACACCGACAACAGCATCTGGTCCCTCTTTTCCTCCAGAAACCACTCCCAGCTTTCCCAGTTGAGCAACTGGTGAAATGGAAGGTGCCGCGTGTCATGTAAGTAGCAAAGTTTGCTCCTTTGCCAGGCTTTGGCAAGGTTAGGGTGCGTGTCATAATTCTGCCCAAAGATCTCAGAAATACAGAATATGTGCTGCTGAAAGTTCTTTCTTTCTTTCTTTCTTTCTTTCTTTCTTTCTTTCTTATTTATTTATTTATTTATTTATTTATTTATTTATTTATTTATTTATTTATTAAAAGACAGATTCTAGGCCTAAAGGTGCAGATAATGGCTTGAACGTACATAATTCAACTGATTTGCTTTCAGCAAATTTCTAAGGCAAATGGGAGCCCAATCCTATTCATGTCTACCCAGAAGTCAGCCCCAATACAGTCAATGGGACATACTCTGAAGTAAGTGTGCACAGGTTTGCATCTTGTGCCTCCTACCAGTGGCATAGCTAGAGGGGGGTGAAAGCACTAAATTTTGCAGGGAGCCTTGCCTAGAATCAGGATTCTAGATGTTGGAGTGACCATTATTTCTAGGGGGAATTATGTCGGGTTTCTTTACTGGTGTGCAAAATGAAAGGATAAGTATGGGGAACAAAGACCTGTAACTCAACTCAAGAGGGGGGCAAATTGCTGGCCTGAGTGGGGGCAAAATCCCTCCTAAATCCCCCCTACGGACCTGCCTGCTATGGCTCCAAAGGGGGGGCTAATTGCACACCACAGTGAGGCTCTTTGCAAAACGTACTGCATTGCATGCCCTACAGTTATGGCACTTTCATTTAAACTCACATCCTTTGCAAAAATGTTTCAGATCATGACTCCTGTGGTTGAAGTAAGCAGAGGCTCGAGGAGCACCTGTCAGGGATGCTCTAGGGGGATTTCCTGCTATAGGCAGGGGGATGGACTAGATGACCTACTAGGTCCCTTCCAACTCTAGGATTCTATGATTTCTAAGTCCTGGAGTTGGACTCTCCTCTCAGATCAGACTAAAACTCTGAACTGGTATTAAAAACGGCAAGGCTATACAACAATGTACACAGTGGGAGTGTGGCATCACATGGCACATGAATAAAACCAGTTGTAAAAAAAAGTGGTCAAACAGGAAGACCATCACAAATAATAATAAAAGAGAAACTGTCCAGTTTAATTGGCAGGAAAACAAGAGGGAAAAATTATATAGAATGGATAAGGTGAAATAAATAAAATGAGAGTTATAGACCTGGCTGTTAGGCTGCCCCTGTTTACAAAGATCAGGGAGGAGGAATCCTTGGCCAGCTGCTATCGTAGCTGATGCAACTATTGCATGTCTCTGAAACGCAGCATCTGGAGCATTGAAATGCTGGCTTGTTTGCTGGTTTTATTCAAAGAGGCAAGACTGAGCAAATACATCAGGTAAACCATCTTCTCCAGAAAGGATGTGGGGGATAGAGGGACCCACAGTGAGACTCCCTGCACCACTTAGTGCTTGGAACCCCCTTTAGCTAGGCCACTCCTTCAAACTATGGTTGTAGCCTTTAGAATCCCAGTAATTAACTTCGGAGAAGCTGAGATTGCAGGTTCTCATGTGCATCTTCGTTAGGAAAATACTATAACAAACTTTCATACAAACAAGATTTTTAAATAATTGCATCTGGAGATTCATTACAATAAATTCTCTAAAATGCATCTAATTTTCTGGACTGTTCAGGTGCTACAAGATAATGTGAGCGACAAGAGAGACGATATGAAAGCAGAGAGCCTATGGAAAAGTGAGAAGTTATTAGTAAGTAACCAAAACTATAGTAGAATCATAGAATCATAGAATCCTAGAGTTGGAAGGGACCTATTAGGTCATGTAGTCCAACCCCCTGCCTGCAGCAGGAAATCCCCCTAGAGCATCCCCGACAGGTGCTCGTCGAGCCTCTGCTTGAAGATCCCCAGTGAGGGAGAGTCCACCACCTCCCTTGGCAATCTCTTCCACTGCCGAACTGCCCTCACCGTCAGGAATTTTTTCCAGATATCCAACCAGAATCTCCTTTCTTGCAGTTTGTACCCATTGGTTCTAGTTCTGCTTTCAGAATCAGCTATGAACAAATTGGCCCCTTCCTCCCTATGACAGCCCTTCAGGTATCTGAAGAGGGCAATCATGTCTCCCCTCAGCCTCCTCTTCTCCAGGCTGAACATCCCAAGTTCCCCCAACCTTTCCTCGTAGGGTTTCCCTTCCATCCCACTGACCGTTCTTGTCGCTCTCCTCTGGACTTGCTCCAGTTTGGCTGCATCTTTCTTCAAGTGAGGTGCCCAGAACTGGACACAGTACTCAAGGTGAGGTCTCACCAATGCAGAGTAAAGAGGAACTAGAACTTCTCACGACTTGGAAGCTCCAGTCCTCTTAATGCAGCCTAAAATGGCATTTGCCTTCTTTGCAGACACATCACATGCTGACTCATGTTCAGCTTGTGATTCACGGCGACTCCAAGATCCCGCTCACATGTTGTGCTGCCAAGCCAAGTATCCCCATTTTATACCTGTGTTTTTGGTTTTTATTGCCTAAGTGCAGAACTTTGCACTTCTCCCTGTTGAAATTCATTCTGTTTGTTACAGCCCAGGATTCCAGTTTATCCAGATTCTCCTGGAGGTTTCTCCTTTCTTCTGTTGTAATACATGTCGGTGTTTTCTGAGATTCTGTGATTGCACAAGGAGGAAAATGTTTGTAGAATTCAGCAGGTTAAAAACTTTTTTAAAAAGCTGAGATCCTGAAAATGTTGAATAATGACCAGGCTGTAGTTATGTGTGAGGTTTCTGGGTCGGAGATAACACTGGGCTCCTCTGGAATGAGAACATAAGAGTCCTGCAGGATCAGGCCAAAGGTCCATCTAGTCCAGCAACCTATATCTCACAGTGGACCATCCGGTGTCAAATAGTTCCACAGACTGATTCCATAGGAAGAGTCTCTGCTGGATCAGGCTAGAAGTGCATCTAGTCCATCTTCTTGTATGTCACAGTGACCCGTCTGGGGCAAGGATTTCCACAGACTGCTGATTGATTGATTGATTGATTTGAGGGAATATTGACTATGAGCACAATCCTAACCAGGTCTACTCAAAAGTAAGCCCATTGTGTTCAATAGGTCTTACTCCCAGGAAAGTGTCTTTAGGATTGCAGCCTATAGCTCCTCTCTAAGGCCACAATCTGGATTTGGTCCCCCCTTCTGTAGGTGCTCTTCACAAACTAGAAAACCAACCAATCAGGTCCAAATGTATGCATAGTGCATCATGTCGTATGGCCTTAAATTGGCTCTTGTTTTTGCCCCTATAATTGTAGAGAGAGACGGAAACGGAGAGGAAGTGTATTGTCTGGGAGTGGAAGGAACTACGGAGGTTTCTGGAAGAGCAAGAAGGTCTTATGTTGAGGCGGCTGGAAGATCTGAGTAGAGACATTGCGTCACGGAGAGACGCTGGTGCTTCAGAAGGCTCTGAGAAGATTTTGCCGGTCTGTGAGAATCAGGAATACCCCAGAAATCTACCTGTGAGCATACAAAAAGTTGTTCAGAGGATTGGATGGATGAGGTGGCATAGCTTGAGGGGGTGGAGCAGTCGGCCTCACCTCTTCAGAGCCATTCCAACAAAACGGAGCACATTGGGGATCTCCTAGGATGATATCTATACAAGGGGCAGGGAGATAAAGGTCTTTGGTTTATATCTGAAAGTTCTCCTCTTTTCTCTTCCAGAGCATCAGAAGAACAGGGAGATGGTACGTTCTGCCCACCCTTAGCTGGTCTAGAGTTCTCTGGAGTTAAGAATGGCTGAGCTGAAACCCCCGTCATTTTTTCATTAAACTTCATCAGCTCTGAAAGTCACCCCCTTTTTGATGACTTTTTTCGGGGGGAAGCAGGGATTGTAAAGTCAGTGGAAAGTGTTAGCATGATCTCTAATTGACTAGATCATCCATGTGACCACCATAGGAAGTGTTGTCCATGTTAGATACACTTCACTTATCCATGGTAGTGTCATGACATTACCATGTTTGATTATGGCTCAATCCATGCTCAGTCCAGTGCACATAGCATGGTGGCATCCTTGAATCCAGTTTGTGATCCCTGACTGGTTCAAGAAGGGATGAAACGGAGGAGGGACAACGTAGCATTAAATCAGCTGGAGGGAGAGGAACAGCAACTTCAAGCCATTGTAAACAGCATAAAATTATTAGGATTAGAATTTTATTTTAGGGTGTGTATTTGTATCTGAGTCCTGAGCAGAGGCGATGTTAATTTTAACTTTCTTCACCAGGAAAGATGGGGCATTTCCTCAGTCGGAAATAGATTTTGTAGAGTTGGAAGAGAAGGTAAAGCATTTGACAGAGAAAAGGATCGTCCTACAGAAAGTGCTGCTGGAATTTAAAGGTGTGTTCAGCCAACAGGAGTTTCCCTTGAAGCAGGATCGGTTCCACAAGTGGGGCCAGGTGATGCACATAAGGGCCCATGTCCACATTTCGCCAACCTATCAGCTATCAACAGTAGCTCTCACTGCTCCTCGCTGCTGCCAGTAAAGCAAGAGCAGCAGTGAGGAGCCTTATACATGGACCAGCCCTACCCCAGGGCACCATTTGGAACATGGCACTGGGCACCTCAATCTAGGAATGGGGCACTTATGGATCCATACATTATTGGAACTACCCCTACAATCCAAAGTAACTACAGGAGCATGTAGGAGACATTTACGTCGATGCAGTTATGGCACCACCTAGTGAAAACCTATGGAAAATTCATATTGCAATCCAGAGTAAATTGTTCTTACGTCGGAGCAAGGACTCCCCGTAGTTATTGCACCCTAGGTCTCATTGAAAACAATGGGACTTACTTCCAAGCATACATGAAGGAGCTCTGGCTTCACAGTGATGTCCCTTTGTGATGTCACTTTTGGCTATGACATCACTTACAGGTTGATTACATCACTTATGGGGGGATGTACTGCCAGAAGCACCTTCCAGTTTTCTCCAAAGGCACATCTTCTGGATGCCTCCAGAGGACCTTCGGAGACCCAGCGAGGTCAAGCGCATATGCCCATATTGGCAGTTTTGTGTAAGTAATCCTAATAAAAAAGACAAAATAACAAAGACAAAAACCCTAAAGACAAAATGGGAATAGTATTAGGAAGAGGTGCCAGAGAATAAATGGGATCTACACTATACATAGTGGAACACATGCATGTGTGTGCATCACATATATGATATCCAGTTGGATATCAGGAAGAAATTCCTGATGGTGAGGGCGGTTCGGCAGTGGAAGAGATTGCCAAGGGAGGTGGTGGACTCTCCCTCACTGGGGGTCTTCAAGCAGAGGCTCCACCAGCACTTGTCAGAGATGCTCTAGAAGGATTTCCTGCTACAGGCAGGTTGGACTAGATGACCTATGGGGTCCCTTTCAGCTCTAGGTTTCTATGATTCTATGATGCATATGACTTCAATTCTTGCTTCTTTGTCTTTTATTTCCTCAGAGATTTTGCAACAGGAGCTGGGAGGTGATGCAGGCCCATCTTCCTCATATGGTAAAGACAGGATATTTCTTGTTGATGGATAGATGTTGAGGTCCTTTGTCTTAAATTTTTCCAGCATCTACAATGGTCAACATCATTAGGGCTTCAATTCCAACCACACTTACTTGGGAGTAAACCCCATTGACTGTAATGGAACTTACTTCTGAGTAGATGTGCATAGAATTGGGCTGTAGGGCCACAATGGAAGTCCTACTTTGTATCTTCTTAGCAGATCTGGCATATCAGGAGGGCTGAATAATGTGGTCTCCTAAGGTAGATGGGCAGGAGGTGCCCACCTCTGTTTGCTCACCATCTTTGCTTCTTTTCTCCTGCTCCCTACCTAAGAAGGTGAGAGAAGATGCTGACCATCAGTAGATAAGGGGTTCAGTATTTGGTATACAACTTCAGATACCAGAAGGTTTGGGGCCAGACTTAGGCCTTGCCAATTGAAGTTTGGTGGGTATCTCCGTGGAGCAAGACCTTTTCAGTAATGGTGCCATTGTTGCAGTTATATATATATATATATATATATATATATATATACATACACACACACACACACACACACACACACACACACACCGTATATATTTATTTATTTGATTGTTCGATCCATTGATCGTTTTGTATTCCACCTTTACCTGCAAAAGGGCACTCAAGGCCGCTAACAATAATTTAATAACACAAATATTAGAATGTGATTGAGACTTAATAAATAGAAGTTTTTTGGTCTGTTTTTAAAATCCCCTGTAGATTTTTTTTTGTAAATGTGAGTGTGTCCTGTTTTTTAATGTAAATGATGATGTGTTAGAGGATCATATCCACCGATCCTATCCAACTTTAGGACACAATCCTATCCAAGTTTCCAGCATTGATGCAGCCCCAAAAATGTTAGAGGGAAAAAATGTTGGGGAATGTTAGGGGGAAATTAGGGGGGGAAATGTTGGATAGGATTGAGACCTTACAGGCTAATACATATATGAAATTCTGGAAAAAAATCTTCTCTCCTCCAGACTGCCAAGGAAGGACATTTTTCTACTATAAATTTCTCCATTCCTGCAGAGGGCATGGAGAGAAAATGGCTGTGTTGACTCAGGTGAGTGGATCTGTTGTTGAGCAGACTCAGGTGAGCAGACTCAGGTGAGCGGATCTGATGTTGGGAACTGGGATTATGGGCATGAAATTCTAATTGTTGTTGATCTTATTCAATGGCTTAGCTAGAGGCTCTTTGACTGCCCCCCTTTAGCTATGCCACTAGTCTTCTTATTTACAGCAGTGGTTCTCAAAGTTTGATGACATTACATCTCAAACAGTTTGACAGAGTGTCCTGGACAGATTTTTATTCTTCTAACGGGGTCCTGGGTAAAAATGCCCGAGAACCACCGATTTACAGTATCTATAAAAATGGAAAATTTTTCTAAGCAGAGGTCATGCGGTTGAATTAGCAAATTCACATTGAAAGAGAATTCCTTCCCCTCAGCCTATTATTCTTCTGTGCAAAAATAGAATTGATATACCCAAAACTTAGGGCACAATCCTAACCAAATTTCCCCCTCTGGCATAAGGGCAATGCAACTCTGTGGTAGGGGAATAAACTTTGGCTTATTTTAAGGAAGACTCCATGACTGCCCCCTTCCCAACTGCAGGATGCAATTCATGCCCCACTGGCACAGCTATGCCAGTGCTGGAAAGTTGTTTAGGATTGCATCCTTAGGCTGTAATCCTATACACATTTTCCTGGGAATAAGAACCATTGAATGAAATGGACTTGCTCCTGAGTAGATACGCATAGGATTACAATATTAATTAAAAAAAACACCTATTGGGAATTTGACACGTTTTGCCTTTTGATGTCAAACTCAGAGGGACTCTAACCTACAGAGAGGTGTACCCACCTTGCTCACAGCTTGATCTCCCTCTCACGTTTAATACCTTCTGCTGGTAGTCCTTGTGAGCCCTTCCTCAAATTAAGGCCTGGTTTCTTTCCCCTGCTGTAACTGGGTCCGTCTGCCGCAGGAGCTGGTGTCCTTTGAGGAGGTGGCCGTGTGTTTCTCCGAGGGAGAATGGGCTCTCCTGGACCCTCATCAGAAAGCTTTGCACAGAGACGTCATGCAGGAGAACTACGAAAATGTGACCTCACTGGGTAAGGATTTGCGTACCTCTTTTTTGTTTGGTTTTTTGTTTTGTTTCTCTTGCATAATAAAAAGGTTTTAAAAAAGAATTTGCATAGCCTGTGAGTTTTCAGCTTCATGGCACCTATTTGTGCCTCCTTGAATTTGACTGCAAGATCATTGTTATTTTCAGAGAGCCATTGTGGTATATAAGGGTGGAAACCTATGTGTCTTCAGTGCCCTGTGATAACATGTTCTGAAAGTATGCACTGTCACAAAAGTCACAAAAGGGAAAGAACACAATCTGAACTCAACTAGAGCTAGCAAATCTCAAATCGAATGCACCATCAAATCTAATGTGTACCCTATTCTTATAATTGCAATACCATATTTATGCAAATCTCATTAACCATTGAATCGAATGTGCAACCCTGATTTTGGAGACTGAATTTGGCTGGAAATGGTGAGCATTAGATTCAAGTAAATACAGTATATTTGATTCTCTCTGATATTTTCTTGGTGGTAGTTTTTTCTCTTGGCAAGTCAGATGGGATCACCCGGGAAAAGGAAGAGACTGTCTGTCCGATTGTGCACCCTCGCGGCTCCGAGGAAAAGAACAACTGTGAGGTCACCAGTATAGCTGTGGAGAAGGCAATGGGTGAAGACTGTATTACTCTCAATGGTGGTGAGTCTCTGGTAGGGTCATCCCCAGATCTGCTACCCCACAGCCTTTTTACTAAAGAAGCTATTGGTTGAAACTGGCTCCTTAAACTCAAAGCACATGCTCTGCAACAGAGCCGTGACTCCTCTTCTGACCAGCATTACCATCCTGGATCATGCGAGTTCTTGTGAGATCTCATGGGATTTTTGCCAATCTGATGTGGTCTATGATGGTGCCACAGGGTGCCATGGAGGAAGGGACTATTTATGAACTGCTTTGAAGATCACCCTCTGTAAGAAAGTGTTTGTGAACTGATTTGAATTCATTTAGTCATTCATATAAGTTACATGTCTAATGTAATTAATTAATAAAAATTAATTATCCCCCCCGGCCTCTGTCACAGTGTCATAGAGATGATATGACCCTCCTGCCAAAAACTTTGGACACCTCGGCTGTAGACTGTCATGATCAGCACATGGCCTTCCTCAAAGAGGGTTGCCATAATTCTCTTCCACAAAGCCAAGTCAGGATCCTCTGTCCCATTTGCCAGAATGTGAACACAGGCCACAAAAATTGGGACTGTCCCTGTTTTCCAGGACACATGGCAACCCTACCCTCAGAAGACCTCCAGACATAACTGGAAGTCACTGGCTGGAACTAGTAGGGACTTCCAATTGTGTTAGGAGGTACTCTGAGTCTGTCCTGATATAGGCTAAGCATGCATGGACACTCAAATATGTGAATATTGAGACTGCAGACACATAGTAATATATATATATATAATAAATGCTTTTGAAGTAACATATAATAAATGCTTTTGAAGTAACTTTTGTGCATTACATTTTAATTTTGTGGTTAAAACTGCTTAAAATTTATTATAACTTTTGTTATTTTGTTAATTAAAAAGACGCAACTTATTCAGAGTGCATGAGAGGTGCCAGGGTGAATGCAAATTTGTGAAAACTTTCATGCAAACCAATGGTTGAATTTATTTATCTCCTCCTACCTCCGTTCTCCTAGCGCATGGCGGACAGAACAAGATGAGCAAGAGGCATCTACTGGCAGAAAACTGTGGACAAGATGCACCTCAGGAGACTTCTTTGAGAAAGGTCAAGGAGAAAAGGTCCCGGCGTTGTGATGGAGCAAATGCTCTTCGACTTCCACGCAGGTCAGAAAGGCATCCGAAAAATGAACAGAGAACTGGTCAGGAGAAACCGGTTCTTCCTCAGAGCGGTGTTAGGGATACTGGTAACCCTAATACCCCACAAAAGATCCACCAAGGCGGTAGGCAGAAATCATGCACCATATGTGGGAAAATATTTAATCAGAGCATTTTGCTTCTTAAGCACAAGAGAACCCATAAAAGGACAAAGTCACACCAGTGCTCAGATTGTGGGAAAATCTTTAGCCAGAGGTCTGACCTTAAGAAACATAGGAGAAGCCACCAGAAAGAGAAACAGTTTGAATGCCACGCCTGTGGGAAAACTTTTCATCGGCGCTCGCACCTCTCATCTCATCAAGGAATCCATGCCGGGCTCAGACCGTACAAATGTTGTGATTGTGGGAAGAGCTTTCTCCGGGCTCCTGATCTTCGGAGGCACCAGAAGATCCACACGGGAGAGAAATTGCATCAGTGCCTGGATTGTGGGAAGAGCTTCCTTCTGAATTCCGGCCTCATCAAGCATGAAAGAATCCACACGGGTGAGAAGCCATATAAATGCCCAGATTGTCGGAAAAGTTTCAGTCAAAGAACTCATCTGATTGTACACAAGAGAACTCACACCAGCGACAGGCCTTACTTATGTTTGGTTTGTGGCAGTGGCTTCATTCAGAAAGCGCATCTCACTTCACATCAGAGAATCCATACAGGGGAGAAACCCTTTAAATGCTCCAACTGCGGCAAAAGCTTTAAGCTGAACTCGGCACGTATGAAACACGAGAGGGGTCACGGAAAGCATCTGGGGGCTCAGGCTGCCGGAAAACATGTCATGGACACTCATGCTTTGCATGACACTGAAAAATCTCTGCGACGGTCAAGCTTCAGGAATGCTCAGGGGTTAGAAAAAAGTGCAGCTTGAGATTATGTTTTAAGGTACGCAGTAGCGTACCTTTTAAATAGAGAACGCTATTGGTTAAAATGAAAATCAAGGATCCATAGCTCAATCCTAACCATGTCTACTCAAAGGTAAGCTCCAGTCTTATTCCCAGGAAAGTTTGTTTCAACACACAAGGATTGCAACAAAAGTCTCCTCGTCTCTTCTGTTTTGATCCTCAGGACCGTTGTAGACAAAAGATATAGGCAGAAAATTTCTTGAAAACACACATCTGCTCCAGTTGTGAGTAAAGTGGCTGGGTAGGTTCAGATGGTTCGAATAAAGGAGAAACACAAAGGATCCAAACCAGCAATTTTCAACCCATGTGCCTTGTACGTTTGGAGCCCAGCATTTCAAAATTGTTGAAACTCTCTAAAGGTTTGGTGGCTCTATTTCTAGGGAAATGGTCTGTAGGAACCAATTGTCTGACCCTCTTCTTTCGTTGGCAGACAATTCATTGCTATAGAAATTTGCCCTACAAACAGCTGCAGAACCCAAAAGTGTCTCCTGAACAGCAGAAGCAACATCACAAAAGGCCAGTACCATAAAAAAGTCCACAGCGGTCAGCATCCCGTGAGAAGACATTGAAAATCACTCATCCCTGGAAGCTTTATCTTTCTGGTCACTACTTGCTTAGTTGTGTCTTTTGCTGCTTACATTGAAATCTTGCCCACACTTAACTGGGAGTAAGTGTCGTTGACTATAGTGGGACTTTCTTTTGAGTAGACGTGCATAGGATTGTGCTCTCAAAATCAGAGCAAAGGCTCTGAATGCTTTTTGGCCCACTGTATGAAAAGAGTTTGACACCCTGATCATGGTGAATTATTTAATATGGTCCTTCCCGATGCTTCAATTATAGGCACTGCCATGCTGGTTGATGGGGTCTGAGAAGTTAGAAGGAATACTTAATTAACCCCAAATTCTCAGGCCATACTGCAGTGATTTTCAACCTTTTAGCTCATAGTGAGAGGTGCAATGGGCATTGGCGGGCACTGCCAAGTACCAGAGAACACCAGCGGGCAGAGGGCATAAATATATATATAAATATATATATGAAACTGAAGTACTGGTACTTTTATTATGCATGGTAGTTGAATATATTTATCTAAATAATGGCTAGTGGATCCCTGACCCCAAAGGGCTCACAATCTAAAAAGATACAAAAGAACACCAGCAGAAGACACTAGAACACACATTGATGGGATGAAGATATTACTCTCCCCCTACTAAATAAAAGAGGAATACAACAGTATTCTTGAAAGAATACCTCTTGCCCAGTTAGCAGGGGTGGAAAAAAGAAGGAAAAAGAAAAAAGAAAGAAAAAAACATGAAAAAGAAGTGAAAATTTGTTGTGTATAAGTACATATGTATAAGTGCAGCTAGAATACTTTATTCACAATTTCGGAAAACCATAGAGAGAAACCATAGTGGGCAAATGTTATGGATTTTGCGGAAATGGCTAAACCTGCGGCTTTAAAAGAAATCTATAGCTTTTATCAAAAACTGGACTTTTCTGAAAGGGAGAGAGAAAGGCTGCAATCCTAACCACACTTTCCTGGGAGTAAGTACTACTGAACACAATAGGACTTACTCCTGCATAGATATGCTTAGGAGTGTACTGAAAATGAATTAACGGTAATGAGTTTTGGATTTGAAGATTAAAGGATCAGAGAATAGTCGGAAATGAACTGATGAAGAGGGACTGTTGGAGATACAGTTTGTATAGGGGTTGAGATTGAGAAATTTAGTTTCAAAGTTTCTAAATTCTAGAAGTTTAGATTAAAAAATTTAGATTATTAACAAAGGAATTAAAATTTTTGGCTTCATTCTTGATACCCTGATAGAGATACTATATTTACTTTTTTTGTTTTATTTTGTATGTATTTTATGTTTAAATGTTGTTGGGTACCGTCCTAACCAATTTATGATGGCAAACTCACCTGGTGTCTGTTCTTGAGGTGGTGTGGGAAATCTGGCGCATAACTGTGCATAACTTAACCCCCCAAGAGTGGCGCAGAAATCTCTTACAGAACTTTGGCAACACCCACAGGCCAGCCGCTGGGACTTATGTCAGCCTATCTGAGGTAGGATTATACCCGTGGTTTGTTTTCTTTTTTCTTTTTACCTTATCTATATATATAAAGTTGAAAAATCACTGACTGACTGATTCACTGACTCAGTCACTCACACACATATATCCACCCGTATGCACCGTCCTTCCATGCACACTATCCCTGCATGTGCACCATCCTCCCCATGCGCATCATCCCTCCCAGGGCACACCATCTCCCTTGTGCTCATCATCCACCCGGGTGCACCCATCCCCCTGGACACACCATGCCTCCCTGTACCCCTTCTTCCCCTTCCCCCCATGCACACCCCTCCCTGTGCATCAGGCATCAGGCACCAAATTGGCTGATGTTGATCAGTCAGTCTTCAGTGCTAAGCATAGGATGAAACACATAAGTGCACCCCTTTGCACAATCTTCTTCCTTCTGGATGTGGATATAGGACTCTGTACAAACAAAACATCTCTGCACAAGGACAATTTTTTCCCTTGTGCCATTAAATTGTTGAATACATAATTATGCAGCAGTGATTATTGAGTGAATATTGAGGCAGTGTTCCAATTTGAATTAAACGTTCTTTTATTTTCACTCCCTGACACATGCGGAATGTGACGCGTGGAGGGTTTATGTGCAAGGGGGGTTGATGCAATGCATGGAGGAGGTGGCACACAGGATCTGGGGCTGTGTGCTCTCAGAGCTGGGGCTCTGGGGGGATGAGGTGCATGGGGGGGGTTGATGTGCATAGGGGGTTGATGCGCATGGAGGATGTAGTGCATGAAGAATATGGCACATTTGAGGGTTTATATGCATGGGGGGGTTGATGTGACACATGGGGGTTGATGTGCATGGGGGATGTGGCAAATGAATGGGTGTGGCCCAGGGGGGGATGTTGCGCATGGAGGAGTAATGCGCATGGAGGGGTGATGTGTATGGGGGAATATTGTGCACAGGGGTGTGTGTGATGCAAATGTAGATTTGTTGTGCATGGGGGATTGATATACAGTGGGGATGTTGTGCAGTGGGGGATGGCATGGGAGGTATTGCACTCCAGCAAGGCTTTGCTAATAAGTTTAATATGTTCTTATCAGACAGTTTAAGATCTTCATAAGACCATGAATGGTCTTTCTGAGGATACCCAGAAATGGTGGTGCCCAGTACTGCCTGGTGCTGCTTGGAGCAGTGTTAAGCCTTCCTCTTTGGGTTTTTCTCCCAGTTATACAGCCATTATTTCTTGTCTGTTTTATTATTTCTTGTCTTGTTTTATGTCTGTTTTCTATTAAAATTAATTAGTTCTAAAATAATGAACATGATTGGTGGGCTCAGAACTAGTCTCAAAGCTTGAAAATTTTTGATTGCATTGTGTGTTCACCAACACTAGACTGATCAAACAGTTGCTTAGGCTTGATTGGGAAAAAAGTTAACTAAAAATTCTGGTAGACAGGTTTTGTTTGCATATGATCTGATCAAACTGATAAGAACAAATACTTTTTATTAGAAGTTAAATTACTTATTGATAGGAACAGAATAATTTTAGAAATTAAACTGATAAGAACAGATTAAAAGCAGGCCTCCATCAGTCTTGAAAGTCTATGGTATTGTGCTCGGCGCTACATACGCTACATGCGAAGCACGAAAGCCTGGGTTAGATCGTTATGGAGGATAGGCTGTTATCCAAGCAGCAAATCCCCCCTCTCCATGCCACTGAATTAGTCCAATGGAAAGGCAGAGCCAATATGATTGGATTCAGCTGGCGTCACAGAACTGGGCTAAGGACAGGAGCTCACCCTGTCTTGTGGGGCCGACCCGGGTCTCGAACCCTGGCCTGCTGGTTAACAGGCACAGCGTCTTAACCACTTGCGCCACCCACAGCCCTAAGAACAGATTAATCTTATTCAAAAAGACTAGTTGAGTTTACCTGTTGTTGTGGGAGTAAATATTTGAGGGTGATGTGGGGGTAGTCAATGGACCCCATTAGAGCCCTTCTTCCAGACAGGCTTCCAACTGAGGGGAACTACTTGGGGGCGGGAGGGGAGCACAGAACCCCCTCACTATCCTCTGTACCTCGCAGCCTGCCCTCCCCTCTTTGCCAGGACATGCTTTCTTTTTAGCTTTCTGTCAGAAAAAAAATCTTCACTGTCCTCCTTTTTCTTGGGAGCTGACAGCAGGTAGCTTTCTTATAATTCATAAATTATATGGAATAGTTTTAAATTTAAATGTATCATTGTTCTTAAATTAAGCACGTAAAAGTTGGTGGTGGACAATGGAAACCATCAGACGCCTCTTCTCCAGGCATCTTTCCAATTGAGGAGAGCTACTGAGGGGGTTGGCAACAGAATCCCCTCAATGTCCTCCCTACAGAGTAGCCTGCCATCCCCACAGAATGACCTTATGGGCACAATCCAGAGTAACTATGGGGAGTCCTTGCTCTGGTGTAAGAACAACTTACTCTGGATTCCAATATGAATTTCCCATAGGTTTTCACTAGGTGGTGTAATAACTACGGGTGCACATAAAGTCTCTTACGTGCTCCTGTAGTTACTCTGGATTTGAAGGTATGTCCTCTTTTTCCAGGACATGTCCTCTTTTTAACATTCTATCTTCGAAAACTATCTTTCTTGTCCTCCTTCTCCTTGTGAGCCTGCAGTACCTTGCCTTCCTGTAACACATAAATTGTATGGAATAAATTATATGTAATAGTTTAAATCTATACTGTATATATAAAACTGAAAAATCACTAACTGACTGACTCACTCACTCACTGATTAATGCCCAGCCAAAACCACTGATGTTCCTTCCATGATGGCGGCACCCACTAAGAACCGATTTTTGGGAATTTCAGCCAGAAGGGGGTGAAAAGGGGGCACAACCAGGCATGGGCCCAAGCCGGTTCGGGCCGGATCGCCCGAACTGGTTGTTCCCAGGACCCCGCCGCTACTGAACCAGTAGCTGCGGGATCACCTGAAAACCCAGCATACTGGTTTGGACGCTGGAGGAGACACACTGCGCATGCGCCAACTCCGGCGCTTGTCTGGGGTTAGCACATGTGCAGTGCGCCGGGTTGGGGCCCGCCCTTGCTCTGCCCCCGGCTCCGCCCCTACCCCTGCCCCTCCCCTTGACCCTGGCCCCGCCCAAACTTCCAGCGAACCGGTTGTTGGGGTGGGTTGGGCCCATCTCTGGGCACAAAGCATTCTCCTCCCTATTCTTTTCATTGAATGACAAATGCCCTACTCCAACCCCTAACCTATTATCATGAAACTTGGGGAGCATATTCCTTCCATGAGGGGAGGCCCACCAACAACCAATTCCTAGAAATTTAACCTCTATGGGGTCTGAAACGGGGTGCAGTATATTTTTGGCCTATTCTAAACATTGAAGTCTGATCAACATCCAGCCCCAAATCCTGCACTTGCCTAGCAGGGGTGTCCAGGTTTGTGGGGGGTATTGCAAGGGAAGGAATATTACAAGGGGTCATGCTCTGGGAGGATGTTGCAGAAGGGGGTGTGTGCTGCACATGGGGGTATATTGTGCACGGAGAGTGTTGATTGCAAGAAGTTTTGCACACCAAATGCATGGTGAACAGGGGCATTTTGCTGTCACCACAGTTTTGCTACCTCTAATAAAATTAGTCTGTTCTTATCAGTTTCAGCTGGAAAAAAAAACTGGTGAGAAAACCAGAAAAGACGGAAATTAAATACTAATATTTTTATTTTTTTTATACCACCCGTCCTCTAATGAGGTCAGTTTGTGCGCACAGTCACTCCCCTTCTTTTGTTCTTACAACAATCTTGTGACATAGGTGACGTTGATAGTCACAGTCATAACATGAAATGAATAATAATAACAATGACCACCCCCAGGGTGACTTCCACTTTATCACCATGTCTCACTGGTCCATTTTAAATTACGGTAAGCAAATTTGTTACATAAGACAATTTTTGTCTTATTAAAACACTACAATAACTTAATAATAATTAATAATAACCTAATTAGGTGACAAATTACATAGGATAACTTTTTGTTAAATTTTGGTTTTCTAGTTTTTTGGCCATAACTTTAGATAGAATGGAGATATTTCACTCCAGTATTTTTCATTGCATTCTTCTGTATATTATGATAAATTATACTGCATTCTTCTGTATATTATGATAATACAATATGATATAATATAAGGAGAATGACCCATGCTAACTGGGCAAGGGGCCCTCTTTAAAGGGGGTGCTCCTCTTTGATCAAAAATTTAGGGGTCCCCCACCCTAGTAATGTCTTTTTATAGTGGCGTCTGCTGGTTTTCGTTGACATCCCATGAGCCCTTCTAGAATATGGAACCATTAGCCAGTAGATATTGCATTTTCTCTGCAAACCGCTTTGTGAACTTTTATTTAAAAGCAGTATATTAATACTGCTGATTGACTGATCTTACTCTTAAAAACCACAATTTCCACAATTTGGGTTTCTAGTGGTGTCACCCTCCATCCCCCAGGTTGTCACCTTATTAGCACCTCATTGCAGTACTGGGATCCACCTTTCAGCATGGGAATCTGTCTGCAACCCATCGGAAGTGATGTCATGCAAGACATCATCAAGGAATTTAAAATAAAAAATTTTTAAATTAAATTTAAAAAATTTAAATTGAAAATTAAATCAAAAATAATTTTTATTTAAAATTAATTTAAATAAACATTGAATTTTTAATTTTCATAAAAATGTAACTAAAATTTGTAATTCAGAAATTAAAATTATGCATTTAAAATTACATATACATAAAATTAAAAAGTAAAAATAAAAATATAAAAAATAAAAAAGTACGGTAATAAAATAAGGGGAACACAGCCCAGTGCCAACAAATGAATTCTCTCTATAGTCTGCCTGCAATAACTCCACCGCTGCAAACACACAAAAGCTGCAAACACACAAAAGCTGCAAACACTTTCCTTGGAGTAAATACTATTGAACACAATGGGACTTACTTCTGAGTAGACATGCTTAGGATTACAAGGACTCTTGTAAGAATTTGGATCAGTGCTTCTCACATTCTCTGTCTGTAAAAGGAAAAGTTGCACTACTTGTATTTCTACCCCAGCTGCTGTCAAGAGCACAGGAGCCCAGCCGAGCAAATATATGACAACAATCTTTATTAATGGTTCTCCAAAGCTTTATCCAAATTCTCTTATGGACAAGTGAATGAGATCAAAAGACTATTTGCACCTTCGTACATTTGATAACAGTTGTGTGATCTGCAGGTGTTTACTGGGCTATAGGGTTTGCAATACTGGTATTTCATACCCATCTTAAAAAGCAGTGAGGAAAGTGCAAAGACAACTGACATGATCAACAGCAGTAGCACTTTGGAGGAGGATATAAGCCTACATAAGCCTCTGCTGAGGCTTAAGACCTTCTCTGCAGTTATTCTTCAACAGCACAACCCTTTCCAGCAGCAAGGTAGGAAATTAACAGGCCAGACCTAAAGGCAGCGGCACTGGGTGAGCTGGACCCAAAGTGGCACCCACTGCATCCTGCGCACCCTGGCATCCACTGGAAGTCTCCTTGGAGGAAGGGGGCTCTCAAGTCTTTTCTGGCTATTTTGCCAGCATAGGCATGAGATCTAGCAGAGCAGATCTCCACCAGTTCTATACTGGTTCCTCCCCACCCTAGAACGCATTCCGACCCCACCCCTAGTCCCTCTCTACCACCAAACCTCTTCCCTTGCACTGGGCAGTGTCCAGACGGCACTGGGCTCAGCACCAAGCAAGCTCTTACTCAGCACAGAGTGTCGTGAGCATTCCTTATGGCACATTCGTGACACACGGTGCCAACAATACTCTTGTGCTAACAACGCTGAAGAGCTCAGGATTAGGCTGTAACCTGAAAAAGACTCTGTAGTGCAGATTTGATCACACACAGCAACATACTCCATGCTTAACATAAGGTGTGCGCAGGATTTGCGCCTGCTGAGGGGGCAACTGAAATATCCATTTCATTGGGAATTTCCCTTCTGTGGCTAATAGCGGTTTTTTTGGGGTGGGGGAGCATTTTCATCAGGACTATATAATGCAGGGAAGGGGTTAAACACATCCTACCCACACAGGGCAAAACCACACTCATCATCTCTCTGATACTTGTTAAGGATTGGAAGAAATCGTACTAGGGATATACTATTATAATACTACTACTAGTAGTAGCAGTTAAACTGGTAGTAATACTAGTAAATTATTACCAGTTTAACTATTAATAGTAGTAGCTCTCACTGCTCTTGTTGGACTATACTGCTGCAGTTAAAACTACTACTTACTGCTGCCGCTAATCTTACTACTAGTTCTACTACTACGTTCAGCTTGAGAGTACAGCATTCCAAACCCCCTGTAGTCAGAGCTTTTCCAATATTCGCCCTCCAGAATGGATTCTCCTATGAACCCGGAAGCCTGAGCTGTGGCCAAAGTTTTTCCCACAGTCAGAGCAGCCGTACAACTTCTCCCCTTTGTGGCTTATCTCATGTGCCGTAAGGCGAGATTTCTGGATGAAGCTTCTCCCACAGTCGGAACACTTGTAGGGCTTCTCTCCAGTGTGAATCCTCTCGTGTGTCAAAAGGCCAGACCTTGTCGTGAACCTTTTCCCGCACGTCGAGCACATGTACGGTTTCTCTCCCGTGTGAGTCCGCACATGCGCCCGGAGGGTTGAACCCTTGCCAAAGCTTCTGCCGCAGTCGGAACACTGATGCGGCCTCTCTCCTGTGTGAGTTTTTTCATGTGCCTTGAGATTGCAGTGGTGCTTGAAGCTTCTGCCACAGTGGCAGTGGTGGAGTCTTTGGAAGCCTTTGCTTTCTTCCCTACAGGGGAAACCTGCCTCCACGGTCTTCTCAGGTTCTTCATGGCTCCCAAATCTTGTCCCTTCTTCCTGATACCCAGAAATCTCACTTGACTGGAGCGGTGGATCTCTTAGCACCATTTGCTCTATCCTATCCTTCTGAAGGTCACAACTCTTCTTCTCTGTTACTCCTGCATAGATAAAACAGAGAATCTCACGGTGAAATCTCTTACTGTGGCCTCTTGAGTTCCTAACATAATGTGATGATCTGCTGCAACTTCTGCATCACCTCAAACAAGAAACAACTGCTGACACCGTAGGAGTCTTCTGGGTTGGGCAGAAGGTAGATGATGACCTGGAAATCTGCCTGATCGGTTCCAGTTGGGGGTAGATCTGGAAAAACACTGACCAGGTTCTCTCTCAGACCACCTATCTGAGATGCTGAAGCCAGAATCTGGAGCATGTGTCTATGTCAGAAATATGGTCATGCATGAGAGATATCCTGCCATAGCTATACAAACAATGCTGCCATTGACTACATAGCCTAGGACCCCATCCTATTCTCCCATCCAGGCTGATGAAGGGGTTCCAAAATGTAGAGGAGGAACCCAGGATATGGGCAGTTTAAGATTGTTGGTTAGTATGGTCGACTTTGACTGGCTCTTGGGTAGAAGTTTTTCCCAGCCCAGTTACTCAAGAGCATTTCAACTATAGTCTTACAGATGGCTGGGACTGATCTTTGGGACCCTCCATTTCTTTCCACCCCCAAACCATCATGGAATTTTCCTGCCGAGCATATGCAGCTCGTGGGAGGCCAACACTGACAGTTTCTCACCCGTGTGGATTTTCTGATGTGCTGTAAGGCCTGAGTTATGGTTGAAGTTTCTGCCACAACAAGAACGTTTATATGGTTTCTCTCCCAGGGGGATTCTCTCATTTGCCACAAGGGACGAGCGTTCCTTTCGATATTGTGACACCTGTGATTTTACCATAATGTTGGCCATCTGATTGCCCGAATGCCACCGGGAGCTTTTTCCAATGTCTTTTTGTCCATTACTTTGCAGGATATTCTCTTGTGCTTTGGGTATGTCTCTCTGAGTGCCACCTTCCCAATAAGAAAGGGTTTCAGCCATACTTCCTCTGGGATTCTCTCGCAGTTCTTCTTCTGGTCCTTGTTGAGTTCGAAAACTTGTAGCCTCCTCTTCGTAGTAAGGAAAAATGTTGCTTCTGTCCAGACTCCCACCCTTGGGTGCCACCTGCTCAGAACTGCCCAGACAAAGATCCTCCACTTGGTTTCCACGTACCTGCCCATCACCTGCAGGAATAAGCACAAAGATGTCTAATCTTATTCCCAAACGTGGGTCACGGACTCTGCTAAAATGATTTGGAAGTAAATGGCTCTTTCCTGATACACCCCATTCAGTCACATTCCAGAAACAATACGATACAAATTCTGAATGCTTCTCTTTAGCATACATAGACATATTCTGTCCCAGAAAAAGGCATGATTACAGTATAATCCTACATGCAAAGCCAATCTCATTATATTCAATCTCATTTACACCCACTGAATTATAACTCTCTCACACACAAACATGAAAAAACCATTGCAAAATTCAGGTCCAACACATATTATTTAATACAAAAAATCTTACACAACACAATTGGCCACTGCAAATCACAGTTTAAAAACTGCTTTTCTTCCTGTTGTAGAGAGGCAACCATGCAAGCAGTCCATTCTTCAGCTGAGCCAGGCAAAGTCAGGGGGTTATTGTGGACTGCCTCTCTACAACAGTAGGAAAAACTGTTTTAAACAATTGTATTTTTAAAATTGTTTTTATTTAACACATTTTTTGTATCAGCAGGGAGTCCCGGAATCAAACCCTAGGATACACTGAGACACAATCTTATTCCATTTGGAGCATTGGAGGAGCAAGAAACCTGGAGCAGTTTGGTTAAAGTGGGTGTATAAATTTATTTTTCCATGTTTTTATTCACTGATTTTTTTATGCATGGGAGGTTTCCAGAATGAAACCCTAGTAGAGAACAAGGTTCACATGTAGATTGTATAGTATCCAATAAATCAAGTTCACATAACACTTACCTAGATTTACTCCTTTTGCCTGTTTGGCCTGCTTACGGAGTGGACTTTTCCATGTATCTGATGGGGGACTCTGGCCCGTCTTAGAGGAATTCACGGTTGCCACAATCGGCGGTGGCCGCAAGATCTGTAATATGAGTGACAAAGTCAATCCAGGTTACAGTTGTGAGATCTGACCCATTTTGTATCTTTGCAACAAAACAGAATTTGAATCTGGTATTGTTTGAAGAATAAAAAATTTAAAAGGGAGAGAAAGTCCATTCAGGGCCAGCAAGTCCCTCAGACTTGCTAACAGTTGAACCCCTTCGGTGCACATGCACATTGAATTTTAACACATGCGCATTAAACCTTAATCTTTGCATTTAAGCCCATGGTAGGTCCAAAGATGACCTTCTCACCTCTCTTTCCTTTTTCACAGCACTCTGCTTTGCCAGAAATTCCTCTGCGAGCACCACAGCCTGGGCACAGGTCTCTGGACCACCTTTCCGCACCCAGCTCTGCATCTCCTGGGGCAGGACTGTCAAGAACTGCTCCAGGATCAGCAACTCCAGGATCTCCTCCTTGGTGTGGCTCTCCACTTTCAGCCACTGGTGGCAAAGTTCCCGAAGCTGGCTGTAGATGCCTCTGGGCCCCTCCACGTCCCGGTAGCTGAGCTGCCTGAAGTGCTGGCGCTGCTTCTCCCTCGCCATGGCCTCCCTTTGGAGAATGGCTGCCTTCATCATCCCATAGTTGCTCCTCTCCTGGGCACTGAGGTGGTCGAAGACCTGCTTGGCCTCTCCACTGAGGGACGGAAGGAGGAGGCCAACCCACTTGTCTCGAGGCCACCGGCAGGCCAAGGCTACTTGTTCAAAGGAGGCCAGAAATGCCTTGGCATCATCCCACGGCGAGAGCTCCTCAGATGTCTGTTGGTTTGCCCAACCTGAGTGAGGGGCCTGCACCGTCTTCTGAAACTCCTGCCACTGGGCCTCCCAGAGCTGCTGCAGTCTCCCCTCCTCTGGTTCCCGCTTAATCTGTTTGGGAGACTGCAACTCCCCAATACTCCTCACACGAGGGGCTTTTGCTCCCTCCGTCTCTGCCCATAGTTTGAACGTGGGTGCATTTTGCCGTCCCTTTCCTGAGGCCATTCTTGTTCCTTTCTCCACAGACGTGTTCACCTCCACGGTCAGGGTCTCCATTGCTCAGTTCAAATAGCAGCGGCCGAGGGGCTTTCTCCGAGTTAAGTCACTCCGTATGATGTGTCCATGTATGTCTTGCAAATTGCCAATCCTCTAGAAAAGGGAAAACAAGCAAAGAGGTTCCCAGTTAGTGAAACAGGTAACTCCTATGTAGGCTGCAAAAAATCTGGGATAACTAGTAACAACTGTCACTTGAGGAGATACACCATAACAACATTAATCTGTAAAAAAAATCCATTATCCTTTCCAGCATTTCATCTTTTCATATTCTCAATGGTAACTGGAATGTTGACAGTTTCCTCTCTTCACTTTCTGGATTGAAGCAGGATGTTGGCCAGAAGATACAGACACCCTTTCACAAGCATTAAGAAATTTATGTAGATAGATTTTTTTTCCTCTGAGACTGGTCAAATCTGGAATAATTAGATCTTGTAATATAGTTACAGTTCCTTGCTTCGTTCAGGAGAAGGAATTCCTTCAAATATTAGAGGACCCGTGTATCTATGGAACTCCCTGCCACAGGATGTTTTGACGCTTAGGTACCTTTAAAATGGGATTAATGAAGGAAAAGTCTATATATAATGATTGTTGTGCTAATTCTGGGCTTTAGGGATAGCCTATGTCTGAATCGCAGATACAAAGGCATGACAACAGGTTACAGGTAGGTATCTAATAGTCTCATGCACTACCTGTGGCATCAGGTGTGCCACTATGAGATGCAAGGAAACAAGGAAGCTTGGCTAGATGGCCCATTAGGAAGCCCTTCCTGTGTTGTTAACCAAGATTGCCAACATTTTTCTAGCTAAGCTCTTGTGCTTTTAAATATGGCAAGTAAAAAATTCATGGCTATGACACCTTCTGCTGAGCTGGCAAGGATGCCCAGGAGCCCTACCTGCAAAACCCAAAGGGTAAAGCAAGGCTTTGGACACCACCACCCCCCACAAGCAGGTGCTCTGGATATAAATGTGATCTACTGGGATCATTGCATAGGTATCAGTGTGGCAGCTTATTGAGTTGCCGTAGTTTAAACCACTGCAGTTGGAAATTGGAAGCAACAGTGGACTAGTTCCAAAGCTGACAACCAGAGACTGCCGATATTTGTGCCAGAAGTCTTGTGACATTTGGGCTGCAATCCTAAAGATATTTTCCTGGGAGTAGACCCACTGAACATAATGGGGCATACTTTTGAGTAGACATGGTTAGGCTTATTCATTCATTCCTTTGCTTGCTTGCTGCATTTTCATCCCATCTTTTTCCACTCGAAGTGGTACCGCCCTGGCATCTTGTCTGAATTAATTTTAAGTCTAGATTAGAGAAAAAGGGTCTTATTCTTCCATGATCTGGCAACTGCACCTCCCTCCAGCTGATCCCTTCCCTGCAAGCTGCCTCTCCTTCCCCACCCTTGACACAGTGCAATGCGCCAGGCCACAGCATCTGTCTTGATGCAACCCACATCCCCCAACCCAAGCCAAAGAAAGACATTCAAAAGCCGGTTTCCCACCAGATAGTAGAGCAGAAGCAGCTGGCAGTAGATTATTGACAGCAAGGGGTATGGGGTTCAGGACAATAATCCAAGAGCCTTCATTTCTGGTTCTGATTAGTATCGTAGTCTCCATCTGAGGGGCAAGAGTGGGATCCCTCTGTAGAATTGTGCACAACACTAATAGGAAAAAAGCTCCCTTTGTTACATTGCTTTGAAATGTTTGTGATCATATACACACACATACACACACACACCAACCAGTCCAAGTCAGGTTCAAGTCAGTTTTGTTCCATTCAGTTGTCCACCTGTCAAGTGTCACAACACTTCCCATTCATAATATCTAATATTATCTAATATTAATATCTAATAGTACTTACAGTTGAAAGTTTGAATTACTTAGGGCAAAATCCAGAGTAACTACGGGGAGTCCTTGCTCCGGTGTAAGAACAATTTACTCTGGATTCCAATATGAATTTCCCATAGGTTTTCCCTAGGTGGTGCAGTAACTACGGGTGCACGTAAAGTCTCTTATGTGCTCCTGTAGTTACTCTGGATTTGGGGGTAATACTTATATTTACTTGTATTTGCTTATACTTACTGAATGTTCAAGTTTATAACTGAGCTAATAACAGCCTGCAGCTGTTGCTTGCAGACTTACAACATAACAACATTCATCAGTGAATAGTTCCATGAAATGGGTCAACCTGTTAGCACTACCCAGGAGAAAGTATAGAAAACTCTCTGCATGTGCTGCCCCGCAGTGAACAACTTGGGGGAAGATAAGGCAGAGACTTCTTGAACCTTTCCTGATGTCTTCTTGCCTCCACTCAGACTGGCTTCTTCTCTGTCTCCTAGCCAGTTGGAAATGACAGCTGAAATGGAAATGGGATGTTGGCAGTTGCCTCCCTTCAGCCTGGCCTCTTCTCTGTCCCTGAGTCAGTTGAAAATAGAGACTGCTCACCTCTTCCCTCCCCTCAGCCTGGCCTCTTCTCTGTCCCCTAGCCAGTTGGAAATGACAGCTGAAATTAAAATGGGATATTGACAGTTGCCTCCCCTCAGTCTGGTCTCTTTTCTGTTCCTGAGTCAGTTGAAAATAGAGACTGCTCACCTTTTCCATCTCCTCAGCCTGGCCTCTTCTCTGTCCCCTAGCCAGTTGGAAATGACAGCTGAAATGGAAATGGGATGTTGGCAGTTGCCTCCCCTCAGCTTGGCCTCTTCTCTGTCCCTGAGACAATTGGAAATGAAAGTTGAAATGGAATGTTGGCCAGAATGTGTGGACAAACACACAAGTTAAGGCTTTTATGTTGATAGACTTATACATGAACTCCACTAGATCAGAAAATTTATGGTTGGCACATCCCTGAGGTCAATAACTCCCTATATACATTCAAAGTCACCAAAAATGTATAGGTTCCTGTAGTGTTTAAAAAAAAAACATTTGTCCATTCATGAATGAATGAATGAATGAATGGTTTTTAAAACACTACAGGAACCTATACATTTTTGTGACTTTGAAAACTTAATCGGATTTCAGCAAGTGAAGCACTACTTATCCCCTTCATATGATTTTCTTCATATGAAGTGATAAGCACTACTTATCCCCGTCATATGATCCCCTTCATATGACATGCCAGGAAACCCTGGAAGAATAATGTTATCCTTTGCCTAACATCTTTTTTAGGCAGGGAGTGTGATTAAAACACAGTTTCTGATGTGCTGTGCACTGATTCCTTCATAGCCGCCCTTCTTCTGCCTGCAACTGCGAATCACAAGTGTCATCAGAGAACAAAAGCAATGTAACTCTTTGTGGACTGCAGCATGTTCCTACTCTAATCTTTCCAAGCATATCTAGGAATCAGAGCAACCCTCGGTGTATTTAACCCTTGCTGCTGGTGCCTTCCAACCAAGGACAAGATCAGTGTAATATATGATATGTATAAGTTTTAAATGTAATAATAAGTAACATAGACTTCCACCTCCTTTGTAACCACTCCATGTCCACTCTGCGATGGGATCAGCTGCAAACTCTTTCGAAACACAAGTTCCATCTGCATGCACTATTGCCGTTAATTGCTGCAGGGAGGTATAAAAGCCACAGGGACAGGGTGATCATATGTCATAACCAAAAAAGAAGGCCTTCCCAAAATATAAAACACCCCAGAAAAAAAATGTAGGACATGACAAAAAGACAAAAACTAAAAACACTCACATGCAAGGTGTGTCCAGAAAATAAAGACGTTTCTAAGCTAGAGAAGGGAAAGCTGGCCAAAGTCACTTGCGATGGGGTGTCAGGTATACATTAGAGCAACGATCAGTTGCATTCCAGCCATTCTTTATTTGTGACATCCTTTTTTAATTTATTTTTTATTTAAATATTTGTATCCCACTTTTCTCCTAGCGACCCAAGGCAGCTCATTCAGGTGTTTAAGTATTAGGGAAAATGCAAGCGAGATTGGAACAGCGGTACAATCTACACAGAAGTAAGCCCAATTGTGTTCAATGCATCTTATTCCCAGGAAAGTATACTTAGGATTGCAGCCTATGTTCCTTACAGTACATTCTTACATGTAAATTTATGTAAATGTATTCAAATTTGAACAGTGAAATGTTGGTTGTGAGATGGTGTCAACACCCCTAGAACATAACCAAGCTAATCACCCTGTTTATGCTGGCACAAGTCCTGTGCTGGCCTGGGGTTGTTATAAAAGTGCCATTTAAGGCAATTCTGTGCCACTCCGGGGGGGGGGTTAAGCCAGGGCATAGACATGCGCACTAGCCCCTCCACACACCACTGTGGGAACAAGTACATGGGTGAGTTGTGATGGCCTAAACTGGGTAAGATTGCACTGTCATTATGTGTTGGAGGAAAGATCAACTTGTATTGTTTGGGTTTATACTCAGGGTGACCATATGTACTCTTTTTCCGGACATGTCCTTTTATTTCAGACATGTGTGTCCTGGCAGGGCGAGGAATCATGTGTCATGGAGAATAATTTTCATTGTCCTCCATTTCCTTGTGAACAGGCAGCATGTAACCTTCTTGTAATTCACAAATTAAACTAACCCTCAAATTCAGAGTAACTACAGGAGCATTTAAGAGACTTTACGGGCACCTGTAGTTACTGCACCACCTAGTGAAAACCTATGGGAAATTCATATTGGAATCCAGAGTAAGTTGTTCTTACACCGGAGCAAGGACTCTGGATTTTGCCCATAATAAATTTTATGTATTAGTCATAAATTTAATAATAAGTAATATAATGTTTAAAGTGAGCATATAAAAGCAGTATATATGAGTGTTTTTGGCTTTATTCTGTCATGTCCAACATTTTTCTTGGGTGTCCTACACTGGGGGGGGCTTGTCTCTTTTTCGGTTATAATATTGGTCATCGTGACCAGATCAAGAGCCGACTCGCTCTGAAATGATCTAGGGGTTAAAATCAGCAGAACTATGGATGCTAGAGGGGCTTATGGTATGTAAATGGAGTACAGCTGTTCACTTTCCTTTTCCGCTTGCCCCCCTTACAGAGTGGAAAAACTGCCTTATAAAAGATGGTCAAGAGCCTTTTCTGGGGGGACTTTCTGAGCAGTGCAAAGGGCTGAGGATCAGGTGAGTTGAGCCAGATCTAAGGACAAGGGGGACCCTTGTCCTAAAAGCAGAGGATTCCCTGCAGGCTGCAAATGAGCAGGCAGATAATTCTGTGGCATCTCTAATGCTCACGTTAACATAAGAACAGCCCACTGGATCAGGCTAAAGAGTCATTCTGATCCAGCCTTCTCTATCTCACAATGGTCTACCCTGTGGCAAGGAGTTCCACAGACTAATTACATAGGAAGAACCCTGCTAGAACAGACCAAAGATCAATTCTAATCCAGCTTCCTGTATCTCACAGTGGCCCATCCTGTGGCAATGAGTTCCAAAGACTAATTCCATAGGAAGAGCCCCAGTGGATCAGTTCCAAAATCCCAGATAGTCCAGCTTCCTGTGTCTCACAATGGCCCATCCTGTGACAAGGAGTCCCACAGACTAATTCCGTAGGGAAAGCCCTACTAGATCATCCTGTGGCAAGGAGTTCTACAGACAAATCACATAGGAAGTGCCGTGCTGGATCAGGTCAAAGGCCCACCAGATGCTTCAGAAAGCTCCCAAGACAAGAGACCTGCATCCAGGTGCTGTACCCTGCTTTTGGCGATCTGAGATAGCCTATTTCTAAAATACAGAGGTTGCACATGGTGACTTGTAACCTGTGATGGACCTTTCCTCCATAAATCTGTCGAACTAGGTATCTAGGCCAGGTGCATCGCCACATCCTGTGGCGAGGAGTTCCATAGATTAACCACACATTGGGTAAAGAAGTATTTCCTTTTGTATGTTCTAACTCTCCTACGAAAGTCCTACAGAAGTCCAATCCCTTCTTCAAGGCTAGAGACCATCCTGCAGCAAGGAGTTCTACAGATTAATTACATGCTGGGTAAAGAAATATTGTTTGTCCTAACTCTCCCAAAGCTCAATTTTAGTGGATTTCTCCTAGTTCTGGTGAGCTTAGCTCCTTACATTGGGTGGTCACCTATCATGACAATCTGCATGACATTGTTCCAGTATCATTGTTCTCATGTTGGGGGGTGGAGAGGCCAAGCTAAACCAGAGGGGAGGAGGCTGATTAAAGCCAGGACCAGCCCACCTATGAGTCTTACTTAAACAGAGGCAGCAGGTTAGCAGTGTCACCCACTTGTCACTTTGGGAGATGGATGGACGGATGGACAGAGCTACAACTTACTGCCACACCTTTTTCTCATTCTACAACCTGTAAAAGGGCCTATCAACAATTGTCTGCAACTGCCTTAGCGATGGTGTGATGTTTTCAAGATACAGATGGACGGGAGTGCTGGCCACTCAAGCTCTCCATCTCAGGATGGCTGAACACACCAAGGGACCACCAGTCACAACCTACTAGGATGCAGATCAGTGAGTTTTATCCAAGAAGCCACTTTGGAGAACGTGGGTGGATGGGGTGGTATCCTTGGCTGCTGCCTTCAGGGTGGCCAAGTGGCCTAGAGTACTAGTTTTCTGCTCTTTTCCTATTTGTGGGCCACAGAGAGATCTTCTCCACCCTTCTGAGCAAGGTGACGGGATGGCTGAATGGTCTAAGGAGCCAGAATTCCCCTCCATCTGTTATGGTGAGTTGCTTTCAGCCTCCCCCGGTGCATGTTCTGAGAACCTTTACTGAGAACCTGTTGTTAATTTACGTTATTAGGACATAGAACCTGTTGTACAGTGACGCCTCACATAACAAATGCCTCATGTAAAGTATGTTTCACGTTACAAACAAAAATTTCTCTAGGATTCTGCTTCACGTAACAAACTGTGCTTCACGTAACAAACACACTCAATGGCAGTTGGGGCAGAAGCGCTGGCCGGCAGCCCCTTTAAAAAGTGTCAGGGCTGCCTAGTGCGCCTGCCCATGGCAAAAGCAACCCTTCTGTGGCCAGGTGTTCACTGGGCAGAGGGAGAGAAGAGCAGTGGAGAAGAGGGAAGCAGCTCAGGGCTAGCCAGAAGGGAGCAGGGGAGAGAAAGGCTCAGGAGGAAGAGGAGAAAGTGTCTTGCAGAAGAAAGTGTCTCTGACTGCAGCCTCCTAACCATGTCTACCAGAAGTAAGCCCCATTGTGTTAAATCGGGCTTACTCCTAGGAAAGTGTCTTTGATTGCAGCCTCCTAACCATGTCTACCCAGAAGTAAGCTCCATTCTGTTAAATTGGGTTTACTCCCCAGAAAGTGTCTTTGGGATTGCAGCCTAAGTGAACTTCATATGATCATGCACATTGAATGCATGTTTTGAATTCAATTCCAGTGTTTTGTCATCATTTTTACATCCAGTTAATATTTTTATATGAATATTTTTTTTTTTGGATTATGGAACCAATCGTCTGAGTTTCCATGATTTCCTATGAGAAAATCCACTTCACGTAAAGAACGCTTCACGTAACAAAAATGCCTCCGGAGCGAATTAAATTTGTTACATGAGGCACCACTGTATTTGAATCCCATCAGTGATCCTAACTAAATGTGAAAAGTACCTGCTTTTTACTTTTTACTCAGTGCAGTCCTCTACAGGTGCCCATAAAAAAGTATGGAGGGGCCAAAAGCAGGTCGTAGAACCACTTCCTGAGGAAGGTCAGAGATTTGAGATCCATATCCATGTCCAACCATAATGGACATGATAAGGAGCACAATCCTAACCATGTCTACTCTGAAGTAAGCCCTATAGTGTTTAATGGGTCTCACTCCCAGGAAAGTGTGTTCAGGATTGCAGCCAAGGTCAAGTACACAGCAATTTGTTTTATTCTCTCTTTTGCTCCAGGTGACCAAGCCCAAAACCACAAGAAGTGAACCTTCATGAGGTAAATGCAAGACCTCAATCCTCAGTGGATTATTACCTCCCAGATAGGTTTTTGTTTCTAGTGATCCATGGTGGAAGAGATGCCTGCAACTCAGCAGGGACAACAACACCAGTTTGAGAAGAAATCGGGACATCTTCTCTTAGAAGAAAATGATGGCCACTTAAATGAAAGTGCCTTCCAAGGAGGACTTCTTGGGAATATGGGAACAGACAGTGGGACTGATATTGGTGAAAGCCACCATCAGAGCAGCAAATGTCTTGGAAGTGATGATGAACAAAATGGGGGAAATCCTTATAAATGTTCGTGTTGCTGGGAAATGTTTTCTGACAGAATCCACCTGGTCACCCATGAGAAAATCCACATTGAGGAGAAGCCCTATGAATGCAGCAAATGTGGGAAAAGCTTTTGTGCCAGCTATGAGTTTCTTGATCATATAAGGGTCCACACAAGGGAGAACCCATACATGTGTTCTGATTGCGGCCAAAGCTTCCATTTGAAATCAAACTTGACAGCCCACAAGAAAACCCACATGGTGGAGAACCCCTACAGCTGCCCCGAGTGTGGGCAAAGCTTTGGTAAAAAATCGCATCTCATGACACACGAGAGGACCCACACTGGAGAAAAACCATATCAGTGCTCCGATTGTGGGAAGAGATTCAGTCAAAAAGGGAATCTCGTTTCTCACATGCGGATCCACACAGGGGAAAAGCCCTACAAATGTTCCCAGTGTGGCAAAAGCTTTTCTCATTGCACATCCCTTATGATGCATGTGAGAACCCACACGGGGGAGAAGCCCTACAAATGCTCAATCTGTAATAAAAGCTTTGTCAATAAGGGCAACCTTGTCTCACATGTGAGAATCCACACCGGGGAAAAGCCGTACAAATGCGCCAGTTGCGGGAAAAGTTTCAGCACCAGCTTTCAGTTCATTGAACATAAAAGGCTGCACACAGGGGAAAAGCCATATATGTGCTCAGACTGTGGACAAAGCTTTAATTCGAAATCCAACCTTATTACTCACAGGAGAACCCACACTGGGGAGAAACCCTACCAGTGCACCATTTGTGGGAAAGGCTTTCGGGTTAAATCATCCCTCACTAAACACATAAGAATCCATACAGGAGAAAAACCGTATGAATGTCCCGAATGTGGGAAGACCTTCAATACTAGCTCTCTGCTAGTAAATCACAAAAGAGTACACACAGGAGAGAAACCATATAAGTGTTCGGGCTGCGGGAAAAGCTTCCGCCAGAAAGGAAACCTTGTTTCACATATGAGAATCCACACAGGTGAGAAGCCATATCACTGCTCCATGTGCAACAAAAGCTTCATAGATAAAAAGTCCCTTACTAAGCACATGAGAACCCACACAGGGGAGAAAACGTTTGAATGTTTGGATGTGGGACAAAGCGTAAGGTACAGCTCAGTGCTTACGTAACACAGCAGAATTCCCACAGCGGATCACATTTGGTTGTGACTAAAGATGCTGTAGCTTTATTGCATTGGTTGTTAACCACCAGCAAATCCATAGGGCACAATCCAGAGTAGCTACAGGAGCAAATAAGATACATTACATGCACCCGTAATTACTGTGAAAACCTATGGGAAATTCATATTGCAATCATCAACATCCTTTCATTCTTTTCATCCTTCTAGAATCCAACCATTGTGAGGTCAAGTCCCAGTATGGGTGAAATCCAGAGTAACTATGGGGAGTCCTTGCTCCGGAACAAGGAACTTGTTCAGTAGTAACTCCAGCAGTAGAATAAATTTGTTACTGTGATTTGTAATTTATTATCAGTTGAAATGATACCCTAGAAACCGAGCCACAAAACCCAGTGATTTTCAAATCTGTTGTCAAACCATAGCACACCTATGGTTCTTCCACAGCACACCAGTTGAAAATAGCTGGTTTTGATGACTGGAAGTGCCCTCAACAACTGGGGAGGCTTGGATGGTTGAAGAAATGTTTGTGTTTGGAATCTTGTAGGTAGAATCTCAAAAGTAGCTTGAGAGGCCAAATGGTCCACGTTGAGGTCCAAATTCCATGTTCCATGGGATGCTTCCACTAAAAGCAGCCATAGTATATGGAGGTCTCTGATTGCCCACCCAGACAACATCCTTCACATTTTTTGTGTCTTCAACACAACTCAATGACAAGAGGTAATGATATGTTTTGTGAAATATCACTGCAACATTATATGTTACAGAGGAAGAGGGGAGAGAAATTAGATGATCGACTGCTTTGGGGGGCTGTTTGGGAGAAAGTGTTGTTTGCACCCAGTTTCGTTTCAGTCCACACATCTTTTTCACCTTTTCTAGTGATATCTGGTGAACCATGAAGGACCTGAAACATCACAGGTGGAGGCATTTAAAAAAATTTCCAACTCTTCTGCAAGGCAGGACTATTTATCTAGCCTCTGCTGAAATGCTGATTTAAGGCACAATCCTATCCATGTCTACTCAGAATAAGCCCCGTTGTGTTCAATGGGTCATACTCCCAGGAAAGTGTGCTTAGGATTGCAGCCTTAAACAGACATACCATTGCATTGCAATGGAATAAGATCATGCTTTGAACTGTTTCAAACAGAACGCTGTTTGGGACATGCGTCGGTTTGCAAAGCGTTTCCTCTCCAGGCCTGGTTGGATTGGCTAGAAATTGAGATGCACTTGAGGATGTAATTAGAGTGTCTCCATATAGGCTTGATGTCGAAATGGTTTGTTTGCCTCAATAAAAATCTGCATTGTAAAACGCTTTGTTCCCGGTGCTCTCTTTTGCTTGAGAAGTTGGACAAGGGAAGGCTCCATGGGGTTCACTTGACAATACTGAACATGAACCAGTTCTTAGTTCTTGGGTGGAAGATGAAAAAGATGGGCTTTATCCATTCAGGTGTGAACAAATGTTTTGTCAGGAGGGCCACATCATCTTGCTAACACTATGCCGGGAATCAGTTTTTCAGCTGCCTTTCCTTTAACAAGAAAGGCAGGATGTAAATCGAATAAATAAGAAATAAATTTATATTTCAGATGTGAATAAATCTACATAATAATAAATCTACATAAATGGATATATTAGATGCATAATTCGTATGAATTAATTCCAATCAGTTCATAAACACTTTCTAACACAAGAGAGGGGATGATCTTCAAAACAGTTCATAAAATTTCAGACACAGAGAGAGGAGGTGCGTGTAGCCTACCGAGCACTCAGAACATACTCTGGAGGATTACAGGGCTCACATGTGGGCCACATGGAGGGTTTTGCTGCATGGAAGCTCACCTCTAGCCCTTGCATTAAGTACATATACTGTTATTTTGTTGGGGCTTATTGCCACTTGTTCTAGTTCTGAAGAATGACAGTGAGTGTTTCCAGTGTGCACTGGAGTTGCATGTTGCTGCCCTCACTCTCAACTACACTTTGTACCCGTGCTCCGGCAGATTTTCCAACAATCAGGAGTAACTGGGAAGGAGTTGCAATCCTTACCTGGTATCTGAGCCAGACACACAGCCACTTCCACTTGAAGGCTGCACTCGTATTCAAGATTATTCAGTTCCTTCCAACTATTCACACACTGAGTCCTATGAATGTCTACTCATCAGAAGCAAGCCCCTGTGTCCAACAGGGCTTACTCTCAGGAAAGTATGTATAGGATTGCAGTGTGAGAAAGTGCAAAGTTTCTCAGTTGCTCCACCAAAGTCATTGAATCAGCTACCCACTACTGGATCCCAACCCACAGTTTGGGAATTATTGCTCTGTCAGAACCCACTGGGAATGACTCAGTATGCTGGAACTTGTGTGAGAACCAACGCCAGAGAAATGGGTGCACCCTGGAAGTGATCGGTGACCAGACAGGACTCAGGAGGCTGGTCCATGGCCCCATGACGTTGTCATGCTAAATCAGGACAACCCTGACCTCATGTCCATTTTGTGCGCATGGGTTCTGGCTGAAAGAATTAATTGTGCCAGGTTAGCAACTAGATATGTAGGAACATAAAGCTGGTGCCTCTAATGGGTGGTAGCAGTTTCTATATGGGCAGCTCCAGGTGAGGAGGTGGGTGAGGAGGTGAGGAGGTGGGTGAGATGGGAAGACCAGATGACCTTTCCCCTCCCAGCTGGTACTTATGACATGATCAACTTTATGATATCATGAAGCCCAGGATGCCTCAGTCCGAGCACAGGGATGGTGTTCACTGGTTATCTCTGCCAGAGGCCACATGGAGGAGAGGAGGTGGTGGATCTCAGGAGGCTGAGGCTGCGAACTGAAGGCAAGTTCTTGAACTTGCAGTGTGAGGGGTCAGGAAGCTGGACTGAAACAAGCGGCTATCCATGGCTTGAAACTGGTGGATGTCAAAGGGTGACCAGATGTCCTCTTTTTCCAGGACATTTCCTCTTTTCTAGCCTTGTGTCCCGGAAAAAAAATCTTCATTGTCTTCTTTTTCCTTGTGAGAAGGCAGCATATTGCCTTCTTGTAACTAATTAATTATATGTAATAGTTTTTAATTTAATGATAAGTAGCATGGTGGTTAAATAGATATGGGTGTTTTCCTACATTTTTCTCAGGTGTCCTACTTTTTGGGGTTCCCTGTCCTCTTTTTCCGATTGTAACATCTGGTCACCCTGTGCCAACAGTTGTCCTGGTGGATGCTGGTGGACATGAGCAGACAGAAGCTGATTGCCGTTTTGCTTTCAGAAGCCAAGTGCAGGTATGTTGCCTGAGTTGCGATGAAGCAGGTGGATGTTAGTGGATGGAAACCAGTGGAAGTCTTGCCCACTGAAGCCTCCTGGCGGAAGCCACTGAATACCTGTGGATTGAAACTGGGGTGTGTGTGTGTGTGTGTGTGTGTGAATGGAGGGTGAATGGGAGAGTGAATGAGGATGGTTTGAATGGGGATGGTCAGCCAGTGGTGTTGCCAGGTCATCTGGCACCCAGGACCCCAAATTTTGGCACTCTCCATTCAATTGATGGGTGTATGCCCTCCCTTCCTCCAAGAAGCAGCCACTACCCACAGTGGTGCCCTAGCTTGCTTTCACCTGCTATTTCACCCTCTTTCCTTCCCATCCCATGTTCCATAGTCTGGTCTGCTGCCCTGTCCTTTCCCTATCTTACACATCCCCCAGTTGAGGTTGGCTGGCTCACTTCTTCCTCCCCACTACTCCTGCTGGGATGGGGCAGTGTTACAAGAAAAAATATATAAGCCAGAGACAAAAAATTAAGGTAACATTATGGGCTAATTATTTACACCTGGGGGAGGAAGGAGAGACCTCTTTAAGAATCCGGAGGGAGTTGGAGGACGGACGGATCAAGTCAAGGCTAAGGTGGAACGTTGTCGGTAAGGGGAGTTTAATGAGATTTCTTTTATTTTTTTCGCTCTTACTGTGCTTGGTATCTGTTTTGTTTATGAGTGCTTGCGAGTACCCGATGGAAATGAGTAGCCAATTAAGATAACAATAAACTGTTTCGTATATTTTTAAGTATTGGCTTTTTTGTTCCAAGATAAAAAAGTGGACCCACGGAAACTTTGTGTCAGTTTTTGATTCAGAGGTTCCTTACTGATTGATTGTTAAAGGGGGAGACCTGTTAATGTTTAGAGCAAGGTTCCCCTTTTATTAGCAACAGGCAGGAGACTCTGGCCTGCCTGAATCCACTGCAGGGAGGCCGCCAAGCTCCTGAGTATCAAAGACGCAGGCTTTCCTTTCGCTCTCTGCCTAATCCAGGATCAAAATTGGTGGCCGCAGACCCAAGTAGCCCCACGTGGCATGTGTTCTACTCCTGAAGTGGCCAGATGACGAAGGGGAAGCTGCACCACTTGGAGGAACTACACTCCAGCCAGATGGGCAAGCAGGTGGCATTGCATGTGGCTTGGATGGATGGAAGGAATAACTGGTGGATATGCATGGGTGAAGGTGGTAGAAGCTGGCAAGTGGAAGCCAGGAATACTGTTGGCAGGCAGAAGCCAATGGACATACCTGCGTGATGCTTGTGGATGATCGCGACCTACACCTCACCCTACTTTTCTATATCTTCCCAGGAATGTTGAAGGTTTGATGCTCAAGAGCACCTGGATTGCCTGCTTGCTGCTCTTTTCCTGTCTCAGCCACCGATGATGGAGGTCTTCTAGATTTCCAGGTATCTCTCTTGTCTTCTGTCTCCTTCCATCTCCTTGGCAGAAGAATACACAACTCTTCTGGACTCATGAAGTTCAGTGGTGGGCTCCAGCAGGTTCGCACCTACTCTATAGAACCGGTTGTTAACAAGAGATAGGACATATAAAGTTTAAAAATAGCCATTTAAAAGTGGCTGCCAGATGGGCAGAGAACCAGTTGTTAATTTATTTGAAGCCCATCACTGATGAAGTTGTTTGGTTTTTTAAGCATGTTGGTTGTTGACCTCACTCAGGAGCAGTGTTGGGCCCCAATTGAAAGATCCAAGCTCTTCTTCACGGTTGAAAGAATCTTATTAGGGTCCTCCTCAGAAGTAGATGAAGATGGAAGTGGAATAAGAACTCCCAAAGCTCACAAACATCTCTGCCTTTCCATCCTGCTGTGATGGGAACTGGCCCCAAAGACAACATTATATGCAAGAAAGAATATAATTTATGCAAAGTCCACCATCCTTTCCCCTTCTGTCTTATGACAGAGAGCACCAAAAAACTTGCTTAGGTGGGTCGCTGTGACCAAAAGCCATGGCTGGATATAGGATGGGGTTGGGGGAGGAGTGAGGAATCTTGTCATGCTTGGGTGGGAGCAGTGGGGAATCTTCTAATTAGGGATCTGGAGTGTGGGTGGAGTTGGAGGTCAGGACCTGACTGCGGAAGAGTCTTCACATGCATGTATGGGTGAAAGTGTTTCCAACTAGCATCAGCTTCTATCTTAGAACTTCCCCTGTCCTTCTAGTCAGGCTAGGTGGACTTCACATGATTGATTTGTCTGTGATGTACTCATAACATGCTGAAACGCTCTTAACTTTACATATAGATTAATGTGTTCTAAAATATCTGTGACAGCAGGAGAGAGATCTAGAGGGGCTAGTGCATAGCTTGATGGAAGTGTTGACCCCATGTGCAGTGTTAGCGAAGGAGGCTAATTCCATGCTTGGTGTCATTAGGAAAGGCATTGAGAATATAATGATGACAATATAATGATGAGGCATTGAGAATATAATAATTATATTATTATATAATAATATAAATTATGATGCCATTGTACAAATTGATCATGGGCCACATTAGGAGTATTGTGTCCAGTTCTGGTCACCACATCTCAGAAAGGATATGGAGGAAATGAAAAAGGTAAAGAGGAGAGCAACCAAAATGATTGATGGTTTGATGATCTGTAGGAGGAAAGGCTACATGATTCAGACTAGAAAAGAGGCACCTGAACTTACATGACTGACTGAGATGTACAGGATGGATAGAGAGATGCTCTTTTCCCATTCATATAACACCAAAACTAGGGGACATCCATGAAAAATGTACGTTGGAAGGGTTTTAGGACAGACAAAAGGAAAATATTTCTTCACCCAGTGTTTAATTGATCTGTGAAACTCCCTGCATGGGATGTGGTGATGGCATCTAGCCCCAATGTCTCAAGGGACTGGACAAATTACTAGAGTTATGAACCATCACAGGTTACAAGTCATGTTGGGTATGGCTGTGTTGTGGTAACCTCAAAATACCAGATGCAGGGAAGATACCTGGATGTAGGTTTCTTCTTGTCTTCTCTGCTCTCCAAGGTGTCTGGTGGGCTGCCGTGAGATACAGGAAACTGGACTAGATGGGCCTTTGGCCTGATCCAGCGATGTTCTTCTCATGTTCTTATGCTGGCCTTGATCAAATCTTTCATGGGGGAATTTGGGAATTGTCTTTGAGTGTGATGTGGCATGAGTGGCGCAAGACCAGGGACGATGGGAACAATTATAAACTTAATAAATTTACCCTTACTTTAGGGAAGGATCCTGACCTATTTCATGCTACAGGACTTCGAGATAGAAATTTCTCTGAGTGGGGACTTGGTTCCATGATCCCTCACAGATACCAGAATCCATGGGATCTGGGTTTATGGTGCTGCAGTAACCTACCTAGTGGCTAGGCCAGACCCTGCAGTGCTCACACCACCCTCCTCAGAAACCTCCTGAAAGGGCTGAGAAGTTGCTGATGCGAAAATTGTTGGAGTGGTTAAAGAGCAGATCTGAGGACTGGTTAGTGTGGATCCAAGACCTGTTTCTTCCTCTTCCAAGGTTGTTTCAGGGCTGTCATGCCAAAGTTTAATTGAGTTTAAACCTGCCTGTTCCAACTTCCAGTATGGGTCTTCTACAGTGGGATATGAGCACCCTGGTAAACATTGGATTTGGATGGCACACTGTGATTCTTGGCACGCTATGTTGATGTCAGGCAGCAACCTCAGAGTTGGGGGTTGTAGCCACACTTGGGGGACTGCGGTGGCTCAGAAGGGCTGTGGTAGCTCAGTGATTACTTGTCAACCTAAACGTACTTGTCAGCCTGAAGGTTAGCGGTGGTTTGAGACCCAAGTACCACACAATGGAGTGAGCTCCCATTATGTACCCAGCTCTAGCCAACCTAGCAGCCAGAATGAAAGCATGAAAATGTAAGTAGATATACCACCCTCAGAGGTGGTCACGACTAGGAGGGCAACCTGTGAGGACATTGTGACCATATAGTATGGAGGAAAGTGCCTTTACATTGAAGCATTGAACAGAGGAGGGAATTTAGGCAGGTTTAGCGTAACATAGAAGGGTTTAAACAGCAGCACCTGCCTAAATTCCTCTACGCAATGCTGAAAGGCAAAGGCACTCTGTCCTCTATACTATAAGGTCACCCTATGTGAGAAACATCTTTACCTTTTATCCAGCCAGCCCAGAATGGGCTCTGAGGAAGCGACACCCCCTTCTCCATCCAGCTAGAACAGCAATTTTCAACATTTTTCGTCCTGTGACACACTAACCTCTATGGTCTCTGCCGCTTGTGATGTCACTTCTGATGTCCAAGAGGCTCTTCAGAGCTCTGTGGCATAGTTTTTTAGGATAACTGTCTATAGTAACAAATTTGGTTGCATAGTCAGTTGGCCTAGAAACAGAGCCACAGAAGCCAGAAGAGTTTTTCATTATTCAGCTATTTTCATTATTTAAATTAATGTAAAATGATACATTAATTACATATGATTGATTACATAACTTATTGTTAATTTAGAGAGGCAGGACCTATGTGCAAGCAGTGGCAGTGCTGAGGTAGTCACGGGAGAAGGTATCCCATGCTGGTGGGCCCCCAAATCGATGTGACTGCTGGGGACACTGTATCAAAAACACCATGAGCCACCATTCCATGGTCTCTGTCAAGGGCCAGTTTGGAATCTTTAGCAGCATCCTGGTACAAGCATGGCTATCACCGTCTGTAGCCAGTGGAGGACACAGAAGAACCAGTCCTCCTCTATGAGCAGAGATGCAGCACTGCAGCACTCCCCTACCCCAGAGCCAGGGGACATTCACTAAAAGTGAGTGATGGAACAGTTAGAACAGGATAAAGGAAACGTTAATTGAATGTAATTAATCTGTGGAACTCCTTGCCACTGATGTGGTGATGTCATCTGGACTACAGGAAGGCACCAAAAAGCAGGCTGTCTTTCTTTGCTCCCTGGGGTATCTGGTGAAGAGGAATTCTATGGGCTTTTGGCCTGATCCAGTGGGGCAATTCTTATGTTCTTATAACACATGACACATCAACAGACATCCCTGGTTGTGGGGCACATTTTTGGGATACTGCAGATGTGCTTCTCATGCCTGCTCCAATCTGGAAACCATCTACAGACACTGTCTAATGAGGACATTTGAGAAGGTAGCCAAGGTTTTCAATGTGTATCCCATGCACAACATAGTCCTGTGGAGGGAAACCAGGGGGGAAACCACCCACAAATACTGTAAGTTGGTGCCCAGAGACATGGGCAGGACCTCAGAGGCATCACCATTGGCCCAGTACTTCATCCTGAGAGGGTGAATACAAGGCAGGGCAGGGGCTGGCAAGTGGCTGCAGGAGATCTGCCAAACATCCAGGGTACTAACCCTCTTTCCTTAGGGATAAAGGAGAACCCCACAAGGATTTGAGCTCACCCACCCCAGAGAGCCTCCAGGGTGACTCAAAGAGAGCTCCCAAACAATACAAGAAAGACCACAACACCATTTTAGATGAAAAAACCATTCTTGACTGAAAATGTTCTTGTTCAATTTAAAGTTTCAACATTTTTATATAACTTGGTAGTAAAGGGCATGAAGTTTTTAAAACCCAAATGTGGGACAAAGGTAGAAGAGTTAACTTAAACCTCTGGTAGAACAGTGAACATGGTAGAAGAGTAAACTTGGGAACATGTGGGGGGAAGGCACAACGGTGCTTTGCTATGGCGATGAGAGTGTGGGAAATCAGGGTTTGGGGAACCCCACAATGTTCATTCCTGCCTGGATCCCTGCCAAGAAAGCTATTCCATTGATCTGTTCCTGTACAATGGCATCTACCTCTGGTGCTCTGGCCTGTTGTTCCAGCAAGACTAACACTTCCTGCAGGGGCTGGATGGCCGTCTCGATGGTCCGCTCGGTCACCCTACTGAGGAGGTTGTTGACATGATCATGGATTAGTGGGTCTGCTCCCATTAGCCTGATCTGCTCCTGCATTTGGGCCAGCCACCTCTTGATGCGCCGAACTAGTGCCGCAGCTGTAAATAGAAGAATGTAGGTACATTTTAGTGTTGCATGTATATCCCAGTCCCCATCAGCGTGGTTACTCTTGCCCTGGTAACAACCACAATCATCACCTGCCCCCTGGGCAGATGAAGCTATGCCAGCAGGCAGGGAGCTGGGTATACTCACTGCGGCTTCGACGCTGGCACTTCAGTTTCCGGGGTCGGCAGAAGTACCACCGGGGGTGAGAGAAATACCACTGGGGACGACGGCACTTCAGCCTCCTGGGACGGCAGAAATACCACCGGGGACGGCAGATGAGTGTCGGGAAGCGCCGTCCATGCTGCTCCAGCTTGCGCTTCACCAGCGGAGGTGCCAACACGTGCACCTCAATCTGTCTGGCCTTCTTATCATGCCCTTGGGGTTCTTCATCTCGTGCCACATTGACCGCTTCCTGCTCTATATCATCTCTTGCCACTTTGACCGCCTCCTGCTCCGTGTCCTCCTCCTCCTTCTGCTCCTTGGGCAGTGGTGGCACCTCAGTTGCTTCTGCGACTCCTACACCTTCTTCCATCATGGCAGCTGGAGAGAAGGGTCGAGACTGTCACACGGTGTTTCCCCCAAACACCCCTAGACCCTATAAACTGCCAGCTCCCGAAGACCGTCTCAACCTAGGCCAAGACTGTTTTAGGCCAAGCCATGCCTATCTAGGCCAAGCCATGCCAACCGAGCCAAACTGGTCCAGTGCCAGGCCATGCAAGACAGCCCCACCCCATGGAGGTGGTCCGTGGGGTGTCTCACCTCCTTCCAGAGCTGAAGCACCCAGTTGTACAGGAAGAGGGGGGTCTGAGACTTGAGCAGCCATGGGGCAGCACGTGAGACCCACCCCTTATAGAAGTCAGTTTAGGGAAGGCTGAGCCGAGAGGAAAGGGCAAATGTATCCTTCTGAGGTGAGGCAGTTGGAGAGAACCAGAGGCTTGAGCAACAGTTAGTGCCTATGAGAAGGTTCCAGAAGCTGACAGGGAAGGGCCTGTTCCTCACAGACTCATGCACAGCTGCTGCCCAGTGGGTTCCTTGCCCAGAGTAATGAAGGAACCACCATCTCTCCTGCCTCACAAGGACCCCTCTGTGAGGCAGGCAGGAGAGGCGGTGGTTCTTTCATTGCCGTGAGTGACTCCATGTTGTTACAGTCACTTGTCTGTGCACAACCTTCAAGTCTTTGCACCTCCAACCAAAAATTGTTTGTAAATGACGCTAAAGGAGGTGCTCCCTGAGGCAACAATGTAGTTGGCAAGAGGCTATAAGTTGCTGGGGGCATAGTCGTGCCCCCCTCAATTTTAGTGCCCCCCGTACCATATAGTGTGAACTGGTCCCCCCACAAGTTCGACTTAGGCGACGTGGGGCTATTACCTTGAGCTATAAGCTACTGTGGGGGTATCTACGTGCCCCCATCAATTGCAGTGCCCCCACCATGTGGCAAGGGAACTGCACAGTGAGAGAAGTGTCGGTGGACCAAGATGGGCTCACCCCATCGAGGCAACAGATTCAGTTGGCGAGAAGGGCTATTGCTTTTTGGGGGGCATCCACATGCCCCCCCTCAATTTCAGTGCCCCCTAACCATGTGGCATGCACAATTGCAGTGAGAGGTGTGGAGGTGGACTGAGATGGGCTCGACCCATTAATCTGCTTCCTGAGGTAACAAGTTGGCAGAAGGGACCTCTGCCCCAGGATATAAGTTTCTGGGGGGGCATCTGTATGCCCACTTTCAGAGCTCCTCCACCATGTAGCATGTGCGACCCACACAGAGGCATGTAGGTGCCCTGAAACAAGCATGCCCCACTAGTCTCAATTTAGTTGGCAAAAGTGGCTATTGTCCCAGGGTATAAGCTGCTGGGGGACATCTACATGGCCCCCACAATTTTAGTGTCCCCCACAATGTTTAGTTTAGTTTCCCCACAGTGGGAAGCATGTAGGTGAACTGAGATGGGCTCACCCCATTAATCTGCTGTCTGAGGGGACAATTTCAGTTGGCAAGAGGGGCTTTTGCCCTAGGCTAGAAGCTGCTGTGGGGGGCATCCATATTATGCCCCCCAAATTGGAGTGCCCCCTCTCCATCTGACATGCATGACTGCACTGTGAGGAACATGTGAGTGGACTGTAATGGGCATACACCACTAATCTGGCAAGATCTTTAGTTGGCCTACAAATGGGCCAGCTCTGTGGGTTAATTGGAAAGAAATTGGAAATTGGAGAGTGGGTCTTGGTCTTCTCGATCCATTTTGGCATTAGGGTTGCAGAAATGCAACATCAGCAGATTTTAATAGTTTCAAAAGAAACTATTAAACAGGATGTGGTCCACTGGACCATCTAGATCTGAACCAGGGAGAGTCCCTTGAGGTCAATCTTAGCAGAACTATACTTACGGCAATAATGATGCTTCATGAGGAGACATTTGGTGCCATTATTTATGGCATATACTCAGTGGTGGGCTTCAGGGGGTTCTCACATGTTCTCTAGAACCCTTTGCTAATGAGCGCCTGGTTCTGAGAACCGGTTACTAATGGGACATAGAACCGGTTGTTAATTTAGGTTATTAGGACATAGAACCTGTTGTTAATTTAGTTGAATCCCACCACTACATATACTGTACCATAATCTCTGACACTTTACTGGGGGTTGTGGGAGTGGCAGTGCCACTGGTGGCAGTGGCGTAGCTAGAGAGGGTGCAAAGCAACCCTCACTTGCTTTCATTTGCTCTATGTATTTAATCCATTTTAGCCCCTACTGGAAGGCAGCCAAGAGGTAATCCACACTTGGCCCTGTCCATCCCCTCCCCATCCTAAAGGTTGCCATAATTCTATTCCACAAAACCAGGAAAGGATCCCATTTAGCTTGCCAGTACATGAATGCAATCCCAGGTTTCTGGAACCCATGGCAGCCCTACTTTGTACACCACAGCAGGACACATCTAACATCTACTCTGTTCACATATCTATGTCCAGGACTCCTGCATCCGTTTATTATCTTGCCTGACAATGATGCAGAGAGAGATGGCAGGACAGGGCATCCAGTGTCTCAACGAGGTTTCCTTCCTTACAAAAATGAGGACCCCAAACTTAACCTCTTTGACCTCCAGGATTTCCCCCCATACTCAGTGGTTTTGTAATTTCTCCCCAGCCTTTTTGTGGGACTTGGTGGTACATGTGACATTGTTCCAATCCATGCACAATCCTCTGGCAACTGTATGTGAACCTATACTTCATAATGTATTGAGAAAAATTAGCTCCAGGGCATAGATAGAGTGCAAATAAAAATGATGCATGTGGAATTTTCTTTGGTGCAATCTGCAAAGCAGAAACATACTTTGTGATTTTGATCACCAGTGACAATTAAGCAGTTCTTGAGCAAGTTTTAATCTGCCGTGATTCATTTGTCTAAAGCTGCATTATTCAACTTATGGAGAAAGCCCCACTGAAAGTGGTGGGATGTAATCCTAAATAAATATTCAGAGGTGTATGTTCTAATATAACTTTACTATTTATCTCGTGTTATTACTTTTGATTTGAAGCCTCTGGATTTATAGATTTGAACATCACCTGCAGTAGTTCATCCCAGATATCATTTAACCCTGTCCATGATGATGAGGTCTCCTTTAATATTTTATTCTATAAAATAAGTGCTCTAGTCTACTGGGCAAAGTACCTGCTACTGTTTGAACTGTCATAGATTGCCACTTGTGTCACCCTTGTGTTACCCCCTATTCTCTGATCCTTGTCCCAGAATTGGGCTCTCCATGGTCCATTCTCCATGGCTCTCCATTCTCCAGGGTCATGTGCCACACCTGAATGATCTTTATGAAACCACACCGCTTGTACACTTTGGTGAAGCTCTTTTTGCCCCCCTCAAGCTATGCCACTGATTATACCTCTGGGATTTCATGGTTGGCAGGTTCCACAATGTTTAACAACGCACACAACACATGGGGAGAACACTTCGTGCGTCTGATGGACTGTATTCTCAAAAACAGATGCCACAATCCATGCGCCACAAAGGGCTTTGTTCCTTTATGGCTGCAATAGACCAAAACAGTAACCTGAATTCATTAGCCATGTTACATTAGCACTGCAAGGAGGCTGGGAAAATGTTATCAGGCAATCGCTGCTTTTGCGCATCGCCTTGGATCTTGAGTAAGTTCCCACTTCTACTGTTAGGTATTACCAGTAATTGATTCCACCACACCAGGCTGACTGTGTGATAAGCAGTTTGAGTACACGTAGTTTTGCATATAAGAGTCATAGGCTGGGTGTCAGAAGTATGTGCATTTAAGTATTCTTTATGTGTGTTTAAGAACCAAAGTGAAGCCATTTTGATGAAAGGATGCTGGGTGTTTGGGGTCTGCCTGGGAAAAACAAGTGAGTGGCAGAACCCAGGATTAAAGTAACAGTCATGAATAGGTTTATTGCAGGAAGGAATGTTTGGAGAACCAAAAGGAAGTTTTGGTCACTCCAGGGTCATTTTAGAGAGACTATCTTATTAGGGAAAGGAAAAGAGCAATATAAGAGTAATTGGGATTTATTGCGCCTGGGAAATGTATCTTGAAGTTCTCAGCTGAAGGAGATCAAGGAAATTTGAGGAGTAAAGTCTTGTGACTAGGGGGGTAGCTGAAGCTTGTTTTGCTGGGAAGGATAAAAGTAAGCAACGGAGTGGGAGGCTCAGACCGCTTTTGGGGAGAAGACCTTAGATTTCAGGAGAAGTGGAAAGCAGTCTCCTTTCAGGCCACGGGTGTAAGTGTATTACTTAGAGACTTTTTAGTTAGTCTGTTGTTATTTTTGAAGTAATCTGTAACTTGATGCAACCAAGACTGATTGAATAAATGAGTTAAAACGGACTTCAAGGTGTTTTAATCTTGTAAGCTGATTTACCTTGCCTGCAGGGAGGCCAAACAGTGGGCTTGACCAGGTTTAAGGTAGACTGAGAAGGATTCCAGTCTGTGGTGTTTTTAGGCATTCCCTAAAAGTTTAAAGGGGTGTCGTGCAAGTTTCCCCAATATTTGGAGGAGCACTTGCGGCCAGTTGGGAGTTGATAAGCCCAATTGTTGAAGGTGAATTGAGACTAATTACAGCCTGTCGGTATTTTAAGCATCCCTAAAAGTTACAGGGTTGCGGTGCAAGTTGCTCCAAGAGTTTGGGGAGAGCGCTTGTGGCCAATCGAGGCTTGAACCCCTCGATTGATGATTTTATTGTAACACTGGGTCTCTTGAAATCAGACTTAGTGAGAAGTGTTCTACAAGGCCATCTAGTCCACCCCCCTGCCTGAAAAAACCCTCCAGCAAGTGCCTGCTGAACCTCAATACATTGGCATTTTTGGACCCTCTTGGCATGCAGGGGCCATAACTCGTCTTGTTACCCCTGGAAATGCTGGACCTGGAAAAACTGTGGTGACATTGCTGCCATCATGGCTGTGCACTACTTTGAGCGACCACTGCTTTTTCACCTTTCCCCACCCATTCCTGGGTCTGCTGTAAAACCTGTAGAATCAGCCCCCCGCCCTCCCTTTCCTGCTCCTCAACACAATTTGCTTCTCCTCCCACTTTGTTTGGTTCCTCTCCTGTAACCAACCCTATGCATGTCACTGGAGCAGTGTTCTAGCACTGCTTCCATTTTCCTCCAAAATTACATAGCTCCTTAGCCAGTGATTTTCAAAATGGGGGTCAGGACTTCAATACAGGGGGGTCATGCAAAGCTGGTCACCGCCATCTTGGAATAAGGCACTGGGCACTGCCAACTAAGAATGGAGCGCTCAGGCTGCAATCCGTACTTTCCTAGAATCATAGAATCAGAGTTGGAAGGGACCTAGTAGGTCGTCTAGTCCAACCCCCTGCCTGCAGCAGGATATCCTCCTACATCATCCCCGACAGGTGCTCGTCGAGCCTCTGCTTGAAGATCCCCAGTGAGGGAGAGTCCACCACCTCCCTTGGCAATCTGTTCCACTGCTGAACTGCCCTCACTGTCAGGAATTTTTTCCGGATATCCAACCGGAATCTCCTCTCTTGTAGTTTGTCCCCATTGGTTCTAGTTCTGCTTTCAGAAGCAGCTATGAACAAATGAGCCCCTTCCTCCATATGACAGCCCTTCAGGTATCTGAAGAGGGCAATCATGTCTCCCCTCAGCCTCCTCTTCTCCAGGCTGAACATCCCAAGTTCCCCCAACCTTTCCTCGTAGGGTTTCCCTTCCATCCCACTGATCATTCTTGTCGCTCTCCTCTGGACTTGCTCCAGTTTGGCTGCATCTTTCTTCAAGTGAGGTGCCCAGAACTGAACACAGTACTCAAGGTGAGGTCTCACCAATGCAGAATAAAGAGGAACTAGAACTTCTCGTGACTTGGAAGCTCCAGTCCTCTTAATGCAACCTAAAATGGCATTTGCCTTCCTTGCAGACACATCACACTGCTGACTCATGTTCAGCTTGTGATCCACGGCGACTCCAAGATCCCGCTCACATGTTGTGCTGCCAAGCCAAGTATCCCCCATTTTATACCTGTATTTTTGGTTTTTATTGCCCAAGTGCAGAACTTTGCACTTCTCCCTGTTGAAATTCATTCTATTGGTTACAGCCCAGGATTCTAGTTTATCCAGATCCTCCTGGAGGTTTCTCCTGTCTTCTGTTGTGTTTGCTACTCCTCCCAGCTTGGTGTTACCCACAAATTTGATCAGGCTCCCCCGTATCCCTTCCTCCAAGTCATTAATGAAAATGTTAACGAGAACCGGGCCCAAGACAGAGCCTTGGGGGACCCCACTTGAAACCGACCTCCAGGTTGACACAGAAACATTTACTAAAACCCTTTGTGTGCGGTCGTTGAGCCAGTTGCAGAGCCACCTTACAATTGCCCCGTCTAGCCCATATTTTTCCAACTTCCCAATTAAAATGTCATGCGGGACCTTGTCAAATGCTTTGCTGAAGTCAAGATAAATGACATCCACAGCATTGCCATGTCCAGTAAGCTCGTAACCCGATCAAAAAAGGAGATCAGATTTGTCTGGCAAGATTTATTCTTGGTAAATCTATGCTGGGTTGTTTTGATCACCAAGTGCTTATCTAGATGTGCACAAATTGTGTGTTTTATGATTTGCTCTAATATCTTGCCCGGGATTGAAGTCAAACTGACTGGTCTATAATTTCCCGTGTCTTCTTTTTTCCCCTTCTTAAAGATTGGGAGTACATTCGCCCTCTTCCAGTCCAGTGGCACTTCTCCACTACTCAAGGATTTCTCAAAGATGATTTCTTGGGAGTAAGTATCAATAAACACGAGTTGACGTGGAGGATCTGCGGCATCACAGCGACCTCACTTCTTGAGTGATGTAACTTCACAAGGACATCACTTCCATGACATCAATTTCAGGGGGTCATAAGAACATAAGAGCCTCATATGGATCAGGCCAGCTTCCTAGATGGAACGGCCCTTCTTATAGACTCCCAGGGAAGGTCCCAGCAATGACATGGATGTCAAATACCATCACACTGCCTGGCTGGCAACTCTTTGGAAGGGTGATATAAAAGTGGGCCAGAACTATTTTAAAGCCACCCAAGTTAGTGACCCTCTCTATACCTAGTTCTACAGGCAAAGAATTCAAAGGCTAACTATATGCTCTGTGAAGAAGGACCTCCTTTTGTCCTATCGGTTTAGCTACACCACGGTTAGTTAGTCATGATGTGAGAAAGAGAAAGTTGCTCACAGGAAACATCACAGATGTATGTTTGAATACGATTTTTATTTGTACATGTATAAACTAGACACTCCCGATTTCTACACAGTATAGACATACAGGTGGGTCCTCCACATCCAAAAGAGCCATTGAGAGAAGAGGCCAAAGGACAGCTGAGATGATGGAAATGATGCTGGAAATTGCTGGTGAATGTTGTTATATGTGAATTCCTCAGTGTGAATTATTTGATGCTGTTAGGTTTGAGCTCTTACTGAACCTCTTTCCACACTCCAAGCACTTATAGAAATTGTCCCCTGTATGGAATATTTGATGTACAGTCCGATATGAACTCTGGCTGAAACCCTTTCCACACTCAAAGCACTGCTATAGTTTTCCCCCCATTGAAGCCAAAATCAGGATTATGTTCTTTGATGCCAAAATCAGGATTATGTCCTGACTGAAGCTTTTTCCACACTCCTAGAATTTATAAGGCTTCTTCCATGTGTGGGTTTATTTTTAGGTTTATCTTTTGACTGGGAAGCTCCTTCCACACCATCTTCAAACTGTATATATGGCTTCTCCTCTATGTGGATTTTCTGATGCTTATTCAGGTTTGACCTATGCCTGAAACTCATTCCACACTCCAAGCATTTATATGGTTTCTCCCCTGTATGGGTTCTTTGATGCACTCTCAGATTTGTGTTCCGATTGAAGCTCTTTCCACACTCCAAGCATTTATAGGGTTTCTCTCCTGTGTGGATTCTTTGATGCACAGCCAGGTATGAACTGATACTGAAGCTCTTTCCACACTCCAAGCATTTATAGGGTTTCTCTCCTGTGTGGAGTCTTTGATGGAAAGTCAGGTTTGATTTATAATTGAAGCTATTGCCACACTCCAAGCAATTATAGGGTTTCTCTTTTGTGTGGGTTCTTTGATGTACATTCAGGTATGAGCTGATACTGAAGCTCTTTCCACACTCCAGGCACTTATAAGGCTTCTCCCCTGTATGGATTCTTTGATGAGCAGTCAGTGTGCCACTGTCAGTGAAGCTCTTACCACACTCCAAGCAATTATAAGGTCTCTCCCCTGTGTGAGTTCTTTGATGCAGCCTTAGACTTGCATTATAAGAGAAGCTCTTTCCACACTCCAAGCATTTATAGGGTTTCTCTCCTGTGTGAATTTTTTTATGTACCGTCAGGTTTGAGCTGCTACTGAAGTTCTTTCCACATTCCAAACATTTATATGATTTTTCCCCTTTGTGGATTCCTTGATGTGCAGTCAGTGTTTCACTGTCAGTGAAACTCTTTCCACAACTGAAGCATTTATACTGTTTCTCTTTGCTGTGGGTCCTGTCATGCAAAATCAAACTTATTTTCTGAATGAAGCTCTTTCCACACTCCAGACATTTATAGGGCTTCTCCCCTGTGTGGGTTCTTTGATGCTGAGTCAGGGTTGACCTCCGACTGAAGCTCTTTCCACATGTTAAACACTGAAATGGTTTCTCCCCAGTGTGAATTCTTCGATGTTCAGTTAGGCTTGAGCTCTTACTGAAGATCTTTCCACACTCAAAGCAATTATAAGCCCTCTCACCTGTGTGCGTTCTTTCATGCACCCTTAGACTTGAATTATAAGCGAAGCTCTTTCCACACTCAAAGCAATTATAAGGCCTCTCCCCTGTGTGGGATCTTTCATGCACGGTCAGGTTTATCCTCTGTCTGAAGCCCTTTCCACACTCCGAGCATTTATAAGGCTTCTCCCCCGTGTGGGTTCTTTGATGCACTTTTAGACTTTTATTCTCATTGAAGCTCTTTCCACACTCTAAGCATTTATACGGCTTCTCCCCAGTATGGATTCTTTGATGCACCCTAAGACTTCCATTCATAGTGAAGCTCATTCCACACACCGAGCAAGTATAGGGTTTCTCTCTAGTGTGGGTTCTTTGATGTGCTTTCAGGTGTGAGCTCTGACTGAAGCTTTTTCCACAAACCAAGCATTTATAGTTCTTCACCACTGTACTGGTACTACCATTTTTTCTAAATTTTGATTTACTCCCAAAACAGCCACCCTGATAAGCCTCACTTTGATATCTTGTCTGGCTTTGCTCCTGCTTCTTCCTTCTGTCTTGGTCTCTGAAAGTCAATCCTGGCAAGTCATGCATGGTACTGTTTGGTGTCACCCAAAAGGGCCATCCTTGATCCTCACCAACTTGTCTGTGGCTTCCTGGAACAAAAGAAAATCCTATTTTAGCAGAAAACAGAAAAGTCCATGTCTTTTATATACACTCTGTGTATATATCTGTTCCCTCCAGCCATTATTTTGCAACTGTTCCTACTTGGTGGAATTTAGGGTTTGGTGGCAAACAAAGCAGAATCTTGCCATCCTCTTTCCAGTCCTGGATTAGCTTAGTATTTTTGTTTACTGATTCACTAGTATGTGGGAAGGGAGAAGGAGAGGCAGGTAAAGAGGGACCACGGTGAGACTTTTGGGAATGTGCAGGTATCGTCCCACACTTGAGTGGACAGCTTTTCATTGGTCAGGGAAGAACGTTTTAGGGCTGAAGCACTTCATTCCAGAGAAAAGAATTCCCCAGAGTAACCCCTTCTTTAGGGGATGGGCAGTGATTTTCAACCTTTTTTATTTCAGAGTACTCTAACAAGGCACTGAAATTATCAAGGTACACCATCAGTTGTTTTTACCATTGTTCAAATCCCTCAATTTCCTATTCATTAATGACATCCCCAAATTCCTGCAGCACACCTGAGGACTAGCCAGTCTGAGGACTAGCCATGGCACACTAGGGTGCCATGGAACACTGGTTGAAAATCACTGCACTAAGGACAGCCTTTGGTGGGAGGGAGGTTGGAGACTTCTTTCGGTCAGTTATATGGAGAGGGTGGATTTAAGGACCACAAGGTGGCATGTCTGCCTGTTGCAAAAGTTTGTGGCTATCACTCTACTCTGTCACAACCATATTGTGACCTATTGTTCTCTAACCTCCCTGTCCCCATCCCTTGATGAGGGATCCTTTGATGAGGGGATGAGGTGAGCTTCAAACAGAGAAGGTGAATGTGCTTCAGAATTTCTTTTGCTGTTCCAGTGGAAGTGAGTACTAAAAGAACGGAGGGCTCAAGCCCAAGAGGATGCCAGCATAGCTCATTAGTCAAGTCAGAGAGGCTGTAAAAGGCAAGGAAGCTTTCCACTTTAAATGGAAGACTTGCCCCAATGAAGATAATTAAAAGGTCCACAAACTCCTATCTAAGGAATTGGGTATTCAATCCTATCCATACTTTCCTGGGACTAACCAGCATAACTGACCTGGTATATCTTCCCATGATGGTGTGGGGAGTTTGGAGTATACCTGTGAACTGGCATAACCCCCCCCCCCCCCCAGAGTGCGGTAGAAATGCTAAACGCCACTTAATGAGAAATGGGTCCTAACAGAGTGTCATCTTAAAAAGTGGACCCTATGCTAAAACATTTAAGACTCACTAATCTAGTGTATTTTATATATTGTGCAAATACCATACATTTAAGATAAACGGAGTATTTTCCAGAAAGCTAGGACAGAAATCTTTAAAATGACATAAAATTTAAGGAAAAATGTTTTACTAAAGGTATAGGGGTTCAGTCCTATAATTTCAGGTGGTGATTTGCAGGCTTACCCCAATGGAAGCCAGGAGCCATTGCATACAGTCGCTCAGGATCTGGCACCCACAGATATTCCCCTTGTTCCAGCTGGATGATGAGGTCAGGCTTGGTGGCTGGAAATCCCCCTTAGGAAGGAAAAGAGAACAGAAACTTCAGCTGAAAATTCATGAACTTATCCTTGTGAAGGCAGAGAAGAGACCAAAAGAGAAAACCATTTTTTGAGAGCATGATTGGCAAGCTTCAATCATGGTCAGTAGACATGCTTTTGAGTAGATAGTGAGATACATTCATCCTGATATCTAATAAATGAAGGGAATAGTAATAAAACAGAACTCAGTCAATCAACTGGAAATAATTTTGTTGTAAGTAATAAATACCTCGTACTTCAAAATTTATTTATTATTACAAACCATAGTTTCTCATTTTAATTAACCCACAATTTAAATTATAGATTGGAAGTGAAGAGGAAAATCCCTTGCAGTTTAGCTATAAATTACACCATATATTGGAATGATGGAAAAACCGTGTCCAGTTCTGGTCGCCACATCTCCAAAAAGATATTGAAGAAATTGAGGAGATTCATAGGAACGTGATGAAAATGTTTGTCTGGGACACCCGTATGAGGAAAGTCTACAGCGTTTGGGGCTCTTCAAGAAGAGGCACTTGAGGGGGGGACATGATTGAGATGTACAAAATTATGCAAGGAATGGACAGAATGGTTAGAGAGATGCTCTTTTCCCTTTCACACAACACCGGAACTTAGGGACATCCACTAAAACTGAATGTTCAGAGGGTTAGGACAGACAAGAGAACATTTTTCTTCAACCAGCATGTAGTTGTCTGTGGAACTCCCTGCCACAGGATGTGGTGATGGCCAATGCCTTTAAGAAGGGACTGGACAAACTCCTAGAGAAAAGAACCATCATGGATTACAAGCCATGGGGTTGTGTGTGTGTCTGTGTGTGCACGCATGCGCACATAGATATAGACGTAGGCCACCTTAAAATGCCAGATGCAGGTGAGGGCATCTGGATGCAGGTATCTTATGGAGGCAGGGCACAGTCTTTGGCACTGGGGTCTTCCACTGGGTTTGTGGCTTCAGAGCTGGAACATGTTATTGGGCTGCCAGGTAAAGAGCCCATGGGTCATGCAATACCAGTTCCTATTTTAGAGACAGTAAAAATGTCTTCCTGAAACAGAAACGGTCTTGGAAAAGGAATTGATTACGTGATGGAAGAAGCTGTACTACCCAGAGAGGCCACATTCCCATAGTTCTCCAGCATGACATCCCTGTACAAGGCTCTTTGGTCTGGGTCCAGCAGAGCTGCCTCTTTCTCAGTGAAATGCACGGCCACATCTTCAAAAATCACTGGTCTCTGCAGGAAAAAAAAACATCCTCAGATAGTGTCCAGGACCTCAGACCCCCCTCCCCTCCACCACAGGCAGGAAATGAGAACCCCCAATCCAGAGGACACATTTTACTGACTGCCAGATAGCAGCCACAAACAGGGCCTTCTTGATGGTGGCTCCCACCTTGTGGAACTCCCTCCCCTTTTAAGGAAAGCATCCTCGTTATTGTCCTTCCAGTGATGCCTAAAGACTGTTTTAATTTAGACAGGCTTACATTCTTAAATAAGGTTATTTTATCACTGTCTGCCTGTTTTTTTAATCTGGGTTTTTACTGTGTTTATACAGTTTAATTATATTTATTGTTTCTGTTTAGTTTTAACTGTATTTTGTTGTTGTTTTAAACACAGTTAGCCATCTTGGGTTTCCTTTTTTAAAGGAAGAAAGGCAGGATATAAATTAGATAAATAATAATGTATATCTACACTTTATGTCCTCACCAAAGGAGGGATATCGCAGATCTTTTACAAGTATAAGGTATATGGCACCTTATGTACCAAGTGTATCAAGTGCATGTGGTGCATGGTAGGGGTCCCCAAGCCCCAGGTCATGGATCAGGACCATACTGGTTGGTGACCTGTTAGGAACCAGGCCGCCAGTTCTGATTCCAGGCATGTACCCTCAGGACCTGGACAGCCTCAGGACCTGGACAACATGTTCCAGTCTACCTAGGCCTTCCTGTGTGCCCATCCACAATATGGCTCCCTGACAGCTAAAGCAAAGGTCTACTCTGTCTCCTGCCATTTTACCTTCAGGAAGCCAAACTGTGGTCTGGAGGACTAGAGAATGCGCCGCAGGGAGATAACCCAGGTCCTGAGGATGCTCACCTGGGGTGAGCAGGAGGTAGAGGAGAAGCCATGCTCTTCTCCTTCTCCACGTTCTCCTCTTCTCTGCACAAACTATAGCTGAGCCTCAGGCAATGCTCAGAACTCTGGCAGCCTCCCAGCAGGCTAGTAAGGTGGTGCTGTGCTGCACTGGTCCCAGAGGCTACAGTGGCTCCCCAAAGCTATGTGGCTGCCATGGGGGACAACAGGGACAGCTAGTAACCCCCCCATCATAGGCACACATGGTACTCCTTCCCTCTGTACTGTGCTACTGACCCATTGCCACACCACCCTTGTCTGTGGAAAAAAATTTTCTCCAGACAACCAATTCCTAGAGCCAAAAAGGTTGGGGCCACCACTGTATGGCACATTCGTAAAACCTTTCACTGGTGTAGGGAGTACTGTGGACTGTGGCTGCAATCTTAAGCCCCCGAATATGGATTTGTCATGGAAAACTTTGGAGTAAAGTTCTGAGATTTCTATTAAGGCTACAGACTTGCAGCAGTCAATATATATATCCCTCAATATCTACAAGGGTTTTGTTATAGAACTAACTGCGGATAAAAAAAATGAGTGCATAAAAAAGGTGGAAAAATATATTTTAAGAACCACTTCCAAACAAGGATTTTATTATGGCCCTCCCTGCTGAAACAAAAAAAAAATGTGTTAAATAATACCAGTTTTAAATAATAAAAAGTGTGTTCCTTTAAAGTTTAAACTGTTTAAACTTTTAAATTGTTTAAAAACAGTTTCTCTTACTGTTGTAGAGAGGTAATTAGCAATTACAAATGCAAAGTACTCCCTGCCTTTGCCTGGTTCAGCTGAAGAATGGAATGATTGCTTGTATGACTGCAGCTCTACAACAGTAAGAAAAGCAGTTTTGAAAACTGATTTGCAGAGGCCATTTGTGTTGAGTCAAATTGGTTTATAAAAAAATGTGTATAACAAGGTTGCAATTGTACTGTATAGATTACACAAGAAAATATATATACACAAAGATTTACAGAAAGATCAGGGTTACCCTGGTCTTCCTAAGCCTCCTTTTCCCCAACTTCTATCTTTAATCTTGCTTTTATCAAGTAGCTCAATGGAAAAATTAACTTAAATTCTGATAGTAGCTGTCAGCTTAGCAGTCTGAATTGTTTATTAGCATCAAACTGTCTTTTTTACACAAATTGTTTTACAGAAATCGTGGCTGCCAATGGATCCCCAATGCAAACCTTTCAAGATATTCCTGAGAATCTCATACCTGAACTGGATCTGCTGCAGCCATTTGCCAGTCTGTGGACGGAAAAGACAGTCCACTTGGAATCTGGGTTGTTCTGCAGTCTGTGGGAGAAGAAGAAGAAATCTCAGAGCCAGATCTTGTTAACATCACAGTCAGCCTCAACAACAGAAAAAGGTACCCACTGACACATTCTACAGTCAGAATCTTCCAGGGAGATTTTGATTTTGGGCTCGTCCCCAACCTTTAAAGAAATTCTTGCAGAAAGTGTTGGAAAATGTGGGGGGGAAACCAGAGGTTGCAAAACATTAGGTTTTTTGCACATTGTGTAGTAAGTGCCACTTCACCTCCAACCATCTTTGCAGTGATTTTAATTGGTGCAATAAGTTTTAACAAGTTTTCCCAAAGAAAATCCTAGGATTGACTCTCCGTCCAACCCAGGGAGGTCCACAGGAAAGCCCTTTCCCCCTAGTGCAACATGCAATGTATCTGAAGCCCCCTCCAATGCATGGTACCCTCCTGCTACCCAGTACAGGGAATGGGATCCCTGCAGGCACCAGGCATCTCCCCACCACTGCAGCCTCAGATGCAACTGATGCTGCTCCAGCAAGACAGGAGAGGGAACCTCCCTGTCAGTTCTGGGGGGGGGGGCAGCACAAGCCCCCACCCTCACCAAGCTTTCCCCTTCTTGCTGCCTTAGTCAGGATCTCCTCCAGCTGGAAAACAAAAAGGCAACATTAATACTCCTCTTCCCAGAACTAGAGGATGCTGGGAGATGTAGTTTTTACAAAAGATACCTACACTATCTTTTCTGCAGTCTTTTGGGATGGAAATTATGATTGATCAGAATTGTATCTGCATCCCTACTTTTGGCCCACCCAGTGTGTACCTCTGTTTGTGTACTTGTAACAGCCAGCTCACACCTCTCACTGTATAACAATAATTATAACAATAACAATAATATAACAATAATTATAACATTATAACAGTATCATATATAACAATATTATAACAAAAAGTTATAACAATAATATAACAGTAGTTAAAAAAACTCAATATCACATCTGGAATGTTGACAGTTGTTTCACCTCAGCCTACTTGATTGACATGGTGCGTTGGCCAGAAGTTGTAAACACCTCACATAGATTAAACCTTTATGGTTGCTAACTAATCCCCAGTTAGGCCAGCCTAAGCCCTTGCATAAGTCCTATGCTGATCTGACACCCATAAGTGTCATAATAAGGCACTACTGCACCACTCCTAGGGGAGGCTTAGGCCAATGCACAGATATGCACTTGTCTCCCTACACAACAAGACAGACCAATGAGTTGTCCTGGCCTAGATTAGGATTGCACCCTTATATAGAAAGATAGCACATAATGGAGAAAGTAGAAATTAGAATTTATGTAGAAAGTCAGCACATAATATTCTTGTAATCAATAAATTATACACAATAACTATTTTATTTCTTTAATGGATTTATGCCCCACCTTTCCTATGTCAATGCAAATGCCCAAAGCAGCTTACAAAGTGTTACTTGCTTCCATCCAACTATTATCACAACAGCCTTGTGAAGTATGTGAGTCTTAGTGACTGGCCCAAGATCACCCAAGAAGCTTCATGGAAGGGGAGGGCAGTTGTCCAGCTTAGTCCAACTCCCAAGCCACCAAATTAGCGTTTCTCAAAGTGGGGGTCGGGACCCCTTTGGGGGTCACCTAGAGCTTTCCTGAGTGTTGTTTCCTGGTGCAGGGGGCCAGGTCAGGCTTGCCAGACCTCCGGCTATAGCTGTGCACGCACTGGGGCTGACTGACAGCCTCAGGGCCCATTCCTATGCATGCCTACTCTGAAATAAATCCCATTATAGTCAGGATGGCCTTTATGTGGATAGGATTGCAGCCTCAGGGCCCAATCCTATGCATGCCTACTCTGAAATAAATCCCATTGTGTTCAGTGTGTGCATAGAACACACATTTCATTTGTAATAATGAAAATACATCCTGCATATCGGATATTTACATTACGATTCATAACGGTCGCAAAATTACAGTTATAAAGTAACAACAAAAATAATTTAAGGTTGTGGGTCCCCACAACATGAGGAACTTATAAAGAGGTCACAGCGTTAGGAAGATTGAGAACCACTGCACTACATGATATAAGATATTTTTAAATTAAATAATACTGTGGTGTTTAAATTAAGGTCAAATGAGTGTTTTCAGCCTGTTTTTATTTTTTCCTGCTCTTTGTTTTGTTTGGATTTCCTGCATTTCAGGAACACTGGTCCTCTTTTGAAGTTATGGCATCGCTACCTAATCCTATGCATGTTTACTCAGAAGTAAGTCCCATTGCGGTCAAGTCCCATTGCACTAACTTCCAGGAATGTGTGGACAGGATTTACAACCCTGCTTACCTTCTGCACAGGCCACCCACATATCTGCAGCTCAGATGTTTCTTCAGGGTGCATTCAGGACTGCTTGCAAGACAGAGGAGTATCCTTGTCTGCGCTTGGGTATGCGGCATACCCAGGGCCCATTTTTTGTCAGCCTCACCAATATCTTCGCCAATCAAGCCAGAGAGGCAAAGCATGAGACCTGAGGTACACCTGGCCATTCTCCATCCTCCTGGATCTGGAGTATGCTTGGACAGTGGAGTTCTTCTTTTTGCAAGTGATGCTCACACTGCATTTTGCAGTTAACAACTGTACTTTGAAAACTTCCAGCAATTAGTCCTGCACAACTTCAACAGCCACTACCCTTAAAATATGTCTTCAGACCTGGGGTTGATCTCCTTTCTCCTATATGATCCTAATTGGGATTGTCCTAAGAATTCCTTTGACACTCAAGCAACCACATGCAGCTTCATTGTCCAGATGACCAACTCAGTAATTGAAGCCTTGTGTGCGTAAGATCCAGATCAGAGGGTTTCACGCCACCGATCTCTCAGACTACCCGATACCTCACGGGTCAGCCTGCGCACCCTTTCTTCAGGAGTGCTCAAATCTTACCACCTTAAAACGACAATCAAACAATTGGGTTTGTCAATTCCCAATTGGCCGCAAGTGTTTCACCCCAATCTTGGAGCCACTTGCCCGACACCCCGTTACTTATTAAGGGAATGCCCTAAAAGAACACAGACTGAAATCAGCCTTGGTCCACCTTAAAACCAAACAGGCTCTTTTTCAGCCTCTCTGCCGAGCCAGGTGATACACTGAAAGAATTAAAACTCTTGGAAGTCTTTTTACCTTTTATTGCAAACAGGCTTAGGTGCACAAGATACAATTAGCTTCTAGCAAAACAAATAAGACTAAAGTTTCTAAGCTATTACACTTACAACCCCCCCCCCCCATTGCCTGCTGAGAACTGCTCCGACTTCCACGATGGTTTCTTTCCCAAAAGCAGTCTGCCCTTAGCAGCAAGATGCTTACTTTTTATCTCATTACTTCAAACAGTTTCAGCTGACCCCCCCTGGTCACAAGATCTTAGTTCTTAAATCAATGCATCTTCTTCAGCTGCAACTTCTAACTACATTTCCCCAGGTGCAATAAACTCCAATTACTTGCTATATGATCTTCTTCCTCCCCTGATAAGAAGTTCTATCCTTGGGATGCCAAACTCCCCCTTGTTTCTAAGCATTCTTTCCAGCAATAAACACCCACTTTGATCCCAGATGAAGCCATTTGGTTAACCTCCTCAAAATCCCAGCTCCCCTATTCCTTAACATGGCTTCACTTTGGTTCTCAAACACCCCAGTATTCCAGATCTTCTTTACACCTTGAAAGGGGGTTAGGATTCCACATGCACCTCTGCCACTGAAACCACCCCCAATCTGCCCCTTTCCTCCTCACCCATCACTTCTCCATTCCATTTCCCTCCTACCCTTTATGCAATCATACTGTGTCTGCAGTGGTGAACATTCCCAGTTTGTCACTTCATGGATTTGGCAGTTAACATCTGGAAGCAACAGTCTGGTGTGTTGCTTTTTCAACAGCTGGAAAGCATGCTGCCAGAACATGTGTTCTGATGGATATACAGTGGCGCCTCATGTAACAAATTTAATTTGTTCCGGAGGCATGTTTGTTACATGAAACATTCTTTACGTGAAGTGGATTTTCCTATAGGAAATAATGGAAACTCAAGACGATTGGTTCCAGAACCCAAAAAAAATTCATATAAAAATATTAACTGGATGTAAAAATGATGACAAAACACTGGAATTGAATTCAAAACATGCATTCAATGTGCATGATTCTATGAAGTCTACTTAGGCTGCAATCTTAAAGACACTTTCCTGGGAGTAAGCCCCATTGAACACAATGGCAGCAATCCACTTTCAAAGTGTCTCCCCACTTTCTCCTTCTCTCCATCCTGAGCCTCTCTCTCCCCTGCTCCCTTCTGGCTAGCCCTGAGCTGCTTCCCTCTTCTCCACTGCTCTTCTCTCCCTCTGCCCAGCGGATGCCCGGAAGTGTTGCTTTCGCTATGGGCAGGCGCGCTAGGCAGCCCTGACGCTTTTTAAAAGGGCTGCTGGCCAGCACATCTTCCCCAACTGCCAACGAGTATATTTGTTATGTGAAGCAGAATCCTAGAGAAATTTTTGTTTGTTACATGGAACATACTTTACGTGAGGCGTTTGTTATGTGAAGGCGCCACTGTATGTCTAAGCTGGTTCTAGATGGGGTGTGGATAAAAGGAAACATTATTGAACCAGGTTCTGTCCAGAAGGAAAATGGCTTTCCTTTGGAACCCCTTATGAGGGGTGATGAGGAGGGGGAGAGGATCCCGTGAGAAGCATTTTTAAAAAAAACATGATAGAAATTGCTGCACCAATCATCACAACCAGAAACATCTGGTCGTTGGAGAAAACACTGGGTAGTTCACAGTGTGCAAAAAAGATGTTTATTACTGAGTTCTGGTTTCCTTCACTGATTCAACAGCTTTTTCAGAACTTTAGGGTTGCAACCATGTGTAGCTGCACTTGCTCTTGCACATTCCTTGTTGCTGTCTCTCTGCTGTAAATTGCATTGCATACTCCCAATTATGTGTTGTATACTATATATTTCTGGCTCAACACACCAGGCAACTTAAAGGAGAATTCTACTGATATGCTGTTTAGAGTGCACTTACTCTGATTTTTTTAACAGAATTTCCCCTCCAATTATAAAGGGCATCATTTTTTCCTGATCTGAACTACCTTTCCAAGATCAACCTGGTTGTTGAGGTGCCATCATCACCTGATTCAGCTGGTTCCACCTGTTTCCCATTGATTTCTCATAACCCTAAATCCATCTCTCTGGCAATTTAGGAAAATATGTAGTTTTCTTCACTGCCTTCATCCCAATAGTAATAAAAATGAAAGGAATAATAAAATGCAATGAACAATGAATAAGTAAAAAATCACACACAAATATTTATTCATGCATAGCTTCTAATTTTAATTAAATACACAATTTACATTATGGATAGTAAGAGTAGAAGAGAATGCCTTGCAGTTTAACTATAAATTACACCAAATATTGGAACTGTAGAAGATTTCTCCCCAAGGAGTCAGGGTATGGTGTCAGCTGCGGTCCCTGTGCAGAAAGAATGGGGTTAAAATCTTAAATGCAATCAGTGTACTGCCACTTTAAGAAAAATGGGTCTCAGGGATAAAAGTAGCTCAATTTTGGATTGCTTAAAGGGGAAATTGCAGATTTGAACATCCACGAATTTAGGCATCTGAAGGAGGGGAGGGGGTCAGAGAATGCATCCTTCATAGGTACCGTAGCCCCCACCTGTACACATTATTTTGTTGAATACAATGATGAAAAAATTAATGATTTCAGTAGTCAGAACTGAAATTCCTTGTTCAAAGGGAGCTTTTTTCTTACTCAAAGCACTGATATGGTTTCTATCCTATTTAATTTACTAACTATTTTTATTTATTTGATTTATATCCCACCTTTTTTCCTAAAGGAAGGATACCAAAGGTGGATAACATTTAAGACAACAAAATAAAATACAGTTAAAATTGAATAAAAGCAGCAAAACCAAACAGTAAAATACAATTAAAACTATATCAAAAGAGTAAAAACCCAGGTTAACAAAACAGGCAGGCAGTGGTAAAATGACCTTATCTAAGAAAACCATCATAAGCTTGTCTAAATAAAAAAGTCTTTAGACCTCTCCGGAAGGACAATAGAGAGGAAGCTTTTCTTAACTCAGTGGAGAAGGAGTCCCATAAAGTGGGTGCCACAACTGAGAAGACCCTGTTTCTGGACGCCATCTTTCTAACTTCTTTTTTCTTTCTGCATCTTACAAGTTACTCTATGAAAGTGGTTGTCAAATGTAGGCCTCTGGCTCATCAGTGGTTCATGATCCAACTTCTGATGGTTTGCAAAACTAACTGGGCAGATTAGGATTAAACAACATGTTACCTGAAGGCAGCGCTGCTGCCCAATCATCATTATAGTCACAGAGTCTTGAGTAAAATGTTAAGTAGTATAGGGCGCAATCCAGAGTAACTACGGGGAGTCCTTGCTCCGTTGTAAGAACAATTTACTCTGGATTGCAATATGAATTTCCCATAGGTTTTCACTAGATGGTGCAGTAACTACGGGTGCACGTAAAGTCTCTTATGTGCACCTGTAGTTACTCTGGATTGTAGAGATTGTCTGAGAACCACTCTATGTTGAAAGCTCTCACCTCCCTCCACATTTGTATGGCCTCACTCCTCTATGGGTTCTTTGATTCAGCTTCTAATTACCACTCTAACTGAAACGCTTTCTCCATTTGGTGCTTTCCTAGTGCAGCTCCACTGTATGGTTTTTTTCATGGACAGGTTTGTCCTCTGCTTGAAACTCTTTTTACACTACAGTATTTATAGGATTTTTCTCCCTGTGGTGTCTTCTTTGATGCACAGTCAGATTTGAACTTCTGGTGAAGCTCTTTCCACACTCCAGGCATTTATAGGGTTTCTCCCCTGTGTGGATTCTTTGATGCACAGTAAGTTTTCCATGTTCAATGAAGCTCTTTCCACACTCCATGCATTTATAGGGTTTCTCCCCCCTGTGAATTCTTTCATGCACAGTCAGAGATGACCTCTGACTAAAGTTCTTTCCACACTCCAAGCATTTATATGGTTTCTCCCCAGTGTGGCTTCTTTGATGCACAGTCAGTATTCCACGTTCAACGAAACTCTTTCCACACTCCAAGCATTTAAATGGCTTCTCCCCTTTGTGTATTCTTTGATGCTTAATCAGGATTGAGCTCTGATTGAAGTTCTTTCCACACTCCAAGCATTTATATGGTTTCTCTCCTGTGTGGCTTCTTTGATGCACAATCAATGTTCCACGTTCAGTGAAGCTCTTTCCACACTCTAAGCACTTGTATGGCTTGTCCCCTTTGTGGATTCTTTGGTGCTTAGTCAGGACTGAGTTCTGAGTGAAGCTCTTTCCACACTCCATGCATTTATAGGGTTTTTCTCCTGTGTGGTTTCTTTGATGAACTATTAGATTTCCATTCTCAACAAAGCTCTTTCCGCACTCCAAGCATTTATACGGCTTGTCCCCTTTGTGGATTCTTTGGTGCTTAGTTAGATGTGACGTCTTCCTGAAACTCTTTCCACACTCCATGCAATTATAGGGTTTTTCTCCTGTGTGTGATCTTTGATGCATTGTTAGACTTCCATTCTGAACGAAGCTCTTTCCACACACCAAGCATTTATATGGCTTCTCCCCCTTATGGATTCTTTCATGCTTGGTAAGGTTTGAGCTTTGACTGAAGCTCTTTCCACACGCCAAGCATTTATAAGGCTTCTCCCCTGTGTGGGTTCTTTGATGCGCAGTCAGATTTACATTTTGAATGAAGCTCTTTCCACACTCCAAGCATTTATACGGTTTCTCTCCTTTGTGGATTCTTTGATGTACAATCAGATTTGCCCTTTGACTGTAGCTCTTTTCACACTGCAAACATTTATAGGGCTTCTCCCCTGTGTGGGTTCTTTGATGCACAATCAGAGTTATGTTCTGAGCAAAACTCTTTCCACACTCCAAGCATTTATAGGGTTTCTCCCCTGCGTAATTTCTTTGAAATTTTGATTTATTCATGAATGTTTCTGCACAATGAGCACTTTGTTTCTCTCTATTTCTGTCTCCTTTTTCTGGTTCATCTGAATGGACACTTCCATGCTGAGAAGCTCCATGTGGATTTTTCAGTTTTCCTGTCTTGCTCTGCTTCTGCATTTCTGTTCTGTTTTGGTTTCTGAAAGTCACATTTTCTACATGGTACATGGTAGATCTTGGTGTCATCCAAAGGGAAAGCCATTGATCCTCATTTTCTTGTCTGCTGCTTCCTGGAACGAAAGAAAATCTTCTATTAGCAGAAGAACTAATAAGTGTTTAAGTTCATGTCCCCAGATGCACTTTGTATATATCTGCTTCATCCAGCCACTATTTTGCAACTGATCCTACCTAGTGGCGCTCAGGATTTTAGTGACAAACAAAGCAGAATCCTGCCAACTTCTGCTCAGTCCTTGATTAGATCAATATTTTTGTTTACTAATTCACTGGTTTGATTTAATTGTTCGAGTGCGCTGGTTCCCAAACTATGGGCCTCACTCTTTTTTTAGTAAAACTCAAAGGCTAACAGAGGCAAGGAAAATGTAGTGAGCCTTTCAAAAGCAGACCAGCATGTGCACAGAGTGCCTCCTGGGATGATGCATCTCATTGGGACATGGGTACTACGTAAGCGAGCTGAGCAAGGAGAAGGGAGAAAGAATGTGTTAGCTTCAATACTTTTCCATACTTCTATTTAATCTTAAATCTACTACTTAAGGAGAGGACTGCCAAGGTTCAGTAACTAGGGTTTCAGAATGAGGTAAGAAACTAAATAAATTTAGTTATCAATATACTGGTAACTATATAGGTACAACAAAATTAAAAGGCAGTTAAGGTGGATGTCCCTCAAATGAGGAGTTAGAAGTTGAAAGAGAAAGTAAAGAGTCTAATCTCTCCAGAGTGCATGGAGGCTGTTTAAAACAACGGTAACAGAGGCCCAAATGAAGTGTATACCTCAAAGGAAAAGGGCTTGACTAAGGCTGCAATCCTAAAGACGCTTTCTTGGGAGTAAGACGACCCATTGAACACAATGGAGCTTACTTTTGAGTGGACATGGTTAGGATTGTGCTCACAGAGGATTGTCTACTCAAAAGTAAACCTCATTGTGTTCAATGGGTCTTACTCCCAGGAAAGTGCCTAGAGAGTCTATGAGCACAATCCTAACCATGTCTACTCAAAAGGAAGCCCCATTGTGTTCAATGGATCTTACTCTCAAGAAAGTGACTTTAGGATTGCAGCCTAAGAGATTGCAGGTATGGCTAAAAGCAAAGAGGATGTAAAAGGCAAGGAAGCTTCATTCTGCCCCCATAAGGAGAATAAAAGATATACAAATTCTGGCTAAAGAAATGTAAGGTCAGTGCAGTGTCATTGCAGAATGGGGTCCTTCATAGTACATAAAAACAGAGACTTGAATGGTTGGAAAAAAGGAAACTTTAAGGATCAGGAAACTGGGTCATTTTAAAAAATTGATCCTGGTTCTAAAAACTTGAAGAACCCACTAGTACATCATATATATTCCTTTACGATAAATGGAGATTTATCGTAGAAAGGGGCAGAAATTGATAAATGTGATAAAAGTTGAGGGACAATGTTTTACTAAAGGGGTAGCTGTCCTATTATTTTCTGACTTTTCAGACTTACCCCAATGGAAGTCAGGGGCTGCTTCCTCCAGTCCCTGAGCATCAGGCACCCATGGATCTTCCCCTCGTTCCAGCTTGATGATGAGGTCAGGCTTGGTGGCTGGAAATCCCCCTTGGAAGGAAAAGAGAAAAAAAAGGTTCATCTGAATTTTCATGAATTCTCAAAGTTATCCCTGTGAAGGCAGAGAAAAAACCAAATGATAAAACTTCTTTGAGATCAGGGCTCAGCTAGCATCTTCTGTCTCACAGATGCTGCAATCCTATAGACACTTTCCCGGAAGTAAGGTCCACTGAACACAATGGGGCTTAATTTTGAATAGACATGGTTAGGATTGTGCTCGGTGAGCGGACAGCGGGCTGCATTCATCCCTGAATTCATCCTTCTATCTAATGCAGGCCTCCGTCAGTCTTGAAAGACTATGGTATCATGCTCGGCGCTGCATAGGCTGCAAGCGAAGCATGAAAGCCTGGGTTGGATTGTTATGGAGGATAGGCTGTTACCCAAGCAGCAAATCCCCCCTCTCCACACCACTGAATTAGTCCAATGGAAAGGCAGAGCCGATACAATTGGATCCAGCTGGTGTCGCAGAGCTGGGCTAGGAGCAAAGGACAGGAGCAGAGGACAGGAGCTCACCCTGTCTTGTGGGGCTGACCCAGGTCTTGAACCTTGGCCTGCTGGTTAACAGGCACAGCGCCTTAACCGCTTGCACCACCCACAACCCATTCTTATTTATTCATCTCTAATAATATTTATTATTTATTTATCTAATAAATGGAAAAATAATAAAACACAACCAATTATGAATAATACTTTTTTTAAGTAATATGCAACAGATGCGGATATATGGCAATGGTTTCTAAAGGGAAGTGGAGGTGTCCAAATTTTGGAGATGAGCATGCATATGACATTCCCTACAATCCAGAGTAACTACTGGAGCACATAAGAGACATTACATGCACCCATAGTTACTGCACCACGTAGTGAAAACCTATGGGAAATTCGTATTGCAATCCACAATAAATTGTTCTTACACCAGAGCAAGGACTCCCTGTAGTTACTCTGGATTGCGCCCATTGTGATGATACTGTTCAGGCCAAATGCTGTACTGCAGAGGTCAATACAGTGTAACAAATGGGAGCTATGAAGTTTGGAAGCAGGCAGCAAAAATTCAGCAAGTAAAAATAATGAATAACTTAAGTTATACAGAAGCAATAAAAAGAGTAGAAGGACAAAAGATAATGAAAGAGAAAGAAAATCAGACAGAAGACAAGGGGGAGATTGTTGAACAAAATGAGCAAAATAACATAGCAGTGAGTGGTGATAAGCAGATTTTGTTCATGGTTTACTTGATAAACCATATGGGCCAAGTTAAACACAAGATCGATAAAATTAAGATAAATGTAAAAGAAGCAGAAAAATTCTTGACTGAGAAAAACATACCCTGGGAGCAAGAAAACAAGAGAATTGATCTGGGTTCTGAGTGAAAGGAGTCTGAGGATGCAATCCTAACCAATTTAAGGCCAGTATAACTCCTTTGTTTCCATGTTCCTGTGGTGGTATGGGGAGGCCAGTGCATGTCTCTATTTAACCTCCCAGGAGTGGTGTAGAGGGGCCTTACAGTGCTTTTTGTGACGTCCTCAGGCCAGCATAGGACTTGAACTGGAATTTATGCCCACCTAACTCTGGGTTAGAAATGCAGCCTGGCTCTTCAAGGGCCTGCACCCTCCAAGAGGTGAGCAGTAGACCCAGAAATTGCCTAGCGTTTCACATTTTGCAGATGCTTTGCAAACCAAGCTGACTCTTCCTCTTTAATGCTACATGGAAAGCTCTGACCCTGTGATCCTCATATTAACTACCCCTTGCCTTGTAACTGTCATATATCAAGGAAGAAAAGGGGAGAGGGAGGCACAGCATGTCTTTGGGGCTGGGGTTGTCCAATGAGTTGAGGTGCTCACAGCGCAAGATGATGTTGTTTGGCTGCTGGAAGCTGCCGATTCCCACTTTAGTATCAACAAAAATGTCTTCCTGAAAATGAAAAGGGCAGAAAATAACCTTTGATAACATGCCAGCCTTTGCCATGTAGCTGCCATTTAACAAAGAAGAAAAGGGGAGATAGAGGAAGAAAACAGGAGTTGGAGGGGAGATGGAGGCATTGTTTCTGGGATCGGAGCCACAGTGGATTGGAGCCTCACAGATCAGATCAGACAGCACACAGGTTGCGGGGTGCTGATTCCAGTTTTAGAAACTGGAAACTGTCTTCCTGAAAAGGAAAAGGGATAAAAAAGCCACTGACCACATGACATAAGGAACCCCCTTACCCAGCAAGGCCACATTCCCATAATTCTCCAGCATGACTTCCCTGTACAAGGCTCTTTGGTCTGGGTCCAGCAGAGCTGCCTCTTTCTCAGTGAAATGCACAGCCACATCCTTGAAAATCACCAGTCCCTGCAAGAAAAAAAAAACCGTCAGACATTGACCAGAATCCTAGACCTCACTCTGCTTCTCCAGCACAGGCAGGAAATGAATGGCCCCCAATCCAGACACAATTTAGGACTGTGCTATCAATCTATGAAATCTCCAACTTAAGTGTCAAGGATTTCAGCCAGGCCAGGCCTTGCCTGAGATTCTTGGGGTCTTGCTGCCCATCAATGTACACAGCCTAGAATAGGTAAATAGGTGGTTTAACTAAGTATCTCAGTTTCATATGCATGAAGGGGAATATTTCTACCTTTGATGGTAAACATGGATTTGTCATGGAAAACTGTGGCAGGAGCTGTACAGCTTCCCATTGAGACTCCAGACCTGCTGAAAAATTTTTCAACCACACAATAAATTATATACAGTGCTACGTTGGTTTACAAGCATAATTCGTTCCAGAAGCATGCTTGTAATTCAAAACACTTGTATATCAAAGCGAATTTTCCCACAAGAAATAATGAAAACTCAGATGACTCATTCTACAATCCAAAAGTATTCATATAAAATGATTACAATACAATACTGTAATGTATAAGGGTGAACAATATGAGGGTAATATGAGGGTGAACAAGCTGAGATTAAATCCTGTCAAGACAGAGGTTCTCCTGGTCCGGACGTCCTTGACTCGGGTATTGGAATATCATCCCGCTCTGGATGGGGTTGCACTCCCTCTGAAAGAGCAGGTTCGCAGCTTGGAGGTTCTCCTGGATTCACAGCTGCTCCTAGAGTCCCAGGTGGCTGCTGTGGCCAGGGGAGCCTTTGCTCAGCTTCGGCTGATTCACCAGCTGCAACCATACCCAAGTCGCTTGGATCTGGCCACAGTGACCCATGCCTTAGTGACATCAAGATTGGATTACTGTAACGCGCTCTACATGGGGCTGCCTCTGAAGACAGTTCAGAAGCTTCAACTAGTCCAGAATGCAGCGGCCTGTGTGGTTGCTGGGACTTGTCGGTTTGACTCTGTCGGACCACTGCTTCAGCAACTACACTGGCTGCCCATTCGTTTCCGGGTTGAATTCAAAGTGCTATTCCTGACCTTTAAAGCCCTAAACGGCTTGGGTCCAGGGTATCTGAGGGACCGCCTTCTTCCCTACAATCTGACCCGTCACCTAAGGTCATCTGAGGCCGCCACTAAGAGATGTGAGAGGTTTGGCGGCCAGAGATAGGGCCTTCTCGGTGGTGGCACCCCGGCTTTGGAACTCCCTCCCCACTGAACTGAGGAAAGCTCCCTCAATACAGAGCTTCAGGTGGAGCCTTAAAACCTTTTATTTTAAAAAAGCTTTTTAATGGGGCAGAGGTTGGGGGGCTTTTGTTTTTATCATTTTTTGTTTTATCGTTTTTAGTCTATGTTTTTAGCTTTAATCTAATTGTATTTCAACTACATTTTAATTGAGTTTTAGGCTACGATCCTAAAGACACTTTCCTGGGAGTAAGACCCATTGAATACAATGGGGCTTACTTTTGAGTAGACACTGTTAGGATTGTGCTCTTAATCGCTATTTATTACCGTATCTAATTTTAGTGGTGTTTTATTGTTTTTTAATTGTTGTTTGGCCACCTTGAGTTCCCCTTGTGGGGGAAGAAAGGCGGGATACAAATTGCTTAAATAAATAAATATAACACAAAATAATAAAGAAAATACAAAAAAGAAAAATAAAACAAATTAACCTGCACTTAGTCTCTCAGATCTCTCAGGCTGCAATCTGGGCCCCCTCCCACAGGAGTGAGCCCCACTAATAGGGCTTACTTTAATGTAGACATGAATTGGGTGGTCTCTCAGGAGAGGCTGAGCAGGTGCTGGTGGGGCACAAAAACCTGTCATATCCTAACCAGGACTATTTTTCACTTGCTTATCAAGACCACCTGTATATCAAGTCAAAATTTATTAAAAATGTTTGCTTGTCTTGCAAAACACTCTCAATCCAAATTACTCTCAATCCAAGGTGATACTGTATGCAGAATTTTACAAGTTCAAAAATGTTGTTCTAGTCTTCCTAGGACTCCTTTCCCAACTTCCTTCTTTTTAATCTTAGTTATTTTTGTACTGAGATACTTAAAAAATTTGCATCTTAAATTCTCACAGAGGCATTTAGCTTAGCAGTTTGAATTTTCTGTAAGTGGCAATAAACTGTAACACACATTGCGGCCGTCTGCTCCCCACTACAAATTATCCAGGCTTTCCTGAGAATCACATACCTGAGCTGTCTTTGCTGCATCCATTTGGCAGTCCATGAAAGAAAGACACAATCCACAGTGAGTCTGGATGGATGGTCTGCAGGAGCATAAAGAACAAAGCATCTCAGGGCAATGTAATTTCAGCATCACATCCACCAAAAAGCAGCAGATTGAGACACAGCAGGGAAAGTCTCAAGGAGGAGGCTTTGATTTGGACATCTCTCTTCCCCAGCCTTTGAAGAAATTCTAGTACATGGTGTTGGGAAATTTATTTAGGGGATCCCAGCTTTCTCATTTTAAAGTAGGGTGACCATATGTCATAACTGCAAAGGAGGACAAGAGTCCCCCCAAAAATGTAGGGAAAAAGTAGGGAGGTCATAACTGCAAAACTGGACAAGACTCCCCCAAAAAATGCAGGGTAAAGGTAGGGTGACCATATGTCATGGCAAAAGAGGACAAGACTCCCCCCAAAAATGTTGGGTAAAAGTAGGGTGACCATATGTCATAACTGCAAAAGAGGACAAGACTCCTCCCAAAATGTAAAACACCCAGGAAAAATGTATGACATGACATAATTAAAGCTAAAAAACACGAATGTATATTGCTCTTGTGTGGTTAATTTAAACACCATACTACTTACTAAATTTAAAACTATTACATGAACTGTAATTTATTAATTACAAGAAGGCTATATTGTGCCTGCTCCCCAGAAAAAGGACAATGAAAGATCTTTCCAGGACACAAGGCTTAAAGAGGACATGTCCTGGAAACAGGGTATAACCGGTGACTTTGCCCCAGAGAGAATCTGCCTTCCCTGCAAAGGAAGCCATTCCCCCTCCTTACCCCCTTTATGCTAAGGTACTCTTAAGACACCCATTATTCCTGGGTCTTGCACAGACACCCACCTCTGCAGCACAAACTCTCCTGGAAGCTCCCTCCTGTGCTTGGAATGCCTGGACCCCCTACTCTTCCTAGAACTGGAGCATGCTGGGAAGTGTAGTTTTTCTTGCTCTGTCAAAAAAATGCTCACACTAACCTTTGGGAAGGAATCTTCTGTGTGCATCCAATGCATGCACTGCCACCCTCTGGCCCAGTCAGGCTAACCATGTGTTCTCTTTTTCCATGACATGTACTTTTTTAAAGACATGAGTCCTGGAAAAGCATTTCAATGTCCTCCATTTCCCCAGGAAAAGGCAATGCATAGACTTCTTGTAATTAATAAATTATGGCTGCAATCCTAAAGACACTTTCCTTGTCGAAAGACCCATTGAACACAATAGGGCTCACTTTTGAGTAGACGTGTTTAGGATTGTGCTGTATATGTAATAAATTAGATGTAATAGTTTTAAATTTAATAATAGTGTTAATATTAAATTAATACTAATTAAATATTATTAATTAGTATTAATTTAATATTAACACTATTATTAAATTTAAAACTATTTTAATAAATATTTAATTATTATTATTAATAAAAGTTAAATACTACTGCTACTACTACTACTAATAATAATAATAATAATACATTAATATTAATAATACATTAATATTAATAATAATTAACAAATTTCATTGAAAATGCAAGGAAACTCTGGAAGACAGAATTATTTGTAGCCAATGAAAGTTATGGACTTGTCAACATTAGATGGGGAATCTTCCAGGGGGACTCATTGTCCCCATTGCTGTTTGTCATCGCGATGATCCCTTTGTCAGTGATCCTACAGAAAGCGAATCTGGGTTACCAAACTGCCAAAAATTCACAGAAAATCTCACATCTATTGTACATGGATGATTTGAAGCTCTACGGAAAGTCAGAAGCAGAAATCCAGTCACTCACCAATACAGTCCGAGTCTTTAGTACCAACATCAACATGGAGTTTGGCCTGGACAAATGTGCCACAGTGGCACTAAAGAAAGGGAAGATCACGGAAAGTGATGGCATTGAAATGCTGAATGGTCAAGCCATTAAATGCTACCAGCCTGAAGCCTACAAATATCTGGGCATACTGCAGCTGGACAATATCAAGCACGGGCATGTAAAAACTGTGGTCAGCAAAGAATACAAACAAAGGGTTAGAAAAATTTTGAAGAGCAAATTGAATGGCGGCAACATTATAAAGGCTATAAATACCTGGGCCATACCTGTAGTTAGGTATACTGCTGACATTGTGAACTGGACACAAAAGGAACTGGATGACTTGGACAGGAAAACAAGGAAATTAATGCCCATTCATGATGCTTTACATCCATGTAGTGATGTTGACAGGCTGTACCTGCCTAGAAGATCAGGGGGCAGAGGACTTTTGCAAGGGAAGCAGTCGGTGGAAGAAGAAAAACATGCCCTAGCAGATTATGTGCGAGAGTGCCAGGAATCTGCTCTGATTGAAGTCAGCAAGAGAAAGTTGTTGAAAGTGCAGCAGACCAACTATGAATATCGCAATAGTGCAATTCAGAGTTGGCAGAATAAAGTACTGCACGGCCAGTTCCTTGCCAAGGTGGAAGGAAAGGTTGATCAGGATAAGACCTGGTTGTGGCTCACGAGTGGAACACTGACGAAGGAGACAGAAGGCCTGATACCTGCTGCCCAAGAACAGGCAATCAGGACAAATGCCATCAAGGTCAGAATTGAAAAATCAGCCAATGACCCAAAATGCCGGCTCTGCAAAGAAGTGGATGAAACCAGTGATGGGCTTCAAAGAAATTAAGAACCGGTTTTCTGCCCATCTGGCAGCCACTTTTAAATGGTGATTTTTAAACTTTGTATGTCCTATCTCTTGTTAACAACTGGTTCTATAGAGTAGGTGCGAACCTGCTGGTGCCCACCACTGGATGAAACCATCAACCACATTCTAAGTGGCTGCAAGAAGATCACGCAGACTGACTACAAACTGAGGCACAATCTGTTGCCCAGAAGATCCACTGGAATCTATGCCAAAAGTATCATCTGCCAGTGGCAAAAAACTGGTGGGACCACAAGCCTGAAAAAGTGGTTGCAAATGAGCAGGTCAAGCTTCTGTGGGACTTCAGGATACAGACGGACAAGGTCTTGGAACACAAGACTCCAGATATCACCATCATAGAAAGCAGTCAGGTGTGGCTTGTTGACATCGCCATTCCAGGTGACAGCAGAATTGAGGAGAAACAACTGGAAAAGATATCCCGCTACCAAGACCTAAGAATCGAATGACAGCGTATCTGGTGTAAGTGATAATTGGCACACTGGGTGCAGTGCCGAAAGACCTTGGCAGGCACCTGAAAACTATTGGCATTGACAAAACATCACTCTGCCAACTGCAGAAAGCCGCTCTTCTGGGATCAGCACGAATTATACGCTGCTACATCACACAGTCCTAGACTCTTGGGAAGGGTCCGACAGCTGAAGTGAATGAAACCAGCATGAAATTGTTTGCATTTATGTATAATAATAATAATAATAATAATAATAATAATAATAATAATAATAATAATAATAATAATAATAATAATAGTGTTTAAATGCTAAATGGCTCTTAGCTCCTTCCTGTGGACCAAAACAGGATGAAAGCTCTTGCTGACTTCAGTCTTTAGGTTGCAGCCTGAGTCTAATGCTTTCCAAACAACCTATTTGTAGAGAAGGAGTCCCTAGTACAGTGCCTTGATTTACGAGCATAATTCGTTCTGGAACCATGCTTGTATTTCAAAACACTTGTAATGTTTATATAAATATTAACTGTATATAAAAAGATAATTACATCACTGTAATCTAATACGTGTGTGTGTGTGTGTGTGTGTGTGTGTGTGTGTGTGTGTGTGTGTATGTATGTATAATACCACACTGCAGAGTGAAAGAATAATAATCTGGCTGTACACTGGAAGTTTATGAGGGGAATATAGAGGCCAGGCTAAAAAGAGCAGGAAAAACACACCTGTACAGAGTTACTCAGTGCATGTGAGGAAAGTGTTGCCCATTGAGGTAAAAAATGGCGCCTGCTGAGGTAAAAAAGAGCCAATGCTTGTGACTATAGGGAAGGCCCTGGACTTGCTGACAGAGAGTCCTGCCTGATGAAACACTTCAAAAGTGCCCAGGTTAATTGAGTGCTGCCCCCAAACCTCTCACCATCTCAGACAAATATGAAACTGGAGCTTCCAGGAGTGGGTAAAATTGTCACCCACTGAGGTAAAAAACAGAGCTGATGGTTGGCAGGCTCTAGGTTTGCTAATGGAGCGTCCTGTCTGATTGTCCCAATGTGGCAATAGTGCTGGGTTGATAGAGGGATCTGCCCTTCTCCTCCAAAACTGCATCACTGCCCATGTGCAGCATGCTCCTGTCAGTGCTTCATCTTCCCACAACCATGGATACCCCTCCCAAGCAAGTGCAGAATTAAGGGCTGGATGTTGATCAATCTTCAGTGTTAAGTATTAGAGTTAAATTTCTAGAAATTGGTTATTAGTGGTTGCTCCCGTCACAGAAGGAATACGCTCCCCAAATTTCATGTATCTAGGTCCAGGAGTAGGGGCAGAACATCCCTCAGTCAGGGATTCTTCAATGTATAGGGAGGAAAACGTGTTGCACCCCTTTTCACCCTCTTTCAGTTCAAATTTCCAAAAACCGGATCTTAGTGGGTGCCTCTGTCACGGAAGGAACACGCTCCCCAAATTTTACACTTCTAGGTCCAGAGGTTTTGGCTGGGTGTTGATGAATGTGTCAGTCACTCAGGTGAGTGAGTGAGTGAGTCATGGAAGGAACACCCTCCCCAAATTTCACACTTCTAGGTCCAGAGGTTTTGGCTGGGTGTTGATGAATGAGTCAGTCGCTCAGGTGAGTGAGTGAGTGAGTCATGGAAGGAACACCCTCCCCAAATTTCACACTTCTAGGTCCAGAGGTTTTGGCTGGGTGTTGATGAATGTGTCAGTCACTCAGGTGAGTGAGTGAGTGAGTCATGGAAGGAACACCCTCCCCAAATTTCATGCGTCTAGGTCTGACAGTTTTGTTGATGAGTGAGTGACTTTTCAGTTTTATATACCGTATTTCCCGGGCCATGAGACGCACTGAACCATGAGACACACCAAAATTTAGAGGAGAAAAACAAAAAAAATTCTGAACCAAATGATATACTAATATATTTAATAAAATGTAGCAGAATTAATATTTCAACCATGTAAAGTCAACAGTGGTATTAAGAACCTTCTTTAACATTTTTTAATTGTTTAAATTGTTCTTTGTTTTTTAAATCTAATTGTATTTTAATTGTATTTTAATTATGTTTTAATCTCAATTTATGATCATTTTAATGGTGCTTTATTATGATTGACGTTAGCCACCTTGAACTCCCTCTTGCAGGTGAGGAAAGGCGGGATAGAAATTAAATAAATAATAAATAAATTTAATAATAATACATTCAACTATGTAAACATTCAACCATAGAAATACAATTAACATGTACCATAAATTACCATGTACTGTATTTAGAGCCATTGTCACTGTCGTGAACTCCAGGGTTGAAAGAGAGCATAGTGGTTGAAAAAAGAATAGATCCCCTGGTGGCTTCTCTGAATCAAATACCACTTACTTCTGAGTAGACCTGGAAAGGATTGTGCCCAAAGGCTGAAAAAGAGCACATGTCCTGGGGAAAAGGGGGACAGATGGACACTCTGTGTAGGCCAAGTCAATCCTGGATTGTCTTAAGCCTGGGTGCCTGCCAATCTAGATTCTATGAGACACACACACACATACACTGTGTATGTATATGTATATATAGTGGGTGCCTCTGTCTGTATTTATATATATAAAATACACACTCACACATACATATATGTGTGTGTGTTTGAATGTGTGTATTATATATATTTCATATTATATATGTATATATTTTCATTCTCTTGGGGAAGGGGGAGTGTGTGCATGTGGGGGTGGCTTCTGGGGTTATTGGAGGGAGGGGAAATTAGTAAGTAGAGGGTTTCTGGGGGGAGCATTTAGGGGTGACTGGTGGGGATGGATGGGACTAGTGGGTGCAGTGGGTAGTTGGGAAGGGGAGACACATTAAAATAAATAAGAAATACTCATTGTTTTCCTGCACTTAATTTCTACACTTTAAAGGGCTTTAAAGGTTGTTCAGAGCCAGAGAAACCTGAACTGAGAGGGTTAAAAGGCTATTTAACTTCAATGCAGTCAGGGATTAACCTCTATGGCAATCAGGCAAACATTTCTCTTCAAACTGCAGGCATCCTGCAGAGTGGATAATTGAGTGTTAAAAGGACCATCACTTTAAGAGATGCACCAACATTTCTCCCCATTGTTTTGGGGGAAAAAGTGCGTCTCTCCAAGCGGGAATTATGGTATATACATATACAATGCTATCTTGGGTAAAGAATGCCCTGGGTAAAGTATGTTCCAGGTAAAGAACATACTGTTCCCCTGGGCTTCTGACTTGGGTAGCGAAGTTGATTTGGGTAAAGAAGGCCGGCTGGCAGCTCTTTAAAGTTTAAAGTTTAAAGCCTGCACTTGTTACCTGAATGAACCGGTCAGGTAACACAGGTCAGTTCTTCTAGGAGGGTGGGAAGGTACTTGGAGGGACTGGGGGGTCTTCTGGGGGTATGGGTGTTTGGGGACACTGGGGGGTGGGAGATACAGGCAGCTGGGAGTAGTGGCTGCCACTTTAAAAGCCTGCATTCCAACTCCAGGCTCCCTGGGGAGCTGTTGAAGAGGCTGGAGCTGTTGAAGAGGCTGCAGGGAGCCAGGCTTTTAAAGTGGCAGCCACTACTCCCAGCTGCCTGTATATCCCCCCAGTGTCCCCAAACACCCTCCCACCCCCAGAAGACCCCCAGTCCTGCCAATGGGACTTACTCCCAGGAAAGTGTCTAGGATTGCTGATGCCTAACCAGAAGTAAGCCCCATTGTGTTCAATAGGTCTCACTCCCAGGAAAGTGTCTTAAGGATTGCAGCCTCGTAAGTGTCTTTAGGATTGTGTTTTTAGGATTGCAGCCTAAGTAGACTTCATAGGATCATGCACATTGAATGCATGTTTTGAATTCATTTCCAGTGTTTTGTCATCATTTTTACATACAGTTAATATTTTTATATGAATATTTTTAGGGTTGTGGAACCAATCATCTGAATTTCCATTATTTCCTATGGGAAAATCTGCTTCACGTAAAGAATGTTTCACGTAAAAAAACATGCCTTCAGAAAGGATTAAATTTGTTACGTGAAGCGCCACTGTATATAGATACAATTTTCATATCATTTGCCACAGGATATGGTGATGCCATCCAGCCTCAATGCTGAAGGGATTGGACAAATTTCTATAGGAAACGGCCATCACAAGTTACAGGCAATGAGTCTGGGTATATGTGCAGGCCCCAGAGCACTCCACTCAAAACTGACCCGAAGGTTGATACAAAGACACTGACAACCACACTGCATGCAGCCATCCAGCCAGTTGCAGATCCATCTAATAATTGTATTGTCTAGCCCATATTTTACCAACTTGCTCATTAAGATGTACATGTGGGACTTGCTCATGTGGGACCTTATCAAATGCTTTACTGAAGTCAAGATAAATGACATCCACAGCATTCCTACTGCCCAGTAAGCCAATTCCTACTGCCCATAACCCAACAGAAAAAGATCACATTGGTCTGGCAAGATTTGTTCTTGACAAATCCATGCTGAATTCTTCTGATCACCAAGTTCTTGTCTAGATGTACACAAAACTGTTTTACGATTAGTTCTAATATCTTCTAATATATCTTGGTGTTGAAGTCAAACTGACAGGTCTGTTCTATAGGCAAGAATCTATGTAAGGCTGTTATTTGTGGATTATAGTTCTGCTTTTAATACCATTCTACCCAGCAGGTTAGATAACAAAATGTCCAATTTGGGTATACATCAGATTTGTTTGTAGAAAAGGGATTTTCTGACAGAAAGGCCAGTCAGCAAAGATGGGATCCTATCATTCTTCTACTCTGATATTAAGCACAGGAGCCCCTCAGTGTTGCATGCTAAGCCCCTTCCTTTATTCTCTGTACACAAATGATTGCACCCCACTATGTAATACCAATGCAATTATCAAATTTGTGGATGACACGACAGTGGTGGGGCTCATTAATAAGAATAAGGAGTCTGCTTACAGAGAGGAAGTACAAGGCTGATATTGTGGTGGAGAGAAAATAATCTTACTCTTAACGCCAAAAAAATAAACCTTAAGAACTTATAATTGATTTCAGGAGGAAGAGAGATGTGCATTTGCCATCGGACATAAATGGCAAGGAGGTGGAGAGGGTTGGTAGTTTTAAATTTCTGGGCACACATATCTCACTGAACCTCACATGGACCATAAGTGCTAATATGCTTGTGAAGAAGGCCAGAAGAGGCTGTACGTCCTGAGAACGCTCAGGAAGATGAATCTGTCTCAGCGTCTACTTCTGTCCTACAACCGCAGCACCATTGAGAGTGTCCTGACAACCGGCATTCTTGCATGGTATGGGAGCAGCTTTCTAGTGGACAAAAAAGCTCTACGGAGAATCATGAAAACTGCCCAGAATATCATTGGGCTCCAGCTACCAACCCTGGACGACATCTTCGCGTCCCACTGTTTGAGGAAGTCGCACAACATCCTCAGAGACTCTTCCCATCCTGCTTATAATTTTTTTGAACCGTTGCCTTCTGGCTGAAGATACAGAACAATTAAAACTCGGACAACAAGTTTTGTGAACAGTTTTTATTCCAGAGCTATAATTGCTCTTAACAATGAATTTAAGACATAAGAAGGCATAAGAAATTTGTCATTACACTCACAGCTGGGTGCAACAAAATGAGGTGCTCTTCCTCAAGTAAAACTGGACATCACTAAAGAAGAATAAAATAAACACAACCAATCATAGAAAAATCTCTATACAAATATAAATTCCACAAAAACTTATGAGCCCGCATTTAAACTCAGTACTGCACTTGGATAAAAACTGTTCTTGAATCTGCTTGTCCTTTTTCTCAATACCCTGAATCTTCTTCTCGATGGTAATAGTTCAGGTAATATTGTGGTAATAGAGGGTAATATTTAAGGACCATCATGTGAGCTGTTGGACAGTATTACTTGGTCTTTTGTGCAGATGCTTGTGTGTTTTTTGGGGGGGAGTTTAGGCAGGAGGGGGTGTGTTTGGGGATTGTAGTGTGTCTATTGGGTCTGGTCTCTGGGTGGTTTGTGAATTTTGTTGTACACTGTGTATATACAGTGATGCCTCATGTAACAAAATGTGTATATACAGTGATGCCTCATGTAACAAAATTAAATTTGTTCCAGAGGCATGTTTGAAACATTATTTACATGAAGCGGATTTTTCCATAGGAATAATGGAAATGGAATAATGGAAACTCAGACAGAATAATGGAAACTCAGACAGTTGGTTCCACAACCCCAAAAATATTCATATAAAAATATTAACTGGATGTAAAAAAGATGACAAAACACTGGAAATGAATTCAAAATGCATTCAATGTGCATGATCCTATGAAGTCTACTTAGGCTGCAAAGACACTTTCCTGGGAGTAAACCCATTTAACACAATGGGGCTTACTTCTGGGTAGACATGGTTAGGAGGCTGCAATCCAAAACACTTTCCAAGTGTCTCCCCACTTTCTCCTTCCCTTCATCCTGAGTCTCTCTCTCCCCTACTCCCTTCTGGCTAGCCCTGAGCTGCTTCCCTCTTCTCCACTGCTATTCTTTCCCTCTGTCTAGCGGCCACCCGGCCACAAAGGGAACAACGCAGAAGTGTTGCTTTCACTATGGGCAGGCGCACTAGGCAGTCCTGACGCTTTTTAAAAGGGCTGCTGGCCAGCGCATCTGCCCTAACTGCTAACGAGTTTGTTTGTTACGTGAAACACAGTTTGTTACGTGAAGCAGAATCCTAGAGAAATTTTTGTTTGTTACGTGGAAGATACATTACGTGAGACGTTTGTTACACGAGGCACCACCGTACGTATAATGACAATAAAGAATTTATTATTATTAAAAAGAATCAGTAGTATATTCCCTCATATCTGTCTCAGTCCCTTGATTCAGTTTCACGTTATCACTCTGATTCCTATTCCAGATTCCATTCCCGACAGGCCTTCTGGCCTGTGGCCAGAAACAGCCCCCTCCCTCTGTTTCCATCCCTCTGTTGTTTGTGCCTCTATTCTTTGATGTATTGTGTTCTGAAAGACATTTTTCCCATTTAACTAATATGCTTGGGGATGGGAAAATAGATGTTGATCTAATTGCTATTTCAGTGGAGTGTTTTAGAGCTTGAAATCCTGTAATGTTGAGGCCACTCATTTATTCATAACAACACTGATGGTCTTTCTCCATTTCATGCCATTGTAGGGCTTTTTCTCCAAGCTCCAAGCATTTATAGGGCTTCTCCCCGCTTTCTTTCATACAGTGAAGCTTATTTTCTGATCGAAGCTTCCAAACATTTAGATGTCTTCTCCCTTCGATGCCTAGTCAGGTTTTTCTTATGCTTGAAGCTCTTTCCACATTCCAAACATTTAAATGATTTTTCTTCAGTGTGGATTCTTTCATGACTCTTCAGGCTTGATGTATGTCTGAAACTCTTTCCACACTCCAAGCATTTATAGGGCTTCTCCCCTGTGTGAATTCTGCAATGTGACACCAGTATTCTTCTCTCAATGAAGCTCTTTCCACACTCCAAGCAAATATACGGTTTCTCTCCTGTATGAATTCTTTGATGAACAGTCAAACTTGACTTCTGTCTAAAGCTCTTTCCACACTCCAAGCATTTGTATGGCTTTTCCCCTGTGTGAATTCTATGGTGTTTCGTCAGTGCGCTGTTTTTGGTGAAACTCTTTCCACACTCCAAGCATTTATACGGTTGTTCTCCTGTATGAATTTTTTGATGAAGAGTCAAACCTGACTTATCTCTAAAGCTCTTTCCACACTCCAAGCATTTGTACGGTTTCTCCCCTGTGTGAATTCTGCAATGTGATATCAGTATTCTTCTCTGAGTGAAGCTCTTTCCACACTCCAAGCATTTGTATGGTTTCTCCCCTGTGTGAATTCTGCGATGTGACACCAGTACTTTTCTCTCAGTGAAGCTCTTTCCACACTCCAAGCAATTATATGGTTTCTCTCCTCTATGAATTCTTTGATGAACAGTCACACTTAACCTCTGTCTAAAGCTCTTTCCACACTCCAGGCATTTGTATGGCTTTTCCCCTGTGTGAATTCTATGGTGTTTCGTCAGTGCACTGTCTTTGGTGAAGCTCTTTCCACACTCCAAGCATTTATAGGGCTTCTCCCCTTTGTGGATTCTTTGATGTGCAGTCAGATGTATCTTCTGGCTAAAGCTCTTTCCACACTCCAAACAAATATATGGTCGCTCTCCTGTATGAATTCTTTGATGCACTGTCAAGGTTGTCCGCTCGTTGAAGCTCTTTCCACACTCCAAGCATTTGTACGGTTTCTCCCCTGTGTGAATTCTGCAGTGTGTCACCAGTGTATTTCTCTCAGCAAAGCACTTTCCACACTCCAAGCATTTGTACGGTTTCTCCCCTGTGTGGATTCTGCAATGTGTCGTCAGTGATTTTCTCTCAGTGAAGCTCTTTCCACACTCCAAGCATTTATAGGGCTTCTCCCCTGTGTGGATTCTTCGATGCACAGTAAGTGTTCCATTTTTAGTAAAGCTCTTTCCACAGTCTAAACATTTATGAGATTTTTCCAAACAGGGCTGTCTCTGATCTTCATGGGCTTGTCTGCTGCTTCCTACAATAAATCAAAAAATATTTTTAAGAGAAGAATACAGATATAGCCCTATGGCCCACACAGTCACTATTTTGCAACAGTTTCTGATTTGTGGAATTCAGGTTGTTTATTTTGTTGTTACTGTTTGTTTACTGGCATTCAAAGCAGAACCTTACCAGTCTCTGCTCAGTTCTTGGTTAGATCAGTGTTTTTGTTCACTGATTCATTGACATTTTGAATTCTTCAATTGCACTGGTTCCCAAACTATGGGACACAGATTATGGGGGGAGTTTCAAAATGGACAAGGTGCTAAATCACTATGAAAATGTGCCCAATGGAAACAGAATTATATGCTGGTTTGATCAGGACTATGTGGCTATACCTTGGTTAACATCCAAGAGCATGCCAAAGGGAAAGCAACACAACCAGAATGTCCCAAACCTATGGAAACCTATGAAAACCAATCAACTTTTGAAAAGGAGTCCCTTCATGGTAACAAAGGAAAGAGCCCTATGGAAACCCTCCTATTCTCCAGTGGTGCCATGGCACAAAGAGTCTTTCCAATGAGATGCTGCTATTCTTAGGCAGGGGACTGCAGTGCCCTTAGATTTTGCATAAATTTGAATTTCCAGGCTCTGGATCCGGATGGTCATCTAAGGGTTATGAGGTTAAAGATGCTGTGCCTCTACGTGAAGGATGGCTGGTCGGCAAGTCAGCAGTTCAACACCCAAGTGTCAGATGATGGAGTGAGCTCCCATCACTCATCCCAGGTCCTGCCAACCTAGCAGTTTGAAAGGTTGCAAATGCATACATGCAAATGCAAGTATATAAATATGTTACAACCCGGTGACAGACCAGCCCGTTTCCTCAACGTCACAGCTGAACATGGATTGGGTGGTTTTGATCCAGAATAGTGGACCCTGCTAGGAAGAAGAGGAAGCTGCTATTCTTAGGCAGGTGGGTCAGCTTCATCAGCTACCCAGAAACTTCCTGAGGGTGAGGGCTCCATCATTCCCCAGACCTGCCTTTTCTCAGATGGCATAGGCTGGAGTCTTCTATGTTCCTGCAGCCACCTTCAATTTTTAAGGATTTTTTTCCTAGAAATTCTTTAAACCATGTGTGTCGTTTAATTGACAGCCAAGAGGCTGAATGACCATGGTGGCTCCCTGCAGCACAGCAACAACGAAAGAGGCTCAGTTAGGCCTTTATAGGCCTGGGTTTATTTCAGTCTCTGGTGTCCCTAGTTGCCATTTCCTTTAGGCTTGAAGTGCCTGGTTCAGTCAGGGACATGCTTGACTGAGGAACCTGCCAGGTTGAATCCCACCACTGGCACACGGAGCATGCACCGCCTACGTAGTGAACAGTAGCGCAGTTGAGTGAACTGAAAACACACACAAGTCAATATAAGATCAAGCAAACTGTACTGAGAAGGGTTGGGCAAAGCCAAAGTCAGGTACACCGTCCAAGATCATAAACGTAAAAGTCCAAAAATCAATATCCAAGGCAAAGTCAATATATCCAGTCAGTCAGCAAAATCAATAGTCAGTCCAATAGCCCTTCAACATACAACTCCAACAAACCCACAAGGTAGGCATAGGCAGCAGCATATTTATGGGGAGCATAGTGTCTACCCACCAATGGGCCTCCAGTTACACAGCTGGTGGTGATAACCTAACGGTTGCCTACCTGCTGCAGGACATGTTGCAGGACATACACAGGTGCAGCTGGTTGCTGCTTCTTATTCCTTTCTGTGACATATAATATGGAGATCTTATTTCTAGGCTTATTGGAGCCTGACAGTACCCACCAGGAGGCCACTGCTCCTTATTTGCCCCAATACTGCTCCAGAAGAGCAGTTCTGCATTGTCCTTATCAGCACTGCAGCCTAGCCTTGTCATCCTTCCCTCTAAGTAGACTTAGGAGCAGACTAGTATGTGCAGGCCTGAACAGACTTCTCCACCAATTTGGGGCTCCTTGACCAGCCTGTCCAGGGAAGCCATACCCCATTTTCCTTTGCCTGCTGCTGCTGTGCCCTGCCTGTGGAGAGGCTGCTGTTCTTCACTCCTCAGAGTTCTTCAGTAGTGAGAGGGATCAGTTCTGCAGAGACCTCCTGAAGATCTGCAGCCTAGATTTTGCTTCTCTCCCTATGGGCTCTGAATCCAGCAACTGCATGTGGTCCAGCATAGACTTTGTTATGACTCCCTGGTGGCAAAGACTTTGATTGGTGGGTACCCACATACTTTTCTTCTGGGACAGACCTCATCAGTGCAAAGGCAGGACACCTCTTTCCATCACCCCAAGCCTATCCCCCGTTCAGTTCCAATGACATTTAGGCCAGAATTGAGAGACTGCCTACTACCATGCTCTCAGGAGTGTTCAGGACCCTCACTCTCCCTGCACCTATTCAGCTTATCACTCGTCCTGCTACCCCTCCTCCACTCCAGTTGCTCATGATGAGGGTGAAGGAGTAAGGTCTAAGCTCCTGGTACAAGGAGCCAGGTCTAAAAGGGTAGACAGCCAGTATGGGATTCAAAGAAATTAACAACCAGTTCTATGCCTATCTGGCAGCCACTTTTGAATGGCTATTTTTAAACTTTATATGTACTATCTCTCATTAACAACCGGTTGTACAGAATAGGTGTGAACCTGCTGGAGCCAACCACTGGAGACAGCCATTCTTCTGAACCCCAAAGGGACAGCCCCTCTTTGAGGTATTGTTCAAGAGGATGAGGAAGAGTATGGGGAAACATCTCCAGAGAGAACAGCAGTATCTGGCCAAGAACAAACAGGTCTGTGACCTGCTTTTGTGTTTTGCATTCTAACCCAAGAGGATATGCCACATTTTGGCTCCCCGTGATGGACAACACCATGGCAGTTCGAGCTGAACAAATGCTCGTGAATGTTGAACCTCTCCTCACCTTATTAAAAGAAAAACGTAAGACTGAATGGCTGGGAAAGGGCCCAATTTGCATAAATTTGCATTTCCGGACTCTGGATCCGGATGGGCATCTAAGGGTTACGGATCACCAAACTGGGTCCCTGTAGCTTCATTTTTAAAAGTGGATCCTGTGATAAAAATCAGAATCATAGAGTTGGAAGAGACCCAGTAGGTCATTTAGTGCAACCCCCTGCCTGTAGCACGAAATCCTCCTGGAGCATCTCCGACATGCTTGTCAAACCTCTGCTTTAAGATCCCCAGTGAGGGAGGGTCCACCACCTCCGCTGGCAATCTCTTGCACTGCTGAACCGCCCTCACCGTCAGAAATTTTTTCCTGATATCCAACTGAATTTCCTTTCTTGCAGTTTGTACCCATTGGTTCTAGTTCTGCTTTCAGAGGCAGCTAAGAACAAATGAGCCCATTCCTTCGTATGGCAGCCCTTCAGGTATCTGAAGAGTATGATCAGGTATCCTCTCAGCCTTCTCTCCTCCAGGCTGAACAGACCAAGTTCTCCCAACCTTTCCTTGTAGGGCTTCCCTTCCATCCCACTGATCATTCTTGTCGCTCTCCTCTGGGCTTGCTCCAGAGTGGATGCATCTTTCTTAATGTGAGGTGCCCAGAACTGAACATAGTACTCAAGATCAGGTCTAATCAATGCAGAATAAAGAGGTACTAGAACTTTTGTGACTTGGAAGCTACAGTCCTCTTACTGCAGCCTAAAATTGCATTTGCCTTCTTTGCAGACACATCACACTGCTGACTCATGTTCAGCTTGTGATTTACGGCGACTCCAAGATCCTGCTCACATGTTATGCTGCCAAGCCAAGTATCCCCCATTTTATACCTGTGCATTTAAGATAAATGGAGCGTTTCCCAGAAAAACTGGACAGAAATGGTCAAAATGAGAACCCCAAAAAATTAAGAGGAAATGTTTTACTAAAGAGTAGCTGTCCTAACATTTTGGGTGGCAATTTGCAGACTTACCCCAATTGAAGCCAGGGGCTGTTTCATGCACACTCTGAGCATCGGGCACCCACGGATCTTCCCCTTGTTCCAGCTTGAGGATAAGGTTAGGTTTGATGGATGAAGATCCACCTTGGGAATAAGAATAGAAAGCAGAGAAGAAACCAAATGAGAAAACCATTCTTTCAGAGCAGGACTCAGCAAAATTCTTCCATTTCATAGCCAGAGGCCATGCGGCTGTGAGGGACAGCAGACTGCATTCATCCTTATATGTAATAAAGGAAATCATAATAAAACACAGCCATGACTATTGCTTGTTTTATTTCAGTAACAAATACTATAAATAGTATTTATTATTACAAAGCATGGCTTTGATGGTGCAGTCTTGGAAACGATGCAGTCTTGGAACGTGCTGGAATCCCTAGCATGTACACACTTCTGAAACAGCGACATCTACGCTGGCTTGGACATGTCGTGAGAATGGCCGATGGTCAGATTCCAAAAGACCTCCTGTATGGAGAACTAACGTAGGAAAAACTAGCGTAGGGAAAGCACCCTAGAGGGAGACCACAGCTGTGATATAAGGACATCTGCAAGAGGGATTTAAAGGCCATGGGAATGGACATCAACAACTGGGAAACCCTGACCTCTGATTGTTCAGCGTGGAGGCAAAAGACGCAGCATGGCCTTCTTCAATTCAAAGACACACTCATTCAGCAGGCTGAGACAGAGGCAGATCTGGAAACAGCAAAATCTGGGGGCTGGGCAGGGGACTGACTGTGTCTGTCCTCATTGTGGAAGGGATTGTCACTCTCGAATTGGCCTGTTCAGTCATAAAAGACACTGTTTTAGGACCGCCACCTCTGAGCACGATACTATAGTCTTTCGTGACTGAAGGATGCCAATGAATGAATGCATGGCTTCTAATTTTAATTAAACATGTGATTGCAATTATGAATTGCAAGGAAAGAGGAAAACACCTTGCACTTTTAAAAATTAATTACAGCATGAAGATTATGTCCAAGGAGACATAGGATGGTATCAATAGTGGCCTCCGTGCAGACAGGTTGGGGTTAATACCCAGAGGCAGTGAGCTGCACAGAAGCAGCCACTTGAGGGCAACTGAATCCTGGGTATAAAAACAGTGTGCAGAGGAAGGAGCAGGACTGTGTCATGAAATGGAGGAAGGACTTCCATTTTGCCTTTTTGCCTGAGAGCTGCTGCTGGGGAGTCTCTGTTACATTTAATCTGCATGCTTCAGTGCTTTGTGGCTTGCAAATTGCATATATGACAAGCTATATGCCACCCATGCTGACCAAGACACTGAACTACAGAGAGGTGAATACACGAGTTCCCAGGAGAGGGTGATCTACACTCCACATGAGCTTGGCGGCAGATGTGCCATCACTGCCCCAGCTATGTGCTGGAATGCTTAATCCTCTGCTTTGTCAAAAGCTCTCACCCCATGATCCTGATATTGGCTACCTCTGCCTTGTATCTGCCATATATCAGAAGGACTAATTCGGGAGAGAAAGGCAAGGGGCGGTATTTGGGGCTGGGGCTGTCCTTCAGGCATGGGCCTCACAGGGCCAGACGATAGCATCTGGAAGGCCAAATACAGCCAATAGGTCTTAATGATTCCTCTTTTAGAGACAGCAAAATTTTCTTTGTTAAAAAAAGAGAAAGAAATTAACCTCATCATGGAAGGTGCCTCCTTACCCAGAGATGCCACATTCTCATAATTCTCCAGCATGACTTCCCTGTACAAGGCTCTTTGGTCTGGATCCAGCAGAGCTGCCTCTTTCTTAGTGAAACACACGGCCACATCTTCAAAAATCACTGGTCCCTGCAAAAAGATAACACCCTCAGACAGTGGGAAATGAGTGGCCCCCAAGCCAGGAAATGAGTGGCTGCCAATCCAGAGGGCACATTTTACTAGTACATTTTAAAACAACTACAATTTACTTCCTCACCAAAGTGTTTTTCAAATATCAAGCAAAAACTTTTTGTAATCATTTGTTCAGATTTTTTTCAGAAGTTTAGACACCAGAGATTGGGTGTAGAATGAAAAACTTTTGGAACAAGCTATACAAGCCGTACAAGGAAGTTGCAGCATTTGATGTTTCAGATCTTGTGTGCTTCTCTGCTTAAACAATTGCTATTAGGAAGGAAGGTTTTGGATTTTGCTAGCAGGGAACAGTTCTCATAAACATCCTGTCAATGCTTTCAATGAACAGGGCCTTATTCTCCAGAAATGGGCAGCCCAGTCCAAACCTGCACAGGCACAACCAGGTCACATGTCCTGCACAGCACCCAGTGCAGGTCAAGAGGCAGCAAAAGGTCTTCTTTGGGAAAAGATATTTTTCCCCTTTCCCCTATGGGACTACGTGAATCTCTCTCAGCTATGAAGCATCCTGGTGTAACATCCTGGCTGACCCTGCAGAGGGGTTAGAATCAATCAAAGTATTTTATACTGCTTTTCAACAAAAAAGTTCACCAAGAAAATGTAACATTAATGGCTAATGGTGCCATGTCCATAAAGGGCTTACAGTCTTAAAAAGATGCAAAAGATGCAGTAGAAGCCACTATAGAAGGAGGTCCCCACCTTATTTCATCCCATCTTGGGCTCCATCCACCCTGCCCAAAAACACCTCCTAAGTTAACTCATTCAGCACAAATGTCTCCATTTGGATCTGTAATGGGAAAACTTTGGGGTAGGAGTTCAGTAGCTTCTTGTGAAGACTACAGACATAAAGAAAATAATATGGTTTAGACCACAGATGAAATGAATTACAGCGTGCCTTGATTTACAAGCGTTTAGAAGTATGCTTGTAATATAGAAATGCTTATAAATACATAGCAGATTTTCCCATACAAAATAATGGAAACTCAAGATGATAGGTTCCACAATCGAAAATATATTTATATAAAAATATTAACCATATAAAAAAATGATTACAAAACATAATAATATAACACAGAACACTGTAATCTAATACAAAACACTCTAATATACACAGGGTGACCATATAGAATGGAAGACTGAGTGTCTCTACCTATTACCATTGCATAGAAGAGAGAATTGAAGCAGGTTTAGGTCATCACAGAAGGGTTTAAAAAGCAGCACCTGCCTCAATTCCTTCTTGTATGCAATGGTTAAAGATACAGGCACTCTGTGCTCCATTCTCTATGGTCACCCTGATAGTAATACAAAACACTGCAATAAAGAAAATACTGTACAAGGGACACTCCAGGAGTTTTGAGACTTTTTATTGCGAGACACTTTTAATTGTCCTAACCTAATGTCAGTTTCATATATGCTTGCTGTGACTATAAGAAGCTGACATGCCAGTTGTTATTGTGTTAGGTTGAAGGATCGGGCCAGTGTGGCACTCCAAACACTACCTGTCAGTCACGGCTCGTCACAGCTAACAAATTTCAAAATGCAGACGGAACGTGAGATGGTCGACTATATATCAGTTCAAATCCACGTTTCCTTGAGTCTCTGGTTATCTGTGATGAGAGCTGGATCTACTGTTATGATCAGAGACCAAGAGTCTGAATGCTCAGCATCATGACTCCCCAAGAAGGCCAGGCAGAGCAGGTCCTGATGATGATGATCCCCTTCTTCGATAGCAAGGGCATCATCATCACCACTGGGTCCCTCACAGCCAAATGGTCAACAAAGAGTACTATGTGGAGGTTTTTAGGAAGTTTTGGAAAATATTTCATCACAAAGGCCAGAACTCCAAGTCTGGACAGTGGCACTTGCACCAAGACAATGCACCCTGCCACAAATCCATCTTAGTGACCAACTACTTGATTGAGATGGGCATCAAGACTGTTGCTCCCTCTCCCTACAATCCAGATCTAGCCCGCTGTGACTTCTGGATGTTTCCAAGGCTGAAGGAGAAGCTCAGGGGGGCGTCGCTTTGAGGACGTGGATGTGACGAGTGCTCTGGATACCTTCACTTTGGGGGACTACAAGGGGGCCTTCCAGCAGTGGTTACAGCACTACAAGTGCATTAAAGCTGGAGGATGCTATTTTGAGGGAGGCTAGAGTAATATTATATTAAAACATCTTTAATGTAATACACTTAATATAAAAACTTGCTCAATATAAAATGCTCTTAATTCAAATAGCTCTTAAATCAAGGTGCCACTGTACACGTTTATAGAAAGCTGAAAAAGGTTGACCTTGTGCTTCCTAGAACTCCTTTTTCCCAACTTCCTCCTTTCTTTAATCCTTATTTTTTCCATTCATAAATTACCATCCTAAATTCTCACATAGCGATTTAGTCTCTTGGTCTGAGTGACCCATAAGTGGCAACAGACTTTTACGCACATCGTGGCTGTCCTGCTCTGTGGCTCCCACATCAAGATATTCCTGAGAATCTCATACCTGAGCTGGATCTGCTGTACCCATTTGGTTGTCCGTGGAAGGAGGAGATGATCCACAATGAGTCCGAGCGGTCGCTCTGTAGTCTCCAAGGCTAAAAGGAAAAAACTCCAAAGTAAGTGAAAAAAATCCAGAGATCACGAATAAAATGAGAAATACGCTGCAACCCTAAGTACGCTTTCCTGGGAGTAAGATCCATACAATGGGGCTTATTTCTGAGTAGACATGGATAGGATTGCACCCATAGCCAGTGTGATCTCCATTGGTGAGATCATTGCAGTTGTGATCATTTGTGTAGCGTGTTTTTCCACTACCTGCACCACTCAGGGATGGACTCTCCCCCTCCCTACCTCCTGCACATGGAGGTCCCCAGGAGAGCCATTTCCCCCCCCCCCATTCATCATAAGGCACCCAAAGGTCCAGATCCCAGGTGCTGATTCCAGGGTCTTGCAAGACACCCACCTCTGCAGCACAAACTCTCCTCCAGGTAAGGCTGCCTGCAAAGGGTGCTCTGGCCAGACAGGGAATGGAAGGTCCTTCCTGGGTTTGGGAAGTGCAGACCTTCTCCAATCAAGTGGCAGGAAACCCCAGGAAATCCTGGCCAGTCTCCCCCCGCCCAGAACTGGAGCATGCTGGGAGATGTAGTTTTACTTTGTTTTGCAAGTGATACCCACATAGCCTTTGAGCAGGAGGCTTCTGGGGGCACGTGGTGCATTTCCAGACCTAGTGCAAGAGGGTGATCTCTGTGCATGCAATTATGGTGCAGAAGGAGAGTGAAGGTTCTACTGTGCCAGGCTGACTAGAGCTGTATCCCTCCCCAAGGGGGTGCCATACCTTTCCAAGATGTGTCCTCTTTTTCAGCCTTGTGCCCTGGAAAAAAAATCTTCATGGTCCTCCTTTTCCTTGTGAGCAGGCAGTATGGAGCCTTCTGGTCATTAATCATGGCTACAGTCCTAGACACACTTTCCTGGGAGTAAGCCCTATTGAATATGACAGGACTTACATTTGTTTAGGCAGGATTAGGATTGCACCTATGGTGGGCCCAAGCGGGTTTGCTCTGGTTCTGGGGGACCTGATCTTCCAATCCCCCTGCTGCTGGCAAACCGGCAGCGGAAGGGGGCCCCCAGAACCATGCGGACCGGTTCAATGCTCTCCCAGCCTCTCCCAGCCAACCAGGGAGGCTGAGAGGGATCCGCGTGGAGAGGACTGTAGCCTCACAGCCCCATCCTATGCAGGTCTACTCTGAAGTAAGTCCCAGTATAGTCAATGGGTCTTACTCCCAGGAAAGTGTGGAGAGGACTGCAGCCTGAGTCCCATCCTATGCAGGTCTACTCTGAAGTACGTCCCAGTATAGTCATTGGGTCTTACTCCCAGGAAAGTGTGGAGAGGACTGCAGCCTCAGAGCCCAATCCTATGCAGGTCTACTCTGAAGTAAGTCCCAGTATAGTCAATGGGTCTTACTCCCAGGAAAGTGTGCAGAGGACTGCAGCCTCAGAGCCCCATCTTATGCAGGTCTACTCTGAAATGAGTAATTTTATTTTTTAATTTTTTTAAATTTTTAAATTAAAAACCTCTCCGGCCTCACCCCCTGATCCCAGCCCTCGCCCACTTCCGGAGAACCGGTTCTTGGGCCAGGCCGGGCCCACCACTGGATTGCACCCTATATGTAATTATTTTAAAGTTAATAATAGAATAGTTTTTAAATTAACCACATGTAAGCAACGCACATGAGTGTTTTTAGCTTTTATTTTGCTTATCTCGGGTGCCCTACATTTGGAGAAGGGGAGCTTGTCCTCTTTTTTGGACATGACATTCGGTCGCTCTGAACCAAGCCCCATGATGTTTCCTTTACAGTAAGGCTGCAATCCTATACACACTTTCTTATAAGTCCAATAGAACACAATGGGACTGACTTCAGAGTAGACATCCAAAGTCATTTATGGCTGCAATCTGAACCACACTTTCCTGGGAATAAGTACTATTGAACACAATGAAAATTACTTATGAGTAGACCTGTTTAGGATTGCAAGTCTTGGAAGCAGAGTAGGCCACACCATCACAAAAAAAGCAGACCTCCAGATTTCTGGGTAAGCTTTATTCTCTTCCCCAGATTACTCTGCAAACCTTGAACCGGTAAACCAGTTTGTAAACTTCTACATGGAGAAAACAGTATAGAAACGCCGCTAATAAAAATATGAACAATACCAGTCTTTTCATGGTCACAAGCAATCTTTTCATGCCAAGGGTCAATCCAGGTTTGTTGTTTAGTTGTTAAATCATGTCCAACTCTTCATGACCCATGGACCGCAGCATGCCAGGCTGCCCTATCTTCCACAAGAAAATAGGCCTTGGCTCTTATCAAATTTAATTTATTTAGCAAATGGCAAATATACAGACTTCTGCTCAATCAGATGTTAATGTTCCATTGCCAGGTATTTTGAGAGCCAAGAGTTCCACATTGATGTCAGGCTGCCAACTGATGCCAACTGCCAGTTCTTCTATGTAGTCTGGTTGCTAATTGTTTAGTTCACACTATGCATGGTGCACCACGAGGAGGCGAAGTCTGGAGCAGTAGAGCTGCGGGGAAGGGTTTCCCATTTCTTTGCCCCAACTTTGGTACGTGCGCAGTCTCTTGGAGAGGAGGGAGTCTGCGCCTCTGCAGTGCCATTTGGCCTCACTAGAGAGGCAGAACGACACTTGCTGCTCCACCTTCCTAGCGAGGCCAAATGACCATGTAGAGGAGACTGTGCATGCACCAAGATTGGCGTGTGCAGTGTGTCTTCTGAAGCTGAATGGCTTCAGAAGAGCACTGCACATGCGCCAACTTTGGTCCATGCACCGTCTCCTCTGAAGCTCCAAGGAGGAGCCAGAGTCTGCGACTTTGTGGTGCCATTTGGCCTTGCTAGAGAGGCCTTGCACTTCCCTAGCGAGGCCAAGCAACTACGCAGAGGGACGCACTGTGCATGTCCGAGTCTTTGGACATGCGCAGTGCGTCTGCACAGCCATTGGGCCTTGCTCCGGAGGTGGAGCAGCTGGCCTCGCCTCCAGAGCAAGGCCCAATGGGTGTGCAGAGACACTCTGTGCATGTCCAAAGTCTCGGACATGCGCAGTGCATCTTTGTGCACAGCGCTATTCCGGCTAGCTCTGAGATGGAGCAGCAGCTTCTGGCTGCTGCTCCACCTCGCAGCTTGCCGGAATGAGGGGGGCGCATCGAATTGGTCCCAATCCTAGCACCAACTAATGTTTTGCTAGGATTGGGCCCAACTTAACAACCGGTTCTAGTGAACCGGTCGAACCAGGTGCAGCCCACCTCTGGTATGTATGTATGTATGTATAATACCACACTGAACAGTGAAACAATAAGAACCTGGCTGTATACTGGACAGTTTATGAGGGGAAAATAGAGGCCAGGCTAAAAAGAGCAGGAAAAACACACCTGTACAGAGTTACTCAGTGCATGTGAGGAAAGTGTTGCCCATTGAGGTAAAAAATGGCGCCTGCTGAGGTAAAAAAGAGCCAATGCTTGTGACTATAGGGAAGGCCCTGGACTTGCTGACAGAGAGTCCTGCCTGATGAAACACTTCAAAAGTGCCCAGGTTAATTGAGTGCTGCCCCCAAACCTCTCACCATCTCAGACAAATATGAAACAGGAGCTTCCAGGAGTGGGTAAAATTGTCACCCACTGAGGTAAAAAACAGAGCTGATGGTTGGCAGGCTCTAGGTTTGCTAATGGAGAGTCTTGCCTGATTGTCCCCAGATGCAGCAATAGTGCTGGGTTGATAGAGGGATCTGCCCCTCTCCTCCAAAACTGCATCACCGCCCATGCGCAACAACCCCCATGTGCAACATGCTCCTGCCAGTGCATCATCTCCCCACAACCATGGACACCACTCCCGAGCAAGTGCAGAATTGAGGGCTGGGTGTTGATCAATCTTCAGTGTTAAGTATTGGCTGAAAATGAAATGCACCCATTTAATTAAATTTCTAGAAATTGGTTCTTAGTGGGTGCTCCTGTCACAGAAGGAATACACTCCCCAAATTTCATGCTTATAGGTCTAAGAGTTGGGGGCAGAGCACCCTCAGTCAGGGATTCTTCAATGTAAAAAGTCCATTATCCACAAACGTTGCACAGTCAGTAAGGATGGGATCCTATCATTCTTCAACTCTGATATTAAGCACAGGAGCCCCTCAGTGTTGCATGCTAAGCCCCTTCCTTTATTCTCTGTACGCAAATGATTGCACCCCACTATGTAATACCAATGCAATTATCAAATTTGTGGATGACACGACAGTGGTGGGGCTCATTAATAAGAATAAGGAGTCTGCTTACAGAGAGGAAGTACAAGGCTGATATTGTGGTGGAGAGAAAATAATCTTACTCTTAACGCCAAAAAAATAAACCTTAAGAACTTATAATTGATTTCAGGAGGAAGAGAGATGTGCATTTGCCATCGGAGATAAATGGCAAGGAGGTGGAGAGGGTTGGTAGTTTTAAATTTCTGGGCACGCATATCTCACTGAACCTCACATGGACCATAAGTGCTAATATGCTTGTGAAGAAGGCCAGAAGAGGCTGTACGTCCTGAGAACGCTCAGGAAGATGAATCTGTCTCAGCGTCTACTTCTGTCCTACAACCGCAGCACCATTGAGAGTGTCCTGACAACCGGCATTCTTGCATGGTATGGGAGCAGCTTTCTAGTGGACAAAAAAGCTCTACGGAGAATCATGAAAACTGCCCAGAATATCATTGGGCTCCAGCTACCAACCCTGGACGACATCTTCGCGTCCCACTGTTTGAGGAAGTCGCACAACATCCTCAGAGACTCTTCCCATCCTGCCTATAATTTTTTTGAACCGTTGCCTTCTGGCTGAAGATACAGAACAATTAAAACTCGGACAACACGTTTTGTGAACAGTTTTTATTCCAGAGCTATAATTTTGAGCCTGGAGAAGGGGCAAGAGGATGCTTCTCCCTCCAGCCTGGTTCATCAGAAGCCTGGTGTTCGAAAGCCAGGCTTTTAAAGTGGCAACTGCTACTCGTGGCTGCCTGTATCTCCCCCCAGTGTCCACAAACACCCTCCCCCCAAAAAGGCCCCCCAGTTCTCCCAAGCACCCCCACCACCAAAGGGACAGACCTGCCCTTACCTGACCCGTTCATTCAGGTAACATGTGGGGGCTGGCAGCTCTTTAAACTTTAAAGAACTGCCAGCAGGCGCTCATTACCCGAATCAAGCCTCACTACCCGAGGCAGAGGCCCAGGGGAACAGTATGTTCTTTACCTGGAACATACTTTACCAGGGGCATTCATTACCCGAGGTACCACTGTATATGGTTTCTCTCCTGTATGAATTCTTAGATGAATAGTCACAGTAGACCTCCGGCTGAAGCTCTTTCCACACTCCAAGCATTTGTATGGCTTTTCCCCTGTGTGAATTCTATGATGCCTAGTCAGTGTGTTTTTATCGGCAAAGTCCTTTCCACATTCCAAGCATTTGTATGGTTTCTCCCCCGTGTGAATTCTGTGATGTATCTTCAGTGCGTTTCTTCCAGTGAAGCTCTTTCCACACTCCAAGCATTTATAGGGCTTCTCCCCTTTGTGGATTCTTTCATGCACAGTCAGAGATGACCTGTGACTAAAGTTCTTTCCACACTCCAAACAAATATATGGTCGCTCTCCTGTATGAATTCTTTGATGCACATTCAAGTTTGTCTGCTCGTTGAAGCTTTTTCCACACGCCAAACATTTGTATGGTTTTTCTCCTGTGTGAATCCTATGATGTTTCATTAGTGCGCTGTTTTTGGTGAAGCTTTTTCCACACTCCAAGCATTTGTACGGTTTTCCCCCTGTGTGAATTCTACGATGTGTCTTCAGTGTGCTTTTGTCCGTGAAGCTCTCTTCACACTCCAAGCATTTGTACGGTTTCTCCCCTGTGTGAATTCTGTGATGTGTCACCAGTATCCTTCTCTCAGTGAAGCTGTTTCCACACTCCAAGCATTTATAGGGATTTTCTCCTGTATGAAGTGTTTCATGAACAGTCAAACTTGACTTCTGTCTATAGTTCTTTCCACACTCCAAGCAATTGTATGGCTTTTCTCCTGTGTGAATTCTATGGTGTTTCATCAGTGCACTGTTTCTGGTGAAACTCTTTCCACACTCCAAGCATTTATAGGGATTTTCTCCTGTATGAATTCTTTGATGAACTGTGAAATTTGACCTATCTCTAAAGCTCTTTCCACACTCCAAGCATTTGTACGGTTTCTCCCCTGTGTGAATTCTGCAATGTCTCACCAGTATTTTTCTCTCAATGAAGCTCTTTCCACACTCCAAGCATTTGTACGGTTTCTCCCCTGTGTGAGTTCTGTGATGTGACACAAGTATTCCTCTCTGAGTGAAGCTCTTTCCACACTCCAAGCAAATATATGGTTTCTCTCCTCTATGAATTCTTTGATGCACTTTCAAGTTTGTCTGCTCGTTGAAGCTCTTTCCACACTCCAAGCATTTCTATGGCTTTTCCCCTGTGTGAATTCTATGGTGTTTCATCAGTAAGCTGTTTTTGATGAAGCTCTTTCCACACTCCAAGCATTTATAGGGATTTTCTCCTGTATGAATTCTTTGATGAACGGTCAAACCTGACCTATCTCTAAAGCTCTTTCCACACTCCAAGCATTTGTATGGTTTCTCCCCCGTGTGAATTCTGCAATGTGTCACCAGTGTTTTTCTCTCAGCGAAGCTCTTTCCACACTCCAAGCATTTATAGGGCTTCTCCCCTGTGTGGATTCTGCAATGTGTCGTCAGTGTTTTTTTCTCAGTGAAGCTCTTTCCACACTCCAAGCATTTATAGGGCTTCTCCCCTGTGTGGATTCTTCGATGCACAGTAAGGGTTCCATTTTTAGTAAAGCTCTTTCCACAGTCTAAACATTTATGAGATTTTTCCAAACAGGGCTGTCTCTGATCTTCATGGGCTTGTCTGCTGCATCCTACAATAAAACAAAAAATATTTTTAGAAGAAGAATACAAAAATAGCATATCTAAGAGCACAATCCTAACTATGTCTACTCAAAAGTCAGCCCCACTGTGTTCAAAGGGTCTTGCTCCCAGGAAAGCGTCTTCAGGATTGCAACCTAAATCTATTCCATCAGATCTATTATGTATATATATCTATGGCCCACCCAGCTACTATTTTGCAACAGTTTCTGATTTGTGGAATCAGAAATTTGTGGAAACAAAATTTTTATTTTGTTGTTGTTATTGTTTGTTTACTGGCATTCAAAGCAGAACCTTACTCCTCAGAACCTCTGCTTTGGCATTCAAAACAGAACCTTACTCCTTACCTCAGTCCTTGGTTAGATCAGTGTTTTTGTTCACTGATTCATTGACATTTTGAATTGTTCAATTGCACTGGTTCCCAAACTATGGGGCACAGATTATGGGGGGAGTTTCAAAACGGACAAGGTGCTAAATGACCATGAAAATGTGCCCAATGGAAACAGAGAATTACATGCTGGTTTGCTCAGGACTATGTGGATGTACCTTGGTTGACATCAAAGAGCATGCCAAAGGGGAAACAACACAACCAGAATGTCCCAAACCTATGAAAACAGTCCCCAACCAACTTTTGAAAAGGAGTCCCTTCATGGTAACAAAGGAAAGAGCCCTATGGAAACCCTCCTATTCTCCAGTGGTGCCACGGCACAAAGAGTCTTTCTAATGAGTTGCTGCTCTTCTTAGGGGACTGCAGTGGTTAAGGGGTTAAACATGCTGTGCCTCCTCGTGAAGGATGGCAGTTCGGCAAGTCAGCAGTTCTACACCAGTTTATCCAACCAGAGTTTCCTTTCTTGCAGTCTGTACCCATTGGTTCTAGTTCTGCTTTCAGAGGCAGCTAAGAACAAATGAGCCCCTTCCTTTCTATGACTGCCCGTTAGGTATCTGAAGAGGACAACCATGTCTCCTCTCAGCCTCCTTTTCTCCAGGCTGAACAGACCAAGTTCTCCCAACCTTTCCTCATAGGACTTCTCTTCCATCCCACTGATTATTCTTGTTGCTCTCCTTTGGAGTTGCTCCAGTTTGGCTGAATCTTTCTTAATGTGATTTGCCCAGAACTGAACACAGTACTGAAGATCAGGTCTAACCAATCAGAATAAAGATGAACTATAACTTCTCATGACTTGGAAGCTCCAGTCCTCTTACTGCAGCCTAAAACTTCATTTGCCTTCTTTGCAGACACATCACACTGCTGACTCATGTTCAGCTTGTGATCCACAGCGACACCAAGATCCCACTCATGTGCTGCCAAGCCAAGTATCTTCCATTTTATACCTGTGCATTTAAGATAAATTTAAGAAAGACTGGACAGAAATGGTCAAAATGAGAACCCCAAAAAATTAAGAGGAAATGTTTTACTAAAGAGGAAGCTGTCCTCTAATTTTGGGTGGCGATTTGCAGACTTACCCCAAATGAAGCCAGGGGCTGTTTCATGCACACTCTGAGCATCGGGCACCCAGGGATCTTCCCCTTGTTCCAGCTTGAGGATAAGGTTGGGTTTGGTGGATGAAGATCCACCTTGGGAATAAGAACAGAAAGCAGAGAAGAAACTAAATGAGAAAACCATTCTTTCAGAGCAGGACTCAGCAAAATTTCATTTCATAGCCAGAGGCCATGCTCCTGTGAGGGACAGCAGGCTGCATTCATCCTTATATGTAATAAAGGAAATCACAATAAAACACAGCCATGACTATTGCTCGTTTTATTTCAGTAACAAATACTATAAATAGTATTTATTATTACAATGCATGGCTTCTAATTTTAATTAAACATGCGATTGCAATTATGAATTGCAAGGAAAGAGGAAAACACCTTGCACTTTTAAAAATTAATTACAGCATGAAGATTATATCCAAGGAGACATAGGATGGTATCAATAGTGGCCTCCGTGCAGACAGGTTGGGGTTAATACCCAAAGGCAGTGAGCTGCACAGAAGCAGCCACTTGAGGGCAACTGAATCCTGGACATAAAAATAGTGCGCGGAGGAAGGAGCAGGACTGTGTCATGAAATGGAGAAAGGACTTCCATTTTGCCTTTTTGCCTGAGAGCTGCTGCTGGGGAGTCTCTGTTACATTTAATCTGCATGTTGCAGTGCTTTGTGGATTGCAAATTGCATATATGACAAGCTATATGCCACCCATGCTGACCAGGACACTGAACTACAGAGAGGTGAATACACGAGTTCCCAGGAGAGGGTGATCTACACTCCACATGAGCTTGGCGGCAGATGTGCCATCACTGCCCCAGCTATGTGCTGGAATGCTTAATCCTCTGCTTTGTCAAAAGCTCTCACCCCATGATCCTGATATTGGCTACCTCTGCCTTGTATCTGCCATATATCAGAAGGACTAATTCGGGAGAGAAAGGCAAGGGGCGGTATTTGGGGCTGGGGCTGTCCTTCGGGCATGGGCCTCACAGGGCCAGACGATAGCATCTGGAAGGCCAAATACAGCCAATAGGTCTTAATGATTCCTCTTTTGGAGGCAGCAAAAATTTATTTGTTAAAAAAGAGAAAGAAATTAACCTCATCATGGATGGTGCCTCCTTACCCAGAGATGCCACATTCTCATAATTCTCCAGCATGACTTCCCTGTACAAGGCTCTTTGGTCTGGATCCAGCAGAGCTGCCTCTTTCTTAGTGAAACACACGGCCACATCTTCAAAAATCACTGGTCCCTGCAAAAAGATAACACCCTCAGACAGTGGGAAATGAGTGGCCCCCAAGCCAGGAAATGAGTGGCTGCCAATCCAGAGGGCACATTTTACTAGTACATTTTAAAACAACTACAATTTACTTCCTCACCAAAGTGTTTTTCAAATATCAAGCAAAAACTTTTTGTAATCATTTGTTCAGATTTTTTTCAGAAGTTTAGACACCAGAGATTGGGTGTAGAATGAAAAACTTTTGGAACAAGCTATACAAGCCGTACAAGGAAGTTGCAGCATTTGATGTTTCAGATCTTGTGTGCTTCTCTGCTTAAACAATTGCTATTAGGAAGGAAGGTTTTGGATTTTGCTAGCAGGGAACAGTTCTCATAAACATCCTGTCGATGCTTTCAATGAACAGGGCCTTATTCTCCAGAAATGGGCAGCCCAGTCCAAACCTGCACAGGCACAACCAGGTCACATGTCCTGCTCAGCACCCCGTGCAGGTCAAGAGGCAGCAAAAGGTCTTCTTTGGGAAAAGATATTTTTCCCCTTTCCCCTATGGGACTACGTGAATCTCTCTCAGCTATGAAGCATCCTGGTGTAACATCCTGGCTGACCCTACAGAGGGGTTAGAATCAATCAAAGTATTTTATACTGCTTTTCAACAAAAAAGTTCACCAAGAAAATGTAACATTAATGGCTAATGGTGCCATGTCCATAAAGGGCGTACAATCTTAAAAAGATGCAAAAGAACACCAGTAGAAGCCACCATAGAAGAAGGTCTACCCCTCTTATTCAGTCCCATCTTGGGCTCCATCCACCCTGCCCAAAAACACCTCCTAAGTTAACTCATTCAGCACAAATGTCTCCATTTGGATCTGTAATGGGAAAACTTTGGGGCAGGAGTTCGGTAGCTTCTTGTGAAGACTACAGACATAAAGAAAACAATATGGTTTAGACTGAAATGAAATACAGATGAAATGAAATACAGCGTGCCTTGATTTACAAGCGTTTAGAAGCATGCTTGTAATTCAAAAATGCTTATAATACATAACGGATTTTCCCATAGGAAATAATGGGAACTCAAGACGATAGGTTCCACAGTCGAAAATATATTTATATAAAAATATTAATTGTATATAAAAATGATTACAAAATACAATAATATAATACAGAACATTTTAATCTAATACAAAACACTGTAATATACACATGGTGACCATACAGAATGGAGGACAGAGTGCCTGTACCTTTAGCCATTGCACAGAAAAGGGAATTGAAGCATGTTTAGGTCATCACAGAAGGGTTTAAAAATCAGCACCTGCCTCAATTCCTTCTTGTATGCAATGGTTAAAAGCACAGGCACTCTGTCCTCCTTCTATATGGTCACCCTGATAGTAATACAAAACACTGCAATAAAGAAAATACTGAACGAGGGATACTCCATAAGTCTTGAGACTTTTTATTGCGAGACACTTTTAATTGTCCTAACCAAATGTCAGTTTCATATATGCTTGCTGTGACTATAAGAAGCTGACATGCCAGTTGTTAATGTGTTAGGTTGAAGGATCGGGCCAGTGCGGCACTCCAAACACCTACCTGTCAGACACAACTCATCACAGGTAACATGTTTCACAACGTAGACAGAATGTGAGATGGTCAACTATATATCAGTTCAAATCCACATTTCCTTGAGTCTCTGGTAACATGTGATGAGAGCTGGATCTACAGTTATGTGATCCGGAGACCAAGAGACCGAGTGCTCAGTGGAGACATCACGACTCCCCAAGCAGGCCAGGCAGAGCAGGAAGCTTTTTCAGGAAGCTGAAAAAAGTTGACCTTGTGTTTCCTAGAACTCCTTTTTCCCAACTTCCTCCTTTAATCTTTATTTTTTCCATTCATAAATTACCATCCTAGATTTTCACACAGGAAAATCAGTCTCTCAGTCTGAGCAGACCATAAGTGGCAATAGATTTTTACGCACATCGTGGCTGTCCTGCTCTGTGGCTCCCACATCAAGATATTCCTGAGAATCTCATACCTGAGCTGGATCTGCTGTACCCATTTGGTTGTCTGTGGAAGGAGGAGATGATCCACAATGAGTCCGAGCGGTTGCTCTGTAGTCTCCAAGGCTAAAAGGAAGAAACTCCAAAGTGAAAAAAATCCAGAGATCACGAATAAAATGAGAAATACGCTGCAATCCTAAGTACACTTTCCTAGGAGTAAGATCCATACAATGGGGCTTACTTCTGAGTAGACATGGATAGGATTGCACCCATAGCCAGTGTGATCTCCAATGGTGAGATCATTGCAGTTGTGATCATTTGTGTAGCGTGTTTCTCCCTGCACCACTCAGGGATGGACTCTCCCCCTCCCCACCTCCTGCACATGGAGGTCCCTAGGAGAGCCATTCTCTCCCCCCAATACATCATAAGGCACCCAAATGTGATGATGCCCCCCCCCCAGGACACCATTCCAGAGTCTTACAAGACACCCACCTCTGCAGCACAAACTCTCCTCCAAGTAAGGCTGCCTGCAAAGGGTGCTCTGGCCAGACAGGGAATGGAAGGTCCTTCCTGGGTTTGGGAAGTGCAGACCTTCTCCAATCAAGTGGCAGGAAACCCCAGGAAAGCCAGGCCACTCTCCCCCTGCCCAGAACTGGAGCATGCTGGGAGATGTAGTTTTGCTTTGTTTTTGCAAGTGATGCTCACTGTACAGTGGTGGGCACCAGCAGGTTTGCACCTACTCTATAGAACCGGTTGTTAACAAGAGATAGGACATATAAAGTTTAAAAATAGCCATTTAAAAGTGGCTGCCAGATGGGCAGAGAACCGGTTCTTAATTTCTTTGAAGCCCATCACTGCTCACATAGCCTTTGAGCAGGAGGCTTCTGGGGGCAAGTGGTGCATTTCCAGACCTAGTGCAAGAGGGTGATCTCTGTGCATGCAATTGTGGTGCAGAAAGAGTGTGACTACTCGTCAGGGTGACTAGAGCTGCATCCCTTCCCAAGGGGGGCCATATGGCCTCTTTTCCAAGACATGTCCTCTTTTTTAGCCCTGTGCCCTGGAAAAAAATCTTCATGGTCCTCCTTTTCCTTGTGAGGAGGCAGCATGGAGCCTTCTTGTCATTAATTACGGCTACAGTCCTAGACACACTTTCCTGGGAGTAAGCCCTATTGAATATGACAGGACTTACGTTTGAGTAGACAGGATTAGGATTGCACCCTATGTGTAATCATTTCCTCTCATGCATGAAAAAAATTAAAAAATATATTAATCCATACTTCATGCGGGCCATAATTTGGGACAGCTATATGCAAATTTGAGTAAAATTTCTGAAATGGCAATGGCAATGCACTATAATTTTCCCATCTCAAAGACATCTGAGTAAATGCTCAGAACAGCCAGCAGAACTAGCCAGTATTGCCTAGGCTATTTTTTCAACATGGTCTGAAGCTTTGAAACAGTAGGAGGTTAGAGATTAATTCATTGAAAAAATTCAGATCAAAGTTCAGTCATCCAAATGGCTCCAGGAAGGCTGGTGATTTTTCTTTATAAGGAATGGGTTGAACTCTGAGTTAGCAGATTTATGCTGCTGATCATGGGGTTCCTACAAACAGCCCCAGAACACTGTCCCTAAATAAGGCCTGCATGTATTGTGAGGATGTTTTTTTTTTAAGGGACAGGATACCATGGACAGCAGCAGCAGGATAGCTTGATCTGTACAGCAGCAGGATAATGTTTTATTTTCACTAGAGGAATGTGCAGAGGGCTCCCACACACAGAGACACACTTCAGCACCTCTAGTCAAACCATGTTCTGAGGCGTGGCTTGTCATGTCCAGGCATGTCTCTCCATGCATGCCCCGATCTGTTTTCAGTTCCTCCAACTGGATGCTTAGGCAGGGTGCCCCAATATTGCACTAATATTGTCTTGAACAAAGATTGAACCAAAGGAAGAAGTCAGGCCTCTGTGTCTGTCTCAAGCTAGGGATAAACAACTGACAACCCCCAGGTCAAATTGTAGTCCTGTTAGTTAGATTTCAAAGGGGTGTGAATTGCCAGACCCCCCCCCCCATTTGACAGTTTTATGGTTTTATTGTTATGAGTGGTTGAGCACATCAAATGTCATGCAGACAAGGTGGTGCTTTTTACCATTCCTCCACTCCGCCTGGGAAAAAGAACAGAATAGGACTGACTTCTGAGTAGAACTGTTCAGTTCAGCAGAACTGCTCAACTGTATTTCCAATTTCTCATGCAGACCATTTTTTTCTGTTCCTCCACTCCGGATGGGGAAGGGCATTTTGCAGGGGAAATCTAACACTTCCTCGAGTTGTAAATTGATAGTTGGCAACATGAACTGGCAACAGGGGCTGCTTCACCTCTCAACTGGTGCCACTGAAAGGAAACTGAACAGAGTGAACAGGGTGCTTCTGAAGAAGGAGAGAATTTAAGACCAATAATGATGTACTAATATGAATGAATCAAATCAATATTTTAGTCTCATTAAGGTACAATAGAAGTGCAGCTTTTCCAGTGAACCAAAGTTAGGCCTCCTGATCTCATTCCAGCTGACAACGGGAAATTCCTGGGAAAGGCCACAAGCCCTTGAGGCCTTATGCAAAGCTATGTGAAACAGTAACATGGCAGTGTAATATTCCCCCCATATACATGTAAATGAGCCCTGATAGACTTTGAATGGCTCGAATATTGGCAACAGGATGGTCAGCTAGCCCTGATCAGAGAGAAACAAAAGATTCTAGCAAACAAAAGAAACTGGCAAACAATTAGTTTGTTGTTTGGAGTAACCTGAAGGCGTGAAGAAGCCAGAAACCAATTGACATCTTTGGATATATTGATGGGGGGACACATGGGGTATCAGGATGTAAAAATGATGTAATGCTGATGTATGTGTGAACTCTGAACTGCTGAAAAACTGTAGTAAAAATGGAAGATTGTGGATGATTCTTTGATGTTAGGGATACTTAAGCAAAGGTTCCCATTGTCTTGGGACCTCCAGCTTTTTGGTCCTTGGATAGAGTCTGTCTGCAGCCAGACTCTTGCTGAGAGGTCCAGCGCGGAATAAACTATCCTTTCTTTGCACATTTCAGGATTTGTGTGTTTCATTGGTCTCAATTTCTGCAACATTTTCTTGTGAAAGTGCCCCTCTCCCCACCCCAAGCTGCAACCCACCCTGTTCTAATGTGTTATTTTCAATTACATATTTTTAGTATCAAATAAAACATTTTCCAAATATTTTCAAAAAAATGTTTTTTACTAAAAAGTGTATCCTGCTTAGTTCAAAGGGGTGTGAATTGCCAGATCCCCCCAACTGACAGTTTGCCGGGCTTATCCAGGCATGTCTCTCCATGCATTAGAGAATGCTGTGATTCAGGCAAGATGTTCCTGAGCATGGACAAGAGTTTTTCCCCACTTCAGCAGCTCTAGTCAAAACCAACCCTTTTCTTGCTTAGTAACCATAAGCTGGTCTTTGCCACACCTGTCAGGGAAATGCCTACCCCCTACTTTAGGAATTTACTTTTGAAAGCAAATGGCTGAAAGGTGATGGCTGTAAGCATACTTAGAAGTCAGGCTCCTCGTGTTCAGGATTGCAGCCAAATTGTTGAAAGTGTGCCTGCCTTTGCTTTCCCTCCAGAAGCCGCTACTCATCCAGCCCCTCTTGGTCTGTGTTGAAATGGCTCTGTGGAACTCCTTGCCACAGCCTTCTTGATACAGCATGTTCACTTAGAAGTCAGGCCCCTCATGTGTTCAGGACTGCAGCCAAATTTTGGCAAAGATTGGAGCACTCAGGCAGTGCTCCAAGGTCCTGCCACCCCCCATCCCTCGAAACTTCCCACATACCTCCAAATCCAGAGTAGCCACGGGAGCACGTAAGAGACTTTACGTGCACCCGTAGTTACTGCACCACCTAGTGAAAACCTATGGGAAATTTATATTGGAATCCAGAGTAAGGTGTTCTTACACTGCAGCAAGGACTCCCCGAAGTTACTCTGGATTTTGCACTGAGTGGACAACACTGATTTTCTGGCAACTCAGTCAGTGCAAAGAATGCACTTATTTATTACCTTTATGGCCAGCTTCTGTCAAAGGCCAGATTCATTTCTCCACTGGTGCCACTGAAAGGAAACTGAACAGAGTGAACAGGGTGCTTCCTTGTGAAAGTGCTCCTCTCCCCCCCCCCCCCAAGCTGCAACTCACCCTGTTGTAATGTGTTATTTCCAATAACATATTTCTTGGAGCACATTTTCACTTTCGTAAGGTGTGGAACGCTTCCATACATCCTGGGCACACTGGTACCATACAAGATTTACAGATGAAACCCGTTTTGCTTTTGCAGTTCTCATATCTGCACCGATTAGCGTTGGGACGACCTGACTTTTGGGGGAAGTGGGGCGCACCGTCATAACGCTTTTCATGTGGTACAGTTTGTGCAGCTGTCCTTTTCTTTAGGGGTGGTGAAAACTGAGAAGAGGGACTTTCTTTTTTTTCCCTCCTGGTTTGCTCACTCAGGCCTTGAAATATCAAGGCCATTGCCACTTTTGATTTGAACTGTAGCAAGTCAAATTTTTCTTTTCCCTCCCACTTCCAAATAATCCATGCATTGCACACTATCATATTCAGAAAGTGGTAAAAGATACGCACGTACCACCGCCTGTTCCTCGTAATGTTATTGTACAACGCCAGAAGTGAGTCCATCAAGTCCACTCCCCCCATGTGTCGGTTATAAGTTGCTACACTGCCAGGTTGAGGAATGTCCGCATAGGTTTTGTTTGCCTGGCTGAACCTTTTGCAGGTTACAACAGGTTCCACACCTGTGTAACTGGACACAACATTGACCACATTATTGTCCAGCCACCTGGTGGACTGTAATGCCATCACTGCTTGTGGCAACAAATTTGCCCTCTTCCCAACTTTTGCAGCTCTTTTTCCTGTTTCAGATACCTGTCTGCACCTGTCAGCCTATTTTTCCTGGCTGTGCCCACAAAGTATATGCCATCCTTCATCAGTGTTCTGACCAGGCGGATGCTGGTGAAGAAGTTACCTGCATATACTTTATGGTTCCTCACAGCCAGATCATGGCACAGTTTTATTTTCTGGCACTGAAGTTGGTTCTGACAGGATCTTTGCCTGTGTAAACATCAAAGCAGTAAACATAGCCAGAAACCCCACATGTGATCCACACTTTGAAACCCCATTTTTTTGTTTCTTTGGCATGTGCTGCTTTCGCTGGCTTCTCCCCTTGAACGATATCATCATCTCATCCACGCTCTGCGATTCCTCAGGGTCAACAGCTGCGTGGAACGAGTGATGTAACTTGTCTAGCACTGGCCTTATAAGTACCAGTTTGTCCTTATTGTCAGGGGAAATTGTGTCCCTATCTACAAAATGCAGGTGTCGCCGAATCTCCTCCCACCTGTTAACAGACATACTGTCCGCGATGAGGTCAATGCGAACACCATATTGGGTTGTCCAATAATCCCTGACACGAGCATGCTATACATAGGACATCACCAGCATGATACCAAGGTACACTTTGAGTTCTGCCTCAGTGAGTCCAAAATCCTGTTTCCCATTCTGTGCGGTGTACAAATTGGTTTGTTCCACCATCTCAGTCCACAAGTCTTTGGTGAACAACTTCATGAAGTAATCAACGGGTGTTTCTCCATGAATGTTCACCTTGTGATTGCCTAAAAACATAGGCTCATTACCAGCAAATGGATGGTCTTTTTCTGAAACCCACTCTGGTTGGACACTCTGGTGAGCATCCTGTGGCCTGACATACTGGATGTGCTCCTCCAGTGGATCTGGAGCACCCTCATCGTCACTTGAGGAGTCATAGTCAAAAACAGTAGGGAATTTTGGCTGGTATGATGGGTCATCAAAGTCATATGGGTCATCATCAAAGTCACTTATATCCATACCATCCTCAGAATCTAACCGATCCAGAAGGAATTGATCACTCTGGTCCCTAAATGGCTTATTCCTTGCCCTGTTTGATCTTCTGGTTGCTTGGCCAGCACCAGTTGATGGGACTGCACGATCTTGCTCCATCTAAAAAAGGAGATGAACATGTAATTACAAGTATGTAAAAAAATCAAATTACTTGTATGGGATGGATGCTAATATCTGGGCATATAATATCTGGGCATATCAGCGTGTCTTGTGAAGAGGAAAAATAAGCTATGTATTCTCCAGTCAGATGCCATCCAAGGAACAGCAAGCATCTTTCACTGGACTACAGCAAGCCAAGCTTCCCCCCCCCCCCACACACACACCCACAACCCCTTCTGCAGGCAGGGGGTTGGACTAGATGACCTACTAGGTCCCTTCCAACTCTATGATTCTATGATTCTCAAGAGCACCTGGGAATCACCCTGCACAAGCCAGTCAGGAAGCACTCTGTACCTGCTTAGGAACACAATGAGACAGGAGATGAGATCTTCTCCAGTCAGCTATGCAAGGTCTGACTGACACTCTGCAGCTGCTCAGGAACACATGCCATGGAGGGACAGCATCTTGCTGTGGACCACAGCAACCCCCACAAACTATAAAGAGCACATGAAAAAGACTTACCCTTCAAGCAATTGGGACTTCTCTCACGTCAGGCAGAGGACACAGACAGTCTGAAAAGAGGAAAAAGAAGCTGTGAAGTGGGGGGGACTCGGGAAGACTATGGTATTCGAGGTTTGATTTTGCCTTCACACCTTCCCCCATTTCTTCCCCCTTTCCCAGACTTTTAGGTGTCTTCAGATCTCCTGTTTCTTCCCTTCCACAAGGCCAAACTAGTTGGTTTCAACCATCAATTTACATTTCTATCAGAAGGAGATGTATAGCCTTTACATTTCAAGGCCCAAGGAGATGTGGATTCTGGACTCTTTGTTTCTGTCAAGAGGACCTTCCTACCTTGGTCAAGCATGTTCAATAAATCTTTGGTTCATCAGTTTCCTAATATTTTACTGTACTTTTTACAAATAAAGAGCTCAGCATTCATTCACCGTTCCTGCTGTAGGATGGGGGTTGGTCTAGATGACCTACTGGGAACCTTCCAACACTGCGGTTCGGCAGTGGAACAGATTGCCAAGGGAGGTGGTGGACTCTCCCTCACTGGGGATCTTCAAGCAGAGGCTCGATGAGCACCTGTTGGAGATGCTCTAGGGGGAATTCCTGCTGCAGGCAGGGGGTTGGACTAGATGACCTACTAGGTCCCTTCCAACTCTATGATTCTATGATTCTATAATTCTATGATTCAATGCTTCAGAACACCCCCCATGATTCAAGCCCAGCATAGGATGCTGACCCACAACCCCTTCTCAAGAGCACATGGGAATCACCCAGCACAAGCCAGTCAGGAAGCACTCTGTACCTGCTCAGGAACACAATGGAACAGGAGATGAGATCTTCTCCAGTCAGATATGCAGGGTCTGACTGACACTCTGTAGCTGCTCAGGAACACATGCCATGGAGGGACAGCATCCTGCTGTGGACCACAGCAAACCCCACAAACTTTAAATTAACCACATGTACGCAACACACATGGGTGTTTTTAGCTTTTATTTTGTTTATCTCGGATGCCCTACATTTGGGGAAGGGGAGCTTGTCCTCTTTTTTGGACATGACATCCGGTCGCTCTGAACCAAGCCCCATGATGTTCCCTTTACAGTAAGGTTGCAATCCTATACACACTTTCCTGTTGGTAAGACCAATAGAACACAATGGGACTTACTTCAGAGTAGACATCCAAAGTCATTTATGGCTGCAATCTGAACCACATTTTCCTGGGAATAAGTACTATTGAACACAATGAAAATTACTTATGAGTAGACCTGTTTAGGATTGCACTGTAAGTCTTGGACGCAGAGTAGGCCACACCATCTCAAAAAAAGCAGACCTCCAGATTTCTGGGTAAGCTTTATTCTCTTCCCCAGATTACTCTGTAAACCTTGAACTGGTAAACCAGTTTGTAAACTTTTACATGGAGAAAACAGTATAGAAACGCCGCTAATAATCACGTCCAACTCCTCATGACCCATGGACCACAGCATGCCACGGGAAAATAGGCCTTGCCTCTTATAAAATTTATTTATTTAGCAACTGGCAAATATACAGACTTATGCTCCCCTTATGCTCTCAGACTGTGTATTTGTAATACGGGGGAAGTTGATGATATTGCACATTATCATCTAAGATGCCCTCTGTTCGAAGCCCCCGGATTAAATTTCCTTACAAACGTTATTGCTCAGTTTCATGATAGGTCCACCTTGGATTTGATTTGATTTGCTGGCTTCTGAGCGATGCAGACTGTGAAATCACTTCTAAAGTTGCAAAATTGGCCCTTGTGGCCAAAAACATCAGGACCCAGTTTTTGGATGGCACATGACTATATCCTGGTTACTTTTAAACTATAAATCAAGACTTAAATTTTAGCTGTTTTTGCTCTTTGTACTAACAGAGGCTGTGGGTGGCGCAAGCGGTTAAGTCGCTGTGCCTGTTAACCAGCAGGCCAGGGTTCGAGACCCGGGTTGGCCCCACAAGACAGAGTGAGCTCCTGTCCTTCGCCCAGCTCTGTGACGCAGCTGGATCCAATCGTATTGGCTCTGCCTTTCCATTGGACTAATTCAGTGGTGTGGAGAGGGGGGATTTGCTGCTTGGGCGAGAGGGGGGATTTGCTGCTTGGGTAACAGCCTATCCTCCATAACAATCCAACCCAGGCTTTCGTGCTTCGCATGCAGTGTATGCAGCGCAGAGCACAATACCATAGTCTTCCAAGACTGATGGGAGGCCTGCTTACTAACAAATGAGATATGAAACCTTTTGCCTTTGTGAATCTGCTTATTTTTAACTTTGATGTTTTATTTATATGTCCACTTAGCTGAGTTATACTTTTAACGTCTGATCCAGATTCTACATTGAATTATGGCACTGTGTAGCCTTTTATTTTGCAATGACTTAAGTTTAAGCAAATAAACTCTTACTTGCTATACAGACTACTGCTCATTCAAATGTTAATGTTCCATTGCCAGGTATTTTGAGAGCCAGGAATTTCACACTGCTGTCTGGCTGCCAACTGATGCCAAATGCCAGTTCTTCAGTGTAGTCTGGTTGCTAATTGTTTAGTTCACACTATTCACGGTGCATCACGAGGAGGCGAAGTCTGGAGCAATAGAGCTGTGGGAAGGGTTTCCCATTTCCTGGCTCACTCTTCAAGGCATGGCAAGGGTGGGCAGTGCAATAAATTTTTATTGCTGCTGCCATTTTTTGAATGAGAGCCTTTTGTGACTACTTACTGTGTATTGAATATTGTGGTCCGTGTGTTGAATATTGAGATCTTACCTCATTCCATAAGCAACCTTGAGCCCTGTCATTTACCATTTAAGGGACAGAAAAACTGTCCTGAGTCTTGCAAAGCAGTTTATACCGTTGTAAGGCTCCTTAAAAATGTAGTGCTATGCACCCCTTTTAGCTACGCCACCGGTAGGTAGTGATCCTTGCTTTCAAAGGAAACAAACCCTCTATATTCATAGGCATTCTTTACTCAAATTCTTTCGGAGAAAGAAGCGACAGGGCAGGGCTATTGATGTCATGCTTGTTGGCTTCCAAAAGGCCTACTAGACGGCACTGATGGAAACAGGGACTATTTGATGTTGCAGATGCGGGGGGAGCACCTGGATGCAGGTGCCTTGTGTGCTCTCCAAGGCATCTAGTGGGCTACGGTGTGATACAGGAAACTGGACTAGATGGGCCTTTTACCTGATCCAGTGGAGGTTCTTATATTCTTATGCTCAAAGTTCGCCATGAGAATAGAATAGGATTAACCGATGCACAAGTCTTGGCTTTGTTTTAGAAAGTACAAAATCTGATAAGGCCAAAGGGAAAGCATAACTCAAAATCTCACACATTACCCTTCTTTTTTGCAGCCACAGAACATGAACGGGTACTATCCAATTGAAATCGTCCCTGGTAAACTTTGGGGTGTACCAATTTGACCAGGAGATGGCGATGGCTCATGTGATAGAATACACACCCCATACAACTGCCCCCCAGCATAAATTTCACTGCATATGGCAAAACAAACGCTAGGAAGAGTCCTAGCCATTCCCGACAGGCGAGTTTTCTGCATGCAGAGCACTTTTTGGGGAACCATTCCACCAAATGAGCCCTCATCTGTAGCCTGAAGTAGCAGAGCCCAGAAACATCATACATACTGTTTCAGTGCAAACTGGGCCTCCAGTTGCAAGGTGGCTGTAAGACCCAAACAACATCCTTAAATATGAAGAGAAAGCTCTGCATCATACAAGATGGTGACATTGTACAAAAGGGTGACATGAAGCAAGTATAGCAAACCAGAGACTTGCAGGTCCAGCCCTTATTGAATCTAACCATTTCTTTAAAATGAACACGAGTTATTGAAACATGAGAAACTTTTTTTCTAAAAAATAAATTCACACAACGTACAATCCATATGAAAGTTGTAAGTGAAGATTTCCCTATACTTAGTTCATCAAACATTTTCTAGCAGGGTGAGGATTGTCCCACCAAGACTTTTCCAGCAATTCCAGCAAAAATAACCTGCAGAAGACATCACTGAAATATTTAATTCCATTGTGGTATAACATCCTGATAATGCATTTTGACTTTCCACTTCACATTTAGTTCCTAAGAGAAATTTCACACCAGTTCCATTTTTGAGTTGCAATATATATGACAAGATACATGCCACTCATGCTGACCAAGACTGTCATTTCTGAGCTGCAACATCAGCCATGAGTTCTTAACTGCTCCCAAATCTCTGTTAAACAGTTCCCTCCACCCTCTGCTCTTAAGCACATAGTTTTTTTCCTGATACAGGCACTTATAGATTTCTTGCCAGGTTTGTTTTATATTGGATGATTGCAGTGATGAAAGGTTCTTCCAATCACTGAATGTTGCTCTTTTCAGGTAAAATCACACACCGACTTGGCCGTGATCATGGACAGTAAGCGATTTCAGAGTCTGAATGAATTTCTGTTTCTGCTGCTTCCCTTCACCCCAAGTCATGGTGCCCTACTGTGCATGGTGCCCTGCTGGGCACCATGAGAGAAACCTCTGTAAAATCCCTGCCAAGCCACCATATGAGGCTAGCAGGTTGGGAAGTTGCATATATCTCCTGGGCTGCCCTCGGCATTCTGCCAAACCAACAAGAACAGAAGATGCTTCCGGGATCTGAAGTCTCTGATGGCACAGTCCTCGTGTGTTTGTTTATGCTACTCTCAAGGAGTCCCACATCAACCATGCTCAGAGACACTTTTTTGTCAACAGGTCTTCATCAGCCTCCTGGTATTTAATCGCTAGTGTGGCTCCTCTCCTGAGTGCACCCTGTTAAGAGATTTAAGGGCTGAGCAGCCAAGGGAATTTCTCCACCCTTGGGGGCGATCACCCGATTCCTCCCGCCCTGCGTCGCCTTCTTCATGCACAGCAAAGTACAGTTGCCCAACACCACGTACCCCACGGCTGAGGTGTTTAAATGGTTGCCCTTCTTACAGGTTTCTCGCTCATGCTGCACCAAGGAGGCCCTGCGCCGATAGCTCTTCCCACAGTCCTTACAGCTGTACGGCCTCTCTCCAGTGTGGACTCTTTTGTGTTGGCTGAGGTTGGAGCTGGTACTGAAGCTCTTCCCACAGTCCGTGCACTTGTGGGGCCTCTCGCCTGTGTGAATCTTCACATGCCTGCGCAGCTGAGACTGGCAAGGCCACCGCTTCCCACAGTAGGAGCATTCATATGATGGCGTCTTTGCAGTCTCAATGCTCTGACCAAAGCTTGTCACGCACTCTGCAGCTGGATTTGTAGGCACTTGCTCTGGACTCTGGGCTTGGCAGGGGCTCTTGTTTAATCTCCCACCCCCTTCCTCGTGACAGTCTTTTTCAGGTATCTTCTTCCGACTGCTTTCCTGGTGCTGTTTATGCCCTGGCTGACTTGCATGCACTTCCTCTCCCTCACGTAATGGAGAAAACGGGCGCCTCACTCTTCCCAAAAAGATGTTGCCACCTTCAGCCACCTTGGTTCTCTCTGGCTGTAGACTCTGTCTCTCATTCACACCTCCCAGAGGATCCTGGGGACATTTCTCTCTGGCTCGATCCATGGCTAGCCTGCCAGCTTCAGGTTGTTCAGGCCTCTCTGGCTGATGATACTCATCCTCATTCCCACTTATTCGTCCATCACCGCCTGAAACCAACAGAAACGAATGACAGGACCCATCATGGCTTGTAACCCACAATGGACTTTTCTTCCAGAAATTAGCCCAATCCCCTCTTAAAGGCTTCTAGGCTAGATGCCATTACCATATCCTGTGGCAAGGAGTTCCATGGACTAACTACCCTGACAAGGTTGATGGTCTTGTGGCTCAGTTCCAATTGTTTTGGCTCGCACTTTTTACAGAGCAGATTTATCTAGTCTGCCAATGTGTTTCATTGCTCTATTATTATATGTCTTATGCCCAATTAAACATTTCACTGCTGTGACTCATTCTATGAACTATGGCAGTCATGCCACATCCCAGAATGCCTTGTGGCTTCCAGGTAGTACCTCGGAAAGCAAGGCCACAAGGCATTCTGCAGCATGTGGACAATGATATGAGTTGCGCAGACACAATCCAGAGGCAGCAAGTCAACCTGGTGCACAACCAGGAAGCACTGACCCAACAACACACCAAAACTTAGGTCATGACCCATTTCTGCAATCCTGACCCAATTAGGCCAGTGCATCTCATCCATCTCCCTGTGGTGGTGTGGGGAGGTGGTACAGAAGTGCCTTATGAAACTTTTGTGTCAACCTCATGGCAGCACCGGAGTTGTGCCAGCCTAACTTGGAACTAGGATTGCAGACTCACAGTTTGAGAAACACTGTCTTATGTTGTTTTTATTGATATCAAGATTTTGCCAGCCACCGTGGGGTGCAAAGATTTTATTTAAAAATAAATGAACAATAAATTTGGCAGCTTCCCATCCATTGGGAAGCTTGTGCATTGTTGTCTCATCACATCAGGAAAGATCTTGCCTGTATCTGAGTGTTAAGACTGCTGAAGGGATGCAGGAGCGGAACAAAAAACTATGGTTGGCAACCACATTTATGGAAACACAAGCTGGGCTTTTGGGGAGACCTAGAACCAGGGGAGCCAAAGGACCACATGATTCATTGAGATCTGATGCTCCAGGCACTCATATCCTTGAAAGTCTGTTATGACCTACCAGAGGTGGCCTTCTCTGCTCTGACACACCAACTATGGTATCTCCTCTCTGATCATATATATGCCTGGCACCATTTAATACAACAGGTGGATATATTGTATAAAAATGGAGGGCCTCAGTCTCTTGGAATACCAACTTTTTTGTATCACCCAGTACATTCTAGGTAAAATCCACCCGGTACTAGAAATTAAGACATATAATGAATAAATGCTGCATCAAGTTTCAGTACAATTATTTTTATTTATTTACTATAGGTGACTACACATAAGTATAAATGATAACTATAAATAACTACAAATGAAACGCAGGTATAGGGCATAGGCAGTTAGGAAAGTAATTTTGAGCTACTTTACAGTTATAAAAACAGCATACTCACTACTTCAAATTGTGGCTCTGTCCACAGATCACACACACCACTTTCTGATGCTCTTGACATACATATTTTTTGCACACACAACACACTTTCTTTGATTTCCGGCCTTTGGAGTGAGGGCACAAACTGCAGCGTCTTGCTTTCTTCTGTGTTGGTTCTTCTAAGGACGAAGCCTGAGGAACGGGAGACTCGACAGGGACTTCACATACTCCAGCCAGTGCTTTCCCAAGAAGTGTAAGGAAAGTCTTCCTTCTGTGTACTTTTCCTGCATTCCAGCTTGGCTGAAGCATCATCCATATCACATAGGCATTGAAAGCAGAGACATCCAGCATGTTATAGAATATGACCATTGGCCATCTTCTGGTCATCCTTTTTGTGCTGTAGGTACGGACCATATTATCCAAGGTGTCCACGCCCAATTTTGTCTCATTGTATGACAGAACAATCTCTGGTTTTTGTTCTCCTCGGTTTTCAACATTAGGTTGGGAATGCATGGAGCTCAAGAGGGTGACGACCTTGTTCTTCTTAGGACAATATGATGCAATCATCACGTCTTTCTGAAAACCAAACAGAGTGGAGTAGACAGTTCTGCCCTTTGCGGTGACAAATTCTGGAGGCAGTTCCTTTCTGTGTCTCCTAATAGTACCAACAAGAGTAATATTCTTCTCCAGTAATTTTCTAGCTAAAGACAGGCTAGTGAAGAAGTCGTCACAAGTGATGTTCCTTCCAGAATGAAATATTCCTTCTGCCAAATCCATCACTACTTGCTCCCCCTGATTCACTTCCCTTCCTTGGCCTGCATGTTTTCCAGTGTAAATCTGCATGTTGTACACATAGGAAGTTCTGCTGTCGCACATTGTCCATATTTTAATGCCATATTTCCCTGGCTTTGATGGAATGTATTGCTTGAAAGGACAATGCCCACGAAAGGTCACGAGTTGCTCATCAACGGTCAAACACTGTCCTGGAACACATGCATCAGAAAGAGTTTTCACCCACATTTCAAAGCATTCTCGAATGGGCTGCAACTTATCATTGGAACGGTGGTGCCGCCTTGCAGCCGCATCATCAAATTTCAGAGCTCTGGAAATGCTCTGAAAACGCTTTCTGCTCATTGCTTTGTTGAAAATAGGGCGACCGTGTTCTAAGCTCCATAAATCAGCCACGCCTTCATTCTTACTCCTGTATGCACCGATCAGAATGAGAACACCAATGAACTTGTAAAGTTCATCTACAGTTACATCTGACCATTGAGGCCCATATATAGCCAAACCCTCTTTGTTGGTCCATTTGCAGATGGTTTCAACCAAGGGTTTATGGAAAAAGCGCATGAATGAGGATTCAATAGTATCTGCCTGTGTGTTTGCAAAACAGCTCACACCAGGCTTTCCATGCATGACGTTCACTTGCCTTGCTCTGCCTTGTGGACGGTTTACAGACACAGATTGCCATTTCTCCTTCTTATCTCTGGAATAATAAAAAGTTCTACTAGCAGATGAAGATGGCAAACCTGCTTGCGTTGTGGGTGCTGCACCTGTACCAGCATCAGAATCAGAGCTTTGCTCCTCAAGGATTTCATCAACTTCTCCGTCATCAGAAGAAGGCTCGTAAGATGATGAATCCTGGTCTTCTTGGTCTTCTTCAGAATCTGAATTAAAAGAAAGTGCAAGTGCTTCAGTATCACTGAGGCGTTCCTGAGACACGATAAGCAGGTGAGAAATCTGAAATTGGAGAATAGAAAGAATTGTATGATTCACAGTTGACATACATATAGATCACAGTATCAAAGGAAGCAAGACATATTGATCACAATAGGGTTTGCTTACTTACATTGTGATGAGCAGGACAGAAAGAATTGTCCACACAGTTGCAGCAGGACAGACTGACTCTGTTGACTTGCAGACTCTGTTGACTGCAGGGCTTGAAGGTTTTCCAGAATAGGAAAGAATTGTCCACACAGATGCAGCAGGACAGACTGACTCTGTTGACTATTGCAGCAACTGCAATAGTTCCCAGACTGCACACAAGAAGGTGCTTCACTAGCAGACGTCAGCAATAACCGCAGCGGTGTTGATGTGCAATTGCTCAACAAATACATAGGACTTTTGCAGGAAAGGATCAGCAATAGCTCCCCGCATGAACTCCCAGTATGAACAATATCATCACACAGCAGGGTATTGCTTTGCTGGTTTTCCTACAAAAAACAATTGCAAATGAACTATGAAGAGCAGCATGGGTGAAATCAACCCGGCTGGTACTGGATGCTATAATTTGAATTTACAGAAAAACTGCGAATTCAAAACATTCAAGCTTTTGGATTTATAACTGTCTAATTAGCAGAAAAAAAAGTCACAAAGTCTTGTCAAGTAATAATAATAAATTCCATTAAAAAACACAACACAAACTTCCTACCGGGTGGAATTTACCCGGCTGGTATGTGGAAGTATTGTATAAAAGTATACAATATTTAAGTTTGTCAGGGGAAAACTGCTAAGAGGGCCTTGCCGGTGGTGGTGCCCCAAATATATGTGCCTCACCCCAGACTCCTGCACCAAAGAAGTGCTTGCCAATTAGCTTAAGAAGTAAATATACAAAGGCCCCAGCCTCAGCTTCTTACCAAACACTTACCTAATAGTTTGGCCTTTCCATCCTCTTCAACCCCCGAACAGAGCTGCATCTCCTCAGTGTCTGATGACTCCCGTTCTGACTTGGGGGAATTAACAATCACCTCCTCAAAAGACTCCAGCACCTGAAAGGGCATGGGTTGAGAGCCTCAGGTTGAGAAGGAAAATACCTTACTCCTGATCATGAAGTAGGAACCTAGGTTGAGCTATAAGAAAAATCAAAACAGTTGCCTTTTGTGGGATTCATATCAAGGAACCATCTAGTCCAGTTAGGCCTTGAACCAGTTGCCTCCAGGAGATCACAAGCAGAATATAAGGTGCCCCTGGACCTTGGCAGCATCTCAGTTTAGTTCAGGGGTGGCTCGGGGGCCAGATGCAGCCCACGGAGCCTCAATGTAGTCTGCAGCAAGACCCCCATCTGTCCTGCAGACAAGCCTTGTAATGCTCTGAATCTATCGCCGATACATTCTTATATGTAAATTTAAATTTATATCCATTTATTCAAATTTGAAATTCAAATCATTTTTCCAGACTTCAATATAGTGTCAGAGACAGTGGCCTTCCTGCCAAAATGTTTGGACACCCCTGGACAGGACCCCTTCCCTTGCAGGGGTTTGATCATGGAGATTGTGTCACTACCCCAGTCTCTTGCCCACAAAGACTTAAAGCACAATCCAGAGTAAGGGCAGTGAGGAGAGCCTTAGCTGGGCTGCCCCAACTATTCTGTATCCAGAACAGAAAGTTATGCTGCATCCAGAGTCAGGAAGCCTGGGCTGCCCTAACTGCTCCATAGAGCATGCTAAGTCAGTGACAGTGGGGAGGACTTGCTCCTGAGGAGCCCCCACTCAGATCACACTGAACAAGGAACAGCTGTGGTGCCTGCATAATAAGGAAGCCCAGCAGTTCCTGACAACCAGTTACAGCTGCAGTTCCTCTAGTGAAGGCTGGATGCTTGGAGTGGCCTGCTGTATCCTGAGATGAGTGAACTGCCATAGTTGTTCCATATCCTGAGGTTGAGAGGCAGGGGTTGCAGCTAGGCTGGCCAAGAACTCAGATTTTTGGTCAACACTGCCATTCTTACTCTGCCGTATCATGGCCCCCCAAGGGTCTACTCATTACTATACCTGCTCCTGAGGTGGTATAACTCTGAGGAATTGGAAGAGGGCATTTCTGCTCTGGAAACAGGCTCTGGATACAGAGTAACTGCTCTGCCCTAGGCAATGCTAAACATGCCCCCCACATGCCTCTCCTGAGCTGCCTAGGATGTCCCACTTAGGGAAACCAATGTCCACCTCTCTTGGGGCACCCTATGTTGCCTTGCTCTGCCCCAAGCCTTTTCCAGAGTAACTAGGGTGGAGTATCTTGCAATTGCTCCACCCTAGTGATAGATAGGGCAATGCAAGCGCTACTCTTGATTGGGCTGTTATTTAGGGAGCAAATCTCCTTAAAAGTTTGAGAACAACGGATAGAAAGGATTTACACTCTGTTTTCCCACCATACCAAAGCAAATGCCCACAGCTCACCTGTTTCTCTCTTTTCTCAGTCTCTTCCAGCTTCAGTAGGAAATCCTCAGCCAGGGCCACTGCCTGAGCACACGTCTGGGGACTGCCAGCCATGACCCAGCTCTGCATTTCCAGGGGTAGAACTGTCAGGAACTGTTCCAAGGTCACCAGCTCCAGGATCTGCTCCTTTGTATGCTTCTCTGGCTTCAGCCACTGGTGACAGAGATCCTGGAGCTGCCTGCAAACCTCCCAGGGCCGCTTGGCTTCCCCGTAGCAGAACTGTCGGAAGAGTTGGCGGCGCGCCTCCAAGCTGATGGGGTCATCGGACGGACCCTCTTCCTTCACTTTCACAGGCAGACTCGGACTGTTCCTGGAGACCTGGGTGACTTCTCTACTGAGACATGGCAAGGTTTGGGTCGTATGTTCTCCTTGAGGCCACCAGTTGGAGTCAAGTGCTCTCTCAGATGAGTTCTGAAAAGCCACTGGGCTCTCCCCACATGCCGGCCAAGGAGGAAGCTGTATGTCCTGTTGTCCCATGCAAGGGGTCTGCATTCCCCTAAGGAACTCCTGCCATTGGGCCTCCCAGTGATGCTGTACCTCCTCTTCTGGTTCTTGCTTGACTTGCTTTGGAGCCATCCCACACAGAACCTCCCCATTGCTCCCAGTCTGGGAAGTCTGAAGATATCTTCCTCCAGCCTTGAATTGCTTTTTCCTTTCAGGCTCATCTGGGTCCTGTTTTTCCATTTTGATTTCCTTCTGCCCTATAAACAATGCTCAGTGTTAAAGAAAACTGTGACCCGATATGCCCCTAACCCAGCTAATATTTCCATGCCCTCTAGCTATGGATCAGGACCATAGCTAGAGGGGGACCATTGTAATCCCCAAGACATTAGTTTGCCAACCCTTGCATTTGTGGGTCTTTAATGTATTTTCATACTAACCTTTTAAGTTCGCAGATCAGTGCTGTACCTATCCCTAAAATAATTGTCCACCTTAAAAAAATATTTGCCCATCCACATGTCAAATCCTGACTAGCAGATCCTACTGGAATGGAGAGGGTAGAACATGCTGCAAGAATCAGCTGCAACACAGACACTCCCTGATCTGGATGGTGTGTTTCTTTTGATTTGGTTTGATTTTAGTGCCTTTGCATGCATGCCTTCCTTTCCAAGCATGCATGCATCCTTCCTCTGCATGCATGCATCCAAAAATCCTGATATCAATTTAACTCACCTTCTCCTTGCAGTCTTTGCATTGCAATTGTCCAGCAATCTGCAACCTTCTTGTAAGTTGTTCCCAGGCTGGAGTTAAAATAAGGGAATCCAAAACTCAGGTTGTTGGTGGTGGAGGAAGAGGAAGCAGGAAGGAGTCCCCTTGCTTTAGCATCTGTTATCACATTCAGCTGGTTTGCTGGTCTGTCTAGGAAAAAAGGAAGCTCTTTACATTTAACCCCTTGAATCCCTACCAGAACTAAAACTGGTAGCTTGCAGATTTAAAGAACAGGATGCTAGTGAATTATCAGGCAAGATATTTTACAAGTATTAAATTCATGTTAAACTCAGCAGCTGGAAGAAATTAATTTTTTTTTTTGCATGATCAGAGTAGGCATCATCAAGCAACACCCTCAATACACTTAAATCAAATTAAGGATAAGTATAAACATATTTTAAATAAAGATTCCTCCTAAGACTCCCAAGCAGTTTCTGATCTGGTTTTTAAAAAATGGTAGTATCAAGTCTATTAAAAATAAATTCATATAGAAATGAGGACCCACCTGAAAGATTCCTCCTAAGACTCATGCAACCCATCTGGTGGGGTCCTATTTGAGAACCACTTCCCTAAAGAAGGCTTGCTAGGTGATGGTGGCAGCTGCTCACAAGCACTTTCCTTGTGGCCTAAATGAGTGTGCAACTTAAAACCCAATCATATGTCTGTCCAGATTTATTGGACAGCAGAACATATCAGATTTTAGATGATGATTTCTTGGTCTAACTGGAGAACAAAATGACTCAAAAGTCATTAGAGTAATGTAAAGGTAAAGGTATCCCCCACAGGTTTTACTGCTACTCTTGCCCAACTGTAGGGTCCGGACATGTGGTGCTCATCTTTAGAGCCAACATTGTCCGTGGATGCTTCCATGGTCATGGGGCATGATGGATGCATGGAATGTTATTTTGACCTTCCCACCAAAGTGGTACCTATTTATCTACTTGTATTTCCATGTTTCTGAACTGCTAGGTTGGCAGGAGTTGGGCTAAGGATGGGAGCTCACTCTGTCTTGGATGACCCAGGTCTTGAACCCCAGCCTGCCAGTTGACAAGCATAGCATCTTAACCACTTGCACCACTGCAGTCCTCAAAAGTCATTAGGATACACTCTGCAATTTCTCCAAAAATTAACTACTGGGGCAGGTGGGATGGAAAAACCTCAGATCCGTATTTCTCAACATTTGCCCTCAGCCGTACCACTTCACCTGATCCATAGGAAGCAACTGGTGACAACATCACCACTACTTTTGGGTTGAGAGGCCAGATGTGATGTGATGGACGTCACTAAGAGGCTCAGGGTGGATGGGAGGGCTTTTTGGGAAGCATATTTTGGAGCTCCATTTGCTGAGCCTTGTCTCCTATGACTATTTCTTGTGTTGTGTTCCTGGTCTCACTGCCAGGCGGGTGGTGCCCAAAGGTTAGTAGTACCATCAAGTACCACTGGTTGAAAAACACTGGCCCTGAGCAATTGGCTTCTTTACGGGTGAGGAATACAAGCTGTATTGTTGTAGAGGATTTAAACAAATCCCTTGAGGAAAGGTTGAGGAAAGGTTTTAAACCTGTTTTGTCCTCTTGAACGAATTTAAAATGGATGACAAACCTATTCACGGACTGTCAGGAAATGAAACCGTGGTCCAAAGAAATGGCAATCATCCAAAAGAAGCCATGATCAGCAGGAAACGGAAATCTTTCACTGGTTAACCATCACTATGACTATGCGCCAACTTCAGTCTCTTCACTTCAGAGGCCGTGTGCAATGTGGGGCAGCAATGGCAGGAGAGATGGGTGCCTTCACCTCCTGCTTGTGGGCTTCCCAGAGACAGCTGATGTGCCTCGGTGGGAAACAGAGGGCTGTTCTGGTGTTCTTACAAATGCTATAGGTCCTGCTTAGCACATTCCCAGCGGCCAGCACTGCTCACAACCTGGGTTCAGCCCCAGGGTCTCCAAGGCCAAGAAAGGACCCCAGCACCTGGCTTCTGGAACACTGCAGGCCCCGTTACTGCGGAAACACTGGCAACAAGAGCCCCACAGGAGTGCAATGGAGCAAAGTCCAGCATGGACATATATACATATACAGACACACGGACATACATATATGTGTTCCTTTCACCTCCACCAAACAGTGTGCGTGTGTTATTCTGTCTTCACCATTGTGTTATTGCATCTTCATCTTCCTCATCAATCAAGAAGTCCGAGGGTCCTATTCCCATGATCCTCTGCTGCAGAGAAAGGTGGTGGCTGCATCTTCCCTGTCAATCAAGCAGGCTGAGGGTTCTATTCCCATGATCCTCTGCTGCTGAGAAAGGTGGGTGGCTGCATCTTTCCTGTCAATCAAGCAGGCTGAGGGTTCTATTCCCATGATCCTCTGCTGCTGAGAAAGGTGGGTGGCTGCATCTTCCCTGTCAATCAAGCAGGCTGAGGGTTCTATTCCCATGATCCTCTGCTGCAGAGAAAGGTGGTAGCTGCATCTTTCCTGTCAATCAAGCAGGCTGAGGGTTCTGTTCCCATGATCCTCTGCTGCTGAGAAAGGTGGGTGGCTGCATCTTCCCTGTCAATCAAGCAGGCTGAGGGTTCTATTCCCATGATCCTCTGCTGCAGAGAAAGGTGGGTGGCTGCATCTTCCCTGTCAATCAAGCAGGCTGAGGGTTCTGTTCCCATGATCCTCTGCTGCAGAGAAAGGTGGGTGGCTGCATCTTCCCTGTCAATCAAGATGGCTGAGGGTTCTATTCCCATGATCCTCTGCTGCAGAGAAAGGTGGGTGGCTGCATCTTCCCTGTCAATCAAGATGGCTGAGGGTTCTATTCCCATGATCCTCTGCTGCAGAGAAAGGTGGGTGGCTGCATCTTCCCTGTCAATCAAGATGGCTGAGGGTTCTATTCCCATGATCCTCTGCTGCAGAGAAAGGTGGGTGGCTGCATCTTCCCTGTCAATCAAGATGGCTGAGGGTTCTATTCCCATGCTCCTCTGGGGCAGAGAAGGTTATAGAGGAAGGAAGAGGTGAGCAGTTAGCATTTCCAACTGCCTCTGCAGCCACTGAGGAGAAAGGTAGCAAAAGGGCAGTTGAGGGGGGCAGTTGATGATCAACAGCATGACCATGTGATGTTCTTTTCCCAGGACACGTCCTCCTTTTTAGTCTTATGTCCTGGAAAAACATCATTCTCCTCTTTTTCCTTGTGAGCAGGCAGCACGTAATTAATATATGTAGAGAAGTTATCGTTTTAAATCTAATACGTAAGATAGCCTACAATCCTAATCACACTTTCCTGGGACTTACTTCTGAGTAGACATGTTTAGGATTGCAATGATAGTGTTTAAATTACTCACATGAAAGCAATATATTTGAATGTTTTTAGCATTTCTTTTGTAATGTCCTACACTTTTCTTGGGTGTCCTACATTTGAAGGGGCTTGTCCTATTTTTCAGTTATGGCATATGGTCACCATGTGATAAATGAAGTAAAAAACGTTGTTATATTTTACCTCCGTAAGCGCAGCTGTGGGCTGTCTAACAGCACTTCACATCTATCACATTGATGTTTAACATTGATGTGAAAAGCAGCTGTGGTGTTAAAGACGCTGCACTTGTTGACCTGTATCAGATCAGCAGGTTGGCGGTTTGAGACCAGAGTACTGCACAATGTGCGAAGTTGTGCGCATGTAAAAGGAGTACCCCTTTACATGCCCAGCTCCTGCCAACCTAGCATTTCAAAAGCATGTAAATGCATGTAGATAAATATGTACCACTTTGGAAGGAAGGAAACAGTGTTCTATGTGTCTTTTGGGGTTGCCATATGTTCCGAAAAACAGTGACAGTCCCGGTTTTGGGGGATTGTTTTCACATATTGGGAAATGGGACAGAGCGTCCCGTCCCAGTTTTGTGAAATAGAATTATGGCAACCCTAGGTAGATTGATTGATTGATTGATTGATTGATTGATTGATTGATTGATTGATTGATCACACTGGGAATGGGAAGTTAAGGCAGAAGAACAGAGTATGAAAGCAGGCAGAAGGACTTATGGAGAGCAAAGGGGGTCAGGTCAACCCAGCATCCCTAGAGATTGTAGCAATTTCAGCCTTTTGCCACAGTCCATAAACAAGACTTGCTCCGTACTATTTTTCCCCCACAGCTGATCATCTGCCTGCATCAGTGAGAATCTTCTCTATCTGCTTGGACCTGATTTTGAGCACAGTGACTCAAGGGTTAACTAAAGAGAGCACATGTTCCCAGAGAGGCGCATGAATGTGAGTAGAGTGGCTGGGCAGCCTCCTGCTTTGTGCTGTTCCTCCTCTTCTTTTCTGGGGGATCTGACTTTTGCAGGGACCACCAGCCATTCCTAGGGTCTGCCATGCAAAGATCTCAAGGAGAGGGTGAGTGAACTCCTGGCTTCCCAGATCTGTGGCCGGAGAGGGGGAGGAAGATGATCTGAGCATTAGGAAGGAGCAGAGCCCAGCTGGAGAGGTTTCCCTGCCAGAGCTGCCCATGTGCAAGCCTTTGATGCACACATCTGAGCAACTCAACAAAGCTGGTTTCTGCACTTCAAGCTGCTGTCAAAGGCAAAGAGAAGGCAGTTTTTTCTAGTTTGTGGATAGTCTTTGCAGCTAACTATGGAGAGATAAGACGCATCAGTGTACCTGCTATATTTCTTTGCATCCACCTAATATTTCCTAGTGCCTGCCACTGGTCATTAACAGAAGAACATCAGAAGAACCCTGCTGGATCAGACCAAAGGTCCATCTAGCCCACCTTCTGAATCTCACATTGTCCCACCAGATGCATCAGGGCACACACAAGATAACAAGATACCTGCATCAGATTGCTGATCCTTGGCATTTGGTGTTCAGAGATAAGTGGCCTCAAAAACAGTTATTTTCAACCTTTTGCATCTCCAAGAACACTGATAAGGGGCTAAATCAAGGCAGCTCCCCCCAAGGCATATATTCTGCTACTATGGGGGTTGTAATCCCCCAATTTCTCTCATATTAATAAACAAGACCCCCCATAGTTCCAAAGCACCCCTGTACGCCATCTGCAGCACACCAATGTGCCAGTAGAAAAGCAGTTTTTTCAAACTGATCTGGCCATTTGTGTTGAGTCAAATCCGTTTATGAAAAAATCCATGTAGAACAAGATTGGACCACTACTTTGCCTCGACTTTGCCAATGTGCCTTTGCCAATGTGCCAGTTGCCTCGACTTTGCCAACGTGAGCGCTACTTTGCCAATACTTTGCCAATGTGCCTCGAGCCATTTTCTTTCATAAGGCTCCTTAAAAAAATATAGTATAACTGTTTCACATGCAAAAAATCCTGTAGTTCCTGTAGTTCCTTCCTGTGGGCACACTGAAAAAAAAAATTGTATTTTTTTGTCATTGGATCATTCAGGGTATCTTGTTGGGTGTTCACATATACATAAATGCTCACACCCAGGGGCGTCAAAGATAGCGGCCGATTAGTATTCACGGCGCCTGCTGAGGGTTGGAAGCGACATCATTAAGCACAAAGTGATAATATGAAGTAGATGGTAGTCAGAAATAAATCCTTGGTTATAATTAGTTACAACTGATTGAAGAGAAATATCTTGATCATATTTTCAAACCCTGCTGTGGCTGTTCTCCATGCACACTCCAAAAATTGTATTCACTGTTTTCCACAATCAGCATTGACTCAAATATTTTTTGTGCCTTTCACAGAGCAAGGAATTGCACGGGGAATAAAAATGGAAGATCCAGATTCAGCAGAAGTCGAACGTGGAGAAATGCACGAGGAAGGACTTCGTATCATTAAGGTTGAGGCTGGCGAAGAACTTCCAGCAGGAATGGCTGGACATGAGATTAAACTGGAGCCAGAGGAACGGCCACAGCGGTGCTGGGAAGGCCCGCTGAAGACGTTCTCTGGTGTTGGGGCATCTCCACATTTGGAATGGAAGAACCCACAGCTGCTTTGTTCCCAATCAGAAGAAATGTATCTCAAAAGTGCCTTCAGGAAGTTGGTCGGTATTAGACAGAGACCTTGTGCGGAGTGGGAGAGCCAAACCACTGAAGAAACCCATCAAGTTGAAAGTGGTAAAGACCATCCTGAGAATGGCACGGAGGATGTGATTTCAGGTAAAGTCCCCATCACTGCCGAGGTTTGGCGCCAGCGCTTCCGGCAGTTCTGCTACTGGGAGGCTGATGGGCCTCGAGAGGTCTTTGCCTGCCTCCGAGAGCTTTGCTGTCAGTGGCTGGAGCCAGAAAGACACACCAAGGAGCAGATCCTGGAGCTGCTGATCCTGGAGCAGTTCCTGATGATCCTTCCTGAGGAGATGCAGAGCTGGGTGAGCGAACGTGGACCTGAGTCCTGCAACCAGGCAGTGGCTCTGAGTGAGGATTTTCTGCTGATGATGAAGGAGTCTGAGAAGTGCCAAGAGCAGGTGAGAGAACTTCACATCCTCAAGATCACCAGTGGTCCAGGATAAAGGAGAGGAAGGCTTTGTGTTTACTCATGTAAAAGAATATGGAGATTACTGATGGGTCCCCTTAGTAAGGGGATTAGAAAGCATGTAAGACATCAAAGAAAAATGTAGGACAGACAAAATAAAAGTTTATAACACTCATATATTTTGCTTTCATAAGGTCAAAAACACTGATTGTGCAATCCTAAGCATTGTGTTCAATAGTATTATGTTCAATAGTACATATTCCCAGGGAAAGTGTGGTTGGGATTGCAGCCTATATTACTTACTAGTGAAATGTGCCAGCAGTGCGGGAGTAAAATACCCCCTGTATGCCATCCCCCCCCCATTGCATATAAAACCCCCATGCACATCACCCCCCTTTCACAACAACCCCGTGTGCATCAACCCCCATGCACATTATCTGCCTGCTCATGAGCATCAACCCCACATGTGCATCATCTCCCATGCACAACATCTCTCCATGTGCATCAACCCCCCATGCACACCATCTGGCCCATACACGACATTCCCCTGCATAGCATCCCCCCGTGCAACATCCCTTCATGCACACTGTCCACCGTCCTACCATTCGCAACATCTCCCCATGTGCACCAACCTCCATGCACACCCTCCTTCCCGGTGAATCAGGCATCAAATTGGCTGGATGTTGATCAGTCAGTCTTCAGTGTAAATTAAAGGACAAAAATACATTGCACCCCATTTCACTCCCTTAAGGGTTAAATTTCTCAACATCGGTTCCTGGTGGGTGTTTATGTCACATAAGGAACACCCTCCCCAAATTTCACACTTCTAGGTCCACCAGTTTTGTCTTGGTGTTGATGAGTCAGTCAGTCAGTCAGTCAATGACTTTTCAGTTTTAAATATATAGATTATTACATTAAAAATATTACATAGAATTTATTACATAGAATTTATTAATCACAAGAAGGCTGCATTCTGCCTGCCCACAAGGAAAAGAAGGACAATAACAATTTTTCTCTAGGAAAAGGATTTTCTTTTTCCCAAGGCTAAGAAAAGGACATGCCTTGGAAAAGAGAATGTATTGTATGGTCATCCCAGATAAGGACAATTTTCAGAGATTTTGGCTGCAATCCTAAATGCACTTTCCTGGGAGTAAGACTCATTGAACACAATGGGGCTTACTTTTGAGTAGACATGGTTAGGCTTGTGCTCTTTAATTAGCAAAGAGCAGCCAAGTAAATAAAATAGCCCAGTCTTGTTGATGGCATGTTTTTTGTGCCTATGGCTGCAATCCTAAACACACTTTCCTAAGAGTAGAACAGAATGGAACTTACTTCTGAATAGACATGCTTAGGATTGCATCCTTTATTTTTTGCTTCAATGGACGTCCCTCCCAACCTTCACCTAAATCATTTCTGATCCTTTTTACAGGCACCAGAGAGACTGGAGCAGGATCCAGCAGACTCTGTAAAAATACAGCTTTCCACAACATTTCCAGGTAAGGATAAGTGGTACCTGTACATTGCTAGATGTGCAGGGTGCATGTGCAGGGTGCTCCAAATACGGTAGATGCTCTGCTCCCCTGGGCGTTAGAGAGAGAAAAGTGAGCTGTGTGCTGGAAAGAGATTTAGAACTGGCCTTAGCTAGAACTGCACATGCACTTATGGAAATAGGATCATGTTTGTTTGTTTTTAATGCTCCTTTGTTACAAATTCCCTGCAGGTAGAAAATTAGTACGGCAAAGAACAGGCTGGGTTGGAAACTTTCTTCCTGATCTGCTAATTTTAAACCTGAGCACTTATACAGCCATGGTTTTCTTCTGCACACTAAAAATCATAGCCTGAAATGTTTGGATTTTATTGTTGGTGTTTTTATGCATTGTTTATAAGCCGCTGTGGTGAGGCTGGAGACAACGGGGACAGCATGCTAGCCCAGGAGGTGAGACCTAGGCCTCCGTGGGACCGGGTGCTGGAGTCCACCAAGAACGACCAGGTCCACTGGTCTGATTCATATTGGGAACTCCTGCGATTTTATTGTGCAGGGAGGACCGGGGTGTACCCCGGACGTCCAATCTCAGCCAGAGCCAATCCCGGAGTTTCCCGCGCACCAGGACCACTCCGAGCCGGGTTGCAAGAGCGGAAAGGGAGCGGGAGGTGTATATAAGGAGGACACAGGGGGGTAGGCGGCAGTTGGAGGAGGATGAGGAGATCAAAGAGGACCATCCAGCGCCAGTCGCTGTCCAGTTGCTGCATGCCTCCTAAGGAGAGAAAGGAAAAGAGAGACAGTCAAGTAAAGTGTTGTTGAATGAACTTTTTGAACTATACTTACCTGTTGAGCTCCCGTTGAGCTGATTGTTAAGACTTACCTGGATGGGAGCCCTATGGGAAGAGTCACCTGTGAAGAGAAAACAGGGAAGAGAAGTCAGTGGAAGTGATCGCATGTTGGAAAGGGTGAAGTAACCTACCTAAACTAAACTGAGTTAAAGACTAAAGGGTATTGTGTGTGTGAAGTGTTAAGAGTATCAGACCCCTTGTACTTCTATGTAACTAAGCCCGTGCTACCTGTGTCCCTGTCTACCTGAATATTAAGCTTATAAAACTTTTGTTAATCATACTCACCTGGGTGGACATTCCTTCTTCATAAGACTCAAGAGTCAGAACAACATGGCGGATGAAAGATGCAGTGAGTCAGAAATAGAGGTATCCTTGGCGGGAGATAGTGAGGGACAGGACAGCCACCTTGAATCCCTCCAGGAGAAAGGCGGGATGGAAATAAAGTTGATTATTATTATTATTATTATCAAATATAAATACACAGCAAACAATTTTGTGCTGGTTTCATTCATATCACCAGTCGGACCCTTCCCAAGAGTCTAGGACTGTGTGATGTAGCAGCGTATAATTCTTGCTGACCCCAGAAGAGTGGCTTTCTGCAATTGGCAGATATTTTATCAGTGCCAATAGTTTTCAGGTGCCTGCCAAGGTATTATTGTTATTGTTATTGTTATTACAGTCCATTCTTACACTGTCAGATTCTCCCAACAGGCCTACAATCCAGAGTAACTCTGGGAGCATGTAAGAGACATTTACGTCGACGCACCACCTAGTGAAAACCTATGGGAAATTAATGTTGCAACCCAGAGTAAATTGTTCCTACGTTGGAGCAAGGACTTCTCATAGTTACTCTGGATTGCGCCCTCAGAGTCCATGGGTCCACAAGAAGTAGCAGTAGCTGCTCTGGTACTACACCTGGCAGCAGGTCCACCTTTAGGATTGGGCTGCCCTTCTAGTGCATGGGAATAGATACTTATTGTGCATTGGAAATGTTGCATTCCCAGGAGACGGCTATACTGTGTGCCTGTTCTGAACATGTGGATTGGCTCTTATATTCTATAACTAGCGAAAGGCGTACCCGCGTTGCGGGAGTAAAATTCCCCCGTATGCCATACCCCCATATGCATCAACCCGCCATGGATAACTTTCCCCCAGGCGTAACAACCCCCCATGCGCAACTTCCCCCATACACATCATCCCCCATGCACAACTTCCCCCATGCGCATCAACCCCCATACGCAACTTCCCCATATGCATCAAACCCCATGCGCAACTTCTCCCCATGCGCAACTTCTCCCCATGCGCAACTTCTCCCCATGCGCAACTTCACTCCATGCAGAACTTCCCCCCTTGCGCAACTTCCCCCCAGGCGCAACTTCCTCCAGGCGCAACTTCCCCCAGGCGCAACTTTCCCCGTGCGCAACTTCCTCCCATGCGCAACTTCCTCCCATGCACAACTTCCCCCGTGCGCAACTTCCCCCGTGCGCAACTTCCTCCCATGCGCATCTTCCTCCCATGCGCAACTTCCTCCCATGCGCAACTTCCTCCCATGTGCAATTTTCCTCCCATGTGCAATTTTCCTCCCATGTGCAACTTTCCTACATGCGCAACTTACCCCATGCACAATTTGCCCTCATGCGCAATTTCCCCTCATGCGCAACATCCTCGCCAGCGCAACCTCTTCCTCCGAACAACATCCCCCAGTGCACCAGGATCTGAGCACCAAATTGGCTGGATGTTGTTCAGTCTCCCATGTTAAGTATAGGAGAGAAACACGTTGCCCCCTTTTCAGCCCCTGAAGGGTTAAATGTCTCCAGATGGTTCTTGGTGGGTGTTCAGGTGACAGAAGGAACTCCCAGAATTCCATGCTTCAGGCCCAGCAGTTGGGGCGGAATGTTGCTGAGTCAGCAATTCTCAATGCAAAGTATAGGGAGGAAAACGCATTGCACCCCTTTTCACCCCCTTCCGGTTGGAATTTCCGAAAACCAGTTCATAGTGCACCCCTCCGTCACGGAAGGAACACCCACCCCAAATTTCACGCTTCTAGGCCCAGCGGTTTTGGCAGGGCGGTGATGAGTGAGTCAGTCAGTCAGTTAGTGAGTCAGTGAGTCAGTCAGTGAGTGACTTTTCTCTTTTATATATATAGATTTCTTTTTTTAGATGTTTTGTTTTTCTTTGGAATGAAGCATGACTGATGTAATGTTTCTGTCAATTTCAGCAGATTATTTGCAAGTGAATATAAAAGAGGAAGAGGAGGAGGAAGGTGGAGATTGTCAGCTGGAAGAATCACAAGCGGTGGATGCTGTTGGAGCACCATGGGAAAGAACTAAAGGGAGAAATGTCCATGTTTTTGAAATGGAACAGATGACCAGAAGTTTGCAAAGTCAAGAAAATCTCCAGGAAAGCCACCCACGGAAGAGCACAGACCAAGATGTCCTTTGCATGGGAGGAGATAAAGTCTTATATGATCGGACCTATCAAGAGAAAAGCTTTGATCTTCTTGAGCATCAGAGATTGCAGGCTGGAGAAAAATCATGTAGATCTTCAGACTGGGGAAAGAGCCTTAAGCTAAGACTACATCTTAACATGCATGAAAGGATGCCCATAAGAGAGAAGCCTTCCATATGGTCAGGATTTGGGAAAGCCTACCCTCAACATTATGACGCTCAGGAAAATCACACCAAAGCAAACCAGCACATCTGCTCCGAGTGTGGGGGGACCTTCAGCAGTCAGTCCCACCTCCTTATACATCAGCGAATCCACACCGGGGAAAAACCGTACACCTGCTCCGAGTGCGGCAAGAGCTTCAGCTACAGATCGGTCCTTACAAAACATGAAAGAATCCACACTGGAGAGAAGCCCTATGAGTGCTCAGACTGCGGGCAAAGCTTCAGCCGCAGGTCGTACCTGATTCAGCATGAAGGAACCCACACTGGCGTGAAACCCTACGAGTGCGCGGAGTGTCAGAAATGTTTCACCCGTCGCAGTGGCCTTCTTCGGCATCAGAAGCTCCATGTGGCAAAGAAGCTATGTTAAAACCATGCTTTGCCACTATGCCTTCGATATAATACATGGCCAAACATTGACATAATTTTTTATATGTTGGCAAATTAACAGTGACGGACAGTGACAGACTCAGCAACGACACTCCCTGACCTGGAGGGTGGCGTTACTGTTATTGGCGTCAATAACACTCTTCTATTATAGTTCCTGCCTTTCCTCAGATTTATTTCACTGATATGATAAAAATGATCAGATGATCAGATTTATTTCGCAGATATGATCAAAAACATTATCTATAAAAAGTAATTAATTTTCCCAGAGAAGATATTTACTTCTAATTAAATAAAAGGGTCCTTACCTCCTTTGGTAACCCTTAGATGCCCATCCGGATCCAGAGTCCAGAAATTCAAATTTAATAACTTCATCAGAATTAAAGGACTTTCATTTTCTGTCAACACTTATAAGATTGCAAAAGACTGTTTTTGGATTTTAGAACAGTAACGATACCATCCCAAGTATTTGGCTCTGCACAGAGCCTGAATACATTTAATATCCATCTCCACTGTGTGTTCAGAGAGTTTTGAAATAGGATGCTACTTGAAAGAGCGGGAGGTATAGTGGTGTTAGAACAGCAGAGACTTGTAGTGCAGCGAGGGAGCAATTTAACTCCGTAAAGCATGATAAGCCCTTATCAAATCCATATAATACGCTGGAAAGTATTCAAGCTGTTGAACCAACCACCAAACTATATGGGCTGGTTGGCCTGAAAAATAAGCTGGATAAACTTCTGGAAATGAATAGAAGCAGATTGGATAGAACTGGATTCCGTTTAGGAAAGGAAAGTGATGCTTTAGATATGAAGCAAATTTAGATCTCAATTTAGATATATTAAATTTTAAAAGTTCTAGAAATGCCAAACTAATGTCTCAGACGTGGACTAGGAAGGTAACAAGGTGACTGGAAGAATAGCTGAATTCATCACCAGGCCCCTTCCTCTTCCTGTATTCAGGCAGCAAACAACGGAGAAAATAACCATAAATCCTGGAACTAGATCTACCATTTGATAGCACAACTGACATACTAGTTCTGGATTTGCTGCTCTTCCCTTGTAATTATATACATCTACTGCTAATTCTCTATGTCTAATTCTCATAAACATCTACGTCCCGAGCAGTAGCCTATAGGTCTACTGCTGGGGAAATGTTGGCAGGGGCTGCAGTAGAGCAAGAATAGAAGGAGAATCCATCCAGATTTCTCCATGCTACCAAGAAATGGTAACATTTCCCTGCAGATATAAACTCAGAAATAATCTATCAAGGCAGAATGGTTCCCAGGTTCTGAATTATCCCAAATGTCCTTGATGGAGCACCTTGATGGAGCACCTTGATGGTTCCTCAAACTTAGCAAGTCACTGAGATTCCTCCAACTTTGGTTCCTCAAACTTTGCTGTCACTGAGATTGTACCAGAGATGGACTGTCGGGCTAAGTCTGGCGCCGAAGTAGGTAGATTTTTCTATTGTAACAGCAAACTCTATCTGATCAATTTATGAAATTGACAAGTTCTCCAAGAAGATCAGAGAATATCTAAGAACGCCCTCTGTTCCTCCATCGGAGACAAAAACTCATTCATCAGTAAGAGATAGAAGTGATCAAGAAATCCCACGTCTGTAAAAGTGCATTTACAAGTTCTCAATGACATTTCATAAGCATCAAAATTAGCATTAAGTTTATAAAGCATAATAAAGTTTATAATTTACATTATATAGTTGGTTTGGCTCTTCTCTCTATTTAACTCTGAGAATTTCTAGCCAGCCAGAGATATCGTAAATTACAAGAAATCAAGATTACTGGTGACCTGTCGCTTATTGACTTTCTTGCATATTCTGTCCGGGATTTGCCTAGGCTTGCAATCCTAAAGACACTTTCTTGGGAGCAAAACCAAGAACATAATGGGGCTTACTTGAGTAGATATGGTTAGGATTGTGCTGTTCTGGGGGTAGCAGGAATAAAGAGGGACGTGTGTTTTGGTTGCCACCTATCTATAGATGTGCATTTGTAAGAATGTTTAAATCACATGAGAATCATGCTATGTCCATTTTGGTCCCTCAATTTGCGGTATTAATAGTTATTAATGCATATCGACCTCCAAAAAGGAAAATACAGACCAGAAAAGAGTGGGGCCAATTTTGAAGAATATGTAGTAAACCTGCTTTATCTGAATGTAATCCTGGGGGCTGATATAAACTCTAAAATGAGACTAGATGACCACACTTTATATGCTAAAGAAAGGGATTATATCCCCTTCCCAGGACATGTTCAGTGGTGGGCTTCAGGGGGTTCTCACAGGTTCTCTAGAACAGAGGAACCAATCCTATTCCTCACTTGTACCAGTACAGCGCATGGTTCGCTGTCTTAAGCTGTCGCGAAAGTGACATAAAGCACTTTGTGACTGCACTTTTATCTAGAAGCACTGGTGGGAAGGCTGGATGCATGGATGGAGGGACTCTCTATCCACTCTATCCATTATTTGCATAATTTTGTAGAATTAATCATAATTAATAATAATAATCTACATATATAAAACACATCTTCATCATCATCACTGACTCATCAACACCCAGTCAAAACCGCTGGGCTTATAAGGGTGAAATTTGATGAGGGTGTTCCTTCCGTGACGGAGGGATCCACTGAGAACCAGTTTTCAGAAATTCCAACCAGAAGGGGGTGAAAAGGGGCGCAACACATTTTATAAAACTAATCTTCATCGTCATTACTGACTCATCAACGCCCTGCCAAAACCATCAGGCCTAGAAGTGTGAAATTTGGGGAGGATGTTCCTTCTGTGATGGAGAGAGTCACTAAGAACCAGTTTTTGGAAATTCCAACTGGAAGGGGTGAAATGGGGTGCAACGTGTTTTCTTCCCTATATTTTGCATTGAAGACTCAGTGACTGATGGATGCTCTGCCCCAATCCCTGGAACTAGAAGTGTGAAATTTGGAGAGGGAGTTCCTTCTGTCACATCAAGAACGGGTATGGAGAAATTTAACCCTTAAGGGGCTGAAAAGGAGTGCAACATATTTTTGTCCTACACTTAACATGGAAGACTATCCAACATCCATCCGATTTGGTGCTCAGGGCCTGATGCACCGGGGGGGGATATGGATGTTCGGAGAGAGGGGTTGCATGGGGAGGTTGTTGTGCATGGGGGGCTGTAGTGCATGTGGAGCTGATGCGCATGGAGAGGTGATGTGCATGGGAGACTAATGCGCATGGGGGACTGATGCGATTGGGGGTTGGTGCGCATGGGACGTTGATGCACATGGGAGGTTGATGCACATGGGGGACTGATGCACATGGGGTGTTAATGAGTATGGGGGTTTGATGCATATGGGGGGTTGATGCGCATGGGGGTGTTGACGCGCATGGGGGGTTGATGCGCATGGGGATATTCTGCATGGGGGACTGATGCTCTTGGGGGATGATGCACATGGTGAGATGATGTGCTTGGGGGGATGTTGAGCATGGGAGGATGTTGAGCATGGGGGGGATGTTGCATTTGGGGGAAGTTGTGCATCGGGGGAAATTGTGCATGGGGGACTGGTGCGCATGGGGGACTGATGCACATGGGGGACTGATGCACGGGGGGACTGATGCACAGGGGGGACTGATGCACAGGGGGTACTTTGCGCATGGGGAGTTGATGCATATGGGGGGTTGATGCGCATGAGGGGTTGATGCGCAGTGGGGTCTGGTGTATGGGGGGAATTTTACTCGCGAGTACGCTTTTTGCTAGTCATAATTAATCACCCCAAATATTTCTCTTCATGAAATGGGGTTGAATTACAGGTCTTTGATTCCCCAGACCTACCTTTTCCTTCTGTACACCAGCATAGATAGCTGCCATAATTGCTCACCCCCTGAAAAACTGAAACCAATATTGAAAATTGAAACCTGCAGATTGAAACCAATGGGGTTTTTGTTGCTGATGTTCTATGTGTATTTTATATTCTATGTTTTATACTGAAAGTTTCTCTGATTTGTATTTTTGCCACCTGGCTGCTCTCCATGCAGAAAGGCAGGGCAAAAATTGAATGAATGAATAAATAAAATAATGTGTTCTAAAGTTGTGATGTTTAGACATTTTTCTTTTCTTTTTCTTTGCTTTTTTATATAAAAGCCACCTTCAGTTTCCTTTGGGGAGGAACAAAGAATATAAGGCTGTAATCCTAAAGACACTTTCCTAGGAGTAAGATCCAATGAATACAATGTGGTTACTTTTGAGTAGACAGGTTAGGATTGTGCTCTAAGTTGAACAAAACCCCAGCTGGGAAGGGAAGGGACAAGTTGAGTCCTTCCTCCTCCCTCCCAGACCAGGAAAGGCCTGGGATTGCTGGGGTGGGGGTGAAGGAAGGGGATCTGTAGATGGGAACCAAAGCTTAGAGGAATTAATATCCTGAAGATTTAATGCAAATAGATGCTGCGTTTTGACAGATTGAAAGTGAGCCTGGAGTACATCTTTGGGTTAGACAATCTCTGTTCTTGGCTCAGCAATGAAATGAGCTTTCTCACAGCATGGATTGTTCCAGACGGACTCCCCTTCCATGAGAATGGGTGGAGTGGGGCGGAATGGGGGGCAGGCCAGAACAAATAGGATACCAAATGCAGCAATGATCCCCTGGGCTCAGGCACCCCTCAAGGAAGCTCCTTTGCTATTCACTTTACAGTGACTGTAGCCCAATTTCGGGCAAAGAGATTCTGACATCTGTAGGATCTTCTGTATCTATTTTCAAGTGAAGGCTCCCTCCTGACATGACCAGAAGACTCTTCCGGTGATGTCCAGAAGGTTACAGGGAGGCCCTCCTGACCCACATTGTGCCAAGTGTGCAGGTCCTTAGTTTGCATTAATAGGCTGCATCTGAAAAAATGGTGCCTCTATTCCAATGGTTTAAAACTGGGGAGCCACATTCTGGGGACCCAAAATATTTGCAAAAATCGCTATAGCAGGGGTGTCCAACATGAGGCCCGGGGGCTGCATGCGGCCCAGGATGAGGGTGGATGCGGCCCTCCTGCAAAGCTGGCCACCATCGGAAAAACCAGCTTTGGTTTTCAAATTTCTCGTGCTTCTCTGCACACTGCCCTGAGCGGCTGCCACAAAGCTGGTCTGGGCTGCCTGCCTCCTCCCCTACCTGCCTCCTGGCACTCAGAGCACTTCAGGCCGCTGCAGACCTTGCAGCACTCACCCACCTGCATCCCCCAAAAGCAGCCTCAGCTTCTATCCCAGCTGCTGTCTGCTGCCCTTGAGACCTACTCAGAAGTAAGTCCCATTAAAGTCAATGAGACTTACTCCCAAATTGCATTCTGAAAGCCCAATGATGCATAGGATGCGCTGTGATCCTCTCCAAGCGTGACCTTGGAGATATACTTCAACCCAGAAGTAAGGGGTCTACTCAGAAGTAAGTCTAAGAAGTATGTCTACTCAGAAGTAAGGTCCATTGTACCCAGTGGGTCTTACTCCCAGGAAAGTGTGTTCAGGATTGCAGCATGTCTCCAAGGTTAAGCCTGGAGAGGATCACAGCTCATCCTGTGCATCATGCCTCCTCAGAAGTAAGCTCCACTAAAGACAATGAGGCTCACTCCCAAGTTGCAGTCTGAGAGCCCAATTGTATGCATGGCTACTCAGCAGAAAACCACGTGATAATCAAGGAGACTTACTCCAAGGTTTAGCTTGGAAAGGATCACTGCCCATCCTATGCATCATGCCTACTCAGAAGTAAGCCCCATTAAAATCAATGGGACTTACTCCAAGGTTTTAAAATGTAGGACAAAATATAGGACATCCTACATTTTGCCCTACATTTTTAAAAAAAAGTTTTTGGGGTTTATGTGCGGCCTAAACCAACTCGTCTTCTTCCAATGTGGCACAGGGAAGCTAAAAGGTTGGACACCCCTGCGCTTTAGGCTTGTAGCCCTAACAGGGAGCCAAAGATCCACTAGGACTAGGGAGCAATCAGTTTGGGACCCGCCGCTCAATTCTCTGAATATATTAACACTCTAGCATAGTAGTTCCTAACAGACATAATTCAGCATTGTGGGGAGGGTAGAATGGGGGGGCTGCCCAGACGTTGCAGGGGAGGGTACCCACTGCACGTGACTTAGACCGGATGGTATCCCCTCCAGTGCCAGCCAACACCCCCTCTGTCTCCTCCGATCTCTGTCAATGGGCACTTTCCCAAGCCATGGAGATCAGTCTTACATTTTCTCTTTTCCCCGAAGATCCTCCTGCTCCCTTGGAGTCCATCTAAACCATTTCACACTCTTGGCCCATATATATGATCTCCCTTCAACTTCCTGATGTCCCTTGAGCTGCCTTGAGGGCCTTTTTAGGGAGAAAGGTGGGAGAGAAATCAAATAAATTTAGTGTCACCCATTTCTCACCCTCAGGAAATAAAGGAGGGCATGAACTCTGCCCATGCTCTGATCCTGGAAGTTCTTCTACTTTCTCCTTAAGAAAAGCCTGTACTGGATCCAGCAAAAGGCCCACCTAGTCCCACTTCCTGTATTACACAGCAGCCCACCAGTTGCCTCCAGGACCACACAAGATAATAACAGACCTGAATCCAGGTGCCCCCTTCAAGCATCTGGCATTTTGAGGGTGTCCACATCTACACTCACCCCTCATGGCTTGGAACCCGTGATGCTCCTTTCCTCTTGGAATTTGGCTAGATGCCATCACAATATCCTGTGCCAGGATATGAGGGAGTTCCACAAACCAACTACATGCTGGGTGAAGGAATATTTTATTTTGCCCGTCCTAACCCTCCCAACATTTACCTTTAGTGGATGTCCCCTCATTCTGTTGTTATGTGGAAGGGAAAAGAGCATCTCTCTATCCACTCTATCCACACCTAGCATAATTTTGAATGTCTCCATCACATCTCCCCTTAAGCACCTCTTTCCTAGACTGAAGAGCCCCAAACACGTAGGCCTTTCCTCATACGGAAGGTGTTCCAAACCATCAACCTTTTTGGTTGCTCTCCTCTGAACCTTCTCCATTTCCTTTGTACCTTTTTGGAGATGTGCCCACCAGAACTGGAGACATGACTCCAAATGTGGCCCCACCATTGATTTGTGCAATGGCATCATAATTTTTGCTGTCCTGTTCTCAATCCCTTTCCTAAATACCCCAAGCTTGGCATTTGCCTTCCTCATTCCCACCGCACAATGAGGTGACACTTTCATTGAGCTCTCTATAAGCACCCCTAGATCTCTCCCCTGCTCTGTCACAGGTCACTCTCCTAGATCTCTCTCTTCCTTTATCAGTCAATTTAGTGTCACCCATTTCCCAGGCTCAGGAAATAAAGGAGAGAATGAACTCTGCCCATGCTCCGTTCCCTCCTGGCTTCGTTTCCTCTCCCTCAACTGATTCAGGAGGAGACATGAACTTGGATCGATTCCAGAAGACAAGCCAGTCTGGACATCAGTGTGATCTGAACCATTTATTTAACCGCGGCTGATCACGGGGGGAGGCATGGCGCTCTCTGGGGCCCTGAGGACTTGGCCTCACCCGTCACTGAACATGACTGTCATTCCTCCAACAACAACTACAGTGGCGCAACAGTGCGCATGTTCACATTCAAACTCCTTCTCTGTAAAACATGCCAAACACTTTGTATAAACAAGGCAAAAAATCACTGAAATAATAATAAATTGAGAAAACGCTAGACTTCCAGGGAAGAATCCAAAGGTTTCCTTGCACCAACAAGATCTGAACAGCCGCATTGGGGGTATGGGGTAAAGGCTAGGCAGTGTTTCTCATCTAAACTTTTCCCACGTGTGGGACACCCATAAGATTTCTCTCAGGATGAAGTTTTTGATGTCTTATTAAATCTGATCTCTGGCAGAAGATCTTCCCACAGTCGGGGCATTGGTGAGGATTCTGTCCCATGTGGAGCTTCTGATGATTCAAGAAAGAGGAACTCTGAGTGAAGCTCATTCCACATTAAGACACTTGTGGGGTTTTTCTCCGGTATGACTTCTCTGATGGATTAACAAATTAGATCTCTGAGAGAAGCTCTTTCCACAGTCAAGACACCTGTGGGGTTTTTCTCCAGTATGAGTTCTCTGATGGATTAACAAATGGGATCTCTGAGAGAAGCTCTTTCCACACTCAGGACATGGATATGGTTTCTGTCCTGTGTGGATCCTCTCATGAACTAATAAATCATGCTTCTGGGAGAATCTTCTTCCACAGTTGTGGCATCTGTGAGGTTTATCTCCAGTATGGATTTTCTGATGCCTTAATAAATAGCATCTATGAGAGAAACTTTTTCCACACTCAGGACACTGGTGTAGTTTCTCTCCTGTGTGGACGTTCTGATGTCTTAATAATCTGGACCTCTGAGATAAGCTTTTTCCACAGGAATGATATTTATCTCTTTTTCCAGTATGAATGATATGCTGTGTTGCTGATGACTTGGAATGTAGCATTTCCCCAAGTTCTAGATCATCACCATTTCTCCTGTGAGGTTCATCAAGGTCTGATTCAACCTGGGTCTTTTCCCCCAATGAGGGGCCTTCATTGCACTTTTCTCCATTGTGTTCAGAACCAAGTCCTGACATAGGATGGCGCCTGGTGGCATATTTGGAGAATGATGCCTTTTCCCCTTTTGAAACCACTAGGCTGGGATCCTCATAGGAAGCTCCAAGATCTTGTCTGAGCTCCTCAGATTTCTTGCATCCTGTAAGTGGCTCCATTCCCTGCCTTCTGTCAGCAGCACATCTTTTCTCCGTCATCTCAGTGGTCACCGGCTTCCTCTCTTGGATTCTCCTTCGTCCAGTCCTAGTTCTTTCCAGTGGTTCTTTTCCTCCAGTTGGAGAATCCTTCAGCTTGAACAGAGTTTCCTGCCCATCACCTGAAGAGACAGAGGGAGGAACTTTTAAAGTATCATATGAACCTCTTTAACGCAACTCCTGAAATGTGTCTGTTTTGCATGACAGATTTCTCTTTGGGTGCTCAGGAAGAAGAAGGAAGATGCAAGATAACAATTCTTTCCCCAGGACCACTTGAACCTCTGCCCAGCCCCACATCACTGGCTTACAGAGGTCATCAAGCTACTTTTGGGGTTTCTCTACAGACACATTCAAGTCTTTGTGATATTGAAAAATCCCCCCAATCCAGCGCTTTTTTCCAAATGACAATAATTTCTCTTTTTTAATCATATTTTTAGTAATGCTCCTAACAAATTGTTTAGGTTATGAATAGACTGGTCTTATGATACATTTTACTCAGAACGCAATTCCTAGGAGCACCCTAGGCTGGCACAGGTGCCTTCATGGTTCTCCATATAGAGTGGGGAGGCATTCTGGGGTGGAAGGAGAGTGGGCGGCAAGGAGAGTGGGAAGATGAACGAGGCAGGGCCAGAATCAAGCACTTATACCAGATCCTAAACCCATTCAGAAAGCCCTAGGTGGTCCCAAGCTACCCAGATCTGCAGCATGGATTTAGTTGGTGAAGATGTGAATATCCCAAAGGGGGTTCTGTGGCTCTTCCTGGGGAAAGGGGAAACATTCCCCCTTGACTCAAAGCAAGCCAAAGGCAGCTGAAAAGTTGCTTTGGATACAGAGCAGGTCTGCTGATCTGCCTGCTCCAGTTAGGATCAGGATGTCAGTCCATTAACTACTAATGTCCTTCATGGGAAACCCTGTGGCTAGTCAGAGTTTGTTTCTCCTCTAATCCTTGTTTCAGATCTTAGAAGAATTTGCCATTTCTTACTGGCTGAACTGGAGCGAAGCAGTGCAGGTTCTTACCTGCTGAATCCATATTTTCACAATCTTTCTGCAGAACCTTCCAGAACATGTTCTGTTGGCTTGGCTGCGTTGGAGTCCGCTCAACCACATGCAAAGGTGCATCTGCCTTGCTGGGGTTCATCACCTGTTAATTCATAGATACGGGATCAGGCCATTTTAACTCAACAATAGAGAAGAATGAAGACAGACTCTGCCTTCATAAACGGATCTCAGCATCCACAATGAATTTAAGGGATTGAAGGGAGGTGGGACAGCCATTGTGCATCTTCGACTATATTCAGATTTTCCCTTTCATTTCTGGGCTCAATTCAAGGTTCCGGTTTTCATCTTGACAGTCCTTTGAAGTCTGGGATCAGCATGTCTGAAGGACCACATCTTTCTGTATAATCTGGTCCATCCTCTAGGGTCATCTGAGGGCCCTTTCAGAAGACCAGCATTGGAAGAGGTTTTTGGGATGGCTTTCTCACTCAAGGAACCTGTTTTGTGGGATTTCCTCCCCCTTTGGGTTGAGAACTGCTCCTCCTCCAGAAACCTTCCAACAGGGCTTGAAGACACATCTCTTTGAAAAAGCCATCTGAACACAACATTTTTAGCAGTAGAGCTGCTGGTTGCCACAGAGGTGCTTGTTGTTTAATGTTATATTACCTCCTGCATATTTGAAACCAATGGGTTTTTTGTTGCTGGTGTTTTGTATGTATTTTATATTCTATATTTTATATTTAATGTCTCTCTGTTTTCTATTTTTGCTGCCTTGGTGCCCTCCATACAGAAAGGCAGGGTAAAAATGGAAGAAATAAATAAAAGAATGTGTTTTAAAGTTTTACTGTTTGGACATGTAGTTTCTTTTCCTTTGCTTTTTCTTAGACATGTCAGGATTCTGTTCTAAGTTGAACACAATAAATAAAGACCTAGAAGCACTCTATGAAGAAGCCCCATCTATCTCTGCTATAAGGACATTGTCCGCCACCTGGTTCTTGCTGGACACTTAGCCCTGCAGAAACCAACCTGCTCCGCTTGGACACCAAGAGTCCTGCTCAGCTCAACTTCCGCCACGTCCTGTCCTTCTGGGGTAAGCATCATAGTCCGATGTGCGATTCCAGTGCCTGTGAGGGACGGAAGGGACATTTCATGCAGGAGCGGATTGGGCCACCTGCTCATCCTTACAGGTGGCTAGATGCAAAGCTGGGCAGATTCCAGTCCCTGAAAGGACTCTATACAAACTGGAGTTGAACACCAGAACTATCAGCCACAATGCAGCACTGAGATAAGGGAACAAAAACTACCTTACCCCAAGGAGTCCTCCATGACTGCTCCACAGTAGAAGATGCAACACATGCCCCCATTAGAATGGCTGCTACTGGTGCTGCATCATTGCCTTGGACTGGGCTATGTGTCATCCCAGGTAAGGGAAAGGAACCCCTGCTAAAGTTCCCTCTACCATGAGGGGCAAGCAGAAAGTTTATACCTGGACATAAGAGAGAAGTTTGATGGATCCTTCTTGCCCTCTAGTACCACTTGCAAGCGCCCAAACTCCCCCTTCCACATCACTGCTAAAGGTTCCGAACTGTTCACACCTTTATCTTTCCTGATCCCCATTGTGACACCACTGAGGGTCACAGGCTGAACCCTTACCTGTCACAGTGACCTCCCCATTGAACTTTTGCTGGGTGTCTCTTAACTTCTCTGCAGGTTATTTGGAGATCTCCTCCTGCTCCATCTCCAAAGCTTCCTCCTTTACCACCAAGGGACACAAAGCCCACTCCTGCAATGGTTCCTGGAACAGAGAAGAAAATCAGAAGAGAGTTACTGGTGGGAACAGATCCATCTTCAATACCTTCATCACAACACCCTCCATGCTGCAGACCCCAAGCTCTAAACCTGGAAGTGGCTACAATGCATGATCTTGGTTGGAGACCATGCACTTGGCCTGAAATGGTGGGAAGAAACTCAGGGTGGGCAGGCAGGTGGGCCATTTCAGTAATAAAATAAATAGAGAGACTCACCTGCCAGGTGCCTGTGTGGGCCTCCCTCCGGCTGAGCAGGAGATGCTCCAGCAGGGCCACGGCCTGGGCACCACTGTCTGGCCCACATGCCCGGATGCGGCTCTGGACGTCCCCCGGCAGGCCGGCCAGGAACTGCTCCAGGACCAGCAGCTCCAGGATCTGCTCCTTGCTGTGCCTCTCGGGCTTCAGCCACTGGCAGCAAAGCTCCTGCACTTGGCTGTACATCCTTCGCGGGTCTCCCAGCTGCGGGCAGCAGAACTGCCGGAAGTGCTGGTGCCGCTTCTCCCTCCTCAGGGCTTCGCCTCTCAAGATGGCCGCCTTCACTTGCCCGTAGTCCTCCCGCTCTGGGGCTGCCAGGAGGCTGAAGGCCTGCTGGGCGCCTCCACTCAGGGCAGGCAGGAGCCGAGCCACCCACTCTCCTCGGGGCCACCCACAGGCCGCAGCCACTTGCTCAAAGGAAGCCAGGAAGGCCCTGGCGTCACCCCAGGGGGCGGCCTCTGACTCTGGGGGGCTTGTCTGGGCGCAGTCAGGGGCCTGAAGGCTCTGGAGGAACTCCTGCCATTGGGACTCCCAGTGCTGCTCCCTCCGCCTGCCCGTCTCCTCTGCTGGCTCCATCACCCACTCAGCTCAGCTCTTCTCTGCCTGGACTTCTTCTGCTCCCTCTTCCTTCCTTTCTTTCTTCCCCTTTTGTTCCCATAAGGAAAGTCAGTCTGAATGGAAGGAGGGGGCAGGAAGGCCTCAGTGCTGCTTCCTTCCTTCCCTCCCGGCTGCTCTTCTGCTGCCCCCTCCAGAGATGGAGCTCAGCAGGGGTTGCTCAGGGTTTGCTGAGGGTCTCCAGGGCTGCAGCTGCAGGATCCCCCCAGCAATCCCAGGCCTTTCCTGGTCTGGTCTGGTCTGGGTCTGGTCTGGTCTGCCAGGGAGGACCCCACTTGCCCCTTCCCTTCCTGGCTGGGGTTTTGCCCTCCCCAGAAGGGATCAGATCAGCCCAGATGAGGGAGAAGGAGATGGAGATGGCCAGAGAAGGGCTGTCCAAGCAGAGGCTCCAGCAGTCCCAGCCTTCCTTCCAGCCTTGGCCTTCCTGGAGGCCTTCCTGGGCTGAGGGACTCACAACACACACACACACAGGCTGCAGTCCTGACCACTTACCTGTAAGGAAGCCCTCTGAGTGGAATGGGACTTACTTCTGAGTAGACATGCAAGGATTCAAGGGGACCATATGCCAGAACCAGCCCCCCCCAAATGTAGGCCAACCAAGAAAAATGTAGGTCATGACAAAATAAATGCTAAAAACACTCTAGTGCTTTCATGTGCTTAATTTAAACACCATTTTACTTATGAAATCTAAAACTATTTCATATAATTTATTACACACACAGTTCAATCCTAAGCATGCCTGCTCTGAAGTAAGTCCCACAGTGTCCAATAGTACTTACTCCCAGGAAAGTATGATTAGGATTGCAGCCTCAGAAGAGAAATGGTATTGTGTCTTAAGGTCCCAATCCTATCCAATGATCCCAGGGTGCCCATAAGTCAGGGTGACAATGTGACCGGATTTTTCTGGATTTGCCCTCTTTTTTAGCCTCCTGTCCGGGTGTCCTCCAAAAGGGCTTCATTGTCCTTCTTTCTGGCTTGATTTTCAAACTTTGCAATGGTGTGCAGACCCCATCATGACATATGTCCTTGGATTCGTATGGAGAGAAGAATCCAATGCAAAAATAGGTTTTTAAATATCTCATTCATATCAAAAATTATGGCTAAAAAAGTCTAAATATAAACAGTATGCCTTGAGCTCTATGGGAAAGGGAAAGTGCCCAATATCGTGGCTTTACTCATGAGTAGGCAAACGTGCGAATATCTGCCAGAAAGGCCAGGCTGAGAGGAATCCAAGATCTTGTTCTCCTTTCTAAGTTCAGGTATCTGGTCACCCTGCCATATGTCCTCTTTTTCCAGGACATGCCCTCTTTTCTAGCCTTAGAAGATGTTTACTGTCCTCCTTTTCCATGTAAGCAGGAAGCATGGAGCCTTCTTGGAATCCATCAATTCTATGTAATAGTGTTCAGCTGAATAATAAGTAATAGAGTATTTAAATTAACAACATGAAAGCACCATATGTAAGTGTTTTTCACTTTTATTTTCTCGTTTTTCTACATTTTTCTTTGATGTCTTTCATTTTGAGGGGTCTTGACCTCATATACTATACCGGTGTGTATAGTGCATTATAGAGTATCAATTAACTACTTGAAAGCAATATATGAGTGTGTTTTAAACTTTTATTTTGTCATGTCCTGCATTTTTCTTGGGTGTCCTACATTTGGCAGGAGGCTTTTTTTTGTTTATGATGAATAAACAAATTAATTCCCCTGCTCCCTCCAAAATGTAGGCCAACTTATAAAACTGTAGGACATGACAAAATAAATGCCAAAAATACTCATATATTGCTATAATGTGGTTAATTAAAAACTATCAATACAATCCTATTCATGTTTACGTAGAAATAAGTTCCATTGAGTTCAATGGGACTTACTCCCAGGAAAGTGTTCTTAAGATTGCCGCCTTTGTTATTTATTATTAAACTAGCGAAAGGCGTACCCGCGTTGCGGGAGTAAAATTCACCCGTATGCCATCGCCCCATATGCATCAACCCCCCATGGATAACTTTCCCCCAGGCGTAGCAACCCCCGTGCGCAACTTCCCCCATACACATCAACCCCCCATGCTCAATTTCACCCATGCGCATCAACCCCGCATGCACAAGTTACACCATGCACAACTTCCCCCCATGCATATCAACCCCCATGCACAACTTCCTCCATGCGCATCAACCTCCCCATGCGCAACTTCCTCCCATGCGCAACTTCCCCCATGCACAACTTTCCCCATACACAATTTTCCCCATGCGCAACTTTCCTCCCATGCGCAACTTTCCTCCCATGCGCAACTTTCCTCCCATGCGCAACTTTCCCCATACACAATTTTCCCCATGCACAACTTCCCCCAGGCGCAACTTCCCCCCATGCGCAACTTCCCCCCATGCGCAACTTTCCCCCATGAGCAACTTCCCCCATGCGCGACTTCCCTCCATGCGCAACTTTCCCCCAGGTGCAACTTCCCCCCAGGCGCAACTTCCCTCCATGCGCAACTTCCCCCCAGGCGCAACTTCCCCCAGGCACAACTTTCCTCCATGCGCAACTTCCCCCCATGCGGAACTTCCCCCCGTGCGCGACTTTCCCCCATGCACGACTTTTCTCCATGGGCATCATCCCCCCATGCGCAACTTTCCCCCTGTGGGCAACTTTCCCCCTGTGCGCAACTTTTCCCGTGTGCAACTGTCCCTATGCACAACTTCCCATATGCGCAACTTTCCCCCGTGCACAACTTTGCCCCGTGTGTATCATCCCCCCGTGCACAACTTTCCCAATACACAATTTTCCCCATGCGCAACATCCCCCCAGGCACAACTTCCTCCCATGCGCAACTTCCCCCATGCGCAACTTCCCCCAGGCGCAACTTTCCTCCATGCGCAACTTCCCCCAGTGTGCAACTTCCCCCATGCGCAACTTTCCCCCATGCACGACTCTCCTCCATGGGCATCATCCCCCCATGCGCAACTTCCCCCATGCGCAACTTTCCCCCTGTGCGCAACTCTCCCCCTGTGCAACTGTCCCTATGCGCAACTTCCCATGTGCGCAACTTTCCCCCGTGCGCATCATCCCCCCGTGCGCATCATCCCTCCGTGCGCAACTTTCCCCATACACAATTTTCCCCAGGCGCAACTTCCCTCCATGCGCAACTTCCCTCCATACGCAACTTCCCCCCATGCGCAACTTCCCCCGTGCGCAACTTCCCCCCATGCGCAACTTCCCCCGTGCGCAACTTTGCCCCATGCGCAACTTTCCTCCGTGCGCAACTTTCCCCCAGGTGCAACTTCCCCCAGGTGCAACTTCCCCCCATGCGCAACTTCACCCCATGCGCAACTTTCCCCCAAGCGCAACTTTGCCCCATGCGCAACTTTGCCCCATGCGCAACTTTCCTCCGTGCGCAACTTCCCCCAGGCGCAACTTCCCCAGGCGCAACTTTCCTCCATGCGCAACATCCCCCCATGCGCTACTTCCCCCCATGCGCAACCTTCCCCCGTGCGTGACTTTCCCCCATGCACGACTTTCCTCCATGGGCATCATCCCCCCATGCGCAACTTCCCACATGCACAACTTTCCTCCTGTGCGCAACTTTCCCCCTGTGCACAACTTTCCCGCTGTGCAACTGTCCCTATGCGCAACTTCCCATGTGCGCAACTTTCCCCCGTGCGCATCATCCCCCCCTGCGCATCATCCCCCCCTGCGCAACTTTCCCCATACACAATTTTCCCCAGGCGCAACTTCCCCCCAGGCGCAACTTCCCCCCGTGCGCAACTTTGCCCCATGCGCAACTTTGCCCCGTGCGCAACTTTCCTCTGTGCGCAACTTTCCCCCAGGCGCAACTTTCCTCCATGTGCATCATCCCCCCATGTGCATCATCCCCCCATGCGCAACTTCCCCAGGCGCAACTTTCCATATGCACAACTTTCCATATGCGCAACTTTCCCCCCGTGCGCCACTTTGCCCTGTGCGCAACTTTCCCCCGTGTGCAACTTTCCCCCATGCGCAACTTTCCCCCATGCACGTCATCCCCCATGCGCAACTTCCCCCATGCGCTTTACCCCGTGCGCAACTTCCTCCCATGCGCAACTTTTTCCCCATGTGCAACTTTTTCCCCATGCGCAACTCCCCCCATGCGCAACTTCCCTCCATGCGCAACTTCCCTCCATGCGCAACTTTCCTCCCTGCGCAACTTTCCTCCCATTCGCAACTTCCTCCCATGCACAATTTTCCTCCAATATTCAACTTCCCCCCTGCGCAACTTTCCTACATGCGCAACTTCCCCTCATGCGCAACTTCCCCTCATGCGCAGCATCCTCGCCGGTGCAACCTCTTCCTCCAAACAACATCCCCCAGTGCACCAGGGTCTGAGCATCAAACTGGCTGGATGTTGGTCAGTCTCCCATGTTAAGTATAGGACAAAATCATGTTGCCCCCTTTTCAGCCCCTGAAGGGTTAAATTTCCCCACATGGTTCTTGGTGGGTGTTCAGGTGACAGAAGGAACTCCCAGAATTCCATGCTTCAGGCCCAGCAGTTGGGGCAGAATGATGATGAGTCAGCAATTCTCAATGCAAAGTATAGGGAGGAAAATGCGTTGCGCCCTTTTTCACCCCCTTCCGGTTGGAATTTCCGAAAACCGGTTCTTAGTGCACCCCTCAGTCACGGAAGGAACACCCACCCCAATTTTCACGCTTCTAGGCCCAGCGGTTTTGGCAGGGCGGTGATGAGTCAGTCAGTGAGTGAGTGAGTGAATGAGTCAGTGAGTGACTTTTCTCTTTTATATATATAGATTTAAAACTATTATATATAGGCTCCAATCCTTTACACCAGGGGTGTCCAAAATTTCAGTTGGAGGGTTCCTGGATCTTTAACAATTGTAGAGAGGAGGGAATTTCAGCAGGTGCTGCTTCTCATCTCAGTATCAAAAGCTGTATCTTCTGAAATTCCCTCCTGGATGCAAGTGTTAAAGGTCCAGGAGCTTGAAGGCAAAAGAGCAGAGAAAGTATAAAAAGAGATGGAAGGACTTGTGGAGAGCAGGTGGGTCAATCTGATACCCCCAGAGATTGTAGCAATTTCTTCCTCTTGCCGTAGTCCATAAACAAGACCTGCTCTGTGCTATTTTTCCCCCCGCAGCTCATCTTTGGCCTGCATTAGTGTAATTCTCTTATCTGCTTGGAGCTGATTTTGAGCATGATGGTTCAAGGGTTAACTAAAGAGCGCACATGTTCCCAGAGAGGCACATGAATTTGAGAAGGGTGGCTGGGCAGCCGCCTGCTTTTTGTTCCTCCTCTTACTCTTTTCTGGGGGATCTGACTTTTGCAGGGACCACCGTCCATTCCCCGGAGGTGCCATGAAAATATCTCAAGGAGAGGGTGAGTGAACAGCAAACGCCTGGCTTCTGAGATCTGTGGCCAGAGAGGGGGAAGAAGATGAGCTGAGCATCAGGAAGGAGCAGAGCACAGCTGGAGAGGTTTCCCTGCAAGAGCTTCCCATGTGCAAGCTGTTGATGCACAGCTCTGAGCAACTCAACAAAGCTGGTTTCAGCACTTCAAGCTGCTGTCAAAGGCAAAGAGCAGGCAATTTTTTTTCTGGGTTGTGAACACAGTCTTTGCAGCAAACTATAGGAAGATAAGATGCATTGATCTACCCAATGTATTCTCCCAACTCAGCAATTTTCAACCAGTGTGCCATGATCCACCAGTGTGCCATGAATGGTCTCTACAGGATCATGTGAGCAGGGCTAATGGGAATTAGAGTCCTCCATCAGCAGCATGGTGTGACTTCTCAACGGTCCAAAAACAGTTGACAATTATAGCACCTTGTCAGTGCGCCATGAGATGGAGAAAGGTTGGAAAACACTGTCCCAACGTGTCCCAATGGCTGCCAATGGTCATTAACATATGACCATATCAGAAGAGCCCTTGCTGGATCACAACTTCTAGTCCATTTTCTGCTGTGGCCCACCAGATGCTTCAGGGCAAACATCTTGCATTTAAAAAAATGTTGCACATAAGTAACCTTGTAGTGCCTGCCATTGGTCATTCACATAAGAACATCAGACTATTGGATCTGACGACCCATCTAGTCCACCTTCCTACCAGATGCCCTACCTTCCCTATCTCAGTGACCTACCAGATGGTTCAGGGAACAGAAATACTAACAAGATACCTGCATCAGGTAGCAAGTTCCTTGCATCTGGTGTTCAGAGATTTACTGTTTAGCCATTCAGTTGTGTCCGACTCTCCATGAATCCATGGATGACAGAGCAAGGAGATGTGCCGAGCACAAAAATGGAAGATCCAGATTTGGCAGAAGTTGAACAGGGAGAGATGATGGAGGAAGAACTTCGTATCATTAAGGTTGAGGCTGGTGAAGAACTTCTGGCAGGAATGGCTGAATGTGAGATTAAACTGGAGCCAGAGGAAAGGCCACAGCAGGACTGGGAAGGCACACATCCCAGGGGACGTGGCATCTCCGCAGTCAGAATGGAAGAACCCGCAGCAGCCTTGTTCCCAATCAGAAGTCTCAAATGTGCCTTCAAGGGTTTGTGTGGGATTAGGCAGGGACGTTGTGTGGAGGGGGAGACCCAGACACAAACCATCAAAGAAACCCATCAACTTGAAAGAAGCAACGATCCTCCTGGGAATGTTGTGGAGGATACGATTCCAGGTGAAGTCCCCATCACGATGGAGATGCAGAGACAGCGCTTCAGGCAGTTCTGCTACTGGGATGCTGAGGGCCCTCGAGAAGTCTTCACCCACCCTCTGGCAGCTTTGCTGTCAGCGGCTGGAGCCAGAGAGACACACCAAGGAGCAGATCCTGGAGCTGCTGATCCTGGAGCAGTTCCTGATGATTCTGCCCCAGGACATGCAGAGTTGGGTGAACAAATGTAAACCGAAGACCTGCAGCCAGGCAGCGGCTCTGAGCGAAGATTTTCTGCTGATGCTAAAGGAGTTGGAGAAGTGCCAAGAGCAGGTAAGAGAACATCGTATCCTCATGATCACCAGTGGCCCAGGTTGAAGGGCAGGAGGCTTTATGGAAAAGAACATGGACCACTGATGGGTCACCTTATAAAGGAGGCTTTATTTACTTAAAAAGTAATGGGAAATGGAGTGTGGAGCCAGTTTTCAAACATTTCAGTGGACCATATGAACATCAAACATGTGAGTGGACATCAACCCTTACCTAAATGCCCTCTTGAATTTTGTTTCAGGCACCAATGACACCGGGACAAGAACCAGCAGACTCTCTCAAAATGCTGCTTTCCACAACCTCTCCAGGTAAGGATGGGAGTACTGGTACATTGCTGGATGTGACCTGAGGTGCAGTATGCTCTAATATGGTAGACACTTTGCTTCCAGAAAGCTTCCACTTGGATTTGAGATTTGGGTGGTATAAAAACCATATTTACTCGAATCTAATGCACCATCGAATCTAATACCCACCCTATACTTATAATCCAAATACCATATTTACTCAAATCTAATTAACCATTGAATATAATGCGCACCCTGATTTTGGAGACTGGCTGAAAAAGATGATTTTAGTCTCTAAAATTAGTGTGCATTACATTTGATTAGATTTGAGTAAATATGAGTAAGTGAGCTGTGTGCTGGTAAGTCTCTGACTTACTACTGATCTTGGCTGGATGTGCACATGCAACACAATGAGGTGAAAGAGTCCTGACATGAAAGAACAGACTGTACCACTTTACACCTTTGGGAACAGAATCACGTTTTGAATGTTTCCCTGTTCAACAAATTCCCTGCGGGAAGAAAACTAGTACTGCTGAGAACAGTCATGGTTGGAATCTTTCTTACTGATCTGCTAATTATTTATTGCATTAAAAATCTGGTGGTGCATTCAAAAATGGTGTTCTCCTACATACCAGTAGTAGAGATTTCTACTTGAAGCCTGTAACTTTACAGTCCATTCTTACCACTACAGGACTCTACCACCTTATTGCCCAACCTTGAGCTCTTTAGCACTGGAAGTATGAGTCTACAATACTGGCTGCCATAAATGTGCCACAAGGCATGCCCACTTATCCCTGCACCAAGTCAGCACCAGCTCCAGCCCAGTGCTGGTAAGAGCTCCAGGTAAGTAAGAGCTCCAGGTGGTGGTGAGGACCGTGAGGATCCAGGGATGGTATTCTGTTTTGGGTAGGAGCTGGGAAGAAGGAGGTGGGACTGGTGGGAGAACCAACATGGAATCTCTCACGTTTGTGCTGGCAAAATAGCTGGTGCAGACTAGATAAACCCCATTGCGGAGCTTGGGGCGTCCCTACAAGGCCACAGGATGCAGATGTAACCACTGCACCCAGCGGCACCACAGTCCTTAGGATTGAGCTGACGTTCGTCTGCCTGTCAAGAGAATCATCATTTATGTATTTTGAAGTGCCTCCAAGGGTATGCATATATACATATGGCTATTATTTTTAAGGAAATCTCTTTGTTTGGAGGTTTGGTTTTTCTTTCGCATGATTAAATATGACCGATGTAACGTTTCTGTGGATTTCAACAGATTATTTGCAAGTGAACATAAAAGAGGAAGAGGAGGAAGAAAGTGGAGATCATCATTTAGAAGAATTGAATGCCCCTGGAGTCCCATGGAAAGGCACTAAAGGAAAAATGAAAATCCATGTTTCAGAAGTGGAACAGATGCCCAGAAGTTTGCAAAGACAAGAAAATCTCCAGAAAAACCACCCATGGAAGAGGACAGACCAAGATGTCCTTTGCGAGGAGAAGATAAAGTGTTGTATGAAAGGACTTACCAAGGGAGAATGTGCAGCCATAAGAGAAAGAAAGACTATGGGAAGAGCCTGCACCAGAGCCTAGAGCTTCTTGAGCATCAGAGATTGCAGGCTGGAGAGAAATCATGTAGATCTTCAGATTGGGAAAAGAGCCTCAAGCAGAGACTGCATCTTAACATGCATGAAAGGACACCCATAAAAGGAAAGGCTTCCATCTGGACAGGATATGGGAAAGTCTACCCTCAACCTTATGATGCACCTAAACCTCAGGAAAATCACACCAAAGCAAACCAGCACATCTGCTCCGAGTGTGGGAGAACTTTCAGCAGACAATCCCACCTCCTTATCCATCAACGGATGCACACTGGGGAAAAACCGTACACCTGCTCCGAGTGCGGCAAGAGGTTCAGCTACAACTCAGTCCTTACAGAACATGAAAGAATCCACACTGGAGGGAAGCCCTATGAGTGCTCGGACTGCGGGCAAAGCTTCAGCCGCAGGTCGTACCTGATTCAACATGAGAGAACCCACACGGGCATGAAACCCTACAAGTGCACAGAGTGTCAGAAATGTTTCACACGTCACAGTGGCCTTCTTCGGCATCAGAAGCTCCATCGGGCAAAGAAACTGTGCTAAAACCATGCTTTGCCACTAAGCCTTTGACATGGCCAAACTCTGATGGAATTAGTCCTTGGATTAGTCCTGATGGAATTAGTACTTGGACATTTCAGCCTTTCAAAGTTAAAAATCTCTCCAGGACCCCGTCAAATTTACCAGGATGTGACATCACAGTGATGCCAGAGCTCCCTCATGTCTACTTGGAAGTAACTTCAATCATCTTGGCTTTGTATGCTTCTCTTCCCCAGCCCCAAATAAGGGGAGGATGATCCAGACTGGGACTGTGGTGGGGGACGGGGAACTCTTACTTTACACCTGTTGTGGTCCAGATCCTTCCCCCTCCCATACACACCAGTGCTCTTTATCCATGGAGAAAACAGCTATTGACCATAGCTATGATGGTAGGGGAAGAATCTGGACTCCCCCCATGAAAGCTATTTATACAGGTCGGTGGAAAGTTAGCACATATCCTGTTATTAGATATAATAGGATAAAATAATATTGGATCCAATAACAGGATTAAACTCACATCAACTTAGGTTCTTACTGACTTTGAGATACTACAGGTAGAATAAGCTACGTGCATGGCTACCTTTGGTCAGTGTCCTTTGAAGGACATGGTTCTTCCACATAAGCCACATAATAGGTCTGTGGGTACAAGCTCTTTTGGCGCTCTGTAGGGTTACAAGCTCTTTAGGGGTACAGGCTCTTTTGGCGCTCTGTTTCTGGTGGAGTCACCTGCCCCCCCTTCACTTTTAGGCATCCTCTGATGGCCTTCCTGTTTCGGAGGACAACTATTCTGGCTGCCACAGTGCTCTGATTGATGGTTTTTTCCCTATCCATTGGCCAAATCTTGTTATTTATTTGATTGCTAATGAAATTTGATGTGAGCTTCCTTGTGTTTTCGTTTGTAAAATTGGAAAGACAGGATTAAAATGCATATTTTTATTGTAAATAATGGTGATTTTGCTTTTTTGATTTTATTTCAATAAATTTGTAACAGTATAAAACAGGGAGTCCAATCTTTTTGGCAGGAGGGCTACATCCTCTCTCTGATACTGTGTCGGGGGCCATAGTTAAAAAAAAAATTCTTTGTAAACTGCTTTGTGATCTTTTTAGTTGAAAAGCGGTATATAAATACTGTAGATAGACAGCTAGATAGATAGATAAACATTTCAAATCTGAATAACGTAGATGCAAATGACATACATATAAAAGGATAGTATTAGAAAATTGTTTGATTTTTTTCCAGATTGCAAGATTTGGATTTTTTTATTTTACAAAAATGAAAAGTGCAAAAAACTCTGTTTTTTATTTCACTGTCACCAATGCATTTGCCATCAGGCCACAAAGATCATGAAGAATATGTGAGGACCAGCCTCAGAAGAATTGGGTGCACCCCATAAGTTTTGGGGTGCACAGGCATGGCCCACGAATGGTGGGGGCAGCCTTTGGCTTCACCGGAGTGTCATTTTGTATATATGGGTTTTGAATGAAATTTATTGGGTCAGACAAACATCCATATAGTTGGCATATGATGCTGATGCTTGTCATAGCTGGAAACATTAATACTGGCAGCCCAACATGGCTGACTAAGTGAGGAGGGGGATGGAAAAGCCAAATGGTCTTCACCCTCCAAGCAGGTGCTTATGACTTGAGCCACTTTATGACACCTTGAAGCCCAGGTTGCCTCAGTCTGAGTAAAGGGATGTGCATTGGTATCTGCCAGAGGTGGAGGCCACATAGAGGAGAAGAGGTGGTGGATCTCAAGAGGCTGAGGCTCCTGAGACAAGGCAAGTTCTTCAACTTGCAGTGAGAGGGGTCAGGAAGCTGGTTTGCCCTCTTTTTCCAGGACATGTCCTCTTTTCTAGTTTAGTGTCTTGGAAATTTTTTTTCATCATCTTCCCTTACCTTGTAAGAAGGCAGCACGTAGCCTTCTTGTAATCAAGTAAAATAATTTACAGTGGCGCCTCACGTAACAAATTTAATTTGTTCCGGAGGCATGTTACATGAAATGTTCTTTACGTGAAGCGGATTTTCCCATAGGAAATAATGGAAACTCAGACAATTGGTTCCACAACCCCAAAAATATTCATATAAAAATATTAACTGGGTGTAAAAATGATGACAAAAAACTGGAATTGAATTCAAAACATGCATTCAATGTGCATGATCCTATGAAGCCTACTTAGGGCACAATCCAGAGTAACTATTGGGAGTCCTTGCTCCGGTGTAAGAACCATTTGCTCTGGATTGCAATATGAATCTCCCATAGGTTTTCATTAGGTGGTGCAGTAATTACGGGTACACGTAATGTCTCTTACGTGCTCCCGTAGTTACTCTGGATTGTAGGGTTAGGCTGCAATCCTAAAGCCACTTTCCTGAGAGTAGGACCCATTTAACACAATGGGACTTACTTCTGGGTAGACATGGTTAGGAGGCTGCAATCCAAGACAACTTCAAAGTGTCTCCCCACTTTCTCCTGCTCTCCATCCTGAGCCTCTCTCTCCCCTGCTCCCTTCTGGCTAGCCGAGCTGCTTCCCTCTTCTCCACTGCTCTCCTCTCCCTCTGCCCAGCGGATGCCCAGCCACAGGAGGAACAGCGTGGAAGAGTTGCTTTCACTATGGACAGGTGCTCTAGGCAGCCCTGATGCTTTTTAAAAGGTCTGTCGGCCAGCACGTCTGCCCCAACTGCCAACAAGTGTGTTTGTTACGTGAAGCAGAATCCTAGAGAAATTTTAGTTTGTTACGTGGAACATACTTTATGTGAAGCACTTGTTATGTGAGGCATCACTATAAATTGTTTTGAATTAGCAATATGGTGTTTTAATCCACCACCTGAAAGCAACAGATATGAGTTCTTAACCACATTTTTCTTGGTGTCCTACATTTGGGGTTCCCTGTCTTTTTCTAATTATACCATCTGGTCACCCGGTGCCAAGGGCTGACCTGGTGGAAGCTGGTGGATGTGGGCAGAAAGAAGATGGTAGCGCTGCTTTTGGAAGCCAAGTGCAGATATGTCGCCTGAGTTGTGACAAAGCAGGTAGATGTTAGCGGACAGGAACTGGTGGAAGTCTTGTCCACGGGAGCCTGCTGGCAGAAGCCGCTGAATACCTATGGATTGAAACCAGGTTGTGTGTGTGTGAGTGGAGGGTGAAGGGGAGAGTGAATGGGGTTGGTTTGATGCTCCAGTTAGTGGCGACACAAGTCATTTGGCACCCAGGGCTCCTAAATTTGTCACATACATATAAGATATGGAGAATACCCCTCCCTCCCAGAGACGGTCTTTACCTGCTGTGGTGTCTTTGCTTCCCCATCTCTCACCTGCTTTCTCACCTTCTCTCCTTACCTTGCAGACTGTACTGCTGCCCTGTCCGCTTCTGATGCCACCCAGTTCTCTCTTCAGTTACAGATGCCTGGCTTGCTTGTTCCTTTGCACACAGTAGTCCCACTGTGTTCAACGAGATTTACTCCCAGGAAAGTACGGGTTGCATCCTGAATGCCTAGTCCTTTGCAGCCGGTCTACTCAAGATTAGAGGGAGGGATGAAACAGACTCTATGGGCTACAGCTGCTGGTCTCGGGCCTCCCTCCATCCCATTGTCCAGTCCTGGTGCACCTCCCAGGTGATCTCCCTACTGTGTGTAGGAAAACCAGGCCTGCCTCAGCGCATCACAGGGAGGCTGCCCACTGGGCCCTGCTGCCAGCCCACCTGGCAGGGCTGCAGCCCACAAGCCTTCTCTTCACAGGGTGGCTGCCCCAATGAGTCTTGGACCAAGCAGAGGGTGACAGGGAAGGTGCCATTTTGGGGAGCTGGACAGCAGGCCATGCAGGATCCAGGCAGTCTCCCATGGTGAAGGCTCCAGAGCTCTCTTGCCTGCAGGGTCCTGCTTTCTGCCTCTCCACCTCCCAGAAGTGGCAGGCCTCACCTTCACCCTCCGTCCATACCAGGAGCAGGCAGAGGGCAAAGCTGTGCCACTGGGGGGCTGCGGCCCATGACAGCAACTCCCCTGTGGTGCACTCAGGGAGCCCATTATAATCAATGAGACTTACTCCAAGGCTAAGCTCGGAGAGGATTGCAGCCCATCCCATGCATGTGCGGCCCAAATCAACTCATCTTCTTCCAATGCGGCCCAGGGAAGCTAAAAGGTTGGACACCCCTGGTCTAAACTATTTCACACTCTTGGCCCATTTACATGATCTCTGTTCCCTGAAGTTCTTCCATCTCCTCCTTGCTTGGTTTTCTCTCACTCAACTGAGTCCGGATGAGATGTGAACTTGGATCAGTACCAGAAAACAAGCCAGTCTGGACATCTGTGTGTTCTGAACCATTTATTTATCAGCCGCTGGTCACAGGGGGAGGTCCTGAGGACTTTGCTTAACCTATGACTGAACATGACTGCCATTTATCAGGCAACAACTACAGTAACACAGCAGTGCGCACATTCACATTCAAACCCCTTCACCAAACATGCCAACCACTTTGTAAGAAACCAGGCAAAAAATATCTCTGAAATTATCATAAATTGAGAAAACTCTAGACTTTCAGGGAACAATCCAAAGGTTTCCTTGCACCGACAGGAATGCAGATCTGAACACCCCCTTTGGGGCACGGGGTAAAAGCTAGGCAGTGTTTCTCATCTAAGCTTTTCCCACATGTAGGACCCCCATAAGCTTTCTCTCAGGATGAGTTTTTTGATGTTTTATTAAATCTGATCTCTGGCAGAAGATCTTCCCACAGTCTGGGCATTGGAAAGGATTCTGTCCCATGTGGAACTTCTGATGAACTACAAAATAGTATCTCCGAGCGAAGCTCTTTCCACAGTCAAGACACTTATGGGGTTTTTCTCCAGTATGAGTTCTTTGATGGCTTAACAAAGCGGATCTCTGAGAGAAGCTCTTTCCACACTCAGGACATGGATATGGTTTCTCTCCTGTGTGGATCCTCTCATGGTGTAATAAATTCTGCCTCTCGGAGAATCTTCTTCCACAGTTGTGGCATTTGTGAGGTTTCTCTCCAGTATGGATTTTCTGATGCCTTAATAAATTGAATCTCTGAGAGAAATTTTTTCCACATTCGGGACATTGGTGTGGTTTCTCTCCTGGGTGGATGTTCTGGTGTCTTAATAATCTGGACCTCTGAGAGAAGTTTTTTCCAGTGGAACGATATTTATCTATCTTTATTCCAGTATGAATGATCTGCTGTGTTGCTGATGACTTAGAATGGAGTCTTTCCCTAAGTTCTAGATCACCACCATTTTTCTCTTCCACGTGGCTGCTGTGAGGTTCATCAAGGTCTGATTCAGGCTGGATCTTTTCCCCCAAGGAGGGGCCTTCATTGCACTTTTCTCCATTGTGTTCAAAACCAAGTCCTGATATAGGATGGCGCCTGGTGGCATATTTGGAGAATGATACCTTTTTCCCTGCTGAACCGAATGGGCCGGGATCACTAGAGGCACCTCCAAGATCTCCTGTTATCTCCTCAGATTCCTTGCATCCTCTAAGTGGCTCCCTTCCCTGCCCTCTGTCAGCAGCACATCTTTCCTCGGTCATCTCAGTGGTCACCGGCATCCTTTCAAGGACTTTCCCTTGTCTTCTCCTGGTTCTTTCCAGTGGCTCTTTTCCTCCAGTCGGAGAATCCTTCAACTTGAACTGAATTTCCTGCCCATCACCTGAAGAGACAGAGAAATGTTTTAAATATCCTGTTAATCTGTTTTACACAGATGCTGAAATGCTTTTGTTTTGCATCACAGATTTCTCTTTGGGTGCTCAGCAGGAGGAAGGAATATGCAAAATAACCACAATTTTTTCCCAGGACCACTTAAACCTTCACCTCTGCCCAGCCCCACAACACGGGATTACAGAGGTCATCAAGCCACTTCCAAGCTGTTTTGGGGTTTCTCTACAAAAAACATTCAATTCTTTGTGCTTTTCCATCCATCCACATTTTTTCCACTGACAATTATCTCTGTTTTTTATCTTATTTTTAGTAGTGCTCCTAACACATAATTTCGGTACTTTATAAATAGATTGGTCTTATGATACATTTAACTCAAGGTACAATCCTAGGAACGCCCTCGGCTGGCATAACTGCCTTCCAAGGTACTACATTTGTGGTTGGGAGGCATTCTGGCGTGGAGGGATGGCGGGAGGCAGGCAGCACTGTGGGAGGATGGACAAGGAGCACGAGGCAGGGCCAGAATCAAGCACTTACGCTGGATCCTAATTCTAATCTCATCCTAATCCCATCCAGGCAACCCAGGGTAGTCCCAAAATGCTCAGATCTGCACCATGGATTTAGGTAGTGAAGGTCTGAGTAGCCCATCTGGGCTTCTGTGGCTCTCCCTGGGGCAAGAAGAAATGTGTCCCCTTGACTCAGAGCAAGCCACTGGCTTTCCAAAACTTGCTCTGGATACAGACTGCCTGCTGATCTGCCTGTTCCAGTCAGGATTAGGATGTTGGTCCAGTAACTGCTAATGGCCGTCCTGGGGAATCTGGTGGCTAGTCAGTGCTTGTTTCTCCTCTAAGCTTTTCCCCCATTTAGGACTCCTGTAAGCAGAGGCGTACCTAAGCAAAATGGTGCCCATGGCAAGGTCTGAAATTTTGCCCCTATCAAGACATCTGAAACCCACCTTTGGCTAAAGTTACAAGTCAATAATATAAAACGACAAGTTGAGTTTTTTCATTAAACTTTGGTGAGTTTGCACAAACTATTTGCAGTTCCTTTTCCACCCCTTGGAGATATCAACACTTCCAACATCACATCCTACAATTTCAAAAAATTATAATAAGATGCGATTAATGAAAAGCAAATCATTTTAGATATATCATTCTTTAAAAAAGATCATTTTAGCAGTGCTAAGGGTTGCTGTCAATTATATACATATATTATACAAAGGTATGTGTCAAAAACACGTTTCTGCCTTGCTTCACATCTTAGAAGCATTTAAATGCACTGTTGAGAAAAGGTATATGATTAAAATTATAAAAATTTGCCATTTCTTACCAGACAAACCAGAGCAAAACAGAGCAGGTCCTTACCTGATAAGTCCATATTTTCACAATCTTCCTGCAGAACGTACCAGAACATGGTCTGTTGACTTGGCTGCTTTGGAGGCTGCTCAACCCCGTGCAAAGGTACACCCATCTGGCTTTGGTCCATCACCTGCAGGCAATAAGACAACATCTGTGCTCCCACTTAAAATGGTGTCACACAAAATATGGTGTTAATTCCTAGAAGACAAAGACAGACTCTGCTTTCGTAAATGGATCTCAGGAAACCACAATGAATTATTTAAGGGACTGAAGGGCAGGCGGGACAGCCGTTGTGTAGATGCATCTTCGACTGTTTTCAGATTTTCCATTTCATTTCTGGGCTCAGTTTAAAGTTCTGGTTTTCAACGTTCAACTTTAAGTTAGGGATCAGCATGTTTGAAAGGTCACCTCTCTCCATACAACCTGGTCCACCCACTTGGGTCATCTGAGAAGGCCCTTTCAGAAGATCTGCCACTGACAGAGGTTTATGGGATGGCTTTCTCACTCAAGGGACCTGTTCTGTGCAATTTCCTCCCCTTTTGGGTTGAGAACTGCTCCTCCTCCAGAAACCTTCCAACAGGGCCTGACGACACATCTCTTTGAAAAAGCCAACAGAATGCAACAATTTTAAAGGAAAAGCTTCCAGTTGTGCTGTAGTGCTTGCTTGTTTTTTCAATTCACTCCTGCATATTTTAAATCAATGGATTTTTTGTTTCTGCTGGATACTGGTTGGCCTTTGACACTGTGTTCTGTATGAATTTCATTATGTTATATTTTATATTTAAAGTTTATCTATTTTATATTTTAGTTGTCTTAGTGCCTAATGGTGCTTAAGCAGGCCTCCATCAGTCATGGAAGACTATGGTATCGTGCTTGGCGCTACATATGCTGCATGCGAAGCACAAAAGCCTGGGTTGGATTGTTATGGAGGATAGGCTGTTACCCAAGCAGCAAATCTCCCCTCTCCACGCCACTGAATTAGTCCAATGGAAAGGCAGAGCCAATACGATTGGATCCAACTGGCGTCGCAGAGCTGGGCTAAGGACAGGAGCTCACCCTGTCTTGTGGGGATGAAAAATGAATGAATGAATGAATAAATAAAAGAATGTGTTTTAAAGTTGTAATGTTTAGAGATGTAGTTTTCTTTTTCTTTCCTTTTTTGATAAGTCACCTTCACTTTCCTTTGGGGAGAAACAAAAGCTGCAATCCTAAAGATATTTTCCTAGGATTAAAGCCCATTGAACATAATGCAGCTTACGTTTGAGTAGGTTATGTTGGGATTTGCCCTAAGTTGAACAAAACAAACAGAGACCTGTAAGCACTCTATGATGAACCAGCCCACCCATCTATCTCTGCTAAAAGGACATTGTCTGCCACTTGGTTCTTGTCTGTCACCAACAGCGCAGAAACCAACCTGCTCCACTTGGACACCAAGAGCCTTGTTCAGCTCAGCTTCAGCCACGTCCTGTCCTTCCAGGGAAAGCAGCAAAGTCAGATGTGCAATTCCAGTGCCTGTGCGGGACGGAAGGGACATTTCATGCTGAAGCAGATTGGGCTCCAGCTCATCCTTACAGGTGGCCAAAGCTGGGCAGATTCTGGTCCCTGAAAGGACTCTATACAAGCAGGAGTTGAAAACCAGAACTATCAGCCACAATGCAGGACTGAGATAAGGGAACAAATACTTCCTTGCCCCAAGGAGTCCTCCATGACTGCTCCATAGTAGAAGATGCAGCACATGCCCCCATTAGAATGGCTGCTACTTGTGGTGTAACATTGCCTAGGACTGGGCTATGTGTCATCCCAAAGAAGGGAAAGCTTTACTAAACCTCCCTCTACCATGAGGGGCAAGCAGAAAGATTATACCTGGGCATAAGAGAGAAGTTTGATGGATGCCTTCTTGCCCTCTAGTCCCACTTGCAAGCGCCCAAACTCCCCCTTCCACATCACTGCTAAAGGTTCAGAACAGTTGACACCCTTTGAGTTTCCTGATCTTCATTGTGACACCAGTGAGGGTCACAGGCTGAACCCATACCTGGCACAGTGACCTCCCCATTGAACTTTTGCTGGGTGTCTCTTAATTTCTCCGCAGGTTCTTTGGAGATCTCCTCCTGCATCATCTCCAAAGCTTCTTCCTTTACGACCAGGGGACCCAAAGCCCATTCCTGCAATGGTTCCTAGAACAGGGAAGAAAATCAGAAGAGAGTTACTGATGGGAATAGATTCATTTTCATTACCAACATCACAACACCCTCCATGATGCAGACCCCGAGCTCTGAACCTGGAAGTGGCTACGATGCATGATCTTGGTCAAAGATGAGGCACTTGCCCTGAAAATGGTGGGAAGAAACTCAGGGTGGGCAGGCAGGTGGGCCATTTCAGTAGTAAAATAGAGAGACTCACCTGCCAGGTGCCTGTGTGGGCCTCCCTCCGGCTGAGCAGGAAATGCTCCAGCAGGGCCACGGCCTGGGCACCACTGTCTGGCCCACATGCCCGGATCCGGCTCTGGACGTTCCCCGGCAGGCCAGCCAGGAACTGCTCCAGGACCAGCAGCTCCAGGATCTGCTCCTTGCTGTGCCTCTCGGGCTTCAGCCACTGGCAGCAAAGCTCCTGCACTTGGCTGTACATCCTTCGCGGGTCTCCCAGCTGCGGGCAGCAGAACTGCCGGAAGTGCTGGCGCCGCTTCTCCCTCCTCAGGGCTTCGCCTCTCAAGATGGCCGCCTTCACTTGCCCGTAGTCCTCCCGCTCTGGGGCTGCCAGGAGGCTGAAGGCCTGCTGGGCGCCTCCACTCAGGGCAGGCAGGAGCCGAGCCACCCACTCTCCTCGGGGCCACCCACAGGCCGCAGCCACTTGCTCAAAGGAGGCCAGGAAGGCTTTGGCGTCACCCCAGGGGGCGGCCTCTGACTCTGGGGGGCTCGTCTGGGCGCAGTCAGGGGCCTGCAGGCTCTGGAGGAACTCCTGCCACTGGGCCTCCCAGCGCTGCTCCCTCCGCCTGCCCGGCTCCTCTGCTGGCTCCATCACCCCCTCAGCTCAGCTGGTCTCTGTCTGGGCTTCTCCTGGTTAGTCTGTCTGTCTGTTTTTCTTTCCCTCCCTTTTGCTGGCTTTGCTCTCAGAAAGAAGGTCTGTCTGGAAGGAGGGGGCAGGAAAGGCCTCAGTGCTGCTTCCTTCCTTCCCTGCTGCTCTTCTGCTCCCCCTCCAGAGATGGAGCTCAGCTGGGGTTGCTCAGGGTTTGTTGAGGGTCTCCAGGGCTGCAGCTGCAGGATCCCCCCAGCAATCCTAGGCCTTTCCTGGTCTGGTCTGGCTGGGAGGAGGGAGGAGGAAGGACTCCTCTTGCCCCTTCCCTTCCCTTCCTGGCTGGAATTTTGCTCTCACCAGGATCAGATCAGCCCAGATGAGGGAGAAGGAGATGGAGATGGCCAGAGAAGGGCTGCCCAAGCAGAGGCTCCCGCAGTCCCAGCCTTGGCATTCCTGGAGGCCTTCCTGGTCTGGAGGGACTCACAACATGCACACACAGGCTGCAGGCCAGTGACCCGGCCGGGAAGAAGCCCTCTGACTGGAATGGGACTTACTTCTGAGTAAACATGGAGAGGATTCAGAACCAAAAACAAGAAGAGAAGGTCCCCCAAAATGCAGGAGGTCCAAGAAAAATGTAACACACCAAGAAAATAAAAGCTAAAAACACTCTACTGCTTTCATATGCTTAATTCAAACACCAATTTACTTACTATTAAATTAAAATGTCTTACATTTAATTACACACAGTGCAATCCTAAGCATGTTTACTTAGAAAGTCCCACTGTGTTCAATAACGCTTACTCCCAGGAAGGTGCAGTTAGGATTGCAGCCATACTTGATTAATCAAAAGAAGGCTAAATGCTTCCTGCTTATAAGGCAAAAGGGGGAAATGACTGGGCTCAGAGACAAACGTTTAAAAATACTAAGGGCAAAATCCATAGGAACTATGGAGAGTCCTTGCTCCGGTGTAACAACAACTTACTCTGGATTCCAATATAAATTTCTCATAGGTTTTCACAAGGAGGTGCATTAACTATGGGTGCACATAAAGTCTCTTACGTTCTCCCATAGTTACTCTGGATTTGTGGGTTAGAAGATAAAAGATATTGTGACTAAGGTCCCAATCCTATCCAATGATCCCAGGGTGCCCAGATGTCCTCTTTTTCCAGGACATGCCCTCTTTACTAGCCTTAAAAAATGTTTATTGTCCTACTTTTCCATGTAAACAGGAAGCATGGAGCCTTCTTGGAATTAATAAATTACATGAAATAGTTTGCAAAAGTAATATACAGTGGTACCTTGCTTAACAAGCGCCTCGCTTAACAAGCGTTTCACATAGAAATATTGCTTCACATAACAAGTTCCGCTTCACTTAACAAGTGAGCATGCAGCCTTGATGCTCTGCATGGAGGCTCTTTAAAAGGGCTGCTGGCCAGCGCTGCTGCCTCTAACTGCCCCCAACTTGGGGGCAGTTGCCTGGGGGTGCCAGAGGCAGCTGCCCCCAAATGCCCCCACCGACCACCTTGAAACTCCAGCAGCAGCCCAGGTAAGCCTCCCAGGAAAGTATCTTTGATTGCAGTCTCCTAACTATGTCTGTGTGTTCAATGTCTGTGTGTTCAATGGGACTTACTCCCAGGGAAGTGTCTTTAGGATTGCAGCCTTGGTAGACTTCATAGGATCATGCACATTGAATGCATGTTTTGAATTCAATTCCTGTGTTTTGTCATCATTTTTACATCCAGTTAATTTTTTATATGAATATTTTTGGGGTTCTGGAACCAATCGTCTGAGTTTCCATGATTTCCCATGGAAAAATCCACTTCACTTAAAGAGCATTTCACTTAAAGTGCATGCCTCTGGAACGAATTAAGCTCTTTATGTGAGGCACCACTGCAGTGTTTAAATTTAGCTTTTATTTTGTCATGTTGTACATTTTTCTTGTATGTCCAACATTTTGAGGAGTCTTGTCCCCGTTTTTTGTTAGGACATCTGGTCATCCTGCATTCAGGGTGTCAGAATCAGAACAGAGTGTTCCATTTCTCTCATTGAAACACCGACAGTATCTTGCTAGTTAGTGATCTGATCCTTTGGCCACCCACAAAAAATTGGGTCTCATCCCACCAGTGGGCTCTCCCAAACCACAGATTGCTTGACTGGGTCCCACCAAGGTTTACCAGACTGAAGCCATTTCTGCCCAGCGTTCCATGTACACAACTGGGACCAAACGTATAAACCTGTGGACTGGGCATATTTGGGTTAAAATAGAGAATGAGAAATATTTATTTATTTACATTTTATTACAATTATCAGAAAATAGATCCTCTGACTTAATATATATTTATACCTTGCAAACTGTTGCAATCCACTGGGGTTTACCAGACTTTGAAATGTAAAATAAAATATTTTATTTATTTAATTTATCCATGTAGACTAAAATAATATTTCATTTCTCTATAAGTAATGATAACCAGAAGGAAAATCCTCAAACATTTTATCTCCCTACATGCTTGCAAATTTTAGGAGCTCAGCTCCTTGCAGGACAATCAGCAGGTACCTTGTAAACTGCAAGAGCGGAGCTCTTTGTGTACAACAGCTCTAGGATCTGATTTCTGACTAGCCTGAGGGCTTCAGACACTGTGCTCTTCCATCAGCCTTTGGGACTCCCCAAAAATCAGATTGGGGCTCTTCACTGGGTCCTGACCTGGAATTTGGGCACACGAGCCAAATCACCCTAGGAAATGCCCTCAGATGCCTGAGTACACTTGTTCTCTTCCGCACTCAAGACACTTGATGTAGTCCTCTGGTGGCGCAAGTGGTTAAGACACTGTACCTGTTAACCAGCAAGCCAGGGTTCGAGACCCAGGTCCCTAGAAGACGAGGATTTCCTGTTACAGGCAAGGGGTTGGACTAGATGATCCACGGGGTCCCTTCCAACTCTATGATTCTATGATCTCTAAAAGGTTTGCCATCACTGGTCTATGCCTTCAACAGCTGATTCATTTTCTGGCTGATGTTGTGTAAACGTATACTGTATAACCAGCATGTTGTAGAAAATCCTCCATTAAGAAAACACAGACACAACACAAGGCAAAGATCGCAGCAATATCGACTACAGACAGAAAATGTTGCATCAATCCCTCCAAAGTGTCCTGTTGTGTTGTGTCTGTGTTTTCTTAATGGAGGATTTTCTACAATATGCTGGTTTGTGATCTATTAATACAGTATATGTTTACACAACATCAGTCAGAAAATGAATCAGCTGTTGAAGGCATAGACCAGTGATCCTGTGTCTAAAATGATGTGGTCAAGGTTGACATCCACTGCCTCTTGGCTTTCTCCTCTCCTTCCTCTTCAAATCTGTTAGTTATTTTTATGTTTTTAGGTCTCGGGGGCAGGAGGGGAACACAAGAAAAGGTCCTGCCTCTTCTCATTGAGTGAGGTTGAAAGTGCTTTGGTATCATGTGTCCCTCCCTTCTCATCCCACTCAGGAGATTTCAGTAGCAGCTGGGAGGCCAGTAGCATTAGGGGCCTGGCACAGGCAGCAGGTAAGTTACTGCAGCATCATGACCCTAGATCCCAGAGGATCGTGGTACCAATACGGAGTGCCCACTATGATCCTTTGGATGTCCTTCCCCTGGATGGGAAGCTCATCCATTCCCCATTCCTAACCAGGGGGAAGGAGATCTGTAGATGGGAACCAAAGCTTAGAGAAACTAATATCCTGAAGATACAATGAAAATGGATTCTGCAGTTTGAAAGATTGAAAGTGAGCCTGGAGTACATCTTTGGGTTAGATTTTACTGTTTGGACAATCCCTATAAGTTGGCTTAGCAATAAATGAGCTTGCTCCATGCAGGGATTGTTCTGGCCTGACTCCCATTCCTTGGGAACCGGTGGAATGGGGTGGAATGGGGGGCAGACCAGAACAAATAGGATACCAAAGCTGGTAATGATCCCCTGGGCTCAGGCACCCCTCCTGGAAGCACCTTCAATTTTCAGTTTACAGTGACTGTAATACAGTAACAGGCAAAGAGATTCTTACCCCTGTGGGATCTTCTCTACTGCATGTATTTTCATCTGACAGTTCCCTCTAGCCATGATCAGAAAACTCTGTCCAGAAAGTGACAGGGAGGCCCTCCTGACCCACAGTGGGTAAAATGTGCAGGTACTTGTTTTGCATATGAAAAATGGGGCCTCCATTCCAATGGTTTTCCAACTGGGGAGCCATAGTCTGGATCAGTCTTCCCAAAAACCTCGCCATCCCATGGGATTGTAGCCCTAATGAGGAGGTAAGGGTCCAAAAGGACAAGGGAACCACCAGTTTGGGACCCACTGCTCTATTATCTGAATAACTCAACATCCCTTATTACCATAATGGACATAATTCAGGCTCAGCACTGCAGGTGGAACAGGAGAGGGTGCAATGGGGGCAGGCCAGATGTTGGAGGAACGGTATCCCATGCAGTGAATTAGTCCGGAAGTTATCCCCGTCAGTGCCAGCTAACACAAGCCCTCTCTCTCCTCTGATTTGTATCATCAAGCACTTTTCCTAGCCTCAGAGTCCTGCAGTTTCTGTTTTTTCCAAAGACCCTCACCTTCCCTTGGAATCTGTCTAAACCATTTCTCACTCCTGTCCCGTTTATATGATCTCCTTTCAACTTGTGCTCCCTGATGTCCCTTTAGTGTCAATATAACATCCTCTTTAGTGTCATCCTCTTTAGTGTCAATATAACATCCTTTTTAGTGTCAATATAACAGCTTTGTAAGCATGCAACCAAGAGTTGTCCAGGTCTTTCCCTGTTTAGCTTTCTTTGGCAGCCCTGCCATTCAACCACCAGACCATGCCTGATGCATGTTATGACATCTGGTTGCCCTGCCCAAAGTGTGGGTCATAACCAGTGATGGGATTCAAAGAAATTAACAACCTGTTCTATGCCCACCTGGCAGCCACTTTTAAATGGCTATTTTTAAACTTCATATGACCCATCTCTTGTTAACACCCAGTTCTATAGAGTAGGTGCGAACCTGCTGGAGCCCACCACTGGTCATGACCCTCCAATGGGAACAAAAGCAGATTATTCCCCATGTGGGGAGTGGCCCAGGAATAGGTCCCTAACAGTGCTTAAGCGATTGCAGTGCTGCAGGGATCCTTGATCCTCCAAAGGTCTCTGGCAGCCTCTGTGGGGTCCTGGAGACTTTACCACCCATGGCTGCACCCAGCTCTGTTCTGGTCTCAGCAGGAAGGTATCTGGTCTCAGCTGGATCTCAAAGCCCACACTATAATGAATGTCAGTAAAACTCCAGATTGTAAATGTTCTTGTTGTTGCTGTTCAGATCCATTACATAAGTGTTACCCATGACTTATCCATGGGTCCTGGAACTTTCCATCATTTTGGGCTCAAAACTTGCCCTGCCTCATCTGTGAGATTGACCGAAAGGTGAGTATTTATGGTAATCCTCCTAATCTGGATAGAAAAAACAGCAGAGCCTGAGAAGAAGATCCTGCTTTGGCCTCAGGGAGAGATTCTCAGGTGTGCTTTTTGACGCACCCAGAAGAAGGGTAGGAGGGTCTCTCCAGAGACGGAGGCTCCTGAGAAAGTGTGTATATGGACTCCTGAGTCAGCATCGGAAAAGGAAACCTGCCCCTCAGCACAGTTTAGAGTCACTCGGATCCTCTTGAGCTCCTGCCTCAGGGACAGACGAGTGGAATCAGAGGAAAGAAGGACTCGGTCATCTCCCCCCTTCCCCACAGCCCAGATTCCTTCCTTCGAAGAGAACTCAAGATAGCCCTTTCTCTTCACAGACTTCCTGGCAACCCCCACAGCCCAGAATCCCTCCCTTCCCACAGTGACGTCCCAGAATTGTCTGCGGGATGTAAATCCCTCATATCCCAGCACAAAATTCATACGATCAAATCTCTCAGGATTGTTGGGCAGAGCTTGCCGTTTGAGTTGCCATCTCACACTTTTGCGATCCTCGGACAGGAGGAGTTGGGGTTGAGCTGTGTTTGGATCCAGAGTCACCTTTGCTGTTGGTGGTGGAGGAGAGAAGGAGAGAGAAGGAGAATCAGGAGATTCATCAAAGCCACATAGAGAGCCAACGAAGGGAAAAGTCTGGTCTAGTCACAGGATCCCTGCAATGAGACTCAAGTCAAGTGACTCTGGCTTTTTGCCCCAAGTTTCCAAAGTCAGGCATTTTGAGTTAAAAGTACTTGAGTTGACTTAAAGAGTCCAAAACACACACACAATACACACAAATACACACAATATACATAAATACATGTGCACACACAAATCACCCAGAGCAGTGGTGGGATTCAAATAAATTAACAACAGGTTCTATGTCTTAATAACCTAAATTAACAACACGTTCTACATCCCATTAGTAACCGGTTCTCAGAAGCAGGCGCTCATTAGCAAAGGGTTCTACAGAACTTCCTGAAGCCCACCACTGACCCAGACACAAGAGAAACAAACTGGTGACTCAAGTGCAGTGTTGCCAGATTGGGTGTCCTACATTTTTAACGTGTCAGGAATTTTGCTTGGATGTCAGGACCTTGTCCTCAAAAAGTCCTCAAAAACTCATCCTGTTCAAGTGAGTTTTTCTGATTTGAGTGTTTCCGATTTTCCAAACTCTTCATGTCTCCAGAGTCTTTGGTTGACTTGAAAAATTGCATTTTCGTGACTTGACTCAAGTTCCCATCTATGCAGACAGGAAAATCACAACTCAGCCCAAATTTTATTTACCTGATTTATTATTAATTGATTGGTTTTTTATTATTTACTGATTTATATTTAAATCTCACCCATTCTGTCCTTTAGCTTAAAAGACAAAAAAAACTGACCAGACTGATACATATCATGATACATATCATGGGTCCTTTATGGGATACCATATCATGGGATACCAGGATGGGTCCTTTAGACCCATTTTGCCTTTTACTGCCTTTTACTGACAAGGCAATAAAACCCATGCTGAGACCATCCTTTTGTTTGTTGTGGGAAATCTTCAGGGCAATAAAACCCATGCTGAGAACCTCTAAATCTTTTTGTTTGATGTGGGAAACCTGTCCTGCCATTGGATTGAATAACCAGTAAAAGGCAAAATGGGTCTAACGGACCCGTCCTGGGATGATATGTATAAATTGGAATTTACAGAAAAACTGTAAATTCAAAAACTTTTCTACTTTTGGATTTGTAACTGTTTCATTAGCAGTAAAAAACTCAGAAAGTCTTGTCAAGTAATAATAATAAATTCAGTAAAAAGTTTCAGCCGGGTCTAATGGACCCATCCTGGGATGATATGTATAAATTGGAATTTACAGGAAAACTGTAAATTCAAAAACTTTTATTTGTAACGGTTTCATTAGCAGTAAAAAACTCAGAAAGTCTTGTCAAGTAATAATAAATTCAGTAAAAAACACAACACAAACTTCCAGCCAGGTCTAATGGACCTGTCCTGGGATGATGTGTTAGAAAAAAATGGGATCCTAAGGGGTAAAAGGCATTTCGGCTAGATGCCATCACCACATCCTGTGGCAGGGAGTTCCCCAGACCAACTTTAGGTAAAGAAATATTTTCTCTAGTTCGTCCTAACCCTCCCCACATTCACTTTTAGTGGATGTCCCCTAATTCTAGTGTTATGTAAAAGGGAAAAGAGCATCTCCTTATCCATCCCTTGCATAATTCTGTATCACATTTGCTGCTGGGGCAGAGGAAGAGGAGGAAAGAGAAGCGAAATCATCCAGGCAACTGACATTGGGAGACCTTGAGATGGGGAAAATGTCTTCATCTTCACAACTGTGACCCTTATTTGATTGATCAAAGTCTGCAATCCTATGGTTGCTTTCCTGGGAGTAAGCCCCATTGACATCAATGGGACTTGCTTCTGATAGGATTGGGAGTGGGCTGTGCGATATTTATAACATGCTGTTAGATCATGCTGTATGTGGGGCTGCCCTTGAGGATGGTTCGGAGGATGCAGTTACTGCAGAGTGCAGAGGCCAGGGAGGTGACTGCAGGGTGACCAGATGCCAAACACAAAATTTCCTGCTAAGCTCGCTAAAATTCCTACCCTGTTAAAAAAAATTACAGGACACCCCCCAAAAATGCAGGACAAATGTAGGACATGTTAAAATAAGTTAAAAACACTGGTATTGCTTTCCTGTTCTTAATTTCAACACTACATTGCTTCTTTTGAAATTGAAAATTGATGGAACTCTCCACTCACCCCGTTCCCAGTCTGGTTGACCAAGATTTTGCCAGATGAGGCATTCAGCTCCGTGTGGGCTCCGTCCAGGTTTGAATGACTTGAAACGGCCAGCCAGATTGGGGGGAGAACTGGTTGTGTCTTGGCATTCTGGAAAATAAAACAGCAGATATTTCTTTTAATGACAGACACTAAGGCTTTGGCACCAATCTTTGCAATCAACCAGACGCAGACTTTTGCACTAGTCCAACCCCCAGGACCAACTAGTCCAACAACCAGGACCACTAGTCCAACACCTCTGCAAAGGACCACAGACTTTTGTACCAATCTTTTCAATCAAAGGACCAGACATTTTGCACCAAACATAAAAGCACAGAGTTTGAAGGGACCCCAGTAGGTCATCTAGTCCAACCCCCTGCATCTAGTAGGAAAGCATCTGAACATGGGATATGTATGAAGACTATTAATTATCATACTCTATATCATTGGAAAGATAATTTAATGCCAAGTGCAATGAAACAAAGTTATGGCTATTGAACCAGAAAATGGAAACACAATTGTCTATGGAACAAAAAGGTGATTTTCAAGAAGGGGTACACTTTTTATTTATTTACTTAATAAGAATTGAATTTGTTGTGGCAGTGGGTTACAAAATCCATGTCAACTCCAGACAGTGCCTTAGATATGATATTGGCTGGGGGGGGGGAGTGAGCGGTAGGGCACGAAGAGGCAGGTTTTCTTCCAATTTTCTTTTTTAAAAACTGGGAAGACATCACTTCCGGTGGTGACATCACTTCCAGAGTAACATTTGAAGCTTTGCACTGGGCTAACATGATCATTAGCAATACCACTGACTGGGTCTTCCATGTATACTGCCCCCCCCACCCCAGTCAGCTGAGGGGGCTTTATTGCAAGTGCCACCTTTCTCCCTAGTTAGGTGGATGGCAACATGGGGCAAGCCTTATTGGTAGCGGTGCCAGTTATGGAACTCCCTGCCAGGGAATTGAGATCGGCTCCCTCCCTTATGGCATTCTGGTGACAGCTCAAAATCTTTCTGTTCCATCTTGCGTTTGGAGATGGTTTATCTGCCTCTGCTGCCTCAGTAGCACCTCCTAAATTTTGCCCGCCTCCAAATGGTTTTTATCTCCTGATTTCACTCTGTAAATATTGTATATTTTACTTGTATTTTTTATTTATTATTTTAAGCCACCTTGGGCATCGATTCCAACAGAGGGAAGGTGGGATAGAAATCTTTTCACTAAATGCAAATACGCATCTTTGCTCCTAATTCTTCATTACCTTTGAATGACTTCATGACACTCTTCAGAAGGGTTTTCACATCATACAATCCCTCGATTCTGTAGGTGAGCTCAGGAGGAAAAGCCACAGGATTCTCAAATGCTTCTTCCTTCTTTTCATACCTGGTGGGGAGTGGGAAAAAAAGCTGATCCCGAAATCCACCTAATCCAGAATCTGTGATGGGAACAGAGGATATGGAAGTGGAAAGCAGAGCAGAAAGCCTGAAGACACTGGCAAGGGCAGAATGGGGAGTTTCTCTAGCTATGGCAACATAATTGATATAAAATATAGTACAGCAGGTACAGAAGCACCTCGAGGCTGTGGGTGGAGGAGAGAAGAGATTCGCAGAAGTCCAGCAGCCCTGTTAGATGATCCAATGGTATGTTTTAAAGAGAGACTCTGAGTGGAACATTCCCTGCCAAGAGCCACATTCTTCACAGCCCTTTCCATCATTAGGATGCCAGAAGGGGAACGAGTGGGGTCCACGTACCTCTGCAAGGTCTTCCCGATATCCTGAAAAGAGAAAGGAAGAACTCAGCACTTGCCGCAGGAATGTCAGTCATTGCAGGCCCTGGAAAGAAGTGCTCCCTTGTCCTGCAGTGATCCATCCTGCTTGCTCCACTCAGGACTGAGGGTGCAGCTCCATCAAGTGGAGCAAAGTGTGAGAACGGAGTCGACAGGCAAAATCTGCCTTTTCTATCTCACTCCAATTCCAAGTTTCCCTTGCACAGTTGAATTGGTGTTCTGGCTGCATAAGGTGAGCTACAGGAGTTCCAAGTGCAACCTGATATCACATCCCCAGTTCCCAGTAATTCAGGATGGGGCTGAAAGGGAGGTTTTCGAGGTTTCAAAGGGAGGCTCGACGAGCAGCTGTTGGAGATGCTCTAGAATTTCCTGCTACAGGCAGGGGGTTGGACTAGATGACCTACTAGGTCCTTTCCAACCCTAGGATTCTATGAGGTTGGTGAAAGGCTGGGGAGAAGGCAGGGTGGAGGGGGCAGTATTGGTGGATGTTCAAAGGTTTAGATATATTGCAGCTGAAATGTTCCTTTGCACATTGGAGACATCCAAGGACTGCCTCTGAGTGCCCTGCTTGATAGCAGCAATAGTGGGGGGGAGCTTAGCATGATCCATAAGAGGGCGTTTGTTCATAATGACAAAAAACACTCTTTTTTAACATGCATTTTTAATGCAACCCTAATTAAGGCTACGTTGAACCTGTACTGGAACTCAGCATGACACACCTTACCTGCAGGAATTCACTGGCTGTCTGCTGACTCTTCTCCTCCATCTCCTGGATGAGGTTTTCCAGAGAGGAGAGTTCCCTGCAGAGTCTGGCCAGGTGCTCGACCCTCCTTCTTGCAACCTCCTTCTCCACCTCTTCTATCTGGGCCAGGAGGCTTCTCTCCTGCTCTTCCAGAAACTGGTGGATTTCTTGAAACTCTGCTTTGGTCTTTTGTCTCTTTACTTCTGTCTGGTTCTGCGGCAAGTAAATAGGAAGGAAAGAATGGAAGATCAAGGGACTGTCCATCATAAAAGGCCATCAACAAATTGGTTTTCACAATCACATCAACAGAGATCACAGTCATGAGTTTCCTAAAGACATCAAAGGGAGCAGCTTCAGAATAGCCATGCATAGAAATTGGACCATTCCAGCCAGGGGTGACACGAGGGTACACGTCACCTGGTGAGAAGGGTGAGTGTGTCACATCTGGCATTGAGCGTCAGCTCCGGGACTGCACAGCCCCTAACGCAGTGGCGTCTGACAGGCCATTCAGGACTAATACGGAGAGGAGCAGCAGCCGGGAGCTGTTGCGCCACCACTGGTGCAGGCCCAAATGGCCTGGCAAAGGTGCAGGCTGTGGATAGCCCAGTTTCTCGGCATACAGAGTGGGAGAGTAACACCTCTCCCACTGCACATGTCCAGAAGCCTGGGCATGAGCAGTGTCTCAGCCAAGCCATACTGACCTGCTCCAAGACGGAGCAGCAGCTCCTGGCTGCTGCTCTGTCTCGGAGCAGGCCCGAATGGCCAGGCTGAAGTCCAGGGCCGGCTGGAGGAGTGTGAAACTCCTCTGGCACATCACCTCCAGTGGCACATCTCCCGGTGCAGCCTGCCCAGCCGCACCAGACTGATGACACCACTGATGCCAGCCATGGGGGATTAGATGAGCAGAACTGCATCCTGCCTTGGCTCCTTGCATTTTCTCATCTGTGTCTCCAGAAATAGGTTTATGCATTTTATCTGCCCCAAATCCTGACACTCACCAGCAGGTCTTGGCTCTCTTTTTCTGAGTCCGCTTTATACGTCAGGATTTTTTTTCTTTCTGCCCTCAATTTCTCCAGCCTGCTGCAGATCTGATCCTGGTGAGAAAAGTTCATTTCCTTTGGTGAGAAGATTTATATTTACACAGATACACAGAGAAAGATCAAAGTCAAGAGACAACTGGAATGAAGCCAAATGGTCAAGGGGTTTCCTCTCTGCCCCATATTAAAGGAGTTTTCTGCTGGTCCCCTAACTCTCTGTGGAGTCTTCATCCCACAGTTCTTCTCTTATAATAGCAGATCCAGTTGGGGCACGTTAAAATCTCTCTGAGACAGGAGATGAGTCATAATTCCTCCTCGGGAGTCTATCCTGAGACTTAGATTCAAATAAGTCCCCAGAGTCAGTCCAGCACACACAAACCCGCCAAAAATCAGCTCATGACTCACTGGTTGGTTCTGAGCCATAGCTGGGGAAACTCAGCCGTGAGTTAAGTAACAAAGACTGTTTCTGACCCTGGGGGGTGAGTGGCCTTGGATGTTGCTGAGAATGGTCTTTGGAAAGACTCTCGGGACTCAGTTTGTCAGGGTGCCTGTATGTTGGTCCCCTGAATTGGGCTGCCTGCTTGTACATTTATCCCTGCAGCATCTCTTTCTGTTGGACCTGCTGACACCCCCCGTCATGCTTCTTCTCCTATTTTCTACTTTATTGTTACCTTTTCCATAACCTTTTCAGATCTCCAGCTCATCCTGGCCTTGTTCCTCCAGGGCAGAATCCTAACCCATTTCCCATCTTTGGGGTAAGGAGCAGAGAAACAAAGATATCCCAACAGCAGGATTCAACACATGCACCACTGGCACAGCTATGGCAGTGTTGGGAAGTGGGTTAGAATTGCTCCCCAAGAGATTCCCTGATCTCGTCACAATTCCCATACATCCATATGGACTTCTAAAGAGTCTCCCTTTTTCCTGCTCCACAAGCACCCCATTTCTGCCTCTATGCAAAGCCAGATCAAGCGTGTTTGGGGCCTGTAGCACAAGTCGTACAGGGGCCCACGGGTTGGCCTTGCCACAAGAACAGATAATGTTTGGTGCAGGGAAGAATTTCTTTGGGGATGCACTAATTTCAGGTCCGTAACAGGCATGCCTCTTGTCACCCCCATCAAGATTAATTGGTTGGTTGGTTGATTTATTTCCTGCCTTTCTCAAGGGGAACTAATGTGACAACCTCCTAGTCATGAAGGTATGTGATGCTGTTTGGGGCAAAGAGGAATTTTGGGGGGCTTGTGCAAATTTCAGGTCTGCCCTTGTAACTCTGCGTCTTCCCCCTTCGCTATCTCAGCCCTTTTCCTACCTTGAACTCCTGGAAAGCCTCCTCCTGAGGAACCACCTTGTGGTTTCCATGTTCTTTGGATCTGTCACACACCACACAGATGGGGACTTGGTGGTCCTTGCAGAAGAGCTTCAGGGGCTCCTGGTGCTTCTGGCAAACTCCATCCACTTCTCGGTCTTTTGCTTGGCCCCCAAGACTCAGCTTCTTGGCTATCTCAACCATATTCTTCAGGGCCCAGTTTGGGACGAGGTTCTTTCTCTGAGTGGTTCTCCTGCACTGGGGACAGGAGACCACCGGGCCATCTCCCTCCTTCTCCCCCCAGCTCTTGGTCAGGCATCCTCGGCAGAAGTTGTGCCCACACTCAGCGATGCTCACGGGGTCCCTGAAGTACTCCAGGCAGATGGGACAGGTGGCTTCATCGCAGAGAGCCTGGATGTCCCCTGCAGCTGCCATGGCTCCAGGCACAAAGAAGTCAGAGTCACTTTCGTTTTCTTTCCTCTCCTTTGAGTCAGTCCAGGAAGGCTGTTTCTTTTGCTGGAAGGGCTGAGCAAAGCCAAGCCAAGAGCCTCAGAAGCACCTCCTTTGCACAAACATTTCCAATCAGAGCAAGATTTAACCCATTCCAGCCTGGAATGACTCTGAAAGTGGTGCATGGACCAGAACCTCTGGGGACAAGGAAGCCCTTTCCATGACCCATGTACCTATGTGTAGACTTCTGCAATCCCTATGCAGAGGGGGAAACCCCAATCACCCTCTGCAGGAGACCCTAAATGGTGGTTCTGGATCCCCTTCACCTGGATCCCCTCCTGGAGCAAGTTTGGGTCCCTTTGCAGAGAAGCATCAGCCAGAAATCTCAAAACCTGTTCAGCCTATTCTGAATTTTTGGGTTTTTCTCTTAGGAATTGGCTGCATCCAAAGCAGTGGTTTTCAACCTTTTTTCACCTTGTAACACTCTTGACAGCAGCAGCACTAAAATTGTCAAGGGGCAACATCAGTTGACAAGGGAACTCACTTCTTCCAAATGATCCTTCACAGACTCTTGCGGCACACTGCGAGCCCCTTTGTGGCACTGGCACACCAATATGCCAGTGGTTCAGTGTGACATGAGGAGCCTCAGGTCTTCGATGATTTTTCCCACTGAGGCTGTGGAGTACGACCCTTGTCAGTTGGCTGTGTGGGGCACTGAGGAGAGAGCACCATAAGTGGAAGAATACCCAGACAGTATTCAAATACGGACACATACCCTACAATCCAGAGTAACTACGGGAGCACGTAAGAGACATTATGTGTACCCGTAGTTACTGCATCACCTAGTTAAAATCTATGGGAAATTCATATTGCAATCCAGAGCAAATTGTTCTTACACCGGAGCAAGGACTCCCCGTAGTTACTCTGGATTGCACCCTTAGGGCACAATCCAAAGTCACTACAGGACCGCGTAAGAGACATTACGTGGACCTGTAGTTACTGCACCTCCTAGTGAAAACCTATGGGAAATTCATATTGCAATCCAGAGTAATTTGTTCTTACTCTGGAGCAAGAACTCCCCGAAGTTACTCTGGATTTCACCCTTAGAGACTTTGTTGCCCCTGAGAGGGGAGAATCTCAGCCCAATGGGATGCTCACTTTGGACCTCCCTTGTCCCGTTTCAGGCGGAGGGGAAGAGCCTATCCTCTCCCTTGGAAGGACGAGGGAGAAGGAAGGACGAGGAGAGAGCACCATATGTGGAAGAATACCCAGACAGTATTCAAATATGGACACTTAGGGCACAATCCAGAGTCACTACAGGAGCATGTAAGAGACATTATGTATACCTGTAGTTACTGCACCTCCTAGCAAGGCAGGAGGATGGCAATTGAGAGAGACTGCAGGACACCTCACCGGTCCTGGCCTGAGCAAACCCTGCAAGCAGAGAAAGAACGACAAAAATGGACAGTCAGTATGAGTGTGTTATTTATGTAACTTACCCGTTGAACCGTTGGGTGCTTGATGTTAATTTAGTGATGGGACGAATCAAGTTAGCTGTGCTCTGGAGTATGCTCTGAAAGGTGTGGTAACCTGTAAGAGAAAAGAGACAGTGTTAAGAAAAGCAGTCTGTACTACAATCAGAAACTAAAAGAACCTGAAAATACAACCCGGATTACTTTGAAGTGTTGTGGAGTCTTCCTTTGTTCGTGGAGCGCAGGCTTTGAGTGCGGGCATGGCTGAGGGAAGAAGAGTCTGACAAGCTATTGGAGAGCTCAGAGGAGGGAGGGGGCATGACACACTGGTTGAAAATTGTGGCTCAGTGGTTGACAATTACGGATCCAAAGTACAGTATTACACAAAGGAGGAGGCAGAGGGGCTCAGAAGAGCCCCCCTCAGATAACGCCCTCACAGGGCATGTGCGCACAAACACACACACAGACCTCATTTCATAGCACTCCATTCCATCAAGTGCAGCACTTGATGTAGCTTTTGTGCCTGGTTTCATACTTCAGTTTTTGAAATTGTGTTGCCAGCTCCTGTAGATAAAAGTGCTTTTGCACTCTACAGACTAAAGCTACAATCCTATCCACACTTTCCTGGGAGTAAAGCCCCTTGACAATAATGGGACTTACCTCTGAGTAGACATATATTGGGCCCGCAGTCAGTGGAAGGGATGGTTCGGCTGAACTTGGCAGCAGATCCAGAAGGAAGTAACCGACCTTGGCAAATGCTGCTGCCCAGTTGGGACTCTCAGATTTCCCCTCTTTGTGTTGTGCTTCCTGCTGTCCCCCTTTCCCCCACTAACTTGGTCAGCTGTGTAGTGAGGACGAGTGTGCAGTCTGTTGTTGTGGGTTTTGAAGTTAGTTTTAGTTTGTGCATGAAGTCCACCTTGTGAGGAGCCCTGTCATTATACAAGGACACCTTTCCCTCTCCACTTGATTTATTTTGCTTAAGGGATTTATTCCCTGCCTTTCCCATGCAAAAGCAAATTCCCAAGACAGCCTACAAAGCTTGAGTTTCTCCCCTCCTGTTTTCCTCACAACAACCCTGTCAGGTAGGCGAGGCTGAGAGTGAGCAACTGACCCACAGTCGGCAAGGAAGCTTCATGGTCGAGGGAGGGGGGATTTGAATATGGGTTTTCCAGGTCTCAGTCCAACTCCCTACCTGGATTGAGAAAATACTTTTTTATAAGCTTGGAATAGACTAGTTTTCATGTGAAGTTCATTCCTCATCTATATCTTCTATATCTAGATTTATATAAAACTGAAAAGTCACTAACTGACTCACTCAATCACTGACTCACTCAATGATTCATCAACGCCCAGTCAAAATTGCTGGGGCTAGAACCGTGACATTCGGGGGGGGTGTTCCTTTCATTAGGAAGGAACACTAAGTTCCAAAAACGAAGAACCGGTTTTTGGAAATTCCAAGTGGAAGGGGGTGAAGAGGGGCGTTTTCCTCCCTATACTTTCCATTGAAGAATCCCTCACTGAGGGATGCTCTGCCCCAACCCCCAGACTGAGAAGCATGAATTTGGGGACCTCTTGTGACATCAACACCCACCAAGAACCAATGTTGAGAAATTTAACCCTTAAGGGGCTGAAAAGGGGTGCAACGTGTTTTTGTCCTATACTTAAAGTGGAAGACTGACAGATCAACATCCAGCTGGTGCAGTGGGAGGGAGGGCGCACAGGAGGTGATGGTGTGCGTGGGGGGTGGTGGTGTGCACGGGGGGTGGTGTACATGGGAGATGATGCAAATGGGGGGGAGACAATGATGCACATGGTGCCCATCGGTGGACGGAGTGCATGGGGGGACTGTGTGCTTGAGGGATTGATGCGCATGGGACAGTTGCAAATGGAAGGACGGTGCACATGGAGGGATGTTGTACATGGTAATTGCGCATGGATGGATGATGCACATGGGAGGTGTAGCGCATGGGAACTGTAGCGCATGGGAGGTGTTGCACATTGGGGATGATGTATATGAGGGCGTTGCACATGGAGGGATGGTGCACATGGGGGATGGTGCACATGGGACGATGATGTGCAGTGGGGTATCACGTACGGGGGAGGGAATTTTACTCCCGTAACATGGGTATGTTTTTGCTAGACTATATATATAAAAGAGAAAAGTCACTCACTGACTGACTCACCCACTGACTGACTCATCAAGCAGGCCTCCGTCAGTCTTGAGAGACTATGGTATCGTACTCGGTGCTGCATACGCTGCATGCAAAGCACGAAAGCCTGGGATGGACTGTTATGGAGGATATGCCGTTTAGAACCGGTTAAGAACCAGTTTTTGGAAATTCCAACCGGAAGGGGGTGAAAAGGGGCGCAACGTGTTTTCCTCCCTATACTTTGCATTGGAGAATTGCTGACTCAGCAACATTCCGCCCCAACTGCTGGGCCTGAAGCATGGAATTCTGGGAGTTCCTTCTGTCACCTGAACACCCACCAAGAACCATGTGGAGAATTTAACCCTTCAGGGGCTGAAAAGGGGGCAACGTGTTTCTGTCCTATACTTAACATGGGAGACTGAATAACATCCAGCCAATTGGGTGCTCAGTGCCTGGTGCTCTGGAGGGATGTTGTTCGGAGGAAGAGGTTGCACTGGCAAGGATGCTGCACATGGGGGGAAGTTGCGCATGGGGGGATGATGTGCATGTAGGAAAGTTGCACATGGGGGAAGTTGCACAGGGGGAAGTTGCACAAGGGGGAAGTTGCACATGGGGGAAGTTGCACAGGGGGGAAGTTGCACAGGGGGGAAGTTGCACAGGGGGGACGTTACGCATGGGGAAAGTTGTGCGGGGGGTAGTTGCACAGGGGGGAAGTTACGCATGGGGAAAGTTGTGCAGGGGGAAGTTGCGCACGGGGGAAGTTGCGCACGGGGGAATGATGTGCATGGGGGGATGATGCGCATGGGGGATGATGCGCACGGGGATGATGCGCATGGGGAAAGTTGCACGTGGGGAAAGTTGCACGTGGGGTAAGTTGCGCATGGGGAACGTTGCGCATGGGGAACGTTGCGCATGGGGGAAGTTGCGCATGGGGGAAGTTGCGCATTGGGGAAGTTGCGCATGGGGGAAGTTGCGCATGGGGGAAGTTGCGCATGGGGTATCGATGCGCCGTGGGGGAATGTTGTATGGGGAAATGTTACTCCTGCAACGCGGGTACACTTTTTGCTAGTTCTTAATTTTTCTTCCTTATCTCTGACACGTTTTTCTCCCTGATCTGCTAGATTTTTAACCAAATGGCACATTCAAAAGCGCTTTTTCTCTACCTTCAAGTAGGACAGTCCCTCACACGTATTTTTTAAATTGTTCTTATCTTTTGCAGAAGCACTACTAAGCAATCCTTGCAGAAGTACAGTGACCCTGCCTATTGGAGATTCTTCCAAACAGACTAATTTATTTTAAACTAGCGAAAAGCATACCCGCATTGCGGGAGTAACATTTCCCCATACGCCATCCCCCCATGGCGCATCAACACCCCATGTGCATCAAGACCCCATGCACAACTTCTCCCATGCACATCATCCCCCCATGCACAACATCCCCCCATGCACATCATCCCCCCATGCACAACATTCCCCCATGCGCATCAAACCCCATGCACATCGTCCCCATGTGCCTGAACTCCTTATACATCACCCATCTGCATCAGTTCCCCATGTGCAGCAACTCCTATGCGCAACTTTCCCATGCACAACTTCCCCCATGCGCATCATCCCCCCATGTGCATCAGTCCCCCATGCGCAACTTCCCCCATGCGCATCATCCCGCCATGCGCAATTTCCCCCATGCGCAACTTCCCCCCATGCGCATCATCCCCCCATGTGCAACTTACCCCCATGCGCAGCATCCTACCCAGTGCAACCTCTTCCTCTGACGAACATCCCCCCCACTGCACCAGGCACTGAGCACCAAATTGGCTGGATGTTGGTCAGTCTCCCATGATAAGTATAGGACAGAATCACGTTGCCCCCTTTTCAGCCCCTGAAGGGTTAAATGTCTCCAGATGGTTCTTGGTGGGTGTTCAGGTGACAGAAGGAACTCCCAGAATTCCATGCTTCAGGCCCAGCAGTTGGGGAGGAATGTTGATGAGTCAGCAATTCTCCAATGCAAAGTGTAGGGAGGAAAATGCGTTGCGCCCCTTTTCACCCCCTTCCGGTTGGAATTTCCAAAAACCGGTTCTTAGTGCACCCCTCCGTCACGGAAGGAACACCCACCCCAAACTTCACACCTCTACGCCAGCAGTTTTGGCAGGGCGGTGATGAGTCAGTGAGTGAGTGAGTCAGTCAGTGAGTGACTTTTCTCTTTTATATATATGGAAGAAGGTATGTATAACCCACACTGGACAGAAAAAGACTCTATAACCCATAAAGACTCTGTACAGAAAAGTATTCAAATCGTATACCCCTCGGAGTTGAGGGGTTGTCCAGCAGAGACCTTTGGACCCAGCAGGGAAGAGTTGCTTCTGTCTTGACACTACAGTGGTGCCTCACATAAAGAGCTTAATTCGTTCTGGAGGCATGCTCTTTAAGTGAAACGCTCTTTAAGCAAAGCAGATTTTTCCATAGAAAACAATGGAAACTCAGACGATTGGTTCCACAACCCCCCAAATATTCAGATAAAATATTAACTGGATATAAAAATGATGACAAAACACTGGAATTGAATTCAAAACATGCATTCAGTGTGCATGATCCTATGAAGTCTACTTAGGCTGCAATCCTAAAGACACTTTCCTGGGAGTAAGCCCCATTTAACACAATGGGGCTTGCTTCTGGGAAGACATGGTTAGGAGGATGCAATCGAAGACACTTTCCTAGGAGGCTTACCTGGGCTGCTGCTGGAGGTTCAAGGTGGTCGGTGGGGGCACTTGGAGGCAGTTAGGGGCAGCTGCCTCTGGGACCTCCAGGCAACTGCCCCCAAGTTGGGGGCAGTTAGAGGCAGCAGTGCTGGCCGGCAGCCCTTTTAAAGAGCTTCCGTGCAGAGTGTCAGGACTGCATAGCACGCGTGCCCATAGTGTGTTTGCTTGTTAAGTGAAGCGGAACTTGTTATGTGAAGCAAGATTTTTTGGAACTTTTTGCATGTTATGTGAAACGCTTGTTAAGCAAGGCACTTGTTAAGCGAGGTACCACTGTATTCTTGGTTAATTCCTTCCCCCTCAACTCTCCCCCTAAGTTGTAACAACTCTCTTTAACTGCCGGGGGGGGGGGTCTAGCAGTATCCTAGGACTATCCCTGCTCTTTTCTCTTGCATGATTGGAAGTCTTGTGGAAGTCAGCCCCACTGACATATGTGTTTAATGTGTTTAAAGGGAGCCCAGGGGAGTTCAGAAGAGAATGTGGTCACCACGAATAGAGTGACAGGTGGCACACGATACGGCTGCAGGGGTTGTGCAGGCCAGAACAGAAGGAGGGTCAGTCATAGATAGATTGTAACTTTTTCTGGTTCTCCCCTCAACCCACTGACCTTAGAAATTTTTTATCAGTTAGAGAGCCCAGATGGTGTAGTGGCTATGGAGTTGCACTGACATAAGGTCACCCATTTCCCACCCTCAGGAAATAAAGGAGGGCATGAACTCTGCCCATGCTCTGTTCAACAACAACTACAGTGACACAGCAGTGCGCACATTCACATTCAAACTCCTTTACTGTAAAATATGCCAACAACTTTGTTACAAACCAAAACCAGGCCTCCATCAGTCTTGAAAGACTATGGTATCGTGCTCAGCGCTGGATACGCTGCATGCGCAGCACGAAACGGTCATAAACTGAGAAAACTCTAGACATTCATGGAACAATCCAAAGGTCTCCTTGCGTCAACATGAGTGCAGAAATGAACAGCCCCTTTAGGGGTAAAGCCTGGGCAGTGTTTCTCATCTAAGTTTTTCCCACATGTAGGACCCCCATAAGATTTCTCTCAGGATGAGTTTTTTGATGTTTGACTAAATCTGATCTCTGGCAGAAGCTTTTCCCACAGTCGGGGCATTGGTGAGGATTCTGTCCCATGTGGAGCTTCTGATGATTCAAGAAATAGGATCTCTGAGAGAAGCTCTTTCCACAGTCAAGACATTTGTGGGGTTTTTCTCCGGTATGAGTTCTCTGATGGCTTAATAAATTGGATCTCTGAGAGAAGCTTTTTCCACAGTCAAGACAGTTGTGGGGTTTTTCCCCAGTATGAGTTCTCTGATGGCTTAACAAAGTGGATCTCTGAGAGAAGCTCTTTCCACAGATAAGACACTTATGGGATTTTTCACCTGTATGAGTTCTGTGATGCCTTAACAAAGTGGATCTACCAGAGAAGCTCTTTCCACAGTCAGGACACTTGTGGGGTTTTTCTCCAGTATGAGTTCTCTGATGGCTTAACAAAGTGGATCTATGAGAGAAGCTTTTCCCACACTCAGGACATGGATATGGTTTCTCTCCTGTGTGGATCCTCTCATGATGTAATAAATACTGCCTCTTGGAGAATCTTCTTCCACAGTTGTGGCATTTGTGAGGTTTATCTCCAGTATGGATTTTCTGATGCCTTACTAAGTGGTGTCTCTGAGTGAACATTTTCCCACAGTTAGGACACGTATGAGGTTTTACTCCTCTGTGGATCATCTGATGAGTTAACAAAGTTGATTTCTTAGTAAAATTTATTCCAAGCTCAGGACGTTGCTGTAGTTCTGTGTGGATCTTCTCATGTCTCAATAATTCTGATCTCAGAGAGAAGCTCTTTCCACAATAACAACATTTGTATGTTGTTTCTTCTGTGTGAACGACCTGCTCTTTTGCTAATGACTTCGAATGGTGCATTACCCTGAGTGGTAGACCATCACGGTCCTTCTCTTTCATGTGACTGCTGTGATGTTGACCAAGGTTTGATTTGACCAAAATGTTTTCTTCCAGCAGGAGACCTTCATGGTGCAGATCTCCACTATGTTCAAAAACAGGTCCTGACTTAGGACGATACCTTCTGCCATATTTGGAAAATGACACCTTTTCTCCCTCCGTATCAACTGGGCTGGGATTGCTACAGGAAGCCCCAAAACTATCTGTGATCTCAACAAAATCCCTGGATTCCTTATGTGGCTCCGTTCCCTGGCCTGTGTTGGACGTGCTTCTTTCTTCCTGCACCTCAGCTTTCACCGGCACCTTCTCTTGGGTTCTCCTTCCTTCTCTCTTGGTTGTTTCCAATGCCTCTTTTCCTCCACACTGAGACTTCTTCAACTTACGCTTAGTTCTCTCCTCATTACCTGAAGAGATAGAGAAAGAGTTTTATGTTCTGTTCATCTCTTTTACGCAACTCAGGAAATGTGTCTGTTTTGCATCACAGATTGTTCTTTGTGTACTAAGCAGGAGAAAGAAGACACAAGACAAGGGCTTGTGCCAGATCCTAGCCCCCTATCCAGACAACACCGAGCACTTTGATTGGATCTGGGCTACCTCCTGAAGGACTCTGTTTATTATACAAAGGTACATGTCAAAAACACATTTCTGCCTTGTTTCAGATCTCAGAAGCAGATAAATGCACTATTGAGAAGATGTATATGATTAAATTATAAAAAATTGCCATTTCTTACTGGACAAACTGGGGCAAAGCAGCCCAGGTCCTTACCTGCCGAATCCGTATTTTCACAATCTTCCTGCAGAACGTTCCAGAACATGGTCTGTTGGCTTGGCTGCGTTGGAGTCTGCTCCACCCCTTGCAAAGGTACAGCCATCTGGCTTTGGTCCATCACCTGCAGGCAATAACAAAACATCGGTTTTGCTTCCACTTAAAATGGTGTCACACAAAATATGGTGTTAATTCCTAGAAGATAAAGACAGACTTTAGATTTTCCATTTAATTTCTGGGCTCAGTTCAAGGTTCTGGGTTTCAGCTTTCAACTTTGTCAGGTATCAGCATGTTTAAAGGTCACCTCTCTCCAAACATACTGGTCCTTCCACTTGGGTGATCTGTGAAGGCCCTTTCAGAAGATCTGCCCTTGAAAGAGGTTTATTGGATGGATGGTTTTCTCACCAAAGGAACCTGTTCTGCGGAATTTCCTCCCCCTTTGGGTTGCAAAATGCTCCTCCAGAAACCTTCTAAGAGGACCTGAAGACAAGTCTCTTTAAAAAAAGCCACTGAATGCAACATTTTAAATGGTACTGTATAAAAGGTACTATTTCTAGCTGTGCTGTAGTGCTTGCTTGTTTTTTCAGTTCTGCATATTTTTAACCAATGGGTTTTTTTTTCTTGCTGCTTCCTACTGGTTGCCTTATGACACCGTGTTCTGTTATGTATTTTATTTTGCTATATTTTATATTTAAGGAATCTCTATTTGTATTTTAGTTGCCTTGGTGTCCTCCAGGCTAAAAGGAGGGATACAAATGAATGAAGGAATAAATAAATTAAAGAAATGTGTTTTGAAGTTCTAACGTTTAGACATGTAGTTTTTTTTTTCTTTGCTTTTTTTGATGAGTCACCGTCAGTTTCATTTGGGGAGAAACAAAGGCTATACGGCTGCAATCCTAAAGATACTTTCCTGGGAGTAAGACCCACTGAATACAATGCAGCTTACTTTTGAGTGGGTTAGGTTATGAATCTGCCCTATGTTGAACAAATAAACAAAGACCTATAAGCACTCTGTGATGAACCAGCCCACCCATCTATCTCTGCTAAAAGGACATTGTCCACCATCTGGTTCTTGTCTGTCACCAACTGTGCAGAAACCAACCTGCTCCGCTTGGACACCAAGAGTCCTGCTCAGCTCAACTTCAGCCTCGATCTGTCCTTCTGGGGAAAGCAGCAAAGACTGATGTGCGATTCCAGTTCCTGTGATGGATGGAAGGGACATTCATGCAGAAGCGGATTGGGCCACCTGCTCATCTGGTGGCCAATGCTGGGCACCCCTCCTAAAGTACCCTCTACCATAAGGGTAAGATTATGCCCGGGAATAAGAGAGCAGTTTGATTGATGCCTTCTTGCCCTCTAGCCCCACTTGCAACCACACAAACTTCTACTTCCACATGGCTGTTAAAGGAAGAAGAAGAAGAGGAGGAGGAAGAAAAGGAGGAGGAAGAGGATGAGGAAGAGGAAGAAGAAGAGTAGCAGCATCAACAGCAACAGGAGAAGCAGCCATCAATGGTCCTGTAAGAACAAGAAGATTCAGAAAGAGCAGAATTTGTACAAGAACAAAAGTATCAACAAGGGGACATTTGGGTGGGAAGAATGAGAAAAATCAAGACATCTCTGGCTACAGTTACAAAGATCAAGAGAAGATTCTTAAAAGTGAGGAAGTTCTGCTGGATAAGGCTGTGGGTGGCACAAGTGGTTAAGACACTGCCTATTAGCCAACAGACCAGGGTTCAAGACCTGGGTCCACACAAGACAGGGTGAGCTCCGGTCCTGCGACACAGCTGGATCCAATCGTATTGGCTCTGCCTTTCCATTGGACTATTTCAGTGGCATGGAGAGGGGGGATTTGCTGCTTGGGTAACAGCCTATCCTCCATATTAATCTACCCAGGCCTTTTTGCTTTGCATACAGCGTCAAGCACGATACCATAGTCTTTTAAGACTGATGGATGCCAAGTATTGGTGAAATGAAAACAAGGAAGAAAATTCAAGTTGGGGAGGAAGGGATATGTACAAAAGCGCTTCAAAATTTGAAAGGGACCACAAAAGTGTCTTTGGACAACACTGGCTCAACAGGCTTAAAAATGGGGATCAGCACCGCACCCTAGAGTCGGACACGGCTGGCAGTTAACCTGCGGGAGATACCTACCTACTTTGTGATGTGTGGTAGATATATTTTGGATTTATATGAAATGTAAATGTTATATGTGGTAATTGTGCTATTTCTGATTTAGTTTAGTCAGGGAATAATGAAAAATCAGAAAAGGAAAAATTAATTAATAATTGTAAATGAAAGTAATCTTAAAGGTTGTTTATTTGGATTTTGATGAATGATTTTAAATGAGTTTGGCCCAATTTGATAAAAGAAATGGGTTTAAGGAAGAAAGAAAAAGAATAGCAAATGCATTTGAAACTATATAGAATATAAAAAATAATGTAGATATGAGCTGTCATAATTATGTTTTTATAGTTAAGCTACAACATTTTTAAAATCTTAAAAGAAAAAAAGAAAGAAATGAAAATGATATTATATATAGAAGATTGTATATAGTGATTTTATATAAATAATCATCTAAGAAGAATAAGAGCACAATCTTAACCATTTTTACTCAAAAGTAAGCCCCTTTGGGTTCTCCCAGGAAAATGTCTTTACTCCTAGGAAACTGTCTTTAGGTTTGCAGTTTATGTTGAATATAAAGATAGATGATTGTTAATGATTAGATGGATAGGTTAAAAATTTTAAGTATTGAATTTATGGCTTTGGTGTTGTAATGTATGAATATATTTTTGTTTTTATTTCATACTAGCAAAAAGTGTACCCACGTTGTGGGAGTAAAATTTCCCTGTACGCCCTCCCCCCCACTGCGCATCAATCCCCCACACTTTTCAACCCCCCATGCACATCCACCCCCATGTGCAACATCCCCCATGTTCTTCCACCCCATGCTCATCATTCCCCATGCATAAATCCCCCATGCAAGGCATCACCCATGCGCAGCATCCCCCCATGCACATCAACACTCCAAGTGCAACATCCCCCATGCACAACATCCCACATGCGCACCAACCCCCCATGGCCAACATCCCGCCATGCCCAACATCCCGCCATGCCCAACATCCCGCCATGCGCATCAACCCCCATGTGCATCAACCCCCATGCACTTCAACCCCCATGCATAACCTCACCCCATGCGCATCAATCCCCATGCGCATCAATCCCCATGCGCATCAACCCCCAAAGTGCATCATCTTCCCATGTGCAACCCGCCATGCACAGCATCCTCCCCAATGCAACCTCTTCCTCTGAAAAACATCCACCCAGTGCACCAGGCACCGAGCACCAAATTGGCTGGATGTTGGTCAGTCTTCCATGTTAAGTATAGGACAAAAACAAGTGGTACCACTTTTCAGCCCCTGAAGGGTTAAATTTCATGTGACAGAAGGAACTTTCTCCCAGAATTTCATGCTTCTAGGTCCGGGGGTTGTGGCAGACAATCCCTCAGTCACCAATTCTTCAATGCAAAGTATAGGGAGGAAAACGCATTGCACCCCTTTTCACCCCCTTCCGGTTGGAATTTCCGAAAACCGGTTCTTAGTGCACCCCTCCGTCACGGAAGGAACACCCACCCCAAATTTCACGCTTCTAGGCCCAGCAGTTTTGGCAGGGCGTTGATGAGTCAGTCAGTCAGTCAGCCAGTGAGTCAGTGACTTTTCTCTTTTATATATATAGATAATTATTTGAATAAGAATATTTTATTTTAATAACTGTTGACAGTTAAGTTCCTTCCTTTAATTTCCCAGCTCTGAACCCTTACCTGTCACAGTGACCTCCCCACTGAACTTTGGCTGGGTGTCTCTCAAATTCTCTGCAGGTTCTTCGGAGATCTCCTCCTGCACCATCTCCAAAGCTTCCTCCTTTATGATCAGGGGACCCAAAGCGCACTCCTGCAATGGTTCCTGGAACAGGGAAGAAAATCAGAAGAGAGTTACTGTTGGGAACAGATCCATCTTCAATACCTCCATCACAACACCCTCCATGCTGCAGACCCCAAGCTCTGAACCTGGAAGTGGCTACGATGCATGATCTTGGTCAGAGACCAGACACTTGCCCTGAAAATGGTGTGAAGAAACTCAGGATGGGCAGGCAGGTGGGCCATTCCAATAATAAAATAAATAGAAAGTCTCACCTGGCAGGTGCCTGTGTGGGCCTCCCTCCGGCTGAGCAGGAGATGCTCCAGCAGGGACACGGCCTGGGCACCACTGTCTGGCCCACATGCCCGGATCCGGCTCTGGACGTCCCCTGGCAGGCCGGCCAGGAACTGCTCCAGGACCAGCAGCTCCAGGATCTGCTCCTTGCTGTGCCTCTCGGGCTTCAGCCACTGGCAGCAAAGCTCCTGCACTTGGCTGTACATCCTTCGCGGGTCTCCCAGCTGCGGGCAGCAGAACTGCCGGAAGTGCTGGCGCCGCTTCTCCCTCCTCAGGGCTTCGCCTCTCAAGATGGCCGCCTTCACTTGCCCATAGTCCTCCTGCTCTGGGGCTGCCAGGAGGCTGAAGGCCTGCTGGGCGCCTCCACTCAGGGCAGGCAGGAGCCGAGCCACCCACTCTCCTCGGGGCCACCCACAGGCCGCAGCCACTTGCTCAAAGGAGGCCAGGAAGGCTTTGGCGTCACCCCAGGGGGCGGCCTCTGACTCTGGGGGGCTCGTCTGGGCGCAGTCAGGAGCCAGCAGGCTCTGGAGGAACTCCTGCCACTGGGCCTCCCAGCGCTGCTCCCTCCGCCTGCCCGGCTCCTCTCGGCCATCCTGTGGCTCCATCTCAGCTTTGGGCTGGTCTCTGCCTGTGGCTTTTTCTTCCTCTCCAGATCCTCCTTCTGGACCTTCACAGCTTTCCTCTTTCATGTCTTTGCTCCAGACTCCACTCCTGTGAATACAAACAAGAGACTGAGGATTATCTTCTAGAAGCAGCTGATTGAAGGCTTTCAATCCTTGATGGTGCTTGAAGAATGAAATGGTCTTTTACCTCCTCTATTCTGCTTTTTAAAAAGTAGTTTCAGGACTTCTACAATTTAAGGAAAAGGTAAGTGTATCCCCTGCAGGTTGTACTGCTAGTGGTGAGTGACTCTACGGAGCGGTGCTCATCCCCATTTCTAATCCAAAGAGCCATCACAGTGTGAAGATGCTGCTGTGATCATGTGGCCCACATGTTCACGATGAGGTGTTACCTTCCCACCAAGGTGGAACCTATAAATACCATATTCACTCAAATCTAATGCTCACTTTTCCAGCCAAATTTAGACTCCAAAATTGGGGTGCGCATTAGATTTGATTGTGCATTAGATTCGAGGAAATACAATATTTTGATGGTAAGTATAGGTCAGTATTTGAAATTCAATCCTGATAAGACAGAGGTTCTCCTGGTGCGGAAGTCCTGGACTCGGGTATTGGACCATTGGCCTGCTCTGAATGGTGTCCCTCTGAAGGAGCAGGTCCCCAGCTTGGGGGTTCTCCTGCACCAGCAGCTGCTCCTGGAGTCCCGGGTGTCGGCTGTGGCCAGGGGGTCTTTGCTCAGCTTTGGCTGATCCACCAGCTGCAGCCATACCTAGATCAGTCAGATCAGATGGTGACCCACCCCCTAGAGACCCTGCTGACTGTGTCGCCACCTAGAGAGGTAAGGGGAGTGGCGATTAAGACCAGGGCCTTTTCGGTGGCTGCTCCCCATTTATGCAACTAACTTTCCTGGAGTTGAGAGCTGCTCCTTCTCTTCCAAGTGTTCAGCGGGGCCTGAAAACCCTCCTATTAAGGCTTTTAACTGATGTTCTGCTGGTTGTTTTTAATCTTGTCTCTTGTTTTTAATTGATTTTTAGACGGTTTAACCACCGCTGTGTTTTCAAAATGTTTTTAGGGTGATTTTTATGTTACTTGTTTTATCTTTTTTAAAAACTATGTTGAGATTGCAATTTTTAAAGCCGCCTTGATTTCCTTTGGAGGGGAAAAGGCGGAGAATAAATGAATGAAATAAAGAAGTAAATAAAATTCAGTTTAAGGATTTACTATAATGTAATAAAATGCAACACAAACCAGATAATTGTCATCTAAAGAAGAGCTATTAGGCATTTCAGTGCTTCAAATGGAAGTAATGTCTACTTGGAAGTAACTCCCATTGTGTTCAATGAGACTCAGGCTGCAATACTAAAGACATTTTCCTGGGAGTAAGACCCATTGAACACAGTGGAGCTTACTTTTGAGTAGACATGGTTAGGAGTGTGCTGTTGGGTCTGCTCAGAAGTCAGTCCCATTATTCTCAATATTATGCAGGAGGACATACCCCAAAAGAAGCTCCACTCCAGGCTGTCCTGAAGGAAAGGGCGCTGCGCCTTTAAGACTGGAACGCCCAAGTCACGTGCAGGGGGCGGATGGGGAACTGCTTCCCCAAAACCCCTGCCGGGCTCCTAGAGCTACGAAGAGTCTAGAGTCTAGGAACACCCAGGCAGTGGTGAGTCAGGGAGACCACATGCCCTGGAAAAACCATCTCTGTCCTCCTTTTCCTTCTGAGCAGCAGCAGGTGCTTCCTTGTCATGAGTTAATTGTGTGTGATTTATTTAATTCTAACAATATAGATGGTGTTGGGTGTCCAGTGGGCTTCCTTGCAGGAATCTGTCCTCAGGACTGGAGCACTTAAATCAACTGCAGGAGATCCAAGAAAAATGCAGGACATGAGAATGAATTAATAAGATATATAAATACACACACACACACACACACACACACACACACACAATCTCAGACACACAGACAATCTCAGGCAAACACACACAATCTTGGGCACGCACACACACAATCTCAAGCACAGGCGCACACACACAATCTCAGGCGCACACACAAACCTTGGGCACACACACACAATCTCAGGCACACGCACACACGCAATCTCAGGCACACATGCACAATCTCAGGCACATGCACACACACAATCTTAGGAACATGCACACACACATACAATATCAGGCACACGCACACACGCAATCTCAGGCACACATGCACAATCCCAGGCACATGCACACACACAATCTTAGGAACATGCACACACACATACAATCTCAGGCAAACACACACAATCTCGGGCACACACACATGCACAGACACACACAATCTCGGGCACACGTACACAGACACAATCTCAGGCACAGGTGCGCACACACTCAATCTCAGGCACACACACAGTCTCAGACAAACACACACAATCTCAGGCAGACGTACACACAATCTTAGGCACACACACAAACAATCTCAGGCACACATACACACACAATCTCAGGCACACGTACACACACAATTGCAGGCACATGCACACACAATCTCAGGCACACAAACACACAATCTCAGGCACACACACACACAATCTCAGGTGCACATGCACACACACACAATCTCAGGCACACGCACACACACAATCTCAGGTGCACATGCACACACACAATCTTGGGCACACGCACACACACAATCTCAGGCACACAAGCACACAATCTCAGGCACACACGCACACAATCTCAGGCACATGCACACACACAATCTCAGGCACACACAAAGTCTCAGGCACGCACACACACACATGCAATCTCATGCACATGCGCACACACACACTCTCAGGCACGCACACACAATCTCAGGCACACAAACAAACACACAATCTCAGGCACACACACAAACACACAATCTCAGGCACACACACACAAAATCAGGCACACACACTATCTCAGGCACACGCACACAATCCCAGGCACACGGACACACACAATCTTGGGCACATGCACGCACACACACAATCTCAGGCACACAGACACACACACACAATCTCAGGCGTGCACACACACACAATCTCGGGCACACGCATACAGACACACAACCTCAGGCACACACACAATCTCAGGCACACACACATACACACCTCAGGCAGACACACACAATCTCAGGCACACACGCATACACACACATCTCAGGCACACAAACACAGTATCAGGCACACACACACACAATATCAGGCACATGCACACAAACACACACAATCTTGGGCACACGCACACACAATCTCAGGCACACATGCATACACGCACACCTCAGGCACAGACACACAGTATTAGGCACACACGCATACACACACACCTCAGGCACACACACACACAATCTCAAGCACATGCACACACTGACAGAGGGACATAGGGACAGAGGGACACTGACACAGAGGGACAGAGGGACACTGAGACCTGGAAGATGGATGTTCAAATCCCCCTCAGCCATGAAGCTTCCTGGGTGACCTTGGGCGGGTCTCTGACCCTCAGCCTCACCCACCCCAAGGGTTGTTTAGAGTGGTGGTCCTCAACCTCCTTGGCCCCAGAGACTAGTTATGAGGGAAAACCTTTTACAAGTACCAGTGGGGGGGGGAGTTTGGGGGGAAGTTGTTATGGGATGCATTGAAAATGCACAAAGCCACCCTATTCACTCTTACTGGAGAGTAAGTCTCATTGACTATAATGGGACTACTATCTGAGTAGACAAGCATTGGATTGCACTCTGAGGCCTTATCCCTCCGGCTGAACAACAACCCTGTGAGGTGGTATGGCTGAGCATATGTGACAGGAAGCTGGTCTGCTCTGCCACCCCTTGCCCTCTGCAGAACAGCACTGGGTCTCCTTCCCTGGCTGTGCTGCCTCCTCTCCTTCGCCTCTCTCCCTCTGCCCTGGAGCCTGGAGGCCAAGCCTGCCCTCCCCCCTCACCTTCCCCTCCACCTTTCCCCCCTTCTCCAGCCCCCTCTTGGCACCAGAAGCCTCTGCCTGCCTACTCAGAAGTAAGCCCCTCTGAAGTCAATGGTGCCTACACCCAGGAAATGGGGAGAGGTGACAAGCCCTTACTCAGAAGGAAGCCCCTTGAAGCAGGGTGACCATCCTTTTCCTTGTGAGCAGGAAGCATGCAGCCTTCTGGAAATTTATAAATTTTATAAAATAAACTATATAGTTTTAAATAAAATAATAATAATACAGTCTTTAAATTAACGGAACGGGGAACTCTGGCTGCAACCCTGACCACCAGTTAGGCCAGCCGAAGCCCCGGCATAAGTCCTGTGCTGACCTGGGTGTCACCAAAGTGCCGTAAGACCCTTGTGTGCCACTCCTGGGGGAAAGTGAGTCCACTCCACAGACACCCTCTTGCCTCCCTGCATCATCACAGGAAGGCTGATGATTTATCAGCCTAGGATAGGTTTGCACCCTTAGTCTCATTAGACACAATGGGACTTACTTCCAAGCAGATATGAGGAGTTCTGGCATCATAGTGGTGATCACACTTCTGAACATGACATCATTTCCAAGATGATGACATCACTACGAGGTGTGGGGTTCTCAATAGAGAATATTCTCCGAAATGGGTCCAGGCCTGAAATGCTTGAGAACCACTGTTCTTAGGGGCCAGACCAGAAAAGGAAGTGGAAACAGCTGGGGGCTGATTGTTTTCTGGGGGGAAGGACCACCAAGACCAGCAAACACCACCTTCCATCCATTGGTGGTTCCAGCTGCCCAACCTGGACATGCAACTTTAGCTTTCAAGCAGATGAATCCCCCTTTTATCTTTTCTTTTCCTTTTTATGCATAACCAAAACCTGAATTTTTTATTTATAATATGGAAAAATGTGTCGCTAAGTGTGCACCAAGAGCATTAAGCCAGAACTTCTGATTCTTTGTTGCCTTCATGTTAATGGTCTCAGTTTCCAGCCCTCTTCAAGCTGTGCCTCCAGCATCCCTTTGAGGACTGAACTCCAGACCCAGATCTCATGCAGTCCTTCCTTCCTCTTGCAAGGACATGCTGGTCTCCAGCTGGGAACATCTCAGAAACCCCCAGGCAACATCCCCACCTCACCCCCAGTGCACCATAAAGAGAGAAAGAAATGATAGGCAGGAAGGGGACTTCTCCAGGCAATTCCAGCTTCCTGGACCTGAACCTTTGAGTGTCTCATTGGAGAAGCAACTCCAGAGAAGGAGCACCTCTGCCTGCCTTCCTGGGGTGAGATTTTGAGGATCCCTTCATGATGGGGAAAACTATGCACTATTGTGAAGTTTCAAAACAAAGCCAAAATGTAGCACAATGAAGATAAAATGTAGGACACCCGGACAGGAGGCTAAAAATCCAGACAAATCCAGGTTTTCAGGTCATATGGTCACCTTTCCCATCCAGAAAATGTTATGCAGGCAAGAGTTCAACAGGGACAGAGGAGTGGGGAGAGAGGCATAGAACTGCACGCTGGATCAGGGCCACCGTGAGGAACTTTATCAGGCAATGCAGAGTTTCTTTTTTGGGGCCCTTCCAAACGTGGGGGTTAAGCAGAGTGGGGGGAGCATGGCAGTGGGACTGGGCAGAATGGGAGATGGTGGCAGTCTTTGCAGCCCAGGTCTACCCACCCATGCGGCATCAGCTGCTATAATATAGAAAACTTCACACACTTCTAAGACTCTATAATCTTTGAAACATAATCACTGCAGAAAATGAGCATCTTCATATGGAGGCTGGCACTAGAAGGCAGTGTCTTTGGGGTATCCACGCTTAGGGCCGCAGCAGCCCCGGAGCCCACACACTCCTTCACAGAAACATGATCCAGATGCCAAAGAGGCCAGATCCAGCCAGAGGTGCCACTTGTTGAAGTTTGATGCACAATAATTAGCCTCAATTTTTTATTTCAAAATAATTTTGCAAGTCTTAGGGGGCCCCAAATGGGTTTTGTACCACCTTAAAAAATTATCTTGGAGGCCCTGCGGGGAACCACAGAGTCTTTGCAAAAGTCGCACTGCCCTATAGGATTGTAGCCCTAATGGAGAGCCAAGGGTCTACTAGGACTAGGGAGCCACAAGTTTGGGACCCACTGCTCAATTCTCTGAATATATTAACATTCAAGCATAGTAGTTCCTTACGGACATAATTTAGCAATGTGGGTGGAGTGGGAGGAGGGTGGACTGGGGAGCTGGCCAGACGTTGGAGGGGAGGGTATCCAGTGCACATGTCTTAGACCAGATGGTATCCCATCCAGTGCCAGCCAACACCCCTCATCTCCTCCGATCTCTCTCAACGAACACTTTCTCCAGCCTCTGAGGATAGTCCTGCAGTTTATCTTTTCCCCAAAGACCCTCCTGCTCCCTTGGAGTCCGTCTAACCTAAACCATTTCACACCCTTGGCCCATTTATATGATCTCCCTTCAACTCCATGATGTCCCTTGAGCTGCCTTGAGTGCCTTTTTAGGGAGAAAGGTAGAATATAAATCAAATAAATAAATTTAGTGTCACCCAGGAAATAAAGGAGGGCATGAACTCTGCCCATGCTCTGTTCCCTGCAGTCCTTCCACCTCCTCCTTAAGAACATAAGAAAAGCCTCCACTGGATGTGAACCATTTATTTATCAGCTGCTGGTCACGGGGAGGCATGGCGCTCTCTGGGGTCCTGAGGACTTGGCCTAACCTGTGACTGAACATGACTGCCATTTGTCCGCCAACAAATACAGTGATGCAACAGTGCGCACGTTCACAAACTCCTTTACCGTAAAACATGCCAACATCTTTGTTACAAACAAGGCAAAAAATATCACTGAAATGATATAATTTGAGAAAACTCTAGACTTCCACGGAACAAGCCAAAGGTGTCCTTGCGCTGACATGAGTGTGGATCTGACCAGCCCCATTGGGGGCATGGGGTAAAGGTTAGACAGTGTTTCTCATCTAAGCTTTTCGCACATGTGGGACACCCATAAGATTTCTCTCAAAATGAGTTTTTTGATGTATGACTAAATCTGATCTATGGCAGAAGCTTTTTCCATAGTCGGGGCATTGGTGAGGATTCTGTCCCATGTGAGGCTTTTGATTAATTAAATTGGATCTGAGAGAGAAGCTTTTTCCACAGTCAAGACACTTGTGGGGTTTCTTCTCTGGTATGAGTTCTCTTCTGCCTTGACAATTTGGATCTCTCAGAGAAGCTTTTTTCTCCAGTATGAGTTCTCTGATGGCTTAATAAATTGGATCTCCGAGAGAAGCTCTTTTCACAGTCAAGACACTTGTGGGGTTTTTCTCCAGTATGAGTTCTCTGATGGATTAATAAATGGGATCTCTGAGAGAAGCTCTTTCCACAGTCAAGACACTTGTGGGGTTTTTCTCCAGTATGAGTTCTCTGATGGATTAACAAATGGGATCTCTGAGAGAAGCTCTTTCCACACTCAAGACACTTGTGGGGTTTTTCTCCAGTATGAGTTCTCTGATGGATTAACAGTTTGGATCTCTCAGAGAAGCTCTTTCCACAGTCAGGACACTTGTGGGGTTTTTCTCCAGTATGAGTTCTCTGATGGCTTAACAAAATGGATCTCTGAGAGAAGCTTTTTCCACAGTCAAGACACTTGTGGGGTTTTTCTCCAGTATGAGTTCTCTGATGGATTAACAAATGGGATCTCTGAGAGAAGCTTTTTCCACAGTCAAGACACTTGTGGGGTTTTTCTCCAGTATGAGTTCTCTGATGGCTTAACAAAATGGATCTCTGAGAGAAGCTTTTTCCACAGTCAAGACACTTGTGGGGTTTTTCTCCAGTATGAGTTCTCTGATGGATTAACAAACTGGATCTATGAGAGAACTTTTTCCCACACTCAGGACATGGATATGGTTTCTCTCCTGTGTGGATCCTCTCATGAACTAATAAATCACGCCTCTTGGAGAATCTTCTTCCACAGATGTGGCATTTGTGAGGTTTATCTCCAGTATGGATTTTCTGATGCCTTACTAAGTGGTGTCTCTGAGTGAACATTTTCCCACAGTTAGGACACGTATGAGGTTTTACTCCTCTGTGGATCATCTGATGAGTTAACAAAGTTGATTTCTTAGTAAAATTTATTCCAAGCTCAGGACGTTGCTGTAGTTCTGTGTGGATCTTCTCATGTCTCAATAATTCTGATCTCAGAGAGAAGCTCTTTAAACAATAACAACATTTGTATGTTGTTTCTTCTGTGTGAGCGACCTGCTCTTTTGCTAATGACTTCGAATGGTGCATTACCCTGAGTGGTAGACCATCACGGTCCTTCTCTTTCATGTGACTGCTGTGATGTTGATCAAGGTTTGATTTGACCAAAATGTTTTCTTCCAGCAGGAGACCTTCATGGTGCAGATCTCCTCTATGTTCAAAAACAGGTCCTGACTTAGGACGATACCTTCTGCCATATTTGGAAAATGACACCTTTTCTCCCTCCGTATCAACTGGGCTGGGATTGCTAAAGGAAGCCCCAAAACCATCTGTGAGCTCAACAGAGTCCCTGGATTCTTTACGTGGCTCCGTTCTCTGGCCTGTGTTGGATGCGCTTCTTTCTTCCTCTACCTCAGCTTTCACTGGCACCTTCTCTTGGGTTCTCCTTCCTTCTCTCTTGGTTATTTCCAATGGCTCCTTTCCTCCACACTGAGATTTCTTCAACTTAAGCTTAGTTCTCTCCTCATTACCTGAAGAGATAGAGAGTTTTAATATGTATCTGTTTTGCATCACAGGTTTTTCTTTGTGCACTAAGCAGGAAAAAGAAGATGCAAGACAAGGGCTTGTGCCAGATCCTAGCCCCGTATCCAGACAACACAGAGCACTTTGCTTGGATCTGGGCTACCTCCTGAGGGACTTTGTATGTTATGCAAAGGTATATGTCAAAAACACATTTCTGCCTTGTTTCAGATCTCAGAAGCAGATAAATGCACTATTGAGAAGAGGTATATGATTCAAATTATTAAAAAAATGCCATTTTTTACTGGACAAACTGGGGCAAAGCAGTCAAGGTTCTTACCTGCTGTATCCATATTTTCATAATCTTCCTGTAGAACGTTCCAGAACACGGTCTGTTGACTTGGCTGTATTAGAGTTTGCTCAACCCCGTGCAAAGGTACACCTATCTGGCTTTGGTTCATCACCTGCAGGAAATAAGACAATATCAATGCTTCCACATAAAAGGGTGTCACACAACATATGGCGTTATCCCCAGAAGACAAAGACAGACTCTTCCTTCATAAATGGATCTCTGCATCCACAATGAATTATTTAAAGTACTGAAGGGCAGGTTTGACAGCCATTGTGCAGACGCATCTTTGACAATCTTTAGATTTTCCATTTCATTTGTGGGCGCAATTCAAGGTTCTAGTTTTCGGCTTCAAACTTTGTTAAGTATCAGCATGTTTGAAGGGTCACTTCTCCCCAAACATACTGGTCCTTCCACTTGGGTGATCTGTGAAGGCCTTTTCAGAAGATCTGCCCTTGAGAGAGGTTTACTGGATGGATGGCTTCCTCACACAAGGAGCCTGTTCAAAATGTTCAAAACACGCATTCAATGTGCATGATCCTATGAAGTCTACTTAGGCTGCAATCCTAAAGACACTTTCCTGGGAGTAAGCCCCATTTAACACAATGGGGCTTCCTTCTGAGTAGACATGTTTAGGGGGCTGCAATCAAAGACACTTTCCTGGGAGGCTTACCTTGGCTGCTGCTGGAGGTTCAAGGTGGCTGGTGATGGCACTTGGGGGCAGTTAGGGGCAGCTGCCTCTGGCACCCCCGGGCAACTACCCCCAAGTTGGGGGCAGTTATAGGCAGCAGCGCTGGCCGGCAGCCCTTTTAAAGAGCCTCCGCGCAGAGCGTCAAAGCTTTATAGCACGTGTTTCAATAGCGCTCTTTCTTGTTACGTGAAGCAAGATTTCTTGGAAATATATACTTGTTATGTGAAATGCTTGTTATGTGAGGTGTTTGTTATGAGCTGTACCACTGTATAGTTTCTAGCTGCGCTGTAGTGCTTGCTTGTTTTTTCAATTCAATCCTGCATATTTTTAACCAATGGATTTTTTCTTGCTGCTTCCTACTGGTTGCCTTATGACACTGTGTTCTGTTATGTATTTTATTTTGCTATATTTTATATTTAAGGAATCTCTATTTTGTATTTTAGTTGCCTTGGTGTCCTCTAGGCTGAAAGGAAGGATACAAATGAATAAATAAAGAATGTGTTTTAAAGACATGTAGTTTAGACATGTTTAGACATGTAGTTTCTTTTGCTTTACTTTTTCTGATGAGTCACCTTCAGTTTCACTTGGGGAGAAACAAAGGGTATAAGGCTGCAATCCTAAAAATACTTTCCTGGGAGTAAGACCCATTGAACACAATGTAGCTTACTTTTGAGTAGGTTAGGTTACAATTCTGATCTAAGATGAACAAAAATAAAAAAGACCTATAAGCGCTCTATGATGAAGCCCCATCTATCTCTGCTAAAAGGACATTGTCCACCACCTGGTTCTTGTCCGTCACCAACTGTGCAGAAACCAACCTGCTCCGCTTGGACACCAAGAGTCCTGCTCAGCTCAACGTCAGCCTCGTCCTGCCCTTCTGAGGTAAGCAGCAAAGTCAGAGGTGTGATTCCAGTGCCTGTGAGGGATGGAAGGGACATTCATGTAGAAGCAGATTGGGCCACCTTCTCATCTGGTGGCCAAAGCTGGGCACCCCTCCTAAAGTGCCCTCTACCATAAGGGTAAGATTATGCCTGGGCATAAGAGAGTGGTTTGATGGATGCCTTCTTGCCCTCCAGCCCCACTTGCAAACACACAAACTTCCACTTCTGCATGGCTGTTAAACTAAGAAGAAGAAGAAGAAGAAGAAGAAGCATCAACAGCATCAGGAGAAGCAGCCATCAATGGTCCTCTAAGAACAAGAAGATTCAGAAAGAGCAGAATTTGTACAAGAACAAAAGAATCAACAAGGGGACATTTGAGTGGGAAGAACGAGAAAAATCAAGACATTTCTGGCTACTATCACAGAGATCAAGAGAAGATTCTTAGAAGTGTGGAAGTTAGATCATCAGCTGGATGTTGGTGAAATGAAAACAAGGAAGAAAATTCAAGTTGGGGAGGAAGGGTTATGAACAGAAGCACTTGGAAATTTTGAAAGTGACCACAGAAGTGTCTTCGGACAACACTGGCTCTACAAGCTTAGAAACAGGGATGAGCACCTCATCCTAGAATCAGACACAACTGGCAGTTTACCTACAGGGGTTATCTACCTACGTTGTGATGTGTGATAGATATAGTTTGGATTTATATGAAATGTAAATGTTATACATGGTAATTGTGCTACTTCTGATTTAGTATAGTCAGGGAATAATGAAAAATCAGAAAGGGAAAAATTAATTAATAATTGTAAAAGTAATCTTAAAGGTTGTTTATTTGGATTTTGCTGAATCATTTTAAATGAGTTTGGCCCAGTTTGATAAAAAAATGGGTTTAAGGAAGAAAGAAAAAGAATAGTAGCTGCATTTGAAACTATATAGAACCGTGTTTCTCAAAGTGGGGGTCAGGACCCCTTTGGGGGTCGCCTAAAGCTTTCCTGGGGGTCGCCAAAAGACCCCTGGTGCAGGGGGCCAGGTCAGGCTTGCCAGACCTCCGGCTGTAGCTGCGCTCGCACTGGGGCTGACTGACAGCCTCAGGGCCCAATCCTATGCATGCGTACTCTGAAATAAATCCCATTATAGTCAGGGGGCCTTTACTCCTATGTAAATGTGGATAGTATTGTAGCCTCAGGACCCAATCCTATGCATGCCTACTCTGAAATAAATCCCATTGTGTTCAGTGTGTGCATAGAACACACATTTCATTTGTAAAAATGAAAATACATCCTGCGTATCGGATATTTACATTACGATTCATAACGGTAGCAAAATTATAGTTATAAAGTAGAAACAAAAATAATTTTACGGTTGGGGGTCCCCACAACATGAGGAACTTATAAAGGGGTCATGGCATTAGGAAGATTGAGAACCACTGATATAGAATATAAAAAATAATGTAGATACGAGATGTCAAAATTATGTTTTTATACTTAAGCTATTTTATTTTTTAAATCTTAAAAAAAAGAAATGGAAGTGATATTATATATATTTGATTATATATAGCGATTTTATATAAATTATAATCTAAGAAGAATATGAGCACAATCCTAATAATTTCTACTTAAAAGCAATCCCCTTTGGGTTCAATGTATGTTGAATATAAACATGATTGTTAATGATTAGTTGGATAGGTTAAGAATTTTAAGTGATTGAATCAATGGGTTTGGTGTTGTTGTAATGTATGAATATATTTTTGTTTCTATTTCATATAATTATTTGTATAAAAGTATTTTATTTTAATAACTGTTGACAGTTAAGTTCCTTGCTTTAATTTCACAGCTCTGAACTCATACCTGTCACATTAACCTCCCCATTGAACTTTTGCTGGGAGTCTCTTAACTTCTCCGCAGGTTCTTTGGAGATCTCCTCCTGCACCATCTCCAAAGCTTCCTCCTTTACGACCAGGGGACCCAAAGCCCACTCCTGCAATGGTTCCTGGAACAGGGAAGAAAATCAGAAGAGAGTTACTGGTGGGAACAGATCCATCTTCAATACCTCCATCACAACACCCTCCATACTGCAGACCCCGAGCTCTGAACCTGGAAGTGGCTATGATTCATGATTTTGTTTTGGAGACCATGTTGACCCTGAAAATGGTGAAAGAAACTCAGGGTGGGCAGGCAGGTGGGCCATTTCAATAGTGAATGAATAAAATAAATAGAGAGACTCACCTGCCAGGTGCCTGTGTGGGCCTCCCTCCGGCTGAGCAGGAAATGCTCCAGCAGGGCCACGGCCTGGGCACCACTGTCTGGCCCACATGCCCGGATCCGGCTCTGGACGTCCCCCGGCAGGCCGGCCAGGAACTGCTCCAGGACCAGCAGCTCCAGGATCTGCTCCTTGCTGTGCCTCTCGGGCTTCAGCCACTGGCAGCAAAGCTCCTGCACTTGGCTGTACATCCTTTGCGGGTCTCCCAGCTGCGGGCAGCAGAACTGCCGGAAGTGCTGGCGCCGCTTCTCCCTCCTCAGGGCTTCGCCTCTCAAGATGGCCGCCTTCACTTGCCCGTAGTCCTCCCGCTCTGGGGCTGCCAGGAGGCTGAAGGCCTGCTGGGCGCCTCCACTCAGGGCAGGCAGGAGCCGAGCCACCCACTCTCCTGGGGGCCACCCACAGGCCGCAGCCACTTGCTCAAAGGAGGCCAGGAAGGCCTTGGCGTCACCCCAGGGGGCGGCCTTTGACTCTGGGGGGCTTGCCTGGGCACAGTCATGGGCCTGCAGGCTCTGGAGGAACTCCTGCCACTGGGCCTCCCAGCGTTGCTCCCTCTGCCTGCCCGGCTCCTCTTGGCCCTCCTGTGGCTCCATCACACCTTTGGGGTGGTCTTTGCCTGGGGCTTTTCCTTCTCCTCCTTCTGGGTCTTCACATTTTTCCTCTTTCATGGCTTCTCTCCAGACTCCACTCCTGTAAATACAAACAACAGAATGAGGATTATCTTCCAGCTGCTGATTGAGGCAGAAATATGGGCTTTCAGTTCCTGAACTTGCTTGAAGAATGAAGTTGTCTTTTACCTCCTCTATTCTGCTCTTTAAAAAGAAGCTTCAGGACTTTTGTGTTTTAAGGAAAAGTAAATGTATCCCCTGCAGGTTGTTCTGCTAGTGGTGAGTGACTATGGAGAGGTGCTCATCCCCGTTTCTAATCGAGAGTCAGCACTGTCTGAAGATGCCTCTGTGATCATGTGGCCCACACGTGCACAGTGAGGTGTTACCTTCCCTCCAATGTGGAACCTATAAATACCATATTAACTCAAGTCTAAAGCTCACTTTTTCAGCCTAATTTAGACTCCAATATTGGGATGCACATTAGATTTGATTGTGCATTAGATTCAAGTAACTACAATATTTTAATAAGTATAAGTCACTATTTGAAATTTAATGGTGATAAGACAGAGATTCTCCTGGTTCAGAAGTCCTAGACTTGGGTATTGGACCATGGTCCTGCTCTGGATGGGCTCGCACTCCCCCTGGAGGATCAGTTCTGCAGTTTAGGGGTTCTCCTGGACCAGCAGTTGCTTCTGGAGTCCCAGGTGTCAGCTGTGGCCAGAGGAGCCTTTGCTCAGCTTTGACTGATCTGCCAGCTGCAGCCACACCAATGTTGGTCAGATCTCGGCATGGTGACCCACACCCTAATTACATCTAGACTGGGTTACTGCAAAGTGCTCTCTGTGGGGCTGCCTCTGAAGACGTTCTGGACAGTCCAACTTGTCCAAAATGCGGCAGCTCATGTGGTTGCTGGAGCTTGTCAGACTGAGTCTGTCGGGTCACTGCTCCAGCGGCTGCCCATTCACTTCTGGGCTGAATTCAAAGTGCTGGTTCCGACCTATAAAGCCCTCTACGGCTCAGGTTTGGGGAACCTGAGGGACTGCCAGTGTCCAGACAATCCAGCCTGTCACCTAAGGTCATCTCGGGGTGAGCCCTGCTGACTGTGTCGCCACCTAGAGAGTTAAGGGGAGTGGTGGCTCAGAGCAGGGCCTTTTTGGTGGCTGCTCCCCATTTATGCAACTCCCTTCCCTGGAGCTGAGAGCTGCTCCCTCTCTTCCAAGTGTTCAGCAGCGCTTGAAAACCCTCCGACTTATTAAGCCTTTTGACTGATTTCCTGCTGGTTGTTTTTAATCTTGTCTCTTGTTGTTAATTGATTTTTAGATGGTTTAACCACCGCTGTGGTTTAAATAAAAGAAAGAAATAAAATTTAGTTTAAGGGTTTACTATATTGTAATAAAATGTAATAAAATACAATACTAAACTGTAATAAAAATGCAACACAAGCCATATAATTGTCATCTAAAGTAGTGCAATTAGGCATTTCAGTGCAGTTTATTCCTTCTGAGGATGATCCAATGGAAGTAATGTCTACTTGGAAGTAACTCCCATTGTGTTCAATAGGCTGCAATACTAAAGACATTTTCCTGGGAGTAAGACCCATTGAACACAATGGGACTTACTTTTGAGTAGACATGGTTAGGATTGTGCTGTTGGGTCTGCTCAGAAGTCAGTCCCATTATTCTCAATAATGCAGGAGGACATACCCCAAAGGAAGCTCCACTCCAGGCTGTCCTGAAGGAAAGGGCGCTGCGCCTTTAAGACTGGAACGCCCAAGTCACGTGCAGGGGGCGGATGGGGAACTGCTTCCCCAAAACCCCTGCCGGGCTCCTAGAGCTACGAAGAGTCTAGAGTCTAGGAACACCCAGGCAGTGGTGAGTCAGGGAGACCACATGCCCTGGAAAAACCATCTCTGTCCTCCTTTTCCTTCTGAGCAGCAGCAGGTGCTTCCTTGTCATGAGTTAATTGTGTGTGAGTTAATTTAACTCTAACAATATAGATGGTGTTGGGTGTCCAGTGGGCTTCCTTGCAGGAATCTGTCCTCAGGACTGGAGCACTTAAATCAACTGCAGGAGATCCAAGAAAAATGCAGGACATGAGAATGAATGAATAATATATATAAATATACGTACATGCAAACACACACACACAATCACAGGCATATGGACACCCACACACAATCTCAGGTGCTGAACCTAATGCTGGACTGGGCCTTACTTCAGAGTAGACGTGCCATGGATCAGGCCCTGAGCTGCTCCAGGCAGCAGAGAGAGAGATCTGGATGGAGTGATGCCCCCCCTTCAGCATCCCTGGTTGGAGGTGCTCCTCCTCCTAATGCTGGACTGGGCCTTACTGGAGCAGCTCACGGCTTGATCCATGGCATGTCTACTCTGAAGTAAGGCCCAGTCCAGAATTAGGAGGAGGAACACCTTCAACCAGGGATGTTGGGGTTCATCACTCCCTCCAGATCTCTCTTTCTCTCTCTGCTGCCTGGAGCAGCTCAGGGCCTGATCCATGGCATGTCTACTCTGAAGTAAGGCCCAGTCCAGCATTAGGAGGAAGAGCACCTCCAACCAGGGATGCTGAAGGGGGGCATCACTCCCTCCAAATCTCTCTCTCTCTCTCTCTCTGCTGCCGCCTGGGGCAGCTCAGGGTCTGATCCATGGCATGTCTACTCTGAAGTAAGGCTCAGTCCAGCATTACTCCCAGGCTAGTGTGGCTGGAACTGCAGCCTGAGAACGCTATTTTATGCATGCCTACTCTGAAGTAAGTCCCATGACAGTCAATGGGACTTACTCCCAACCAAGTGTGGTTAGGGTTGCTGGGGGGCACTAACAAAAACAGATTTTTTTTAATTTAAATTTTTTTAAATTTTTAGATTTTAAAAAAATTTCCCCTTTAAATTCTCCCTGGCCCCGCCCCCTGACCTCACCCCACCCCTGACCCTGCCCACTTCCGGAGAACTGGTTGTTGGGCCATGCTGGGTCCACCACTGGGCAGTTCCTCTAACTCTCAAGGGCTGGAGAGTGAGCGAGGAATATGGAGAAGGCAACGGAGGCCTTAAAGTTCTCTGAAGTCAAGAACCCAGCAAGCAAGGCTCCTGTGGAGGCTCTGCTGCAGGGCATAATCTTTGTGTCACAGTTTTGTCCAGAAGGTTCTGGATCCACCATGTCACACGTGCCTGGTCCTCCTGAGACAGGGATTCTATCTAGAGATATAGAAGATTCCCCTTAAGATAGACCGAGGCCACATTCAGCCCTTCGCTGAAGTATCTGAGGCCATTGCCGAGCCCTTACCTGAAGTAGAACAGGGGAGTTGTTTTTCCCCCTTCTACTTCTTCTTTCCTTTTGCACCTACTAGTCCATGACAAGCACGCAAAAGGAAAGTGGCACCCAACAGATTTACCTCAGAAACATGAGGTAAATTCCTGACGCTTATGAGTAATTTCACTTTTGCAAAGGCAGCGGCTATGAGGCATGAAGTTTTGAGACTCATTTGGGTCACTGCAGGATGTGGAGAATGAGACCCTTGGCACCTCCACGTCTCTGTGCCATTATTGCCCTCACCACTGGTCACTGCTGGACAGACATGAGGACAAGTAATACAGCTCCTGTCACGAAAACACCTCTCCAAAATATTCCATCTCCCCACTGTCAAGGCCGTGCGCCAGAGGGAGATTCACCACCTTGTTCCTCTTCATGTCAGACACTCTTTCCAAGTCTGTTGTAATAAAACACAGAAACCTCAGAGGCTCTTCCCCCTTGTAAACGCCACCAGGTCCAAGAGAAGAATCACTGTGACTGGTAGTGTTGGAGGCTCACAAGATGGCTCCACAGTACGTCCTCCCTGCCTTCCCTCTCCCAAGCAAGGTCCAGGCCTTGCATGTTCACTGTGCACCGCAGACGATGTTGGGACAGACAAAAATGGCCGCCAGAGCAAAAAAGCGGGAACAATCAGGCACCAAATGGCAGATGCGATGTCGGCCGCGCTGAAGGGCTGGTGAAGAGACAGAGCCTGAGGGCGGCCTCCACCCGACCATGGTGGAAAGGCAAAAAGAGGGGGCAGAGCCTGAGGGCAATCCCAACCGATGCCAGACAAGCCACAGCATCCCTCTGTGTGTCTTCTTTTTGGTAGAGGAGGAGGCGGGTGGAAGAAAAAACCGGAGGCAAAGCCTGAGGGCGGCCTCCACCCGGCCATTTGGAATAGATCCAAGGGCAGAGGGGGGGGGGTAAAGCCTGCGGGTGGCTCCGACCGAAGCCTGTCCCGATGAGAAAAGTAGGCAGAGAGGGGGGCAAAGCCTGAGGGCTGCCCCAGCTAGGGGGTGCCAGCTAGGCCACACGTCTGCAACTGATGCCAGCTAGGCCACATGTCCGCGGCTGCGAAAAAGGGGGAAGGGGGAGAGTTCAGAACCCCCCGTTACCCTAAAAGCATCCCTGAAAAGGGTGGAATGTCCAGGCACCCTGGTGTCCCTAGCCAGAAGGTAGAGAGACTAGGGCAGAGAGGGAGCGAGGCAAGGAGAGGAATCCAAAAGATATAGGTTGAGGAGAAGTAAGAAGGAGACTGGCTGTGATTCTGGGGAGCACATCTGGACATGACCCTACTCCATAGGGAGCCGGACTGAGAGGGGCTGCCCCGCACAGGAAGGAGTCAAAGCGATGTCTGGCCCTCTCTTGTTGGTGGATGGGGCAAACCCAGTCATTAATGAATGCACCTTTTCTCTCCTCCAGAGATTGGAGGGCACCGTGCCTGTTATCCAGCAGGCCAGGGTTTGAGACTTGGGACCCCACAAGGCAGGGTGAGCTCCTGTCCTTAGCCCAGCTCTGCGACGCAGCTGGAACCAATTGTATCGGCTCTGCCTTTCCATTGGAATATTTCAGTGGTGTGGAGAGGCGGGATTTGCTGCTTGGGTAACAGCCTATCCTCCATATCAATCTACCCAGGCCTTCGTGCTTCGCATACAGCGTCAAGCATACCAGTCTTTAAACTGTCTTTAGGAATGCCAATGAAGAGTAAAAAGGGATAGTGAATGGGGTTGGCCTCATGCTCCAGCCATTGGCACCACTAAGTCAATTGGCACCCAAGGTCCCTATATTTTGGCTCTCCTATACAACAGATGCAGTATGTCTACCCACTCTCCATCCCTCCCAGAAGCAGCTGCAACTCACTGCAGTGCCCCAGCTCCCCCATCTCTCAGCCGCTCTCTCACCCTCCTGACTCACCTCCTTTAGACTGGCCTGCTGCCTAGTCCCCTTGGTACGCTCCCCATTTCCCTGCTTCTTCTCCCCCCAGGCTCCATGATGCCAGAGGAAGCCACTCACCAGGTTTACTCAGAAGTAAGTCCAATTGTTTTCAATGAGACCTACTCCTCGGAAAATATGGATTGCAGGCTGCAACCTGAGCACTCAATCATTTACCTGTCTACTCAGGTATAGACAAGTTGAGTCTACATCTGGGAGGGAGGAACAAGCATCTCTTTTTGTGGCAGGTGTGGTGCCGGGACCTCCCTCAATTCCATCATCTGGGGCCAGTGTAGAGCCACCACTGCACCAGCCGGGATAGTGGGGCAAGAGACCCTCGACTGAATGCTCTGCAGGGAGGTTGCCTGGGTCCAGTGCACCCAGTTTCCCAGCTCTCCAAAGCGGTGGTCTTTCACCCTCTACCTGCTCCAGGATCCAGAATGGCGGCCAATGGCCCAGGTAGCTCCACAAGGCATACATTCTACTCCTGGAGTGGGCAGATGGCAAAGGGGAAGCTGTACCACTTTGAGGAACTGCAGCCTAGCCGGATGGACAAGCAGGTGGCAGAACCCAGTGGGGAGCCTTCCTGCAGTGTGCCAGGCAGCACAGGGTTTCCTGCTCATAACAAGATGTGGCTGGCAAGGAGGTGGCTGTGCCCTGACCCCAGATAAAGGGACAGAGGAAGGTCCCAGTGCTGCAGATGCCACCCAGAGAGTCTCAATCTGCCTTCTCTCCTCCCTGCCAGATGCAGCCACTGCTTTGCTACCCCAAGCTGTGCACATTGCTACTGCCATGTCACCCCCAACTCATGCTACCTGAGGCCAAGACCCCTTCCCCCATGACATCTCCAGCATCACTGACTTTCATGTGTGTGTGAAGGCAAATGTCACAGGGATGAATAGGCACTTTTTGCCCTTTTTGCTGACAGAGCAAAAGAGAGCACCTTTTCCATGCGTTGCTTGTGGAAGGAATAGCTGGTGGATATTTGTGGGTGAAGGTGGTGAAGTTGGCAAGTAGAAGCCAGGAACACTGTTTGTAGGCAGAAGCCGGTGGAGGTGCCTGGGTGACGCATGTGGATGATTGCAATCTACGCCTCACCCTGCTTTTCTGTTTCTTCCCAGGGATGTGGAGGCTTTTGTCAAGTCCTTCGCATGACAGTTCCCCCTTTAGCTACTTCTCTCGACAAGTGCAGCGGTGAAATAACAACACCAGAAAGACAGAAGCTGTTTTGAATTGGTTCTGTATTCAACGAAGCAGAAGCAGTCCAAGTTTACTGAAAACAAAGTAAAATAGTCTTTGCATTGAATACATTACATATCCAAGGCTGTATCTATTGTAGAGTCAGAGCTTTGGCTTTGCAGACGGTTAGTGATGCAATACATGCAACTGTATCACGGTAGACAGTTACTTCTACCAAGGCTCAGGCCTTCTGTGGAAGATCCAGAACATCCACTAGGCTTCACTTAGGCTGCAATCCTAAAGACACTTTCCTGGGAATAAGACCCATTGAACACAGTGGGACTTACTTTGGAGTAGACATGGTTAGGATTGTGCTCTTAGTCACACCCAACAGACTGGGCTGACTGCTCATACAGCCTGCACTGAACAGACTGACACAGGGCGCAATCCAGAGTAACGATGGGAAGTCCTTGCTTCAGTCTCCGGGAAAGAATAAAAATGCAAAACACTTCTAGACTTATAAAACTTTTTGTCTGTTTTTTTAAGCACGTTGGGCATTGACTTCCCTCAGATGCCTGGTGTTTGGCCCCAACTGAAAGATCCAAGCCCTTCTTCATGGTTGAAGGAACCTCCTTAGAGGTTCATCAGGATGGAACTGGAATAAGAACGCTCAACTCAGGTGTGTCTCTAGACCAAAAGCCCTAGATTAGGTCTCTAGGGAGGGAGGTGAACACAAGATTTCCTGCCTCTTCTCATTGGGGGGATCTGGAGGGTGGATGTCAGTGAGGTGATCTGGACCCTTAGAATGAGACGCAGACTGCAGAAGAGTCTTCATCTGTGGGTGGGTTAATGTGCTTTCATTAAAGGTATCATGTCTCCTTCCCTTCTCATCCCAGGCAGGAGATCTCAGAGGCGGACGGGTGGTCAGTATGAGCATTAGGGGCCACCAGGTAAGTTACTATGGCATTATGAACTTGGATCCCCAGGGATCGTGGTATCATTACTGGGTGCTCACTGTGATTCTTTGGACATCCTTCACCTGGATGGGAAGCTCCTCCGTTCCCCATTCCTAATCAGGGGGAAGAGGACTGTAGATGGGAACCAAGGCTAAGAGGAATTAATATCCTGAAGATACAATGGAAATAGATTCTGCATTATGACTGATGGAAGGTGAGCCTGGAGTACATCTTTGGGTTGGATTTTACTGTTTGGACAATCCCTATTCTTGGCTTAGCAATGAAATAAGCTTCTCACTGCAGGAGTCTTCCTCACCACAGAGTCTTTGCAAAAGTCGCACTGCCCTATAGAAGGTAAGCAAGATTCCTCTTTCTGGTGGAAGTAAGACTGGAGAAGAGCCACATGATGATCGTTCTGAAAGTACGAATGCTAAGTCAATTATTGGCCTTGATGTTGGGTGCATTACAGATGAAGTTCCTACTCAACAGAAATTGAAAAATATATTACCATCGGTCACATCCCGCTACCTAAACAATTTGCAAACGACCTGGACAAACAAGCTTTTCCAGAAATTACTTAGAAATTTTGTGGTACTAATGGAGAAATGCACATGAGAGAGTTTCTTGTTTGGAATCAAGTGAAAGAAGCATTATATTGCTTGCCATGCTGCCTGTTTTGGTGTTTCATCTTCAAGGGGGCCCCAAATGGGTTTTGTACCGCCTTAAAAATTCTCTTGGAGGCCCTGCGGGGAACCACAGAGTCTTTGCAAAAGTCGCAATGCCCTATAGAACTGTAGCCCTAATGGAGAGCCAAGAGTCCACTAGGACTAGAGAGCCACAAGTTTGGGACCCACTGCTCAATTCTCTGAATATATTAACATTCGAGCACAGTAGTTCCTTACGGACATAATTTAACATTGTGGGTGGAATGGGGGCAGGGCAGACTGGGGGGCTGGCCAGACGTTGGAGGGTAGGGTATCCAGTGCACATGTCTTAGACCAGATGGTATCCTATCCAGTGCCAGCCAACACTCCCCCCATCTCCTCCGATCTCCCTCAACGAACACTTTCCCCAGCCTCGGAGAAAGGTCCTGCAGTTATATCTTTTCCCCAAAGATCCTCCTGCTCCCTTGGAGTCCATCTAAACCATTTCACACCCTTGGCCCTTTATATGATCTCCCTTCAACTCCATAGGGTGCAATCCTAACCATGTCTACTCACAAGTAAGCCCCATTGTGTTCAATGGGTCTTAATCCCAGGAAAGCGTCTTTAGGATTGCAGCCATAATGTCCTTTGAGCTGCCTTGAGTGCCTTTTTAGGGAGAAAGGTAGAATATAAATCAAATAAATAAATTTAGTGTCACCCATTTCTCTCCCTCATGAAATAAAGGAGGGCATGAATTTTGCCCATGCTCTGTTTCTTACAGTTCTTCCACCTCCTCCTTAAGAACATAAGAAAAGCCTCCATTGGATCTGAACCATTTATTTATCAGCCGCTGGTCACGGGGAAGCATGGCGCTCTCTGGGGCCCTGAGGATTTGGCCTAACCTGTGACTGAACATGACTGCCATTTGTCCGCCAACAAATACAGTGATGCAACAGTGCACTCGTTCACATTCAAACTCCTTTACCATAAAACATGCCAAACTCCTTTACCATAAAACATACAAACAAGGCAAAAAATATCACTGAAATTGTTAGAATTTGAATTTAATAATAAAACATATTTGTTCAGGCAAGTTGATTCCAGGCTGATGCAATACTGAAGAAGGCTGATGCAATCTAGCTGATGCAATCTGAAACTGCTCTTACAGCATGAGTCAGCAGAATTGGAAGTGCTGAGTCACTGGTCACATGACTGTAATATCTATAACTGATTGGTGTTCCACTAAATTTAAGTGTGAATGAGATTATTGCAATGTGTGGGTTACTGAGGAGGAGTATTTTGCTGTTTTGATACTCTGACTGAACTGTATTTATGGACTGACTTGTGGACCGTTTAACTGGATTTACTGAGCTTGGAATACCCCTGCTATTTGGTGTATGTATATGGCTGATCTACTGCTCTGACCTTGGACTGTGTTACTGGACTTATCTTCTGCCTTTTGTTTAAACAATATCGTTATCTTTAACTATAAACAGCTGTCGTGTTTACTCTGTGCTGCTGCCCTGCATATCAGCAGGGTCTCACACCCCAACACTGGTTATGGGCCCAGAGCTGGCAGTGTGCTACAGGTGAACTTTGCTGGTGTTGCTGGTGGCTATATTGTTATTTGAAGGCAATTTCCAGAAGTTTGATTCCTGGAAAAATTCCAGTGTCCGGGTCATAAAATGGAGTCAAGTCTGCTATCACTGGGTGGATTCCCTATCACCCGTCTAATGGGAATAACTACGCCACTTGGGCGCAAAAGGTGCGCTTACTCCTATAAAAGGAGGGGCTCTGGCAAGTCGTATCCAACCCACCTAAATTGGAGGACTTAGATGAGGAAGACGATGCTGACAAAATATCTAAGTACCACCAAGACACTGAGAGGGCATTGTGTTTTATTAGCTTAACATTGGAGGATCACCAGTTGGTCCACATCAGAGGGATTGAGTCTGCAAAAGAGTGCTGGGACACTCTAAAAACTATGTTCGTGATAGTGCAGGTGCTCAAATACACCTGACACGCAAGCTATTTCGAGCACGGCTCGCTCCCGGAGGGGACATGCTTGCTCATCTTGAGTTTATGAAGCACACCCTCTATGAGCTGCAGGAGCAGGAGCTGATATTTACTGAACTCCAGCAGGCGTACATTGTGCTTTCATCGCTGGACAAAAGCTATGACAACTTCATCGCCAACATGGAGGTATTGCCACGCACTGAGATAACGATGGCAGGTATTACCAGCAGGCTGCTAGACGAAGCCAGATGGCGCAAAGACTCTGCACTGCTTCGTGATTCTCGCCAGACCTCCACTATTCGACGTGACAGAGAACAGCCAACTGAGGACTGCACAGGGCAAACGGCAAGAGCCTTCACTGTCAAGAAATGCTTTAAATGTGGTGCCGCTGGGCATAATGCATGCCACTGCAAATCTAAAAAAGGAAAGAAGTTTGGTGCTGCTGAAACCCATACTGGGGCTCATCTGGCTCTGACAGGCACAGATGGTCTGGGCTCCGATGTCTGGGTCGTAGACAGTGGTGCCTCTCACTCCATTGCAAAGCGCAAGGAAATCATTTGCATCATTTGAGCCTGTAAGTACTCAAAAAGTATCTTTGGCTGATGGGCTATGTGTAAATGTGACTGGGGAAGGAACTGTATATCTCCCTTGTCTAGCTAATCCTTAAACATGATTTGTGTGCCTACACTAAAATACAATCTCCTGTTTGCAACGACATGAGTGCAGATCTGAACAGCCCCACTGGGGGACAGGGTAAAGTTTAGGCAACGTTTCTCATCTAAGATTTGTGGGATACCCATAAGATTTTTTTTCATTATGAGTTTTTTGATGTATGACTAAATCTGATCTATGGCAGAAGCTTTTTCCATAGTCGGGGCATTGGTGAGGATTCTGTCCCATGTGAAGCTTTTGATTAATTAAATTGGATCTCTGAGAGAAGCTTTTTCCAGTCAAGACACTTGTGGGGTTTCTTCTCTGGTATGAGTTCTCTTATGCCTTGACAATTTGGATCTCTGAGAGAAGCTCTTTTCACAGTCAAGACACTTGTGGGGTTTTTCTCCAGTATGAGTTCTCTGATGGCTTAACAAAGTGGATCTCTGAGAGAAGCTCTTTTCACAGTCAAGACACTTGTGGGGTTTTTCTCCAGTATGAATTCTCTGATGAACTAACAAATCAGATCTCGGAGAGAAGCTCTTTTCACAGTCAAGACACTTGTGGGGTTTTTCTTCAGTATGAGTTCTCTGATGGATTAACAAAGTGGATCTATGAGAGAAATTTTTCCCACACTCAGGACACTGATATGGTTTCTCTCCTCTATGGATCCTCTCATGAACTAATAAATCATGCCTCTTGGAGAATCTTCTTCCACAGATGTGGCATCTGTGAGGTTTATCTCCAGTATGGATTTTCTGATGCCTTAATAAGTGGCATCTCTGAGTGAACCTTTTCCCGCAGTTAGGACACATGTGAGGTTTTATTCCTCTGTGGATCATCTGATGAGTTAACAAAGTTGATTTCCTATTAAAATTTATTCCAAGATCAGGACATTGATGTAGTTCTGTGTGGATCTTCTCATGACTCAATAATTCTGATCTCCAAGAGAAGCTCTTTCCACAGTAATGACATTCAAGTGTTGTTTCTTCTGTATTAACAATCTTCTGTTTTGCTAATGACTTTGAATGGAGCATTACCCTGAGTGGTAGACCATCACAGTCCTTCTCTTGCATGTGGCTGCTGTGATGTTGACCAAGGTTTGATTTGACCAAAATGTTTTCTTCCAGCAGGAGACCTCCATGGTGCAGATCTCCACTATGTTCAAAAACAGATCCTAACTTAGGACGATACCTTCTGCCATATTTGGAAAATGACACCTTTTCTCCCTCCGTATCAACTGGGCTGGGATTTTTACAAGAAGCCCCAAAACCATCTGTGAGCTCAACAGAGTCCCTGGATTCTTTACGTGGCTCCGTTCTCTGGCCTGTGTTGGATGCGCTTCTTTCTTCCTCTACCTCAGCTTTCACCTTCTCTTGCATTCTCCTTCCTTCTCTCTTGGTTGTTTCCAATCTCTCTTTTCCTCCATGCTGAGACTTCTTCAACTTGAGCTTAGTTTTCTCCTCATCACCTGAAGAGATAGAGAAAGAGTTTTGTGTTCTGTTCATTTCTTTTATGCAACTCAGGAAATGTTTTGCGCAACTCTGTTTTGCATCTCAGATTTTTTTTGTGAACTCAGGAGGAGAAAGAAGATGCAAGACAAGAGCTTGTGCCAGATGCTAGCCCCGTATCCAGACAACACAGAGTATTTGCTCAGATCTGGGCTCCCTCCTGAGGGACTTTGTATTTTATATAAAGGTTGATGTCAAAAACACATTTCTGCCTTATTTCAGATATCAGAAGCATATAAATACACAATTGATAAGAGATATTTGATTCAAATTATTAAAAAATTGCCATTTCTTACTGGACAAACTGGGGCAAAACAATCGAGGTTCTTACCTGCTGATTCCATATTTTCATAATCTTCCTGCAGAACGCTCCAGAACACGGTCTGTTGACTTGGCTGTATTAGAGTCCGCTCAACCCCATGCAAAGGTACACCCATCTGGCTTTGGTTCATCACCTGCAGGAAATAAGACAATATCTATGCTTCCACTTAAAATGGTGTCACACAACATATGGTGTTATCTCTAGAAGACAAAGACAGACTCTTCCTTCATAAATGGATCTCTGCATCCACAATGAATTATTTAAAGTACTGAAGGGCACGTGGGACAGCCATTGTATAGATGCATCTTTGACAATCTGTAGATTTTCCATTCATTTCTGGGCTCAATTCAAGGTTCTGATTTTTGGCTTTCAACTTTGTCAGGTATCAGCATGTTTGATAGGTCACCTCCAAACAGACTGATCCTTCCACTTGGGTCATCTGTGAAGGCCCTTTCAGAAGATCTGCCCTTGAAAGGTTTATTGGATGGATGGCTTTCTCACCCAAGGAGCCTCTTCTGCATGTTCAAAACATGCATTCAATGTGCATGATCCTATGAAGTCTACTTAGGCTGCAATCCTAAAAACACTTTCCTGGGAGTAAGTCACATACTGGCCACAGCCCTTTTTAAGAGCCGCTGCGCAGAGCGTCAGAGCTGTATAAGCATGTGTTTCCACAGTGCGCTTTCTTGTTAAGTGAAGCGGAACTTGTTATGTGAAGCAAGATTTCTTGGAAATTCATACTTGTTATATGAAACGCTTGTTATGTGAGGCATTTGTTATGAGAGACAACACTGTATAGTTTCTAGCTGCGCTTTACTGCTTGCTTGTTTTTTCAATTCACTCCTGCATATTTTTAACCAATGGGTTTTTTATTGCTACTTCCTACTGGTTGTCTTATGACACTGTGTTCTGTTAAGTATTTTATTTTGCTATATTTTATATTTAAGGAATCTCTATTTGTATTTTAGTTGCCTTGGTGTCCTCCAGGCTGAAAGGAAGGATACCAATGAATGAATGAATAAATTAATTAAAGAATGTGTTTTAAAGTTCTAATGTTTAGATATGTAGTTTCTTTTTTCTTTGCTTTTTTTGATGAGCCTCCTTCAGTTTCATTTGTGGAGAAACAAAGGATATAAGGCTGCAATCCTAAAGATACTTTCCTGGGAGTAAGACCCATTGAACACAACGCAGCTTACTTTTGAGTAGGTAAAGTTACGATTCTGACCTAAGACGTACAAAATAAACAAAGACCTATAAGTGCTCTATGATGAAGCCATATCTATCTCTACTAAAAGGACATTGTCCACCACCTGATTCTTGTCCGTCACCAACTGTGCAGAAACCAACCTGCTCCGCTTGGACACCAAGAGTCCTGCTCAGCTCAACTTCAGCCTCGTTCTGTCCTTCTGGGGAAAGCAGCAAAGTCTGATGTGCGATTCCAGTTCCTGTGAGGGACAGAAGAGACATTCATGCAGAAGCAGATTGGGCCACCTGCTCATCTGGTGGCCAAAGCTGGGCACCCCTCCTAAAGGGTAAGATTATGCCTGGGCATAAGAGAGTGGTTTGATGGATGCCTTCTTGCCCTCTAGCCCCACTTGCAAATCACAAAAGCAGCAGCAGCAGCAACAGCAGCAGCAGGAGGAGGAGGAGAAGGAGAAGGAGAAGGAGAAGGAAAAGGAAAAGGAAAAGGAAAAGGAAAAGGAAAAGGAAAAGGAGAAGGAGAAGGAGAAGGAGAAGGAGAAGGAGAAGGAGAAGGAGAAGGAGAAGGAGAAGGAGAAGAAGAATCAAGGGGACATTTGGGTGGGAAGAATGAGAAAAATCAAGACATCTCTGGCTACAATCACAGAGATCAAGAGAAGATTATTAACAGTATGGAAGTTAGATCATCAGCTGGTTGTTGGTGAAATGAAAACAAGGAAGAAAATTCAAGTTGGGGAGGAAGGGACATGAACAGAAGCGCTTCAAAAGGGACCACAGAAGTGTCTTCGGACAACACTGGCTCTACAGGCTTAGAAACAGGGATGCGCACCTCATCCTAGAATCAGACACAACTGGCAGTTAACCTGCGGGAGATACCTACCTACTTTGTGATGTGTGGTGGATATATTTTGGATTTATATGAAATGTAAATGTTATATATGGTAATTGTGCTATTTCTGATTTAGTACAGTCAGGGAATAATGAAAAATCAGAAAGGGAAAAATTAATTAATAATTGTAAAAGTAATCTTAAAGGTTGTTTATTTGGATTTTGATGAATGATTTTAAGTGAGTTTGGCCCAATTTATGAAAGAAATGGGTTTAAGGAAGAAAGAAAAAGAATAGCAAATGCATTTGAAACTATATAGAATATAAAAAATAATGTAGATATGAGATGTCATAATTATGTTTTTATAGTTAAGCTACAACATTTTTAAAATCTTAAAAGAAAAAAAGAAACAGAAGTGATGTTATATATAGATGATTATACGAGTGACTTTATATAAATTATAATCTAAGAAGAATATGATCACAATCCTAAACATTTCTACTCAAAAGAAAGCCCCTTTGGGTTCAATGGGTCTTACTCCCAGGAAAATGTCTTTAGGGTTGCAGTCTATGTTGAATATATACATGAATGTTAATGATTAGCTGGATAGGATAAGAATTTTAAGTGATTGAATCAATGGTTTTGGTGTTGTAATGTATGAATATACTTTTGTTTTTATTTCATATAATTATTTGTATAAAAATATTTTGTTTTAATAACTGTTGACAGTTAAGTTCCTTGCTTTAATTTCCCAGCTCTGAACTCATACCTGTCACAGTAACCTCCCCAGGGAAGTTTTGCTGGGAGTCTCTTAACTTCTCCGCAGGTTCTCTGGAGATCTCTCCCTGCACCATCTCCAAGTCTTCTTCCTTTACGACCAGGGGACCCAAAGCCCACTCCTGCAATGGTTCCTGGAACAGGGAAGAAAATCAGAAGAGTTACTGGTGGGAACAGATCCGTTTTTGTTACCTCCATCACAACACCCTCCATGCTGCAGACCCCGAGCTCTGAACCTGGAAGTGGATACAACGCATGATCTTGGTCGGAGACCAGGCACTTGCTCTGAAAATGGTGGGAAGAAACTCAGGGTGGGCAGGCAGGTGGGCCGTTTCAATAATAAAATCAATAGAGAGACTCACCTGCCAGGTGCCTGTGTGGGCCTCCCTCCGGCTGAGCAGGAAATGCTCCAGCAGGGCCACGGCCTGGGCACCACTGTCTGGCCCACATGCCCGGATCCGGCTCTGGACGTCCCCCCGCAGGCAGGCCAGGAACTGCTCCAGGACCAGCAGCTCCAGGATCTGCTCCTTGCTGTGCCTCTCGGGCTTCAGCCACTGGCAGCAAAGCTCCTGCACTTGGCTGTACATCCTTCGCGGGTCTCCCAGCTGCGGGCAGCAGAACTGCCGGAAGTGCTGGCGCCGCTTCTCCCTCCTCAGGGCTTCGCCTCTCAAGATGGCCGCCTTCACTTGCCCGTAGTCCTCCCGCTCTGGGGCTGCCAGGAGGCTGAAGGCCTGCTGGGCGCCTCCACTCAGGGCAGGCAGGAGCCGAGCCACCCACTCTCTGGGGGGCCACCCACAGGCCGCAGCCACTTGCTCAAAGGAGGCCAGGAAGGCCTTGGCGTCACCCCAGGGGGCGGCCTCTGACTCTGGGGGGCTCGTCTGGGCGCAGCCAAGGGCCTGCAGGCTCTGGAGGAATTCCTGCCACTGGGCCTCCCAGTGCTGCTTCCTCCGCCTGCCCCGCTCCTGTTGGCCATCCTGTAGCTCCATCTCAGCTTTGGGCTGGTCTCTGCCTGGGGCTTTTCCTTCCCCTCCAGATCCTTCTTCTGGACCTTCACATCTTTCCTCTTTCATGGCTTCTCTCCAGACTCCACTCCTGTAAATACAAACAACAGAATGAGGATTATCTTCTAGCTGCTGATTGAGGCAGAAATATGGGCTTTCAGTTCCTGAACTTGCTTGAAGAATGAAATGGTCTTTTACCTCCTCTATTCTGCTCTTTAAAAAGTAGTTTCAGGACTTCTACGATTTAAGGTAAAGGTAAGTGTATCCCCTGCAGGTTGTACTGCTAGTGGTGAGTGACTCTATGGAGCGGTGCTGATCCCCGTTTCTAATCCAAAGAGCCAGCACTGTCTGAAGAAGCTGTTGTGCTCATGTGGCCCACATGTGAGGTGTTTCCTTCCCACCAAGGTGGAACCTATAAATACCATATTCACTCAAATCTAATGCTCACTTTTCCAGCCAAATTTAGACTCCAAAATTGGGGTGCGCATTAGAGTTGATTGTGCATTAGATTCGAGGAAATACAACATTGTGATGGTAAGTATAGGTCAGTATTTGAAATTCAATCCTGATAAGACAGAGGTTCTCCTGGTGCGGAAGTCCTGGACTCGGGTATTGGACCATCGGCCTGCTCTGAATGGTGTCCCTCTGAAGGAGCAGGTCCCCAGCTTGGGGGTTCTCCTGCACCAGCAGCTGCTCCTGGAGTCCCGGGTGTCGGCTGTGGCCAGGGGGTCTTTGCTCAGCTTTGGCTGATCCACCAGCTGCAGCCATACCTAGATCAGTCAGATCAGATGGTGACCCACCCCCTAGAGACCCTGCTGACTGTGCCGCCACCTAGAGAGGTAAGGGGAGTGGCGATTAAGACCAGGGCCTTTTCGGTGGCTGCTCCCCATTTATGCAACTCCCTTCCCTGGAGTTGAGAGCTGCTCCTTCTCTTCCAAGTGTTCAGCGGGGCCTGAAAACCCTCCTATTAAGGCTTTTAACTGATGTCCTGCTGGTTGTTTTAAATCTTGTCTCATCTTTTTAATTGATTTTTAGGTGTTTTAACCACTTCTGTGTTTTCAAAATGTTTTTAGGGTGATTTTTATGTTACTTGTTTTATCCTTTTTTAAAAACTATGTTGAGATTGTAATTTTTAAAGCCGCCTTGATTTCCTTTGGGGGGGAAAAGGCGGAGAATAAATGAATGAAATAAAGAAATAAATAAAACTTAGTTTAAGGATTTACTATAATGTAATAAAATGCGACACAAACCAGATAATTGTCATCTAAAGAAGAGCTATTAGGCATTTCAGTGCTTCAAATGGAAGTAATGTCTACTTGGAAGTAACTCCCATTGTGTTCAATGAGACTCAGGCTGCAATACTAAAGACATTTTCCTGGGAGTAAGACCCATTGAACACAGTGGAGCTTACTTTTGAGTAGACATGGTTAGGAGTGTGCTGTTGGGTCTGCTCAGAAGTCAGTCCCATTATTCTCAATAATGCAGGAGGACATACCCCAAAGGAAGCTCCACTCCAGGCTGTCCTGAAGGAAAGGGCGCTGCGCCTTTAAGACTGGAACGCCCAAGTCACGTGCAGGGGGCGGATGGGGAACTGCTTCCCCAAAACCCCTGCTGGGCTCCTAGAGCTACGAAGAGTCTAGAGTCTAGGAACACCCAGGCAGTGGTGAGTCAGGGAGACCACATGCCCTGGAAAAACCATCTCTGTCCTCCTTTTCCTTCTGAGCAGCAGCAGGTGCTTCCTTGTCAAGAGTTAATTGTGTGTGATTTATTTAATTCTAACAATATAGGTGATGTTGGGTGTCCAGTGGGCTTCCTTGCAGGAATCTGTCCTCAGGACTGGAGCACTTAAATCAACTGCAGGAGATCCAAGAAAAATGCAGGACATGAGAATGAATTAATAAGATATATAAATACACACACACACACACTCAGACACACAGACAATCTCAGGCAAACACACACAATCTTGGGCACGCACACACACAATCTCAAGCACAGGCGCACACACACAATCTCAGGCGCACACACAAACCTTGGGCACACACACACAATCTCAGGCACACGCACACACGCAATCTCAGGCACACATGCACAATCTCAGGCACATGCACACACACAATCTTAGGAACATGCACACACACATACAATATCAGGCACACGTACACACGCAATCTCTGGCACACATGCACAATCCCAGGCACATGCACACACACAATCTTAGGAACATGCACACACACATACAATCTCAGGCAAACACACACAATCTCGGGCACACACACATGCACAGACACACACAATCTCGGGCACACGTACACAGACACAATCTCAGGCACAGGTGCGCACACACTCAATCTCAGGCACACACACAGTCTCAGACAAACACACACAATCTCAGGCAGACGTACACACACAAACAATCTCAGGCACACATACACACACAATTGCAGGCACATGCACACACAATCTCAGGCACACAAACACAATCTCAGGCACACACACACAATCTCAGGTGCACATGCACACACACACAATCTTGGGCACACGCACACACACAATCTCAGGCACACAAGCACACAATCTCAGGCACACACGCACACAATCTCAGGCACATGCACACACACAATCTCAGGCACATGCACACACACAATCTCAGGCACACACAAAGTCTCAGGCACACGCACACATGCAATCTCGTGCACATGTGCACACACACAATCTCAGGCATGCACACACACTCTCAGGCACACACACACAATCTCAGGCACACACACAAACACACAATCTCAGGCACACACACACACAAAAAATCAGGCACACACACTATCTCAGGCACACGCACACAATCCCAGGCACACGCACACACACAATCTTGGGCACATGCACGCACACACACAATCTCAGGCACACAGACACACACACACAATCTCAGGCGTGCACACACACACAATCTCGGGCACACGCATACAGACACACAACCTCAGGCACACACACAATCTCAGGCACACGCACACAATCTCAGGCACACACACATACACACCTCAGGCAGACACACACAATCTCAGGCACACACGCATACACACACATCTCAGGCACACAAACACAGTATCAGGCACACACACCTCAGGCACACACACACACACACAATATCAGGCACATGCACACAAACACACACAATCTTGGGCACACGCACACACAATCTCAGGCACACATGCATACACGCACACCTCAGGCACAGACACACAGTATTAGGCACACACGCATACACACACACCTCAGGCACACACACACACAATCTCAAGCACATGCACACACCGACAGAGGGACAGAGGGACACTGACACAGAGGGACAGAGGGACACTGAGACCTGGAAGATGGATGTTCAAATCCCCCTCAGCCATGAAGCTTCCTGGGTGACCTTGGGCCCGTCTCTGACCCTCAGCCTCACCCACCCCAAGGGTTGTTTAGTGGTCCTCAACCTCCTTGGCCCCAGAGACTAGTTATGAGGGAAAACCTTTTACAAGTACCAGTGGGGGGGGGGTTTGGGGGGAAGTTGTTATGGGATGCATTGAAAATGCACAAAGCCACCCTATTCACTCTTACTGGAGAGTAAGTCTCATTGACTATAATGGGACTACTATCTGAGTAGACAAGCATTGGATTGCACTCTGAGGCCTTATCCCTCCGGCTGAACAACAACCCTGTGAGGTGGTATGGCTGAGCATATGTGACAGGAAGCTGGTCTGCTCTGCCACCCCTTGCCCTCTGCAGCACAGCACTGGGTCTCCTTCCCTGGCTGTGCTGCCTCCTCTCCTTCGCCTCTCTCCCTCTGCCCTGGAGCCTGGAGGCCAAGCCTGCCCTCCCCCCTCACCTTCCCCTCCACCTTTCCCCCCTTCTCCAGCCCCCTCTTGGCACCAGAAGCCTCTGCCTGCCTACTCAGAAGTAAGCCCCTCTGAAGTCAATGGTGCCTACACCCAGGAAATGGGGAGAGGTGACAAGCCCTTACTCAGAAGGAAGCCCCTTGAAGCAGGGTGACCATCCTTTTCCTTGTGAACAGGAAGCATGCAGCCTTCTGGAAATTTATAAATTTTATAAAATAAACTATATAGTTTTAAATAAAATAATAATAATACAGTCTTTAAATTAACGGAACGGGGAACTCTGGCTGCAACCCTGACCACCAGTTAGGCCAGCCGAAGCCCCGGCATAAGTCCTGTGCTGACCTGGGTGTCACCAAAGTGCCGTAAGACCCTTGTGTGCCACTCCTGGGGGAAAGTGAGTCCACTCCACAGACACCCTCTTGCCTCCCTGCATCATCACAGGAAGGCTGATGATTTATCAGCCTAGGATAGGTTTGCACCCTTAGTCTCATTAGACACAATGGGACTTACTTCCAAGTAGATATGAGGAGTTCTGGCATCATAGTGGTGTCACTTCTGAACATGACATCATTTCCAAGATGATGACATCACTACGAGGTGTGGGGTTCTCAATAGATAATATTCTCTGAAATGGGTCCAGGCCTGAAAAGCTTGAGAACCACTGTTCTTAGGGGCCAGACCAGAAAAGGAAGTGGAAACAGCTGGGGGCTGATTGTTTTCTGGGGGGAAGGACCACCAAGACCAGCAAACACTGTAATAGGAATGAAGTAGGTATCAGCAGGAAAGACCCAGGAGATGATGATGCAAGCAAGAGATTTCTTTATTCAGAGCTCTGGACTCAGCCAGACAGAGTTTTCTATCTTACAAAAGACTGAGTGCTTTGTCCAAATTGACTAGACCTTTTATAGCACAACTGTTTCTCTACATAATAAGATGATTCTGTTCATAACAAGAGGATTTATACAATTAAAGATTTTATCTTCAGTGGCTTCCTGAGCTGAGATGGAAAAATGTGTGGCAAGACATGACATTACACATCAGTACAATGAAGCAATCAAGCACGTGTATTCTGACATTGGTTGATCTATCTGAGTTTCCTTTCCCACAGGAAGAAGAATTAAAATTTTATTTTAATTTTATAATTTTTGGGCTTCTTTATTATTGCCACAGGATCAGGTGAAGACAAAGAGTTTCCTGTCTTAGCTTTGGCTGGCTTTACAAGCCTTAAGTGGCTAATCACTGATAACCATCAAACCCCTGGGAAAGGAGAAGGGGCATTGTGATGTTATCATCTCCTCTCCGGGGAGCCTGTGAATGTTGATTGGAAGCATCTGTCAGGGAATGTGTGTCCTTTACTATAGGCAGCCCACAGAATGATTTCAAAGGTATCAATTAATTTCAATAATTCTAATAATAATTCTAATAAATTCTGACAGCTGGTTTTGTCCACCATATTCCCCCCTTTTGGACACCCCATTTATATATGAAGGTAAATGGGTAGTGTCCAATAATGCACAACTGTCTAGTTTTGGGACCTTTTTTAAATTTGCTTTTTTACAGTCAGTAGGGCATTTCTGAGGCTGGGGGTCCTTTTTACCTTATCCAACACACACACAAGACAACATAAACATTTAACATACAAAAACTAAGGGACACGAATTTACAGAGATACAATACAAACAAAACACAATCCTTATTTTAAGTCTTTGCACTGTTAAAAGACTATGCACACAGGAAGAGTATTCAACAGCAGAGTCCACTCCATGGTTGATGTAATATTGTTTTATCTGCAACTGCAAATAGAAGTTATACTTTACTAGTCCTTGCAAATTAACCTTTTGAATGCTTTGCCACACACCTGTGGAAAACAAGAGTCTTTAGGAATTCACAACACTGGACAGCCACAACAGAGTTCTTGTGCTGTTGAGCTTAGTGTCTAACACCAAGACTCATACTTTGATTGAAGTTCCATTGTTTATAACACGGATCAGGATCAGGAATGCTGGTTGCAAAAGGTGCCTGATGTGGGCCAGAGTTAAAGCCAGGTGTACAGAAGTACAGGAACACAAGCGCACAGGCCACATTGCATATTTCACACACGGCTCACTGCTGCTTCTTGTTGCATGGAAGCATGCACCGGCTACATGCTTGCCAGCCTGGCTCAGTGTTTCACCTGGATGGCCTTGAAGCTGGAAAGGCTTTGCGACACCTTGTTGGCAGTGAAAAACTCACTATTTTGTCGTGCCTTTCAACATTAGATGGTTGGCAGTCAATATCAGAGGCTCAATTGACATTTTGCAGCTTTGGAGCCTAAGTTTGCTAGGAGAAGGCTGTACGACACCCCTGCAAAGTAGGGATGTGGAAGACCCACTTTACGTCATGCCTTCTAGTTGTTGCTTTTTGGCTCATTTTCTTCGTAGACACAGGCAATCTCATATGTGGACTGTTTGCAAGACTGTTGTATACTGTTTGACTTCCTTTGCAAGGCTTGTTTTGACTTTTTGACATCTAATATCTGCAAGAAAACACAGGACTGACAACATAAAAACAACATGTAATTCATGGCACTTTTGATCCATCTGATATGATACAGGCAGCCACGTCTTCTTTTTCCTGTTGTTTTATTGGCACACAGTTGCTTGGTTTTGATAGTTAACATCTTTTAGCACAGTCCTGGAAATAAGATTTTTATGGTACTCTTATTGTAACCTCTGTACTTTGGATCATATTGGCTCTGTAAATAAGAATGCAAGACACACAACACACATACAACATAATACTAGGATACACATATGTGGATATGAATGTAATTTAAGCAAGATAAATCAGTTAACTTTATATTCTGAAAAGCAATGTTTTATTAAAAATCCATGCTTAGTCTGCAAAGAAATAAGGTTTAACTCTTTCCTTTTTGTTGTTGTTCCTTTTTGCTGCTGAAACAAAAGGATTAGGAGATTGCCATGGACATTGTTAAGCACATTTGCTTGCTACCATCTGCACTGAGGACACATTCCTTTTCTAATCTCCTCGATACATCAAGGTATCTTGCGCAATCAGATCTAGACTGTTCTGTTTTATAAGGCAGGCATTTTTTAACACTTTGTACCTTGGATCAGGCTCTTATTTGACCTGCTGGAATAATGGAAATTTAATGGCTTTTGCGCTCTTTCCCTGCGGGGTGTAGAGAGAGAGAGAGAGAGAGAGACAATAACATTTACATTTGAAACATAGATAGCCATACAGATTAATGAGTTGCAGGAAGAGGACATGCAGTGATACTAGTTAAATGCAATTCTCTTTTGGCTTGGACTTGCCTAAAAGGTTGTCTTTGAAATATTATGAAGTTGAACATTCCAATACAACAATTTGCACTCAAGCAAAAAGACTACACCACAAACAGAGAACGTATACTTTGAACATAAAGGCTATTTAGTTGAGAATCTGGGGCAGAGCAACAGAGACCAAGCAAAATAGCCTTGATAGCTTCCCCCCCCCCTCCTTTTCTGTGGGAGAAACCATGGTTATGCGTGAATCAGGATTAGAAAGTCCCTGAAGGCAAGGTCTTTTCCTGGAAAAGAGACTCTGTCCATGCTCAGAGGCAGTTTCAACACTTACACTGATATTTTGAACACATACAACTCCAGAACTTTCAATTAATTATTTTTGAACTATTTTTACTGTTGGCCTCCAGAGCTATTTTATAGAACTTATTGTTTGGCAAAAGAGGGTGCAACTTGAACCATAAGACAATTAATCAGACCAACTTGCTTGACTTTTTAGAACCTCACAAGCAGCAAAACACAACATGTTAAGGTCCACTATTTTTATGTTTGAAGAAGAGGGCAACACATTTTGACTGATCTGTGACACTATGCAGACTACACTAAGAGTCCTCTCCTTTCTCTTTGGCCTTGACCATAACTCAATATAAATAGCTGTTTATTGCAAAAGTATTTTTGAATTCAATTTCTTTAAATTTTGGTAACTCATACCTGTTGCTGGAGGCTTTATTCAGCTTTGCCAATACCCAAAGCATTGTAAACCCAGATGGTGTTTTTAGAACAAAGAACCAATGCAAGAAAAAAAAACCTCCAGACAGAATGGTAACCTTAACATGGACTTTTTCTTTTAACTAGTTCTCAAAAAGAAACCTCTAGACCACTTATGGCACAGACCACTGCCCACAGACTATTGCTTTCACACATCTTAAGGGGCAAGTGTACTCTTTGACTCACTGGTCACACTCTACTACTGACAAGACTTTCTTTTCTTCCATGTGCTTCCCAGAACCAAGATTGCTGCTTAAAATCTAACTATGCTTGTGAAACTTTTTTACTTTGTGTGACCTGCTACACAACTTAACAAGGCAACAAGATTGCACAAACCACACACTGATTTATACAGTCTTCAGAACATGCACCTTTTTATACCTAATAAGGAACTTTAGTCCACTGCTTTCTAGTTGCCACACAACTACTGTATTCATAACCCCCTGTTTTTACTCCTCTCTGTCACAAGCTCTTTCTGAGAACTCATTGCCCCCAACCAAACTCTAACTACTCTTGTTTTCCATGCAGAGGCCCTGAGCCTCTCACCACCACACAATCAAGCAAGGGACACCACCATAGTTGTTTAGCAAACTACAATTCCCAGGATTCTTTGCTCTTTGTGAAGCTTTTTGAGCTCACCTCCTGGTGCCACTTATACTACAACATACAGAAATTTACACAACTGAGAGCAATTTCTTCAGGTATCAGACTTCTTTTTACAGTTACACACAACTGACCCTGCTGGGGTCTTCTATGTGCAGTGTTACTGCACACCTGAGCCATGCTAGTCCCTCCACAAATTTTAAAATCCACTAAACACTAAATTTTTTAAAGTCCACTTTGCTGTTGTTCACCAAATCCCTGCTCCCCTCTGGCAGCTCTGCTAGCCATCCCATCACAGCCAGCCCAGGGGAGAGAGAGAGATGGGGGGGTTCTTCCCCCAATGTAATACCTTTTCTTTTGCGTTCTTTTAGAAAACAATAAATAGATCTAACAATGCAAAGCAAGCACTGACAGGCACTATAGACACAAAATTAATCTACAACTTTTAAAATTCCCTGTAATGGGGCAGGCTTAGTCACCTCCACCTCCCCCCCTTCCTGGAGCCAAACTCCAAGGGCCTTCCTTACTTTTTCTAACTCACAGAGCCACTTGTGTTTGTTTTCTGAGGTCTGTCCTCAGGCCACAGACAAAAGGCACTCAGAATAGGGAAAGGGGAGGATCAGGGTCTTTTTTATTTATGGGGTAAGGAACACAGAGGGTAAACTTTCACTTCTTCCTCCAGCTTGCGTGGCCAGGCTCGTCAGTGGCTCACAACAAGAACGGCGGTGTCAATCACACTTGGTACGTTCACACAATCACACACAACACGCGTCTGGGGTCTGACGCCTTCACTTGTGTCAATCATGCAACCACTTTTCACTCACACAGTTTCTACCTTCTCCCTCCCATCATAAACAGAATCACATTACAATGTTATACTTTAAGTAACCAAGTAACAGTGAAACTAAACAATAGAAAGAGAACCTTCTTGCAGTTTAACAGGTAAAGAAACTTTTTGCTTGCAATTATACTTTTTAGCAAAAACAGTTAAACTAAACCACAGTATAGTCTAACAGGCAAATACTTCTTGTTACAATAGTACCTTTTGCTAGGAACAGTTAAACTAAATCACATAAAAGGAAACTTTCTGTTATAGTTTAACAGGCAATATAAAACTTTCTGGTTGCTAATTAAAGTCTGATAAGACTCTTCTATCCAATCTTGGGTGTTGGTTTAGGGGCTACCTCCCTACCACGTCCCGTCTGGTCAGGTTCTTCCCCCCGTTCCCAAATTCTTTAGGATAGAGGCTAGCATATCTTACCCAACTATCCAAGCCTACGCTTCAAGACAGAAAGGTCTCACCTATCCAAGCCTATGCTTCAGGATAGGTCTGGTGCCCTTCAAGGAGTAACGGGCCAATGTTCCCCAGTCAGAGAGGGTGACGAGTCCTCCCTTCTGAGCGAACGGCCGGGCTCCGGGAGTTTACCTAGGACTCGGTCCCCTTCCGTTGGTCACCCAACGGGTCCACCCCTCAGCGTCACTGAGTGGGCTCCACTGGCTGGCCTTTCCAAGCCAGTGGATTCAACCAGTGCACTCTTCAGGCAGTATCTCGGGTCGGGCGTTACTATACTTGCCTGGTTCCTGTAGATCTGTTGCTTGTACTCCTGAGACCGAAGGCGATTGACAGGTTCTTATCAGATGGGAACCGGTGTTCTTTTTTCTCCCCAACCAAACTTGGTTGGAGGCGCCTTGGAGAAACCTGAGGACCGGTTTCCACCGATAGCACACTGTTCACCGGCTTGGGGGGCCTCAAGAGCCCTCTCCCCTGGGTACCACTTCAATTCCCTGGAAAAGGTCCAGATCCAATAATCCCGGCACGAGCCCCCATTTGTAATAGGAATGAAGTAGGTATCAGCAGGAAAGACCCAGGAGATGATGATGCAAGCAAGAGATTTCTTTATTCAGAGCTCTGGACTCAGCCAGACAGAGTTTTCTATCTTACAAAAGACTGAGTGCTTTGTCCAAATTGACTAGACCTTTTATAGCACAACTGTTTCTCTACATAATAAGATGATTCTGTTCATAACAAGAGGATTTATACAATTAAAGATTTTATCTTCAGTGGCTTCCTGAGCTGAGATGGAAAAATGTGTGGCAAGACATGACATTACACATCAGTACAATGAAGCAATCAAGCACGTGTATTCTGACATTGGTTGATCTATCTGAGTTTCCTTTCCCACAGGAAGAAGAATTAAAATTTTATTTTAATTTTATAATTTTTGGGCTTCTTTATTATTGCCACAGGATCAGGTGAAGACAAAGAGTTTCCTGTCTTAGCTTTGGCTGGCTTTACAAGCCTTAAGTGGCTAATCACTGATAACCATCAAACCCCTGGGAAAGGAGAAGGGGCATTGTGATGTTATCATCTCCTCTCCGGGGAGCCTGTGAATGTTGATTGGAAGCATCTGTCAGGGAATGTGTGTCCTTTACTATAGGCAGCCCACAGAATGATTTCAAAGGTATCAATTAATTTCAATAATTCTAATAATAATTCTAATAAATTCTGACAGCTGGTTTTGTCCACCATAACACCACCTTCCATCCATTGGTGGTTCCAGCTGCCCAACCTGGACATGCAACTTTAGCTTTCAAGCAGATGAATCCCCCTTTTATCTTTTCTTTTCCTTTTTATGCATAACCAAAACCTGAATTTTTTATTTATAATATGGAAAAATGTGTCGCTAAGTGTGCACCAAGAGCATTAAGCCAGAACTTCTGATTCTTTGTTGCCTTCATGTTAATGGTCTCAGTTTCCAGCCCTCTTCAAGCTGTGCCTCCAGCATCCCTTTGAGGACTGAACTCCAGACCCAGATCTCATGCAGTCCTTCCTTCCTCTTGCAAGGTCATGCTGGTCTCCAGCTGGGAGCATCTCAGAAACCCCCAGGCAACATCCCCACCTCACCCCCAGTGCACCATAAAGAGAGAAAGAAATGATAGGCAGGAAGGGGACTTCTCCAGGCAATTCCAGCTTCCTGGACCTGAACCTTTGAGTGTCTCATTGGAGAAGCAACTCCAGAGAAGGAGCACCTCTGCCTGCCTTCCTGGGGTGAGATTTTGAGGATCCCTTCATGATGGGGAAAACTATGCACTATTGTGAAGTTTCAAAACAAAGCCAAAATGTAGCACAATGAAGATAAAATGTAGGACACCCGGACAGGAGGCTAAAAATCCAGACAAATCCAGGTTTTCAGGTCATATGGTCACCTTTCCCATCCAGAAAATGTTATGCAGGCAAGAGTTCAACAGGGACAGAGGAGTGGGGAGAGAGGCATAGAACTGCACGCTGGATCAGGGCCACCGTGAGGAACTTTATCAGGCAATGCAGAGTTTCTTTTTTGGGGCCCTTCCAAACGTGGGGGTTAAGCAGAGTGGGGGGAGCATGGCAGTGGGACTGGGCAGAATGGGAGATGGTGGCAGTCTTTGCAGCCCAGGTCTACCCACCCATGCGGCATCAGCTGCTATAATATAGAAAACTTCACACACTTCTAAGACTCTATAATCTTTGAAACATAATCACTGCAGAAAATGAGCATCTTCATATGGAGGCTGGCACTAGAAGGCAGTGTCTTTGGGGTATCCGCGCTTAGGGCCGCAGCAGCCCCGGAGCCCACACACTCCTTCACAGAAACATGATCCAGATGCCAAAGAGGCCAGATCCAGCCAGAGGTGCCACTTGTTGAAGTTTGATGCACAATAATTAGCCTCAATTTTTTATTTCAAAATAATTTTGCAAGTCTTAGGGGGCCCCAAATGGGTTTTGTACCACCTTAAAAAATTATCTTGGAGGCCCTGCGGGGAACCACAGAGTCTTTGCTAAAGTCGCACTGCCCTATAGGATTGTAGCCCTAATGGAGAGCCAAGGGTCTACTAGGACTAGGGAGCCACAAGTTTGGGACCCGCTGCTCAATTCTCTGAATATATTAACATTCAAGCATAGTAGTTCCTTACGGACATAATTTAGCAATGTGGGTGGAGTGGGGGGAGGGTGGACTGGGGAGCTGGCCAGACGTTGGAGGGGAGGGTATCCAGTGCACATGTCTTAGACCAGATGGTATCCCATCCAGTGCCAGCCAACACCCCTCATCTCCTCCGATCTCTCTCAACGAACACTTTCTCCAGCCTCTGAGGATAGTCCTGCAGTTTATCTTTTCCCCAAAGACCCTCCTGCTCCCTTGGAGTCCGTCTAACCTAAACCATTTCACACCCTTGGCCCATTTATATGATCTCCCTTCAACTCCATGATGTCCCTTGAGCTGCCTTGAGTGCCTTTTTAGGGAGAAAGGTAGAATATAAATCAAATAAATAAATTTAGTGTCACCCAGGAAATAAAGGAGGGCATGAACTCTGCCCATGCTCTGTTCCCTGCAGTCCTTCCACCTCCTCCTTAAGAACATAAGAAAAGCCTCCACTGGATGTGAACCATTTATTTATCAGCTGCTGGTCACGGGGAGGCATGGCGCTCTCTGGGGTCCTGAGGACTTGGCCTAACCTGTGACTGAACATGACTGCCATTTGTCCGCCAACAAATACAGTGATGCAACAGTGCGCACGTTCACAAACTCCTTTACCGTAAAACATGCCAACATCTTTGTTACAAACAAGGCAAAAAATATCACTGAAATGATATAATTTGAGAAAACTCTAGACTTCCACGGAACAAGCCAAAGGTGTCCTTGCGCTGACATGAGTGTGGATCTGACCAGCCCCATTGGGGGCATGGGGTAAAGGTTAGACAGTGTTTCTCATCTAAGCTTTTCGCACATGTGGGACACCCATAAGATTTCTCTCAAAATGAGTTTTTTGATGTATGACTAAATCTGATCTATGGCAGAAGCTTTTTCCATAGTCGGGGCATTGGTGAGGATTCTGTCCCATGTGAAGCTTTTGATTAATTAAATTGGATCTCTGAGAGAAGCTTTTTCCACAGTCAAGACACTTGTGGGGTTTCTTCTCTGGTATGAGTTCTCTTCTGCCTTGACAATTTGGATCTCTCAGAGAAGCTTTTTTCTCCAGTATGAGTTCTCTGATGGCTTAATAAATTGGATCTCCGAGAGAAGCTCTTTTCACAGTCAAGACACTTGTGGGGTTTTTCTCCAGTATGAGTTCTCTGATGGATTAACAAATGGGATCTCTGAGAGAAGCTCTTTCCACAGTCAAGACACTTGTGGGGTTTTTCTCCAGTATGAGTTCTCTGATGGATTAACAAATGGGATCTCTGAGAGAAGCTCTTTCCACAGTCAAGACACTTGTGGGGTTTTTCTCCAGTATGAGTTCTCTGATGGATTAACAGTTTGGATCTCTCAGAGAAGCTCTTTCCACAGTCAGGACACTTGTGGGGTTTTTCTCCAGTATGAGTTCTCTGATGGCTTAACAAAATGGATCTCTGAGAGAAGCTTTTTCCACAGTCAAGACACTTGTGGGGTTTTTCTCCAGTATGAGTTCTCTGATGGATTAACAAATGGGATCTCTGAGAGAAGCTTTTTCCACAGTCAAGACACTTGTGGGGTTTTTCTCCAGTATGAGTTCTCTGATGGCTTAACAAAATGGATCTCTGAGAGAAGCTTTTTCCACAGTCAAGACACTTGTGGGGTTTTTCTCCAGTATGAGTTCTCTGATGGATTAACAAACTGGATCTATGAGAGAACTTTTTCCCACACTCAGGACATGGATATGGTTTCTCTCCTGTGTGGATCCTCTCATGAACTAATAAATCACGCCTCTTGGAGAATCTTCTTCCACAGATGTGGCATTTGTGAGGTTTATCTCCAGTATGGATTTTCTGATGCCTTACTAAGTGGTGTCTCTGAGTGAACATTTTCCCACAGTTAGGACACGTATGAGGTTTTACTCCTCTGTGGATCATCTGATGAGTTAACAAAGTTGATTTCTTAGTAAAATTTATTCCAAGCTCAGGACGTTGCTGTAGTTCTGTGTGGATCTTCTCATGTCTCAATAATTCTGATCTCAGAGAGAAGCTCTTTCCACAATAACAACATTTGTATGTTGTTTCTTCTGTGTGAACGACCTGCTCTTTTGCTAATGACTTCGAATGGTGCATTACCCTGAGTGGTAGACCATCACGGTCCTTCTCTTTCATGTGACTGCTGTGATGTTGACCAAGGTTTGATTTGACCAAAATGTTTTCTTCCAGCAGGAGACCTTCATGGTGCAGATCTCCTCTATGTTCAAAAACAGGTCCTGACTTAGGACGATACCTTCTGCCATATTTGGAAAATGACACCTTTTCTCCCTCCGTATCAACTGGGCTGGGATTGCTAAAGGAAGCCCCAAAACCATCTGTGAGCTCAACAGAGTCCCTGGATTCTTTACGTGGCTCCGTTCTCTGGCCTGTGTTGGATGCGCTTCTTTCTTCCTCTACCTCAGCTTTCACTGGCACCTTCTCTTGGGTTCTCCTTCCTTCTCTCTTGGTTATTTCCAATGGCTCTTTTCCTCCACACTGAGATTTCTTCAACTTAAGCTTAGTTCTCTCCTCATTACCTGAAGAGATAGAGAGTTTTAATATGTATCTGTTTTGCATCACAGGTTTTTCTTTGTGCTCTAAGCAGGAAAAAGAAGATGCAAGACAAGGGCTTGTGCCAGATCCTAGCCCCGTATCCAGACAACACAGAGCACTTTGCTTGGATCTGGGCTACCTCCTGAGGGACTTTGTATGTTATGCAAAGGTATATGTCAAAAACACATTTCTGCCTTGTTTCAGATCTCAGAAGCAGATAAATGCACTATTGAGAAGAGGTATATGATTCAAATTATTAAAAAAATGCCATTTTTTACTGGACAAACTGGGGCAAAGCAGTCGAGGTTCTTACCTGCTGTATCCATATTTTCATAATCTTCCTGTAGAACGTTCCAGAACATGGTCTGTTGACTTGGCTGTATTAGAGTTTGCTCAACCCCGTGCAAAGGTACACCTATCTGGCTTTGGTTCATCACCTGCAGGAAATAAGACAATATCAATGCTTCCACATAAAAGGGTGTCACACAACATATGGCGTTATCCCCAGAAGACAAAGACAGACTCTTCCTTCATAAATGGATCTCTGCATCCACAATGAATTATTTAAAGTACTGAAGGGCAGGTTTGACAGCCATTGTGCAGACGCATCTTTGACAATCTTTAGATTTTCCATTTCATTTGTGGGCGCAATTCAAGGTTCTAGTTTTCGGCTTCAAACTTTGTTAAGTATCAGCATGTTTGAAGGGTCACTTCTCCCCAAACATACTGGTCCTTCCACTTGGGTGATCTGTGAAGGCCTTTTCAGAAGATCTGCCCTTGAGAGAGGTTTACTGGATGGATGGCTTCCTCACACAAGGAGCCTGTTCAAAATGTTCAAAACACACATTCAATGTGCATGATCCTATGAAGTCTTACTTAGGCTGCAATCCTAAAGACACTTTCCTGGGAGTAAGCCCCATTTAACACAATGGGGCTTCCTTCTGAGTAGACATGTTTAGGGGGCTGCAATCAAAGACACTTTCCTGGGAGGCTTACCTGGGCTGCTGCTGGAGGTTCAAGGTGGCTGGTGATGGCACTTGGGGGCAGTTAGGGGCAGCTGCCTCTGGCACCCCCGGGCAACTACCCCCAAGTTGGGGGCAGTTATAGGCAGCAGCGCTGGCCGGCAGCCCTTTTAAAGAGCCTCCGTGCAGAGCATCAAAGCTTTATAGCACGTGTTTCAATAGCGCTCTTTCTTGTTACGTGAAGCAAGATTTCTTGGAAATATATACTTGTTATGTGAAATGCTTGTTATGTGAGGTGTTTGTTATGAGCTGTACCACTGTATAGTTTCTAGCTGCGCTGTAGTGCTTGCTTGTTTTTTCAATTCAATCCTGCATATTTTTAACCAATGGGTTTTTTCTTGCTGCTTCCTACTGGTTGCCTTATGACACTGTGTTCTGTTATGTATTTTATTTTGCTATATTTTATATTTAAGGAATCTCTATTTGTATTTTAGTTGCCTTGGTGTTCTCCAGGCTGAAAGGAAGGATACAAATGAATGAATGAATAAATAAAGAATGTGTTTTAAAGACATGTAGTTTAGACATGTTTAGACATGTAGTTTCTTTTGCTTTACTTTTTCTGATGAGTCACCTTCAGTTTCACTTGGGGAGAAACAAAGGGTATAAGGCTGCAATCCTAAAAATACTTTCCTGGGAGTAAGACCCATTGAACACAATGTAGCTTACTTTTGAGTAGGTTAGGTTACAATTCTGATCTAAGATGAACAAAAATCAAAAAGACCTATAAGCGCTCTATGATGAAGCCCCATCTATCTCTGCTAAAAGGACATTGTCCACCACCTGATTCTTGTCCGTCACCAACTGTGCAGAAACCAACCTGCTCCGCTTGGACACCAAGAGTCCTGCTCAGCTCAACTTCAGCCTCGTCCTGCCCTTCTGAGGTAAGCAGCAAAGTCAGAGGTGTGATTCCAGTGCCTGTGAGGGATGGAAGGGACATTCATGTAGAAGCAGATTGGGCCACCTGCTCATCTGGTGGCCAAAGCTGGGCACCCCTCCTAAAGTACCCTCTACCATAAGGGTAAGATTATGCCTGGGCATAAGAGAGTGGTTTGATGGATGCCTTCTTGCCCTCCAGCCCCACTTGCAAACACACAAACTTCCACTTCCACATGGCTATTAAACTAAGAAGAAGAAGAAGAAGAAGAAGAAGAAGAAAAAGAAGAAGAAGAAGAAGAAGAAGAAGCATCAACAGCAACAGGAGAAGCAGCCATCAATGGTCCTCTAAGAACAAGAAGATTCAGAAAGAGCAGAATTTGTACACGAACAAAAGAATCAACAAGGGGACATTTGGGTGGGAAGAACGAGAAAAATCAAGATATTTCTGGCTACTATCACAGAGATCGAGAGAAGATTCTTAGAAGTGTGGAAGTTAGATCATCAGCTGGATGTTGGTGAAATGAAAACAAGGAAGAAAATTCAAGTTGGGGAGGAAGGGATATGAACAGAAGCACTTGGAAATTTTGGAAGTGACCACAGAAGTGTCTTCGGACAACACTGGCTCTACAAGCTTAGAAACAGGGATGTGCACCTCATCCTAGAATCAGACACAACTGGCAGTTTACCTACAGGGGTTATCTACCTATGTTGTGATGTGTGATAGATATAGTTTGGATTTATATGAAATGTAAATGTTATACATGGTAATTGTGCTACTTCTGATTTAGTATAGTCAGGGAATAATGAAAAATCAGAAAGGGAAAAATTAATAATTGTAAAAGTAATCTTAAAGGTTGTTTATTTGGATTTTGATGAATCAATTTAAATAAGTTTGGCCCAGTTTGATAAAAGAAATGGGTTTAAGGAAGAAAGAAAAAGAATAGTAGCTGCATTTGAAACTATATAGAACCGCGTTTCTCAAAGTGGGGGTCGGGACCCCTTTGGGGGTCGCCTAAAGCTTTCCTGGGGGTCGCCAAAAGACCCCTGGTGCAGGGGGCCAGGTCAGGCTTGCCAGACCTCCGGCTGTAGCTGCGCTCGCACTGGGGCTGACTGACAGCCTCAGGGCCCAATCCTATGCATGCGTACTCTGAAATAAATCCCATTATAGTCAGGGGGCCTTTACTCCTATGTAAATGTGGATAATATTGTAGCCTCAGGACCCAATCCTATGCATGCCTACTCTGAAATAAATCCCATTGTGTTCAGTGTGTGCATAGAACACACATTTCATTTGTAAAAATGAAAATACATCCTGCGTATCGGATATTTACATTACGATTCATAACGGTAGCAAAATTACAGTTATAAAGTAGAAACAAAAATAATTTTACGGTTGGGGGTCCCCACAACATGAGGAACTTATAAAGGGGTCATGGCATTAGGAAGATTGAGAACCACTGATATAGAATATAAAAAATAATGTAGATATGAGATGTCAAAATTATGTTTTTATACTTAAGCTATTTCATTTTTTAAATCTTAAAAAAAAGAAATGGAAGTGATATTATATATATTTGATTATATATAGCGATTTTATATAAATTATAATCTAAGAAGAATATGAGCACAATCCTAACAATTTCTACTTAAAAGCAATCCCCTTTGGGTTCAATGTATGTTGAATATTAACATGATTGTTAATGATTAGTTGGATAGGTTAAGAATTTTAAGTGATTGAATCAATGGGTTTGGTGTTGTTGTAATGTATGAATATATTTTTGTTTCTATTTCATATAATTATTTGTATAAAAGTATTTTATTTTAATAACTGTTGACAGTTAAGTTCCTTGCTTTAATTTCACAGCTCTGAACTCATACCTGTCACATTAACCTCCCCATTGAACTTTTGCTGGGAGTCTCTTAACTTCTCCGCAGGTTCTTTGGAGGTCTCCTCCTGCACCATCTCCAAAGCTTCCTCCTTTACGACCAGGGTACCCAAAGCCCACTCCTGCAATGGTTCCTGGAACAGGGAAGAAAATCAGAAGAGAGTTACTGGTGGGAACAGATCCATCTTCAATACCTCCATCACAACACCCTCCATACTGCAGACCCCAAGCTCTGAACCTGGAAGTGGCTACGATTCATGATTTTGTTTTGGAGACCATGTTGACCCTGAAAATGGTGAAAGAAACTCAGGGTGGGCAGGCAGGTGGGCCATTTCAATAGTGAATGAATAAAATAAATAGAGACTCACCTGCCAGGTGCCTGTGTGGGCCTCCCTCCGGCTGAGCAGGAAATGCTCCAGCAGGGCCACGGCCTGGGCACCACTGTCTGGCCCACATGCCCGGATCCGGCTCTGGACGTCCCCCGGCAGGCCGGCCAGGAACTGCTCCAGGACCAGCAGCTCCAGGATCTGCTCCTTGCTGTGCCTCTCGGGCTTCAGCCACTGGCAGCAAAGCTCCTGCACTTGGCTGTACATCCTTCGCGGGTCTCCCAGCTGCGGGCAGCAGAACTGCCGGAAGTGCTGGCGCCGCTTCTCCCTCCTCAGGGCTTCGCCTCTCAAGATGGCCGCCTTCACTTGCCCGTAGTCCTCCCGCTCTGGGGCTGCCAGGAGGCTGAAGGCCTGCTGGGCGCCTCCACTCAGGGCAGGCAGGAGCCGAGCCACCCACTCTCCTGGGGGCCACCCACAGGCCGCAGCCACTTGCTCAAAGGAGGCCAGGAAGGCCTTGGCGTCACCCCAGGGGGCGGCCTTTGACTCTGGGGGGCTCGTCTGGGCACAGTCATGGGCCTGCAGGCTCTGGAGGAACTCCTGCCACTGGGCCTCCCAGCGTTGCTCCCTCTGCCTGCCCGGCTCCTCTTGGCCCTCCTGTGGCTCCATCACAGCTTTGGGTTGGTCTTTGCCTGGGGCTTTTCCTTCTCCTCCTTCTGGGTCTTCACATTTTTCCTCTTTCATGGCTTCTCTCCAGACTCCACTCCTGTAAATACAAACAACAGAATGAGGATTATCTTCCAGCTGCTGATTGAGGCAGAAATATGGGCTTTCAGTTCCTGAACTTGCTTGAAGAATGAAGTTGTCTTTTACCTCCTCTATTCTGCTCTTTAAAAAGAAGCTTCAGGACTTCTGTGTTTTAAGGAAAAGTAAATGTATCCCCTGCAGGTTGTTCTGCTAGTGGTGAGTGACTATGGAGAGGTGCTCATCCCCGTTTCTAATCGAGAGTCAGCACTGTCTGAAGATGCCTCTGTGATCATGTGGCCCACACGTGCACAGTGAGGTGTTACCTTCCCTCCAATGTGGAACCTATAAATACCATATTAACTCAAGTCTAAAGCTCACTTTTTCAGCCTAATTTAGACTCCAATATTGGGATGCACATCAGATTTGATTGTGCATTAGATTCAAGTAACTACAATATTTTAATAAGTATAAGTCAGTATTTGAAATTTAATGGTGATAAGACAGAGATTCTCCTGGTTCAGAAGTCCTAGACTTGGGTATTGGACCATGGTCCTGCTCTGGATGGGCTCACACTCCCCCTGGAGGATCAGATCTGCAGTTTAGGGGTTCTCCTGGACCAGCAGTTGCTTCTGGAGTCCCAGGTGTCAGCTGTGGCCAGAGGAGCCTTTGCTCAGCTTCGGCTGATCTGCCAGCTGCAGCCACACCAATGTTGGTCAGATCTCGGCATGGTGACCCACACCCTAATTACATCTAGACTGGGTTACTGCAAAGCGCTCTCTGTGGGGCTGCCTCTGAAGACGTTCTGGACACTCCAACTTGTCCAGAATGCGGCAGCTCATGTGGTTGCTGGAGCTTGTCAGACTGAGTCTGTCGGGTCACTGCTCCAGCGGCTGCCCATTCACTTCTGGGCTGAATTCAAAGTGCTGGTTCCGACCTATAAAGCCCTCTATGGCTCAGGTTTGGGGAACCTGAGGGACTGCCAGTGTCCATACAATCCAGCCTGTCACCTAAGGTCATCTTGGGGTGAGCCCTGCTGACTGTCGCCAGCTAGAGAGTTAAGGGGAGTGGTGGCTCAGAGCAGGGCCTTTTTGGTGGCTGCTCCCCATTTATGCAACTCCCTTCCCTGGAGCTGAGAGCTGCTTCCTCTCTTCCAAGTGTTCAGCAGCGCTTGAAAACCCTCCGACTTATTAAGCCTTTTGACTGATTTCCTGCTGGTTGTTTTTAATCTTGTCTCTTGTTGTTAATTGATTTTTAGATGGTTTAACCACCGCTGTGGTTTAAATAAAAGAAAGAAATAAAATTTAGTTTAAGGGTTTACTATATTGTAATAAAATGTAATAAAATACAATACTAAACTGTAATAAAAATGCAACACAAGCCATATAATTGTCATCTAAAGTAGTGCAATTAGGCATTTCAGTGCAGTTTATTCCTTCTGAGGATGATCCAATGGAAGTAATGTCTACTTGGAAGTAACTCCCATTGTGTTCAATAGGCTGCAATACTAAAAACATTTTCCTGGGAGTAAGACCCATTGAACACAATGGGACTTACTTTTGAGTAGACATGGCTAGGATTGTGCTGTTGGGTCTGCTCAGAAGTCAATCCCATTATTCTCAATAATGCAGGAGGACATACCCCAAAGGAAGCTCCACTCCAGGCTGTCCTAAAGGAAAGGGCGCTGCGCCTTTAAGACTGGAACGCCCAAGTCACGTGCAGGGGGCGGATGGGGAAATGCTTCCCCAAAACCCCTGCTGGGCTCCTAGAGCTACGAAGAGTCTAGAGTCTAGGAACACCCAGGCAGTGGTGAGTCAGGGAGACCACATGCCCTGGAAAAACCATCTCTGTCCTCCTTTTCCTTCTGAGCAGCAGCAGGTGCTTCCTTGTCATGAGTTAATTGTGTGTGATTTATTTAATTCTAACAATATAGGTGATGTTGGGTGTCCAGTGGGCTTCCCTGCAGGAATCTGTCCTCAGGACTGGAGCACTTAAATCAAATGCAGGAGATCCAAGAAAAATGCAGGACATGAGAATGAATGAATAATATATATAAATATACGTACATGCAAACACACACACACAATCACAGGCATATGGACACCCACACACAATCTCAGGTGCTGAATCTAATGCTGGACTGGGCCTTACTTCAGAGTAGACGTGCCATGGATCAGGCCCTGAGCTGCTCCAGGCAGCAGAGAGAGAGATCTGGATGGAGTGATGCCCCCCCTTCAGCATCCCTGGTTGGAGGTGCTCCTCCTCCTAATGCTGGACTGGGCCTTACTGGAGCAGCTCACGGCTTGATCCATGGCATGTCTACTCTGAAGTAAGGCCCAGTCCAGAATTAGGAGGAGGAACACCTCCAACCAGGGATGCTGGGGTTCATCACTCCCTCCAAATCTCTCTCTCTCTGCTGCCGCCTGGGGCAGCTCAGGGTCTGATCCATGGCATGTCTACTCTGAAGTAAGGCTCAGTCCAGCATTACTCCCAGGCTAGTGTGGCTGGAACTGCAGCCTGAGAACGCTATTTTATGCATGCCTACTCTGAAGTAAGTCCCATGACAGTCAATGGGACTTACTCCCAGGCAAGTGTGGTTAGGGTTGCTGGGGGGCACTAACAAAAACAGATTTTTTTTAATTTAAATTTTTTAAAATTTTTAGATTTTAAAAAAATTTCCCCTTTAAATTCTCCCTGGCCCCGCCCCCTGACCTCACCCCACCCCTGACCTGCCCACTTCCGGAGAACTGGTTGTTGGGCCATGCTGGGCCCACCACTGGGCAGTTCCTCTAACTCTCAAGGGCTGGAGAGTGAGCGAGGAATATGGAGAAGGCAACGGAGGCCTTAGAGTTCTCTGAAGTCAAGAACCCAGCAAGCAAGGCTCCTGTGGAGGCTCTGCTGCAGGGCATAATCTTTGTGTCACAGTTTTGTCCAGAAGGTTCTGGATCCACCATGTCACACGTGCCTGGTCCTCCTGAGACAGGGATTCTATCTAGAGATATAGAAGATTCCCCTTAAGACAGACTGAGGCCACATTCAGCCCTTCGCTGAAGTATCTGAGGCCATTGCCGAGCCCTTACCTGAAGTAGAACAGGGGAGTTGTTTTTCCCCCTTCTACTTCTTCTTTCCTTTTGCGCCTACTAGTCCATGACAAGCACGCAAAAGGAAAGTGGAACCCAACAGATTTACCTCAGAAACATGAGGTAAATTCCTGACGCTTATGAGTAATTTCACTTTTGCAAAGGCAGCGGCTATGAGGCATGAAGTTTTGAGACTCATTTGGGTCACTGCAGGGTGTGGAGAATGAGACCCTTGGCACCTCCACGTCTCTGTGCCATCATTGCCCTCACCACTGGTCACTGCTGGACAGGCATGAGGACAAGTAATACAGCTCCTGTCACGAAAACACCTCTCCAAAATATTCCATCTCCCCACTGTCAAGGCCCTGCGCCAGAGGGAGATTCACCGCCTTGTTCCTCTTCATGTCAGACACTCTTTCCAAGTCTGTTGTAATAAAACACAGAAACCTCAGAGGCTCTTCCCCCTTGTAAACGCCACCAGGTCCAAGAGAAGAATCACTGCGACTGGTAGTGTTGGAGGCTCACAAGATGGCTCCACAGTACGTCCTCCCTGCCTTCCCTCTCCCAAGCAAGGTCCAGGCCTTGCATGTTCACTGTGCACCGCAGACGATGTTGGGACAGACAAAAATGGCCGCCAGAGCAAAAAAGCGGGAACAATCAGGCACCAAATGGCAGATGCGATGTCGGCCGCGCTGAAGGGCTGGTGAAGAGACAGAGCCTGAGGGCGGCCTCCACCCGACCATGGTGGAAAGGCAAAAAGAGGGGGCAGAGCCTGAGGGCAATCCCAACCGATGCCAGACAAGCCACAGCATCTCTCTGTCTTCTTTTTGGTGGAGGAGGAGGCGGGTGGAAGAAAAAACCGGAGGCGAAGCCTGAGGGCGGCCTCCACCTGGCCGTTTGGGATAGATCCAAGGGCAGGGGGGGGGGTAAAGCCTGCGGGTGGCTCCAACCGAAGCCTGTCCCGAGGAGAAATGGAGGCAGAGAGGGGGGCAAAGCCTGAGGGCTGCCCCAGCTAGGGGGTGCCAGCTAGGCCACACGTCTGCAACTGATGCCAGCTAGGCCACATGTCCGCGGCTGCGAAAAAGGGGGAAGGGGGAGAGTTCAGAACCCCCCATTACCCTAAAAGCATCCCTGAAAAGGGTGGAATGTCCAGGCGCCCTGGTGTCCCTAGCCAGAAGGTAGAGAGACTAGGGCAGAGAGGGAGCGAGGCAAGGAGAGGAATCCAAAAGATATAGGTTGAGGAGAAGTAGAAGGAGACTGGCTGTGATTCTGGGGAGCACAGCAGGACATGACCCTACTCCATAGGGAGCCGGACTGAGAGGGGCTGCCCCGCACAGGAAGGAGTCAAAGCGATGTCTGGCCCTCTCTTGTTGGTGGATGGGGCAAACCCAGTCATTACTGAATGCACCTTTTCTCTCCTCCAGAGATTGGAGGGCACCGTGCCTGTTATCCAGCAGGCCAGGGTTTGAGACTTGGGACCCCACAAGGCAGGGTGAGCTCCTGTCCTTAGCCCAGCTCTGCGACGCAGCTGGAACCAATTGTATCGGCTCTGCCTTTCCATTGGAATATTTCAGTGGTGTGGAGAGGCGGGATTTGCTGCTTGGGTAACAGCCTATCCTCCATATCAATCTACCCAGGCCTTCATGCTTCGCATACAGCGTCAAGCATACCAGTCTTTAAACTGTCTTTAGGAATGCCAATGAAGAGTAAAAAGGGATAGTGAATGGGGTTGGCCTCATGCTCCAGCCATTGGCACCACTAAGTCAATTGGCACCCAAGGTCCCTATATTTTGGCTCTCCTATACAACAGATGCAGTATGTCTACCCACTCTCCATCCCTCCCAGAAGCAGCTGCAACTCACTGCAGTGCCCCAGCTCCCCCATCTCTCAGCCGCTCTCTCACCCTCCTGACTCACCTCCTTTAGACTGGCCTGCTGCCTAGTCCCCTTGGTACGCTCCCCATTTCCCTGCTTCTTCTCCCCCCAGGCTCCATGATGCCAGAGGAAGCCACTCACCAGGTTTACTCAGAAGTAAGTCCAATTGTTTTCAATGAGACCTACTCCTCGGAAAATATGGATTGCAGGCTGCAACCTGAGCACTCAATCATTTACCTGTCTACTCAGGTATAGACAAGTTGAGTCTACATCTGGGAGGGAGGAACAAGCCTCTCTTTTTGTGGCAGGTGTGGTGCCGGGACCTCCCTCAATTCCATCATCTGGGGCCAGTGTAGACCCACCACTGCACCAGCCGGGATAGTGGGGCAAGAGACCCTCGACTGAATGCTCTGCAGGGAGGTTGCCTGGGTCCAGTGCACCCAGTTTCCCAGCTCTCCAAAGCGGTGGTCTTTCACCCTCTACCTGCTCCAGGATCCAGAATGGCGGCCAATGGCCCAGGTAGCTCCACAAGGCATACATTCTACTCCTGGAGTGGGCAGATGGCAAAGGGGAAGCTGTACCACTTTGAGGAACTGCAGCCTAGCCGGATGGACAAGCAGGTGGCAGAACCCAGTGGGGAGCCTTCCTGCAGTGTGCCAGGCAGCACAGGGTTTCCTGCTCATAACAAGATGTGGCTGGCAAGGAGGTGGCTGTGACCTGACCCCAGATAAAGGGATAGAGGGAGGTCCCAGTGCTGCAGATGCCACCCAGAGAGTCTCAATCTGCCTTCTCTCCTCCCTGCCAGATGCAGCCACTGCTTTGCTACCCCAAGCTGTGCACATTGCTACTGCCGTGTCACCCCCAACTCATGCTACCTGAGGCCAAGACCCCTTCCCCCCATGACATCTCCAGCATCACTGACTTTCATGTGTGTGTGAAGGCAAATGTCACAGGGATGAATAGGCACTTTTTGCCCTTATTGCTGACAGAGCAAAAGAGAGCACCTTTTCCATGCGTTGCTTGTGGAAGGAATAGCTGGTGGATATTCGTGGGTGAAGGTGGTGAAGTTGGCAAGTAGAAGCCAGGAACACTGTTTGTAGGCAGAAGCCGGTGGAGGTGCCTGGGTGACGCATGTGGATGATTGCAATCTACGCCTCACCCTGCTTTTCTGTTTCTTCCCAGGGATGTGGAGGCTTTTGTCAAGTCCTTCGCATGACAGTCCCCCCTTTAGCTACTTCTCTCGACAAGTGCAGCGGTGAAATAACAACACCAGAAAGACAGAAGCTGTTTTGAATTGGTTCTGTATTCAACGAAGCAGAAGCAGTCCAAGTTTACTGAAAACAAAGTAAAATAGTCTTTGCATTGAATACATTACATATCCAAGGCTGTATCTATTGTAGAGTCAGAGCTTTGGCTTTGCAGACGGTTAGTGATGCAATACATGCAACTATATCACGGTAGACAGTTACTTCTACCAAGGCTCAGGCCTTCTGTGGAAGATCCAGAACACCCACTAGGCTTCACTTAGGCTGCAATCCTAAAGACACTTTCCTGGGAGTAAGATCCATTGAACACAGTGGGACTTACTTTGGAGTAGACATGGTTAGGATTGTGCTCTTAGTCACACCCAACAGACTGGGCTGACTCCTCATACAGCCTACACTGAACAGACTGACACAGGGCGCAATCCAGAGTAACTATGGGAAGTCCTTGCTTCAGTCTCCGGGAAAGAATAAAAATGCAAAACACTTCTAGACTTATAAAACTTTTTGTCTGTTTTTTTAAGCATGTTGGGCATTGACCTCCCTCAGATGCCTGGTGTTTGGCCCCAACTGAAAGATCCAAGCCCTTCTTCATGGTTGAAGGAACCTCCTTAGAGGTTCATCAGGATGGAACTGGAATAAGAACGCCCAACTCAGGTGTGTCTCTAGACCAAAAGCCCTAGATTAGGTCTCTAGGGAGGGAGGTGAACACAAGATTTCCTGCCTCTTCTCATTGGGGGGATCTGGAGTGTGGATGTCAGTGAGGTGATCTGGACCCTTAGAATGAGACACAGACTGCAGAAGAGTCTTCATCTGTGGGTGGGTTAATGTGCTTTCATTAAAGGTATCATGTCTCCTTCCCTTCTCATCCCAGGCAGGAGATCTCAGAGGCGGACGGGTGGTCAGTATGAGCATTAGGGGCCACCAGGTAAGTTACTATGGCATTATGAACTTGGATCCCCAGGGATTGTGGTATCATTACTGGGTGCTCACTGTGATTCTTTGGACATCCTTCACCTGGATGGGAAGCTCCTCCGTTCCCCATTCCTAATCAGGGGGAAGAGGACTGGAGATGGGAACCAAGGCTAAGAGGAATTAATATCCTGAAGATACAATGGAAATAGATTCTGCATTATGACTGATGGAAGCTGAGCCTGGAGTACATCTTTGGGTTGGATTTTACTGTTTGGACAATCCCTATTCTTGGCTTAGCAATGAAATAAGCTTCCTCACTGCAGGAGTCTTCCTCACCACAGAGTCTTTGCAAAAGTCGCACTGCCCTATAGAAGGTAAGCAAGATTCCTCTTTCTGGTGGAAGTAAGACTGGAGAAGAGCCACATGATGATCGTTCTGAAAGTACGAATGCTAAGTCAGTTATTGGCCTTGATGTTGGGTGCATTACAGATGAAGTTCCTACTCAACAGAAATAGAAAAATATATTACCATCGGTCACATCCTGCTACCTAAACAATTTCCAAACGACCTGGACAAACAAGCTTTTCCAGAAATTACTTAGAAATTTTGTGGTACTAATGGAGAAATGCACATGAGAGAGTTTCTTGTTTGGAATCAAGTGAAAGAAGCATTATATTGCTTGCCATGCTGCCTGTTTTGGTGTTTCATCTTCAAGGGGGCCCCAAATGGGTTTTGTACCGCCTTAAAAATTCTCTTGGAGGCCCTGCGGGGAACCACAGAGTCTTTGCAAAAGTCGCAATGCCCTATAGAACTGTAGCCCTAATGGAGAGCCAAGAGTCCACTAGGACTAGAGAGCCACAAGTTTGGGACCCACTGCTCAATTCTCTGAATATATTAACATTCGAGCACAGTAGTTCCTTACGGACATAATTTAACATTGTGGGTGGAATGGGGGCAGGGCAGACTGGGGGGCTGGCCAGACGTTGGAGGGTAGGGTATCCAGTGCACATGTCTTAGACCAGATGGTATCCTATCCAGTGCCAGCCAACACTCCCCCCATCTCCTCCGATCTCCCTCAACGAACACTTTCCCCAGCCTCGGAGAAAGGTCCTGCAGTTATATCTTTTCCCCAAAGATCCTCCTGCTCCCTTGGAGTCCATCTAAACCATTTCACACCCTTGGCCCTTTATATGATCTCCCTTCAACTCCATAGGGTGCAATCCTAACCATGTCTACTCAAAAGTAAGCCCCATTGTGTTCAATGGGTCTTAATCCCAGGAAAGCGTCTTTAGGATTGCAGCCATAATGTCCTTTGAGCTGCCTTGAGTGCCTTTTTAGGGAGAAAGGTAGAATATAAATCAAATAAATAAATTTAGTGTCACCCATTTCTCTCCCTCATGAAATAAAGGAGGGCATGAATTTTGCCCATGCTCTGTTTCTTACAGTTCTTCCACCTCCTCCTTAAGAACATAAGAAAAGCCTCCATTGGATCTGAACCATTTATTTATCAGCCGCTGGTCACGGGGAAGCATGGCGCTCTCTGGGGCCCTGAGGACTTGGCCTAACCTGTGACTGAACATGACTGCCATTTGTCCGCCAACAAATACAGTGATGCAACAGTGCACTCGTTCACATTCAAACTCCTTTACCATAAAACATGCCAAACTCCTTTACCATAAAACATACAAACAAGGCAAAAAATATCACTGAAATTGTTAGTATTTGAATTTAATAATAAAACATATTTGTTCGGGCAAGTTGATTCCAGGCTGATGCAATACTGAAGAAGGCTGATGCAATCTAGCTGATGCAATCTGAAACTGCTCTTACAGCATGAGTCAGCAGAATTGGAAGTGCTGAGTCACTGGTCACATGACTGTAATATCTATAACTGATTGGTGTTCCACTAAATTTAAGTGTGTATGAGATTATTGCAATGTGTGGGTTACTGAGGAGGAGTATTTTGCTGTTTTGATACTCTGAAAGACTGAACTGTATTTATGGACTGACTTGTGGACCGTTTAACTGGATGTACTGAGCTTGGAATACCCCTGCTATTTGATGTATGTATATGACTGATCTACTGCTCTGACCTTGGACTATACCTGGACTTATCTTCTGCCTTTTGTTTAAACAATATAGTTATCTTTAACTATAAACAGCTGTCGTGTTTACTCTGTGCTGCTGCCCGTTTGCCTCTGCACAACTACTCTGCTAAGCCCTGCATATCAGCAGGGTCTCACACCCCAACACTGGTTATAGGCCCAGAGCTGGCAGTGTGCTACAGGTGAACTTTGCTGGTGTTGCTGGTGGCTATATTGTTATTTGAAGGCAATTTCCAGAAGTTTGATTCCTGGAAAAATTCCAGTGTCCAGGTCATAAAATGGAGTCAAGTCTGCTATCACTGGGTGGATTCCCTATCACCCGTCTAATGGGAATAACTACGCCACTTGGGCGCAAAAGGTGCGCTTACTCCTATAAAAGGAGGGGCTCTGGCAAGTCGTATCCAACCCACCTAAATTGGAGGACTTAGATGAGGAAGACGATGCTGACAAAATATCTAAGTACCACCAAGACACTGAGAAGGCATTGTGTTTTATTAGCTTAACATTGGAGGATCACCAATTGGTCCACATCAGAGGGATTGAGTCTGCAAAAGAGTGCTGGGACATTCTGAAAACTATCTATGTTCGTGATAGTGCAGGTGCTCAAATACACCTGACACGCAAGCTATTTCGAGCACGGCTCACTCCTGGAGGGGACATGCTTGCTCATCTTGAGTTTATGAAGCACACCCTCTATGAGCTGCAGGAGCAGGAGCTGATATTTACTGAACTCCAGCAGGCGTACATTGTGCTTTCATCGCTGGACAAAAGCTATGACAACTTCATCGCCAGCATGGAGGTATTGCCACGCACTGAGATAACGATGGCAGGTATTACCAGCAGGCTGCTAGACGAAGCCAGACGGCGCAAAGACTCTGCACTGCTTCGTGATTCTCGCCAGACCTCCACTATTCGACGTGACAGAGAACAGCCAACTGAGGACTGCACAGGGCAAACGGCAAGAGCCTTCACTGTCAAGAAATGCTTTAAATGTGGTGCCACTGGGCATATTTCACGCCACTGCAAATCAAAAAAAGGAAAGAAGTTTGGTGCTGCTGAAACCCATACTGGGGCTCATCTGGCTCTGACAGGCACAGATGGTCTGGGCTCCGATGTCTGGGTCGTAGACAGTGGTGCCTCTCACTCCATTGCAAAGCGCAAGGAAATCATTTGCATCATTTGAGCCTGTAAGTACTCAGCAAGTATCTTTGGCTGATGGGCTATGTGTAAATGTGACTGGGGAAGGAACTGTATATCTCCCTTGTCTAGCTAAATCCTTAAACATGATTTGTGTGCCTACACTAAAATACAATCTCCTGTTTGCAACGACATGAGTGCAGATCTGAACAGCCCCACTGGGGGACAGGGTAAAGTTTAGGCAATGTTTCTCATCTAAGATTTGTGGGATACCCATAAGATTTTTTTTCATTATGAGTTTTTTGATGTATGACTAAATCTGATCTATGGCAGAAGCTTTTTCCATAGTCGGGGCATTGGTGAGGATTCTGTCCCATGTGAAGCTTTGGATTAATTAAATTGGATCTCTGAGAGAAGCTTTTTCCACAGTCAAGACACTTGTGGGGTTTCTTCTCTGGTATGAGTTCTCTTATGCCTTGACAATTTGGATCTCTCAGAGAAGCTTTTTTCTCCAGTATGAGTTCTCTGATGGCTTAATAAATTGGATCTCCGAGAGAAGCTCTTTCCACAGTCAAGACACTTATGGGGTTTTTCTCCAGTATGAGTCCTCTGATGACTTAATAAATTGGATCTCTGAGAGAAGCTCTTTCCACAGTCAAGACACTTGTGGGGTTTTTCTCCAGTATGAGTTCTCTGATGGCTTAACAAAGTGGATCTCTGAGAGAAGCTCTTTTCACAGTCAAGACACTTGTGGGGTTTTTCTCCAGTATGAGTTCTCTGATGGATTAACAAAGTGGATCTATGAGAGAAATTTTTCCCACACTCAGGACACTGATATGGTTTCTCTCCTCTATGGATCCTCTCATGAACTAATAAATCATGCCTCTTGAAGAATCTTCTTCCACAGATGTGGCATCTGTGAGGTTTATTTCCAGTATGGATTTTCTGATGCCTTAATAAGTGGCATCTCTGAGTGAACCTTTTCCTGCAGCTAGGACACATGTGAGGTTTTATTCCTCTGTGGATCATCTGATGAGTTAACAAAGTTGATTTCCTATTAAAATTTATTCCAAGATCAGGACATTGATGTAGTTCTGTGTGGATCTTCTCATGACTCAATAATTCTGATCTCCAAGAGAAGCTCTTTCCACAGTAATGACATTCAAGTGTTGTTTCTTCTGTATTAACAATCTTCTGTTTTGCTAATGACTTTGAATGGAGCATTACCCTGAGTGGTAGACCATCACAGTCCTTCTCTTGCATGTGGCTGCTGTGATGTTGACCAAGGTTTGATTTGACCAAAGTGTTTTCTTCCAGCAGGAGACCTTCATGGTGCAGATCTCCACTATGTTCAAAAACAGATCCTAACTTAGGACGATACCTTCTGCCATATTTGGAAAATGACACCTTTTCTCCCTCCGTATCAACTGGGCTGGGATTTTTACAAGAAGCCCCAAAACCATCTGTGAGCTCAACAGAGTCCCTGGATTCTTTACGTGGCTCCGTTCTCTGGCCTGTGTTGGATGCGCTTCTTTCTTCCTCTACCTCAGCTTTCACCTTCTCTTGCATTCTCCTTCCTTCTCTCTTGGTTGTTTCCAATCTCTCTTTTCCTCCATGCTGAGAATTCTTCAACTTGAGCTTAGTTTTCTCCTCATCACCTGAAGAGATAGAGAAAGAGTTTTGTGTTCTGTTCATTTCTTTTATGCAACTCAGGAAATGTTTTGCGCAACTCTGTTTTGCATCTCAGATTTTTTTTGTGAACTCAGGAGGAGAAAGAAGATGCAAGACAAGAGCTTGTGCCAGATGCTAGCCCCGTATCCAGACAACACAGAGTATTTGCTCAGATCTGCCCTTGAAAGGTTTATTGGATGGATGGCTTTCTCACCCAAGGAGCCTGTTCTGCATGTTCAAAACATGTATTCAATGTGCATGATCCTATGAAGTCTACTTAGGCTGCAATCCTAAAAACACTTTCCTGGGAGTAAGCCACATACTGGCCACAGCCCTTTTTAAGAGCCTCTGCGCAGAGCGTCAGAGCTGTATAAGCATGTGTTTCCACAGTGCGCTTTCTTGTTAAGTGAAGCGGAACTTGTTATGTGAAGCAAGATTTCTTGGAAATTCATACTTGTTATATGAAACGCTTGTTATGTGAGGCATTTGTTATGAGAGACAACACTGTATAGTTTCTAGCTGCGCTTTACTGCTTGCTTGTTTTTTTCAATTCACTCCTGCATATTTTTAACCAATGGGTTTTTTCTTGCTACTTCCTACTGGTTGTCTTATGACACTGTGTTCTGTTAAGTATTTTATTTTGCTATATTTTATATTTAAGGAATCTCTATTTGTATTTTAGTTGCCTTGGTGTCCTCCAGGCTGAAAGGAAGGATACCAATGAATGAATGAATAAATTAATTAAAGAATGTGTTTTAAAGTTCTAATGTTTAGATATGTAGTTTCTTTTTTCTTTGCTTTTTTTGATGAGCCACCTTCAGTTTCATTTGTGGAGAAACAAAGGATATAAGGCTGCAATCCTAAAGATACTTTCCTGGGAGTAAGACCCACTGAACACAACGCAGCTTACTTTTGAGTAGGTAAAGTTACGATTCCGACCTAAGATGTACAAAATAAACAAAGACCTATAAGTGCTCTATGATGAAGCCATATCTATCTCTACTAAAAGGACATTGTCCACCACCTGGTTCTTGTCCGCTTGGATACCAAGAGTCCTGCTCAGCTCAACTTCAGCCTCGTCCTGTCCTTCTGAGGAAAGCAGCAAAGTCTGATGTACGATTCCAGTTCCTGTGAGGGACAGAAGAGACATTCATGCAGAAGCAGATTGGGCCACCTGCTCATCTGGTGGCCAAAGCTGGGCACCCCTCCTAAAGGGTAAGATTATGCCTGGGCATAAGAGAGCGGTTTGATGGATGCCTTCTTGCCCTCTAGCCCCACTTGCAAATCACAAAAACTGCAGCAGCAGCAGCAGCAGCAGCAGCAGCAGCAGGAGGAGAAGGAGAAGGAGAAGGAGAAGGAGAAGAAGAAGAAGAAGAAGAAGAAGAAGAAGAAGAAGAAGAAGAAGAAGCATCATCATCATCATCAAGGGGATATTTGGGTGGGAAGAATGAGAAAAATCAAGACATCTCTGGCTACAATCACAGAGATCAAGAGAAGATTATTAACAGTATGGAAGTTAGATCATCAGCTGGTTGTTGGTGAAATGAAAACAAGGAAGAAAATTCAAGTTGGGGAGGAAGGGACATGAACAGAAGCGCTTCAAAAGTGACCACAGAAGTGTCTTCGGACAACACTGGCTCTACAGGCTTAGAAACAGGGATGCGCACCTCATCCTAGAATCAGACACAACTGGCAGTTAACCTGCGGGAGATACCTACCTACTTTGTGATGTGTGGTGGATATATTTTGGATTTATATGAAATGTAAATGTTATATATGGTAATTGTGCTATTTCTGATTTAGTACAGTCAGGGAATAATGAAAAATCAGAAAGGGAAAAATTAATTAATAATTGTAAAAGTAATCTTAAAGGTTGTTTATTTGGATTTTGATGAATGATTTTAAGTGAGTTTGGCCCAATTTATGAAAGAAATGGGTTTAAGGAAGAAAGAAAAAGAATAGCAAATGCATTTGAAACTATATAGAATATTAAAAATAATGTAGATATGAGATGTCATAATTATGTTTTTATAGTTAAGCTACAACATTTTTAAAATCTTAAAAGAAAAAAAGAAACAGAAGTGATGTTATATATAGATTATACGAGTGACTTTATATAAATTATAATCTAAGAAGAATATGATCACAATCCTAAACATTTCTACTCAAAAGAAAGCCCCTTTGGGTTCAATGGGTCTTGCTCCCAGGAAAATGTCTTTAGGGTTGCAGTCTATGTTGAATATATACATGAATGTTAATGATTAGCTGGATAGGATAAGAATTTTAAGTGATTGAATCAATGGGTTTGGTGTTGTAATGTATGAATATATTTTTGTTTTTATTTCATATAATTCTTTGTATAAAAATATTTTGTTTTAATAACTGTTGACAGTTAAGTTCCTTGCTTTAATTTCCCAGCTCTGAACTCATACCTGTCACAGTAACCTCCCCAGGGAAGTTTTGCTGGGAGTCTCTTAACTTCTCTGCAGGTTCTCTGGAGATCTCCTCCTGCACCATCTCCAAGTCTTCTTCCTTTACGACCAGGGGACCCAAAGCCCACTCCTGCACTGGTTCCTGGAACAGGGAAGAAAATCAAAAGAGTTACTGATGGGAACAGATCCGTTTTTGTTACCTCCATCACAACACCCTCCATGCTGCAGACCCCGAGCTCTGAACCTGGAAGTGGATACAACGCATGATCTTGGTCAGAGACCAGGCACTTGCTCTGAAAATGGTGGGAAGAAACTCAGGGTGGGCAGGCAGGTGGGCCGTTTCAATAATAAAATAATAGAAAGACTCACCTGCCAGGTGCCTTTGTGGGCCTCCCTCCAGCTGAGCAGGAAATGCTCCAGCAGGACCACGGCCTGGGCACCACTGTCTGGCCCACATGCCCGGATGCAGCTCTGGATTTTCCCCGGCAGGCCGGCCAGGAACTGCTCCAGGACCAGAAGCTCCAGGATCTGCTCCTTGCTGTGCCTCTCGGGCTTCAGCCACTGGCAGCAAAGCTCCTGCACTTGGCTGTACATCCTTCGCGGGTCTCCCAGCTGCGGGCAGCAGAACTGCCGGAAGTGCTGGCGCCGCTTCTCCCTCCTCAGGGCTTTGCCTCTCAAGATGGCCGCCTTCACTTGCCCGTAGTCCTCCCGCTCTGGGGCTGCCAGGAGGCTGAAGGCCTGCTGGGCGCCTCCACTCAGGGCAGGCAGGAGCCGAGCCACCCACTCTCCTCGGGGCCACCCACAGGCTGCAGCCACTTGCTCAAAGGAGGCCAGGAAGGCCTTGGCGTTACCCCAGGGGGCGCCCTCTGACTCTGGGGGGCTCGTCTGGGCGCAGTCAGGGGCCTGCAGGCTCTGGAGGAACTCCTGCCACTGGGCCTCCCAGTGCTGCTTCCTCCGCCTGCCCCGCTCCTGTTGGCCATCCTGTAGCTCCATCTCAGCTTTGGGCTGGTCTCTGCCTGGGGCTTTTCCTTCCCCTCCAGATCCTTCTTCTGGACCTTCACATCTTTCCTCTTTCATGGCTTCTCTCCAGACTCCACTCCTGTAAATACAAACAACAGAATGAGGATTATCTTCTAGCTGCTGATTGAGGCAGAAATATGGGCTTTCAGTTCCTGAACTTGCTTGAAGAATGAAATGGTCTTTTACCTCCTCTATTCTGCTCTTTAAAAAGTAGTTTCAGGACTTCTACGATTTAAGGTAAAGGTAAGTGTATCCCCTGCAGGTTGTACTGCTGGTGGTGAGTGACTCTACGGAGCGGTGCTCATCCCCATTTCTAATCCAAAGAGCCATCACAGTGTGAAGATGCTGCTGTGATCATGTGGCCCACATGTTCACGATGAGGTGTAACCTTCCCACCAAGGTGGAACCTATAAATACCATATTCACTCAAATCTAATGCTCACTTTTCCAGCCAAATTTAGACTCCAAAATTGGGGTGCGCATTAGAGTTGATTGTGCATTAGATTCGAGGAAATACAACATTGTGATGGTAAGTATAGGTCAGTATTTGAAATTCAATCCTGATAAGACAGAGGTTCTCCTGGTGCGGAAGTCCTGGACTCGGGTATTGGACCATCGGCCTGCTCTGAATGGTGTCCCTCTGAAGGAGCAGGTCCCCAGCTTGGGGGTTCTCCTGCACCAGCAGCTGCTCCTGGAGTCCCGGGTGTCGGCTGCGGCCAGGGGGTCTTTGCTCAGCTTTGGCTGATCCACCAGCTGCAGCCATACCTAGATCAGTCAGATCAGATGGTGACCCACCCCCTAGAGACCCTGCTGACTGTGCCGCCACCTAGAGAGGTAAGGGGAGTGGCGATTAAGACCAGGGCCTTTTCGGTGGCTGCTCCCCATTTATGCAACTCCCTTCCCTGGAGTTGAGAGCTGCTCCTTCTCTTCCAAGTGTTCAGCGGGGCCTGAAAACCCTCCTATTAAGGCTTTTAACTGATGTCCTGCTGGTTGTTTTAAATCTTGTCTCATCTTTTTAATTGATTTTTAGACGGTTTAACCACCGCTGTGTTTTCAAAATGTTTTTAGGGCGATTTTTATGTTACTTGTTTTATCCTTTTTTAAAAACTATGTTGAGATTGTAATTTTTAAAGCCGCCTTGATTTCCTTTGGGGGGGAAAAGGCGGAGAATAAATGAATGAAATAAAGAAATAAATAAAACTTAGTTTAAGGATTTACTATAATGTAATAAAATGCAACACAAACCAGATAATTGTCATCTAAAGAAGAGCTATTAGGCATTTCAGTGCTTCAAATGGAAGTAATGTCTACTTGGAAGTAACTCCCATTGTGTTCAATGAGACTCAGGCTGCAATACTAAAGACATTTTCCTGGGAGTAATGCCCATTGAACACAATGGGGCTTACTTTTGAGTAGACATGGTTAGGACTGTGCTGTTGGGTCTACTCAGAAGTCAGTCCCATTATTCTCAATATTATGCAGCAGGACATACCCCAAAAGAAGCTCCACTCCAGGCTGTACTAAAGGAAAGGGCGCTGCGCCTTTAAGACTGGAACTCCCTAGTCACGTGCAGGGGGCGGACCCCTGCCGGGCTCCTAGAGCTACGAAGAATCTAGAGTCTAAGAACCACCAGGCAATGGTGGGTCAGGGAGACCACATATCCTCCTTTCCCAGGACATGCCCTGGAAAAAAGCCTCTCTGTCCTCCTTTTCCTTCTGAGCAGCAGCAGGTGCTTCCTTGTCATGAGTTAATTGTGTGTGATTTATTTAATTCTAACAATATAGGTGATGTTGGGTGTCCAGTGGGCTTCCTTGCAGGAATCTGTCCTCAGGACTGGAGCACTTAAAACAAATGGAGAAGATCCAAGAAAAATGCAGGACATGAGAATGAATGAATAGAATATATAAATATACAAACACACACACACACAATCTCAGGCACACAGAAAATCTTGGGCACACACACACACACAGGCACAAATACACACAATCTCAGGCACACTGCAAATTGGTTGCAGTTATAAAATTAGATGGTCGCTTTTTCTTTGCTTTAAGGGGTGGTGGGAATATACAGGGGGAAAATGATGCTTATGTATGATGATGTAAATATAAGAGAAGTTGATATGTAAATAGATAATGCATCAAATAAAAAAAATTAAAAAAACAATCTCAGGCACACGCACACACACACAATCTTAGGCACACGCACACACAATCTCAGGCGCACACACACACACACACAATCTCAGGCACACACAAACAATCTTGGGCACACACACACAATCTCAGGCACACGCACACATATGGTATGCAACCCCATACCTTTAGATAAAAATACAATTAAATTTTTAATAAAGATTTATTGTTATACTAGCAAAAAGCGTACCCACGTTGCAGGAGTATCATTTCCCCATACAACATCCCCCCATGGCGCATCAACATGTACATCAACCCCCCCTGCGCCTGAAGTACATCAACTTCCCCCATGTGCAACTTCCCTCCATGTGCATCAAACCCCATGTGCATCATCCCCCATGCGCATCTGTCCCCCATGCGCAACTTCCCCCATGTGCATCATCACCCTTGTGCCTGAACTCCTCATATGCAATATCACCCATCTGCATCAGTCCCCCATGAGGAAATTCCCACATGCGCAACTTACCCCCATGCGTATCATTCCTCATGTGCAACTTTCCCCATGTGCATCATCCCCCATGCGCATCATCCCCATGCGCAACTTTCCTCCATGTGCATCATCCCCCATGTGCAACTCCCCCATGCGTAACTTACCCCCATGCGCAACTTACCCCATGCTCATCATCGCCCCCTGTGCAATTCCCCATGCGCAATTCCCTCATACGCAACTTCCTCCATGTGCATCATCCCCCCATGAGCATCATCCCCCATGTGCAACTTCCCCTATGCACAACTTCCCCCGCGCAACTTCCCCCATTCACAACTTTCCCCATGCGCAACTTTCCTCATGCGCATCATTCCCCCATGCGCATCATCCTCCCATGCGCAACTTTCCGCATGCGCATCATCCCCATGCACAACTTCACCCCATGCGCATCATCCCCATACGCAACTTTCCCCATGCGCATCATCCCAATGCGCATCATCCCCCCATGTGCATCACTCCCCATACGCACCTTTTTCCATGTGCAACTTTTCCCATGCACATCATCTCCCCATGCACAACTTACCCCCATGCGCAACTTACCCCCATACGTATCATCCCCCATGTGCATCATCCCCATGCACAACTTTCCCCATGCGCATCATCCCCCCATGTGCATCATCCCCCCATGCTCAACTTCCCCCATGCGCAACCCCCCCGTTGCGCAACTTCCCCCCATATGCAACTCCCCCCCAAGTGCAACTTTCCCCATGCACAACTTTCCCCATGCACAGCATCCTTGCTGGTGCAACCTCTTCCTACTAACAACATTCCCCCACACTGCACCAAGCACTGAGCACCAAATTGGCTGGATGTTGTTCAGTCTCCCATGTTAAGTATAGGACAAAATCACGTTGCCCCCTTTTCAGCACCTGAAGGGTCAAATTTCTCCAGATGGTTCTTGGTGGGTGTTCAGGAGACAGAAGGAACTCCCAGAATTCCATGCTTCAGGCCCAGCAGTTGGGGCGGAATGTTGAGGAGTCATCAATTCTCCAATGCAAAGTATAGGGAGGAAAACGCATTGCACCCCTTTTCACCCCCTTCCGTTTGGAATTTCTGAAAACCGGTTCTTAGTGCACCCCTCAGTCACGGAAGGAACACCCACCCCAAATTTCACGCTTCTAGGCCCAGCGGTTCTGGCAGGGCGGTGATGAGTCAGTCAGTCGGTCAGTCCGTCGGTCAGTCAGTGACTTTTCTCTTATATATATAGACTAGTAACATTTCCCCATATGCCATCCCCCCACGGCGCATCAACATCCAGTGCGCAACTTCCCCCATGTGCAACTTTTCCCCATGCGCAACTTCCCCGCATGCGCATCAATCCGAAATCCACAAATCCCCCATGCACAACTTTCCCCCATGCGCAACTTTTCCCCATGCGCAACTTTCCCCCATGCGCATCAACCCCGTGTGCAACTTTTCCTGTGCACATCAACCCTCATGCGCAACTTCCCCCATGCGCAGCTTTCCCCATGCGCAACTTTCCCCTATGCGCATCAACCCCCATGCGCAACTTCCCCCATGCACAACTTCCCTCATGCGCAACTTTCCCCCATGTGCAACTTGCTCAGTACTTGGTGCAGTGGGGGGGATGTTGTTAGTAGGAAGAGGTTGCACCAGTGAGGATGCTGCGCATGGGGGGAAGTTGCGCATGGGGAGAAGTTGCACATGGGGATGATGCGCATGGGGTGAAGTTGCGCATGGGGAAAGTTGTGCATGGGGGATGATGCGCATGGGGGAATGATGCGCATGAGGAAAGTTGCACATGGGGAAATTGCACATGGGGCGATGATGCACATGGGGGGATGATGCGCATGGGCATAAGTTGTGATGGGGTAAGTTGCGCATGGGGTAAGTTGCGCATGGGGTAAGTTGCGCATGGGGGAGTTGCGCCTGGTGGTAAATTGTGCATGGGGGGATGATGCGCATCGAGGAAAGTTGCGCATGGGGATATGCGCATGGGGAAAGTTGCGCATGGCGGATGATGTGCATCGGGGGATGATGCACATGGGGGATGATGCGCATGGGGGGATGATGCGCATGGGGAAAGTAGCGCATGGGGGGATGATACACATGGGGAAAGTTGCACATGGGGGATGATACACATGGAGGTAAGTTACACATGGGGGTAACAGTGATGGGATTCAAAGACATCAACAACCGGTTCTCTGCCCATCTGGCAGCCACTTTTAAATGGCTATTTTTAAACTTTATATTTCCGATCTCTCGTTAACAACTGGTTCTATAGAGTAGGTGCGAACCTGCTGGAGCCCTGCACTGGGGGGTAAGTTGCGCATGGGGGGAAGTTGCGCATGGGGGACTGATGCAGATGGGTGATGTTGCATATGAGGAGTTCAGGCACATGGGGGAATGATGCACATGGGGGAAGTTGCGCATGGAGGACAGATGCGCATGGGGTGTTGATGTGCATGGGGTGTTGATGTGCATGGGGTGTTGATGCACTGTGGGGGGATGTTGTATGGGGAAATGATACTCCCGCAACCCAGGTACACTTTTTGCGAGTCTATATATATAAAAGGCATCTTCATCGTCATTACTGACTCATCAATGCCCAGCCAAAACCGCCAGGCCTAGAAGCGTGAAATTTGAGGACGGTGTTCCTTCTGTGATGGAGGGAGTCACTAAGAACCAGTTTTTGGAAATTCCAACCGGAAGGGGGTGAAATGGGGTGCAATGCGTTTTTTTCCCTATACTTTGCATTGAAGAATTGATGACTCATCAACATTCTGCCCCAACCCCCAGACCAAGAAGCATGGAATTCTGGGAGGGAGTTCCTTCTGTCACATGATCACCCACCAAGAACTGATGTGGAGAAATTTAACCCTTAAGGGGCTGAAAAGTGGTGCAAAGTGTTTTTCTCCTATACCTAACATGGAAGGATGACATCCAGCCAATTTGGTGTTCTGTGCCTGGTGCACTGGGGGGATATTGTTCGGAGGAAGAGGTTGCACTGGGGAGGATGATGCGCATGTGGGGGGGTGTGTATGGGAAGTTGCGCATGGGAGTTTGATGCACATGAGTATTAATGCGCATGGGGAATGATGCACATGGGGGAAGTTGAGCATGGGGAAGTTGCGCATGGGGACATGATGTGCATGGGTGATGTCGCGCATGGGGGGGTTGATGCGCATGGGGGGGTTAATGAACATGGGGATGAACATGGGGAATGTTATGCATGGAGGATTTGCTCATGGGTGGTTGATGAGGATGGGGGTTGATGCTCATAGGGGAATGATGTGCATCAGGGAATGATGCGCATGGGGTTTGTTGCACAAAAGGAGATATTGCGCATGGGCGATGTTGCGCATGGGGGGTTGATGCGCATGGGGGATGTTGTGCCTGGGGAGTTGATGCAAATGGGGGACTGATGCGCATGGGGAGTTGATGCACATGGGAGGTTGATGCGCATGGGGATGAACGTGGGAATGTTGTGAATGGGGATGATGAGCATGGGGATTTGTGTATGGGTAGTTGATGAGCATGGGGGATGATGTACATAGGGGAGATGATGTGTATGAACATGGGGGATGTTGCACATGGAGGTGAATGCGCATGGGGAATTGATGCTCAGTGGGGGGATGGCGTACAGGGGAATTTTGCTCCTGCAACGCGGGTACACTTTTTGCTAGTATTTTAATAAATGCGGTAAAAGCAATAAAAAGCAGCCAGAGCAGTGGTGTCTAGACATACCAAGTTGAGCCTTTAAAAAACCGGAACTATAAAAATATTATTAAAAGGCAGGAGCTCAGAAGGCTTGTTTGAAAAGGAACGTCTCCAGGATGGTTATTTGTTTGTTTGTTTGTACATACTCTACTTTCCTCCATGCTAACACAAATGTCCAAAGCAGCTCACGTAGCTTTCTATCTTTCTGACTCACAACAACTCTGTGAAGTGGGTAATTTTTTTATGGGCAGCTCATAGAATTTTCTTCCCGATGTGATTCTCACATCTGGGAATACTTTCTGAGCTAACAGCAGGAGTTTCAGGTCAGCCAAGCTGATAACAGTCATACCTTCTGGTATGAGTCATGAGTTTCCCATCCAAGAGTTGACACATGAGTCTCCAATCCCAGTGCAGTCTCCCATCCAAGAGTTGTCCAGATCTTTCCCTGCTTAGCTTTCTTAGGCAGCCCTGGCATTCAATCGCCAGACCACGCCTTCTGCATGTTATGACATCTGGGCCCCCTGCCCAAGTGTGGCTCATGACCCTCCAATGGTAACAAAAGCCAGATTATTCCCCATGTGGGGTGTGGCCCAGGAATGGGTCCCCAACAGTGCTTACGCGATTGTGGTGCAGCAGGGATCCTTGACCCTCCAAAGGTATCTAGGGGTCTCTTGCAGCCTCTGTGGAGTCCTGGAGACTTTCCCACCCCATGGCTGCACCCAGCTCTGTTCTGGTCTCAGCAGGAAGGCAGGCATACAGCCACAGAGTCTTAAAGTCCACACTATAAAGAATGTCAGGACAACTCCAGACTGGAAATGCTCCCCCTCGGTGCAGATGCATTACATAAGTTTTACCCATGACTTATCCAGGGGTCGTGGAACTTTCCATCATTTTTGGCTGACAATATGACCGGATTTTTCTGGATTTGCCCTCTTTTTTAGCCTCCTGTCCAGGTGTCCTCCAAAAGGTCTTCATTGTCCTCCATTTTGGCTTCATTTTGGAACTTTGCAATGGTGTGCAGTACCCCATCATGTCATATGTCCTTGGATTTGTATTGAAGAGAAGAATCCAATGCAAAAATAGTTTTTTAAATATCTCATTCCTATCAAACATTATGGCCCAAAAATCTAAATATAAGCAATATGCTTTGAGCTCTTTGGGAAATGGAAAGTGCCCAATATTGTGGCTTTACTCATGAGTAGGGAAACGTGCCATTGTCTGCCAAAAAGGCCAGGCTGAGAGGAATCCAAGACCTTGTTCTCCTTTTTAGGATCAGGTATCTGGTTACCCTGCCATATGTCCTCTTTTTCCAGGACATGCCCTCTCTTCTAGCTTTAGAAGATGTTTATAGTCCTACTTTTCCATGTAAGCAGCAAGCATGGAGCCGTCTTGGAATTCATCAATTCTATGTAATAGTGTTCAACTGAATAATATGTAATAGAGTATTTAAATTAACGACATTGTCTTGCAGGTCCCCCAGGGAGGTTATATGTTTAGAAGGAGTTTGAACCCCGATTCCTCCAGAGGCTTCCAGAACTAAATCACCACTAAAATAAGTCCAAGGAGACTCTGGAGGTATAGTTAAAACAACATGTTTACTTGCGTCCATGATGGAGGTACACAGCATAACGGTTACAGATTGCAGGCTTATAGGTAGGTATTTTTTCCAACTGGGAGCAGGTAAGTACAAACATGGGTCTACTTCTGAACAGGTAAGTCTCTAACCCGAACTAGGCTTAACAATACCAACGTAAGCAGTGACTGTCACCAAGCACCAAGACCTCTTTTACCATCTCCACGGCTTTCCCGTCCTCTCCCATGGAGGCATGTCCTCCATGGGACATGGACGTCCTCTCCAAAGGAGGCCATCCTTTGAACCTCATGGCCCGGTGATTGCAATCTGGGTCCCCCTCCTCGTAAGACGTATCCAAGTAGAACATGTTCTCCTCATATTCTTCTGTCTCCTCCCTTCACAGACATAAAAACACCATACATAAGTGTTTTTCACTTTTATTTTCTCATTTTCCTACATTTTTCTTTGATGTCTTGCATTTTGAGGGGTCTTGTCCTCATTTTTGGTTTTGACGTCTGGTCATCCTGCATTCAGAGTGTCAGAATCAGGACAGATTGTTCCATTTGGCCACCCACAAAAAATTGGGTCTCATCTCACCAGTGGGCTGTCCTAAACCACAGATTGGGAACAACTGCTTGATCGGGACCCACCAAGGTTTACCAGACTTAAGCCGTTTCTGCCCAGCCAGGCATGGCCAAGAGGAAGAATGATGAGACAGGTTACTTGAGAGTTCAGAGAGGGAGAGGGGCTTGACAGCCTTGAAGAGCTGATTCATTTTGTGGGTGACGTTGTGCAAATATATATAATTGGATAACAAACCAGCTTTTGTAGAAAATCCCTCCCTTAAGAAAACACAGAAACAAGATCCTGTAACTTCCAAACCAAGATGGCAGCAATATCATCAGACTACAGAGAGGAAATGGTGCATCAATCCCCCCTAGTTTTCCCTGCCGCCCTAAAATGATGTAGTCAAGGTCAGGGTCAGCATCTGCCACCTCCTGGCTTTCTCCTCTCCTCCCCCTTCAAAAGGGTTAGAGATATTTTTGTCCACCTCTGGGTTGGGACCTCAATGGGTTGTGAAGCCTCTCTTGGGAGATCATGGGAACCTTTCAGAGCTGGTGCAAGGAACGGCCAGGATCCCACCCAATCCTTGACTGAATTCCAAAACCTGAAAGAGCTGACTGGCAGGTGCAGGATCATTCGCCTTGCTCCTCTCTCTGGGAGATGGTGAGGAGCGCAAGATCAGACAATGCGCACCTGAGGAACAGGGAGTTCCACAGACCAACTACATGGTGGGTCAAGTCTTTTGGATGGGGTGGACCGAAGGAATGACTGGTGGATATTCATGAGTAAAGGTGGTGGAAGTCAAGAAGTGGAAGCCAGGAATGGTGTTGGCAGGCAGAAGTTGATGGAGAGGCCTGGGTGATGCTGGCGGATGATCGTGACTTGCGCCTCACACTGTTTTTCTGTTTCTTCCCTGCGATGTTGGAGATGTTGGGATGTTCCCAAGCGCAACAGGGTCCTCTGGGTTTCAATCTCCTTCGATTTTCAAAAACCAAGAATAAAATATTGCTGGTCTTATAAAATGTTTTGTCTGGTGTTTTTGAATTGTGTTGGGCCTTGTCCTCTCTCAGAAGCACAGCATTTGGCACTGACTGGAAGGTCCAAACCCTACTTCATGGTCTACAGAACCTCCTATGTTCCTCCTCAGAAGTGGATGAGGATGAAACAGAAGAAGAACTCCCAAAGCACACAAACATCTCAGCCTTTCCATCCTGCTGTGATGGGAACTGGCCCCAAAGACATTACAAGTAGGAAATGCAAAATTCCAGCCTAGGATGTGGATGCAAAGTTTACCTTTCTTTCCCTTCTGCCGTAGGACAGAGAGACCCAAACAGCTTGCTCAGGTCTATCTCAAGACCAAGAGCCCTAGTTGGATATCAGGTCTCTGGGGAAGGAGGTGAACACAAGAAGAGGTCCTGCCTCTTCCCATTGGGAGATCTGGAGAGTGGATGTCATCGTTATGTAGTCTGGACCCTCAGAATGAGCCTCAGACTGGTGAAGAGTCTTCATCTGTGTGAGGGTGATTGTGCTTTCCATTAAAGGTATCAGGTTTCCTTGCTTCTCATCCCAGTCAGGAGATCTCAGAGGTGGATGGGTGATCAGTATGAGCATTAGGGGCCTGGCACAACCACCAGGTAAATTACTGAAGCATTATGAGCTTGGATCCCCCAGAGATCGTGGTACCAATACCAAGTGACCACTATGATTCTTTGGACATCCTTCACTTGGATGGGAAGCTCATCCATTCCCCATTCCTAACCAGGGGGAAGGAGATCTGTAGATGGGAACCAAAGCTTAGAGGAATTAATATCCTGAAGATATTATGGAAGATGTAAAGGATTCTGCAGTTTGAAAGATCGAAAGTGAGCCTGGAGTACATCTTCAGGTTAGATTTTACTGTTTGGACAATCCCTATCCTTGGATTAGCAAAAAATGAGCTTCCTCACTGCATGGATTGTTCTGGCCTGACTCCCATTCCATGAGAATGGGTGGAAAGGGGCGGAATGGGGGGCAGGCCAGAACAAATAGGCTACCAAAGGCAGCAACGATCCCCTGGGCTCAGGCACCCCTCCTGGAAACACCTTTGGCTTTCACTTTACAGTTACTAACACAATTAAGGGCAAAGAGATTCTGACATCTGTAGGGTCTTCTGTATCTATTTTCAAGTGAAGGCTCCCTCCTGACATGAGCAGAAGACTCTTCCGGTGATGTCCAGAAGGTTACAAGAAGGCCCTCCTGACCCACATTGGGCAAAATGTGCAGGTCCTTGGTTTGAAATATGCTGCATCTGAAGAAATTGTGCCTCTATTCCAATGGTTTTTAACTGGGAAGCCACATTCTGGGGACCCACAGAATCTTTGCAACAGTCGCATTACCCTATAGGATTGTAGCCCTAATGTGAAGCCAAGGGTCCAGAAGGACTAGGGAGCCACCAGTTTGGGACCTGCTGCTCCATTCTCTGAATACATTAACATTTTAGCATAGTATTTCCTAAGGCACATAATTCAGCATTGTGGGGAGGGTGGAATGGAGGGCCGGCCAGATGTTGGAGGGGAGGGTACCCAGTGCAAGTGACTTAGACTGGATGGTATCCCCTCCAGTGCCAGCCAACACCCCTCGGTCTCCTCCAATCTCCGTCAACAAGCACTTTCCCCAGTCTTGGAGGACAGTCCTACAGTTTCTCTTCCCCAAAGATCCTCCTGCTCCCTTGGAGTCCGTCTAAACCATTTCACACTCTTGGCCCATTTATATGATCTCCCTTCAACTCCCTGATGTCCCTGGAGCTGCCTTGAGTGCCTTTTTAGGGAGAAAGGTGGGATATAATAAAATAAATACATTTAGTGGCCCCATTTCCCACCCTCAGGAAATAAAGGAGGGCATGAACTTTGCCCATGTTCTTTTCCCTGTAGTTCTTTCACCTCCTCCTCAAGAACATAAGCAGAGCCTCCATTGGATCAGGCCAAAGACCCATCTAGTCCAGCTTTCTGTATCACACAGTGGCCCACCAGATGCCTCCAGGAGCACACAAGGTAATAAAAGACCTGCATCCGGGTGCCCTCCCTGCTTTTGGCATTTTGAGGATGTCCACATCTATAGGCTTGTAACAGGTGATGGCACTTTCCTCTAGGAATTTGGCTAGTTGCCATCAACATATCTGGTGGCAGGGAGTTCCACCGACCAACTAAATGCTGGGTAAAAGACTATTTTATCTTATTCATCGTAACCCTCCCAATATTCAACTTTGGTGTATGTATTTCTCCTAGTACTGATGATATGTGGAAGGGAAAATAACGTCTCTCTATCCACTCTTGTCTATCCCTTGCATAATTTTGCATGTCACAATCATGCGCCCTCAAGCACTTCTTTACTAGACAGAAGAGCCCCAAACAATCTTCATCCAGCCCTTCCTCGTCCAGGTGTCCCAGACCATCAATCTTTCTCGTTGTTCTCCTCTGAACCTTCTCCATTTCCTCTATATCCTTTTGGAGATGTGGCGACCAGGACTGGACACATTACTGTAAATGTGGCCCCACCATTGATATGCGCAATGGCATCATAACTTTTGCCATTTTATTCTCAATCCCTTCTCCAATGACCCGAAGCATGGAATTTGCCTTCTTCGCTCCTGCCACACATTGGGGTGACACTTTCACTGAGCTCTCCACCAGCACCCCTAGATCTCTCTCCTTCTCTGTCCTTGCTTGGTTTCCTTTCCCACAACTGTTTCCAGAGGAGACATGAACTTTGATCAGTTCCAGAAGACAAGCCAGTCTGGACATCTGTGTGATCTGAACCATTTATTTAACCGCCGCTGGGGGAGGCATGGCACTCTTTGGGGCCCTGAGGACTTGCCTCACCTGTCACTGAACATGACTGACATTCCTCCACCAACAACTACAGTGACGCAACCGTGCGCACATTCACATTCAAACTCCTTCACTGTAAAACATGCCAAACACTTTGTATAAACAAGGCAAAAAATATCACAGAAATTATCATAAATTAAAAAAACACTAGACTTACAGGAAACAAACCAAAGGTTTCCTTGTGTTAACCTGAGTGCAGATCTGGGGGAACGGGGTAAAGGATTTCTTATTTCACCCTTAAGATTTCTCTCAGGATGAGTTTTTTGATATTTTATTAAATCTCTGGCAGAAGCTTTTCCAACAGTCGGGGTATTGGTAAGGATTCTGTCGCATGTGGAGCTTCTGACGATTCAAGAAATAGGATCTTTGAGAGAAACTCTTTCCACAATCAAGACACTTGTGGGGTTTTTCTCCAGTATGACATCTCTGATGCCTTAACAAACTGGATCTCTGAGCAAAATGTTTCCAACAGTCAGGACATCAATATGGTTTCTCTCCTGTGTGGATCATCTCATGATCTAATAAATTCTGCCTCTGGGAGAATCTTCTTCCACATTTGTGCCATTTATGAGGTTTATCTCCAGTATGGATGTTCTGATGTCTCAGCAGCTTGGATCCCTGAGTGAAATGTCTTCCACAGTCGGGACGTTGGTGAAGTTTCTCTCCTGTGTGGATCCCCTCATGAACTAATAAATTATGTCTTTGGGAGAATCTTCTTCCACAGAGGTGGCATAAATGCCGTAAAGTCAAGACACTTGTGTGTTTTTTCACCCGCATGAGTTCTCTGGTGCTTTAACAAACCGGTTCTCCGAGAGAAATGTTTCCCACACCCAGGACATTGATATGGTTTCTCTCCTCTGTGGATTCTCTCATGACGTAATAAATCGTGCTTATGGTAGAATCTGCTTTCACAGTTGTGGCATTTGTGAGGTTTATCTCCGGTATGGATGTTCTGATGCCTTAATAAATTGAATCTCTGAGAAAAATTTTTTCCACACTCAGGACATTGATGTGGTTTCCCTCCTGTGTGGATGTTCTGATGTCTTACTAATTTGGATCGGTGAGAGAAGCTTTTTCCACAGGATTGATATTCATCTGTCTTTATTCCAGTATGAATGATATGCTGTGTTGCTGATGACTTAGAATGGAGCCTTTCCCTAAGTTCTAGATCATCACCATTTTTCTCTTCCACGAGGCTCCTCTGATGTTCATCAAGGTCTGATTCAGGCTGGATTTTTTCCCCCAATGAGGGGCCTTCATTGCACTTTTCTCTATTCTGTTCAAAACCAAGTCCTGAGATAGGATGGCGCCTGGAGGCATATTTGGATAATGATGCCTTTTCCCCCTCTGAACCCCCTGGGGTGGGATTGACACAGGCAGCTCCAAGATATCCTGTGAGCTCCTCAGACTTCTTGCATCCCATAAATGGCTCCATTCCCTGCTCTCTGTCGGCAACACATCTTTCCTCCGTCATCTCAGTGGTCACTGGCATCCTCTCTTGGGTTCTCCTTCTTCCAGTCCCAGTTCTTTCCAGTGGCTCTTTTCCTCCAACTGGAGAATCCTTCAACTTGAACTGAGTTTCCTGCCCATGATCTGAAAAGACAGAGGGAGGAACTTTTAAAATATCCTGTTAACCTCTTTTCAACAACTCTTGAAATGCGTCTCTTTTGCATCACAGATTTTTCTTTGGGTGCTCCGCAGGAGGAAGGAAGATGCACGGTAACAACAATTTTTTCCCCAGGACCACTTAAACTCTTATTTACTTCTGCCCAGCCCTACATCACTGGCTTACAGAGTTCATCAAACAACTTCCAAGGTGTTTTGGGGTAATGGATGGGTAAAAATGAAATTCCGGGCGGTAATGGACGGTTGCGCTGCCGAGACATAGCCGGGCATGCATATGAATCTATATGCACGCCTGGCTGTGTCTTGGCTATGTAACCATCCATTACTGCCCGGAATTTCATTTCATTGCATATAGAATCTATATATAGATTCTATATGCATGCCTAGCTGGGGGCACTGGGGTGCAGTTTGAGCCAGCTGCAGATTTGTGCAGCTAAGTCCGAGCATTGCGGGAGTCCATCTTAAAAAAAATGAGTGCAGGTGTGTGCACTGCCTTTTCCTGCCTCCCTGCCTAAATGTTGCAATGAACAGGCTTCTCCGTGGACAGAGTGTCTCCTGATCTCGCTGGCACTTTCCCTTTCCAATTGGAGTCGTGTGCTGGCAAGGTCAGGAGAGGATACTCCGTCCACGGAGAAGGATGGCTGAACTCAGTCTCAACTGTTCCCAACTGCAGCCTGAGCCACCCCAGCCAAGATAAGCACCCACTCCCAGGTGTCTACTCAGGAGTAAGACCATTAATTCAATGGAGCTTACGCCTGATTTTTTTAAAATGTAGGACAAGATGTAGGACATCCTACATTTTGTCCTACATTTAAAAATAAAATAAAACTTGGCATCCATCAGTCTTGAAAGACTATGGTACCGTGCGAAGCTGAAGGTCTGGGTAGATTGACATGGAGGATAGGCTGTTACCCAAACAGCAAATCCCCCCTCTCCACACCACTGAAATAGTCCATGGGAACGGCAGGGCCGATACAATTGGTTGCAGTTGTGTCATAGAGCTGGGATAAGGACAGGACCTCACCCTGTCTTGTGGGGCTGACCTGGGTCTCGAACCCTGGCCTACGGTTAACAGGCACAGTGTCTTAACCACTTGCACCACCCACAGCCCATAGAGCACTGAATAAAGACTGTTCAAAATACGAACTTTTGGGTGACCATGCCCTACATTTTGAGTTTAGGATCTGGTCACCCTCAGTGTGTCAGGCCCTTGTTTATAAGTGGGTAATGTTGGCGTATCTAAATATATTTTGGGATAAAAGGTAAAAAGTTCCCTTAGCCCAGCGTTTCTCAAAGTGGGGGTCGGGACCCCTTTGGGGGTCGCCTGGAGCTTTTCTGGGGGTCGCCTAAAAACCCCTGGTGCAGGGGGCCAGGTGGGAAGACCTGGCAGAAATGCTGGAGCCGCTGAGGCTGGAAGAAGCTGCTAGGAAGCAGCTCAGAAAGAGCCTCTGAGCAGCTGTGAGACGATGTGGAGCCTTGGGGGCGGGGAGGATTGCAGCCTTAGAGCCCAGTTCTATGCATGTCTACTCAGAAGTCTGTCCCATGATAGTGAATGGGACTTACGCCCAGGAAACAGTGGCTGGCTCTGCTGCCTGAGATCCCAATCCTATGGAGATATCCTCTCACCCAGGTACTTACCTTCCCATTCCTCCCTTCCTTTCTTTCCCAGTCACCCCCTCTTAGCTATGCCACATCTATCTATCTATCTGTCTGTCTATCTATCTATCTATCTATGTTATCATTACGTACTGTTTTTATGATTAATCACTATGCTTTAATTATGTTCGATTTGTAACAATGAAAATACACCCTGCATATCAGATATTTGCATAACATATTCATAACAGTAGCAAAATTACAGTTATGAAGTAGCAAACAAAAATAATTTTATGGTTGGGGGTCCCCCAACATGAGGAACTGTATTAAGGGGTCATGGCATTAGGAAGTTTGAGAAGCACTCCCTTAGCCCATCTCTACATGATCATTCAACTCTTTGTGCCTTTCCCTCCAAATGCAGCACATTTTTTCCACGGACCATTATCTCTGAATCTTATTTTTAGTAGAGCTCCTAAAACACTGTTCAGCTACACATGAAGCGGATTTTCCCACAGGAAATAATGGAAACTCAAACGATTGGTTCCACAACCCAAAAAATATTCATAGAAAAATATTAAGTGTGTAAAAATGATGACAAAACACTGGAATTGAATTCAAAACACTGTAATATTACACCATTAACTGTAATAAAACACTGTTATTTACTGTATGTACAATAAAAGAGAAAATAAAAGGATGACTAATTTTCAACTAAAGAATCACTGGTGTCTTTTTTAGTAGCTGGAACAAGGAACCTGTCTAATGACACTTGCTTTTGTCTACTTTTGAGGATGCCACGGAAATGTGACATAGTACCGTCATTAAACAGGTTTGCTGCTCACACTGCTGCCTCCTTGTTTGGGTGGTGCTTCTCAACAAAATTTTGGACAATTTCCCAATGTCTGCAAACGGCCTTAATCTCGTTTGAGGTGAGGGGTTCCTCCTTCTCCTCCTCCGCAGATGAGTTCTCCTCCAGTTGCTCACAGTGCAGATCCATCAGTTCATTGGTGGTCAGCTCTGGGCCATGTTTCTCCACCAGCTCTTGAATGTCATCCTCATTCACTTCAAGTCCCATGGTGTTCCCCAAGGAGACAATTTCACTGACAAATGGTGGCTCCTGTTCATGAGGAAGCCCCTCTAAGTCATGTCCAAGAACACAAGCAGGCCACAGTTTTCTCCAAGCAGAATTGAGGGTTCTCTGGGTGACACCATTCTAGGCTTTATCGATGACCTTAAGGATGTGGAAATGATCTTTCCAAAACTCTCGGAGGGTAGTTCCCTCAGTCACCTCAAAGCATCATTCAAATAGTTTGCAATGACCTGCTGATCCATGGGCTGGATGAGTGGAGTGGTGTTGGGAGGTGTTGGAGGCCCATGGGGTTGGGAGGAAGGAACTTCACCCTAGTGAACTGAAATTCCTCCGGTAAGTTGTCCTCAAGGCCTGGGGGATAGGCAGGAGCATTATCCATAAACAGCAAGACTTTTGTTGGCAGATTCTTTTCCATAAGATACTTCTTCACTGCAGGACCAAAGACCTCATTGATCCACTCCATGAACAAGATACGAGTGACAGCCTTGCTGTTGGACCTCCATGTAACATTCAACTGGCTTTTCTGCACCTTGCATTTCTTGAAGGCTCGTGGATTCTTGGAATGATACACCACCAGGGACTTGATTTTGAAATCCCCACTTGCATTAGCACAAAGCAAGAGGGTGAGACGGTCTTTCATGGGCTTGGGACCTGGCATTGCACTCTCTTCCTCTGTAATGTAAGTTCTCTTTGGCATCTTTTTCCAAAAAAGCCCCGTCTCATCACAATTAAAAACTTGCTCTGGCAGGTAACTCTGAGAAACTATGAGCTCCTGGAACTCAATAGCAAAGGCCTCAGCTGCCTAAGCATCTGATCTTGCAGCCTCCCCATGCCTTACAACACTATGGATGCCACTTCTCCTCTTAAAGTTCTCAAACCATCCCCTGCTTGCTTTGAAGCCTTCTTCTGTATCTGCTGACATACCTGGCTCTTGACTTGTGAGGTCTGTGTACAAGGCCTTTGCCTTCTCGCAGATACAGTTCTCACTCACAGTATCACCTGCTAGTTGCTTCTCATTTATCCAAACCAGAAGCAACTTTTCAACGTCTTCCAGAATACGTGGCCGTTTCTTTGCTATTTTTGTGACTCCTTTTGAAACGTCTCGCCCCAGAATTTCTGCTTTCTTCGACAATATTGTGCAAATGGTTGACGGAGACTTGTTGTACAATCTTGCAAGTTCAAACACTCGCATCCCTTGTTTGTGCTTCTCAATGATTTCTTTCTTAACTTGGTACGTGATCATCTCCCTAGTGCTTTTCTTTTCAACCTTTCTCTGCTTGGGGGTCATTGCACAATGTACAGTACAGTACAGAGTTGATGACTGGCTATAAGGCAGAAGTTGAAAGGGTTTGCAGGTAGCCTGACCTAGAATGAAGGAAAGCATTCCTAAGATTACTCTTTCACAGGCAGTTCAGTATGGAAAACCAAAGGACTGCCCTTAGCCCTGTGATTGTCAGCCTTTTCAACTCAAGACATGCTGTCAAGGTGCTAAAATGGTCAAGGTACAGTTCTTCTAACACTGATAATATTCACCTTTCACACAGATCCTACACACACCTGGCTCCCTTGTTCCCCTGGATCCCATTGCCTACAAGGTCCCTGGAGGGGGGGAACTCCAGGAAGTGAAGGAGTTTCCATCAAGGGGAGTCCAGAGGGACTCTGGACTCAATGGGGCTTACTTTACACAATGTTTACTTTAACACAATGGGGCTTGCTTCTGAGTAGACATGCTTAGAACTGTGCTCTCAGAGTCAAATCCCAATTTATGCCCTCTGGACTGGGGATCCCCTGCATAGAATAGGGTGATGTGTATGATCCCATGAAGTCTACTTAGGCTCCAATCCTAAAAATTGGAGCTTTCCTAGCACTAGATCCATTTAACACAATGGGGTTTATTTCTGAGTAGACATGCTTAGAATTGTGCTCTCAGAGTCAAATCCCCTGCATAGAAGAGGGTGATATGGATGATCCTATGAAGTCTACTTAGGCTCCAATCCTAAAGACACTTTCCTAGGAGTAGGACCCATTTAAGTAGGAAAGGCAGTGAAGGATGCACCTCCACCCTTAGGTTGAGAGGGTGAACCGGGGGGGGGGGGGGTCTCCCTCATCGCCTCCTCCCAGGACAGCCTGATCCGCACCGCTGCTGCAGCCCAGGCATATAGGAGAAACAGAGGCACTACTAGCAGCAGCAGCAGAAGGGGAGAGTCCTGTATGTGAAGAGTGGGTGCTGGAAGGTCTCTGTGCTGCCCTTCCTTCTACCAATCCCGGCAGTGGCAGCAGCAGCAGCAGGGGCATTGCTTCATTCTCCCAGGCAGCAAGCAAAGGGAGCTTTGCCAGCGCTGACATGCTGTGGTGGTGGAGGAGGAGGCAGGACGCCGGAATGGAAGCCCTCCTCCACCGCTAGTGACTTTCTGAGGCTGCAGGGAGGAACAGCTTCTCCTCCTTCGTGCTCCTTGGGAATGCCATGAGGTGAGGGAGGAGATTCCTCACCCGCTGCAACGTGTGGGCGCGCACCTTTAAAAATGGCTCCCAATTCTGAGACGAACTAAATTTAAAGAGCCAGTGTTCGTTACTCGCAGCACGCTTCATTACGCAAGGCAGAGGCCTTGTTATCCGGTATGTTTGTTACCTGGGCATTTGTTACACGAGGTGCCACTGTAGATTGGTCTTATGATACATTTAACTCAGAGTGCAATCCTAGGAGCCCCCTAGGCCCCGTAGGCCAGCACAAGTGCTGTCGGGTACTTCATTTGTGGTTGGGAGGCATTCTGGGGTGGAAGGAGGGTGGGCGGCAAGAAGGACTTGTGGGAAGATGGGCAAGGAGCACGAGGCAGGGCCAGAATCAAGCACTAATATCAGATCCAAATCCTCCTCTCATCGTAAGCCCATCCATGCAGCTCTGGATGGTCCCAAATTGCTCATATCTGCACCATGGATTTAGGTGGTGAAGATTTGAGTAGCCTGACGGGGCTTCTGTGGCTCTCCCCGGGGCACGGGGAAACATTTCCCTTTGACTCAAAACAAGCCAATAGCTACCCAAAACTTGCTCTGGATACAGAGCAGACCTGCTTATCTGCCTGTTCCAGTTAGGGTTATGATGTCAGTTCAGTAACTGTTAATGTCCTTCATGGGGAATCTTGTGGCTAGTCAGAGTTTGTTTCTCCTCTAAGCCTTTTTCAGATCTTAGAAGAATATGCCATTTCTTACTGGCTGAACTGGAGCAAAGCAGTGCAGGTTCTTACCTGCTGAATCCATATTTTCACCCTCTTCCTGCAGAACGTTCCAGAACATGGTCTGTTGGCTTGGCTGCATTGGAGTCCGCTCAACCACATGCAAAGGTTCATCTGCCTTGGTAGGGTTCATCACCTGCAGGAAATAGGACAACATTCATGGTGTTGCCCAAGAACAGCTGTTAATTCATAGATATAGGATCAGGCCCTTTTAACATTAGCCAGAAGAACGAAGACAGACTCTGCCTTCATAAATGGATCTCAGCATCCATAAATAATTATTTAAGGGACTGAAGAGCAGGTGGGACAGATATTCTGTAAATGCATCTTTGACTATCTTTTAGAAGATCTACCATTGAAAGGTTTATGGGATGGTTTTCTCACTCAAAGAACCTGCTCTGTGGAATTTCCTCCCCCTTTGGGTTGAGAACGGCTCCTCCTCCAGAAACCTTCGAACTGGACCTGAAGACACATCTCTTTGAAAAAGCCACCTGAACCCAACATTTTTAGCAGTTTGGCTGCTGGTTGCGCAGTGGTGCTTGTTGTTTAATTTTAAATTCACTCCTGCGTATTTGAAACCAATGGGTTTTTTGCTGCTGCTTGTTGCTTCTGTTCTATATGTATTTTGTAGTTTATATTTTATATTCAAAGTTCTTCTGTTTTATATTTTTGCTGCCTTGGCGCCCTCCATGCAGAAATTAAATACATAAGTAAATAAATGAATGTGTTTTAAAGTTGAATTGTTTTGACGTGTAGTTTCTTTTTCTTTGCTTTTTTAAATACAAGCCACCTTCAGTTTCCTTTGGGGGAAAAACAAAGAATATAAGGCTGTAATCCTAATGACACTTTCCTGGGAGTAAGCATTGAATATGGCTCACCACAATGTGGCTTACTTTTGAGTAGACATGTTAGGATTGTGCTTTAAGTTGAAGAAAATAAATAAAAACCTATAAGCGTTCCATCCACCTCTGCTAAAAGGACACTGTCCTCCACCTGAGTCTTGATGGCCGCTAAGCCCTGCAGAAACCAACCTGCTTTGCTTGGACACCAAGAGTCCTGCTGAGCTCAACTTCAGCCACATCCTGTCCTTCGGGGGAAAGTAGCAAAGTCGGATGTGCAATTCCAGTGCCTGTGAGGAACGGAAGGGACATTTCATGCAGAGGCGGATTGGGCCACCTGTTCATCCTTACAGGTGGCCAGAGGCAAAGCTGGGCAGATTCTTGCCCCTCAAAGGACTCTTTACAAGCAGGAGCTAAAAATCAGAACTATCAGCCACAATGCAGCACTGAGATAAAGGAACAAATACTACTTAACCCCAAGGAGTCATCCATGACTGAACCACGCAACAGGATGCAGCGCAGGACCCCAATAGAATGGCAGCTACTGGTTCTGCAAAGTAGGACTGGGCCATGTGTCATCCCAGTATAGGGAAAGGTACCCCTGCTAAAGTTCCCTCCACCATGAGGGGCAAGCAGAAAAATTATACCTGGTTTGAGAGAGGTTTGATGGATGCCTTCTTGCCCTCTAGCCCCACCTGCAAGCACCCAAATTCCCCCTTCCACATGACTGCTAAAGGATCAGAACTTCTGACACCCTTTAATTTTCCTGATCTTCATTTTGACACCAGTGAGGGTTACATGCTGAACTTACCTGACCCAGTGACCTCCCCATTGAACTTTTGCTGGGTGTCTCTTAATTTCTCCACAGGTTCTTTGGAGATCTCCTCCTGCACCATTTCCAAAGCTTCCTCTTTAACAATCAGGGGACCCAAAGCCAACTCTTGCAATGGTTCCTGGAACAGGGAAGAAAATCGGAAGAGAGTTACTGTTGGGAACAGATCCATGTTCAATACTGTTGGGGTGTGAGACCCTGCACATGTGCAGGGCTTAGCAGAGAGAGTATTGCAGAGGAAACCCTCCATGCTGTAGCTCTGAACCTGGAAGTGACTACGATGCACAATCCAAGGTGACCAGAATCCTAATCCTGAAAAAAGACGTCCCCCAAAATTTCTGATATCCAAGTAAAATTCCTGACATTTTTTAAAATTAATTTGTATCCCACCTTTCCTCACCTGCAAGAGGGAGCTCAAGGTGGCTAACATCAGAATAAATCACCATTAAAAACATCATAGAGATTAAAACATAATTAAAATACAATTAGATTTTAAAAACTAAGAACGAATTAAAACAAACTAAAAATTGTTAAAAACAGTAATATAAAATAAAACAATAAAACAATAAAACTGCCTCCCAACCTCTGCGCCATTTAAAACGCTTTTTAAAAATAAAAGGTTTTAAGGCTCTGCCTGAAGCTCTGTATTGAGCACTGACATGTTAAAAAAGTGTAGGACACTCAAAAAATTGTTAAGAGAAATGTCGGACATGTTAAAATAACAGCTAAAAACACTTGAAATGCTTTCCTGTACTTAATTTTAACACTATATTACTTATTGCTAAATTATAAAACCAAAAAGGAACATATTTAAGTGATGCAAAGCCAAAGCAGCCAAACTTTCTCAGGCCCACATACCATGATCTTGGTCAGAGACCAGGTACTTGCCCTGAAAATGGTGGAAAGAGAGTCAGGGGGGCAGGCAGGTGGGCCACTCAACAGTGAAAACCTGAATCTACGGACCAGATCAGGTGGACAACCCTTTAATCCCTCCAGATTCAGAGCAAAATCAAAAGTCCAGCTGAAATGCTTGCGGGATTTCCTCCTCGCTGACGATGCTGCCATTACTGCTCACTCTGCTGAAGACCTTCAACAACTTATGGACTGTGTTAGCAAGACCTGCCAAGACTTTGGACTAACAATCAGCCTGAAAAAACACAAGTCTGGGTCAGGATATGGATTCACCTCCCTGTATTATGATATCTGAACATGAACCGGAGGTTGTCCATGACTTTGTGTACCTTGGCTCAACTATTTCTGACACTCTCTCCTTAGATACTGGGCTGAACAAACGTATTGGTAAAGCGGCTACCATGTTTTCCAGACTTACAAAGAGAGTATGGCTTAATAAGAAGCTGACAGAACATACAAAGATCCAGGTCTATAGAGCCTGCGTCCTGAGCACACTCTTGTACTGCAGTGAGTCTTGGACCCTCTACGCATGGCAGGAGAGAAAGCTGAACACCTTCCATATGCGCTGTCTCCGACATATTCTTGGCATCACCTGGCATGATAAAGTTTCAAATGGCGCAGTCTTGGAACGTGATGGAATCTGTAGCATGTACACACTTTTAAAACAGCGACGTCTATGCTGGATTGGACATGTCATGAGAATTGCTGATGGTCGAATTCCAAAAGATCTCCTGTATGGAGAATTAGTGCAGGGAAAGTGCCCTAGATGGAGACCACAGATGCGATATAAGGACATCTGCAAGAGGGATCTAAAGGCCTTGGGAATGGACATCAACAGCTGGGAAACCTCTGATTGTTCAGCTTGGAGGCAAAAGACCCAGCATGGCATTCTCCAACTGGAAGAGACACTTATTCAGCAAGCTAAAGCATAGAGACAGACCCGCAACCAGTGAAATCTGGGGCTGGGCAGGGGGCAGATTGTATCTGTCCTCAATGTGGAAGGGATTGCAATTCTCGAATCAGCCTTTTTAGCTATACTAGATGCTGTTTTAGGACCGCCATTCAGAGTACGATACCATAGTCTTTCAAGACTGAAGGATGCCAATGAATGAATGTTTAAACAAAATAAATACTCACCTGCCATTTTCCTGTGTCGGCCTCCCTCTGGCTCACCAGGAAATCATTCAGCAGGTCCACGTCCCGGGCACCAGGTTTTTCTCCGGTATGGGTTCTTTCGTGAGTAATTAAACACTGTCTCTGGTTAAAGCTTTTCCCACAGTGTGAGCATTGATATGGTACATCACCTGTGTGGATCCTCTGATGTACTTTAAGCCCTGAACTGTATCTGAAGTTTTCTCCGCATGCCAAGCATTTATAAGGCTTCTCACTTGTGTGGGTTCGCTGGTGTTGAAGGAGCTCGCATCTCCGACTGCAACATTTCCCACACTCTGAGCATGTATACGGTTTCTTTCTTAGGTTGATTCTCTCTTGTGAGTTGCAGCCATAGGGATTCTCACAATGTGAACACTTAACTGGCTTCTGTCCCGTATGAGTTCTCTCACTTTCTCCACAATGGGAACATATATATAGTTTTTCATCCACGTGAGTTCTCTCGTGTGTCAAGAGGTCCGAGCTGCTAAGAAAGCTTTTGCCACAGTGCCAACACTTGTACAGCTTCTCCTCTTTCTGGATGTTCTTGTAGGTAAGAAGTTGCAAGCTTTGCCCAAACCTTTCCCCAAATTTCCCATATTTTTTCCTGTTCTCCCTCTGGTGGATGGAGGTTTCGTCTCCTTTGTGAGTCATTTGTGAAAGAACAGAGTGACAACCTTCCTTGCTGACAGTTCCATTCTGCCTCTCTACCATCTCTTGGTTCTCATCAGCTTCTCCATCACAAAAGACACTGTTCTCTTCCATAGTTTCCAGGGGGGTCCTTGGTGGCTCCATTTGTTCAGGACTTTCCAGTAAAGGTTTCTCTTCCTTGCTTTGATTCCGCCACCTGTCACCTGCTGGAGAAAAGGGGAGAATTCAGATACACATCTGTGATCTATAGCCTTCTGGAATATGGGGGCTGTGGCAGGCAGGGCTTCCAGATGTCTTTCCTAGCAAGGATGTAACCAACATGCAGCAAAGTATTGAGGAAACAGGCCAGCAAGATAGCCAGACTGAGTATTTTGATTAGGGGAACTACAAAGGGAAAGAACCATGAATGAGAAGGAGCAGATAAAGGACTGGAGAAGAAAAGGAGAGCAAAGCAAAGGAAGAGCAGAGCTGGAGGACAGAAAGAGACATACAGAGTGGAAGGATGACTAGGGTTGCCCTAATTCTCTTTTACAAAGTCAGGACAAGATCCTCCATCCCACTTGCCAGTATGTGAACACAATCCCCCAAAATTGGCATTCAGCCCAATCCAGAGCAACTAATCTGTCCACATAAGAGCCCTTAGGTTGCCCTATCTAACACTAGGTTGGAGCAACTGCAAGATGCTCCAGCCCAGTTACTCTGAAGGAGGCTTAGGGCAGAGCAAGGCAAGATAGGGTGCCCTAAGAGAGGTGGACCTGCTCTGCCCTAACTGGGGCAGCCTAAGCAGCTCAGGAGAGGCAAGTTGAGGGCATGTTGAGCATTGCCTAGGGCAGAGCAGTTACTCTGGATCCAGAGCCTGTTTCCAAGGCAGAAATGCCCTCTTCCAGCCCCCAGAGTTATACCACCTCAGGAGCAGGTATAGTAATGAGTAGACCCATAGGGGTCCATGATAAGGCCCGAGTAAGAATGGCAGTGCTGACCAAAAATCTGAGTTCTTGGCCCTCCTAGCTGCAACCCCTGCCTCTCAACCTCAGGATATGGAACAAACTACGGCTGCCCACAAACCTCAGGATACAGCAGGCCACTCCGAGAAGCCCCTTGTATTCACTGTAGAATGTACTGGCATCTCATCAGGGACTCCTTTTAAGGCAGGCACCCAGTGGAGGCACCAGACTGGTGCGGCTGGTATGGGCTGCATTGGGGATGCGCTCCGTATGGGGTGATGTGCCGGAGGAGTTTGACTGTCCTTTGGCAGGCCCCGGGAGTCAGCACCCCCATTCAGGCCTGCTCCAAGGCGGAGCAGCAGCCAGAAGCTGCCACTTGTCTGAGGAGCTGGCCTGAACGGCCGTCTGAGGTGCACTGCGCAGAAACACACTGAGCATGCCCAACAGCTTCAGAGGAGACTTCCTTAGAGCAGAGAAAGTCCGCGCCTCTGCACAGCCATTCGGCCTCACTCAGGAGGCAGAGCGGCAGCCGAATGGCTTCAGAAAGAGTACTGCACAGGCACCAACTCTGACGCCTGCACAGTCTCCCCCGAAGCCAAAAGGCTTCAGAAAAGTACTGTGCAGGTGTCAGAGATGGTGCCTACGCAGTACTCTTTCTGAAGCCAGTTGGCTTCAGAAACAACTGCGCAGGCGCCAACTTTGGTGACTGCGCAGTCCAGGTGGGGGGGGCACATCCCAGGGATGACGCACAGACTTCCGCACCAAGTGATGTGCAGAGTCATGTCACCACTGTAGGCACCACAGCTGTTCCTTGTTCAGTGTGATCTGAGGGGTGTCTCCTCAGGAGCAAGTCTTCCCCTTGTGTCAATTACTTAGCATGCTCTGGGGCAGTTAGGGCAGCCCAGGCTTCCTGACTCTCTGGATTCAGCATAACTTTCTGCTCTGGATACAGAATAGTTAGGAGAGTGCAGTTAGGTCAGGCTGAATTTGCTCTGGATTGCAGCCGTTGTCCCTGTTTTTCAGGACACATGGCAACCCTAAGGATGAGGAAACAGGAGACAAGAAAAAGAAGCAGAAATACGAGGCAGAGACTACAAGTAGAAACACAGGAAGATGGCAAAGAGAGGAGGAGATTGGGGTCAGAGAGGAGAAAGGGGCAGCAAAGACAGAGAGGCAGAACCATGAAAAACATGGGGAAATGGTGGTGAAGAAAGACGCATTGGGATGGGGAGAACAGACAGGAACCCAGACTCTAGGACCACCACAACTCCCCAATTCTGGACCAGCCAGTCCTTCCTGTCTTTCTGACTTCTGTACCTTATTCCCGTCACCCTCTGACATGGATGTACCAGCATGGAACGGCTTTCCGGGTGCAGGGGGTGTCATGATCCCCTTGCCACCCTCTCTGTGCTGGGCAGCTCTGTGATGGTCAAAGGCACTGCAGCTCAACTTTCTCTGTCAAGAGAAGGCAGGCGGAGAGCAATGGCTGCCAGAGCGGAGCTCTCTGCTCCCACACCAGTGCCCTCGGCTTTCCTGCTCCCTTGCCAGATGGACCTTCTTCTCCTTCTCCTCATCATGCTTCCCAGGTGAGTCACTGTAGCAGCACATGGCCTCTCTGGATTTCATGACTTACAGACTTTTGTGTCTGTGGGGAAGAATCTGCTCTGTACAAAGAATCGGTGGGATATCTATCTGATATCCACAAAGCTAGGAATGCAAGGAAAGCTGGGCTGGATCAGACCAACCATTATTTAGTCCAACATCCAGTTTCCCGGAGCCTCACCAGTTGCGTCTGGGAAACCTACAATAGGAGGTAAAGGAGTATTTCTGTCCCACCATTGCCTTCCTGTCACCAAGCACTGGCTGACAGGTTGTGATCAGCCTTACCTAACAAGATCGCACTCCCACCATCCTCCTGCTTTGTTGCCACAATATGTTGTGTTTTCACTGTGCTTGGCAGAGCCTCTCCTTCCTTGGGAGGATTCAGGAACTTCTCTTCTGACACCTCTGTGATCTGAAAAGAGGGGAGGGAGAAAAAGGGAAAATCAGGCTAACAGACCTATTATTGTTATTTATATAGTGCCATCAACTGGATGGTGCTTAACGGAGCGTAAGAGGACAGGTATCTGCCCCATGGAATTCACAATATAAATTCAGAAGGAAGGCTAAACAGGGGAAGAATATGCTAGGATATTTTGCTGACACTTTGGCTTTGTTCCACAGGGGGATTGAACACCAGAGGTCAGGATGCAGGTCCATGCAGTGCGGTCACACAGTACTGTCCTCACTCGGTCTGAACTTTGGAACATCAGGTGGCAAAACCAGATTGGCTATGCTGTGCCAAGAGATGACCACAATATGATCCCCAACTGGGTGGATCACGTGACCCAGAAAAAAAAAGATCCACCTACTTTGCAAGAAAAGGATTCTCACTTGCCTAGTGATGGAACAAAAAAGTGCAAACCACTGGGATGAAGATGAGGGTTTGTGAAAGAACACATTTGCAAATCATCCCCTTGAATTACATGAGCCCACACACACATCCATGCATGCACACATAAAACTACAGAACCAATGCATCATGGTGATCAGTGACTAACATGCTCACCTGCTGCTTCCACCCTTTCTCCTCTTGCTGCTTCAAAAGGAAATGTTCTGCCAGCGTCACAGCCTGATTGCAGGTCTCGGGGTCCTGTTCCAAAAGCCAGTCCTGCATTTCTGGTGGCAGGATGGCCAGGAACTGCTCCAGGATCAGCTGGTCCATAATTTGCATCTTCGTGTGACTCTGCGGTTTCAGCCACTGCCAGCAAAGCTCCTGGAGCTGCAGATAGATCTTTTGAGGCCCATCAGGTTCTCGATAGCTGAAGAGCCTGAACTTCAGGCGTTGCTCCTCTCTTCTGATGGCATCTCCAGGCAGAACCCCACTTGCTTCTTTTCTACAACGCGTGGCATCCAGGTGGGTGTTCTGTTCCTGCTGATCCTTCTCCACGGTATGTGGCTGAGTTAGAGAAGGCAATTTAATGGCTCTAGGCTGTTTGCTGGCATCTGATGCACCATCTGCTACTAGAGATGTTCTCCTATTGCTCCATTGCCTAAGTTCAGGCAGTTGTTGGTTCTCCTCAGTTGACTGAGGAACCTGCAATGTCTTCAGGAACTCGTCAAACTGAACATCCCAGTTCCTGGATGGTCCCTCATCCGGCTCCTGTTTCACACTCTGCGACACCTCCAAGGACAAAACCTCCTTGTTCCTTCCAAATTCTGAAAGGACTATTCCCTGCATGTCCTCACCTATTTCAGGGCCTGATGAGTCCTCTTTCTCCATTTTTATTTCTGGTTCTATCCCATGTTCTGGCAAAGCCTGGGTGGCCATCCTCTTTTCTTCTGCTGTATTTCCTCCAGAATTGGACTGGTCTGATCTGCTGCTCCCGTCTTTGAAAGCGCCAATCCTAGAGCAACATCTCCGCTTTCTTGCTAGAGTCCCTGAAGTTTCCTCAGCACAACAGACCTACCCAACAAGGTCCAAGTGACTTTCTCAGCAATGTCAAGAAGCAGGAAGAAGGTCTTTCAGCAAACTGTGAGAGCCAAGAGTTCTTCAAACGAACAGGTCCAACTTCCACTGCCCAGGAAAAGGACAGAGCGAACATGGAAAGAAGAAAGAGAAGGGTAAACGACTGTAATCATTTGTGAATTAGAAGGATGGATTAGAATTATTCAAAGGATGGGCAGTGTTGTGCATGATTGTGCACCCCCCATTTATCCTTACAAATCCTGAAAGGTAAGCTGGGTTCAGTAAGTGGAACTAACCAGTGGCACCCAGTAAACTGCATGGTTGAATAGGGGATTTAAACTCAGTACTTCCTAACACTAACCACGGGCTCTGCAATGTAACTCTATATAAAAAAGATACCATGTTTGCTTATTCTCTTCTTCCCTCCTCGTTCCTCTTTTCCTTCAAATGGCAGGGTCTGTGCCAAGTTCTTCCATCTCTGAACAGATCTTTATAAACAACAGTACAAAAGATGTCTACATATTGTCTATTGCTTTCTTACTTCCAAAATCACTGGCAACCACCAGTTCTGCTCAAAGAAAACATTTGGGGTACACCATGCTCACAGCCTTATGATCCTTTAACCACCTTATGTCAATCTGCAGGGCTCATCAGTACAGTGGTGGAAATGCTGCCCTTCCAGGAAAAGGGGACACACTTGTATCTGGAGCATGCAAGGACCAGGATTTAGGATTTTATCTGGTAAGGCTATTCTGCAAGTTCTGGTATTCAATTATTTGTTAGCAGCCTCTGAGATGGTAATCCTACTGATACAAATAAATGCATTTTCAAAAGCATTTATTTAGTGCAATTCTTGAAAACAGCTTTTCTTACTGTTGTGGAGAGGCAATCAGCCATTAGAAATGGAAAGGACCCCCTGCCTTTTTCCAGCTCAGCTGAAGAGGGAATATTGTTTGCACAACTGCCTCCCTACAACAGTAGTAGTTTTTAAACTGTGATTTGCAATGGTCATTCGTGTTGAGTCAAATCTGTGTATAACCAGTTTGGACTTGTATATTTTCTTGGCTGGAAAAGCAGGCAGCTAGTTGGCTGTGACGCTTCAGAAAGCATACAAAACAAGCCCCACAACACTATCCCCCTTGCATCTGCCATTCAGAGACAGCCTATTTCTAAACCAGGATTTTGCATCACCGGCTTGGAATACATGGTGGATTTTTACTCCAAAAATGATTTTTCAAGGCATCTAGGCCAGTTCCCATCACCACATCCTGTGGCGAGGAGTTCCACAGACTAACTCCATGCTGGGTGAGATATATTTCTTATAGGAACATAATTCTCATCCTCAGTTTATTTCCAGATCTGGCTCAGCAGTTGGGAAAAAATATATAAATGTGACATTTCAGCAATTACAGTATATTCATTGAAAACACTTTGCTCGTTTTGGGTAGTGAAGTTTATAGGAATGGGCTGCAAAGGGGCTTGTAGGGGAGACAAGACTGGGAAGCCCTACTCTAGGGGGGCCCTCCTGGGCTGACCAGACCCTCCCCAGAGCCCCCCCTGCACCCACCTGCTCCTCCCTCCTCTGCACTGCAAGCAATGGGAGCTGCAGCCTCCCTCCTCCCCCCACAGGAAGGAGCCTGGACTGCTCCCTCCCCCCTCCCAGCCACTCTCTGGGCTGCTCTCCCAGTCCCAGCTTGCCTGCCTTAACCCTTCAGAGCACTGACTCCAGCCTGCTCTCCCTCTGCAACTCCACCTGCACTGCAAACACTCTGCACTTCCCTGCAGAACAGCCTCCCCAGATCCCCTCTTGGCCCAGGACATGAGTGTGTTGTGAGTCCCTCAGCCCAGGAAGGCCTCCAGGAAGGCAAGGCTGGGACTGCTGGAGCCTCTGCTTGGGCAGCCCTTCTCTGGCCATCTCCATCTCCTTCTCCCTCACCTGGGCTGATCTGATCCCTTCTGGGGAGGGCAAAACCCCAGCCAGGAAGGGGAGGGGCAAGTGGGGTCCTCCCTCCTCCCAGCCAAACCAGACCAGACCAGGAAAGGCCTGGGATTGCTGGGTGGATCCTCCAGCTGCAGCCCTGGAGACCCTCAGCAAACCCTGAGCAACCCCAGCTGAGCTCCATCTCTGGAGGGGGCAGCAGAAGAGAAGCCTGGAAGAAAGAAAGAAAGAAAGAAAGAAAGAAAGAAAGAAAGAAAGAAAGAAAGAAAGAAAGAGGGTGATGGAGCCAGCAGAGGAGGGAGGCAGGCAGAGGGAGCAGCACTGGGAGGCCTAATGGCAGGAGTTCCTCCAGAGCCTGCAGGCCCCTGACTGCGCCCAGACGCAAAATGACAAAGTTCATTTTGTAACTTTGCAAAGGTCTGTAGAAACCCATCATGTCATATATTGTTGTATTTGTATTGAAGAGCAGACTCTAATTCAAGAATCAGTTTTGAAATATCTCCTTCCTATGAAAGGTTATGTCCAAAAATAAAATATGCATTGAGCTCTATGGGAAAGTGAAAGTGCCCAATATTGCAGTCTTACTCATGAGTTGGCAAATGTGCCATTGTCTACTAAGGAGGCCAGACTGAGAGGAATCCAAGTCCTAGTCCTCCTTTTGAGGTTTGGGCATCTCGTCACCCTAGGTCAGTGTTTGGGACTCTGTCCTACGGCAGAAGGGAAAGAATGGTGAACTTTGGATCCACGTCCTCCTAGGCTGGATTTTGGCTTTCCTGCATATAATCTCTTTGGGGCCAGTTCCCTTCACAGCAGGACAGAAAGGCTGAGATGTTTGTGTGCTTTGGAGGACTTATTCCATTGCCATCCTGATCTACCTCTGAGGAGGAACCTGAGGAGGTTCTGTAGACCATGAAGAAGGACTTCGACCTTCCAGTCGGTGCCAAACACTGTACTTGTGAGGGAGGTCAACACCCAACACACTTAAACAGACAAAACATTTTATTAGTCCAGCAGTATTCTATTCTTCTTTCTTGGAGATGGAAACCCAGAGGACTCTGGTGCTCTTGGGCATTCAAACTCCAACATCCCTGGGAACAAACAGAAAAGCAAGTAGGTTGCTGTCATCCACAAGCATCTCCACTGGCTTCTGCCTGCCAACACCATTCCTGGCTTCCACTTCTCGACTTCCACCACCTTCACCCATGAATATCCACCAGCCATTCCTTCCATCCATCCCATCCAAAAGCAGTGCCTGGAAGCCAACCTCCATCAGCTCCGAAAGGCAAAGCCTCATTCACCCCACACACATTTGTCGCCACATACACAAATGCAAATACTTAACGGCAGTGATGCTGGAGCTGGTAGTGTCACATGGCATGTGACCCTGGGACTGTAGAGCCTCATTCTGTGCGCCTGCCATTCTGTCTCATCCCAGTCAGGGGATTTCAGAGGTGACTGGGAGGCCAGTGTGAGCATTAGGAGTTTGGCACAGCCACCAGGTAAGTAACTGCAGCATCATGACCCTGGATCCCAGAGGATCGTGGTACCAGTCCTGAGTGCCCACTGTGATTCTTTGGACATCCTTCACCTGGTTGGGAAGCTCTTCCGTTCCCCATTCCTAACCAGGGAGAAGGAGATCTGTAGATGGGGACCAAAGCTCAGAGCAGTGGTTCTCAATCTTCCTAATGCCGTGACCCCTTTATAAGTTCCTCATGTTGTGGGGACCCTCAACCATAAAATTATTTTTCTTGCTACTTTATAACTGTAATTTTAATACTGTTATGAATTGTAATGTAAATATCCGATATGCAGGATGTATTTTCATTGTTACAAATTGAACATTATTTCAATTTGTAATTATTGAGGTAAAGCCATACTGTAAAAAAATCCTCACTATATTTTCTTTGCTTAACCTTCTTCTCTGCGTGATCCATTGTCATGGGATGGTTTCTAATGAAAATAATATATAACAATATCTTTAATAATAAAAAAGCAAAATACCTTGTAAGGCTGCAATTCTATGCACACATTGAACACAATGGGATTTATTTCAGAGTAGGCATGCATAGGATTGGGCCCTGAGGCTGCAATCCTATTCACATTTACATGGGAGTAAAGGCCCCCCAGACTATAATGGGATTTATTTCAGAGTAGGCATGCATAGGATTGGCCTCTCAGGCTGCAAGCCAGCAACAGTTTACCTTGCAGTTTAACTGGCTGGCGGGCAGCAGCTGGTGGGCTGGCTGGCAGGCAGCATGATCTGGGCGGGCAGTGCATGCATGCCTGGAGGGAAGCCCTCAAGCCCCCTCCCACATGACCTGGGCAGGCTGCACGCGTGTGCCTGGAGAGAACCCCCGCGAGTGCCTGCAGGGAAGCCCCCTCCCGTGCGATCTGGGTGGGCAGTGCGCGTGCCTGCAGGGAACCCCCATAGAATCTGGGCTGGTGGTGCGCGCGCCTGGGGGAAGCCCCAGCCCCAGTGCGTGCACAGCCGGAGGCCTGGCAAGCCTGACCTGACCCCCTGCACCAGGGGTCTTTACCCGGTGTCCTCCAGGAAAGCTCTAGGTGACCCCTGTAGGATTGTAGCCCTAATGGGGAGCCAAGGGTCCACTAGGACTAGGGACACACCAGTTTGGGACCCACGGCTCTATTCTCTGAATATATTAATACTTGAGCATAGAAGTTCCTAAGGCACATACAGTTATTCAGCATTGTGCGGAGGGTGGAATGGGGGGCAAGCCAGACGTTGGAGGGGAGGGTACCCAGTGCAAATGACTTAGACCCAATGGTATCCTCTCTCCAGTGCCAGCCAACACCCCTCTGATCTCCGTCAACTAGCACTTTCCCTACCTCAGAGGACAGTCCTGCAGTTTCTCTTTTCCCCCGAAGATCCCCCTGCTCTCTTGGAGTCCGTCTACCATTTCACACTCTTGGCCCATATATATGACCTCCCTTCAACTCCCTGATGTCCCTTGAGCTGCCTTGAGTGCCTTTTTAGGGAGAAAGGTGGAATATAAATCAAATAAATTTAGTGTCACCCATTTCTCACCCTCAGGAAATAAAGGAGGACATGAACTCTGCCCATGCTCTGTTCCCTGCAGTCCTTCCACCTCCTCCACAAAAACATCTCCACTGGATCAGGCTAAAGGCCAATCTGGTCCATCTTCCTGTATCACACGACAGCCCACCAGATGCCTCCGGGAGCATACAAGATAACAACAGACCTGCATCCAGGTGCCCCCCGCATCTGGCATTTTGAAGTTGTCCACATTTACGCACACCCCTCATGGCTTCTAACCTGTGATACTCCTTTCCTCCAGGAATTTGGCTAGATGCCGTTAACATATCCGGTGACAGAGAGTTCCTCAGACCAACTACATATCCATCCTAACCTTCCCAACATTCGACTTTAGCGTATGTTCCCTAGTTCTGGTGTTATGTGGAAGGGAAAAGAGCTTCTCTCTATCCACTCTATCCATCTCTTGCATCATTTTGTATGTCTCAATCACATCTCCCCTTAAACACCTCTTTTCTAGACTGAAGAACCCCAAACGCTATAGCCTTTCCTCATATGGATGGTGTTCCAAACCATCAATCTTTCTGGTCTCTCTCCTCTGAACCGTCTCCATTTCCATTACACCTTTTTTTGATGTGCCCACCAGAACTGGAGACAGGACTCCAAATGTGGCCCCACCATTGATTTGTACAATGGCAACATAATTTTTTGCCATTTTATTGTCAATCCCTTCTCTAATGACCCCAAGCATGGAATTTGCCTTCTTCACTCCCACTGCAGTGAGGTGACACTTTCATTGAGCTCTCCACCAGCACCCCTAGATCTCTCTCCTGCTCTGTCCTTGCTTGGTTTCCTGACTCCAGACATGAACTTGGATCAATTCCAGAAGACAAGCCAGACACAACGACTGGATAAGTTGCAAACTAATTTTATCCAGTGTTAAAAGGTGGGCGATGATAAACCATAGGCATGAATGTGAGAACTACCAGTACGAAGAAGAGGTTTATCACTCAGGAGTATCTATAGAAGCAATGATTGTCCAAATGTAGAAGCGAATCGTCTCTACCAAGTGATACAGTATAAATAAGTTGTGCCCTGAATTCAGAAAGAGGGAATGACAAATATTACCTAAGGTTTATTGGTAAATTAAAAAGCCACTGTGACGCAACAGTGCGCACGTTCACATTCAAACTCCTTCACTGTAAAACATGCCAAGCACTTTGTTACAAACAAGGCAAAAAATATCACCGAAATTATCATAAATTGAGAAAACTCTAGACTTTCAGGGAACAATCCAAAGGTTTCCTTGAGCAGACATGAGTGCAGACCAGAACAGTACCCGTTGGGGCATGGGGTAAAGGCTAGGCAGTGTTGTTCATCCAAGGTTTCCCCACTTTTAGGACACCCATAAGATTTCTCTCAGGATAAGTTTTTTGATGTTCGACTAAATTTGATCTCTGGCAGAAGCTTTTCCCATAGTTGGTGGGCATTGGTGAGGATTCTGTCCTATCAGCAGCTTCTGATGATTCAAGAAATAGGATCTTTAAGAAGCTCCTTCCACAGTTAAGACACTTGTGGGGTTTTTCTCCAGTATGAGTCATCTGATGGTTTAACATTGCGTATCTCTGAGAGAATCAATCTGGTTATGCTACACCAACTGATCTTTGGAGTTTTGGTTGTATTTTTGTGGAATTATTTTGCCAAAAGGTTCTTTTCCGGGGAAACTCCAATGGAGATCAATTAAGAAAAATCTTTGCTGGAATTGGGCTTCCTAAAGAAATAGATGGGCCATGTAGTGTGGCCTTTCCCAGAAATGCCTTTATTCCTAAAACCCCTTAAATGGTTAAAACTTCAGTTTACTGCTTAAATGCTTAAAAAGCCAAAAGAATATCAGCTCCTGACGCATCATCTCATCCTTAAGACTTGAATGTGTCATTCAGTCAAAGGTCCACTGAAATCAGTAAAGCTGCCTCAGACACGATGTATAAAGAAGCGTAGCCTATAGTTGTTCAGCGTCAAAAGACGTGACTGTCCATATCTGCTGAAGTCACAGTTTGTGGCAAAAGTCTTTGAACAACTTCCATGCTTCATGTTGGCTGAACTTAGGCTGAACCCAAGAAAAGCAACCAGAGAGGCTGTACAAGAGACGTCCTCCTTGTGACCTATAAGGTTGTCGGCACCTAAGGCCCTTGGCCCTCTGCTCCCAGGTCTTTCGGTTCTGGCCTGAAGAAAATACAAGGCCTAAAACTGGTTCTGCCAAGTCTGGTTTGAGTCAGTGGTACCTGTTGGAACAGAGAAGTGTGGCATCCCCAATCCTTAGTGTGATGTGATTGTCTCAGGGCTTGGAGCATAGAGCTGAAGATCACCAGATTTAGATTCATGATTTTAAAGTCTTCTTTGATTTGGATTTACTTTGTATGACCTTTGGATTGTGACCTGCATTTTGCTTACGAGCGACACAAAAGATTATTATCTCAAGTATTGTTCCCCGGTTTTAAAAAATACCTATTTTGTTTGTATTAAGAATTGTTGTTTGGTCTCTTGCCTTTGCTACAAGTCCATGTTGTTAATTACTTTCCATCAATATGGTGCTCTTAAGAGAGAACATGTTTGTGCAGGACTGAATGTGAACTTGGAAAAGCTGACCTCCATCCTGAGCTTTCTATTGAACTCCTCAGTGGGAAAAAGTACAAATTAAAACCATTCCCATTTCACCTATAGTTTATATTGATCTAACTACCTATACCCCTGAAGCTTAAGAGCATATGCATGAACAGGCTTAGGCCTTACGTAAATGAGTTAATTAAACTAATTGGAATTAGATTAATTAAAAGGAGGGATTGACTTAAGACTTCTACTGAAAATAAAAATCTAAATGAGAAGTTTCAGAAATCTAATGTTACAGTCCACACCTACTGGAATATATATGCTTTGAATGTATTCCATGTACAGCCAATCATATGATGCCAGAAATGAATATTAATGAACATTAACGCTTCTGTTTTTGGCGTATAAGTCTTTGTCAGTCTTTGTTCAGTTGTCTTTCCTGATTTGGACTTGCATGTCCCGGGAGAGACTCAACTGTGCAGTTAAAATAAATCCGACCTGCTTCTAACCATTACCTAGCCTGAGCCATGTTTTGCTTTACACTGCAACATTAGTAATGCTCCTAACACATTGCTGAGCTATGAGTTCTCTGATGGCTTAACAAATTGGATCTCCCAGAGAAGCTCTTTCCACAATCAAGACACTTGTGGGGTTTTTCTCCAGTATGAATGATCTGATGGTTTAACAAATTAGATCTATGAGAGAACCTCTTTCCACACTCAGGACATGGATATGGTTTCTCTCCTGTGTGGATCCTCTCATGACGTAATAAATCATGTTTTTGAGAGAAACTTCTTCCACAGATGTGGCATTTGTAAGGTTTATCTCCGGTATGGATGTTCTGATGCCTTAATAAATTGGATTTCTGAGAGAAATTTTTTCCACAATCAGGACATTGGTGTAGTTTCTCTCGTGTTTGGACGTTCTGGTGTCTTAATCTGGACCTCTGAGAGAAGCTTTTTCCATACAAATTATATTCATCTGTCTTTTTTCCAGTATCAATGGTCTGCTGTATTGCTAATGACTTAGAATGGAGCCTTTCCCTAAGTTCTAGATCATCACCATTTTTCTCTTCCATGTGGCTCCTGTGATGCTCATCAAGGTCTGATTCAGGCTGGATCTTTTCCCCCAATGAGGGGCCTTCATTGCACTTTTCTTCTCTGTGTTCAGAACCAAGTCCTGACATAGGATGACGCTTGGTGGCATATTTGGAGAATGTTGCCTTTTCCCCCTCTGAAACCACTGGGCTGGGATCGACACAGGAACCTCCAAGATCTCCTGCGAGCTCCTGAGATTTCTTGCATCCTGTAAGTGGCTCCATTCCCTGCCCTCTGTTGGCAGCACATCTTTCCTCTTTCATCTCAGTGGTCACTGGCATCCTCTCTTGGATTCTCCTTCGTCCACTCCCAGTACTTTCCAGTGACTCTTTTCCTCCAGTCGGAGAATCCTTCAACTTGAACTGAGTTTCCTGCCCATCACCTGAAGAGACAGAGGGAGGAACTTTTTAAATATCATGTGAACCTGATGTGATTTTCTTTGGGTGTTCAGCAGGAGGAAGGAAGATGCAAGATACCATTTTTCTCCCAGGACCACCTAAACTCTTATTCACCTCTGCCCAGCCCCACATCAATGGATTACAGAGTTCATTAAGCCAATTCCAAGCTATTTTGGGATTTCTCTACAGGAACATTCTATTCTTTGTGTTTTTCCATCCCTCCAACACATTTTTTTTCCCTGGCAGCACATTTTTTCCCCTGACAATTATCTGTTTATTTATCTTACCACATTTGTTTAGGTACTTTATAAATTCAATTTCAAGGACCTTTATTGGCATATAGTACTTTATAAATAGACTGGTCTTATGATACGTTCTGGGAGCGTAATCCTAGGCTGGCACAAATGCTGTCAGGTACTTCATTTGTAGTTGGGAGGCATTCTGGAGTGGAATGAGGATGGGGAGAACTGTGGGAGGATGGACAAAGATTGCGAGGCAGGACCAGAATCAAGCACTAATATCAGATCCTAATCCTCATCTCATCCCCTAAGCCCATCCCGGCAGCCCTGGGTGGTCCCAAATTGCTCAGATCTGTACCATGGACTTCTTGGGGAATCTTGTGGCTAGTCAGAGTTTATTTCTCCCCTAAGCCTAGTTCAGATCTGAGAAGAATTTACCATTTCTTACTTGCTGAACTGGAGCAAAGCAGTGCAGGTCCTTACCTGCTGAATCCATATTTTCACCATCTTCCTGCAGAACGTTCCAGAACATATTCTGTTGGCTTGGCTGCATTGGAGTCCGCTCAACCACATGCAAAGGTTCATCTGCCTTGGTAGGGTTCATCACCTGCAGGAAATAGGACAACATTCATGGTGTTGCCCAAGGACTGGGGTTAATTCATGGCCCTTTTAACATAATTCATAGATCATAGAATCATAGAGTTGGAAGGGACCCAGTGGATCATCTAGTCCAACCCCAGGAAAATCCTGAGGAGCAGGAAATCCTCATCCTGTGGGAACCTGGTTAACAGGCACAGTTTCTTAACCACTTGCACCACCAGAGGACAGAAGAATTAAGATAGACTCTGCCTTCATAAATGGATCTCAGAATCCACAATGAATTATTTAAGGGACTGAAGGGCAGGTGGGACATCCATTATGTAGATACATCTTAAACTATCTTCAGATTTTCCCTTTCATTTCTGGGCTCAACTCAAAGTTTTGGTTTTCATCTTGACAGCCCTCAGAAGTCTGGGATCAGCATGTCTGAAGGGCCACCTCTGTATAATCTGGTCCATCCTCTGGGGTCTTCTGAGGGCCCTTTCAGAAGACCAGCATTTAAAAAGGTTTATAGGATGGCTTTCACACTCAAGGAACCTGTTCTGTGGAATCCCCCCCTTTGGGTTGAGAACTGCTCCTCCTCCAGAAACCTTCCAACAGGGTGGTAGAGCCTGCTGGTTGCACAGTGGTGCTTGTTGTTTAATTTTAAATTCATTCCTGCATATTTTAAACCAATCGGTTTTTTGCTGCTGCTTGTTGCTGGAATTTTATATTCTATATTGTATATTTATACTTTCTCTGTTTTGTATTTTTGCTGCCTTGGTGTCCTCCATGCAGAAAAGCAGGGTATAAATTGAATAAATAAAATAATTTTAGCCCCTTCTATCTCTGCTAAAAGGACATTCTCCACCACCTGATTCTTGATGGCCACTAAACCCTTTAGAACCAACCTGCTTCGCTTGGACACCAAGAGTCCTTCTCAGCTCAACTTCAGCCACGTCCTCTCCTTCTGGGGAAAGCATCATAGTTGGATGCGCGATTCCAGTGCCTGTGAGGGACAAAAGGGACATTTCATGCGGAGGCGGACTGGGCGACCTGTTCATCCTTACAGGTGGCCAGAGGCAAAGCTAGGTAGATTCTGGTCCCTCAAAGGACTCTATACAAGCAGGAGTTGAAAACCAGAACTATCAGCCACAATGCAGCACTGAGATAAGAAGTCATCCATGACTGCTCCACACTACAGGATGCATCACATGCCCACATTAGAATGGCTGCCACTGGTGCTACAGCATTAACAAGGAATGGGCCAAGTGTCATCCCAGGGTAGGAAAAGGTACCCCTGATAAAGTTCTGTCTACCATCTTTCCCTCAAATAGAAAGATTATACTTGGGCATAAGAGAGAAGCTTGATGGATGCCTAGTTGCCCTCCAGCCCTACTTGCAAGTGCCCAAACTCCCCCTTCCACATGACTACTAAGGATCAGAACTGTTGACATCCATTAAGTTTCCTGACACCACTGAGGGTCACAGGCTGAACCCTTACCTGACACAGCAGGCTCATCGTTGAACCTTCGATGGGTCTCTCTTAACTTCTCTCCAGGTTCTTTGGAGATCTCCTCCTGCACCATCTCCAAAGCCCACTCCTGCAAAGGTTCCTGGAACAGGGAAGAAAAGCAGAAGATAGTTACTGGTGGGAACAGATCCATTTTCATTACCTCTATCACAACACCCTCCATGCTGCAGAACCTGAGCTCTGAACCTGGAAGTGCCTACGATGCGCATGTGTGACCAGATGAAAAAGAGGACAAAGTCCCTTAAAATTCCTGATATTCAAGTAAAAATCCTGTTAAAAAAGTGTAGGATACTCAAAAATTGTAGGGCACATGTAGGACATGTTAAAATAAAAGCTAAAAACACTTGTATTGCTTTCCTGTAATTAATTTTAACGCTATATTACTTATTGTTAAATTGTAAAACCAAAAAGGCAAATGTTTAAGTGATCCAAAACCAAAGCAGCCAACCTTTCTCAGGCCCACATGCCACGATCTTCGTCAGAGACCAGATACTCACCCTGAAAATGGTGGGAAGAAAGTCAGGGTGGGCAGGCAGGTGGACCACTTCAATAGTGAAAACCTGTTTAAAGAAAATAAATAGAAAGACTCACCTCCCATGTTCCTGGGTTGGCCTTCCTCAGGCTCACCAGGAAATCCTCCAGCAGGGCCACAGCTTGCGCCCCGGGTTTTTCTCCGGTATGGGTTCTCTCGTGATTAATTAAACTCTGTTTCTGGTTAAAGCTTTTCCCACAGTATGAGCATTTATATGGTACTTCACCTGTGTGGATCTTCTGATGGATTTTAAGCCCTGAACTGTATCTAAAGGTTTTTCCACAATCTGAGCATTTATAAGGCTTCTCGCCTGTGTGGGTTCTCTGGTGTCGAAGGAGCTGGGATCTGCAACTGCAACTTTTCCCACACTCTGAGCATATATATAGATTCTCTTCTAAGTTGATTCCCTCTTGTGAGTTGCAGCCAAAGGTATTCCCACAATGTGAACACTTATCTGGCTTCTGCCCCGTAGAAGTTCTCTCGCTTTCTCCACAGTGGGAACATATATATAGTTTTTCACCCACATGACTGATTTCATGTGTCATGAGGTTCGAACTGCGACGAAAGCTCTTCCCATAGGCAAAAGCATCCTCTGCTGCGTGAATTCTCCTCGCATGTTCAACAAGGTCTGTTTTTTGACTGAAGATTTTCCCACACTCTGCGCATGTATATTGTTTCTCTCCTAAGTTGATTCCCTCTTGTGAGTTGCAGCCATAGGGACTCCCACAATGTGAACACATATCTGGTTTCTGTCCCGTACGGGTTCTCTCACTTTCTCCACAATGGGAGCATTTATACAGTTTCTCACCCACGTGAGTTCTCTCGTGTGTCATGAGGTCTGAACTGCTAAGAAAGCTTTTGCCACAGTGCAAACACTTGTACAGCTTCTCCTCTTCATGGATGTTCTTGTACGTAAGAAGTCGCAAGCTTTGCCCAAACCTTTCCCCACACTTCTCAAATTTTTTCCTTTTCTGACCCTGGTGGATGGAGGCTTCATCTTCTCCTTTGTGAGCCATTTGTGAAAGAACAAATTGATCTCCTTCTTCCTCACTGACATTTCCATTCTGACTCTCTTCCATCTCTTGGATCTCATCAGCTTCTCCCCCACAAAAGACACTGTTCTCTTCCACAGTTTCCAGGGGGGTCCTTGGCAGCTCCATCTGTTCAGGACTTTCCAGTAAAGGAGTCTCTTCCCTGCTTTGATTCTGCCACCTGTCACCTGCTGGAGAAAAGGGGAGAATTCAAATACACATCTGTGATCTATAGCCTTCTGGAACATGGGGGCTATGGCAGGCAGGGCTTCCAGAGGTCTTTCCTGGCAAGGATGTAACCAACATGCAGCAAAGTATTGAGGAAACAGGCCAGCAAGATAGCCAGCCTAAGAGTTTTGATTCAAGCAAGAGAAGCAGAAGTACAAGGCAGAGACTAGAAGAAGTAGAGACACAGTGAGAGGGAAGATGGCAGAGACAGGAGATTGGTGTCAGAGGGGAGAAAGGGGCAGCAAAGACAGAAAGGCAGAACCCTGAAAAACATGGGGAAATGGTGGTGATGAAAGACACATTGAGATGGGGAGAACAGACAGGAACCCAGACTCTAGGGCCACCATAACTCCCCAATTCTGGACCAGCCAGTCCTGGAAGACCAAGTTCCTGAAACAAAATCAACTTACACTGACAAACATCTTGACCCCATTTCACTGCATCTTTGTCAAAAGAGAGCCTGACAAACCATCTTATGTGCTCCCCAAGGCATCTGGTGGGCCACTGTGAGAGACAGGAAACTGAACTACATGGACCTTGAATCTGATCCAGGAGGGATCTTAAGCTCTTACTTAGACTTCCTAGCAGCCTCTTCCTGTCTTTCTGACTTCTGTACCTTATTCCCGTCACCCTCTGACATGGATGTACCAGCATGGAACGGCTTTCTGGGTGCAGGGGGTGTCATGATCCCCTTGCCACCCTCTCTGCTGCTGGGCAGCTCTGTGATGGTCAAAGGCACTGCAGCTCAACTTTCTCTGTCAAGAGAAGGCAGGCGGAGAGCAATGGCTGCCAGAGTGGAGCTCTCTGCTCCCTCACCAGTGCCCTCTGCTTTCCTGCTCACTTGCCAGATGGACCTTCTTCTCCTTCTCCTCATCCTGCTTCCCAGGTGAGTCACTGTAGCAGCACATGGACTCTCTGGATTTCATGACTTACAGACTTTTGTGTCTGTGAGGACAGAATCTGCTCTGTACAAAGAATCGGTGGGATATCTATCTGATATACACAAAGCTATGAATGCAAGGAAAGCTGAGTTGGATCAGACCAACTATTATTTAGTCCAACATCCAGTTTCCCGGAATCTCACCAGTTGTGTCTGGGAAACCTACAATAGGAGGTAAAGCAATATTTCTGTCCCACTATTGCCTTCCTGTTTGCAGGCAGTGGCTAAAAGGCTGTGATCAGCCTTACCTAACAAGATCACACTTCTACCATCCTCCTGCTTTGTTGCCACAATATGTTGTGTTTTCACTGTGCTCGGCAGAGCCTCTCCTTCTTTGGGAGGATTCAGGAACTTCTCCTCTGACACCTCTGTGATCTGAAAAGAGGGGAGGGAGAAAAAATGAAAATCAGGATAACAGTCCTATTGTTGTTATTTATATAGTGCCATCAACTGGATTGTGCTTAACCGAGTACAAGAGGACCGGTCTCTGTCCCATGGAATAAACAATATAAATTCAGAAGCAAGGCTAAACAGGGGAAGAATATGCTAGGACACTTTGGTGACACTTTGGCTTTGTTCCACAAGGGGACTGAACACCGGAGGTCAGGTTGCAGGCATACTAAGCAGGCCATGCAGTGCGGTCACACAGTACTGTCCTCACTCGGTCTGAACTTTGGAACATCAAGTGGCAAAACCAGATTGGCTACGCTGTGCCAAGAGATGATCACAATATGATCTCCAACTGGTTGGATCACGTGACCCAGAAAAAAAAGATCGCCCTACTTTGGAAGAAAAGGATTCCCACTTGCCTAGAGATGGAACAGAAACATGCAAACCACTGGGATAAAGATGAGGGTTTGTGAAGGAACCAAGTGGCAAAACATTTGGCTTTCCCAAAACAGCTTCTTTCTTAACAAAACATTTGTCAGGAAACAAAAAAAATATTTGCCAGAACACAAATATATCACGCAAACCTCATTTGTATAACTTTTTCTGTTATCCAAATTTTTGGATATTCTGTTTTTCTGCCCCAATTTTGTTCTACATCTATAAATTATATTTGAGTTCAGTGGGCCCTCTTTTTTTAGGAGCTCAGCATCTTCTTCTGCAGATGTTGAGCCCAAATTCAGAGGACCTATTGAATGCAAGTGGGAGTCACTTCCAGTTCACATCTGGTTGTGTTTGGTTGAGAGCATCTGAGGAGGTCTGGAGTATGAAATAACCACTGGAGGACTTGGTATGGCTCTACTGCCCTGGACCTCCACAATTTCCATAAAGGTGAAATCTATCCCCTTGGATTCCATGGGCCCGCACACACATCCATGCATGCACACACAAAACATCAAGGTAATCAGTTACCAATATGCTCACCTGGTGATTCCACCCTTTGTCTTCTTGCTGCTTCAAAAGGAAATGTTCTGCTAGCGTCACAGCCTGCTTGCAGGTCTTGGGGTCCTGTTCCAAAAGCCAGTCCTGCATTTCTCGTGGCAGGATGGCCAGGAACTGCTCCAGGATCAGCTGGTCTATAATTTGCTCCTTGGTGTGCCTCTCCGGTTTCAGCCACTGCCAGCAAAGCTCCTGGAGCTGCAGATAGATCTTCTGAGGCCCATCAGCCTCTTGATAGCTGAACAGCCTGAATTGCAGGCGTTGCTCCTCTCTTCTGATGGCATCTCCAGGCAGAACCCCACTTGCTTCTTTTCCACTCCGTGTGGCATCCAGGTGGGTGTTCTGGTCCTGCTGATCCTCCTCCACGGGACGTGGCTGAGTGAGAGAAGGCCATTTGCTGTCTCTAGGCCATTCGCTGGCATCTGATGCACCATCTGCTACTAGAGATGTTCTCCTACTGTTCCACTGCCTAACGTCAGGCAGTTGTTGGTTCTCCTCAATTGACTGAGCATGGCTTGCCATCGTCTTTCCTTCTGCTATATTTCCTCCAGAATCGGACTAGTCGGATCTGCTGCTCCCGTCTTTGAAAGCGCCAATCCTAGAGCAACATCTACACTTTCTTGCTAGAGTCCCTGAAGTTTCCTCAGCACAACAGACCTACCCAGCAAGGTCCAAGTAACTTTCTGAGCTATGTCAAGAAGCAGGAAGGTCTTTCAGCAAACTGTGAGAGCCAAGAGTTCTTCAAACAGGTCCAACATCCACTGCCCAGGAAAAAGACAGAGCGAACATGGAAATAAGAAAGAGAAGGCTAAACTTCTATAACCATTTGTGAATTAGAATGATTGATTAGAATGATTCAAAGGATGGGCAGTGTTGTGCATGGTGGTCCACCCCCCAATTATCCTTACAAATCCTTCAAGGTAAGCTGGGTTAAGTAAGTGGAACTAACCAGTGGCACCCAGTAACCTGCATGGTTGAATAGGGGATTTGAACTCAGGACTTCCTAACTCTAACCACTAGCTCTGCAATGTAATTCTATATTAAAAAGATACATATGTTTGCTTATTCTCTACTTTCCTCCTCATTCCTCTTTTCCTTTAAATGGCAGGGTCTGTGCCAAGTTCTTCCATCTCTGAACAGATCTTTATAAACAATAGTAAAAAAGATGTCTACATATTGTCTATTGTTTTCTTAGTTCCAAAATCCTGAGTGATTGCAACCACCAGTCCTGCTCAAGGAAAACTTTTGGGGTACACCATGCTCACCACTATATGATCCTTTAGCCACCTTATGTCAATCTGTAGGGCTCATCAGTCCAGTGGTGGAAATGTTGCCCTCCTAGGAAAAGGGGACACACATGTATCTGGAGCATGAAAGGACCAGGATTTAGGATTTTATCTGGTAAGGCTATTTTGGATTATATAGATTATCTTCTAATTTCTGGTACTGAATTATTTTTCATATTTGTATTTTAAGCTACTTTTTAAAAAGAGGAATGTTAAGAATGTGTTAAAAGTTAGCAGCCTCTGAGATGGTAATCCTACTGATACTAATAAATGCATTTTCAAAAGCATTTATTTAGTACAATTCTTGAAAACAGCTTTTCTTACTGTTGTGGAGAGGCAGTCAGCCACTAGAAATGCAAAGGACCCCCTGCTTTTTTCCAGCTCAGCTGAAGAGGGAATGATTGTTTGCATGACTGCTTCCCTACAACAGTAGTAGTTTTTTAAACTGTGATTTGGTCATTCGTGTTGAGTCAACTCTGTGTATAAAACATGAAGTGTGTGTGTAACAAGTTTAGACCTAAGTTCAAAAATATTAGAAGAGTTTCTAACCTGGAAAAGCAGGCAGATGCTGGAAAAGGCTGTGATGCTTCAGGAAGCACACAAAACAAGCACCACAAAATATCCCCCTTGCATCTGCCATTCAGAGACAGCCTATTTCTAAAACCAGGATGTTGCATCAAGGCTTGGAACATATGATGGATTTTTACTCCAGAAATATGTCTCCAATCCCTTTTTCAAGGCATCTGGGCCAGATCCCATCACCACATCCTGTGGCAAGGAGTTCCACAGACTAACTCCATGCTGGGTGAGATTATACTAACAAAAGACTAATTCTGTCTGTTTGTCCATCTGTCCATCAGATAACCCTCTAGCTTCACCCACAACTGCTCTACATAGACATATTATACCCTTTTGGAATCAGGCTGATCCTGGGATTAACCCCCACACATAACCCAACCCCACACTCCACACCACACACAGTTCCTAAACCCTTCCTCTACACCTTCTCTACAAAGACATATTATACATTTTTGGAATCAGGATGATCCCAGGATTGACCCCCACACACAACGCAACCCCACACACCACATCCACACACAACACAATTCTACACACATCGTAAACCCCTCTAGTTCTTCCCACACCTGCTCTACATAGACATATTATACCTTTTTGGAATCGGGATGATCCTGGGATTAACCCCCACACACAAACCAACCCCACACTACACACACACTCACAACACAACTCCACACACGTCCTCTACCTCCACCCATGCATGCTCTACATAGACATACTATAACATCCAGCAGTGGGATTTATGTCCAGATGTGGAGGAAACTGTTAAAAATTCAAATTTCAAAATAACTGACAAAAACTACAGTGAGGTTTTCAAGTTCCATGGACTGAATTGAGGAATTCAAAGTTATTTCTTCAAAATTGCTGCTTTCTAATCTGGGTGATACATCCCTTGAGTTTTGGGGGGAAGGCCCTCCACAGGAGCTGGCTTAGAAGTCCCCCCTGGATCTGCCTCTGGTCTCCCCTCCTGGTCAAGGCCTCCTTTCCAGCCTTTGGCATCCTGCTTCTTGAAGCTTCTATCACTTAACACGGCCTTTCTTGCCACAAGCACTTCAGCTCCGACACTGTCAGAAATTGTGGCTCTGTCCATGTCCAGGGAGCTCTGCATAGGATTGTGCTGAGCACGGATCCCACATTCCTGCCCAAGGTAAAGTCAGTGCTCCACAAGTCGCAGGAGAGAGTCCTGCCTTCATTTTCAAGGAAAGGGAATGGCACTTACAAGAGGTGAAGTGAGCTGTTAGCTATTATCTCCAGCGCACGTCTGCTTTCAGAAGGACAGAGGACCTTTTCTTTCCCTTAGAGAGAATAACAAGGGGAACAAGATATCTTTGCCTGCCATTTCCAGATGGGCCAGGCCGGCGACAGCTCTGGCTTATAGGGGTGCAGGTAAGGAGCCTCCTACCGGAATCAGGGCTCATCCCACCAGACGCATCACCACGTTAGCGTCTTACTGTGCTTGCCCTTCTCTGGAGGCTGTTTGCAGGGCCGCCACCTGGGCAAAGCCTAACACATTTATAAAACACTAGCAATAGTAAACATGTAAATGAGTTGTGGGAGTAAAATTCCTCCGTACGCCATCCCCCCACTGTGCATCAACCCCCCATGCGCATCCACCCCCACGCGCATCCACCGCATTCACAACATCCTCCATGTTCATCCATCCCATGCATGTTGTCCTCCTATGCACATCATCCCCCTATGTGCATCAGCCCCCCCAGGCACATCATTCCCCATGTGCATCAACCCCCCATGCTTAATAACCCCCCATGCACAACACCCTCCCCAGTGCAACTGCTCCCTCTGAACAATATCCCCCCAGTGCACCAGACACCAAACTGGCTGGATGTTGGTCAGACTTCCATGTTTAGTATAGGCCAGAAACATGTTACACCCCTTTTCAGCCCCTTAAGAATTAAATTTCTCCACACTGGTTCTTGGTGGGTGTTCATGTGACCGAAGGAACTCCCTCCCTGAATTTCTCACTTCTAGGCCCAGCGGTTTGGGCTGGGTGTTGAAGAGTGAGCGGCTTTTCTGTTTTATCTGTACGGAAGACTATGGAGCTGAGCAGTGCGCCTTGGAGGACGCTGCCTTTGCTAGGCGAGTCTCCCGGAGCGTTGTTTGCATCCTCATAGCAGCTCCCCCTGAGGGAACAGCCCTGCTTGGGCACATCCCACAGACTGAGCCCACCATGGATGTGCCAGTGGAGGACGGGGAGACTTGGTCTGACCTGTGTAAGACCCCTTCTCGGAGGTCTAACGGGGGAGGGGGGCAGGCTCACCCTCACTTCTGGGGGCTGCAAAAGAAAAGACAAAAGACAGTCAGGGAGTGGATCCTGAAGGGGCCTGGACTAGGGAGAGGTTCAGGGGTGCTGGGGAGGCCCTCCTCCTCACAGCCTCCAGACTCCTCTGGGCCTAGGCCTACCCCTGATCCCTGCCGCTCCCTCTCTCCTTTCTTCTCTCTCTCTCCTCCTGCCCCTTCTGGCTCTGGGGTCTTCTCTAGTCCACCTGGATCTACCTTGAGTCTCTGGCAGGTGCGGAGTGGGCGTCCAAGGAGATGGTCTAGTGCAGAGGCCTGGACATTCTGGGAAGCCTTTTCTGCCAGGAAGTCTTCCAGCTACCCGCCTGCGGAAGGGAGGAGCAGGCCAAGGCTGAGGACTGGCTCCACCACGGAGGCACCACCAGAAAGAAGGGCCTGGCTCAGGAGCTGGCCTCAAAGTCCGCACCCAGAGCAGCTCTGAAGCTCCAACATCACATCACATCACTCTGTGCTTGTCCAGATCTGGCTCAGCAGCTGGAAAAAACATAGAAATGTGACATTTCAGCATTTACAGTCTATTCACTGCAAACACTTGGCTCAGCTGGGGGTGCAGTGGATGGGGATGGGCTGCAAAGGGGCTGGCAGGGGGGACAAGACTGGGAAGCCCTGCTCTAGGGGGAACCTCCTGGGGGTGACCAGACCCACATCAGAGCCCCCCCCCCTGCACCCACCTGCTCCTCCCTCCTCTGCACTGCAAGCAATGGGAGCTGCAGCCTCCCTCCTCCCCCCACAGGAAGGAGCCTGGACTGCTCCCTCCCCCCTCCCAGCCACTCTCTGGGCTGCTCTCCCAGTCCCAGCTTGCCTGCCTTAACCCTTCAGAGCACTGACTCCAGCCTGCTCTCCCTCTGCAACTCCACCTGCACTGCAAACACTCTGCACTTCCCTGCAGAACAGCCTCCCCAGATCCCCTCTTGGCCCAGGACAGGTTCTTGGCTGAGTTCTTTTGTGTCCTGAAAAAGATCCTAAATGTCCCCCTTTTCCCAGGGTGACCACAGGTCAGAACAGAATCATAATATATCATATATTTCTTTATATCCCTCCTTTTTCCTTTTACACCTTTTACGTTTAATTTTTTATTACATATAATAAATTATTACATATAATGCAATATTACATATAACTTATTATTATTTAATTACCTTGACATATAACTGATTAATTACAAGAAGCTACATGCTGCCTTCTCACAAGGAAAATGAGGACAATGCAGGCTCTTTCCAGGACACAAGGCGAGATAGAGGACTCTGCCAAGCCTGCTTCTCCTTTCAGCTCATCTCCATGATTCTCCTTGGGAGTCAAGTGCTCTGCGCATGTTCTGGGTCACCCAGGCAGCACCACCAACACCCATTCCCTTCCAGCACTCTGTTCCCATTAGAACATAGTTCTCCCCGGTACCTGCGCAAGAGATACTCTTTCAAGTGGCTGCTCCTCTTTATTTAGTGGGGCAGAGTAACTGGCCCTCCTCACCCCAGCAATCTCTGTCCAAGCGGCTTCTGCTGATGTTCTTTTGCACTTTAGATTGTGAGCCCTTTTCGGACAGGGACCCATTAGCTATTCATTAACTATTAATTTTTTTCATTTTCTTGTAAACTGCTTTGTGAACTTTTCAGTTGAAAAGTGATATATAAATACTGTAGATAGTTAAGAAGAAGAGGCTCCGCTGGATCAGGCCACCTAGTCCAGCTTCTTGTATCACACAGTGGCCCACCAGATGCCTCCGGGGCACGCAAGACAACAACACACCTGCATCCAGTTTTAGTTTTTTTGCCATAGCTTTTGATAGGAATGAGATATTTCAAAACCAATTTTTGCATTTGATTCTGCTCTTCAATACAAATCCAACAGCGTATGCCATGATGGGGTACTGCATACCATTGAAAAGTTCCAATACAAAGCCAAAACAGAGGACAATGAAGCCCTTTTGGAGGACAGGAGACTGAAAAAAACAAATCTGGAAATTTCTGGTCATATGGTCACCCTGCTCTAGGGTCCCCTTTTCTCTATTCTTCCAAACAGCCCTGTTTTCTTTGTCACTTTCAGGTATTGGAGGTTACTTGAAATGGTTTTCTTCGTTCCCTCCGAATTGTGCAGTAATTCATCTTCCCCCTTATTATGAATTCATTTTAGCAACTCTGACGCCTTATTTCTCTAGGATCAGGTTGAGAGACTGCTGTGCAGAGGTCCATAATCAAAGTAAGGAAAAAGCAGTATGAAACATTAACAAAGAAGTGTTTGTGTGGGTACACCAGATAGAGACAAACACGTTTGCTCACTTGGCTTATCTTATTTGGTACTGTATTGAACAAAAGTTACAATGTATATATCATTCAAACTTAAATATCCCTATACAGGAGTCCATAAAGTATCCAGTGACATGAATCCTCTTAAGATATTTCAATCCTCCAATATATCATTATGGATCTTCTTAAGATATTTCAGGATCTCACTGGTCCAATCCAATATATCAAAGAGTTCTTTTCAATTAATCCTTTTCATCAGTCTTCCAATATATCATCCACGGGCAGTCCCAGGGTATTTATCCTGCCGTTTCGGACTAAGGAATCCTTCCTCAGGATTATGCTATTTGTAAGATAATTGTAGATAGCATTCTATAGAAGACATCAGGACCTTTCCTGAAATATTGGCTTGAGTGATTTCAGAATTGTTCTCATCTCTGAAACTTGCTTCGGAAACTGCCCTCCAGGACTTTTCTCCAACGGCCCCTGCCACCCATGGAAGGCAAGCATTTCAGTATATTCTGAGCTTGGTCAAGGCAAGGACTAGAAGGACAAGAGAAATTCCAGCAGGAAGACTTGAGTCCATGTGGAGAGAAAGCATTTTTACCCTCACACACAGGTGAACTCTCTTCAGTGGTCTGGATCTCATTCTCAAGGTCCTAGCCACCTGCCTATGGCAGATGGCCAGGACCTTTGCGACCACTCTTCAGATCCCCCCAATGAAAAGAGGCAGCACCTCTGCCTGGGCTCTCCCCTTCCCTCAGATCTTCAGCTAGGACTTTTGATCTTGGAGACAGACCCGAGCAAGCTGTTTGGGAACACTTGGCTCCATTCTGCTCTGAGGAGGAACCTCAAGAGGTTCTGTAGACCTCCACACTGGAGGTCGGGACCCGCTGGAGGAAGGCAAGCTGATTTTTGGTGAGTCCCAAAGGGTGAAAGAAGATCAGATAACACAGTGCCTCAAAAATTTGATGCTGTTAAGAAATCAGATCCCAGAGCCTCCATATTACTCTGCAAAGAGCTCCGCTCCTGCAGTTGCAAGGTACCTGCTGATTGTCCTGCAAGGAGCTGAGCTCCTAAAATCAGCTAACGTGCATGTATGGGGAGATAAAATGTTTGAGGCTTTTCCTTCTGGTTATCACTACTTATAGAGAAATAAAATATAAATAAAATATTTTATTCTATATCTCAAAGTCTGGTAAACCTAGTGGATTCTGACAGTTTTCAAAGTATAAATAAATATCGAGAGAAATTGAGAGGATCTTTTTTCTGATTACTGTAATAAATAAATAAATAAATAAATAAATAAATATTTCTAGTTCTCCATTTTAACCCATTTACGCCCGGTCCACAAGTGTACACCTTTGGTCCCAGTTTTGTACATGGAACGCTGGGCAGAAATGGCTTAAAGAATGGTCCCTTCCAACTCTATGGTTCTGTGAGTCTAAAGTCTGGAAAAACTTGGTGGGTCCTGATCAAGAGTAGTTCCCAGTATGTGGGTTGGTGAAATATTTTGCGGGTGGTGAAAGGATCAGATAACTAACTAGGAAGATACTGTAGGTATTTCAATGAGAGAAACGGAACAATTTGTTTTGATTCTGACACTCCTGAATGCAGGATGAACAGATGTCATAACCAAAAATGAGGAGAAAACCCATCTAAATGTAGGACATCCCAGAAAAATGTAAGCCATGAGAAAATAAAATCTCAAAACACCTCTATTTCATGTGGTTAATTAAAATACTCTATTACCGTATATACTCGAGTATAAGCCAACCTGCATATAAGCCGAGGCCACAAAAAACTGGGAAAACTTAATGACTGGGGTATAAGCCTAGGGTGGGAAATGTAGCAGGCTCTGGGTGGGCTCTGAGGCTGCTGTCCAGTCTACACTTTCGCAAGAGTAAGCCCATTGACTATAATAGTACTAACTTCTAAGTAGATATGCCTAGGATTGAGCTCTAAGAATACAATCCTTTTATACACTTTCCTGGGAATAAACCACATTGGTTCTAAGGGGACTTACTTCTGAGTAGACCTGCCTAGGAGGGGGCCCTGAGGCTGCAATCATCTCCTCTCCACACTTTCCTGGGAGTAAGCCCCATCGGCTCTAAGGCAATGTTTCTCAAAGTGGGGGTCGGGACCACTTTGGGGGTCGCCTGGAGCTTTCCTGGGGGTCGCCTAAAGACCCCTGGTGCAGGGGGCCAGGTGGGAAGATCTGGCAGAAACACTGGAGCCGCTGCGGCTGGAAGAAGCCACTGAGAAGCGGCTCAGAAGGAGCCTCTGAGCTGGTGTGAGACCAATGTGGAGCCTTGGGGGCGGGGAGGCGCCTGACACTCACCACAGACGGCAGCCTCCTCCTCCTCCCAATCCTATGGAGGTCTCCTCAGAAGTCAATCCCATGACAGTGAGTGGGGCTTACTCCCAGGAAAGTGCTAGGATTGCAACCTTAGAGCCCAATTCTATGCATGTATACTCAGAAGTCATTCCCATTGAGTTCAGTGAGGTTTACTCCCAGGAAAGTGTGCATAGCACTGCAGCAGTAGCAATGAAAATAATTTTATGGTTGGGGATCCCCACAACATGAGGAACTTATAAAGGGGTCGCAGCATTAGGAAGATTGAGAACCACTGCTCTATGGGGACTTACTTCTAAGTAGTTCTGCCTAGGAGGGGGCCCTGAGGCGGCACTCCTCTCCTCTCCACACTTTCCTGGGAGTAAGCCCCATAGGTGGCAATGAGACTTACTTCTGAGTGGACCTTCTAAGGGGGAACTCGGCTGCACTCCTCTCCACACTTTGAAGAAGCTGGCACCCGCCCAACATTTTGGAGAAGCGCTAGCTTCTCCAAAGTGTGGAGAGCAGCCTCAGAGCCTCTCCTAGGAAGTACTCTAGCTGGCTGTGGAGGCTTCAGGGTGGGCGCTCATGGTCACGCCTGCCATTTTGGAGAAGCACCAGCCCCTGCCATTTTGGAGAAGCTCCAGGTTTTTCTCTGGAGTATAAGCCAAGGGGGCTTTTTGAGCCCCCAAAAAAGAGTTCAAAAAACTGGGCTTAATGACTTTATATACTTAAATAAGTATTTATAGTTAAATATTAAGTATATTAAGTATATTAAGTATATTAAGTATATATTAAGTATATTAAGTATATAAATATTAAGTATATAAAGTATATACTTAAATAAGTATATAAAGTACTTATTTAATAGAAAACGATTATATGTAATTGATGGCTCTGTGATGCCTGCTTCCAAGGAATAGGAGGACAATTAACATCTTTCCAGGACACAAAGCTAGAAATGAGGACATTTCCTGGAAAAAGAGGACATCTGGGCACCCTGTTTGTGTGTGTTTGTGTGCTGAGTGGTATAAGGGTGAGCATGTGTAGGTTCTTTCCAGGACATGTTCTGGATTTTAACCTTGTGTCCTGGAAAAAAGAACTGTAATGTCCTTCTTTTCGTTATTAGCAGGCAGCATGTAGCCTTCTTGAAATGAATCAATTATCAGTGCAGAAGCATTGTTTTCAGCAGTACTTACTCCCAGGAAAGTGTGGTTGTGAAATAAATTACATGTAACTGTTTAAAATTTAATCAATAATATAGTGTTTAGAGTAAGCACACCACTGCAACCAAGTGGACATTCTCCTGGATGTCTTTCATTTGGAAGTGGACATTCTCTTGGGCAGAGTGACCATATGACCAGAAAAACCCAGATTTGTCCAGATTTTTAGCCTCCTGTCCGGGTGTCCTACATTTTGGCTTCATTTTGAAACTTCGCGATAGTGCACATTTCCCCATCATGCCCTATGTCGTTGGATTCGTATTGAAGAGCAGAATACAATCCAAAAATCAGTTTGGAGAGATCTCCTTCCTATGGTTATGGTCAAAAAACCAAAAAACAATTTTCGAAGCCAAAATTTTTTTTAAGCGGGTAGGAATTTTGGCCTGGGATTAGGAATTTTGGCCCTGGGGTTCAGGAATAATCTGGTCACCCTGCTCTTGGATGTCTTTCATTTCATTTTTTTGGTTATGGCTATTGAATCCTCTGCATGTCTACTCAGAAGTAAGTCCCATTCCAGTTAGTGGGCTTCCTTCCAGGTCACTGGCCAGGACAGCTGCCTGTGTGTGTGTGTGTTGTGAGTTCCTCCAGCCCAGGAAGGCCTCCAGGAATGCCAAGGCTGGGACTGCTGGAGCCTCTGCTTGGGCAGCCCTTTTCTGGCCATCTCCATCTCCTTCTCCCTCATCTGGGCTGATCTGATCCTTTCAGGAAGGGAAGGGAAGAGGGGTCAGGATGTTGCCTGATTGATGTCCTGTGACTGTCTGTGTGCAGCAAGAGTGACGACATACACAGTAGAGTAGATTTACTGTTAACTGTATTTACTACTCAGAGTAGTTTAAGACTATCCGGGTCCATCAGTCTAAATCATCTCAGAGTTTCTCAGCAATTCGGAGCTTATCAGCTCACATCTGCTCTGACCAACATCTGAGCTTCAGCTGATCAACTGAGCACCAACTGCCAACTCCAACTGATAGTTTCCAACCGACAAACCCAACTGTCAGTTCAAATTCTGAAAGTTCTAATCAGCCCAAAACCCTCCGAGAACCAACAGTCAGCCTCAGAAATCTCACAAGGGGCAAGTGGGTCCTTCCTCCTCACTCCTCCCAGCCAGACCAGACCAGACCAGGAAAGGCCTGGGATTGCTGGGGGGATCCTGCAGCTGCAGCCCTGGAGACCCTCAGCAAACCCTGAGCAACCCCAGCTGAGCTCCATCTCTGGAGGGGGCCACAGAAGAGCAGCAGGGAAGGAATGAAGGAGCACTGAGGCCTTTCCTGCCCCCTCCTTCCAGACAGACCTTCTTTCTTTCTGGGAGAAAAGACAACAAAGGGGGGGAAGACAAAAGGAAGAAAGAAAGAGGGACCAGGAGAAGCCCAGGCAAGACCAGCTGAACTGAGCTGAGCTGAGGGGGTGATGGAGCCAGCAGAGGAGCCGGGCAAGCAGAGGGAACACAGCTGGGAGGCCCAGTGGCAGGAGTTCCTCCAGAGCCTGCAGGCCCCTGACTGCACCCAGACGAGCCCCCCAGAGTCAGAGGCCGTCCCCTGGGGTGACGCCAAGGCCTTCCTGGCCTCCTTTGAGCAAGTGGCTGCGGCCTGTGGGTGGCCCCCAGGAGAGTGGGTGGCTCGACTCCTGCCTGCCCTGAGTGGAGGCGCCCAGCAGGCCTTCAGCCTCCTGGCAGCCCCAGAGCGGGAGGACTACGGGCAAGTGAAGGCAGCCATCTTGAGAGGCGAAGCCCTGAGGAGGGAGAAGCGGCGCCAGCACTTCCGGCAGTTCTGCTGCCCGCAGCTGGGAGACCCGCGAAGGATGTACAGCCAAGTGCAGGAGCTTTGCTGCCAGTGGCTGAAGCCCGAGAGGCACAGCAAGGAGCAGATCCTGGAGCTGCTGGTCCTGGAGCAGTTCCTGGCCGGCTTGCCGGGGGACGTCCAGAGCCGGATCCAGGCATGTGGGCCAGACAGTGGTGCCCAGGCTGTGGCCCTGCTAGAGCATTTCCTGCTCAGCCGGAGGGAGGCCCACACAGGCACCTGCCAGGTGAGTCTCTCTATTTATTTTATTCATACAGTATTGAAATGGCCCACCTGCCTGCCCACCCTGAGTTTCTTTCCACAATTTTCAGGGCATGTGCCTCATCTTTGACCAAGATTGTGCATCATAGCCACTTCCAGGTTTAGAGCTTGAGATCTGCAGCATGGAGGGTGTTGTGATGGAGGTAACAGAAATGGATCTGTTCCCACCAGTAACTTCTGATTTTCTTCCCTGTTCCAGGAACCATTGCAGGAGTGGGCTTTGGGTCCCCTGGTCGTAAAGGAGGAAGCTTTGGAGATGGTGCAAGAGGAGATCTCCAAAGAAACTGTGGAAAAATTAAGAGACACCCAGCAAAATTTCAGTGGGGAGGTCACTGTGACAGGTAAGGGTTCAGCCTGTGACGCTCAGTGGTGTCAAAATGAAGATCAGGAAACTTAAAGGGTGTCAGCAGTTCTGTTCCTTTAGCATTCATGTGAAAGGGGGAGTTTGGGTGCTTGCAAGTGGGGCTAGAGGGCAAGAAGGCATCCATCAACCTTATCTCTCATGCCCAGGTATAATCTTTCTGCTTCCCCCTCATTGTAGACAGAACTTTATCAGGGGTACCTTTCCCTACCCTGGGATGACACATGGCCCATTCCTAGGCAATGTTGTAGCACCAGTGGCAGCCATTCTAATGGGGGCATGCACTGCATCCTGTAGTATGGAGCAGTCATGGAGGACTCCTTGGGGCAAGGTAGTATTTGTTCCCTTATCTCAGTGCTGCATTGTGGCTGATAGTTCTAGTGTTCAACTCCTGCTTATATAGAGTCCTTTGAGGGACCAGAATCTACCTAGCTTTGCCTCTGGCCACCTGTAAGGATGAAGAGGTGGCTCAATCCATTCCTGCATGAAATGTCCCTTCCATCCCTCATAGGCACTGGAATCGCACATCTGACTATGATGCTTTCCCCAGAAGGACAGAATGTGGCTGATGTTGAGCTTGGTGTCCAAGCAAAGCAGGTTGGTTTTTGCAGGGCTTAGTGACCATCAAAAATCAGGTTTTGGAGAATGTCCTTTTAGCAGATGTAGATGGGCTTTCATCATAGAACACTTAATAGGTCTTTATTCATTTTCGTCAACTTAAAACACAATCCTAACCATTACTCAATGGTTAGGATCCTAACCAATCTAACCTTACTCAAAAGTAAGCCATATTGTGTTTAATGGATCTTGCTTCCAGAAATGTGTCTTTAGGATTGCAGTCTTATATATTTTGTTTCTCCCCAAAGGAAACTGAAGGTGGCTTGTATTTAAAAAAAAGCAAAGAAAAAGAAACTACTGGCAAAATCCAGAGTAACTATGCAGAGTCCTTGCTCCGATGTAAGAACAACTTACTCTGGATTCCAGTATGATTTTCCTATAGGTTTTTGCTAGGTGGTGCAGTAACTACGGGTGCATGTAAAGTCTTTTACGTGCTCCTGTAGTTACTCTGGATTTGGGGTCATATGTCTAAACTTTAAAACACATTATTTATTTATTTGTTTGTTTGTTTGTTTGTTTGTTTTGTTTGTTTGTTTCTTGCTTGCTTGCTTGCTTGCTTTTTGCAAGGAGGGCACAAGGCTGCAAAACAGAGAAATTTTAAATATAAAATATAGAATACAAACAGAGAAATTTTAAATATAAAATATAGAATATAAAATACATATAGAATACCAGCAACAAGCAGCAACAAAAAAAAACCAGTGGTTTAAAATATGCAGGACTGAATATAAAATTAAACAAGCAAGCACCACTTGCAACCAGCAGCCCTACTGCTTAAAATGTTGGGTTCAGGTGGCTTTTTCAAAGAGATGTGTCTTCAGGCCCCGTTGGCAGGTTTCTGGAGGGGGAGCAGTTCTCAACCCAAAGGGGGAGGAAATTCCACAGAACAGGTTCCTTGAGTGAGAAATGAACCTCTTTCAATGCTGGTCTTCTGAAAGGGCCTTCTCAGATGAACCAAGAGGATGGATTATGCAGATTATGCAGAAAGAAGTGGCCCTTCAAACATGCTGATCCCAGACTTCTGAGGGCTGTCAAGATAAAAACCAAAACTTTGAATTGAGCACAGAAATAAAATGGATAATTTGAAGATATTCTACGATGCATTTACACAATGGCTGTCCCACTTGTCCTTTATTCAGGGCCGTGGCCAGATCTGTTCCCAACAGACGCTCTCTTCCGATTTTTTTCTCTGTTCCAGGAACCATTGCAGGAGTGGACTTTGGGTCCCCTAATTGTAAAGGAGGAAGGTTTGGACCTGGTGCAGGAGGAGATCTCCAAAGAACCTATGGAGAAATTCAGAGACACCCAGCAAAAGTTCAACGGCATGGTGACTGTGACAGGTAAGGTTTCAGAGCTGGGAATTTAAAGCAAGGAACTTAAAAGGGTGTCAACAGTTCTTTTTTAAAATAATATTTTTATGCATATAGTTATATGAAATAAAAACAAAAATTATATTCATACATTACAGCAACAGCAAAGCTATAAGTTCAATCACTTAAATTTTCTAACCTATCCAACTGTTCATTAACAACCATATTCATATTATTTTCAGATTATAATTTGTCTATATAAAAACACTATATATAATCATTTATATATACCTCTTCCATTTCTTTCTTTTAAGATAATATAATAATATAAAATGTAATAGCTTAACTCTAACAATATAAATGTGACATCTCACATCAACATTTATTTTTTTAAATTCTATATAATTTCAACTGCATCTACTATACTTTTTCTTTCTTCCTTAAACCCATTTCTTTTATCAAATTGGGCCAAACTCACTTAAAATCATTCATCAAAATCCAATTCAATAAAAGATATTTAAGTTTACTTTCACTTACAATTATTAATTAATTTTTCCTATGCTGATTTTTTATCATTCCATAACTATACTAAATCAGAATTTTTTTAAGTTCTCAGTGTAATAGTCTGAAATAGCAAAATTACCATATCTAACACTTACATTTTGTATAAATCCAAAATATTTCTACCATACATCATAACAATTCTTAACTTATACATTTTACATTACAACCTTCATACTAATAACATAGAATCCCCACCTTCAGCTATCTATAGGGATAAACAGGTGGCCCAATCCGCCTCTGTATGAAATGTCCCTTCCGTCCCTCACAGGCACTGGAATCGCGGATCTGACTTTGCTGCTTTCCCCAGAAGGAGAGGACGTGGCTGAAGCTGAGCTGAGCAGGAATCTTGGTGTCCAAGTGAAGCAGGTTGGTTTCTGCATGGTTGGTGACAGACAAGAACCAGGTGGTGGACGATGTCCTTTTAGCAGAGATAGATGGGCAGGCTGGTTCATTATAGAGCGCTTATAGGTCTTTGTTTATTTTGTTCAACTTAGGGCAGAATCCTAACCATGTCTACTCAAATGTAAACCATATTGTGTTCTTCTCCTCAAAGGAAACTGAAGGTGACTTATAAAAAAACAAAGAAAAAGAAACAACATGTCTAAACATTACAACTTTAAGACACATTCTTTTATTTATTCATTCATTTTGTACCCTTTCTTTCTGCCTGGAGAGCACCAAGCAACTAAAATACAAAATAGAAATAGTTTAAATATAAAATACAGCAAAATAAAATGCATACAGAACACAATGTCAAAAGCTAACCAGTGGCAAGCGGCAACAAAAAAACCTATTGATTAAAAATATGCAGGAGCAAATTGAAAAAAAAGCAAGCACTACAGTGCAACTTAGAAACTATACCTTTAAAAATGTTGCAGTCAGGTAGCTCTTTAAAAAAGATGTGTCTTCAGGCCCTGTTGTAGGTGCAGTTCGCAACCCAAATGGGAAATTCCACAGAATAGGTTCCTTGGGTGAGAAAGTCATCCCATAAACCTCTTTCAATGGTAGATCTTCTGAAAGGGCCTTCTCAGATGACCCCAGAGGATGAATGAGATTATACAGAAAGACGTGGCCCTTCAAACATGCTGATCCCAGACTTCAAAGGCTGAGCCCAGAAATGAAATGGAAAATCTGAAGATAGCTGAAGATGCATTTACACCATGGCTGTCCCACCTGCCCTTCAGTCCCTTAAATAATTCATTGTGGATGCTGAGATCCATTTATGATGGCAGAGTCTGTCTTAATTCTTCTGGATTGTGGAGTTAAAAGGGCCTGATTTCATTTCTATTAATTAACACCATGTTTAGTGCAACAGTATTTAAAGTAGAAGCATAGATGTTGTCTTATTATATGCAGGTGATGAATCAAAGACAGATGAATGTACCTTTGCACAGGGTTGAGCAGACTCCAATGCAGCCAAGCCAACTGACCATGTTCTGGAACGTTCTGCAGGAAGACTGTGAAAATATGGACTCAACAGGTAAGGACCTGCACTGCTTTGCTCCAGTTCAGCCAGTAAGGAATGGCAAATTTTTAATAATTTGAATCATATACCTCTTCTCAAGCATTTAGGTGTGATCAATAAATATCAGGACTGGTGCCAAAGTAAAGGAGCTAGAATATGCAGAGTGAAGTCACTTCGCACAGATTGACCTTGACCCCAACCGTGTAGGCACACTACGTTTTAATGTCCCAGCTCACTTCCTCTCTTTACACCTGTGCTTGAAAGGAACATGTGTAGTGTGTGGTCGTCGCATTGACCACGACAGAGAAAGTTGAGCAGAGAATCTGCATCAAGTTTTGCCAAAAGCTTGGCAATATCTGCACAAAGACCTGCGCAAAGTTGCAGAAAGTGTATGGAGAGAAGTGTATGAGTCACACACAAGTGTACGTGTGGTTCAAATGTTTCCAAGATGGCTGACAAAATGTCGACAGTGACAAACATTCTGAATTCCCACAACCGTCAGAACTGAGAAAAACATCGCAGATGTGTGTGCAGATAAATCATCATCTGTGAGTTATTGCAGGATGTACAGATTAGTTATGGTTCAGTTCAGTCCATTCTCACTGAAGATTTGGGTATGAGACGTGAGTCTGCCAAGTTTGTGCGAAAACTGCTTTCAGCTGACCAGAAAGAAACTTGGGTTTCAGTTGCGCAAGATCTCTTTGAATGTGTCAAAAACAATGAAAACTTTCTGAAAACGGTCATAATGGGTGATGAATTATGGGTCTATGGCTATGAACCCAAAACCAAGGCTCAGTCTTCGCAGTGGACAACCCCAACCTCTCCAAGACTGAAGAAAGCACAAATGAGTCGAAGCAATGTGAAGACACTGTTTACCCAACTTCAAGAGGATTGTTTATCATGAGTGTGCTCCACATGGTCAGACAGTAAACAAGGAGAACTACTGTGATGTGTTGCAGTTTTTGTGGGATGCTATTCATCGGAAAAGGCCAGAATTGCACATGTCTGATGAGTGGCAATTGCACCATGACAATGCACCTGCCCATTCAGCGCAGCTTGTGCAGCAGTTTTGGGCCAAGCACAACATCCCCCAGGTCCAACAGCCATCATATTCCCCAGATCTCCCACCCTGCAACTTTTTCCTCTTTCCAAAAATCAAATCCCACTTGAAAGATTTCAGGAAGTTAAGGAAATCCAAGTGAACACGACGAGGCAACTGCTGATTATCCCAGAAAACGAGTTCCAGGAATGCTTCCATCAATGGAAACAGACCTGGATTCAGTGTGTGGCTTCCGAAGGGGATTACTTTGAAGGAGATTAAATGCCACATTGTTACGTGTTGTAGTTTTCTTTTTAAAGCACCAGTCCTGATACATATTGATCACACCTGGTATGCTTCTAAGATCTAAAACAAGGCAGAAATGTGTTATTGACACATCCTTTTGTATATTTGGCCCTCAGATGTGACACAAATCCAAGCAGAGTGGAGCAGCCTGGAGCTGCTCAGGGTTTCCTGGGAATGAGGCTAGAATCTGGCTCAAGCCTTCATCTTGCTTCTTCCTTCCTCCTGCTGAGCACCCAAAGAAAAATCTGGGATGCAAAAGAGAAGCATTTCAGGAGTTGTGTAAAAGAGGTTCACATGATATTTAAAACGTTTCTCCCTCTGTCTCTCCAGGTCATGGGCAGGAAACTTGGTTCAAGTTGAAGGATTCTCTGAGTGGAGGGAAAGAACCACTGGAAAGAAATGGGAAAGGACGAAGGAGAATCCAAGAGAGGATGCCGGTGACCACTGAAATGATGGGGGAAAGATGTGCTGCTGACAGAGGGCAGGGAATGGAGCCACTTACAGGATTCAAGGAATCTGAGGAGCTCACAGGAGGTCTTGGAGCTTCCTATGACGATCCCAGCCCATTGGGTTCAGATGGAAAAAAGGCATCATTCTCCAAATATGCCACCAGGTGCCATCCTATGTCAGAACATGGTTTTGAACACAGTGGAGAAAAGTGCAATGAAGGCCCCTCATTGGGGGAAAAGATCCAGCCTGAATCAGACCTTGATGAACATCAGAGGAGCCACGTGGAAGAGAAAAATGGTGATGATCTAGAACTTAGGGAAAGGCTCCATTCTAAGTCATCAGCAACACAGCATATCATTCATACTGGAATAAAGACAGATGAATATCATTCCTTTGAAAAAAGCTTCTCTCACAGATTCAGTTTATTAAATCATCAGAACGTGCTTACAGGAGAGAAACTATACCCATGTTCTGAGTGTGGAAAAACTTTCTCTCGGAGATGCAATTTATTAAGGCATCAGAACATCCATACTGGAGATAAACCTCACAAATGCCACAACTGTGGAAGAAGGTTCTCTCATAAGCATGATTTATTACGTCATGAGAGGATCCACACAGGAGAGAAACCATATCGATGTTCTGAGTGTGGGAAACATTTCGCTCAAACTTCCACATTGTTAAACCATCAGATGATCCATACTGCAGAAAAACCCCACAAGTGTCTTGACTGTGGAAAGAGCTTCTCTCAGAGATCCGCTTTGTTAATCCATCACAGAAGTCATACTGGAGAAAAACCACATAAGTGTTTTGACTGTGGAAAGAGCTTTTCTCAGAGATCCTATTTCTTGAATCATCAGAAGCTCCACATGGGACAGAATCCTTACCAATGCCGCGACTGTGGGAAAAGCTTCTGCCAGAAATCAGATTTAATAAAACATCAAAAAACTCATCCTGAGAGAAATCTTATGGGTGTCCCACATGTGGGAAAAGCTTAGATGAGAAACACTGCCCTGCCTTTACCCCATGCCCCCAATGGGGGTGTTCAGTTCTGCACTCACGTTGGCGCAAGGAAACCTTTGGATTGTTCCCTGAATGTCTAGTGTTTTCTCAGTTTATGATAATTTCAGTGAAAATTTTTCCCTTGTTTGAAATGACGTGGTTGTCATGTTTTACAGTGGAGTTTGAATGTGAGAGTGCGCACTGTTGCGTCACTCTAGTTGTTGCCTGATAAATGGCAGACACGTTCAGTCACAATGAGGTAAAGTCCTCAGGACCCAAGAGAGTGCCATGCCTCCCCCTGTGACCAGCGGCTGTTAAATAAATAGTTCAGATCACACAGATGTCCAGACTGGCTTGTCTTTGAAGTTCATGTCTCCTCCGGAGTCAGCTGAGGGAGAGGATACCAAGCAAGGACAGAGCAAGAGAGAGATCTAAGGGTGCTGGTGGAGAGCTCAATGAAAGTGTTGCCCCAATGCATGGAGGCAATGAAGAAGTCAAATTCCATTAGGAAAGGGATTGAGAATAGGATGGCAAAAATTATAATGCCATTGCATAAATTGATGGTGAGGCCACATTTGGAGTCCTGTGTCCAGTTCTGGTGGGCACATCTCAAAAAAGATATAGAGGAAATGGAGAAGGTTCAGAGGAGAGCAACTAGAAAGATTGATGGTTTGGAACACCTTCCATATGAGGAAAGGCTAGCGTTTGGGGCTCTTCGGTCTAGAAAAGAGGTGCTTAAGGGGAACGTGATTGAGACACAAAATGATGCAAGGGATGGATAAGAGTGGATAGAGAAATGTTCTTTTTCCTTCCACATAACACCAGAACTAGGGGACATACACTAAAGTTGAATGCTAGGAGGGTTAGGATGGACAAGAAAAAAATCCTTTACCCAGTGTGTAGTTGTTCTGTGGAACTCCCTGCCAGCGGATGGCATCTAGCCAAATTGTTCCAGGGATGGAACTCCCTGTTAGATGTTGATGGCATCTAGCCAAATTCCTAGAGGAGAAGTCTTGAGGGGTGTGTGTAGATGTGGACACCCTCAAAATGCCCGATGCAAGAGCGGCACCTGGATGCAGGTATCTGGTGGGCTACTGTGTGATACAGGACACAGGACTAGGTGGGCCTTTGGCCTGATCCAACGGAGCCTCTTCTTGACTCTTTTCACTATTTATATATCGATTTTCAACTGAAAAGTTCACAAAGTGGTTTACAAGAAATGAAAAAAATGAATAGCTAATGAATAGCTAATGGGTCCCTGTCCCAAAAGGGCTCACAATCTAAAATGCAAAAGAACACCAGCAGAAGCCGCTTGGACAGACATTGCTGGGGTGAGGAGGGCCAGTTACTCTGCCCCGCTAAATAAGGAGGAGCAGCCACTTGAAAGAGTGTCTCTTGCCCAGGTAGCAGGGGAGAGCTATGTCATTATGGGAACAGAGTGCTGCAAGGGAATGGGTGGAGGAGCTGGGTGACCCAGAACATGCACAGAGCTTGACTCCCAAGGAGAATCATGGAGATGAGCTTGAAGGAGAAGCAGGCTTGGCAGAGGTCCTCAATCTGGCCTTGAGTCCTGGAAAAAAGTCTGCATTGTCCTCATTTTTCTTGTGACAAGGCAGCACATAGCATCTTGAAATTAATCAGTTATATGTCATAGTAATTAAATAATACTAAGTTATATGTAATATTGCATTATACGTAATAATTTATTATATGTAATAAAAAATTAAACATAAAAGGTGTAAAAGGAAAAAGGTGGGATATAAAGTATATTATATTATTATTATTCTATTATGACTTGTGGTCACCCTGGGAAAAGGAGGACATTTAGGATCTTTTCCAGGACAGCAAAGAGGCTCAGCCCAGAACCTGTCCTGGGCCAAGAGGGGACCTGGTGAGGCTGTTCTGCAGGGAAGTGCAGAGTGTTTGCAGTGCAGGTGGAGTTGCAGAGGGAGAGCAGGCTGGAGTCAGTGCTCTGAAGGGTTAAGGCAGGCAAGCTGGGACTGGGAGAGCAGCCCAGAGAGTGGCTGGGAGGGGGGAGGGAGCAGTCCAGGCTCCTTCCTGTGGGGGGAGGAGGGAGGCTGCAGCTCCCATTGCTTGCAGTGCAGAGGAGGGAGGAGCAGGTGGGTGCAGGGGGGGCTCTGGGGAGGGTCTGGTCACCCCCAGGAGGGCCCCCCCCCAGAGCAGGGCTTCCCAGTCTTGTCCCCCCTGCCAGCCCCTTTGCAGCCCATCCCCATCCACTGCACCCCCAGCTGAGCCAAGTGTTTGCAGTGAATAGACTGTAAATGCTGAAATGTCACATTTCTATATTTTTTCCAGCTGCTGAGCCAGATCTGGACAAGCACAGAGTGATGTGATGTGATGTTGGAGCTTCAGAGCTGCTCTGGGTGCGGACTTTGAGGCCAGCTCCTGAGCCAGGCCCTTCTTTCTGGTGGTGCCTCCGTGGTGGAGCCAGTCCTCAGCCTTGGCCTGCTCCTCCCTTCCGCAGGCGGGTAGCTGGAAGACTTCCTGGCAGAAAAGGCTTCCCAGAATGTCCAGGCCTCTGCACTAGACCATCTCCTTGGACGCCCACTCCGCACCTGCCAGAGACTCAAGGTAGATCCAGGTGGACTAGAGAAGACCCCAGAGCCAGAAGGGGAAGGAGGAGAGAGAGAGAAGAGAGGAGAGAGGGAGCGGCAGGGATCAGGGGTAGGCCTAGGCCAAGAGGAGTCTGGAGGCTGTGAGGAGGAGGGCCTCCCCAGCACCCCTGAACCTCTCCCTAGTCCAGGCCCCTTCAGGATCCACTCCCTGACTGTCTTTTGTCTTTTCTTTTGCAGCCCCCAGAAGTGAGGGTGGGCCTGGCCCCCCCCCACCCGATATACCTCTGAGAAGGGGTCTTACACAGGTCAGACCAAGTCTCCCCGTCCTCCACTGGCACATCCATGGTGGGCTCAGTCTGTGGGATGTGCCCAGGCAGGGCTGTTCCCTCAGGGGGAGCTGCTATGAGGATGCAAACAACGCTCCGGGAGACTCGCCTAGCAAAGGCAGCGTCCTCCAAGGCGCACTGCTCAGCTCCATAGTCTTCCGTACAGATAAAACAGAAAAGCCGCTCACTCTTCAACACCCAGCCCAAACCGCTGGGCCTAGAAGTGAGAAATTCAGGGAGGGAGTTCCTTCTGTCACATGAACACCCACCAAGAACCAGTGTGGAGAAATTTAATTCTTAAGGGGCTGAAAAGGGGTGTAACATGTTTCTGGCCTATACTAAACATGGAAGTCTGACCAACATCCAGCCAGTTTGGTGTCTGGTGCACTGGGGGGATATTGTTCAGAGGGAGCAGTTGCACTGGGGAGGGTGTTGTGCATGGAGGGTGTTGTGTTTGGGGGGTTATTAAGCCTGGTGGTTGATGCGCATGGGGGATGATGTACATGGGGGATGATGCGCATGAAGGTTGATGCGCATGGGGGGATGATGCGCATGGGGGGCTGATGTTCATAGGGAGATGATGTTCACGGGGATAATGTGCATGGGATGGATGAACATGGAGGATGTGAATGCGGTGGATGCACGTGGGGGGTGGATGCGCATGGGGCGGTTGATGCGCATTGGGGGGGATGGTGTATGGGGGAATTTTACTCCCACAATGCATTTACATGTTTGCTGTTGCTAGTGTTTTATAAATGTGTTAGGCTTCGCCCAGGTGGCGGCCCTGCAAACAGTCTCCAGAGAAGGGCAAGCACAGTAAGCCATCAACGTGGCGATGTGTTTGGTGGGATGAGCCCTGATCCCAGTAGGAGGCTCCTTACCCGCACCTCCATAAGCCAGAACTATCGCCGCCCTGGCCCATCTGGAAATGGCAGACAAAGATATCTTGTTCCCCTTGTTATTCTCTCTAAGGGAAAGAAAAGGTCCTCTGTCCTTCTGAAAGCAGACGTGCGCTGGAGATAATAGCTAACAGCTCACTTCACCTCTAGTGAGCGCCATTCCCTTTCCTTGAAAATGAAGGCAGGACTCTCTCCTGCGACTTGTGGAGCACTGACTTTACCTTGGGCAGGAATGTGGGATCCGTGCTCAGCACAATCCTATGCAGAGCTCCCTGGACATGGACAGAGCCACAATTTCTGACAGCGTCGGAGCTGAAGTGCTTGCGGCAAGAAAGGCTGTATTAAGTGAGAGAAGCTTCAAGGAGCAGGATGCCAAAGGCTGGAAAGGGGGCCTTGCCCAGGAGGGGAGACCAGGGGCAGGTCCAAGGGGGACTTTTAAGCCAGCTCCTGCGGAGAGCATTTTGGGCCTTCACCCAAAACTCAAGGGACGTCTGATTCAGCTTAGAAAGCAGCAATTTTGAAGAAATAACTTCAATTATTTGAAGTTAATAAGTTATTTGAGAAATAACTTCCTCAATTCAGTCCATGGAACTTGAAAAACCTCACTGTAGTTTTTGTCAGTTATTTTGAAATTTGAATTTTTAACTGTTCCCTCCACATCTGGACATAAATTCCACTGCTGGAGGTTATAATATGTCTATGTAGCTTGAAGCTTGAGGGCCACATTTGGCTTAGAAAGCCCATAGATGCGGCTCTCGGGGCCCCTTGTTGGACAAGCCTGATGTTGCGCATGCGTGGGCTGAGCTAGAGGACGTGTGTAGAGATGTGTTGTGAGTGTGTGTATGTTAGTGTGGGGTTGGTTTATGTGTGAGGGTTAATCCTAGGATCATCCCGATTCCAAAAAGGTACAATATGTCTATCTAGAGCAGGAGTGGGAAGAATTAGCGGGGTTTAGAATTGTGTGTGGGGATGGAGTGTGGGGATGGGTTATGTGTGAGGGTTAATCCGGGATCATCCTGATTCCAAAAAGGTATAATATGTCTATCTAGAGCAGTCGTGGGCGAAGCTAGAGGGTTACCTGATGGACGGACGGACAGATAAAATTAGCATTTTGTTAGTATAGATTTATCTCACCCAGAATGGAGTTAGTCTGTGGAACTCCTCGCCACAGGATGTGGTGATGGGATCTGGCCCAGATGCCTTGAATGACACATATTTCTGGAGTAAAAATCCATCATATGTTCTAAGCCGTGATGGGGAAGTGCGACACCCTGGTTTTAGAAACAGGCTGTCTTTGAATGGCAGATGCAAGGGGATTAGCGTTGTGGGGTTAGATGAAAGGGGGTTGTTGCTTTGTGTGCTTTCTGAAGCATCACAGCCAACTAGCTGCCTGCTTTTCCAGCCACAGAAAATATTCTAATATACAAGTCCAAACTTGTTATACACAGACTTGACTCAACAAGAATGACCATTGACAAGTCTACTTCTATATACAGTGCCTCAAATAGCTTAATTCGTTCCAGAAACATGCTCTTTAAGTGAAACACTCTTTAAGTGAAGCAGATAGGTATTAATGGAAACTCAGATGATTGGTTCCACAACCCAAAAAATATTCATATAAAAATATTAAGTGGATGTAAAAATGATGACAAAACACTGGAATTGAATTCAAAACATGCATTCAATGTGCATGATCCTATGAAGTCTACTTAGGCTGCAATCCTAAAGACACTTTCCTGGGCTGCAGTTCTAAAAACACTTTTCTGGGTAGACATGGGTAAGAGGCTGCAATCAAGGACACTTTCTTGGGAGTAAGCCCCATTTAACACAGTGGGGCTTACTTATGAGTAGACATAGATAGGAGGCTGCAATCAAAGACACTTTCCTTGGGGGCAGTTAGAGGCAGCAGTGCTGGCCGGCAGCCCTTTTAAAGAGCCTCCATGAGGAGCATCAGGGCTACAAAGCACGTGTGCCCATAGCATGCTTGTTTGTTAAGTGAAGTGGAACTTGTTGTGTGAAGCAAGATTTCTTGGAAATTTTTGCTTGTTATGTGAAACGCTTGTTAAGCGAGGCACTTGTTAAGCAAGTGAATTCATAATTGGGGGAGATGAATTACTGCACAATTTGGAGGGAGCGAAGAAAACCATTTCAGGTAACCTCCAATACCTGAAAGCGACAAAGAAAACGGGGGCCATTTGGAAGAACACAGAGAAGGGGACCCTAGAGGGAAGATTTCTAGAGGAAAGGACCATCACCGGTTACAAGCCATGAGGGGTGTGTAGATGTGGACATCCTCCAAATGCCAGATGCAAGGGAGACACCAGGATGTGCCTACATGTATAGTATTTATATACCACTTTTCAAGTATAAAGTTCACAAAGGAATTTACAAGAAAATGAAAAATAGCTAATTAATAGCTAATGCGTCCCTTTCCCAAAAGGACTAACAATGTAAAGTGCAGGTGTCATAAGTGCTCCCTGAAGCATCTGGTGGGCCTCTGTGCGATATAGGAAGATGGACTAGAAGGGCCTGTAGCCTGATCCACTGGAGGCTCTTCTTATGTCCTTATGGGAACAGAGTATAGGATATTATTATTCTATTATGACCTGCGGTCACCCTGGGAAAAGAAGGACATTTAGGATCTTTTCCAGGACAGCAAAGAGGCTCAGCCAAGAACCTGTCCTGGGCCAAGTGGGGATCTGGTGAGGCTGTTTTGCAGGGAAGTGCAGAGTGTTTGCAGTGCAGGTGGAGTTGCAGAGGGAGAGCAGGCTGGAGTCAGTGCTCTGAAGGGTTAAGGCAGGCAAGCTGGGACTGGGAGAGCAGCCCAGAGAGTGGCTGGGAGGGGGGAGGGAGCAGTCCAGGCTCCTTCCTGTGGGGGGAGGAGGGAGGCTGCAGCTCCCATTGCTTGCAGTGCAGAGGAGGGAGGAGCAGGTGGGTGCAGGGGGGCTCTGGGGTGGGTCTGCTCACCCCCAGGAAGGCCCCCCAAGAGCAGGGCTTCCCAGTGTCATCCCCCTTGCAAGCCCCTTTGCAGCCCATTCCCATCAACTGCACCCCAACTGAGCGCAGTGTTTGTAATGAATATCCCTCCATTGCTAAAATGTCACATTTATATATTTTCCCAACTGCTGAGCCAGATCTGGAAATAAACTGAAGATGAGAATTTTGTGCTTATAAGAAATATATCTCACCCAACATGGAGTTAGTCTGTGGAATTCCTCGCCACAGGATGTGGTGATGGGATCTGGCTGAGATGCCTTGAAAAAGGGATCGGAGACATATTTCTGGAGTAAAAATCCATCATGTGTTCCAAGCCGTGATGCAACATCATGGTTTAGAAATAGGCAGTCACTGAATGGCAGATGCAAGGGGGAGAATTGGGGGGGGGGGGCTTGTTTTGTGTGCTTCCTGAAGCATCACAGCCTTTTCCAGCATCTGCCTGCTTTTCCAGTCTAAACTTGTTACACACAGACTTGATGTTTTAAACACAGACTTGACTCAACACGAATCACCGAATCACAGTTTAAAAAACTACTGTTGTAGGGAGGCAGTCATGCAAACAATATTTCCTCTTCAGCTGAGCTAGAAAAAGGTCTTTGCATTTCTAAGTGCTGACTGCCTCTCCACAACAGTAAGAAAAGCTGTTTTCATTAACTGTACACTTTTTATTTTTTTAACTGCTTTTGAAAATGCCTTTATTTGTATCAGTAGGATACCCATCTTGGAGGCTGCTGACATTTAACACATTCTTAACATTCCTCTTTTTAAAAAGTAGCTTAAAATACAAATACGAAAAATAATTGAATACCAGAAATTAGAAGATAATCTATATAAGCCCAAAATAGCCTTACCAGATAAAATCCTAAATCCTGGTCCTTGCATGCTCCAGATACATGTGTGTCCCCTTTTTCTAGAAGGGCAGCATTTCCACCACTGGACTGATGAGCCCTGCAGGTTGACATAAGTTGGCTAAAGGATCATATGGTGGTGAGCATGGTGTACCCCAAAAGTTTTCCTTGAGCACGACTGGTGGTTGCAATCACTCAGGATTTTGGAACTAAGAAAACAATAGACAATATGGAGACATCTTTTATAAAGATCTGTGCAGAGATGGAAGGACTTGGCAGAAACCCTGCCATTTAAAGGAAAAGAGGGATGAGGAGGGAAGAAGAGAATAAGCAAACATAGGTATTCTTATATATATAAGAGAATAAGCAAACATAGGTATCTATATATAGATATATATAGCCAGTAGTTAGAGTTAGGAATTCCTGAGTTCAAATCCCCTATTCATCCATGCAGTTTACTGGGTGCCACTAGTTAGTTACACCTACAAATCCTGCAAGAAAGCTGGGTTCAGTAAGGATAAACGGGGGGTGCACATCCATGCACAACACTGCCCATCCTTTGAATCATTTTATTCCATCATTCTAATTCACAAATGATTACAGAAGTTTACCCTTCTCTTCTATTCTTTTGTTTGCTTGGTCTTTTTCCTGGGCAGTGGATGTTGGACCTGTTCGTTTGAAGAACTCTTGGCTCTCACAGTTTGCTGAAAGACCTTCTTCCTGCTTCTTGACATAGCTCAGAAAGTCACTTGGACCTTGCTGGGTAGGTCTGTTGTGCTGAGGAAACTGCAGGGTCTCTAGCAAGAAAGTGGAGATGTTGCTCTAGGATTGGCGCTTTCAAAGACGGGAGCAGCAGATCAGACCAGTCCGATTCTGGAGGAAGTATAGCAGTAGAAAAGAGGATGGCCAGCCATGCTCAGTCAATTGAGGAGAACCAACAATTGCCTGAACTTAGGCAGTGGAACAGTAGGAGAACATCACTAGAAGCAGATGGTGCATCAGATGCCAGAAAACAGCCTAGAGCCAGCAAATGGCCTTCTCTAACTCAGCCACATCCCATGGAGGAGGATCAGCAGGACCAGAACACCCACCTGGATGCCACACGGAGTGGAAAAGAAGCAAGTGGGGTTCTGCCTGGAGATGCCATCAGAAGAGAGGAGCAACGCCTGCAATTCAGGCTGTTCAGCTATCGAGAGGCTGATGGGCCTCAGAAGATCTATCTGCAGCTCCAGGAGCTTTGCTGGCAGTGGCTGAAACCGGAGAGGCGCACCAAGGAGCAAATTTTGGACCAGCTGATCCTGGAGCAGTTCCTGGCCATCCTGCCACCAGAAATGCAGGACTGGCTTTTGGAACAGGACCCCAAGACCTGTAAGCAGGCTGTGATGCTAGCAGAACATTTCCGTTTGAAGCAGCAAGAGGACAAAGGGTGGAAGCAGCGGGTGAGCATGTTGGTAACTGATCACCTTGATGTTTTTTGTGTGCGTGCATGGATGTGTGTGAGGGCCCATGGAATCCAAGGGGATAGATTCCACCTTCATGGAAATAAATCTGTGGCGAGCCAAGGCAGTAGAGCCATACCAAGCCCTCCAGTGGTTATGTCAGACTCCAGGCCTCCTCAGATGCTCTCAACCAGACCCAACAAGATGTGAACTGGAAGTGACTCCCACTTGCATTCAGTAGGTCCTCTGAAATTTGGGCTCAACATCTGCAGATTGTGGGTGAAATCCAGAGTAACTACGGGGAGTTCTTGCTCTGGTATAAGAATTACTTACTCTGGATTCCAAGATGAATTTCCCATAGGTTTTCACTAGGTGGTGCAGTAATTACAGGTGCATGTTAAGTCTCTTATGTGCTCCTGTAGTTACTCTGGATTTGGGGGTATGATGCTGAGCTCCTGAAAAAAAGGAGGGCCCAATGAACTGATATACCATTTATAGCTGTAGAACAAAATTTGGGCACTCAGAAAATGTTGTCCAAATAAGATTTGTGTGACACATTTGTGTTCTGGCCAATATTTTTTATTTTCTGGCAAATGTTTTCACACGCAAATACTTTGATCTGAAAGAAGCTCTTTTTGGGAATGCCAAATGTTTTGTCTTTTTTTCTTCACAAACCCTCATCTTCATCCCAGTGGTTTGCACATTTTTGTTCCATCACTAGGCAAGTGGGAATCCTTTTCTTCCAAAGTTGGTGGATCTTTTTTTCTGGGTCACGTGATCCACCCAGTTGGGGATCATATTGTGGTCATCTCTTGGCACAGCGTAGCCAATATGGTTTTGCCACTTGATGCTCCAAAGTTCAGACCGAGTGAGGACCATACTGTGTGACCACACTGCATGGACCTGCATCCTGACCTCTGGTGTTCAATCCCCCTGTGGAACAAAGCCAAAGTGTCAGCAAAATATTCTTCCTAGCATATTCTTCCCATTTAGCCTTCCTTCTGAATTTATATTGTTAATTCTATGGGGCAGAGACCTGTCCTCTTGTGCTCCGTTGAGCACAATCCAGTTGATGGCACTATATAAATAACAATAATAGGACTGTTAGCCTGATTTTTCCTTTTTCTCCCTCCCCTCTTTTCAGATCTCAGATGTGTCAGAAGAGAAGTTCCTGAATCCTCCCAAAGAAGGAGAGGCTCTGCCGAGCACAGTGAAAACACAACATATTGTGGCAACAAAGCAGGAGGATGGTGGGAGTGCGATCTTGTTAGGTAAGGCTGATCACAGCCTGTCAGTCAGTGCTTGGAGACAGGAAGGCAATGGTGGGACAGAAATATTCCTTTACCTCCTATTGTAAGTTTCCCAGATGCATCTGGTGAGGCTCCAGGAAACAGGATGTTGGACTAAATAATAGTTGGTCTGATCCAGCTCTGCTTTCCTTGCATTCCTAGCTTTAGATAGATATCCCACCGATTCTTTGTACAGAGCAGATTCTGTCCCCACAGACACAAAAGTCTGTAAGTCATGAAATCCAGAGAGGCCATGTGCTGCTCCAGTGACTCACCTGGGAAGCATGATGAGGAGAAGGAGAAGAAGGTCCATCTGGCAAGGGAGCAGGAAAGCAGAGGGCACTGGTGTGGGAGCAGAGAGCTCCACTCTGGCAGCCATTGCTCTCCGCCTGCCTTCTCTTGACAGAGAAAGTTGAGCTGCAGTACCTTTGACCATCACAGAGCTGACCAGCACAGAGAGGGTGGCAAGGGGATCATGACTCCCCCTCCAGCCAGAAAGTCATTCCATGGTGGTACATCCATGTCGGAGGGTGACGGGAATAATGTACAGAAGTCAGAAAGGTAGGAAGAGGCTGCTAGTAAGTTTACATAAGAACTTAAGAAGAGCCCCCCTGGACCAGGCTTAAGGCCAATCTAATCCAGCTTCCTGTCTCTCTCAGTGGCCCACCAGATGCTTTGGGAAGCACACAAGATTGTTTGTCAAGCTGTGTTTTGACAAAGATGCAGTGAAATGGGGTCAGGATGTTTGTCAGTGTAAGTTGATTTGGTTTCAGGGACTTGGTCTTCCAGGACTTGCCAATTGAGCCCAGCCTAGGGCCAGGAATCTCAGATTGCTTATCATCTCTCACTTTAGTTATCCTTTGGCCGAGAGACGCCTGCAGCCAAAGTTGTGACTGGTCCAGAATTGGGGAGTTGTGGTGGCCCTAGAGTCTGGGTTCCTGTCTGTTTGCCCCATCACAATGTGTCTTTCATCACCATCATTTCCCCATGTTTTTTAGTGTTCTGCCTCTCTGTCTTTGCTGCCCCTTTCTCCCCTCTGATACCAATCTCCTCTCTCTGCCATCTTCCCTCTCACTGTGTCTCTACTTCTTCTGGTCTCTGCCTCGTACTTCTGCTTCCCTTGCTTGACTTTCTCTTTCCTCATCCTTAGGGTTGCCATGTGTCCTGAAAAACAGGGACAATCCTGATTTTGGGGGATTGTGTTCACATTCTGGCAAGTGGGATGGAGGATCCTGTCCTGACTTTGTGGAAGAGAATTATGGCAACCCTACTCATCCTTCCACTCTGTGTGGGCACTATCCAGAGTAACTATGGGGAGTCCTTGCTCCAGTGTAAGAACAATTTACTCTGGATTGCAATATGACTCTCCCATAGGTTTTCACTAGGCGGTGCCATAAATACGTCGATGTAAATATCTCTTACGTGCTCTCGTAGTTATTCTAGATTGTAGGGTATGTCTCTTTCTATCCTCCGTCTCTGCTCTTCATTTGCTTTGCTCCCCTTTTCTCCTCCAGTCCCTTATCTGCACTTTCTCATTCATGATTAAAGAACCATGGTTTAATCATGGTTAAAGAACCATTTTGTGGCTTCCCCTAATGTGTGGCTCCCCCAAAACACCCAGGCTGGCTATCATGCTGGCCTGTTCCCTCAGTTCTTTGCTGCATGTTGGTTACATCCTTGCCAGGAAAGACATCTGGAAGCCCTGCCTGCTACAGTCCCCATATTTCAGAAGGCTATAGATCACAGATGTGTATCTGAATTCTCCCCTTTACTTCAGCAGGTGACAGGTGGCAGAATCAAAGCAAGGAAGAGAAACCTTTACTGGAAAGTCCTGAACAAATGGAGCCTCCAAGAAACCCCCTGGAAACTGTGGTACAGAACAGTGTCTTTTGGGGGGGTGAAGCTGATGAGAACGAAGAGATGGAAGAGAGTCAGAATGGAAATACCAGCAAGGAACTATGTCACTCTGTTCTTTCACAAATGACTCACAAAGAAGATGAAACCTCCATCCACCAAGGAGAGAAGAGGAATGAATCTGAGAAGTGTAGGGAAAGGTTTGGGGAAAGCTTGCGACTTCTTTCCTACAAGAACATCCACAAAGAGGAGAAGCTGTACAAGTGTTGGCACTGTGGCAAAAGCTTTCTTAGCAGCTCCGACCTCATGACGCACGAGAGAACTCACGTGGGTGAGAAACTATATATATGTTCCCACTGCGGAGAAAGCGAGAGAACCCCTACGGGGCAGAAGCCAAATAAGTGTTCACATTGTGGGAATACCTTTGATTCCTGCAATTCACAAGAGGGTATCAACTTAGGGGAGAACCTGTATATATGCTCAGAGTGTGGGAAAAGTTGCAGTTGCAGATCCGAGCTCCTTAAACACCAGAGATACCACACAGGCCAGAAGCCTTATAAATGCTCGGCATGCGGAGAAAACTTCAGATACAGTTCAGAGCTTAAAGTACATCAGAAAATCCACACAGATGACATACAATATCAGTGCTCACACTGTGGGAAAAGCTTTAACCAGAGACAGAGTTTAATTACTCACGAGAGAACCCATTCTGGAGAAAAACCTGGTGCCCAGGCCGTGGCCCTGCTGAAGGATTTCCTGGTGAGCCTGAGGGAGGGAGACACAGAGACGTGGCAGGTGAGTTTTCCTGCCCACCCTGAGTTTCTTTCCACCATTCAGGGTAAGTACCTGGTCTCTGACCAAGATCGTGGCATGTGAGCCTGAGAAAGTTTGGCTGCTTTGGTATTGGATCACTTAAACATGTGCCTTTTTGGTTTTACAATTTAATAATAAGTATCTAGTGTTGAAATTAAGTACAGGAAAGCAATACAAGTGTTTTTAGCTTTTATTTTAACATGTCCTACGTTTGTACAATAATTTTTTGAGTGTCCTACAGTTTTTTAACACATCAGGAATTTTACTTGAATATCAGGAATTTGGGGGGACCTTGTCCTCTTTTTCTTGTTCAGGCATCTGGTCACCCTGGATTGTGCATCACAGCCACTTCTAGGTTCAGAGCTCAGGTTCTGCAGCATGGAGGGTGTTGCGATGGAGGTAATGAAAATGGATCTGTTCCCACCAGTAACTATCTTCTGCTTTTCTTCCCTGTTCCAGGAACCTTTGCAGGAGTGGGCTTTGGAGATGGTGCAGGAGGAGATCTCCAAAGAACCTGTGGAGAAGTTAAGAGACTCCAATCAGCGGTTCAGTGTTGGGGTTGCTGTGCCAGGTAAGGATTCAGTCTGTGACACTCAGTGGTGTCACAATGAGGATCACGAAACTTAAAGAATGTCAACAGTTCTGATCCTTTAACATACTTTAGGGGGTGTTTGGGCACTTGCAAATGGGGCTGGAGGGCAAGAAGGCATCCATCAAACTTCTCTCTCATGCCAAGGTATCATCTTTTTGCTTGCCCCTCATGGTAGAGGGAACTTTAGCGGGGTACCTTTCCCTATCCTGGGATGACACATGGCTCAGTCCTAGGCAACATTGCAGCATGAGTAGCAGCCATTCTAATGGGGTCCTACGTTGCATCCTGTAGTGTGGAACAGTCATGGAGGACTCCTTGGGGTATGGTAGTATTTGTTCCCTTATGTCAGTGCTGCATAGTGGCTGTTAGTTCTGGTTTTCAACTCCTGCTTGTATAGAGTCCTTTAAGGGACCAGAATCTGCCCAGCTTTGCCTCTGGCTACCTGAAAAGATGAAGAGGTGGCCCAATCAGCTCAGCATGAAATGTCCCTTCTGTCCCTCACAGGCGCTGGAATCGCACATCCGACTATGATGCTTTCCCCAGAAGGACAGGATGTGGCTGAAGTTGAGCTGAGCAGGACTCTTGGTGTCCAAGCAAAGCAGGTTGGTTTCTGCAGGGCTTAGTGGCCATCAAGAATCAGGTGGTGGAGAATGTCCTTTTAGCAGAGATAGATGGGCCTTCATCATAGAACACATAGGCTGCAATCCTAACAACACTTTCCTGGGAGTAAGACCCCGTGAACATAATTGGGCTTACTTTTGAGTAGACATGGTTAGGATTGTGCTCTTATAGGTCTTGATTTATTTTCTTCAACTAAAAGCAAAATCCTAACCATATCTACTCAAAAGTAAGCCATATTGTGTTCAATGGGTCTTGCTCCTAAGAAAGTATCTTTAGAATTGCAGCCTTTTATCCTTTGTTTCCACCCAAAGGAAACTGAAGGTGGCTTGTATTTAAAAAACTAAATACAACTATTGTATTTTAAGAATAAGAAAACTACATGCCTAACATTACAACTTTATTTATTTTATTTTTTCAATTATTTATTATATTATATTATTTCTTCAATTTTTACCCTGTCTTTTTGCATGGCGAACACAAGGCTGCAAATATACAAAACAGAGAAATCTTAAATATAAAATATAGAATATAAAATACATATAGAACACCAGCAACAAGCCGCAGCAAAAAAAAACCCACTGGTTTAAAATATGCAGGAGTGAATATAAAATTAATCGAGCAACCAGCACCTATAGCACTAAAAATGTTGCATTCAGTTGGCTTTTTCAAAGATGTGTCTTCAGGCCTTGTTGGAAGGTTTCTGGAGGAGGAGCACTTCTCAACCCAAAGGGGGAGCAAATTCCACAGAGCAGGTTCCTTGAGTGAGAAAACCATCCCATAAACCTCTTTGAATGCTGGTCTTCTGAAAGGGCCCTCAGATGACCCCAGAGGATGGACCAGATTATACAGAAAGAGGTGGCCCTTTAAACATGCTGATCCCAGACTTCAAAGGACTGTCAAGATGAAAACCAGAACCTTAAATTAAGCCCAGAAATGAAAGGGAAAATCTGAAGACAAAGATGCATCTATACAGTGTATGTCCCACCTGCCCTGCAGTCCCTTAAATAATTCATTGTGGATGCTGAGATCCATTTATGAAGGCAGAGTCTGTCTTCATTCTTCTGGATTATGTTAAAAGGCCCTGATCCCGTATCTATGAATTAACATCATTTCTTGGGAAATACCATGAATGTTGTCCTATTTCCTGCAGGTGATGAACCTTAGCAAGGCAGGTGCATCTTTGCATGTGGTTGAGCGGACTCCAACGCAGCCAAGCCAACAGACCATGTTCTGGAAGGTTCTGCAGGAAGATTGTGAAAATATGGATTCAGCAGGTAAGGACCTGCACTGCTTTGCTCCAGTTCAGCCAGTAAGAAATGGAAAATTCTTCTAAGATCTGAAACAAGGATTAGAGGAGAAACAAACTCTGACTAGCCACAGGGTTTCCCATGAAGGACATTCGCAGTTAATGGACTGACATCCTGATCCTAATTGGAACAGGCAGATAAGTAGGCCTGCTGTGTATCCAGAGCATGTTTTGGGTAGCTATTGGCTTGTTTTGAGTTAAGGGAAAATGTTACCCCTTGCCCTGGGGGAGCTGCAGAAGCCCCGTCAGGCTAAATCCATGGTGCAGATCTGAGCAATTTGCTCAGCCAAGGTTGCCTGGATGCAGGGTGACTACATAGAAATTCTCCATCTCACCTGGCCTACCTGCCTGCTTTGGGACTGCCTTCTTCCCCCCCCCCAGGGGTTAACCTGCCTCTAGGTGCATGGCTCTGTCTGTTGCTTTATTATAATGTGTTTACCATCTGTGGGGAGCTCCGGAGGGAAAGTCGATTGGGAGTGTGGCCACTATCAGTAGAGTGACGTGGGAGGGGTCGTGCAAGCCCTAACAGGAGAAGGAGGGTCAGTTGTAGACAGACTGTCTCTCTTTCTGGCCTTTTCCTCAACCCTTTAATCTTAGGCAGCCTGAGCAACAGCCCCCTGAGTCTGACGCTGCTCGTTCTCAATGCCAGATCAGTAAACAATAAGACCTGCCTGGTCCAGGACCTAATCTTGGACCAGAAATCTGTTCTGGCCTGCATTACGGAGACCTGGCTGGATGAGGCCGGAGGTGTGGGCCTCTCAGATTTGTCCACCAGGTTTCCGGGTGCTGCAGCAGCCAAGACTACAGGGGTGGGGAGGTGGGGTTGCAATAGTCTGTTGTAATTCTGTCTCTCTCACCAGGTCCCCTGTCCAGTGGTTCACAGAGTTTGAGTGCCTCCATCTTGTGCTGGAGGGGTGAGACAGAATAGGGATTCTGTTGGTGTACCACCTGCCGTACTGCCCAACAATCTCCCTTCTTGAGCTGCCCAGCGTGATCTCAAGCATGTTGTTGGAGTGATCTTGCCTTTTAGTGCTGGGGGACTTCAATGTCCATTTCGAGGCACCCCAAACACCTGCAGCTCAGGATTTTATGGCCACCATGGGTCTGTCTCAAAGGATAAGTGCCCCTACTAATGATGCGGGACACACACTGGACCTCATGCTCACTGCTGGTTGATGGTGATCTGGATGTCCATCACTCCATTGGCATGAACAGATCACTGTCTGGTGAGATTTAGGCATATAGCCTCTGCAGAGGCTGAGGACAGCATTTCATGGTCTGCCCCCAGAGACTGATGGATCCAGATGGTTTCCTGAGGGCTCTGGGGGATTCTCCTGTGGCCAGAGCTGGCAACTCACCTGGCTTCTTGGTCAATATCTGGAACACGGAGATGACCAGGACCCTGGAGGAGATCGCTCCTGAGCAGCCTCGGCCCTGCCGTAGATCAAATGCAGCTCCTTGGTTTTCTGGCGAGCTGTGGGCTTTGAAACAGCAAGGTCACTGTTTAGAGCGATGGTGGCGAAAGACTCGTGCCAAGTCTGAGGGCCCAAAGAAAAATCTGTGATGCAAAACAGACGCATTTCAGGAGTTGTATAAAAGAGGTTCACATGATATTTAAAAAGTTCCTCCCTCTGTCTCTTCAGGTGATGGGCAGGAAACTCAGTTCAAGTTGAAGGATTCTCCGACTGGAGGAAAAGAGCCACTGGAAAGAATTGGGATCGGAAGAAGAAGAATCCAAGAGAGGCTGCTGGTGACCACTGAGATGACGGAGGAAAGATGTGCTGCCGACAGAGGGCAGGGAATGGAGCCACTTACAGGATGCAAGAAATCTGAGGAGCTCACAAGAGATCTTGGAGGTTCCTGTGTCGATCCCAGCCCAGTGGGTTCAGAGGGGGAAAAGGCATCATTCTCCAAAAATGCCACCTGTCGCCCTCCTATGTCAGGACTTGGTTTTAAACACAATGGAGAAAAGTGCAATGAAGGCCTCTCATTGGGGGAAATGATCCAGCCTGAATCAGACCTTGATGAACATCACACGAGCCACGTGGAAGAGAAAAATGGTGGTGATCTAGAATTTAGGGAAAGGCTCCATTTTCAGTCATCAGCAACACAGCAGATCATTTATACAAGAATAAAGACAGATGAATATAGTTCCTGTGGAAAAAGCTTCTCTCACAGATCTGAATTAGTCAGACATCAGAACGTCCACACAGGAGACACACCACACCAATGTCCTGAGTGTGGAAAAAGTTTCTCTCAGAGATCTAAATTGTTAAGGCATCAGAGAACTCATACTGGAGAAAAACCTCACACATGTGACACCTGTGGAAGAAGTTTCTCACGGAGGCATCATTTATTATATCATGAGAGGATCCACACAGGAGAGAGACCATATCAGTGCTCTGAATGTGGAAGTAGCTTCACTCAGAGATCCGCTTTGTTGAACCATCAGAGAACTCACACCGGAGAAAAACCCCACAAGTGTCTTGAGTGTGGAATGAGCTTCGCTTCGAGATCCAATTTTTTAGACCATCAGAGAACTCATACCGGAGAAAAACCCCACAAGTGTCTTGACTGTGGAATGAGCTTCTCTCGGAGATCCAATTTGTTAGTCCATCAGAGAACTCATACTGGAGAAAAACCCCACAAATGTCACAACTGTGGAAAAAGTTTCTCCCTGAGGCATGATTTATTACGTCATGAGAGGACCCACACAGGAGAGAAACCATATCAATGTCCTGAGTGTGGAAAAAAATTCTCTCATAGATCTAATTTGTTAAGCCATCAGATCCTTCATACTGGAGAAAAACCCCATAAGTGTCTTGACTGTGGAGACAGCTTCTCTCAGAGATCCGGTTTGTTAAACCATCAGAGAACTCATACCGGAGTAAAACGCCGCAAGTGACTTGACTGTGGAAAGAGCTTCTCTCGGAGATCCAAATTGTTAACCCATCAGAGAACTCATAGCTCAGCAGTGTGTTAGGAGCACTACTATTCTTGCAGTGTAAAGCAAAACACTGCTCAGGTTAGGTAGTGATTAGAAGCAGGTCGGATTTATTTTAACTGCGCGGTTGAGTCACCCCCGGGACATGCAAGTCCAAATCAGGAAAGATAATCAAATAAAGACTGACAAAGACTTACAGCTCAAAAAACAGAATCATTGAGGGGCAAGGCTGGCAGCCAGGGTGAATGGCAATGGTTCTCCCAGCCTCTGCTGTTTGCTATATTTATATCCTCTTCCAGATTACCTGATCTGGATTTGAGGGTCCGTCCAGGTAGGGCCACGTTGTGGACTCTCCCCAAATTTCACACTTCTAATCCCTGCAGCTTTTGTTGGGTGTTGATTAGTGAGCGAGTCAGTGACTTTTTAATTTTATATATATAGATAGATAGATTAAAATAGCTTGCAGCTACTAGTTATTAGTTGTTCTCCATAGTTTTCATCCAAGTGGACAATTCTATCCAAATCTTAATTGCTTTTCTCCTATTCATAACATTTTCCACACACACACCATGTAATTTCAACAGACATAACACATTTAGGACGTAAATAGCAAAGAGCCAAAACTTTACAACGAGCTGATTTCCATTCATTAACCAGCGATGAATCATTTTTTTCCTTTTCTTTCTTTCTCTTCATTCTCTCTGATGCCAGAGCAGCTGGGAAGACTCTTTCCCTCCTCTTCCCCCCAGCTGGCACTTTGGGCCATAACATTCACCATAGCAGAGAGAGCTCATTAAATCATTCTTGAAACAAGACTTGTGTTAGAAAATTACTTTGTTGATACCATTCATTGCGCATTCCTTATCTTCATAAGCCTCCATTACGAATCACTGGTCATCTCGAAGGGGTGAAGAACCGGCAGTTTGGCCTTCTGCAGAGATCCGTGTGATTGGGACTAGAATGATCATGCTGGCGGAAGTAACTTACCTGGCAGCTTACCCTAATGCTCACACCAGCCTCCCAGCTGCCTCTGAAATCTCCGGACTGGGATGAGAAGGGAAGGACCTGATACCTTTAATAGAAAGCACATTCATCCTACTCAGATGAAGTCTTCTGCAATCTGAGTCTCATTCTAAGGGTCCAGACCACCTAACTATGACATCCACACTCCAGATCCCCCCAAAGATCCCCTCCAGATCACCTCCTTTCCCAGAGACCCACTATCCATCTGGGGCTCTTGGTCTTGAGACACCCCTGAGCAAGTTGTTTGGGGCTCTGCCCATTTTGTCTATCAATATTTTATTTTGTCTACCCATTTATCCATTTTATCTATCAGTATTTTATTCTTTCTTGGAGAAAGGAGAACAAAGACAAGAGAGGATAGTTGGAAACACAGGGGATCCTGGTGCTCTTGGGCATTCAACGTCCAACATCCCTGGGAAGAAAAAAAAGGCGTAGCTTGCAATCATACACCAACAGCACCCAGGCACCTCTACCGGCTTCTACCTGCCAACACTGTTCCTGGCTTCCACTTGCCAACTTCCACCACGTTCGCTCATGACTATCCACCAGTTACTCCTTCCATCCATCCCATCCGCATGCAACGCCTGGAAGTCAATCACCATCAGCTCCTAAAGGCAAAGCCCCATTCACCCTGGCCACATTTGCCACCACACACACCCAAAAGCACAGATAAAAGTTGGTGATGCTGGAGCCAGTTGTGTCACATGCGGATAAAGGCCCTGGAAACCAAGAAGTGTGGGTGATGGGGGGACATGGCAGCTCCACTGTGCAGTTTGTGGAACAAAGTGGAGGCTGCATCTGGGAGGGGCGAACAAGCCTTTACACAGCATGTAGTTGGTCTGTGGAACTCCCTGTTCCTCAGGAGTGCATGGACTGATGTTGTACTTGTCACCGTCCCCAAGAGAGCGGAGAGAAGAGCATGATGCTGCACCTGCCATTTGGCTCATTCAGGTTTTAAAATTCAGTCAATGATTGGGTTGGATCCTGGCCGTTCCTTGTACCAGCTCTGAAAAGTTCCCATGATCTCCCAAGTGAGGCTTCACAAACCAGTGGGGTCCTGACCCAGAGGTGGACATAAAAATAACATATAAAAAAAATTATTTTATAATGAATAAAAAATAACAGTTTTGAAGGGGGATGAGAGGAGAATGCCAAGAGGTATCAAATGTCAACCGTGACCACATCATTTTAGGCACAGAAAATTTATGGGGGCTTCTGCTAACTTCACAGCCAGTCCAAGCAAATATATATATCCTGGCTTTTGTTTTTATAACTTCTTCACAAACCCCTATGTGCGCTGTTATCTGATCCTTGGCTGCTGTGGCAATGTTGGGCGACTTGGCTCATGTGCAAAAACTGCAGATCAGGACCCCTGAAGAGCCTCAGTCTGATTTTTGGTGAGTCCCAAAGGCTGATGGAAGATCACAGTGTCTGAAGCCCTCAGGCTAGTCAGAAATCAGATCCTATATAGTATTTTCCTATAGTATTACAGTGATCCTATAGTATTACAGTGATTTTCAACCTTTTTCATCTCATGGTGCATGTAACAAGGCTCTGAAGGCACACCAATGTTTTTACCATTGACAAGGCACACCAGACTGTTCAAATTCCCCAATTTTCCTATTAATGAATGTCAATCTCCAAATTCCCTCAGCACACTTGAGGACTATCCATGGCACACCAGCGTGCCACGGCACACTGGTTGAAAATCACTGCTATATTATATGCAAAGAGCTTCGCTCCTGCAGTTTGCAAGGCACCTGTTGATTGTCCAGCAAGGAGCTGAGCTTCTAAAGTTTGCAAGCATGTACAAATATAGGGAGGCAAAATGTCTGAGGATTTTCCTTCTGGTTATCATTACTTATAGAGAAATATAAATAGATAAAATAAAATATTTTATTCTACATTTCAAAGTCTGGTAAACCTCAGTGGATCGTGACATTTTGCAAGCTATAAATATAGAGAGAGAAAGTCAGACGATTTTTTAAATTATTGTAATAAAATATAAATAAATATTTCTAGTCCTCTGTTTTAACCCATATATTCCCAGTCCACAGCGGTACACTTTTGGTCCCTGTTGTGTACATGAAACATTGGGCAGAAATGGCTTAAAGTCTGGTAAACCTTGGTGGGTCCTGATCTAGCAGTAGTTCCCAATCCGTGATTAGGGACAGCCCAATGGCGGGATTTGACCTGATTTTTTGTGGGTGGCAAAAGGATCAGATAACTATCAAAATACTGATATTTTAATGAGAGAAATGGAACAATCTGTTTTGATTCTGACACCCCTGAATGCAGGAAGACCGGACGCCGTAACAAAAAATGAAGACAAGACCCATCAAAATGCAGGACTTATCGGAAAAAATGTAGGACATGAGAAAATAAAAGCTCATAACACTCATGCATAGTACTTTCATGTGGTTAATTAAAATACTCTATTACTTATTGAACTGAACACTATTACATAGAATTGATGAATTCCAAGAAGGCTCCATGCTTCCTGCTTACATGGAAAAGTAGGACAATAAACATCTTTTAAGGCTAGAAAAGAGGGCATGTCCTGGAAAAAGAGGCCATGTGGGCACTCTGCAATCATTGGATAGGATTGGGAACTTAGGCTGCAATCCTAAAGACACTTTCCTGGGAGTAAGATCCATTGAACGTAATGGGTCTTGCTTTTGAGTAGACATGGTTAGGATTGTGCTGTTAGTCACAATACCTTTTCTCTTCTTCAGCCGCAATCTTAACCGCACTTTCCTGGGTGTAAGTGATATTGGATATAAGAGGACTTTATTCTGAGTAGATATGCTCAGGATTGCACTGTATGTGTACTAAATTATATGTATTGTAATAGTTTTTAATTTAATAATAAGTAAAATGGTGTTTAAATTAAGCACATGAATGCAGCACAGTGTTTTAGCTCCTGTTTTGTCATGTCCTTCGTTTTTCTAGCACATCTGCATTTTGGGGGGCCTTTTCTTTCTTTTTTGGTTGAGGAATATGGTCCCCTTGAATCAGGGTGACTATATGGAGGACAGAGACCCTCTACCTTTAAGTATTGCATAGAAAAAGGAATTTAGCAGGTGCTGCTTTTTAAACCCTTCTATGTCGAGTTATACCTGCTTAATTCCCCTCCTCTGTTCAATAGATAAAGAGAGGCATTCTGTTCTCCATTCTGTATGGTCACCCTACCTTGAATCTTCTGCATGTCTACTCAGAAGTAAGTCCCATCCCAGTCAGTGGGCTTCCTTCCAGGTAACTGGTCAGGACTGCAGCCTGTGCTTGTGTGTTGTGAGTCCCTCCAGCCCATGAAGGCCTCCAGGAATGCCAAGGCTGGGACTGCTGGAGCCTCTGCTTGGACAGCCCTTCTCTGGCCATCTCCATCTCCTTCTCCCTCATCTGGGCTGATCTGATCCCTTCTGGGGAGGGCAAAACCCCAGCCAGGAAGGGAAGGGGTAAGTGGGCTCCTCCCTGGCAGACCAGACCAGACCAGGGGAGGCCTGGGATTGCTGGGTGGATCCTGCAGCTGCAGCCCTGGAGACCCTCAGCAAACCCTGAGCAACCCCAGCTGAGCTCCATCTCTGGAGGGGGCAGCAGAAGAGCAGCCAGGAGGGAAGGAAGGAAGGAAGCAGCACTGAGGCCTTTCCTGCCCCCTCCTTCCATCCAGACCTACTTTCCAGCAAAGACAGAAAGAAAGACAGACCGACCGACCAGGAGAAGCCCAAACAGAGAGGAGCTGAGCTGAGGGGGTGATGGAGCCAGCAGAGGAGCTGGGCAGGCAGAGGGAGCAGCACTGGGAGGCCCAGTGGCAGTTCCTCCAGAGCCTGCAGGCCCCTGACTGCGCCCAGACAAGCCCCCCAGAGTCAGAGGCCGCCCCCTGGGGTGACGCCAAGGCCTTCCTGGCCTCCTTTGAGCAAGTGGCTGCGGCCTGTGGGTGGCCCCGAGGAGAGTGGGTGGCTCGGCTCCTGCCTGCCCTGAGTGGAGGCGCCCAGCAGGCCTTCAGCCTCCTGGCAGCCCCAGAGCGGGAGGACTACGGGCAAGTGAAGGCGGCCATCTTGAGAGGCGAAGCCCTGAGGAGGGAGAAGCGGCGCCAGCACTTCCGGCAGTTCTGCTGCCCGCAGCTGGGAGACCCGCGAAGGATGTACAGCCAAGTGCAGGAGCTTTGCTGCCAGTGGCTGAAGCCCGAGAGGCACAGCAAGGAGCAGATCCTGGAGCTGCTGGTCCTGGAGCAGTTCCTGGCTGGCCTGCCGGGGGACGTCCAGAGCCGCATCCGGGCATGTGGGCCAGACAGTGGTGCCCAGGCCGTGGCCCTGCTGGAGCATTTCCTGCTCAGCCAGAGAGAGGCCCACACAGGCACCTGCCAGGTGAGTCGTTCTATTTATTTTACTACTGAAATGGCCCACCTGCCTGCCCACCCTGAGTTTCTTCCCACCATTTTCAGGGCAATGCCTGGTCTCCGACCAAGATCATGCATCCTAGCCGCTTCCAGGTTCAGACAGCAGAACCAGGTGGTAGAGTGGTTATAGGTCTTTATTTATTTTGTTCAACCTAAATCACAATCTTAACCATGTCTACTCAAAAGTAAGCCACATTATGTTCAATGGGTTTTACTCCCGGGAAAGTTTCTTTAGGATTACAGCTTTATATTCTTTGTTTCTCCCCAAAAGAAACGGAAGGTGGCTTGTATTTAAAAAAGCAAAGAAAATGAAAACTACATAAATGAAAACATTACAACTCTAAATCACGTTTTATTTATTTTTTAATTCAATTTTTACTCTGCTTTTCTGCATTGTGGGCACCAAGGCAGCAAAAATACAAAACAGGTAAATTTTAAATATAAAATCTATATATATATAAAAGAGAAAAGTCACTCACCGACTGACTGACTGACTGACTCATCACCGCCCTGCCAAAACTGCCCGCCCTAGAAGCGTGAAATTTGGGGTGGGTGTTCCTTCCGTGGTTGAGGGGTGCACTAAGAACCGGTTTTCGGAAATTCCAACGGGAAGGGGGTGAAAAGGGGCGCAACGCGTTTTCCTCCCTATACTTTACATTGAGAATTGCTGACTCCTCAACATTCCGCCCCAACTGCTGGGCCTGAAGCATGGAATTCTGGGAGTTCCTTCTGTCACCTGAACTCCCACCAAGAACCATCTGGAGACATTTAACCCTTCAGGGGCTGAAAAGGGTCAATGCGTTTCTCTCCTATACTTAACATGGGAGACTGAACAACATCCAGCCTATTTGGTGCTCAGTGCCTGGTGAACTGGGGGATGTTTTCCGGAGGAAGAGGTTGCACTGGCGAGGATGCTGTGCATGGGAGGAAAGTTGCGCATGGGAGGAAAGTTGCGCATGGGAGGAAAGTTGCGCATGGGAGGAAAGTTGCGCATGGGAGGAAAGTTGCGCATGGGAGGAAAGTTGCGCATGGGAGGAAAGTTGCGCATTGGCGGATGATGCGCATGGGGAAAGTTGCGCTTGAGGGGATGATGCACATGGGGGAAGTTGCGCATGGGTGGAAGTTGCACATGGGTGGAAGTTGCGCAAGGGGGGATGATGAGCATGGGGGAAAGTTGAGCATGGAGGAAAGTTGCGCATGGGGGATGATGCGCATGGGGGAAAGTTGCACATGGGGGAAAGTTGTGCATCGGCGGATGATGCGCATGGGGAAAGTTGCGCATCAGGGGATGATGCACATGGGGGAAGTTGCGCATGGGTGGAAGTTGCACATGGGTGGAAGTTGCACATGGGGGATGATGCGCATGGGGGAAGTTGCTCATGAGGGGATGATGCACATGGGGGAAGTTGCGCATGGGTGAAAGTTGCGCAAGGGGGATGATGCGCATGGGGGAAAGTTGCGCATGGGGGGAAGTTGCACATGGGGGAAAGTTTTGCATTGGGGTTGATGCACATGGGGAAAGTTGCGCATGGGGGAAAGTTGCGCATGGGGGAAGTTGCGCATTGGGGAAAGTTGTGCATGAGGGGACGATGCGCATGGGGGGATGATGTGCATGGAGGGACGATGCGCATGGGGGAAGTGGCACATGGGGTGTTTCTGCGCCATGGGGGGATGGCATAGGGAGAAATGTTACACCCGCAACATGGGTACGCTTTTCGCTAGTATAGAATATAAAATACATCTAGAACACAAGCAACAAGCAGCAGCAAAAAACCCACTGGTTTAAAATTTGCAGGATTGAATATAAAATTAAACAAGCAAGCACCACTGTGCAGTCAGCAGTGGTTCCCATGAGGATGGACCAGATTATACAGAAAGAGGTGGCCCTTCAAACATGCTGATCCCAGACTTCAAAGGGCTGTGAAGATGAAAACCAGAACCTTGAACTGAGCCCAGAACATCTGAAGATAGTTGAAGATGCATCTACACAATGGCTATCCCATCTGTCCTTCATTCAGGGCCATGGCCAGATTTGTTCCCAACAATAACTCTTCCAATTTTCTTCTCTATTCCAGGAAGCATTGCAGGAGTGGGCTTTGGGTCCCCTGGTCATAAAGAAGGAAGCTTTGGAGATGGAGCAGGAGGAGATCTCCAAAGAACCTGTGGAGAAATTCAGAGACACCCAGCAGAACATCAATGGAGAGGTTCCTGTGCTATGTAAGGGTTCAGACCTGGGAACTTAAAGGGGTGTCAACAGTTCTTTTTAAAAAAAAAAATTTTATTCATTCAATTATATGAAATAAAAACAAAAATTATATTCATACATTACAACAACAGCAAAGTCATAAGTTCAGTTACTTAAATTTTCTAACCTTTCCAACTATTCATGTTTATTTTCATCATATTCATTTTAGACTATAATTTGTCTATATAATCACTATATAACCCATCTATATTTAACATCATTTCAGTTTCTCTCTCTTTTAAGATTTTTAAAATGTAATAGCTTAACTCTAACAATATAATTATGACATCTCACATCAACATTTATTTTTTAAGTTCTATTTACTTAATTTCAAATGCTTCTAATATACTTTTTTTTTCTTTCTTCCTTAAGCCCTTTTATCAGATTGGGCCAAACTCACTTAAAATCTTTCATCAAAATCCATTTATATAAACAAACATTAAGATTACTTTCACTTACAATTATTAATTAATTTTTCCCATACTGATTCTTCATTATTCCCTGACTGTACTAAGTCAGAATTTTTTAAAAAGTTCTCAATATAATAAACTCTCTGAAATAGGAAAATTACCATATCTAACATTTACATTTTATATAAATCCAAAATATATCTACCATACATCACAACAATCCCTTACTTATACATCTTGCCTTACAACCTTCGTACTAAGATATTTATCTTTGGGCGCAATCCAGAATAACTAGGGGGAGTCCTTGCTCTGGTGTAAGAGCAATTTGCTCTGGATTGCAATATTAATTTTCCATAGGTTTTCACTGGGTGGTGCAGTAACTATGGGTGCACATAATGTCTCTTACGTGCACCTGTAGGTACTCTGGATTGTATGGTTTATATTTCAATTTACTTTTATATGTCAAATACTTATAATCAAATTAGGCCAAACTCAATATTAATCAAAATCCAGTTACTTAAACATTCTTTGAAATTACCTTCACAAATATAAATTAATTTTTCCCATATTAATTCTTTATTATCCCCTTAATATATTCCACACCAAAATGCTATCCAAGTGCTCCCCAAATAATTTTTTGGGGGAGCTCCCCAAATAAATTTTTATTCCAGCACTATCAGAACCAGCAGAAACATGTCCCTTCAAAATTTCCAAGTGCTTCTGTTCATACCCCCTCCCTCCTTGAATTTTCTTCCTTGTTTTCACTTCACCAACATCCAGCGGATTATCTAACTTCCACACTTTTAAGAATCTTCTCTTGATCTTTGCGATTGTAGCCTGAGATGTCTTGATTTTTCTCATTCTTCTCCTCCCAAATGTCTCCTTGTTGGTTCTTTTCCTCTTGTACAAATTCTGCTCTTTGTGAATCTTCTTATTCTAGGACAGGGGTCCTCAAACTACGGCCCGTGGGCCTGATACTACGGCCCCCAGGGTCCTCAATCCGGCCCGCCAGCATGATGGGGGCGGCCGAAGCTGGAGGCAAGGAGGGTGGCTCGGCATTTTAGTTTGTGTGTGCACCTCAGTGCGCACACTCCTCTGTGCGCTTCACAGCTTAGGAAAATGGAGGCGGGCCAGGAGGAGGTCCCTGCCCTGTCTCATGATTGGCCCTGGGCTGGAAGCCCAGCCCAAGCTCCAGCCCCTCGCAGCCTCGCGGCACCACCGCACTGCTTCAGCTTCTCCCCGGCCAGCTGACTCCCAAGTGGCACCACCGCGCTGCTTCAGCCTTTCCCCGGACAGCCGGGGGGGGGGCCCTCAGGGGCACCCAAGCTGCACCACTGTGCAGCTACAGCTCCAAACAAGGTAAGCCCCATGTTTTTTAAATGTAGGGCAAAATGTAGGTTGTCCTATATTTTGTCCTACACTTTTAAAAAATGTAGGACAAGGTCCGGCCCCCGATAGTGTCTGAGGGACAGTGAACCGGCCCCTGGTTTAAAAAGTTTGAGGACCCCTGTTCTAGGAGAACCATTGATGGCTGCTCCCCCAAGTTGCTGTTAACTGCTCTTCTTTTCCTTTTTCTTCTCCTCCTCCTCCTCCAGTGGGGCTCCACAGAGCAAGAGAAGGTATTCATCAAACCTCTCTCTTATAATCTTACCCTCATGGTAGCGAGTACTTTATAAGGGGTACCCAGCTCTTGCCACCTGTAAAGATGAGCAGGTGGCCCAATCTGTTTCTGCATGAAATGTCCCTTCTGTCCCTCACAGGCACTGGAATCGCACATCCTACTTTACTGCTTTCCCCAGAAGGACAAGACGTGGCTGAAGTTGAGCTGAGCAGGAGTCTTGGTGTCCAAGCGGAGCAGGTTGGTTTCTGCACAGTTGGTCACAGATAAGAATCAGGTGGTAGACAATGTCCTTTTAGCAGAGATAGATGGGGCTTCATCATAGAGCACTTATAGGTGTCTGTTTATTTTGTTCAGCTTTGAGCACAATCCTAACCATGTATACTCAAAAGTAAGCTGCATTGTGTTTAATGGGTCTTACTCCCAGGTATCCGAAAAAATCTTTTGGATTGCAGCCTTATATCCTGTTTCTCCCTAATTTAAACTGAAGGTGGCTTATGAAAAAAGCAAAAAACAAAACAAAACTACAAGTCTAAACATTACAACTTACACATTATTGTATTTATTCATTCACTTTGTACCCTTTCTTTCTGCCTGCAGAGCACCAAGGCAACTAAAATACAAATTGGATACTTTAAATATAAAATATAGCAAAATAAAATGCGTACAGAACACAATGTCTAAAGCCAACCAGTGGAAGCAACAAAAAGCCTATTGGTTAAGAATATGCAGGAGCAAATTAAAAAAAACAAGCAGGTACTACAGCGCAGCTAGAAACTATACCTTTAAGAATGTTCCACTCAGGTGGCTTTTTAAAAGAGATGTGTCTTCAGGTCCTGTTAGAAGATTTCAGGAAAAGGAGCAGTTCTCAACCCAAATGGGGGAGAAAATTCCACAGAATAGGTTCTTTGGGTGAGAAAGCCATCCCATAAACCTCATTCAATGGCACATCTTCTGAAAGGGCCTTCCCAGATGACCCAAGAAGATGGACCTGCTTATATGGAAAGAGGTGGCCTTTCGAATATCCCTGACTTCAAAGGGCTATAAGTTGAAAACCAGAACCTGGAATTGAGGCCAGAAATGAAATGGAAAATCTGAAGATAGTCAGATGCATTTACACCATGGCTGTCCCACCTGCCTTTCAGTCCCTTAAATAATTCACTGTGGATGCTGAGATCCATTTATGATGGCAGAGTCTGTCTTAATTCTTCTAGATTGTGGAGTTAAAAGGGCCTGATCTCGTATCTATGAATTAACACCATGTTTAGTGCAACACTATTTAAAGTAAAAGCATAGATGTTGTCTTTTTACATGCAGGTGATGAATCAAAGCCAGATGAGTATACCTTTGCATGGGGTTGAGCGGACTCCAATGCAGTCAAGCCAACAGACCATGTTCTGGAACGTTCTGCAGGAAGACTGTGAAAATATGGACTCAACAGGTAAGGACCTGCACTGCTTTGCTCCAGTTCAGCCAGTAAGGAATGGCAAATTTTTATAATTTGAATCTTATACCTCTTCTCGAGCATTTAGGTGTGATCAATAAGTATCAGGACTGGTGCCAAAGTAAAGGAGCTAAAATACGCAGAGTGAAGCCACTTGGCACAGATTGACCTTGGCCCCAACAGTGCATGCACACTAAGTTGTAACATCCTAGCTCACTTCCTCTCTTTACAGCAGTGCTTGGAATGAACATATGTAGTGTGTGATCGTTGCATTGACCATGACAGAGAAAGTTGAGCAAAGACCTTACCTGTGCAAAGACCTGCACAAAGTTGCAGAAAGTGTATGGAGAGAAGTGTATGAGCAACACACAAGTGTATGAGTGGTTCAAACATTTCCAACATGGCCAACAAAATGTCGACAGTGACAAACATTCTGGGAGACCTGCAACCATCAGAGCTGAGAAAAAACATGGCAGATATGTGTGTAGCTGTGAGGGGAAATCGTCGAATCACCATCTGTGAGTTATCGGAGGATGTGCAAATTATTTACGGTTCAGTTCAGTCCATTCTCACTGAAGATTTGATGCATGTCTGCCATGTTTGTGCCAAAACTGCTTTCAGCTGACCAGAAAGAAACTTGGGTTTCAGTTGCACAAGATCTCCTTGAATGTGTCAAAAACAATGAAAACTTTTTGAAAATGGTCATAACGGGTGATGAATTGTGGGTCTTTGGCTATGAACCTGAAACCAAGGCTCAATCTTTGCAGTGGAAGACCCCAACTTCTCTGAGACTGAAGAAAGCACAAATGAGTCCAAGCAATGTGAAGACACTGTTTACCCAACTACAAGGGGATTGTTCATCATGAGTGTGCTCCACATGGTCAGACAGTAAACAAGGAGAACTACTGTGACATGTTGCAGCGTTTGCAGGATGCTATTCATCGGAAAAGGCCAGAATTGCATGTGTCCAATTAGTCACAATTGCACCATGACAACGCATTCAGCGCAGCTTGTGCAGCAGTTTTGGGCCAAGCACAACATCCCCCAGGTCCAACAGCCATCATATTCCCCAGATCTCCCACCCTGCAACTTTTTCCTCTTTCCAAAAATCAAATCCCACTTGAAAGATTTCAGGACGTTGAGGAAATCCAATTGAACGCGATGAGGCAACTGCTGATTATCCCAGAAAATGAGTTACAGAAATGCTTCCATCTGTGGAAACAGCGCTGGATTCAGTGTGTGGCTTCTGAAAGGGACTACTTTGAAGGAGATTAAATGCCACATTGTTACATGATGTAGTTTTCTTTTTAAAGCACCAGTCCTGAAACTTAATGATCACACCTGGTATGCTTCTAAGATCTGAAACAAGGCAGAAATGTGTTATTGACACATCCCTTAGTATATTTGTATATATTATTATAATATATTATATTATATTATAAATATATTAGTATATTTGGCCTTCAGAGGTGGCACGAATCCAAGCAGAGTGGAGCAGCCTGGAGCTGCTCAGGGTTTCCTGGGAATGAGGCTAGAATCTGGCACAAGCCTTCATCTTGCTTCTTCCTTCCTCCTGCTGAGCACCCAAAGAAAAATCTGGGATGCAAAAGAGAAGCATTTCAGGGGTTGCGTAAGAGGTTCACATGATATTTAAAAAGTCTCTCTCTCTCTCTCTCTCTCTCTCTCTCTCTCTCTCTCTCCAGGTCATGGGCAGGAAACTTGGTTCAAGATGAAGGATTCTCTGACTGGAGGAAAAGAGCCACTGGAAAGTACTGGGAAAGGACGAAAGAGAATCCAAGAGAGGAGGCCGGTGACCGCTGAAATGATGGGGGAAAGATGTGCTGCCGACAGAGGGCAGGGAATGGAGCCACTTACAGGATTCAAGGAATCTGAGGAGATCAGAGGAGGTCTTGGAGCTTCCTATAATGATCCCAGTCCATTAGGTTCACAGGGAAAAAAGGCATCATTCTCCAAATATGCCACCAGGCGCCATCCTATGTCAGGACTTGGTTTTGAACACATTGGAGAAAAGTGCGATGAAGGCCCCTCTTTGCGGGAAAAGATCCAGCCTGAATCAGACCTTGATGAACATCAGAGGAGCCACGTGGAAGAGAAAAATGGTGATGATCTAGAACTTAGGGAAAGGCTCCGTTCTAAGTCATCAGCAACACAGCAGATTATTCATACTGGAAAAAAGACAGATGAATATCACTCCTGTGGAGAAAGCTTCTCTCACAGATTCAGTTTATTAAATCATCAGAACTTCCACACAGGAGAGAAACCATATCCATGTCCTGAATGTGGAAAGAGCTTCTCTCAGAAATCCAATTTGTTAAGCCATCAGAACATCCACACTGGAGATAAACCTCACAATTGCCAGAACTGTGGAAGAAGATTTGCCCATAAGCATGATTTATTGCGTCATGAGAGGATCCACACAGGAGAGAAACCATATTCATGTCCTGAGTGTGGAAAGAGCTTCTCTCATAGATCTAATTTGTTAAAACATCAGAAAACTCATACTGGAGAAAAACCCCACCAGTGTCTTGACTGTGGAAAGAGCTTCTCTCAGAGATCCACATTGTTAGACCATCAGAGAACTCATACTGGTGAAAAACCCCACCAGTGTCTTGACTGTGGAAAGAGCTTCTCTCACAGATCCACTTTGTTAATCCATCAGAGAACTCATACTGGCGAAAAACCCCACCAGTGTCTTGACTGTGGAAAGAGTTTCTCTCACAGATCCGTTTTGTTAAACCATCAGAGAACTCATACTGGAGAAAAACCCCACAAGTGTCTTGACTGTGGAAAGAGCTTCACTCAGAGATGCACTTTGTTAATCCATCAGAGAATTCATACTGGAGAAAAACCCCACAAGTGTGTTGACTGTGGAAAGAGCTTCTCTGATAGATCTACTTTGTTAAGGCATCAGAGAACTCATACTGGAGAAAAACCCCACAAGTGTCTTGACTGTGGAAAGAGCTTCTCTCAAAGATCCTATTTCTTGAATCATCAGAAGCTCCACATGGGGCAGAATCCTCACCAATGTCCCGACTGTGGGAAAAGCTTCTGCCAGAGATCAGATTTAATAAGACATCAAGTAACTCATCCTTAGAGAAATCTTATGGGTGTCCCACATGTCGGAAAATATTACATGGGAAACACTACCCATCTTTACCCTGTTCCCACAAAGGCGGTGTTCAGATCTGCACTCATGTTGACACAAGGAAAACTTTGGATTGTTCCCTAGAAGTCTAGAGTTTTCTCAATTTATGATAATTTCAGTGATATTTTTGCCTTGTTTGTTTGTAACGAAGTGGTTGGCATGTTTTACAGTGAAGGAGTTTGAATGTGAATGTGTGCACTGTTGCGCCACTATAGTTTTTGCCTGATACTTGACAGTCATATTCAGGTTTAGGTTAGACAAATTCCTCAGGGCCCCAGAGAGCGCATGGCCTCCCCCTGTGACCAGCTGCTGTTAAATAAATGGTTCAGATCATGCGGATGTTCAGACTGGCTTGTCTTCTAGAATTGATCCAAGTTCACATCTTCTCTGGAGTCAGTTGAGGGAGATGAAACCAAGCAAGGAGGAGGTGGAAAAACTGCAGGGAACAGAACATGGGCATAGTTCATGCCCTCTTTATTTCCTGAGAATGAGACACACCTGAGCAAACTGTTTGGGGCTCTCTGTCGAATGACTGAAGTCATTGATTGATGATGATGATTGATGAACTTTGTATTGATGTCCTAGGCTAGAATTTTGCTTTCCTGCATATAATGTCTTTGGGGCCAGTTCCCATCACAGCAGGCTGGAAAGGCTGAGATATCTGCATGCTTTGGGAATTCATATTCCATTTCCATCCTGATCCACCTCTGAGGAGGAACCTAAGGAGTTTCTGTAAACCATGAAGAAGGGCTTGGACCTTCCAGTTGGTGCCAAATGCTGTGCTTCTGAGGGAGGTCAACACCCAACACACAACAAACCAGACAAAGCATTTTATAAGTCCAGCAGTATTTTATTTTTCTTTCAGTCCTGGAGATTGAAACCCAGAGGACCCTGATGCTCCTGGGCATTCAAACTCCCATATCCCTGGGAAGAAACAGAAAAGCAGGTTGCAATCATCCACAAACATTCCCCAGACCCCTCCACCACCTTCTGCCTGCCAACACCATTCCTGGCTTCCACTTCTTGACTTCCATCACCTTCACCCATGAATATCCACCAGTCATTCCTTCCTTCCATCCCATCCAAAAGTAGTGCCTGGAAGCCGACCTCCGTCAGCTCCAAAAGGCAAAGCCCCATTCACCCCCCACACACTAAACGCAAATATATAACGGTGGTGATGCTGGAGCCTATAGTGTCACATGGGGAGAAAGGGGGTCCGTGACCCTGGGAAAGTAGAGGTGGGGGTGACAAGGGGGGGAATGGCAGCCCCAGTGTGTGTGCAGTTTGGGGAGCAAATCTGGGAGGGACGAACAAGCCTTTACCCAGTGTGTAGTTGGTCTGTGGAACACCCTGTTCCTCAGGAGCTCATGGACTTATGTTGCCCTCCTCACCATCTCCCGGAGAGAGGTAAGAGGCGCATGATCCTGCACCTGCCAGTTGGCTCATTCAGGTTTTGGAATTCAGTCAATGATTGGGTGGGATCCTGGCCATTCCGTGCACCAAGATTCCCATGACCTCCCAAGTGAGGCTTCGCAAACCATTGGGGTCCTGACCCAGAAGTGGACATAAAAATATCTCTAACTCTTTTGAAGGGTGAGGAGAGGAGAAAGCCAAGAGGTTGCACATGTCAACCTTGACCAAATCATTTTAGGCACAGGAAATTTGGGGGGATTGATGCACCATGTCTTCTCTGTAGTCTGATGATATTGCTGTCATCTTTGTTTTGCAGTCATCTTGTTTGTGTGTTTTCTTAAAGGAGGAGGGATTTTCTACAAAATCTGGTTTGTTATCCAGTTATATATAATTGCACAACTTCAGCCACAAAATGATTCAGCTGTTGAAAGCTTAGACCAGTGACGGCAAACTTTTTATAGATTGGAGGGCTCAATCCAGAGTAAGCTCGACCCTAACTACTCTGTGTCCAGAACACAGAGTTATGCTGCATCCAGAGAAGCAGGAACCTAAGGCTGCCCGTAACTGCTCTGGAGCTGTGATCAGCACAAGTTGCTCCTCCGGGCATGCTCAATAGGCAGCCAGTAAGTACCTCATGGGCTGCAGTTGCTCACAAGGTGACCTGCCCTCACATCACTCTGAACCACAAGCACCTGCACTACTCCACCCTCCTGATCACAGGGAAAACCAGCTGGCAAGCTGTGGGGATGGTGGTGTTAAGCTGTCAGGGAGGGGGGAGTGGCTCCCCAGCATGATGGACAGGGCAAGACTGTTAGGGGTGGGAATGGGAACAAGCTTCTCCCCCTGCTGCCCCAAGCATGCAAGGTGGCCCAGGAAAAGCCCAGACACCAGCAGAGACAAGACTTCAAAGAGAGTTACAGTGTATGTGTTGTCAATAAAAACAGTATCAAAAGATAAACATGAGTGTCCTGTACTCTTTGGCAACATGGCAGCAGCAGTCCGGAGGGAACCCCAGAATTAAAGGGACAGCACAGCAGACCCAGCATCAACACTCACAAGGGCCGAGAGGAAAGACCCCATCCAAGGGGCATCAGACCCAGGCAAGAACCCCCTTGCTGGCTCAGAAAGGGAGAGGGGCAAGGATCCCCCATGCAGAGGCAGAACAGGGGGTAGGGAGCAGGGGTAGGTGAGAGGACTTCCACAACAGCATAACATGCCTACAGAGAAGGAGCACCTTGCTGGAAGAGGTGGGAGACAGCTAGGACCCAAGGGGAAAGCCCTCAGATAAGGAGGGGTAGCCCCATGCCAACCAGGGCAGAATCCAAGGCGAGCGTCCATTTGGCAGCACGTCACAGTGAGACTGTGCCCAGTGGAGGGGCATAGCAGGGGGCATGGGTGGTGTCTGACCACTCAAGTGGCCACTGCTCACCTAAACCCTCCCACCTCACAGCCCTAAGGGGTGGCATCAAGCCCCAGGAACCCTGCTGTGGCCCACTCAAGTGACCCAAGATGGCCTCCCCCTCCGATGGCAAAGATGTACCCAGGAAGAGGCAGACACAAGTGGGGTTTGGATCGCATGTTTACTTGTGCACATGCTTGGGGTTCTGCTCATTTGTAGGGTTACGGGAGGTGGGTGTTTCCAGATACAGCACAGTCTCCAGTGAGGATGCAGTTTGACCCCAGAATCAACCACAGTCAGAGTGAGCATATGGAAGGGAGGACAGTGTGCCTGGACCTGTAAGCATTGCAGTGCGGAGAGACTGGAGGAAGTTTGCACTCACCATTGAGCACCTGCCTGAATGTCTTCCTCATCTCTGCAGTGCTCACAGGTGGTCTCACTGCTTTCATATTGTCTCTTGTTTTGGATTCTCCAGTAGCAGATAGCTACATGCAGCCCCCTCCCCAGGAACAGAGGACCATGTCTGGATGCCATTTGGGGCCTACACTGGGGATTGGCAACAACTGACACCACTGCCCAACACCCCAACATCTCCTCCCAAAAGGTAGGCACTAGCACCCCACTCACATATCCTCATGGCAGCCACCTTTTCCACAGCTGAGCTCCCACAAGGATTCCCAGGGTGCCCAGTGATGACATACCGGTAATTCATACTCGCATTTTCATGGCATCGTTGTTATAATATCGACTTTGCTTTTCTGTGTTGTTAAATTAACAACAAAGCAATGATATCCTTCCCCAAGCATCTCCTAAGGCCGCAGCCAGGAGGTAAGTGGAGCTGGGCCTGAGGATGTGCTGGAGAGCTGGTGAGGGGGCAGAGCCCAAAGACGGCCCAGTCCTGGTTACTGAGCTGGAGAAGTTGTGAGGGGGCAAAGCTTCTGACTTTCTCTATAGTGGTACTTCGCATAACAAGTGCCCCACATAAAGAGTGATTCACATAACAAGCCCAAATTCCCATTGGGAATGTGCTCCACTTAACCTTTAGGTGACCATGTTTTTTTATGTCACCTAATACCTTCAAGCCCTGCGAGCTGCCCGTAGCAAAGTTCAACAGATTGCCAGGAGATGTGCTAACAATTATTGGCTGCAGCTTTGCTCTCAGATCCGGGTAGCAGCTGACACAGGCAACATCAAGGGGATGTACGATGGCATCAAGCAGGCCTTCGGTCCAACAGTGAGGAAATCTGCCCCGCTTAAGAACGCTACAGATGAGGTCATCCAGGACTGAGCACAACAGATGGCACGCTGGATGCAGCACTACTCTGAGCTATACTCCAGAGAAAACGCAGTAACTGAAGAAGCGTTAAACAACATTGAGTGCCTGCCTGTCTTGGAGGAGCTTGACAGTGAACCAACTTTAGAAGAACTAAACGAAGCCCTGGATTCCCTTGCTTTTGGCAAGGCACCCGGGAAAGATAAAATCCCTGCTGAAGTTCTGAGGTGCTGTAGAGGGACCATTTCCACTGAACTGTACAAGATGTTCTGCCTTTGTTGGAGGGAAGGTGGAGTACCACAGGACACGAAGGATGCTAATATTGTCACACTGTACAAGAACAAAGGCGACAGGGGTGACTGCAACAACTACTGTGGCATCTCTCTTCTAAGTGTTGTAGGGAAGCAGCTTGCCTACTGTTTGCCATATTCATCAGTATGATGAATACCGATGTGGTCAAATGGACCACAAGGCCAATCAATGGACCCTGTACGACCCTGTACTATAGTTTGGTACATTCATTCATTAACCACATTCATTCATTGGCATCCTTCAGTCTCGAAAGACTATGGTATCGACTCTGATTGAAGGTCCTGAAACAGCATCTGGTGTGGCTAAACATGCTAATTTGAGAGTGTCCATCCCTTCCACACTGAAGACAAATAAATTCCATCCCCTGCCCAGGCCCCAGGTTTCTCTGCTTCCGGGTCTGTCTCTTTGCTTTAGCCTGCCGAACAAGTGTCTCTTCCAGTTGGAGAAGGCCATGCTGGGTCTTTTGCCTCCACGCTGAACGATTGGAGGTCAAGGTTTCCCAGCTGTTGATGTCCCTTCCCAAGGCCTTTAGATCCCTCCTGCAGATGTCTTTGTATCGCAGCTGTGGTCTCCCTCTAGGGCGCTTTCCCTGCACTAATTCTCCATATAAGAGATCTTTTGGAATCCGACCATCAGCCATTCTCACGACATGCCCAAGCCAGCGTAGACGCCGCCGTTTCAGAAGTGTGAACATGCTAGAGATTCCAGCACGTTCCAAGACTGCGTCATTTGAGACTTTGTCACGCCAGGTGATGCCAAGAATATGTCAGAGACAGCGCATATGGAAGGTGTTCAGCTTTCTCTACTGCCATGCATAAAGGGTCCAAGACTCACTGCAGTACAAGAGTGTGCTCAGGACGCAAGCTCTATAGACCTGGATCTTTGTATGTTCCGTCAGCTTCTTATTAAGCCATACTCTCTTTGTAAGCCTGGAGAATGTAGTAGCCGCTTTACCAATGCGTTTATTCAGCTCAGAGTCTAAGGAGAGAGTGTCAGAGATAGTTGAGCCAAGGTACACAAAGTCATGGACAACCTCCAGTTCATGTTCAGAGACTGTGATACAGGGAGGTGGATCCACACCCTGACCCATGACTTGTGTTTTCTTCAAGCTGATTGTTAGTCCAAAGTCTTGGCAGGCTTTGCTAAAACGGTCCATGAGTTGTTGAAAGTCTTCAGCAGAGTGAGCAGTAACAGCAGCGTCATCAGCGAAGAGGAACTCACGCAAGCATTTCAGCTGGACTGTGGACTTTGCTCTTCGTCTGGAGGGATTGTATAGTTTTCCATCGGATCTGGTCCGGAGATAGATTCCCTCTGTTGCGTTTCCAAAAGCATGCTTCAGCATGACTGCAAAAAAGATCCCAAATAAAGTTGGTGCGAGGACGCAGCCCTGCTTCACTCCACTTCGGATATGAAAGGAGTCTGATGTTAGGCCATCAAAAACTACAGTGCCCTTCATGTCCTCGTGAAAGGACCTGATGATGTTGAGGAGCTGAGGTGGGCATCCAATCTTGGGGAGGATTTTAAAAAGGCCATCCCTACTAACCAAATCAAAAGCCTTTGTAAGATCTGTGAAGGCTGCAAAGAGTGGCTGTCTTTGTTCCCTACATTTCTCTTGCAACTGTCGAAGGGAAAATACCATATCAGTGGTGGACCTGTTGGCTCGAAATCCACACTGTGATTCAGGATAGATTCTCTCTGCAAGCACCTGAAGCCTCTTCAGTATGACACGGGCAAGCAGCTTCCCTACAATTCTGGGACTGACTTCTGAGCAGACCTCCATAGGATTGGGATCTCAGGCAGCAGAGCCAGCCACTGTTTCCTGGGAGTAAGTCCAATTCACTATCTTAGGACTGACTTCAGAGTAGACATGCATAGAACTGGGCTGTAAGGCTGCAATCCTAGCACTGTCCGGGAGTAAGTCCCATTCATTTATCATGAACAACAACACTGAGGGGGCTTAATGTTGAGTAGAGCACAAGGAGCAGGGCACAACGGTCAGTGCACAAGTGGGGTGCCCACCAGACAGCCCATCTGCCAGAGCTCTGGCGCTATGCTCACACCTCAGCGCGCTTAACACTCTCAGCCGGCAGGCGCACTGAGGATCTGCAGGTTGGGAGGAGGCTGCGTCTGGTGAGTGTCGGGCGCCTCCCTGCCCCCAAGTCTCCACGTCGGACTCACACCAGCTCAGAGGCTCCTTCTGAGCCACTTCTCAGCGGCTTCTTCCAGTGGCTCCAGCATTTCTGCCAGGTCTTCCCACCTGGCCCCCTGCACCAGGGGTCTTTAGGCGACCCCCAGGACCCGCAAAGGGGTCCCGACCCCCACTTTGAGAAATGCTGCACTAGTTGGATATCAGGTCTCTGGGGAGGGAGGGGAACACAAGAAGAGGTCCTGCCTCTTTTCATTGGGGGATCTGGAGAGTGGATGTCATAGTTAGGTGGTCTGGACTCTGAGAATGAGACTCAGACTGCAGAAGACTCTCCATCTGTTGATGATGAATGTGGTTTCCATTAAAGGTATCAGGTCCTTCCCTTCTCATCCCAGTCAGGAGATTTCGGAGGCGGCTGGGAGGCCAGTGTGAGCATTAGGGGCCTGGCGCAGCCTCCAGGTAAGTTACTGCAGCATCATGACCCAGGGTGACCAGATGCCCAAACCTCAAAAGGAGGACTAGGACTTGGATTCCTCTCAGCCTGGCCTCCTCAGTGGACAATGGCACGTTTGCCTACTCACGAGTAAAGCCGCAATATTGGGCACTTTCACTTTCCCATAGAGCTCAATGTATATTTTTTAGTTTTAGCTTTTTGGCCCTAACCTTTTATAGGAAGGAGATATTTCAAAACTGATTCTTGCTCTTCGATACAGACCCAACAACGTATGACATGATAGGTTACTGCAGACCATTGCAAAGTTCCAAAGTGAAGCCAAAATGAAGGACACCCAGACAGGAGGCTAAAAAAGGACAAATTCAGAAATTTTTGGTCATATGATCACCCTGTCATGACCCTGGATCCCCAGGGATCATTGTACCAATCCTGAGAGCCCACTCTGATTCTTTGGACATCCTTCACCTGGATGGGAAAAGGAGATCTGTAGATGGGAACCAAAGCTTAGAGGAATTAATATCCTGAAGATACAATGGAAATGGATTCTGCAGTTTGAGAGTCTGGAGTACATCTTTGGGTTAGATTTTACTGTTTGGACAATCCCTATTCTTGGCTTAGCAATGAAATGAGGTTTCACAGTGCAGGGATTGTTCTGGCCTGACTAATGTTCCATGAGAATGGGTGGCTTGTAACATGTGATGGCTCTTTCCTCTAGGAATTTGGCTAGATACCGTCAACATATCCGGTGGCAGGGAGTTCCACACACCAACTACACGGCAGGTAAAGAAATATTTTCTCTTGTCGGTACTAACTCTCCAAACATTCAACTTCAGTATGTCCCCTAGTTCTGGTGTTATGTGAAAGGGAAAAGAGCAACTCTCTATTCACTCTATCCATCTCTTGTCTAATTTTTTATGTCTCAATCACGTCCCCCCTTAAGCACCTCTTTTCTAGACTGAAGAGCCCCAAATGCTATAGCCTTTCCTCATACAGAAGGTGTTCCAAACCATCAATCTTTATTAAGATGTGCCCCCAAGAACTGGACTATTCTCTAATGGCCCCAAGCGTGGAATTTGCCTTCTTCACTCCCGCGGCACATTGAGGTGACACATTGAGCTCTCCACCAGCACCCCTAGATCTTGCCACTGCTCTGTCACAGGTCACTCTCCTGGATCTCTCTCTGGTTGAATCAATCAATTTAGTGTCGCCCTTTTCCCACGCTCAGGAAATAACGAGGGCATGAACTCTGCCCGTGCTCCGTTTCCTGCAGTTCTTCCATCTCCTCCTGGCTTGGTTTCCTCTCCCTCAACTGACTCCAGAGGAGACATGAACTTGGATCGATTCCAGAAGACGAGCCAGTCTGGACATCTGTGTGATCTGAACCATTTATTTATCAGCTGCTGGTCACGGGGGGAGGCATGGCGCTCTCTGAGGCCCTGAGGACTTGACCTCACCTGTCACTGAACATGACTGCCATTTATCAGGAAACAACGACAGTGACGCAACAGTGCGCACATTCACATTCAAACTCCTTCACTGTAAAACATGCCTACCCTTTTGTTACAAACAAGCCAAAAAATATCACTGAAATTATCATAAATCTAGACTTTCAGGGAACAATCCAAAGGTTTCCTTGCACCGACATGAGTGCAGATCTGAACATCACCTTTGGGGCACAGGGGAAAGGCTGGCAGTTTCTCATCTAAGCTTTTCCCACATGTAGGACCCCCATAAGATTTCTCTCAGGATGAGTTTTTTGATGTTGTATTAACTTTGATTTCTGGCAGAAGCTTTTCCCATAGTCAGGGCATTGGTGGGGGTTCTGTCCCAGGTGGAGCTTCTGATGATTGAAGAAATAGTATCTGTGAGAGAAGCTCTTTCCACACTGAGGACACGGTTATGGTTTCTCTCCTGTGTGGATCCTCTCATGACGTAATAAGTCATGCTTCTGGGAGAATCTTTTTCCATAGTTGTGGCATTTGTGGGGTTTATCTCCAGTATGGATTTTCTGATGCCTTAATAAATGGCATCTCTGAGAGAAATTTTTTGCACACTCAAGACATTGGTGTAGTTTCTCTCTTGTGTGGACGTTCTGATGTCTTAATAATCTGGATTTGCGAGAGAAGCTTTTTCCATTGGAATGATATTTATCTGTCTTTTTTTCCAGTATTAAAAATAAGGATCTAAATAAGAAGTTTCAGGAATCGAAAGTTACAGCCAACATCTACTGGAATATGTAGGCTTTGAATGTATGGAAGTATTCCATGTACAGCCAATCATATGATGCCAGAAATGACTACTAATGACTATTAATGTTTCTGCTTTTTGAGGTATAAGTCTTTGTCAGTCCTTGTTTGGTTGTCTTTCCTGATTTGGACTTACATGTCCCGGAGGAGACCCAACTGCGCAGTTAAAATAAATCCAAAATGCTTCTAAGCACTACCAAGCCAGAGCCATGTTTTGCTTTACACTGCAACATTATTAGTGCTCCTAACATATTGCTGAGCTATGACCTCTCTGATGGCTTCACAAATTGATCTCCCAGAGATGCTCTTTCCACAGTTGTAAGCTTGTATGTCATACTTTTCTCCAGTATGAAGGATCTGATTGATTAACAAATTAGATGTATGAGAGAATATTTCCACATTCAGGACATCAAAATGGTGTCTCTCCTGTGTGTCCTCTCTTGGATTCTCCTTCATCCTTTCCCAGTTCTTTCCAGTGGCTCTTTTCCTCCAGTCGGAGAATCCTTCAACTTGAACGGAGTTTCCCGCCCATCATCTGAAGAGACAGAGGGAGCAACCTTTTAAATATCATGTTAACCTCTTTTTTAAAACTCCCTCAAATGCTTCTCTTTGGAAAACAGATTTTTCTTTGGCTGCTCAGAAGGAGGAAGATGCAAAATAACAACAATTTTTTTCCCCAGCACCACTTGAACTCTTATTCACCTTTCTTAACCCACATCACTGGCTTACAGAGGTCATCAAACCACTTCCAAGTTGTTTTGGGATTTATCTACAGGAACATTCAATTCTTTGTGTTATTAAAAAATCCACCCCATCCACCACTTTTTTTCAACTGACAATGATCTCTCTTTTTTAATCTTATTTTTAGTAGTGCTCCTAATCTACTTTATAAATAGATTGGTTTTATGATACATTTAAGTCAGAGTGCAATCCTACAATCACCCTACGCTGGCATAAGTGCCTTCTGAGGTACTTCATTTGTGGTATGGAGGCGTTCTGGTGTGGAAGGAGGGTGGACGGTAAGAAGGACTGTGGGAAGATGGACAAGGAGCAAATGGCAGGATCAGAATCAAGTACTTATACCAGATCCTAATCCTAATCTCATCCTAATCGCATCCAGGCAGCCTTGGGTGGTTCCAAGCTGTTCAGATCTGCACCATGGACTTAGGTGGTGAGTAGCCAGACAGGGGTTCTGAGGCTCTCCCTGGGACAAGGGAAAAGGTTTCCCCTTGACTCAGAGCAAGCCATAGGATGCTCAAATGTTGCTTTGGATACAGCGGGCCTGCTTGATCTTCCTGTTCCAATTAGGATTAGGATGTCTGTCCAGTAACTGCTAATGGCCTTCATGGGAATCTTGTGGCTAGTAAGCGCTTGTTTCACCTATAAGCTTTTCCCCCACGTTGGACACCTGTAAGATTTCACTCAGTGTGTTTTTTGATGTTTGACTAAATCTGATCTCTGGCAGAAGCTTTTCCCACAATCAGGTGATGCTTCTGTCCCTGTGGAGTTTCTGAAGTTTTAAGAAATAGTGTCTCCGAGAGAAGCTCTTTCCACAGTCAAGACACTTGTGGGGTTTTTCTCCTGTATGAGTGATCTGATGGCTTAACCAAGTTGATCTCCGAGAGGTTCTCCCACACTCATGACACTGATATGGTTTCTCTCCTGTCTGGATCCTCTCATTTTATACTAAATGATGCCTCTGGGAGAATCTTCTTCCACAGCTGTGGCATCTGTGAGGTTTATCTCCAAATGGATTTTCTGATGTGTTAATAAGTGGAGTCTCTGAGTGAACCTTTCCTCATAGTTAGGACATGTGTGAGGTTTTATTCCTCTGTGGATCATTTGATGAGTTAATAAATACAATCTCCGAGTGCAATTTATTCCACACTCAGGACACTGATGTAGTTCTGTGTGGAACTTCTCATGTCTCAATAATTCTGATCTCAGAGAGAAGCTCTTTCCACAGTAATGACATTCAAATGTTATTTCTTCTGTGTGAACGACCTGCTGTTTTGCTAATGACTTCGAATGGAGCATTACCCTGAGTGGTTGACCATCACAGGCCTTCTCTTCCATGTGGCCGCTGTAGTGTTGACCAAGGTTTGATTTGAGCAAGATGTTTTCCTCCAATAGGAGACCTCTGTTGCACAGGTCTCTGCTATGTTCAAAAACTGTTCCTGGCTTAGGACGATATCTTCTGCCGTATTTGGAAAATAATGACTTTTCCCCTCCGTATCCACTGGGCTGGGATCACTACAGGAAGCCCCAAGACCTTCTGTGAGCTTACCGGAGTCCCTGGATTCCTTACGTGGCTCCGTTCCCTGCTGGCCTGTGTTGGACACGCTTCTTTCTTCCTGCACCTCAACCATCACTGGCACCTTCTCTTGGGTAATCCTTCCTTCTCTCCTGGTTCTTTCCAATGGCTCTTTTCCTCCACGCTGAGACTTCTTCACCTTGAGCTGAGTTCTCTCCTCAACACCTAAAGAGACAGAGAAAGAGTTTTGTGTTTTGTTAACCTCTTTTACACAACTCAGGAAATGTGCCTGTTTTGCGTCACAAATTTTTCTTTGATGCCCAGCAGGAGGAAGAAGATGCAAGACAAGGGCTTGTGCCAGATTCTAGCCTCATTCCCGGGCAGCTCAGAACAGCTCTGCTTGGATCTGTGCCACCTCCTGAGAGCCAAATGTACATATATTATATACTAAGGGATATGTCAATAACAATTTTCTACCTTGTTTCAGATCTTAGAAGCATATAAATGCACTGTTGAGGCTTATGATTCAAAATGTAAAAATTTGCCATTTCTTACTGGCTGAACTGGAGCAAAGCAGTGCAGATCCTTACCTGCTGAATCCATATTTTGAAAATCTTCCCGCAGAACATTCCCGAACATGGTCAGTTGGCTTGGCTGCATTGGAGTCCGCTCATCCCCGTGCAAAGGTACACTCATCTGCCTGTGATTCATCACGTGCAGGTAATATAGCAACATCTATGCTTCCTCTTTATTTTTAGAGGCATAGCTGCTGGTTGCACAGTGGTGCTTGCTTGTTTAATTTTATATTCACTCCCGCATATTTTAAACCAATGGGTTTTTGCTATTTCTTGTTGCTGGTGTTCTAATTGTATTTTATATTCTATATTTTATATTTAAAGTTTCTATATTTTGTATTTTTGCTGCCTTGGTGCCCTCCATGCAGAAAGGCAGGGTAAAAATTGAATAAATAAATAAAATAATGTGTTTTAAAGTTGTAATGTTAGGACATGTAGCTTCTCTTTCTTTGCTTTTTTATATAAGCCACCTTCAGTTTCACTGTGGAGAAACAAAGACTATAAGGCTGTAATCTTAAAGACACTTTCCTGGGAGTAAGACCCATTGAACACTATATGGCTTACTTTTGAGTAGACATGTTAGGATTGTGCTCTAAATAAATAAAGACCTATAAGCGCTCTATGATGAACCCACATCTATCTCTGCTAAAAGGACTTTGCCTGCCACCTGATTCTTGATGGCCACTAAGCCCAGCAGAAACTAACCTGCTCCACTTGGACACCAAGAGTCTTGCTCAGGCCATACTTCAGCCACGTCCTCTCCTTCTGGGGAAAGCAGTAAAGTCGGATGTGCAATTCCAGTGCCTGTAAGGGACAGAAGGGACATTTCAGCAGAAGCGGATTGGGCCACCTCTTCATCCTTACAGGTGGCCAGAGCAAAGCTGGACAGATTCTGGTCCCTCAAATGGCTCTACACAAGCAGGATTTGAAAACCAGAACAATCAGAACAAATACTACCCTTACCTCAAGGAGTCATCCATGACTGCTCTACACTACAGGATGCAGTGCATGTCCCCATTAGAATGGCTGCTACTGGTGCTGCAACACTGCCTAAGATTGGGCAATGTGTCATCCCACGGTAGGGAAAGGTACCCCTGCAACCATCAGGGGCAAGCAGAAAGATTATACCTGGGCATGACAGGTTTGATGGATGCTAAAGGAAGCGATGTGGCTGCTGAAGGAACAGAACTGTGGACACCCTTTAATTTCCCTGATCCACATTGTGACACCTCTGAGGGTCACAGGCTGAACCCTTACCTGGCACAGCGACCTCCCCACTGAACTTTTGCTGGGTGTCTCTTAACTTCTCTTCAGGTTCTTTGGAGATCTCCTCCTGCACCATCTCCAAAGCTTCCTCCTTTACGACCAGGGGACCCAAAGCCTACTCCTGCAATGGTTCCTGGAACAGGGAAGAAAATCAGAAGAGAGTTACTGGTGGAAACATCCATTTTCATTACCCCATCACAACACCCTCCATGCTGCAGACCCCAAGCTCTGAACCTGGAAGTGGCTACTATGCATGATCTTGGTCGGAGACCAGACACTTGCCCTGGAAATGGTGGGAAGAAACTCAGGGTGGGCCATTTCAATAATAAAATAAATAGAAAGACTCACCTGCCAGGTGCCTGTGTGGGCCTCCCTCCGGCTGAGCAGGAAATGCTCCAGCAGGGCCACGGCCTGGGCACCACTGTCTGGCCCACATGCCCGGATCCGGCTCTGGAGGTCCCCCGGCAGGCCAGCCAGGAACTGCTCCAGGACCAGCAGCTCCAGGATCTGCTCCTTGCTGTGCCTTTCGGGCTTCAGCCACCGGCAGCAAAGCTCCTGCACTTGGCTGTACATCCTTCGCGGGTCTCCCAGCTGCGGGCAGCAGAACTGCCGGAAGTGCTGGCGCCGCTTCTCCCTCCTCAGGGCTTCGCCTCTCAAGATGGCTACCTTCACTTGCCCGTAGTCCTCCCGCTCTGGGGCTGCCAGGAGGCTGAAGGCCTGCTGGGCGCCTCCACTCAGGGCAGGCAGGAGCCGAGCCACCCACTCTCCTGGGGGCCACCCACAGGCCACAGCCACTTGCTCAAAGGAGGCCAGGAAGGCCTTGGCGTCACCCCAGGGGGCAGCCTCTGACTCTGGGGGGCTCATCTGGGCGCAGTCAGGGGCCTGCAGGCTCTGGAGGAACTCCTGCCACTGGGCCTCCCAGCGCTGCTCCCTCCGCCTGCCCGGCTCATCTGCTCGCTCCATCACCCCCTCAGCTCAGCTTAAGCTCAAGATCAGTTGAGCTGGTCTCTGCCTGGGCTTCTCCCTCTTTCAGGAAAGGCCTCAGTGCTGCTTCTTTCCTTCCTTCCCGGCTGCTCTTCTGCTGCCCCTCCAGAGATGGAGCTCAGCTGAGGTTGCTCAGGGTTTGCTGAGGGTCTCCAGGGCTGCAGCTGCAGGATCCCCCCAGCAATCCCAGGCCTTTCCTGGTCTGGTCTGGTTTGGCTGGGAGGAGGGAGGAGGAAGGACCCACTTGCCCCTTCCCTCCCCTTCCTGGCTGGTGTTCTGTCCTCCCCAGAAGGGATCAGATCAGCCCAGATGAGGGAGAAGGAGATGGAGATGGCCAGAGAAGGGCTGCCCAAGCAGAGGCTCCAGCAGTCCCAGCCTTGCCTTCCTGGAGGCCTTCCTGGGCTGAGGGACTCACAACACACTCATGTCCTGGGCCAAGAGGGGATCTGGGGAGGCTGTTCTGCAGGGAAGTGCAGAGTGTTTGCAGTGCAGGTGGAGTTGCAGAGGGAGAGCAGGCTGGAGTCAGTGCTCTGAAGGGTTAAGGCAGGCAAGCTGGGACTGGGAGAGCAGCCCAGAGAGTGGCTGGGAGGGGGGAGGGAGCAGTCCAGGCTCCTTCCTGTGGGGGGAGGAGGGAGGCTGCAGCTCCCATTGCTTGCAGTGCAGAGGAGGGAGGAGCAGGTGGGTGCAGGGGGGGCTCTGGGGTGGGTCTGGTCACCCCCAAGAGGGCCCCCCAGAGCAGGGCTTCCCGGTCTTGTCCCCCCTGCAAGCCCCTTTGCAGCCCATCCCCATCAACTGCACCCCCAGATGCAGCAATGAATATACTGTAATTGCTGAAATGTCACATTTCTATATTTTCCCAACTGCTGAGCCAGATCTGGAAATAAACTGAGGATGAGAATTATGTTCCTATAAGAAAATATCTCACCCAGCATGGAGTTAGTCTGTGGAACTCCTCGCCACAGGATGTCGTGATGGGATCTGGCCTAGATGCCTTGAAAAGGCATTTCTGGAGTAAAAATCCATCATGTGTTCCAGTCTTGCAAACAATATTCCCTTTTCAAGGCAAGGGCTCCTTTGCATTTCTAATGGCTGACTGCCTCCACACCAGTAACCCCCAAATCCAGAGTAACTACGGTGGCGCGTAAGAGACTTTATGTGCACCTGTAGTTATTGCACCACCTAGTGAAAAGCTGTGGGATAATCATATTGGAATCCAGTGTAAGTTGTTCTTACACCGGAGCAAGGACTCCCTGGATTTTGCCCAACATTACACAATATGTAGACATCTTTTGTTCTATTGTTTATAAAGATCTGTTCAGAAATGGAAGAACTTGGCACAGACCCTGCCATTTGAAGGAAAAGAGGAACGAGGAGGGAAGAAGAGAATAAGCAAACAATATATCTTTTTATATAGATTTACATTGCAGACCCAGTGGTTACAGTTAGGAAGTCCTGAGTTCAAATTCCCTATTCAACCATGCAGTTTACTGGGTGCCACTGGTTAGTTCCACTTACTGAACCCAGCTTACCTTGCAGGATTCGTAAGGATAAATGGGGGGTGCACAATCATGCACAACACTGTCCATCCTTTGAATCATTCTAATCCCTCATTCTAATTCACAAATGATTACAGTCGTTCAACCTTCTCTTCTCTTTCTTCTTTCCATGTTCGCTCTGTCCTTTTCCTGGGCAGTGGATGTTGGATCTGTTCGTTTGAAGGACTCTTGGCTCTCAGAGTTTGCTGAAAGACCTTCTTCCTGCTTCTTGACATTGCTGAGAAAGTCACTTGGACCTTGCTGGGTAGGTCTGTTGTGCTGAGGAAACTTCAGGGACTCTAGCAAGAAAGCGGAGATGTTGCTCTAGGATTGACGCTTTCAAAGACGGGAGCAGCAGATCAGACCAGTCCGATTCTGGAGGAAATGTAGCAGAAGGAAAGACGATGGCCAGCCATGCTTTGCCAAAGCATGGAATACAGCCAGAAATAAAAATGGAGAAAGAGGAATCAGCAGGCCCTGAAACACGTGAGGGCATGGAGGGAGCAGCCCTTTCAGAATTTGGAAGGATCAAGGCGGTTTTGTCCCTGGAGGTGTCGCAGAGTGTGAAACAGGAGCCGGATGAGGGACCATCCAGGAACTGGGATGTTCAGTTTGACAAGTTCCTGAAGACACTGCAGGTTCCTCAGTCATTTGAGGAGAACCAAGAACTGCCTGAACTTAGGCAGCGGAGCAGTAGGAGAACATCTCTAGTAGCAGATGGTGCATCAGATGCCAGCAAATGGCCTAGAACCAGCAAATGGCCTAGAGCCAGCAAATGGCCTTCTCTAACTCAGCCACATCCCGTGGAGGAGGATCAGCAGGACCAGAACACCCACCTGGATGCCACACGGAGTGGAAAAGAAGCAAGTGGGGTTCTGCCTGGAGATGCCATCAGAAGAGAGGAGCAACGCCTGCAATTCAGGCTGTTCAGCTATCGAGAGGCTGATGGGCCTCAAGAGATCTATCTGCAGCTCCAGGAGCTTTGCTGGCAGTGGCTGAAACCGCAAAGGCGCACAAAGATGCAAATTTTGGACCAGCTGATCCTGGAGCAGTTCCTGGCCATCCTGCCACCAGAAATGCAGGACTGGCTTTTGGAACAGGACCCCGAGACCTGCAATCAGGCTGTGACGCTGGCAGAACATTTCCTTTTGAAGCAGCAAGAGGAGAAAGGGTGGAAGCAGCAGGTGAGCATGTTGGTAACTAATGCATTGGTGTGTGTGGGCCCATTGAATCCGAAGGGATAGAATTGCAAATGTGTTCCTTCATAAACCCTCATCTTTATCTCAGTGGTTTGCACGTTTTTGTTCCATCACTAGGCAAGTGGGAATCCTTTTCTTCCAAAGTTGGTGGATGTTTTTTCTGGGTCACGTGATCCACCCAGTTGGGGATCGTATTGTGATCGTCTCTTGGCACAGCGTAGCCAATCTGGTTTTGCCACCTGATGTTCTAAAGTTCAGACTGAGTGAGGACAGATGTGTGACCGCACTGCATGGCCTGCTTATTATGACTGCATCCTGACCTCTGGTGTTCAGTCCCCCTGACCTCTGGTGTTCAGTCCCCCTGATCTCTGGTGTTCAATACCCAAAGTGTCAGCAAAATATCCTAGCATATTCTTCTCCTGTTGAGCCTTGCTTCTGAATTTATACTGTTTATTCTATGGGGCAGAGACCTGTCCTTTTGCACTCCATTAAGCACAATCCGGTTCATTGCACTATATAAATAACAAAAGGATTGTTACCCTGATTTTCTTTTTTTCTCCCTCCCCTCTTTTTCAGATCACGGAGGTGTCAGAAGAGAAGTTCCTGAATCCTCCCAAAGAAGGAGAAGTGAAAGCACAACTTCTTGTGTCAACAAAGCAGGAGGATGGTGGGAGTGAGATCTTGTCAGGTGAGGCTGATCACAGCCTGTCAGCCAGTGCTTGGAGTCAGGAAGGCAATGGTGGGACAGAAATATTCCTTTACCTCCAATTGTAGGTTTCCCAGACGCATCTGGCAAGGCTCAGGGAAACAGGATGTTGGACTGAATAATAGTTGGTCTGATCCAGCCCAGCTTTCCTTGCATTCCTAGCTTTCTGGATATCAGATAGATATCCCACCGATTCTTTGTACAGAACAGATTCTGTCCCCACAGACACCAAATTCAGTAAGTCATGAAATCCAGAGAGGCCATGTGCTGCTCCAGTGACTCACCTGGGAAGCATGATGAGGAGAAGGAGAAGAAGGTCCATCTGGCAAGGGAGCAGGAAAGCCGAGGGCACTGGTGTGGGAGCAGAGAGCTCCGCTCTGGCAGCCATTGCTCTCCGCCCGCCTTCTCTTGACAGAGAAAGTTGATTGCAGTGCCTTTGACCATCATAGAGCTGCCCAGCACAGAGAGGGTGGCAAGGGGATCATGACACCCCCTGCACCTGGAAAGCCATTCCATGGTGGTACATCCATGTCGGAGGGTGACGGGAATAAGGTACAGAAGTCAGAAAGACAGGAAGAGGCTGCTAGGAAGCGTACGTAAGAACTTAAGAAGAGCCCCGCTGGATCAGGCTCAAAGCCCATCTAGTCCAGCTTCCTGTCTCTCTCAGTGTCCCGCCAGATGCCTCGGGGAGCACACAAGATGGTTTGTCAGCCTGTCTTTTCACAGAGGTGCAGTGGAATGGGGTAGGATGTTTGTCAGTGTAAGTTGATTTGGTTTCAGGGACTATGTTTGCATTTCTGAAGACACTCTCATGGGAGTAAAACTGACTGAACACAATGGGACTTACTTTTGAGTAGATAGGTTAGGATTGTGCTCTTTGTCTTCCAGAACTTGTCAGTTGAACATAGCCTAGGGCCAGGAATCTCAGGTATGAAACAAGGTTTAGAGGAGTAACAAACTTTGACTAGCCACAAGGTTCCCCGTGAAGGACATTAGAAGTTACTGGACTGATATCCTGATCCTAACTGGAACAGGCAGATAAGCAGGCCTGCTCTGTATCTAGAACAAGTTTTAGATAGCTATTAGCTTGTTTTCAGTCAGTGGAAATATTTCCCCTTTCTATGGGGGATCCGCAGAAGCCCCGTCAGGCAACTCAAATCTTCATCTCCTTATTCCAAGGTGCATACCTGAGCAGTCTGAGACCAATCTATTTCTAAAGTAGGTAAACCTTGTGTTAGGAGCGCTACTAAAAATAAGATTAAAAAAGAGAGATCATTGTCAGTTGAGAAAAAGTGCTGGATTGGGTGGCTTTTTCAATAACACAAAGAATTGAATGTTCCTGTAGATAAATCCCAAAACAACTTGGAAGTGGTTTGATGACATCTGTAAGCTAGAGATGTGGGGTTGGGAGAGTTGAATAAGAGTTCAAGTGGTGCTGGGGAAAGAATAGCTATTCTGCATCTTCCTTCCTCCTGCTGAGCATCCAAAAAACCTGTGATGCAAAAGAGAAGCATTTCAGGAGTTTCGTAAAAGAGGTTCACATGATATTTAAAAAGTTCCTCCCTCTCTCTCTTCAGGTGATGGGCGGGAAACTCAGTTCAAGTTGAAGGATTCTCCGACTGGAGGAAAAGAGCCACTGGAAAGTACTGGGACCGGACGAAGGAGAATGCAAGAGATGATGCCGGTGACCACTGAGATGATGGAGGAAAGATGTGTTACTGACAGAGGACAGGGAATGGAGCCACTTACAGAATGCAAAGAATCTGAGGAGAACACAGGAGGTCTTGGAGGTTCCTGTGTTGATCCCAGCCCAGTGGTTATTGAGGGGGAAAAGGCATCATTATCCAAATATGCCACCAGGCATCATCCTATGTCAGGACTTGGTTTTAAACACAGTGGAGAAAAGTGCAATGAGGGCCCCTCATTGGGGGAAAAGATCCAGCCTGAATCAGACCTTGACGAACATCACAAGAGCCTCGTGGAAGAGAAACATGGTGATGATCTAGAACTCAGGGAAAGGCTCCATTCTAAGTCATTTGCAACACAGCAGATCATTCATATTGGAATAAAGACAGATGAATATCTTTCCAGTGGGAAAAGCTTCTCTCAGAGATCCAGATTATTAAGACATCAGAACATCCACACAGGAGAGAAACCAAACCAGTGTCCTGAGTGTAGAAAAAATTTCTCTCGCAGACGCTATTTATTAAGGCATCAGAAAATCCATACTGGAGATAAACCTCACAGATGCCACAACTGTGGAAGAAGATTCTCCCAGAAGCAACATTTATTAAATCATGAGAGGGTCCACACAGGAGAGAAACCTTATCTATGTCCTGAGTGTGGAAAGAGCTTCTCTCAGAGATTCGCTTTGTTAACCCATCAGAAAACTCATACTGGAGAAAAACCCCACAAGTGTCTTGAGTGTGTAAAGAGCTTCTCTCGGAGATCCTCTTTGTTAAGGCATCAGAGAACTCATACTGGAGAAAAACCCCACAAGTGTCTTGACTGTGGAAAGAGCTTCTCTGATAGATCCCATTTGTTAAGCCATCAGAGAACTCATACCGGAGAAAAACCCCACAAGTGTCTTGACTGTGGAAAGAGCTTCTCTCACACATTCTATTTCTTAAATCATCAGAAGCTCCACAAGGGACAGAATCTTCACCAATGTCCTGACTGTGGGAAAAGCTTCTGCCAGAGATCAGATTTCGTCAAACATCAAAAAACTCATCCTGAGGGAAATCTTAAGGGTGTCTTAAAAGTTGGAAAAAGCTTAGATGAGAAATGCTAAACATTTAAGCAGTAAACTCTTTGAAGTTTTAACCATTTGAGGGGTTTTAAGAATAAAGGCATTTCTGGACACACTGCATGGCCCGTCTGTTTCTTTAGGAAGCCCAATTCCAGCAAAGATTTTTCTTAATTGATCTCCATTGGAGTTTTCCCGGAAAAGCACCTTTTGGCAAAATAATTCCACAAAAGACAAGCAAAACTCCAAAGATCAACTGATGGAGCATAACCAGATTGCAGCCAATTTTATGTGCAGAAAATCACGTCCTTGTAATAACTGAAATGTTGTGTTCTTGATGAAGTCACTCGGCAATCCCGGCTCTGGGACTTTCTTCAAATAAATGGCCAAAACTTAATCAATATATAGTGCAATCCGAAGCATGTCAACTTAGAAATAAGCGCCACTGTATTCAATGGGGCCTACTCCCAGGAAATTGTGTCTAGGATTGCAGCCATAATCAAAGACTAGCGCAAATTGTATCTGTTAATCTGCTTGAGACTCCACACACATTTGACAACCTCACAATGTTATGGTGCTCCTATATTTATAGATGCATTAACGCAGCCACTTCGCAAAGGGTGGAGGGTGGTATTCCCTCTCCACCGGCAGGGCTGCTTTCTTTTGCGCCACTAGTTTGTTAATTTTTAAATCCCTTGCCTTGAATCATCAACTCCTTCACCAGTTTTAGTTATGCATTCATATCGTTGTTCACCTAGAGTTGTTATGCCTGGGATGCTGGCACTGCTTTTGTATGTTTGGGGTTGCTACAGGTACTGTGGTGGTGTCAATTACAAATCAACCCTCTGTTGCTTCTGATACAAGTTATACTTTGGGAAGAGGATTCTTTAGCAGGCCTAATTCTGCATCTATTTAAAGCTGTAAAAATATTATTTAATGGGTCTTTTGTTCATCTAATGACAACTTTTCTGCACTTTGTGGATTTCTTAAGAGTAAAGACCTTACGTATTTAAATAGCTTTAGGTCCAGGTGGGCTGCGGTCCACATGTAGACCATGTGGCCGTAAGGGCTGTGGGTGGCACAAGTGGTTAAGACACTGTGCCTGTTAACCAGCCTGAACCGGTCCCCACAAGACAGGGTGAGCTCATGTCCTTAGCCCCAGTCCGCAATGCAGCTGGATCCAATCATATTGGCTCTGTCTTTCCATTGGACTGTTTCAGTGGCGTGGAGAGGGGGGATGTGCTGCTTAGGCAGCAGCCTACCCTCCACGTCAGTCTACCCAGGCCTTCGTGCTTCGCATGCAGCGTCGAGCACAATACCATAGTCTTTCAAGACTGATGGATGCCAAGTTATGTGGCCCACACTTCAAGGGTCTACATATAAGACTGTGAAAAGTGAGGATCACTGATGGGATGGTTTATCACTCCCAATAGCCTCTGACTGTTCTTGCTCTGAAAGTTCATGCTGGCTGCTCTATTCTAGGTCTTTCCCAACACAGGACCCCTTTGAAGCAGCATAATGCTATCACTAATAACGCGGCTACGAAAGCGGTGGTGATTGCTAGCCAAAGGATAGAGAGCATATTAGTCTGAGGCTGTATTAAACCCACATACACACATAAGACACGAGCCAAGTCGCCCAGCATTGCCCCCGCAGTCAAGCATCGGACAACAGCACACACAGGAGCCACGTGTTTGTGCCAGGATAAATACATTTTTTTGGATTGGCTGTGAAGTTAGCTGAAGCCCCTATAAATTTTCTGTGCCTAAAATGATGTGGTCAAGGATGACATCTGCCACCCCTTGGCTCTCTCCTCTCCTCCCCCTTCAAAAGAGTTAGAGATATTTTTTACGTCCACCTCTGGATTGGGACCCCAATGGGTTGTGAAGCCTCACTTGGGAGGTCATGCGAAACTTTCAGAGCCGGTGCAAGGAACGGCCAGGATCCCACCCAATCATTGACTGGATTCCAAAATCTGAATGAGCCGACTGGCAGGTGCAGGATCATGTCCTCTCTCCTCTCTCTGGGGGATGGTGAGAAGCGCAACATCAGTCCATGTGGAAGAGGAAGTTCCACAGACCAACTACATGTGTGTGAAGGCTTGTTCGTCCCTCCCAGGTGTAGCCTCCACTTTGCTCCCCAAACTGCACACACTGCGGCTGCCATTTCCCCCCTTGTCACCCCCACCTCTTCGTTCCCAGGGTCACAGGCCCCCTTTCTCCCCGTGTGATGCTACTGGCCCCAGCATTGCTGCTGTTATGGGTCTGCATTTGTATGCGTGGTGGCAAATGTGTTTGGGGTGAATAGGGCTTTGCCTGTAGGAGCTGATGGAGGTCGGCTTCCAGGCACTGCTTTTGGACGGGATGGACGGAAGGAACGACTGGTGGATATTTGTGGGTGAAGGTGGTGGAAGTCGAGAAGCGGAAGCCAGGAATGGTGCTGGCAGGCAGAAGCCAGTGGAGGTGCCTGGGTGATGCTGGTGGATGATCGTGATTTGCGCCCACTCTGCTTTTCTGTTTCTTCCCAGGGATGTTGGAGTTTGTCCAAGAGCACCAGGGTACTCTGGGTTGCCATCTCCTTTGATCTTCAAGGAAGAATGAAATATTGCAGGACTAATGAAATGTTTTTTATGTTTAAGTGTGTTGGGCATTGACCTCCCTCACAAGCACAGCATTTGGCACAGACTGGAATGTTCATGGTCTACAGAACCTCCTCAGGTTCCTCCTCAGAGGTAGATCAGGACGGAAATAGAATGAGAACTTCCAAAGCACACAAACATCTCAGTCTTTCTGTCCTGCTGTGATGGGAAATGGCCCCAAAGACATTATAAGTGGGGAAGCCAAATTCCAGCCTAGGAGGACGTGGATGCAAAGTTCACCGTTCTTTCCCTTCTGCCGTAGGACAGAGAGACCCAAACAGCTTGCTCAGGCATGACTCAACCAAGAGCCCTAGATGGTCAGGGGGAGCTTTAGGTCCATATCCGGCCCTATCAGGTCTCTCGGAGGGAGGGGAACACAAGAAGAGGTCCTGCCTCTTCTCATTGTGGGATCTGGAGAGTGGATGTCGTAGTGAGGTGGTCTGGACCCTCAGAATGAGACTCGCCCCCAAATCCAGAGTAACTATGGGTGCACATAAGAGACTTTACGTGCACCCATAGTTACTGCACCCCCTAGTGAAAACCTCTGGGAAATTCATATTTCAATCCAGAGTAAGTTGTTCTTACACCGGAGCAAGGAATCTCTGTAGTTACTCTGGTTTGTGCCCTCAGACCGCAGAAGAGTCTTCATCTGTGTGGGGGTGAATGTACTTTCCCTTAGAGTTATCAGTTCTCCCTCGCTTCTCATCCCAGTCAGGAGATTTCAGAAGTGGCTGGGAGGCCGGTGTGAGCATTAGGGGCCCGGCACAGTCTCCAGGTAAGTTACTGCAGCATCATGACCCAGGGTGACTAGATGCCCAAACCTCAAAAGGAGGACTAGGACTTGGATTCCGCTCAGTGGACAATAGCACATTTGCCTACTCACGAGTAAAGCCACAATATTGAGCACTTTCACTTTCCATAGAGCTCAATGCATATTTTTTAGTTTCAGTTTTTGGCCATAACTTCCTAGGAAGGAGATATTTCAAAACTGATTCTTGAATTAGAGTCTGCTCTTCAATGCGAATCCAACGACATATGACATGATGGTGTACTGTACATCACTGCAAAGTTCCACAATAAAGCCAAAATGGAGGACAATGAACCCTTTTGGAGGACACCCGGACTGGAGGCTAAAAAAGGACAAATCTGAAAATTTCTGGTCATAAGATCACCCTGTCATGACCCTGGATCCTTGTGGTAACAATACTGAGTAATCACTGTGATTATTTGGAAGTCCTTCACCTGGACGGGAAGCTCATCCATTCCCCATTCCTAACCAGGGGGAAGAGGACTGTAGATGGGAACCAAAGCTTAGGAATTGATATCCTGAAGATACAATGGAAGATAGAATGGATTCTGCAGTTTGAAAGTGAGCCTGGAGTACATCTATGGGTCAGATTTTACGGTTTGGACAATCCCTTTCCTTGGCCGAGCAATGAAACGAGCTTGCTCAGCGCAGGGATTGCTCTGGCCAGATTCCCATTCCATGAGAACTGGTGGCTTGTAACATGTGATGGCTCTTTCCTATAGGAATTTGGCTAGATGCAATCAACATATCCAGTGGCAGGGAGTTCCACATACCAACTACACGTCAGGTAAAGAAATATTTTCTTTTGTCGGTACTAACTCTCCAAACATTCAACTTCAGTGTATGTCCCCTAGTTTTGGTGTTATGTGGAAGGGAAAAGAGCATCTCTCTATCCACTCTATCCATCCCTTACATAATATGAATGTCTCGCCTTAAGCCCGAAACGCTGTAGCCTTTCCTCATACTGAAGGTGTTCCAAACCATCAGACTTTATTGAGATGTGCCTCCAAGTACTGGACTATTCTCAATCCCTTCTCTAATGACCCCAATCATGGAATTGGCCTTCTTCGCTCCAGCTGCACATTGGGGCGACACATTCATTGCGCTCTCCACCAGCACACCTAGATCTCTCTCCTGCTCTGTCACAGATTTCTCTCCTAGATCTCTCTCTGGTTTAAGCAATCATTTTAGTGTCAACCATTTCCCACACTCAGGAAATAAAGGAAGGCATGATCTCTGTCCGTGCTCCGTTCCCTGCAGTTCTTCCACCTCCTCCTTGCTTGGTTTCCTCTCCCTCAACTGACTCCAGAGAAGATGTGAACTTGGATCAGTTCCAGAAGACAATTCAGTCTGGACATCTGTGTGATCGGAACCATTTATTTAACCGCCGCTGGTCACAGGGGAGGCATGGCGCTCTCTGGGGCCCTGAGGACTTGGCCTAACCTGTCACTGAACATGACTGTCATTCTTCCACCAACAACTAGTGACGCAGCAGTGCGCATGTTCACATTCAAACTCCTTCACTGCAAAACATGCCAACAGCTTTGTTACAAACAAGGCAAAAAATATCACTGAAATTATCATAAACTGAGAAAAAGCAAGACTTCCAGGATTTCCTTGCGCCAACATGAGTGCAGATCTGAATAGCCCCATTTGGGGCATGGGTTAAAGGCTGGCCAGTGTTTCTCATCTAAGCTTTTCGCACATGTGGGACACCCATAAGATTTCTCTCAGGATGAGTTTTTTGATCTGATCTCTGACAGAAGCTTTTCCCACAGTCGGGGCATTGGGGAGGATTCTGTCCCATGTGGAGCTTCTGATGAGTTAAGAAAGAGGATCTTTGAGAGAAACTCTTTCCACAGTCAAGACGCTTGTATGTCTTGTATACCTCTCCAGTATGAAGGATCTAATGGATTAACAAATTAGATGTATGAAATTTTTTCCACACACAGGACATCAATAAGATTTCTCTCCTGTGTGTCTCCTCTCATGAACTAATAAATTATGCCTTTGGGAGAATCTTCTTCCACAGATGTGGCATTTGTGAGGTTTTTCTCCAGAATGAGTTCTTTGATGGGTTAACAAATTGGATCTATCAGAGAAGCTCTTTCCACAGTCAAGACACTGGTGGGGTTTTTCTCCGGTATGAGTTCTCTGATGGGTTAACAAATTGCCTCTGTTAGAGAAGCTCTTTCCACACTCAGGACATTGATATGGTTTCTCTCCTGTGTGGATCCTCTCATGACGCAATAAATGATGCCTCTGGGAGAATCTTCTTCCACAGTTGTGGCATCTGTGAGGTTTATCTCCAGTATGGATTTTCTGATGCCTTAATAAATGGCATCTCTCAGAGAAATTTTTTCCACACTCGGGACACTGGTTTGGTTTCTCTCCTGTGTGGATGTTCTGATGTCTTAATAATCTGGATCTCCGAGAGAAGCTTTTCCCACTGGAAAGATATTCATCTGTCTTTATTCCAATATGAATGATCTGCTGTGTTGCAAATGACTTAGAATGGAGCCTTTCCCTGAGTTCTAGATCATCACCATGTTTCTCTTCCACGAGGCTCTTGTGATGTTCGTCAAGGTCTGATTCAGGCTGGATCTTTTCCCCCAATGAGGGGCCTTCATTGCACTTTTCTCCACTGTGTTTAAAACCAAGTCCTGACATAGGATGGCGCCTGGTGGCATATTTGGATAATGATGCCTTTTCCCCCTCAATAACCACTGGGCTGGGATCAACACAGGAACCTCCAAGACCTCCTGTGTTCTCCTCAGATTCTTTGCATTCTGTAAGTGGCTCCATTCCCTGTCCTCTGTCAGTAACACATCTTTCCTCCATCATCTCAGTGGTCACCGGCATCATCTCTTGCATTCTCCTTCGTCCGGTCCCAGTACTTTCCAGTGGCTCTTTTCCTCCAGTCGGAGAATCCTTCAACTTGAACTGAGTTTCCCGCCCATCACCTGAAGAGAGAGAGGGAGGAACTTTTTAAATATCATGTGAACCTCTTTTACGAAACTCCTGAAATGCTTCTCTTTTGCATCACAGGTTTTTTGGATGCTCAGCAGGAGGAAGGAAGATGCAGAATAGCTATTCTTTCCCCAGGACCACTTGAACTCTTATTCAACTCTCCCAACCCCACATCTCTAGCTTACAGATGTCATCAAACCACTTCCAAGTTGTTTTGGGATTTATCTACAGGAACATTCAATTCTTTGTGTTATTGAAAAAGCCACCCAATCCAGCACTTTTTCTCAACTGACAATGATCTCTCTTTTTTAATCTTATTTTTAGTAGCGCTCCTAACACAAGGTTTACCTACTTTAGAAATAGATTGGTCTCAGATTGCTCAGATATGCACCTTGGAATAAGGAGATGAAGATTTGAGTTGCCTGACGGGGCTTCTGCGGCTCCCCCATAGAAAGGGGAAATATTTCCATTGACTGAAAACAAGCTAATAGCTATCTAAAACTTGTTCTAGATACAGAGCAGGCCTGCTTATCTGCCTGTTCCAGTTAGGATCAGGATATCAGTCCAGTAACTTCTAATGTCCTTCACGGGGAACCTTGTGGCTAGTCAAAGTTTGTTACTCCTCTAAACCTTGTTTCATACCTGAGATTCCTGGCCCTAGGCTATGTTCAACTGACAAGTTCTGGAAGACAAAGAGCACAATCCTAACCTATCTACTCAAAAGTAAGTCCCATTGTGTTCAGTGAGTTTTACTCCCATGAGAGTGTCTTCAGAAATGCAAACATAGTCCCTGAAACCAAATCAACTTACACTGACAAACATCCTACCCCATTCCACTGCACCTCTGTGAAAAGACAGGCTGACAAACCATCTTGTGTGCTCCCCGAGGCATCTGGCGGGACACTGAGAGAGACAGGAAGCTGGACTAGATGGGCTTTGAGCCTGATCCAGCGGGGCTCTTCTTAAGTTCTTACGTACGCTTCCTAGCAGCCTCTTCCTGTCTTTCTGACCTCTGTACCTTATTCCCGTCATCCTCCGACATGGATGTACCACCATGGAATGGCTTTCCAGGTGCAGGGGGTGTTGTGATCCCCTTGCCACCCTCTCTGTGCTGGGCAGCTCTGTGATGGTCAAAGGCACTGCAGCTCAACTTTCTCTGTCAAGAGAAGGCGGGCGGAGAGCAATGGCTGCCAGAGCGGAGCTCTCTGCTCCCACACCAGTGCCCTCTGCTTTCCTGCTCACTTGCCAGATGGACCTTCTTCTCCTTCTCCTCATCATGCTTCCCAGGTGAGTCACTGGAGCAGCACATGGCCTCTCTGGATTTCATGACTTACTGAATTTGGTGTCTGTGGGGACAGAATCTGTTCTGTACAAAGAATCGGTGGGATATCTATCTGATATCCAGAAAGCTAGGAATGCAAGGAAAGCGGGGCTGGATCAGACCAACTATTATTCAGTCCAACATCCTGTTTCCCGGAGCCTCGCCAGATGCGTCTGGGAAACCTACAATTGGAGGTAAAGGAATATTTCTGTCCCACGATTGCCTTCCTGTCTCCAAGCACTGGCTGACAGGCTGTGATCAGCCTCACCTGACAAGATCTCACTCCCACCATCCTCCTGCTTTGTTTCCACAAGAAGTTGTGCTTTCACTTCTCCTTCTTTGGGAGGATTCAGGAACTTCTCTTCTGACACCTCCGTGATCTGAAAAAGAGGGGAGGGAGAAAAAAAGAAAATCAGGGTAACAATCCTTTTGTTATTTATATAGAGCAATGAACCGGATTGTGCTTAATGGAATGCAAAAGGATAGGTCTTTGCCCCATGGAATAAACAGTATAAATTCAGAAGCAAGGCTCAACAGGAGAAGAATATGCTAGGATATTTTGCTGACACTTTGGGTATTGAACACCAGAGATCAGGGGGACTGAACACCAGAGGTCAGGGGGACTGAACACCAGAGGTCAGGATGCAGTCATAATAAGCAGGCCATGCAGTGCGGTCACACATCTGTCCTCACTCAGTCTGAACTTTGGAACATCAGGTGGCAAAACCAGATTGGCTACGCTGTACCAAGAGATGATCACAATACGATCCCCAACTGGGTGGATCACGTGACCCAGAAAAAACATCCACCAACTTTGGAAGAAAAGGATTCCCACTTGCCTAGTGATGGAACAAAAACGTGCAAACCACTGAGATAAAGATGAGGGTTTATGAAGGAACACATTTGCAATTCTATCCCTTCGGATTCAATGGGCCCACACACACCAATGCATTAGTTACCAACATGCTCACCTGCTGCTTCCACCCTTTCTCCTCTTGCTGCTTCAAAAGGAAATGTTCTGCCAGCGTCACAGCCTGATTGCAGGTCTCGGGGTCCTGTTCCAAAAGCCAGTCCTGCATTTCTGGTGGCAGGATGGCCAGGAACTGCTCCAGGATCAGCTGGTCCAAAATTTGCATCTTTGTGCGCCTTTGCGGTTTCAGCCACTGCCAGCAAAGCTCCTGGAGCTGCAGATAGATCTCTTGAGGCCCATCAGCCTCTCGATAGCTGAACAGCCTGAATTGCAGGCGTTGCTCCTCTCTTCTGATGGCATCTCCAGGCAGAACCCCACTTGCTTCTTTTCTACAACGCGTGGCATCCAGGTGGGTGTTCTGGTCCTGCTGATCCTCCTCCACGGGATGTGGCTGAGTTAGAGAAGGCCATTTGCTGGCTCTAGGCCATTTGCTGGTTCTAGGCCATTTGCTGGCATCTGATGCACCATCTGCTACGAGAGATGTTCTCCTACTTCTCCGCTGCCTAAGTTCAGGCAGTTCTTGGTTCTCCTCAAATGACTGAGGAACCTGCAGTGTCTTCAGGAACTTATCAAACTGAACATCCCAGTTCCTGGATGGTCCCTCATCCGGCTCCTGTTTCACACTCTGCGACACCTCCAGGGACAAAACCGCCTTGATCCTTCCAAATTCTGAAAGGGCTGCTCCCTCCATGACCTCACATGTTTCAGGGCCTGCTGATTCCTCTTTCTCCATTTTTATTTCTGGCTGTATTCCATGCTTTGGCAAAGCATGGCTGGCCATCGTCTTTCCTTCTGCTACATTTCCTCCAGAATCGGACTAGTCGGATCTGCTGCTCCCGTCTTTGAAAGCGCCACACCTAGAGCAACATCTCCGCTTTCTTGCTAGAGTCCCTGAAGTTTCCTCAGCACAACAGACCTACCCAGAAAGGTCCAAGTGACTTTCTCAGCAATGTCAAGAAGCAGGAAGAAGGTCTTTCAGCAAACTGTGAGAGCCAAGAGTTCTTCAAACGAACAAGTCCAACTTCCACTGCCCAGGAAAAGGACAGAGCGAACATGGAAAGAAGAAAGAGAAGAGAAGTCTGAACGACTGTAATCATTTGTGAATTAGAATGAGGGATTAGAATGATTCAAAGGATGGACAGTGTTGTGCATGATTGTGCACCCCCCATTTATCCTTACAAATCCTGCAAGGTAAGCTGGGTTCAGTAAGTGGAACTAACCAGTGGCACCCAGTAAACTGCATGGTTGAATAGGGGATTTGAACTCAGGACTTCCTAACTGTAACCACTGGGTCTGCAATGTAAATCTATATAAAAAGATATATTGTCTGCTTATTCTCTTCTTCCCTCCTCGTTCCTCTTTTCCTTCAAATGGCAGGGTCTGTGCCAAGTTCTTCCATTTCTGAACAGATCTTTATAAACAATAGAACAAAAGATGTCTACATATTGTCTAATGTTGGGCAAAATCCAGGGAGTCCTTGCTCCGGTGTAAGAACAACTTACACTGGATTCCAATATGATTATCCCACAGCTTTTCACTAGGTGGTGCAATAACTACAGGTGCAGGTAAAGTCTCTTACGCGCCACCGTAGTTACTCTGGATTTGGGGGTTACTGGTGTGGAGGCAGTCAGCCATTAGAAATGCAAAGGAGCCCTTGCCTTGAGAAGGGAATACTGTTTGCAAGACTGGAACACATGATGGATTTTTACTCCAGAAATGCCTTTTCAAGGCATCTAGGCCAGATCCCATCACGACATCCTGTGGCGAGGAGTTCCACAGACTAACTCCATGCTGGGTGAGATGTTTTCTTATAGGAACATAATTCTCATCCTCAGTTTATTTCCAGATCTGGCTCAGCAGTTGGGAAAATATAGAAATGTGACATTTCAGCAATTACAGTATATTCATTGCTGCATCTGGGGGTGCAGTTGATGGGGATGGGCTGCAAAGGGGCTTGCAGGGGGGACAAGACCGGGAAGCCCTGCTCTGGGGGGGCCCTCCTGGGGGTGAGCAGACCCACCCCAGAGCCCCCCCCCTGCACCCACCTGCTCCTCCCTCCTCTGCACTGCAAGCAATGGGAGCTGCAGCCTCCCTCCTCCCCCCACAGGAAGGAGCCTGGACTGCTCCCTCCCCCCTCCCAGCCACTCTCTGGGCTGCTCTACCAGTCCCAGCTTGCCTGCCTTAACCCTTCAGAGCACTGACTCCAGCCTGCTCTCCCTCTGCAACTCCACCTGCACTGCAAACACTCTGCACTTCCCTGCAAAACAGCCTCCCCAGATCCCCTCTTGGCCCAGGACATGAGTGTGTTGTGAGTCCCTCAGCCCAGGAAGGCCTCCAGGAAGGCAAGGCTGGGACTGCTGGAGTCTCTGCTTGGGCAGCCCTTCTCTGGCCATCTCCATCTCCTTCTCCCTCACCTGGGCTGATCTGATCCCTTCTGGGGAGGGCAAAACCCCAGCCAGGAAGGGGAGGGAAGGGGCAAGTGGGTCCTTCCTCCTCCCTCCTCCCAGCCAGACCAGACCAGGGAAGGCCTGGGATTGCTGGGGGGATCCTGCAGCTGCAGCCCTGGAGCCCCTCAGCAAACCCTGAGGAACACCAGCTGAGCTCCATCTCTGGAGGGGGCAGCAGAAGAGAAGCCTGGAAGGAAGGAAAGAAGCAGCACTGAGGCCTTTCCTGAAAGAGGGAGAAGCCCAGGCAGAGACCAGCGGAGCTGAGCTGAGGGAGTGATGGAGCCAGGAGTGGAGCCGGGCAGGCAGAGGGAGCAGCGCTGGGAGGCCCAGTGGCAGGAGTTCCTCCAGAGCCTGCAGGCCCCTGACTGCACCCAGACGAGCCCCCCAGAGTCAGAGGCCGCCCCCTGGGGTGACGCCAAGGCCTTCCTGGCCTCCTTTGAGCAAGTGGCTGCGGCCTGTGGGTGGCCCCGAGGAGAGTGGGTGGCTCGGCTCCTGCCTGCCCTGAGTGGAGGCGCCCAGCAGGCCTTCAGCCTCCTGGCAGCCCCAGAGCGGGAGGACTACGGGCAAGTGAAGGCGGCCATCTTGAGAGGCGAAGCCCTGAGGAGGGAGAAGCGGCGCCAGCACTTCCGGCAGTTCTGCTGCCCGCAGCTGGGAGACCCGCGAAGGATGTACAGCCAAGTGCAGGAGCTTTGCTGCCAGTGGCTGAAGCCCGAGAGGCACAGCAAGGAGCAGATCCTGGAGCTGCTGGTCCTGGAGCAGTTCCTGGCCGGCCTGCCGGGGGACGTCCAGAGCCGAATCCGGGCTTGTGGGCCAGACAGTGGTGCCCAGGCCGTGGCCCTGCTGGAGCATCTCCTGCTTAGCCGGAGGGAGGCCCACACAGGCACCTGGCAGGTGAGTCTCTCTATTTATTTTATTCATACAGTATTGGAATGGCCCACCTGCCTGCCCACCCTGAGTTTCTTCCCACCATTTTCAGAGCAAGTGCCTGGTCTCCGACCAAGATCATGCATTGTAGCCACTTCCAGGTTTAGAGCTTGGGGTCTGCAGCATGGAGGGTGTTGTGATGAAGGTATTGAAGATGGATCTGTTCCCAACAGTAACTCTTTTCCTATTTTCTTCCCTGTTCCAGGAACCATTGCAGGAGTGGACTTTGGGTCCCCTGGTCGTAAAGGAGGAAGCTTTGGAGATGGTGCAGGAGGAGATCTCCAAAGAACCTGAGGAGAAGTTAGGAGACACCCAGCAAAAGTTCAATGGGGAGGTCACTGTGCCAGGTAAGGGTTCAGCCTGTGACCCTCAGGGGTGTCACAATGTGGATCAGGGAACTTAAAGGGTGTCCGCAGTTCTGTTCCTTCAGCAGCCACATCGCTTCCTTTAGCATCCATCAAACCTGTCATGCCCAGGTATAATCTTTCTGCTTGCCTCTGATGGTTACAGGGGTACCTTTCCCTACCGTGGGATGACACATTGCCCAGTCCTAGGCAGTGTTGCAGCACAGGTAGCAGCCATTCCAATGGAGACATGCACTGCATCCTGTAGTGTAGAGCAGTCATGGACGACTCCTTGAGGTAAGGGTAGTATTTGTTCTGATTGTTCTGGTTTTCAAATCCTGGTTGTGTAGAGCCATTTGAGGGACCAGAATCTGTCCAGCTTTGCTCTGGCCACTTGTAAGGATGAAGAGGTGGCCCAATCCGCTTCTGCTGAAATGTCCCTTCTGTCCCTTACAGGCACTGGAATTGCACATCCAACTTTACTGCTTTCCCCAGAAGGAGAGGACGTGGCTGAAGTTTGTTATTGACATATCCCTTAGTATAATATATGTACATTTGGCTCTCAGGAGGTGGCACAGATCCAAGCAGAGCTGCTCTGAGTGCCTGGGAATGAGGCTAGAATGTGGCACAAACTCTTGTCTTGCATCTTCTTCCTCCTGCTAAGCATCAAAGAAAAATCTGTGACGCAAAACAGGCACATTTCCTGAGTTGTGTAAAAGAGGTTAACAAAACATAAAACTCAGCTCAAGGTGAAGAAGTCTCAGCGTGGAGGAAAAGAGCCATTGGAAAGAACCAGAAGAGAAGGTGCCAGTGATGGTTGAGGTGCAGGAAGAAAGAAGCGTGTCCAACACAGGCCAGCAGGGAACGGAGCCACGTAAGGAATCCAGGGACTCCGGTAAGCTCACAGAAGGTCTTGGGGCTTCCTGTAGTGATCCCAGCCCAGTGGATACGGAGGGGAAAAGTCATTATTTTCCAAATACGGCAGAAGATATCGTCCTAAGCCAGGAACAGTTTTTGAACATAGCAGAGACCTGTGCAATAGAGGTCTCCTATTGGAGGAAAACATCTTGCTCAAATCAAACCTTGGTCAACACTACAGCGGCCACATGGAAGAGAAGGCCTGTGATGGTCAACCACTCAGGGTAATGCTCCATTTGAAGTCATTAGCAAAACAGCAGGTCGTTCACACAGAAGAAATAACATTTGAATGTCATTACTGTGGAAAGAGCTTCTCTCTGAGATCAGAATTATTGAGACATGAGAAGTTCCACACAGAACTGCATCAGTGTCCTGAGTGTGGAATAAATTGCACTCGGAGATTGTATTTGTTAACTCATCAAATGATCCACAGAGGAATAAAACCTCACACATGTCCTAACTATGGGGAAAGGTTCACTCAGAGACTCCACTTATTAACACATCAGAAAATCCATACTGGAGATAAACCTCACAGATGCCACAGCTGTGGAAGAAGATTCTCCCAGAGGCATCATTTAGTATAAAATGAGAGGATCCACACAGGAGAGAAACCATATCAGTGTCATGAGTGTGGGAGAACCTCTCGGAGATCAACTTGGTTAAGCCATCAGATCACTCATACAGGAGAAAAACCCCACAAGTGTCTTGACTGTGGAAAGAGCTTCTCTCACGGATCCAAATTAATAAGACATCAAATTGTCCACACAGGAGAGAAACCACACCACTGTGATGACTGTGGAAAGAGCTTCTCTCGGAGACACTATTTCTTAAAAGTTCAGAAACTCCACAGGGACAGAAGCATCACCTGATTGTGGGAAAAGCTTCTGCCAGAGATCAGATTTAGTCAAACATCAAAAAACACACTGAGTGAAATCTTAAGGTGTCCAACGTGGGGGAAAAGCTTATAGGTGAAACAAGCGCTTACTAGCCACAAGATTCCCATGAAGGCCATTAGCAGTTACTGGACAGACATCCTAATCCTAATTGGAACAGGAAGATCAAGCAGGCCCGCTGTATCCAAAGCAACATTTGAGCATCCTATGGCTTTTCCCTTGTCCCAGGGAGAGCCTCAGAACCCCTATCCGGCTACTCACCACCTAAGTCCATGGTGCAGATCTGAACAGCTTGGAACCACCCAAGGCTGCCTGGATGCGATTAGGATGAGATTAGGATTAGGATCTGGTATAAGTACTTTATTCTGATCCTGCCATTTGCTCCTTGTCCATCTTCCCACAGTCCTCCTTACCGTCCGCCCTCCTTCCACACCAGAACGCCTCCAAACCACAAATGAAGTACCTCGGAAGTTAAATGTATCATAAAACCAGTCTATTTATAAAGTAGGTAAACCTTGTGTTAGGAGCGCTACTAAAAATAAGATTAAAAAAGAGAGATCATTGTCAGTTGAAAAAAAGTGGTGGATGGGGTGGATTTTTTAATAACACAAAGAATTGAATGTAGATAAATCCCAAAACAACTTGGAAGTGGTTTGATGACCTCTGTAAGCCAGTGATGTGGGTTAGGAGAGGTAAAAAAGAGTTCAAGTGGTGCTGGGGAAAAAAATTGTTGTTATTTTGCATCTTCCTCCTTCTGAGCAGCCAAAGAAAAATCTGTTTTCCAAAGAGAAGCATTTCAGGAGTTTCGTAAAAGAGGTTCACATGATATTTAAAAAGTTCCTCCCTCTCTCTCTTCAGGTGATGGGCGGGAAACTCAGTTCAAGTTGAAGGATTCTCCGACTGGAGGAAAAGAGCCACTGGAAAGTACTGGGACCGGACGAAGGAGAATGCAAGAGATGATGCCGGTGACCACTGAGATGATGGAGGAAAGATGTGTTACTGACAGAGGACAGGGAATGGAGCCACTTACAGAATGCAAAGAATCTGAGGAGAACACAGGAGGTCTTGGAGGTTCCTGTGTTGATCCCAGCCCAGTGGTTATTGAGGGGGAAAAGGCATCATTATCCAAATATGCCACCAGGCGCCATCCTATGTCAGGACTTGGTTTTAAACACAATGGAGAAAAGTGCAATGAAGGCCCCTCATTGGGGGAAAAGATCCAGCCTGAATCAGACCTTGACGAACATCACAAGAGCCTCGTGGAAGAGAAACATGGTGATGATCTAGAACTCAGGGAAAGGCTCCATTCTAAGTCATTTGCAACACAGCAGATCATTCATATTGGAATAAAGACAGATGAATATCTTTCCAGTGGGAAAAGCTTCTCTCGGAGATCCAGATTATTAAGACATCAGAACATCCACTCAGGAGAGAAACCAAACCAGTGTCCCGAGTGTGGAAAAAATTTCTCTGAGAGATGCCATTTATTAAGGCATCAGAAAATCCATACTGGAGATAAAGCTCACAAATGCCACAACTGTGGAAGAAGATTCTCCCAGAGACATCATTTATTGCGTCATGAGAGGGTCCACACAGGAGAGAAACCATATCAATGTCCTGAGTGTGGAAAGAGCTTCTCTAACAGAGGCAATTTGTTAACCCATCAGAGAACTCATATCGGAGAAAAACCCCACAAGTGTCTTGACTGTGGAAAGAGCTTCTCTGATAGATCCAATTTGTTAACCCATCAAAGAACTCATTCTGGAGAAAAACCTCACAAATGCCACATCTGTGGAAGAAGATTCTCCCAAAGGCATAATTTATTAGTTCATGAGAGGAGACACACAGGAGAGAAATCTTATTGATGTCCTGTGTGTGGAAAAAATTTCATACATCTAATTTGTTAATCCATTAGATCCTTCATACTGGAGAAGTATACAAGACATACAAGCGTCTTGACTGTGGAAAGAGTTTCTCTCAAAGATCCTCTTTCTTAACTCATCAGAAGCTCCACATGGGACAGAATCCTCACCAATGCCCCGACTGTGGGAAAAGCTTCTGTCAGAGATCAGAGCAAAAAACTCATTTATCTACAGGAGAGAAATCTTATGGGTGTCCCACATGTGCGAAAAGCTTAGATGAGAAACACTGGCCAGCCTTTAACCCATGCCCCAAATGGGGCTATTCAGATCTGCACTCATGTTGGCGCAAGGAAACCTTTGGATTGTTCCCTGGAAGTCTTGCTTTTCCTCAATTTATGATAATTTCAGTGATATTTTTTGCCTTGTTTGTAACAAAGCTGTTGGCATGTTTTGCAGTGAAGGAGTTTGAATGTGAACATGCGCACTGTTGCGTCACTAGTTGTTGGTGGATGAATGACAGTCATGTTCAGTGACAGGTTAGGCCAAGTCCTCAGGGCCCCAGAGTGTGCCATGCCTCCCCTGTGACCAGCGGCGGTTAAATAAATGGTTCAGATCACACAGATGTCCAGACTGGCTTGTCTTCTGGAATTGATCCAAGTTCACATCTTCTCTGGAGTCAGTTGAGGGAGAGGAAACCAAGCAAGGAGGAGGTGGAAAAACTGCAGGGAACGGAGCACGGACAGAGATCATGCCTTCCTTTATGTCCTGAGTGTGGGAAATGGGTGACACTAAAATGATTGCTTAAACCAGAGAGAGATCTAGGAGAGAAATCTGTGACAGAGCAGGAGAGAGATCTAGGTGTGCTGGTGGAGAGCGCAATGAATGTGTCGCCCCAATGTGCAGCTGGAGCGAAGAAGGCAAATTCCATGATTGGGGTCATTAGAGAAGGGATTGAGAATAGTCCAGTACTTGGAGGCACATCTCAATAAAGTCTGATGGTTTGGAACACCTTCAGTATGAGGAAAGGCTACAGCGTTTCGGGCTTAAGGCGAGACATTCAAAATTATGTAAGGGATGGATAGAGTGGATAGAGAGATGCTCTTTTCCCTTCCGCATAACACCAAAACTAGGGGACATACACTGAAGTTGAATGTTTGGAGAGTTAGTACCGACAAGAGAAAATATTTCTTTACCTGACGTGTAGTTGGTATGTGGAACTCCCTGCCACTGGATATGTTGATTGCATCTAGCCAAATTCCTATAGGAAAGAGCCATCACATGTTACAAGCCACCAGTTCTCATGGAATGGGAATCAGGCCAGAGCAATCCCTGCGCTGAGCAAGCTCGTTTCATTGCTCGGCCAAGGAAAGGGATTGTCCAAACCGTAAAATCTGACCCATAGATGTACTCCAGGCTCACTTTCAAACTGCAGAATCCATTCTATCTTCCACTGTATCTTCAGGATATCAATTCCTAAGCTTTGGTTCCCATCTACAGTCCTCTTCCCCCTGGTTAGGAATGGGGAATGGATGAGCTTCCCGTCCAGGTGAAGGACTTCCAAATAATCACAGTGATTACTCAGTATTGTTACCACAAGGATCCAGGGTCATGACAGGGTGATCTTATGACCAGAAATTTTCAGATTTGTCCTTTTTTAGCCTCCAGTCCGGGTGTCCTCCAAAAGCGTTCATTGTCCTCCATTTTGGCTTTATTGTGGAACTTTGCAGTGATGTACAGTACACCATCATGTCATATGTCGTTGGATTCGCATTGAAGAGCAGACTCTAATTCAAGAATCAGTTTTGAAATATCTCCTTCCTAGGAAGTTATGGCCAAAAACTGAAACTAAAAAATATGCATTGAGCTCTATGGGAAAGTGAAAGTGCTCAATATTGTGGCTTTACTCATGAGTAGGCAAATGTGCTATTGTCCACTGAGCGGAATCCAAGTCCTAGTCCTCCTTTTGAGGTTTGGGCATCTAGTCACCCTGGGTCATGATGCTGCAGTAACTTACCTGGAGACTGTGCCGGGCCCCTAATGCTCACACCGGCCTCCCAGCCACTTCTGAAATCTCCTGACTGGGATGAGAAGCGAGGGAGACCTGATAACTCTAAGGGAAAGTACATTCACCCCCACACAGATGAAGACTCTTCTGCGGTCTGAGGGCACAAACCAGAGTAACTACAGAGATTCCTTGCTCCGGTGTAAGAACAACTTACTCTGGATTGAAATATGAATTTCCCAGAGGTTTTCACTAGGTGGTGCAGTAACTATGGGTGCACGTAAAGTCTCTTATGTGCACCCATAGTTACTCTGGATTTGGGGGTGAGTCTCATTCTGAGGGTCCAGACCACCTCACTACGACATCCACTCTCCAGATCCCACAATGAGAAGAGGCAGGACCTCTTCTTGTGTTCCCCTCCCTCCGAGAGACCTGATAGGGCCGGATATGGACCTAAAGCTCCCCCTGACCATCTAGGGCTCTTGGTTGAGTCATGCCTGAGCAAGCTGTTTGGGTCTCTCTGTCCTACGGCAGAAGGGAAAGAACGGTGAACTTTGCATCCACGTCCTCCTGGGCTGGAATTTGGCTTCCCCACTTATAATGTCTTTAGGGCCATTTCCCATCACAGCAGGACAGAAAGACTGAGATGTTTGTGTGCTTTGGGAGTTCTCATTCTATTTCCATCCTGATCTACCTCTGAGGAGGAACCTGAGGAGGTTCTGCAGACCATGAACATTCCAGTCTGTGCCAAATGCTGTGCTTGTGAGGGAGGTCAATGCCCAACACACTTAAACATAAAAAACATTTCATTAGTCCTGCAATATTTCATTCTTCCTTGAAGATCAAAGGAGATGGCAACCCAGAGTACCCTGGTGCTCTTGGACAAACTCCAACATCCCTGGGAAGAAACAGAAAAGCAGAGTGGGCGCAAATCATGATCATCCACCAGCATCACCCAGGCACCTCCACTGGCTTCTGCCTGCCAGCACCATTCCTGGCTTCCGCTTCTCGACTTCCACCACCTTCACCCACAAATATCCACCAGTCGTTCCTTCCGTCCATCCCGTCCAAAAGCAGTGCCTGGAAGCCGACCTCCATCAGCTCCTACAGGCAAAGCCCTATTCACCCCAAACACATTTGCCACCACGCATACAAATGCAGACCCATAACAGCAGCAATGCTGGGGCCAGTAGCATCACACGGGGAGAAAGGGGGCCTGTGACCCTGGGAACGAAGAGGTGGGGGTGACAAGGGGGGAAATGGCAGCCGCAGTGTGTGCAGTTTGGGGAGCAAAGTGGAGGCTACACCTGGGAGGGACGAACAAGCCTTTACACACATGTAGTTGGTCTGTGGAACTTCCTCTTCCACATGGACTGATGTTGCGCTTCTCACCATCCCCCAGAGAGAGGAGAGAGGACATGATCCTGCACCTGCCAGTCGGCTCATTCAGATTTTGGAATCCAGTCAATGATTGGGTGGGATCTTGGCCGTTCCTTGCAGCGGCTCTGAAAGTTTCCCATGACCTCCCAAGTGAGGCTTCACAACCCATTGGGGTCCCAATCCAGAGGTGGACGTAAAAAATATCTCTAACTCGTTTGAAGGGGGAGGAGAGAGCCAAGGGGTGGCAGATGTCATCCTTGACCACATCATTTTGGGCACAGAAAATTTATAGGGGCTTCAGCTAACATCACAGCCAATCCAAAAAAATGTATTTATCCTGGCACAAACACATGGCTCCTGTGTGTGCTGTTGTCCGATGCTTGACTGCGGGGGCAATGCTGGGCGACTTGGCTCGTGTCTTATGTGTGTATGTGGGTTTAATACAGCCTCAGACTAATGTGCTCTCTATCCTTTGGCTAGCAATCACCACCGCTTTCGTAGCCGCGTTATTAGTGATAGCATTATGCTGCTTCAAAGGGGTCCTGTGTTGGGAAAGACCTAGAATAGAGCAGCCAGCATGAACTTTCAGAGCAAGAACAGTCAGAGGCTATTGGGAGTGATAAACCATCCCATCAGTGATCCTCACTTTTCACAGTCTTATATGTAGACCCTTGAAGTGTGGGCCACATAACTTGGCATCCATCAGTCTTGAAAGACTATGGTATTGTGCTCGACGCTGCATGCGACGCACGAAGGCCTGGGTAGACTGACGTGGAGGATAGGCTGCTACCTAAGCAGCAAATCCCCCCTCTCCACGCCACTGAAACAGTCCAATGGAAAGACAGAGCCAATATGATTGGATCCAGCTGCATTGCGGACCTGGGCTAAGGACATGAGCTCACCCTGTCTTGTGGGGACCGATTCAGGCTGGTTAACAGGCACAGTGTCTTAACCACTTGTGCCACCCACAGCCCTTACGGCCACATGGTCTACATGTGGACGCAGCCCACCTGGACCTAAAGCTATTTAAATACGTAAGGTCTTTACTCTTAAGAAATCCACAAAGTGCAGAAAAGTTGTCATTAGATGAACAAAAGACCCATTAAATAATATTTTTACAGCTTTAAATAGATGCAGAATTAGGCCTGCTGAAGAATCCTCTTCCCAAAGTATAACTTGTATCAGAAGCAACAGAGGGTTGATTTGTAATTGACACCACCACAGTACCTGTAGCAACCCCAAACATACAAAAGCAGTGCCAGCATCCCAGGCATAACAACTCTAGGTGAACAACGATATGAATGCATAACTAAATTGGTGAAGGAGTTGATGATTCAAGGCAAGGGATTTAAAAATTAACAAACTAGTGGCGCAAAAGAAAGCACGCAGCCCTGCCGGTGGAGAGGGAATACCACCCTCCACCCTTTGCGAAGTGGCTGCCTTAATGCATCTATAAATATAGCAGCACCATAACATTGTGAGGTTGTCAAATGTGTGTGGAGTCTCAAGCAGATTAACAGATACAATTTGCGCTAGTCTTTGATTATGGCTGCAATCCTAGACACAATTTCCTGGGAGTAGGCCCCACTGAATACAATGGCACTTATTTCTAAGTTGACATGCTTCGGATTGCACTACATATTGATTAAGTTTTGGCCATTTATTTGAAGAAAGTCCCAGAGCCGGGATTGCCGAGTGACTTCATCAAGAACACAACATTTCAGTTATTACAAGGACGTGATTTTCTGCACATAAAATTGGCTGCAATCTGGTTATGCTCCATCAGTTGATCTTTGGAGTTTTGGTTGTCTTTTGTGGAATTATTTTGCCAAAAGGTGCTTTTCCGGGAAAACTCCAATGGAGATCAATTAAGAAAAATCTTTGCTGGAATTGGGCTTCCTAAAGAAACAGACGGGCCATGCAGTGTGTCCAGAAATGCCTTTATTCTTAAAACCCCTCAAATGGTTAAAACTTCAAAGAGTTTACTGCTTAAATGTTTAGCATTTCTCATCTAAGCTTTTTCCAACTTTTAAGACACCCTTAAGATTTCCCTCAGGATGAGTTTTTTGATGTTTGAGGAAATCTGATCTCTGGCAGAAGCTTTTCCCACAGTCAGGACATTGGTGAAGATTCTGTCCCTTGTGGAGCTTCTGATGATTTAAGAAATAGAATGTGTGAGAGAAGCTCTTTCCACAGTCAAGACACTTGTGGGGTTTTTCTCCGGTATGAGTTCTCTGATGGCTTAACAAATGGGATCTATCAGAGAAGCTCTTTCCACAGTCAAGACACTTGTGGGGTTTTTCTCCAGTATGAGTTCTCTGATGCCTTAACAAAGTGGATCTCCGAGAGAAGCTCTTTCCACACTCAAGACACTTGTGGGGTTTTTCTCCAGTATGAGTTTTCTGATGGGTTAACAAAGCGAATCTCTGAGAGAAGCTCTTTCCACACTCAGGACATAGATAAGGTTTCTCTCCTGTGTGGATCCTCTCATGATTTAATAAATGTTGCTTCTGGGAGAATCTTCTTCCACAGTTGTGGCATCTGTGAGGTTTATCTCCAGTATGGATTTTCTGATGCCTTAATAAATGGCATCTCTGAGATAAACTTTTTCCACATTCAGGACATTGGTGTAGTTTCTTTCTTGCATGGATTTTCTGATGTCTTAATAATCTGGACCTCTGAAGGCTTTTTCCATAGGAATGATATTCATCTGTCTTTATTCCAGTACAAATGATCTGCTCTGTTGCTAATGACTTAGAATGGAGCCTTTCCCTAAGTTCTAGATCATCTCTAGTTTTCTCTTCCATGTGGCTCCTGTGATGTTCATCAATGTCTGATTCAAGCTGGATCTTTTCCTGCAATGAGGGGCCTTCATTGCACTTTTCTCCATTGTGTTCAAAACAAAGTCCTGACATAGGATGATGACTAGTGGCATATTTGGAGAATGATGCCTTTTCTCCCTCAATAACCACTGGGCTGGGATTGTCATAGGAAGTTCCAAGATCTCCTATGAGCTCCTCAGACTTCTTACATCCTGTAAGTGACTCCATTCCCTGCCCTCTGTCGGCAGCACATTTTTCCTCCGTCATCTCGGTGGTCATCGCCATCTTCTCTTGGATTCTCCTTAGTATGGTCCCAGTACTTTCCAGTGGCTCTTTTCCTCCAGTCGGAGAATCCTTCAGCTTGAACTGAATTTCCCGCCCATCACCTGAAGAGACAGAGGGAGGAACTTTTAAAATATCATGTGAACCTCTTTTACGCAACTCCGTAAATACGTCTGTTTTGTATCACAGATTTTTCATTGGGTGCTTAACAGGAAAAAGAAAGATGCAAGAAGATGCATGACAATTCCCCCCCCTCGGACCTTTTAATCTCTAACTCACCTCTGCCCAGCCCCACATCACTGGCTTACAGAGGTCATCAAGCCACTTCCAAGCTGTTTTTGGGATTCTCTTCAGGAACATTCTATTCTTTGTGCTTTTCCATCCCTCCAAAGGCTGCACATTTTTTCCACTGACAATAATCTGTTTTTTATCTTATTTCTAGAGATGCAGTCTGTGTGAATACATCTTTGTCCTTCTACCTCTGTATCGGGATGATACTGGTCAAAAGGAATATGTCGGTATAAAATCCTACAGTTGTCTGTGCAAGACCAACATAGACCCGAGGCTGAGCGAATGTCCGTTTTGCTGAAGCTGCTCATCCCAATGCAAGTACCAGCAAAAGGTAAGCTGGGCAAGAAAAGAAACTTAAGATTTCTATTGAAAATAAGACTCTAAATGAGAAGTTTCATGAATCGAAAGTTACAGCCCACATCCACTGGAATATGTATGCTTTGAATGATGTATTCCATGTATACCCAATCATATGATTCCAGAAATAAATGTTAATGAATAGTAATGTTATTTGAGGTATAAGTCTTTGTCAGTCTTTGTTTGATCGTCTTTCCTGATTTGGACTTGCATGTCCTGGGGGAGACCAACTGCACAGTTAAAATAAATGCGACCTGCTTCTAACCACTACCCAGCCTGAGCCATGTTTTGCTTTACACTGCAACATTAGTAGGGATCCTAACACATTGTTCAGGTACTTTATAAATAGACTGGTCTTATGGTACATTTAATTCAGAGTGCAATCCTAGCAGATCCTAGGCTGGCACAAGTGCTGTCAGGTACTTCATTTGTGGTTGGGAGGCATTCTGGGGTGGAAGGAGGATGGGCGGCAAGAAAGCATGAAGGAGGATGGGCAAGGAGCAAGAGGCAAGGCAAAAATCAAGCACTTAGATGCTGATCCTCATCTCATCTCATCCTAATCCCATCCAGGCAGCCCTGGACGGTCCCAAATTGCTCAGATCTGCACCATGGATTTAGGTGGTGAAGATCTGAGTAGCCTGACGGGGCTTCTGTGGCTGTCCCCAGGGCAAGGGGAAACATTTCCCATTTACTCAGAACAAGCCAATAGCTATCCAAAATGTGTTCTGGATACACAGCAGGCCTACCTATCTGCCTGTACCAGTTAGGATCAGGATGTCAGTCCAATAACTGCTAATGTCCTTCATGGGGAACCTTGTGGCTAGTCAGTGTTTGTTTCTCCCCTAAGCCTTGTTTCAGATTTTAGAAGAATTTGCCAATTCTTACTGGCTGAACTGGAGCAAAGCAGTGCAGGTCCTTACCTGCTGAATCCATATTTTCACAATCTTCCTGCAGAACTTTCCAGAACATGTTCTGTTGGCTTGACTGTGTTGGAGTCTGCTCAGTTTCCTTTGGGGAGAAACAAAGGATATAAGGCTGCAATCCTAAAGTAATCTTAAAGCTCCCACTTTTCTTGGAGCAAGACCCATTGAACATAATGCAGCTTACTTTTGAGTAGACATGGTTAGGATTGTGTTCTAAGGTGAAGAAAAGAAATAAAGACCTATAAGCGCTCTCTGATGAAGTTATTTTATTTTAAAAATTTATATCCCGCCTTTCTCGGGCCAGTAGCCAATTAAAAACATAAATAATTAAAAACATAAATAGTATAATTCAATAAAAACATTTAAAACATACAGACTAAAAACATATATGTTAAAAACAATAGAACAGCCCCTCCAACCTCTGCCCCATTAAAAAGCTTTTTTAAAATAAAAAGTTTTAAGGCTCCACCTGAAGCTCTGTATTGAGGGAGCTTTCCTCAATTCTAAGGGGAGGGAGTTCCAAAGCAGGGGTGCCACCACCGAGAAGGCCCTATCTCCGGCCGCCACAGCTCTCACATCTTTTAGTGGCGGCACAGTCAGTCGGGCCCTCTCAGATGACCTTAGGTGACGAATCATATTGTGCAGAAGAAGGCGGTCCCTCAGGTACCCTGGATCTGAGACGTTTAGGGCTTTAAAGGTCAGGACCAGCACTTTGAATTCAGCCCGGAAATGAATGGGCAGCCAGTGTTAAGCTCTATAAGATAGATTGAGCAGCAGCTTCAGATGCGGCTTTTAGCAGGTGAGTTTTACAAAGGATAATGGCAACCTAGAACCATTGGCTCAGCCCTCCCTTCTTCTGGACATTTACGGCTTTGCTATATCCCATTCTGTCTGAGTACGGAGAAAAGAGAGTTTTTCCTTACCGTAGACTCCTTTTCTGGTACAAAGAAAGGAGGGTGTTCTGCCCACCTCTTCCTGCCCCTTTGCTTCCGGCTATTATTAAATTTAAGAAGTTGGTCTTTTGGTCTTCGATGGGGGAAAAGTCGTGGGACACGGTCTTACTAACTTTATCAGCTTGTCATATGAGAAGGTTTATCAGCTTGTCATATGAGACTGGGGACACAGCAGCCCTTCAGGGGAGGAGAACTGATTTTGTCCAGCCTCCTGATGAAGGAAGGGCAGAACCCATTCTGTCTGAGAATGCCCTCCTTTCTTCGTACCAGAAAAGGAGTCTACAGTAAGGAAAAACTCTCTTTTCCACTGTCAAGACACTTGTGGGGTTTTTCTCCGGTATGAGTTCTCTGATGGGTTAACAAATTAGATCTATCAGAGAAGCTCTTTCCACAGTCAAAACACTGGTGGGGTTTTTCTCCAGTATGAAGGATCTGATGGGTTAACAAATTAGATCTATGAGAGAAATTTTTTCCGCACTCGGGACATAGATATGGTTTCTCTCCTGTGTGGATCCTCTCATGAACTAATAAATTATGCCTTTGGGAGAATCTTCTTCCACAGATGTGGCATTTGTGAGGTTTATCTCCAGTATGGATTTTCTGATGTCTTAACAAATTGAATCTCTGAGAGAAGCTCTTTCCACAGTCAAGACACTTGTGGGGTTTTTCTCCATTACGAATGATCTCCTGTGTTGCTGATGACTTAGAATGGAGCCTTTCCCTAAGTTCTAGATCATCACCATTTTTCTCTTCCACGTGGCTCCTGTGATGTTCATCAAGGTCTGATTCAGGCTGGATCTTTTCCCCCAATGAGGGGCCTTCATTTTCTCCATTCTGTTCAAAACCAAGTCCTGACATAGGATGGCACCTGGTGGCATATTTGGAGAATGATACCTTTTCCCCCTCTGAAACCACTGGGCTGGGATCGACACAGGCAGCTCCATGATCTCCTGTGAGCTCCTCGGATTTCTTGCATCCTGTAAGTGGCTCCATTCCCTGCCCTCTGTCAGCAGCACATCTTTCCTCCGTCATCGTAGTGGTCACCGGCATCCTCTCCTGGATTCTCCTTCGTCTAGTCCTGGTTCTTTCCAGTGGATCTTTTTCTCCAGTTGGAGAATTCCTCAACTTGAACTGAGTTTCCCACCCATGACCTGAAGAGACAGAGGGAGAAACTTTTAAAATATCTTGTTAACCCCTTTTACACAACTCCAGAAATGAATCTGTTTTGCATCACAGATTTTTCATTGGGTGCTCAGCAGGAAAAAGAAAGATGCAAGATAAAGAAAATCCCCCCCCCCCGAACCTTTTAATCTCTTATTCACCTCTGCCGAACCCCACATCTCTGGCTTACAGATGTCATCAAGCCACTTCCAAGCTGTTTTGGGGTTTCTCTATAAGAACATTGTAGTCTTTGTGCTTTTCCATTCCTCCAAATGCAGAACATTATTTCCACTGACAATAATCTGTTTTTTATCTTATTTTTAGTGACGCAGTCTGTTCGTACACATGTGTCCTTATACCTCTGTATCAGCATGATACCGGCCAAAGGAATCAGTCTGTATAAAATCATGCAGTTGTCTGTGCAAGACCAAAATAGACCAGAGGCTGAGCGAATGTCCGTTTTCCTGCAAGCATTAGTGAAAGGTGACATGGGCAAGAAAAGAAACCAGACTTCTATTGAAAATAAGAATCTAAATGAGAAATTTCAGGAACTGAACGTTTACAGCCCACATCTACTGGAATATGTTTGCTTTGAATGATGTAGTCCATGTATAGCCAATCATACGAATCCAGAAATGAATATTAATGCTTCTGCTTTTTGAAGCATAAGTCTTTATCAGTCTTTGATTGTCTTTCCTGGACTTGCATGTCCCGGAGGAGACCCAACTGCACAGTTAAAATAAATTCAACCTACCTCTAACCACTACCTAGCCTGAGCCGTGTTTTGCTCAGGCTGGTGCAACATTAGTAGTGCTCCTAACACATTGCTAAGATCCATTTAAGACGCTGTGCCTGTTAACCAGCAGGCCACTGTTCGAGACCCGGGTCAGCCCCAGAAGACAGGGTGAGCTCCTCTCCTTAGCCCAGCTCTGCAATACCAGCTGGATCCAATCATATTGGCTCTGCCTTTCCATTGGACTAATTCAGTGGCATAGAGAGGGGGGATTTGCTCCTTGGGTAACAGCCTATCCTCCATAACAATCTAACCCAGGCTTTTGTGCTTTGCATGCAGCGTCGAGCACGATACCATAGTCTTTCAAGACTGATGGAGGCCTGCTTATTATTATGATATGATGAACTCAGAGTGGAATCCTAGGAGACCCTAGGCTGGCACAAGTGCTGTCAGGTACTTCATTTGTAGTTCGGAGGCATTCTGGGGTAGGAGGGTGGGCAGCAAGAGGGACTGTGGGAGGATGGGCAAAGAGCAAGAGGCAGGGCCAGAATCAAGCACTAATATCAGATCTTAATCCTCATCTCATCCTCTAAGCCCATCCAGGCAGCCCTGGGTGGTCCCAAATTGCTCAGATCTGCACCATGGATTTAGGTGGTGAAGATTTGAGTAGCCTGATGGGGCTGCTACGGCTCCCCCCGGGAAAGCTGAAATATTTCCATTGACTCAAAACAAGCCAATAGCTACCCAAAAGATGTTCTGGATACACAGCAGGCCTGCTTATCTGCCTGTTCCAGTAAGGATTAGGATGTCAGTCCAGTAACTGCTAATGTCCTTCACGGGGAACCCTGTGGCTACTCAGAGTTTGTTACTCCCCTAAGGAGAGCTTGTTTCAGATATTAGAAAAATTTGCCATTTCTTATTGGCTGAACTGGAGCAAAGCAGTGCAGGTCCTTACCTACTGAATCCATATTTTTGCAATCGTCCTGCAGAACGTTCCAGAACATGATCTGTTGGCTTGGCTGCGTTGGAGTCTGCTCAACCACATGCAAAGATGCACCTGCATTGCTAAGGTTCATCACCTGCAGAAAACAGGACAACATTCATGGTATTTCCCAAGAAATGGTGTTAATTCATAGATACGGGATCAGGGCCTTTTAACATAATCCAGAAGAATGAAGACAGACTCTACCTTCATAAATGGATCTCAGCATCCACAATGAATTATATAAGGGACTGCAGGGCAGGTGGGACATACACTGTACAGATGCATCTTTGTCTTCAGATTTTCCCTTTCATTTCTGGGCTTAATTTAAGGTTCTGGTTTTCATCTTGACAGTCCTTTGAAGTCTGGGATCAGCATGTTTGAAGGGCCACCTCTTTCTGTATAATCTGGTCCATCCTCTGGGGTCATCTGAGGGCCCTTTCAGAAGACCAGCATTCAAAGAGGTTCATGGGATGGTTTTCTCACTCAAGGAACCTGCTCTGTGGAATTTGCTCCCCCTTTGGGTTGAGAAGTGCTCCTCCTCCAGAAACCTTCCAACAAGGCCTGAAGACACATCTCTTTGAAAAAGCCAACTGAATGCAACATTTTTAGTGCTATAGGTGCTGGTTGCTCGATTAATTTTATATTCACTCCTGCATATTTTAAACCAGTGGGTTTTTTTTTTTGCTGCGGCTTGTTGCTGGTGTTCTATATGTATTTTATATTCTATATTTTATATTTAAGATTTCTCTGTTTTGTATTTTTTCAGCCTTGGTGCACTCCATGCAGAAAAGCAGGGTGAAAATTGAAAAAATAAATAAAATAATGTGTATTGAAGTTGTAATGTTTCTTCTTCTTTTGTTTTTTGTTTTTATATAAGCCACCTTCAGTTTCCTTTGGGGAGAAACAAAGAATATCTGGCTGCAGTCTTAAAGATACTTTACTGGGAGGAAGACCCACTGAACACAATGCAACTTACTTTTGAGTAGATATGGTTAGGATTGTGCTCTAAGATGAAGAAAATAAATAAAGACCTATAAGCGCTTTATGATGAAGCCCTGTCTATCACTGCTAAAAGGACATTGTCCGCCATCTGGTCCTTACCGTAGACTCGTTTTCCCCGGCCTTGCAGAAACCAACCTGCTCCACTTGGACCCCAAGTGTCCTGCTCAGCTCAGCTTCAGCCACGTCCTGTCCTTCCGGGGAAAGCAGTAAAGTAGGATGTGCAATTCCAGTGCCTGTGAGGGATGGAAGGGACATTTCATGCAGGAGCGGATTGGGCCACCTGTTCATCCTTACAGGTGGCCAGAGGCAAAGCTGGGCAGATTCTGGTCCCTCACAGGACTCTATACAAGCAGTTGAAAACCAGAACTATCAGCCACAGATAAGGGAAGAAATATTACCTTACCCCAAGGAGTCCTCCATGACTGCTCCACACTACAGGATGCAGCACAGGACCCATTAGAATGCCTGCTACTGGTGCTACAACGTTACCTAGGAATGGGCCATGTGTCATCCCAGGGTAGGGAAAGGTACCCCTGATAAAGTTCTGTCTACCATGCAGAGCAAGCATGAGAGAGACGTTTGATGGATAACTTCTTGCCCTCTAGCCCCACTTGGAAGCACCCAAACTCCCCCTTCCACATGACTGCTAAAGGATCAAAACTGTTGACACCCTTTACATTTCCTGATCCTCACTGTGACACCACTGAGGGTCACAGATTGAACCCTTACCTGGCACAGTGGTCTCATCACCGAACTTTTGATGGGTGTCTCTTAACTTCTCCTCAGGTTCTTTGGAGATCTCCTCCTGCACCATCTCCAAAGATTCCTCCTTTACTGTCAGGGGACCCAAAGACCGCTCCTGCAATGGTTCCTGGAACAGGGAAGAAAATCAGAAGAGAGTTACTGGTGGGAACAGATCCATCTTCAATACCTCCATCACAACACCCTCCATGCTGCAGACCCCAAGCTCTGAACCTGGAAGTGGCTACAATGCATGATCTTGGTCAGAGACCAGACACTTGCCCTGAAAATGGTGGGAAGAAACTCAGGGTGGGCAGGCAGGTGGGCCATTTCAGTAGTAAAATAAATAGGAAGTCTCACCTGCCAGGTGCCTGTGTGGGCCTCCCTCCGGCTGAGCAGGAGATGCTCCAGCAGGGCCACGGCCTGGGCACCACTGTCTGGCCCACATGCCCGGATGCGGCTCTGGACGACCCCCGGCAGGCCGGCCAGGAACTGCTCCAGGACCAGCAGCTCCAGGATCTGCTCCTTGCTGTGCCTCTCGGGCTTCAGCCACTGGCAGCAAAGCTCCTGCACTTGGCTGTACATCCTTCGCGGGTCTCCCAGCTGCGGGCAGCAGAACTGCCGGAAGTGCTGGCGCCGCTTCTCCCTCCTCAGGGCTTCGCCTCTCAAGATGGCCGCCTTCACTTGCCCGTAGTCCTCCCGCTCTGGGGCTGCCAGGAGGCTGAAGGCCTGCTGGGCGCCTCCCCTCAGGGCAGGCAGGAGCCGAGCCACCCACTCTCCTGGGGGCCACCCACAGGCCGCAGCCACTTGCTCAAAGGAGGCCAGGAAGGCCTTGGCGTCACCCCAGGGGGCAGCCTCTGACTCTGGGGGGCTGGTCTGGGCGCAGTCAGGGGCCTGCAGGCTCTGGAGGAACTCCTGCCACTGGCCCTCCCAGCGCTGCTCCCTCCGCCTGCCTGGCTCCTCTCCTGGTTCCATCACTCCCTCAGCTCAGCTCAGCTGGTCTCTGCCTGTGCTTCTCCCTCTTTCAGGAAAGGCCTCAGTGCTCTTCCTTCTTTCCTTCCTTCCCTCCCGGCTGCTCTTCTGCTGCCCCTCCAGAGATGGAGCTCAGCTGGGGTTGCTCAGGGTTTGCTGAGGGTCTCCAGGGCTGCAGCTGCAGGATCCCCCCAGCAATCCCAGGCCTTTCCTGGTCTGGTCTGGTTTGGCTGGGAGGAGGGAGGAGGAAGGACCCTACTTGCCCCTTCCCTTCCTGGCTGGTGTTCTGTCCTCCCCAGAAGGGATCAGATCAGCCCAGGTGAGGGAGAAGGAGATGGAGATGGCCAGAGAAGGGCTGCCCAAGCAGAGGCTCCAGCAGTCCCAGCCTTGCCTTCCTGGAGGCCTTCCTGGGCTGAGGGACTCACAACACACTCATGTCCTGGGCCAAGAGGGGATCAGGTGAGGCTGTTCTGCAGGGAAGTGCAGAGTGTTTGCAGTGCAGGTGGAGTTGCAGAGGGAGAGCAGGCTGGAGTCAGTGCTCTGAAGGGTTAAGGCAGGCAAGCTGGGACTGGTAGAGCAGCCCAGAGAGTGGCTGGGAGGGGGGAGGGAGCAGTCCAGGCTCCTTCCTGTGGGGGGAGGAGGGAGGCTGCAGCTCCCATTGCTTGCAGTGCAGAGGAGGGAGGAGCAGGTGGGTGCAGGGGGGCTCTGGGGTGGGTCTGGTCACCCCCAGGAGGGCCCCCCCAGAGCAGGGCTTCCCAGTCTTGTCCCCCTTGCAAGCCTCTTTGCAGCCCATTCCCTAATATGCACCCCCAGCTGAGCAAAGTGTTTGCAATGAATACACTGTAATTGCTGAAATGTCACATATATATATATATGTATATTTTTCCCAACTGCTGAGCCAGATCTGGAAATGAACTGAAGAATTATGTTCCTATAAGAAATATATCTTACCGAGTATGGAATTAGTCTGTGGAACTCCTAGCCACAGGATGTGGTGATAGGATCTGGCCTAGATGCCTTGAAAAAATCCATCATTACACACAGACTTGACTCAACACGAATGACCATTGCAAATCACAGTTTATAAAACTACTACTGTTGTAGGGAGGCAGTTGTGCAAACAATATTCCCTCTTCAGCTGAGCTGGAAAAAGGCAGGGGGTCCTTTCCATTTCTAATGGCTGATTGCCTCTCCACAACAGTAAGAAAAGCTGTTTTCAAGAATTGCACTAAATAAATGCTTTTGAAAATGCATTTATTTGTATCAGTAGGATTACCATCTCAGAGGCTGCTAACAAATAATTGAATACCAGAACTTGCAGAATAGCCTTACCAGATAAAATCCTAAATCCCGGTCCTTGCATGCTCCAGATACAAGTGTGTCCCCTTTTCCTGGAAGGGCAGCATTTCCACCACTGTACTGATAAGCCCTACAGATTCACATAAGGTGGCTAAAGGATCATATAGTGGTGAGCATGGTGTACCCCAAAAGTTTTCCTTGAGCAGGACTGGTGGTTGCCTTGCAATCACTCAGGATTTTGGAACTAAGAAAACAATAGACAATATGTAGACATCTTTTGCGCTATTGTTTATAAAGTTCTGTTCAGAGATGGAAGAACTTGGCACAGACCCTGCCATTTGATGGAAAAGAGGAACAAGGAGGGAAGAAGAGAATAAGCAAACAATATATCTTTTTTATATAGAATTACATTGCAGAGCCCGTGGTTAGTGTTAGGAAGTCCTGAGTTCAAATCCCCTATTCAACCATGCAGTTTACTGGGTGCCACTGGTTAGTTCCACTTACTGAACCCAGCTTACCTTGCAGGATTTGTAAGGATAAATGGGGGGTGCACAATCATGCACAACACTGCCCATCCTTTGAATAATTCTAATCCATCCTTCTAATTCACAAATGATCACAGTCGTTCATCCTTCTCTTCTCTTTCTTCTTTCCATGTTCGCTCTGTCCTTTTCCTGGGCAGTGGAAGTTGGACCTGTTTGTTTGAAGAACTCTTGGCTCTCACAGTTTGCTGAAAGACCTTCTTCCTGCTTCTTGACATTGCTGAGAAAGTCACTTGGACCTTGTTGGGTAGGTCTGTTGTGCTGAGGAAACTTCAGGGGCTCTAGCAAGAAAGCGGAGATGTTGCTCTAGGATTGACGCTTTCAAAGACGGATCTCTGCCATTCGATTCTGGAGGAAATATAGCAGAAGAAATGATGATGGCCACCCATGCTTTGCCAGAACATGGGATAGAGCCAGAAATAAAAATGGAGAAAGAGGAATCAGCAGGCCCTGAAACAAGAGAGGACATGCAGGGAATAGTCCTTTCAGAATTTGGAAGGAACAAGGAGGTTTTGTCCTTAGACGTGTCGCAGAGTGTGAAACAGGAGCCAGATGAGGGACCATCCAGGAACTGGGATGTTCAGTTTGACGAGTTCCTGAAGACACTGCAGGTTCCTCAGTCAACTGAGGAGAACCAACAACTGCCAGAACTTAGGCAATGGAGCAATAGGAGAACATCTCTAGTAGCAGATGGTGCATCAGATAGCAGCAAATGGCCTAGAGCCATTAAATTGCCTTCTCTAACTCAGTCACATCCCGTGGAGGAGGATCAGCAAGACCAGAACACCCACCTGGATGCCACACGGAGTGGAAAAGAAGCAAGTGGGGGTCTACTTAGAGATGCCATCAGAAGAGAGGAGGAACGCCTGCAGTTCAGGCTGTTCAGCTATCGAGAGGCTGATGAACCTCAAAAGATCTATCTGCAGCTTCAGGAGCTTTGCTGGCAGTGGCTGAAACCGGAGAGGCGCACCAAGGAGCAAATTTTGGACCAGCTGATCCTAGAGCAGTTCCTGGCCATCCTGCCACCAGAAATGCAGGACTGGCTTTTGGAACAGGACCCCGAGACCTGCAATCAGGCTGTGACGTTAGCAGAACATTTCCTTTTGAGACAGCAGGAGGACAAAGGGTGGAAGCAGCAGGTGAGCATATTGGTAACTGATCACCTTGATGCATTGGTCCTGTTGTGATCACCTTGATGTTTTGTGTGTGCATGCATGTATGTGTGTGGGCCCATTGAATCCAAGGGGATAGATCTGCAGATGTGTTCCTTCACAAACCCTCATCTTTATCTCAGTGGTTTGCAAGTTTTTGTTCCATCACTAGGCCATGGGAATCCTTTTCTTCCAAAGTTGGTGGATCTTTTTTCTGGGTCACGTGATCCACCCAGTTGGGGATCATATTGTGATCATCTCTTGGCACAGCGTAGATGTTCCAAAGTTTGATGTTCCAAAGTTCAGACGGAGTGAGGACAGATGTGTGACTGCACTGCATGGCCTGCTTAGTATGCCTGCATCCTAACCTCTGGTGTTCAATCCCCCTGTGGAACAAAGCCAAAGTGTCACCAAAGTGTCCTAGCATATTCTTCCCCTGTTTATATTTATATTGTGAATATATATTTATATATTTATATTTATATCACAATTTATATTGTGAATTCCATGGGGCAGAGACCTGTCCTCTTGCGCTCAGTTAAGCACAATCCAGTTGATGGCACTATATAAATAACAATAATAGGACTGTGACCCTGATTTTCCCTTTTTCTCCCTCCCCTCTTTTTCAGATCACAGAGGTGTCAGAAGAGAAGTTCCTGAATCCTCCCAAAGAAGGAGAAGTGAAAACACAACTTCTTGTGGAAACAAAGCAGGAGGATGGTGGGAGTGCCATCTTGTTAGGTAAGGCTGATCGCAGCCTGTCAGCCAGTGCTTGGAGACAGGAAGGCAATGGTGGGACAGAAATACTCCTTTACCTCCTATTGTAAGTTTCCCAGACGCATCTGGTGAGGCTCCGGGAAACAGGATGTTGGACTAAATAATAGTTGATCTGATCCAGCCCAGCTTTCCTTGCATTCATGGCTTTGTGGATATCAGATAGATATCCCACCGATTCTTTGTACAGAACAGATTCTGTGCCCACAGACACAAAATTCAGGAGGTCATGAAATCCAGAGAGGCCATGTGCTGCTACAGTGACTCACCTGGGAAGCATGATGAGGAGAAGGAGAAGAAGGTCCATCTGGCAAGTGAGCAGGAAAGCCGAGGGCACTGGTGTGGGAGCAGAGAGCTCCGCTCTGGCAGCCATTGCTCTCCGCCTGCCTTCTCTTAACAGAGAAAGTTGAGCTGCAGTGCCTTTGACCATCACAGAGCTGCCCAGCAGCAGAGAGGGCAGCAAGGTGATCATGACACCCCCTGCACCCGGAAAGCCGTTCCCTAGTGACAGATCCATGTCAAAGGATGACAGGAATAATGTATAGAAGTCAGAAAGATAGGAAGAGGCTGCTAGGAAGTCTGTGTAAGTGCTTATTAAGAGTCCCCTGGACCAGGCCTATCTAGTCCAGCTTCTTGTCTCTCACAGTGGCCCACCAAATGCCTCAGGGAGCACACAAGATGGTCTGTCAGGCTGTCTTTTGAAAAAGATGCAGTGAAATGGGGTCAGGATGTTTGTCAGTGTAAGTTGATTTGGTTTCAGGGACTTGGGCTGCAATCCTAAAGACATTTTCCTGGAAGAAAGACCCATTGAACACAATGGGGCTTATATTTCAGTAGACATGGTTAGGATTGTGCTCTTGGTCTTCCACGACTTGCCAGTTGAGCCCAGCCTAGGGCCATAAATCTCAGGTTGGTTATCACTTCTCACTATATTTATTGTTTGGCCTAAGTCTTCTGCAGCCAAAGTTGTGGCTGGTCCTGAATTGGAGAGTTATGGTGGCCCTAGTGTCTGGGTTCCTGTCTGTTCTCCCCATCCCAATGCGTCTTTCTTCACCACCATTTCCCCATGTTTTTCATGGTTCTGCCTTTCTATCTTTGCTGCCCCTTTCTCCCCTCTGACACCAATCTCCTCCTCTCTTTCCATTTTCCCTCTCACTGTGACTCCACTTCTTCTAGTCTCTGCCTTGTACTTCTGCTTCTCTTGTTTGACTTTCTCTTTCCTCATCCTTAGGGTTGCCATGTGTCCTGAAAAACAGGGACAATCCTGATTTTTGGGGATTGTGTTCACATTCTGGCAAGTGGGATGGAGGATCCTGTCCTGCCTTTGTGGAAGAGAATTATGGCAACCTGACTCATCCTTCCACTCTGTATGTCTCTTTGTATCCTCTGTCTCTGCTCTTCCTATTTGCCTTGCTCTCCTTTTCTTCTCCAGTCCTTTATCTGCTCCTTCTCATTCATGGTTCTTTCCCTTTTGTAGCTCCCCCTAATCAAAACACTCAGGCTGGCTATCTTGCTGGCCTGTTCCCTCAATACTTTGCTGCATGTTGGTTACATCCTTGCCAGGAAAGACATCTGGAAGCCCTGCCTGCCACAGCCCCCATATTCCAGAAGGCTATAGATCACAGATGTGTATCTGAATTCTCCCCTTTTCTCCAGCAGGTGACAGGTGGCGGAATAAAAGGAAGGAAGAGAAGCCTTTACTGGAAAGTCCTGAACAGATGGAGCCGCTAAGGACCCCCCTGGAAACTGTGGAAGAGAACAGTGTCTTTTGTGGGGGAGAAGCTGATGAGAACCAAGAGATGGTAGAGAGGCAGAATGGAAATATCAGTGAGGAAATACATCAATATGTTCTTTCACAAATGGCTCACAAAGGAGAAGATAAAACCTCCATCCACCAGGGTGAGAATAGGAAAAAATCTGAGAAGTGTGGGGAAAGGTTTGGGCAAAGCTTGCAACTTCTTACCTACAAGAACATCCACAAAGAAGAGAAGCAGTACAAGTGTTGGCACTGTGGCAAAAGCTTTCGTAGCAGCTCGGACCTCATGACACACGAGAGAACTCACGTGGGTGAGAAACTATATAAATGCTCCCATTGTGGAGAAAGTGAGAGAACTCATACGGGGCAGAAGCCACACAAGTGTTCACATTGTGGGAATACCTTTGGCTGCAACTCACAAGAGGGAATCAACTTAGGAGAGAAACCGTATACATGCTCAGAGTGTGGGAAAAGTTGCAGTCAGAGATCCGACCTCCTTAAACACCAGAGAACCCACACAGGCGAAAAGCCTTGTAAATGCTCAGCATGCGGAAAAAACTTCAGAAACAGTTCAGGGCTTAAAGTGCATCAGAGGATCCACACGGGTGAGAAACCGTATAAATGCTCGCACTGTGGGAAATGTTTCAGTTGGAGCTCACATTTTATATCGCACGAGAGAATCCACACCGCGTTTTGTTCTTATTGTGGGAAGAGCTTCAGTCAAAAAACAGACCTTGTTGAACATGAGAGAACTCACACAGCAGAGGATGCTTTTGCCTGCTTTGCCTGTGGGAAAAGCTTTGACGTCAGTTCAGAACTGGTCAGTCATGCGCGAACCCATAAGGAAAAGCCATTTGAATGTTCTGTCTGTGGGAAAACCTTCAGGAACAGCTTGCAACGCATTGCGCACCAGAAAGTTCACACAGGGGAGAAGTTGCATAAATGCTCTCACTGTGGAAAAAGCTTTAACCAGAGACAGAGTTTTATTACTCACGAGCGAACCCATACTGGAGAAAAACCTCATAAATGCTTAGTATGTGGGAAAAGCTTCAGAAATATCCCAAATCTTAAATCTCACGAGAGGACTCATACGGGAGAGAAACCTTTCAAATGCTCTCACTGTGACAAAAGATTTCGGTGGAGTTCCCACCTTGTGTTGCATGAGAGGATTCACACAGGAGAGAAGCCCTACAGATGCTTAGACTGTGGGAGGACCTTTGGCAGGCCATCTAATCTCCTTGCACATATGAGAATCCACCCAGGACAGAAACCATATACATGTTCAGATTGTGGGAAAAATTTCACCTCCAAGTCTTCTCTTCTCCGGCATCAGAAAAGCCACGTGGGACAGAAATTGACGACCTGCTCAGAATGCGGGAAAACCTTCCGGCAGCGAATGAACGAGAGAGAGAGTAACAAAGGAAAAGTATCTGTCTGCTCCCAGTGCGTAAGAAGCCATTACCTGACTTCGGATCTTGTCATTCGCGCGAGAACCTGTTCAGAGAAGAAGCCTTTTAAATGTTTTGAATGCGGGAAAACCTTTCGGAACAGCTCACACCTCATAACACATCAGAGTGTCCACACCGGAGTTCGACCAAACCAGTGTTCAGACTGTGGACGAAACTTTGTGAGGAGACCCAACCTCCTTGCACTTCCAATAAGTGACCACGGAGGCCAAAAACCATATAAGTGTTCAGACTGTGAGAAAAGTTTCAGCTAGAATTCAGTTCACGTCGGAACCCACAAAAATTGTACCCGTTCACATTCACCCCTTTTGCTCACATTGATACCTATTTCCTTGTGCTCTGCTTTCCTGTGCTCTGTTAAAGTGGAACTGGAAGCTATTCAAGGACAGGGACTTTCTTTTTGTTTATGGTTCTCGTTTTAATGTGCCACGTTACACTAATGGCTCAAAATAAACAATATCCAAACAGGAGACAAACCATATAGATTTTTAGAACTTGAGGAACAGTTTCCCTGGTAAGGAAACTGTTAAACCCCTTTTACATGTAAAATGGATAAACCCTTTTTAAATTATTGGTTTTATGTTTTTATAAGGTTAGTGCAAGGTCTTGGGTTTCCAGGATGAACCTTTACTGTGACAACTCTTACATGATTTTCCATATTATTAGACATTTCCTTCCCTCCTCAATAATTTTTTTTAGCTTTGTAAAGATTAGATTAAGCATACAACCAACATTAATCACTTGTATGGGCACAATCCAGAGTAACAACAGGGAGCCTTTGCTCCGGTGTAATAACAATTTGTTCTGGATCGCAATATGAATTTCCCACAGGTTTTCACTAGGTGGTGGAGTAACTACAGGTGCACATAATGTCTCTTATGTGCTCCTGTAGTTACTCAGGGTTGTAGGGTAAGTCTCATTTCAGTAGAAGGGCAATTAGGAAAGTATTAGCATCTTTTTTGTTTGATTCCCCTTTGAAACCATTGAGACTTCAGAGTGCTTAATTTGGTCTGCATTGTATTGTATATTCATATATTGGGGGGGTGTTTGAGGAGATAGACGAGTCTGATTCTGCATGGAAATCACAGAGTTCCCTATCACATCATTCTTGTTTTCAGAAGTAGGAATTGTCCATCTTCATAGTTCTTTGTGTTTGAAAGCATGTATGTGTGTTTGTATTTGGCCAAGTAAGGAAAGAGAAGCAATTAGGTAAATCTAATTGCAGAATGATTTAGGGTGCAATCCTAACCTAGACCGGCGCAACTTCTTGGTCTTCCCATTATGGTGGTGATGTAGGGAGGCCAACGCATGGCCTAACCCTCCCACAGGAGTCTTACAGAAGTGTCTTACAGCACTTCTGCGATATCCCCAGGCCAAGATCGGACTTGTGCTGGGGCTTAGGCCAGCCTAACTGGGTCTTAGGATTGCTGCCTTAATTTTTTTTGGAATGTGTATATAATTCTTTTTCCACTGTTCAGTGAAGTTCAGTTTAAAATTTAATAGCATTGCTTGTGAATAGTTCTGAACCTTAAATGCCTTGAGAAACAATCAGATTAACTCAACGATAAATTAAGGGTAAAGTAATGCACATTAAGGCAAAAAATCCAAATTTCACATCCTGGATCATGGTTTCAGAGCCGTCTGACAGAACAGGAGAGAGATCTCGGGTGCAGGTGGACAGCTGGATGAAAGTGGTAACCCAATGTATTGCAGTGGAGAAGAGGGCCTATTCCATTCTCAGGATAATTTTAAAAATGAATTGAAAATAAAGCAGCCAATACTGTAATGCTATTGTACAAATCAATGGTGAGGCCACATCTGGAGTACTGCATTTGGTTTTGGTCGCCACATCTCAAAAAAGATGAAATGGAAAAGGTGCAGAGGAAAGCTACCAAAATAATTGGGTTGGGGCACCCCCCCCCCTTCAGAGGAAAGACTACAGCAATCCTAAAGACACTTTCCTGGGAGTAAGACCCATTGAACACAATGGGGCTTACTTTTGAGTGGACGTGGTTAGGATTGTGCTGTACATCATTTGGGTCTCTTCAGTCTGTAATCAGTCAGTCAGTCCTTCGAATGTTTTGAATGCGGGAAAACCTTTAGGAACCACTCACACCTCAGTATTTATATACTGCTTTTCAATCAAAAGTTCAAAAGTATTACAGAGAAAATGAATACTGGTAAGTAAGTACAGTACGTAATGAAAAAGGCACCTAAGAGGTACTTAGACATATAAAATACTGAGACATATAAAATTATGCATAGGATTGGTAAAGGATGCTTTTTCCTCTCACACAATACTCAAACCCGGGGGCATCCACTAATCCAGGACAAAAATAATTTTTTTTGACCCAATATGTAATTTATATATAACTTCTTGCTCCAATTTTGTGTTGGCACCTAAAGGCCTAGATACTTTAACCCTACAATCCAGAGTACCTACGGGAAGATGTAAGAGGCACTTACTCTGGATTGCTCTATTCATTTCCCACAGGTTTCCCGTAGGTGGCACCGTAACTACATCGCTGTAAAAGATCCCATAGTTACTCTGGATTGTAGCCTTCATTTGACAGATTTCTGGAGGAAAAGTCAATCACGTTACAAGCAGAGAGGGGTATATACATCATCCTGTCTTAAGAAGCAGGCCGGTTTTAGAATTGGTTGCTGCTCCCAATGTGCTGCCGCTCTGGGTCACATCATTCCTCTGCCATGAAGGATGGAGGTGGCCCTGACTGGTATGGAATTGCATGTGGAGGGGCTGCAACTTGTAACCAGCTGGGCCTTATATTGAACACCCCATGTCCCTACATTCTAACTGGATAGTTGTTACCTCAGAAAGCTGCAACTTCCTATGTTTTTACTATATATATATATATATATATATATATATATATATATATATATAGTATATATATAGTAGTATATATATATAGTATATATATATAGTATATATATAGTATATATATATATATAGTATATATATAGTATATATATACTGCCTATATATATATATAGGCAGTAGTGCTGTAGCCTTGGAGTATGAAAAAAAATGATAGCAAAAAAGTTTCAGTTATTCCTATCAAGTCAAATTTCCCTTCATTTCCTAGACGTTCCAGCTAATCCTGTTTATTTCCCAAATTATTTTTGTGTTTATTTACACAAAAGCTCTGTGCTTTTGTGTAAATGCAACGTAAGCTCTAGAGGTTGCAACTCAATGCATGTTCCCCCCTTTTTTCAAGGCCCTCAAAGAATTCTCCAGTTACCGCCTTGCCCTGACAATTCCCATCGAGAGCATTTTCTGGATTCCTAGCTTTCCTTTTAACGTATTCCATCCCCTTATTTAGTTTAAAGCCCTCCTGATCAGGTTCGCCATGTTACATCTGAAGACACTCTTCCCCCAACCCGTAAGATGTGGTCTATCCTCCGCCAGGAAGCTCAGGAAATGACTTCCAACTATCAAAAAATATGGCTACAATCCAGAGTAACTACGGGACCTTTTACACCAGGGGTCAGGGAACTTTTTTACCTTTTACCCCAAAATATATTTAGATACGTAGACATTACCCCCTTGATGTGCCGATGTTACCCCCACCAAACCCTGCATCCATCCCTTCCTTTGCTTCCCCTTGCTTCCCCTATATTCCATTACCCCCAGGAATTTCATTTTTCCCCATTTGGGGTAATTTACCCCTGTTCCCTGACCACTGTTTTACACCGACATAGTTACAGTGTGACCTATGGGAAATGCATAGAGCAATCCAGAGTAAGTGCCTCTTACATCTTCCCATAGTTACTCTGGATTGTAGTCAGCTACAATAGTGGTCATCTATTATGATCGTCTCTCAATAGGGATCATCTATAATGGTTGATAACAACAAAAGGTACTAGTCCAGTGGGTTATAATAGGAGGGCACTTATCCTTACATTGTTTTTAAATGTCTTATAGCAACTTCTATCCATTTTAATTTTTTCTCTGTTAACTCCCAACCTAAAGGCAGATGATGGATACCGTCATATGTATCCATGAATATCAACAGTTGTATCCATGTGTATCCAAGAATACATGTATCTGTGTATCATGTGTATCCATGAATATCAATAAATAATTTAATATAACATTAAAACATGTAAAGACGGCATGCCAGAGATATTAGGTTTCTAAACAAGATCACATCAAAGGTTAAGTGCTGTGTTTTTTGCACTAAAAAGCCAACATTTAGATGCTTTAACAATGATAAAGACACTGACAATAATAGCAATGATAAAGAGGCTGATGAAAATAACTTAACAATGATAAATACACACTTTTAATTTTTTTTGTTGAATTAATTGCAATGCAAGATCAATGGATATTGCAGAAATGTTGTTTAGCGCCATGTTTCATTGGTTATAAACATGGACACTGCATTTCTCCATTTCAGATCTTCCCAATACTTGGTCTCTAGAGAAAGGCAGCAAAGAAAGGCAACCTTTGGGGGTTGTTGCACATGGGGGGTTGTTATGCATTGAGGTTGATGCGCATGGGGGATGAATGTGCATGGGGGGTTGATGTGCATTGAAGTTGATGTGCATGGGGGATGCTGCACATGGGGGGATGTTTTGCATGGGTGTTGATGCGCACGGGGGGGGGTTGATGTGCATGGGGGATGGCCTATGGGGGAATTTTACTCCCGCAATGCGGGTACGTTTTCACTAGTAAACAAATAAAAGCTATCCAGATTTGGACAGTACTGTGTGGCCACTGGCAGCAGTGGAAGAGATTTCTGCTATCATTAAATGATTGCTGGGGGGGGGGGGCCATGTTGCACACACTGTTGTAAGGTACAGCAGCATCACAGCAATGTCACCAGGCCCTACCAGGCCAACTATGAGTCATGACCCACTTGGTGGGTTGTGAACTGATTGTTGGTGGGTCACAAAGCTGCGAATAATGCGTGGTGCCCAGTGATGGGATTCAAAGAAATTAACAACCGGTTCTATTTAAAAAGTGGTTCCAGTTTGGGAACCACTGCTAACTGGAAAGGGTTGTCGTCTTTTACAGAATCTCCCCCTCCAGCACATAGCTTCATCATTTCCTCTCCTCATCATCACTCTGGGATATTAATGCAGATTAGAGAAGGAAGCTTTGAATCTCCTTCCAAAAAAATATTGAATTTAAATTGGATTTTGTCCCAAATCACACTGAACTGGCTTAAGTATAAGAACTGAAATTGATCCGGCTCTGGATAGCTGCAGGAAAGATCCCTTGAGCATCTCTTGTGAAAGCAAGAGAAAACTACACCTCCCAGCATCCTCTGGTCTAAATAGGGGGGAGTCTGCAAGGAGCCCTTTCCTTCTCATTCTTTGTCCAGATGTTTGATAGGGAGGGGGGTCTGACTGTGGGGAATGGGCTTTGGGGGATCTTTGCTCTGCAGCCCTGAAACACAAGACAGTGAGGTTCCCTTTGCAACCTGGCTGGAGCATCCTTTGGAAACGGCTGCAGACTCTGAATGATATAAAGGTGGGCAAATGGCTGCTGTCTGCAAGATCTGGGATTAATTGGGGGGTGGGGGGGGCTTCTCCAGTTTGTCCTTGCATGTTGCATGGGGGGGAGTTGCACTTGGAGGTTACACTTGGACCTCCCTGTACTGGAGGAAGGGAGGGAGACACTCATGATGCCCTATCCTGATCATACCTGCAAAGATCTGGCCTTTGGAGAAGACACTGGCTATTTCATCATGTGCAAGAAAGCTATTGATCTCTGGATCCCAAATTAGGCCAGCACAACTCACCCACTCCCTATTCCTGTGGTGGTGTGGGTAATGTGACATGTCTTATGGCACTTTTGCACACTCCCAAGCCAGCACGGGACTGATGCTTGCCTAACTGGGGCTTAGGATTGCAGCCTCACTGCTTCAGAAATAGTTTTTCAGCCCTTAGCCCAGGAATTGGGGAAGGTAAAGCCAAACCTCCCCACTGAGATTTACACTCCAGAATGTCTCCCATCTCTTCGAAGGCAGAGTGTGATGAGGCAGCCAAGATCTGGCTCTGAAATTCGTTGTTCTGTTGACAAGAGAAAATATTTCTTTACCCAGCGTGTTGTTGGTTTGTGGAACTCCCTTCCATAGGATGTCGTGATGGCATCTAGAAGGGCTTGGACCAATTCCCAGAGGACAGGACCATCATGGGTTACAAGTGTGTGTAGACATGGACAACCTCCAAATGCCAGATGCAGGGGGGCACCTAGATGCAGGTGTCTTGGGTACTCCCTGAGCATCTCGGAGGCCCGCTGTATGATACAGGAAGGTGGACTAGATGGTCCTTTGGCCTGATCCATCAAAGGCTCTTCAAATGTTTTCATGTACCTATGTTCTTCCTGTTCCCACAGACTGCAGAATGACAACTGGGATTCAATGGGCATTATCACTTCCTTCCATGGACTGGCAAGTGGGTGCAGCAGATCCAGCTCAGGTATGAGATTCTCAGGAATACGTTGGCAGATTTCTGGTGGAGAACCACAAAGCAGTTTGCAATTTGTTTTAGAGTTTGTTGACACATAGAGGGCTGAATGCAGCTCCCAAAAGCAACTTCTCCATTTCCCATTATAATTAGGTACTCCTACATGATAATCGGGTTCTCTCATATCTTGAAATTATGTACAAGATGTGCACATTTTCTCTTCTGTCATTTACAGTCAACAGTTCTCTATGTAAGAATAAAGTGCTTGCAAGAGGGCGGGAGGAGAGCAGGAGTTTGAGTGATGATCCAATGTTTATGCTGGGGATTCTGACTCCGCTTCCCGTGCAGCCAGGAATATGTGACCCGATCAGTGGTGATCTGAGTAAAACAATAGGGGTTGCAGCAGTCCTACAACAGGTATTGGGATAAGTGCCCCCTTCCCAGAGGTAGCACAGTAGCATTCTTTAAACTTGCCCTAGCTACACAGCAGGCACACAAGCCTGCCTATTCCAGCGCTAGGTAGCTATTAATTAGCTATTAGTTTTTTCATTTGCTTTGTAAACTATTTTGTGAACTTTTTAGTTAAAAAGTGGTATATAAATATTGTAGATAGATAGATTGATAGATAGATAGATTGATTGATTGATTGATTGATTGTTGGTTTTCTTTATATTGTTTTCACAGTATCTTTTAGCCTACATGTTTTAATTGTTTTTACTGTATTTAATTATTTATGTTTTTAATTGTGTTTTATGTTTCTGCCGCTTTGAGTCGGGCTAGACAGCCTGAGAAAGGCGGGATACAAATTTTTATAATAATAATTTATAATAATAATTTATAATAATAATAATAATAATAATAATAATAATAATAATAATAATAATAATAATAATAGATAGATAGATAGATAGATAGATAGATAGATAGATAGATAGAGAGGATTGCACTATGTGTTGTGCACACCTAACTTGTTAAGTTTAAACTGCTGAAATAAAAATTTGGATAAATGGATAGGAAATGTTGATATTTGCAAAATATTTGAACACCTCTTTTGGTTTGGGAAAGATAGATTTATTTACTTTCTTAAATGTAAGAAAATAGAATATTTCTTCCAGGAAGGGAGATTCCCATTTCCTTCTTGTGCTGGAGATGCTGACAGAGTCTTATGTTTTGTACACTGTCCAAGGACTTGCCAGGATCGGTGATTTTTGAGGATGTGGCCGTGCATTTCACCAAGAAAGAGGCAGCTCTGCTGGATCCAGACCAAAGAGCTTTGTACAGGGAAGTCATGCTGGAGAATTACAGAAATGTGGCCTCTCTTGGTAAGGGGGATATCTGGGCAAGGGGGTCCATAGACTACTGTATTTAACCTGCCAAACAGTAACACCCAGCCCTGTGAGGACCCAAACCCAGTGAATGGCCCCAACCACAATGATCATGTCTTGCATGCCTCTCCCCTTTTCTTCCTTGATATGTGGCACCTACAAGGTGAGAGATAATCAGTATCACCCCAACACCAACTCTCATCCAACAAGGCACGACTGTAGATTGCCCTGAGAAGGAGTGGAAGGAGGTGAGTTCACAGCCAGGATCACCTTCATCAAAAAGGGAGAGTGACCCTACAATTCAGAGCAACTACGGGAAGACGTAAGAGACACTTAGGCTGCAATCCTAAAGACACTTTCCTGGGAGTAAGACTCATTGAACACCATGGGTGTTTGAGTAGACATGCTTAAGATTGTGCTCTTAGACTGCAATCCTAAAGACACTTTCCTGGAAGTAAGACCCTTTGAACACAATGGGGCTTACTTTTGAGTAGACATGGTTAGGATTGTGCTATTACTCTGGATTGCTCTATGCATTTCCCATAGGTGGCACCTTAACTACGTCAGTGTAAAAAGGCCTGTAGTTACTCTGGATTGGAGCCTAAGTTGAGAGAAAGTGCCTACAAAGTGTGGAACGCAAGGCAGTATCAGGTTCAGCTGCCAACCACGTGGGGGTCCAGGCACTGGCAGAGACAAGCCAGCTGGGTCAGTCTTCTGGATCAACTTGATATGAACTAAACTCATCCATAAATTGAACTGGAGTAAGATTCAGTGCATAAACTGCAGGTCATGGGTGGGGAGGGAGAGGAAGAAGAGCAAATAATTTTCCAGTCTGAAGGTTTCAGGGCTGGTCAGAGTTTAATGTTGTGACTGTTCTTGCACCATGGTTTAAGAGACATGTTGAGAAGCTGGACCTCAATCTGGATTCCTCAGAACTGGCTGAGTTTTCTCACCACAGTCCACATGGGTAGGGAATATTGTGATGTGCCCTATGAAGTCTAACCTCTGAGGACTTATGACTACTGCAGTTTCATTCCCTTTCTTCCCCACAGTGGAGCTAGCTCTGAAGAAATTGCCATTACAGTGATACCTCGCATAACAAGTGCCCCACATAAAGAGTGATTCACACAACAAGCACAAATTCCCATTGGGAGTGTGCTCCACTTTAAATCCCCAGGCAACTGCCCCCAACCTGCTCCCCAACTCTGCACAGAGCCTGTTTTAAAGGGCTGCTGGCCAGCGCCAGAGGCAGCTGCCCCAACAGCCCCCAAGTGCCCCCACCGGCCCCCAGCCTCCAGCAGCAGCCCAGATAAACCCCCTAGCCTCCATTCATCATTCTAACATGTCTATTCAGAAGTAAGCCCCATTGTGTTCAGTGGGGCTTACTCCTAGGAAAGTGTCTTTGATTGCAGCCTCCTAAGGATGTCCACTCAGAACTAAACCCCATTGTGTTAAATGGGTCCTGCTCCCAGGAAAGTGTCTTTAGGATTGCATCCTAAATAGACTTCATAGGATCATGCACATTGAATGCATGTTTTGACTTCAATTCCCGTATTTTGTCATCATTTTTACATCGAGTTAATATTTTTATATTTGAATAGTTTTGGGGTTGTAGAACCAACCATCTGAGTTTCCATTATTTCCTAAGGGAAAATTCGCTTCACATAAAGAGCGATTCCCATAACAAGAATGCTTCCGGAATGAATTAAACTTGTTATGTGAGGCACCACTGTATATCCCACCACAAGGATGGCTTCTATGTTTGAACTGCAGAAATGCCCATTGGCCACTGTGCCCAATCGTGCCTGCTGGTGCCCCACCGTGCCAGGGGTCCACAAATATTCTTGAACAATGGGTCAATTCTGCTACTTTATTAAATATAGGGATAAACGCAGCCTACTATCTACTGACAGGCATGGCCTTGGGTCGTATTAAGAAAGATGCTTGCTAAGCTTTACTCTCCAGTAATGGCTTTCTTATTTGGTTTCTTCTTGGCCTTCACTGGGATAGCTTTGAGAATTCATGAAGCTTCACCTGAACTTTGTGTTTTCTTTCCCAAGGGGAATTTCCAGCTACCAAACCTGACCTCATCTTCCAGCTGGAACGAGGGGAAGATCCGTGGGTGCCCGATGTTCAGGGACTGGATGAAGTGGACTCTGGCTTCTGTTGGGGTAAGCCAACAGATCATAGATCAGGATAGTGGGTGAGCCTCTTAACCCCAAAATAATAGGACATCTTTAATGAAACATTTTCCCTTGACTTTTAGGACCATCATTTTAATTATTTGCTTCTTAAACATTTTAAACACATAGACCGAGACATGTCCTATCTCTCATCTGCTACAATGAGATTTTGTTTTGTTTTCCAGAAAGGAATAGACAAGACAATGCCGATCAAGGGCGACCCTGTTGGGTGTCACCAAAAACTACCATGAATGATATACAAGAACTGATTTTCACATATCAAGACAGAAGAAAGAAGCAGGAGAGAAGCCATATCGGGGGAAAGCTGTTCATATGTTCTCAGTGTGGAAAGAGCTTCACTGGGAATGATAAGCTTTCAGTGCATCAAAGAACCCACATAGGGGAAAAACTTTACCAGTGCTTGGAGTGTGGAAAGTGCTTCAGACAAAGTTCATGTCTGACCGTGCATCAAAGAATCCACACAGGGGAGAAACCGTACCAGTGCTTGGAGTGTGGAAAGAGCTTCAGTATGAGGTCATACCTGACAGTGCATCAAAGAAGCCACACAGGAGAGAAGCCCTATAAATGCATGGAGTGTGGAAAGAGCTTCAGGCAAAGGTCAAACCTTACAGTGCATGAAAGAAGCCACACACCAGAGAAGCCCTACAAATGCATGGACTGTGGAAAGAGCTTCAGGCAGAGTTCTTATCTGACTGTGCATCAAAGAAGCCACACAGGGGAAATGCCCTATGTATGCATGGAGTGTGGAAAGAGCTTCAGTCGGAAATCCTATCTGACAGTCCATCAAAGAATTCACAAAGGGGAGAAACCATATAGGTGCACGGAGTGTGGAAAGAGCTTCACTCAGAACGGAAGTCTAAGAAAGCATCAAAAAACCCACACAGGGGAACAGCCCTATAAATGCTTAGAGTGTGGAAAGAATTTCCGTCGGAAGATAAACCTGACTTTGCATCAAAGAACCCACATGGTTGAGAAACAAATAAGTTGCACTTTACCAGCTACTCAAACATCTGTGGGTATAATAATGCTTGGGCAGCAGTGATTTCCCCCAAATAGCCCCTTATTTAAGCCTTGATGCGTATAGCCTAATTTGCCCTGTTAAGTTTTGCATTCCACCCGAAATTGGGTCATGACCACAGTTTGAGCACCACTGCCATAGACATGTTACCTAAATGGGATAAAAATTATGAGTGAGGAAAGAACCTGCATTCACACAAAGAATTTCAGTAGATCTGGATACTGAGATCATGAAACTTGGTCATCATTGTATTCAAGAAAAGAACATGTATTCCAATGTTGTTGTTATTGTTGTTCAGTCAGTAAGTCATGTCCAACTCCTTGTGACCCCAATGGACCGTTGTGTGCTCCCCTGTCATCCACTAACTCCTGCTGTTTGTGCTAATTCATGTTTATTCCTTTGGTGACGTTATTTAACCATCTCATTCTCTGCCATCACTTTCTCCTTTTCCCTTAGGGTCCATATTGCCTTCGGGTCTCAGCATTAGGGTCCATATTGGGTCAGTGTCAATATTGGGTAAAAGTAGGAATGTCTCGTTTATACTTCTACAGATAGAAACAGTACTCAATATAGTACTCAAACATATACAACTATGTTGTTCCCGGTAACAAATTCTCTTTCCTCTGTTAGAGCAATACAAGTATTTGGTCATGTAACGAAACCGATGGGAAAAAAGAATATGTTCTTCATATTAGCATGTGGAATTCTTTGCCACAAGGTGTACCATCTTAGGGGCAATCCTGAACAATTTAGGCTGGTCTAACTCACATGGCATATCTTTTGGTAGTGTGGGGAGATCAGCAATTAGGCCTTTCCATTGGCCTAATCCACCCAGGAGTTTGGCAGAGGTGCCTTACAGCACTAATGTGACACACATAGGTCAGCACAGCACCTATGCCAGGGTTTATGCCAGCCTAATTGTAGATTAGGATTGCAGCCTGTGTTTTCCATTGTGTTGCCTTGCGTAAGTCTTGTGCCTGTATACATTTTAAGTATATGCCTGGAGATAAATCTGGATGCCTGGAGGTGCTCCTGTCAGTAGATGCTCTTAGATTTTAGACAAATAAAGCTCTTACATGACAACCTTGCTCGAGACCTGCTTCTTCTTTGGATCCCCAAGGAACCTCCAGCTCTGACCAGATCCAGGGCCCGGAACAAAGTTCCACAGATTAATTATGGGCTGGGTAAATTAACATTTCCTTTTGCCTGTTTTGAGTCTCCTGGCAATTAATTTTCCTGGGTGTCCCCTGGTTCTGCTGGTGTGTGGGGAAAGAAGTTACCCTGTCCATCCTGTACATCATTTTATGTTTCAGAAAGTCAATCACTTCAGAGAGGGTCATCTCTGGTATGGAACAAATGGAATAAAAAGAGATATTCCCTACAATCCTAAGTAACTACGGGAGCACATAAGAGACTTTACGTGCACCCGTAGTTACTGCACCACCTAGTGAAAACCTATGGGAAATTCATATTGCAATCCAGAGCAAATTGTTCTTGCACCGGAGCAAGGACTCCCCGTAGTTGCTCTGGATTGTGCCCATTGTAAAAGAGGAGGAATCAAAGCATGTTGTCTGTGTGGTCTCACCTAGTGGCATAGCTAGAGGGGATCCCAGCATTAAGTTTTGCAGGGAGTCTCATTGCATCTTGCAAGGGACCCCTAAGTATCCCCTTCTGAGTCATTCCAGGTGGAGGTTTATGACTTAGGATAACATCCAGAGTAACTACGGGGAGTCCTTGCTCTGGTGTAAGAACAACTTACTCTGGATTCCAATATGAATTTCCCATAGGTTTTCACTAGGTGGTGCAGTAACTACAGATAAAGTCTCTTACATGTTCCTGTAGTTACTCTGGATTTGGGGGATAATTTTGCTTCCCTACCCAGATGGGCTCCAAAAGGAAATGGCCATGCTGTGGTGAGGCTCCCTGCAAGACTTAGGCTGCGAACCTAAAGACACTTTCCTGAGAGTAAGATCCGTTGAACACAATGGGGCTTATTTTTGAGTAGACATGGTTAGGATTGTGCTCTTAGTGCTTTGCACTTCCTCTAGCTATGGCACAGCCAAATTTGTCAGATCTCCCATCTGCCGACAGTCACATACACAGACTCTGGACTGGAACTGAGCCTGGCACTGCATGCATCAAATGCACACAGAAGCCTCCTCCTAAAAGGAAAGGAGGAGAAAAGGGCATCACTTGCAAAAGCAATGAAAAACTACACCTCACCAGTGTCCTAAGGAGTTGTGTGGTGTGTGTGTTGTCTGGAAATGCATCAAATGAAGGGTGACCAGATGTCATAATATAACACTGGATAGACAACATACACAGTGGTTCCTCCTCATTTACAATATCACTTTGTATTCCACAAGGACTGTTCATTGGAAGGACTGATACTGACACTGAAGCACTAATACTTTGGCCGCATCATGAGAAGGTTGGAGTTGGACTCTGGAAGAAGACCCTGATGCAGTGGTGTGCAGTACCCCATCATGTCATATGTCATTAGATTCATATTGAAGAACAGAATCCAATGCAAAAATCCCCTTCCTATCAAAAGTTATGGCCAAAAAACTAAAAATAAAAAATATGCATTGCGCACTATGGGAAAGTGAAAATGCCCAATATTGCGGCTTGACTCATGAGTAGGCAAATGTGTCATTGTCTGCCAGAAAGGCCAGGCTGAGAGAGATCCAAGGCCTTGTCTCCTTTTGAGGTTTGGGCATCTGATCACCCTGCCACCCCCACTAAGGCATCTATCTACTACCTGAGATCAAAAAAGATTTTGTAATCCTCCACAACAAATCAAATTTAATTAAGCAATAAAATAAAAAATGTGCCCCTTTCTGGTAAGAGACACTATGCTGGGGTAAAGAGGGATAGTATTCTCCCCTTCTAAGGGCAGCACCACTTGAAATAGTGCCTCTTTACCCAGTAAATACTGGGTAAAATTTTAGTTTACCCAGTAAAATTACCCAGTGCCTCTTTACCCAGTAAATCTTTACCCAGTAAAATATCCCTCTTTACCCAGGGATAAATATTATGATACCTGAAAATGGGAGCTGACTCAAATTAACACCTTATTAGTTCCATCCTCTATCGTAATTACATCTCATTGGACCCGGGTGCAATAGAGGAGCAAGAAAACTGAAAGTGGGTCTTTAAACCTGTTTTTCCGTTGCTTTCTTTAGACATGGATTTTTTTAATCCACAGGAGATCCGGAGTGAAACCCAAGGGCAGGGATTTCCAACTTTTCCCATCTCACAGCACACTTAACAAGGAACTGAAATTGTCAAGGCACACCATCATTTTACCATTGACAACGCACACCAGACTGTTCAAATCCCCTAAGTTTCCTATTAATGAATATCAATCTCCAAATTCCCGTGGCACACCTGAGAACTACCCGCGGCACACCAATGTGCCACGCCACGCTGTTTGAGAACCACTGCCCTCGGGACACCTTTAGCTCTTGGGATTGTATACTTGTGGGATCTTCTTACACACCATCTGCATGAAAGATACCCTTGAGCAGGGGTCAGGGAATTTTTTTACCTTTTACCCCAAGATATATTTAGATACGCCGATGTTACCCCCTTGATTTGAAAGGAAGGAAATCATATATTATTAATTATTTAAATTCAAAATTTTATTGAACCTATTCAAAAAAATCGGGACTTTTAAAAAAATGTAGGACTAAATGTAGGCTGCCCTACATTTTCTCCTACATTTAAAAAATCAGGAGTAAGCTCCATTGAATCATTGGGCTTACTCCTGAGTAGACACCTGGGAATGGGTGCTTACCTGCTGGGGAGGCTGCTGGGGAGGCTCAGGCTGTAGCTGTGTCTCGGAAGCACGACCATCCATTACCCCCAGGAATTTCATTTTTACCCCATTTGGGGTAATTTACCCCTGTTCCCTGACCAATTGAGCATCTCTTGGGAAAGCAACAGAAAACTACACCTCCCAGCATCCTCTGGTCCAAGAAGGGGGGAGTCTTTCCTTCTCATTCTTTGTCCAGATGTTTGATTGGGGAGATCTGGCAGTGGGGAATGGGCTTTGGGGAGTCTTTGCACTGCAGCCCTGAAACACAAGCCTGTGAGGTTCCCTTTGCAACCTGGTTGGAAACAGCAGCAACCTCTGAATGCTGTAAAGGTGGGCAGGTGGTTGGTCTCTGCAAGATCTGGGATTAATGGGGGGCTTCTTCTCCTGTATGTCTTTTCATGTTGCATGGGGGGCTTGCACTTGGGGGTTACACTTGGACCTCCTTATGCTGCAGGTTGGAAGGGAGAGACAGATGATGCCCTGTCCTGACCAGGCCTGCAAAGATCTGGCCCTTGAAAAACACACTGGCTATGAAGGCTATTGATCTCCGGGCACGATCCTAAACCAATTTCAAATATATTTTTAAAATGTAATGCTTGCTTGGAGGGGCAGGGGAATCCTCACCTGCTGAGGACCCCATGGGATATGGGGACCTTGCTTGGCTTTAAAAGATCACTGAATGCAGGACATCTATGCTGGGTGTGTGTGTTGAAGAATAATAATGTTAGTAGAATTTATTGTCGTTTCTATCAATGAATCAGCCGTGTGTTATTGGCAAATGAAAAGTTTGCAAGACAATTAAATACTGTCTGGATCACACATTGCACTTTTAATGTCGATGCGTTGTACTTTTGCAAGCCTGTTTTTTATTATGGTGTGCAAAATGAAGAGACAAATATAAACAAATACATACTATATAGAGTGATGCATTTATTCTATGCAAATCTTTGTTACGTTGCTTTACAGATAATGAATGTGTCTTTCAAAACCACCCCAAAATATTTCTCTTCCAGAAATTGGGTTGAGTTACAGGTCATTGATTCCCCATACTTTTCCATTCATTGCCATGCCTTTCCATACCTTTCCATTCCATTCCTTTCATTCTGCACACGTTTATTTATTTTAATTAATTAATTTATTTTAATTAATTTGTATCCCACCTTTCCTCACCTGCAAGAGGGAGCTCAAGGCGGCTAACATGACCAGAATAAAACACCATTAAAATGATCATAAATAGAGATTTAGGGCGCAATCCAGAGTAACTACGGGAGCACGTAAGAGACATTACGTGTACACGTAGTTACTGCACAATATAGTGAAAACCTATGGGAAATTCATATTGCAATCCAGAGCAAATTGTTCTTACACCGGAGCAAGGACTCCCCGTAGTTACTCTGGATTGCGCCCTAAAACATAATTAAAATACAATTAGATTAAAAAACTAAAAAACAATTAAAACAGACTAAAAAGTTATTAAAAACAATAATATAAAATAAAACAATATGGATATATGGATATAGAGTGTGATGTTGACAAGACCTAGGTCTGACATTTGTCTCTGCTCCCACAGGCTGCAGAATGGCCACCCCGATTCAATGTGGATCATCTCTTTTTTCCACGGACTGGTTTGGAGGTGCAGAGGATCCAGTTCAGGTACGAGATTCTCAGGAATGCGTTGGTAGATTTCTGGTGGAGAACCACAAAGCAGTTTGCAATTTGTTTTAAAGTTTGTTGACACAATATTGGCTTGTTAGTTGCCTTGGGTTCCCTTTTATTAGAGAAAGAAAGGCGGGATATAAATATGATAAATAATTAATAAATAATAATAAGTTATTAATAATTAATGGAGGCTCTGTACTCAAAAGGCTGTTCGAAACCATATGTATATTATTTGTGCTAGGTTTGTGTATATTATGTGTTTGTTTGCTAGACCTAGTGTGTCAAATATAAGGCCAGTGGGCTAAATGCAGACCACTAGAAGCAGTTCCCGTTATGATTGGGTTTTTCCAGTATGATAATTGCTTGAAATTATGTACACAATGTGTACATTTTCTGTTCTGTCACGTGCAACTGATGGGTTTCTGTGTGAGAAGAAATGCTTGTTTCTGGCCATCACCTGCTTAAGGATGTCACTTTTGGCTCTCCGAGGGCACCGTGAATACTAACCCTGGTTCACAGTACAAAAAATGTTTGACATCCCTGTTCTGGACTCACCCTAGTAAAGGAATCCCCGCAGGGAAAGGATGTTCCCCCATCCTTGACCATCTCTTTTAAATGAAAGAAAGGAAAATATTTTCTCTGGGAAGAGAGATTCCCATTTCGTGCTTATGCTGGAGATGCTGATGGGGTCTTATGTTTTCTACACTGTCCAAGGACATGCAAGGACTGGTGATTTTTGAGGATGTGGCCGTGCATTTCACCAAGAAAGAGGCAGCTCTGCTGGATCCAGACCAAAGAGCCTTGTACAGGGAAGTCATGCTGGAGAATTACAGGAACGTGGCCTCTCTTGGTAAGGAGGCTATCTGGGGAAGGGGGTCCATGGACTACTGTATTTGGCCTGCCAAACAATAACACCCTGCCCTGTTAGTATCCAAACCAGGGGAAGAAGACCATGACCTGCCTGTCTCTCCTTTTTTCGTCCTTGAAATATGGCACCCACAAAGCAGGGAGTAATCAATTTTGATAGCACAGATCCTTAGTCTGACCCTACAATCCAGAGTAACTACAGGAGCACGTAAGAGACTTTACGTGCACCCGTAGTTACTGCACCACCTAGTGAAAACCTATGGGAAATTCATATTGCAATCCAGAGCAAATTGTTCTTACACCGGAGCAAGAACTCTACATAGTTACTCTGGATTGCACCGTTAGTCCCACTTCCCCTCCCTGACCAACTGCTGCCTGCTTTCCCCTGTTCCAAACTGCTCCCTCGCACCATCACCACCCCAGTCCCTTCCACTGGTTTCCCATTCCCCAGTCCCTTCTACAGGCTGTGTCCCAGCACAACCTATGGTTTTTATGCAGCCTGTCAACTTTCTGCGTCGTTCCTCTCCAGATGGTGCAGGTGCAACACCAGGGGCAGGAGCAAGGGACTGGATTGTGCCCTGACGTAAAATAATAGCATTAAAAGAAACATATTTGTACTTGATTGTGTTTTATTATTATCCCCTTCATTTATTAGATAAAGGGATGAATGCAGCTTGCTGTCTACTGATGGCATGGCCTCTGTCTGTAATATGGAAGACACTTGCCAATAATGGTTTTGTTATTTGGTTTCTTCTCTGTCTTCACAGGGATAGCTTTGAGAATTCATGAAGCTTCACCTGAATGTTCTCTTCTCTTATCTTTCCCAAGGGGAATTTCCAGCCACTATACCTGACCTCATTGTCCACCTGGAACGAGGGGAAGATCCATGGGTACCAGATGCTCAGGGACTGGATGAAGTGGACTCTGGCTTCTGTTGGGGTAAGCCATAGAGATCAGGATAGTGGGTGAGCCTCTTCACTGTTCACCTTCTGGCAGAGCCTAAAGACTTTTCTGTTCAGAGAAGATTTTGAGGCTTCTTTTACTGCTTTTGAAGTATCTCATATTTAATTTTATATTACGAATGTCTAGATTCACTTGAATCTAATGCTCATCTTTTCCAGCCAAATTTATTCTCTAAAATAAGGGTGCACATTAGATTTGAAGGGGCATTAGAATTAATATGGTATTTTGATTATCCCCACAATCCAGAGTAACTACAGGAAGATGTAAGAAGCACTTACTCTGGATTCCTATATGCATTTCCTATAGGTTTCCCATAGGTGACACCGTAACTATATTGGTGTAAAAGGTTCTGTAGTTACTCTGGATTGTAGCCACTGAGTATAGTTCAGTATTAACCCTACAATCCAGAGTAACTACGGGAGCACGTAAGAGACATTATGTGCTCCCATAGTTACTGCACCACCTACTGAAAACCTATGGGAAATTCATGTTGCAATCCAGAGCAAATTGTTCTTACACCAGAGCAAGGACTCCCCATAGTTATTCTGGATTGCGCCCTTAGTTTAACAGTTTACTATATTCCATATATTCTATATATTATTTATTAGATCCATTGTTGTAGAAAGGACTACAATTAGGTGATAATCATATCATAAACCCATGGTTATATTATTATTGTCACATAACTCATTGTTATGTATGCATGTTATGTTATATATGTATACAGTATGTATGCATGATATGTTATGTATGTTATGTATGTATGCAGTAAAATTAAATTTTGCACCTGCTTTGCAGCTGTGCATTACAGTTGCCGGTAAACATCTAAAGCCTTTTAAAATCGGGTGCACGTTAGATTCGAGAAAATACAGGTATTTTGTTGATTGTTTTTATTGTATTGTATCAAGTGCTTCTATTGTATTTTACCATTTTATTGAATTAATGTATTTTAACTGATTGTTAGTCGCTTTGGGTGCTGGCTGGGACAACGGCGACATGCAAATATAAATAAATAAATAAATAAATAAATAAATAAATAAATAAAGTGAAACTGAACATGGACTTAGACATGTCATTTATCTCTTCTTCTGTTAAAAAAAGTTTTTGTTTTGTTCCAGAAAGCAACCTACAAGTCAGTGTGGATCAAGGCCAGCCCAGTTGGGTGTCACCAAAAACTACCATGAATGATGTAGAGAAACTGACTTTCAGCAACCAAGATAGAAAAAAGAAGCAGGAGAGAAGCTATCCTGGGGCAAAGCTCTACAAATGCTTGATGTGTGGAAAGAGCTTCGGTCAGAGTACAACCCTGGCTGTTCATCAAAGAACCCACACAGGGGAGAAACCCTATACATGCTTGGAGTGTGGAAAGAGCTTCAGTCAGAGCTCAAATCTGGTTGTGCATCAAAGAACTCACACAGGAGAAAAACCATATAGATGCTTGGAGTGTGGAAAGAGTTTCACTGAGAATGGGAAGCTTACTGTGCATCAAAGAATCCACACCGGGGAGAAGAACTATAAATGCTTGGAGTGTGGAAAAAGCTTCACTGATAATGGAGCATTGACAACGCATCATAGAACCCACACAGGGGAAAAACCCTATAAGTGTTTTCAGTGTGGAAAGAGCTTCAGACAGAGCGCAAACCTGGCTGTGCATCAAAGAATTCATACCGGAGAGAAACCGTACAAATGCTTGGAGTGTGGAAAAGGGTTCACTGAGAATGGAAAGCTTACTGTGCATCAAAGAACCCACACAGGGGAGAAGCCTTATAAATGCTTGGAGTGTGGAAAGAGCTTCAGTCAGAACATAATGCTGACTGTACATGAAAGAACCCACACAGGAGAGAAGCCCTATAAATGTTTGGAGTGTGGAAAATGCTTCAGTCAAAACATGATCCTGACGGTGCATCAAAGAACCCACACAGGGGAAAAACTATACCAATGCTTGGAGTGCGGAAAGGGCTTCAGCCAGAGTTCATATCTGTCTGTGCATCAAAGAATCCACACAGGGGAGAAACCGTACAAATGCTTGGAGTGTGGAAAGAGTTTCAGTCTGAAGTCATACCTGACAGTGCATCAAAGAAGCCACACAGGAGAGAAGCCCTATAAATGCATGGAGTGTGGAAAGAGCTTCAGGCAAAGGTCAAACCTTACAGTGCATCAAAGAAGCCACACAGGGGAGAAGCCCTATAAATGTATGGAATGTGGTAAGAGATTCAGTCAGAAGTCAAACATGACCTTGCATCAAAGGACCCACACTGGGGATAAACACAAGGAATTTCAATAGGTCTGAATACTGAAATCATGAAACGTTGTCATCATTTGTACTCAAGAAAACAACACATATGTAAATATTGCAATTGTTATTCAGTCATGAAGTCAAGTCCAACTCTTTGTGACCCGATGGACTGCAGCATGCTAGGTTCATCTAACTTCTGATTCTGGTGAATTCATATTTATTGGTGAATTCACATTCATTATTCATATTTATTGCTTTGATCACATTATCTTACTTGGTGGTATTTGAGCATTTTAGCCCAGGACCCCCTTCTGAGAATGACAATCTGTCCAGGACCCTCCAAAAGTGATGCCATGGCTGGAAGTGTCATTAAAGGTGCCCAGTGCCAGATTCCAAGATGGCTGCATCCAGCTTTTTGTGACCCCTTGAAATGAAGTCACAACCCTCAACCCCTACTTTGAAGACCACTGATCTAACCATCTCATTCTTTGCCATCAATTTCTCCTTTTGCCTTCAATTTTTACTCAATGTCAATACTGAGAAAAAGTCTAGTTTATACTTCTACGTATGAACCTACCTGGTGGACCTACCTTGGTGAACATTGAAAAGCAGGTCAAGGTGAAAGCCGCTCCACCAGAATATCAATCTTATGAACACAGTTCCCAATAAATGCTTGAATAGGAAGTCATCGTCCCCCTTCCAAGCTGTCAAGCAAACAGTTCTGAGCTCTGTGGACACTAAATTGAGCAAAACATGCACAATTACTACCTGGTAGGCACACATAGCCCAGTTCTTTTTGAAGATAAGACCAAGGAAAACACCTCAGACCTTCTCAAGTAAACATGGAGCTCAATTATTGCTCCAGAATGTGGTATTGCCCTCACCATATTAAGGAAAAATAATATAGTACTCAAACATATATAGCTGTGATATTCCATGTAACCCAGTGGTATTAAAAGTAGGGGTCAATACCCCCTAGAGGGTCACAACCTCAGCTCAGGGAGAGGGTGGTTTCCACCACCTTGGATTCTGGCAGTAGGCTTTTCTGGGAGTAAATCTCATTCAACACAATGGGACTTACTTCCGAGTAGACATGAAGGAGCGTCTCGGCAAGTTTGACAAAGGATCCCAGATTGATTTAAGTTTAAAAGGGGGTCCCAGACTGAAATGCCTGAATACCACTGCTGTAACCAATTCTCTCTTAGAGCAATACAAGTATTGTACTTGATCATGTAACAAAACCGATTGGACAAAAGGAGGTTGATCTTCACATAGTGTATACTTAGCCTGTGGAATTCTTTGCCACAAGCTGTACCAGCTTCATCAGTTATTAGTTGCATCTGTTTGATAAGATGTTTCTGAGCAGTGTGAACCTGAGCAATAGTTTACTTTTACAATAATATATATTTTTGCTGTGACTACTTTTAATTAGTATACACCTAAGCCTATATAAGTCTGTATATCCAGCCACTGTTTTACCCCAGGCCATGCTGACGGACAGCAGACATGTGTCACCCATGGTGCTGCCTAAGGATCCTTGTGTAAGCCTTGTACCTGGAAACATTGTGTGTTCCTAGAGATACCTCTGGATGCTCCTGTCAACAGATGCTCTTAGATTTCAGAGAAATAAAGTTCTTATATAACAACCTTGTCCTAGACCTGCTTCTTCTTTGGAACCCCAAAGAAGTTTCTGTAATCTTTGGGGAGGAGGCCTCTGTGTGCATCTTAACGCATTGCCAGACTTGGACCCAGTATAAAGAAGGATGAAAGCTGTGCACGCAGAGAGTGGCAGGTTCATCTCATATGTTTCAAGTGTGCAATTTGCTCATGAGAGGTTCAAGTGTGGGAAAATCAGACTCCAACAACCCTTCACAGTTTTAAATACATATTTCCAACAAAGTGTGTTGACTACGTGGTCTCACCTGGTGATTGAAAATTCTTTGGAGAGCTTGCTTGAAATGACTGGTGCCGCTGATCAGTTCCCTGTAGGGATGTCCAGTGCCTGATAGTGCCTGCTGCCCAACTGTGCCCACTGCCCAGTGTTGCCCACTGCCTGCAGGTGCCTGGTTAGGGTTGCCCCATGCCTCAAAAATCCTGGCCGTCCTCATTTTAGGAGGTCCCGTCCTTAGAGAGGCAGAGAACAAGGACAGGTGAGGGCAGGGCAGGTTCATCCTGACCTTGCAGTGCCCAGCCTCCACTTTCCTCCAGGAAGTGCTTCCCATTCAGGGCTTACTTTTAAGTAGACCAGCACAGGATTATGCCCCTATTCTGGTTTTATCCTGGTTTGTAGCAGTTTTGTACTGTCCCGGTTTTGTGGAAGGAAATTATAGCAACTCTATGCCTGATGTGCAGTAGGGATGCTCAGTGCCCAGTGGTGCCACTGTCTGCTGGTACCCACTGCCTGTGAGCATGCACATTGCCCAGTGGTGCCCCATTATAGTGCCCCTGTGCCTGGTAGGGATGCCCGTGCCTGGTGATGCCAGCCAAGACCTGCTATCGCCAGTGCCCAGTGGTGCCAAGTGCCGCACAGGGCCAGTGCCAGGTGTCTGAGCCTGGTCCTCAGCTGTGCCTGCTGATTCCCATAAATATTATTTAAATTTTAGTCCTGTACAGATGGGTACATTCACCTAGTAATTAATAAATTAGATGTAATAAACTATATGCAAGGCTTTTTCTGGGGGTATTCATCAGTACCAACACCTTTTTCCATCTCCCCCTCCTCCCAGCAGCTAATTAATAATTAATCATATAGGAATGACCTGTGGTGAGTATGACACCTTTTCCCCAGACTAGTTTTAAACTGAGTATTGAATATTACTTTTAATAAGAAATAGAGTGTTTTAATTAACCACATGCAAGCAAAATATTGATGAGTGGTTTTCATTTTTTATTTGCCGCGTCCTACATTTTTCTTGAGTGTCCTACATTTTGGGATGCCATTGTCCTCTTTTTGTGGTTATGACTTGTGGTCACCCTGGGAAAAGGAGGACATTTAGGATCTTTTCCAGGACAGCAAAGAGGCTCAGCCCAGAACCTGCCCTGGGCCAAGAGGGGATCAGGTGAGGCTGTTCTGCAGGGAAGTGCAGAGTGTTTGCAGTGCAGGTGGAGTTGCAGAGGGAGAGCAGGCTGGAGTCAGTGCTCTGAAGGGTTAAGGCAGGCAAGCTGGGACTGGGAGAGCAGCCCAGAGAGTGGCTGGGAGGGGGGAGGGAGCAGTCCAGGCTCCTTCCTGTGGGGGGAGGAGGGAGGCTGCAGCTCCCATTGCTTGCAGTGCAGAGGAGGGAGGAGCAGGTGGGTGCAGGGGGGGCTCTGGGGTGGGTCTGGTCACCCCCAGGAGGGCCCCCCCAGAGCAGGGCTTCCCAGTCTTGTCCCCCTTGCAAGCTCCTTTGCAGCCCATCCCCATCAACTGTACCCCCAGCTGAGCACTGTTTGCAATGAATATCCCATTGTTACTGAAATTTCACATTTTTATATATATATATATATATATATATATATATATATATATATATATATATATATATATATATATTCCCAACTGCTGAGCCGTATCTGATAATACACGAACTGAGGATGAGAATGATAAGAAATATACTGTATTTACTTGAATCTAATTTACAAATAATGCTCACATTATTTGGCCAAATTCAGTCTCCAAAATCAGGGTGCGCATTAGATTCGCTGGTTAATTAGATGTGAGTAAATACAGTATTTTTATTTTAAGTGGAGGGTGTACATTAGATTAGATTTGAGTAAATGCGGCATCTCATCTGGTGTGGAGTTAGTCTTGTGGAACTCCTTGCCACCAGATCAGGTGATGGGATCTGGCACAGATGCCTTGAAAGGGGTTTGGATACTATTCAATTATTTTTCAAGGACCCTTAAACATTCCTCCTATGTTACCGCTGAGTGGAAACTATCTAGAACAGTGTTCTTCAACCCTGGGATCAGGATCCCAATGGGGTCACGAAGACTCAGTTGTGGGATTGCAGTTACTTATGGGAATGAACACTGCTGGACTTTTCAACCAAATGCTGCAATCCTAACTGCAGTTAGGCTGACATAAGTTCTGGTATAAGACCTGAGGGTGGCACAAAGGTGCCATAAGACACTTGTGCACCCCTCTTTTTTGGGGGGCGAGGGATAATTAGGCCAGTGCACAAACGTACGCCAACCTCGCTACACCACTGCAGGAAGATATATCAGATGAGTTAGGCTAGCATAAATTGGTTAGGATTGCATCCTAGGTCTAACAAGCATACAGGCACACATAGAGAGGTAGGGGATATACAGATGTGGACATGCCTAGTTTTGTAGCTCTGCATATACTTTTTGCAACATTTATGTACTATATTATCAGTTAAAAAGATTCAGGACTTACAGGTGTTCAGATAAAAATAATAAAACAAAAGCACAAAAAAGGCTGTAGTGCTGCAAATGTGTGTTTTTTTTAAATACACCTACATGCAAATCTATATTTTGATGTATATATTAAGCTGCCTTATCAGTTTGGGAAAAGGAATCCCATCTAGGCCGGGTTTGTGTACTTGGAAGGTCTTTCACAGCCAAATTTTTATTGAATTTTTACAATGGAATTTTGCTAAAGTTTGCAGTTGAATTTGAACTTTTGTGTTCGTTTTGAGTTAGGTTCAAGGTAAGTTGCAAGCTGATTGGCTGGCGGAGTAATATCTCTGCCTGAGTGTCCAATCACAGACAAGTATGTGTCATATTCTGATTGGCTGGCTGAATAATGTCTATACCTGGGCGACCAATCACAGACAAGGATGTGTCATATTCTGATTGGCTGCTGAGTGGTTGCCGTCATCTATATGAGCAGCAGTTGGTCAGTCAGCTCTGTACTCAGTACTCTGAGGTGATTTAGATTTATCTGAACACTAACACTTTTTCTATCTAAAGTGTTTTATATATATATATGTTAAGTGTTTAATATAAGTGTTATATATAAGTATTTAGATCGATCGATCGATCGATCGATCGATCGATAGATAGATGGTGGCATAGCTTATGGCGGAGGGCTAGATAGATAGATAGATAGATAGATAGATAGATAGATAGATAGATAGATAGATAGATAGATAGATGGTGGCATAGCTTATGGCGGAGGGCTAGATAGATAGATAGATAGATAGATAGATAGATAGATAGATAGATAGATAGATAGACAGATAGATAGATGGTGGCATAGCTTATGGCGGAGGGCTAGATAGATAGATAGATAGATAGATAGATAGATAGGTAGATAGATAGATAGATAGATAGATAGATAGATAGATAGATAGATAGATAGATAGATAGATAGATAGATAGATAGATAGATAGATGGTGGCATAGCTTATGGCGGAGGGCTAGATAGATAGATAGATAGATAGATAGATAGATAGATAGATAGATAGATAGATAGATAGATGGTGGCATAGCTTATGGCGGAGGGCTAGTTAGATAGATAGATAGATAGAGAGATAGATAGATAGATAGATAGATAGATAGATAGATAGATAGATAGATAGATAGATAGATAGATAGATAGATAGATAGATGGTGGCATAGCTTATGGCGGAGGGCTAGATAGATAGATAGATAGATAGATAGATAGATAGATAGATAGATAGATAGATAGATAGATAGATAGATAGATAGATAGACAGATAGATAGATGGTGGCATAGCTTATGGCGGAGGGCTAGATAGATAGATAGATAGATAGATAGATAGATAGATAGATAGATAGATAGATAGATAGATAGATAGATAGATAGATGGTGGCATAGCTTATGGCGGAGGGCTAGTTAGATAGATAGATAGATAGAGAGATAGATAGATAGATAGATAGATAGATAGATAGATAGATAGATAGATAGATAGTGCCATAACTCATGGGGGAGGACTAGATAGATAGGTAGGTAGGTAGGTAGGTAGGTAGGTAGGTAGGTAGATAGATAGATAGATAGATAGATAGATAGATAGATAGATAGATAGATAGATAGATAGATGGTGGCATAGCTTATGGGGGAGGACTAGATAGATAGATAGATAGATAGATAGATAGATAGATAGATAGATAGATAGATAGATAGATAGATGATAGATAGATAGATAGATGGTGGCATAGCTTATGGGGGAGGACTAGATAGATAGATAGATAGATAGATAGATAGATAGATAGATAGATAGATAGATAGATAGATAGATAGATGGTGGCATAGCTTATGGGGGAGGACTAGATAGATAGATAGATAGATAGATAGATAGATAGATAGATAGATAGATAGATAGATAGATAGATAGATAGATAGATAGATAGATAGATGGTGGCATAGCTTATGGGGGAGGACTAGATAGATAGATAGATAGATAGATAGATAGATAGATAGATAGATAGATAGATAGATAGATAGATAGATAGATAGATAGATGGTGGCATAGCTTATGGGGGAGGACTAGATAGATAGATAGATAGATAGATAGATAGATAGATAGATAGATAGATAGATAGATAGATAGATAGATAGATAGAATTATTGGATCCTATAGTTTGCTGAAAGAACTCGTTGCTTTTCCACATTGCTCAGGAGATCCACTGGGACTTTATGGAAGGTCCATCATGCTGATGAAACTTTAGGGACTCTCACAAAGAAGCTGAGATGCCCTCTAGGAGCGATGTGGAGAAGAAAGGAATTGCAGATCAGACCAGTCCTATGCAGGAGGAAATATAGCAGAAGAAAAGACGATGGCCACCCACGCTTTCTCAAAACATTGGATAGAGCCAGAATTAAAAATGGAGAAAGAGGACTCAGCTGGCCCTGAAATAGGTGAGGACATGCAGGGAGCAGCCCTTTCAGAATTTGGAAGGATCAAGGAGGTTTTGTCCTTGGAGGTGTCGCAGAGTGGGAAACAGGAGCCGGATGAGGGACCATCCAGGAACTGGGATGTTCGGTTTCAAGAGTTTCTGAAGACATTGCAGGTTCCTCAGTCAGGAGAGGAAAGCCCACCACAACATGAGTTCAGGCAGTGGAGCAATCTGAGAACATCTCTAGTAGCAGAAGCTGCATCAGATGACAGCAAATGGCCCAGAGGGTTGTGGGTTTCTCCAGGTCAGCCACATCTCATGGAGGAGAACCAGCATGAACAGAGCAGCCAACTAGATGCCATGCGGAGTGGAAAAGGAGCAAGTGGTGTTCTACCTGGAGATGCCATCAGAACTGAGGAGCAACGCCTGCAATTCAGGTTGTTCTGCTATAGAGAGTCTGAAGGACCTCAAAAGACCTACCTGCAGCTCCAGGAGCTTTGCTGGCAGTGGCTGAAACCGGAGAGGCACACGAAGGAGCAGATTTTGGACCAGCTGATCCTGGAGCAGTTCCTGGCCATCCTGCCACCAGAAATGCAGAACTGGCTTTTGGAACAGGACCCCGAGACCTGCAATCAGGCTGTGACGCTGGCAGAACATTTCCTTTTGAGGCAGCAGGAAATTAAAAGGTGGGAGCAGCAGGTGAGCAGGTTGACAGCTGGTCACCTTGTGTCAATCTGATGCCCATTGCTGAGTGGTGCCCAGTGTCCATTAGTGCCCCATTGGTGCACACTGGTGCCCAGAAGAGATGCCCAGTGCTGCTGCCTGCTGGTGCCCGTTGTTTTGGGAAGAAGCCCTTTTGGGAACTCCAAATTTTTTGCAAGTTTCTTCCCTCTTCCCCAACCCTCATCTTTACCCCAGTGGTTTGTGCCTGTTCCATCGCTAGTCAAGTAGGATTCATTTTCTTACCAAAGTGGGTAGATCTTTTTTTTTCTAGGCAACGTGATCCACCCCGTTGGGGATCACAGTGTAATAATCAATTGATTTTGCCACTTGATATCCCAACTTTCTCAGAGTGCGGACAGTACTGGGTGACCACATTGCATGGCCTGGACAGTATGCCTGCATCCTGACATCATGTGTTTGATTCCCCTGTGGAACAAAGCCAAAGTGTAAGCAAAATATTGTAGCATCTTCTTCCCCTGTTTAGCCTTACTTCTGATTTTTAGGAGAGATCTGTCCTCTTGTGTTCTGTTGGTGGCACTATATAAATAATAAGTAAAATAATAGAACTATCAATCTGATTATTCTCTTTTTCTTCCTCCCCTTTTACAGATCACAGAAGTGTCAGAAGAGGTATTCGTTAATCCTACCAAAGGCTCTGCCGAGAACAGTGGAAACACAACTTTCTGCGGAAACAAAGCAGGAGGATAGTGGGAGTGTGATCTTGTTAGGTAAGGCTTGCTAGGTAAGGTTAGGTTTGTGGGAGGCAGGGGAGCAATGGAGGGAGAGAAATATACCTATCTCCTGCTTGTAGGCTTCCCAGATGCACCTGGCAGGCCGTTGGGAAATGCGATGGACTAAACAGATCTTTGGTCTGATCCAACCAATCATTCCTTTGTGGATGTTTTCAGAAACGATACAGCTTGTAAAATTGCTCACAGATAGACTAGATCAGTGTTTCTCAAAGTTGGGGTCGCCTAGAGGTTTCCTGGGGGTCGCCTAAAGACCCCTGGTGCAGGAGGCTAGGTCAGGCTTGCCAGACCCTCCGGCTGTAGCTCCACACACACTGGGGCTGACTGATAGCCTCAGGGCCCAATCCTATGCATGCCTAATCTGAAATAAATCCCATTATAGTCAGGGGGGCCTTTACTCCCATGTAAATGTAGATAGGATTGCAGCCTCAGGGCCCAATCCTATGCCCAACCCTCTGAAATAAATCCCATTGTGTTCAATGTGTGCAGAGAACACACATTTCATTTGTAAGAATGAAAATACATCCTGCATATTGAATATTTACATTACAATTCATAACAGTAGCAACATTCCAGTTATAAAGTAGCAACAAAAATAATTTTATGGTTGGGGGGTCCCCACAACATCAGGAACTTATAAAGGGGTCACGGCATTAGGAAGATTGAGAACCACTGGACTAGATGCTGACCATGACTTGCTTGGCTATCACAGTCAGATTGAGGGCCTCATCCTAGCCACTTTTATAGTGTTTGTGCATGTGTGCTAATGGGGCATGTGCTGCATTCTGTGGTGTAGGGACAGTCACAGGGGCCTTATCAAGGTATGTTCCCTTACCAAGGGGGTAGTATTCTGGTTGCTTGCTGCCCAGCAGGGATGCCCGGTGCTCACTGGTGCCTGTTTCCCAGTAGGGGTGCTTGGTGGTGCCACTGCCTGCTGCCCGCTGGTGCCTGATTCCCATATGGATGTCCATTGTCCAGTTGTCCCCCATTGGTGCCCCTGTGCCTAATAGTGCCTGTTAGTGTCTGGTGGTACCTGCCAGTACCTGCTACCCCCATGTCCACCCAGTGCCAGTTTGTCCCAGTAGTGCTCAGTGATAATCGCACAGAGCCAGTCGCAGGGTCTGGTGCCCAGCCATGCTCGCCAGTGCCTGGCCGTGCCCACTTAAAGAAAAATATTCTTTAAATTTTACTTCCGCAGTGATGGGTGCGTTCAGCTCGTTTATTTGATAAGGATAGTTTGCTGTTAACTAACCACTGACAAGCATGACCTCTGGCTGTAATAGGAAGGTGCTTGCTGAGTCCTATTCTTAAATAATACATTTCTCATTTGGCTTTTTTTGCAGGAATAGTTTTGAGAGTTCATGAGCCTTCGTCTGAACTTTCCGTTCTCTTCTCTTTCCCATTTCCAGCCCCCAAACCTGAGCTCATCATCCCACTGGACCAAGGGGACGATCTGTGGTTGCCCAGTGGTCATGGAAAGGATGACATTGACTCTGGCGTCTGTTGGGGAAAGCCAGCAAATCTGCCACCCCCTTCCAATAAGACCATCTTATTGCAGCCTGTACCCGTAACCCAGTCACAGACAGTCAACCCAGGAATTGCAGGTAAGCACAGCCTCCCTCCAATCTGAAATGCCAGAGCATTGCCGTGCAAAAGCTCATATCAGCCTTTTGCTTTCTTTCCGTTTGGGAAAAAGGGGTAGGATAGGAAAGGGGCATGAGAGTTATATGGTCTTAACTTTTTGGGTTCTCTTTTCAGCTCAAGGTGTGGCCATTTCCCAGTTAGGACTGCGGCACCTCCCAGTGTCTGAACTGATCAGGGTTCAGTCCCCTATGAAGGAAACGATCTCAGCAAAACCAGCACCAAAACCAGAAGCCAAAACTATTGTCCCTGCACCGACACAAATAGGACCCTGCAACCAAGAGATTGACGTAAGCACTGCCTGCTCTTCTCTCTCTCTTGCCTTTGCCTGGAGCTTTCTCAGTTTGGTCCCACAACCACCCCTGAATACACGAGTTTAGTGAAGCTCCACAAGACATTTTCCTGGGAGTAAGACACATTGAACTCAGTGGGGCTTACTTTTGAGTAGACATGGTTAGGATTGTGCTCTTTGGCATTTTTTGTCAGCTCTGATGTTGTCCTCCATTTATTTATTTCAACTTTTACACCACTTGTCTGTGCCTCTGCAACATCATCTCACAATGAACGTCACAGATTAACAGCCCAGTCTGATCTTGGCTCCTGTTTCCCTGCTGGTGCAACCAAGTCGTGTATCCAGCAAAGAGGGTAGAGGAGCCTTTAGAGCCTCCACAAGCTTCATGCCCCACAATGGGCCTACGGGCTCAATCCAGAGTAACTACCACCAGACACCAACAGACACTGGGTATCCCTATTAGGCACAGGGGCACCATGCCAGCAGGGTAGCCGAGTAGAATTGGGCTGTAACGTTTTCAAAAACAATTGTCCTTTGGTTCCTCTTGCGCCTAATGTTTATCAGTTACCAGTAGCTGAATCATATTTAACCATTTGAGAATACATTTCTGAATTTGTTAATTGTTATGTGCCTTTAGATCAAGGTGTTGAAGCGGCAACGGCGGATGATTAAAAACCGTGAGACAGCCTGCCAGTCTCGGCGGAGAAAACAGGAATACTTGCAAGGGTTGGAGTCCCGATTGCGGGAAGTCCTGACCGAGAATGAGCGACTGCGGAGAGAGAACACACTTCTCCGGCGACAGTTGGACTGTGTTGTGAATGAAGTGAGTGGGTGCTAGCCAGAGACAGGGCCTGTGACTTTGTTACGGGGGTAGTGGGAGGTGGCATTGCATTTTCTTATGTTGCGTACACAGTTGGCCTGCATTTTACATGCAGTTGATTGTGCAAACTTGCAAAGTTGGTTTGTACAACGTGTTAAGGTGCTGTAAAATGTAGTGCTTTGCCCCAGTCTGTCTACACCACAGGTGAAGTCTACAGCAGCTTCCCTCTAGTTATTCATTCACCACATGGGTGAGGTTTTTTAACTGGTCATGTGTCAGAATTCCTGATGATGGCTCATCTTTCTCTTCCCCTATAGAGGCTGAAATTTGGCTCTGGGAACCGGAAAGTCATCTGTGTCATGGTTGTGCTGCTCTTCATTGCATTCAATTTTGGACCTGTAAGGTGAGTCCTATGGCACTACGGGAAATTCATTGCCAGTCTTTTGGTTAAAAGGTAACAGTGTTCCCTGTCTTGAAACCTTTGTCGTTGGTGAACTCCCAGAGGACTCAGAGACAATCCTAACCATGTCTACTCAAAAGTAATCTCCATTGTGTTCTAGGAAAGTGTCTTTAGAACTGCAGCCTCAGTTACACCTGTTCTCTGTGTATTATGGCAGCGTTTGGATATTTATGTTTACAAGGCCAAACTCAGCACACTAGAAAACCAGTTTCTCTTTTCCTTGGGATAAAACTGTTTCTAGCAAGATCCCAGTCTCCCTACTGTGTCGATTCCTGAAGGGTCAGTGATTTGAAATCCCAATCTTTCTATTTTCTAATTCAGCCCTCTTTAGGACGAGTCGTACATCATCACTATTCTAGTCCATTCCAGAAAGATGATGAAGACGCCTGATAAACCTAGGAAATTTTTCCATTGTTAATTTTGGGTCACTTTCCATTATCTTACTGCAAACTTTAGTCCAATAGAACAGAGGCAGGTCTGTGGCCTGTACTTTCGCCTATAATGCCTGGGGTAAGGAGGACCCTATTTTCTGGGAAACACAGTTCAGATCAGTAACTGATCTGCCTGCCCAGGCTTGCAGGTTAAACTCTTAGCATCTACAGCTAGACTCCTGTCTTAAAACCCTGGAGAATCACTGTCAGCATTCAGCTAACTGGACCACGGTTCTGACCCACAAATTGTGTACTCATATCCGAGCATTTCACCCCACTACAGGGATAAAAGTGAATTACAGAAATAACTTCATTTTTTTCTCTGTCCAGCATCAGTGAACATAAGATGGCAGATGCAGGCCCACCCCAGCAGGAAGTAGAGTCTCCTCCAAGTCGGAGGCACCTTCTAGGTGTCATAGAGGAGTCTCGTGAAATGCCAGAGGAGGAGCAGGAGGAGCAGCAAGAGGACACTCCAGCTGGGCTAGGCAAAGCACACTTTCGGTAACTTGGAAAAATAATGCAATGACAAAGAGATTGATTTGGGAACCTACATCTGCTCATCCGACCATAGCAAGCCACCTTCTCTTGAGCCCTTCCTTCCCATTCTCCTGAGTCCCTATCCTGCTGTGCTATATAGCACTAAGGGACTTGGGATGGTGCTGCCAAAAACCTCCATATATAATGTGGGGTGTATTTACACCCCGTGGCACAATCCTGATGCCCACCTCCTGTAAGTTGTTAGGGGCTTGAACAGGCCATTCTCTTTCCACCTCCTTTTTCCTTTACTCCCCTTTTCTTTCCAAGTGATTCTCACCTGCCTCAACATTCCTGAAAGCCTGTTTACTTTGGTCATAGATGTTATGGTTTTTTTTTTAAAAAAATTATATACAAACTAATTTTGTATATATCTTTTTGTCCATAACCCAAATATGGGGTGTCACTGCCCAGTAGATGAAGCAGGGGACCACCAAATTTGAACTTGCGAGGAACAGTGTTTTTCTCACAAGTGACTGTGCTTTTCGACCCCACTCTGACCAATTCCTTTTGCACTTACCTTACAATCCAGAGTAAGTATGGGAGCACATAAGGGACATTTACGTCAATGTAGTTATGGCACCACCTAGTGAACACCTAAGGGAAATTATTGCAATCCGGAATAAATTGTTCTTATGCTGGAGCAAGGCTTCCCCGTAGTTACTCTGGATTGCACCCTTACTCTTCTTTAATGTTCACATGGCATATCTCTGCCAGAAATCTGTTGGCCCCCTTCTCCAATACTGTTCTCCAATACTCAAGCTGTTCCTCGCATCAGATTGCGCCAGTTCAGTTGCACTGAATTGCTCAGGTAGGTCCTGAGGCGGATAATGACAAAGCCATTTTGGGGCTCTGCATTTGTACGGAGTTCTGTGAACACTGTTGGAAACCCCTCGGCTTGATTCATCTTCCACCCACAGGTTGGCTGATGAGCTCAGCGGCTGGGTCCGGCGGCATCAGATCAACCAAAAGAAGTTCTCGCAGTCTCAGAAACCATCACAGGTTAGCCAGGCGCGTCATGGCAGTATTGAAGAGGAAGGTTTTTCCTGTTGGTTGGAGAGGGGAATTGGTTTCAAAAACCAGTGGCTGGATGGGGGTACTCAAGAGTTGGGCTGTGTTTCCTCAAAAGAGGGGTGTATGCTTTACATATTGATGCTTTAGAACAGTGATTTTCAGGTGTGCCATGAATGGTCCACTGGTGTGCCATGGGAGTTTGGACTATTTATTTATTGATTTATTTAAGAAACATCATTTACTTATTAATAGGATTATTGAGGATTTGAACCCGTCACCAGCAGCATGGTGTTCCTTGTCAGTTGTCCAAAGATTGATGGTGTGCCTTGACATTCTTAGCGCCCGGTTGGTGTGCCATGAGATGAAAAAAGGTTGAAAATCACTGCTTTAGAATCTAGGTAGATCCTCTTTTTGCCGGCAACATTGCCCCTTCATTCCTGTGAGTCATGTGTTGTGTGTTTCAGGACAAACCACAACAGAAACCTCCAAGTCCCTTCCATTACATCCTTGCCAGCCCCCGCAGGACCACTGAAAGGTAAGCAGATCCTGAATCATTCTTCTTAGAACCGTTGTTTGTCCCCCTTGCATGTTAATCATCTTCTGGAGCCACCTCTCCTTTTCTTCACCTAGCCTGCTATGGATAAGTGTGGGGAGTTAGTTTGGGCCATAGTGTCCATAGTTTGGGGTTCATCTCCTTGAGATGGCTATCTGAAGCATTGGGCGGCCATGCTGCTGAACCCTCGGCAGTTATCTCCTTGAGGTCCTCTCCCTTTAGTGTCATCACCTTTCTTCCATCATCTTTTCCATTCCTGTATCTCATAACCTTGGTATGGAGGTGATGTTATACCTGCATACATTTAAGTCCTCTCTGAATGTGAAATCCACTGTTTTTCCCCTAGGGATTCTCTAAGCCAGCTACAGGTATATCAGCACCCTGACCCTGAGCATGACTTCATGGATGCCATTCATCGTCGAGAAGATACCTTCTATGTGGTCTCCTTCCGCAGGGTGAGTGAATGGTGACTGCAGTAGCATCAGAGGTTATGAGGATGGTGAAATCATGCTGACCAGTCAACCTATGATCATAATGCAGTGCATCAGTTTCTGAGTTACACACACTTCTGATTTCCCACCAAAAAACATAGCAGTGGAGAAAGTCTCCGAAGACTATTTAGGGTAGAGCTATGCAAAAGATTACAATATATTTCTTTGATTATTGAAAGTTTTTCTACCCATGTAAGCGAAAGTAAATCCCATTGAATTATTTGTGTCTAGCCTAGCATTGGACTGTAAGACTTCTAGAGCGGCCTACATAAACAAAGTTTCCTATAGGCAAGAGGCTGGACTGGATGGGTCCCTTCCAACTCCATGATTCTATGATTCTACCTCTGGGCCTACCTTGCAGCTACAAGGGTGGTGGATAGGATTGGGCCTTTTCCCAAGTCCAAAATGAGATCCTCAATACTTCCGAGCAGACCTATCTTTCAGCTGTTGTTACACACTGATGATGATGGTCAATTCTAATGGTTATTATGATTTTGTGTATCTTGTTGTAGGATCACTTATTGCTGCCTGCCATCAGCAACAACAAAGCATCTCACCCCAAAATGTCATTGGTGATGCCAGCCATGGCCCCTAATGGTAAAAGAAATGAATTGGTTGGTAGAACTGAGGAGGTGGGGAAGGATGTGTGGACCAAGATGCAGTATAAACTCCTTCTCTCAACCCAGAAGCTATTGCATCACTGTGTGTGTTTCTCTCCCAGAGAGCATCTACAATTCCTCCCTGGGCTATGAGGTGATGATGCAGATAGACTGCGAGGTGATGGATACACGGATCATCCATATCAAGAGCTCGACAGTGCCCCATTTCCTGAGACGCCAAAACACCACACCTGACAATCGCACCCAGCCTTCCCCTCCAGCGTTTTCTGGACAAGCCCCCCATGCTGCTTTGCGGACCCATCAAACCACATTGTCCTCAGCCACGCGGCACCCCCACCGCTCCCTGTATCTTGAGGAGCAAGGAGGGGGCTAGCCCTAACCCTCTGGGGAGATAGAGGGTGCTCCAACTACGTTGGAAGGGGTGCAGTGCCTCTCCCATGTGGGAAATGGACACACACATACACACACCCTGTGTGAGTGATGGACTGTACCACTTTTGCCAGCTGTCATTCTGCGGGATGGCTGGACTGAACTTCTCAGGGATGTTTCCTTCTCCACCACCATCTCTTCCTAGGGACAACTCTTACCTAATCTCATGGCTGCCTCAAGGATGGACAAGCGAGGATGTTCTCCTCGCAGTAAGTAAGTGGCTGTGTTGTACGTTAAGTGGCAACACAGCAGTAAGTGGCTGTGTTGACATCAATTTCCCCCATAGCCAGATCTCTGCCTCACACTGTCCTGGAGAGCTTTTCTGCCTGCACTTCTGCCCACTGGAGGCTGAGACAACTGTGCATTTCAGTGAAAAAGGGAGAGCGTCTGTGTATGTGTGCATGGTGGAGAGCATTGTTTTTCTCTACTAAGCAGAGAGAACAGTGCGTGTGCATGCACGTGTGTGTGAGTGCTTACATGTTGCCCTCTTCTCAGTTGCTCTACTTGCCCTTAGGTCTCCCCCATGGGGTCTGTCTTGTTTTTTGGTTGTGTTTTTTAAAAAATAAATGTAGCTACAAATAAATCCTAATGTGTGACTCTCTGCTTTTTCTCCGATTTTTCATTCTGAGAAGCACGATAAAACAACACTCAGTATAATCCAACCAGAGTATCTGCCAAGATCAGAACTGTAGTGATCTATAAGGTACTATAAGGGGGGGGGGGTCTTTAGTGACCCTGAAAGCAATTTGGAGAGAATTGAGTTTGGTAGAGGCTGTATTTTTAGTTTCCATTTTTAATTTTCTGACGAGCTGAGCACATTTTGTCTCAATTCTGCTTCTGCGTCTGCTTTCGGGGGTACATTTCAAATCTCTACCCATGAAGGTTCAGCCTACTCTCCCTTCAAGATTTCTAAATGAGCTGCTTTCGAAGGAAATTATGATGTTTTATGTCTTAGGGCACAATCCAGAGTAACTACGGGAGCACGTAAAAGACATTATGTGCACCCGTAGTTATTGCACCACCTAGTGAAAACCTATGGGAAATTCATATTGCAATCCAGAGTAACTTGTTCTTACTCCGGAGCAAGGACTCCCCATAGTTACTCTGGATTTCACCCTTAGTTGGTTTGCCCCTTGTTCAAGGTAGGGCAGAGTAGAAGAGAATCTGGCCCTCTTATGGGCCATTGCAAGAGGATCAGTCTGCTTCAATACATGTCCATGCACAGAGTTCACTCCGGAGTGAATCCTTTGAATACCTCAAACCCTGAAAAGGGTTTATGGACTGTAGGTTACATTCGAGGAACCATGTTGGATAAAAAGAGAGTGAAGAGAGGAGATGAATACTTAAAAGAGCAGTTACAAGGAGATTATGGGCACAATTCTAAGCATGCCTACTCAGAAGTAAGCCCCATTATAATTACTATCGTCATTATAGTCACTGGGGCTTACTCCCAGGAAAGTGAAGATAGGATTGCAGCCTTTGCATAACTGATGTTGACAATATGCTGGGGATATACAAACAGAACTTTTAATTAAAATTGCAGCATGGGGCTAGCTATTGATTCTCCATCATAGTAATGGGGGGTCTTGGATGTTTATATGTTCCTGATAATGACATATTTCTAAATCATATTTTTTATGTATTATGTATTATATATTTTGTATGTATATGTATACATACATATTTTGTATGTATCCTTGCCTTAACAATATAAAATTCTCTACCAAATGACCTTTGCTAAATTAAACTGAACTTTGCAACATGCTTATGTGGATGACAATTGTGGTCGTAGAATCATAGAATCCTGGAGTTGGAAGGGACCCAGTAGGTCATCTAGTCCAACCCCCTCCCAGCAGCAGGAAATCCTCCTAGAGCAGGGGTCCTCAAACTTTTTAAACAGGGGGTCGGTTCACTGTCCTTCAGACACTGTCAGGGGCCGGACAAAATTCCTACCCACTTAAAAAATTCGTGTGACACCTCAAAAAGTAGGACAAAATATAGGACATATTAAAATGAAGCAAAAATACTTGTATTTCTTTCCTGTACATAATTTCAACACTTTTAAAATTGAAAACCTTTTAACATGCATGATTCTCACCCAGACATGTAAGACACCCTCAAAGCCGTTTGCAGCAACACATTACTTCAACATATTTTACTTAACGTATTTTACTACAACATATTTTACATGTCAGACTTAAGATGGGTAATTGTAAGACACTTTCAAAGCAATTTGCAGCAACACAAGGAATGTCAGTGACATGCACTGACATGCACACCATGCACTCTCACAAACGGACACACACACCCATGCATTCACACACAAACACAAGCTCACCTCAATTTTGGGCTTCCTGTTCAGGAATTTTGTCAAAGCCTATGCATGTGTACTCAGAAGGCCCATTAGATGGTGGTCTTATTAGCCCAGCTCTCTGCTGTCTGCTCAGAAGTAAGCCTCCACCAGGCAGGGCAGCCGGCGGTGGCGGGCCAGATTGAGGACCCTGGGGGGCCGTATCCTGCCCACGGGCCATAATTTGAGGACCCCTGTCCTAGAGCATCTCTAGGATGCTTGTTGAGCTTCCTGCTTGAGAGCCCCCAGTGAGGGAGAGTCCACCACCTCCCTTGGCAATCTGTTCCACTGCCAAACCGCCCTCACCGTCAGGAATTTTTTCCGGATTTCCAGCCGGAATCTCCTCTCTTGCAGTTTGTACCCATTGGTTCTAGTCCTGCTTTCAGAAGCAGCTATGAACAAATTGGCCCCTTCCTCCCTATGACAGCCCTTCAGGTATCTGAAGAGGGCAATCATGTCTCCCCTCAGCCTCCTCATCTCCAGGCTGAACATCCCAAGTTCCCCCAACCTTTCCTCATAGGGCTTCCCTTCCATCCCACTGATCATTCTTGTCGCTCTCCTCTGGACTTGCTCCAGTTTGGCTGCATCTTTCTTCAAGTGAGGTGCCCAGAACTGAACACAGGACTCAAGGTGAGGTCTCACCAATGCAGAATAAAGAGGAACTAGAACTTCTCGTGACTTGGAAGCTCCAGTCCTCTTAATGCAGCCTAAAATGGCATTTGCCTTCTTTGCAGACACATCACACTGCTGACTCAAGTTCAGCTTGTGATCCACGGCGACTCCAAGATCCTGCTCACATGTTGGGCTGCCAAGCCAAGTATCCCCCATTTTATACCTGTGTTTTTGGTTTTTATTGCCTAAGTGCAGAACCTTGCACTTCTCCCTGTTGAAATTCATTCTGTTTGTTACAGCCCAGGATTCCAGTTTATCCAGATCCTCCTGGAGGTTTCTCCTATCTTCTGATGTGTTTGCTACTCCTCCCAGCTTGGTGTCATCTGCAAATTTGATCAGGCTCCCCCGTATCCCTTCCTCCAAGTCATTGATGAAAATGTTAAAGAGAACTGGTCCCAAGACAGAGCCTTGAGGGACCCCACTAGAAACTGACCTCCAGGTTGACACAGAACCATTTACTAAAACCCTTTGAGTGCGGCCATCGAGCCAGTTGCAGATCCACCTAACAATTGCCCTGTCTAGCCCATATTTTTCCAACTTCCTAATTAAAATGTCATGTGGGACTTTGTCAAATGCTTTGCTGAAGTCAAGATCAATGACATCCACAGCATTGCCATGTCCAGTAAGCTTGTAACCCGATCAAAAAAGGAGATCAGATTTGTCTGGCAAGATTTATTCTTGGTAAATCCATGCTGGGTTGTTTTGATCACCGAGTACTTGTCTAGATGTGCACAAATTGTGTGTTTTATGATTTGCTCTAATATCTTGCCCGGGATTGAAGTCAAACTGACTGGTCTATAATTTCCCGGGTCTTCTTTTTTCCCCTTCTTAAAAATTGGGACTACATTCGCCCTCTTCCAGTCCAGGCTCTTCTCCACTCCTCAAGGATTTCTCAAAGATGATCGACAGAGGCTCTGCAAGGACATCTGCCAGTTCCTTAAGAACTCCAGGATGCAGCTCATCCGGTCCAAATGACTTGAATTCATTTAGGCCAGTTAAGTGGTTTCGAACCAGTTCTCTGTCAATCTTAATCTGCTCTTCTGCACCATCCATGTTTTCATTACCTCTTAGGGGATGTAAACACATCCCCGAATCAGTCAGTGATCCCGCACCCCCATTAGCACAGCCCTCCTTCTGTGAATAGACAGATGCAAAGTAGGAGTTGAGCAGCTCCGCCTTCTGCTGGTTTCCAGACACCTGCTGTCCATCCTTGTCCAAGAGCAGCCCCACCCCCTCGTCTCTCCTCCTGTTCCTTTGGGCATATCTAAAGAAGCTCTTCTTGTTATCTTTGACTCCCCTGGCCAGCCTCAGCTCATACTGAGCTTTAGCATCCCTGACCCCCTCCCTACATGACCGGGCTACCTGCCTGTACTCCTCTCTGGTGATCTTTCCAGTCTCCCACTCCCTATACTTCTCTTTCTTTAACTTCAGCTGATCCCCAAGTTGCCTGTGGAGCCAACCTGGTTTTTTCAGCATTTTTCCCCCTTTCTTTTTTATTGGAATTGTTTCTGACTGTGCTTGTAGAAGCTGCCTCTTAAGGAGCTCCCACCCATCTTGGGCCCCTTTCCCCATTAGATCATCAACCCATGGGATCCCACCTATGACTCCTCTAAGCCTGTTGAAATCAGCTTTCCTGAAATCCAACATATAAGTTTCACTCTGCACTCTTTTTATTTCCCACATTATTCTAAATTCCAGCAGCTCATGATCGCTTTCCCCTAAAGTTCCCACTATGTTGACCTGATCAACCAGTTCTTCACGATTTGTTAAGATCAGGTCAAGGATGGCCCCTCCCCTTGTCGTTTCCTCCACCTTCTGGACCATGAAGTTATCTTCCAGGCCCATCAGGAATCTACTGGAGCTTCCATGTTTATCCACTCATGTTTTTTTTTTCTCATGGAAGGTTCTGGATAATGAGGGACACCTATACTTCACCTATAGGGACATCATATGGACCTAATCACACTGGTAACAGGATAACCTTAATTTTAACATGTATAAATCCAGATGATTTATATTCAAAATTTATATGATTTAAATTTTATATTATATGATGAGAGACAAGATGGTGTAGTGGTTAGGGAGTTGGACTGAGACTCAGAAGAGCTAGATTGAAATCCCTCCTTGGCCATGAAGGATTTTGGATTAGGGGCGTCACTAGGGTTTGCGTCACCCGGTGTGGGAGGCCAGTGCGTCACCCCCATACATTGGGTGGGGCAACAATATGAATGACGGGTGTGGTTATGTGCCATTGCCCCACCTCCACTGGTTTTCTTAGCTATAAATTTTAACAGAATAAAGATAATTCAAAGTGGTTTGTTTCACTGCATTCTGCTGCAAATTACACATCCAACAGTATCCAACATGAATGGATTATTTCTACAAACCATGATTTTAGCCATTTAGTTCACGTGCTGCCACCCCTTATTAACGCCCTAATAACGTCCCTGATTGAGACCGTTTTGGAAGTCTTGTACTCTGCTGGACTGACCTTCCACTCCAGCCAAGGCATGCCTGCTTACTCACCAGTAAACACAGCTGTGAAATTCACATCCATTTTCAATTAATTTCACTGCAATCATCAGGGACCTCCTTCTGGGGTAATTTGTGAGAGCTGTGTTCATTGGATCAGGACAGTTCTGGTGAGCTTCGATTCCTCTCAGCTATGGCACATTTGCCTACTCGTGAGCAAAGCCACAATATGGGTCACTTTCACTTTCCATAGCGTTCAAAGCATATTTTAGATTTTTGGCCATATCTTTTGATAGGAAGGTGCTATTTCAGAATGGATTTTTGCATTGGATTCTGCTCTCTAATACGAATTCAACGGTATATGACATGATGTGGTTTTTTAAGGTCCCCCAGTGTGCATCCCACCTCTTGGGCACATCACCTGGTGCGGACCGCACCACCCGCACCACCCTAGTGATGCCACTGAAACCATGCCTGCTACCTTGCCTTGATAAATGAATATTAAACCAAAAAATGCACAGTTCCTTGCTCTTCCTGATGTAAGTCAGCCAAAGCATGGAAGGTGCCTGGCCTCGCCACACTCTTCTCCTTCCAAGTGGAGTCATTCATTCACTGTGTGGTCATCATGACATCCAGTACCAAGGAATGATTTCAAACTTTCAGTAGAAATTTCAGGAGGCTTTGAGAATCCATATGTGACAAGACAATAGGAGATGTAATCCCATGTTTATACTATGTATTTTACTATGCTTTATTGATTGGGTGCCCTTCGGGGAGAAAGGCAGAATACAAATCTAACAAACAAACAACAGACAAACAAATAAATGTTGTTTAGTCATTTAGACCCGTCCAACTCTGTGACCCCATGTCAGGTCACCCTATTCTCCACTAGCTAAAAAAGCTACAAATGAAAAAGCTAAAAGCTAAAAAAACCTAAAAGCTAAAATAAATAATGTAAAATGAAATAGTAAAATGAATAATATAAACTCATGTATACTATATTGCAGTAATGTGGTTAATTTAAACACTGTATTATCTATCTATCTATCTATCTATCTATCTATCTATCTATCTATCTATCTATCTATCTATCTATCTATCTAAAAGAGAAAAGTCACTGACTTGCTCACTGACTGACTCACTCATCACCGCCCTGCCAAAACCGCTGGGCCTAGAAGCGTGAAATTTGGGGTGAGTGTTCCTTCCGTGACTTAATTCAACATTCCTCCCCAACTGCTGGGCCTGAAGCATGGAATTCTGGGAGGGATCCTTCTGTCACCTGAACACCCACCAAGAACCGTTAATGAGAAATTTAACCCTTCAGGGGCTGAAAAGGGGTGCAACATGTTTTTGTCCTATACTTAACATGGAAGACTGACCAACATCCAGCCAATTTGGTGCTCGATGCCTGGTGCACTGGGGGGATGTTGTTCGGAGGAAGAGGTTGCACTGGAGAGGATGCTGTGCATGGGGGGTTGCGTATGGGAAGATGCACATGGTGGGTTGATGTGAATGGGGAGTTGATGTGAATGGGGGTTGGTGCGCATGGGGATGTTGTGCACAAATGATGCGCATGGGGGTTGATTCACATGGGGAGATGTTGAACACGGGGAGATGTTGTGATTGGGGGTTGATGCGCATGGTGAATGATGGGCAGGGGGGTTTGATTTGCATGTGCGATGATGCACATGGGGGGATGTTCCGCATGGGGGTTTGATGCATATGGGGCTTTGATTGCATGGGGGACTGATGTGCATGGCGATGTTGCACATGGGGGGTTGATGCGCATGGGGGATGTTGTGCATGGGGGGATGAACATGGGGAATGTTGTGCATGGGGAATTTGCGCATGGGTGCTGATAAGAATGGGGGGTTGATGTGCAGAGGGGGGATGAAGCGCATGGGGTGGATGAACATGGGGATGTTGCACATTGGGGTGGATGCACATGGGGGGTTGATGTGTGTGGGGGATTGATGCGCCGTGGGGGGATGGCATTAGGGGGGAATTCCACTCCGGCAACGTGGGTACACTTTTCACTAGTTTTCAATAAAAGAGTACCTGGTGTCTTTTTGACCAACGTTAACAAGGAACCTTCTAAAGACACTTGCTTCAGTCTCCTTTTGAGGATTTCATGGAAATGTGACATTTGCATTTGATGGAAATATTTTAATTACCTATCTATCCTTCGGGTTTGTCTCAGCTGGCAGGCAATTTCTTGCAAGAGACACAGCTGTAGATTCTTGCATCAGCTTTTATTGGATCAATCAGCAAACAGGCCCAATGCAGCTTTGAGGATCAAGTCCTACCTTCCCATCTTTTAGCTTAGCTTATATCCCCTTTTGTGCTGAACCACCCATCACATTCCTGATATCCTGTTGCTTCTTCAGCTTCATGGTCTGCTCATGAATACTTCATGCTCATGACCAGTTCATGACCACCTTATGGGTATTTTACAACTTATTGTTATGGATAGTCAACTAACTGACCATCCGGGATCCACATCCTGTTGATATCTACTTATCGTAACTTTCTGCCCTTGACCCTGGTCAAATATGAATATACCATTGTTTAACATAGCTTAATACAGAAGAAAATAATCATACTTTCTGGGTCTCCTCCCAAACCCCCTGGATCTTCTGCCAAAAAGTCAACGTGACTTCAGTGGTACACTCTAGTCTGAAAACGGTGCTTTCCTGGCTAGGGTTATTCCAGTCTTCTGCTTGCCACATACACAGAGCCTGTTTTTGCTAACTCGGCCTTCTAATATATAAATTCACATATACATAAAGAAATCTAGATTTTTCCATTTCTTCCCATCACATTGCCATTAAACAGAATCATCACTTGCGCTGCTACAGCCTTATTTGGATGGTGCTTTTCTACAAACATTTGCACAATTTCCCAATGTTCACCAATGTCCATAATCTGATTTGATGTGAGGGACTCCTCCTCCTTCTTCGCCTCCTCCTCTGCAAATGAGATCTCCTCCAGAACCTCTTGCTGTTGCTCACAATGCTGATCCATCAATTTGTTCATTTTACAACAAATTTTTGTTGTAAAACAGTTTGTTTTACAAGGCACTGTTTGTTTTAAAAGGCAGAATTCCTTAGAAATTTTGGTTTCTTACAAAGCATTTGTCTTATAAGTTATTTGCCTTACAAGGTATCACTGTATACTTAGGTGCCGGCGCTCTTTCCACACTCCGAGCATGGATATGGTTTCTCCCCTGTATGGGTTCTTAGATGTAAAGTCAGCTGTGAGTTGTGACTGTAGGACTCCACCATTGAAACTGTATAACTAAGAATGGAAAATAGGAGTGAAGTAGGGGATTCCTTCTAAAATCTATTATCTAAAATCTTATTATCTCCATGGTTTTTTTGTGTGTGAAGCTCTTTCTTTCTGTGTGAAGATTCTTTCTTCTGCACCACAGAGCAAGTGGTTCAAAGTTTCATCACCGTCTCAGATAACACCAATGATCGTTGTATTGTCTGCAAACTTCACAATTTTAACAGAGGGGTGCATTGAGGTGCAGTCATTTGTATAAAGGGAGAAAAGCAAGGGGGAGAGCACACACCCTTGGGGAGCGCCCGTACTAATTGTCTGAATACTAGATGTCATTTTCCTCATCCTCACCTGCTGCTTATTGCCTGTTGGAAACCTGTCTATCCACTGACAGATAGGAGCAGATACATGGAGGTATATGTGGAGATAATGACGTATTTGCACCTGCCTTACCCACCCCAGCAGCGGTGCAGAAGTACCTTACAGCATTTTTACGATACTTTCCAGCCAGCATGGGACTTGTACTTGGACTTGTGCCAGCCTAACTAGGGTTTAGGATGACAGATTGTTCAGAGCCACCGGGATGTTGTGGAGTCAACATGAATATGAGTTCACATGGAACCTTTGAGAGTGCGCTACATCAGAACTATGGTGAAGAAGCCTGATAGAGCTCCTAATGGTAGTGTGGGTGGGTGGTTGGAGCAAACTGAGGTGGCACTCAAGAAATTCTGTCACGAAGAAACTCTATTTACATATATTTGACACAGCAGCCAGTCCAGAGTCACAAGACAGTATAGCATAGGCATAGGTCCAGTCCATATGTCACTCCATGTAATAACTATGTAAAGCTCTGGCGATCTCAACTCGCTTCCTTCACTGAGGTGACTGACTCTCACTGACACAACACAGGAGCTGAGGTAAAATTACCTCAGGAACGAGAGACCAGTCAGAAAGTCCCTCTCAGTTTCACCTCAGCTAAGGCTAGTCAGGCCGTTCCCAGCCTCATAAAAGCTGAAAGAACCAAAAGGGATTAAGAGGAATCAGCTCTCGTTTCCATGTATCGTCACATCGTTACCTTTCATAACTGGGGAAAAAGGCTCTTTCTCAAGAGGTGCTCCTTTTCTATTGAGTGGGTGTGAATTCGGCCTCTTTAAGGGGCACACTTTTATTAACTTAATTAAAATTGATGTTGTTGTTGAGGCTACAAGCTCTTCTTTGACCACAGGGAGCAGGCAGGTGATGTAGCTACGCCTCTGGCTGGGAGGAAGGAGGCAGGTTCCTCACCTCGCCATGTTCACTTTTTTTAAAAGGCAAGGAGTGACTTCACTTCCACAGCCAACAATAGAGGCTAATAATTATTTACATCATCCAAGTATTGCCCTACTTTCAGTATCAGTGTAATGTTCCCCTCTCTGCATGAGTCTGGCATCTTTCCCTGAAGTAAAATATCACTCCTAACAATTTGCAATGCTACACTCAGCTGTTGTTCAAAGCATTTATAAATACAGTAATTCTTGAAATTCCATCAGGTCCTGAAGCCTTTTTTCTTTTCCTTTCTTTTTTAATGTCATCCATCACTTCTTTTGGAGTAAATATAGTTCAGTGCAGTTCATTGATCCTGCGTGAATTTTGATAAGTTTTGTTTTTCAATATATTGCCCTAACTTTATGAGATCCACCTTTCTTCTTTTGAAAAAAGTTTGCATAAAAATTTATAATTAACCAATGTGGGCACCTAAATCAAAAGAGAGGCTTGACCTATGACTAAGAGCATAATCATAACCTTGTCTACTCAAACGTAAGCCCCATAGTGTTCAATGGGTCTTACTCCCAGGAAAGTGGGTTTAGGCTAGCAGACCTAAATCTCATTCATATGGTTTCTCCCATGTGCTTTTTTAAATGTTTTTTTAAGTCTCCTTGCTGAAAAAAACTCTTTCCACACTCCAAGCATTTATATGGTTTCTCTCCTGTGTGGGTTCTTAGATGTGAAGTCAGGTGGGAGCTCACACTGAAGCACTTTCCACACGCCAAGCATTTATATGGTTTCTTTCCTGTGTGGGTTCTTCGATGTGAAATTAGGCTGCAGTGCACACTGAAGCTCTTTCCACACTCCAAGCATGTGTGTGGTTTCTCTCCTGTGTGGATTCTTAAATGTTTTTTTAAGTCTCCTTGCTGACTAAAGCTCTTTCCACACTCCAAGCATTTATATGGTTTCTTTCCTGTGTTTGTTCTTTTATGTAAAATCAGATTTCCATTCTGACTGAAGCTCTTTCCACACTCCAAGCATGTGTGTGGTTTCTCTCCTGTGTGGATTCTTAAATGTTTTTTTAAGTCTCCTTGCTGACTAAAGCTCTTTCCACACTCCAAGCATTTATATGGTTTCTTTCCTGTGTTTGTTCTTTTATGTAAAATCAGATTTCCATTCTGACTGAAGCTCTTTCCACACTCCAAGCATTTATATGGTTTCTTTCCTGTGTTTGTTCTTTTATGTAAAATCAGATTTCCATTCTGACTGAAGCTCTTTCCACACTCCAAGCATTTATATAATCTCTCCCCTATGTGGATTCTATGATGTGAAGTCAGGTGTGAGCTCACTCTGAAGCTCTTTCCACACTCCAAGCATGTGTGTGGTTTCTCTCCTGTGTGTGTTCTATGATGTATAGTGAGTTTTCCACTCTCAATGAAGCACTTTCCACACTCCAAGCATTTATATGGTTTCTTTCCTGTGTTTGTTCTTTTATGTAAAATCAGATTTCCATTCTGACTGAAGCTCTTTCCACACTCCAAGCATGTGTGTGGTTTCTCTCCTGTGTGTATGATGTATAGTGAGTTTTCCACTCTCAATGAAGCACTTTCCACACTCCAAGCATTTATATGGTTTCTCCCCCGTGTGCGTTCTTCGATGTAAAATCAGGTGTGAGCTCACGCTGAAGCTCCTTCCACACTCCAAGCATTTATATGGTTTCTCCCCTGTGTGTGTTCTTTGATGCAAAGTCAGCTTTGACCGCAACCTAAAGCACATTCCACACTCCAGGCATTTATAGGGTTTCTCCCCTGTGTGAATTCTCTGATGATATAAAAGTTTGGATTGACTTTTGAAGGTCTTTGCACAAGGAGCACATTTTTTAACCTTATTTTCAGTGTCTTTCTCTGATTTCACTGGGAGGATGTTGAAGTTTCCAGAATCCTGAGAGTCAGACTTATTTCTACATTTCTTCTTTTTCTCCTGCTTCTTTGATCTGTCCTGAAGTGCAGGTTTCTGCCTCTTGAGGCTCCTTCTAGCGGAAGAAATATGTGTGTCTGTTCTGGTTGTTTCCTCATGTAAAGGACTCCTTACTTTGGACTGTTCTTCTTTGATGTCTATTTCATGGGGACAGACGAGTTCTCTCCTCCAGCCAGTGGTTGTTCTCTCCTCCTCCCTCCCTGCTCCGTGTTGATTTCTGAAAGGCTGTGCCTCTTCTTCAAGCAAGGCCATGTCCAATGACCCCCTACTTGGCTCCCTACAATCCCCCTTTGGTTTCTGGAAGAGAAAGAGAATCCTGATTAGCAGTGCAATGTTAGTGGGATCTCTAAAGCACAAGTCTGGAGTTGTCTGGTCAAAAGCAAATACCAGTGTATGTCCTGCCTCTGACTTGGTCACTGGAAAGGAGATAAAGCATCACAGCTGTACTCAGAGACTTAAGGCTGCAATCCTAAAGACACTTTCCTGGGAGTAAGGAAACACTTTCCTGTTTCCTACTGAACATAATGGGGTAGAACATAATACATAATATTAATGTAATACTTATAATGGGGAACATAATACTTTTGAGTAGACACGGTTAGGATTGTGCCCTAAATCTGGTCCTAGGATGGAGGCTGCTTAACCAAGACCACTAGAGGACGGCCTTCCCCTCCCAGTGGCATGCTGGTGTGCCTCAGACAGCCCTCAGGTATGCTGTGGGAATTCGGAGATTGACATTCATTAATAGGAAAATTGGGGGATTTGAACAGTCTGGTGTGCCTTGATAATTTCAGTGCCTTGTTAAGTGTGCCATGAGATGAAAAAGGTTGAAAATCACTGTCCTGGACCCTCACAGGCCTGTCTGCACCTTTATTGTCATGCTGCCATCTTAATAAATGCTAAAACACCTATAGTTTTGTAGTATGGGGAAGATCTGTGAGGAGTTTCATTCTTAAATGGCTTGCAGATCACACTGAGTTCAATCCAATGTGAGCCATTCAAGGAGCAATAAAAGCCAAGCCAAACCTATATCTACAACCTATCTGGGCATTTTGGAGCCATCTGCTCCAAGCTCTGGCCATTCCCACACATGGGAGGGTTGCCAAAATGGTAGCATGAAGTGGAGGTCAAAGTATCGGCTGACATCTGAGGCCAGAGGAGGCTATGGGTGAAAGCAACAACTGAGACTCAAGAAACCTGTAGCTGGGGGGAGAACTCTGCACCCTGCAGTTCAGCCTCTGTTACACATGCCTTAGTCACATCCACAGCACCATTCCTTTGAAGTTCTTGCCTTGTACCCATCACATCCCTTTGGTCTCTTCTCTCCCTCCTCCTGTCTTTTCCTTCTTCTCCCATCCCTGCCTTGTGTGAAGATCAAGGAATTAATGCTTTGAACAACCAGAGCTGAGTGCAGATCACAGATGCTATGAAGTCTGGATTGGTGGTGTGCAGGCCCAAGTGAAGGCACAGGGTACAGTTTTGTCTGTACCAGCTCCAGGAGGCGATGGTGGGAGAAAGACAGGCTGCCAAAGTGATCAGGGGTTTGGAAGTTTGGAAAAAAATGGTGAGGGGTGGAGGTGGAAATGGTGGGAAGAAGAGAGGAAATAAAACATGGTTTGGAGGGAAAGAACCCCAAAAAGCATCATACACCCCCCAAAGACACAAACACAGCCCTGTCCCACTCACATCTTCTATCTCTGACATGTTGAGGGAGGGCTGAGGGAGACCCTGATTTAGGGTCTAACAGCCCAGTTCTAACAAGGGTGTCCATGCCTTGGCACAGCAGTGCCAGCCCTTCCTGTACCCCTCCAGGCCAGGCAGGCAGCCAGACTTCTCCTTAAGCTAAGGGAACATTGGTTTCTTTCCGGTGTTGAGCTCCAGCAGCCACTATGGAAATGTTCTTCCATTCCTCTGCTGTGGCTCCCTGTGGCTTTTGAAAACATATAATGAGTATTTAATTTAAATTTGTTTTATTTTAGTTTGTTAGTTTTTTACATGAAATTCTAAATTTGAGGTTTCTGGTGATCTTGTAACTGTAAAATGTAAACTGTAACCATGAAGCATATATCCAACAAAAAAAACAACAACGACAATTTGTTGTTGACAAAGGACAGATGGACATATAAAGGGCCCCGTTACCTTCAACAGCTTAGGGCCTCATCCTAAATCTGGCCCTGGTTGGGACCATAGAATGCTACCTGGAAGCCATTGGGACCTGGATGAGGGCAAACAAACTGAGATTAAATCCGGACAAGACAGAGGTTCTCCTGGTCAAGAATGAACAATGCATGTACTGGACTATTGACTTACTCTGAATGGGGTTGCACTCCCTCTGAAGGAGCAGGTTTGAAGCTTGGGAGTTCTTCTGGACTTGCAGCTGCACGTGCACTCCCAGGTAGCCACTGTGGCCAGAGGTGCCTATGCTCAACTTCAGTTGGTGCACCAGTTATGGCCAGACCTGGATCATGAGGATCTGGCCATGTTGGTCCACACCACAGAGATATCAAGAAATGTTCTATGTCGGGCTATTCTTGAAAATTGCTTGGAAACTACACTTAGGTCAAAATGTGACGGCCTGTGCAGTCACTGGAGCTAGATGACTGTTGGGTCGCTTCTCCGAAAACTGCACTGGGTGCCAGTGTTTCTGGGCCCAACATAACATACAAAACTAGGGGCACAATCCAGAATTAGGGAGTGCCCTAGTTGGGCTGCCCCAACTATTCTGAATGCAGAGCAGAAAGTTATGCTGCATCCAAAGAGTCAGGAAGCCTGGGCTGCCCTACTGTAGAGGCTCCAGAGCATGCTCAGTAGGCAGCAAGACAGTGACACATGGGGAGGGCTTGCTCCTGAGGAGACCTCCCTCAGATTACACTGAACAAGGAACACATGTGGTGCCTCTCTTATAAGGAGTCCCTGATGAGACTGCCAGTACAGACTACAGTGAAAAAAGTGGCTTCTTGGAGTGGACTGCTGTATCCCCAGGTTAGTGGGCTATTGTAGTTGTGCCATATCCTGAAGTTGAGAGGCAGTGGTTGTAGCTAGGCTGGCCAAGAACTAAGATTTTTGGTCAACACTGCCATTCTTATGCTGCCTTATCATGAACACATATGGATCTACTCATTACTATACCTGCTCCTGAGGTGGTATAACTCTGAGGAGCTGGAAGAGGGCATTTCTGCCCTGGAAACAGGCTCTGGATACAGATACAGAGTCACTGCTCTGCCCTAGGCAATGCCTAACATGCCCTCAACATGCTTCTCCTGAACTGCCTAGGCTGCACCAGCTAGGGCAGCCCAAGTCCACCTGTCTTGGGGCAGCCTATGTTGACTTAGGCTGCCCCAAGGCTTTTCCAGAGTAATGAAGTTGGTCCATCTGGGATAAGGGGCCCAAGACGGCTGGGAGCTCCTTAAGAGGCAGCTTCTGCAAGCACAGTCAAAATCAATTCCTATGAAAAAGAAAGGGGGAAAAAACCTCAGAAAACCAGGCTGGCTCCACAAGCAATCAGCTGAAATTAAAGAAGAAGTATAGAAGTATAAAGAAGAAGACGTATAGGCAATGGAAGACTGGAAAGATTACCAGATAGCCCGGTCCTGTAGGAAGGGGGTCAGGAATGCTAAAGCTCTTTATGAGCTAGGGCTGGCCAGGGGTGTCAAAGATAACAAAAAGAGCTTCTTTAGATATGCCCAAAGGAAAAGGAGAGACAAGGGGGTGGGGCTGCTCCTGGACAAAGATGGACAGCAGGTGTCTGGAAACCAGGAGATGGTGGAGCTGCTCAACTCCTACTTTGCATCCCGTCTATACTCGGAAGGAGGTCTGTGCAAATGGGGGTGCGGGATCGTTGGCTGATGTGGGGATGTGCTTGCATCCCCAAAGAGGTAATGAAAACATGGATGGTGCAGAACAGCAGATTATGACTGACAGAGAACTGGTTCAAAACCACTTAACTGGCCTAAATGAATTCAAGTTGTTTGGACTGGATGAGCTGCATCCTCGAATTCTTAAGGAACTTGCAGATGTCCTTATGTCCATCTCATAGATGATCGATAGGGTAACCCAAGTGCACTTCTGGAATGTGCCCTAAGCCAAAATATACGTATTCACTCAGAGACCCCCAAGTATAGCAGGCCTATTCGCATGCCAGAAGCAGTATCCTTCCATTAAGTGTTCTTTAGGCCAGGTTTGAAGACCTGGAGATGGGCAGCGCTAAACCCTGTGCTTGTGTACAGAGGCACGAGACCCTGATCCATGTACTTTAAGAACATATGAAGAGCCTCTGCTGGATCAGGCCAAATGCCCAACTAGTCCAGCTTCCTCACTGCATCCACCTCTACACACACCCCTCACGGCTTGTAAACTGTAAACTGTTCTTTCCTCGAGGAATTGGTCCAACCCCTTCTTAAACGCATTGAGGCTAGATGGCATCACCCATCCCGTCTTACTCCCAGGAAAGTGTCTTTAGGATTGCAATATTAGAGACAAAGAACCTCAAAAACCTAACCCTCCAAAATCAAAATTGTCCCAGTCACAGCTTCAATCCTCTGCTGAGTTTCTCCCCTGACACTCCTTCTCTGCATGCTCTTCCTGCCACATGGAGAGAGCAATTATCACTGAAGGGTTCTGGCGTTCTTCTGCCAGTGTCTGGCAGGGCTGGTCTCAGCACCCCACCAGCACATGCTCAGCCTCTCACAAGAAACCAGTCTATGCATGTCTACACCGAAGTAAGCCTATGACAGTCAATGGGGCTCACTCCTGTATAAAGGGGGCAGACTGCAGCCTGAGAGACTGAGTGCAGATAAATTAGTTTTATTTTTCTTTATATTCTGTATTTTCTTTATTATTTTGTATTATGTTACAGTAATGTAATATATGACTTTTTGGGTTGTTGAAAGAATTATTTGAGTTTCCATTATTCCTTATTGGAAAATTTGCTTTGACATACACTGCGGATGGCACTATTAAAACACATGCATTATCTGTGTCGGCCCCAATGGAGACCAGCTTAGACACCACCAAGGAGGACTTTCACAACCAACTTCAACTCACACTGGACAGGATACCACAAACTGAGTTGATCATCCACACTGCAGCTGACAGAACCGGTTGGGAAAAAACACAGGGCAGATTTGGAGATGGAATAATAAATGATAATGATCTGCTGTTGTTTGCCTCATTTAATAACCTGGTAGTAGCAACAGTCCATTGAACATCCAGGCAAACAGAAACTAACCTGGTGCAACCCATCTGGTCAAGTCTCAGTGGTGTCGGACTGTGTCCTCCTAAACTCTAGGTTCTTCTCATCACTCCAAGATGTACAAACAATGAGAGGGCCGGATGATGGATCTGACCACTACCTCGTCCATGCTTAGTTGCAACAGCGACTCAAAAAGTCAAAGTGCTAGGCACCCTCCACAATCCATATTTATATTTATTTATTTCCATTAAAGATCAATCTGTTGATCTGCTCTCTGGAAAGGGAGACACTGAGAAACACACCTGGAATTATGTGGGTCTTGGACGGAGTTCCTCTCTGTCAGGCAGTTGTTCGGGGCAGGATCTTTCCTGTGCAGCTGCTGAGAGGCTCCCCCTGCTACATCCTCCTCAGTTCCTTCTTCTGAGAGCACTGAAATGGTCAAGGGACACCATCCATTGTTTCTGCCACTGACAAGGCACACCAGGCTCTTCCAATCCCCCTATTTTCCTGTTCATTCATGTCAGTCCCCAAATTCCCACTGCACACCTGAGGACTGTCCAGGACACACCAGTGAAAAGAGCATACAAATCACCGGTCTCACTCATCAGCGCCCAGCCCAAACCCCTGCACCCAGAAGCATGAAGTGTGGGGAGGGTCTTCCTTGCGTGATGCCAGGATCCAAGAAGAACCAACTTGGGGTGGTGTTTGGTGCTCGGCAGGGATGCCCAGTGCCCACAGGTGGTGCCTGCCAAGCAAAGAAGCCCTGCCAGGCTGTGAGTCTTGCAGTGGGGCTGGCTGGTGGGAGGGAGATGCCAGATCTCCCAGACCTCCACCTCCTGCTCCAACTCAGGGCAGAAGAGAGGCAGCTGTTGTCTGGGGCAGGAAAGGGGCTCTGAACTGGGGGGACTTCAGCGACCCTTTTGCTGCCCCCCTCCTGGCTTGGCTTCTGCCTTTTCCACTGTCCCCCCACTCGCCCTGGACCTCAGTGTTCCCTCCCCCCTGGCATCAGCATCAGCCCCTCACTTGGGGCTCTTCTCTCCCCCTCACCCCCTCCACTCCTACCCTCAGAACTCACCTTCCTCTTCCTCCCCAGAAGGATGCAAGAGAAGGAAGGAAAGAGGGAGGGAGGGAGGTCCAGGAAGGGGCTGCCCCTCTCCTTCCCCCACCCTCTTAACCCTGGCAGTGCCAGGCAGAGGAGAGGAGGAAGAGGCAGGCCTCCTTCTCCACCTCCTCCTCCCTTTTGGCCTGGCCCCCCTTGCAGTGCTCCTTCGCCCCCCTCCAGCTACGCCACTGCCCAGCTGTGCCTGCAGGTGGAAGGAAGCGGATCCCAGCCTGGATACACAGTTGCAGACCCTGGAGGGAGGGAGGTCCCACTGACTGCAATGGGGTGACTTGCGAGTAAAGCTGTCTGGAGGGGAGAAGCCCTGATTCTGATCCTAGCTGGAGGGTGGCGCAGCACTGAGTCCTGCAGGGAACCCCCTTTGGAGCCACTCTGGGCAGGGGCAGCAAAAGGGAGTCTCTGCCCAGGAGGAACATCCCAGGCTTCCCACCTGGCTTGGATCAGCCATGCCTGCTTCCTTGCCTGGATCAATGAAGAAACATTAAACCCCAAAACTCCCCAGTTCCCCCAAAAACTCCCCAGTTCCTTGCTCTTCCTGATGTAAGTCAGCCAAAGCGTGGCTTCCATGGAAAAAAGTCAGGAGGGCCAAGCCCAGCCTCCCTGAGAAGATGCCAGACCTGGCCACCCTCTTTCCATTCACTGGGTGGTCATCATGACATCCAGTACCATGGAATGACTTCAAACTTCCAGTAGAAATTTCGGGTCAGCCCAGCTGTAAACTGGAAATAAAGTCAAGAGGCTTTGAGAATCCATATGTGATTCCATCTCCTTCCATAGGAGCTGGAAGGACATTTGGTGAAGAGCTGCCCAAAAGACATCAAGACAGGAAGCCTGGACTAGAACTTCAATGCTCCATCCAGACTTACTGCAGCAATAACAGCAATAATGTTTTTGAATTCAAACACCATTAACTAAAATATTAAGGAATGGTACCCCCCCCCCCCCGCAACATATGCACACAGACAGTGCCAGAATAGCTACCGCAGAATCCCAGAGCAGCCCTACAATGGGACTTTTCCTTGGTACAGGAAAAAGGCACCATGTAAAGGAGAAATGCTCTGGATCCAGAGAAGCAGAGCCCCTGGCCTGTCCCAGCCCTCCCTCTCCCTGACCACCCTGCCCCAGAATGCCTCCACCATCCCCCCATACCTGATCTCTCAGCTGGTTTGTATTCTGGACAGACTGGGGGTCAGTGGAGAATGGACAGTGGAGGCCCAGTGGTAGAGCTTGCTGGTGGTAGGGCTTCCAGAGATGTGCCGTATGGCATGTTTGCACCATTACAGACCAGTGGTAGGGCCAATGAATTGGGCCCTTAGACAATTTAATGGAATATTCAGATACCTCTCCAAAAACATTCATCAATTTCATTAGCTGAAGGATAGATACATGGATAAATAACATAATATCTCCACGTGAATTAATTTCAAATTCAGCAGAATTATATTTAAGACTCTGTATATGTTTATCCTGTTGACTAGCAGACATTAAAGGTTGCAAAAAATATAAAACATAAATAAAGTGGACATCAGTCTCTAGTTCCACTCTCTAAAAATAATCAAGAGGAAAGATATATGTTAATATATATGTTAATCAACGAGGAAATAAAGAGGAAAGATATATGTTAATCAACATATATCTATGGTACGTTAATCATAGATTCCTACTGTTTTCCATACACCATAGATTTCCACATATACCTACTGTTTTCCATACACCAAGCATTAATAAGATTTCTCCCCCATGTGGGTTCTCTGATGAAATGTCCAATATGAACTTCAAATTAAGCTCTTTCCACATTTGACACATTTATAGGGTTTCTTTCCAGTGTGGGTTCTTTGGTGATTTTTCAACCCTCCTAAAGTGTTTTGCACAATTAGAGCATTGTTACTACCTCTGCTTTCCAGTTTCTTTTTCAGAATCAGTGGGAATGGCATAGAAATTCCCAATTTGACAAGCATCAGATTTAGGCTGCAATCCTGAAGTGCACTTGGGCTAGCCTATCTATCACTGGGTTGACCCAAGATGGGCCAGTCCAGTTACTAGAAAGGCTTGGACCAGCATAAGCCAACATAGGCAGCAATCATAAAGACACTTCCTGGGAGTAAGAACCATTGAACACACTGGAGCTTACTTTTGAGTAGACATGGTTGAGTAGACATGCTCTTAGACTGGCCCAAGACGGATAGACCTGGGCCAGCCTAGCTGTGCCAGCCTAGGCAGTTCAGGAGAGGCATGTTGAGGGCCTATTCAGCATGGCCTAGAACAGTGCAGTTAGGCTGTAACCTGAGCCTGTTTTCAGGGCAGAAATGCCCCCTCACAGCTCCTCAGAATTAGAACACCTAAGGAAGAGGAATAAATCTGAGTAGACCCATAGGGGTCCACAGTAAAAACGAAAGTGTTGGCAAAAAAAATTCAGTCCTTGGCCAACCTAACTGCCTCTAAAACTCAGGATATGTCACAACTACACCAGCCCATCTTAGGATATGGCAGAACTACATCATCCCAGTTAGAATGCTGCTGTCTATGGAGCAGCAACTGCAACAGCCAGAGGCTTCCAGCCCTGTGGATTTGGCCTAACTTGTCAGCCCTGCATACAGCCTACTTAGGCCAGCTTAGCTGAGCCATTTTTCTGGCCTAAAGTCAGGATTGTGCCCTTTGTTCCCCATTTTTCAGTTTGGCTTTGCTCCTGCTTCTCCAATGTGTCTTAAAGCACAATCCAAACTTTGTTTACTCAAAAGTCTCATTGTGTTCAATGGGTCTTACTCCCAGGAAAGTGTCTTTAGGATGGCAGCCATAGGTTTGAAGGGCCTGATCCTATTCAACTTTCCAGTGCGGATGCAGCTGCAATACGGTTGCAGATGTTCTGTTGCTCTGAAGAGGCCTCTGAAACCCCACCACTGACTGCAGGATGCAGCACATGTCGCAGAGACATTGGTGCTGGAAAGCTGAATAGGACTGGACCCTGAAAAGCACTCCTTTCACATCAAACATGTGGTGATATCCTACTGGTGTACCTGATCCCCAAAGACTTATCTATCGTTTCTGGTTTGTTGATGAATTTAAATGCTGTGCTAAACCACAGGTAGCACAATTCACAGTTGTGTGATTCTGGAGCACCAACAAAAAGGCCATGGTGGTCTTAAATTGTGATAACCCACCAACACAAATTGGCTGACAAGTGAGGTTGTGATCAGTTTGAAGGGGCAGCAACAAGGGTTTAATGAAGGGTAGACTTGTTTCAGGAAAGAGGGATTTGTCGGTAGTGGTGTCTGCCAAACCTAAATCCCCCCAACTGAAATTCTTTCCAAACTCCAAGCATATAGGGTTTTTCCCGATGTGGATTGTTTGATGTAAGGTCAGGGCTGAGTTTTGACTGAAGCTGTTTATGCCCACAATATATTTATAGGGTTTTCACACTGTGTGGGTTTTTTCATGCAAAGATTTTTGATCCCAATTAAGCTCATTCCATAAAGGATGCATTACAGGTTTTCTCCCCAGTGTGGGTTCTTTGAGTCTGATAGAAGATTCATTTATTGAGTTTTTCCCTTGTGTCTTTTTTGATGCTTAGTCAGCCCTGATCTCAAATTGAAGCTCTTGCCACACTCTACACATTTATAGGGTTTCTCCTCTGTGTGGATTCTTTGATGCGCAGTCAGATTTTTCCTCTCAATGAAGCTCTTTCCACACTTGACGCACTTAAAGGGTCTCTCCCCTGTGTGGATTCTTTGATGCAAAGTCAGCCGTTCATTCCGATTGAAGCGCTTTCCACACTCCATACATTTATATGGTTTCTCCCCTGTGTGGATTCTTTGATGTGAAGTCAGGCTGTTATATACCCGGAAGCTCTTTCCACACTCCAAACATTTATAAGGTTTTTCCCCTGTGTGGGTTCTTTGGTGCACAATTAGGCTGCTATTCACCCTGTAGCTTTTTCCACACTCCAAGCACTGATATGGTTTTTCGCCTGTGTGGGTTCTTTGATGCACAGACAGGTGACCGCTCTGACTGAAACACTTTCCGCACTCCAAGCATTTATATCGCTTTTCTTCATTCTGGTTTCTTTTATGTGTTCCAAGATCTGATTTTCTGCTGCAGGTTTTTTGAGGGCATTTTTCTTTCTTCATTCCAGTTTCTGTATTGAGTTGGATGACATTGAAACCCTCACCATGATGGCCATCAGATTTATTCTTCCAGTTCACTCGCTGGTTTTCCTCCAGCTTTCCTAATCTTACCTGCTGTTTGGCTTGGTTGTTTTCATGTGTCATTTTATGGGAAGAAAGACTAGTGTTTCTCCACTCAGAGCATTCCTGTTTGATGTGTTCAGGTCTGTCATAATCCTGTGTCACTGTCCAGACACGTGCTGGACTTCCTTCCTGTCCTCCTGATCCATCTTGGTCTCTTAAATTCACTTCCTGTATTTCATGTGCAGCTGTTTGCCGTGACATCACATGCGGCTCCTTCTGATCATCACCTTCTTCTTTGTTGTTTTCTGGAAGAGAAAGAATCTTGTTCAGTGGTGCATAGAGAAAACAGGGGCCATATATACTCAGAAGTAAACTCCAGTGAATTCAGTGGCATTGACGCCCAGGAAAGGATGCTTTGGATTGTAGATCTGCTCAGTGACCGACTTTCAATAAGCAGTTGTACAAAATAGAATAATAGAAATATTATGAATAATAGAAATAATAGATAATATAAAATATAATAGAAATATTATGTTTCTGTCATCTGTTGCAACCTGACTGGTCATAAAACTGAATTTAAAAACTGTGGTAGACAATATATTCATGGAGAAGTCATTGGGTGTTTGTCTACATCTGGATTCCCTCACAATAGGGAATGACTTTTGCATCCGCATATGTCATGTTATCATCTTAGAAATGCTAAAACATCATATTAGCATTCTGCTTGTGTATTCTGACATTATAATCCTATAATCTACCCATAAGCCAGGATACTGTAGTGGTTGGAGACCTGGAAGAGATCCTTTCTAGGCCAGTCACTCACCATCACCTACCTCATTGAATTGTTGTGAGGGAAGGAACTAAAGTTTTGTAAACTGCCTTGGCATTTGTTTTACCATGGGAAAGGTGGTGCATAAATCCCTTAAATAAATAAGAGATATTGGAGAAATCTCTCCTAAGTTAGATCAGTATTTTTGTTTGTTGTTGTTCTTCCAGGATTTACAGCCCAATCCTCTTGTGGAGATGGTCTTTTGAGAAACATAAAAGAGTCTCTAGCAGTGTCTAAAGTTGTGTGCTGGTGCGGTATTGACGGGGAGGCTGGGGTGGCACAGAATATGGCACTAGACTGCAATGGCCTGCCAACCCAAGTAGGCTGGCATAGGATATGTGGCTTGACTCGCTGATCTGGGAGTTGACCAGGAAAGGGAAGAGTGGTGTCCACCATATCCAAATCTTTCTTTCCTGGACGATCCACCAATCCATTCATGTGCTGGAGGTTTATCCATGGGTAAGGAGACACTTGTTTACCCATTGGAGACCTCTGAGATGCCTCATATGGGCTACACCACAAGCGTTTGGGGATCAGAATCAGTGGGGTTTGAAGCTGCAGTATTGTTTGCCATAGACATACTGTACTTAGGGCGCAATCCAGAGTAACTACGGGGAGTCCTTGCTCCTGTGTAAGAACAATTTGCTCTGGATTGCAATATGAATTTCCCATAGGTTTTCACTAGGTGGTGCAGTAACTACGGGTACACGTAATGTCTCTTACGTGCTCCCGTAGTTACTCTGGATTGTAGGGTTACTAGTAAAAGTCCATATTACATATTAGTTACAGTAACAACAGTTAATACTAGTAACTAGTAACAATATAACAACTTTCATCAGTTAAGAAAAATCACTCCCCTTTCCAGCATCTCAACTGCCCTTTTACCTCTTCTCTTCTCAATGGCTCTCCTCAACTGCCTCCTTACCCCGTTCTTAGCCTGATCTGTTATCTGTCCCAGAGACAGATGGAAATGAATGTTGACAGTTGCCTCTCCTCAGCATTCTCTGCCCCAGAGATACCTTGGAACAGAATCCTCAGCCTGCTTGATTAACATCTTTTTACGTAGATAGATTTTTTTTATGTAGATAGATTCTCCTAATAAGTCTAACACACATGCAGCATATCCTAGAAAGACCTGTTAGAAATACATGAACTTAAGAGTGACATAAACGTTATAGGAAAATAATTTAACAATTTTTTAGCTATACTAATATTATTATTAGCTACCCAATTTTTATTATGATGATTTTATTCATAAGGAATGAAACACAGTCACTTGTAAATTAACAATCATAAAAAATTATTAAGAATTATTATAATAAATTATAAATACTAAATTATAATAAATAATTATATTTAATTATATTATAATTGAATAATAATATAATAATGATATTATAATGATATTATATATACTTTATATTTATTATATTATAAATTATTATCATCATCATCATCATTATTATCATTATTATCATTACTGAATATTTGGTAGCTCTACTGTGATTATGGATGCTGATTTGCTGGCTTACCTATACAGAATCCAGAAGCTGCTTCTTTCAGATCCTGAGGATCAAGCTTGTAGTCCCTATTTCCTAATTCTGGAGAATCTTGGGATATGTAGTTTTTCATTCCTTTTCCACAAGGGACTTTTGCTGCAACCTTTCTGGGAGTTGCTTCTGTGTGCAGCCTGTTGCATTGCAATACTTGGATGGAGTTGGGTAAGATATCATTTTTGTGTGTTCTCTGATGGACAGTCAGGTGTGAGCTCGCACTGAAGCTCTTTCCACATTGCAAGCATTTATAGGGTTTCTCCCCAGTGTGGGTTCTGCGATGCACAGTCAGGTTTGATTTGTCACTGAAGCTCTTTCCACATTGCAAGCATTTATAGGGTTTCTCCCCTGTATGGATTCTTTCATGCATAATCAGCTTTAATCTCATTATGAAGGTCTTTCCACACTGCAAGCATTCATACGGTTTCTCTCCTGAGTGGGTTTTTTGATGCGTAGTCAGGTGTGAGTTCTGACTGAAGCTCTTTCCACACTCCAAGCATATATATGGTTTCTCCCCTGAATGGGTTCTTTGATGCACAGTCAGGTGTGAGTTCCGACTGAAGCTCTTTCCACACTCCAAGCATGTATAGGGTTTCTCTCCTGTGTGGGTTCTTTGATGGACATTCAAGTGTGGTCTCTGACCAAAGCACTTTCCACACTCCAAGCATTTATAGGGTTTCTCCCCTGTATGGACTATTTGATGCAGTGCCAGATCTGACTTTCGACGAAGGTTCTTTCCACATTGCAAGCACTGATAGGGCTTTTCCCCTGTGTGGGTTATTTTATGCTCAGTCAGATTTGAGCTCTTATTGAAACTCTTTCCACACTCTACACATTTAAAGGGTTTTTCACCTGTATGGATAATTTGATGCACCCTCAGGTCTGATTTCCTACTGAGGCTCTGTCCACACTGCAAGCATTTATAAGGTTTCTCCCCTGTGTGGATTCCTTGTTGTTCCTTTCTCTTTCCCTTTTCTTTTTCTGGATCAAACAGGATGATATTGAAATCTTCACTTTGTTTATCCTTATATTTATTTCTACATTTTTCTTTTTGCTTTTGCTCCCGCTTTTCCAATGTTCCTTGGTCTCTAAAAGTCAATTCCTCGACATCAAATGTAATGGTTTCTGGTGATACCCCTTGTGCCTCCCTCTGATCCTCATTGCCTTGTCTGTAGCTTCCTACATTAAAGAGAGAATCTTAATAAGTAGTGAAATACAGAATGGCACCTTTAAATGACACCTATATAGGAGCATCTGGGTCCTGAATTCTAGCTACAATCCTATGTATGTCAACTGGTGACACAAGTGGTTAAGACACTGTGCCTGTTAACCAGCAGGCCAGGGTTCGAGACCCGGATCCCCACAATACTAGGATTTCCTGCAACAAGCAGGGGGTTGAACGAGATGATCCACTGGGTCCCTTCCAACTCTATGATTCTATTACTCTAAGTCATAAGTTCCAGTGTATGAAATGAAGCTTACACTCAGGAAGGCCATGATTTCACACTGACTCTGCTTGGTGCAATTCAGCTGTTCACAAAAGCAGAATTTTGTCATACCCTGCTCAGCCGTAAGTGAGATAAGTTGGTTTTTTTTAAACTAATCCAAATCTGTTGGACTAAAGTAACAAAATAATATCTGGCAGGAAATTAAGTTGCACACTGTTGCAACATCAGCATGGGCTCTAATCAGTGGTGGGATTCAAATAAATTAACAACAGGTTCTATGTCCTAATAACCTAAATTAACAACAGGTTCTATGTCATTAGTAATCAGTTCTCAGAACCAGGCGTTCATTCGCAAACGGTTCTATAGAGCCTGTGAGAACCCCCTGACGCCCACCACGGCTTTAATACTATATTTTACATATTATAAAAATGTCACAAGTCATAACACTTGAGAAAGATAAGCAAGAAATATGGAAATTTATGACATAAATGCTACTGGAAAATGTTTCTGGGTTAGTATTTAGGGGTTCTTATTTGCTGGCTTACCCCAATGGAATCCAGAGAACTTGTCTTCCACTCCTTCAGCATCAGGTACCCACGGATCTTCCCCTTCTTCCAGATGAATGATGAGATCAGGCTTGGCCACTGGAAATCTCCCTAAAGAAAGAGATCAGAAAGTCAGGCCAAAAGTAAATTGAACTCTAAAATGATCCCTGTGAAGAAAGAGATGCAAATGATGGAGTAAAGTGATATTTTCAGAACGCAAACATTTCCTCCCAAAAAGAAAAAGAACAAAAGGCACAGTCCACAATGAAGAAGGAGCCCCCTTACCAAGCACAGCCACATTGCAGTAATTCTCCAGCATGACTTCCCTGTACAAGGCTCTTTGATCTGGGTCCAGCAGAGCTGCCTCTTTCTCAGTGAAATACACAGCCACATCTTCAAAAATCACTGGTCCCTGAAAACACAAAATGCCTTCAGGCAATGTCCAGACAACCTTGGACTTCACTTCATAGGAAGGGAATGACTCAGTGGGTGCAGAGGGTAGCAGTTGCACCGGGTAGCAAACTGGGCTGGTATCTCCGGGAGGGCAACAAGGAATGGTTGGGGAAACTTGGGATGTTCAACCTGGAAAAGAGAAGGCTGAAAGGAGACATGATTGCTCTCTTCAGATACCTGAAGGGCTGTTATAGGGAGGAAGGGGTCATTGGTTCATAGCTGCTTCTGAAAGCAGAACTAGAACCAATGGGTACAAACTGCAAGAGAGGAGATTCCGGTTTGATATCCGGAAAAAATTCCTGACAGTTCGGGCGGTTTGGCAGTGGAACAGACTGCCAAGGGAGGTGGTAGACTCTCCCTCACTGGGAATCTTCAAGCAGAGGCTCAACGAGTACCTGTTGGGAAATCTAGGAGGATTTCCTGCTGCAGGCAGGGGATTGGACTAGAAATAGATGACTTACTAGGTCCCTTCCAACTCCAGGATTCTATGATTCTAGTCCAGTTTCCTGTATCTCACAGTGACCCTGTATCTTAGTGGCCTCCCTTGCATCATTCTGAGGTAGTCTACACCTAAATAAAGGGGTTACAGATGCACATCATGGCTTGTAATCCTTGATGGACTTTTCCTCCAGAAATTTGTCTGAACACCTCTTAAAGGCAACTAGGTTAGATGCCATCCCCACATCCTGTGGCAAGGAGTTCCATATAGTAATTACATGCTGGATTAAGAATATTTTTCTTTTATCCTAACTGTCCCAATGTTCAATTTTAGTGGATGCCTGTTCTGGTGTTGTGAGAGAAAAAAATAGTACCTATCTACCTACTCTATACATACCTTGCTTAATTTTGTATGTTTCAATCATGTCCCCTTTCTAGCTTGAAGAGCCCCAAAGTGGTAGCTCTTCCTCATAAGGGAGGTGCCCCAGCCCAGCAATCATTTTGGTTACTTTGGTCATAATCATTTTGGTTATGGGACAGCTCCATGAACTCCAGGATCAAGGTGGGTCTTGGGTGGTGGGATAGCTGCAAGATGTCCCTTTACCTTTACACTACACTTCCAAGTCTTCTCTTGTCCAGTCTTCCACTCATTGCTGAAGTTCTGTCAGTGCCTTCCATTCACACTGATTTTGAAGCAAAGGGTAGGCTTATTCTTTTGAGTTTGCTCAGTGGTTAAAGATGCTAAACTTTAGTTGGCTCAATGTTTAAAAACTAGCAGGGCAACCTGTGTGGGACATATTTACCTTTATCCAAGAAAAACAGAGTTATCTTACTGAGAGATCAGAAAGGTGGTGCTTTGAGAGGTCAGAAATTTGGTGCTTTAAAAGTCTACATGTGTGCATTCACACCTGTGCATGTGATCACCAGAAACAAGATCCATTTTACCCTTATGGACCTAACATCAAGCAAAACAAAGAACAGATACTCTAGTAGTACTTCTGCACCTGAAAAGGCATCTCCCTGAAGACAGAAGATACCTCAAGGTGGAAGAAAGAACTTTTTAGTTGAAAAGCAGTGGATGGATGAGGATAGAAATGGATGAATATCTGGATGGATGGATGGATGGATGGGGCTCAGGAGGTAGTAGATAGAGGTGGGTGCCACCCTTCCCTGAGGCAAACACCTCACTTGGCCCCATGATGAACCAGCCATAAGTACTGGTATATTTGAGGGGCAAAAACCCTTTAGCTGCCACCTAGTTCATTTGTCTGCCCCACGGTGACCAGATGCCTGAACCTAAAAAGGAGGATAAGGTCTTGGATTCCTCTAAGCCTAGCCTTTCTGGTGGACAATGGCATGTTTGCCTACTCACGAGTAAAGCCAGGGCACTTTCACTTTCCCATAGAGTTCAATGCATACAGTATTTTTTATTTTTAGTTTTTTGGCCATAACATCGATTGAAGGAAATATTGCAAAACTGATTTTTGCATTGGATTCTGCAATTCAGTACAAATCCAACAACATATGACATGATGGGGTACTGCACACCATTGCAAAGTTCCAAAATGAAGTCAAAATTGAGGACAATGAAGCCCTTTTGGAGGACATCTGGACAGGAGACTAAAAAAAGAGGACAAATCTGGGAAAAAACTGGTCATATGGTCATCCTAGTCTGCCCTGACCCTACACAAACCAACCTGCTCCATGTGGACATCAAGAACCTTCTTCAGTTCAGCTTTAGCCATGTCCTGACCTTCTTGGGGAAGCATCAAACTTGGACATCCTATTTCAATGCCTGCAAAGGACAGAAGGGATATTTCATGGAGCAAGTGGATCGCTCCACCTGTTCAAACTTAGAAGTGGCCAGAGGTCAAGGAGGACAGATTTCTGTCTCTTGAACAGCCATGTAAAAGCAGCTGTAAAAGCAGGGATGTTATAATCACAGGACAGGGAAAGATTCCCCAGCTAGATTCCCTCTGCCCTGACCACTATCACTATAAGTGATACCAGACCTTGTAAGCAAAGGATAAGCAGAAGGTCTGTACTTGTGCAGAAATCTCCCAAACACCCTCCTCCCATTCTACTATGTACCAGACCATTTTGGCTTTTGTTACCTTCACTGTGACTACACTAAGGGTCAAACCTTTACCTGGCACAGCAACATCCCCATCAATGTACTGCTGGGCATTTCCAATTGTCTCTGCATGTTCTTTGGCAATCTCTCCCTGCACAAAGTCTAAGGGTTCCTCCTTTACATCCATGGGATCCAAAGCCCATTTCTGCAATGGCTCCTGAAATAGTGAAGAGAATCACACTCAGAACACAAGGACTATGAACGAAAGATACGTTCTGGACATCCTATTCCCTTTGGGGCCTAATTTAAGAAGTGATTTCCAAGAAACAAAGCACTGGGTAGCTTTCCAGACCGCCTGAGGATGGGCAAATAACACATCTGAGGGAACCATGGATGTGTCCTCATTACAACTCTTTATAGGGGACCATGGATGTGTCCATATTACAACTCTTGGCTGTGAAGTCTGATGTGGCAATTTCAATATATCAAGGACTATTTGCCTCTGAATTTTTGGCTCTTTATACTTAGTATTTAGGCAAAGATGAAGGACGCAATCCAGAGTACCTACGGGGAGTCCTTGCTCCGGTGTAAGAGCAATTTGCTCTGGATTGCAATATGAATTTCCCATAGGTTTTCACTGGGTGGTGCAGTAACTATGGGTGAACGTAATGTGTCTTAAGTGCTCCCGGTTACTCTGGATTGCAGGGGAAATGTCTGATATCTAATAGAAACAATTGTAATGGTACAAAAAGAATGGCTATTCTGAATGGCCGCAACACATCAAGAGTTTCCTTCAAGCTGTTCATTTGTCAGCTTTTACGGAAGGATCTTTTACAAAATTATTTGTGGGATTTGAGGCTTTTGTATCTTCAATTACTTTAGTTTCAGCTGAAGATTGGAAAGTCCTCCAAACTACCGTATTTCCCAGCTTATAAAATGCACTTTTTTTCTCCCTAAAAGGGGTAAATGTCTGTGCGTCTTATAGAGTGATAAGACCAATCCTGGAGCACCTCACCCCATCATGTCATATGTCCTTGGATTCGTATTGAAGAGCAGAATCCAATGCAACAATCAGTTTTGAAATATCTCCTTCCTATCACAAGTTATGGTCAAAAAAGGTAAAATATAAAAACAAAAAAATACATTTCTGGCAATTTTTTTCAGCGGGTAGGAATTTTTGCCTTGGGGTTCAGGAATTTGGGGTTTGGCATCTGGTCACCCTGGCACAGTTGCAATCCTAAGCAGCCTCCCCTGGCTTGGAGACTTGCTCCAAAGTAGACATGCACAAGACCTGGTCCCTGATGCTCTATGCCTGTGCCTCTCTCACTCTTCCCTATCTATCTAGATCCCCTCACCTTTCCCTACCTACCCCCCAGAAGAACCCCTCCCCAACTTACTTGCCTCCCTGGACCATTTGCAATGAGATTTGTGCAAAATGTTGTTGTCTGATCATTTGCAATGGAATTTGTGCAAAAGTCACAAATCACTGACACTAGAGATGATGTGTTTTTGAGGTTACCAGAAAATTAGAAGAGTGCTTGAAATTTAAAGTCTTTCCTCATTTGTTAATGACAGTGATAATGATTTTTAATACCACTGTTGACTTTACATGGTTGAAAAATTATTCTGCTATATTTTATTAAATATATTACTACACCATTTGGTTCAGAATATTTTTTTTCTTGATTTGCTTCTCTAAACTTTGGTGCGTCTCATGGTCCGGTGCGTGTAATAACTTGGAAATACGGTACCTTCTCCACACACTGTGCCTTGTTAGGAATCATGGAATTGAATATCAAGAACTCACCTGCCATGTCATGTTGGCCTCCCTCCAGTTTATCAGGAGATCCTCCAGCTGGGCCACAGCCTGGACACCACTGTCTGGCTCTCCTGCCCTGATCCAGCTCTGGACGTCCACTGGCAGGCTGGCTAGGAACTTCTCCAGAATCTGCTCCTTCATGTGACTCTTAGGCTTCAGCCACTGGCAGCAAAGCTCCTCCAGTTGGCTGTATATCCTTTGCGGGGGCCCCGGCTCCTCTGGGCCTTCTTGTGGCTCCATCACAGACTCAGGCTGGTCTCTGCCTGGGATCTCTCCTGTAATCTGTAGCACAAACTATGATCTGTGGCAATTAATATGTCTGCTCCTTCATGGCTTTGCTCCTTGCTCCAATCCTGCAGTTAGAAACAAAAATGAGGGATGGTGATTTATGGAAACAACTTTGCAAATCTCTAATTTAGGCGGAGGAACTCACCAAAGTTTTACGTTCTTTGAACATCTTACTCCCAAAAAGAATAATTTGTGGGAAATAAGGTTTACACGGCAACAAAAGAGCTGCCACTGTGGCAGCTGCCAGCAATCCAAAGCGCTTTCCTCGAGGGAGGAAACAGGAGTTTTCCGCTGAGCTAAAGACACAGTGGGAGGTTCAAAACACAAGGGGGAGAGAAGGTGTGTATATTTGGGGCAGACACCTCAGCGGTGTGTTTCTTCCCCAGCTTTTGAAGGAATTCTAGGCTAAGGAGTTGTGAATAATTTGGTGTGATTTGCAAATGCCAGATCTTTGTGGTTCATTTCATTTTTGAAAGCAATTCTAGCAAGTTTCCCCAAAGCAAATCTTTGTCCCCCATTTAAGCTCCAGCCTTTCTCTCCCTCCCCACCTCCAGCATAAAGCACCCCTTCATCTCCACCGCAGTGCAACATGCAAGGAGCCTGCATTCTCCTAGCAAACTCATGCAAGCCAGAGCCCCACATCTTGCAATCACCAGCCATCTCCCCACCTCTGCAGCATTCAGATCTTTCTCCAGCTGCTTCCAAAAGAGGCTCCAGCAAGACTGGAAAAGGAATGTCCCTGCTTGTGTTGTCTGGCAGAAAAAAATCCAGACAGCTCCTCTGATCAGACAGCTGGAAAAAAAGGACACACTGGCAAAGACCTGCAGCACCTCCCAGAGATCCAGAGACTTCTGGGAGATGTAGTTTTTTCTTGCTACTGCAAGTGATGCAAAGGCACTTTCCTGCAGCCTTTGGAGACAATTTATTTCATTTATATGGATTTTTAAAATGACATAACATATAATCTCTTTTTATGGTTATGAGATATGAGATATAATTTTATGGTTATGAGATATGGACAACCGAGGCCTGAAGAAGGTTTTGACAGGTTTATGTCAAAATAAACATAATATTGATATCTAGATATCTTATTGCTGACTGCCTGTTTTTAAATGGACTTTAACTTGGGTTTTTACTTTTTTTTAATATATTTTTAATATAGTAATATATATTATTTTTATATATTGTATTAATATTGATATATAAATTAGTTTGAATAAAATTGTTAAACAAGAAAAAAAATATTGGATTGTATTATAGTTGTAATATTGGCATATTGTTATCTTGGATGTATATGTAAAATTTTGAATAAAATTGTTAAACAAGATATATAAATTCATATATTGTTTTATATATCATATTTTATTGTATATTATTGTTTTAATCTAGTTTTAATTAATTGTATCTTAATTGTTCTTTAGATTGTTTTTAGTATTTTATTGTTTTAGCTGTATTTTAGTGTTATTGTTTTATTGATTGTTAGTCACCTTGGCTGCACTTTCGGGAGAAAGGTGAAATACAAATCTAACAATAAATAATAAATATAAATTATATCTTTTCTGTTCTGTTTTTATTGCTGTAAGCCATCTTACAATATCTTTTTTTTTAGGTAGAAAGGTAGGGTATAAATCAAATAATACCATAAAAAGAGGTCATATATATTTCATAACCATGTGTCATAACCATAAATAGAGGGTTTCCCCTGAAATGTAGATCACCCAAAGAAAGTTGGACATGACAAAATAAATCTCATATACATTGCTTTCTTGTTGCTAATTTAAACATTGTATTATATATTATTAAATTTAAAGTCATTACATAGAATTTATTAATTACATGAAGGCTACGTGCTGCCTGCTCACAAGGAAAGGAGGACAATGATGTGTTTTTTTCCAGGCTGCAAGGCTAAAAAAGAGGCCATGTCCAAGAAAACTGTGCTCACCCTGTTCGGAGAGGAGGCTTCTAGGTGCATCTAATGCACTTACAGATCCAGAAACTCTGTGCATGCAACTTCTGTGCAGAAGGGGGTCAGGTTCAGCTTGTTTATGCAAAACTGAGAAAATCTGCCTCCACCAGCCTTCCCGACTTTAGACACATATTCAAAACTAGCAATAGCCTGCAGGTTACAAGCTATGAAGTGTGTGTATGTGCACATAGATAGATGTAGATGTGGACAACCTCAAAATGCCAGATGCAGGAGAGGGCACCTGGATGCAGGTGTCTTGTGTGCTCCCTTATGCATCTGGTGGGCCACAGAAAGCTGGACTGGATGGGCCTATGGCCTGATCTTCTGCTGGATGTATTTCTTCTTGCCGACAAAAACAAGGCTGGACAACAGGGAAGAAATACTTGGTTTCTTGGCTAAACACTCCTGAGAATGAAGGTTTTTAGTCAAGAAAAAAAAAACAAGAAAAAAAGTGGGTCCCTTCGAACTCTAGAATTCAAAGATGGAGCTTGTTACTTATACATGCCCAATTTTGTTATACATGGTTTTTTAATACACTGATTTGTCTGAACACAGACGGCCTCTACAAGTAACAGTTTAAAAAAACTACTTTTCTACTGTTACCTGAGAACCACCCACCTGCACCCAGACCAAGCCCACAACCGGGAGTAATGGCACCAGAGACCCAGAGTAGCAGAACCGTCACTGTGTGGGATAAACGCTGAAGAAAAAGAAGAGTGGATTGGTAGACATGAAAGAAATCATTCCATTCTTCAGCTAAGACAGGCAAAGATAGGGGGTCCTTTGCATTTCTAATTTCTTGCTGCCTTTCTGCAACAGTTAAGAAAAGCTGTTTTTAAACAATTGTAAAGAGACATACTTTTTAAAAACAAACTGCTTTTATTTAACACATTTTTGGTATCAGCAGGGAATCCCAGAATCAAACTTCTGTATTTTTCAACACCCAATCTTATTCCATTAGAAGCAATGGAGGAGCAAGAAAACTGGAAGTGGATCTTTAAATCTATTTTCCATGGATTTTTTTTAATCTAGAGGAGGTTTCAGAGCAGAACCTTAGAAAATAATGAGGCACATTTGTACTTATGTTTTAACCCAAGGATGAAAGACCTAAAATAGCACATCTTTTATACAATATGTATAAAAGACCTAAAACAGGACAGCATCTTATGTATGCATTTCACCTATGAAGTGTAAACCTGTTGCTGAACAGAAATGTATCACAGCCTAGGCCATATGATCCCCCTCTGCTTTTGCCTGATGTCAGTCCATGCATCTTTTGATGTGGTCTTTCGGAGCACTAACAACTCTTCGCTCAACTTAAATTTCCCAGCTCCAAGATCATGTTTAGTTTCGTCAACAATCTGTTCACAGCACCTTTTCATCGTAATGCTAGGAGCTTAATCGTCACATGCACCTAGATGTGTGTAAGCCCTTGAAAAAAATTGCACCCAAAAATCATTATTTACAGAAAATAGAGATATTAAGACAGCAAAACAAAACCCAAGAAGGGAGGCAATACATGAAACTGTTCACAGGCAGCCAGATATGTCTTATGTAATATGTGAACTGGTATAGGTTGACTATAAGGCTATACTTATTATTTTTTCCATCCTTTTCCAGCAAAGAGGAAAAAATTAAATTAAAATACAGAAAAGAAAATTATACAGTGATATAACCTACAATCCAGAGTAACTATGGGAGCATGTAAGAGACATTACGTGCATCCGTAGTTACTGCACCACCTAGTGAAAACCTAAGGGAAATTCAAATTGCAATCCAAAGTTGTTCTTACACCAGAGCAAGGACTCCCCGTAGTTACTCTGGATTGCGCCCATATTCATACACCATGCATCATGCATACATGTTAAAAATTGCTTCCAAACTTCCAATATGTGCATCCGTGCTCACATCTATAAGTCATATATTCAGCAGTTGATCAAAACAAAATGATTCTCAATCCACTGGGTTCAGAAAACAGGGACTCCCAATTCAGTCTGAAGGAAAACCCCAAAAGAGTCTCCAATGAACCTCTGACTAGAGAATATTGGAGTAGGTGCTGCCCCGGGGGCATTATTTTAACCGTCCCTTTACCTCTGAACAACTTATTTCTACACACACACACATTTTTTTCACTAGCAAAAACTAGCAACATCCCCATGCACACTGTCCCCCCATGTGCAACATTCCCCCATTAGCACCGACCCCTATGTGCAAAACCCTATGCGCGTTGTCCCTCCATGCGCACCATATGCAACACCCCCATGAGCATCATCCCCATGTATAACATCCCCCATGAGCATTATCCTATGTGCACCATCCTCCCATGTGCAACACCCCCGTACAACATCTCCCATGTGCACCATCCCCACAAACAAACCATCACTGCCTGTGCAACCTCCCTCCCAGGGCATCAGCTGGATGTTAATCAGTCAGTCTTCAGTGTCAAGTATAGGACAAAAATGTGTTGCACCTGAATGCACAAAAATATGTTGCAGCCCCTGAGGGGTTCAATTTCTCAAAATCAGTTCTTGGTGGGTGTTAATGTGACATAAGGAACACCCTCCCCAAATTTCATGTTTCTCGGTCCAGAGTTTGGGGCAGAGCATCCCACAGTCACCGATTCTTCAGTGCAAAGTATAGGGAGGAAAACATGTTGCACCCCATTTCACCCCCTTCTGGTTGGAATTTCCAAAAACCGGTTCTTAGTGACTCCCTCCATCACGGAAAGAACGCCCACCTCAAATTTCACACTTTATGCCTGGTGGTTTTGGCTGGACGTTGATGAGTCAGTGAGTGACTTCAGTTTTATATATATAGATTTATGTAAATTTATTAAAATTCAAAATGCAAATTCTATTTCCCCCCAATTCTATTTCCCCTTCTCCCAGTACAATGACAAAGAGATTACGTGGCCCTCCTACCAAAATGTTCACCCATGCCTTTAATATCATATTATAACATTTTTCCAGTGATTTAATAGCAATGCTGTTAACAGCACTTTTTGGTGTTCCTCTACTAACCTCCATGCTACAGGAGACAACTCAGGAGGAGATATTGTAATAAGTTGTGGTTATTGTGGAGATTTTCCTCTGCAGTTCTGAGGGGCTTCATTTTCCCTCCAGTTCTGAAGAGCCAGTCATGGGGCTTACCCTTTCCTGTTGCCCTTGGCGGGTGTCACCCCCATGTGCCGTGGGGAGATCATCACACCACTCCTCAGGCACAATGCCAGGGCTCACCTCTGCCCGCCTGCTGATGGGGAACGGTTGGGGAGTGTTGGCTGGGGTGGTCTAGTCACTGCCCCCTTCCTCCACTACCTGCATGGGGTTTGCTGAGGCTGACCCCCCATGGACTCCTGAGCTGCCTCTGGGTGAGGTTTGGGCTCCTGTGCTAGGCTTGCTGGGGTTTCCTACCTCCCATCCAGCCCCCCGCAGTAGAGATAGGGTCCCACAGGGGATGGGGGTCCTGACAAGCCTTCAGCATTTCCCCTCCAATCCTGAGGTTCCACCCCCCAATTCTGAGGGTCTTTCCCTCTAATCTTGAGGGGTTCCATCCCTCCAATTCTGAGGGGTTCCATTACCCCCCCAATTCTGAGCGGTTCCCTCCAATCCTGAGCGGTTCCACTTCCCAATTCTGAGGATCTTTTCCTTCCAATTCTGAGGGGTTCCTTCCCCCCCATTCTGAGGGTCTTTTCCCTCTAATACTGAGAGGTTCCATCCTCCCCAATTCTGTGGGTTTTTTCCCTCCAATCCTGAGGGGTTCCATCCTCCCCAATTCTGTGGGTTTTTTCCCTCCAATCCTGAGGGGTTCCATTACCCCACCCAATTCTGAGGTTCTTTTCCCTCCAGTCCTGATGGGTTCCACCCCCCCCCCAATTCTGAGGGTCTTTTCCTTCCAATTCTGAGGGGTTCCATCCCCCCAATTCTGAGGTTCTTTCTTTCCAATCCTGAAGGATTCCATCCCCCAATTCTGAGGTTCTTTCTTTCCAATCCTGAAGGATTCCATCCCCCAATTCTGAGGGTCTTTTCCCTCAAATTCTGAGGAGCTCCATGTTCCCATCAGTTCCCTCTAGATACATGCTGCTCCAAAGAACATTTTTTTTTTTGGCCAGGAAGAGGGTTGCTTTGAGAGGGCAATGACAGGTTTGATGGAGGGAGGATCAATTTCAGTAAGAGTTTGATGCAGTGGTGTCACCCAGACTTAAATTCTCCCACCTGAAGTTCCTCCCACACTCCAAGAACTTGAAGACTTCCTTCCCAGCATGGATTCTTTGGTGCAAGGTCAGGGCTGAGTTCTGACTGAAAATTTGCATACAAAACATGTTACGGGGTTTTTCCCCTGTGGGTTTTTTGAATCATAGTCAGATTTTTGCTTCCATTGAAGTTCTTCCCTCCCTTGATGCATTTATAGGGTTTTTCCTGTGTGTTCTATGATGGAAAGTCAGCCTTGACCTTGAAGTGAAGCCCTTTTCACACTCTTCACATTTATAGGGTTTCGCCCCTTTGTGTGTTCTAAAATGCAGAATCAAATTTTTCTTCTCAATGAAGCCCTTTTCACACTTGATGCATTTATAGGGTCTCTCCCCTGTGTGAGTTCTTTGATGCAAAGTCAGGCGTGCCTTCCTACAGAAGCTCTTTCCACAGTAAAGGCATTTATAGGGCTTCTCCCCTGTGTGGATTCTTTGGTGCAAAGTCAGGTGTTCATTCTGATGAAAGCTCTTGCCACAATCTGTGCATTTATAGGGCTTCTCCCCTGTGTGGGTTATTAGATGTCTTTTAAAATTTGATTTACTCCTGAAGTTTTTTGCACACAGAACACACGCATAGGGCTTCTCCCCTGTGTGAATTCTTTGATGCAAAGTCAGGCGTTCGTTCCGATGGAAACTCTTTCCACACTCCAAGCATTTATAGGGTCTCTCCCCTGTGTGAATTCTTTGATGCACAGTCAAGCGTTCGTTGCGAATGAAGCCCTTTCCACACTCCAAACATTTATAGGGTTTCTCCCCTATGTGGGTTTTTTGATGTCTTCTCAATTTTGATTTACTGCTGAAGGTTTTTGTACATTGAAACAACTGTTCCTTCTGTCTAATTTCTTTTTTTGGATCCACAGGGCAGAGATGGATATCCCCACCCTGAGAACCATCAGATTTATTTCTCCATTTTTCTGTCTGGCTTTGCTCCTGTTCCTTCTTGGGCTTCTTAAGAGTGTCTTGGACTGAAATTGTATACACACTTACCTGGGAGCAAACCCCAGAGAACTCAAGAGGGCTTTCTTCAGAGCAAACATGTCTAGAATTGCCCTGCCAGTCTCTAATGGTGGTATCTGGTGGTATCACCAGCACAGTGGTATCTGGTGACATCTCAGGAGGCTCTCTCGGATCCTCTTGTCTGATGCTTCCTGGAACAGGAGAGGTTCTGGATTAGTAGTGCCATAGAGAAACTGCACCTCTACATCCCATATACTCAGGAATATACTGCTTCTGCATTGTAACAATGAAAATCTATTCATGTCTACACATAAGCAAGTCCACTGTGTTCAATGGAGCTTGGTTTCAAGAAAGGGTGTCTAGAAGTGAAGTGAAGCTATATCAGGCTCTGTCTGATGGAACTTAGTGCTTCACTGGAAAGCAAAGAAGGATCTTGACTTTCCCTGTTTTGGGGGACATATGGCAACCCTATGCTGCTTTTGGGGAAACGTAAGCGTTTCTGGCAGTCTGATGTTTTGTGCTGCTGCAGTGCCACCAGGGAGACTAGGTGGCCCTGAAAAGGCTTGCCAACCCAGGGTTAGCTGGCACTCAGTGTATGGCTTTGGCTGAAAAGTTGTAGGGAAAAATTGGTAACTTACCAGAATAGAAGCCAGAGGCCATTTTATCCAGTTCATGAGCATTAGGCTTGTAGTCCCTCCTTCCTAGATCTGGAGGCTGTTCAGAGATGTAGTTTTTTATTCCTTTTCCAAGAGATGTAGACGGGACTTTTATAGCAACCTTTTGGGATGAAGCTTCTCTGTGTGACCAGGTGCATTGCCACACTGGGACTGGTCTGGGTAAGAGATTATTTTCATGGGTTCGTTGATGCACAGACATATTTGATCTGTCACTAAAGCTCTTTCCACACTGTAAGCATTTATAGGGTTTTTCCCCTGTGTGAGTTCTTTGATGCCGAATTAGGCGTGAGTTGTAAGTAAAGGTCTTTCCACACTCCAAGCATTTATAGGGTTCTTCCCCTGTGTGGGTTCTTTGATGCACTGTGAGATTTGAGTTCTTACTGAAACTCTTTCCACACTCTAAGCATTTATAGGGTTTTTCCCCTGTGTGGGTTCTTTGATGTGCTGTGAGGTTTGAGTTCCTACCAAAACTTTTTCCACATACCAAGCATGTATAAGGTTTCTCCCCTGTGTGGGTTCTTTGATGTGCAGTCAAGCTATCACTCCTACTGAAGCTCTTTCCACACTCCAAGCATTTATGGACATTTCTCCTTGTATGGACTGTCTGATGCACAGTCAGGTGTTTCCTCACTTGGAAGCCCTTTCCACACTCCAAACATGTATAGGGTTCCTCCCCTATGTGGGTTCTTTGATGCGATATCAGGCTACTACTCCTACTGAAGTTCTTTCCACAGTCAGCACATTTATAAGGCTTCACACCTGTGTGAATTCTTTGATGCCGAGTTAGGCATGACCTGTGAGTGAAGCTCTTTCCACACTTCAGGCATTTATAGGGCTTCTCCCCAGTATGGATTCTTTTATGTTTTGTCAGATTTGACCGGTCATTAAAACTCTTTCCACATTCCAGGCATTTATAAGGTCCATCCCCCATGCAGATTCTTTGATGCCTTCTAAATGTTGAGTTATTCCTGAAGATTTTTTCACATTGAATATTTTGTTCCTTTCTCATTCCCTTTTCCTTTTCTCCATTTATGGGGATGTTGTTGAAATCCCCAGCTGTTTTTCTCAATTTCTTTCTCAGACTTTGCTCTTGCTTCTCTGATCCTCTTTGTTCTCTAAAAAATGCTTCTGCATCAAGCGTAGTGGTTTCTGTTTTTAAAAAAAGAATCTTATTTAGCAGTGAAATAGAGGAACGACATCATGTCCTTAGAGGCACCCTGGTCCGGCATTTTAACAGTGCAATCCTAGTTATGTCACAAATATGTCCCACTGTGTTTAATGGAAAACCAATATTTTTTGTCGAGCTCTACTTCATGAAATTCACTGTTTCTCTAGAAACCAAAGCAGAATTTTACCCTGCTCTGCCCACTCCTAGGTCAGATCAGTACATTTTTTAATGTACAGTGGTATGTTCCACATAAGTCTAAATTTCTAAGGAATCCTGCTTCACATAACAAACCATCTGGTGCCTAATGGGCACAGGTGTTATGCAGCCACGCGGAGGCTGTTTAAAAGGGCTGCCAACCAGCGCTGCTGCCTCCAACTGCTCCCAATCTGGGGGCAAGTTGCCTGGAGGCACCAGAGACAGCTGCCCCCAACTGCCTCCAAGTGCCCCCACAGGCCACTTTGAACCTCCCAGGAAAGTGTATTTGATTACAGCCTCCTAACCATGTCTACACGGAAGTAAGCCCCATTGTGTTCAATGGGGCTTACTCCCAGGAAAGTGTTTTTGATTGCAGCCTCCTAACCATGTCTATTCAGAAGTAAGCCCCATTATGTTAAATGGGTCTTACTCCCAGGAAAGTGTCTTTAGGATTGCAGCCTAAGTAGATTTCAATTACAGTGTTTTGCCATCATTTTTACATACAGTTAATATTTTTATATGAATATTTTTGGGATTGTGGAACCAATCGTCTGAGTTTCAATCATTTCTTATGGGAAAATCCGCTTCACATAAAGAGCGCTTCACATAACAAGCATGCTTCTGGAACAAATTAAACTTGTTTTGTGAGGCACCACTGTATTTACTGTCTATGTTTTATTGTCAAATCAAAGTTGCAATCCTAAAGAACACTTTCCTGCAAGTAAGACCAATTGAACACAATGGTGCCTATTTTTGAGTAGACATGGCTAGACTGTGCTCCAAATCAAATAAATCTTTACTGGCATAACAACAAACTATTCCCTTTGAGAAATGTTATACAAACAGTTTACTGAAATCTGGCCATGAACTTCTGCTCCACTAACAAAAAGAATTTTGTCACTCAGGGTGGTATCCTAAGCAATTAAGGCCAGCACAACTCATCCATCCCATGGTGTGTAGGGAGGCCGGTACATTTCTTTGCACTAGCCTAACCACGCGGGCCTAAAGTACTTTTGTGACAACCCCAAGCCAGCATGGGAGTTGTGCCGTGACTTTTGCTGGCATAACCGTGGGTTAGGATTGCACTCTCATTGCACTGACCATTAAGAAGGACCGACAGGGAGACAGATGACCAAAGGACAATGGGATATGAAAACAGAAAGGGGAGCAGAAGAGCGAAGGGTTTGAAGTTCAACCTCAAGGTGTCTTTCACTCAGGAATCTGAACACTTCCCAAAATACTTGTCAAAAAGGTGGTAAAACAGGGCTGACTTCAAAGTCTCCAAGCTAAGTAATCCATTCAATCACATTCAAGAATGTGAACCTGAGCAACATGGGTGTGTTTATTCATGATTAAGCAAACATACCTTGGTTCCTATCAAAGCCCAGATCAAGGGGAACACACAGCCCACCTGAATGATCCTGATCCAAAGAGCATGAAACTCAACAAATGTTCCATGAGTTAGTGGAGCAGGGTTGCCATATGTCCTGAAAAACAAGGACAATCCCAATTTGGGGGATTGTGTTCACATATTGGCAAATAAGACAGAGGGTCCTGTCCCAATTTTGTGGAAGAGAATTATGGCAACCCTATCCAGGAGCCAATCCACACCACAAAATAAAAAGTGGCTGCAGTGGCTCAGCTAATTAAGATAGGACCATGCTCAGCTAATTAAAATAGGACCATGCCTATCTTCCATTAGGGTTCGAGACCCAGATGCTGAAAGATGGGGTGGCCTCCCATCCTTAAGCGAGCGCCTGCCAATGTAGCAGTTTGAAAGCATGGAAATGCAAGTAGATGAATAGGTACCACTTCAGTGGGAAGGTAAACAGCGTTCCATGCAGTCATGGGGGCCGTGTGACCACAACAGGTTTTTTCAGACAGTGCTGGCTCAGTGTCTGAATCAGGGATGAGTACAGCATGCAACTGTACTGGTGCCTTTATAGGCAACCTGTAGTTGCCTATAACCTGTAGCCAGTCATGGCTGGCAGGACAACCTGTCAGGGACCTTTACCTTACCTTTACACCAAAATAAAAACGGAGGCTTGAGCTGGTAATGTGAAATTTTTTTAGTCTTGTGAAGCTAACTGGTTTGCTACAAGGTTTGAGAACCATTGTCCTAAGTAATACTCTAGGGCTGAAGTTTTCAAAATATAGTGTTGTGACACCCCAGGCCCTTTAAAACTGCATGTGGTTTCTAATCAGTTTTTTCATAAAGAGCCTAGACATAAAAGATATCGAAAAATATTTTACTAAAGATGTAGCTGTACTATAAATTTTTGTCCTGATTTGCTGACTTACCCCAACGGAGGCCACTGACCACTTTATTGGGGCCTTGAGCGTCAGGCACCCATGGATCTTTCCCTTCCTCCAGCTGGATGATGAGGTCAGGTCTGGGCGCTGGAAATCTCCCTTGAGAAAAATAAGAGAAAGTTCACCTAAAAGTTCACTGAATTCCCAAACATATCCCTATAATGTCAGGGAAGAAATCAATGGAGTAAAATTATTTTTAGAGCATTTAAACATGCCCTCCTGAAAAGGAAAAAGCCTGGAAAAGGGGCATTGTCCCTTACCTAGTGAGGCCACATTCCTGTAATTCTCCAGCATGACTTCCCTGTACAAGGCTCTTTGGTCTGGGTCCAGGAGAGCTGCCTCCTCCTCGGAGAAATGCACAGCCACATCTTCAAAAACCACTGGTTCCTAAAAAACAAAATGCCATCAGACAATATCTAGATTGCACACCCTATCTGCAATCCCTTCCACACTGAGGACAAATAAATTCTGTCCCCTGCCCAGGCTCCAGGTTTCGCTGCTTTCGGGTCTGTCTCTTTGCTTCAGCCTGCCGAACAAGTGTCTCTTCCAGTTGGAGAAGGCCATGCTGGGTCTTTTGCCTCCACGCTGAACGGTCAGAGGTCAATGTTTCCCAGCTGTTGATGTCCATTCCCAAGGCCTTTAGATCCCTCTTGCAGATGTCCTTGTATCGCAGCTGTGGTCTCCTTCTTGGGCGCTTTCCCTGCACTAATTCTCCATATAAGAGATCTTTTGGAATCCGACCATCAGCCATTCTCACGACATGCCCAAGCCAGCGTAGACGCCGCTGTTTCAGAAGTGTGAACATGCTAGAGATTCCAGCACGTTCCAAGACTGCGTCATTTGAGACTTTGTCATCCCAGGTGATGCCAAGAATACATCGGAGACAGTGCATATGGAAGGTGTTAAGCTTCCTCTTCTTCCATGCATAAAGGGTCCAAGACTGCAGTGAGTCTTGGGGGAATTGTACTAACATATTAAAAAAAGCAGGCCTCCATCAGTCTTGGAAGACTATGGTATCGTGCTCAGCGCTACATATGCTGCATGCGAAGCATGAAAGCCTGGGTTAGATTGTTATGGAGGATAGGCTGTTACCCAAGCAGCAAATCCCCCCTCTCCACGCCACTGAATTAGTCCAATGGAAAGGCAGAGCCAATACGATTGGATCCAGTTGGCGTCGCAGAGCTAGGCTAAGGACAGGAGCTCACCCTGTCTTGTGGGGCCGACCTGGGTCTTAAACCCTGGCCTGCAGGTTAACAGGCACAGTGTCTTAGCCACTTGCGCCACCCACAGCTCACTAATATATATTGGTAGTTATATCTGGGCTATGTTTCCACTACAGCTTTAATCCACTTTCAATGCTCATCTATTTTTTATGCTGTTGATATTTCATGTCTTCTATTCCCCCGATGTGGGTATTCTAGTTTGTTCTAGGTATTCTGTGGGTATTCTAGGTTGTTAAGAAATCGGGGTGCTGTCAGAGCTACCCTTAATAAACCATGCTCTTAGATGTCCTGGAGTGTACTGAAAGAGGATGAAAGCCATAGTGGAAACCCTGCCCTGGATAGGGTGATTAAACCAAATTTACTTTGTAATAAATTTGTTTTATACTGTATCATTTGTCAAGTCACGGCCGGGCCCTCTGGAAGCTCAGACCATGGGATTTTTTGCCCCCCTTACCCACTTTCTCATCAGACCTGCAAGAAGAAACCTTTTACTTATTCTGATTTAAAAGAGCTACACTTCCTTTCCCCACCAAAGGAGAAAGTATTTTTCAGGTTATCAAGTATTAACATTTCATACTACTTTAGATAGGTATTTCAGCAGTTTAAACTTGAAAAAAAGATGTAGAAATAGTACTGAACCAAAAAAGCTTCACAAGGACGGTGCATTTCTTTTTCATTCATTCATTTTCATTCTCATTCATTCATTTCATTCTCTGGGATTGGAATTCTCACTGCATTTCATTTCTGACTATACACCTGCTATTAAAATTTCTGATAAAATGTCTCTTAGGGTACAATCCTGACTTAGGCCAGAGAAAATGACCCAGCTAAGCTGGCCTAAGGTCGGCTGTATCCTGAGCTGACAGTTAGGCCAAATCCACAGGGCTAGGATGCCTTTGGGCTGGTCCAACTGCTGCTGCTCACCCAGTTGTGGAAGTTCTGCCATATCCTGAGGTGGGCTGTTGTGCCATATCTTGATGTTGAGAGGCAGGAGTAGTGCTTAGGTTAGCCTAATAATTAGAACTTTTTATTTTGCTTCCATTTTTACTCTGGCTTATCATTGACCCCTGTGGTTCTACTCAGATTTATACCTGCTCCTTAGGTGGCTTACCTCAGAGAAGTTGTGAGGGGCCATGTCTGCCCTGGAAACAGGCTCTGGATACGGCCTAACTGCATGTTCTAGGCCATGCTCAACATGCCCTCAACACAATTCCTGCTGAACTGCCTAGGCTGATGCAGGTCCACCTGTTTGGGCCAGCCTAAGTGGACTTAGGCTGGCCCAAGCCTTCTCTGGTTCAGCTAGGTTGGGATATCTGGTATTAGGCTGGCCCAAGTACCAAATAGGCTAACTTAAGTGAACTTCAGGATTGCAACTTATGTTAGTAGAAGTTTTATATTAGCAGGGATGTATTCCAAGTCCGTTCATATGTACCTTCAGATGCATGTAGCAGAATAATGTCCCAGTGGACATTTAACCTGGGTTTTTAGTAAGAAAGTTTTTGGGGCGGGAGGTTTCTATTGTTTCTCTTTTAGGCTATAGAAGATAATACAGTGTTGTTTCCCTTTTGCGATACAGAAGATAATACAAAAGATAACTTTGATTTATGAGCATAATTTATTCTGGAAGCATGCTTGTAATCTAAAACACTTGTATATAAAAGCAAATTTCCCCATAAAAAATAATGGAAGCTCCATTTGTTCCACAACCCAAAAATATTCATATAAAAATGATTACAATACTGTCATATAATAAAAAATAATAAAGAAAATAGAAAATAGAAGAATCTCAATTAACCAGCACTTATGCAGCAATTCTAAAGACACCTACCTGGGAGTAAGACCCATTGAACAAAATGGGGCTTACTTTTGAGTAGACATGTTTATTATTGTGCTCTTAGTTTCTCAGGTTTCAATCTCCCCCACCCCTTATACAGGAGTGAGCCCCATGGATAATAATAGGGGCTTACTTTAGAGTAGACAAGCAAGGCTAGGGATACAATCCTAAAGACACTTTCCTAGGAGTAAGACCCATTTAACACAATGGGGCTCACTTTTGAGTAGACATGGTTAGGATTGTCCTCTAGGTCTCTCAGGTTCCTTTCCTTTGCCCCCTGCCCCCTTCCATAGGTGTGAGCTCCATTGACTATAATAGGCTTAGGCCGCAATCCTAGACACTTTCCTGGGAGAAAGACCCACTGAGCACAATGGGACTTACTTTTGAGTAGACATGGTTAGGATTGTACTCTTACTTCTGAGTAGATATGCATAGGGTGGTCTCTCAGGAGAGGCTGAGCAGGTGCTGACAGAGCACCGAAACTGGCCATACCTGGCCCAGAATAATTTTTTTTGCTTGTTTATCAAGTTATTCCTTGTATATCAAGTTAAAATTATTAGAAATGTTTGCTTGTCTTGTAAAACACTCTCATTCCAAGTTACTCTCAATTCAAGATTTTACTGTAATGTTTAGAATGCACAGCAGGCCTCCGTCAGTCTTGAAAGACTATGGTATCATGCTCGGCGCTGCCATACGCTACATGCAAAGCACGAAAGCCTGAGCTGGATTGTTATGGAGGATAGACTGTTACCCAAGCAGCAAATCCTCCCTCTCCACACCACTGAATTAGTCCAATGGAAAGGCAGAGCCAATACGATTGGATCCAGCTGGCGTCGCAGAGCTGGGCTAAGGACAGGAGCTCACCCTGTCTTGTGGGGCTGACCCGGGTCTCGAACCCTGGCCTGCTGGTTAACAGGCACAGTGTCTTAGCCACTTGCGCCACCCACAGCCCCTAGAATACACAACCAACTAAATAATAATATTCTTTATTTATATCCCCCCTTTTTCCTGAGGGACTCGAGGCGTCTAACTAAATAACCTTTTCCATTTCCAAAAAGGTTACTGTAGTCTTCCAAGGGCTATTTTTTGAGAATATGTACTTTCTTTTTGCCTTTAGCTTAGTGTTTCCTATAAAAGCTTTAATGAAGAGAGGAGCATCTTAATCTTCATGAAGGAGCATCTTAATGTACATTTGCTTAACAGTCTGAATTGTTTGTAAGAGCAAAATAAACCAGTTTAAATAAATCAATGCTGCCCTACGGCTGTCCAAACCCCACCACACTTCTATTAAGGTATCCCAGAGAATCTCATACCTGATAATTGGGAAGTGCTGCAACTATTTGCGGGTCCATGATTGGAAGAGATGATCTGCAACTAAACCTGGTTTGTATTCTCCAGTCTGCAGAAGAAGGAAACATTTCAGGGCTATGTTTTTCCAATGTCAAATTCAGCCTCCGCCACTGGAAAGGATAAGGCTGAGACATCCTGAAATGAATGTCTCAATCTCAAGGGAGATTTTTATTTTATTTTTGTGAGACCCCCACTGTGCTCGACAACTGTCAAATCTTTGTGATTCAGATCACTTGTGCAGAAACTTCTACAAAGTTTCCCCAAAGCAAATCCACCTCCACCCTTCAGGCTCCTGCCTCAGTTCTCTCCCTCCCCACCTCCAGCATGGGGAGGGCCAAGCAAACCCCCTTCTCTCCTCCATCCCCCCAGTGAAACATGCAAGGAGCTTGCATTCTCCAGGCACACTCATGCAAGGGGAGCCCTACATCTTGCAACCACCAGCCATCTCCCCACCTCTGCAGCATTCAGTCCCCTCTCCAGCAGCTTCCAATGGACACTCCAGCAAGACTGCAAACCCTGTTCAAGCAGAACAACCTCCTCTGATCAGATAAAAAACATGTGACCACTCCTGCTCTCATTCCTAAAATCTGGGGATGCTGGGATGTGTAGTTTTTGGTTGCTTTTGCAAAGTGATGCTCAAGAACTCTTCTCTGCAGCCTTTGGAGAAGAGACTTTTGTGTGCATCTGATGGATTTCCAGAGTCAGTCCAAAGGGGGGAAAATTCTGCTGCTTAGTTTTTATTTGTTCATGTCCTACGTTTTTCTTGGGTGTCTTTCATTTTGAGTTTATGACACATGGTCACCCTAGATGCAGTCCTTCTCCCCTTTGCAAAATAGAGCAGGATCTGTCCCTCTCTCTTCTGCCCCACAGTTGCATGCACAGAGCTCACCCTCCCTTGCACTGGATCTGTAAATGCCCCCAGAATTGACTCCCCTCTGTACAGAAAGCAGTGTGAGCATCACTTGGAATAGCAAAGAAAAACTCCACCTCCCAACATGCTCCGGATCCAGCAGGGGAAGGCTGGCCAGATGAGTACCTTGTTTCCAGTGGCCTGATTGGAAGAGATCTTCCTGGGGAGTGGGGTCCTGGTTGCACTGAGCACCCCTTTGCAGCCTGGCCACAGCATCCTTTGTAAGCAACCCCTGAATCAGGACCAGTCTGGAGGAACTCCTGTGAATGCAAAGGTGGTCAGTCTTTGCAAGGGTACCTTGCATGTTGCTACCTTACAAGGGAGATCTCCCTGTGCAGGAGGGGGGCTAACAGGGCAGGGACATAGATTTTCTATAGAAAAAATATATTTCTTTCTAGTCCTGAGTGGTGGATGCAGATTTTCTTTGGGGAACCTTGCTAGAAATGGCTGCCCAAATAATCACAGCCACAGAGATGGATGGAGTTGTGATAGTTTTGCATCAGTGATCACAACCGCTATGTGTTCCACAGTATGCAAGAAACCCATTGATGAGCAAGCTCTGCTTTCTTTTACATAGAGCACAATCCTAACCATGTCTACTCAGAAGTAAGCCCCATTGTGTTCAATAGATCTTACTACCAGGAATGTGTCTTTAGGATTGCAGCCATAGTCACATTTTCCAGCACCTACTGCAAAAATTTCATAGAATCATAGAATACAGATCTAAAGGTCATTTAGTCCAACCCTCTGCCTGTTGCATGAAATCCTCCTAGACCTAGAGCATCTCCAACATCTGCTTGTTGAGAACACACTGCATGTTCCACAATGTGCAAGAAACCCATTGATGGGCAAGCTTTGTTTTCTTTTACATAGGCTGCAATCCTAAAGACACTTTCCTGGGAGTAAGATCCATTGAAAACAGTGGAGCTTACTCTTGAGTGGACATGGTTAGGATTATTCGCATAGTCATGCATTTTCCAGCACCGCCTGCTAGAATTTCTTCAGAGGTTGGGGGTCAGACTCAAAATCCTGCCCTGGGTATTCTCACTGCAGAGTGTTTCAAGATGCCGCTCTCTAGTGTTGCAGAGACTGTTTAGCTGAACTATTTAGCCCTGTGAAACTAAATGCTGAAACTATTTAGCCCTGTGATGCCTTGTTCTTCCTGCACCCACAGATCCACCACCCGGATTCACAGAGGTCTGTCTCTTCCTTCCACAGACTACAAAATGGGGACCACCGAGCCAGCTCATCAGGTATGAGATTTCTCAGTTCCTATGGGGGAGCTACAGAACAGCCACAATTTTTGTAAAGGTTTGTTGAGTGTTATGGACAATTTAGAGGCTAAACTAAACTCTTGGCCACTGTAACAATTTATGATGCTTTTCACTTCATAAAAACTTAAATCAGGTATCTTGAATACCCCATAAATCTCAGATGAAGTCTAGCACGCTGTAAGGCTTTGAGCTTTCATATGTCCTATATGCATGTCCTATATGATGTGCTCAAATGGTCCACAGATGTGCCATGGAAGTTTGGGGATAGGTCATCTATTACAATTTTGGGGGGATGTGAATCTCTGTTGGGATTTGGGGGGATATGCCAGTGGTGGGCTTCAGGGGGTTCTCACAGGTTCTATAGAACACTTTGATAATGAGCACCTGGTTCTGAGAACTGGTTACTAATGGGACATAGAACCTGTTGTTAATTTAGGTTATTAGGACATAGAACCTGGTGTTAATTTATTTAAAACCTGTTGTTAATTTATTTGAATTCACTTTGTGAATCCCTGTGTTCTACTTTGTCAATTGTAAAAAAAACTAATGTTCTGCCCTGAAAATGTTGCCACCTTGTCAATGTACCCCCAGGTACAAAAGATTGAAAATCACTGATCTAGATAATTATGAAATGTTAATTCTTAATACATGGACACCTTCTTTTGGTAAGGAAAGGAAATGTATATTTAAAGTAAAAAGTTTCCTTTGGTGGGTAAGACGTTCATTTCCTGTCTGTGCTGGAGATGTGGATGGAGTTGGGAGATCTGAACACTGCTTTATGAAATTTTCTTCTTACAGGGAATTGTGTTTTTTGAAGATGTGGCTGTGCGTTTCACTGAGAAAGAGGCAGCCCTGCTGGATCCGGGCCAAAGAGCCTTGTACAGGGAAGTCATGCTGGAGAATTACTGGAATGTGGCATCTCTGGGTAAGGGGCATTTTCCCTATAAGCTGGCCAAGTGTCCATGTTGCTAACAGGTTCCTATTCTGTACTACTGACTTTTCACAGTATGGCTTCTATATCTCGCCTTTGCTCTCTGTTGAAGAGACTATTAGTTGCAATCACTGAAAAGCAATGCTTCGGTTGCCATCTGTCTGCATCATCCTAAGAAAGCCGGGCAGATGGAGTATAGCATGGTCCTGTTTACGCCATCTTGAAAAGGATGGAGAGAGAGAGAGAGAGATGAGAGGATGGGCACCACAGGGCACCAGCAGGCACCAGGTAGTACGGGGTACTAGGGGGCAGTAGCAGACACCAGGGACCTGCCACCATTGGGCAGCAGGCACCACTGGGCACCATCGAGCAGCAGGCATCACTGGCACGCGCAGGTACATCTTAAGAAAGTTTAACAAGGTTCAATCCTTGACATGCCCAGATAGGGCTGGATTTCTTATCTTCCCCTCCCGCAGGTATAACTGTGACAAAAATGGGCTTCCTTTATCCACAAGTGGCATATTAGGAGGCTTGGATGGTGAAAGGGATTGGATAGCCTGATCTTGATCTTCCAAAAATAGCTGTATCCAGGAATACCAGAAGAGGTATTTCCTCCCCATCTTGCAAGTAAGGGAAGTAGGCCCACAGTGGGTTCCTCAATTCTGTGTTGGTTCTTAGCTGGCACAGAATCAAGGAATCCAGTGTCAGTCCACATAGCCCAACATGGAGCATATGATCTGGTGGACCTGAGCTCTGCCAGTCCTGCCCCCTCCTGCCCTGCTGTCTTCCCCATCATGCCTCCTCACCATTCTCCCTCCCCCTCTCCACCACCCTGAAGTCCAGGCATGTGCTGATTTGCAGACACCAGCGCTAGCCCAGTACAGGCTTGCACTTAGCCAGATCTGGCAGTAGGTTTACGCTAACCCCCACACCAGAGGTGAACTGGTATAGTGGGTTTCTTTGGTGCAAGTCCAGGTAGAGAAAGGGGGGAGGAGGCTGCTATTGGAGGAGATATGATCCAGCACACCTGAATTCCCTAGAATCCACCATTCCTGCATCCTCCTCACCCCTTCTTCACTAATGTCCTACCTGTTCTCTACCCTCTCTCCTACCATTTCACTTGCCTTGATTGGTCCAGAAGTAAGTTACTGTATATACTCGAGTATGAGCCGAGTTTTGGGGGCCTACAAAATGGGCCAAAAAAGCCCCCCTCCGCTTATACTCGGGTGAACTGAAAAGTGGCAGGATCAAACCCTATCATGTCATATACCATTGGATGCATATTGAAGAGCAGGATCCAATGCAAAAATTAGTTTTGAGATATCTCCTTCCTATCAAAAGTTATGGCTATAAAACAAAAAACCCTATAAAAATAAATACTTTTTTGCAATTTTTTTAAAGCAGGTAGGAATTTTGGCCTTGGGGTTCAGGAATTTTGGATTTGGCATCTGATCACCCTGTCCTATGCATATCTACTCGGAAGTAAGCCCCACTAAGTTCAATGAGGCTTACTCCCAGGAAAGTGTGCTTAGGATTGCAGCCTATGAGTTCCAAGAAGGCTACAAGGAAAAGGACCAGTACCAGTACCTGCTGCATTTCCCACTGTATGCTTATTCTCAAGTCAATAAGTTTTCCCAGTGTTTTCGGTAAAATTAGATGCCTCGGCTTATACTCAAGTCGGCTTATACTCGAGTGTATGCGGTAAATTCATTCATTCATTCATTCATTCATTCATTCATTCATTCATTCATATATGTTTGGTCTCTAATGTATTCATTGATGTCACTTTATTCAAATTTGAAATAAATTAATTTACTTTGACACAGTGTCAAAGAGGTGATGTAGCCCTCCTGCCATAATGTTTGCTCACTCTGTTCTAAAATAATGGCTTTACTCAGTTGAATGGTTGTGGGAGTTAAATCACATTCTAGCAACATATTTTGTTCTCTTTTGTCAGGGCAATTTCCAGTAGTCAAGCCTGACCTCATCTTCTGGCTAGAGCGAGGGCAAGATCCGTGGGTCCCTGATGCTCAGGGATTGGATGAAGAGGGCTCTGGCTTCCTTTGGGGTATAATTTTTGTTATTATTTCTTTTCACTCGTTCTAGGAAATTCTTGATGTGTGTTATAATTTGTAGAATATATAAAATACACTAGAATGATTAAAATATACCAATATATCAGTAAACAGAAACATTGATCTAACCTAGGAAAGGCAGAGGCTGGCAAGATTCTGCCTTGCCTTCCTATCAAACCCTGAGTCCCACTAAGCAGTCATTGCAAAATATGTGTCTGGACAGATATATATATTTAAATATAGGAGCAGGATGTTCTTCTCATCATAGGTCACATATCTCTATATTGTTTCTTACCGTGACTCATTATCTGTTCCAGGAAGCAACAGAGACGACAAAGAGGATCAGAGGGAGCACCACAACATATCAAGAGAAACCAGCACAGAAGGTGTTGAGAACATGACTCTTAGAGATGATGGTAGTTTGGAGGTGAAGAGGCAAAATCGGAGAGAGAAATGGAGAAAGAAATCTGCTGTTCAACAGAGTGAGGATTACAGTGCCATTGTTGTCAATACAGAAAAGGAAAATGAAAAGGAAAAATACTCTCAGTATAGAGAGAATACTGGTATGGATCAAACTTGCAGTGGAGAGAAACCTTATATCTGTGTAGAATGTGGAACGAGCTTCAGTGAGAGTTCAAAACTGATTTTGCATCAAAGAACCCACACGGGGGAAAAACCATACCAATGCTTGGAGTGTGGAAAGAGCTTCAGTAGGAGCAACAAATTGACACTGCATCAAAGAACTCACACAGGTGAGAAACCCTATAAATGTGTAGAGTGCGGAAAAGGCTTCAGTGAGAGCTCGAAACTGATTTTGCATCAAAGAACGCACACAGGGGAGAAGCCCTTTAAATGCTTGGAGTGCGGAAAGAGCTTCGGCTGGAGCAAAAGTTGGATTTTGCACCAAAGAATCCACACAGGGGAGAAGCCCTTTAAATGCTTGGAGTGCGGAAAGAGCTTTGGCTGGAGCAAAAGCCTGACTTTGCATCAAAGAACCCATACAGGGGAGAAACCCTATGCATGCTTGGAGTGTGGAATGAGCTTCATACAGAGTTCACAGCTGACGGTGCATCTACGAACTCACACAGGAGAGAAACCCTATAAGTGTTTAGAGTGTGGAAAGACCTTCAGCGAGAAGAAAAGCCTGACAGTGCATCTAAGAACCCACACAGGAGAGAAACCGTATAAATGCTTGGAGTGTGGAAAGAGCTTCAGTCGGAGCACAAGCCTGACTGTGCATCAAAGAACCCACACAGGAGAAAAACCCTATACATGTCTGGAGTGTGGAAAGAGCTTCCGTGTGAGCACAACACTCATTGTCCATCAAAGAACCCACACTAATGAGAAACAGTGTATCACAGACGTGGATAGCCCTCCCAATTTTTGGTTATACAACCACAAAGAAAACTGGGAAAGAGTGGTTTGAAATGGGGATGGGGGATGGTGCTATGTGCTGATGGTGCTGTTTTGAAATTAAGTGTGGATACTTTGAAGTGGATGGAGTTATTTTATATTACACTCTGAAGGATCCCAATTCTTTGAAATGCACATTTACTGTAATAGGACATCAAGGAATCTTGCATACAATTCCTATGAAGGAATCCGCATAGACAAGTAACCACATCTATCCATGGATTGTTGAAATGTCAGAGCATGTGATGTCAGAGCAGGACTTAAATCATATGAAGGCATTCATACCGGAGAGAAGCCCTATCCACTATTGGAGTGTGGAAAGGCCCTCGATGTGAGCCCACAATATAAAGCACATTAAAGTTTTCACATGAGGGGAAAACAACAAAAATGCTTAGAATGTGGAAAGAGCTTCGGTTACTGCTTTACTTCTTTACTTCTACTTCTTTACTATGATCCCTTCTCATTCGGCTGCAATCCTAAAAACACTTTCCTGAGAGTAAGGCCTATATCCTAAAGTGAAATTAAGCCCCTTGCTCCAGAGCAGTTAAGATGACTTTCCATAAGAGGGTGACGTAACTGTGTGGACCCATAACTGCTATGGATTTTGCCCTAAGACCCATTGAACACAATGGGGCTTCCTTTTGAGTAGACATGCTTAGGATTGCACTCTTAGAGCACAATCCTAACCATATCTACTCAGATGTAAGCCCCATTATATTCAAGAGGACTTACTCCCAGTGTTTGGGATTGCAGCCTTAGTTTTAAATTGGCTGCAATCCAAAACACACTTTCCTGGGAGTAAGTCCCATTGATTATAATGTGGCTTATGTCTGAGTAGACAGGGATAGGATTGTGTTTGTTGTTTTATTGTAAAGTTGATGCAAAAAATAATACTGTACCTGTCTGGGTCCACTGACATTGCAGAATGTGCATACTCTCCTTATAGCTGCACGGATTTTCTCTGGCCCATAAAAGTCACATTTATTTCAGTGATGAATATTAGAAGTGCTTGGCATCTTTATGAGGATGTTTTTTTTAACTCAGCATATAGAGTAGGTGTACCCATCTATCCATTAGCCAACAGTAAGATTAATATTGTTTCATGTTGTTTTGCTTAAAGTTGCCGTTTCCAATGAACTATCTTCAACTTTAAGTGAGGCTTGCTGTATGTCAGTATTACGTAGAAAATATGAACCTGCATGCAGTTTATATTGGTAAAGATTAAAATGGTACCCAAATAAATGTATTGGTGATGTTCTAACTAGCCCATTTTATTTCCCTTCTCTCAGATCATTATCTTTAGGGGACATTTAATGAAACCATTTGGTAGGAGATGGGTAAAAGGAGATACTTCTTCAAAAAGCTAAGGTGAGAAGAGGACCACTAGCTTGGATGGCCTTCAAAGAAGCTGATGGCACAATCCTAACCATTCGAGGCCAACATAACTCATCTGGCATAACTTCTGGAGGTGGTGTGGGGAGTCTGGCCCATGCTCTACCCCATTCCTGGGGCATTATGCACAGTTAACCTCCTCTCACCTGCCTTCTGATATGGGTACTTAATGCTACATCAGACTGAATGTAAGTGATGCTGTTGAATGTTGCTCAGTGTTGTACAAAGCTTTATTGCAGGCATATAACTTGCCCTGGACTAACCCTAATTCTCAGTCATTAACCCTAATTCTAATGCTATGGTGGCCTACTTAGTACTGTGCACCTCTAGCTACATATACTGACCCCTGATCATCCTATCCATCCCCATCAGGTCCTGCTTTGTCAGACCCCGCGGGTGCCTACAGAGTTCTGCTGAAAAAAAGCTGGATCAGGACCTGGGACAGTAACTAAGCAAAGCCCAATTCATAGATACTAGTTAATAACAGGGCAATTTTGGCAAACTTTATTATTTGAAAAACTAAGAACAAATAAGGTATTTCATCCACATTTCAATCAAAAGCAGGAGAAATAACAAGAATTTCCCCAAATTTAAATTATTTCATGCACAGATTTCATGATTTCAACTTTTGTTACCCGAATGAGCCCCAAACCTCTTTGACACTCCTATTTTGTGTAAGGTTTCTTCTCCGTGTGGGTTCTCTGGTGGTTCTTAAGTCCACTATTCCAACTGAAATTTCTTGCTTCTTGGTCCAGGGGTTGGGACAGGGCAGTGAACAGTCAGGGATTCTCAATGGAAAGCATAAAGAGGAAAACACATTGCACTCCTTTTCACCCTCTTCCGGTTGGAATTTCCAAAAACCTTCTTAGTGGGTGCCTCTGTCACCGAAGGAACACCCACCCCAAATTTCACGCTTCTAGGCCCAGCAGTTTTGGCTGGGCATTGATGATTCAATGAGTGAGTCAGTGACTTTTCTCTTTTATATATATAGATTTATTTATTTATACCTGCTTTAAAAAACCAGAACTATAAAAATATTATAAAAAGGCAGGAGCACAGAAGGCTTGTTTGAAAAGGAACATCTTTTGGGTGATTATTTATTTGTACATACAGTGATATCTCACTTAACAACTGCCTTGCTTACCAAGTGATCCACATAACAAGCAAAAATTTCTCTAGGATTCTGCCCCACATAACCAGTGTTGCTTCACTTAACAAGCACACTCATTGGCAGTTTGGGCGCATGTGTTGGCCGGCAGCCTTTCTAAAAAGTGTCAGGGCTGCCTAGCACACATGCCCATAGCGAAAGCAACACTTCCACGCTGTTCCTCCTATGGCCGGGCATCTGCTGAGCAGAGGGAGAGAAGAGCAGTGGAGAAGAGGGAAGTAGCTCTGGGGTAGCCAGAAGGGAGCAGGGGAGAGAGAGGCTCAGGATGAAAAGGAGAAAGTGGGGAGACACTTTGAAAGTGTTTGGGATTGCAGCCTCCTAACCATGTCTACCCAGAAGGAAGGCCCATTGTGTTAAATGGGTCTTACTCCCAGGAAAGTATCTTTAGAATTGCAGCCTAAGTAAACTTCATAGGATCATGCACACTGAATGCATGTTTTGAATTCAATTCCAGTGTTTTGTCATCATTTTACATACAGAATATTTTTAGGGTTTTGGAACCAATTGTCTGAGTTTTCATTATTTCCTATGGGAAAATCTGCTTCACATAAAGAGCATTTCACATAATAAGCATGCTTCCAGAATGAATTAAACTTGTTATGTGAGGCACTACTGTACTCTTCTTTCCCCCATGCTAACACAAATGTCCAAAGCAGCTCACATAGCTTTCTATCTTTTTGACTCACAACAACCCTGTGAAGTAGGTAATTGTTCTATGGGCAGCTCATAGAACTCTTCCTGATGGTTCCTTCACAGGGTGGTCCTCACATCTGGGAATCATTTCTGAGCTCCCAGCAGGAGTTTCAGGTCAGCCAAGCTGATAACAGTCATACCTTCTGGCTTTGGTGACTCATGAAAGCTTTCTCAGCTTGCAGTCTCCCATCCAAGAGTTCTTTAGGTCTTTCCCTGCTTAGCTTTCTTCAGCAACCCTGCCACTCAACCACCAGACCACGCCTGCTGCACGTTATGACAATTGCTCTCCCTGCCCAAAGTGTGCCCACCAATGGTACAAAAGCTGGATTATTCCCCATGTGGGGAGTGGCCCAGGAATGGGTCCCCAACAGTGCATTAGTGATCGTGGTGCAGCAGGGATCCTGGACCCTCCAAAGATATCTAGGGGTCTCTTGCAGCCTCTATGGCAGTGGTTCTCAATCTTCCTAACACCGTGACCCCTTTATAAGTTCCTCATGTTGTGGGGACCCCAACCATAAAATTATTTTCTGAGCTCCCAGCAGGAGTTTCAGGTCTCCTTTATAACTGTAATTTTGCTACTTTATAACTGTATATTTTATAACTGTAACTTTATAACTATAACTTTATAACTGTAATTTTGCTACTGTTATGAATCATAATGTAAATATCCGATACGTAGGATGTATTTTCATGGTTACAAATGAAATGTGTGTTCTATGCACACATTGAACACAATGGGATTTATTTCAGAGTAGACATGCATAGGATTGAGCCCTGAGGCTGCAATCCTATCCACATTTACATGGGAGTAAAGCCCCCCTGACTATAATGGGATTTATTTCAGAGTAGGCATGCATAGGATTGGGCCCTGAGGCTGTCAGTCAGCCCCAGTGCACGCAGCTACAGCTGGAGGTCTAGCAAGCCTGACCTGGCCTCCTGCACCAGAGGTCTTTCGGCGACCCCCAGGAAAGCTTTAGGCGACCCCAAAAGGGGTCCCGACCCCTACTTTGAGAAATGCTGCTCTATGGAGTCCTGGAGACTTTAGTCCATGCATCCCATGGCTGCACCCAGTTCTGTTCTGAACTTGGCAGGACACAGGCATGCAGCCGCTGGGTCTTAAAAGTCCATCACTATAATGAATGTTGGTACAACTCCAGATTGGAAATGCTCCCCCCTCTGTGCAAATCCATTACATAACTTTTACCCATGACTTATCCAGGGGTCCTGGAACTTCCATCATTTTGGCTCAAATTCTGCCCTGCCTCATATCTGAGACTGACGTAAAGGTGAGTATTTATGGCAATCCTCCTAATCTGGAGAGAAAAATCAGCAGAGCCTGAGAAGAATATCCTCAGACTGCCTCAGAGAGAGAGTCTCATGCGAACTTCATAAGACACAGAAAAGAAAGGTAGGAGGGTCTCTCCAGAGAAGGAGATTCCTGAGAAAGTGAAGAGATGGACTCCTGAGTCAGCATCAGAAAAGGAAATCTGCCCCTCATCACAGTTCAGAGTCACTTGGATCCTCTTGAGCTTCTCCAACAGGAACACAGGAGTATAATCAGAGGAAATAATGAATATTTTGTTATCTCCCATCACAGCCCAGAATCCTTCCTTAGCACGCCATTCAAATGCACCCTTTCTCCTCACAGACTTCCTGGCAACCCCCACAGCCCAGAATCCCTCTCCTTCTACCGTGACCTCCCAACAGTGTCTTCCGGCTGTGAATCCCTCACTTCCCAGCACAAAAGGCCTAGTAGACATGCATAGGATGTCAACAATCTCTCCGGATTGTTGGGCAGATCTTGCAGTTTGTTTTCCCTTCTCACACTTTTGCAATCCTCGGACAGGATGAGTTGGGGATGAGCCGTGCCTGGATCCAGAGTCACCTTTGCTGTTGGTGGAGGAGAGAAGGAGAATCAGGAGACTCATCCAAGCCACACAGAGAGCCAATGAAGGGAAAACTCTGGTCTAGTCACAGGATCCCTGCAACGTGACTCAAGTTCCCAAAGTCAGGCATTTTTAAGTTAAAAGTACATTGGTGTCTTGCAAGACTAATGCCCTGTAGGACGAATGCTTTGACAGACAAATTCAAATTTCAGTGGGATTCTGCTTTGTTGGATGAATACGCTTTGAAAGACGAACCCCCATTGGCTGGGCTCCCTCTCCTCCTGTCTGCATTGGATGGGCTGGGTGGCAGAGATGGGACTTCTCCTCCTGCCTGCAGTACCAAAGAACAGGCCAGCAGAGGGAGCACAGCATTCCTCTGTCAGAGCTTCCCCCTCTCCCAGTCTCCAGCCAGCCAGTCCAGTCCCTGGAGCAGAGGGGATTCGGGTCGATTTCAGGTAGGAGGGAAACCTCTTCCTGCACCCCCCCATCTGCAGCCTCCCTCAAACAAACCCCTTCCCCCCAAGGAATCCATCCCTGCCTGGACCCCACTACAACCACCCCTCTTCCCCCCACCACCGCCTTCCGTGCCTGGAGTTTTCCTTTCCTGTGAGTAAGCCCCAGTGCCTCCCTTATGGTGTTCTGGTGACAGCTCAAAACCTTTTCATTTTGTCTTGCGTTTGGAGATTGTTGATCTGCCTCTGGAGCCACTGTAGAAGCTTCTACGTTTTGCCCTCCTCCATATGGTTTTTATCTTTCAATTTTACTCTGTAAATATTGTATGTTTTACTTGTATTTTTATTTATGATTGTAAGCCACCTTGGGTGTCAATTCCAACAGAGGGAAGGTGGGATTGAAATCTTTTAACTAAATGCAAATTTAGAGACTAGCACCATCTAAAACCTGCTTGCTGCGTATTATAATCATGACTTGTAACATGTGATGGACTTCTTCCAGAAAACTACACTTGGCTAGACATCATCCTGTGGCAAGCAGTTCCAAAGACAAACTGCACACTAAGAAATATTTCCTTCTGACTATTCTAACATTCTTGCCACTCACAATTTTAGTGGATGCCCCTGGAATTGTGTGAGAGGGAAAAGAACATCCCTCCAGTCTATTCAATAAATGCTTGATCTTATGGGTTCCCTTCTCAGGCACCTTCTTTCTAGAGTAAAGAGCCGTGGAGGCTCTAGCCCAGTGGTCTGAGAACAGGGGTAAATTACCCTGGATTGGGTAAAAATGAAATTCCTGGGGGTAATGGGAAGCTTAATAATCTTAAATGGGATCTTCAATCCCAGTGCAGCAAGAAACTGGAGGTAGGGAGTCTCCTCCCCACCTCCCTTGCCCCACATAGCACAGCCACTCTGTAGGACGACCAGAGGAGAGGTAACTCACAGGCACTGCAGCTTCCTCCTCTCCCCTCTCCTCCAGCCCCTGTGATCACCTGAGGAGAAAGGGGAGGTATGAGGAGGTAGGGAGGGAGAGCAGGGCTTGGCTTGGGTCTCCAGGCCTCTCCTCCCACTCCTGCATCCCCCACTCTCTGCAGCCCCTACTCCCCTCCTTCTTGCCCTGCTTCTCTGTGTCCCTTGATTCTCTCTCCCTGGCTCAGTTCTTCTCCCACAGTGCAGCCCTAATCAGGTCTACTCATAAGTAAGTCCCATTGCACTCAATGGGGCTTACTCACAGGACAGTGTGGATGTACTGCAGCATCAGCTCCTCTCATCCTCCTCAAGGAAGGAGCCCCCAACACCACCTTGGATGGAGGAGGGGGAACAGGAGTCCAGCCACCTGCCTGCCTCGGTAAAAGTGCTGAGGAGGAGAAGCAGGACTTTTCAGTGGCATAGCCAGAAGGGGGGAGCACAGTCAGTCTTAGGGGAGTCTCATCGCTTTATAGCACTTCCAGGCAGAGCTCCCCCCTCTGGCTATGCCACTGCAAGGGATCCAGAGCTGGCTGCGCAGCCATTCCCCTACAACCACCACCCTCTCTCCATCCTGCCTGACTCTATTGCTAGGCTCTACCCTCCCCATCTATGGCACTGCAAAGGACCCTCATACAGGCAGCTGACTCCTTTCATTCCCCCTTCCTTCCAACTCCATCCCCCCAGAGATCCAAAGTCTGAGTCCCCTGGATTTCTGGATACTGACACTACTATTTGCCTGTACGTCACATTATCAATGGCTATACCACACACAGCCTGGCAGCAATTGACAATGATGACAATTACCATGTTGGCTGTGTGTGGTACAAAATTTGTATCACACACCAGACATTATGAATAGATTCACTAAAATTTAAATAAATTTATATTTATAAATAAATTATTATATATTATTATAATTTTTGAATAGATTCAATAAAATTTTGAATTCAAATAATTATTAATACTGTATATGATTTCCTTCCTTTCAAATCAAGGGGGTAACGTCGGCATATCTAAATTTATTTTGGGGTAACACGTGAAAAAGTTCCCTGACCCCAGCTCCTCCTCTTCCTCTACCCCAGCAGCAAATGTGATACAGGATTATGCAAGGGATGGATAGAATGGATAAGGAGGTGCTCTTTTCTCTTTCACATAATGGGGACATCCACTAAAATTGAATGTCAAGAGGGTTAGGATGGACTAGAGAAAATATTTCTTTACCTAGAGTAAAGTTGGTCTGGGTAACTCCCTGCCACAGGATGTGGTGATGGCTGCAATGATAAACGTAGTTAGGAATGCACTACTTTCAACTAAAACAAAAGCTTTCCTATATGAGTCACCAAGGCCGGTGCCTTCCTAAAGAAACACAGTCCTGGTGGCCCACAAAAATCCCCCAAAACATCCCCAATAGAAACCCCCATAAGGACTAGCTAGTCATGTATTGCCCACCCCCTCAAATCCCCCCAAATCCAGACAATAACAGTTTAATCTCCCCGGCCTTCACTGCCAAGGCAAATACCCATTGTAAAAGACAACAACGGGGGTGGGGGGCATCACAGGTTACAAGCCATAAGGGGTGTGTAGAGCTGAACAACTCAAAATGCCAGATGCAGGGGAGGGGGTACCTGAATGTAGCTGTCATATGGGCACATTGAGACATCTGGTGGGTTGTTGTGAGATACAGGAAGCTGGACTAGATGGGTCTTTTGCCTGATCCAGTGGATTATGTTCTTCTGTGATTCTTCTTATGTTCTTATGTGACTGACTGCTGAAAGGCTGCCTGCCTTGGTCTGACGTCCCCCCCCCCCCCCACCTTTGACAACCTTCTGTTCTGTTAGTACAGCTGATGTGCATCTGCTTAGGAGATTCTCTATTAAACCCAGTGAGACCTTAGAAAGGTTGTTGCCACCGGACTTCCTAGGATTTGCTTCCAAGAAAGCATATGGAGAAAGAAATCCTATGCATATAGTGAAAGTAAGTCCTCTGCTCCATGGAGAAATAAATATAACATTAAAAATCTCTCATAAATAAATAAATACAGAATTTTACTTAAATCTAAAATGCACCAGATTTTAAAAGGCTTGAGATAAAAAAATGTTTACTGGTGAAAGGAACAGAATACAGTGGTACCTACATAACAAGTGATTCACATAACAAGCACAAATTCCCATTGGGAGTGTGCTCCTCTTAACAAGCCCGCTCCACTTAACAAGCCCCAGGCAACCTGAAAGTGAAAGGGGACGTGAAAGGCATGCACATGGAGAAACAGGAAGCCTTGCTTCCTAATGGGTGGCATGCTAGGCAACCCTGACACTGGACCCTGTTTTAAAGGGTTGCCAGCCAGCGTGATGCTGCTTTTAACTGCCCCCAAGTGCCTTCACCAGCCTCCAGCCTCCAGCAGCAGCCCAGGTAAGCCCCCTATCCTCCATGCAGCCTCCTAACCATGTCTACTCAGAAGTAAGAAGTAATCCTAAAGATTCCAATCCTGGGAGTAAACCCCATTTAACATAATGGGGTTTACTCCCAGGATTGGAATCTTTAGGATTACAGCCTCCTAATCATGTCTAACTCAGAAGTAAGCCCCATTGTGTTCAGTGGGACTAACTCCTAGGAAAGTGTCTTTGCAGCCTCCTAAGCATGTCTACTGAGAAGTAAGCTCCATTGTGTTAAATGGGTCCTACTCCCAGGAAAGTGTCTTTCGGATTGGCTCATGCACATTGAATGCATGTTTTGAATTCAATTCCAGTGTTTTGTCATCATTTTTACATCCAGTTAATATTTTTATATGAATATTTTGGGGGTTGTGGAACCAGTCGTCTGAGTTATCATTATTTCCTATGGAAAAATCAGCTTCACGTAAAGAACATTTCACATAACAAACATGCCTCCAGAATAAATTAAACTTGTTATGTGAGGCACCACTGTATATTATTTGTGGCAAGAGAGATAGAACAGAAAAAAGTACGCTTTCATTGACTATCATGGGACTTACTTCTGAGTAGTCAGGTTGGGCTCTCAGGCTGCAGTTCCAGCCACTTTCCTGGGAGTAAGTCCCATTGACTATCATGGGACTTACTTCTGAGTAGTCAGGTTGGGCTCTCAGGCTGCAGTTCCAGCCACTTTCCTGGGAGTCAGTCCCATTGACTAGTATGGGACTTACTTCTGAGTAGTCAGATTGGGCTCTCAGGCTGCAGTTCCAGCAGCGGCAGCACCAGCAGCCTCCAGCAGCCAGCCTCCGGCCGGGCATTTTTATATTTGCCGCTCCTAGTGGCGAGGCGCCCCACAAGTCCCAGCGGCCGGGGAAAGGACGCTGCAATGCTGGGACTTGTGGAGCACCTTGCCGCTGGGAGCGGCAAGTTTAAAAATGCCTGGCCGGAGGCCGGCTGCTGGAGGCTCCTGCTGGAGGCTCTGCACCAGCCGAACTGGTCCGCCTGGTTTTGCCTCCCCCCACCCCGCCGCTACCGGATCGCCAGCGGCGGGGGGACGGCAACAACAGGTTCCCAGGATCCGGACCGAACCGGCCTGGGCCCGCCACTGAATATAGTCCAACCCCCACCCACAACCCAACTCCACACACAAACAACACAACTCCACACACAGATGCTAACCCTTCTTTCACACACACACAATGTAGGCCAACCCCCAGACCCCACAAACACAACCCCCACACAATCCCATACTCCGTACACTCACACAACACCACACGCGTGTGCTTACCCGTTCTTTCATACACACACATACAACATAGCCCAACCCCCGCAATACAACCCCACACTCACACACAACACAACTAAACACTCACACAACATATCTCAACCCCCACACACAACCCAACTCCCATACTCCACAAACACACAAAACCCAACTCTGTATACACACGCAACCAAATCCAGCATTGGGATTTGTGTCCAGCTGAGGAGGGAACAGTTAAAAATTCAAATTTGAAAATAACTGACAGAACCTACAGTGAAGTTTCCAAGTTCCATGGACTGAATTGAGGAATTCAAAGTTATTTCTTCAAAATTGCTGTTTTCTAAGACAGCCCTAAAGTTTTTTTAGTTTTGTTCCAAAATGGCCTCCGCAGCAACTGGCTTAAAAATCTGCACTGAACGTGTCTTTTAAGCTAGTAAATAAATGAATACAGAAATAAAGTAACCGACTCAACAAAATAAAGTAACCGACTCATATCCGAGTACGTGCCTCACTTAAATAAATGAATACAGTTGTCCCGACATTCATTATAGTGTGGACTTTGAGACCCAGCAGTTGCATGATTTCCTTCCGGCTGAGACCAGAACAGAGCTGGGTGCAGCCATGGGTGGAAAAGTCTCCAGGACCCCACAGAGGCTGCCAGAGACCTCTAGATACTTTTGGAGGGTCAAGGATCCCTGCAACTCCATGATCGCTTAAGCACTGTTGGGGACCCATTCCTGGGCCACTCCCCACATGGGGAATAATCTGGCTTTTGTTCCCATTGGAGGGTCATGACCCTTACTTTGGGCAGGGGGACCAGAAGTCATAATATGCAGCAGGCATGGTTTGGTGGTTGAATGGCAAGGGTGTTGAAGAAAGCTAAGCAGGGAAAGATCTAGACGACTCTTGGATGGGAGACTGCACTGGGATGAGAGACTGTTAAACAATTAAGATTAGGATTAATAATCTGTTATTAATCCCTACCAATCCATTAACAGAACCAGCAAAAGCAACACTCTAGCTAAGCATCATGGAGAAATAAAGCATTCTGGGTAAAATATGAGTCTGAGAAAAGAAATGGCAAGTAAGCGGAAGTGTTTGAGGACAAACTGCATTTGGCAACATAGTAATTTAGTAAGTCCTTGACTAACAATGGGAGCATGGAAAGTAAGGTACAAGGCATACTGGAGTTGCAACAAACTGTGTGGTAAAATGTGTCAAGTGGTATGAATAAAAGGCGTAAGCGAATCAAAGATGAACTGTATAATGAATGTCAATTTTGATTGGAGAATGAATATGAATTTGCAATTGGTGTAAGGTGTTTGATGGACAATGTCAAGTGCATATCAAAATGTATGATTTACTGAATCTTTGTGATGTAAATTTGAGTATTTAGTACCCAGCACATCCGGTGCTCGAGGTTCTTAGGCCAATGTTTGAGAGATTCCACCAAAGAATCAGCCTACCTCCTTTATTGCTAGCAATAAAGCTCTTGCTTAACTCTTTAATCTCTGGTTCTGGACTCTGGTTATTTCTAGAAAGTTTGGGGATCCAAGTGTGGCTTCAAGGTTTGGGGGTGCATCAGGCTGCAACTAGCAGGACCTGCATTCTTGCAGGCTCCAGTTCTGCAACAGACTCATGAGTCAACTCTTGGATGGGAGACTCATGAGTCACCAGAGCCAGAAAGTATGACTCTTTATCAGCTTGACTGACCTAAAACTGCTGTTAGCTCAGAAAGCATTCCCAGATGTGAGGATCACATTGGGAAGAGAATTCTAAGAGCTGCCCATAGAAAAATTACCCACCTCACAGGTTTGTTGTGAGTCAAAAAGATAGAAAGCTATGTGAGCTGCTTTGGGCATTTGTGTTAGCATTGGGGGAAATAGAGTACGTACAAATAAATAAACAACAATCCTAATGACTTTCCTTTTCAAACAAGCCTTCTGAGTTCTTGCCTTTTAATACTATTTTTATAGTTCTTGTTCTTTGATTTCCTCTTGAGAAATCAAAGGAAATTTTCTTTGATTTCCTCTTTGAAGTGGGGAGGCACTTTGAAAGTGTCTTGGATTGCAGCCCCCTAACCATGTCTACCAGAAGTAAGCCCCAGGAAAGTGTCTTTAGGATTGCAGGCTAAGTAGACTTCATAGGAACATGCACATTGAATGCATGTTTTGAATTCAATTCCAGTGTTTTTACATCCAGTTAATATTTTTATATGAATATTTTGGGGGTTGTGGAACCAATCATCTGAGTTTCCATTATTTCCTATGGGAAAATACGCTTCACATAAAGAACGTTTCATGTAACAAACATGCCTCCAGAATGAATTAAATTTGTTATGTGAGATGTCACTGTATTGGGTATTGTTAATTTTAAAATGTACTATATAAATTTATAATTTCATACCTACAAGGAGATTGTGTGCTTTCTGCAGGTGCCCAGAGAGATGCCCAGGAAGAAACCTTAATTAAAGAGACGGGGCGTGTGTGTACACAGCTTTCTACTTATAAAAAATAATGAAAGAGCATATGTGCGTATTTTATTTTAGACAAATGGCTTTTGCTTTTCCTGATCAGGAGCCAGTGTGTAGGCAATGACCCCTTCTTGTGCCTGCCAGAAAGCACTTTGCCCTCCACAATTTCCTGCTGCCTGAATGCCACCAGAGGTTGGTCACCATCTTGGGAGCCTCTTGGATCAGCAACAGTATTGTCAAGCAGTGTCATCAACACCTTGCACTCTGGCATGGAAAGGAGGAGCGGTGAAAAGCCATGGGTCAAGGGGTTTGGCCAGGGTCTTGGATGTTAGGCCTCTATTTCTCCCCTGGGTCGGAGAGGACAGCTTCTGAGACAAGGAAGCCCATTGTCTGCTTCTCTTGGTAATGGGTGACAGATATGTTCAATTTTGTTGTTATTCCCCATGATGCTTCTTGTATAGTGACAGTGGCCATATGGAGTATGTTGAGGATGGGATTCCCCCCCCCCCAACAGAAAGTCAACCACCTTTTCCCCACCAGATTAACCCCTCTATCCCCACTCAGTTGCTTGCTTAAAGCAGAAGATTCTCTTGCCACCCAACCAACCTGCTCCTTTTGGTTTCTTCTTCTGCTCATCCTTTCTCTGCAGGTGCCCCAAGAACAACAGACCCTCCTGTATCAAACCTTGATTTAATGAAACTGATTAATGCATTTGGAGTGTTATTGAAATAACACACTGCTGTGGAACTGGTGGAACCATGGGTGGGTGAAGGTGGAATTGGATCAGGCCCAGGAATAGGTTTGGTATCCCTTAAACTCACCCCAGACAGGCTTCTCAGATTTGCACCAACAAAATAAAGTAACCGACTCATATCCAAGTACAGTGGTGCCTCACTTAAAGAGCTTAATTCGTTCCAGAGGCATGCTGTTTAAGTGAAACAATCTTTAAGTGAAACGGATTTTCCCATAGGAAATAATGGAAACTCAGATGATTGGTTCCACAACCCAAAAAATATTCATATAAAAATATTAACTGCATGTAAAAATGATGACAAAACACTGGAACTGAATTCAATGCTGGGGAGAGACAGGGAGAAGGACAGGGAGCCCAGCTAACGGGCACTCGTTCTGCGAAAAAGCTCTTTAAGCGAAGCGAAACGCCACAGAAATTTTTGCTCTTTAAGTGAAACACTCTCTATGCGAGGCACTCGTTAAGCGAGGTACCACTGTAGTTTCCAAAGGCAGGTTGGGGCTTAACATGGGATAAGGGGAAATATATCCCTTTACTCCAAGGTGAGATCCAGCAGCCACTGAACCTACACTCGATACAGTGAAGTCCATGTTCCAGCACGGGTACAGTTTGGGCTGCCGATCAGTACACTGAGATAATACTCCAAATACTGTCAGGTTCAGTATCTTAAATTACAAAAGGAGTTACATGACAAAATGTTAACGGAATATAAAGAAATATTAAACTCGATGGAATTATATATATGACCACATATTCTTTTATCTTACAAAACAAAGGTTGCCAACAAAATTTTAAAAAGTGGCAAAAGTCAGCATCCTTACCTAGTTCTTCTCTCCAAGAACAATAAGTCTAAAAGAGATTTAATCATCAGTACTCTACATGTGATCCAATATTACAGACTGAGGTGTCCAAACCTTTTGGTAGGGGGGGCCACATCATCCATCTGATGCTGTCTCCAAAGGCCCCCCAAAATTGCATTTTAAATCTTTACATTTACATAATAGAGACAGAACTTACATGAATAAATGAATTCAAACCAGTTTATGAACAGTTTTTAGCACAGAGAGGAAATACATTCAGCCTCCTTGGTCCTCAACCTCCTTACCCACCATGGCTATCTGGGGAGTGCCCCACAACTGCCCTGGGCGCTGAAAGTGCAATCCGAACCAATTTAGGACAGCACAACACAGAATTGTGCTGGCTTAACTGGGGGTTCAGACTGCAGCCTAAGATTCACACTTTCAGAACCTCTGCCAGTGGGAGTTCTTTGATGCACACTAAATTTATTGCTCCTATAGATGCACTCCAAGCACTTATAAGGTTTATCTCTTATGTGTTCTTCAATGCACAGTCAGGTTTGTGTTTGCAGTGAAGCTCTTTCCACACATTTATAGGATTTCTCCCCAGTGTGGGTTCTTTGACAAACAGTCAGAGTTGAACTCATACTGAAACTTTCCACAATCCAAATGTTAATGGGGTTTCTCTCCTGAGTGGGTTCTTTGATGCAGCCTTAGACTTCCATTATCAGTGAAGCATTTTTCACTCTCCAAGCACTGACAGGGCTTCTCCCCTGTGTGGATTCTTTGATGTATTTTAAGACTTTCATTCTGAGTGAAACTCCACACTCCAAGCATATATATGGCTTATTCCCTTTGTGGATTATTTGATGCACAGTCAAGTTTGTCCTCTCACTGAAGCTCTTTCCACACTCCTACCATTTATAGGGTTTTTCCCATGTGTGGGTTCTTTGATCAAAAAGTCAGTTTTGAGTTTATACCGAAGCTCTTTCCACACTCCAAACATTTAGGGTTTCTCTCCTCTGTGGGTTCTTTGATGCACAATCAAGGTTGAATTCCTACTGAAGCTCTTTCCACACTCCAAACATTTATAGGGTTTCTCTCCTCTGTGGGTTCTTTGATGCACAGTCAGGGTTGAATTCCTACTGAAGCTCTTTCCACACTCCAAACATTTATAGGGTTTCTCCCCTGTGTGGGTTCTTTGATGCACAGTCAGGGTTGAGTTTATACTGAAGCTCTTTCCACACTCCATACATTTATAGGGTTTCTCCCCTGTGTGGGTTCTTTGATGCATAGTCAGTTTTGAGTTCATACTGAAGCTCTTTCCACACTCCATACATTTATAGGGTTTCTCTCCTCTGTGGGTTCTTTGATGCACAGTCAGGGTTGAATTCCTACTGAAGCTCTTTCCACATTCCAAACATTTATAGGGTTTCTCTCCTGTGTGGGTTCTTTGATGGACAGTCAGATTTGAATTCCTACTAAAGCTCTTTCCACAATTCAAGCATTTATAGTGTTTTTCTTCTGTGTGGATTCTTTGATGCACAGACAGTTTTGAGTTATTATTGAAGCTCTTTCCACACTCCAAACATTTATAGGGTTTCTCCCCAGTGTGGGTTCTTTGATGCACAGTGAGGGTTGACCCCTGACTGAAGTTCTTTCCACACACCAAACATTTATAGCGTTTCTCTCCCGTATGGGTTCTTTGATGCACAGTGAGGGTTGACCTCTGACTGAAGCTCTTCCTGCACACCAAGCATTTATAGGGTTTTTCTCCTGTGTGTGTTCTTTGATGACCAGTCAGATATGAGTTCCGACTGAAGCTCTTTCCACAAACCTGGCATTTAAATGGTTTCTTTTCTGTGTGGGTTTTTCGATGCACAGTTAGATCTGAGTTCTGACTAAAGCTCTTTCCACAATTGGAACATTTATAGTTCTTCAGCCCTTTGTAGTTTCTTAGATGTCTTCTATATTTTGATTTACTCATGAAGGTTTTTGCACATTGAGGACTTGGTTCCTCCTTTCCTTTTTCATCTTCTGATTCAATCGGGATGACGTTTCCACTCTGAGAAGCTTCACCTTTATATCTCCATTTTCTATTATGACTTTGCTCGTTCTTCTCTCTTCTGACTTGGTTGCTGAAAGTCCCTTCCTCATGATGCATGGTAATTTCTGATGGCTGCCCTGGATCCTTGTTGTCTTGTCTGCTCCTTCCTGAAACACAAGAATATTCTTTTTAGCAGAAGAATAAAGAAAAGGCATGGCTAAGTGCCAAAGGCACTCTGTGCGTTTATTATTTATTTATTTTTATTTAATCAATTTATATCCTGCCTTTCCTCCCCCGTAAGGGGAAGCCCAAGGCGGCTGACATTAAGGAATTAAACATCATTAAAATAGCACATAAATAAAAGATTAAAACACCATTAATATATAATTAAAATACAATTAAACTGAATAAAAAATAAGCAGATTAAAAATATTTGTTAAAAACAGTAAAAAACAATAAACTGTCCCCCCACCTCTGCCCCATTTAAAATGCTTTTGTAAAATAGAAGGTTTATCATCTGTATCCATTCTGCAACTGGTCCTTCCTGGTGGAATTAAGAGTTTTAGTGGTAAGCAAAGCAAATCTTGCTGGCCTCTTTGATAGATAAGTATTTTGTTTACTGGTTTATTGGTATGTTTTAATTCTGCTAATATACTGATTTCCCAGACTATGGGGTACCATGTACATATTAACTCATGAATATGCAAACCTACATTGATAAACATTGAAGAACAGGCTAAGGAAGAAGCAACACCACCAGAATGGACCCAATCCTATGAACTTGGTCCCCAACACATGCTTGAGCAAGAAACCCTTCCCTCACCAAGCTGACAAGGAAACAGTTTTCAGCTCTGAAACTGAACATGTGCACACTGAAACTGAGCAACATGTGAACATTTACTACTTGATACACATGTCTAAATAAATTTTAACTTGATATACAAGTGTTGTCTTGCAAGACAAGCAAAAAATAATCCTGACCAGGATACAACCGTTTCGGCGCTCCACCAGCACCTCAGCCTCTCCTGAGAGACCAACTTATGCATGTCTACTCTGAAGTCTTTTAAGTCAATGGGGTTAACACCTATGTAAGGAGGGCAAAGGAAAGCAGCCTGAGAGACCTAGCTTTGCATGTCTACTCTAAAATAAGACCTGAGAGACAGGGCAAAATCTATAGCAGTTTTGGGTCCACGCAGTTACATCATCCTCTAGTGTTATCTTATGTAAAGTCATCTTAACTGCTCCGGAGCAAGGGGGCTTAATTTCACTTTAGGATATATGCCTAAGTACAGGTTAATTTGTTTTATCTTTATTTTGCATTTTCTTTATTATTTTGTAATATATTACAGTATTGTAATCATTCTGAATATTTTTGGGTTGTGGAACAAATATCTGATTTTCCATTATTTCTTAGGGGAAAATGTGCTTTGATATACAAACGTTTTGGATTACAAGCCTGTTTCCAGAATGAATTATACTCGTAAACCAAAGTACTACCGTATGCATTCTAGTGCTAAAAAGATAGGTATCAATGATCAAGTGTATTTTATATAGTTTATATAGTAAATTTAGGAAAAATTTACTAGTTTTTAGAATGACAATACAGAAATTGTTAAAATAATGATATAAAAGGGGAAATGTTTTATTGGAAGGGTAGCTGGTCTATTATTTTGCATGCTTTTTGCTGACTTACCCCAGTGGAAATCAGAGGCTGCATCATGTAGTCCTTGAGCATCAGACACCCAGGGATCTCCCCCTCGTTCCAGCTGGATGATTAGCTCAGGCTTGTCAGCTGGAAATCCCCCTTGGGAAGAAGAAGGTAACAAGAAGTTCATTCACTAAACTCCTACAACTATCCCTGTCAAGGAAGAGAAGGAAGGGAAGGTGCCAATGGAGGAAAGCAGGATCGGCAACCTTCTTCTTATCACAGTCAGAGGCCAAGTCTATGAGTGGGTGGCTGGCTTGAAATCTGTGACAACTTCAAGTGTAGCTGAATACTAAAGTGTAGTTGAATACAGTACTAATGTATGAAATGAGTACTAATAAAACAAAATCAGTGAATAATGCTACTTTTCTTAAATAATCAATTTTTTAAAAAATTATTGTAAGGTATAGCGTCTTAGAAAAAGTTGTATGTCACAAAAATTGGTTCTCTTAGGCTACAATCCAGAATAACTATGGGACCTTTTACACCAACGTAGTTACGATGCCACCTATGGGAAATGCATAGAGCAATCCAGAGTAAGCGCCTCTTACGTCTTCCCGTAGGGTTTGGATTTGTAGGGTTAGAGTTATGGAATCAACAGAAAAGGGAAGTAACATCAAAAGGAGTCTATGGATTATGTTCTTAACCTTGCCAGGAATGGACCGTAAGGGGTGGCCAGGCAGAGCTTCTTTGCTGCAATTTAGAGCTGGAGCCTAATGGCTACATCAACAGCCCAAAGTTGTGAGTCTACCAGGATGTGTTTGTTTCTTGGGGTTACCTCTAAGACAATGGAATGGTACTCTCAGATATGAAAACAGAGCTGGGAGCAACCATTAGGGTTGCCATATGTCCCTCAAAACAGGGACAATCTCGATATGGGGGGATTGTGTTCACATACTGGCAAATGGGATAGAGGGTCCTGTCCTGATTTTGTGGAAGAGAATTATGGCAACCTCAGCAACCATGGGAGATAAGAAGCCCCAAGACCTTGGCTATCGTTCCTGAGCCACAAGGTGACCAAAATGTTCTCCAGCAGGACACCTGTGTGCCTTTGTGTGGTTCTGCACAGGACTCAGAATGGCCTCAGCCAACTTTTTGAGTAAAGTCTAGGAAAGTTATAAAAAGGGAAAGTACAGAGCCATTTTGCCCTGTATTTGGCTCTTGGGCTCCTATACAACATATGTCATGGGAGTCACCGCTGGCTGACTTTTTTAAGCTAAGCCAGTTTTTCTGTGTTTTGTTTGATGCAGGCATTTCAGACTGGCTGGCAATTGGCACTTCAACCAGCATCACTTCCCTCCACTCCTCCTTGGGGGGTTTCTGAAACTTGCCTGTTGTACAAAAGTTGGCACTGGGGACTTGCAGCCTGAGACAGGCAGGATGGCTTGTCCCCCACCTCCACCCATGTGTGGTGGCACCATCTGTGCCCCAGGTATCCGACTTTACTCTCCCCTTCATGTAAGGCTTTAAACCCACTGCCATGATCCTGACCCAGACCAACTCTGCTTTGTAGCTTGATATATCAAGGGGGAGACAGAGAGAAGGGGGAAACAGAGAGAAGGGAGGCTGTCCATGTTATAGACTAGAGCCTTTTGCCAGGCCACTAACCCTCCTGGGACACGTCAGAGCCTCATGGGGGCAAAAAATTGTTAAGTGAACTGCATCCAGCCCAGAAACCGGAGGCTGTCAATCCCTGTTTTACAACAGGCAAGCATGTCTTCCTGAAAGGGAAAACGGCAGGGAAAAGAAACTGACCACACAGCCAGTGGAACCCCTTACCCAGTGAGATCACATTTCCATAATTCTCCAGCATGACTTCCCTGTATAAGACTCTTTGGTCAGGGTCCAGAAGAGTTGCCTCTTTCTCTGTGAAATACACGGCCACATCTTTGAAAATCACTGGTTCCTGCAAAAATAAAATACTTCAGTGTCCAGGACTCCAGACACTGGGGTGCTTCTGCCAGTGTGGGTATATATCTCTGGGTGGTCTGATGTATATCAGCTTCATATGCATGAAGCAGAATATTCCAGCTGAACATGGTTTTCTCCTAGGAAAACCAAGAGGTGTGTAGCATCCTGTGAAGGCTGCAGCTGCAGAAGATAATACTGATAAGACGACACACAAAAAAATTATTTATTTGATTTATTTATTCAATTTATATCCTGCCTTTCTTCCTTAAAAAAGGAAACTCAAGGCGGCGTGTTTTGGTTCCTATTAAATTAAATACATAGATTGAGTCTTGGCATCCATGAGGGTTCCGTTCTAGGATGTTTCATGTTAAACACTAGTAACAGCCTGTGGCTTTAGCTTGCAGAGGTGCAATATAACAATATTCATCAGTGAAATGATGAATTCCTCTTGCTTTTCAGCATCTCAACTGCCCTTGCTGCCCTTGCCCTCAATTGTCCTCCTAGCCCCTTCTCAGCCTGACCTGTTATCAGTTGACAGTTGCAGCTCCTCAGCCTGCTTAATTAACATGGAATGTTGACCAGAAGATGTGGACACCCTTACACACAGGTTAAGGCATTACTTTAGAAAGAAAACCAATAAACATCCCTTTAGGCAGCAGTTTTTTTTTTAAAGCCTGCTTTCCATGGCAAGGCACCAATCCAAAATGATCATTTTGTATTCCCCAGAGATTATTCATCCTGAGTTACCTCTTAAAAGCTTTTATGTACAGCATCTTTAGTTGTTAGGAAGGCCTTTGGAATAGCAGTTTGAAAAGTCTGTCTCAACAAACTTGTATGAAAGGACAATTGTGGATCCGCACCAGAAACCCACCAAAGTATTCCTGAGAATGTCATACCTGTGCTAGATCTGTCATACCCAGAGAATGTCATACCTGGTCTACGGATCTGCCATAGTGGATCTGCCATACCTGTGCTGGATCTGCCATAGTGGATCTGCCGTACCACTGGGTCTGCCATAATAGGATTTTCCTGTCCATGGAAGGAAGAGATAATTCACACTGAGTTGGGGTTGTCACTCTGTGGTAGCAAAGAACAGAAAGAAAAGCATTGCATTACAGAGCTGGGTCTTGATAACATCACGTTCTGCCTCAACCAAGAAAAAGAGGCTTGCTAGAGGTCTCAGTGGGTTTGATTTTTGTCTCCTCTTTCCGAGAATTTAGGCTATATAGTTAAAAACATAGAAGTAAAATATGAATTTATGCAGAATACATAATAGTTGAATATGAATTTATCTATTTATGAATAAGTAGAAGAAACCAAAGGTCATAAGAACATAAGAAGACTCTCATTGGAACTGGACAAAGGCCCACCTACTTCAGCTTCCAGAATCTCCCAGTGACCCTCCAAATGCCTCAGGAAAGACACATCATTGCTTTTAACCAGTGATGCCAGAAATTTGCCCAAACCCCTCTTAAAGATGCCATCACCGCATCCTGTAACAAGGAGTTCCACATACCTTGCTGGATAAAGAAATACAGTATTTGCTTTTGTCTGCCCTAACTTGTGGTCCTAACTTTAGACCACCAATAAATGGCTCTCTTGTGCTCAGTGTTGACCAGAAGATGGTCACACTCAGGTCTCAGCATCTTTGTAGTTGTTCTCATTTCTGCAGCAATTTGTAGGAAGGTTTCCCAAAGAGAATCTGTCTCCACCGCTCAGGACATGGGATGATCTCCCAACCTCCCCACCTCCAGCATAGGGAGGTCCAAAGGAAAGCCACTTCCAGTGCAATCCTAAGCATGTCTACTCAGAAGTAAGTCCTAGTGTCTTACTCCCAGGAAAGTGTCTTTAGGATTGCAGCCATAATTTATTACATCTAATTTATTAATCCCAAGAAGGCTCAATGCTTCTTGCTCACAAGGGGAAAGAGGACAATGAAGACTTTTTGCCAGGACACAAGGCTAAAAAGGAGGATATGTCCTGGAAAAAGAGGACATTTGGACACCCTGCTCTTTCCCCATTGCAACATCATTCATAAAGGGGGAGAGCCCACCACCAGCCCTTCTTCCTGCCCCTGCAGTGACCAGCCACCTGCCCACCTCTGCAGCAATCAGGGGCTTCTCCAGCTGCTTCCAGGGGCTGCTCCAGCAGGACTGCCAAGGGGGGAACCACAAACCCCCAGCAAAACCCTTTTGCTCCCTCCAGAAATGCAAGAAACTGGGGATTCATCTCTGCAAACTCAAGGGGGAGGCATTTTAAGGACTTTGCAGATCAGGAGCATGCTGGGAACTGTAGTTTTTGGTTGCTTTGGCTGGTGATGCTCAAGGACTCTTCAATGCATCCCTTGGAGAGGAGGATTTGCAATCTGATGCATTGCAAATCCTCAGGGGGACCAGCTGCAGGCTGACCTTAGGTCCTCCTTTCCCAGGACATATCCTCTTTTGTTAGCCTTCTGTCCTGGAAAAAAATCCCCATTGTCCTCCTTTTCTTTGTCAGTGGCAGTCCATAGCCTTCTTGTAATTAATTTGTAATTAACTGATTGATTTTGAAATTAATCAATCACTCTTGTAATTAATTAATCTATACTTGCAATTAGTTGAAAGTAATTAATCTTGTACTTGCAATTAATTAAAAGTAATTAATCTTGTAATTAATCTTGTACTTCCAATTAATTAAAAGTAATTAATTTTGTAATTGCAATTAAAAATCATTAATCTTTTATTTATGTATTTCCTCATTTATACCCCGCCTTTCCTCCCCTACAAGAGGGAGCCCAAGGCGGCTAAAGTATGAGAAAAAACAACTTCTTGTAACTTGTAACTAGTTACAATTAATCTTGTAACTAATTAATTAATTACATATGGTGATCAGTGGTGCATGAAGTTTCTCCATAGAGAATCTGCCTCCATCATTCAAGAAGGGGGCACCCCGTCTCTTCGGCACCTAGGAAAGCCCTTCTCCCCTTCTGCAGGTGACCATAAGTTCTCTTTTTCCAGGACATGTCCTGAATTTGAGCTTTCTCTCATGGAAAAAAAAAAACAACTTCAGTGTCCTCCTTTTCCATGTAAGCAGGCAGCAAGCAGCCTTCTTGTGATAAATTATATGTATGTTTTAAATTTAATAATAAGTTTAAATTAAGCACATGAAAATATATGTTAGGGTTTTTAGGTTTTATTTTTTCATGCCCTACATTTTTCTTGAGTCTTGTACATTTTTTGGAGATTTTTCCTCTTTTTTGGTAATGGCATATGGTTACCCTGCCCTTCAGCAATATGCAGTGTCCTCCTTGAAATCAGCATTAGGACAGGAAGGAAAAGGGGGAACAGGAGGTTCTTAGCACTGGAGATGTAGTTTTCATGGCTCCAGCCATGCCTTACTACGAAGCTGCAGTGTGCCGTGGATGAGATGCACTGCCACAATTGCCCCAGTCCAGAGCTTGAACTGGGGCATTCAGTGCAGCCGAGGGGGAGAATTTGCAGCTTCACCCGTGGCTAAGAGTGAAATCCAGAGTAACTATGGGGAGTCCTTGTTCCGGAGTAAGAACAAGTTACTCTGGATTGCAATATGAATTTCCTATAGGTGTTCACTAGGGGGAATTCCTGCTGCAGGCAGGGGGTTGGACTAGATGACCTACTAGGTCCCTTCCAACTCTATGATTCTATGATTCTATGAAAACCTGTCTCTTACGTGCTCCCATAGCTACTCTGGATTTTGCCCTTAGGAAAGCTCATCAGTTGCTCCCCATCTCTGTGCTCCTCCGCCTCCGTTGGTCAACTTGAACCCCCAACTTAGGGCCACCCACTTTGTCAGCCAGGTTGGTTAGTTTCAGTTGAGGAAGAGGCTAAGAGGAGAAGCTCCACTCTGCTTCTACTATCAGGAGCCACATATATAATAGACAAAAGATAACCTGTATTTACTCCGCAGCTAATTGTGGAACTCCTTGCCACAGGATGTCAATATATTATATGGGGCCTGTCTTAGGTCCTGTTCATTCACTTCCCAGAATTGGCCCTCAGGCTTCTACTGGAGCTTTTCTGGAGATACAGACTCCCTCCACCCATACTGGTGCCAAGCAGGCACTATGTGACGTGTTTATTATAATAAAATGTTATTTCTTTCTCTGCTATTCTATCTTTTGGTTGTGTAAGTGGTGGACGAAGGAGGAGACAGACCAGAGTTAATGATAAATGTATTTAGTATGGCCTAAGAGGTTAATGATGAATGCCAAGAAGAGGGTGCCTGGGTGAGGAAAGCTGCCCCTATTGAAATTCCATCATGTTCCTGTTGGTATTTGTTATGCAGTTCTCTTCTCCACAAGTGTGTAAGAGCTCCTTCATATCACCATCTCCCATGCAAGTGGAAAACTATTGCAGTCCAACAACCCAATCCTAAGCCCTGGGACAGCCAAGAAGATGGTGCCAAAATGGCCATCACTGCTTCCTGTAGGGCTGGGACAGCTGCCAGAGTCTTGTAGGTCAAAGGGAACAAGTGTTGCCTGACCCCATATGGAGATGCTGCGTATGGATGCAGAACCCGGAAAGTTCATGTTGGGATTTCCAGCTTGGGAGGGGGCAGAGCCCGGGGTGGCACAGACCCTAAAAAGGGGGGTGGATGCCATGGAGGACACACTGCTTTTTACCACAGCAATATTCCTGACTGATGCCATCTTCTTCCCTTCCTCCCTTCCAAACCAAAGACCACAGTTGCAGACAATTTCTCCCATTAAGCAGTCCCAGTTCTCCACCTAGACATGAGAACAGGAGTTTCTCAAATGGTCTCGCTTAACACATCAAAACACAACTTTCTCAGGCAAACAAAATGGAGGATGGCTTAACAAGATGGAATCCTGAACGAGAGGGACACAATCTTCTCTGTGGCGATGCCTACCACCCCGCTTTCTCCCCATAGCACACAGCCTGTCCACAAACTCATACTGATATTTTTTAATTAAAATAATTAGTCATTAAGTGTCATTTTTTCTTGAATATACTGTACAGAGGATAAAAATGGCCTTGGTTGATTTGTTGTCTCCATTTTGGTGACTCAAATACCTCCCACTATAACCCATGGTGCTTCCGAATGACATTGGCCATTTGGAATATGACGTACTTGCATCACTAATAGGGTTTCTCCCAGTGGCGGGATTCAAATAAATTTACAACAGGTTCTATGTCCTAATAACCAAAATTAACAACAGGTTCTGTGTCCCATTAGTAACCAGTTCTCAGAACCAGGTACTCATTAGCAAAGGTTTCTATAGAACCTATTAGAACTCCCTGAAGCCCACCACTGGTTTCTCCTGTTGTGGATACTTCAATACTCAATCAGACTATCATACTGAATGAAACATTTATACACTCCAAGCATTTACAGGGTTATAGGGTTTCTCTCTTGTGTGGGTTCTTTTATGTCGAGCCAAGTGTGCACTCTGAATGAAGCTCTTCCCACACTCCAAGCATTTATAGGGTTTCTCCCCAGTGTGAGTTCTTTGATGCACAGTCAGAGATGAATTCTTACTGAAGTTCTTTCCGCACTCCATGCATTTATAAGGTTTTTCCCCTGTGTGGGTTCTTTGATGCAAAGTTAGACTTGAACTATCATTAAAGCTCTTTCCACACTCCAAGCATTTACAGGGTTTCTCCCCAGAGTGGGATCTTTGATGCAAAGTCAGCTTTGAGTTCACACAGAAGCTCTTTCCACACTCCAAGCACTTATAGGGTTTCTCACTTGCATGGATTCTTTGATGAGAAGTCAGACTTGAGCTCATACTGAAACCCTTTCCACACACCACACATTTATAGGGTTTTTCCCCTGTGTGGGTACTTTGATGCAAAATCAGACTTGAGCTGTTATTAAAGCCTTTTCCACACTCCAAGCACTTAAAGGGTTTCTCTCCAGTGTGGGTTCTTTGATGCAGTGTCAGCTTTGAGTTTACACTGAATCTCTTTCCACACTCCAGGCACTTGTAGGGTTTCTCCCCTGTATGGATTCTTTGATGCAAAATCAGGTGATCAGTCCGACTGAACCTCTTTCCACACTCCGTGCACTTATGTGGTTTTGCCCCTGTGTGCGTTCGAACATGCAATTTCAGGTTGTCACTCTGACTGAATCTTATTCCACACTCCAAACATTTAAATGGTTTCTCCCCTGTGTGGGTTCTTTGATGCACCATCAGGTGTGAGTTCCGCCTGAAGTTCTTTCCACACTCCAGGCATTTATATGGTTTCTCCCCTGTGGGGGTTGTTTTATTCCTGAAGTCTTTTACACATTGAAAGAACTGCTCCTGCTTCTTTCCATTTTCCTCCTCTGGATTGACTGGGATAACTGTGACGTCTCCATCCTGACCAGCAATCAGTTTATGCATCCATTTCTCTGTCTGGCTTCGCTCCTGATTATCTGACATCACTTCTTGTATGTCAAACATGGTAATTTTTTGATTCACCCCAAAGGAACCCTGAACCTCATCCTCTTGCCTGTTGTTTTCTAGGATAAAGAGCATATTTTTAGCAGTATAAATTTAATTGTTTTCACATGTTTTGCAAATTCCATAATTTTAAAAGGAACGAAACATTTCCTAGAAAGACAGAATAGAAAGACAAATAATGTAAACGACATAAATGTAATTGGAAAATATTTTACGAATAGGTTAGTTGGGTGTCGATTTGGCTGCTAACTTACCCTCCTCATCCAGTCCCCGAACATTGGGTTCCCAAGGATCTTCCCCTCGTTCCAACTGGACAATGAGGTCAGGCTTGCATACTGGAAATTCCCCTTGCAAAGGAGAAGAGAACAGAATGCTCAGGTTGAACATCATTCAAAGCTACGATGAAGATCACGCAAAGCTATTGCTGTGATGGCTGTTTCAGTCACTGAATGCCCTCTTCTTTGTAGCTGCCATATATCAAGGGGGAATAAAGGAGAAAATGAGGCACAGACAGCCGCAAACATCTGTCAAGCCATTAGCCTTTTGCATTTTGGGGACCTCAAGAGACCAGATTAAGGGTGCAATCTAACAAATTTAGGCTGGCCTAACTCACACGACATATGTTCCCATGATGGTGTAGGGATGTCAGCTTATACCTGTGCTTTGGCCTAACGCTCCCCCAGGAGTGGCACAGAAGTGCCTTACAGCACTTTAATGACACCTCAGTTCAGCACAGGACTTATGATGGGACTTAACCTAACCTCCAGTTAGGCCAGTCCAAGTCCTGTGCTCACCTGGGGGTATCACAAAAGTGCCGTAAGACACTTCCGTGCCACTCCTGGGGGAGGTTTAGACCACTGCAGAGATATGCACTTACTTCTCTACATCACCATGGAAGGCTAATGAGTTGTGCTGGCCTAAGTTAGGATTCCACCCTGTTGTTTGGCCAGATTTAGCTCCAGAGCCATGGTTTGCCGATTCCTTTTTTAGTGCAAGCAAACATATTGAAAAAGAAAAGGTCTGGAAAAAATCACTGAGGGCACAGCAGAAGAAGGTCATTACCAAGCGAGGCCACATTAGCGTAATTCTCCAGCATGACCTCCCTATACAAGGCTCTTTGGTTGGGGTCCAGCAGATCTGCCTCTTTCTCGGTGAAATGAACGGCCACATCTTCGAAGACTACGGGAGCCTGCAAGAACAAGATAAGTATCCAGAATCAGTGTCTACAGCACAGGCAGAAAATAAACGCCTCCCAGCCCTTCCTCTCCAGAGAAAATATTTGACTTTCATTTAAAATACCGGCACTTCCTTTCCCTATGAAACAGTGATAGATAAGTATATTTAAGTATCTAATATTGTATTAACATTTCCTACTCCTTTATCTATTGGGATGTACCACTTTCTTTGACTTGTCGTTTGCTTTTTTGATGTTCTTGTTTAATAAAAAATTAAATGCTTCTTTTTTATAGCTTCATATTCATTTTGAAATATCCCCTCGTTTTTGTGAGCAGTGTACCTACCTTTCCCTATGAAATAGAGATACAGTATACTTTTATTTTTAAAGTATCCTACTCTTTTAAGTTTCCTACTCTTTTAACTACTGATATCTACCAATATTCAGCAATTTATTCTCCACATAATGGATCTATATAAATAAAAACATACAGAAGAAGCTATTCGCAGAAGTTGCAGCATTTGGTCTTGTCATTAGGATTTTGCGAGCTTTTCTGTTTATTTGGTTAGGAGGAAAGATTGCTGATAATTTGCTGGGAGAGGACAATTTATACATATATGTATGTGTGTATGTATGTATGTATGTATGTATGTATGTATGTATGTATGTATGTATGTAGGTTTGTATCCTGCTGAAGGTTTCATGGAATCCTTGAATCCTAGAGTTGGAAGGCATCCAGTAAGTCATGTAGTCCAACCCCCTGCCAGTTTCAAGGAAGAAGGAGTTATTTTTAGTATTATCCTATACATGAAAGGATTTTGGAAGTGTATGAGCTCATATGGTCAAAAAACTGAAAAAATGAAATGAAAAATGAAAGGAGGAGATATTTTTAGTATTTCCAAACCCGATATCTCCAGCTGAAAGTGTCAAGGATTTTAGCCAACCTAAGCTCTGCCTGAACCCTTGTGGTGTTGCTTCCAGTCAGAGCTGGGATGACATACAGGGACCATCCCGATTTTGAGGATCGGGAAAAACAGGGACAATCCCGATTTGGGGGGTTTATTTTCACATACTGGCAATGGGACAGAGGGTCCTGTCCCAATTTTGTGGAAAAGAATTATGGCAATCCTAAGCCAGAGTTCATAGCACTGGGACAGGTGAACTGATGGCCTGACTGTATGCATCTTTGTATGCATAAAACGGAATATTCTTGTTGGATGGTGATTTCTTATGGAAAACTATGCAGCAGGTGTGCAGGACCACAATGAGATGGGTACCAGGCACCACCGCCACTCCCCAGCACTAACCCAAGATCAGGCTGGAGAGGGCAGAACCCTGGGTGGCACATGCACCCCAGAACATTCACAGAAAACCCTGGGCTCTCTTGGTCCCCAGCCCAACAGGGAAATGGCCAGGTCAGTGCCAGTCATCACCTGAAGACCAACAAGCCCTTGCACACCCACCAGCCTTACCTGTGAGTGGCCAACCACTGGAGCTTCATACCCTTGAACCAGGGGGTTCGAGGACTGCTGTGTAACGAGAAGCAAGACCTACAAGAAAGAATACAAGAAACTTCTGTTAGAGTCAGGATAAGAACACTGGGACGTAACAGGGATGTTATCACTATCATAGCTGCCACCCAATTTCGCTGCATTTACAAAGCAGCCCAGATGACTCCACATTTTCCCTTTCAATGCATTAAGGCTACAGCAACCTAGGTGACTGTCAACCAGAAACGGATAACCAGCCCAACGGTGTGGCAGATGCTGTGCCTGCATTGAATATAGCATGATGATGTATCAGCTGCAGATGACAGTAATACTTAGGATCCAATCAAAATTATAGTTTTCCAGTACATTCCAAAAGCTGACCATAGTTTTGCCAGGATGTATCAACCTCCTTCTTTCTTTAATCTTATCATTTTCTACTAAGACACCAAATATTTTTGCAAAGTGAGCGGCATGTTAAATTTTTACCTTACCAGACTGAGGATGCAATCCTTACCAATTTAGGTCAGCACAACTCATCCATCTCTGTTGTGCTGTGGTGTGAGGAGGCTGGCACATGTCTGTACACTTGATCTAACACTCCCCCCCCCCCCCCCGCCGGTCCAGTGGCACAGAAGTGCCTTACAGCATTTTTGTGCCAGCAAGGGACTTGTGCCAGCCTAACCAGGGTTAGGATTGTGCTGTGAGGGTGCAATCCTAACCTAGGCTGCACGACTCATTGGTCTTCTCATTTCCATGGTGCTGCAGGGAGGTAAAAGCACGTCTATGCACTGGTCTAACCCTCTCCCAGGAGTGACTAAGTAGTGCCTTACAGCACTTTTGTGATACCCCCAAGCCAGCTCAGGACTTGTGATGGGGCTTATGCAGGCCTAAATGAGGATTAGGCTGGCAAGTCACACCTGGTTAGGCCAGCATAAGTCATAGCACTTCTACACAACTCCTGGGGTGTTAGACCAGTGCACAGACATGCGCTGGTCAGGCCTCCCTGCACCACCACCATGGGAACAGGGAGCAGGTGAGTTATGCCAGCCTAAACAGGTGAGGATTGCATCCACTATAGTTTGCACACATCAACAGGCTTCTAAATAAATTGTGACCAAGAATCTCATACCTGGGCTGGAATTGCTGCACTCGTTGTCCAGTCCGTGTTAAGCTGGAGGGATCCACACGGAATCCAGGTGGACATCCTGTTGTCTGGAAGAAGAAAGCATGTCAGTACTGGGTTTGTTCAGTTTCAACCTCTGACAAGGAACAGACTGAGGGTGCAATCCTACCCTAGGACAGCACAACTCATTGATCTTCCCGTTCCCAGGGTCATGTAGGATTGGTGCATCCAGTGCACCCATGAGTGGTGCAGCAGTGTCTTATAGCATTTTTGTGAAACTCCCAGGCCAGCACAAGACTTGTCCTTATGCCAGCCTAACTTGGGGTTACAGTTGCACCCTGAGACATTCTGGGCTGCAAATTTCAGTGGGGAGCTTTGACTCCAGCTTTCCTCCACCCCACATCCAGCAAAAGGACACCCACAGGAAAAAGCATCCCCCCACTGTAACATGCAGGGTACTCTTACAGCTTGCAAGGGGATGGTCCAGGAACCCCTTATTCTTGCAAAGACCACTTTCCCACTTCTGCAGCCCCCCAGTGCTCCTCTTGCTGCTGACGCTTCCCTATAAGGAATGAAGGGTGTTGTAATTCTGCCTTTCCAGACCCACAGGATGCTGGGAGTTGTAGTTTCTCCATTCCCTTGGCCAGTGATGCTCTAGTATGGGAGGGGGAGGCTTCTGAGTAAGGGTGACCATCTGTTATAAAAAGAGGCTATACAAAGCAGAATATATAAAATATGAAAGATGTTATATGTGAAAAAGAGGATACAGTCCTCCCCAAAAGTAGGACTCTCAAGAAAAATGTAGAACACTACATCTAAATGTAGAATGGCAGAATAAAAGCTTTTTAAATACTATTTTAATTGAATTATATTGTTTTAATTGCATCTTGCAGTTTTTAATCGTAATTTACTCTGGCTGCAGCCCTACAGACACTTTCCTGGAAGAAAGACCCAATGAACACAATGTGGCTTACTTTTGAGTAGACATGGTTAGGACTGCGCCCAGTGTTTATACTATTGATTTTACTATGCTTTATTGATTGGGTGCCCTTGGATGCCCTTCGGGGAGAAAGGCCTAATACAAATCTAACAAACAAACAAAATACAGACAAACAAATAAATGTTGTTTGGTCATTTAGACCTGTCCACTTCTTTGTGACCCATGTCAGGTCACCCTATTCTCCATTAGCTAAAAAAGCTACAAATGAAAAAGCTAAAAGCTAAAAAATCTAAAAGCTAAAATGAATAATGTAAAATGAAATAATAAAATGAATAATAAAGCTACAATCCTAAAGAGACTTTCCAGGGAGTAAGACCCATTTAACACAATGGGGCTTTCTTTTGGGTAGACATGGTTAGAATTGTGCTCATAAACTCATGTATATTGCAGTAATGTGGTTAATTTAAACACTGTATTACTTATTATCTATGTATATAAAATTTTTAAGCCACTGACTGATTCTCTGACTCACTCATTGATTCACTGACTCACTCACTGACTTATCAACACCCAGCCAAAACCGCAGGGCCTAGAAGGGTGAAATTTGGGGTGGGTGTTCCTTCTGTTATGGAAACACCCAATAAGAACCAGTTTTTAGAAATTCCAACTGGAAGGGGGTGAAATGGGGCACAATGCATTTTCCTCCCTATACTTTGCATTGAAGAACTGGTGACTGAGGGACGCTCTGTCCCAACCCCCAGACCTAAAAGCATAAAATTTGGGGAGGGTGTTCCTTCCATGACATCAACACCCACCAAGAACTCATGTGGAGAAATTTAACTCTGAAGAGGGTGAAAAGGGGTGCAATGTGTTTTTGTCCTATGCTTAATATGGAAGACTCATCAACATCCAGCCAATTTGGTGCTCAGTGCCTGGTGCACTGGGGGGGATATTGTTTGGGGGCAAAGGTGTTGTGCATGGGGGGTTGCACTGGAGGTTGGCTGTGCATGGGGGAATGTTGTGCATCCTGGGGATGTTGCGCATGAGGGGGTGATACACATGGGAGGTTGATGCTCATGGGCGGTGTTGTTCATGGGGGGTGCTGTGCATGGGGGGGTGCTGTGCATGGGGGGGTGATGCACATGGGGGGTTGATGTGCATGGGGTGATGCGCATAGGGGATACTGCGCATGGGAGGATGCTGCACATGAAGAGGTGATGCGCATGGGGAGATGTTGTGTGGTGGGGGGATGGCATACGGGGGAATTTTACTCCTGCAACATATGTATGTTTTTGCTAGTTAAATTTAAAACTAATACATATAATTTTATTACATATAATAATTTATTAATTACAAGATTACCTGCTGCCCCCTCACAAGGAAAAGGAGGACAATGAAGACTTTTTTCCAGGACACAAGGCTAAAAAAGAGGACATGATCTGGAAAAAGAGGAGGCATGTTCACCATGCAGTGCATGTTTCTCCTGCATGGCTCACTGCAACCTCCTAGCAAAAGCCAGGCTGCAGCTCTGAAAACTACATTTCCCAGCATCCAACATTTCCCAGCATCCTCAGTGCCAAGAAACTTTTGCTCCCCCCTTTCTTCTGATCTGGTTGCAAGGAGGGCATTGCATTTGTGGCCATGGAGTGCAAGCACAGCCTGGACCTTTTCTCTGATGAATGGCTAGATAATACCTTGAAAGCACTTGGAGGTATTACAGGTGGGCATGCAAGTGTCTTTGAATTTCTCTTAAAGGGTCTCTGGGTTTCCACTCCCTCCTCCTCCTCCTTCCCTTCTGAATCTCCCTCCCCTTCTAAGGGGGGGCTCTCTCTTCCCCCTCCTTCCCCTCCCTAAGGTTATATATTTTTTAATTTTAAAATACAAATAGTCTGTTCCCATTCCCATCATTCAGACAGGGCATTGCCATCATCCCACATTCAGTGTGCCACTGAAATAAATGGATGCTCATTTATTTCATTTATATATATATATATATATATATATATATATATATATATATATATATATATATATATATATATATATATATATATGTCTTAAAGCTCAATACTTTCAAGTGATTTCCTTGCAGAGCCTCTGTTGATCATCTTTGAGAAATCCTTGAGGAGTGGAGAAATGCCTAGACTGGAAGAGGGCAAATGTAGTCCCAATCTTTAAGAAGGGGAAAAAAGAAGACGCGGGAAATTATAGATCAGTCAGTTTCACTTCAATCCCAGGGAAGATATTAGAACACATCATAAAACACACAATTTGTGCACATCTAGACAAGTACTCGGTGATCAAAACAACCCACCATGGATTTACCAAGAATAAATCTTGCCAGACAAATCTGATCTCCTTTTTTGATCGGGTTACGAGCTTACTGGACATGGCAGTGCTGTGGATGTCACTTATCTTGACTTCAGCAAAGCATTTGACAAAGTCCCACATGACATCTTAATTGGGAAGTTGGAAAAATATGGGCTAGACGGGGCAATCGTTAGGTGGATCCCCAACTGACTCGTCGGTGGCACTCAAAGGGTTTTAGTAAATGGTTCTGTGTCAACTTGGAGGTCTGTTTCAAGTGGGGTCCCCCAAGGCTCTGTCTTGGGACCGGTTCTCTTTAACATTTTCATCAATGACTTGGAGGAAGGGATACGGGGGAGCCTGATCAAATTTGCAGATGACACCAAACTGGGAGGAGTAGCAAACACATCAGAAGACAGGAGAAAGGATTTCCTTCTGAGTAGCATGCATAGGATTAGGATTTGATGCTGTTTTCCCATCCATACTTTCCTGAGAGTAAACCAACTGACTATAATGGGACTTACTTCTGAGTAGACATGGTTAGGACTGGGCTCTGAGGCTGCAATCCTATCCACACTTTCCTGGGAGTAAGCCCCATTGACTAGAATGAGACTTACTTCTAAGTAAGCCTGCATAGGATTGGACTGTAAGGCTAAAATCCTGACCACACATTCCTGGGAGTAAACCCCATTGACTTGAATAGGACTTACTTCTGAGTAGACACAGTTAGGATTGGGCTCAGGCTGCAGTCCTATCCACACTTTTGCCTTTTGCCCCCCCTCCCCCAAGAAATCTCCCCACCCCATCCTGCCCCTCTGAGAAATCTCCCCACTTGAGATTGTGGGGAGGCAGGATGGGGGGCCCCTGAAGAAATAGCCCCAGTTCCCATCCTGCCCCCCCAGGAGCCCAGTCCACTTACTCCCAGGAAAGTGAATAGGATTGCAGCCAGAGGCTGGTTACTAAGAGCTCAGTCCTTTGCTGGACTACTCAGAAGTACTATTATATTCAGTGGTGCTTACGCCTAGGTAAATTTGGATGGTATTGCAGCAAGAGGCTGGGATTCTAAGAGCCCAAATCTTATGTATGACCATTCAGAAGTACTGGTAAGTCCCATCACAGTTAATGGAGCTTACTTACAGGAAAGTGTGGACAGAATTATAGCCTTAAGTAGTGGCTTAGAGGCAAATCTCAGCCTGCAGAGGGGACACCATATACTCTGGTCCTAAACTGTAGATCAGTGTTTCTCAACCAGTGGTATGAGTACCACCAGTGGAACATGTGGTAGTGTCTGCTGTATTAGGCACCTGGATGCAAGTGTCATATGTGCTCCCTGCGGCAGCTGGTGGCTCTCTGTGTGATTCAGGAAGCTGAACTAGATGGGTCTTTGATGTGATCCAGTGGAGGCTTTTCTTATGTTTTTATGTTCTTATTTGTGGCACCCCTGGACACATTCCACCTGAGAGCACAACAAAGCATAATGCATAGCAATAAATTACACTGAACCCAGGGGCTTAATACTGATTGATGATGTCACCTGTGATCATTTTTTTTTGTAAATGAAGGGTTAAAATGGTCATTAGAACCCGTTTTTAAAATATTTGAAGCCCACCACTGGGCCCACCCCTTGCCCTGCCCACCCACCCACACCGGGCTGGGATGGGTGGTGCGCCCACCCCGCCCGTGACCCTGGCCCTGCCTCCTGACCCAGCCTGGCCCTGCCCACGTCCGGAACCGGTTGTTGGGCCAGGCCTACAGAGGTGGGCAGTGGTCAGTCTCTGCAAGATAAGGGATTGTGGGGTGCCCTTATGCCTTTGCATGTTGCATGGTGGGGAGGGCATCTCCCTGTATTGGGGGAGGGAAAAAGGGAAGGGGCAATCCTCTGTCCTGAGTGGTGCAGGCAGATGCTCTCTGGCGATACTTAACCAATTTATGCCTGCAATTACGTTGCAATTTTTTGAATTGCAAAATATGTAACACTTACATTTTTTTTAAATTCAAAAAATTGCAACATAATATAGAACTCTAGGCATAAATGGGTTAATGCATCACTAATCATAGCCACCCTTAGAGATCATTAGATAGATTGATAATAAACTTTATTTATATCTTGCCTTTCTCCCGGAGGGATTACAAAACACCTATAAAAACACCTATAAAATAAAATCCAATACATTAAAATCTAATACAATTAAAACAGGCATCTTAAAAACAATAAACAAAAACATCTACATGAAAACACTGATTAAAAACCATAATAAAAGAGTTGTGCAGTAGAAGTAGATATATCGATCAATCGATCCATCAATCCATCAACTGTAATGGGACATACATAGTTCCAGGTTCTCAGTCTGCTTCTTGGTCAGTGGTTGGGACAGAGCATGATGTTGAAAACACTTATATCTGAAATCCAGTCTTCTTCTTTCAGCTCCTGCAATTCTGGAATTCATTGATAGTCTTGTGAAGGAGAACCACAAAGCAGGACAACCACAATTTGTTCCAAGCTTCTCGACTCCTATCAACAATTTAGACTGTTCAGCCAAAGGCCAGTGTAAGCAGAGGTCTCCCTGGATCCGGCCACAGGCAAGCCTTGTAATCCTCCAGATCTGTCTCTAATACACTTTTATATTTAAATTCACGTGCATTTATTTAAATTTGAGATCTAAATCAGTTTTCTGGCCCCCCAACACTGCACTGGAGACAAATCTGTCTCTAATACAGTCTTATATTTAAATTTATGTTCAAATTTGAAATCTAAATCAATTTACTGGCCCCCAACACAGTGATGTGGCCCTCCTGCCAAAATATTTGGACACCCGAGTTAAAGCTTGAACTTTGTGCATGCTCTGATCAGGCATCAGGAAAAGATTTGTATCCTTCCCCATTGAAGTCTTCAACAGGGTATTTATGAGACTGTCTTCTCCCAGCAACTAATCCCCTCCGAATGGTAGTTGCATAATCAGAATAAAAACACAGGGCTGAACCCGAAGCTTGCCTTAGCCTGGAGCGTGGAAATTGTGCTGTTAATTTTAAATTTAATAAGTAATATACACTACAATCCTAAAGACTCTTTCCTGGGAGAAGGACCCATTAAACACAAAGGGGTAGACACTTTTGAGTAGACATGGTTAGGACTGTGCTCATAAGTGTTTAAATAAACAACATGAGAGCAATATATAACAATATAGTGTTTTTAGCTTTTATTTTGTCATGTCCTACATATTCCTGGAGTGTCCTATATTTTGGGGCAGCTTGTCCTCTTTTGGAGTTATGAGATATGGTCACCCTGCATATATAGTCACCCCATCTGTGATGAATTGTGCTTTTCCCGTGGACAGGGTAACCATAAGTGCCTCCAAAATATAGGACACCTAAGAAAAATATAGGACATACAAAACTCATATATAGTACTTTCATGTTGTTAATTTAAACATTGTGTTGCCTATTCTTAATTTTAAAACTATTACATAGGACTTATATTTATTACATATTTATTAATTACAAGAAAGCTTCATGCTTCCTGCTCACAAGGAAATGGGGGACATTGAAGATTTTTCCAGGACAAAGGGAATATATCTGGGACATGTCCTGAATTTTAGGCTTGGGTCCTGGGGAAAAAAAAATGCATTTTTTTTCCTTTTGAGCAGGCAGCATTTAGCCTTCTTGTAATTCAGAAATCTTCATTGGCATCCTTCAGTCTTGAAAGACTATGGTATCGTGCTCAGACGTAGAGGTCCTAAAACAGCGCCTTGGATTCCCTTGCTTAATTCAGAAATAATGTGGAATAAATTATATACAATTGTTTTAAATTTAATAATAAGCAATATAGTGTATAAATTAACCACTTGAAAGCATTATATGTGTGTTTTTAAACAGGGTGATCAGAAGACTGGAAATGATCAGACAGAACTGGAAATGGGGGTCTTTCACCAGGGATCCAGTAAAAAACCCCATTGTCTGGGAGTCCAGGGCACTTCCAGCTTCAGCGCATTCTCTGAGCTTCCCATAGCTGGAAAAGTGCAGAGGTGGGTCCAGGAGAAGTCCTACCCAACCTCCTGGCCAGTAGAGAAGGAGGATGCATGCCAGCCCAGCAGACAGAGTTGCCTTGCCCCGCAGCCTGCCTCGCTGGCTTCCCAGCTGCCTTGCCGATCCTGCACAGCATTCTCGCACCGCCCAGAAGTCTTGCTGGGAATGCTCAAACTTGCCAGCCGTGCAGGTGCCTTGCCGGTTCCCCACAGCACCCTCGCACCTTTGCCAGCTGCCCAGCAGCCTCGCCAGTCTCCCGCAGCGTCCGTGCACCACCCATCACCTTTGCCGGCCACCCAGCAGCATCACAAGTCTCCTGCAGTGTCTCCGCACCGCCCAGCTTCTTTGCCAGAAGCCCAGCAGCCTCACCAGTCTCCCACAGCACCCTCACGCCACCCTGCATCTTCACTGGTAGCCCAGCAGTCTCGCCAGTCTCCTGCAGCATCCTCTGGCCACCCAGCACCTTTGCCAGCATTCCAGCAGTCTTGCCTGTCTCCCGCAGCATCCTTGTGCCACCCAGCACCTTTGCCGGTATCCCAACAGTCTCGCCAGTCTCCTGCAACATGCTCTGGCTGCCCAGCACCTTCTCTGGTAGCCCAGCAGCCTCGCAAGTCTCCCGCAGCATCCTCGCGCCCAGCACCTTTGCCGGCACCCCAGCAGTCTCACCAGTCTCCTGCAGCGCCCTCATGCCACCCAGCACCTTCGCTGGCAGCCCAGCAGCCTCGCAAGTCTCCTATAGCATCCTTGCGCCCAGCACCTTTGCCGGCACCCCAGCAGCCTCACAAGTCTCCCGCAGTGCCCTCACACCATCCAGCACCTTCGCCGGCAGCCCAGCAGCCTCACAAGTCTCCTGCAGCATCCTTGCGTCCAACGCCTTTGCCGGCACCCCAGCAGCCTCACAAGTCTCCTGCAGTGCCCTCACACCATCCAGCACCTTCGCTGGTAGCCCAGCAGCCTCGCAAGTCTCCTGCAGCATCCTTGCGCCCAGCACCTTTGCCAGCACCACAGCAGTCTCACCAGTCTCCCGCAGCGTCCTCACGCCACCCAGAACCTTCGCCAGCAGCCCAGCAGCCTCGCAAGTCTCCTGCGGCATCCTCGCGCCCAGCACCTTTGCCTGCAGCCCAGCAGTCTCGCCAGTCTCCTGCAGTGCCCTCTGGCTGCCCAGCGCCTTCACTAGCAGCGCAGCAGGCTCGCCAGTCTCCCGCAGCGCCCTCACGCCACCCAGCACCTTCACCAGCAACCCAGCAGCCTCGGAAGTCTCCCACAGCATCCTCGCGCCCAGCACCTTTGCCGGTAGCCCAGCAGTCTCACCAGTCTCCTGCAGCGCCCTCTGGTTGCCCAGCACCTTCGCTAGTAGCCCAGCAGCCTCGCCAGTCTTCCGCAGTGCCCTCACTCCTCCCAGCACCTTCACTGGCAGCCCAGCAGCCTTGCAAGTCTCCCGCAGCATCCTCACGCCCAGCACCTTTGCCAGTAGCCCAGCAGCCTCAGAAGTCTCCCGCAGCATCCTCGTGCCCAGCACCTTCACTAGCAGCCCAGCCGCCTCGCCAGTCTCCCGCAGCGCCCTCACGCCGCCCAGCACCTTCACCGGCAGCCCGGCAGCCTCACAAGTCTCCCGCAGCATCCTCGTGCCCAGCACCTTTGCCAGCAGCCCACCAGTCTCCTGCAGCACCCTCTGGCTGCCCAGCACCTTCACTAGCAGCCCAGCAGCCTTGCCAGTCTCCCGCAGTGCCCTCACGCCGCCCAGCACCTTCGCCGGCAGCCCATCAGCCTCGCCAGTCTCCCGCAGTGCCCTCACGACGCCCAGCACCTTCGCCGGCAGCCCAGCAGCCTCGCAAGTCTCCCGCAGCATCCTCGCGCCCAGCACCTTTGCTAGCAGCCCAGCAGTCTTGCCAATCTCCTGCAGTGCCCTCTGGCCGCCCAGTGCCTTCGCCAGCAGCCCAGCAGTCACGCCAGTCTCCTGCAGCATCCTTGTGCCCAGCACCTTCACTGGCCTCCCAGCAGCCTCACCAGCCTCCCAGCTGCCTTGCCGATCCCCCACAGTGCTCTCATGCTGCCCAGCAGCCTCACCAGCCACCCAGCACCCTCACTGGCTGCCCAGAAGTCTCACCATTCCCCTGCAGCACCCTTGCACCACCCAGCAGCCTTGCTGGCCACCGTCGCCAAGCCTCGCCACCAGCCACCCTCCACCTGAGCCTGAAGCGCCGCTGCCAGGAACCACCACATCACCAGGTAAGAGACCCCCTTCTGGACCCTACTCCCCCCTAAAGAAACCCCACACACACTTACCTACCCTGCCTGGACCCCCTCCCCCCAAAAGATTGCAAAGATTTGTGCAAAAGTGTTGGAGGGGGTGAGTAGAGAGTTCCATTAGTTTTCAATTTAAAAATAAGTAACGATATTACGATAAAGTGCAGAAAAGCCATACGAGTGTCTTTGTTCTACATTTTTTTGGTGTCTTACATTTCTTTTTAACATGTCAGGAACTTTGGGAGACCTTGTCCTCTAATTTGGGTTTGGCATCTGGTCACCCTAGTTTTTAATTTTTATTTTGTCATGTCCTACGTTTTTCTTGGCTGTCCTACATTTAGGAGGGGGCTTGTCATCTTTTTATTTATGATGTATGATCACTCTGCTCCTTCCAAAATGTACAATTGCAGCCTAAACTAGCAGTCTTGAGTGTGTCTATGGAGTTGGTTTTGTGTGTGGAGTGTGCGGGTTGTGTTGTATGTTCGGATACGTTGTGTGTGTGTGAGTGGGTTTTCTTAATCCCAGGATCATCCTGATTCCAGGAAGGTATATCTGTGTAGAGTAAGTGTGGCCCGAGTTAGAGGGGTTTCAGATGGATGGACGGACAGAATTTGCCATTTACCGGTATTCAAGCTATTACATATAGTTTGTGTACACCAGGGGTGTCTAAATATTTAACACGAGGGCTCCTGGACTTTTAACAATTGTATATAGGAGGGAATTTCTGCAGGTTCATCTTCTCATCTCACAGATCACAAGCTACACCTGCTGAAATTTCCTCTTCTACCCAATTATTAAAGGTCCAGGAGCTCTAAAATTTAAAGCTAGGACACCTCTCCTCTAGGAATTTGTCCAATCCCTTCTTAAAGGCTAGATGCCGCCACCACATGCTGTGGCAGGGAGTTCCACAGACCAACCACTGTACATGCTGAATAAAGAAATATTTTCTCTTGTCCGTCCTAGCCTTCCCCACATTCAATTTTAGTGGATGTCCTCTAGTTCTGGTGTTATGTGAAAGGGAAAATAGCATCTCCCTATCCATCTATCCATCCCTTGCATAATTTTGTTTAATTAATCATAATTAATAATTAATCACCAAAAAATCCTGTATTTATTTGAATCTTTTCAAATAATCTTATTGCTCACCTTTTCCAGCCAAATTTAGTGTGCACATTAGATTTGGTGGTTAATTAGATTTGTGGTACTTTGGTTATAGGTATAGGGCACACATTAGATTCAATGGCACATTAGATTTGAATAAATATGGTACTTCTCTTCATGAAATTGGGCTGAATTACAAGTCTTTGATTCCCCATACTTACCCTTTCATTTTATATAGATGGTTGTGGCTGTGGATGTTAGCAAGTGGCTAAGACGCTGTGCCTGTTAACCAGCAGGCCAGGGTTCGATTCCCACGTTGGCCCCACAAGACAGGGTGAGCTCCTGTCCTTAGCCCAGCTCTGCGACGCAGCTGGATCCAATCGTATTGGCTCTGCCTTTCCATTGGACTAATTCAGTGGCGTGGAGAGGGGGGATCTGCTGCTTGGGTAACAGCCTCTCCTCCATAACAGTCCAACCCAGGCTTTCGTGCTTTGCATGCAGCGTATGCAGCGCAGTGCACGATACCATAGTCTTTCAAGACTGACGGAGGCCTACTTTTATAGATGGTTGGCATAATTCCAAGAGAAGATGAAATGGTACGGCTTCCTTATATGCGTTTTCCTGTAACGTTTTATTTGTAAATCTGTTTTGTGTTGTATAAACTGCTGAAATTTTCATCTAGATCGGGGTCTCCAAACCCCATCCCCAGGGGCCAGATGCAGCCTCAATGTGCCCCCCTTCCCGTAAAACCCCTCTATCCAGCCCTTGGACAAACCTTGTAATCCACTCCAAAAACATTCTTATATGTAAATTTATGTAAATGTATTCAAATTTGAAATGTCATTTAGCTTTCTGGCCCTGGCACAGTATCAGACAGATGATGTGGCCTTCCTGCCAAAAACTTTGGAGGCCTCTGATTTAGATAAATGAATAGGAAATATTAATACAGTTTTAATTATTATTAATTATTAAGTATTAATACTTCCCTGATCCAAAATGCCTGGGATCAGAAATATTTTGGAGATTAAACTTTTGGAATATTGCACGTATATGTATATACAACATATATTGTTGCCTGTGAGTTAGGCATGAGTAGTGGGTGGGTAGTGGGTAGGTCTTATTTTTTAGAACTTAATACTGGTGCCAAGTGAGGTAGAACACCATTTGCTTCTTGGTGGGATATTGGATTTTTTTGGAAAGCACATCTTTTTTCTGGTTTGATTCCTGCCTACCTGGGGGTGTGGAGTGTTTGGGCAGATCCACTTCGATACGCAACACCAGGGAAGAGTTTCTTATGGCATCTTGTCAGCATTCAAAACACGTTGGGTGTTTGGAGTATTTTGGATTTCCGATTTTGGGATGTTCAATCTTTACATTTTCTTCTTGCAGGGACCGGTGATTTTTGAAGACGTGGCTGTGCATTTCACCGAGGATGAGGCAGCTCTCCTGAACCCAGACCAAAGAGCCTTGTATAGGGAAGTCATGCTGGAGAATTATACAAATGTGGCCTCGCTAGGTAAGGGGGCAACTTCACTATGTGGTCAAAAGTTTTTTTCTAGACCCTTTTCTTTTCAGGAAGACACATTTGCTTTCCTCTAAAAGAGGGTTTTGTTCCTATGACCACTTGGCTGGATGCCTTCTGGATCCCATTGCCCTGTGAATCCCCAAATCCCTAGAGGGCAGATGGCCTGGCACTCCCAACCCTCTAGGTATTGCCACACTATCCTCTTTTTTCTATCATATTTATGCCAACTACAAGGAAGAGAACCATCTATCCAAATCATGGGAGGTGGATTTAAAGTCTTCCACCAAGTAGCAGAGCGTGAAGCCAGTGGATTGGGCCATCCAGAAGGCTCACTCAGCATACTCAGTTAAGGTGGCATGCAACTTGTTATTCATGAGTCCTGATGTACCACACTGCCTGCCATAGACATGACTGGAACACTCCTCATTTCAGGAAATAGGGTCAGGCTCCAATACACCCCGAGAAGGTACAGAATCTGGCCACCTGACATAATCTGGCCTTTTCAGATCCCGAACCCCCAAATGGCATATGGCCTGGCAAACAGACCCAGCCCAGTCTCCCTTTGATATATGGCAGCTACTAAAAGGGCAGTCTGCATCAAGAGGTAATGTGGCTGGCAAACTGATCCCAATGTGCATTGCAACTAACTTGACACTACCTTTATCATCCTCATCTGTCAGCTTCAGTGTGCTTCTCTCCATGGATTGGGCTCACCAAGCACTCAGTGTGGGTGGCAACCAACTTCCCACATAGGGCAGAGCATGCTTGTTACAACACTCAGTGCACCATTCTATCCAACTCAATCTTTCAACTTCTGGCAACTCAATCTTTCAACTTCTGGCAAGGTGGTACAATTTATAGCAAGGCATTATCATCTGTACCTACAGTACATAATTCTAACTTTGTGGTTAATTAAAATTAGAGATGAGCTTTTCTTAGAATTTAAATTTTGTCATAATTCATATTATACATTTATTTTATATTAAATATTCATAACATGACAGTTTGTTATACATTTATTTCTTTAATCATTCATAGTTAATTACATTGCTTCATTTTTCCTTTCAATTATTAGCTGATGAATGAGACCCATGACCCATTCACGGATAATAGAGCACAATCTTAACCATGTCTACTCAAAAGTAAGCTCCATTGTGTTCAATGGGGCTTACTCCCAGGAAATTGTGTTTAGGATTGCAGCCATGGTCTCTCTCAGTGATATAGGCTGCAGTCCTAAAGACACTTTCCTGGGAGTAAGACCCATTTAACACAATGGGGCTTACTTTAGAGTAGACTCCTAGGATGCAATCCTAAGCATGTCTACTCATAAGTAAGTCCCATTGCTTTCTGTGGAACTTATTCTCAGGAAAGTGTGTATAGGATTGCAGCCATAGAAGATGTCTGCTGACCCTTTTTATCAAAAATAGTTCAGTTTCTTTTCTGCCTTCACGATGTTTAATGCATGTTTGCCTGAATTTTCTGTTTCCTTTTCCGTCCTAATGGGAAATTTCAGCAGCCAAGCCTGACCTTATTGTCCAGCTGGAACAAGGGGAAGATCCTTGGGTAGCTGATGCTCAGGGACTGGATGAATCGGCCTCTGTCTTTTGGGGTAAGTCAGCAAATCAGCACCTAACTAACCCCTTTAGAAAAACTTTTTCCAATTACATTTATATAATTTTTAGTAGAATAAACCCGATGTTGCGGGAGTATAATTTGATTATTTGTGGGCCACAGGCAGTGGTGGGCACCAAGCAGTGACACCAGGTGGTGGGCACTGATAGGCATTGGCTATGACCGGGCACCAGGCACTGGAGAGTACCAGGTGGCAGTGATGGGCAGCAGCAGGCATCCCTACCAAGTACTGGGCACACCTACCAGGCACCATTGGGCAGCACCTGGTACCACCATGAAGCAGACAGTGGGCACCACCAAGCAGCAAGCACCAGAGGTGGCAGCAGGCACCACCAGACACTGAGCACCCCTACCAAGCACCATCTGACAATGGGCATCATTGGGTATCAGCAGGCACCACCACGCACCAGTGGGCAGCAGGCACCACCAGGCACCAGTGGGCAGTGAACACTGGACATCCCTACCAGGCACTGGGCATCCCTATAGGATGCTAGGCATGGGGCACCAGAAGCTGGGAACCACTGGGAACTGCGCATCGCTAGTGGGAACGCCTGCCGGGCACATGGCACATTGGGCAGTGGTCACAGGGCATCACTGGCCATCAGGCATGGCACCATATGCTGGGCACCACTGGGCACTTTGCTTCCCTGCCGAGCACTACTGGACACCAGGCACCGCCAGGTGCCAGTGAGTAGCACCAATTGGGTACCCACCATAGTGGGTAGCACCACTAGGTGGCAAGTGGGAAGCACCAACCAGTCACCACAGGACATCCTTACTGGGAACCAGTTAGCGGTCATTGGCACCAGTGAGCAACACCAGGCAGTAGGTACCCTTGGACACCACAGGGCACCAGATGAATTCTTAGAGACTCCTTACATGGGGCTCCAGAAGCTGGGAACCACTGGGAACTGCGCATTGCTAGTGGGCACTCCTGCCAGGCACATGGCACATTGGGATATAGGCCACAGAGGACTTGGAAGGGAGGGATTGTGGGATGGGCACTGCAGACAGGCATAAGTGTGACGCCCTCTCATGTCTACCTTCTGTAGGAACCATGGCCAGAACTGCCAAGGATACAGAGGCTGCAGTGGTGGCAGGGGTGCCACCATCCACACTGCAGCCCCACAGCCAGAGGCACCAACACAGGACCAGACCCCTGAGCCCACCGGAGGAGGACCAGCCTTCCACCAGTGGGACTGCCTCAGGGGTCCAGCAGCAGCCCTCTCCCACCTCTGAGGAAGAGGAGGAGCTGAAGCCAGTATTCAGCACCGAGTCTGTTGAGGAGGGGAAGCTCTGGTGCCCTGCTGGGAACCCACTCCCACCCACCCCCATGCAGGGTGTGGGCAAGGAGAAGGAGGAGCCATGGCATCCCGTGGTCATCTACCCACTATCCCCAGCTGATGTGGAGTCTTTGGAGGCAGTGGGTGATCCTGGACCAGCTGGCCAGGACCAGGACCACAGAGGATGCCAGCAGCAGGTGCAGAGGCTCCGTGAGGAGTTTCAGCAGCAGCTCCGCATGCAGGACCGCCAGATCGCACGGCTGCAGGACATCATAGACAAGCAATATTCCCTCAGACAGATGCAGCAGGATTTCCAGCAGTGGCAGAAGACGAATGAGCAGTTAATCCGCCTGCTGCAGCCGCCTCCCCAGTAGCTGCAATGGTGCCAGCAGGATCCCCCATCCTGTGGACTTGTGGGGACAGACTGCCAGAGCTGGACAGACTGGACAGAACCTTCTTGCCCCCCACACCCTGTCCTTCTACCACTTAGCCCTGTTTCCCCCATGACACCCAGTTCTCCTGCTACCTCCCCCCAATTGTTAATAGTTTAATGTTTACCATTCAGATTTATTGAACAGTTTTAAGAAAACTGTTTCACACTGAAATGTTTTGATCCAAACCAAAACCACCCCCTGTAACTATAAGAATGAACAAAAACAACCACCAAGCATACCATTAACAAGTAAATATGTGTTAATCAAACTCCATTTGTGTCTGCTACTTCCTGGGTGTGTCATTCCCATGAGAGGGGGAAACCATCTTGGGTCACTGGGATAGGAACCATGGTGCCATCCTTCAGACCTGTGAGGGCAGAGGGGCAGGTTAGGAGGGGGCCCGCTGATTGATGTGGAGACACCACACACAACCCCTGCACAGGGCCCACAGCTCGGCCAGGCTCACCAAAGGCTCTCGTCCAAAGAATTCAGTCGTGATGTGGTTCCTGATGGCCACCCCTTTTGGATCTGGGCCAGGCTGGCAGCCAGGCACCACAGCATCATCTGGAGGAATTGCCAAGGGGTCCTGGTCTGCATCCTCCAGCAAGGGGAATCCGTCTTCGTAAGCACATGTGCAGCATCGTACATGCCAAAGTGATCTTTGCTGCTAGGTTAGGGGTCCTCATCAGATGGCCTCCAGTGAGGTGAAGGCATCTGAAATGCATCTTCAGCATCCCAAGGCCCTCTCAGTGACCAGGCGTGTTCGTCAGAGGGCACAGTTGTAACGAGCAACTGCTCCTGGCGTGTCAGTGCCATATGGTTTGAGGAGAGGGATAGCCACAGACACCTGTGGACACTAGGGGGACACTAGTCAGGCCCCGTTCCCCAATCCCACCCCCATCACCCATTTGAACTTGGCTGGGCCTACAGTCTAACACTGACACACTGGAATACAGTGTTCTGATCCGATTTGGGTCTGGAGCTGGGGACCCAGCAGCTCACACTGTTCCTTCACAGGACCCTATCCAGACAGTAAGCTACTCCTTGAGACATCCCAAGGGCTTAGGATTGGGATATTAGGGACATGAGGGAAAATCAACTTTCCTCATCCAGGATCCCCCTTCTTGCCCATCATCATTAATGCCCCCAGACCTTTTCCAAACTATTCAATAAATTTATCTTTACTTCTGGGTTCCTTCCTCCATGTTATAACATGCTACGTATTATTTCTCTTTAATTAATGTGTAGGCCATGCCCTAATCCAATAAATGCCAACATAAACATTGCTGTCAGCTCTGCTCCAACCAAGACGATAGTCCCATTTGTGTGATCCTATTATCCCTATGGAATTATATTGTTCCCATTGAATGAAACCTCCTTTACCCCGCATATTACCTCCTATTTGTGTTTGTATTCACCCCCATTGAATGCTGTTTCCCTGCATTTTGTCTGTTCCAATGTCACCGTTTCCCCTCCTGCTTGTTCCCTTGCCCAGTTCCTGCCAACCTAGTAGTTTGAAAGCAAGTAAATGCAAATAGATAAATATATACCACCTCAGTGGGAACGTCACAGTGTATAGTCATACTGGCCACATGACCGCGGAGGCATCTTCGGACAACACTGGCTCTTCGATCATAAAAACACTGAACTGCAGATATTGAGGTCCCAGCGTAATGGTAAAAATGACACTTCTGCCCATGACAACAATCCATATTTAGCTCTTAGGCGCAGAGGAAAAATATAATTTATATTTCAAATTTGATTAAATTTCCATTAATGACTTATAGGCAGAACTTATATGAATGAATTTGACTGAGCTTATTTATAATACAGATGAGAACTATAATACGGGCATGTAGAACCGCATGAGAACGATGAACTGTGAACTGTTTGCTACGCACCGTTTGCACAGTGAAAACATTTCAGACAAAGCCAGAAACAAATGGAGACATGGGTTGTTCCGAAGCAAGGGGGGGCATTGAAATAAGGCCCATGGAAAAGCAGAAAATACATGGAAACATGAAGTGAGGTTGGCACAATTATGGTTTCAACCATCTCTGATGGGCTGGAGGCTCACTGGAGACTGGCACCACCCTGCGGGCCAAACTGGTGATCAGTGGAGACTATAAAGGCCCCATGGGATGGGGTTTAATCAATCCTGAAATAATGCCATATCAATCCATGGAACAGATTCTGTTGGCGTCTTCAATTGGATTGCCCCAGTCAGCCTGCAGACTAGTCCTTTGACCCATGTTATCTTCCATGCTGGAACTTTGCTTCTGTTCAGGCCAGAGAAATGTTTGTGGCCTGAAGGCCTACACCCCCACAATGTGACTTTGGCGTCTATATATAGTTTATACAGTTTGGTCAGTTATATATCATTATATACGTTTTGGTCCCATCTTCAGGATCTCTCATTATGTATATGTAAGTATTCCAAAATATGGAAAAGAACCTGACATTCAGTACATTCTGATCCAAAGCACTTTAGAAAAGGGATACCCAATCTTTATTATAAGGTTCTTATGTATATTTGTGTGCCATTAAATTCTTTACATGCCTAAATTCTGAAATTGTTAATGAGCTATCCTTCAGTTTAGATCCAAAATTACCCATTTCAGAAATCAGGACATTACAGAAATCTACAGAGGATATAATTCTTCATTGTACAGACGTGTCCCAATAGCTAGGTAGACACTAAAATGAAGCTTAATGATACAAACTAAAGTTTGGAAATAAAATATTTTTCAGAATACTGCCCCTACCAGCATCATATTTACACCGATTAATCACGATTCTGAATGGAGATCAGAAAAAATTCCTAACGAGTTTTTGGAAGTGGAACAAATTACCAAGCGAGGTGGTGGGCTTTCTCCCACTGAAGATCTGCAAATAGAGGCTTACTTTGAGAGATGCTCTAGGAAGATTTCCTGCTACAAGGCAGGGTTAGACTTGATGACCTATTGGGTCTCTTCCAACTCGATGTTTCTATGAATATCCAAGTAACATTCACTAATATCTATGAATATCCAAATACATTCATCAAATTCATAACATCCAGGATTAGATACTTAAGGTTCAGTATCCTAAATAACAAAAGTCTTGTATAGCAAAATGTCATTCGCATATTAGTTAGTTTTAAATTCATCAGAACTATATTTAAGACGGTGTATTTTTTAATCACATCAACAGCCCACACAGACTTGCCCAACAATCCAGAGTCAGTACAGGACACCTAAGAGACATTACATGCACCCGTAGTTGCTGCACCACCTAGTGAAAACCTATGGGAAATTCATATTGCAGTCCAGAGCAAATTGTTCTTACACTGAAGCAAGGACTCCCCGTAATTACTCTGGATTGTGCCTTTGGATACAGAGTACACATTCTAAGCACTTTCTATATTCCAAGTATGTACATGGTTTTTAGCCAGTATGGCTTTCAAGAGGAAGAGTATGGCTGCAATCTACCTCCATTTAGGCTGGTTTAAGTCTGCACATATTCCTGTGCAGACCTGGGGGTGTCAAAAAAGTGTAGTAAGCCACTTCTGCCTCTCTCCTGGGAGGGGGGGTGTTAGGCCACTGCACAGGCATACGCCGTCCTCCCCACACCATCATGGAAAGATAGGCCAGGTGAGTTCGGCAAGCCTAAATATTTTAGGATTACACTCTGTATTTCTCATGTTCTTTCTACACACTTACCATTATATAGTTTCTCCACTGTGTGGATTAAAAAAAAAAACACATATGTCATGCTCTTTCCACATGCCAGGCATTCCTAGGGTTTCACGTCCACATGAGTTCTTAGATGAACAGCCAAGTGTGAGATTACCCTGAAGCACTTTCCACATTCCAAGCATTTATAGGGTTTCTCCCCTGTGTGGGTTGTTTGATGCACAGTCAGGCTTGCGTTCACACTAAAGCTCTTTCCACACTCCAAACATTTGTAGGGTTTCTCTCCTGTGTGTGTTCTTTGATGCACAGTAAGGTGTGACTTTCGATTGAATGTCTTTCCACACTCCACGCACTCGTAGGGTTTCTCCCCTGTGTGGGTTCTTTGATGCATAGTGAGTTGATCGCTCCTACTGAAGCTCTTTCCACACTCAAAGCATCTATAGGGTTTCTCACCTGTGTGGGTTCTTTGATGCACAGCAAGGTGTGAGCTCACACTGAAGCTCTTTGCACACTCCAAGCATTTATAAGGTTTTTCCCCAGTGTGGGATCTTTGATGCAAAGTCAAACTTATGCTTTGAGTGTAGCTTTTTCCACACTCCAAGCATTTATAGGGCTTCTCCCCTGTGTGTGTTCTTTGATGCATCGTGAGTTGATCACTCCTGCTGAAGCTCTTTCCACACAAAAAGCATATATAGGGTTTTTCACCTGTGTGGGTTCTTTGATGTACACTCAGGTGTGAACTCCCACTGAAGCTCAAGCCACACTCCAAGCATTTATAGGGTTTCTCCCCTGTGTGGGCTCTTTCATGCAAAGTCAGGCTTGTGCTCTGAGTGAATCTCTTTCCACACTCCAAGCATTTATACGGCTTCTCCCCTGTATGGGTTCTTTGATGCAAAGTCAGTTGATCAATCCTACTAAAGCTCTTCCCACACTCCAAGCATTTATAGAGTTTTGACGCAGTGTGGGTTCTTCGATGCACAGTCAAGTGCGAGTTTGTACAGAAACTCCTTCCACACTCCAGACATTTATAGGGCTTCTCCCCTGTGTGGGTTCTTTGATGCACTGTCAGGTTTGATTTCTTACTGAAACTCTTTCCACACTCGAGACATTTATAGGTCTTCTCCCCTGTGAAGCTTCTGGGATGTCTTATAATGTTTGATTTACTCCGGATTGTTTCTGCACATTGAGAGCTCTGTTCCTCTCCAATTCTCTCTTCTTTTTCTGATTTGACTATGATGACATTAAAATCCCCACCCTGATGATTTTCGGATTGATTTTTCCATTTCTCTGTCTCGCTTGGCTCCTGTTTCACTAGTTTCTCTGGGTCTCCAAAAGTACTTTCTTGCATTGTAGTTTCCGACAAAACCCCACAGGGTTGTGTCTGATCCATTTCTCTTTTGCTTCCTGGAATAAAAATAAAATTATTTTTAGAAGAAGAATAAGGAAATAGCACCTCAAGTCTCGGTCCAGTCCTTAGATAAATGAGGGCACAATCCTAACCAATTTAGGACAGTGCAATTCACCCATATCCCCGATCCCACGGTGGTATGGGGAAGCCGATGCATGTCTGTGTGCACTCTCCCAACCCATATAGGAGTAGGGCAGAACTGCCTACTAGAACTTCTGTGATACTCCCAGGTCAGCACCAGACTTGCGCCAGGCCCTGTGCCAACATAACCAGGGATTTGGATGGCACTATTATCATTTTGTTTATTGATTCACTGGTCCAATTTAACTATAGTGTGTTTTGCAAATATCATAAATCTAACATACATTGAGCATTTCCTAGAAAGGCAAGACAGAAATACTTAAAAAGATAACAACGTATAAGTTAATGGGAAATTTTCTACTAAAGGGTTAGAATTACTATTACTATTGTATTACTGTTTGGGAGTGGAGCGGATTTGCTGGCTTACCCAAATGGAACCAAGAACACTCTTTCAATTCTTGAGCATCCATCTTCTGATCTGAGCATGGATCGTCCCCTCGTTCCATCTGTACAATGAAGTCAGGCTTGGCCACTGGAAATCTCCCTTTGAGGAGAAGGAAGGAGAAAACAACAGGAAATTCAAGTGAGTATTCATTAAACACCATAATCTATCCCTGTGAAGGCAGAGAAGAAACCAACTTAGTAAGACCATCCTCATAGACCACAGGTTTGAAACAATCTTCCATATAGTGGCCGGAATAGTGTATTCCATACGAATATGGAATTCTTGATTATGAATATGGAATATTCTTATAGTGTATTACAAGGCTGTTACAAGTGTATCATAATATGTTTTATTATTACTGTCTTCATTTCTTATTAACTGTAGGGATAATTGCAGCACAACATCCACTTATAGACAAGGGATTGTGCTCTTAATTTAAGTACCAGATGGCCTCATGCTTCCCGTTTACAAGGAAATGGAGTACACTTAAGTGTTTTTTTTCCAGGACATGAGGCTAAAATCCAGGACATATCATGGGAAAAGAGGACAGATTGTCACCCTATTAACAAGTTCCTAAATATTCCTTGCTCTTTTTACCTTTATCTTGTCTTTAATAAGTGTTGTTGGCACCATTGACAGCTGACTGGAAGAACTGAAATCCATACCACTGAGTGAATAATAGGTGGTTTTGCGTTATAAGGGGGATTATAAGGATTCACATCTCGATTCTATGGTTCCCATAAAGTCCAGTTCCCACTGTATTCAATGAGTCTTACTCCCAGGAAAGTCCAGTGCCAGATTCCAAGACGGTAGATCCCACCCTCTCGCAACTCCCTTGACCCAAGGTTATGACCCCCAAGGAAGCCTCCACCCCACGTTGAGTACCACCTTCAGGACTGGATCGGACTCTTGGTAACTGTCTTGAATGGAGGTGCCAATGAGATAACTCACACAGAGAAGTTGGATACTTAAACAGTAATTTTGCAACCTAACTCCCAACTCTTGTACTCTAAAGGTCCGGTCACATCATACGTCTACTTTTAATCAAACACGCATTTTAAAATATGCATTGTAAGTGAATGCCACAAATTATGCCACAAGTAGAATATTTAGGGTAAAATCCTAACCAGCTTTCCAGCATTGGCAGAGTGGTGCCAATGGGGCACTTGCTGAATCCTGTAGTTGGGAGGCATTTGACAGTTCTTGTTATTTGCTAGGATTAGGTTCCTGGAAAACCTGATACTGAATTTATGGATACCTAACCATTGGACAATGAGGAAAATGGGGTTAGCCTCATCTTTACTATACATTATACACTTTATAAATATAATAGTGCTGGCTAGGCCGGCACAAGTTCTGTGATGGCCTGGAGGTGTCCCAAAAGTGCCATAAGGTGCTTTGATCCGATGCTTTGACCCGATGGAAGGGACAGATGGGTGAATTGGTTAGAACTGGACCCTGACTCTTAACTTGAACTCTATGGGTTGTGTGACAACACTATGGAACCAGCTCAAGTCAATTAATTATTATCCCTTTCTAACAACATTATGCAAGTATAAGAAGATATTAAGTTATTCCTATCCCTGAAATCTCCAACAAAAGTATCAAGCATTCCAGCCAATCTAGTACATGCCGAAGACTCTTGGGGTGCAAGCATAACCAATTTAGGCCAGCATAACTCCCATGGTGGTATGGGGAGGCTGGCGCATGCCTGTGCAGGACTCAACCCACTGGGGAGAGGTCATAAAGTGCCTTACAGCATTTTTGCGACATCCCCAGGCCAGCACGGATCTTGTGCCAGGACTTATGCTGGTCTAACTCAGGGTTGGAATTGGAGTTTTACTGCCAGTCAGAGTATACAGTCCTGAGATTGGCATACTGATGTTCCAACTACATATGTTAGATTTAGATCAGGGGTATCCAAACCTCAACCTCGAGGGTCAGATGTGGCCTGTGGCAAGCCTGAATGTGCCCCATGGCAAAACCCCTAAATCTGGCCCATGTGCAAGCTTTGTAATCCTCCTGTGATATCTTGAGACAGAGATATCTTGGAGCACAAGTCTGAGTGGGGAGGTTTGGACTTCCGTACCCCCCCCCCCCAATTTCTGAAGACATTCTGAAAAAGCTGTTTCTGAATTGGTGAAGGAAATCAGCTATCACTTGTGAAAATTTGAGATCACTGCAAGAAACCAGAGAGAGAAACCAGCTTTCTTGAACACTGTGAAACACACAGTGAGTTCTCTTATGGCCACATCTTTAGGATGATCAATCAATCAATCAGTCATGTTTATATACTGCTAAGTTCACAGAGAAAAATAAATAAAAATAAAATCACTAATGGTTTTATAGAGAAAATAAATGGTTTAAATCACTATGATCGCACATTAGCTATTACTGTAATTTTTTTTCATTTTCTTGTAAACCGCTTTGTGAACTTCTTAGTTGAAAAGCGGTATATAATACTGTAGGTAGGTAGGGATAGATAGATTAGATAGATAGAATCACTATGATCCTGCCGCTTAGGATTTGACATGCTATGTCATCTCTCCCTCTCCACCTACAGAACAAGAAAATCAAAGGAAAGCTATTTCACCCTCTTGCCCCCTCCCCATGCAACATACAAAAAATTTTCTTACACACTAAAAGACCCAGGATATTCTCCAAGGAAGAATACTTTTGATCCAATATCTTTGAACCCACCTTTGTGGTTGTGATCATTGGTGCAGCCAATGATTTCTCCAAGTGGGCATCATCCCTCTCCCTTCCCATCTCCAGCAGAGGGTGGTCCACAAGAAAACCATCTCTCCTCTTGTGTTCCCCACCCCAGTGCAACATGCAAAACCACACAGATTAAGGAGCCCCCTCCCCAATTATTCCCAGATCTTGCATCCACCAGGCATCTCCCCACCTGTGCTGCTCTCAGAGGCTGCTGCTGTTTCCAAAGGATGCTCCAGCCAGGCTGCAAAGGGGACCTGCCCGCCTATGTTTCAGGGCTGCAGCTCAAGATCTCGCCCCCCCCCCCCCCATTCCCACTGCCAAACCTCCCCCAATCAAACATCAGGACAAAGAATGAGGACTCCTTGCAGCCCCCACATTCAAGACCAGAGGGTGCTGGGAAGTGTAGTTTTCTGTTGCTTTCCCAAGAGATCCTCAAATCTGGGGTTGGGAGAAAGTGGGGACATGTGGTCCCCCTGCTCAGAGCAGATGCTCTTCCCTTTGCATGGCATCAGGGTGATCATCTGTCTTCTTTTTCCAGGACATGTCCTCTTTTTTTAGCCTTGTGTCCTGGAATAAAATAAAAAAAAATTCCCGTTGCCTTGTGAGCAGGAATAAAATAAATTAAATTAAATGTAATAAATTATATATAATATTTAAAATTTATATAAATTATGTTTCTCTCTCTCTCTGTGTGTGTATGTATGTATGTGTGTGTTGTGTGCATATGCACACACACACACTTGTCAATAAATATCAATGTATACAAGACAATAAAAGAATTATATATATTTATATATATCAATACTCAGTGTCAATGTATACAAGACAATAAAAGAATTTTATATATAATACATATATATATATAAATATATATATCTCAATACTCAACGTCAATGTATACAAGACAATAAAATAATTATATATATATACATATATATATTCAATGTCAGTGTATACAAGACAATAAAAGAATTTTATATATAATATATATTTATGTATATGTCAATGTATACAAGACAATAAAAGAATTACAATGTCAATTACAATGTATACAATGTCACTGTATACAAGACAATAAAAGAATTACATATATATAATATATATATACATACACACACATATATACACACATATATACATATATACATAAAAATATATATTTTTTTAAATTTTTATATTTTATATATTTTATATTTTATATATTTATATATATATAATTTAAATAAATTATATATAATGTTTAAATAAACCACATAAAGCCAAATATATGAGTGTTTTTAAGTTTTAATGTTGTCCTGCCCTCCATTTATCTTGTGTGTCCTTTTCTAGTTATGAGATTTGGTCAACCTGCAAGGGATGCACAAAGCCTCCTCCTCCCAGAGCACAGCATCCCTGGTCAAGGAGAGAAAAAACTACAGCTCCCAGCATCCTCTGGGGCTAGGAGGCGGGACTGCCACACGTTCCTTCCTGGAGCTTCCGGAAGTGCCTGGAACTCTGTCTCCATCCCATTGGAGGAGGCCTTGACAAGGGAAGCAGGAGGGAGGTTCTGCTGGGGAGACGCTCTCTCCACCCCTCCCTTGTTCACCATCCCTTGGAGGACCCTAGCAGGACTGCACAGGTGAGGTGGCTAGGGGTAGTGATGATGAAGGTGGGGATGATGATGGTGGGTTATGGTGATGATGATGATGGGAGTGGGGGTGATGAAGATGGAAGTGGGGGTGGTGATGATGATATTGGTGATGGGGAGTGATGATGATGGTGGTGGGTTATGGTGATGATGATGGGAGTGGGGGTGATGAAGATGGAAGTGGGGGTGGTGATGGTGATGGTGATGATGGGTTATGGTGGTGATAGGAGTGGGGGGGATGAAGATGGTCATGGTTGGGATAGGGATGATGATGGTGAAGATGATGGTGATAGGGGTGGTGGTGGGGGGAATGGGGGATGGTGGTGGTGAGGATGATGGTGGTGGTGGTATTGGGAGTAGTGTTGATGATGGTGGTGAGGATGATGGTGAGGATAGGGATGATGGTGGTGATAGTGATGATGGTGGTGATAGTGATGATGATGATAATGGTGAGGGTGGTGATCAATGAAGGTGGTGGTGATGATGATGGGGGGATCTTCCCTTGTGTGCTGGGCCTTCCTCAAAGGAGAGGAGGAATGACATTCTTGTGGGTCTCCCTGTGCTGGAGGTGGGAGGGTGGGGAAGGAGGAGGCTGTCATTTTCTAAGCAGTGGAGGCAGGTCTTATTTGGGGAAATTGGTTAGAAGTTGCTGTAGGATGAATGAATTCCTGGGGTCCCTTCCCAGTGTCAGGAAACCATTCATGGCTGAGTTCCCCCTTCCCCTGTTTTGAATACCAATGTCTCTAAAAATGTGGGGGAGGCTGAAGTCTAGCCCCCCTACTGAGACCTGCACCCCAGAAAGCCTGAGTGTGCTCCTTACCAGGTGTGGCTGCAAAGAGTGATGCTGCAGAGACCAAGCTCTTAGATGCCTTCTTCTTCCAGGGAACGGCATGGCCACCTGGATTCAATGGCCACCTGGCTTCTTCCAGCTTGCCACGGACTGGCAGACGGGGGCAACCATTCCAGGCCAGGTATGAGGTTCTCGCAGGTACTTTGGTAGCCACAGTGGCTTTAGAAGTTTTCTTGATGTGTAAAGGCAATTCAGACTGCTAGGCTAACGGTCACTGTGACAAGCCTGTAAAAGCCGCTGCTAAGCTCAAGGCCACTGGTTAAGTGTTAAGGCCTTGTTAAGACTGCAGTTGTTTAGTTGTAAGTCATGTCCGTCTCTTTGTGACCCCAGCATGCAAGACCACCCCATCCTCCACTAGCTTCCAGAGTTTTTCCAAAATCATGTTCATTGAGTTTCAGTGACAATATCTAACCTGTTTCAGTGACACTATCTATCCATATAAACTTCTTCAGTGACGCTATCTAACCTGCTTCAATGACTAATCTGCTTTGGTGATACTATCTAACCATCTAACTTGCTTCGGTGAAACTATCTAACCTGCTTTGATGAAACTATCTAACCATATAAACTGCTTTGTGACACGAACCTGCTTTGGTGACACTATCTAACCATTTAACCTACTTTGTTGACACTATCTAACCATCCAACCTGCTTTGATGACACTATCTAACCATTTAACCTGCTTTGGTGTCAGAGGACTGTTACTGTTACTAATGTAACAAAGCCATTAAGCTAAAGTGAGCCACTGAAAGGCTCACTAACCTGAGCCAGAGAAATACTCTAAATCAGGGCTCCTCAACCTGTGTAGCCTGTGTAGTCCATGATGCCTTGGCCACCAGGCTGCGATGGGACCAGACCCTGGACCGAACACAGGAGCCCTGCTGTGTGTGGCCCCAGCCCCAACTGGGTAGACGCGGCCCATTCGCTGGACTGTACATGTCCCGCTCACCCCATAGTTGGGGTGAATTGTGCATGTGCATCCCCCATCCGTGGGAATTTTTTTCCCCATAGTACTGGACTGTGGTCCTCACAAGGTTGAGGACCACTGCTCTAAACTTATACTTTCTGAGATCCTACTTTCTCAGAGGAAAATATTAGGATTAAAGACAAAAGGAGGTTGGAACATCCTTGCAAAACTATGGTCAGCTTTTGGAACTAAATGGAAAATGCTGTATAATTTTTATTGTAGTCTAAACATTTTTGTCTTCTCCAAGGCTCTGTCTTGGGACCGGTTCTCTTTAACATTTTCATCAATGACTTGGAGGAAGGGATACGGGGGAGCCTGATCAAATTTGCAGATGACACCAAACTGGGAGGAGTAGCAAACACATCAGAAGACAGGAGAAACCTCCAGGAGGATCTGGATAAACTGGAATCCTGGGCTGTAACCAACAGAATGAATTTCAACAGGGAGAAGTGCAAAGTTCTGCACTTAGGCAATAAAAACCAAAAACATAGGTATAAAATGGGGGATACTTGGCTTGGCAGCACAACATGTGAGCGGGATCTTGGAGTCGCCGTGGATCACAAGCTGAACATGAGTCAGCAGTGTGATGTGTCTGCAAAGAAGGCAAATGCCATTTTAGGTTGCATTAAGAGGACTGGAGCTTCCAAGTCACGAGAAGTTCTAGTTCCTCTTTATTCTGCATTGGTGAGACCTCACCTGGAGTACTGTGTTCAGTTCTGGGCACCTCACTTGAAGAAAGATGCAGCCAAACTGGAGCAAGTCCAGAGGAGAGCGACAAGAATGATCAGTGGGATGGAAGGGAAGCCCTGCAAGGAAAGGTTGGGGGAACTTGGGATGTTCAGCCTGGAGAAGAGGAGGCTGAGGGGAGACATGATTGTCCTCTTCAGATACCTGAAGGGCTGTCATATGGAGGAAGGGGCCAATTTGTTCATAGCTGCTTCTGAAAGCAGAACTAGATCCTATGGGTACAAACTGTAAGAAAGGGGATTCCTGTTGGATATCCGGAAAAAATTCCTGACGGTGAGGGCAGTTCGGCAGTGGAACAGATTGCCAAGGGCGGTGGTGGACTCTCCCTCACTGGGGATCTTCAAGCAGAGGCTCGATGAGCACCTATTGGAGATGCTCTAGGGGGAATTCCTGCTGCAGGCAGGGGGTTGGACTAGATGACCTACTAGGTCCCTTCCAACTCTATGATTCTATGATTCTAAATGTAGCCTTATGTTACATCCATTGTAGACCAGTTGTCGGTTTTTGTTCACCGGGTTGCAATAGCCTTAACTCACTGAAATGAAAAATGTGGCGTCCTCTGGGCTGCTTTGCAATTGTGGTTTAATTGGGTGATTGCTTTGGCAGTCATTGGATCTCTATTACCATGACAGGGTCCTTATCCTGACTCTAACCAGAGTTTCTTCTATTCTTCCATCTAGGTTCTCCTTCTCATGCCACAGCAGCCCTCTTACCCCCTGGTTCAATGGTATGATGCGCCAGTGATTGGCCACCCACAGGTAAGGCTGGTGGGTGTGCAAGGGCTCTGCATCTTCAGGTGTTGTGTTCCCTGTTGTGTTCTCTTCCCTGTTGTGTTAGGGACTGACAGAACCCAGGGTCTTCTGTTCTAAAGGTGGATGTTCTGCACATGGTTCTCCCCTCTCCAGCCTGCCACCAGTGGGCAGAGAGTTAGCCTCTTTGGTCCCTGCCTGGCTTCTGACTCTAACAAGACTTTCTTGTATTCTTCCTTCTAGGTCCAGTATCTTCCAGCAGTCAACCACCAGGCACTACAACCACTTGTACAGGTGTGACCACTTACCCTGCCCCCTCCCGCCCATTTGAGCCAGCCATTAGAGCGAGCAGTCCTGCCTGGTTGTGCTGATCCCTTGAGGTCTTCTGAGCAGGCTGGGCGCCACAACAATTGGCCACCCGGGAAAGCCAACCACACTGCTCAGCTATCCTATGGCACCATTGGCAGTCCTTGCTCACCGCACTGGGGTGGTGGTTGTGGCGGCTGTGCATTAGTTGCTCCTGGCACTCATCTCAGTGATTCCATAAATGGAAGCTGCGCACCTGCCCTGCGGTATTCCATGAAAAGGCCATGTTCACCATCCAACATGAACGTTCTGTTTTCATGTTTGTGACAAACATGTATTCATGTATGCCACATGCAGTCAAGCTCTGCTTATCTCTCTGCTTATCCTAGGGCTGTGAACTTTGACTGACACAACACTCCAAGAGTCCTAAACATTGGCGTCTAAAGTCCATAGACTAAAATTGGAGCTCCACAGTCCAAAGTTGGAGCTTTCAGGGACTGAGGCTACAATCCTGACCTCCAGTTAGGCCGGCATCAGGCCCAACATAAGTTATGCTAACCTGGGGAGTGTCACAGTGTTCTGCCCCACACCTGGGGGGTGGGGGTTAGGCCACTGTACAGGCATACATCGACCTCCCCACACCACCAAAGGAAGATATGCCAAGTGAGTTATGCTGGGCTCACCCAGCAAATTTTCAGAAAGCTTCTCTCCTAACAGCAGCCATATAATGGGAGAAGAAATATTATATCCCACTGAGAAAAAGGGCCAGTGCCAAATCCTATAAGGAGGGTAGTCAGAAAGAAAGGGAATGTTTGTTCCCTTATTTCAACGCTAAATTCCAGTTGCATCAGAGCTGCAAAGTTGGACCCCAACGAGAAGTATGATGGACCCCAATGATGGATCTTCCTTGTGTAGCTTTTCCTGTTTTCTTTGTAAATCCATCCCGAGATGTTTAAACTGATGAAATTTTCTAGTGTAGTAGGAAATGTTGATACTTGGGGAAAAAAATTTTATACCTCTTTTGCTGAGGAAAGGAAATTAAAATGAAGATATTTTAAATGAAAGTCAGTAAAATGTTTCCTCTGGCAAGGGAGACACTCATTTGTGCTGGAGATGCTGGAGGATCTGGGCATTGTCTGAGTGCGTTTTGTTTTCCAGCGACCGGTGACTTTCGAGGATGTGGCCATGTATTTCACAGAGGAAGAGGCAGGTCTGCTGGACCCAGACCAGAAAGCTCTATATAGAGAAGTCATGCTGGAGAATTACAGGAATGTGGCTTCTCTGGGTAAGGGGGCTACTTCCTCATGTGGGCAATGCCAGATGCAGGGGAGGGCATCTATAGGAATATAGTGCATGTATGAAGTTGAGTAGAACTGAATCTCATGCAGAAACTAAACTGCAATTCTAGGCTGCAATCCTAATCTGCTGTTAGGCCGGCATAATCCCTTTGCTGACCTGGGGTGTCACAAAAGTGCCATAAAGTACTTCTGCCCCACTCCTGGGGACGGTTAGGCAAGTGTACAGGCATACACTAGCCTCCCCATACCTCCCTGGCAAGATATGTCAGCTGAGTTAGGCTGGCGTAAATTGGTTAGGATTGCACCCTTATAAGGATTATATGCCCTTATAAGGATTATTGGTTAGGATTTCACCCTTTATACAATTTAAATTGTGTGTTTATTAATTTAGAGATATGAATTTATGTAAGAAGCTGTGCTTTCTATCTACATATTTATAACATAAATTACTTGAATAAAACATTCATAGTTAAGTATAGGCACAATCTTAAGGCCAGCCTAACTCACCTGGCCTGTCTTTCCATGATGGTGTGGCAAGGTTGGCTTATGCCTGTGTATTGGCCTAACCTCCAGGAGTAGAGCAGAGATGTCTTACTGCACTTTTGTGACACTCCCAGGTCAGCCCAGGACTTATGCCAGGTCTTAGGCTGGCCTAAGTGGAGGTTAGGATTGCAACATATGTTTTATAATTATTACCTTTGTTTACAAGTTATGGAGATGAATGCAGCTTGCCACCCATTTACAACCATGGCCTCCAGTCATGATATGGAAGAAAGTTGCCAACCCCGTTGTAAAAGAATAGTTTTTTAACTGATTTCTTCTGTGCCTTCATAGGAATAGCTTTGGGAATTCATGAACCTTCAGCTAAGCTTTCTGTCCTCTTCTCCTTCCCAAGGGCAATTTCCAGCCGCCAAGCCTGACCTCATCATCAAGCTGGAACGAGGGGAAGATCCATGGGTGTCAGATGCTCTGGGACTTGGTGAAGCATTCTCTGGCTTCCACTGGGGTAAGCCAACAAATCAGTACCAATAATGATAGTACAGCTAACCCTTTAGTGAAACATTTTCCTTTAACTTTTAAGTTAATGTATAATAATTTTAAGCAGCTGTTTGCAAACTGTGAGCGGTGACTTAGTGGAGAGCTGTGGAAACCAGACAGGGATCTGTGGTATCTTCCCAAAAACTTGCTCCCCTATACAGTGTATAGGATTGTCATCCAAATGGGGAGATGCAGCCAAGCTCAAAGAAGCCAGCAGTAAAAGTTTGGTTACTATTGCCCTTTAGTCTTTCTAGGAAATACTGCATTGACTCAAATCCAACGCTTACCTTTTAAAGCCAAATTTCATTTCCAAAATCAGAGTGCGCATTAGATTTGATGTTGCGTTAGATTTTAGTAAATATGGTATTTTCATTATAAGTATAGGTCAGATTTACTTTAACATTCTTACTCTGTCTTATCATGGATCCCTATAGGTATACTCATTACCTGCTCCTGAGGTGGTATAACTCTGAGGAGCTGGAAGAGGGCATTTCTGCCCTGGAAACAGGCTCTGGATACAGAGTAACTGTTCTGCCCTAGTTAGGGCAGCCCAGGTCCCCTCTCTTGGGGCAGCTGATGTTGCCTTAGGCTGCCCCAGGCCTTTTCCAGAGTAACTAGGGTGGCCCATCTTGCAGTTGGGTCAGCCCAGTGAGAGATAGGGTAACCCAAGTGCACTTCTGGATTGGGCCCATTGTCATATTATTATTATTATTATTGTCATATAACACATTGTTGAATTCAGTAAAATACAATTTTACTCCTGTTTTGCAGCTGTGCATTATAATCACCAGTAAACATTTTTTAAATCTCAAGCCTTTTAAAATAGGGTGCACAATAGATTCAATGGACTTTAAGGGTGGCATTTCTCTATTCTGCTGGTAAAAAATATTTTCTCTTTGTTCCAGGAAACAGCAGAGAAGACAACGAGGTTCTGGGGCAGCCCTATGGTATGTCACTAGAAACTAGCATGTATGAGTTTGAAAAGAACATCACTTGGAACTCGCTGACTGTGCATCAAAGAAGACGCACTGGGGCAAAAACTCATAAATGCTTGGAGTGTGGAAAGATCTTCGGTCGAAGCTCACACCTGACTGTGCATCAAAGAAGCCACACTGGAGCGAAACCTTATGAATGCTTGGTATGTGGTAAGAGCTACAGCAGGAAGGACTGCCTTAATGCACATCAAAGAACCCACACAGGGGAGAAACCCTACAAATGCGTAGAGTGTGGAAAGAGTTTCAGCGAACGCTCACACCGGAGTATCCATCAAAGAACACACACTGGGTTGAAACCCTATAAATGCTTGGAGTGTGGAAAAAGCTTCTATAGGAACTCGCACCTAACGGTGCATCAAAGAACCCACACAGGAGTTAAACCTTATACATGCTTGGAGTGTGGAAAGAGCTTCATTGAGAGTACAAGGCTGACTGTTCATCAGAGAACGCACACAGGTGTGAAACCCTATATATGCTTGGAGTGTGGAAAGAGCTTCAGTGAGAGTACAAGACTGACCATACATCAAAGAACTCATACAGGGGAGAAACCCTATAAGTGCTTGGAATGTGGAAAGAGCTTTGGTAGGAGAGAAGGCCTAACTCTGCATCGAAGAACCCACACAGGAGAGAAACCGTATAAATGCTCAGAGTGTGGAAAGGGTTTCAGTGATGGTTCACAGCTGACTGTACATCAAAGAATCCACACAGGGTCCAAACCGTATAAATGCTCTGGGTGTTGGAAGAGCTTCCGTGTAAGTTCACACCTGATTGAGCATCAGAGAACCCACACGGGGTTGAAACCCTACAAATGCTTGGAGTGTGGGAAGAGTTTCAGCCGCAGCTCACACCTGACTTTGCACCAACGGATTCACACGGGGTTGAAACCCTATAAATGCCCAGTATGCGGGAAAAGCTTCAGTCGGAGCAATAACCTGACTCAGCATCAACGAACCCACACGGGAGAGAAACAATATAAATGCCTGGAATGTGGGAAGAGCTTTAGTAGGAACTCCCAGCTGGTTGCGCATCAACAAACCCACACGGCAGAGAAAACCTTTAACTCCCTGGAGTATGAAACGAGCTATAGTGTGAGTTCAAACCCGGCTTTGCCTGACGAGTCCACACAGGACTAAAAACCCTATAAGTGCTTCAAATGTGGAAGTAGGTACAGTCGGAGCAATAGTCTGATTGTGCAACCCAAAAAAATCCATGTAGGGGTCAAACCTTATAAGATGGTGAAAAGATCCTCCATGAGGTTAGGAAAGGTCCTGTCTGTCTTGGAATCCATACTGTTGTGGCAATCATGTAAATGCTTGGACTATGGAAAGAGCTTGGAATATTTACTCTGAATCAACTTGTAGACTATTGACAAATGGGAACCCTTTTCTTTGTGTTCTTGGAGAGAGGAATTGGGCAAGGATTGTCCCCCTTTCACCTCTTGTTTGTAATATGTGTTTGGAACCTAGTTTAGTGTGTGCTGTTACCAGGATAAAAAAAAATCATGGTCGTAAGTAAAAATCTGTGGAATTTACAGTTTCTTGATATGCTAATTTTTTATTTATGCCTGAGCTCCAAGCATCGATCCCTAAATTAATGTATTTGGAGAGCTATCTAGATTCTTGATTATTTGGTCTATACCTAAAGTGATTCCACACTTGGTGGTATCCTGTCAAATGGAAGTTAACAGCATTTTCTTAAATACAGGCAGACGTCTGCTAATCCACGCTCCCCTCTGCCTTCCCCTTTATTGTGTTCCCATGAAGTGATGATATATCTTGCCTGAACAAATGCTATAACCAGTGGTGGGATTCAAATAGATTAAGGTTCAAGGTTCTATGTCCTAATAACCTAAATTAACAACAGGTTCTAAGTCCCATTAGTATCCGGTTCTCAGAACCAGGCGCTCATTAGCAAAGGGTTCTATAGAACCTGTGAGAACCCCCTGAATTCCACCACCGGCTATAACCAGAAAGGTATGGAGTGTCCTGGCAACAGTCAAGTCCCTGTGACAAGCTGGCCAGGTTTCCCCAGTGTTGTGTCAACCATGGTTTGGATGGCTCCATTCCAGAACAAGTGGACCCCACCACCACCAGGGACAAACACTGAAGAAGTTGCAGAAAGGTCTGGGATAGTCATAGGCCTGCATACCCAGCAATACAATTGATTGATTGATTGATTGATTGATTGATTAGACCTGCCACCTAGAGCTACACCTGAGGTCCTTGTCCTATAACACTAGATTTGCCAGGTTAGTCCTTGCCTCTAAGAAATCACACAGACCTGGTAGGATTTCTTCTAAAGAACATTACTATAAATTTTACAACAGTTAGGTAAGTATAACACTTACTGGACAGAGGGGTTTGTTCCACTATATAATGCATTGGTTTTCAAAGTGGGGGTTGTGACCCTTTAGAGGGGGTCATGTTTATTTCAGGGGGTTGTGAAAAGCTGGGTGCCTTGTTAGAATCTGGCACCGGGCACTGTCATCTTAAAATGGGCACTCACACTGCTTTCCTGGAAGAAAGTCTCAATTAACACAATGGGACTTACTTCTGAGTAGACATGGCAGAGCTCTGGCATCACAGTAATGTTGCTTCCTGTTTGATGTCATGGCTGGAAGTGACATCACGTCCAGGGGGTCCTGGGCAGATTGTCATTCTCAGAAGGGGGTCCTGGGCTGAAATGCTCAGGAAGTCTGGATTACTCATATCCAGTGGGTAATGAGTCTGTGGAACTACCGGTACTTGCCACAAATGTGCTTATGGTGTCTAGTCCAGATGCCTTTAAGAGAGAATTGGATAAATTCCTGGAGGAAAATTCCATCATGGGCTACAAGGCATGACTCATGATGGGTATATGCAACCTCTTGATTTTAGAAGTAGCCTGGGTCTTGCATGTCCTGTTGCCTGCGGGTGGGCTGGTGGCAGCACCCAGTAGGCAGCCTCCTTGTGAGGTGCTGAGTCCGCGCTGGGTACAGCAGGGAGATCTGGGTACATGCTCCCGCACTGGGTACATGCTCCACGCAGCAGGGAGATCACATGAGATGGTGAGGAGGTGGCTGTGCAATGGGACTCACAGTACTTCTGTATAGACATCATCTCAGGGATCGAGGGTGGGGTGCAAAGAAGCAGCCAGCCATGCAGCTGCAAATGCGATGGGGAGGAAAATGATAGTACTGGGAGGGGGAAAGGCAGCAGGCCAATGGGAAGGGATGGAAGGAGGGCAGGGAAGTATGCAAGACATGGGGGAGCAGGGTCTGTTGCGGGATGGAAGGAGGGAGGGGTATAGGCCCATCAGTTATATGGGTGTTGCCAAAATGTAGGGTCCCTGGGTGTCAAATGACCTAGTGACACCACCAACTCCATTCACCTGGGTATCAGGCGGTGGGGGTGAAAAGCCAGCCGGGGGCTCCTACACAGCTACCTACCACCAGTCTGGGTGTTCTCTCTACTGTGTGCAGGAGACCCCGGTCCATCTGAGTGCTCTACAGAGCTGTTGCCACAGTCCTGCTGCCCACTTGCCCAAATGGACTCGCTTCGCTATATCAGCAGTGGGCAACTTTTTTGGGACAAAGTGCCACCGATGTCGCCGGTACCCACCACAAGTGCCTGGAACTCTGGGCATGCACAGTGAGCGAGGAGTGTCCTGCACCCACTGTGCATGCACTGCATTGCACCCACTATTGCACGGCAGGACCCTCCTCTTCTCAGCTGAGCCAAACTGATGCGGCCTGTGCCATGTGTACGGTAATTGGTGGGCTAGAAGCATGGGGCAATGCTATGGTGGCATGCTGGCTATGCATGCTATAGGGTCGCCACCACTGTCTAGATCGGGGTGTCCAACCTTTCAACTTCAGTGCTCTAGGACCTTTAATAGTTGTGTAGAATAGGAAATTTCAGCAGGTGTAGCTTCTGATCTGTGAGATCTGTGAAATGGTATGCTCACTTGACACAAGTAACACCTGGGCAGGATTTGCTCCCAAGGAGACCCTTCCTCCCCAGAGGAAAAGCTGTGGTGCCCCCACCCTCCCTCCCATGCCCAATGGCCCAGGAATAGTCCAGACACAAGCAAAGTGTAGAAACATATTCATTGCCAATTAAAAAAGTATAAAAGCATATCCATGGCTGTTGTGCACCAGGCTCAGGTAAGAGGACACATCCTGGAAAAGGAGGACATTCTGATCTTAAGGGGATTAAGTAGTCAGCTTAATCCCACCTTAAAAGCCTCTTTTCCCTAGTCAGCCTCAATATCTTAGAGACCCCAGACCAGGGCAACCCCACATAACTGCTAAAAATCCAATTCCTCAGCACTTTAGAGGTGAATAAACCACACCAGATTACTGGAACAAACTTAAAATGTTTATTGAAAATACACAATTAACTGGATTTGAATATGTGTCATTCATTCAGGTGCTATAAATCAGACCTTGGGACAAAAGTAACTCCTTGCCACTGCTCTGATAAGAGAAACATCCCTTACCCCCAAATCCAAACTACGGGAGCAAGAGACTTACTAGTGAAAACCTATGGGAAATTCATACTGGAATCCAAAGTAAGTTGTTCTTACACCGGAGCAAGGACTCCCTGTAATTATTCTGGATTTTGCCCTTAGTTTCTCACACTTCTTTCAAGGGCAATTTTCCTCCTTGCACATTCCTAGTCTGGTAAATAACGCCACATTTTATAGTTTTATCACAGATATCCATTTGGTTTCTAACCCCCCCCCCCGTCACCCACGGTATGAAGACAAAACCATTATCTCCCATCATCCCTTATTCTAATATGGCTACACATTGGTTCATCATCAAAATTCATAAACAACAGCTTATTATCACAGACATGTCCTCCCCTGCAGGCTCAGGAAAGGGGGGAGGCAATGTTCCCCAAAGCAACCTTTGCAGGTGGGAGGGGGAGAGCAGGTGGAGGATGCTGCAGGGAGGAGGAGACGAACCAGCCCATCCTAGGTTCCCCTCCAAAGTCCCGGGGCTTATGTGGGGAGGAAAGGCTGGGAAGGAAGAACAGGAGCCCAGCTGGGTCTGCCAGGCAATGGCACATGCAGGCAATGGCACTGGTGAGTTTGCTTCCGCACTGCTGGAAGTTGCACCCTTCTGCTACTGCCCTGGCGATCCCTGCTGTGGCTCTGGCCATGGCCCCTGAAGATGAGAGAGATGGGATAGGGTCCCTGTTATTTCTGGCCACAGTGCCCATCCCACTGTTCCCCCTCCCATCATATCCACACCACATCACCAGGCTCAACTTTCCGGCAACACCTATAGCACCCAACCCCAGCACACACATCCCCAGCCAGCAGTCTAGGCAGCATCAAGGGACTCCATTGGTACCCCTCTTTCCCCTGTGGGTCTTGGCCAATGTCATTATGAGTTGCACACTGACTCCCTCCCTGGCAGTGCTGCCTCCACCAACTGGCCAACTTCATGTTGGTAAAGGGGGACAATGACCCTCACACCGACTGTAGGACACCAGAGGGGAACAGAGGACCAGATGGACTTCCAACTAAGAACATTCTCCTGCATATTGCTTCCATGCACAACCACTCAGCACCATGTTATTACTGACCTTGGAACTAATATATCCTATTTCTATTTGCAGGGAAGCTACATGGTGCCCCCTCCCAAGAACAGATGGGCAGCTATGGTCATCCTTGGACCACAGGCCAGGATCCAGGACATATCCTGAGATGAGAGAACATGTGGCCAACCCCCCAACATCTGGTCAGCCCTCTTACCAAAGTGATGTCGGTCGCAGTAGGTGGGCTGGGCAGCCTCACACCAGTCAGTGCATCTCCTCATAGAGCTGAAAAGGCCACCAGAGCTAGGGCCACCAGTGGACTGGCGGTGAGACAACTCCATGTGGAAGGCCACTTTGAGGACCTTCCACTTGCCCGGAGCTCTCACAGTGCAACCTGTCCCATGAGGCCTTTGTCCCCGATGACTGCCCTCCAGGCTTGTTGGGGATTGATGTGCTGGAGATCAGGGTGGGCAAGTGAGGACTACGGCCCACCACACAGGAAGGCCCTTGTGGCCTCAGCCGTCCAGACACACCAATCTTTCTAATGCCGTGACCCCTTTATAAGTTCCTCATGTTGTGGGGATCCCCAACCATAAAATTATTTTCGTTGCTACTGCTGCAGTGTTATGCACACTTTCCTGGGAGAAAACCTCAATGAATGCAATGGGAAAGACTTCTGAGTACACACATGCATAGAACTGGGCTCTGAGGCTGCAATCCTAGCACTTTCCTGGGAGTAAGCCCCATTCACTATCATGGGACTGACTTCTGAGGAGACCTCCATAGGATTGGGAACTCAGGCAGCAGAGCCAGCCACTGTTTCCTGGGAGTAAGTCCCATTCACTATCATGGGACTGACTTCCGAGTAGACATGCAACTGCAATCCTAGCACTTTCCTAAGGCTGCAATCCTAGCACTTTCCTGGGAGTAAGTCCCATTCACTTATCATGAACAACAACACCATTGAGGGGGCTTACTTTTGAGTAGAGCACAAGGAGCAGGGCACAATGGTCGGTGCACAAGCAGGGCCCCCACCAGACAGCCCACCTGCCAGAGCTCTGGCGCCACTCACACCACGCTCACACCTCAGCACGCTTTACTCTCAGCCCACAGGCACACTGAGGATCTGTGGGGAGGGGGAGGAGGAGGAGGAGGCTGCCATCTGTGGTGAGTGTCAGGTGCCTCCCCGCCCCCAAGGCTCCACATTGGTCTCACACCAGCTCAGAGGCTCCTTCTGAGCCGCTTCTCAGCAGCTTCTTCCAGCTGCAGCAGCTCCAGAATTTCTGCCAGGTCTTCCTGGCTGGCCCCCTGCACCAGGGGTCTTTAGGCGACCCCCAGGAAAGCTCCAGGCAACCCCAAAGGGGTCCCAACTCCCACTTTGAGAAACACTGTTATAAAGGAATATATAAAGGAATATATAAATGTTATAAAGGAGTGAGGAGATCTCTCCCTCCCCCACTATCAGTTGCAGGAGACTGCAGGAGGGGAAGGATCCTCTGCTGCCTGCCCCAGCAACCTTGCCATGGCATCCGCCACCCCCTCCAGCATTCTTGCCTTGTCAAGATAGCTGGATGGGGTGGCCAAGGGACTGCTGCCTTCCCCGCTCGGCACCCCTGGTAACTACGAGGTGGCCCAGCATTTTGACTCGGATTGCTTTGCTTGTTGTACAAGTTGCTCGCAATTCGGGTCACTAGACTTTCAATATACCACTGTATAGGATTTCTCTCCTGTGTGTGTTCTTTGAAGCTCAGTTAGGTTTGACTTCATACTGAAGCTCCTTCCACACTCTAAACATTTATAGGATTTGGATCATCTTTGGGTTCTTTGATGCACAGTCAGATGTGTGCAATCAATGAAAGTCTTTCAACAGTCCAAGCTTTTATAGAGCTTCTCTCTTGTGTGGGTTCTTTGATGCCTATTCAGTTCTGAGTTTGTAATGAAGCTCTTTCCACACTCCAAGCATTTATAGGGTTTCTCTCCAGTGTGAGTTCTTTGATGCACAGTGAACTGTGAGCGATCATGAAAACTCTTTCCACACTCCAAACATTTATAGGGTTTCTCCCCAGTGTGGATTCTTCGATGCACAGTGAACTGAGAGTGATTTATGAAACTCTTTCCGCAGTCCAAGCATTTATAGGGTTTCTCCCCAGTGTGAGTTCTTTGATGCACAGTGAACTGTGAGCGATCATGAAAACCCTTTCCACATTTCAAGCATTTATAGGGTTTCTCCCCAGTGTGGATTCTTCGATGCACAGCGAACTGAGAGCGATTTATGAAACCCTTTCCACAGTTCAAGCATTTCTAGGGTTTCTCCCCAGTGTGGATTCTTCGATGTACAGTGAACTGAGAGGAACTTCTGAAACTCTTTCCACAGTCCAAGCATTTATAGGGTTTCTCTCCTGTGTGGGTTCTTTGATGTACAGTCAGCTGTGAGCAATCAATGAAACACTTCCCACAATTCAAGCATTTATAGGGTTTCTCCCCTGTATGGATTCTTAGGTGCTTTGTCAGCTTATCCTTCCGACTTAAGTACTTTCCACATTCAATGCACTTATAGGGTTTCTCTCCAGTGTGAGTTCTTTGATGCACAGTGAACTGTGAGCGATCATGAAAACGCTTTCCACACTCCAAACATTTATAGGGTTTCTCCCCAGTGTGGATTCTTCGATGCACAGTGAACTGAGAGTGATTTATGAAACTCTTTCCGCAGTCCAAGCATTTATAGGGTTTCTCCCCAGTGTGAGTTCTTTGATGCACAGTGAACTGTGAGCGATCATAAAAACCCTTTCCACATTTCAAGCATTTATAGGGTTTCTCCCCAGTGTGGATTCTTTGATGCACAGTGAACTGAGAGCGATTTATGAAACCCTTTCCACAGTTCAAGCATTTATAGGGTTTCTCCCCAGTGTGGATTCTTCGATGTACAGTGAACTGAGAGGAACTTCTGAAACTCTTTCCACAGTCCAAGCATTTATAGGGTTTCTCTCCTGTGTGGGTTCTTTGATGTACAGTCAGCTGTGAGCAATCAATGAAACACTTCCCACAATTCAAGCATTTATAGGGTTTCTCCCCTGTATGGATTCTTAGGTGCTTTGTCAGCTTATCCTTCCGACTTAAGTACTTTCCACATTCAATGCACTTATAGGGTTTCTCCCCAGTGTGGCTTCCTTGTTGCACAGTCAGGTGTGAGCTTAGACTGACGCCTTTTCCATGCTCATGAGTGGTAGTTTCTAGTGACACTCCAAAGTGCTGCCCCTGATGCTCCCTTTGTTGTTTTTTGCTTCCTACAACATAAAGAAAATCTTTTTTTTAGCAGTACAAAATGGAAATGGCACCTTAGAAGCTCATGTCACCAGACCCAAGACGCCCATTCTGTCTGTCTGCCCCTTCCAGACACTTTTTGGCACCCAGCCCTGCTTGGAGGAATTCAGAAATTTAGTGGGAAGTAAAGCAGAATCATGCCAGTCTCTGCCCAGTCCTCACTTAAATCAATATTATATTTTATTTCTGGCTGATTCGGGGCCCAATTTTCCAGCCCCATTGTAGCCATTGCGTCTCTGTCTTAATGCTCCAGTGACTCCTCTTCCTCCACAAGGTGCAGCTTACACCCTACTTACACAACGGTAACTACTTACTACTTACACAACTACTTATTTACACTACTTACACGCACTAGAAAATTTGTTAGGATTGGGTACTCTCTCATGTTTTAGTTGTTTTATTGTTTTTATTGTGTTTTATAAATGTTAGATAAATGAAGCACTTCCTAGAAAGACGGGGTAAAAATACTGGAACATCTATACATTTAAAATCAAAGAGTCACTGACTGATTCACTGAATGACTATCTCACACACTGACTCAACGCCCAGCCAAAACCGCCAAAACTAGAAGCATGAAATTTGGAGAGGGTCTTCCTTATGTGATGTAGGCACCCATTAAGAACCAATTTTTAAAAAAATTAACCTGGAAGGAATGAAAAATGGTGCAACATGTTTCATCCCTATACTTAACATTGAAGTATCGCTGATTTATCAACATCCAACCTAAGTCTTACAGACACAGAAGCATGAAATTTTGGGAGTGTATTCTTTTCACGATGTGAGCACACACAGAGAACTGATTTTTAGAAATTTAACTCCTAAGGGAGTGTAAAGGGGTTAATGTGTTTTTGTCCATACAATTAACATTGAAGACTAACTTCAATTCACTGAAGGCAAATCAACACCCAGCCCCAACCCCTGGACACAGAAGCATGAAATTTGGGGAGCGTATTCCTTCTGTGATGTTAAGGACTGAACGATGTTAAGGACCTTCAGTGATGTTAAGAACGGTTTGGTGCCCGGTGCTGCCTGGTGTTGCCCACTGCTGCCTGACACCCACTGCTGCCTGATGCCCAATAGGGGTGCATGATGCCTGATGGTGCCTGGCACCTGGTGCCTTGTGGTGCTCTATACCAGCTGCCTGGTGGTTCCCAATGGTGCCCAGTGTCCACTGCCTAGAAGTGCCTGGTACTGCTGGCAGCCGACTGTTGTCTTCTGGTGCTCTCTGCCCAATGGTGCCTGGTAGGGATGCCTGGTGCCCAGTGCTGCCTGCTGTTCCCTGCAGTCCACAGCTGCCCCCTTGCACCTTGGTGGTGTCCGGTCTGTGCTAGGGCCCACTGGTGTATGCTGCTGCCCACCCTGGTGCCATATAACCCCCCCCCCCCCCCCAGTGCTCACAGCCTGGGCCCACAAATATTCTTGAAATTTTATTCCCACAACCATGGGTCTATTCCACTAGTGTTTAAAGTGTTGGTTAAGTGCTGCATTGCTGGCTTACCCTGCTGGAATAAAAAGCCCTCTTTATCCAGGCTACACACATCAGGCAACCATGGTTCTTTCCCTTGTTCCAGTTGGGTGATGAGGTCAGGCTTGGTCACAGAAAGTTTACCTTGGAAAAGAGAACAGCACAGAAAGTTCAGCAAAAGTTCATTCAACTCCCAAAGCTATCCCTGTCCAGGCAGAATAGATATCAATTGAATAAAACCATTCTTTGAGAACAGGGCTCCCTTCGACTGAATTGGAGGCAGGGGCCATGGAAAAGAGGGATGCGGGGTCCTAAACTTCAAAGAATAGATGGATCATCCATAATTGTAAACCGCTTCTTTGTAAACCGCTTTGTGAACTTGTTAGTTGAGAAGTGATGGATGGATGGATAGATGGATAGATAATTATCCTGACAAGGAAAGCATTCTCTGCCCCAACCAGCTGCACTGAAGGCAAACAACCTTGTCAGGTGGGCATGTGGGAGATCCCTGATGAATATGAGGAGTTTCAAAATGGGCACAGAAGAACCAGAAAACGTTCTGACTAATGTATGGACTGAATAGCCCACCAATCCCCATAGTGCCAGCCTGACGACAACACCTAAAAGAGCACAAAGTGGGTGAAGAGGATAAAACCTTGACACCTGCAGCAAACCAGTTGAGAGGATGTACCCCTGCCACAAACTCCAGCTCAGGATTGATCACCTGGGATTGGGAGAAGGTGCACCCTTCCCACAATCTCCTTCTCAGACTTGATTACCTGAGATTGGAGAAGTGTGTAGGTTAAACCATGGGCTTTCTTGGATAATGTATGAATTGTGTGAATGAATTGTCAGTATGAATGTACTTCTGAATAAATGCATTGAGTAAATCCAGTGGGTTTCGTCTCCGAATTTACTGGTGTTCCCATTCCTTGGGGCCTGGCAAGAAGTGTGCTTTCTCAGTATAAAAGAAGAGGCAGCCGTTTGGCTGAGATCAAGAAGAAAACTTCCCTCCTCTTCTTCTGATCACTACAGTAAGTCATGTACATAGACATAGGTCAGGTTGTGCATGCAGTTCAGTTCAAGTTCATATATGCAATTCACCCATCTGGGTTGGCTCTATGAGTGCACATGTGCACCCCCATACATACACACACCGTCCTGATGCTGCCTCTTTCTGTATGTGCTCTCTAAGCTAAGCTGGCCCTCCATGCTTGATGCCACCAGTCCAGGCTGACCACTAATCGGTGCTTCCCTCTGGTCTTTCGCAGGGTGTTTTGGAGTCTGTTTTATTGCACAAGTTCCTGTGGAGTCCCAGTCAAGTGTGACTGAGAAAGCACAGCTTATCATGACTCATGAGTAGCACACACCATCTCGCTCCACATTTCATCCTGAGCATGGCACCTGCTGGTCTTCATTCATGCATCCATTTGTCATCTGACAAATATCAAAATTCACAAGTCGCAAATTTCTCCTTCCTCCTATTGTAAGCCTGGTGACAACTCTGCTCCACCTGCACATTTTGCAGAGCCTTCACACCACCCCCTTGATTTTGCAATAGGCAGCCTCCTCCTTTGAAGCAGCCAAATAGCAAAGAAAGAAGGAGAGGGATGCATAGCACAGCTTCTAGGGTTGATCCTTCCTCCCTCTGGAACATCAGAGCATCACAAGGGTGGGTGTCAGTTGCTGGGACACATCCTGCCCAGTGGCCATATATTGCCAGTTCCCATTATATAACAAGCAAGCATGTCCTCCTGAAATGGAAAATGGCTAGGAAAAGACACTGACCACACAGACAATAGATTCCCACTTACCTAGCGAGGCCACATTCACATAGTTCTCCAGCATGACTTCCCTGTACAAGGCTCTTTGGTCTGGGTCCAGGAGTGCTGCCTCTTTCTCCGTGAAGTACACGGCCACATCTTCAAAAGTCACTGGTCCCTGCAAAACAAAGTGTCCTCAGACAGTGAGGACTTCAGTGTCCCTTCAACATCTCGAGCAAAGAAGAGCACCCCTTCTCCAGAGGAAGCATTTTATTTACTCTCGTTTAAAATTTTTACACACCCTGTCCCCAAAATAGAAAATACACATATTTTCAAGATACATTTCCTAATACTTTGTATAGATGTGTACATATTTCAACAGTTTAACTCTGCAGAACAAGCACACACAAAAATTGCACAGGAAAAGCTATGCAAGGAAACTGCATTGTTTGGTCTTCTCCTTGATACTATCCTTTCCCCATTATATGGTTTCTATCAAGAGTTTGCTGGCAGGTTTATGATCATTTGCTGGTACAAGACAGTTCTCAAAAATAGCCTGTTTGGGGTCTCAAGGGGAGAAGGATTTCTTGTTTGTTGATTCAGTGCCTTGCGTCTCCAGTTGCAGCACAATCTTGCAAGTTATGGGACTGCGGCTGCACTATGTTGGGGAAGGGAAAGCTTCTTCGTTCCCTGGGATAGGGCTGTAGCACCTCCAAGTGTCAATATATAAAAGCACTGGGAGAGGTACTTTGACAGTCTGAAAGTATGTGGCATCATCATATACAGAAAACAGTATATTCATGTGGGAAGGTTTTCCTTCTGGAAAACTGTGTGGCGGGTGTGTAGTTTCCTTTTAATGTGTCACCTCAGCGGGTGACACCTTGGGTGACCACCACAGTGTGTGGTCCAACATGGTAATGGATCTGCAGTTGCCACTGAAGCACTGTGCAGAAGGACCACCCATAGGACACAGAGATCATGTCAGGAGAAAGAATGGAGGACATTTGGCAATACAGCCACCTCCAAAACAGCCAACTGGGGATCTGGGCTCCATCAGTCCAAACCCAAGAGGGAAATGGCCTGATCCACGTCAGCTTTTGCTCCAAACTCAAGACCTTTGCTCAACCACCAGACTTACCTGTGGGCAGCCACTTACTGGAGCTCTGTAGCCTTCAACCAGGGGGCTCATCTTCCCTCTTACTGGAGCTCTGTAGCCTTCAACCAGGGGGCTCATCTTCCCTCTTACTGGAGCTCTGTAGCATTCAACCAGGGGGCTCGTCTTCCCTCTTACTGGAGCTCTGTAGCCTTCAACCAGGGGGCTCATCTTCCCTCTTACTGGAGCTCTGTAGCCTTCAACCAGGGGGCTCATCTTCCCTCTTACTGGAGCTCTGTAGCCTTCAACCAGGGGGCTCGTCTTCCCTCTTACTGGAGCTCTGTAGCCTTCAACCAGGGGGCTCGTCTCCACATCCTGCTGTGTCACAAGAAGTAGAACCTAGAATGAAGAATACAAGAATTGTTAGAGCCCAAATAAGACCTTGTGACATAACAGGAATTTGATAATTTTTTTATCAAAATGCACTTCTACTGGCTGCAGCTTAAAGCAGCCAGTAGAAGTACACATCTTCTTGTTCAATGAATATTGGGTGGGCTCTGAGATCCGAACAGATACCACATAAGACTAAAGCTGTAGAAGACAATAACGTTTAGTCTCCGCTAAAAATCATACAACATTTTTCGTTAAGTTCCAAAAGCTGACCAAAGTTTTGCAAGGACAGACCAACGTCTTTCTTTCAATCCTAATGTTTTCCATTGAGTTACCAGAGAAAGGCTTTTGCCAAGTGAGTTGCATATTCAGCGGTTGCAGTGAGTGGCCTTTTGCTTAATTGTCTGCACACATCAACAAGCTTCTCAGCAAATTGTGTCGTGAAAATCTCATACCTGCTGGTCTGCTGGTCCACGGCAATCATCCATCTTCTGGTCTGTGGGAACGTGGAAGAATCCACAACCTGGAAGATTCCAGGTGGCCTTTCTTCTTTCTAGGGTAGCAAGAAGAGGGCAGGTCAGAGCTGGGTCTGTTCAAGATCACACTCACCCTCTACACCTGACAAGGAACAGACGGCAATATTCTAGGTTGCAGGTCTCGGGGGGATCTCAGCCTCCCCTACCCAAACTCTAGAGACATTCTGGGCTGTGAGGCTGGAAAGGGCATTGGTGAATAAAAGGTTGTAGACCAGAGATCAGCAATGAATGAAACTGGGAAGGATCCAGGAATGGATTCATCCTGCAGCAACTTCTAACTAGTTCCCCCAAAGAAATCCTTCCTTCATTGCCCTGGGCAGGGGATCGTCTCCCTCCCTTCCCTCCTTCAGCAAGGGAGACCCACAGGAAAGCCACCCCCCATTGCAACATGCATGCAAGAGGATGCCCCAACATGCATGGAAGAGGAAGCTTCTTCCTGGGTCTTACCTGGACCAACCCCCTGCCCACCTGTGCATCCCTCTGAGGCTGGTCCATCAGGAGGGGCTTGCAGAGGTGGCACATGCACTATCAGGGAGGGCACCAGCTGCAGTGCCAGCACCCTTCCCTCCATTGCACAGACAAGATCTCCTGCAGGCAGGCAGTAGGAAGAGAGGGGATCCCAGAACTCTGGAAAGTCTTGCAACCCCTCCCTCCTAGGAGCAGAGCATGCTGGGATTTGTAGTTTCCCAGGGCCTTGGCAGGGGATGCTAAAGAGATCTGCCTCCTGATGCATCTCCTGGGCTTGACCCTCCCAGCAATTGATGTCACAGATTATTAACACCATGAACAACATAGTCCAGGATCAGTGACTGCAAGCCTTTTTCCTGCTGAGTTAAACACCTTCCAAAAGGCAGTGGCTGCTCTGCAAAACCCTAGTAGTACAGAGATCATGTCCTCTTTTGTAGCCTCATGTCCTGGGAAAAATCTTCATTGTCCTCCTTTTCCTTCTGAGACGGCAGCATGTAGACTTCTTGTAATTAATAAACCAACCTTGATGGGTCCCATATTCGAGCAGTAATTCCCAATCTGTGGTTTGTGACCTATATTTTTGTGGGTCGCAGCTGATGATCAGAGAACTAGATAGCATGTAGCTGCTCATAAGTTTGTACTGTTTGAACAGTCCTTATTCTTGCCTAAGTAGTGATTGCAGCAACATGAATTTGCTCAGATCAGGTTGCAGGGATTATATTATTTATGCATTTATTTTACAAATGTACAAACAGCTCCCGCCCCCAGATTAAAGTGGTTTACTTTTAAGGTAAAGAAAAAAAGAAAAGAAAATGGTTGTAATCCTAAGAAATTTAGGCCAGCCTAACTCACCTGGCCTATCTTTCCATGGTGGTGTGGGGAGTATTTCAAATGCCTGTACGTTGTAACCAATAAATATGAGTATTTTTAACTTTTATGTTGCACATTTTTCTTGGGTGGTCCTACATTTTGGGGGACCTTGTCCTCTGTGGTCACCCTGGGGCCACCAGGTGCAGAAGTGGGCAGGTAAGGTAAGCAGATGCAGCCTTCCTAACCCGAGCATGAGACACTGTCTATACTCCTTCGCCCTGCATCAGATTCTGACATTGTATGCATTGGATCCAACATGAGCTTCTTCCACAAAGGATGCAGCAAAGATCCCTTGAGCATCACTACCAAGGGAAAGAAAAAAAAAACCCTACAGAAATAATTGAAGGGTTTATGCTTTAAAAATATTTTTAAATTTAATGCTTGCTGGAGGTACCACATGGTATACGGAGGCCTTTTCTTGGCCTATTGAATTCATTGACTGCAGGACTTCTGTACTTGGGGGGTGAGAAATCCTTTCATATAGGCAGGGTGACCATATATACTCTTTTTCCAGGACATGTCCACATTTTCAGCCTTGTGTCCTGGAAAGAAAAACTCATTTTTGCTTATGAGCCTTAATAAATTGCATGTAGCAATTTTCAATTTAATAATAAGTAATATACTGGTTAAATTAACCACATGAGAGCAATATACAAGTGTATTTTAGCTTTTATTTTGTCATGTCCTACATTTTCCTGGAGTGTCCTACATTTGGGGGGCTTGTCCTCTTTCGAAGTTATATGGGGTGACTATGCAGGGACAGGGTGACCATCTGTGATGAATTGTGCTTTTCTTTTGGACAGGGTAACCGTAAGTGCCCCCCAAAATGAAGGACACTTAAGAAAACTGTAGGACATAAAAACTCATATATTACTTTCATGTAGTTAATTTAAACACTATGTTGGCTATTCTCAAAGTTAAAATTATTACATATAAGGATTCATATTTATTGCATATTTATGTGCTATAAGAAAGCTTCATGCTGCCTGCTTACAAGGAAATGGGGGACACTGAAGTTTTTTCCTTTACAAAGGGCTAAAACATAGGACATTCCCTGGATGTCATGGAAAAAAATTTTCAGTTCTCCTTTTCCTTGTGAGCAGGCAGCATTTAGACTTCTTGTAATTCATAAATTATATCCAATTGATTTAAACTTCAGAATAGGCAACATAGTGTATAAATTAACCCCTTGTAAACAATAAGTGTGTTTTAACTTTTGTCATGTCCTCCATTTTTCTTGGGTATCCTACATTTGGGAGGGGGCTTGTCATCTTTTTTGGTTATGATGCATGATCGCCTTGCTCCTTCCAAAAAGTAGGACACCTGAAAAAATGTAGGACATGAGAAAATAAATGCTGAAATATATTGTTTAATGTGGTTAATTAAAGCACCATCAGTGCAATCCTATTTGTGTTTACTCAGAAGTAAGTTTCATTGAGTTCTGGGGGGCTTGCTCCCAGAAAAGTGGAGCCCCACATCCCCCGCTACCTCCCCCCGTAAATAGTTTTAAATGTTGGGTCTTTAATGTTTACTGTTTTTTATTGGAACTAAAAATCCCCCATGTAATTCAAGGAAAGAACAAAAACCACCAAGCATATATGAAAGAAAACTTGTATTAACCAAGCTCCATTTGTGTTTGTGTCTTCATGGGTGTGTTGTTCCCATGGGAGGGTCTTGGGTCATCTTGGGTCACTGGGATAGGAACACGGTGCCATCCTTCAGACCTGTGCGGGCAGAGGGGCAGGTTAGCGGAGGCCCCACTGATTGATGTGGAGACACCACACACAACCCCTGCACAGAGCCCACCACTCAGACTCACCAAAGGCTCACATCCCAAGAATTCAGGTCTATCTCCTGGAGTAGTAGGCCTCTTCCTGCAGCTTCTTATATATGAATGCAAACAGCACAGACATGTATGCCATGAGCACCAAGGAAGGGGGTAACCAGGGCTCACATTCTTTGCCAGGATCAGGGTTCTGCCCTTGATCTGCAGGGAAGGCATAAACTGTTCCAGCTGCCTGAAATGACCAGACACATGCATCCCAGGCAATCACCCCCAAGCAGTCCAGCACATGGGATCCAGAGTGGGGACTGCGCAGGATTGGGTCCCTGACTCTTCCAGTCCAGCTGCCGCAGTAGCCCAGCAAATCCCTCAGTGAATATGCATGACACACCAGCAGTCAGCTCTGGCACTCCCAGGTAAAAACAGCAACCTACCCACTCCCCTGTCTACACATGCACACCCATCCATATGATATCTGCGATGGCCTGTTCCCATTGGGAATGCCACTAATGTCCCTTGATGGCATTGGAGCCTGGTGCCAGCACCACATCCTGTGGCAGGGAGTGCCACAGGCTTCTCATGTACTCACAATGGGAAAAGGAATAGTCCATTTAAATAGTCCTAACGTTCCCAATAGTCAGATGCTGAGAATGTGTCCCTGAGGTTTGTTGTTGTGGGAGCACTGGCCCAGGTGTGGCCCTCACAGCAGCTGCACCCCCAGGAAGGTGGCTGGAACCCCTCTGTGCCCCCCCCACCTGCCCAGCCAGCATAGCCCTCTGTCCACAGCTCTGGGGAGACATACAGGACAATGGGAGGTGGACAGTGGACAAGTGCATACAATATGGGGCCTCTACTCAGGGGAACATGTGTGATGGGTCAGGTATTAATGGACACACTCAAGGTGTGTGCTGTATGTTCCCCATGGCCTGAGGCATCCAGCTGCACTGTCCTGGAAGGGGGAGCTGAGCCACTACTATCACCCAGTCCCTTTGCTTACCACCACCTTCTGCCAATGGGGGCTCCCCCATCACTTCTTCTGCTTGGTCCTCCTCGCCTCTGACTCCTTCCACCAGTCATGCCTGGTTCTGCTGCCCTCTGACTTCTTCTATCATTCTTGCCTGGCGCTGCTTTCTGACTCCCGCCATCATTCTTGCCTGGCGCTGCTTTCTGACTCCCGCCATCATTCTTGCCTGGTGCTGCTTTCTGACTCCTGCCATCATTCATGCCTGGCGCTGCTGCTTTCTGACTCCTGCCATCATTCTTGCCTGGCGCTGCTGCCTTCTGACTCCTGCCATCATTCTTGCCTGGCGCTGCTGCCTTCTGACTCCTTCCATCATTCGTGCTTGGCACTGCCTTCTGACTCCTGTCATCATTCCTACCTGGCACTGCTGCCTTCTTACTCCTGCCTGGTGCTGCTGCCTTCTGATTCCTGCCCGGCTCTTATAGGAACAGAATGGGGGTTGGCCATGGGAGAGCACATTCAGCTGAAATGCATTCCCAGATGTTAATCCCTGCCCTTTCCATGCCCATCAAGGTCAGGTGCACATTCTTCCACATGCCTACCCCTTGGTGTGCTCCTGCCATGCATGCAAAGGATGGATGGGGATGTGGTCACTGTAGTATGCCCAGACCAACAGAACCATGGGGACAGTCACTGTAGGGGAGTGTCAAGTTTGGAGGGGGACAGATTGTAAATCCAGATAAGGAAGAACAACACAATACTATTCTTGTCTACTGAGAAGTAAGTCCCAAGAAACACTGCCGGGAAAGTGTGTTTAGGATTGCAGCCTAAGGGCAAAATCCAGAGTAACTATGGGGAGTCCTTGCTCCGGTGTAAGAACAACTTACTCTGGATTCCAATATGAATTTCCCATAGGTTTTCACTAGGTGGTGCAGTAACTACGGGTGCACATAAAGTCTCCTGTAGTTACTCTGGATTTGGAGGTTAATCATTTAAATGCCCTGCATGGACAAAGTGCTTCAGAGTTCTTAGATCCTCTGTTCTTCCCCTTTACCTGCTTGTAGGAGATCTTGTCTGTGCAATGGAAGAAAGGGTTCTTATACTGTTGATCACTTCAAAATATTTTCTTCCTCTCCAGAAACCACATACGTTTCCCTCTCCAAGCTTCTTCTGAATATACGTATTTAATTCTCATGAGGGAATATATTCTGAATATATTTAATTCTCAATCTCATGATTGAGAGCCCAAATGCTTACTCAGAAGCACACATCCCATTATAGGCTCTGAGGCTTACTCCCAGCAAAGTTTGGATAGGATTGTAACCTTACTTGTCTCAATTGTATTAACAAAAATTTAATTATATTGTATTATTCAATAATAATTTAATGTATGTAAAAAAGAATTGGTCGTTGTTGGTATGCAAGTACATATATGATACATATCCTGGTATGTAATAGCCATGATGGTAACAGCCGACCCCTACTCTCAAAGGATTATTTTATTCAATTGATGGCTTCTCTGTCTGGACAGTAATAGCTTTAAGAGTTGAATGAACATTAGCTGAACTGTTGTTCTCTTTTCTTTCTCAAGGGGAATTTCCTGTGATCAAGCCTGACCTCAGCATCCAACTGGAACAAGGGATAGATCCATGGGTTTCCGATGCTCAAGGACTGGGTGAAGGGGACTCTTTGTTCCATTGGGGTAAGGCAATTCAGCCTTCAGCCCTTGGTAGAACATTTTGCGGTTAGTTTTGTTGTTGTGTCTTCATCCTGTCCTTCTAGGAAATTTTTCATTTACCTTAAACTTACGGAAATTGCAAAATATATAAAACACAATAAAACATGTGAGTGCAGACCCTGTTCAGTTTTCTAGTGCTGGCGCAATTGTGCCAGTAGGGTGTATAAAGCACCACGGTGCCTTCTTAGTGAAGGGATACATGTGTTTCCTTACCACAGGGCTTCGTTGTGGCTACACCCAAGCTGGAAAGTTGGACCCCAAATCAGCAAAAAAGAAATACAATGGCTGCAAATTTAAACATACATTCCTGGGAGTTGGACCCATTGAACATAATGGGGCTTACTTCTGAGTAGACATGGTTAGGACTGTGCTCAATATTGATTTAAGTGAGGACAGAGCAGAGTCTGGCTTGATTCTGTTTTGCTTTCCACTGAAGTTCTGAATTTCTCCAGGCATGGATGGGTGAGAAAAAGTGGATGGAGGCCTGGACAGAATGGAAATGCTGGAGAAGTCTGAGGTCTAATGACATGAGCTTCCAAGATGCCATTTCCCTTTTTATAGCTAAAAAAATTTCTCTTTTATGTCACAGGAAGCACAAGACAAGAAAATGAGGAGCAAGAGCAGCCCCATGACATATCACTAGAAGCTACCATGCATGAGCATGGAAATGGCTTAAGTCTGAGCTCACATCTAACTGTGCATCAAGAAAGCCAGAAATGGAAGAAACCCTATAAATGCCTTGAATGTGGAGAGAGCTTCAGTCAGAGCCATAAACTGAAATGGCATCAAAGAAACCATATAGGGGAGAAAACTTTTAAATGCTTGGACTGTGGAAACAGTTTCAATGATCGCTCTCAGTTCACTGTACATCGAAGAATCCACACTGGGGAGAAACCCTATAAATGCTTGGGCTGCGGGAAGGGTTTCATAAATCGCTCTCAATTAACTATGCATCAAAGAACCCACACTGGGGAGAAACCATATAAATGCTTGGAGTGTGGAAAAAGATGTGCTCGTAGCTCACATTTGACTGAGCATCTAAGAACTCACACTGGGGAGAAACCTTATAAATGCTTGGAGTGTGGAAAGAGCTTCATTACAAACTCAAAAATGATAAGGCATCAAAAAACCCATGCAAGAAAGAAGCTCTATCAATGCTTGGAATGTGGAAAGACTTTCATTGATTGTTCACAGATGACTGTGCATCATAGAACCCATGGAGGATCTAAATCCTATAAATGTTTGGAACGTGGAAGGAGCTTCAGTAAGAAGTCAAACCTGACTGAGCATCAAAGAACTCACATAGGAGAGAAACCCTATACAGTGGTATATTGAAAGTCTAGTGACCCGAATTGCGAGCAACTCATACAACAAGCAAAGCAAGCTGGGTCAAAATGATGGGCCACCTCGTAGCTACCAGGGCTACCTCAGCTGCTAGTTACTGTACCACCTAGTGAAAGCCTATGGGAAATTCATATTGGAATCCAGAGAAAGTTGTTCTTACACCGGAGCAAAGACTCCCCAAAGTTACTCTGGATTTTGCCCTCAGTTGGCCTAAATAGGCCATATCCTGAGGTGACAGGCCAAATCCATAGGAAGGCCTCTCTAGGCTGACACTTAAGCCAAATCCACAGGGATATGAGGCATCTAGACTGGCCTAATTGCTTCTGAAGAGGCAGCAGCACAAGGACCGCATGCTCACTGGGCTGGTGTAGTTGTGCCATATCCTGAGATGGGATGGTGTACTTATGCCTTATCCTGAGGTTGAGAGGTAGGAGTGGTGCTTATCCTGGCCTAAGACTCAGAACATTTTATTTTGCTTCCATTTTTACTCTGGACCACTATGGGTCTACTCAAATTTATGCCTGTTCCTGAGGTGGCCTAAGACAGAGGGGCTGTGAGGGAGCATGTCTTCCTTGGAAATAGGCTCTGGATAGGGCCCAACTGCACTATTCTAGGCCATGCCACACATGCCCACACCCCTGCTGAACTGCCTATGCTAGCACTGCTATGCAGGTGCAGGTCCATCTGTCTTGGATCAGCCTAAGTGGACTTATGCTGGCGCAAGCCTTCTCTGATGCAGTTAGGCTGGCCTATCTGGCATTAAACTGGCCTAAGTCCCTGTCAAGCCTATGTAAAATGTAAAGACAGGCTACGAAGAAATTTAGTCCTGAACAAGGTACACCTGTAACTAGAACTGCATCTGTGATTACCTACAGGTGAACCTAATCTCAGTAAGCTGTTAGGATTGGTCAGCAAGTATTTTGTATCTGTATAAAAGTAAGTATATGCTGTAGTAGCTTTGGGGGCGTATACCTGGAACGCAGTGGGAGCCTTTGCCCCTCAAGGCTATATCTGGATGCATGTATTTTCTTTTGAACGCCTTATGCCTATGATTTACAATACATTATATGCTTGGACTATAATCGGCTTGTTGTCTTCCTTCTGTGGGGAGACCAGTAGGGCTTAACAGTCCCAGATAGGCTGACCTAAGTGCAACAAGGTCTTAGAGCATAATCCTAAACATGTCTACTCAAAAGTAAGCCCCACTGTGTTCAATGGGCCTTACTCCTAGGAAAGTGTCTTTAGGATTGCAACCTGTGTTAGTATTGGGGGAGAGGTGAGAAAATGGGACTTTGGATTGGAACGAATTAGGATTCTGTTCCGAAACCTTCAGTGGATAAAAAATCAGTCAGTTAAAAATTACAGAAAAATAGGTTTAAAGACCCAATTCCAGATTTCTTGTTCCTCCATTGCATCTAATGGAATACATTAGTGTCTTCATATCTGCAGGGGTTTGATACTGGTACTGAAAAACTGAATGCTTGTTTGCATGACTATCTCACTGCAACAGTGGAAACACTGTTTCCTTAGATGCCCATCTAAAAATAGCCCAATTTGCATAAATTTGAATTTCCGGACGCTGGATCCGGATGGGCATCTAAGGGTTACAACTGATTTGCAGTGGCCGTTCCAGCCTATCCTCCATAACAATCTAACCCAGGCTTTCGTGCTTCACATGCAGTGTATGCAGCGCTGAGCACGATACTATAGTCTTCCGAGACTGACGGAGGCCTGCTTTTTTATGTGCATGCTTTACTTGTGTGTTGATTTGGTTTTAAAATAAATGTTGACCTATATTTTGGCAAGTTTGCAGCAATGTCACTATCTTCTGGTAAACCAATACAAGGCCTCTTGAGGATAAATGGAGGCTGGCCGGGTCTAAAGCCAGGACTCACTTGTGCCTCTGAGACAGTGCAGAGTGCAAAGTTGCTGACTCTGGCACTTAAGAGAGACTTCTTCAGGACCTCTGACTCACTGAATGGAGTACAGAGGCACCCCGGTTCTGAATTGAAATCCAATCAGAACAGAACACCTGGGCTGGAAGAACTCATCAGTCTTCCCATTCCTATGGTGAAGCAAGCACATGTCTGTTCACTGGTCTAACATGCCCCCAGAAGTGGCACAGAAGTGTCTTAACAGTACTTTTGTGACACTCCCAGACCAGAACAGGACTTGTGCTGGGGCTTGGGCTGGCCTCACGTGGAGGTTAGCATTGCAGACGTAGCCTCAAATTGAGGTGAGCATTAGATTCAATGACACATTAGATTTGAGCAACTACAGCTATTTTGATTATAAGTCAGTATTTAGTTTAACAGTTTACTATATTGTAATTAAAATATAATATAAACCAACTGTTGTATAAAGTAGTGCAATTAGGTGGAAACTGTAACATTAATCCATTGCAATTTTATCATAATGTAACTCATTATACGCAGTAAAATTCAAATCTGTACCTGCTTTGCAGTTATGCATTACAATTGCCAGTAAACATTTTTAAGCCTTTTAAAATAGGGGTGCACATTAGATTTGATGGGGCATTAGATTTAAGTAACTATGGTATATTTGTATATGTATGTGTATATATACATACACGGGAGTGTGTGCAAAAGTAGGGTTAAGATGTGAATGCTGAAGGCCAGCAATTTGAGCACTTTAGAGATTGTACCTGCAATTTTCCCAATGGAGAGAGGTGAAAAGTGGGGTGCCCCAGAGGTCTGTCATGGGACCGGTGCTTTTCAACCTGTTCATAAATGACCTAGAGACAGGGTTAAGCAGCAAGGTAGCCAAGTTCGCAGTTGACAGGGATCTCTCCGTACTGGAAGAATGGACAACAAATAGCAGATGCATTTTAATGTGAATAAATGTAAATGTATGCACATGGGAGCAAAGAATCCTAACTTTACATGCAGTTTAATGGGCTCTGCGCTACCTGTGACGGAGCAGGAGAGAGATCTAGATGGAGAGATCTAGGTGGAGAGCTCAATGAGTATGCAGAGGCGGTGAAGAAATCAAATTCCATTAGGAAAGGGATTGAGCATATGATGGCAAAAATTATGATGTCGTTGCACAAATTGAAGGTGAGGCCACAATTAGCCGCCACATCTCAAAAAGGATAGAGAGGAAATGGAGAAGGTTCAGAGGAAAGCGACCAAAATAAAGGGAGGGCTGGGACACCTTCCAGATTAGGAAAGGCTACAGTGTTTTGGGCTCTAGACAAGAGGCACTTGACATGATTGAGACGTACAAAATTACACAAAGGATGGACAGGGTGTTTTGGAGAGATGCTATTTTCCCTTCCACGTAACACCAGAAATAGGGAACATCCACTAAAATTGAATGTTAGAAGGGTTAGAATGGACAAGAGAAAATATTTCTTTACCCAGTGTGTGGTTGGTCTGTGGAACTCCCTGCCACAGGATGTGGTGATGGCATATGGGCTCAATGCCTTTAAGAAGGGACTGGACAAATCCAGAGGAAAGGACCATCACAGGTTACACGCCATGAGGAGTGTGGCGATGTGGGCAATCTCAAAATTGCAGGGCGGGCACCTGGATGCAAATGTCATATGTACTCCTGGAGGCATCTGGTGGGCTGCTATGTGATACAGGAAGCCTTTGGCCTGATCCTCTGAAGGCTCTTCTGTTCTTTTGACTGCAATTAATGTCATCTTTGTTGTAACACTGTTTTTTCATAACAAAAAATGTTTACCTACTTTTGTATCCCTCTGTGTGTGTGTGAAATATATAAATATAGAAACAAATTTGTTTTTGTTTTTACTTTTTTACCCCTGCACAAACTGCACTCTGCACCTGCCAAGTTCCTGAGAAACTACAAATCCCAGCATGCTCTGCTCCTAGGAGGGAGGGCTGCAAGAGTTTCCAGAGTTCTGGGATCCCCTCTCTTCCTTCTGCCTGTTTGCAGGAGATCTTGTCTGTGCAATGGAGGGAAGGGTGCTGGCACTGCAGCTGGTGCCCTCCCTGGTGGTGCATGTGCCTCCTCTGCAAGCCCCTCCTGATGGTCCAGCCTCAGAGGGATGCACAGGTGGGCAGGGGGCTGGTCCAGGTAAGACCCAGGAAGAAGCTGGATGGAATCCTCTTGCATGCATGTTGCAATGGGGGAATGGCTTTCCTGTGGGTTTCCCTTGCTGAAATAGGGGAAGGGAAGGAGAGGATCCCCTGTTCTTAATGGTGGAGGAGGGTTTTCTTTGGGGAAACTGGTTAGGAGTTGCTGCAGGGCAAATCTACTGTATTTCTAGAGTCCTTCCAAGAGTCATTTACTGCTAATCTCTGGTTAGAAATTTTAATTTACCAATGGCTTTTTCAGCCCCATAGACCAGGATGTCTCCAGAATTTGGAGAGGAGCTGGCTGAAGTCCAGACCTCTCTCCCCATTTAGATCTGCCCCCCTGAATATTGCAGTCTGGTCCTTGTCAGTTGTAGAGGGCGAGTGCGATGCTGAACAAACCCAGCTCTGCAACACCTTCTTCTTCCAGGTAGCAGTACAGCCACCTGCATTCCATGTGGATTCTTCCTGGTGTCCACGGACCAGCAGACGGGTGCAGCGATGCCAGCCCAGGTATGAGATTCTCATGACACATTTTGCTTAAAGCGCGTTGATGTGTGCAGACAATTCAGTCTATTACGCAAAAGGCCACTCACTGGAACAGCTGAACATGCAGCTCACTTTGCAAATCTAACAAGCATTTTTTGTATTCTTCCTTCTAGGTTCTGCTTCTTGTGACACAGAATCCCACTTTCCCCCAGGCTGGAGGGGACAGAGCTCCAGTGGTTGGCCACCCACAAGTAAGGCTGGTAGGTGGTCAAGGGTTCTGTTCCCATTAGGGTGACACCTTAAAAGGAAGCTGCATACCAGCCACACAGTTTTCCAGACAAAGGAAAACCTGAATATTTTGTTTGTGTCGATAAAGATGCCACATCCAGTCAAACTGTCACAGTACCTATCCCAGGGCTGTGAATTCTGTTTGACTACAACATCTCAAGGGTCTCAGTCATTGTCCAGTTTGGCTATAATGTTTGACACCTTCATTTGGAGATCCCAGGGTATGACTAAATAAACGAACAGTCCTTCCACCTTAAGGCACTCAACAGAACATTTATGAGAACTGTCCTGTAACAGCATCAGAAACCTGTCCTCCTGATGGCAACCACATAATCTGTAAAGAAGCACAGGATCCAATGAGAAAACCAAATAGTGCAGTTGCCTTGTATTACTTTCCTGTAAATGTTTTTGGCGTGGGATCTGTGGAGTTAAACTGCTGAAACAAACATCCATACGAAGTAGTAGAAAATGTTTGAAAAAATATGTGTATCATTTGGGGGAAAATGAAGTGTAGATATTTTAAAAGAGAGTAAGTAAAATGCTTTCTCTGGAGAGGGGACTCATTCCCTTTAGGATTGCCATAATTCTCTTCCACAAAATCGAGACAGGATCCTCTGTCCCATTTGCCAGTATGTGAACACAGTCCCCCAAAATCAGGATTGTCCTTGTTTTTCGGGACATATGGCAACATTTCCTTCCTCTGCTGGAGATGCAAAGAAGGTCTGGGCACTCTCTGAAGCAGTGATTTTCAACACACAGCATACCAGGCACTGAAATTGTCAAGGTACACCATCAATTGTTTTTACAAGGCATACCGGACAATTGACAAGGCACACCGGACTGTTTAAATCCCCCAATTTTCCTATTGATGAATGTCAAACCCCAAACTCTCATGGCACACTGGAGGACTATCCTTGGCACACCAGTGTGCCATGGCACACTGGTTGAAAATCACTACTCTGAGGACTCTCTTGTTTTTTGCAGGGACCGGTGACTTTTGGAGACGTGGCCGTGCATTTCACCCAGAAAGAGGCAGCGCTTCTGGATCCAGACCAAAGAGCCTTGTACAGGGAAGTCATGTTGGAGAATTATGAGAATGTGGCCTCGCTGGGTAAGGGGGATCTATTGGACTTGTGGTCCGTGTCATTCCCAGCCCTTTTCTTTTTCAGGAAAACATTTGTTTTTGTAAAACAGGAATCAGCAACATCTGGCCATTCGGCTGGATGTGGCCCACCAAATGACATCATAGGGGAATTGGGCAAGTGCACAGATATATGCTGGCCTCCCCACACCACCATAGGTATTGGAGTTATGCCAGTCTAATTTGGTTAGGATTGCACCCTTATTATTCAAATAAAATGTGTTGATTCTGTTTATTACTCCTTCCAGTTGCTAGCTGTAGAGAAGAATACAGCCAGCTGTCTGCTTGCAAACATGGTCTCTGGCCGTGTTTTATTCAGTTGTTGCCTGCCTGCACAAGACTAACTTTGGGAGTTGCATGGTTTTTGGCTGAAGTTTCTGTGCTCTTCTCTGTTCCAAGGTGAATTTCCTGTGACCAAGCCTGATCTCATCATCCAGCTGGAACGGGGGGAAGACCCATGGTTGCCCGATGCATGTGGTCTGGATGAAGAGGGCTCTTTCTTCCATCGGGGTAAGCCAGCAATGCAGCACTCAACCAAAATTTTAAACACTAGTGGCAAAAATATCAAGCGTATTTGTGGGCCCAGGCAGAGGACACTGGAGAGTACCATGGGCGGCAGCATATAATGGTGGGCCCTAGCACACATCGGGCACCAACAGTGTGCAGCAGGCAGGTGTGAACAGTGGAGAACATCAGGCACCACCGGGCATCCCCCCTGGGCACCAGGCATCCCTTCCAGGCACCACTTGGGCAGCAAACACCACAAGGCACCAGTGGGCAGCAGGCACTACAGGGCACCACTAGGCAGTAGGCAACATCAGGCACTGGGCATCACTGGGAACCATCACATACAGGGCACCACCAGGGATAGGGAACCAAACGCCAGGCACTGTCAGGCATCATACATCCCTACTGGGCACCACCAGGCATCCCTCCTGGGCACCAGGCATCCCTTCCAGGCACCACTTTGGTAGCAAACATCACAAGGCACCAGTGGGCAGCAGGCACCACTAGGGCAGCACCAAGCACAGGGCATCGCTGGGAACCATCAGGTACAGGGCACCACCAGGCACAGGGTACCAGACGCCAGGCACTATCATGCATAATATATCTCTAATGGGCACTGGGCAACACCAGGCAGCACTGGGCACCAGATCGTTCTTTGTTGGTCCTTAACATCACAGAAGGAATACACTCCCCAAACTGGAATGCTGGGTAAGGTTGGACCCCGAATCAGCAAAAAAAATACAATATTGATTTAAGTGAGGACTGGGCAAAGATTGGCATGATTCTGTTTTGATTTCTACTAAAGTTCTGAATTCCTCAAACCAGGGCTGGGTGCCAAAAAGTGTCAGGAAGGGGCAGACAGAATGCAAGATGAGGGGTCTCTGGTGACACAAGCTTCTAAGGTGCCATTTCCATTTTGTACTGCTAAGAAAAAGATTTTCTTTATGTTGTAGGAAGCAAAAGACAACAAAAGAAGCATCAGGGGCAGCACTTTGGAGTATCATTGGAAACTACTACTCATGAGCATGGAAAAGGCTTCGGTCTGAGCTCACACCTGACTGTGCAGCAAGGAAGCCACACTAGGGAGAAACCCTATAAGTGCACTGAATGTGGAAAAAGCTTAAGTCGGAAGGATAAGTTGACTCAGCACCAAAGAACCCATACTGGGGAGAAACCCTATAAATGCCTAGAATGTGGAAAGAGATTCACTGTGAGTTCAAGCTTGACAGTGCATGAAAGATACCACAGAGGGGAGAAACCCTATAAATGCTTAGACTGTGGAAAGAGATTCACTGTGAGTTCAAACCTGAAAGTGCATGAAAGATACCACACAGGGGAGAAACCCTACAAATGCTTGGACTGTGGAAAGAGTTTTGTTGTTCGCTCACAGTTGACTCTGCATCAAAGAACGCACACAGGGGAGAAACCTTATAAATGCTTGGAATGTGGAATAAGCTTCTGTGTTAGCAATAACCTAACTCAGCATCAGAGAATACATACAGGGGAGAAACCTTTCAAATGCCTAGAATGTGGAAAGAGCTTCCATACAAAATCCCATCTGACTGCTCATGAAAAAATGCACACAGGGGAGAAACCATACAAATGCTTAGAGTGCGGAAAGAGGTTCTATCAAAGGACAAGATTGTCCGGGCACCAACGAACTCATACAGGAGAGAAACCTTATAAATGCTTGGAATGTGGAAAAAGCTTCTACACGAGCAGTAACTTAGCTGCGCATCAAAGAACCCACTCTGCGGAGAAACCCTATGAATGCCTTGAATGTGGAAAGAGCTTCCGTACGAAGTGGCACCAGATTGTGCATCAAAGAATCCACACAGGGGAGAAACCATATCAATGTGTGGAGTGTGGAAAGAGCTTCAGAAAGAACTCCCAGTTAAGAAAGCATCAACCAACTCACTCAAGCAAAAGATGTCAGTCAAGTGTGGAAAGGGTTCCAACTTAGATTTACCTGAAGAACCTGCACAGGAGTGAAACCCTAGAAAATCTTGGACTGTGGAAAGGACTTCAGTTGGAGTAATAAACTATACAACAAAGAAAAGCTTTGTAAATATACAAAGTTTATATAGTTTGTAAATATACAAACTATATACATAGCAGAAAAGCTATGTAAATACAGTCCACCAGATTAGGGTGTAGATGATTAACTGCAGGTGCCCCTCATTATCCAGTAGGGGTCTGTAGGTGTATCTACCTCCCATGGGTAAAAATTTTTTTAAAGTATGTCAAAATAGGTTTAAAAACCCAATTCCAGGTTTTGTGCTCTTCCGTTGGATCTAATGGAATAAGATGGAACTTTAACCCTTGCTCAGTCACATTCCTGGACTCCCAATTGCAGTAGCATTGTGCCTGACATGTGCCTGTAAGAAAACTGTCATTAGCACCTAATGAACTCAATTCTAATGCTCTTAAAGTGATCAATGACCTTCATTAGGTTGTACAAAGAGAGAATATTCAAAATATGATTCAAAAAACCTCATCTGTTAACCTTAAAGTATGTAAAACAAAAAGTACTGAAATACCTTGAAATCTTTCCTGAGAGGGCACTCTTTCCCAACCTGCATGTAAAACGAGTTGAGGTGCAGCTGATCTGAGAGATCAGGAGGGTCACTACTGCACTCCATGCAGGCAGGGGGAAAACTGACTAGGGGTGTTTAGAACAGCACCTAGAGATAGGAAGGTAATAGGAGGGACAGGCCTCTTGGTCACCTTGGTGCGGAGAGGGGAGTGAGAACAGCTTTGCTGTGCCTGCCAGACGCAATGCGACTGATGGAGGTTAAATTAATATCTGCAGGGGTTTGATTCTGGGAGTGAAGAATGGAATGTCTGCTTGCGTGACTGTCTTTATAACTCTAGAAAAGCAGTTTTTATAACTGCTGTGTCGGATCCGTATATAAAAAAATCAGTGTAAAACAACCTGTAATGCAAATCTTTACTGTTTATTGTTCTTGAAGAGAAGAGCTAGTGAAGGAGGTCTATTTTCACCTCTTATTCTTGTATTTGTTGTGTTCTGATAATAATATATGGTCTCCAATACATGGTCTCCAATGAAATAAAGATGGATTTAAATTACCTGGCATGCAGATGATATTTTGTTTATGTGTGAGTCCCAAGCACCTATCCCTAAATTGATGGATGCGGTTGGAAAATTTCTTGGCTCCTTGACTAACTGATCTAAACTTGAAGTGATGCCACAATTGATAATATCCTTCAAAATCTATTTAAAATTTTGGATGTTGCATGGATGATGCAAATCACCAAGTGTAATGACCTGAAAATAAAAATTGAAAGACTGGGACAAGCATGCAAAAATAATACCAATAATACCAATAGCCATCAGGGCCTTTGGGCATATCCTGAGGTGGGCTGGTGTATTTATGCTGTATCGTGAGGTTGAGAGGAAGCAGTGGTGCTTCAGAACATTTTACTCTGGCTTATCATGGACCACTATGGGTCTACTCAGATTTATGCCTGTTCCTGAGGTGGCCTAAGACAGGGCTGTGAGGGGGCTTGTCTGCCCTGGAAACAGGCTGTGGATAGGGCCTAACTGCACTATTCTAGGCCATGCCACACATGCCCACACCCCTGCTGAACTGCCAATGCTAGCACTGCTACACTGGTGCAGGTCCATCCGTCTTGGGCCAGCCTAAGTGGACTTACACCAGCCCAAGCCTTCTCTGATGCAGTTAGGCTGGCCTATCTGGCATTAGACTGGCTTAAGTCCCAGATAGGCTGACCTAAGTGCACTTCAGGATTTCAGCCTTATTGGAAGGGGGAGGTGAGAAGACTGGACCAATTCCTGGAGGAAAGGACCACGATGGGTTACAAGCCATGAGGGTGTGTAGACATGGACAATCTCAAAATGCCAGATGCAGGGGGGGCACCTGGATGTGGGTGTCATACGTGCTCCCCAAGGCATCTAGTGGGCCAGCGTCATGCAGGAAGCCTTTGGCGTGATCCACTGAAGACTCTTCTTATGTTCTTACGATTGCAATTTATATGTCATCTTTGTTGTTATACTGTTTTTTCATAGTAAAAATGTATACCTACTTTTGTATCCCTGTGTGTGTGTGTAATGTAGAAATATAGAAACAAATTTGTTTTTGTTTTTACTTTATCCCTACACAAACAGCACTCTGCACCTGCCAAGTTCCTGAGAAACTACAAATCCCAGCATGCTCTGCTCCTAGGAGGGAGGGGCTGCAAGAGTTGCCAGAGTTCTGGGATCCCCTCTCTTCCTTCTGCCTGTTTGCAGGAGATCTTGTCTGCAATGGAGGGAAGGGTGCTGGCACTGCAGCTGGTGCCCTCCCTGGTGGTGCATGTGCCTCCTCTGCAAGCCCCTCCTGAAGGTCCAGCCTCAGAGGGATGCACAGGTGGGCAAGGGGCTGGTCCAGGTAAGACCCAGGAAGAAGCTGGATGGAATCCTCTTGCATGCATGTTGCAATGGGGGAATGGCTTTCCTGTGGGTTTCCTTTCCTGAAATAGGGGAAGGGAAGGAGAGGATCTCCTGCCCTTAATGGTGGAGGAGGGTTTTCTTTGGAAAAACTGTTTAAAAGTTGTTGTAGGAGGAATCAATTTCTGGAATCCTTCCCAGAGTCATTCATTGCTGATCAGGGACAGGGGTCTGGTCCAGGTAAGATCCAGGATGAAGCTGGGGTGGGGGGCTCTTCCTCTTGCATGCATGTTGCAATGAGGGATGGATTTCTTGTGGGTTTCCCTTGTTAGAGGAGTAGAGGGATGGAGGGAGAGGATCCCCTGCCCTTCCTGGTGGAGGAGGGCTTTCTTTGGGGAAACTGGTTAGAAATTGGTGCAGGGTGAATCTACTGTATTTCTGGAGTCCTTCCCAGAGTCATTCATGGCTGATGTCTGGTTTCCAACTTTTATTCAACAATGGCTTTTTCATCCACTTAGCTCATAATGTTTGCAGACAATGGGGCGGGGGGGGGGAGGCTGAAATCCCGACCTCCCCACCCTAGCGACTGAGACCTGCACCCCCAAAAGTCTGGTTGTTATCCAGTGTTGAGGCTGAGTTTGATTCTGAACAGACCCAGCTCTGCAACGCCTTCTTCTTCCAGGTAGCAGTACGGCCCCCTGCATTCCGTGTGGATTCTTCCTGGTGTCCACGGACCAGCAGACGGGTGCAGCAATGCCAGCCCAGGTATGAGAATCTCATGATACATTTTGCTTAAAGCGTGTTGACGTGTGCAGACAATTCAGTCTGTTACGCAAAAGGCCACTCACTGGAACAGCTGAACATGCAGCTCACTTTGCAAATCTAACAAGCATTTTTTGTATTCTTCCTTCTAGGTTCTGCTTCTTGTGACACAGAATCCCACTTTCCCCCAGGTTGGAGGGGACAGAGCTCCAGTGGTTGGCCACCCACAAGTAAGGCTGGTAGGTGGTCAAGGGTTCTGTTCCCATTATGGTGACACCTTAAAAGGAAGCTGCACACCTGCCGCACAAAACCTGAATATTTTGCTTTGTATCTGTCACATGGTCTAACATTCCTGGGGGGTGGGGAGGGTGTCACAAAGGGGTTCGGCCCATCACCTTACAGTCCTCCATGGTGGCATTTCTCAAAAATCAATCGGCACCAAGGAAGGGGCAAGGCCTGCTTTATCCCTGGCTACATGGGGTGTTTGAGGCTCCTGTTCAGGGGAAAGGCTCTGATGCTCCCAGTCACACTCAACCTCCTAGGATCCCTCAGTGTCCTTTACTTCCTGCCCATCCCTTTTATAGGGGGCCTTCCCCTTGATCCTCCTCTCCTGGATTCTTCCAAGGATCAGGGGGTCCACTCTCACCCCCCGCATAAGATCAGGTCCATAAGTCAGGTCTCTTGAGTGGCACCCCCCCCCCCAGACCTGGATCTTAGACCCAGACTCCTCATCTGCTCCAGGAAACTGGAAAAGTCCTCCCTCTCGGCTTCAGCACTTTTCTGTCCTGGCTGCTCCATCTCCTCCTCATCCAATAGCAATTGTAGAAGCACCCACTCCACTCTCCCTGAGTCCTCATCATCAGATGGGGAGAGAAAGGTGTTGTGAGCGAGCGGAAAGGTTGCACGCATCTAGGAAGTCCCTGGTGCATACGCCATCCGGGAAATGCAGTGCTCGCAGCGCCTCCTTCCTGCCTCCTGTCTGCCGCTGTGGCAACTGTGCCTGCTTCCCCTCCGCTGCCCTGCCCACCCACAGCTTCCCTGCCACTTTCCCCACCTCCGGGGATTCAGAGGCAGAGGCCCCCAGGGCAGGTGAGTGTGTGTGTCCGCATGCGCGCGCATGCGTGTGAGGATTATGCATGCTGAAGTCACTTGCATGTGTAGTGTTGCATTACTTTCAGGGCATCTTACATGTATGTGTCAGGATTATGCATGTGTCGTGTTGCATTGCTTTCAGGGTGTTTTACATGTATGTGTCAGATCATGCATGTTAAAAGGTTTTTAGTTTTGAAAGTGTTGAAATTGAGAACAGGCGCTTATTTTAACATGTCATACATGTGTCCTACATTTTTTGTGGTGTCCTACAATTTTGTAGGAATTTTGGCTTTGGGGTAGAAATTCTGGCCTTGGGGTTCTGGGATTTTGCATTTCGCAACTGGTCCCTCTGATCCCAGGGCTGTGAATTATGACTGATTACAACATTTCAAGGGTCTCAGGCAGGGTCCAGTTTGGCTATAAAGTTTGTCACCTTGGTGGGAGATCCCAGGTTTTGAATCAACAAATGACAAGCCCTTCCATAAAGCACTCAACAGGACATTTATAAGAACTGTCCTGTGCCAATATCAGAAACATTTCCTCCTGCCAGTTTAAGGAAAACCTGAATATTGTGCTTTGTGTCCTTTCCTCCTGATGGCAACCACATCATCTGTACAGAAGCACAGGATCCAAATGAGAAGACCAAACAGTGCAGTTTCCTTGTATAACTTTCCTGTAATTTTTTTTGGGGGGGTGTGATCTATGGAGTTAAACAGCTGAAATACACATCAATACAAAGTAGTAGGAAATGCTTGAAAAAATATGTGTATCTTTAGGGAAAAGGAATGGTAGAAATGTTAAAAGAGAGTAAGTGAAAAGCTTTCTCTGGAGAGGGAGCTATTCATTTCCTTTAGGGCTGCCATGATTCTCTTCCACAAAATTGAGACAGGAACCTCTGTCCCATTTGCCAGTATGTGAACAGAATCCCCCCAAATTGGGATTCTCCTTGCTTTTCAGGACTAATGGCAACCCTCATTTCCTTCCTATGCCGGAGATTTAAAGAGGGTCTGGGCACTCTCTGACGACTCTCTTGTTTTTGCAGGGACCAGTGACTTTTGAAGACGTGGCCGTGCATTTCACCCAGGAAGAGGCAGTGCTCCTGGACCCAAACCAAAGAGCCTTGTACAGGGAAGTCATGCTGGAGAATTATAAGAATGTGGCCTTGGTGGGTAAGGAGAATCTATTGGACTTGCGGTCAGTGTCTTTTCAGGAAAACATACTTGTTGTAAAACAGCAATCAGCAACATCTGTCCATTGGGCTGGATGTGGCCCACCGAATGACATCATCTGGCTCTGTGATACCCTTATAGTTCCAGAGGGAGGAATGCCCCAATCCCACAAACTTTACCCCGCAAGAGTGAGTGTGTATGTGTCACAGAGCCATCCAGCTGGTTGAACTGCCAGGTATGAACTTGAGTTGAACTCAGTTGCCTGCATAACATGTCTTGGAGTGCAACCCAATGTCTCCTCAGCAGTAAATCCCATTTTGTCCAATGGAACTTTCTCCCCAAAAAGTGTGCATAGTATCCCAGCCCGCATGCATAAACTGAACTGGACTGAATGTATAAACTGCAGTTTGAGTGGTGGGAAAGAAGAGCAAGAGATTTTCTGGGGAGGATGTTATAGGCTGGTCACATCTTAGTCCTGGGACCTGTCGCTTGCACTACATTTATAGGGTTGCCATCATTCTCTTCCACAAAATAAGGACAGGACCATCTGTCACACTTGTCAGTATGTGAACACAATCCCCCAATATTGGGGCTGTCTCTGTTTTGGGGTCACCTACACATTTAAGAGGGACAGTGAGAGTTGGCAACCTTCATTACAATTCTATGGAATTAGAATTCCGTAGCTTAGCTACTGATTACAGATTAACATCTTTAATTTCATAACATAATTTAAATGTTGTGTTTAATTTTAAAAAGATATACGAGTTTATTAAGAAAGATTGGTTTGCAGTAATAAATATTTATAAAATTAGGCTCAAATCCTTGCTCTTTGTTAGGCAGGCACAAATCTCATATTGCTCTGGGTGTGTTGAAAAAGTACCGTAAGGCACTTCTATGCCACTTCTCGGGGGGTTGGGCAAGTGCAGAGATTATGCTGGCCTCCCCACACCACCAAAAGAACGGGAGTTATGTCGGACTAAATTGGTTAAGATTGTGCCTTTATTATTCAAATAAAATGAATTGATTCTGTTTATTACGCCTTTCAGTTGCTAGCTGTAGATAAGAATACAGCCTGCTGTCTGCTTGCAAACACGGTCTCTGACCGCAACATTGTTTGGAGATTGCTGACCCTTACTCTGAAATAATATTTTAGTAGTAGGCCTCCTTCAGTCTTGGAAGACTATGGTATCGTGCTCAGTGCTGCATACGCTGCATGCAAAGCACAAAAGCCTGGGTTAGATTGTTATGGAGGATAGGCTGTTACCCAAGTGGCAAATCCCCCCTCTCCATGCCACTGAATTAGTCCAGTGGAAAGGCAGAGCCAATACGATTGGATCCAGCTGGCGTCGCAGAGCTGGGCTAAGGACAGGAGCTCACCCTGTCTTGTGGGGCCGAACCCCCACAAGAAATAGGGTCTTGAACCCTGGCCTGCTGGTTAACAGGCACAGCACCTTAACTGCTTGTGATATTTGCCTGCACAGGGATAGCTTTGGGTGTTCAGTGGTTTCTGTGCTCTTCTCTGTTCCAAGGTGAATTTCCTGTGGCCAAGCCTGAACTCATCATCCAACTGGAACAGGAAGATCAATGGGTGCCAGATGCTCAGAGGTTGCATGAAGAGGGCTCTTCATCCTGTTGGGGTAAGCCAGCAATTTAGCACCAACTATCCCTTTAGTAAAACTTTATCCAGTAACCTTTAAAGTCTTCATAATTTTAGGTTTTTCCATCCAGTTTTACTAGGAAGTGCTTCATTTATCTTAAAATTTCAGAATTTGCATAATATTTAAAACACAATATAAGAACAAAAATATGTGACCCAATCCTATCCAGTTTTTCAATCCTATCCTATCAAGGGCTTAAGCCTGTCCAGTTTTTCAGTGCTGGTGCTGTTGTTCCAGTAGGCTGTGCACCTGTGGTGGAGAGGTAGCCACTGGTGCCTTCTTCAGGTGGGGATGTATGACTTATTTAATACACATACATGTATGTCTTTCTTAATTTTTTTGTGGGGTTGGGCGGACCCAAGCCGCTGGTTCCTCTCTAGACACAACCCTTTAAGGGGTGGAGAATCTGGCCAGTGGCCCACCCAGGCAGGGTTCTCAGTCTCTGGTAGCGAGACACCTCAGTGGCAATAGGGAGGGGGCCTCATGACCCCATGGCTGCACTCCCTGGAGCATTCTCACACACAGGTCCAGACCTTGTCAGACCTAGGATGCTCCACCCTCATCCTTGGCTTTCCTTGCCCCTTTTGTATGCCAAACACCTCCCTGGGTGGATCCCTCCAGCCGCACTTGTGCCCTTAACCCTTGCCAGCCCATATCCCTGCTCCAGCCTTTTTGCCCTGTGCCAGCCCCTCTCCCTGGGGTTATTCTCCTACTCTTCCCCGGGCAGCTGTCTGCCCCCCCCAGCCCCCTGACTCAGAGATCAATCCTCCTGGGGGCACACAGGACATCTTGCCTTCCCCCGGTCCTCCCTTGTCTGCCCAGGGGGGAAGTTCCTCTTGTCTGCAAGCTCCTCTGGCCCCTCCCTCCAGCCGCCTCGGTTGAGCACTCGCTCAGGTGGGCTGGGAGTGCAGATGCGCGCCGGAGCCTGCCTCCCTCGCCCCTGCTTGGGAGTGGGCTCCTGCTGGCTCTGCCAGCTGTCTGCAGGGGGCTTGCTTCTCCCTCTGGGGGGTTCCCCCATGGGGCTCCCCCCATCTCCTCCGCGGCCTCTCGGCCTGCCTCCTCCATCCCCAGATCTCCACTCCACCTCTGCCAGGACCTGGGAGGGTAAGGAGGGGGTCCATCCCCTGACATTTTTAATACATGTTTTTTGTATTTTATTGATTACAGATATAGATACAAGGAACAATGATATACAATAGGGGAAGGGTACACACAGGGTTGTACATGTAAGGACCTCTCAAGGTGTGACCAAGGTTAACATCTTTCCAAACCCCCTATAAAGAACCCATTCTCACAATCCACCATCCCAGCACAGGTCATGTTTGGATCAGAGGCTCTTAGGAGACTAGAGGCTGGCTACAGGTCAGTTGCCTGCATCTGGCCGAGGCCAGGTTTGGAGACTCCTGCAATGAAGTTCTGAATTCCACCAAGCATGGCCAGGTGCCAAAAAGTGGTTGCGAAGGTAGACAGAATGCAAGATGTGGGGACCTCAGGTCTAATGACCTGAACTTGCAGGGTGCCATTTCACTTTTGAACTGCTAAAAAAAGACTCTCTTTATGTCCCAGGAAACAAAAGACAAGAGACTACAATGCCGGAGCATGAAAAGGACTTATGTCTGAGTTCATCCCTAACTGCGCATCAAGGGGAGACACCCTTTAATTGCATTGAATGTGGAAAGAAATTTATTTTTTGCTCTCAGCTGAGAAAGCATCAAAGAACCCATAGTGCGGAGAAACCTTATCAATGCTTGGAGTGTGGAAAGAGATACAGAGTGCGTTCATACCTGACTGTGCATCAAAGAATCCACACAGGAGAGAGACCCTTTAAATGCTTGGAATGTGGAATAAGCTACTATGCCAGCAGTCACCTCGCTCAGCATAAAAGAATCCACAGAGGAGAGAAACCTTTCAAATGCCTAGAATGTGGAAAGAGCTTCTCTAAGAAATCCCATCTGCCTGTTCATGAAAGAACCCACACAGGGGAGAAACCCTATAAATGCTTAGAATGTGGAAAGAGATTCACTGTGAGTTCAAGCCTGACAGTGCATGAAAGATACCACAGAGGGGAGAAACCCTATAAATGCTTAGACTGTGGAAAGAGATTCACTGCGAGTTCAAACCTGAAAGCGCATGAAAGATCCCACACAGGGGAGAAACCCTACAAATATTCACTCACAGTTGACTCTGCATCAAAGAACGCACACAGGGGAGAAACCTTATAAATGCTTGGAATGTGGAATAAGCTTCTGTGTTAGCAATAACCTAACTCAGCATCAGAGAATACATACAGGGGAGAAACCTTTCAAATGCCTAGAATGTGGAAAGAGCTTCCATACAAAATCCCATCTGACTGCTCATGAAAAAATGCACACAGGGGAGAAACCATACAAATGCTTAGAGTGTGGAAAGAGTTTCCATCAGAGGACAAGATGGGCCGGGCACCTACGAACTCATACAGGAGAGAAACCTTATAAATGCTTGGAATGTGGAAAAAGCTTCTACACGAGCAGTAACTTAGCTGCGCATCAAAGAACCCACTCTGCGGAGAAACCCTTTGAATGCCTTGAATGTGGAAAGAGCTTCCGTACAAAGTGGCACCAGATTGTGCATCAAAGAATCCACACAGGGGAGAAACCATATCAATGTGTGGAGTGTGGAAAGAGCTTCAGAAAGAACTCCCAGTTAAGAAAGCATCAACCAACTCACTCAAGCAAAAGATGTAAGTCAAGTGTGGAAAGGGTTCCAACTTCGATTTACCTGAAGAACCTGCACAGGAGTGAAGCCCTAGAAAGTCTTGGACTGTGGAAAGGACTTCAGTTGGAGTAATAAACTATGCAACAAAGAAATTGATGCAGCAGAGGAGCTATGTAAATACAGTCCACCAGATTAGGGTGTAGACGATGAACTGCAGGTGCCCTTCATTATCCAGTAGGGGTCTATAGGTGTATCTACCTCCCATGGGTAAAAATTTTTTTAAAGTATGTAAAAATAGGTTTAAAAACCCAATTCCAGGTTTTGTGCTCTTCCGTTGGATCTAATGGAATAAGATGGAATTTTAACCCTTGCTCAGTCACATTCCTGGACTCCCGATTGCAGTAGCATTGTGCCTGACATGTGCCCGTAAGAAAACTGTCATTAGCATCTAATTAACTCAATTCTAATGCTCTTAAAGTGATCAATGACCTTAGAATCATAGAGTTGGAAGGGACCTAGTAGGTCATCTAGTCCAACCCCCTGCCTGCAGCAGGAATTCCCCCTAGAGCATCTCCAACAGGTGCTCATCCAGCCTCTGCTTGAAGATCCCCCTTCATTAGGTTGTACAAAGAGAATATTCAAAATATGATTCATAAAACCTCATCTGTTAACCTTAAAGTATGTAAAACAAAAAGTATTGAAATCTCATGAAATTGCAGGTCTGAGAGGGCACTCTTTCCCAACCTGCATGTTTTCAGATGTGTAAAACGAGTTGAGGTGCAGCTGATCTGAGAGATCAGGAGGGTCACTACTGCACCCCATGCAGGCAGGGGGAAAACTGACTAGGGGTGTTTAGAACAGCACCTAGAGATAGGAAGGTAATAGGAGGGACAGGCCTCTTGGTCACCTTGGTGCGGAGAGGGGAGTGAGAACAGCTTTGCTGTGCCTGCCAGACCCAATGCGACTGATGGAGGTTAAATTAATATCTGCAGGGGTTTGATTCTGGGAGTGAAGAATGGAATGTCTGCTTGCGTGACTGTCTTTATAACTCTAGAAAAGCAGTTTTTATAACTGCTGTGTCAAATCCATATATAAAAAAATCCGTGTAAAACAGGGGTGTCCAACCTTTTTGCTTCCCAGGGCTGCATTGGAAGAAGACGAGTTGGTTTGGGCTGCACATAAACACTAAAAAATTTTTAAAAAAATGTGTGACAAAATGTAGGATGCCCTATATTCTGTCCTACATTTTTAAACCTTGAAGTAAGTATCATTGATTTTAATGGTGCTTACTTCTGAGTAGGCATGATGCATAGGATGGGCAGTGATCCTCTCCAAGCTAAACCTTAGAGTAAGTATCATTGATTATATGGGGTTTTCTGCTGAGTAGCCATGCATAGGATTGGGCTCTCAGACTGCAACTCATTGACTTTAGTGGGGCTTACTTCTGTGTAGGTCTCAAGGGCAGCAAGCAGCAGCTGGGATAGAGGCTGAGGCTGCTTTCAGGGGATTCAGGTGGACGAGCGCTGCAAGTGCTCTGAGTGCCAGGAGGCAAGTAGGGGGAGAAGCCAGGCAGCCCAGACCAGCTTTGTAGTGGCCGCCCAGGGCAGTGCGCAGAGAAGCATGCAAAATTTGAAAATGGCTGCTTTTTTTGGTTTTTCAAAAAAAAAACAACTGGTTTTTCAAATGTTGGTGGCCAGCTTTGCAGGTGGGCTGCATCCACCCTCGTCTTGGGCCGCATGCGGCCTCCGGGCCACGTGTTGGACACCACTGGTGTAAAACAAGGCAGGACCTGTAATGCAAATCTTTACTGTTTATTCTTGAAGAGAAGAGCTAGTGAAGGAGGTCTATTTTCACCTCTTATTCTTGTGTTTGTTGTGTTCTGATAATAATATATGGTCTCCAATACATGGTCTCCAATAAAATAAAGATGGATTTAAATTACCTGGCATGCAGATGATATTTTGTTTATGTGTGAGTCCCAAGCACCTATCCCTAAATTGATGCATGCGGTTAGAAAATTTCTTGGCTCCTTGACTAATTGATCTAAACTTGAAGTGATGCCACAATTGATAATATCCTTCCAAATCTATTTAAAATATATCATTTTGGATGTTGCATGGATGATGCAAATCACCAAGTGTAATGACCTGAAAATAAAAATTGAAAGACTGGGACAAGCATGCAAAAATAATACCAATAATACCAATAGCCATCAGGGACTTGGGGCTACCCCAAAACAGCTGGGAAAGCACTTGAACACCATGGAGTGAACACAAGCACCGTCTGTCATCTACAAAAGGCCACCTGTCAAGGAACAGTGTATATTCTGTAGCAATATTTGTAACACAATAACATAAAAATAAAAAATAACTATCTATCCTAAGCCCAAGGAAGGAATCCAGGTGCATATGAACAAAGTCCAATCCAAAACACCAACAGTGGATGGCCCCCGTCACTGAAGTTTCTTTTCATGGTTGGGTGGGAGTTGCAAGGGGGGTCCCGATATGCAGTGATGGAAGCGGTTTCACTGCGGTAAAAGGAACACGTTCAGTTCAGTTATATACTTTTCATAGAGTTAGGGTGAAATTCTGACTTAGGACAGAGCATATGGCCTAGCTAAGCTGGCCTAAATAGGCCATATCCTGAGCTAGGCCAAATCCTAGCTAGGAGGCATCTAGACTGGCCTAAATCCACAGGGCTAGGAGGCATCTAGACTGGCCTAACAGCTGCTGAAGAGGCAGCAGCACAAGGACCGCATGCTCACTGGCCTAGTGTAGTTGTGCCATATCCTGAGGTCGGCTGGTGTATTTATGCTGTATCGTGAGGTTGAGAGGAAGCAGTGGTGCTTCAGAACATTTTTACTCCAACTTACCATGGACCACTATGGGTCTACTCAGATTTATGCCTGTTCCTGAGGTGGCCTAAGACAGGGCTGTGAGGGGGCTTGTCTGCCCTGGAAACAGGCTGTGGATATGGCCTAACTGCACTATTCTAGGCCATGCCACACATGCCCACACCCCTGCTGAACTGCCTATGCTAGCATTGCAACGCTGGTGCAGGTCCTTCCATCTTGGGCCAGCCTAAGTGGACTTACACCAGTGCAAGCCTTCTCTGATGCAGTTCGGCTGGCCTATCTGGCCTTAGACTGGCCTAAGTCCCAGATAGGCTGACCTAAGTGCACTTCAGGATTTCAGCCTTATTGGAAGGGGGAGGTGAGAAGACTGGACCAATTCCTGGAGGAAAGGACCATGATGGGTTACAAGCCATGAGGGTGTGTAGACATGGACAATCTCAAAATGCCAGATGCAGGGGGGGCACCTGGATGTGGGTGTCATATGTGCTCCCCAAGGCATCAGGTGGGCCAGCGTCATACAGGAAGCCTTTGGCATGATCCACTAAAGACTCTTCTTATGTTCTTATGATTGCAATTTATATTTCATCTTTGTTGTAACAGTTTTTCATATTATAAAATGTATATCTACTTTTGCACCCCTGTGTGTGTGTGTGTGTGTGTGTGTGTGTAATGTAGAAATATAGAAATAAATTTGTTTTTGTTTTTAATTTTTTATCCCTGCACAAACAGCACTCTGCACCTGCCAAGTTCCTGAGAAACTACAAATCCCAGCATGCTCTGCTCCTAGGAGGGAGGGGTTGCAAGACTTTCCAGAGTTCTGGGATCCCCTCTCTTCCTACTGCCTGCCTGCAGGAGATCTTGTCTGTGCAATGGAGGGAAGGGTCCTGGCACTGCAGCTGGTGCCCTCCCTGATAGTGCATGTGCCACCTCTGCAAGCCCCTCCTGATGGACCAGCCTCAGAGGGATGCACAGGTGGGCAGGGGGCTGGTCCAGGTAAGATCCAGGAAGAAGCTGGATGGAATCTCTTGCATGCATGTTGCAATGGGGGAATGGCTTTCCTGTGGGTTTCCCTTGCTGAAATAGGGGAAGGGAAGGAGAGGATCCCCTGCCCTTAATGGTGGAGGAGGGTTTTGTTTGGGGAAACTGTTTAGAAGTTGCTGTAGGAGGAATCAATTTCTGGAGTCCTTCCCAGAGTCATTCATTGCTGATCAGGGACAGGGGTCTGGTCCAGGTAAGATCCAGGATGAAGCTGGGGTTGGGAGCTCTTCCTTGTATGCATGTTGCAATTGGGGAATGGATTTCTTGTGGGTTTCCCTTGTTGGAGGAGGAGAGGGATGGAGGGAGAGGATCCCCTGCCTTTAGTGGTGGAGGAGGGCTTTCTTTGGGGAAACTGGTTAGAAATTGGTGCAGGGTGAATCTACTGTATTTCTGGAGTTTATCTGGAGTATTCTGGAGTATTTCTGAATTTTTCATCGCTGATTGCTGGTTTCCAACTTTTATTCCACAATGGCTTTTTAGCCAATTAGCCCAGAAGGTTTGCAAACAATTCGGTGGGGGGGGAAGCTGAAGTCCATATCTCCCCACCCCATCCACTGACACCTGAACCCCCAAAGATCTGGTCCTTATCCAGTGTTGACGCTGAGCTTGATTCTGAACAGATCCAGCTCTGCAACGCCTTCTTATTTCAGGTAGCAGTACGGCCACCTGCATTCCATGTGGATTCTTCCTGGTTGCCACAGACCAGCAGATGGGTGCGGCGATGCCAGCCCAGGTATGAGATTCTCATGCTACATTTTGCTTAAAGCGTGTTGACGTGTGCAGACAATTCAGTCTGTTATGCCAAAGGCCGCTCACTGGAACAGTTGAACATGCAGCTCACTTTGCAAATCTAACAAGCATTTTTTGTATTCGTCCTTCTAGGTTCTGCTTCTCGTGACACAGCATCCCACTTACCCCCAGGTTGGAGGAGACAGAGCTCCAGTGGTTGGCCACCCAAAAGTAAAGCTGGTGGGTGGTCAAGTGTCCTGGTCCCATTATGGTGACACCTTAAAAGGAAGCTGCACACCAGCCACACAAAACCTGAATATTTTGCTTTGTATCTGTCACATGGTCTAATATTCCTGGGAGGTGGGGAGGGTGTCACAAAGGGGTTCGGCCCATCACCTTACAGTCCTCCATGGCGGCATTTCTCAAAAATCAACCAGCACCAAAGAAGGGGCAAGGCCTGCTTTATCCCTGGCCACGTGGGGTGTTTGAGGCTCGTGTTCAGGGGGAAGGCTCTGATGCCCCCAGCCACACTCAACCTCCTAGGATCCCTCACTGTCCTTTACTTCCTGCCCATCCCTTTTATAGGGGGCCTTCCCCTTGATCCTCCTCTCCTGGATTCTTCCAAGGATCGGTGTGGGGGGGTCTACTCTCACCCCCTGCATAGGGTCAGGTCCATAAGTCAGGCCTCTTGAGTGGCGCCCCCCCCCCAGACCTGGGTCTTAGACCCGGACTCCTCATCTGCTCCAGGAAACTGGAAAAGTCCTCTCTCTTGGTTTCAGCACATTTCTGTCCTGGCTGCTCCATCTCCTCCTCATCCAATAGCAATTGTAGAGGCACTCACTCCACTCTCCCTGAGTCCTCATCATAAGATGGGGAGAGATAGAGCAAGTCCATCAAGAGTTCCTCAGGTGCCACCAACTCCTCCTCCTTACAGTGTCAATAAGGAAGCCACATCCAGTCAAACCGTCACACTACCTATCCCAGGGAGGGTGTCCAGATGACCAGAAATGCCCGGACAGGTCCAGAAATTGTTCCCCTATAGGGAAACGGGAAAAACAAACTGCCTGTCCGGGTTTCCAGCCATCCTTGAAGGGCTTGCCGGTCCTTTCAAACTGTGGCTGGCCTGTTAAACTTTAAAGTCTGGCCCTTTAAACCTGCCCTTTAAGTACTGGGGCGTTCCCCCTTTTGCCTGCCACAGAGGCGCCACAAGCGGCAGGCAGGAGGCAGAGGAGGAGGTGTTGTGAGTGAGCGGCAGGATTGCACACATCCAGGAAGTCCCTGGTGTGTGTGCCATCCAGGAAATAGAGTGCTTGCAGCGCCTCCTTCCTGTCACCGGCCTGCCGCTGTGGCCACTGTGCCTGCTTCCCCACCACTGCCTGCCCACCCGCAGCTTCCCCGCCGCTTTCCCCACCTCTGGGGATTCAGAGGCAGAAGCCTCCAGGGCAGGTAGGTGTGTGTGTGTGTGTGAGAGAGAGAGAGAGAGGATCGTGCATGTTGAAGTCACTTGCATGTGTAGTGACTTGCATGTGTAGTGTTGCATTACTTTCAGGGCATCTTACATGTATGTGTCAGGATTATGCATGTGTTGTGTTGCATTGCTTTCAGGGTGTTTTACATGGTTTTGCTTTCAGGGTGTTTTACATGTGTTGTGTTGCATTGCTTTACAGGGTGTTTTAAAGGTTTTCAGTTTTGAAAGTGTTGAAATTAAGTGCAGGAGCTTATTTTAACATGTCGTACATGTGTCCTACATTTTTTGGGGTGTCCTACAATTTTTTAGGAATTTTGGCTTTGGGGTAGAAATTCTGGCCTTGGGGTTCTGGGATTTTGCATTTCGCAGCTGGTCCCTCTGATCCCAGGGCTGTGAATTATGACTGATTACAACATTTCAAGGGTCTCAGGCAGGGTCCAGTTTGGCTATTATGTTTTACACTTTTGGTTGGAGATCCCAGGTTTTTAATCACCAAACTCTCGGTTATTTTCAAACTATAATGTTTAGGTTTATATATTAATTATTCTGTTTTATGTACAGTATTAGCAAATGAGATGAGACCTCTCGCCCTTGCAAACTTGTTTATTTTTAACATTGATGTTCTATTTATATGCTTATTTAATTGAGATGAACGCTTTAAAGTTTTATTTAGATTTTATACCGATTTATGGCACTGTCAAACTTTTATTTTGTAATGACCTAAGGTTAACCAAATAAATAAAAATAATCAACAAATGACAAGCCCTTCCATAAAGCATTCAACAGGACATTTATGAGAACTGTCCTGTGCCAATATCAGAAACATTTCCTCCTGCCAGTTTAAGGAAAACCTGAATATTGTGCTTTGTGTCCTTTCCTCCTGATGGCAACCACATCATCTGTACAGAAGCACAGGATCCAAATGAGAAGACCAAACAGTGCAGTTTCCTTGTATAACTTTCCTGTAAATTTTTTAGAAATGTTAAAAGAGAGTAAGTAAAAAGCTTTCTCTGGAGAGGGAGCTATTCATTTCCTTTAGGGCTGCCATGATTCTCTTCCACAAAATCGAGACAGGGACCTCTGTCCCATTTGAAAGTATGTGAACAGAATCCCCCCAAATCGGGATTGTCCTTGCTTTTCGGGACTAATGGCAACCCTCATTTCCTTCCTATGCCGGAGATTTAAAGAGGGTCTGGGCACTCTCTGACGACTCTCTTGTTTTTGCAGGGACCAGTGACTTTTGAAGACGTGGCCGTGCATTTCACCCAGGAAGAGGCAGTGCTCCTGGACCCAAACCAAAGAGCCTTGTACAGGGAAGTCATGCTGGAGAATTATAAGAATGTGGCCTTGGTGGGTAAGGAGAATCTATTGGACTTGCGGTCAGTGCCTTTCAGGAAAACATACTTACTTGTTGTAAAACAGCAATCAGCAGCATCTGTCCACTGGGCTGGATGTGGCCCACCAAATGACAGCATCTGTCCACTGGGCTGGATGTGGCCCACCAAATGACATCATCTGGCTCTGTGATACCCTCATAGTTCCAGAGGGAGGAATGCCCCAATCCCACAAACTTTGCCCCGCAAGAGTGAGTGTGTATGTGTCACAGAGCCATCCAGCTGGTTGAACTGCCAGGTATGAACTTGAGTTGAACTCAGTTGCCTGCATAACATGTCTTGGAGTGCCAATGTCACAACCAAGACAACCAATGCCACAACCCAATGTCTCCTCAGGAGTAAATCCCATTTTGTCCAATGGAACTTTCTCTCCAAAAAGTGTGCATAGTATCCCAGCCTGCATGCATAAACTGAACTGGACTGAATGTATAAACTGCAGTTTGAGTGGTGGGAAAGAAGAGCAAGAGATTTTCTGGGGAGGATGTTATAGGCTGGTCACATTTTAGTCCTGGGACCTGTTGCTTGCGCTACATTTATAGGGTTGCCATCATTCTCTTCCACAAAATAAGGACAGGACCATCTGTCACACTTGTCAGTATGTGAACACAATCCCCCAATATTGGGACAGTCTCTGTTTTGGGGTCACCCTACACATTTAAGAGGGACAGTGAGAGTTGGCAACCTTCATTACAATTCTATGGAATTAGAATTCCGTGGCTTAGCTACTGATTACAGATTAACATCTTTAATTTCATAACATAATTTAAATGTTGTGTTTAATTTTAAAAAGATAATCGAGTTTATTAAGAAAGATTGGTTTGCAGTAATAAATATTTATAAAATTAGGCTCAAATCCTTGCTCTTTGTTAGGCAGGCACAAATCTCATATTGCTCTGGGGGTGTTGAAAAAGTACCGTAAGGCACTTCTATGCCACTTCTCGGGGGGTTGGGCAAGTGCAGAGATTATGCTGGCCTCCCCACACCACCAAAAGAACGGGAGTTATGTCGGACTAAATTGGTTAAGATTGTGCCTTTATTATTCAAATAAAATGAATTGATTCTGGGCACAATCCAGAGTAACTATGGGAGCACGTAAGAGACATTATGTGCACCGTAGTTATTGCACCACCTAGTGGAAACCTATGGGAAATTCATATTGCAATCCAGACTTGTTCTTACTCTGGAGCAAGGACTCCCCGTAGTCGCTCTGGATTCCACCCTCTGTTTATTACGCCTTTCAGTTGCTAGCTGTAGAGAAGAATACAGCCTGCTGTCTGCTTGCAAACATGGTCTCTGGCCGCAACATTGTTTGGAGATTGCCGACCCTTACTCTGAAAGAATATTTTATTCAATTGATATTTGCCTGCACAGGGATAGCTTTGGGTGTTCAGTGGTTTCTGTGCTCTTCTCTGTTCCAAGGTGAATTTCCTGTGGCCAAGCCTGAACTCATCATCCAACTGGAACAGGAAGATCAATGGGTGCCAGATGCTCAGAGATTGCATGAAGAGGGCTCTTCATCCTGTTGGGGTAAGCCAGCAAGTTAGCACCAACTATCCCTTTAGTAAAACTTTATCTAGTAACCTTTAAAGTCTTCATAATTTTAGGTTTTTCCATCCAGTTTTACTAGGAAGTGCTTCATTTATCTTAAAATTTCAGAATTTGCATAATATTTAAAACACAATATAAGAACAAAAATATGTGACCCAATCCTATCCAGTTTTTCAATCCTATCCTATCAAGGGCTCAAGCCTGTCCAGTTTTTCAGTGCTGGTGCTGTTGTTCCAGTAGGCTGTGCACCTGTGGTGGAGAGGTAGCCACTGGTGCCTTCTTCAGGTGGGGATGGATGTCTTATTTAATACACATACATGTCTTTCTTAATTTTTTTTGTGGGGTTGGGCGGACCCAAGCCGCTGGTTCCTCTCTAGACACAACCCTTTAAGGGGTGGAGAATCTGGCCAATGGCCCACCCAGGAAGGGTTCGCAGTCTCTGGTAGCAAGATGCCTCAGTGGTAATAGGGAGGGGGCCTCATGACCCCATGGCTGCACTCCCTGGAGTGTTCTCACACACAGATCCAAACCTTGTCAGACCTAGGATGCTCCACCGTCATCCTTGGCATTCCTTGCCCCTTTTGTTTGCCAAACTCCTCCCTGGGTGGATCCCTCTAGCCTCACTTGTGCCCTTAACCCTTGCCAACCCGTATCCCTTTTCCAGCCTTTTCCCCCTGTCCAACCCCTCTCCCTACTCCTCCCCGGGCTGCTGGCTTCTCCTCCAGCCCCCTGACTCTGAGGGTCAATCCTCCTGGGGGGCACACAGGGCATCTCGCCTTTCCCCAGTCCTCCCTCCTCTGCCCAGGGGCTGGCACCAGGACCTTGCAGGCTCCTCTGGCTCCTCCCTCCAGCCGCCTCGGGCGAGCACTCACTAGGCGGGCACGGATGCACGCTGGAGCCTCCCTCCCTCACCCCTGCTTGGGAGTGGGCTCCTGCTGGCTCTGCCAGCTGTCTGCAGGGGGCTTGCTTCTCCCTCTGGGGGTTCCCCCATGGGGCTCCCCCATCTCCTCCACTCCTCTCGGCCCGCCTTCTCCACCCCCATACCTCCGCTCCACTTCTGCCAGGATCTGGGAGGATAAGGAGGGGGTCCATCCCCTGACATTTTTAATACATGTTTTTTTGTATTTTATTGATTACAGATATAGGTGCAAGGAACAATAGTATACAATAGGGAAAGGGTACACCCAGAGTTGTACATGTAAGGACCTCCCAAGGTGCAACCAACGTTAACATCTTTCCAAATCTCCTAAATAGAACCCATTCCCACAATCCACCATCCCAGCACAGGTCATGTTTGATCAAATGGATCAGAGGCTCTTAGGAGACCAGAGGTTGGCTACAGGTCAGTTGCCTGCATCTGGCCAAGGCCAGGTTTGGAGACCTGAAGTTCTGAATTCCACCAAGCATGGCCAGGTGCCAAAATGTGGTTGAGAAGGTAGACAGAATGCAAGATGTGGGCACCTCAGGTCTAATGACCTGAACTTGCAGGGTGCCATTTCACTTTTGAACTGCTAAAAAAAGACTCTCTTTATGTCCCAGGAAACAAAAGACAAGAGACTACAATGCCGGAGCATGAAAAGGACTTATGTCTGAGTTCATCCCTAACTGCGCATCAAGGGGAGACACCCTTTAATTGCATTGAATGTGGAAAGAAATTTATTTTTTGCTCACAGCTAAGAAAGCATCAAAGAACCCATAGAGCGGAGAAACCTTATCAATGCTTGGAGTGTGGAAAGAGATACAGAGTGCGTTCATACCTGACTGTGCATCAAAGAATCCACACAGGAGAGAAACCCTTTAAATGCTTAGATTGTGGAAAGGGTTTCATTGATCGTCCACAGTTGATTCTGCATCAAAGAAAACACACAGGTGAGAGACCCTTTAAATGCTTGGAATGTGGAATAAGCTACTATGCCAGCAGTCACCTCGCTCAGCATAAAAGAATCCATAGAGGAGAGAAACCCTTCAAATGCCTAGAATGTGGAAAGAGCTTCTCTAAGAAATCCCATCTGACTGTTCATGAAAGAATCCACACAGGGGAGAAACCATACAAATGCTTGGAGTGCGGAAAGAGTTTCCGTCAGAAGATACGGGTTGATCTGCACCGACGAATTCATACAGGAGAGAAACCTTATGAATGCTTGGAATGTGGAAAAAACTTCTATACGAGCAGTAACTTAACTGCGCATCGAAGAATCCACTCGGCGGAGAAACCCTTTAAATGCCTTGAATGTGGAAAGAGCTTCCGTATGAAGTCGCACCTGACTCTGCATCAAAGAATCCATACTGGGGAGAAACCATATCAATGTTTGGAGTGTGGAAAGAGTTTCAGCCGGAACTCCAATTTGAGACAACATCAACAAACTCATTCAAGTGAGAAGACGTAAATTTGTCAAGTGTGGAAAGCGTTAAACTTTTGATTTACCTGAAGAACCCGCATAGGAGTGAAACCCTAGAAAGTCTCAGACTGTGGGAAAGGCTTCAGCTGGAGTAATAAACTATTCTGATAAACTTTTATTCTGATAAACTATTCTGATAAACTGTAAAACTAATAAATTTTTCTGATGCAGCAGAAAAGCCATGTAGATACTCTGAAGTATGGTGTAGAAAAAGATTAACTAATGGGAACCATTACTGTTTGTTGTTCTTAAAGAGAGGAGCTAGTGAAGGAGGTCTATTTTCGCCTCTTATTTTTTGTTTGTTGTGTTATGATGACAGGATAATAAAATACAGTGGTACCTCTCATAACTAGCGCCTCACATAACAAGCATTTCACACAAGTATAAATTTCCAAGAAATCTTGCTTCACATAACAAGTTCTGCTTCACTTAACAAGCAAGCGCGCTATTGGCAGACTTGCTATGCAGCCCTGATGCTCCACACGGAGGCCCTTAGAAAGGGCTGCCGGCCAGCACTGCTGCCTCTAATTGCCCCCAACTTGGGGGCAGTTGCCTGGGGGGTGCCAGAGGCAACTGCCCTAACTGCCCCCAAGTGCCCCACCAGCCACCTTGAACCTCCAGCAGCAGCCCAGGTAAGCCTCCCAGGAAAGTGTCTTTGATTACAGCCTCCTAACCATGTCTACCCAGAAGTAAGCCCATTGTGTTAAATGGAGCTTACTCCTAGAAAAGTGTCTTTAGGATTGCAGCCTAAGTAGACTTCATAGGATCATGCACATTGCATGCATGTTTTGAATTCAATTCCAGTGTTTTGTCATCATTTTTACATATAGTTAATATTTTCACATGAATATTTTTGGGTTGTGCAACCAATCATCTGAGTTTCCATTATTTCCAGTGGGAAAACCTGCTTCACTGAAAGAGCATTTCACTTAAAGGGCATGCCTCCTGAACGAATTAAGTTCTTTTTGTGAGGCACCACTGTACATGGTTTTCAGTAATGTTCGGATGAATTAAAACTTGCTTGATATGGAAATGGTATTTACTTGATGCCTTAGCCACAAGCATCTATCCCTGAATTGATGCATGTTGTTGGAGAGTAAACTAGCTCCTTAATTAACTGGTCTGAACTTGAATTGTTGCCACAACTGACAGAGTCCTGCAAAATCTGTTTTGAATACGGCATTTCAGATGTTGCCTGGATGTTCTTAAATAGAGGGTTGCAGGAAATTGTGGATAAATGAGAGACCTTTAATCCACACTTTCCTATCTCTACTCCCCACAATTCATTGTCTATATATTTATTACATTTCTGAAAATGATAGCACATCTTGCTTGAACGATACTAAAAGCCTGCCTGAATCATAAAAACGTATGACAAGCCCTGCTGCATCAGGCCAAAGTCCCATCTATGCTGCAATCCTAAAACACTTTCCTGGGAGTCAGACCCATTGACCTTAACAGGGCTTACTTTTGAGTAGACATGTTTAGGTTTGCATCCCAGTCCAGTTTCTTGTATCTGACAGTGGCCCACCAGGTTATGTGCCTGCATGACTAGATCTGCAGTTTATTTAACGTTTTATCGCTGATGCAACTACAATGTAGCCCAAACCTCCATGACCTTTGGGATTGTCTCCCCACAACAGGATGCTGCATATACCCTAATAATATTCTTGGTTTAAAATATCCTGTTGAGAGTTTGGGAGGAGTGAGGAATGGTGGATCCGGTATTTTTCCAGTGGTTTGAGATAAGTAAAAAGAGAGAAAAGAAAGATTGTGGAAAGTTGCACTTGATTTTGCACCTACTGGGGCCATTAGAAACTACAAATCCCAGCATCCTCTGCTCCTAGGAGAGAGGGGCTGTAAGTTTCCAGAGTTCAGGGATCATCTCTTGTTCCCTCTACCTGTTTGTAGGAGATCTGCTCTGTGCAATGGAGGGAAGGGTCCTGGCACTGCAGCTGGTGCCCTCCCTAGTACTGCATGTGCCTCCTCTGCAAGCACCTCCTGATGGGTCCATCAGGATGGGTCCATCAGCTTCAGAGAGATGCACTGGTGGACAGGGGTGGTCCAGGCAAGAGGTGAAAAGAAACTGGTGTGTGAGGCTCTTCCTCTTGCATGCATGTTACAATAGGGGGTTGCTTCCATGTGGGTCTCCCTTGCTGGAGGTGGGAAGAGAGGGAGAAGATCTCCTGCCCTTAGTGGAAGGGCAAGTTTTTCTTTTGGAACATTGGTTAGAAATTGCTGCAGGATGAATAGGTTTCTGGGGTCCTTCCCAGGGTCATTCATTGCTGATCTCTGCTCCACCTTTTATTCACTAATAGCTTTTTCAGTTACTTATCCCAGGATGTCTGCAAAAGTTGGGGAGACTGATGTGCAGAATCACTTCACCCCGGGCAGAGTGACCAGATGTCCAAATCTCAAAAAGAGGACAAGGTCTTGGATTCCTCTCTGCTTGGCCTTTCTGGTGGATAATGTTTGCCTACTCATGAGGAAAGCCATGATATTGGGCACTTTCACTTTCCCATAGATTTCAATGCATATTTTTTAGTTTTTTGGCCTAAAGTTTGATAGGAAGGACATATTTCAAAACTCTTCAATACAAATCCAACGACATGACATGATGGGGTATTGCACATCATTGCAAAGTCCCAAAATAAAGCCTGTTAGGGGAACACCCATGCAGGAGACTAAAAAAGAGGACAAATCTGGAATTTTCCAGTCATACGGTCACCCTGCACCCCCAAGACCTGCACCCCTAAAGTCTGGTCCTTGTCAGGTGTTGAGGCTGAGTGTGATGCTGAGGAGACCCATCTCTGAAAAGCCTTCCATGTATCCGAATCGCCACCTGGATTCCATGTGGGTTCTTCCACCAGACAGGTACAGCGATGCCAGGTATGAGATCATCATGCACACTGGTAGCCACAATTTGTTTTGAAGCCTGTTGATGTGTACCTATAACTTAGCTTTTTAAATGAAAGGCCACCCTTAACATGCTGCTCACTTAACGTGCCGCTCACTTTTTGGTAAATCAGTAGAAAACATGAGGATTAAAGAAATAAGTTTGTTGGTACATCCTTGCAAAACTATGGTCAGCTTTTGGAATTTAATGGCAGGCATGTATAATTTTTAGCGGAGTTTAAATAATATTGTCCTCTATATAGTTTTATGTTATGTCCATTAGGGGCTCAAAGTCCTCCTCACTGGTGGACTGGTTGTTGCTTTGTTTTCTCCCAAGTTGCCATCTCCTTAACTCATTGAATAAGAGGATGTGGAGTTCTATAGGGTGTTTTACAAATGCAGTTTAAACAGGTAAATTCATCACATCCCTGCTATGTCACAAGGTCTTATTCTGGCTCTAAGGCTGCAATCCTAAAGACACTTTCCTAAATGGGAGTAAGTCCCATTGAGCACAGTTCAATGAAGTTCTTGTGGTCTTCATTCTAGGTTCTGCTTCTTATGATGCAGCAGGTCATGGAGACAAGCCCCGTGGTTGGACGTTACAGAGCTCTGGGAAGTGGCAACCCACCGGCAAGTCTGATGGTTGAGTAAGGGGCTTGGGTCTTCAGGCAAAAGGTAATTTCGATCAGGCCATTTCCCTTTTGGGTTAAGTATTGATAGGGCACAGATTCCCACTTGGCCCAAGGTCCTCCATTCTCTCTCCCAGCCTTGATGGGGCAAGCATTATCCCTTTCACATTGACGCTTGGCTTCCAGTGCCTTCAAATTCAAGTCCAGCCTTTTCAATTCCATCAATGCTTAAGGACAGTGCCTATTACCTCTAGCAGATTATCTCAGGTGTTACAACTTATCTCAGGTGCAACCACTTCTTCATCCCCCTTAGTTTCTGTGGTGTTGGTTTTATAGTTGTGGCTGCTGTGGAAAGGTATTTTCTATTTCCACATACCTGATGCCTTTACCTGAAATATACGGTACCTGCTCCTTTGCCTTACCGCTCCGTACCATTAATCCTAACTGGATACCTCCAATAAATGTTCACAATTTTTCAACTGTTTGCAGGTTGTCTGTGTCCATTCTCCTCTAGTACCACCAAAGCTGGGTCACAACAACTAGGTGGACAGGATTCTCTGTAGTGTGTAAGACTGTCTTCTTGGCTGCTCAACCCTTGCCCAGCTTGGCTAATTAGATCAGCCTGGGGTGGACTGGCCAAATGGATGGGGAGGATGGTGAATTTTTCTCTGAGGGAGAAGGTGGTTCACCCTCTCCTGAAGAAACCCTCCCTGGATCCTAATAATTTAAACGATTATCAGCCACTCTCAAACATCCCATTTCTGGACAAAGTGGTTGAGTGGGCAGTGTTGTCCCATCTTCAGAGGGTCCTGGATGAAACTGATTAGCTTGATCCCTTCCAGTCTGGTTTCAGAGCAGGGTTTGGGATGGAGACTGCCTTGGTCCCCTTGGTGGATGACCTACACCAAGAAATGGACAGGGGGAGTACGTCCCTGTTAGTCCTGCTGGACCTCTCAGAAGCCTTCGACACCATTGATCATGGTGTCCTGGGTCAGTTGGCCAGGTTGGGGATTGGAGGCACTATTTTGCAGTGTTCTGCTGGTTCCTGACTGACAGATCCCAGAAGGTGGGCCTGGGGATGCTTGCTCGGCACCCTGGCTCTTCAGTGTGGGGTGCCACAAGGTTCATCCTATCCCCCACGCTATTTAATATTTACATGATGCCGCTGGGAGAGGTCACCCAAAGGTTTGGAGTGGGTTGCCATCAGTACGCTGATGACACCCAACTCTTTCACTCCTTTCCTCCTGAGTCCGAGGAATCGCTGTCTGGAGGCAGTGGGGTCCTGGATGAGGGTGTACAAGCTTAGATTAAATCCAGATAAGACAGAGGTTCTCCTGGTCCGGAAGTTGTCAACTTGTATATTGGAATATCATCCTGTTCTAGATGGGGTTGGACACCCTCTAAAGGAACAGGTCCACAGCTTGGGGGTTCTCCTGAATCTGCAGCTGCTCCTCGAATCCTATGTGTCGGTTGTGGCCAAGGGCAGAGCTCTTTATGTAATTAGACTATGGAACTCCTTGCCACAAGAGGGGCCTCAGGAAGCTGGACTCGATGCACATTGGGCCTGATAAAGCAGGACGCCTCTTATGTAATTAGTCTGTGGAACTCCTTGCCACAGGATGGGCCACAGTGAAATGCAGAAAGCTGGACTAGATGGGGATTTGGCTTGATACAGTGGGGCTCTTCCTATATAATGAGTCTTGCCACAGGACGGGCCATAGTAAGATACAGAAAGCTGGACTAGAAGAGCATTTGGCCTGATCAAGAGGAGCACTTCTTGTGTACTTTGTGAAACTCCTTGCCACTGGAAGGGCTACGAATACAGGCAGCTGGATCAGGTGAGCCTTTGGCCTGATCAAGCAGAGCTCTTCCTTTGTGGAATGAATCTGATGCAGCGGGGCTCTTCCCATATAAAGAATCTATGGAACTCCTTGCCACAGGATGGGCCACAGTGAGATACACGAAACTGGACTAGATGGGACCAGCAAGAGCCTTATGTTATTATGTGTGTCTGTCCACCTTCATCCTGCTGGCAAGATTTTCAGCACAGACTCAAAATCAGGTGGTCCAGCAGGGGAAAAAGATGCAGGGAAGAGAAGAACATTAGTCCCGGCATAAGATGCTGCAGAACCTGTTCTGAATCTGGGAGGCGGATGAAGGGATGCATGAGATGTGCTTGGGGGGTTGCGGGATCCCCTGCAAGGCATCTTTTCTCTTGGTTAGCTGGCACTCTGAGGGTTAAATAAAAGACTCTGATTTGCTAGAGGGGTGAATAGGGGGGTGAAATTGAGTGGGGAAGCCACTTCCTGCTCATTCTCTTCCTCTGCCTCCTCCACTCCACCAAGTGTTTGATGTCAGCAGGTCTTCAGGTGAGTCCAAAGCCCAGGTGTCAGTCATTCCAGGAGGGCAGGGGAGAGAATGACATGGAATCACCAACCACAGCAGAAGGAATCAACTATGGCTGCATGCAATCCTAATTTCCTGGGAGTAACACCCATTGAACACAATGGGACTTACTTTTGAGTAGGAATGATTAGGATTGTGCTCTAAGGCTGGAAATGTAGCAGGAAAGAACTGATGAAAAAAATCAATCCCAGCCCAATCCTATGCATGTCTACTCAAATGTGCATCTCATTATAATAAATGTGGCTTACACCTGGGAAAATGTGACTAGGATTATAGCCTCGGTGTCAGTATCAAAGGGTAGCAAGCACCTAAAAACAACTGTCAACAAGTGGCAAATGTTAGATCACATATCCTGATTCAATCCAGGGAGCATTGATTGATTGATTGATTGATTGATTGATTGATTGATTGATTGATATCCCGCCTTTCTTCCTAAAGGGAGGATACCCAAGTCAGCTAATCAAATTTAAAACAACAGAATAAAATACAGTTAAAAGCTAAATTAAAAACATTAAAAAACCAAACAATAAAATACAATTAAAACTATATAAAAACAATAAAATCAGGTTAACGGATAGGCAGACAGCAGTAAAATACCATTAAGGGTGCAATTCTAAAGACACTTTCCTGGGAGCAAGACCCATTGAATAAAATGGGGCTTACTTTTGAGGAGACATGGTTAGGCTTGTGCTCCAAGTAGCTAAGAAAAGCCATCATCATATCCTTGTATGAATAAAAAAGGTTTCAAGCCTCACCAGAAGGACAACAAGGAGCATCTACTACCCATGCTTTTTTCCCCACACCTTTTCCACCTGTCCTGTCTGAACATCCTAACCCTGGCCCTTTATGCAGTCTTAGAGTGCAATCCTATCCCTGGCTACTCAGACGTAAGCACCATTATACTCAATGGGGCTTACTCCCAAGTAAGTGAGGTTAGGGTTGCAGTCTTACTGTCTTTCCTTTATAGAATCTTACTATTGCTGTGAAACAGCCAAATAAACAAAACCCTCGCTCTGAAAATTTGCAAGGAAAATTCAGATTTTGGAGAGAGGTGCGCAAAGAGACAGAAAATGGAAGAAACAAGAACCAAGTAGCAGAAGGAAGAAGAGGGAGAAAGTGGGGTGATAAATGTGGGGATCGCCCCACTTTAGCATTTCTGGGTCAGAGATGGGGAAATGGAGCAAATAGGAAAATAATAGTGTCACATAACATAAGACCGCTAAGTTAGAAAAGGGCATGAAGGGTGACAGTCTCTCCATCATTGCTTGTTTCCCTTACAGGCATTAGAATGGCTTCGGGGCCAAGTTCTGGACCTTCTCCTTTTTGGTATGGAGCAGAATCCGCCACGGTTCTGTCTGCTCAGGTAAGGGGCACATCATCAGGGCAATGTGCAGGAAACAGCATGGGCGTTCTTCTTTCTCACAGGCTTGGAAAGACTCATTTGTGTCTCATGCTGTAAGAAATGGATAAAACATCCATCCATCCATCCATCCCTCCGCCCGCCCGCCCGCTTCAGGGGTTCCCACAGGTTCTATGAAACCCTTTGCTAAAGAGTGCCTGGTTCTGAGAACCGGTTACTAATGGGACTTAGAACCTGTTGTTAATTTATTTGAATCTCACCACTGCATCCATCCATCCAACAAACAAATCTACCTATTCTACCCTACTCTGATCTAGTCTATCCTATTTTATCTAATCTACATATTAATTAGATTTTTACCCCTCCTTTCCAAGGCCAAAGCAAGTACCCAAAGCGACATACAAAGTTTTAATATCACCCCTCTTTCTGTCCTCACAACAACCCCGTGAGGTAGGTGAGGCTGAGAGAGAGTGACTGACCCAGGATCACCTGGGAAGCTTCATGGCCAAGGAGGGGTTTGAACCTGAATCTTCCAGGTCTCGGTCTAACTACTTAACTACTAATACACCATCCAGACTCTCCAATGCTGGTCAGTTGAGCAACAGTTTTGTAATTTGTCACCTATTATTAAACTGACCTCATACATTGTCAGATGCTAGTTGAAGTTGAGATTTTCTTTCTCTAAGTGACCCTCTCCTTTTTCACAACTTATGGGATGTCCTCAGGTTCCAGGTGTTGTGAGATGCTGAGCACAGAGCAAGCAACAGAACCCAGGAAACCATCAACAATGTACAATCCATTTACTATAATCAAAAAGCATGGACAGTACAATGAACTGTGCCAGGAAGACAAGGTCTTATGCTTTTTGTGAGACTTCTTTGTGAAACTCCTTAATCTGGCCTTTGCTTGGGCAGAAGAATTTCCGGCGCTGAGGAGACACCAGTGTAGCTACCCATCCTCACAGGTCCCCCTCCTGCTAACAGGGGTCTGCCTACAGCCTCTGCTCCCCTCCCTCATCTGTAAATATAATAGAGCAATTCTAGGAATCTATCACACAGTATCTACCTGTATCACCCAATGGCTCACCAGATGCCCCAAAGAGCACAGGTGACACCTGTATACAGGTACCCCCTGCATCTTCTAATGTTCAAACGTTATTAGTGAAGAGTGACTCTTTTCTCCTTGCAGGGTCCTTTATCCTTTGAGGAGGTGTCGGTGCGCTTCACATCAAAGGAGGGGGCTCTACTGGATCCTGGACAAAAGGCTCTGTATAGGGAAGTCATGTTGGACAATTATGGGAACATGTCCTCTTTGGGTAAGGATGCTATTTCCCCTGCCAGTTGGAACCAAAAACTGGCATTGCCCATCATCTTGCTTCTTAGTTAGGATTTTGCCAGAGATGTGCCTTCTGCATGTCTGCTGTGCCTTGCCAAGCTTAGAATGAATGATGTAGTTTCAGGATAAAATGTCTATAAAGACACCACTTGGCATCACCAGGCAAGGGGTGTTCCTTCTGGGCACCAGGCGTAATAAGGGTGCTTTGGAAAGCCTCTGCATCCTATAGTCATAACTAACTCCGGCCCTTGTTTCCTTCTTAGTGAAAATTCCCAAACCCGCCTTTATTTCCCAGCTGGAAGAAGGGGCGGGTGCATTTCTCCAGGATCCTGAAGAAGAAGAGAAACCGGCAGGTAAATTGCTTATGAGAAAACCCACAGCCAGTGGATACTGGCTGAATGGGGTCCGTTCACAACACCCTTCTTCTCTGGGCTAAGGTGGCGTTCAGTACTAGGAGTCATCAAACTACATCTCTCCATTCTGATCTCACGGTCCACAAGCTAGTGTATGTGTGTTGGAAATGCAAGATTTTGGATCTGGGGGATGCAGTGGAAGAGATGGATTTGAAATGGGAAGACACAACGTAGTCAGAAATAACTGTTCTCTTTGTTTCTTCCACAGATTATCTTAAACCTGACTTTGTTTCCTTGCTAGAAAAAGGAGATATTTGCTTTGTCCCAGACTGCATGGAAGGAGATGTATCAGCAGGTAGCCTCTTAGCTCTGTGGGGATCCAGTCTTGGGGAAGGGAGTGGTTTGAGTTCATCCTTTCAAGAAAGGATATTGAGTAGTATCTCCAGTGGACATTTCTTGTGGCTTTTCGTAGTCCATTTATGTTGACACTTCAGAACCTTTTCCTCCTTCAGTCTTTCTTATCTGCATCAGAACTACAATGTTATGGTCCTCAATCCCAGACTCAGGCTGCAAACCTAAATACACTTTTCTGGGAGTAAGACACTCTGAACACAATGGGGCTTACTTTTGTGTAGAATGGTTAGGATTGTGCTGTAAGGCTACAATCCGAAATACACTTTTCTGGAAGTAACACCCATTGAAGACAATGGGACTTATGTTTGAGTTGACATGGTTAGGACTATGCTCTAAATTCCTATGCTTTTAGAAAGTCAGTGCTCATCCCTTCTTTGCCATCCCAATATGAATATGATTTTCCACAAATAACAGTCCACCCTTCCTGAGTTTATTCATCGGACCACTATAACTGCCAGTACCAGCAACAGATTTGAACCTGGATCTTCTAGTTCTCAGACAAAGTCCCTAATCACGACACCATCCTAAAACTTTGACTTCTTTCCCCTCCCCGTTTTTGCTTCAATGTGTCATTGGTGACACGATTTTACTTGGTTAAAAGGAAATACAATGCGATATTAAGCAGGGTGTTTGATAAAAGGGTGCCTATGGAAATCCCATGTGTGGCTGAGCTCAGTGTCCTTTGAACAAACATGAAACCACTCAGAGAAAAGCCCCACTGTGTAAAATAAAAGAACATTTAGCTTTAATAAGAAGATAAATTAAACCTTCTTTGAGACCTGTTATGACATCTCCAAAGGAACATTGTCCATCAGGGCTAAGGAACCTGCCTCCATCATATAAACAGGTCAGCCTGCAATAGGCCTGCAATAGGCTTTTCCACAACAATCTACTGAGATAAGGGCTGCAATCCTAACCACACTTTCCTGGATGTAAGTACTATTTAACACAATGCGACTTACTTCTGAGTAGACATGCTTAGGATTGCAGTGTTTGTCAATGATGAGGGCTACAATCCTATGCAGACCATAGGATTGTAGACAGGCGCCTAATCATGTAACTCCTTTATAAACCAATTGAATATTCCTCCAATAGAAATCCATATCAGAACACCTTGATGACGTTGAGCTCAGCCCTATGTATACATATAGTAATTCTGTTCTGCTCTTCCCTGCCCTGTTTCACCCATTCCCCGACTCCAGGGTGAACATATGACTGAAGTTTTCCAGATTTGTTCTCTTTTTTAGCCTTCTGCCTGGGTGTCCTCCAAAAGGGCTCCATTGTCCTCCAAATGCCAAAATGAAGCCCCATCGTATACCCCATCGTGTCATATGTCGCTGGATTTGTACTGAAGAGAAGAATCCATTGCAAAAATTTGGTTTTGAACTATCAAAAGTTATGGCCAAAAAACTAAAACTAAAAATATGCATTGAGCTCTATGGAAAAGTGAAAGTGCCCAATATCACGGCTTTACTCATGAGTAGGCAAACGTACCATTGTCCACCGGAAAGGCCAGGCTGCAAGGAATCCAAGACCTTGTCCTCCTTTTGAGCTTTGAGCATCTGGTCAAGGGTCACCCTGTATCCAGACCTTCATGGGAGTCACAGCCACTGAATCCATTGTGGTTACTTCCGAGTGTACCTTTGCTTGCCTAAAAATGCGCTTAAGAGTTTCTATTTCTCACTTTCAATGCTAAACAGATTTCACTCCCTGTTCCAGGAATCATCCGACAAGACAATGAGGTTGAGAGGGAGACACATGGCGCGTCGCTGGAGAGGTCCACAGTTGGTGTGGAAGAAGTGCCTTTTGGAGCTGATGGTGGAAGGCAGAAGAGAAGCCAGTTACCTGTCTGGAAAATCAAATCTGATGCTTGCTATGGTTCCGATGCCGGTGAAATCTCCAACCATCCCGAAAGGAAGGGAAGGAATAACGAAGGTCAGTTGCATGGGGAATTAAGTAGCTCCAAACCCTACATTAATGAATGCAGCAAAATCCACAGAAGAAAGAAATCATTGCAATGCTCTGATCGGAGAAAGAGCTTCAGGACCAGTTCTTGTGTAACGTCCCCTAAAAAGATCCACAAAAGGGAGAAAACTGTGCAACACAACAGATCCAAGAAGCAGGAGGGAAACCAAACAGAGAGATGGAGTAATTTTGATCCTCAGGTTGTGGATTTCAATGTTATTCAGTTCCATCTAGGAAAAGTAGCTGGGAAAAGGAAGGCTAAATGCCTTAAAGGTGCAGTGACCCTCAGGGATAAATCAAACCTTAAAAGACATCCAAGAACCCACAGTGGGGAGAAGCCTTATAAATGTTTTCAGTGTGGAAGGAGCTTCACTCAGAAGGCACAGCTGACTTTGCACCAAAGAACCCACACAGGGGAGAAACCCTATAAATGCTTTGACTGTGGAAGAGGTTTTAACAGCAACAATAGCCTGTCTTTACATCAAAGAACCCACACTGACGAAAAACCATATAAGTGCTTGGAGTGTGGAAAAAGCTTCATTCAAAGCACAAACTTGATTTTGCATCAAAGAACCCACACAGAGGAGAAGCCCTATAAATGCCTGGTGTGTGGAAAGAACTTCAGTCAGAGTTCAAGCCTGACTTTGCATCGGAGAACACACACAGGAGAAAAACCCTTTGAATGTGTCCAGTGTGGGATGAGCTTCTGTCGGAGCGATAGCTTGATTTTGCATCAAAGAACCCACACTGACGAAAAACCATATAAGTGCTTGGAGTGTGGAAAGAGTTTCATTCGGAATGACTACCTGATTTCACATCAAAGAACCCACACGGGAGCGAAACCTTATAAATGCTGGGAGTGTGGAAAGAACTTCAGTCAGAGTACGAGCCTGACTTTGCATCAGAGAACACACTCCGGGGAGAAACCATATGCATGTATTGAGTGTGGAAAGACCTTCAGTACAGGCTCCAACCTGATTGTGCACCGAAGAACCCACACAAGTGAGAAGCCATATAAATGTCTGGGGTGTGGGAAGAGCTTCAGTACGAGCTCAAACCTGAGTGTGCATCAAAGAACCCACAAAGGGGAGAAACCATAAAAATCTTTGGACTGTGGAACAAATTTCAGTGAGAATTCAAACCCGATGACATAAAAATATAATAGTATTGTTTTTAAATCTGCATCAAAGTGTTTGAGAAGTGGAAGAAAATGAAAGACAAAGGAGAAAGGAAAGTGGATTACGGGGATGGGAGGGAGACCTTTCAGGGGCTGGAAAGACATTGAACCTTAAGGTCCCTGTACAACAGATGGGAGGCCCCATCAGATCTGTTCTTGGACAACAGATGGGAGGCCCCTAAAAATTACTAGGAGGCATAACTCAACCTGATACTTAAAGGACCAGAGTTTGAACTACAAGAAGAGTCCTCATATTGACAGGTATATCAATCTTAACTTATGCTGGTTTAGGCAGGTTGGCTGTATCCAGCATAAGTACCTGCACTGGGAGTGCTTGTGCACTATGGTAGAGAAGGGAAGGCTTGTCCTCTTCCTTGCTGTAGGGCTGCAGTGGCCCCAAAAGGTCTACTCATACTTAGGCCACGAGTGGAGATGGTTATGTCTGTCATCTGGTAGCAGCCAGAGGTGGAGGTGGTAGGAGCCTTCCAAGTGCTGAAGACCAGAAGAGATTGTGACCAGATCCAGAAGGATCTCTCCAACTTGGGCAACAAAATGGCTGATGTTTCAATAGAAATAAGTGTAAAGTAATGCACATGGGGCAATAAAACCAAAACTTCATATTCAGTTCTCCTGCATTATCAAAGGAGTTTGGTTGCAGCATAGATGGTAAAGATATATACGGTATTTAAAAGACAATTTACCCTACAATCCAGAGTAACTACGGGAGCACGTAAGAGACATTACGTGTACCCTTAGTTACTGCACTACCTAGTGAAAACCTATGGGAAATTCATATTGCAATCCAGAGCAAATTGTTCTTACACCGGAGCAAGGACTCCACGTAGTTACTCTGGATTGCGCCCTTAGTGTCTTTTTCTTGAGAATATTTTTATATTCTTGAGGAGGGGGCTTATTCTTGAAAAAAACAACACTCATGTCCTTTGGTATCTTCACTACTCACTATTGTACTGGATATGGGACTTTAACTGTAGTTTTTTTAGGAATGCTTTAGCCGCAGCTTTACTAAACGAGTGACAGTTTATATGAAAGTACACAAATGAAAGGATTTTTAAAATGAGCATTACATGTACACTAAAATATGGATTTGAACATTTCTTCCACAGGAGACAAAAGGAAATATTTCTTTATCCAGCATGTAGTTAATCTGTGGCACTCCTTGCCACAGGATGTGGTGATGGTGTTTGGCCTAGATGCCTTGAAGTGATGTACGGCTCACTGTTACTGTAAACCTGACAATGTTTTCCCCTCATAATTTTTGTTAGATTATAACAGTGGTGTTAACTATGCGAGGTGTGGATGACAGCAAGCGACAGGCAGTGAGATGAAGTCTCAAATGGCCAACATTTTGGGAACTTTTAAAAAAATGTGTTTTCATTAATAAAACCATTATATTATGTATCACAGGAAAGGTGATTTAATACAGAATATAACGAAACAGACAATGCGAAATTATGTTCCACTACCCATGTTTATAGCCAATTAACCAGAAAACACAACTGTCTTAATGTAACAAAAAGTGGATTTCTTGAACTCAGAACTGACCAGTGAAACTAATTGTACCAATGGAAGAAAAGTTACTAAGGTGTTATTGTGAATTGACATGGATCAGAGCTAATAGTAGATCTTAAGTTGTGTGGGTGTCATCACTGCTTTTTGTTGGTTACTGATTTGTTGGTTGACCTGTACTGTGATCTTTAAATGAATGAATAAAGTTATTGTTAATAATACCAGTCCATTTAGGCTTTGTGTGTGATACTGTAATTTATTCTGTATGGTGTTATACAGAAGGAGGTCGATCATGGGGGTGGACTGCACTGTGTGATACAAATTTAATGACGCCTATAGTCAGGTTCTTCGGGGGAAGAATTGGCCACAAGAAGGTCGGTGTCAGGGTGATCAAATGACCTAGAGGCAGGGTAAAGCAGCATGATAGCCAACTTCGTGGATGACACCAAAATATTCCAAGTGGTGAAGACCAGAAGAGACTGTGAAGAGCTCCAGAGGGATCTCTAAATACTGGGCAACAAAATGGCACATGCATATTAATGTAAGTAACTGTGAAGACACGCAAATTGGGGCAAAGAATCCTAACTTTACAAAAAGATTAATGGGCGCTCAGCGATCTGTCACAGAGCAGGAGACAGATCTGGGGGTGCTGGCGGAGAGCTCAATGAAAGTGTCGCCCCAATGTGTGCCTGCAGTGAAGAAGACAAATCCATGCTTGGGGTGATTAGAGAAGGGACTGAGAATAAAACAGCAAAAATTATGATGCCAGTGCACAAATCGGTGGTGATGCCACATTTGGAGTCCTGCGTCCAGATCTGGTCACCACATCTCAAAAAAGATACAGTGGCACGTCATGTAACAAATTTAATTCATTCCGGAGGCATGTTTGTTACGTGAAACGTTCTTTACATGAAGCGGATTTCCCCATAGGAAATAATGGAAACTCAGACGATTGATTCTAGAACCCAAAAAATATTCATATGAAAATATTAACTGGATGTAAAAATGATGACAAAACACTGGAATTGAATTCAAAACATGCATTCAATGTGCATGATTCTATGAAGTCTACTTAGGCTGCAGTCCTAAAGACACTTTCCTGGGAGTAAGACCCATTTAACACAATAGGGCTTACTTCTGGGTAGACATGGTTAGGATGCTGCAATCAAAGACACTTTCCTGGGAGTAAGCCCCATTTAACACAATGGGGCTTGCTTCTGAGTAGACATGGTTAGGTGGCTGCAATCAAAGACACCTTCAAAGTGTCTCCCCACTTTCTCCTTCTCTTCATCCTGAGCCTCTCTCTCCCCTGCTCCCTTCTGGCTAGCCCTGAGCTGCTCCCTCTTCTCCACTGCTCTTCTCTCCTTCTGCCCAGCAGACGCCCAGCCACAGGAGGAACAGCACAGATCTTTAGTTGTGTGGGTGTCATCACTGGTTTTAGTTGGTTACTGATTTGTTGGGTGAGCTGTGCTGTGATCTTTAAATGAAGGAAGTTATTGTTAATAATGCCACTGCAATTAGGCTGTGTGTATGATATTGTAATTTATTCTGTATGGTGTAATAAAGAAGGAGGTCCATCATGGGGGTGGACTGCACTGTATGATACAAATTTAATGACTCATAGGCTGCAATCCTAAAGACACTTTCCTGGGAGTAAGAACCATTGAGCACAATGGGGCTTACTTTTGAGTAGACATGGTTAGGATTGTGCTCATATAGTCAAGTTCTTCGGGGGAAGAATTGGCCACAAGAAGGTTGGTGTCAGGGTGATCAAATGACCGAAAATTTCCAGATTTGTCCTCTTTTTTAGCCTCCTGTCCAGGTGTCCTCCAAAAGGAAAGGCTGCAGAGTTTGGGGCTCTTCAGCCAAGAAAAGAGGTGCTTGAGGGGAGACATTGAGACATAGGAAATCCAGAGTAACTACGGGGAGTCCTTGCTCCGGAGTAAGAACAAGTTACTCTGGATTGCAATATGAATTTCACTAGGTGGCGCATTAACTACGGGTGCACGTAATGTCTCTTACGTGCTCCCGTAGTTACTCTGGATTGCGCCCATACAAAATTCTGCAAGGGATGGAAAGAGTGGTCAGAGAGATGCCCTTTCACATAACACCAGAACTAGGAGACATCCACACAATGTTGGGAGAGTGAGGTTGGACAAAATATTTAGTTGGACTGTGGCACTCCCTGTCACCGGATGTGGTGATGTCATCTAGCCTCAGTGTCTTTAAGAAAGGATTGGACAAAGTCCTAGAGCAGGGGTTGGAAGGTGGGTCACCTCATCTTTGTGTTGGGGCCAACACAATTAATTGAAATTTCAAATTTGCATAAATATACATTCGTTTGCATCTAAGAACGGATTGGAGTGGATTACAAGGCTTGCCCAAGGGGCAGATAGAGGGGTCTAGCCAGGGCCACATTGTGGGTCACCAAGAACCACATCTGGCCCCAGGTATGGAGACCCCGTCCTAGAGGAAAGGACCATCACAGGCTATCAGCCATGAGAGGGGTGCAGAGGTGGACAACCTCACTCAGCTGTAAAGGAGGCCACCTGTTTGCAGGTATCTTCTGTGCTCCCTGAAGAATTTGATGGGCTGCTCTGTGATAGAGGAAGCTGGCTTAGATGTGCCTTCAGGTTTATGGACAGCTTGTGGATGGGAGACTACAAGCTGATAAACTGCCAATAGCAGGACAATATCAAGAACAAAAGACACAAAGACTAAAAAAAAGACTCAAATCACAGTGTAAACCATGGTCTTAAAACACAAAAAATTACCAGTCAGATGGAGTCCCAACCACTGAAAAATAAACACTACTTTTTCAACCGAGCTCCCTAGTACTCTGAACATGCTCTCAAGGCAGGAATGAGCAAGGTAGGGCTGCAGGGCATTGATTCCCTTGTGAAACACTGCATGCTCCATCATGGGCCAGAGCAGAGCCCCCAAATGCTCCCGAGTCTGCCCCACTTGGGGAATCCTCTTCCTGCTCTGGTTAATCTCACCCCACTGATTGAATTGCCCATCTGGTCAGTTTTGTCACTTTCCCTTTCAGGAGAAGCTTCTGATAGGACAGTGATTTGCATAATCCCGCCCCATTTCTCATAGTGCCTCCTGCCTCTGCTTAACCATTTCATCAACAGAGGATTTGCTCTCATTGACAAGCACTCAGTGGGTTAAAAGAAGCAGATCTGGTTTCCTAGAAGGGTGAAGGGGGTGAGCTGGCAAGAGGTGGGAATCCAAGCCACTTCCTATAGTGCTCCTTCCTTTGCCTTCTCTGGAGTGTCCCAGGCCCAGGGATCCTTCCTTTGCCTTGAGCCTGGTGAGTCTTTGGGGTCTCAAGGTGGTGATGGGTGCAAAAGTCCCAGCTGGGCAAACATGCCCAGGATCCACCTGCCAGTGGAGGCTAAGAAGGGAATCGGACACTCTTTCCCCACCTTTGCTTGCTTAGCTTAGGGTCTGCCCTGAAATGAAAGCACTCATAAGGTGCAATGGCCATGGGTTCAAATCATGGGAAGTGTCTTAAGCACCAGAGTGAGGTTCCAGGAGGGAGATCTTGGAATTGGCAGAGGATTTGACCATCACTGCCTTCAGGAATTAACCATCTGTCCTCTTTTTCAAGGACATGTCTTCGTTTTTAGCCTTGTGTCCTGCAAAAAAATTGTTTTTTCTTTGTCCTCCCTTTCCTTCTTCTTTCAAAACCTTCTTCTTTCAAAATCAAAATTGTAAATAGGCAGCATGTGGCGGTCTTGTAATTCATACCCTACATGTAACAGTTTAATAATAAACAATACAGTTTAAATTAACCACAATCAAGCAATCAATGTGAGCGTTTTTAGCAATCTATGCACACATAGGTTGGTTTTCTTCATGGGGAAGGCCTGAGGAAGAGCAAGGTGCTCCTCACTGCCATGCGGAGATTTTATGAGGATGGTCTGTGCCCTTCTGCCTCTCTCTGAAAGGGTGAAACACTTCTTTTGTTGTGAATTTTATGTGATGCTTTTGCACTTTAGATACTGAAGTCCATTGGAAATGGATTTTGGGACAGCCCTTTTGGGACAGGGACCCATTAGCCATAATTTTTTTCATTTTCTTTGCAAACCGCTTTGTGAACTTATTTGGCTGAAAAGCGGTATATAAATAGTGTAGATAGACTTCAGTATGAACTTTACCATATGATTCGATAAAAGTCTTCATCCAGTGATGATGAGGGTGCGTGATCCAGCCCTGACTTAATGATGATGATAACTGACATGCTTACCCGACAGATCTATCTGATTTTCCAAAAGATCATGCAAGACTGCGGACATTATGACTGGTGGTGGGCTTCAAGGGGTTCTCACAGGTTCCATAGAACCCATTGCTAATGAGCGCCTGGTTCTGAGAACTGGTTCCTAATGGGACATAGAACCTTTTAAATGGGGCAGCGTTTTAAATGGGGCAGAGGTTGGGAGGCAGTTTTATTGTTTATTTTTTTTACTGTTTTTAACAATTTTTTAGTCTGTCTGTTTTAATTGTTCCTAGTTTTTAAATTTTAATTGTATTTTAATTGTATTTTAATTATGTTTTAATCTTTATTTATGATAATTTTAATGGTGTTTTATTCTGTTGTTAGCCGCCATGGGCTCCCTCTTGTAGGTGAGGAAAGGCGGAATACAAATCAATTAAATAAATAAATAGAACCTGTTGTTAATTTATTTGAATCCCACCACTGGTTATGACCCCAGTGGATCTGGAGGACTGGCTTGGGAAAGTTAACGAGCCCAATAACTCCAGGCTCAAGTTATTGATTGACTTATTTGATTTGTATCCCAATTTTTGACTTATCAAGTTATTGACTTATCAAGTTATTGATTGACTTATTTGATTTGTATCCCAATTTTTTCCGTTTGTTTGGAAACAAAAAAAATGGAAAACATTTCCCCAGTAATATAACAGGTCTTGTGGATGCTGGACCTGATGCTGGACATCTGGACCTGCTGGACATCTTCCTCTATTTGAAACCAGGGAGGTAAATGGAGTCTAGTCAGTTCCACTCAGTTCGCGAAGGGTTAAGCTCAGAAACTGAGGCCACAGCTAGTGTGCATGATCTTGGCCTTTGCAGAAAACAGAACATAGAAGGGATCCTGGAGAAGAGTATCGTGAACCTGGAACACTCTTCTGGGATGGGGGCAGCTGCTTTTTAACTGAGTTGTGTTTTTAATTGTGTGTTAACTTTAATAATGCTTCATCATCTTTCCGGTTCTTTGTTGCTGGTTTTAACAGAGGCAGGTGGAATAAAAATTGTCAGAGAACTGGATTCTGCAGGACAGGATTCCTCCCATGTCCGATCCTGAAGAACCAGGGAGCTGGATCCAGAACTGATCTCTGCAGTACAAAGAAATACCAGGTAGGGTAAACCTCCCCAAGCGGTCTCGGGAACCAGGGTTGGCAAAGGAATAGCAGTTGCAGGACTTTAATGGGCAGGAGATGGAGCAGGGAAGAGGGTGGGCTTGAAAAGTTTTTGAAAGAAATGTATTGGAGGTAGTTTTGCAGGGAGATTTTTAAGGAGAGGAGGCAGGTGAAGGGAAGAAAACAAGGAACAAAGTGGCAGAAGGAAGAAGTGGAGGACAGATGTGTGGGGCTCATCCTATTTAGTATTTCTGGCTCAGGACCAGGGCAATGGAGCAAACAGGAATATGGTGAAAGTCTTCCATAACTCTTCTCACAGGTAGTGGGATAGCATTGGTACCGCACTCCAGATCATCTCCTCTTTGGCGTGAAGCAGAATCAACATCTATGGAGCCCACTCAGGTAAGGGGCACGTAACCTGCAAGAAGCAACAAGGATGCTGGTGTGAGTGTATTTGAGGAGAAGAAGGTGGCTAAAGACAGATTGAGGTTCTGACTTGGCTGTAGGCCACACTACTTGGTTTGCCAGAAGTCGGCTGCCCTCTGATTTCAGGTAGACCTTTTACTGTGAGCAGCGGAGACTGGAGCTAACAACCCCAAGAGTGCTTGGAAGGACATGAAATGTGGAGACCAAAATCATGGCCAACAAGAAGAGGCCATGAAACCCAAACCACTCCAAGCTGGGAGTGGCCGAGCAGAGAAGGTCCTTCCAGCGAAGTAGGGCTAGCAAACGTCTTTGCAAGATCAAAGTAGGTAGTAGGCTTTCCAAAAGGCCACACTTGAACCACCCTATCTAACCCTCACTTAGGCAAAGGGATAGTTAGGGCTGCAAAGTTGCTAAAGTGACTGCTTTCCTCTCCTGGCCCTTTACGGTTGCCTTTTAAGCAGCTATAGCATCTGCTCCCCTCCTGCATATATACCTGTATTTACTCAAATCTAATCCATCATCGAATCTAATGTGCACCCTATACTTATAATCAAAATACTGTATTTACTCAAATCTAATTCATCAAATATAACACACACTCTGATTTTGGAGACTGAATTTGGCTGGAAAAGGTGAGTGTTACATTTAAGTAAATTCAGTATAATTCAGGGATTCTAGGAAGTTTCACTAAAAACATGTATGGAATTATCCAATACATTGAAAAAGAGGTTAAATTACATTTGGTGTCTTGTATATGTTGTATACATGGTGTATACATTTGTGTATACATTTGGTGTATACGTTGTATGCGTGGCAAAACTCTTCCTGAATCTTTCTAAGGCAAGCTTAATTTCCTGCCATATCACCATGATAAGCAGACTGCTTTTAAGCCATTAACTGTAAATTGCTAATAACTGTTAACTGTTAATAAAAAAATTTATTTATCTTTGTTTTCTCTTTGCAGATTCCGGTGTCCTTTGAGGAAGTATCTGTGCGCTTCACGGTGGAGGAGTGGGCTCTGTTGGATCCGGGCCAAAAGGCTCTCTACAGAGATGTCATGCTGGAGAATTATGGGATGGTGGCTTCTCTAAGTAAGGACGCCCTTTCTGGGTAGGAACTAGAATTGCCCTTGTTTCTCGTTGTCAGGCTTGTACCATAGGTGTGGAGTGTGTGGGGCTGGCAGTGGAGCCTGGTAAAGGAACCACAACATGTGTGGTCCTTCTCTTGGTTTTCATTATTGCCCAGATCTTCATACCTTCCCATGATACAAGATATTTGTTTGTTCAGGAATAGATATTATGCTCATGTCAGCGAAGGGGATGACAGGGGTGTCTTGGGCCCTAAAAACAGTGTTCCCTTTAGCCTGAGCTTGTTTGGGAAAGTGTTCATGGAATTTGGGGGCACAGGTAAGCCAATATCCCCCGAGTCAGATCCTTGACCCATTGAGCTCAGAACTGTCTTGTACTGAGTGACAAGAGCTCTCTCAAGGGGTGCAGTTACAATCAGGTCACTTTGGAAATTTTGTGATTTTTTTAAAAATCACACATAGAAATAAAATAGGTCCAAAATTTGTGATGGCCAGGATTGTGTAGTTGTTCAGGAGTTGGTCTGAGATCTGGAAAATTCAAATTCAAATCCTTCCTTTCCATGAAGGTCCTAGGTGATCTTAAGCCAGTCATTCACTCTCAGCCTCACCTACCTTACAGGATTGTCGTGTGGACAAAGGATAAAAGCATTGTAAGCCACCTTGGGCATTTGCTTTGGTATGAGAAAGGTGGGGTATAAATCCAATGAATGAATGAATGAATGAATGAATGAATGAATGAATAAATAAATAAATAAATAAATAAATAAATAAATAAGCATTTTATTGTCATAACTCTTCATTTCCTTCTCAGAAGAGTTTCCCAAACCTGCCTTCATTTCCCAGTTGGAAGAAGGGGAGTGTGCATTTTTCCAAGATTTTCAGGAAGAGAAACCATCAGGTAACTTGCTTCTACACAGTACTGCTTAACATAGCAAAAGTTTGAGAAGCACTGCCCTAGAGGTTTTTATGATCTGGAGGACAGTAGTATGCCCCTACTCTTGCGTTGCTCCTGTGGACTTGGAATTTAATGAACAGTGTCTCTTGGACCCACCGTTATTATGTACACTTCCAGATTCTGTTTTGATGTAGATAACCTCCCCACGTCCAATACATCCCTCCCTGTCCCTCCTATAGAGAAGATTGTTGAATCCCATTGGATTTCTGCATTATATTTCACTATATTTCACTATACAGTGGTACCTTTGGTAAAGAACGACTTGGGTAAAGGACGTTTTGGGTAAAGAACAAAATTTTCTCAGAAATTTTGACTTGCGTAAAGAATACTGTCTTGGGTAAAGAACACTTCTGAGGATGTTTGGAACAGGCTTCCATGGCAAGGGAACCCATAGGGGGGATGAAGGGACGAGGGGGGGACAAGGGGACTAGCTTGAGCTACAGTGGGGCCCTGGGCAAAGTTTTGAATAGGCTTCCATGGCCGGGGAACTCATGTGGGATTGGGGAGGGGGAGCAGCCTGAGCCAGGTTTGTATGTGGCAGCGTGGAAGGTGTGCTATATCAATGTTCTAATGCTGCTCTCCATCAGCAGCTTGGAAATGTTAAAGTTGCACAAAAAGACTTTGAGCCAATGGATAGCAGTGACTCCATTAGTGATAGTGAAAGAGCACAGTCTTAACCATGACTACTCAGAAGTAAGCCCCATTGTGTCTAATAAGTCTTACACCCAGGAAAATGTCTTTAGGATTGCAGCCTAACCCCACAATCCAGAGTAACTACAGGAGCACGTAAGAGACATTACGTGCACCCATAGTTACTGCACCACCTAGTAAAAAACTATGGGAAATTCATATTGCAATCCAGAGTAAATTGTTCTTGCACCGGAGCAAGGACTCTCCGTAGTTACTCTGGATTGCACCCATAGTAGACTTCATAGGATCATGCACATTGAATGCATCTCTTGAATTCAATTCCAGTGTTTTGTCATCATTTTTACATCCAGTTAATATTTTTATATGAATATTTTTGGGGTTCTGGAACCAATTGTCTGAGTTTCCATTATCTGCTATGGGAAAATCCGCTTCTCGTAAAGAATGTTGCACGTAACAAAGATGCCTCCAGAACGAATTAAATTTGTTACGTGAGGCGCCACTGTATATATAAATCCCACTATACTTTTCACTAGCACCAAAAATACCCATTCTCCCATCTTTACTTGAAGATGCGCATTTGCATGAAAGACCCTGTATATGGTTATAAAGAGCGCCTTTTTCCATGCAGCCCCTTGTTCTGTTGGATCGGCAGTCCCACCCCATACGCACTCTGTCCTCCATCTTACCTAGTCACCTCATTTTAAAGTTTTCATTTATTTCACTGCTAATTGAGATTATTTTTCAGTTCCAGGAAGAATCAGAGAAAACATTAAATACCAGGGAGAACCCTATGGGATGTCACAGGAGACATCCATACTTGACATACAGGAACGGACTTTTCAAGGACAAAAGAGATCTGGGAAGGAGGAGGGAAGCCCAGCCTATATTTGGAGGACTAAGCTGAAATCTGAAGCTTGTCAGGGTTATGACCTCCAAGAAACCACAGTCCAACAGGAACATCTCAAAGGGAAGAGGAAAACTGAGCAGAAACTTGTTCGGAAAGCCATCGTGAAAGGAAAGGTTGTGCATCAAAGAAAACATGCACAGGAGAAACTGTATCAATGCTTGGAGTGTAGAAAGAGCTTCAGTCAGAGCACACATCTGACGGTGCATCAAAGAACCCACACAGGGGAGAAACCCTATAAATGCTTAGAGTGTGGAAAGAGCTTCACTGTGAGCTCACACCTGACTGTGCATCAAAGAATCCACACCGGGGAGAAACCCTATAAATGTTTGGAGTGTGGAACAAGCTTCTGTCAGAGTATACATCTGACTGTACATCAAAGAACCCACACAGGGGAGAAACCATATAAGTGCGTAGAGTGTGGAAAGAGCTTCAGTGAGAGCTCAAAATTGACTTGGCACCAGAGAACCCACACAGGGGAAAAACCATATAATTGCTTACAGTGTGGAAAGAGCTTCAGTCGGAGCACAAGTCTGACTGTGCATGAAAGAACCCACACAGGAGAGAAACCCTATAAATGCTTGGAGTGCGGAAAGAGTTTCATTCGGAGTACAAGCTTGATTTTGCATCAAAGGACCCACACAGGAGAGAAGCCCTATAAATGCTTGGAGTGTGGAAAGAGCTTCAATCGAAGCTCAAATCTCACTGTGCATCAAAGAACACATGCAGGGGACAAACCACATAAATGTTTAGAGTGTGGAAAGAGTTTCAATGAAAGCACAAGATTGATGGTGCATCAAAGTAGCCACACAGGGGACAAGCCACATAAATGCTTGGAGTGTGGCAAGAGGTTCAGTAAGCGCACAAAACTGACTTTGCACCAAAGAACCCACACTGGGGAGAAACCATATCCATGCTTGGAGTGTGGAAAGAGCTTCAGTATGAACTCCCACCTGACTGTTCATCAAAGAATCCACACAGGGGAGAAACCCTATAAATGCTTGGAGTGTGGAAAGAGTTTCAGTGATGGTTCACAGTTGATTGTACATCAAAGGACCCACACAGGGTTCAAACCATATAAATGCTCAGAGTGTGGAAAGAGTTTTACTCAGAACTCACACCTGACTGTGCATCAAAGATCACACTCAGGGGAGAAACCATACAAGTGCTTGCAGTGTGGGAAGAGTTTCAGCGTAAAAGCAAAGCTGACTTTCCATCAAAGAACCCACACGGGAGAGAAACCGTATCAATGCCTGGAGTGTGGAAGAAACTTCAATCAGTGCTCTGATCTGTTTGTGCATCAAAGATCACACACTGGGGAGAAACCATATACGTGTCTGGAGTGTGGAAAGAGCTTTTGTCAGAGCGTACATCTGACTGTGCATCAAAGAACCCACACAGGGGAGAAACCATATTCATGCTTGGAGTGTGAGAAGAGTTTCAGTCAGAAATCAAACCTGATTGCCCATCAAAGAATTCACATAGGGGAGAAACCTGTGTCTGTTCTTGGAGTTCAGAAGGAGCTTCACTGATAGCCACCTACTTTTCTTCAAATAACCCATATGGAGAGAAATCCTATAAATGCTTGCTGTGTGGAATGCACATTATTTGGGGCTCAAGCCGAAGGGCATTGCTAAGTGTGGACTGCCCTGGGTGATGTTTATTAAGAGGGACATCAAAGGAAAAGCCATCTGGGTTCAGAGGTCCCATTTCATGGGTCTTTGGGTTCTCACAAGGTTGCTCTGCCAAGGCCATCTTCATCCACACCAAGATGCATCCCCTTCACAAATCTTGACCTAGGCTACAATCCAGAGTAACTACAGGAGCCATGTAAGAGACATTATGTGCACCCGTAGTTACTGCACCACCTAGTGAAAACCTATGGGAAATTCATATTGCAATCCAGAGTAACTTGTTCTTACTCTGGAGCAAGGACTCCCCGTAGTTACTCTGGATTGCGCTCCAAGTCACTCCTAGTCCAGGCACTCTAAACCTGGTCACCTGGTCACTGCGGAACTCGGAGAGTAGTGAAGAAACTAGTCATCTGGGCTCAGACTGGCCATTTGATTGCTCGTTTTGAGTCTGGCAGCAGCTTACAAGCTAAGTTGACCATGTCTTCAAACCCCATGCTCTCCATGGCATGACAGCATGAGCCACTGTCATGAGCCACAAAAAAGGTGGTGTTGCAGCTTGTGATGGAATGGGAAGGCTACCAGTGATCATGTGTTGGTACAAGATAGTGACATCTAGTGTCAAGGGTTCAGTCCCTTCCCACCCACCCCAAACTTGGTTTGAACATTCAGTTTAATGGCAAAAAGGCTTGATAGTTCTAATCTGCCACCAACCCAGGGTGTCAGGTTGGCTGGATGGGTTCCCCAAGGAGACTCCTCTCCTATAATCAGTAAAGATTACAAGGAAGGAAATGGCCCATATAAAGTATAGCTGTTTCCTCACACTATTGCTCAGGACAGACTGCAGAAGAAGCTTCAGCTAGATAATGTATATTCGACTGTGTATCAAAGAACCTGTGGGGGCAAAAACCATATACAAGTATGCCCCATCTCCAGAACTGGGGGGGGGGGATGCTCTGCTTCCATCACCTCCAGAGGGTCCCTGAGCCAGCAAAGACTGTGAATGGTCTTGGCAGATATCAAAATCTCTGTATAGGGCAAACCACATAAGTAAGGATGGAGTGAAATCACAGAGGATGAAGCTTGGAAACCCTTCTGAGTGCCACCATGAGTATCCTTTTAGGAAGAAAGGCCAGACATAAGTCCCATACATACATACATACATACACATACACACATAATTATGTCACAGCTGAAGTCTTAAGACACATGTTGGTGTTTGAAGACAGGCAGATGTTATGAGTGTTGCTGTGCTGGGAGTTGAGAAGGATAAAGAGTGTCATCTTAGTCCTTTGATTTGCAATTTTGTTAGTTGTCTATTTGCAGCAGTATTTGTAGTGGTGCTGCACATTTCTTCGTTTTTCAGTTTTGTTTTCTAGCTTTCTAAATTGTACTTTTGAAAAGGAAATCATTAGCTGTCATGCATATATATTCTAATTTCTAACCAGAAAAGAGGACAAGGCTCCCTGAAATGTAGGACACCTAAGAAAATGTAGGACATGATAAAATAAAAGCTAAAAACGTATTTTGCTTTCATGTAGTTGATATAAACACTGAGTTTCCTGGGGGCACAATCATAACGACGGTAATTTTCCAGCAATGCAAATCCAAGGTAAGGGAACAAATTTTGCCTTACTTTAAGGTGGGCATCGTAACTGTACCCCAATAACAAGAAGAAGCACATATTCCACTAGCACAGGTATGTTAGTATTGGAAAGTGGTTAGGATTGCACCCTGGATCTCTCTCCCTGTAGCAGTCGTAACACTACATCAGTGACCTGTCAATCACCGTGACGGTTGGTCATTGGTTTTCAGGTGATTTCTGATTTGATGGATGAACTGTACTGTGAAATATTAATTTAAAATAAATAAAGCTAAAGGGGGGTTACACCAACCCTAGTGATGCCATTAGGCTTTAGTATGATATTGAAATTTATTGTATGGTCAAGTACGGGAGGAGATCCTTTATGGGGGTCCATTGAGTTCTTGCACCTGGTGATCCCAGTCCAAGAGATTGTTCTTCCTGAGGGGGGAGAAGAAAAGAGGCCACAAGGGGTTTGGAGACATCCATGGGGGGAGGTCTGTCAATGGCTACTAGTAGCACTGGCCAACTGGGAGTTCTGGGTACACTGGTTCCATGGCTGTGAATCCCAGCTGCAGAGCAGTAGTGACAAGAGAAGCTTTCCTGTTCTCTCCTGCATGGGGGCTTCTCAGAGGTGGCTGGTAGGCCACTGTGGGACACAGGATGCTGGTTGCCTGCTGCCAGAAGACAGTGTGGGGTGTCAAGTATGAAGGGTATCAAAAAGAAGGGGTCTGGTTTGGCAGCAGTGACACCAGTGGTTCCAGCAAGGGTCCTCAACGTTGGTCTGTTGCCCAGTGCTGGTCTGTAGTGCCTTGGCCACCATGCCACACCAGCACTGAGCCGCAGACTGGAGGGAGCCCTGGGGGTGCTCAGCCCTGGCCCTGCCCAGTTTCTCCCTTGCTGCGAGATGAGCCAGGCTATGCCCAGCTTGCCTTGCAGCCGGGGAGAAACTGTGCAAGCGCAGCCGGCTACTGAGCCGGCTGCTGTCCGTGGGGTGAACTGTGCAGGCGCAGCCCAGCAGCCAAACCACACCTGCACAGTTTCTCCCCCAGGGGTGAGGTGAGCCAGGCTGTGCCCAGATACTGAGCTGCGCCTGCGTAGTTCGGCCTGGCTGCAGGGTGAAGTGCGCAGGCGCAGCTTGACACTGGACTGTGCCTGCACAGTTTGCCCTGGCAGGCACAGTTTGTCCTGGGGTCAGGGTGAACTGTGCCTATGCATCCTGCCCAGGCCGTGGGAAATTTTTTCCCACTGTGCCAAGCCGAGGACCACACAAGGTCTTACAGCACTTTTGTGACACCCCCAGGTCAACACAAGACTTAAGCCAGGCTTAGGGCAGTGGCTCTTCAGGGAAGCCTCACATGAGCAGACCCTTCCGGACTAGGCCAAGAGACTGAATCCCAACTTGGCCTGATCAGAACTGAGAGGAAAAGAGCCCAATATCTGGAAAATCCTCCACAACCCACAACTGTTCCATCACAGCACTGCAGATGGTTCTTATCTCACGTTGCTTCCTCACACCAACCCTGTGAGGTAGGTTTGCCGGACACGTAATGGGGTGCGAATGTGGCAGGGAGGTCATTTTCCTCCGTGTCGTAATAGGAAAGTTGCCTTTGAATTTCCCATGTGGCAGTGTGTGGCAGCCACAGGCTGGCTCAATATCAACGAGGTCGGCATAGGATGTGCATAGGATTTCAGCCTTCAGGGTGTGTTCACCTCCTCGTGGTGCACCCCGGATAAAGTTGTAAGTTACTGGGTTGTTGTCACTGGGAAATAATGTGCAGGGGGGCATCAAGATGTGGCCAGGTAGGGGCTTGTGACCCCAACCTCCCTGCTCCCAAATTATTCTGTTGCAAAGAAGCCCATCGTCCACAACAACAACAAGCTTAAGATCATGTGCAAGTTGATCTGTGGTGCCACAACATACATGATGCCAAGAGACAGATTCATGGCATTACATATTGTCACAACTGCCTTGTAAGGTGAGGCGGAAAGTGACTGGCCCAAAATAATCCAGGAGGCTTAATGACCGAGGTGGGATCTGAACATGGATCTTCCAGAACTCAGACCTTTGGATTTCTCTCTGTTTGCCGGAGATGCAACACACACCAGCTGTCCTCAAGCAGGGGCTGGCCCTGAAGGGGCAATGAAGGAGAATGGGCAGAGCCATGGAGAAGATCAGAAGATGTTTTGGGACTTTTCCAATTTATAATGCAGGGGATAGCATGAATAGGCAGATGTTCTTTTCCCTCTCACACAACACCTGGAACAAGCAGAAATTTGTTGGGAGAGTTGGAATAGACATAATTTATTCAGCCTGTAATTAGTCTGTGGAACTCCTTGCCACAGGATGTGGTGAAGGCACATCCTATGCTGACCTCGTTGAGGTCGAATCCTATGCACATCCTATGCCGACCTCGTTGATATCGAGCACCTAGCCTAGAAGGCACCTAGCCTAGAAGCCTTTAAAAACAGGGTGATAATACCTCTTTTTCCAGGACATGTCCCATTTTTTAGCCTTGTACCCTGGAAAAGAACTTCAGTATCCTTCTTTTCCCTATGAGAAGGCAACATGTAGCCTTCCTGTAATAAATAAATCATACATAATGCATTATGGCTGCAATCCTAAATACACTTTCCTACATTATTATTGGGTGTCCAACAGTCCTAAATTTTTGGAGTGGCCTCTTTTTCAGTTATAACATATGGTCACCCTATTTAGATTTAATAATGGAATAGTGTAAAACAATCATTTTAATGTAATTGTTTTAAATTTAACAATGTGTTTAAATTAACCACCTGTCATGTCCTACATTTTTCTTGGGTGTCCCACATTTTTGGGGTGTCCCTTTTTCCTATTATAACATATGGTCACCCTATTTAGTTTTAATAATGGAATAGTGTAAAATTATTAATAGTTTTAATATAATAGTTTTAAATTTAATGTTATTAAATTAACTACATGTCATGTCCTACATTATTATTGGGTGTCCTCCATTTTGGGAGTGGTCTCTTTTTTGGTTATAACATATGTCACCCTGTTTAAAAGGGAACTGGACATTTCTGGCATTGCTATAATAATCATGACTTTATTCTGGTGTGAACTGGAGGCTATTCTTGGATTTTGAATTTGGAGCCTGAAATCAATCAATCAATCAATCAGTCAACCAACAGTATACACAATTTTTCAGCAAAAGGATCACAGTGTAAATGCAATATAGTTTAATGTCTCATTATTGGCAAATACTAATGGCAAATATTAATGGCTAATTGCTCCAATTTTAAAAAAAAATTAGCTCAGAAAATACATGTAGGAGAGATTCACACAGAAACTAATAGGAACTGGAGCTCTTTTTGCTCTAGTGGAGAATCTGCAATGCACACACTTGTGGGCATGCATTTGCTGGTGTCTGTGGGTGGAATCCCAGAAGTGATGTCACTCCCCATTGAATGTTAGGGACAGTCTAGAAAGCAGAGCTCTTTGCTTTAACCCTTCATGTCCTTCTATTGAGCTGGATCAGAGAAGGTAATAGTGACAAAGGCACACCCAGGAAGCATGAGAGGAAGGGAAGCCGGAGAAGGTGAAGAAGAAGGAAAAACAAGCCAGAAGCTTTCCTGCATCATGTTTATTTTTTACTTTTAAAAGTAAAGTCTCTGGAGGGTATCCTTTTTATAGTGTGGATTTCTTTGTTTTACTAGATCAGTGTTTCTCAACTAGTGGTACGGGCACCACCAGTGGTACTCAAGACAGTGTCTGGTGCTGCTGCTTGCATGACCCCTGGACATGCAAGTATTTATGTGCAATGCAAACATTTATGTGCCTGGCAGCGAGACCAGGAATGTGATGCTACAAACCGTGGTAGGAAGCTCAGTTCAGTGGACAATGCACTAAACAAGACTCCAAAAAACCCTGAGCCTCTTACTGGTGTTTGTTATGTTACATCTGGCTTCCCAATCCAGACGTCATCCTCTGTTACTTCTGGTAGTACTTCCTATAGATAAACAAACTCATACAGCAGATGACAAAACTTGAGAATCACTGTGATGCATTGCATGGTGTTTTATACCCCTTTCCCTGGTCTTTGCAGTGATCCTGCATTGGAAGTTTGTTTTGGAAGTTCTGCTTTCTACACATATATTTCTGAAAATAAACATTCGTATTAGTTTTCTGTGCATCTCTGTTCTTCATTCTTGCTTATGCTGTACATCATTTTAATCCAATTAAAGGCCATTGCAAGCAATTTTGAAAAAGTTAAAATAACAGATGAAATGATAGATTTGTCACTCCAACAGCAGTTGTTTCTCATTTTTAAAAAACTAATTTTGTTTTTGTAGGATTTCTTTGCCTCTCCTCATCATGGAGAACATTGAAGCGATCATCCTTGTGATCTTGGCCACCCACAACCTAGTCCGCCTACACTTGCAACGTGGTGGTATTGCTGCCCGGGCCCGGCGGACCATGAGGCGGGCTATGGCTAACCATATTTCACTGCTGCACCAACTCCTGCCTGATATTTGTCCTGACAATGAGATGAGGCTGATGGTGGAGGAGCTCAACTCTGGTCCCCACCGCTTCTGGTCTCGCCAGATCAGCCAGGACTGGTGGGAAAGAGTCGTGCTGGAGACTTGGGATCCCCATCAGTGGCTCCAGAACTTCCGTATGACCAAAGACACTTTCCTGGAACTCTGCGAGGAGCTGCGGCCGGAGCTTCAGCGCCAGACCACCACCATGCGGGCTCCACTCAGTGTGGAGAAGCGAGTGGGCATTGCCCTCTGGAAGTTGGCAACCACAGAGTGCTACCGGTCAGTGGCCAACCATTTTGGGGTTGGGCGCTCCACCGTCGGGGAGGTCTTCATTGAAGTATGCCTGGCCATTGAGAAGCTTCTCTTCAAGAAGGTGGTGGCGCTCAAGGACTCCAAAGAGGTGCTTGTGACTGTTTCATTTTTCTCCTTTGTCATCTTTATAGAAGTCAGTAGTTAGATAACTGGGATTAGACCAGTGTAGAAATGGGTCCTCATCCCCGTTTCGCCCTGAAGCCAGCTGTAAGAAAAGAAGCCACTAATGTTACAGCCAGTCCCACTTCACAGGTCTTGTAGGATCTCATAGCACGTTGGACATTAAACCAGGGTGTCCAAACTTTCAACTTCAGGGCTCTCTTGGACCTTTAACATGTGTAAAGGAAGGAATTTCAGTAGGTGCAGCTTCTTATCTCACAGATCACAAGCAGCACCTCCTGAAATTCCCTCTTCTGTACAGTTTTTAAAGGTCCAGAAGCCGTAAAGGTGAAAGTTTGGACAACCCTGCACTAAACAAACCATAGACTGAAATCCAGTGGATTTCCAGAGGTCTTTGGTGAACGGCTGGATGTGGAAGGATGGGATTATAAAAGTATTTTATTATTATTTTAGTTTTTATTTATATTCACCCTGGCTGCTAATAACGACGAGCACCTGTCGGAGATGCTCTAGGAGAATTTCCTGCTACAGGCAGGGGGTTGGACTAGATGACCTACTGGGTCCCTTCCAACTCCATGATTCTATTAAAAATGCAATCGTAACAGAGAATTCAGCCAGTACAAGCTCCTGAAGAGGCCCAAGAGTGTCATGAACAGGATGTAAAGCATGTTCATGATTACTCTTGAGATAGCTAGGCTGGTGTGAGGCTGTGAATGTGCCTCCCCATGCCAGTTCTGGACCTGAATGGTATAGTAACCCCTGGCTGAAGCAGGCTGACAAAGGGGAACAGAAGCAGGAAGGGAATTTGGGGACAGACCAAAAGGCAGATCAGGCCTGGAAGGGGATGGCATCAGTTGCAGCAACACAAACCCAATCCTAACCCCAATCATGGGTCCTGCAGCCTTACATGGGCACAACACATGGTAAAAGGGAAAAATATCCCGTTATGCCCCCAGCCAGCAACTTCCTTGCAGTGCCGGCCACTTTGCCTATCTGTTCCAGGGCAAGTTGGTAGTGGACTATTAGGGTGATAACGTATGTTAGGATGATAAAGAGGAAAGAATAACCCACGAACGTTTAAAATTTCTTACAGTGCAGTATGGCACATTTCCACTCAGATGTCCACTGTATTCAGTGAGCCTTACTCCTAAGGAAATGTGTGTAGGATCATATGCCTTAAGCTTGCTTTCTGTATAGGGAAAGATGAAAAGCACGAGGACAAAGGAAGGAATTATATGAGCTCTTTAGAGGAAGAGCCGAATAAAAATGTGAAAAATAAATCCCTTTCCTCCAAGAAACATGATGCAGCATGTAAGGTTCTCTTCTCACCCTTTCATTCATCCTCATGACAATCCTGTGAGGTGGGATAGACTGAGATGTTGCTGGCCTATGACCAGCCAAGCAAGCTTTGTGGCTACAACCCAGGGCTTCTAGCTGACCATCTCGCAAAATGAACTGGTTACAGTGTTGGACCTGCTTGATTCAATCCCTGAAGTTCACTATGGGTGCAATCCAGAGTAACTACGTGGAGTCCTTGCTCCGGTGTAAGAACAATTTGCTCTGGATTGCAATATGAATTTCCCATAGGTTTTCACTAGGTAGTGCAACAACTATGGGTACACATAAAGTCTCTTACGTGCTCCCGTAGTTACTCTGGATTGTAGGGTATGTGACTTTGAGCTGTTGTACAGTCTGACCTACTATACAGGATTGTTGTGAGGATAAAATAGGGAGGAAATCACATATGCTGCTCTGAGATGGGGATATAAATGAGTCAGCCTGCCCAAGATAGGCGGGATTACCACTAAAATCCTGTAAATAAATAAATAAGTCTCTTGCTGGGGCAAAAATGGCTTGTGTGTGCATGTAGGAAAGATGTGATAGTAACACTACGGTATATAAATGATGGGGCCCTGGCCAAGGCCTACTGTTTCTGAGGTTGCCAGGTTGACCCACTTTCCCAGACTGATCCCCACACCGTAGATACTGGTTACAGTGGTAGCATTCAGTATGCTATTAAGAGACAGGGAGAAGCAGCCTAGGAATGGGATTCATCACAAGAGTCCCATCCATCTGATGCTGGGAGGGATGGCATCCAAAAATATGTAATGAATCAAATTCTTAGGAAGACAGTTTCAAAAAATTACTCTTACCAGTGATTGACTCTAAATATTGATGTTTCTAATTGCTTAATCTTACTGTTTTGAAGGTCATGGCGGGATTTGCAGAAATGGGGTTTCCCAACTGTGTTGGGGTCATGGACAGGACCCACATCCCTATCATCTGCACTGTTCGAAAGGGAACCAGCGTGAGCCAGAAGGGGTTCTTCCCCATGTCCATGCAAGGCACCGTCGACCACAAAGGCCGGTTCATTGACATTGAACTCAGCTGGTGTGGAAAAGAGAAAGACACCTCCTTCTTCCGAAATTTGGCTCTGTGTGAAGCGATGGACCAAGGATCATTTGTTCCTGGAAACCCTACAGTGGCCATTGGAGACATGGAAATTCCTCCACTGATTTTGGGTGACACATCATATCCCTTGAAGAAATGGCTCATGATACCCTTTTCTGGTGACCTAAACTCTCAGAAGGAGCATTTCAACTCCCGCCTGAGCAACTGCAAGAAGGTAGCTGAGCAGGCCTTTGGACGATTGAAGGGGCGGTGGCGGTGTCTGGCCACCCGCCTGGAGGTTGCGGAGGAGAACATTATCCCTGTGGTGGTGGGCTCAGTAGTGCTCCACAATATTTGTGAGAATCGTGGCCATGCTTTGGTCAGTGGGCCATGGACTCAGGAGGGGGTATGGGACCAGGCTCCTGAGGGTCAGCTGAAGTTCCCAACGTCTCCCAAGGATGAGCAAGAGGGTAACCTGGTGAGGGAAGCCCTGGTGGACTATTTCACAAGCAGTACCTAATGAATTCTTTTGAGTAAGAGGAACACAACATATAGTAGGCATTGAGTAAATTCAGACAACCATTTGCTCTGACCACGGAGAGGGCCTACTGCATGATGAAGTGGTCTTCTGTAGTATTCAACCATGATACGGGCTTAAATTTTGCTTCCCTGAAAGCCTTCTGATTGAAAGACAAATCATACAATTGTTAAATCAGTAACAAAATAATTGTGACTCATCCATAAATCCCACTGGTGCTTTTTTGACTGGTGCTGAGGTGGGGTACAAATTCCCCCTCAGGCCTATAGTTATTGAACTTTGAGTTTATTGAAAGACTTTTTGATACTTTCCTCCCTGCTGTTTTTCCTACTTGACCAGCAGATATATCTATGGAACTCTTTGCCACATGATGTTGTGATGACAACTGGCTTGGATCCCTTAAAAAGAGAGTGGGCAGATTTGTGAAGGAAAATGTCCATCACAGGTTACAAGCCATGATGACTGTAGGCAACCTCTTGGTGTTAGAGGAGAAATATGTATTGTGCTACCATATTTTGTCTACATTTCATTTTTTGTAATCATTTCCAGTAGTGAATAAAAGATCTATAGGTGATGGAGTGTCCATTTTACACAATACAAAAGGCCAATTGTAAAAGTGTATAGCAATACCTAACATGATCATGACCAAACATAACACAATCTAACAACGTATCAAATAAAAGTATGCAAAGACATGTTTGAAAGTTGTTGGAAAATTTGTCTTTGTGTTTAAAGCTAGTCTGGTAAAAGGGCTCATTTCTACTGACATGCTGTTTTTTTCCATGCAAGGTGCTCCCCTCACCAAGAAAAACACTCAAAGATGCAGATCATCTGCAGCCTGAGACGCAACCCTTCATGAAACGCTCTGCCACTTGATTTTATGCAAGTATAAAATAAAAGTATAAAATATATATGCAAGTATAAAAAGTAGTAGAGCAGGGCTTTCCAAATTGCACCCCAAATGGTATCAGACAAAGCCCTCCCGTCAACACGAGTGGAGCTTATCATTCCACCATGACCTTTTTCCAATAGGTTACAGGGATGCTCTGGGAAGTTGCATCTGTCCAGACATCCTGTGATGCGGCCTTTTTGGGTGTTGGGCCACATGCTGCGACCTGCTCCAAAAAACATGCAGTGCCATGGCAGAATGGTAAGTCCTGTTTCCAAGGGGGAGAGCTTTCTCAAGTACACCATATAGAGATGAGAATCTCACACACACGTAAGAATATAAAAATGTTTCTATTTGAGATTAAACTAATACTAAAAAAGTGTTTAGCAGCCTTCATATATTTGAAACATATATTGGATTTTTAAATTTAATTTTGATTTTCAGATTTTTATACCATCCTTCTTCCAAGGAGCTGGTTCCTTCCCTCACTGTATCTTCACAACATCCCTGTGTGGTAGGTGATGCTGAGAAATGGTGTCTTTCCCCAGGTTACCCAGAATTTGAATCTTTATGACTGATCAGGAATTTGAACCTGAGTTTCCATGTCTAAGAGTATGATCCTATCCATGTCTACTCAAAAGTAAGCCCCATTGTGTTCAATGGGTCTTACTCCCAGGATAGTGTTTTTAGGATTGCAGCCTCAAACACCAGTATCACTATCATTCCAGCCATTCTAACTTGCTATTGTTTCCTTGAACTGCCGTATACTGGTATACGGCCATTAGACAGGGGACCTCTAGTGTTATTATATTTTCATTGGAACTGTGGCCTCTTGACCCAAATGAAAAGGGAAAGATTCTTGCTGCAATTTTTGAATATCCCAGCCTAAGACCAATCACCAAGAAGTGCAATGCAAAGAATACGGCTGCAATCCCAAGTACTGTTTCCTGGGAGTAAGATCCATTGAACACAATGGGGCTTACTACTGAGTAGACATAAATAAGATTGCACAAGCATTTTGAAGAAGAGGTTCTGCACAGCTTACCAGTTGGCTTTTAATTTTAATTTAAAAGATTACCTGTTATTCTTAATAATATTCAATTTTTTGGTTCCTGACTCTTCTTGGTAGTCATAGGGGTCTTGCAAAAGAAACACAGAGAAAATAAAACACTGTAGTACTTAACATGCACAAAGGATGTAAGTTTTTGAACCACACAACGTTCTTTCGCTGCCTGTTTAAGGAGACGATGGAGGGGAAGAATCAGGACACTGGTAACCCTGGAAAGATATCATTGATTTGCTGATCTCAAGTCTATAGACTTCTTGAATCACAAATGTGTGTAACAGTGATCCCCGATGGAGAAGAGTGAAAACCGCTTCTGACCTAGGTTTGTAACAAGTAACTGGATTTTTCCAGGAAACTGACAAGTAGGGCATGAAGGCAACCATTCTTGGCCTGCCCTTGATACGTGACGCCAACCCCCCCCCCACTTCCACCACTAGAATTCAGTGATCCACAGACGCTGGATGTGAAAATAGGATTTGGATGTTGTGCCCCTTTTAAAAATGTGGCAAAAATCCCACCACAGGGACCCATGTATTGCAGGTGGCACTGAGCTTTGGGCAGACATAGGGCAAAATCCAGAGTAACTATGCAGAGTCCTTGCTCCGGTGTAAGAACAATTTACTCTGGATTGCAATATGAATTTCCCATAGGTTTTCACTAGATGGTGCAGTCACTATGTGTGCATGTAATGTCTCTTACGTGCTTGTGTTGTTACCTTTTATCAGCCAAATCCAGAGTAACATTAACAATGATTTATCAAGAACAAAAGAACTCAAACAGAATAATCAAAGCAGGTATAAACACATATAAACACAATAATTCAGAACTGGGTAGCACTCCTTTGAGTTTTTTCCAGAAAAAGTTGCCTTGTCACCTTACTGCCATCAATCCAAAGGACAGAGCCTCAAATGAGCTTCTCTTCGTTCTTTTTATAGCTCATGGAAGCTTGTTGCCATCTATCTCAGGGGTGACCAAACCATGACCATGAGCCACATGTGGCTCTTTGACCCACATCCGTTCCTGAGGTAAAGGAATGTTTGTTCTCTTACCTCAGACCTGCATTGCCCTTACCTCAGTGCTGGTGACTTGGTTAATATTACTCTCTTAGATATTCAATATGCGCCTCTTGGAAATATGTTGGCTGAGCATTTTTTACATCAAAGTTAATATAAAGAATAAAAATAAGGAAATAAGAAATCTTCAAGCTTTATTATTTGCTGATTATAAACCGAGACAAGGACTTCCTGAGGTAACTTCAACCAGACAGACAATTCAAACATTTTGGAAACATACCGTACATAAAGGAATCCTTCAAAAACATTTAACATTCCACCCTTTTCGGGCTTCTTCTCCCATTAGGAAAGTATAATCAGTACCCCTGAGGTAAAAGTTTTACACAACAACCAGCAATCTTGGGGTTATGTGTCTATTTTCCCTCCTTTTTGGGAGGAAATTAAAAAATCTAAATAGTTTTTTTTAATTAAAAAATGTAAATAGTATTTTAAATTTAAAAAATGTAAATAGTATTTTTTTAAGTATAAGCTGACTTTTATAAATTATTAACCAATAATAAGCCAGAAGAAACAGCTATGGAGCCAGCGAGGGCTGTAAGCTATGCTGTGCTAAAACCAGAATTAAAAATGGAGGCTCCTGCTAAAGACCATGAGAAGAGGAATACCACCCATGCAAAGGTCTGTCCCAGGTGTCAAAATTCCAAACCAATTTAGGCCACCGCAACACACCCATCTCCTCATGCCATAGTGGTGTGAAGAGGCTGGCACATGTCTGGGCACTAGTCGCCCCCAGAGGTGGCACAAAAGTGTCTAATGACGCTTTTGTGACATCCTCAGGCCAGCAACAGACTTGTGCTGGTCTAAGTGGGGGTTAAGACTGCATCCTCATTGTGTCAAATGCACCACAGAGCAACTAGTATTCCTGACCACCCATGAGGAATCTTTACTATGGGCAGCCAGTTTGACACCCTTGATTCTTCCATAGGTGGTTTCTATGATGCTATCTGACAACAGCCATTTCCACACCACAAGCAATTATATGGTGTTTGTCCTCTGTGTGGATACTCATGAACAGTCTGTAGTCCCACTAAAGCACTTCCCACACTTCAAGCAACGATATGGTTTCTGAGTGGGTTCTTTGTAACAAAATGCAGGTTTGGCTATGAGGGAAAACGACTTCTGCACACAGAAGGTTTATACAGTTTCAGTCATGTGGGTTTTTTATGCAGTCAAACTATTGCACCAACTGAAGCTTTTTCCACACTCCAAGCATTTATGTGGTTTATCTCCTGAGCGAGTTCTTTGGTGCAAAGTCAGGTTGGCATTCATACTGTAGCTCTTTCCACGCTCCAAGCATTTATATGGTTTCTCTTGGGTGGATTCTTTGATGCTTAGTCAGGTTTGATCTATCACTGAAGCTCTTTCCACACTCCAAACATCTATATGGTTTCTCCCCTGTGTGGGTTCTTTGATGCACAATCAGGTCATTACTCCGACTGAAACTTTTTCCACACTCCAAGCACTTATAGGGTTTCTCCCCTGTGTGAATTCTTTGATGCAAAATCTGGTGTGCGTTCCGGTTAAAGCATTTTCCACACTCCAAGCATTTATAGGGTTTTTCCCCTGTGTGGGTTCTTTGGTGCATACTTAGATTATTGGAGTGACTGAATGTTTTCCCACATTCTAGGCATCTATATGGTTTCTCTTCCCTGTGGATTCTTTCATGTACAGTTAGGTTTCTGCTGTTACTGAAACTCTTTTCACACACCCAACATTTATATGGTTTCTCTCCTGTGTGTATTCTTTTATGTACAGCCAGGCCTGTACTCTCAATGAAACTCTTTCCACATACTATGCATTTATATGGTTTTTCCCCTGTGTGGGTTCTTTGATGCACAGTCAGGCTATAGCTCCGACTGAAGCTTTTCCCACACTGTAAGCAATTATAGGGTTTTTCCCCTGTATGGGTTCTTTGATGCACCGTCAGGTGTGAGGTCCGATTGAAGCATTTTCCACACTCCAAGCATTTATAGGGTTTTTCCCCTGTGTGAGTTCTTTCATGCAGAGTCCGGCCTCTGCTATCATTGAAGCTCTTTCCACACTCCAAGCATTTATATGGTTTTTCCCCTGTGTGGGTTCTTTGGTGCAAAAGTAGGGTTGCGTTCACACTGAAGCTCCTTCCACACTCCAAGCATGTATATGGCTTTTCTCCAGTGTGAGTTCTTTGATGCACAATTAGGTGTGAGCACTGGCTAAAGCTCTTTTTACACTCCAAGCACCTATAGGGTTTCATCTTTACATGGGTTCTTTGTCTCAGTCAGGCTATTATTCTAACTTCAGCTCTTTCCACTCTCCTATATATTTATAAGATTTCTAGCCTTGATGGGTTCTTTGATGTGCTAAGATCTGATTTGAAACTGAAGGTCTTGGCAGATTGAGGTAATTTTTCCTTCTTATTTTGAGATTTTTTTCTCGTTCTAGTGGGATGACACTGAAATCTCCATCATGATTAGCATCAGGTTCATGTCTCCATTTACCTGTCTGGTTTCCCTCCTGCTTCTTTGTTGGATTTACAACTTATTGGTTCCTTGTGCAGAGGTGCTCCTGTTGAATTTCATGAAGGTCAAAACTTATCAATTTAGTCCTCCTGGAAGATGCTGGGCCTCCTCTTGCTTCCTGATCTTCTATGTAGAGAATGGTTGCTTCTGATGATACTTCATGTGGGTGTTTCTGAGCTTCACCACCTTGTCTACTGCCTCCTGCAACAGTCAGAAAATCCTGTGCAATATAGAAATGGGACCTTTGAACACACACGTAGGTATATCTACTCAGAAATAAATACCAGTAGATTGAGAAGAGTATGCATAGGATTACAGCCCTGCTCTGTGACCAAACTTCAAGTTGCCATTCTCTGCACATTTACCAGAGAGCAAACCCCATTGATTATGCTGGGACTTCTAGATAGACATGGGCTCTCAAGGCTCAATCCTTACCAATTTAGGACCGTGCAACTCACCTATCTTCCCATCTGGGGAAGCCTGCACATATCTGTACACTGGCCTAACCTGCCCCCCAAAATGTGGCTTACAGCACTTTTTGTGGCACCCCCAGGAGAGCACAGGACTTGTGCCTGGACAGGAGCTACCTAACCAGGAGTTAGGATTGCACTGTCAGTTATGTATTTTGGAGAAGTAGTATAGTTGTGTTTGCTTAATCTGTTGCAACCTGACCTGGTCATAGGACAAAGACAGCTTTGTTAGCCCTGGTGCACACAGTGGCAGACGCAAGAGGGGAGCCTCCATCTGGATTCACTCACACTGGATATTAAATCTACCAAAAATATAATCCCAATATCAATACCCCAATATTTTATATACCAAAAATATACTAAAAATATGCCACCGCAATGCATCACTAACATGGTCCAAAAGAGATGCAAGTGTAGGATGCAATAGGGGTCCTCTCCTCTCCCCCTTCCCTTCACTGGCTGGGCTATGAGCCTCCTCTCCCCACCTGGGGGCTCCTCCAGGACATGTCCTCTTTTTTAACCTTGTGTCCTGGAAAAAATCCTTTTTTCTCCATTATCCTTACCCACTGCAGCCCTGCACCTCCCCTTTTCCCCCAGGTGCATAACTAACCTGCACATCTCAGGTGGGGCTGCTGATCCTACACATGTGAGTGAGAAAAGGAAGGAAAGAAGAAGCCACTTCCCCATTTATTCCCCTCTCCCCTTGCCCATCTAGGAATCTGGACCCACTGATTTAACCCTTGAAGTGCCTTTGAAGCCAACACTGCAGGTGTCCTACAGTCCTCTTTTTCCAGGACATGTCATCCTTTTCCTAGTGAGCAGGCAGAGTGTAGCCTTCTTTGAATTCATAAATTACATATAATAAATTATTGGTGTAATCCTAAGCATGTCTACTCGGAAGTTAGTTCCACTGTGTTCCACAGTACTTACTCCAAGGAAAGTGTGTTTAGGGTTGCAGCCTAAATGTAATATTTTTAAAGTATCAGTGCAATCCTAAACATGTCTATGCAAAAATCCCACTGTATTCAATAGTACTTACTCCCAGGAAAGTGTGCTTAGGATTGCAGCTTATATGTTCGAGACATTACATTTTAAATCATATGTCCTCCTTTTTAGCCTTGTGTCCAGGGGGAAAAAACTTCACTGTCCTCTATTTCCTTGTAATCAGGCAGCATGTAGCAGTTTGTAATAATAAATTGTATGTAATAGTTTTAAATTGAATAATAAGTAATTTGCAGGGCAATCCTATTTGTGTCTACTCAGAAGTAAGTTCCACCTTGTTCAATGGGGCTTAATTCTTCAGCTGAGCCAGGCAAAGGAAGGAACTCCTTTGCATTTCTCATTGCTGACCTTCTTGTTACAACAGTAAGAAAAGCTTACTGGGTTAGCTTTTTAAGTAGATTATATCAGGTTAGGTTTTTTGTGCACTGATCCTACTAACTATTACCATCAATCTTCTGCCCCAGGAAAAGTTTCCTCTGTAATGGTAACCTTATGTTTTCTGAATAAACTTTTCTGCTTTGAATGCCTCTCTTTTAAGTGTCTATGGCTGCAGTCCTAAAGACACTTTCCTGGGAGTAAGACCTGTTAAACACATTGGAGCTTACTTTTGAGTGGACATGGTTAGGATTGTGCTTTAGTGTAAGGAGTTTGCTCCAAAGTGAACCTTAGGCTGCAATCCTAACCACACATTCCTGGGAGTAAATACTATTGAACGCAATGAGACTTACTTCAGAGTAGACATGCTTAGGATTGCACTGTTAGTCAGGGTAAACCATATGTCCTCTTTTCCCCCCCTCTTTTTAGCCTTGTGTCCAGGGAAAAAACTTCATTGTCCTCCTTTTTCTTGTGAGTAGGAAGCATGCAGCCTTCTTGTAATTAATAAACAATATGTAATACATTATATCTCATAGCTTAAATTTAATAATAAGCAATATACAGTAGTGTTTAAATTAAGCACATGAAAGTTATGTGCTTTAGCTTTTATTTGGTCATGTCCTACATTTTTCTTGGATGGCCTACATTTTGGGGGGTTGTCCTCTTTTTGGGTTATGACATATGCTCACCCTGAATGCATGGGATGCACCCAAATATCTCCTCCCCAAGGGATGCAGGAAAGAGCCCTTGAGCATCCCTTGCAAAAGCAACCAGAAGGCTCCCCAAAACTTGCAGTGTGAGTACATCTTCCAAAAGCCAGGAAGAACTACACCTCCCAGCATCCTCAGGATCTAAGAGGGGGGGTGGCCAGGCATTTTGGGACCCCTTTTCCCGCCTGCTTGATCTGAAGAGGTCTTGGCGACTCTTTGCAGCCCCTTTGGAAGCAGCTGCAGGACCCTGGAGGGCTGTAGAGATCAGGGTCTGCAAGATGCAAGAAGATGGTGGGGAAGGTCTCTTCCCTTGCATGAGTGTGTCTTGGGATTTCCATGCTTGTTGGAGGGGGAGGCAGGGAAAGGGTGGCTTCCTTGAGGACCTGGAGGTGGAGAAGGAGAGAGGTGATCCCCTTTCCTGAGTGGTGGAGGCAAATTCCCTTTGGGCTGGGTGCCCCTATGTCCTGGGTGACCCTATGTCCTCTTCTTTAGCCTTGTGCCCTGGAAAAAAAAATCTTCATTGCTCTCCTTTTCCTTGTGAGCAGGCAGCATATAGCCTTCTTGTAATATGATATATAATTATTATTTATATATTAATTAGTAATATAGTGTGTGTATAAAATAAATAAGTTTTAAGTTTATAGGTTGCAATCCTAAGCATGTCTACTCAGAAGTAAGTCCCATTCTGTTCTATGGGATTAAAATCTTAGAAAAGTGTTTAGGATTTTGCAGCCAGTGTTTAAATGAACCCCTTGAAAACAATACATTTGAGAGTTGATATCTTTTTACGTTACCATACTATGTAACTGCCTTTATGAAAATGTTACAGATTCTGTGCTTTTTAATAGGCTACTAAGTATTTGCTTTTAACAACGATAGTAAATGAGACATAGGCCACAATCCTAAAGACACTTTCCTGGGAGTAAGACCCATTGAACACAATGGGGCTTACTTTTGAGTAGACATGGTTAGGATTGTGCTCATAGGCTTCAATCCAGAATAACTACTGAACCTTTTACACCAATGTAGTTACAGTGCCACAGATGGGAAACCTATGGGAAATGCATAGAGTAATCCAGAGTAAGTGCCTCTTATGTCTTCCCGTAGTTACTCTGGATTGTAGGGTAACTCCTGGATAAGTGGCTAGGAATGTTAAAATATAACTAATTAATGATGTCACTTCCAGTGGGTCCTGACAGTTTTTCATTCTAAAAAAGTGGGTTCCTGTTCTAAAACTTTGAGAACAGCAGTCCTTGTTGGTCTCCAGGAAATTTTTTACAACCATAGAGAGTGTCTTATAACACAGTTGTAACAGTTTCTGATTTGTATTTCTTATAACACAAATCTGTTTCTGCCTTCTGAGCCCAGCATTGGCCACAGGAAACTCTACCAGAATGGATACTCATCTGCCAATGTAAATAGTTGGGTTAGCTTTCAAAATAGACGAGGGGCGCAATCCAGAGTTACTACGGGGTGTCCTTGTTCCGGTGTAAGAACAATTTACTCTGGATTGCAATATGAATTTCCCATAGGTTTTCACTAGGTGGTGCCGTAACTATGGGTGCACGTAATGTCTCGTATGTGCTCCCGTAATTACTCTGGATTGTAGAGTAGGGCTACAATCCTAAAGACACTTTCCTGGTGTCTCATTGAATACAATGGGGCTTACTTTTGAATAGACATGGTTAGGATAGTGCTCTTAGACCACGTTATCTTTGTTAATTTTTTGTAGCGTGTACTGATCCTAGCAACCATTACCATTTTCCTCCAGCTCCAGGATGAGCCCACTTTCCCGTGTAACTGTAATCTTATGTTTTCTGGGTAGACTTTTCTGCTTTGAACGCACGTCTGTGTGAACTTGCTCAAAAGTGAACCTTAGTGGATTACAGTGTGTATGCTGGTAGTGAGTTACTGAGGCTGAGCATGGGCAGCCCACCTCTCAAGAGTGCAGAGGCCCTGGAAGCATGAATGGCTCAGACACTCTTCACTGATAGAGAAAATCATTGATAAAGGAATATGGATCCTGTGTTTTGATACCGCAGAACTGGTGATTGGCTGGCTCTTGGTGCTGCTTGTGCTCCAGAACATGTAAAAGACACCACCAAGAAGGCAAGGTGGAAGGGTAAACAGTTGTCTGGTTACTCAGATGAGACCTCTGCAACTGCTCCCTCCTTGTATGATGTATTTTCAGTTCTATCGGTAGCCATTCTGATGGCATTGCATCACCAGGAGGGATTGATTGATCTATGAGTGAACCCTATAGCTTGTCCTTCAAAGACCTTTGAAGAATCCTACCGCTTGTCCTCATGGTGAACCATACAGCTTGTTTTTCAAAATACACACTCTTTTCTTCCAAAGCCTTTTCTTGCACATGCAATAATTCCCCCACCCCCTTATTTCAGACTTAGCAGCTTCCCATTCAGTGGATCAAAACTCAGTGGATCCTTCATTAACTCCAAAATATCCTCTTCTCCATAGCCATTTGAATTTTAAAGTTTTCATTTCAAAAAGAAATGCTGGAACACCCAAATCACTGTTCTTTAACTTCAGCTGCAACCCTAAAGACACTTTCCTGGGAGTAAGATCCATTGAACACAATGGGGATTATTTTTGAGTTGACATGGTTAAGATTGTGCTCTTCATCTAGAAACTGAAATTTTACTATAGTAGGAGCATGATCAGAGATAGCAATTACATCTGTCCCATGCGCATGTTCGGTATAGAAGTCAGTAAGAAAATGATTACCGGTAAAAACAGTTATGGTAAACTAAGGAAACAAATGCATATTCTGTTTCAATCTGATTCCTTTGAGTTGCGGAGGCCAAATGTGATGTTCTAGCTCTGAAATTCATTGTTCTTCCTTCTCCTGCAGACTGCCAAATGACAACCCGGATTCAGTGTGGATCATCTTATCCTTCCATGGACTGGCAAGTGGGTGCAGTGGATCCAGCTCAGGTCTGTGATCTTCACAAATATCTTGATAGGTTTCTAGTGGGGATCCACAGAGCAGGACAGCCAGGATTACTTTAAAAGTCTTTTGGCACTTATAGACAATTCAGGTTGCAATCCTACTCTTATGTCAGCCTAATTTGTTTAGGATTGTGCCCTAAGATGCTTCTTGCTTGCTGAAAGACCAGATCATTGATGCAGATCAATGGAAAACATTAAGATCTAAGAAATAAAAATAGGTATTCTCAGGAAAAAAATAATCCTAGGAACACTATGGGCGCAATCCAGAGTAACTACAGGGATTCCTTGCTCCAGTGTAAGAACAATTTACTCTGGATTGCAATATGAATTTCCCATAAGTTTTCACTACGTGGTGCGGTAATTATGGGTGCACATAATGTCTCTTACATGCTCCCGTACTTGAGATTGTAGGCTATGGCTGAAATCCTAAAGACATTTTCCTGGGAGTAAGACCAATGAACACAATAGGGCTTACTTTTGAGTAGACATGGTTAGAGCCTAACAGGCTCTATGTTAACATGTTTGAATTTACTGTAAAACATTGTCTAGAAGATTAGGCATTCCCACTTTCTATCCATTGACTTTAAACCCATGACTTGTAAACCCTGAAACAGCCAATGCATACTCTGTACTTTGACAACTCCCAAATCTTCCTCCTATATGTAACTGTTTTAGGAACTTGGTTTTTTTCTTTTTTGTCATTGTGAAACATTATCCAGTAAAAAGTTAAACTGTACTGACTTTTGCAGTCATGGTGTACATGGCCTGTCACAGTTTTTCACAAGAAAGCCATGTTTAGCATCTGATAGGAATATTATGCTTCAGGCATACGAAGCCAACATATGGATGTAGACCATCACACTACTTTCCCAGGGCTGTTTACTGTGATGGGCGACAAAACCCCAAGAGTCTCAGGCAGGGTTTAGTTGGGCTGTAATACCTGACAGATTCAGTTGGAGATTTCAGGGACTGACAGGTTAATCCTATACTGTGGTCTGGTGCAAGTGTCTTGTTCCAGCCTGGGGATGTTGCAAAATTCTGTACCAATCAATCCTGGGTGGGTTAACCTGGCGCATGGATGTGCACTGCCTTTGCCATGCCATGATAGGAATGGGAAGACAGATGGGTAGTTGTGTCCTAAATTGGGCAGGATTGAGCCCTCAATGACTGAACAACTCCTTCCCTCTTACAATCCTGAGGAGGATATTTATGAGAACAAATCTCTACCTTCACATAACCTGAAATCTTCCTCCTAACCGCAATCACAACAGCAGAGAGAAAATACACAGATCCAAGGGAGGTAATGTCATGATGCAGTTCCCTTGTATAGTTTTCCTCGGCAGGTTTGTTTATACATCCATGTTGTGGAAATTAATTGTTGAAATACCTGTCTGGATAGAAGAAATATTAATACTTGCTCATAGAAAATTATTTTTACACCTTGATGGGAAAAAAAAGTGTAGATATTTTAAATGGGAGTAAGTAAAATGTTTCATATGGAGAGGGAGGTATTCGTTTCTGATCTGTTTCAGAGATGATGAGGGGTCTTGGGTCCTGAACTGTCTGAGGGTGTTTTATTCTTGCAGGGACCTGTTATTTTTGAGGATGTGGCCATGTATTTCACCGAAAAAGAAGCAGCTCTGCTGGATCCTGACCAAAGAGTCTTGTATAGGGAAGTCATGCTGGAGAATTATAGGAATGTGGCTTCTTTGGGTAAGGGAACACTTCTGTGTCATCAGTGCTTTTTTTCTTCAGAAGGACCTTTACAAAAGTCACTTGTCTGGATTGGTTTTTTCCCTCTGTCTTCACATGAATATTTGTGGGAATTCACTGATATCCCAACTGATCTTTTGCCTCCTATTCTTCCCAAGGTGGATATCCAATGCTCAAGCCTGACCTTATCATGCAGTTGGAAGAAGGGGAAGATCCGTGGGTGCCTGATCCTCAAGGAGTGGGTGAAGCATCCTCTTGGTCCCATCCTGGTAAGTCAGCAAATCAGCATCTGCTCTCGGGCTAGAAAGCACAGACCTATATGAGGGCTGCAATCCTAAATGCACTTTCCTGAGAATAAATTCCATTCACATGCTTTGGATTGCATTGTTCATCTGCAGACATGATTGTTAAAGGTACCGTTCTCTATTTCACTGCTTATTGAAGGGATTTATACCCAGCCTTTCCCATGCCAACACAAATGCCCATGGTGGCTTACAAAGCTTTAGTTCATCCCCTCCTGTAGTTCTCACAACAACTCTGTGAGGTAGGTGAGGCTGAGAGTGAGTGACTGACCCAAGGGTGACTGACCCAGGAAGCATAATAGCCAAGGTGGTATTTGATCCTGAATCTTTCAGGTCTGAGTCCAACTTCCTAAACAAACTAACCTGATTCTCTAATCAAGATTCTCTCTTTGTTCCAGGAAGCAACAAACAAGACAGTGCAGATCAGAGGATGCCACAAGGGGTGTCACCAGAAAGCACTACACATGATGATGTCAATTTCAGAGACCAAAGTAGAAAAGAGAAGCAGAAACAAACCTGCAAAGAAAAGTGGAAAAATAAGAGTGTGGATTTCAATGTTATCACTCTTCATGCAGACAAAGGAAAGGAAAAACAGAAGGAACAACCCACAGAAACCTTAAGGGTGAACTCAATACCTCAAGGAACCCACACAGGGGAGACATCTGACAAATATGACCATTGTGGAAAGAGCTTCATGAGACACTCAGACCTGAGTTTGCATCAAAGAACCCACACAAGGGAAACACCTTATAAATGCTTGGAGTGTGGAAAATGCTTCAGTCACAGGTCAAACCTATATGCCCATCAAAGAACCCACACAGGGGAGAAACCCTATAAATGCTTAGAGTGTGAAAAAAGCTTCAGTATGCGCTCAAGCCTGACTGACCACCAAAGAATCCACTCAGGGTTGAAACAATATAAATGCTTGGAGTGTGGAAAGAGTTTCAGTCACCGGTCAAATCTACATGTGCATCAAAGAACCCACACAGGAGAGAAACCGTATAAGTGCTTGGAGTGTGGAAAAAGTTTCACTGTGCGCTCAAGCCTTACTATACATCAAAGAAATCATACAGGGTTGAACCACTATAATTGCATGGAGTGTGGAAAGAGCTACAGCCACAGGTCAAACCTACTTGTGCATCAAAGAACCCACACAGGCGAAAAACCGTATAAATGCCTGGTGTGTGGAAAGAACTTTACTGTGCGCTCAAGCCTGACTGTACATCAAAGAATCCACACTGGGGAGGAGCCATATAAATGCTTTGAGTGTGGAAAGAGCTTCACTAATAATTCAACCCTGACTATGCATCAAATATCCCACACAGGGGAGAAACCCTATAAATGCTTAGAGTGTGGAAACGCCTTCAGTAGCAGCTCACATCTGACAGTGCATCGAAGAAGCCACACAGGAGAGAAACCATATAAATGCTTGGAGTGTGGAAAGAGCTTCAATAGCAGCTCACATCTGACTGTGCATCAAAGGACCCACACAGGGGAGAAACCCTATAGATGCTTAGAGTGTGGAAAGAGCTTCAATCAGAGATCAAAACTTACTGTGCATCAAAGAAACCACACAGGGGAGAGACCCTATCAATGCACAGAGTGCGGAATGAGCTTCTGTGACAGACCACACCTGACATTACATCAAATAAGCCACACAGGGGAGAAGCCATATAAATGCTTGGAATGTGGAAACAGCTTCAGTAAGAATTCAACCCTAACTGCGCATCAAATTACCCACACAGGGGAGAAACCCTTTAACTGCTTGGAGTGTGAAATGAGCTTCTATAAGAGATCAAATCTGACTGCGCATCAAAGGACCCACACAGGGGAGAAACCCTATAAATGCTTGGAGTGTGGAAAAAGCTTCACTGTGAGGTCATCCCTGACAATACATCAAAGAAATCACACAGGGGAAAAACCTTACAAATGTTTGGAGTGTGGAAAGAGCTTCAGCGTGCGCTCAAGGCTACATACTCATCAAAAAACCCATACCAGGGAGAATCCCTATAAATGCTTAGAATATGGAAAGAACTTAAATCAGAACATAAGTATGACTTTTCATAGAAGATCCCAAACTGGGGAGGAAACCCTAAAAATGTTTGGTGTGTGGGAAGAGCTTCAGCGTGAGGTCAAGCCTGACTGTGCATCAAAGAAGCCAAACGAGGGAGAAGCCCTATAAATGTCTGGAGTGCGGAAAGAGCTTTAGTAAAACCTCAACATTGACTGTGCATCATAGAACCCATTAAACAGAGGAACCCTAGAATGGTGCAAAATTGAGAATATGAATACAGTGGCGCCTCACGTAAAGAACGCCTCACGTAAAGTATGTTTCACGTAACAAACAAAAATTTCTCCAGGATTCTGCTTCACGTAAAGAAAGTGCTTCATGTAAAGAACACGTTCGTTGGCAGTTGGGGCAGACGCGCTGGCCGGCAGCCTGTTTAAAAAGCGTCAGGGCTGCCTAGCGCACCTGCCCAGAGTGAAAGCAACACTTCTGCGCTGTTCCTCCTGTGGCTGGGTGTCCACTGGGCAGAAGGAGAGAAGAGCAGTGGAGAAGAGGGAAGCAGCTCAGGGCTAGCCAGGAGGGAGCAGGGGAGAGAGAGGCTCAGGATGGAGAGAAGGAGGAAGTGGGGAGACACTTTGAAGGTGTCTTGGATTGCAGCCTCCTAACCATGTCTACCCAGAAGTAAGCCCCATTGTGTTGAATGGGTCTTACTCCCAGGAAAGTGTCTTTAGGACTGCAGCCTAAGTAGATTTCATAAGATCATGCACATTGAATGCATGTTTTGAATTCAGTTCCAGTGTTTTGTCATCATTTTTACATCCAGTTAATATTTTTATATGAATATTTTGGGGGTTTTGGAACCAATCGTCTGAGTTTTCATTATTTCCTATGGGAAAATCAGCTTCACGTAAAGGAAGTTTCACGTAAAGAAACTGCCTCCGGAACAAATTAATTCTGTTACGTGAGGTGCCACTGTATTTTGAGAAGTATATGGGAGTAAATACATTCAAAGGAGACTTAGAGCGGGGGCGCTTAAGATGTGGCTTTGATGTGTAAAACACTTATCACAGATCAAATGGAGAGGATGCCAGAACAGGAAGGAACATAAAGTATCTTTGATATGGAGATGTCCTTACCATGTCTACTCAAAAGAAAGCTCCATTATGTTTAATGGGTCTTACTCCAAGGAAAGTGTTTTTAGGATTGCAGCCTAAGGTGCAAAAGCTAGGAAAGTCACATGTTAGTGTGAAAACGAGCTCCAAGACATACATGCAAGCAGTGCTATTTTTCTGGAAAATAGGTGCCGGTACTGACCTGTGTGTGTATGTGTTGGTGTATATGTGTACATATGCTGGTACTCACCCATAGAGGTGCATATACTCAGTACAGGTGTGACCCCCCCCCCCAAAAGACCTTTGTATGCAAGTATTCTGATTGGTCTATGTGTAATTCATTGGGTTATAACAGGGATTTTCAAAGTTTTCAGCCAAAGGGCCACATTAAAAATCTGGCATGGTGCTGAGAGCCAGATAAAATACTGTAAATATAAAATTTAAATACATAGATTAATGAATAAGTGAGTTCAAAATTCCAGTATTTCTGCAAGCACCAACACCCAGCACAGGTATCAATAGGAGCCCCTTTGCCATCCTAGCTCCAGTTGTTTCTTCAGTGGAGTCAGAGGGTCTTAAGGTACAGAGTCTTGCTAAGGGTTTGCCAAGGGTTTGGAGACCCCTGAAATAGACTTTTTTGGGTCTAAAAGTCAGTTTTGCCTTTAAGTAGGAGCTGAACCTTTGCTCTTGGTCTCTCCTCTTATGTCTGGAGCCACATGTGATGTGACCCACAGGTGTCAAACACCAGGCCCGTGGGCTGAATGCGGCCCACCTCTCCATTTCAAGTGGCCCCTGAGAACTTCTTCCCACTTTCCTGGGAGTAAGCCCCATTGACATGCATAAGATTGTACTCCAGCCATCGAGAAACACCATTAATGCTAACTTTGGCCCTCTGAATGGAATGTGTTGGATACCCCTTATGTTTGGTGTAGTCTTCGGTGGCTTCTTTATTAGTGTAACCTGCATGTACTGACTCCACCTGGCCGGTCCTTGAATAGCCCTCTGTGTGGGGTGACTGGCCTCCTACAACTGATTCTTAATAAACGTTTGCTCTGATTTAAAAGTGCGTGGATGAGGAATTGCTGGAGCTGCTGCAGGGTTGAGTGTGGGGGGAAGAGGCTCCCCTTGTGCTGGGTGGAGGGGCCTGGCATACAGCCATCAGTTTCCCCACCTTAAGTCGCAACAACACATGCAGAGACCCTGCAGGAGAAGTCTCTGCTGGCTGCTCTCTCTGTACGGCTCACAAGAGCAGCAGTTCCCAAACTGGGGGGTCAGGGCCCCCCCATGGGGACACTGAAATCTGGGTGCCACCATCTTTGAATCTGGCACAGGGTGACGCCATCATTGAATGGGGCAGCCAGACTGCCTTCCTGAGATTAAATCTCTGGCATTAGTGATATCACTTGCTGTTTCTGGCCATGACATCACTTCCTGGGGTCCATAACAGATCACATAGGCTTAGGGCTCCCCCCTTCCTTCACTGTGTTCCAGAGTGGTGCTTCAGCTCCTGGTTTTGGCTTCCAGTCTGGTTTCCCAGAGCAGCTCTAGGGGAGCCGAGGGGTCCAAAGCACACAGGTAGCTGTTGCAGGGCTTGCCCTCCTTAAGGGAAGGCTTGGTGGGAAGGCCTGCAGAGGGAGGCAGCCCGGGAGGGGCTGGGGAGACACGAAGCCAGGCAGGGCCCCTCCCGTGCAGGTCTACTTGGAAATAAGGCCCATGCAAGTCAATGTGCTTACTCCCAGGTAACTGTGTAGAAGGCAGCCTCAGGCCCCCTTCCCAGTACAGAAGGCATTCAGTGGGGCATAGATGGCCATCCTGTGGCAGGGAGTTCCGCAGGTGAATTGCCTAGGAAGAGCCCCACTGATTCAGCCCAAGATCCATCCACTATTCCTGCATCTCCCACTGGCCCATCGTGGCAGGAGTTCCACAGGTGAATTTTCTAGGAAGAGCCCCACTGGCTGAGCCCAAGACCCATCCACTCTGGCTTCCTGCATCTCCCACTGGCCCATCCTATGGCAGGGAGTTCCACTGGTGAATTTCCTAGGAAGAGCCTCACAGCCTCAGCCCAAGACCTCTCCCCTCTGGCTTCCAGCATCTTCCAGTGGCACATCCTGTGGCAAGGAGTTCCAGACGTTTATTGCCCAGGAAGAGTCCTGCTTAGTCAGTCCAAGTCCATCCAGGATAACTTTCTCCATTTCCTAATGGTCCATCCTGTGGCAAGGAGTTCCACAGGCTATGTAAGAATTTTATCTCAAACCAGAGTTATCTCAGCAGGAGTCAGTGTTACTTCAAAGAAGGTAGTGAGTTGAAATCTCACTGTAGCTGTACATGCTTTACTGCTCTGACTGGTGATTTGTGGAAACTAATATCTGGGATGGACTTATGAATGACTCTAAACTGACCTGTGTAAATATATACATAGAGTTTCTTCCTGACACAATCTTTTGATGCAGCCTCATTTTTCTCCTTCACACACACACCGCCACAGTCACTGGAAGCTCTAACTGACTTCTTCACCACAGTCCTGTTGAAGCACACTCTGACAAGTCCATCCTTGGGCAGGGTGACCAGAAATTCCCAGTTTTGTCCTCTTTTTTTAGCCTTCTGTCCTCCAAAAGGGCATAATTGTCCTCCATTTTGGCACCATTTTGGAACATTCTTATGGTGTGCAGTACCCCATCATGTCATATGTCATTGGATTTGTATTTAAGAGCAGAATCCAATGCAGAAATCTGTTTTGGAATATCTCCTTCCTATCAAATGTTATGGCCAAAAACCTTAAAATCAAAAATATGCATTGAACTCTATGGGAAAGTGAAAGTGCCCCATATCACAGCTTTACTCGTGAGTTGTTGAACATGTCATAGTCAGCTGCAAAGGCCAGGCTTAGAGGAATCAAAGGACACTAGAATGGTCCTGATCCAGAGAACACAGCCTCAAAAATCACCCCAGAAAGAAACCCCTGATAATTGCATTGGATCTCCATGGAAAGTGAAAGGGTGCCATTTCACTCCTTTACTTCTGAGTAGGCGAACTTGCCTTAGATCAGGGGTCCTCAAACTGCGGCCCGGGGGCCGGATATGGCCCACCAGAGCCCTTAATCCGGCCCTCGGGCACCTTCAGACCCTTCCCGCCTCCCGGCCAGGGGATGGGGGGAACCCCAGGGGCCTCGATGCCAGGCGCACAAGTGCAGGAGGGACTGAGCGGGAAGCGCGCACACCTGTTGCCACTTCTCCGCAGTGCCAGGGGTTCCCTGGCCAGCATGCACGCCCTTCCCGCTCAGTTGCTGTTTCCTGGTTAGTCGCTGCGCGCGTCCGTGCCAGCCAGGAAACCCCTGGCACTGCAGAGAAGTGGCAACAGGCGTGTGCACTTCCCGCTCAGTCCCTCCTGTGCCCTTCTTGCTCAATTGCCGGCTTGTAAGTCACACTTTCCTAGGATGGATGGGGCTCTGATGCTGCAAGCCTGCCACACTTTCCTAGGAGTAAGCCCATTACTTCTGTGTAGGAATGGATGGATGATGGATAGATGGGGCTCTGATGCTTAGGATGGGGCTCTGATGCTGCAAGCCTGCCACACTTTCCTAGGAGTAAGCCCATTACTTCTGTGTAGGGAGGGATGGATGGATGGATGATGGATAGGGCTCTGATTCTTAGGATGGGGCTCTGATGCTGCAATCCTGCCACACTTTCCTGGGAGTAAGCCCATTGACTATTATGGGATTTACTTCAGTGTAGGAATGCGTCACAGGCGCGGGGCGTGGCTCACCGGGAAGAAGCTTTAGTCCGGCCCCCGACAGTGTCTGAGGGACAGTGAACCGGCCCCCTGTTTAAAAAGTTTGAGGACCCCTGCCTTAGATAATTGGAAAAGGCAGGCTTGAGAGGAATCTGGTCCTAATCCAATGAATGTAGCCCCCACCAGTCACCCCACGAGGAAGCCCCTTTGCAACCTCCACTGCATTAAACCTTTTTGAAATTGAAACTGCACATCTTTGTTTACTCAGGAGTAAATAAGCATGCCCTGGCTGCTGAGGAAGGTCAGTCCAGGAAGTGCAAAGCTTCCAGAGACTTCCTCATCCTCCGACTGGACTATGGTAAATTCATGGAGGAAGGAGGCTCATCAATAGCTCTTAGCCATGATGTTGCAGTAGAATCTCCACTTTGATGCAGTATATTTCTAAATTCCAATTATTGGGGGACCATCAGCAGATCCTATGTGTGTTGCCTTTATCCCTGCTTATGGTTCCTGAAGACATCTGATTTGTCACTGGGAAAGTGGGTGATGGGTGCCATGGCCCTCCGGCTGTACCAGCAGCTCTTTTCTTCCAGTCTTTATGTGATGGCTTATTTTGTTTCTGATTCATGAGTTGGTAACCAAAATTGAGGACTAGGACCGTGTTGGATCCAACCCACAAGAAACTATGGTGGAAGAAACAACAAACCTTGGTGCTATCCAAATTGGTGCCACAGGGGAGTATCTGGGAGGGGCTGCACCACCCCACCAGATTAAGCAGGAGACAGGACAACAGTGTTGGAAGGCCTGTGAGAACAATGGGGACAAACCTGTGAAAGTGAAGGAGGAGGTTTTGGACGAGGACAGCCCAAAAGTGTGTCACCAACGCTTCAGGCTCTTTTGCTACAAGGAGGCCGAGGGTCCCCGAGAGGTTTTCTTCAAGCTGTGGGAGCTTTGTCACCAGTGGCTGAGGCCAGAGACTCAAACCAAGGAACAAATCCTGGAGTCCCTCATCCTGGAGCAGTTCCTGACCATCCTTCCCCCAGAAATGCAGAGCTGGGTCAGGGATCAGGACCCGAAAACATGTGACAGATCAAGAGAGAGATCTTAGGGTGCTGGTGGACAGCTTGATGAAAGTGTCAATCCAAAGTATTGCAGCATTGAAGGAGACCAGTTCCATGCTCAGGATAATCCAAAAAGGTATCGAGAATAAAGCAGCCCATATTATAATGCTGTTGTGCAAGTTGATGGTAAGGCCACATCTGGAGCATTGCATTCGTTTCTGATCACCACCTCTTGAAAAAGGCTGTAGTGGAAATTGAAAAGGTGCAAAAGAGAGTAACCAAAAATGGAGACTGGGCTGGAGCACCTCCCTTAGTAGGAAAGATTATAGTGTTTGAGGCTCTTTGGTCTAGAAAAAATGCACCTGAGGGAAGACATGATTGAGACATAGAAAGAAAGAAACTTCATTGTTATTGTACACAAATATACAACAAAATTTGGGGTGAAGTGTCAGGATACAGAGTCAGATCACTGGAGTGTTGAGCCACTGGATGTACATGCACAGCCACAGACAGTCTTTACAGCAACCTGTGATGTAGGTAATTGTTCTACAGGCAGCTTGTAGAACTCTTCTTTTCTCTCAGGTGGGTTCCTTATTTGTATTAGGGTGCAATCCTGAGTAACTATGGGGAGTCCTTGCTCCGGTGTAAGAACAATTTGCTCTGGATTGCAATATGAATTTCCCATAGGTTTTCACTAGGTGGTGCAGTAACTACAGGTGCACGTAAAGTCTCTTATATGCTCCCGTAGTTACTCTGGATTGTAGGGTTAGGCTACAATCCTAACCTCCATATAGGCTGACCTAAGCCCTGGCATAAGTCCTGTACTGACCTGGGCGTGTCACAAAAGTGCAGTAAGACACTTCTGCCCCACTCTTGGGGGGGGGGGATTAGGCCAATACACAGGCACATGCTGACCTCCCCCACACCATCTCACTTGGAATCTTCAGGCAGAGGCTTGATGAGCACCTGTCGGAGATGCTCTAGTCTAGGAGGATTTCCTACTACAGGCAGGGGGGTTCGACTAGATCAGTGTTTCTCAAAGTTGGGGTCGGGACCCCTTTCGGGGTCACCTAAAGGTTTCCTGGGGATCACCTAAAGACCCCTGGTGCAGGGGGCCAGGTTAGGCTTGCCAGACCTCCAGCTGTAGCTGCACACGCATTGGGGCTGACTGACAGCCTCAGGGCCCAATCCTATGCCCAGTCCTCTAAATAAATCCCATTGTGTTCAATGTGCACATAGAACACACATTTCATTTGTAACAATGAAAATACATTCTGCATATCGGATATTTACATTCCGCTTCATAACAGTAGCCAAATTACAGTTATAAAGTAGCAACAAAAATAATTTTATGGTTGGGGGTCCCCACAACATGAGGAACTTATAAAGGGGTCATGGTGTTAGGAAGTTTGAGAACCACTGGACTAGATGACCTACTGGGTTCTTTCCAATTCTATGATTCTGTGATTCTGTCATGGAAAATTAGGCCAGGTGAGTTAGGCTGGACTTAAATTTCTTGGGTCCTATTTGAATTAGACTCAGCACACAGTAGTTTCATCTGCTCAAACTATAAGTTTACATCTTTGCGTCCTCTGGGGCAATATAAATAAAATATTCTATTCTACACCAGAAAATCTGATTTCTATTATAAACTGCTCTGAGTCTGAGGGAAAAGGAAAACAATATTCATAAGAGTGATCACCAACATGTTTCTTGGGATGGATGGAGGATTCACTAAGAACACAATCCTAACTATGTCTACTCAAAAAACCCTATTGTGTTCAATGGGTCTTACCCCCAGGAAAGTGTCTTTAGGATTGTAGCCTACGTGAGTTAAGAATGTTGCTAGTGTTAAGAATGAGTTAAGAATGTTGCTAGTAGGGGTGGGTGAGACAGATGAGGCTGCCTCAACATATAGGGATTCATAAAGGCTCCAGCCCAACTTGTTCAGCATGGATGTTCATTGTGAAGGGGCTACCCAATACCCTCACTCTCAGTAGTACCCGCAGAGTAGGGAGGCTAACAAATCCCCTGCCCATGCAAGGCCCAGCTGGACGAGGCTGGGAGACTTGATCCAAACTTGGCCTGGCCTCTGAGTGAATAAAAGCTCCCGATGTCTGGAGGGGGACAACATACCAACACCAACAGACCCTCCTGCTTGGCTGACACTTGGTCCCTGACTCTGTCCCTGGGGTCTCCCCAGCAGCCTCCAGTCTCACCCCAGAGAGTGGTTCTCCCTGTCTTATCAGAAGCACATGAAGAGAGAGAGAAAATCTGCTTGGCTTCCTCCTTGTTGGAAACTGAAGCCCCTCAGATTTGGAGGAGAGAACAAAGCTCCTCAGAACTGGAAGGAAAAATAAATTGCTTCAGAACTGGAGGGAAAATGAAGCCCCTCAGATTTGGAGGAAAAAACAAAGCTCACTCTCAGCCTTGCCTACCTGACCGGGTTGTGAGGAAAACAGGAGGGGAGAAACTCAAGCTTTGTAGGCCATCTTGGGAATTTGCTTTTGCATGGGAAAAGCAGGGAATAAATCCTTAAGCAAAATACCTCGTCAATCAGGTGGAGAGGGGAGGGTGTCCTTCTAAAATGACAGGGCTCCTCACAAGGTGGACTTCATGCACAAACTAAAACTAATTTCAAAACCCACAACAACAGACTGCATACTCATCCTCACTTCACAGCTGACCAAGTTAGTGGGAGAAAAGGAGATAGAGGGAAGCACAACACAAAGAGGGGAAATCTGATAGTCCCAGCTGGGCAACAGCATTTGCCAAGGTCAATCGCTTCCGTCTGGATCTGCTGCCAAGTTCAGCCAAACCATCTCTTCCACTGACTGATGGCCCAATATATGTCTACACAGAAGTAAATCCCATTATTATCTTTACTCCCAGGAAAGTTAGGATAGGATTGTAACCTTAGTCTGCAGAGTGCCAAAGCACTTTCACCTATAGGAGCTGACAACACAATGTCAAAAACTTAAGTATGAAATCAGGCACAAAAGCAACATCAAACGCTTTCACTTGATGGAATGCAAAGTTATGAAATGAGCTCTGTGTATATCTGGTTTTTGCACACATGCATGTGTGTGTATCTGTAGGCATGTGAGGGCATTATCTGAGGGGCTTTTCTGAAGTCAGGCTCTGAGCCCCACTGCTTTCTCCTTTGTGTAATATTTTGGATCAGTAATTTTCAGCCACTGAGCCAGGGCTTCTTGGTGTGCCACCAAAGATCCTGCAGGTCTGCCACACTTTGTGAAGGATCATTTGGACAAAGTGATCCCTTGTCAACTGATGCTGCTCCTTGACAATGTTAGTGCTGCTTCTGCATTCTGAACCCAGGTACATACATGGATTCCTTGTCCCCAGGGGGTCTGGTCCATGCACCAGCTTTCAGAGTTATTCCAGGCTGGAAAGTGTTAAATTTTGCTCAGACTGGAAATGTTTGTGCAGAGGTGCTTCTGAGGCCCTTGGCTTGGCTTTGCTCAGCCCTTTCCAGGGAGAGAAATCGCCTTCCTGGACTGACTCAGAGGAGAGAAAACAAAAGTGACTCTTATTTCCAGTGCCAAGAGGAGCCATGGCAGCTGCAGAGGACATTCAGAATCTCTGCGATGAAGCCACCTGTCCCATCTGCCTGGAGTACTTCAGGGACCCCGTGAGCATTGGTGAGTGTGGGCACAACTTCTGCCGACAATGCCTGACCCAGAGCTGGGGGGAGAAGGAGGGCGATGGCCTGGTGGTGGTCTGTCCCCAGTGCAGGAGAACCACTCCGAGAAAGAACCTTGTCCCAAATTGGGCTCTGAAGAATATGGTTGAGATACTCAAGAAGCTCAGTCTCGGGGGCCAAGCAAAAGACCAAGAAGTAGATGGAGTTTGTCAGAAGCACCAGGAGCCCCTGAAGCTCTTCTGCAAGGACCACCAAGCCCCCATCTGTGTGGTGTGCGACAGATCCAAAGAACATGAAAACCACAAAGTGGTTCCTCAGGAGGAAGCTTTCCAGGAGTACAAGGTATGAAAAGGCTGAGATAGGGAAGGGGGGAAAAGACACAGAGTTGAAAGGGGAGACAAGCTTTCTTCATGTATCTGTGTAAATACATTATCTTCTCATCAAAGAAAATGAACTTCCATTTCTCATCAGGATCAGATCTGCAGCAGGCTGGAGATCCTGAGGGCAGAAAGAGAAAAAATCCTGATGTATAAAATGGAATCAGAAAAAGAGAGCCAAGACCTGCTGGTGAGTGTCAGGATTGTTGGGCAGATAAAATGCATAAACCTATTTCTGGAGACCCAGATGAGAAAATGCAAGGGTTATAAAAGGCAAGATGCAGTTCTGCTCCTCTAATCTCCCATGGCTGGAACAGTCCAATTTCTATGCATGGCCTCTGAAGACACACCCCTTGACATCTTTAGGAAACTCTTTCATGACTGATCTCTGTTGATGTGATCACTGTGAAAAGCAATTTGTGATGGCCTTTTATGATGGGCATCAAAAAGGGCCTTCCTATTTTGGGACTGCCCTTGATCTTCCCTTCTTTCTTCCTATTTACTTGCTGCAGAACCAGACAGAAGAAAAGAGACAAAAGACCAAAGCGGAGTTTCAACAAATCCACCAGTTTCTGGAAGAGCAGGAGAAAATCCTCCTGGCCCAGATAGAAGAGGTGGAGAAGGAGATCCATGAGCCCCTGGCCAGACTCTGCAGGGAACTCTCCTCTCTGGAAAAACTCATCCAGGAGATGGAGGAGAAGAGTCAGCAGCCAGCCAGTGAATTCCTGCAGGTAAGATCTGTTTTGTAGGCTCAATGTAGCCCTTAATTAGGGTTGTGTTAAAGATGCATGTCAAGGAAGAGTGTTTTTTGTCATTATGACCAAACACCCTCTTATGGATCATCCTTCCCTCCCCAATAACAGCCATCAAGCAGGGCAGTCAGAGGCAGTCCCTGGAGGTCTCCTCCTCCTTTTCAGCCCCATAAGGAATTATTGGAAACTGGGGATGTGATATCAGGTTGCATTTGGAACTCCTTTAACTCACCTTATGCAGCCAGACCACCAGTTCAAATGTGCAAGGGAAACTTGGAATTGGTGTGTGACGTCCCTAAACTTTTGGGTGTGGAGTAAACCACTCTGCATTGTGCAGAAAAGGCAGAATTTGCCTGCTGACTGGAGAATCACTGGAGGATCTTTGCTCCCCTTGATGGAGCTGCACCCTCAGACCTGAGTGGAACATGCAGGAGGGATCACTGCAGGGCAAGGGAGCACTTCATTCCAGGGCCTGCCATGACTGACTAAGGCAGGTGCTGAGTGCTTCTTCTTTTCTCTCTCTTTTCAGGATATTGGGAAGACCTTGCAGAGGTACGTGGACCCCACTCATTCCCCTTCTGGCGTCCTCACGATGGGAAGTGCTGTGAAGAATGTAGCTCTTGGCAGGGAATGCAGGACTTTCCACACTCCAGGGTTCCACTCAGACCCTCTCTTTAAAACATACCACTGGCACATCTAACAGGGCTGCCAGGCCTCTGTCAATCCCTTCCCTCCTCCACCCACAGCCTCAAGGTGCTTCTGTACCTGCTGTGCTATATTTTATATAAATTATATTGCCATAGCTGGAGAAACCTCTTCCCCAAAGCTTCCCATTCTGCCCTTGCCAGTTTCTTCGGCTTTTTGCTCTGCTCTCCACCTCCATATCCTCTGTTCCCATTACAAATTCTGGATTAGTTGGATTTGTGGATAGATTTTTTTTCCACTCCACACCAGGTATGAGAAGAAGGAAGAAGTGCTTGAAAATACTGTTGCTTTTCCTCCTGAGCTCACCTGCAGAATCAAAGGATTCTATGATGTGAAATCCCTTCTGGAAGGAGTCATGGAGCAATTTCCAGGTAATGAAGAATGATGAACAAGGATGCATATAACGGGTGGGCTTGGACAGCCTATGCCAGGGTTAAGAGGGATGCACGGAAGTGCTTTGTCTTGGGTGACAGATCAATGCTCAGTGGAAATGGAGACCCTGGATTGTGTCCAGTTCCAGTTTCACTAATGAAAAGTGATATAGTGGAAATGGAAAACATGCAGAAGAGAGTGTCCAAAATGTGGCTACAGCCTCTCAGGAGGAAAGGATTAGAGCCTCTGCAGCTCTTTGATCTAAAAAGAAGGTGCCCGAGAAGGAAACCCATAAGATCAAGCATTTATGGAACAGACTGGAGAGAGGGATGTTCTTTTTCTTCACACACAACTCCAGGGACATCCATTAAAATTGTGAGTGGTGAGAGTTAAACAGACAAAAGGAAATATTTCAACTCCAGGGACATCCATTAAAATTGTGAGTGGTGAGAGTTAAACAGACAAAAGGAAATATTTCTTTACCTAGTTTGTAATTTGTCTTTGGAACTGCTTGCCACAGGATGGGATGGTGGCATCTAGCAAAGGGTATTGGATAGATTTCTGGAAAAAGTCCATCACATGTCACAAGTCATGATTATAATATGCAGCATGCATGTTTCAGATGGAGCTAGTCATAAAATCATAGAGTTGGAAGGGACCCAGTGGATCATCTAGTCCAACTCTGTAGCAGGAAATCCTTGTTTTGTGGGGATCTGGGTCTCAAACCCTGGACTTCTGGTTAACAGGCACAGTGTCTTAATCACTTGCTACCAGAGGAATTTAGTTAAAAGATTTCTGTCATATCTTTCCTCTCTTGAAACAGATGCCCAAGGTGGTTTACAATCATAAATAAAAATACAAGTAAAACATACAATATTTACAAACAGAGTAAAATGAAAAGATTAAAGCCATTTGGAGGAGGGCAAAACTTAGGAGCTTCTGCAGAGGTACTGGAGGCAGACAAAACATTTCCAGATGAAACAAAGATTTTAAGCCGTCACCAGAATGCCATAAGGGAGTGGGTAGATCTCAATTCCCCTGGCAGAGAGTTCCGTCACTGGCACTGCTGCCAATAAGGCTTGCCCCATGTTGCTGTCCACATCCACCTAACTAGGGAGAAAGGTGGCACTTGCAGGAAAGCCCCCTCAGGTAACTGGGGTTGGGGGCAGCATACATGGAAGATGGCAGTGCCTCTTGTTAACCTGGCCCCAAACCATGAAGAGCTTTCACAGTCAATAGCAGCACCTTGAATTTGGCCCAGAAATGAATGGGCAACCAGTGCAGTAGCCAAAGCAGCTACTGAGGTCTGGCAAGCAGAGTCCCAGCGTGCAGCTCCTCCACACTCCCTAACACTGCTTTAACACCGCAGTTCAGGTTTCTTCTGGAGAAGCTTTTATTTCTCAAACACGCATTAGTCCCAATCAGCCAAACCTTCCTGCAAGGTCTTTTAAAACCCATCAGTCCCAATGTTCAGGTGTGAGCTCCACCCTCAGCTGTCAAACAGCTGTCAAAACATGGGAAGCACCATCAACACCACATCTCTCACCAGATCATTTTGATCTTTCATTACATTTACTTCCAAGTAAGCATATGGAGAAGATATATATATATGGCAAGAGAATTAGAACAGACTCATGAAAATCCAGTTTCTCAGGTCAGACTCTGGAGTCATGAAGAGTTTGGAAAATCTGAAACACTCAAATCAGAAAAACCCACTTGACTCACCAATTTGTTGTGTGTGTATATTGTCTGTATTTGTGTGTGTGTTGTGGGCTCTTTAAGTCAACTCAAGTACTTTTAACTCAAAAACGCCTAAGTTGGGAACTGCTGCCAAAAGACTCCACTTTTCCCATCTATGTGGCTTTGATGAGTATCTGATTCTCCTTCTCTCTCCACCACCAACAGCAAAGGTGACTCTGGATCCAAACACGGCTCATCCCAAACTCATCCTGTCCGAGGATCGCAAAAGTGTGAGATGGGGAGACAGACTGCAAGATCTGCCCAACAATCCTGAGAGATTTAACTGTATGAATTTTGTGCTGGGAAGTGAGGGATTCACAGCCGGCACACACTTCTGGGAGGTCACTGTGGGAAGGGAGGGAAGATGGGCTGTGGGAGTTGCCAGGAAGTCTGTGAGGAGAAAGGGCTTGTTTTGTTTGTGTCCTGAGGAAGGAATCTGGGCTGTGTGGAAGTGGGGAGATGATGGAGTCCTTACTTCCTCTGATTCTACTCATCTGTCCCTGAGGCAGGAGCTGAAGAGGATCCGAGTGACTCTGAACTGTGCTGAGGGGAAGGTTTCCTTTTCCGATGCTGACTCAGGAGTCCACTTCTACACTTTCTCAGGAGCCTCATTCTCCGGTGAGACCCTCCTACCCTTCTTTTGGGTGGAAGGGCAAGCCCACCTGAGACTCTCTTCCTGAGGCCAAAGCATGAACTTCTCAGGCTCTGCTGATTTTTCTCTCCAGATTAGGAGGATTCCCATAAATACTCACCTGTCGGTCAGTCTCACAGATGAGGCAGGGCAGGTTTTGAGCCAAAAATGATGGAAGTTCCAAGACCCCTGGATAAGTCGTGGGTAAAACTTACATAATAGATCTGCACGGAGGAGGGAGCATTTCCAATCTATAGTTGTCCTGACATTTATTATAATGTGGACTTTGAGACCCAGCAGCTGCATGCCTCCCTCCTGCTAACATCAGAACACAGTTGGGGGCAGCCATGGGATGGTAAAGTCTCCAGGACCCCACAGTGGCTGCCAGAGACCTTTAGACACCTTTGGAGGGTCAAGATCCCTGCAGCACCCCCATCGCTTAAGCACTGTTGGGGACCCATTCCTGGGCCACACCCCACATGGGGAATAATCCCATTGTTCCCATTGAGGGTCATGACTCACACTTTGGGCAGGGGGACCAGTTGTCAAAGCATGCAGCAGCTGTGCTCTGGTGATTTAATGGCAGGGCTGTCAAAGAAAGCTAAGCAAGGAAAGACCTGGACAACTCTTGGATGGGTGACTGCACTAGGATGGGATACTCATGAGTCAACTCTTGGATGGGAGACTCATGAGTCTCCAGAGCCGGAAGGTATGACTGTTATCAGCTTGGCTGACCTGAAACTCCTGCTGGGAGCTCAGAAAGGGTTCCCAGATGTGAGGATCACACTGAGAAGGATCCATCAGGAAGAGTTCTACAACCTGCCCACAGAGCAATTACCTACCTCACAGGGTTGTGAGGTTGAAAAGATAGATAGATGTAGATATAGATAGATGCTGGTTTGGGCATTTTTGTTAGCATGGGGGAAAGTAGAGTATGTATAAATAACCATCCATAATAAATAACCATCCAACCAACCATAATAAACAACCATTCTGAAGACGTTCCTTTTCGAACAAGCCTTCTGAGTTCCTGCCTTTTTATAATATTTTTATAGTCCTGGTTTTTATATATAGCCAAGGTATGTCTAGATACCACTGCTTTGGCTGCTTTTTATTGCTTCCATCACATTTATTATCTTAGGAAGGCTTTTGATTTGGTTAGTAGGGATGGCCTTTTTAAAATCCTCCCCAAGATTGGTTGCCCACCTAAGCTCCTCAACATCATCAGGTCTTTTCACGAGGACATGAAAGGCACTGTAGTCTTTGATAGCTTAGCATCAGACCCCTTTGACATCCAAAGTGGAGTGAAGCAGGGCTGCGTCCTCGCACCAACTTTATTTGGGATCTTTTTTGCAGTCATGCTGAAGCATGCTTTTGGAAACGCAACAGAGGAAATCTGTCTCCGGACCAGATCAGACGGAAAACTCTACAATCCTTCCAGACTGAGCTGAAATGCTTGCAGGAGTTCCTCTTTGCTGATGACGCTGCTGTTACTGCTCACTCTGCCGAAGACCTTCAACAACTTATTTAGGCATTTTAGCAAAGCCTGCCAAGGCTTTGGACTAACAATCAGCTGGAAGAAAACACAAGTCATGGGTCAGAGTGTGGATCTACCTCGCTGTATCACAATCTCTGAACATGAACTGGAGGATGTCCATGACTTTATGTACCTTGGCTCAATGATCTCTGACACACTCTCCTTAGACACTGAGCTGAATAAATGTATTGGTAAAGCAGCTACCACGTTCTCCAGACTGGCCCTACAATCCAGAGCAACTACGGGAGCACGTAAGAGACATTATGTGTATCCGTAGTTACTGTACCACCTAATGAAAACCTATGGGAAATTTATATTGCAATCCAGATCAAATTGTTCTTACACCGGAGCAAGGACTCCCCATAGTTGCTCTGGATTGTGCCCTTACTCTCATACTCCAGAGAGTATGGCTTAATAAGAAGCTGACGGAACATACAAAGATCCAGGTCTATAGAGCTTGTGTCCTGAGCACACTCTTGTACTGCAGCAAGTCTTGGACCCTCTATGCATGGCAGGAGAGAAAGCTGAACACCTTCCATATGCGCTGTCTCCGACATATTCTTGGCGTCACCTGGCATGACAAAGTCTCAAATGACGCAGTCTTGGAATGTGCTGGAATCTCTAGTATTGTTCACACTTCTGAAACAGCGGCATCTACGCTGGCTTGGGCCTGTCGTGAGAATGGCTGATGGTCGGATTCCAAAAGATCTCCTATATGGAGAGTTAGTGCAGGGAAAGTGCCCTAGAGCAGAGGTCAGGGAACAGGGGAGTATTACCCCAATTTGTATAATAATGGAATTCCTGGGGGTAATGGACCACCTGGGTTTGTATATGAATGACACAGCCTGTTATGCACAGCAGGCATTGAGATCACTGTGCCTGCCTCCCTGCAACCTTGATGGATTACTCTTAGCACCTAATCAGCCTTTAACTCCAGCTTCCAAAGATCAAAACAAACATACAAAAGGTGTGAAGCCCTGAAGGGTCATAAGAAGTTCAGGCTATTGGGGTGGGGGGGTTGGAGGGGAGAGAGTGTCTCAGCTGCAGACTGGGGTTTCTCAGAGCTCAATCTTCTGCTTTCCTACTCAGAAGCAAGTGTCATTATTTTCCTTGGGGCTTACTCTTAGGAAGGTGTGCATTGCATTGCACTCAAAGTTATGGACCTAAACGCTAGAAACAACTTGATCTGGCTGAAATAACTGCTGCTGTGTTTCAACTCCTGCTGCAAAGAGAGACCTGAGCCTGAGAGCAGAGTTGCTTCTTGCAGTCATGATCCAAACTGCTTCTAAGTCCGCAGAGAGAGAGAGAGAGAGAGAGAGAGAGAGAGAGAAAATCAGCAGTCAGGACAGGAGTGAGACCTGCAGCCATCTGCCTTGTGTAGATGCACAAAATTTCCATCTTATTCAGCTGTCCAGAGCAAAGAAGCAGGTGAGCAGGAGACCAAGCAGGATTTGGAGCCATCCAGACAGAAATGACAAGAGGAAGCATCCTCCTTTGGATGCTGTTGAGGTCTGCCTGTATTCTAAACAGCCCCCTCCCATCCAGCTCCCTCTGGTAAGACCATTTCATTGCTCCTGTATCAGGGTGATCATATGTCATAATCATAAAAGAGAATCCCAAAATGAAGGACACTCAAGAAAAATGTAGGACATGACAAAATTAAAGCTAAAGACGCTGACCTATGTTGCTTTCATGGGAATAATTAAAACACTATGAGCACAGTCCTAACCATGACTACTCAAAAGAAAGCCCCATTGTATTAAATGGGTCTTATTCTGAGGAAAGTGTCTTTAGAATTGCAGCCTATATTTACTTATTACATTTACAACAATGACATATAATTTATTAATTACAAGAAGGCTACATGCCGCCACACTTTCCTGGAAGGAACCCTCCTGACTGTAAAGGGCATTAATTCTGAGGAGAAATGCCTAGGATTAGGATCTGTGGCTGCATCTTCTCCACACTTTCCTGGAAGGAAACCCCACTGACTGTAATGGTCTGCTGCTCAATAGAAAGGCACAGGATTGGGCTCTGAGGCTGCAATCCTATTCACATTTTCCTGGGAAGCCCAATAACTACAATGGGTCTTACTTCTGAGTAAACTTGAATAGATTGGGCTCTCTTTCCCACTCCAGTTGAATCCTCCACTTGTTTCAATCATTTGCAGGATCTTGTCCTCTTTTTTATTATGGTCACCCTGACCCCCACAGTTCTCCAATATGCCCAATACTTTTCTGAGGCTGCAATCCTAATCACACTTTCCTAGGAGTAAGTACTATTGGACACAGTGGGACTTACTTCTGAGTAGACATGCTTAGAATTGAACTGTACATGTAATAAATTACATGAAATAATATTTGATTTAATGATAAGTAAAATGTGTTTAAATTAAGCACATGAAAGCACTACAGTGTTTTTAGCATTTATTTTATAATGTCTTACATATTTCTTGGATGTCCTACATTTTGGGGGGAGGAGTTTTATTTATTTATTTATTTATTTATTTATTTATTTATTTATTTATTTAATATCCCGCCTTTCCTCTCCTACAATAGGGAGCCCAAGGTGGCTAACAACAGGATAAAACACCATTAAAATCGAATTATAAATATAAATTAAAACATAATTAAAAACAATTAAAATACAATTAAATTTTAAAAGCTCAAACAATAAAAACAGACTAAAAACATAGTTAAAAACAGTAAAAATAAAATGATAAAACAATAAAACTGCCCCCAACCTATGCCCCATTTAAAATGCTTTTTTAAAATAAAAGGTCTTAAGGCTCTGCCTGAAGCTCTGTATAGGGGGAGCTCTCCTCAGTTCTAAGGGAAGGGAGTTCCAGAGCCGGGGTGCCACCACTGAAAAGGCCCTATCTCTGGCTGCCACACCTCTCACGTCTTTTAGTGGCGGCACAGTCAGTAGGGCCCCCTCTGATGACCTTAGGTGACGGGTCGGATTGTAAAGAAGAAGGCGGTCCCTCAGATACCCTGAACCCGAGCCGTTTAGGGCTTTAAAGGTCAGGACCAGCACTTTGAATTCAGCCCGGAAACGAATGGGCAGCCAGTGTAGTCGCTGAAGCAGTGGCCTGACAGAGTCGAACCGACGAGCCCCAGCAACCACACAGGCCGCCGCATTCTGGACTAGTTGAAGTTTCCGGACCGTCTTCAGAGGCAGACCCACGTAGAGAGCGTTACAATAATCTAGTCTCGATGTCACTAGGGCATGGGTTACTGTGGCCAGATCTGAACGACTCAGGTATGGTTGGTTCTGGTACTCAGGTACCAGAACTACTCAGGTATGGAGTTTGGTTCTGGCATATGGTCCCCTTGAATCTTTGCATGTCTACTCAGAAGTAAGTCCCATTCCACTCAGAGGGCTTCCTTCCAGGTAACTGGCCAGGCCTGCAGCCTGTGTGTGTGTGTTGTCAGTCTCTCCAGCCCAGGAAGGCCTCCAGGAATGCCAAGGCTGGGACTGCTGGAGCCTCTGCTTGGGCAGCCCTTCTCTTGCCATCTCCATCTCCTTCTCCCTCATCTGGGATGATCTGAGCCTTTCAGGAAGGGAAGGGAAGGGGTGTCAGGATGTTGCCTGATTGATGTCCTGTGACTGTCTGTGTGCAGCAAGAGTGACGACATACACGGTAGAGTAGATTTACTGTTAACTGTGTTTACTACTCAGAGTAGTTTAAGACTATCCAGGTCCATCAGTCTAAATCACCTCAGAGTTTCTGAGTAATTCGGAGCTTATCAGCTCACATCTGCTCTGACCAACATCTGAGCTTCAGCTGATCAACTGAGCACCAACTGCCGACTCCAACTGATAGTTTCCAACCGACAAACCCAACTGTCAGTTCAAATTCTGAAAGTTCTAATCAGCCCAAAACCCTCCGAGAACCAACAGTCAGGCTCAGAAATCTCACAAGGGGCAAGTGGGTCCTTCCTCCTCCCTCCTCCCAGCCTGACCAGACCAGACCAGACCAGGAAAGGCCTGGGATTGCTGGGGGGATCCTGCAGCTGCAGCCCTGGAGACCCTCAGCAAACCCTGAGCAACCCCAGCTGAGCTCCATCTCTGGAGGGGGCAGCAGAAGAGCAGCCGGGAGGGAAGGAAGGAAGGAAGGAAGCAGCACTGAGGCCTTTCCTGCCCCCTCCTTCCAGCCAGACCTTCTTTCTTTCTGGGAGTAAAGGGGAAGGAAGGAAGGGAAGGGAAGAAAGAAAGAAAGACCAGGAGAAGCCCAGGCAGAGAACAGCTTAGTTGAGGGGGTGATGGAGCCAGCAGAGGAGCTGGACAGGCAGAGGGAGCAGCGCTGGGAGGCCCAGTGGCAGGAATTCCTCCAGAGCCTGCAGGCCCCTGACTGTGCCCAGACAAGCCCCCCAGAGTCAGAGGCTGCCCCCTGGGGTGACGCCAGGGCCTTCCTGGCCTCCTTTGAGCAAGTGGCTGCGGCCTGTGGATGGCCCCCAGGAGAGTGGGTGGCTCGGCTCCTGCCTGCCCTGAGTGGAGGCGCCCAGCAGGCCTTCAGCCTCCTGGCAGCCCCAGAGCGGGAGGACTATGGGCAAGTGAAGGCGGCCATCTTGAGAGGCGAAGCCCTGAGGAGGGAGAAGCGGCGCCAGCACTTCCGGCAGTTCTGCTGCCGGCAGCTGGGAGACCCGTGAAGGATGTACAGCCAAGTGCAAGAGCTTTGCTGCCAGTGGCTGAAGCCCGAGAGGCACAGCAAGGAGCAGATCCTGGAGCTGCTGGTCCTGGAGCAGTTCCTGGCCGGCCTGCCGGGGGACGTCCAGAGCCGCATCCGGGCATGTGGGCCAGACAGTGGTGCCCAGGCCGTGGCCCTGCTGGAGCATTTCCTGCTTCGCCGGAGGGAGGCCCACAGAGGCACCTGGCAGGTGAGTCTTTCTATTTATTTTATTATTGAAATGGCCCACCTGCCTGCCCACCCTGAGTTTCTTCCCACCATTTTCAGGGCAATGCCTGGTCTCCGACCAAGATCATGCATTGTAGCCACTTCCAGGTTCAGAGCTCAGCGTCTGCAGCATGGAGGGTGTTGTGATGGAGGTTATGAAAACAGATCTGTTCCCACCAGTAACTCTCTTCTGATTTTCTTCCCTGTTCTAGGAACCATTGCAGGAGTAGGCTTTGTGTCCCCTGGTGGTAAAGGAGGAAGCTTTGGAGATGGTGCAGGAGGAGATCGCCAGAGAACCTGCGGAGAAGTTAAGAGACACCCAGCAAAAGTTCAATGGGGAGGTCGCTGTGCCAGGTATGGGTTCAGCCTTTGACCCTCAGAGGTGTCACAGTGGGGATCAGGGAACTTAAAGGGTGTCAACAGCTCTGAATCTTTAGCAGTCATGTGGAAGGGGGAGTTTGGGCACTTGCAAGTGGGACTAGAGGGCAAGAAGGCATCCATCAAACTTCTCTCTTATGCCCAGGTATAATCTTTCTGCTTGCCCCTCATGGTAAATAGAACTTTAGCAAGGGTACCTTTCCCTACCCTGGGATGACACACGGCGCAGTCCTTCGGCCCTATCGGATCGCTACCGGTCGTGTAAATCCAAGATCCGGTTCGGGAGAGTAGGCTCGAACCGGGAAGTGCCCACCTGTGAGTCCTAGGTAATGTTATAGCACCAGTAGCATCCATTCTCATGGGGACATGCGCTGCAACCTGTAGTGTGGAGCAGTCATGGAGGACTCCTTGGGGTAAGGTAGTATTTGTTCCCTTATCTCAGTGCTGCTTTGTGGCTGATGGTTCTGGTTTTCAACTCCTGTTTGTATAGACTCCTTTGAGGAACCAGAATCTGCCCAGCTTTGCCTGTGGCCACCTGTAAGGATGAACAGGTGGCCCAATCTGCTTCTGCATGAAATGTCTTTCCGTCCCTCACAGGCACTGGAATCGCACATCCAACTATGATGCTTTTCCCAGAAGGACAGGATGTGGCTGAAGTTGAGCTGAGCAGGACTCTTGGTGTCCAAATGGAGCAGGTTGGTTTCTGGGGGGCGTAGTGGCCAGCAAGAACCAGGTGGCGGACAATGTCCTTTTAGCAGAGATAGATGGGGCTTATTCATAGAGTGCTTCTAGGTCTTTAGTTATTGTGTTCAACGTAGAGCACAACCCTAACATGCCTAAGAAAAAGCAAAGAAAAAGAAACTACATGTCTAAACAATAAAACTTTAAAACACATTCTTTTATTTATTTCTTCAATTTTTACCCTGCCTTTTTGCATGGAGGGCAACAATGCAGCAAAAATAGAAAACAGAGAAATATAAAATATAGAATATAAAATACATACAAAACACCAGCAACAAGAAGCAGCAAAAAACCCATTGGTTTCAAATATGCAGGAGTGAATATAAAATTAAATAAGCAAGCACCACTGTGCAACCAGCAGCTCTACCGCTAAAAATGTTGTGTTCAGGTAGAGATGTGTCTTTAGGCCCCATTGGAAGGTATCTGGAGAAGGAGCAGTTCTCAAACCAAAGGTGGAGGAAATCCCACAGAACAGGTTCCTTGAGTGAGAAAGCCATCCCATAAACCTCTTTCAATGCTGGTATCCTGAAAGGGCTCTCAGATGACCCGAGGATGGACCAGATTATACAGAAAGAGGTGGCCCTTCAGACATGCTGATCCCAGACTCCAAAGGGCTGTCAAGATGAAAATCGGAACCTTGAACTGAGACCAGAAATGAAAGGGAAAATCTGAAGATAGTCAAAGATGCATCTACACAATGGCTGACCCACCTGCCCTTCAGTCACTTAAGTAATTCATTGTGGATGCTGAGATCTATTTATGAAGGCAGAGTATGTCTTCATTCTTCTCTATTGTGGAGTTAAAATGGACAGATCCTGTATCTATGAATTAACACCATTCCTTGGGCAACAACACCATGAATGTTGTCCTATTTCCTGCAGGTGATGAACCCCAGCAAGGCAGATGTGGTTGAGCAGATTCCAGTGCAGCCAAGCCAACAGACCATGTTCTGGAACATTCTGCAGGAAGACGGCAAAAATATGGATTCAGCAGGTAAGGACCTGCACTGCTTTGCTCCAGTTCAGCCAGTAAGAAATGGCAAATTCTTCTAAGACCTAAAACAAGGATTAGAGGAGAAACAAACTCTGACTAGCCACAAGGTTCCCCATGAAGGACATTAGTAGTTAATGGACTGACATCCTGATCCTAACTGGAACAGGCAGATCAGCAGGCCTGCTCTGTATCCAAAGCAACTTTTCAGCTGCCTGTGGCTTGCTCTGAGTCAAGGGGGAATGTTTCCCCTTTCCCCGGGAAGAGCCACAGAACCCCCCTTTGGGCTATTCAGATCTTCACCATCTAAATCCATGGTGCAGATCTGAACAGCTTGGGACCACCCAGGGCTTCCTGAATGGGTTTAGGATCTGGTATAAGTGCTTGATTCTGGCCCTCCCTCATTCATCTTCCCACAGTCCTGGCCGCCCACTCTCCTTCCATCCCAGAATGCCTCCCCACCCTATATGGAGAACCACGAAGACACCTGTGCCAGCCTAGGGTGCTCCTAGGAATTGCGCTCTGACCAGTCTATTTATAAAGTACCTAAACAACGTGTTAGGAGCATTACTGAAAAATATGATTAAAAAAGAGAAAATATTGTCATTTGGGGGAAAAAAGTGCTGGATTGGGGGGATTTTTCAATATCACAAAGACTTGAATGTATCTGTAGAGAAACCCCAACAGTAGCTTGATAACCTCTGTAAGCCAGTGATGGGGCTTACTCTGTAAACACAATGGGGCTTGCTTCAGAGTAGGCATGGCTAGGAATCAGCAATTCCAGACACTTTCCTGGGAGTTAGACCAATTGAACACAGTGGGGCTTGCTTCAGAGTAGGCATAGTTGGGAATCAGCAATTCCAGACACTTTTCTGAGAGTAAGGCCCTTTAGGGGGGGTCGTCTGGGGGGGTGGGAGGGAGTTTGGGGACAGTGGGGAAGGGAAATACAGGGCAGAGCTGGGCAAAGGTGAATAAGAGTTTAAGTGGTCCTTAAGTGGTCCTTAAGTATGGTCCACTTAAGTGGTTTAAGTGGAAAGAATAGTTGTTATCTTGCATCTTCCTTCCTCCTGCTCAGCACTAAAAAAAAGTATTGTGGCACCTCACGTAACAAATTTAATTTGTTCCGGAGGCATGTTTTTTACGTGAAACGTTCTTTATATGAAGCAGATTTTCCCATAAGAAATAATGGAAACTCAGAAAATTGGTTCCACAACCCAAAAATATTCATATAAAAATATTAACTGTATGTAAAAATGATGACAAAACACTGGAATTGAATTCAGAACATGCATTCAGTGTGCATGATCCTATGAAATCTACTTAGGCTGCAATCCCAAAAACACAATCCTAAAGACACTTAGAAGGCTGTAATCCTAAAGACACTTAGGAGGCTGCAATCCCAAAGACAAAATCCTAAAGACACTCAGGAGGATGCAATCCTAAAGACACTTTCCTGGGTGTAAGACCTATTGAACACAATGGGGCTTGCTTCAGAGTAGGCATGGTTAGAAATCAGCAATTCCAGACACTTTCCTGGAGTAAGCCCCTGTGATATAGACTGGGATGCCTACCAGCGCTACAATATGGAGCCCATGGGGGTGCATATGGGCGAGAGTCTCCCGGTATGGAGAAGGCAGGATTACCCCCCCCCTCCCCCAGACATCAAAAACTTCCCGGACGCTGTAGAAGTATGGTCCATGAGTGACATGGTCGAACTGTGGAAGACAGGAGGGAGGGGAGGGCCAAAACGAAGAGGCATTACAGTAGGTCCCTCCACGAAATGGTACGCTCGTGGAGGTGTTCCCTCGTTGACGGGAATCTGGCGGGAAGAAATGGGGGGAGGGGTACAGGATATAAGGGAACGGGAGGGGGAGGAACAAGAAGTTCTTTGGCGGGAGGACTTGCCGTGGAAGGAGCAGAGTACGTATGAAGCTTGGCGCCCGAATCCAAAGAACTTAACCTTAGAAAACCTAACCCTGGAGGAACAAGAGCGGCAGCTTGGAATCAAGCCCGTGTCCCCCGGATCCCTTCCCAACACAGAGAAGAAGCAGTTGGACAAAGAAGAAGGAGAGGGGAACGTAGAGGAGGCGAGACGTACCTGCAAGGGAAAAGAGAAGTGAGATAAGTTCCCCTATCCTGAAGGAAAAAGGAGAAAAACAGTTAAGAGGACACTTACCTGTTGTTGTTGGTGGGGTTCTGTTGTGAAGGACTTTGTTGCGTTTGTAACCTGTCAAAGGAAAGTTGTGTGAATGATGGTTTAATCAAGAAATGAGAACCAAGTAAACTTGTTGAAACTTACCTGCTTGCCCATGTGCCATGTACACCCATAAGGGGGGTGAGGATGATGATGAAACTCAAATCTCGGTGGTCCTGGAAGATCAGACCCCTGAGGATAGGGGTATTGGGGGAAGACGTAGGCAGACCCGTGACAGCCCCATTGGGGGATCTGGGGGGGTCTTCTGGGGGGGTGGGAGGGTGTTTGGGGACAGTGGGGGGAGATACAGGCAGTCAATACTCATTGTAAAAGCCTGGCTTTCAAACTCCAGGCTCCCTGCAGAGTGGGATAGAGGGAGGAGCATCCCCTCGCTCCTCTCCAGCTTCTTCAAAAGCTCTGCAGGAAGCCTCCTGTTCCAAAGCCAGGCTTTAACAGTGAGTATCTCTGCCTGTATCTCCCCCCACTGTCCCCAAACAACCTCCCACCCTCCCAGAAGCCCTCCCAGCCCCCAGAGGGACAGACCTGCTGTTGCCTGACCCATTCAATTCAGGTAACAAGCTCAGGCTGGCAACTCTTTAAACTTTAAAGAATTGCCAGCAAGTGGTCCTTCCTGACAGCAGGTTTGTTACCCAAGACAGAAGCGCCACCTTGTGGCAGATTCATTACCTGGAACATACTTTACCCAAGACATTTGTTACCCAAGGTACCACTCCATGTGATGCAAAACAGACTCATTTCAGGAGTTGCATTAAAGAGGTTCACAAGATACTTTAAAAGTTCCTCCCTCTGTCTCTTCAGGTGATGGGTAGGAAACTCAGTTCAAGTTGAAGGATTCTCCAACTGGAGGAAAAGAGCAACTTAAAAGTGCTGGGACAGGAAGAAGGAGAATCCAAGAGAGGATGCTGGTGACCACTGAGATGACAGAGGAAAGATGTGCTGCTGAAAAAATGCAGGGAATGGAGCCGTTTACAGGATGCAAAAAATCTGAGGAGCTCACAAGAAATCTTGGAGCTTCCCATGATGTTCCCAGCCCAATGGTTACGGAGGGGGAAAAGGCATCATTCTCCAAATATGCCACCAGGCGCCATCCTACGTTGGGTTTTGAACACAATGGAGAAAAGTGCAATGAAGGCTCCTCATTGGGGGAAAAGATCCAGCCTGAATCAGACCTTGATAAATATCAGAGGAGCCACGTGGAAGAGAAAAATGGTGATGATCTAGAACTTAGGGAAAGGCTCCATTCTAAGTCATCAGCAACACAGCAGTTCATTCATACTGGAAAAAAGACAGATGAATATCACTCCTGTGGAAAAATCTTCTCTCAGAGATCCAGGTTATTAAGACATCAGAACATCCACACAAGAGAGAAACTACACCAATGTCCTGAGTGTGGAACAAGTTTCTCTCAGAGATGCTATTTATTAAGGCATCAGAAAATCCATACTGGAGATAAACCTCACAGATGCCACAACTGTGGAAGAAGATTCTCCCAGAAGCACGATTTATTACGTCATGAGAGGATCCACACAGGAGAGAAACCATATCCATGTCCTGAGTGTGGAAAGAGCTTCTCTCAGAGATCCACTTTGCTAAGCCATCAGAGAACTCATACTGGAGAAAAACCCCACAAGTGTCTTGACTGTGGAAAGAGCTTCTCTCAAAGATCCTATTTCTTGAATCATCAGAAGCTCCACAAGGGACAGAATCCTCACCAATGCCCCGACTGTGGGAAAAGCTTCTGCCAGAGATCAGATTTAGTCAAACATCTAAAACCTCATCCTGAGAGAAATCTTATGGGTGTCCCACATGTGTGAAAAGCTTAGATGAGAAACACTGCCTACCCTTTACCCCATGCCCTCAATGGGGCTGTTCAGATCTGCACTCATGTTGGTGCAAGGAAACCGTTGGATTCTTCCCTGAAAGTCTAGAGTTTTCTCAATTTATGATAATTTCAGTGATATTTTTGCCTTGTTTATACAAAGTGTTTGGCATGTTTTACAGAGAAGGAGTTTGAATGTGAACGTGCGCACTGTTGCGCCACTGTAGTTGTTGTTGGAGGAATGACTGTCATGTTCAGTGACAGGTGAGGCCAAGTCCTCAGGGCCCCAGAGAGTGCCATGCCTCCCCGTGACCAGCGGCTGTTAAATAAATGGTTCAGATCACACAGATGTCCAGACTGGCTCGTCTTCTGGAGTCGATCCAGGTTCATGTCTCGTCCTGAATCAGTTGAGGGAGAGGAAACGAAGCCAGGAGGGAACGGAGCATGGGCAGAGTTCATTCTCTCCTTTATTTCCTGAGGGTGGGACTAAATTGATTGATAAAGGCAGAGAGAGATCTAGCAGAGTGACCTGTGACAGAGCAGGGGAGAGATCCAGGGGTGCTGGTGGAGAGCTCAATGAAAGGAATGGTTAGGACTGGCAAGATAAAATATTCCTTCACCCAGCGTGTAGTTGGTCTGTGGAACTCCCTGATATCCTGGCACAGGATATAGCAATGGCATCTAGCCAAATTCCAAGAGGAAAGGAGCATCACAGGTTCCAAGCCAACAGGTCCACCACTGATATGGTATTTTCCCTTCTTCAGTTGCAAGAGAAATGCAGGGAACAGAGACAGCCACTCTTTGTAGCCTTCAAAGATCATGAAACTGCTTTTGGAAATGCAACTGAGGGACTCTCTCTCCAGACCACAAAAATCTGACACTGCAGCCCCACTGGTGTCTTCTCAGAAGTAAGTCCATTAAGATCAATGGCGTTACTCCAAGGAAAGTGTTCTTAGGAATGACTGCAGCCTTGGGAGGAAGGAGAAGAAAGGAGCCAACATCACTCCTGGAGAAGCCTGGAGTCCCCCTACTCCTACCCTCAGACACTCTACCCCCTCAGCCTCTATGGTTAAGAATACCATAGACGCCTTATTCCTAGAGCGACGCTACAGATCCCTCCTCCTGCTGCTGCTGCTTCCATGCGCGTGCTTTCCATGTCAGCTACGGGTGAGGCGGAGGGACAGAGAGCCTGTATGGGGGAAGGAGGGCGGGGGCGTTGCCGAACTTGCTCTTGGTGCCAGTCTCATCCTGCCCTAGCCATGTCTACTTGGAAGTAAGGCCCATGCTAGCGAGTGGCCTTACTCCCACGTAAGTGTGTAATAAGGCAGCCTCTGGCCCCTCTCCCAGTACAGAAAGCCTCCAGTGGGGTACAGTGGCCATCCTGTGACAGGGAGTTCCACAAGTGAATTGCCTAGGAAGAGCCCCACTTGCTCAGCACAAGACCCATCCACCCTGGCTTCCTGCATCTCCCACTGGCCCAACCTGTGGCAGGGAGTTCCACAGGTGAATTGCCTAGGAAGAGCCCCACTGACTCAGCCCAAGACCCAGCCACTCTGGCTTCCTGCACTTCTCACTGGCCCATCCTGTGGCAGGGAGTTCCACAGGTGAATTGCCTAGGAAGAGCCCCACTGGCTCAGCCCAAGACCCATCCACTCTGGCTTCCTCCATCTCACACTGGCCCATTCTTTGGCAGGGAGTTCCATAGGTGAATTGCCTAGGAAGAGCCCCACTGGCTCAGCCCAAGACCCATCCACTCTGGCTTCCTGCATCTCCCACTGGCCCAACCTGTGGCAGGGAGTTCCACAGGTGAATTGCCTAGGAAGAGCCTCACTGGCTCAGCCCAAGACCCATCCACTCTGGCTTCCTGCATCTCCCACTGGCTCATCCTGTGGCAGGGAGTTCCTAATTACATGCTCAGCAATAAATATTTTTTGTCCCAATTGTTCCCAACACTCAATTTTAGTGGGTGTTTCCTGATTCTGGTGTTGCATAGGAGGAAAAGAACATCCTTATATCCATCCCTACATAATGGTTTATGTTGCACAGCCCTGTCCAATAAAATGTAAGCCATATGAAAATAAAGGCTTAAAACACTCGTATTGTTTTCCTGTACTTAATTTCAACACTATCCAATTACTTTTTAAATTCAAAACTCTTTGCAACACCTGTTTTCACCAGCTATGCACATGTAACTGACTCAAAGCAGACATGATCCCCACCCAAGGTGCCCATATGCCATAATCAATAAAAGAGGACAAGGCCCCCCAAAATGTACGGCATAACAATAAAATCTGAAAACACTCAACTGCTGCCCATTGGAGCATTTGCTGAGCGCCAAGTGCACAGGATCAGGTCCATTCTGGAAGCCTTGCACTCTCTGGATTGACCTTCCACACCAGCCCAGGCATGCTCACTTACTCCTGAGTAAAAGCAGCTGGCAGTCTCACTTTCAAAAGGGTTTAATGCAGTGGTGCTTGGAGGAAAGGTTTCCTTGTGAGGTGCCTGATAGGGGCTTCCTTTATTGGATCAGGACCGGATTTCTCTCAGCCTGCCCAAAATAGATATCTAAGGCAAGTTTGCCTATATGCAAGTAAAGACGCAATATGGCTTCTTTTCAGTTCCCATAGATGTCAATGCAATTATCAGGGGGCTCTTTTGGAGGCTGTGTTCATTGGATCAAAACCATTATGGTGTCCTTGGATTCCTCTCGGCCTGGTCTTTCTGAGAAACTATGGCACATTTGACTACTCACGAGTAAAGCCACGATATGGGGAACTTTTCTTTCCCATAGAGCTCAATGCATATTTTTGTTTTTCAGTTTTTGGAAGGGTATCTCAAAATTTTTTGCATTGGATTCTGCTTTTCATGTGAATCCACCTACATATGACATGATGGGATACAGCATACCATTGCAAGTTCCAAAATGATGCCAAAATGGAGGACAATGAAGCCAAAATGGAGGACACCGGGACTGGAGGCTATAAATCCGGAGAAATCCAGAAATTTCTGATCATATGATCTCCCTGTGTGGTAATCAAAACGACTCCAACACACCAGGCCTTATTGATTTGTACAATGGCATTATAATATTAGTAGTTTTAATCTTAATGCTCACTTTTCATTACCCAGAGCATGAAATTGGCTTCTTCACCACCATCACACAACATCACATACCACCATCACACACATTACTTATGAAGGTAGTAGGCCCATCAACAGGTCTTACTCATGATGCCACAGGAGAATCTCCCTCCTGATGCAGTCTGTTTCTAAATCTCAATTGCTGGGGCCATCAACAGATCCTGTGTGTGTTGCCTTCATCCCTGTTTGTGGTTCTTAGAGGCATCTGACTGGCTACTGTGGGAAAGAGGGTGCTGGGTGCCATGGCCCTCTGGTCTAGTCTTGCAGCTCTCTTCTTCCAGTCTTTATGTGATGGCTTCTATTGTGTTTCCGATTCAGGAGTTGGTAATCAAAATGGAGGAAAAGGACCTTGTTGGACCCAACTCACAAGAGACAGTGGATGAAGGAACAAGAAATCTTGGTGTTGTCCAAACTGGCACCACTGGGGAGTATCTAGGAGAAGCTGCACCACCCCACCTGGTCAAGCAGGAACCAGGAGAGCAGTGTTTGGAGGCCCGTGTGAACAACTGGGACGAACCAATGAAAGTGAAGGAGGAGGATGTGGACGAGGACAGCCCAAAAGTGTGGCACCAACGCTTCAGGCTCTTCTGCTATAAAGAGGCCAAGGGTCCCCGAGAGGTTTACATCAAGCTGTGGGAGCTTTGTCATCAGTGGCTGAGGCCAGAGACTCAAACCAAGGAGCAAATTCTGGAGTCCCTCATCCTGGAGCAGTTCCTGACCATCCTTCCCCCAGAAATGCAGAGCTGGATCATGGATCAGGACCCGAAAACCTTCACTAGAGCCATAGCCCTGGCAGAACGTTTCCTGTGCAATTCTGAGGAGCCAGAACAAAAGGTAAGGTCCCCAGTGATCCAGAGAGATTTTATCACTAACTTTAATGTTTTTTATGAAGACTTTTATCCTCCTGTCAAATGATGACAGAGACTTACAAAAAGGAAACTGATGTCTTAGAACCAAAACTAGAGACGTTTGGCATAACCCAGGCAATTTTTAAATTTGTATCCTAAATAAACCCAAAGATATGTCTAACTTTTAAGATAATAAATTGTAGGAAGCACCGAATCTGGCTTTATCCTGGCTGGGATTATTTTTTCACTTTTTAAAGAAGAAGATTAAAGAAGATTTTTCTAAGAAGAAAATGGGAAAAAACAAAAGAAAAAAGAAATTTTTTTCCTACTAATTAGTGCTCCTTAAAAATTATCTTAAACTATAATATTTTTAACAACTGGTGAAAATGTACCCGCGTTCAGGAGTAAAATTCCCCTGGTATGGAGATACGCTATCTCCATACCACATCCACTCCCGATGCGCATCCACCCCCCATACACATCAGTCACCCATGCATATCAACCCCCTTTGCGTATCAACCCCCTATGCGCAACAACCCCCCGCCGTATGCAATATCCCTCATGCGCACTCACCCCATGTAAATCCACCCCGTGAGCATCAAACCCCCATGCGCATCACCTCCCCATGTGCATCAAACATCCATGCGCAACACCCTCATGCCCAGCATCCTCCCCAGTGCAACCCCTCCCTCCGAACAACATCCCCCCCGTGTGTTGCCTTCATCCCTGCCTGTCATTTCGTGCTTGCTGGGTGTCATTGCCTTCTGGTCTCTTCTTTGATCTGTTCTCTATTGTTCAGTCTTGATCTCATTTATCTCATTTTGTTTACAATTCAGGAGTTGGAGTCACTCGTGAAAAAGGAGGAACAGGATCTCATTCAACCCAAATCACAGGAAAGCATAGACAAGGAAACTGGAAACTTACATATTGTCCAAAATGGAGCCACTAGGAAGTTTCTGGGAGAGGTTGCACAACCACACCAGGTCAAGCAGGAGCCAGAAGAGCAGTGTTGGGAGACCTACAAGAACAGCCTGGACTTGCCTGTAAAAGTAAAGGAGGAGGTTATGGAAGAGGACTCTGTTGGCTCAGAGGTGTGGTGCCAGCGGTTCAGGCTCTTCTGCTACGAGGAGGCCGAGGGTCCCCGAGAGGTTTGCGTCAGGCTGCGGGAGCTTTGTCACCAGTGGCTGAGGCCAGAGATACACACCAAGGAACAGATCCTGGACTTACTCATGCTGGAGCAGTTCCTGGCCATCCTTCCAACAGAAATGCAGAGCTGGGTCAGGGAACAGGACCCAGAAACCTGTACAAGGGCCGTAGCCATGGCAGAGCTTTTCCTGCAGGACTCTGAGGAGCCAGAACTACAGGTAAGGGTCCCAGTAATCAGGAGAGACAGTGGCTCCACTTTGGTTCTGTGATTGCTTACTAAGCGTTTTCCTAGTGGTCCGCCCTGTGGCACGGAGTTCCACAGACTGTAGAGGAAGAGCCCCGCTGGGTCTGGACAAGACCCATAAAGGCCAGCTTCCTGAATCTCCTACTGGCCAAACGTGTGGCAAGAAGTTACAGCAGACTAATCTGTCTATCTTTCTACAGTATTTATATACCCTTGCAATACTGTTCACTCATAACTTTGTGCTATTGTTTGCATATCGTCTTCCTAATTTTTTCATTTTCTTTGTAAACCTCTTTGTGAACTTTTTAGTTGAAAAGTTTTATATAAATACTGTAGACAGATTTGAGAACCTCTATCAGTTCTTAGAAACCACAGCAGATGGCAGGATTTGCAATACAGTTTAAGGAACACCATGTCACTGGCAATGCCTGGAGGCCTCCGAAAGGAAAAGAAACACTTTTCTTATCTTCCACAGTGGTGCCTTGTAAGACAAACATAATTCATTCCAGAAGCTTGTTTGTCTTACAAAGCGTTCTTTATACAAAACGGATATTCCCATAGGAATAATTGAATCTCAGACAATTGGTTCCACAACCCAAAAATATCCATATAAAAATATTAATTGTATGTAAAAATGATGACAAAACACTGTAATTGAATTCAAAACACTGTAATATTAATAAAAAACACTAATATGTATAGTAAAACAGAAAAAGAAAACCTTTATGGCCAAGGATGACTAATTTTCACTAAAAGAGTCACTGGTGTCTTTTTGAGCAACTTTAACAAGGAACCTCTCTGTGTGTGAGAGAGGCAGATAGGCAGTTTGCAGCAAGAGCAGCCGCAAAAGCTTCTGCCTTGAAGCAAAAGGGGCAAGATCCTATGCTGTCTACTCAGAAACAAGTCCCATTGGGGTTTACTCACAGGACAGTGTGGAGGATGCCAGGGAGGGGGTTTCCTTGGGGGGAACGGCTTTCTTTTGAGCGGGAGTCCAGGAGGGAGTTTCCCTCCTACCTGATGCAGGCTGTAGCAGTGACTCATCTGGCTGGCTGAGGCCACATGCTGGCTGGGGAGGCTCAGACAACGCTGCTGCCTGTGCATCCCTTTGCTGGACGGTGCTAGTAATGCAAGCAAGCTGAGAGATCCAGTCTCAGCCACTGAAGCACAGCCAACGGACATTCGTTTTACAAATCAAAGTTTGTTTTACAAGGCAGAATCCCATAGAAATTTTAATTCATCTTACAAGGTACCACTGTATTTGTTGGTTGCAGGAGGCTTCTGGAAAGGGGAGAGTAGTTTTATATTGCTTATTACTTCTTAGATAAAATGTGAATGTTCAGTTTGATCATATTATTATATCCACAAAATTTACCTGAAAACAATCTGTCCTCACATGAGGTTATTATGTATCTAAGGAAAATACTTTGAGGTTAGAAATTTGTTTACATACTTATAATGTTATTCACCTGCTTTTACACAAACAAATGAGTAGCAACTGTATTAATTGGCATAATTATCTCTTTTTTAAATGGATAACCAACAGCCAGGTACATCGGGAATGAACACTGGATGTGAAAAGTACTATCGGAGTCGAAAGACATTTACAGATTATGAGATTGAAGTATCATTGGAGGAATCTGAAGATGGGATGGAGCTGAGTGAATCTGACGATCCTACATTCCAGCCATTACAGAATAACCCTACAGGGAGTGACAGTTCAAGTGAAGAGGATGTACAGGGTCATCCTTCTCTTAGTCAGACTCACAGTGTTCAACATCCAGCTCATGTGCAGAATGTGACAGGAAACAGACAACCAGTGTGGTTTAGTGAGCAAGATCACCCACTTGCTGGTAATGAACCTCGGTTTACAGGCAATCATCAAGTCAATATTCATGGAGAGAGCCCTATAGATTATTTCTCACAATTGTTTTCAGATGACTTGATGAAAGAAATTGTGGATCAAACCAATTTGTATGCATCTCGTCATGGCAAAGAAAATTTAGGAGTTACTGTGCCTGAACTCAAAATTTATTTAGGAATTGTGCTTGTCATGACATACATAAAATACCCACGTGTAAAGGACTACTGGTCTTCTGAACATGGAATGCGCATGGATATTATAGCCAATGCTATGTCTGTGAACAGATGGGAGGTCATAAGGCAATGTTTACATTTTGTGGATTCGGATAAAATCCCTCCCAACAATACAGACAAAGCAGTACGAATAAGGCCGGTGCTGCAGAAGTTTCATGAGACCTTCCATGCTGCTGTCCGCCCAGAAGAATTCCAGAGTGTGGGTGAGATGATGATTCCGTTCAAGGGATGTTCACAACTCAAACAATTCTTACCCAAGAAAACCCAAAAATGGGGCTTCAGGATGTGGGTGAGGGCAGGAATGTCAGGCTATGTATCTTGTTTTGATCTGGATCTTGGTGCAGATCCTGAACGAAAAAATTCAGGCTTATTCAGCGCAAGTGAAAATGTAGTACTGAGGCTTTGTCATGATCTTGCTGGTAAGAACTGCAAGATTTTCGCAGATGACTTCTTCACGAGCATCCCCCTAGTTAAGAAATTGAAGGAAGATGGGATTTATTTTGTGGGTATGTGCAGAAGACGTCGACTTCAGGGTGCAGACCAGAAGCTGAAGAGTGAAAAGGACTTGCAGAAGATGGGTCGAGGTAGCATGTCAGTGACCACGTCTTCTGATGACATTTCTGTCACTAGGTGGGTTGATAACTCGGTAGTACATACAGTATCTAGCTATGTAGGCAAGGAACCCACTGGTGTGTGCAAGAGATTCAGCCACCTGGAAAAGAAGTATGTGGAAATTCCTCTCCCTGGCAGTGTAGCTGTTTACAACAAACATATAGGCGGAGTGGACCTTATGAATTCTTTTGTGGATTTGTATCGAAATGAGACAAGGAATAAGCGATGGTACATGAGAATTTTTAACCATCTGCTGAATGTAGTTGTTTGTAATGCATGGATCATTTGGAAATGGGAAGCAAAAGAAAAGTTGGATTTATTGGAATTCAAATCAAGAGTGGCAACTGCTTTGATATATCAAGGCTCAGCTGAGTTGGATGCGGAGAAACCGGGATGTCCTTCTAGTCAGACACCACCACCGCTGAAGAAACGCCAAACTCATTCTGTGCCTCTTGAGAAACGTTTAGATGGTGGAGGACACTTTCCAAAGAAGACAAAGGGTGCCTATGCCAATCGCTGCAGAGATGTCCATTGCAAGAGCAGAACAAGATACATTTGTGATCGATGTGAGGTTCCACTGTGTCCAGAATGTTTTAAGTCATTCCATTCAAGATGAGGAAATGTTCTTGATTTATACATGCATGCAATTCAAATTAGTATTCTTTTTAGAATTAGTACATACTAATTCACAGAAAGCAATTTTTTGTCATTGCATCTTCATTCCTTGTCATTTTGGTAGTGCATGGCTAGTGTAGCAAACAAAGGCTGCAATCTTAAAAACACCTTCCTGGGAGTAAGACACATTGAACACAATGGGACTTACTTGTTAGTAGACCTGATTAGCATTGCACCTAAAATAAAACAAATCAAATTGTTCTGTTTTTCTGTAAGTAGTAATTTTTAGAGGAACCAATTATTTTTTGTCATTGTGTTTTCCATTTTTTGTCATTGTATTTTTAGTATTTCTCATATTTGTAGTTCAAAGGTAATGAGAAAAAAATAGTCCTTGTCTTGCATATACCTATTACAAATTGCTCCGCTTTAAGGTATGGAGCATAGGAAACATTCTTTTTTTGTCACTTCATTTTTTGCTTTTTGGAATTCAAATAGTTCCAACATTTCAATAAAAATCAATTGATTAACATACAGTGGCACCTTCACGTAACAAACACCTCACGTAAAGTATGTTTCATGTATCAAACAAAAATTTCTCTAGGATTCTGCTTCATGTAACAAACTGTGCTTCACGTATCAAACAAACTCATTGGCAGTTGGGGCAGATGCCCTGGCCGGCAGCCCTTTTAAAAAGCGTCAGGGCTGCCTAGCGCTCCTGCCCATAGCGAAAGCAACACTTCCGCTTCCGCTGGGCAGAGGGAGAGCAGTGGAGGAGAGGGAAGCTGCTCAGGGCTAGCCAGAAGGGAGCAGAGGAGAGAGAGGCTCAGGATGAAGAGAAGGAGAAAGTGGGGAGACACTTCGAAAGTGTCTTTGATTGCAGCCTCCTAACCATGTCTTCCCAGAAGTAAGCCCCATTGTGTTAAATGGGGCTTACTCCCAGGAAAGTGTCTTTAGGATTGCAGCCTAAGTAGACTTCATAGGATCATGCACATTGAATGCACAGTTTGAATTCAATTCCAGTGTTTTGTCACCATGTTTACATACATTTAATTTTTTTTTATGAATATTTTTGGGTTGTGGAACCAATCGTCTGAGCTTCCATTATTTTCAAGGGAAAATCCGCTTCACGTAAAGAACATTTCATGTAACAAACATGCCTCCGGAACAAATTAAATTTGTTACGTGAGGCGCCACTGTATTTGGTCATTTTTGCAACGGTTTTGTGAAAGTAAACAGATCAACATTCATCCATTGAAAAGAAATTGCTTACCATTTCCAAAGAATCTCCTTTATAGTTTGTTACCCTGAATACATAATGTCCTTGGACGAAGACATCATTTTTTAAAATATAAGGATAAAAATTTTCAAAAACAAATGAATGCAACAAAGTCATTAAAGGATATTGTATTGTGTCTCAATATTTTTTTATAAATCAATATAAAAATTCATTCAGGAGAGGGTTGCCTACATCTTAAAATAAATAAATAGAATAAAAATAAAATAATGTAATGAAAATAAAAACCCAGTAGTACACCTTTACCACCTCATTTTGCTCCATGACCACTTAGGGTGCAATCCCAACAGGCCGGCAAATTAGGTTCTTCCCGTCCTGTGGTGATATAGGGAAGCAATGCACTATCCAAAAGTCCTCCACCCAAAGTTGTAAGGACTTCACTTTTGTGTCTTACTGCACTTTTGTGACATCCCCAGCTCAGCACAGGACTCGTCCCAGGGCTTAAGGTGAGCTTAAGTGGAGGTTAGGATTGCAACCTAATTCAGTCAGCAATGCCATATCTTCTGGTAGTGAGTTTCACAAATGAAATTAGGATTGCACCATAAGTAGTCATGGAGCAAAATGAGGTGGTAAAGATTTACTTCTGGGTTTTTATTTTCATTTGATTATTTTATTTTTTCCATTATTTTTTTAAGATGTAGGCAAGCTCAGGTTGCTAGATGCAGGAGGGGGTACTTGAAGACAGTTGCCTTGTTTTCTGCTGGGCTGCTGTGAGATACAGGAAGCTGGACTAAATGGGCCTCTGGCCTGATCCATCAGGGCTTTTCTTATGTTAAAGTCAGGGGCTTGATCAAGAAGAATCCTACCCAGCCATCTCCTTGCTATACAAGCCTGTATTTCTAGGGAAATGGCCATTTTGGGGGGAAGGGTGCTGGGTGCGATGGCCCTTTGGTCTGATCCAGCAGCTTCCAGTCTTTATGTGGTGGGTTATCTCATTGTGTTTCCAATTTAGGAGATGTTGTCTGTAACTTAGATGCAGGAACAGGAGCCTGCTGGATCCAAAGATCATGGAGGTTAGATCAAGAAACCTTTGGGTTGTCCAAAATAGGGCCACTAGGAAGTTTGGGGGAAAGGTTGCTGAGACATGGTGGTACCATGCAATGGAAAATTCTAAAATGACATGCACCTCAAGTTGTAAGCTGATAATTTAGATGACCAAGGTGAATACCTGCTTTCAGGATTAGCCTCCTTCACCTTCGTAAAATGCTTTCAGAAAAAGACTGTGTCTGTGTGCTCATGTAGGAAACACAACTAACAAGCAAGCTTTCAAAAGGTTAGCAGAAAGTACCTAACCACGAGCAAGGGTGCTTAGGAAAAATAGGGCAAGCAACAGGAATAGGAGCAAGCATGTCAAAGAAAATAATGTGTTCCAAGGTAACTTTTCTGTTATTTTACAATGTAACCAATGATGTGACCACGTATGAAACGATCACGTGCCATAGCTGGAATATTCTATAAGTATTGATTTATATCGATTAGCAATTGCACACTTAACAGAGATATCATGAAGCTTATTGCAATGCAAGCTATGGAGTAGAAATATAAGTACCAGACTTTGTGGTGACAGTTGAAAAGTTCACTGCAAAACCCTTTGAAGCTTACCCACAACTGTTTAGTGGGTTGATGGCCTTTGAAGCTTACTACTGCAAGGTCAGAGAAACGAAAGTTAGAAGCTATGCTAGGAAATTGTGTAACCGCCCCGCCTCTTGCTGTGCTTTTGTGCTTTGATGACCTTAAATATAAAATTGTGATGTGAACTGTGTTCGGGGCCAAACACCCAGAGCCCAGTTGCTCAAGTGTTGGTCATTCAGATCTGAATAAACTGTTTGAATCCCACTCCGCTTTCTCAGATCCTTGTCTAATTAATTGAAATCAGGTAACATTGCAACAGGCCCTTTGGTCAGCTCTGTTTTTTCCAACTTTATGTGAACTGCCAGACCTGCCTGTGAAAGTGAAGGAGGAGGTTTTGGATGAGGACAGCTCAGAAATACATTGCCAGCGCTTCAGGATTTTCAGCCACAAGAGTAGATCAGGGCTCTCCAAATACTGGCAGGATCCCTGGTAAGCCCTCATGAGTAGTACTTACCATGTTGCATGGTGCCACATCTATTCCAGCTCAGAGGTCTTGTGGTCAGTCCCATCTTCCCAAACATTGTGCTGCAAGATGCATCCCTGGCCAGAACTGCATTCCTGCCATATATTTCTAGGGTTCCACAGTGGGAAAAGGAAGGCAGCCCAGGGATGGGCCTCCCTGTGATGTGTACCTCAAAGTATGGACCACGCTAGTCAATGGGATTACACCCAGGTAAGTGTGTATGAAGGCAGCCTCAATCCTGCCCCCCTTCCCAACACAGGAGGCCTGCAGTGCGGCAGGAGAAGGAAGGGGAGAAGGGATAGGAGATGACAAAAGAGCCCCCACTGACTCATCCTGTGGCAGGGAGTTCTGCAGGTTAATTCCCTAAGAAAAGCCCGGCTGGCTCAGCCCAAACCCATCCACTCAGGCTTCCTGCAGCACCCACTGGCCCATCCTGTGTAGGGGGTTCCGTAGGTTAATTGCCTACTGGTTCAGCCCCAAACCCACCACTCTGGCTTCCTGCAGCACCCACTGGCTCAGTGGTTCAATAGGGTTAATCCTGACCCTATTCATTGGTATATCTCTGATTCATTTGGCCTGAGCACACCCAGTCCTGCCCTTTCCAAGGATCCTCCATCCCTGACTGGTTCCACTTTGTCCCCAATTTGTGATGTAGCCCAGGAGTATAAAAGTCTGGTCTTGTCTATTATCTCCCTCTCTCGGCTGCTGAACTTCAGGTAACTATTGCTGCCCTGCCTTCACCTTCCTTTCCTATCTTTCCTTCCCAGCTCTCTCTCTCTCACACACACACACCCCATCCTTTGCCTCTCCTTTTCCTTTGATCCACAATATTCTAGAAATAGGAAAAGTTCGCCTGATGGTTGATTGAATGCATATAATTTTACCTTATGCATTTAAAAAATAAATTCTGTTTCTTTGTGATAAGTTTCTCTTTTTAATAAAGGGATCCCCAACTAATTTTAAATCCCTTTTGGTAACAGGCTCAGTCCAATACCAGGTTAATGGTTCCACAGGTTAATTGCCTAGGAAGAGGCACTCTGACTCAGTCCAACACCCCTCCAGTCTGGCTTCCAGCATCTCTCACTGGCCCTTCCTGTGGCAGGGAGTTCCACAGGTTAAATGCATAGGAGGAGCAGTACTGGGTCAGGAACAGGCCTAATAGTTTAAACCCCTTTTGGTAATATGCTTAACCCAATACCCATCCAGTCTGGCTTTCAGCATCTTTCTCTGGTCCTTCCAGGGGCAGGGAGTTCCACAGGTTCATTCCCGAGGAATAGCCCTACTGGCTCAGGCCTGTACTGTCCAGCTCTCTGTATCTCCCACTGGCCCAAGACCCAGCCATTTTTGCTTCCTGCTTCTCCCACTGGTGCATCCTGTGGTAGGGAGCTCCACTTGGTTAAGACTCATCTGGCTCCCTGCATCTCCCACTGGCCCATTCAATGGCAGGGAGTTCCACAGGTCAATTGCAGTGGATCAGGCCCAGGCCTTTCCTGGCCAGCTCTCTCCATCTCCCATTGGCCCAGCCTGTGACAGTGAGTTCCACAGAATAATTAAATGCTCAGCAATAAATATTTTTTTATTTATATTTTTATTGACTCTTTCCAACACCCAATTTTAGTGGGTGTCTCCTGATTCTGGAGTTGTGTAGGAGGAAAATAACATCCTTATATCCATTCCCCACTTAATATTACACAGCCTAATCCCATGGAAAAGTTTGGGGCTGATGTAGCTGCAGGGAGGCTCCAAGCTAAGGCAGATGTTCCTTTACCTTCAGGATAACCACACAACTGACCCTGACAGTATTCAGTGCACACCTCATTGGCATAGATGCATCAGCACTAGGAATAGGATCGGGTTTGTCCATCAGTCAAGTCCATCCTCAGGTGTTTTTCACTAGACCAGGAATCTCCAAGCCTTCAGCATGCCTGTCCATCCGGCCCTCAAAATGGTCACTCTTCTCCACCATTTCTGTGTAGTTCCACTATGGGTGCAATCCAGGATTACTACAGGGAGTCCTTGCTCCGGTGTAAGAACAATTTGCTCTGGATTGCAATATGAATTTCCCATAGGTTTTCACTAGGTGGTGCAGTAACTACGGGTACACGTAATGTCTCTAACGTGCTCCCATAGTTACTCTCCCATAGTTACTCCCATAGTGTATGTCCTTTTTAGATGTGGTAACCAAAACTGGACTCCAACACACCAGGCCTTATCATTGATTTGTACAATGGCATTAGAATATTAGTTGTTTTATTCTTAATCCCCACTTTTATATGCATGAAGCATGAAATTGGCTTCTTCACCATCATATACTGTCACTTATGGAGGTAGTAGGCCCATCAACAGGTCTTACTCATGATGCCACAGGAGAATCTCCTTTCTGATTCAGTCTGTTACTTACCCTACAATCCAGGGTAACTATGGGAGTACTTAAGAGACATTTACGTTGACATAGTTACAACACCACCTAGTGAAAACCTATGGGAAATTCATATTGCAATCCAGAGCAAATTGTTCTTACGTCGGAGGAAGGACTCCCCGTAGTTAGTCTGGATTGCGCCCTAAATCCCAATTGTTGGGGGCCATCAACAGGTCCTGTGTGTGTTGCTTTCATCCCTACTTGTGGTTTTTGGAGGCATCTGACTGGCCCTGTGGGAAAGAGTGTGCTGGGTGCCATGGCCCTCTGGTCTGGTCCTGCAGCTCTCTTCTTCCAGTCTTTACGTGATGGCTTATCTTATTATGTATCTGATTCAGGAGTTGCTAATCAAAATGGAGGAAAAGGACCTTGTTGGACCCAACCCACGAGAGATCATGGATGAAGAAACCTTGGTGTTGTCCAAACTGGCACCACTGGGGAGTATCTGGGAGGGGCTGCACCACCCCACCAGGTCAAGCAGGAGCCAGGAAGGCAGTGTTGGGAGGCCTGTGAGAAAAACGGGGACAAACCTGTGAAAGTGAAGGAGGAGGTTTTGGATGAGGACAGCCCAAAAGTGTGGCACCAACGCTTCAGGCTCTTTTGCTACAAGGAGGCCGAGGGTCCCCGAGAGGTTTTCTTCAAGCTGTGGGGGCTTTGTCGCCAGTGGCTGAGGCCAGAGACTCAAACCAAGGAACAAATCCTGGAGTCCCTCATCCTGGAGCAGTTCCTGACCATCTTTCCCCCAGAAATGCAGAGCTGGGTCATGGATCAGGACCCGAAAACTTGCACTAGGGCTGTGGCCCTGGCAGAGCGATCCTGCACAACTCTGAGGAACCAGAACAAAAGGTAAGTCCCCACCAGTGATCCAGAGATACTTCAACACTTAACTTTAATGTTATCTTATGAAGCCTTTTTTCCCAGGGTGACCAGATGCCCAACCCAAAATTCCTGAACCCCAAGGCCAAAATTCCTACCCACTAAAAAAAAAAAATATTTTTTTGTTTTGGTTTTTTGGTTTTTTGACCATAACTTTTGATAGGAAGGAGATATCTCAAAACTGATTTTTGCATTGGATTCTGCTCTTCAATACGAATCCAATGACATATAGCATGATGGGGTACTGTGCAATATCACAAAGTTTCAAAATGAAGCCAAAATGTAGGAAAATGATACCAAAACCCAGACAGGAGGCTAAAAATCCGGACAAATCCGGGTTTTTCCGGTCATCTGGTCATCCTGTTTTTTCCTCTTGTCAAATGATAACAGAGACCTACAAAACGGAAACTGTGATGTCATTGTACCAAAACTAGAGACATTGGGCATAACCAATGCAATTTTAAAATTCACATCCCAAATAAACCCAAGAATATGTCTAACTCGTAAGACAATAGTGTAGGAAGCAACAGAACCAGCTATATCACGGCCAAGATTATGTTTTCGCTTGTCTTGCAAGACAAAATTAATCAGAAATGTTTGCTTGTCTTGCAAAATCCTCTCAATCCAAGTTACTCTCAGTCCAAATTTTTACTGCATACGTGATATTGGGGAACAACCAACAACTCCAGGGATCAGAAATTACCTTTTCAAGGCAAGGAGCCTTAACTGTGTGAAAAATTGCCACTTTCAGCATCAGACTTGGTTGCCGTGTGAAACTGTTTTGTTTGCACTTTAAGACTAGCCACACTTCAGTGTTTCAGATATAGCATGCAACTCAATGCCTTTCTACTCAGACGTAAGTCCCATTATATTCACTGGGATTACTCTTAGGAAAGTGTGTTTAGAATTTCAGTCAAAGTTAGGCAGCTAAGATTTGCTTACATTAGTGTTGGAACAACCCAGGATATGTCCTGAGAGTGTTAGGATAACATTGCATTGGCATCCTTCAGTTTTGAAAGGGTATGGTATCGTGCTTGATGCTGTATATAAAGCACGAAGGCCTGGGTAGATTAATATGGAGGACAGGCTGTTACCCAAGCAGCAAATCCCCCCTCTCCACGCCACTGAAATAGTCCAATGGAATGGCAGAGCCGATACATTGGTTCCGTCTGTATCGCAGAGCTGGGCTAAGGACAGGAGCTCACCCTATCTTGTGGGGACCCGGGTCTTGAACCCTGGCCTGCAGGTTAACAGGCACAGTGTCTTAACCACAGCCCATTAGGTTTACATTTGGACTCTTGAAATGCCAGCTGGATCTGTCCTTTGGAAAGTGCCCTCCCTCCATGATCTATCCTGCCATGGTGTTGCATGGGATTGTGCCATGGTGATCCTGACATGGTGTTGCATCTCCTCCACCTCAGTGTCTGCTCAGGGGTGATCCAGGAAGTGATGTGGATTCAAGACCATAATCAGTTCAGAGAGAGAGCTTTATTGAGTGGATAGCAAAGCCTGGACCACCCCCCACCCGCGCCCCCCCCCAACACAAGTTTACCCAGGTTTTTAAGGCTTCTTGGTCACACATACACACACACACTCTTAGTTTACAACCTTGACCAGTTGGCTAAGCCAGACTCAGGACCCCTGGTGACATACAATCATCTATTAATTGTTACTCTTTTAAGAGCCATCAGGCTGGTTCCAGTTTTCTTATCTATACCATATTGATCTGCAGTTTCCTGGAACATTCTGACCCCCTTGTCTCTGGTATTCCCTTGCCAGGATGTTCTCAAACATTCTATTTTATCATTCTTTGACCCTGAGTTAGTTAAGTTTCACGACTTTTGCACTTATTTGGTTCACAGACATTCATTTTTGGCTCATAAACTTTGGTTTCTTTAACTAATACATTGAAATATCATTATATTGATTTCCAATTATTGATTTTCATTGATCACCTGTCACAACATCTGCTTCGACATCCTGCTGCACAGCAGGCTGGACACCAGGCAGGAGATGTAACAGTAGAAGGGCAGAATATCCATGATCCATCACAAATAGCTTGGAATCCACAGACATCAGGATTGGGGGTGGAAAAGGCTGAAGTAGATCTGAAATGAATGATTTTTATTGGTGGCTGACTGGCCCTACAATCCAGAGCAACTATGGGAGCACGTAAGAGACATTATGTGTGCCCATAGTTACTGTACCACCTAATGAAAACCTATGGGAAATTAATATTGCAATCCAGAGCAAATTGTTCTTATACCAGAGCAAGGACTCCCCGTGGTTGCTCTGGATTGCGCCCTTAGTCTCAAAGCAAAATAAGATGATATAGTACAAGGTTTCATGAAGTAGAATCCTAACCAATCATCTCCTTGCTATGCAAGCCTGTACTTAAAAGCATTTCTTAAATATGGTGAAGATTAAAAAATGTGGCCTTTTAAAATCCTCTTCCATCTGGCCTTAGGGGTTTGGCTAGTTCCTGGAGGAAGGAGGTCCCTCAATAGCTCTTAGTCCTGATGCTGCAGTGGAATTTCCCTTCTGATGCAGTTTCTTTCTAAATTCCAATTGTTGGGGGACCATCAGCAGATCCTTCATCCCTGCCTGTGTTTCTCTACTTGGTGGGTGTGATAGCCCTTTGGTCTCGTTTCCACAGGCTGCACAATCCCATCAGATCAAGCAGGAGCCAGAAGAGCAGTGTTGGGAGACCTATAAGAACAGCCTGGACTTGCCTGTAAAAGTGAAGGAGGAGGTTATAGAAGAGGACTCTGTCATCCCAAAGGTGTGGCACCAGCGCTTCAGGCTCTTCTGCTACAAGGAGGCAGAGGGTCCCCAAGAGGTTTGCATCAAACTGCAGGAGTTTTGTCACCTGTGGCTGAGGCCAGAGATGCACACCAAGGAACAGATCCTGGATTTACTCATGCTGGAACAGTTCCTGGCCGTCCTGCCCCCAGAAATGCAGAGCTGGGTCAGGGAGCAGGACCTGGAAACCTGCAGTAGGGCCTTAGCCCTGGCAGAGCGTTTCCTACAGGACTCTGAGGAGCCAGAACAAAAGGTAAGGGCCCCAGTAATCAGGAGACACAGTGGCTCCCACTTTGGTTTGGTGTTTGCTTACTAAGCATTTTTCTAGTGGTCCATCCTGTGGCAAGGAGTTCCACAGACTGTAGAGCAGCGTTTCTCAAAGTGGGGGTTGGGACCCCTTTGGGGGTCGCCTAGAGCTTTCCTGGGGGTTGCCTAAAGACCTCTGGTGCAGGGGGCCAGATCAAGCTTGCCAGACCTCCAGCTGTAGCTGTGCGCACTGGGGCTGACTGACAGCCTCAGGGCCCAATCCTATACATGCCTACTCTGAAGTAAATCTCATTATGGTCAGGGGGGCCTTTACTCCCATGTAAATGTGGATAGGATTGCAGCCTCAGGGCCCAATCCTATGCATGCCTATTCTGAAATAAATCCCATTGTGATCAATGTGTGCATAGAACACACATTTCATTTGTAACAATGAAAATACATCCTGCATATTGAATATTTACATTACAATTCAAAACAGTAGCAAAATTACAGTTATAAAGTAGCAATGTCTAATGCCAATAAAGGTTATGATGATAATGAAGAAGTAGCAATGAAAATAACTTTAAGGTTGGGGGGTCCCCACAACATGAGGAACTTATAAAGGGGTCATGGCGTTAGGAAGATTGAGAACCACTGCTGTAGAGGAAGAGCCCTATTGGGTCAGGGCAAGGCCCATTCAGGCCATCTTCTTCAATCTCATACAGGCCGATCCTGTGGCAAGGAGTTACAACAGACTGCTCTGTCATTCTGTCTACAGTGTTTATATACCCTGACAATACTATTCAGTTTTAATTTTGTGCTATTGTGTGCATGTATTCCTCATAATTTTTTTCCATTTTCTATTTAAGCCAGTTTGAAAAGCAGTACATAAATACTGTAGATATATAGATTAGGTAGATATGAGGACCTCAGTCAGTTCTTAGAAACAACACCAGATGGCATTTCCAGGAATACCATCTCACTGGCAGATCCTGGAGGCATCCAGAAGGAAGGGAAGAACTACACTTTTGTTATCTTTATTTATTGGTTGCAGGAGGCTTATGGAAAGTTTGAGTAACTAAAGGGAGTCCTTACTCCGGAGTAAGAACAATTTACTCTGGATTGCAATATGAATTTCCCATAGGTTTTCACTAGGTGGTGCTGTAACTACGTGTGCACGTAATGTCTCTTATGTGCTCCCGTAGTTACTCTGGATTGTGCCCTTAGTGTGGTTTTATATTCCCTAAAACCTCCTAGATGAAATGTGAATGTTAAATCTGATCATGTTTATTATTATATCCACAAAACGTATCCAAAAACAATCTGTCCGAAAACAATCTGTCAAAGTAGAAATTTGTTCAGAAATTTGGTTAGAAATTTGTTGACATACTCATAATGCTAATTTACTTGCTTTTACAAACACAAATGAGTAGCAATTATATTAATTGGCATAATTATCTTTTTTAGAACCAAGTGTCAGGACCATCAAGAGTGAACACTGGATGTGAACAGTACTATTGTAGTCAAAAGATACTTACAGATTACGATATTGCAGTATTGCTGGAGGAGTCTGAAGATGGGATGGAGCTGAGTGATTCTGATGATGATCCTACGTTCCATCCATTTCAGAATAACCCTACAGAGAGCAATAGTTCAAGTGAAGAGGATGTTCAGACTCACAGTGTTCAACATCCAGCTCATGTGCAGAATGTGACAGGCAACAGATAACAAGTGTGGTTTAGTGAGCAAGATCACCCACTTGCTGGTAATGAACCTCGGTTTACAGGCAATCATCAAGTCAATATTCATGGAGAGAGCCCTATAGATTATTTCTCACAATTGTTTTCAGATGACTTGATGAAAGAAATTGTGGAACAAACCAATTTGTATGCATCTCGTCATGGCAAAGAAAATTTAGGACTTACTGTGCCTGAACTTAAAATTTACTAAGGAATTGTGCTTGTCGTGACATACATAAAATACCCACGTGTAAGGGTATACTGGTCTTCTGAACATGGAATGCGCATGGATATTATAGCCAATGCTATGTCTGTGAACAGATGGGAGGTCATAAGGCGATATTTACATTTTGTGGATTCGGATAAAATCCCTCCCAACAATACGGACAAAGCAGTACGAATAAGGCCGGTGCTGCAGAAGTTTCATGAGACCTTCCATGCTGCTGTCAGCCCAGAAGAATTCCAGAGTGTGGGTGAGATGATGATTCCGTTCAAGGGATGTTCACCACTCAAACAATTCTTACCCAAGAAAACCCAAAAATGGGGCTTCAGGATGTGGGTGAGGGCAGGAATGTCAGGCTATGTATATTGTTTTGATCTGGATCTTGGTGCAGATCCTGAACGAAAAAATTCAGACTTATTCAGCACAAGTGAAAATGTAGTACTGAGGTTTTGTCATGATCTTGCTGGTAAGAACTTCAAGATATACACAGACGACTTCTTCACGAGCATCCCTCTAGTTAAGAAATTGAAGGAAGATGGGATTTATTTTGTGGGTATGTGCAGAAGACGTCGACTTCAGGGTGCAGACCAGAAGCTGAAGAGTGAAAAGGACTTGCAGAAGATGGGGCGGGGTAGCATGTCAGTGACCACGTCTTCTGATGACATTACTGTCACTAGGTGGGTTGATAACTCGGTAGTACATACAGTATCTAGCTACATAGGCAAGGAACCCATCCGTGTTTGCAAGAGATTCAGTCGCAGGGAAAAGAAGTATGTGGAAATTCCTCTCCCTGGCAGTGTAGCTGTTTACAACAAACATTTATGTGGAGTGGACCTTATGAATTCTCTTGTGGATTTGTATCGAGATGAAACTGGAATAAGCGATGGTACATGAGAATTTTTAACCATCTGCTGAATGTACTTATTTGTAATGCATGGATCATTTGGAAATGGGAAGCAAAAGAAAAGTTGGATTTATTTTTATTCAAATCAAGGGTGGCAACTGCTTTGATATATCAAGGCTCTGCTGAGTTAGGAGCAAAGAGACCAGGACATCCTTCTGGTCAGTCACCACCACCACTGAAGAAACGCCTGACTCACTCTGTGCCTCATGAGAAACGTTTTGATGGTGGTGGACACTTTCCAAAGAAGTCAAATGGTGCCCATGCCAATCGCTGCAGAGATGTCCATTGCAAGAGTAAAACCAGATACATTTGTGATCGATGTGAGGTTCTACTATGTCCGCAATGTTTTAAGTCATTCCATACAAAATGAGGAAAAGTTCTTTATTTATACATGTCTGCCTACTATAATTTCAAATTAGTATTCTTTTCGGATGTGCTAACTCAGAGAAAGCCATTTTTTGTCATTGCTTCTTTGTCATTTTAGTAGTTCATTGCTAATGGAGCAAACAAAACAAAACAGTACTTGATCCATATATATAAAGGCTTACTGCAAATTCAAATTGTTCTACATTTTTCAATGCCATAGCCAATTTTTTATTTTCGTTTTTTTGTAAAAACGCTTATCTTTTCATGTTGTAATATAATGAGGGAACTGAAGCATAGAATACAGGACATAAGCCTACTACAAATAAAATTGTTCTTTTGTAGTAATTTAGAGGAACAAATTATTTTTTCATTATATTTTTAATTATTGTCAAATATATAGTTCATAGTGAAATGAGGAAAAAATTGTGCATGTCATGCATGCACCTACTGGAAATTGCCCTGCTTCTTGTCACAAATTGCCCTGCATTCCTTTTCTTCTGTTTCTTCATTATATGCATTTTAGAATTCAAATAAATGTTTGCAATGTTTCAATAAAAATAAATTGATTAATTTTTTTGGTCATTTTTGTAATGATTTGGTGAAAATAAACAGATCAGCATTCATTCATTAAAAAGAAATTGCTTACCATTTCCATAGAATATCATTCATAGTTTGTTACCCTGAATGCATAAAGTCCTTGGATATTATCTTCTATATATATAAAAGAGAAAAGTCACTGACTGACTGACTCATCACCTGCCAAAGCTGTTGGGCCTAGAAGTGTGAAATTTGGGGTGGGTGTTCCTTCCATGACTGAGAGGTGCACTAAGAACCAGTTTTTGGGAAATTCCTACCGGAAGGGGGTGAAAAGGGGCGCAACACGTTTTCCTCCCTATACTTTGCATTGGAGAATTGATGACTCATCAACATTCCGCCCCAACTGCTGGGCCTAAAAGCATGGAATTCTGGAAGGGAGTTAAGGGGCTGAAAAGGGGGCAATGTGTTTTTGTCCAGTACTTAACTTGGAAGACTGACCAACCTCCAGGCAATTTGGTGATCGGACCCTGATGCACGGAGGGGATGTTGTTCAGAGGAAGAGGCTGCACTGGCGAGGATGCTGTGCATGGGAGGAAGTTGCACATGGGGAATGTTGCATGGGGGAAAGTTCCACATGGGGGGATGATGCGCATGGGGGATGATGTGCATGGGGGATGATGCGCATGGGGGAAGTTGCACCTGGGGAAAAGCTGCGCATGGGGGTTGATGCGCATGGGGAAAAGTTGCACATGGGGGATGATGCGCATGGGAAAAAGTTGCACATGGGGGAAGTTGCGCATGGGGGAAAGTTGCACATGAGGGTTGATGCGCATGGGGGAAAGTTGCGCATAGGGGGATGATGCGCATGGGGGTTGAGGAGCATGGGGGAAAAGTTGCGGATGGGGGAAGTTCCACATGGGGAATTTGCGCATGTGGGGATGAGGTGCATGGGGGTTGATGCACATGGGGGAAAGTTGCTGATGGGGGAAAGTTGCGGATGGGGGAAGTTGCACATGGGGGAAGTTGCGCATGGGGAAAAGTTGCGCATGGGGAAAAGTTGCGCATGGGAGGATGATGTGCATGGGAGGATGATGCGCATGGGGGAAGTGGCGCATGGGGGCATGTTGCACATGGGGTGTTTATGCACATGGGGTATTTATGTGCCATGGGGGGATGGCATATGGGGAAATGTTAATCCCGCAATGCGGGTATGGTTTTTGCTAGTTTTTTAAATATAAGGTACAAAAATTTTCAAAATATATGAATGCAATGAAATCATTAAAAAATTTAGAATTATGCTTCAATATTTTTTATAAATCAATATGAAAATTCATACATGAGAGAGTTGCCTACTAAATAAATTAATTAATTAACAGAATAGAATATAATAAAAATAAAATAAATGAAAATAAAAACCCGGAAGTACAGCTTTACCACCTCATTTTGCTCCATGACTACTTAGGGTGCCATCCTAACCTAGGCCAGCAGATTAGGTTCCTCCTGTTCCTGTGGTGATATAGGGAGGACTGTCTTAAAGCCCTTTCCCCCTCCCTGACTATCAAGGACTTCACTTTTGTGTCTTTCTGGACTTTTGTGACACCCCCTGCTCAGCACAGGACTTGTCCCAGGGCTTAACAGCCCAATCCAGAGCAACTATTCCTTGCACATAAGAGGCCTTAGGTTGCCCTATCTATCACTAGGATGGAGCAACTGCAAGATGCTCCAGCCCAGTTACTCTGGAAGAGGCTTAGGGCAGAGCAAGGCAACATAGGGTGCCCTAAGAGAGGTGGACCTGCTCTGCCCTAAATGGGGCAGCCTAAGCAGCTCAGGAGAGGCAAGTTGAGGGCAAGTTTAGCATTGCCTAGGGCAGAGCAGTTACTCTCTATCCAAAGCCTGTTTCAAGGCAGAAATGCCCTCTTCCAGTCCCTCAGAGATATACCATCTCAGGAGCAGGTATAGTAGTGAGTAGACCCATAGGGGTCCATGATAAGGCCTGAGTAAGAATGGTAGTGTTGACCAAAAATCTGAGTTCTTGGCCAGCCTAGCTGCAATCCCTGCCTCTCAACCTCAGGATATGGCACAACTATGGCAGCCCACTAACCTCAGGATACAGCAGGCCACTCCAAGCATCCATCTTGCACTAGAAGAACTGCAGCTGTAACTGGTTGTCAGGAACTGCTGGGCTTCCTTATAATGTAGGCACCACAGCTGTTCCTTCTTCAGTGTGATCTGAGGGGGGTCTACTCAGGAGCAAGCCCTCCCCAGCTGTCACAGACTTAGCATGCTCTGGAGCAGTTTTTCTAGGGAAATGGCCATTTTGGGGGGAAGGGTGCTGGGTGCCATGGCCCTTTGGTCTGATCCAGCAGCTTCCACTCTTTATGTGGTGGGTTATCTCATTGTGCTTCCAATTCAGGAGTTATTGACTGTAACTTGGATGCAGGAACAGGAGCCTGCTGGATGCAAACCACAGAAGAACATGGAGGTTAGATCAAGAAGCCTTTGGGTTGTCCAAAATAGGGCCACAAGGAAGTTTGTGGGAAAGGACGCACCAGGTCCTTCGGTCAGCTCTCTTTTTCCCAGCTTTATGTGAACTGCCAGACCTGCCTGTGAAAGTGATGGAGGAGGATTTGGATGGGGTCCCATCAGAAGTACATTGCCAGCACTTCAGGATTTTCAGCCACTAGTTTAGATCAGGGCTCTCTGAATACTGGCAGGATCCCTGGTTTGTAAAGAAAGTCCTCACGAGCAGTACTTACCATTTTGCATGGTGCCACATCTATTCCAGCTCAGGGGTCTTGTGGACAGTCCCATCTTCCCAAACATCCTGCTGGATCACTGGGCAATAGATGTAACTGCACAGAATATCCATTGAGTTGAAAAAATACAGTTTAATGGTGGAATGGGAAGCACTGGCTGGGGTGGGAAGGCTTTTCCCTCCACACATTTTCGTCCACAGAGGTCTTCAGTTTGAGACCACTGATACTTGGATGGCTTTAAAAGGGGATTAGACAGACGGATGGAAGAGCATCAGTGGTTTTTGCTGAACGGAACCTCCAGCTTCATCAGCAGTATATCCCTGAACACCAATTATTGCAAGACCATCAGACTTTTGGGCTGATCCCAGCAAGTCAGTACTTCTGAGGAATTGCATGTGTTTCTTGGTGGTCGTTGAATAGTGGACCCTCCATGTACCAAGGAACTTTATGTACTGTTGGGGGCCATCAACAGATCCTGAGTGTGTTGCCTTCATTGCTGCTTGTGGGTTTTGGAGGCACTGTGGGAAAGAGGGTGCCGGGTGCCTTTGCCTCTGGACTGGTCCTGCTGCTCTTCTTCCAGTCTTTACATAATGCCTTATTTTATTATGTTTCCGATTCAGGAGTTGGCAACCAAAACGGAGGAAAATGATCTTGTTGGACCCAACAAGTTCTTTCTTTTGCACAGGGGTGTCTCGCTCATTCCATCCATAGGGCCAAAGTCAGCATTACTTGAGTCTGCTGAGGGCCAGAGTCCAGTCTTATGCGTGTCTACTCAGAAGCAAGTCCCATTACAGTCTATGGGACTTACCTGAGAAGCTCTCACGGCCCAGAATAAAAGGGCGAGGTGGGCCATTTAGAGGGTTGGGAAGGCCCTTCTCCTCCCAGATGAGTCTCCTCAGCCCTCCATATCTGCTCATGGTGAAGGATGAGGAGGAACATGCGGCTGCTGTAAAATGGCGGCCGCAGGTGAAGCCACGCAGCTTCCCCTGAGGGATGGCGCTGCACAGAAGGAGGGACTGTGGAAGTTCACTTCTGCCCCCGAGGGAGGGAGGGAGAGGCCCAGAGACACCATTGCTCCTGGTGGAGAGTCCAAAGGGAGAGCCTGTCAATGACTTGGCTGCCCTTCTCTCCCTCCTCCTGTGGGAAGAGGAGGGGGCAGAATGAGGGGATCAGGAGGATCAATGGAGGACAGGCTGGGGAGGCAGCTCCAGGTTTCTCCTGCTTGTCTTTACCTCAGAGCTGGCCTGAGTGAAGGCAGGGGAGGTGCAAGGCTTCTGCCTTGATGGTTTGAGGAGATCAAGGCGTCACCGCCTTTGCCACCACAGAAGACAGTTTTGCCTGAGGTCTAGCAGGCTCAATAGCCCCCCTTTGGTCTCTGACACCAGGCTCTCCTCACTCACTCCTGAGCTACTCACAGTCCTCCTGACCTGAGGCAGGCGAGGCTGTGGCGGACAAGATGGCGGAGGCCAGAGGTGGCTGCTGAGGCAATGGTGTCTGCTGAGGAGACCCTGGCGTTGGTTACCAGGTGCCACTCTAATGCCACATTCTCCCCTGCAGGAGAAGTTTTGCTAGTCAGCCATCTGCAAGCGCTTGGGTACAGCTGCGGAGGCTCAAGTTTCATCTTGCACACTTGGTGGCCATTGTTTTCCTTGGGGGGAAGAAGCCCCACGTGCTCTCCTGGAGTCAAGTGACCAGCAGCCGGCCATCTGCAAGCGCTTGGGTATAGCTGCGGAGGCTCAAGTTTCAACCTGCACACTTGGTGGCCATTGCTTTCCTTGGGGGGAAGAAGCCCCATGCACTCTCCTGGAGTCAAGTGACCAGCAGCCGGCCATCCGCAAGTGCTTGGGTACAGCTGCGGAGGCTCAAGTTTCATCTTGCACACTTGGTGGCCATTGTTTTCCTTGGGGGGAAGAAGCCCCACGTGCTCTCCTGGAGTCAAGTGACCAGCAGCCGGCCATCTGCAAGCGCTTGGGTACAGCTGCGGAGGCTCAAGTTTCAACCTGCACACTTGGTGGCCATTGCTTTCCTTGGGGGGAAGAAGCCCCATGCACTCTCCTGGAGTCAAGTGACCAGCAGCCGGCCATCCGCAAGTGCTTGGGTACAGCTGCGGAGGCTCAAGTTTCATCTTGCACACTTGGTGGCCATTGTTTTCCTTGGGGGGAAGAAGCCCCACGTGCTCTCCTGGAGTCAAGTGACCAGCAGCCGGCCATCTGCAAGCGCTTGGGTACAGCTGCGGAGGCTCAAGTTTCAACCTGCACACTTGGTGGCCATTGCTTTCCTTGGGGGGAAGAAGCCCCATGCACTCTCCTGGAGTCAAGTGACCAGCAGCCGGCCATCCGCAAACGCTTGGGTACAGCTGCGGAGGCTCAAGTTTCATCTTGCACACTTCGTGTGCAAATTTCAGTGCAAATTTCTCTGCTTACTTGTATGTACTGTAGGAAGCATTCCGTTTTTATCTTTTTCATTTTTTGCATTTTGGAATTCAAATAAAATAAAATAAAACTAAATTTTCAGTAAAAACTAAATTAATTAAATTTATTCATTCTTGTCATGATTTAGTGAAACTAAACAGATCAGCATTCATTCACTGAAAAGAAATTGCTTACAATATCCATAGAAACTTTTTAAATAGTTTATTATCCTTAATGCATAATGTCCTTGGATGAGGATAAAATTATTTTTTTAAAGGGACAAAAATTTTCAACAATTAAATGCAATAAACTTGTTTAAAATTAAAGGATATTTTATTATAATTCAATATTTTTTCTATAAATCAGTATGAAAATTAATGCACGAGAGGTTAGAATTGCACCCGAAGTAGTTATAGAGCAAAATGAAGTGTTTATTTTTATTTTTATTTTTATTTTCATTTGATTACTTTTATTTTCCGTCATTATGTCTCCCATTCAAACATCGGTAATCAGGATGGATTCACAAGACCTTGTTGGATCCAACGCACAAGAAACTGTGGAAGAAATAAGTTCAAAACATTGTTCAAAAACAGCTTTTCTTACTGTTGTAGAGGCTCAGCTGGAGAAGGGAAGTCCCTGCATGGCTGCCTCTCGACTGCAACAGTAAGAAAAGCTGTTTTAAGTGGCCGTGAGTGAGTCAAATCAGTGTATAAAAGACCCTTCAGAGCCATCTGTTCTTGTCTACTCAGAAGGAAGTCCACTGAGGTCAAGGGTTACTCCCAGGAAAGTGCTCCTAGGATGGCAGCCCTGAAGGAAGGAAAGGGAGGGAGAGCCTGGAGAAGGCTGGAGCCCTCAGTCCTCCCACTCCTGTCCACAGACGCTCTACCCCCTCAGCCTCTATGGTTCTGCCTCTCCCTTCTTTCCTTCTCTTGGCGGCTCAATGGTTAAGAACACCATAGTCGTGATCATCCTAGAGCGGCACTTCTGGTACATGCTTGTACTTCCGTTCTCACGCTCTCCATGCCTGAGGAGCTACGGGTGAGAGGGAGGGACATGAATACTCGGTCTCGTGAAGGTGCAGGGAGAGGCAGGCCATAGTGAGGATGCTGGGGAGGCACGAATTCAGGCAAGGCCCATCTCATCCCCTCCTGTGCAGGTCTACTTGGAAGTAAGGCCATGCTACTCAGTGGCCTTACTCCCTGGTAAGTGTGTATGGAGGCAACCTCAGGCTCCCCTCCCAGCACAGAAGGTCTCCAGTGGGGTACAGAGGCCCATTCTGTGGCAGGGAGTTCCACAGGTGAATTGCCTAGGAAGAGCCCCACTGACTCAGCCCAAGACCCATCCACTCTGGCTTCCTCCATCTCACACTGGCCCATCCTGTGGCAGGGAGTTCCACAGGTGAATTTCCTAGGAAGAGCCCCACTGACTCAGCCCAAGACCCATCCACTCTGGCTTCCTCCATCTCACACTGGCCCATCCTGTGGCAGGGAGTTCCACAGGTGAATTGCCTAGGAAGAGCCTCACTGGCTCAGCCCAAGACCCATCCACTCTGGCTTCCTCCATCTCACACTGGCCCATCCTGTGGCAATGAGTTCCGCAGAATAATTAAATGCTCTGCAATAAATAATGTTTTTTGTCCCAACTCTTTCCATCGCTCAATTTTAGTGGGTGTCTCCTGATTCTGGTGTGTAGGAGGCAAAGAACATCCTATATTCATCCTACATAATGCTTTATGTTGTATAGCTTCATCCCCTCCAACGATCTGGGGCTGATGTAGCTGCAGGGAGGCTCCAAGATAAGGAAGCAGATGTTCCTTTATCTTGAGGTGACCTACATGACTGACCCCGACAGTATTCAGTGCACACCTGATTGGCTCAGCTGAGTCAGTTCTAGGAATAGGATAGGTTTTGTCCATCAGATCCATCCTAAGGTATCTCCTGACGCTGGCCCTCTGACCAGATGTTCATCCATCTAGTCTTTAGCATGCCCTTTTATCCTGCTCTCGGGCAAGCCCTGTAATCCTTCAGAAAACAGGGAATCTCTGCTCTCCACACCTTGAGAAGGTATTTTGAGGGCTGAGGAGGCAATTCACCTGTTGTTTTTTTCTTCTGCTCCCCAACACAATACCAGAAAGACAATGTGGTCCTCCTGCCCAAACATTTAGAGACCCCTCTTCAGGACTGAATTGTGGCTTGTGCTTTTGCCAGAGTGTTTCCAACCCCAGTTATGGCCACTCTTCTTTACCTTTTCTAGTTCAAGGATGTCCTTTTGTAGAAGTGATAACCGAAACTGGACTCCAACACACCAGGCCTTATCACTGATTTGTACAATGGCATTAGAATATTAGTTGTTTCATACTTAATCCACGCTTTTAAATACATGAAACTTGAAAATGGCTTCTTCACCACTATCCCATACCATTACTTATGGAGGTGATGGAGTTCTTACTCCATGGTGGAGTAATGGTGGAGATGGATGGTGGAGGTCTTACTCATGATGCCACAGGAGAATCACTCTTCTGATGCAGTCTATTTTTAAATTCCAATAGTTCGGGGCCATCAACAGATCCTCTGTGTGTTGTCTTCATCCCTGCTTGTGGTTTTTGGAGGCATCTGACTGGCCCCTATGGGAAAGACAGTGCTGGGTGTCATGTCTTTTTGCTCTAGACCAGCAGCTCACTTTTCTATTCTTTATATGATGGCTTATCTTCTTATGTTTCCGATTCAGGAATTAGTAACCAAAATGGAGGAAAAGAACATTGTTGGACCCAACTCACAAGAGACCATGGACAAAGAAACAAGAAACCTTGGTGTTGTTCAAATTGGCATCACTGGGGAGTATCTGGGAGGGGCTGCACCACCCCACCAAATCAAGCAGGAACCAGGACAGCAGTGTTGGGAGGCCTGCGAGAACAACGAGAACAAACAAGTGAAGGTGAACGAGGAGGTTTTGGACAAGGACAGCCCAAAAGTGTGGCACCAGCGCTTCAGGCTCTTTTGCTACAAGGACGCTGAGGGTCCCCAAGAGGTTTGCATCAAGCTGTGGGGGCTTTGTCGCCAGTGGCTGAGGCCAGAGACTCAAACCAAGGAACAAATCCTGGAGTCTCTGATCCTGGAGCAGTTCCTGGCCATCCTTCCCCCAGAAATACAGAGCTGGGTCATGGATCAGGACCCGAAAACTTGCACAAGGGCTGTGGCCCTGGCAGAGCGTTTTCTGCACAACCCTGAAGAGCCTGAACAAAAGGTAAGTCCCCAGTGATCCAGAGAGACTTCAACACTTACTTTATTTAATGTTTTCTTTAAAAGCCTCTTTTTTTCTGTCAAAAGTCTTACAAAAAGGAAACTGATGTCATAGCACCAAAACTAGAGATGTTGGGCATAACCAATGCAATTTTAAAATTCACATCCCAAATAAACCCAAGAATATGTCTAACTTGTAAGACAATAAATTCTGTGTTGGAAGCACCATAACCCGCTGTATGCCGGCCAGGATTATTTTTTTGCTTGTCCTGCAAGGCAAAATTTATCAGAAATGTTTGCTTGTCTTGGAAGTCCTCTCAATCCAAGTCACTCACAATCCAAGGTTTTACTGTATAGGTGATATTGGGGAACTCCAGGGATCAGAAAATGTCTTTTTAAGGCAAGGAGACGTAAATGTATAGAAATTGCCAATTGAGTCATCAGATTCGGTTGCTGTTTGAAACTATTTCATTTTCACTTTAAGACTAGCCTCAATTCAGTGTTCCAGATATAGCATGCAACGCTATGTATGTCTAGTCAGATGTAAGTCCCATTATATTCACAGGGACTTACTCTCGGGAAAGTGTGTTTAGAATTGCAGCCAAAGTTAGGGAACTATGATTTGCTCACATTAGCATTGGAACAACCCAGGATATGTTCTGAGAGAGATAGGTTTACATTGGGGCTCTTCAAATGCCAGCTGTATCTGTAGTTTGGAAACTGTCCTCTATCTGTGAATAGTACCTACCATCCTGCCATCCTGTTGGATGTCCTCCAGCTCAGTCTCAGGGGTGATCCAGGCAGTCACATCTGCTTGGATATCCTGCTGCCCAGCAGCCTGGACACTGGGCAGTAGAATCAACAGTCCAGAACATTGCGGTGTAGTGACTGAGTTGGAAAAGCTGTAGCTTCATTGTGGAATAGTAAGGCTGGTCAGGATGGGAAGGGCATTTTCTGGACCCAGCAGCCTTCAGTTTTGAGCCTGATATTTAGATGGCTTTAAAAAGAGATTAGACAGATTGATGGAGGAGATATATTGGTGGCTTTTGCTGAAGGGAACCTCCATCTTCATGGGCAGAATATCCCGGATCCTAACCAATCATCACCTTGTTAAGCAAGCTTGTACTTAAAAGCATTTCTTAAATACGGTAAAGTTTCAAAAATGTGGCCTTTTAAAATCCTCTTCCATCTGGCCTTAGGGGTTTGACCAGTTCCTGGAGGAAGTAGGTCCCTGAATAGCTCTTTGTTTTGATGCTGCAGTGGAAGGTCCCTTCTTTTGCAGTATTTCTAAATTCAATTGTTGGGGGATCATCAGCAGATCCTTCATCCCTGCCTGTGTTTCTCTGCTTGGTGGGTGTGATAGCTCTTTGGTCTCTTCTTCACAGCCTGCACAACCCCATCAGATCAAGCAGGAGCCAGAAGAGCGGTGTTGGAAGACCTACAAGAACAGCCTAGACTTGCCTGTAAAAGTGAAGGAGGAGGTTATGGAAGAGGACTCTGTTGGCTCAGAGGTGTGGCATCAGCGCTTCAGGCTCTTCTGCTATGAGGAGGCAGAGGGTCCCCAAGAGGTTTGCATCAAGCTGTGGGAGCTTTGTCGCCAGTGGCTGAGACCAGAGATGCACACCAAGGAACAGATTCTGGAGTTCCTCATGCTGGAGCAGTTCCTGGCCATCTTGCCCCCAGAAATGCAGAGCTGGGTCAGGGAGCAGGACCCGGAAACCTGCGGTAGGGCTGTGGCCCTGGCAGAGCATTTCCTGCAGGACTTTGTGGAGCCAGAACAAAAGGTAAGGGCCCCAGTAATCTGGAGAGACAGTTGCTCCCCCTTTGGTTTAATGTTTGCTTACTAATTTTTCCTAGCGGTCCATCCTGTGCCAAAGAGTTCCAGCGACTGTAGACTAAGAGCCCCACTGAGTCAGGACAAGGCCCATCCAGGCCAGCTTCCTCAATCTCCTACTGGCTGATCCTGTGGCAAGGAGTTACAACAGATTGTTTTTTCTGTATACAGTACAGTGGTACCCCATAAGATAAATGCCCTGTAAAACAAGTGCTTTGAAAGACCAATCAAAATTTGTAAGGAATCCTTCTTTGTTAGACAAATTTGCTTTTTAAGATAAATCCTGATTGGTCCTCAGGGTGGCTGAGGTGGGAACAAGAGAGGCGGGAACTCTAGGCCTGCCCTCCAGCACCAGCATGCATAGCATTGGCACACACAGGCATGCCTATCATCGGCCCAGCAGCAACAAGCCCAGCAGCTTTGTCTGAGCTCCCCCCTCCCCCCCTCCAGCACAACCAGAGCGTCAGTCCTCCTGGTGCCCACGTGGCCAACTGCTGGATGTCCTGGAGCACACTGAGCCTCGTCGAGCTTGGCAGCCCAGGGCAGCCTTCTCCACCTTAGCTCCCTCTGTACCAGCCAGCTAGCCTCTTGCCAACCAGCTGAGACCTGCTCTGAATCTACCTGCCACCTGAGCCTCTGCAGCCAGCCAGCCACTGCCAGGTAGTAGAGTAACCCCCTCCTGGATCCCCCTCTGGACCCTTCTGAAGGAAACCCCCTCCCTTCCTGGACCCCATTTCACCCCTCTCTCCCCACCACTCCCCTTCCATGCCTGGGATCCCCAGTCCAGAGGGCATAAAATGGGACCTGACTCTGAGTAGACGTCATAGGATCAGGCATGTTCTGCATCCAGGGAGAAGGAGCACTTTCTCCCCACTACCACCTCCTGGTTCCCCTCTGGACTCCACCTGATGGAAACTCCTTCACCTCTTGAAAGTGGGATCTGTGTGGTAGGTGTGTCTTATCAATGTTACTGTGCAGCGAGGTGTATCTTATCAGTGTTAGAAGAACTGTACCTTGACCATCTGAGCACCTTGTCTGGGTGTCTTGAGTTGAAAAGGCTATCAATCACTGGGCTATGGGCAGTCCTTTGGTTTTCCATACTGTACTGCATGTGAAAGAGTAATCTTAGTGATGCTTTGCTTCATTCTAGGTCAGGCTACCTGAAAACCCTTTCACCTGCTGCCTTACTGCCAATCAAGATCTGTGTGAGCATACTGTACAGTATTGTACCGTGGCCCCCAAGCAGAAAAAGAAAAGCACTAGGGAGGTGATTACATATAAAGTTAAGAAGGAAATCATTGAGAAGCACGAACAAGGGATGCGAGTGTTTGAACTTGCAAGATTGTACAACAAGTCTACGTCAACCATTTGCACAATATTAAAGAAGAAAGCAGAAATTATGGGGCGAGATGTTTCAAAAGGAGTCACAAGAATGGCAAAGAAACGGCCCCGTATTCTGGAAGACGTAGAAAAGTTGCTTCTGGTTTGGATAAATGAGAAGCAACTAGCAGGTGGTACTGTGACTGAGAACTGTGTCTGCGAGAAGGCAAAGGCCTTGTACACAGACCTCATAAGTCAAGAGCCAGGAATGTCAGCAGATAAAGAAGAAGGCTTCAAAGCAAGCAGGGGATGGTTTGAGAAGTTTAAGAGAAGAAGTGGCATCCATAGTGTTGTAAGGCATGGGGAGGCTGCAAGTTCAGATGCTGAGGCAGCTGAGGCATTTGCTATTGAGTTCCAGGAATTCATGGTTTCCCAGAGTTACCTGCCAGAGCAAGTTTTTAACTGTGATGAGACGGGGCTTTTTTGGAAAAAGATGCCAAAGAGAACCTACATTACAGAAGAAGAGAGTGCAGTGCCAGATCCCAAGCCCATGAAAGACTGTCTCACCCTCTTGCTTTGTGCTAATGCAAGTGGGGATTTCAAAGTCAAGCCCCTGCTTGTGTATCATTCTGAGAATCCAGAAGTCTTCAAAAAATGTAAGGTGCAGAAAAGCCAATTGAATGTTATGTGGAGGTCCAACAGCAAGGCTTGGGTCACTCGTGGCTTGTTCGTTGAGTGGATCAATGAGATCTTTGGTCCTGCAGTGAAGAACTATCTTATGGAAAAGAATCTGCCAGTCAAAGCCTTGCTGGTTATGGATAGTGCTCCTGCTCATCCTCCAGGCCTTGAGGATGACTTAGTGGAGGAATTCAAGTTCATTAAGGTCAAGTTCCTTCCTTCCAACACTATTCAAATCCTCCAGCCCATGAATCAGCAGGTCAGTTTGAACTTTAAAAAGCTTTACACCAAAGCACTATTTCAGCAATGCTTTGAGGTGACCAAAGGATCAAACATCACCCTCCGAGAGTTTTGGAAAAATCATTTCAACATTGTGAGCTCCCTTGAGATCATCAGTCAAGCCTGGAATGGGGTCACCCAGAGAACCCTCAATTCTGCTTGGAGAAACCTGTGGCCTGCTTGCGTTCTTGGACATGACTTAGAGGGGCTTCCTCATGAACAGGAGCCGACAGTTGTGGATAAAATTGTGTCCTTGGGGAAGATCATGGGACTGGAAGTAAATGAGGAGGACATTCAAGAGCTGGTGGAGGATTATGGCTGGGAGCTGACCACCAATGAACTGATGCAGCTCCATCGTGAGCAACAGCAAGAGGTTATGGAGGAGCTGTCATCTGCAGAGGAGGAGGAGAATAAGGAGGAAGAACCCCTTACCTCAAATGAGATTAAAGACATTTGCAGATATTGGGAAATTGTGCAAAATTTTGTAGAAAAGCACCACCCAAATAAGGCTGTAGCAGTGCGAGTGATGGATCTGTTTAATGACAATGCTATGTCACATTTCCGAGAAATCCTCAAAAAGAGGGAAAAGCAAGAATCATTGGACAGGTTCCTTGTTAAAGCTACTGAAAAAGACACCAGTGACTCTTTAGGTGAAAATTAGCCATCCCTTTTCTGTTTTATTGTACATACTGTAAATAACTGTTTTATTACAGTAATTGAATTACATTACAGTGTTTTGAATTCAATTACAGTGTTTTGTCATCATTTTTACTTAGTCAGTATTTGTATATGAATATTTTTTGGGTTGTGGAACCAATCACCTGAATTTCCACTGTTTCCTATGGGAAAATCCGCTTCACATAAACAACTCTTCATATAAGAAACATGCTTCCGGAACAAATTAAATTTGTTATGTGAGGCACTGCTGTACATAGGAAAGCAACTGAAAACAGTTTGGTCAAGGCATTTTTTCATAACATGAACTATTTTGGTATACCAAGAATCTGGCCTTGCAGCTTATGTCAATGTATAAGGAGGGGGGGGGGGGCTCTAGAAAGTGTGAAATTAGACACAAGGCCTGGATATATGGGTACACTGTGCATGTCTGCTCTGAAGTAAGCCCCACTTATTTGAATGGGGTTACTCCCAGGAAAGCGTTCTTAGGATCACAGCCAGAGATCTGAAATGTCCTTCCTTTCCTGTGAGTCACAGATGTCCTTCCTCACAGAGTCAGTCAGCTATAGGAGTCCCTTGTCGTCCACTGTGGATAAAAAATCAGTGGATAAGGATAAGGGGAAATATATTGAAAGATCCACTTCCAGGTTTCCTGCTTCAAATGGAATAAATCATGCCTTGATGGCTTCAGGGATTTGACTCCAGAACTTCCTGCAGATAACAAAGAATGTGTGAAATAAAAGTAATTTTAAAAATATGTGTTGTTCAAAAACAGCTTTTCTTACTGTTGTAGAGGCTCAGCTGAAGAAGAGAACAACCCCTTCTATGGCTAACTTTTACTGCAACAGTAAGAAAATCTGTTTTTAAGTGGCCATTTGTGGTGAGTCAAATCTGTGTATAAAAAATCCTTCAGTGCAATCTGCTCATGTCTACTCAGAAGTAAGTCTATTGTGGTCAACGGGGTTACTCCCAGGAAAGAGCTCCTAGGTTTGCAGCATTGGGGGAAGGAAAGAGAGGAAGAGCCTGGAGAAGGCTGGAGACCTCAGTCCTCCCACTCCTGGCCACAGACACTCTATCCCATCCGCCTCTCCCTTCTAAGCCTTCTGGTTCTGCCTCTCCCTTCCAAGCCTTCAGTTGGCATTGGTGGCTCAATGGTTAAGATGACCATACCACACTCTTCTTGCTAGTCCTCCCTGCTGCCGTTGCTGCTTCCATTCACATGCTTTCAATGGTGGGGTCCTACAGATGAGGCGGAGGGACATAAAGACTTGTTCCCGGGAAAGCTGCCCAGGGACGAGCAAGGGCACTGGGGAGACACAAAGGCAGGGTCTGAAATTTGCTTCTTTACCATCATCACAGACTATAAGTTATGGTGGTAGTAGTCTTACTGTTGATACCGCAGGAGAATCTCCCTCCTGATGCAGTCTGTTTCTTAAATCCAATTGTTGGGGGCCATCAACAGATTGTGTGTTGCCTTCATCACAGCTTGAGGTTTTTGGAGGCATCTGACTGGCCACTGTGGGAAAGAGGGTGCTGGGTGCCACGGCCCTCTGGTCTGGTCCTGCAGCTCTCTTCTTCCAGTCTTTATGTGATGGCTTATCATGTTTGCGATTCAGGAGTTGATAACCAAAATGGAGGAAAAGGACCTTGTTGGACTCAACCCACAAGAAAACATGGATGAAGAAACAATCAGCCTTGGTGCTGTTCAAATTGGCACCACTGGGGAATATCTGGGAGGGGCTGCATCACCCCACCAGGTCAAGCAGGAGCCAGAAGAGCAGTGTTGGGAGGCTTACAAGAACTGCCTGGACTTGCCTGTGAAAATGAAGGAGGAGGGTTTGGATGAGGACAGCTCAGAGATGGTGTGTCTCCAGCCCTTCAGGTTTTTCAGCCACCAGTTTAGATCAGGGATCTCCAAATGCTGGCTGGATCCATGGTTTGCAAAAAAAGCCAAACCAGTACTTACCATTTTGCAATGGTGCCACATCTTTTCCAGCTCAGGGGTGCTCTGGTCAGTCACATCTGGTCAGTCACACCCTGCTAGACAGCCTGCTGGAACGCTGGGCAATAGATGGACTGCCCAGAACTTCCGTGTGTAGCAGTTGAGTTGAAAAAGAAAGTTTAACAGTGGAATGGTGAGCATTGGTTGGGAGCATTTTCTTCCACGAAGTCCTCAGTTTGATACTACTGATATTTTGATGGCTTTAAAAGTAGTTTAGAGAGATTGATGGTTTTGCTGAATGGAACCTCCAGCTTCATTGGCAGTATATCCCTGAATGCCAATTACTGGAGGAGCACCAGCCTTTTGGCTGAGTCCAGCAAGTCAGTACTTATGAGGAATTGTATGTTTTTATTGGTCATCATTAACCATGAGATTGAATAGTGGACTTTCCATGTTTCAAGAAAGAATACTTATCTTTCAAGACTTAAGAATACGTAGTCTTTCAAGACTGAAGGATGCCAATGAATGACTTATCAACATCAAATGCTAAGGATGGAAGTTTTGCCTGATTTGGTTGATTGGGAGGGTGCTACTAGTGGTTGTAAATGAGGGTGAGGGAGCAGGTGTTTGGTCCAGGAATTCACAGTGGTTGTATCTGTAGCATTCAGTTGGTTGAAACATTTGCAGTCCTTGAATAGTTATTCATTCTCTTTAGGTATTGGGAACTTTGGAGAAAGTGTTTAGTTCCCCCACGTCAGATCGCTCTCTATGAGAGATCCAGTGGACTCATCTTCCTCTGGATGTCAAGCCTGGGGCTGACTGGGAGTCCATCTTTTCTGGTAAGTTTTCAGGACCTTGAATTTTCCCATGTCAGGCACTTGGTGGGGGTCATTATATTGTAGTGGCCCTTGTTCTTATTGAGGAAGCCAACTTTTGGGGGGATACATCACTTGTGTCAAACCTGTTTTATACAGGACTGAACAGCACTCATGGTGCTTGCTGAGGGTCGGAAGTGATGTCTTAAGCACATGGTAGGACTAGAAAGGCCCAGATAAATACTTCTGTGGGCCATACTTGGCCCACATGCTCTCTACATGACACTGCTAGGCTACACGGTTTGAAAAGAGCTCTCCAGGGAATCGGAAAAAGATCCTTCCCTGCCTTGAGTTGGTGCCAGGAATGGATCTTGGGTCTCTTGCATGCAAAACACAGTCTCTACCCCTGATCAACAGCAGTTCTGGGCTGGGGTGGTGCTCCAGTGAGAGCTCTGCTCAGGGGATGAAAATGAAAAAGGCCAGATCCTTGCTTGCATTCCCACTTACCCACTTTGGTTCCCTTGTCATCTTGGAGAGAGGAAGGCTTCCTTCTCAAGAATTGCTGGGAACTATATGCATAGGTTTGGGACCATTCTGGTGGCATTGGTTTCCCCTTGGGCAGTCTTTGATATTAAACTAGAAAGGTTCACATACAGATGAGTAAACATACACATGCTGTTCCCCATTTCCATAGGACTTTATACAATTTATTTGTCAGCACTCAAACCATTAAAATGTACCAGCAAATCAGTATCCTCATCATCATCCTTTATTATGCATAATATCAAAAAAGGCATATCACACACAATGATGCTAATAAAATATAGGCAAAGGTATATGATAAAACTGTGTACAATACAATAAGTAGTACAAGAGAACACTCAGACGTCAGTTATGGTGTTAGTCGTCACCGTTCTGCATCTTGTTAATACAGTAGTTAGAAAACTTTTCACTTGGCTTAGGACTGCCGCATTATTTGAAGCAAGCAGCCAACGTACTACGACATTGGCTGCAATCCTAAAGGCACTTTCCTGGGAGTAAGGCCCACTGAACACAATGGGGCTTACTTTTAAGTAGACATGGTTAGGATTGCACTGATTGTCCCAATTACACTTTAGATTAGCCGATAGGGGGCTTATAAACTTGAGTCTGATATCCTCATAAAGAGGGCAATGCATACAGCGACGGGAATATGATTAACCCTCAAATAGAAAATCTGCGGGATGGATTGAGAGGTTAGTTTGGCCAATTTAATCACTGCAGGACGCTGAGGGTCCCAAGAAAGCTTATACTGAAAATTCAATCCTCGATATTTGACAGACTTAAACTGCTGTATCACTTTGCCAAGGAAGACACAAGTTTGATACTTCCAAGATTTCTCAAATGTTAAGATTTTGGGTTTAGTGAAGTTGAGTTGGAAGTCATTAAGGGCAAGATATTGAATGCAACCTTCTATTAAGCGCTTGAGTCCAATACGAGTTTGTGACAACACCATGTCATCGGCATGTAGAACTAGGGGAACGGGACGACGGTTAAGTTTAGGACAGTGAGAATCAATTAAGGCCAGGTGAGCTGATTGATCGTTAATAAATAGTTTAAATAAAATTGGAGCAAGGACACAGCCTTGTTTTACTCTTTTGTTAGTTTGAAAATGTCCAGATAGGTGCCTAATTCAGTATTCAGTCTCATTCAGCTAATGGTATCAGTGTATAGACTCTGAAATAAAAACGGTAGACTAAGATCAGTATAGGAATTGGCTACCTTCGACCACAACAAAGATCTATTTACAGATCAAATGCAGCCTTCAAATCCAAAAAAAAGCAGCATACAGTTTGGAATGGGGCTTGGACAGTTGTTTCTCCTCAAGATCATTGCCTTGTTAACCCAAGGCAATGATCCTAAACGGATCTGCCGGCTCTAAAACCCCCTTGTTCGTCACCTAATATTTTGTTGTTATCAACCCAAGAAGTTAGTCTGTTTAAGGCAGGGGTGTCCAACCTTTTAGCTTCCCTGGACCGCACTGGAAGAAGACGAGTTGGTTTGGGCCGCACGTAAACACTAACAACTTTTTTAAAAAATGTATGACAAAATGTAGGATGTCCTATAGTTTGTCCTATATATTTTAAACCTTGGAGTAAGTCTCATTGATTTTAATGGGGCTTACTTCTGAGTAGGCATGATGCATAGGATGGGCAGCGATCCTTTCCAAGCTAAACCTTGGAGTAAGTCTCATTGATTATCATGGGGTTTTCTGCTGAGTAACCATTCATAGAATTGGGCTCTTAGACTGCAACTTGGGAGTAAGCCTCATTGACTTTAGTGGGGCTTACTTCTGAGGAGGCATGATGCATAGGATGGGCTGTGATCCTCTCCAAGCTTAACCTTGGAGATATGCTGCAATCCTGAACACACTTTCCTGGGAGTAACACCCACTGGGTACAATGGGCCTTACTTCTGAGTAGACATGGTTAGGGTTGGTATATTACCATAGACTCCATTTTCGAAGGTGATAAATGGCCTGAGACTATTCTCCAGAACAATTTAGTGTTTTTGGAGGTCATGGCCTTCTCTAACCAGCACCAATTGACCTCAGTAACCTGTTGGGAGCAGAGTCTGATAGCATTAGTTAAACACTGTTTAGTGTGAAAATAACTAGTGAGCATGTTTTTATTCTGAGATCTTGTATAATCTTTATAGATTCTACAAAGATCTTGCTTTAGCGATCTGCAGGTCGCATTAAAAACCAGAGAATGACCATGTTGCCTTAGAAAAATCCTGATGTTGCCCAAATGAGACCACCAGATGATTGAGAAGTGTCTCATAGCATGACAGCGGGGTGGTGTAAGAGTCAGGACTCAGGGAGGATAAAACTCCTGCTTGGGGTGTTTCGGTTGCCACCAATGTCAGAAAAAAGTTCTAGTTTTCTCTTCCCATTTTATTTTTATTGGTGGAACAAGTGATTTATTTGAGTGGAGCACAGAGCTGAATGGGTGGGTTAGGAAGGAAAGTGAACAAGCAACTAAGCAGTGGAGGCCCCACTTTAAACTCTGATGTTAGGGGCAATAAGGGGGTAGAAACTAGAATGTAATCAATTACACTGGCTCCTTGAGGAGCAAGAAATGTATTATCACCTTCATTATCAAGCCTCAATAGCCCATTCAGCCAGATAACTCCACCCAGTATACACAATTTGGCTAGCATACGATCAGCAACATTAATTTAGGGTGCAATCCAGAGTAACTACAGGGAGTCCTTGCTCCGGTGTAAGAACAATTTACTCTGGATTGCAATATGAATTTCCCATAGGTTTTCATTAGGTGGTGCAGTAACTATGGGTACAAATAATGTCTCTTACGTTCTCCTGTAGTTCCTCTAGATTGTAGGGTTAGTGTTGTAAGAACAATTATAACAACAGTGCTTGGGTAATGCGTTAAGGTTGTCTAAAAGCAGAAAGATGTCAAAATTGGGCCCAGTGCAGGAATTCCAATCACCAGCAAAAATAAACCAGGCTCCCCTATGTTTTTCCTCAGCCTCCCTGCAGCAAATCAGTAAATACAAATACTGATCTCACAAAGAACTGGGCAGGGACTGGCAAGTTTCTTCTATGCATTCCACCTAGAAAGACTAGTTGCATAACAGTATCTGGATGGATCAGAGATATCCAGAGTTCCTCTAAGGACGTGGACTTGGACAAGCCATTTCTCTGCTCTGCTAAAAGACGACTGTCTCTTGTTCCAGGAAGCAACAGGCAAGAGAGGGAGGATCAGGGCCAGCCCCTTTGAGTGTCACCAAAAACTACCATGCATGATGTACAAGAAGTAACTTTCAGAGGCCAAGACAGAAGAGAAGAGAGGAGCAAAGCCTTCCAGGGAATGGGACAAATCAATGTGAAGCTTCTCAGAGTGAAAAGGTTGTCCTGGTCGAAGCAGAAAAAGAAAAGGGAAAGGAGGGACAAGTGAAAAAAACTGTCAAGTGTAAATTAAAATTTAGAAGACATGCCGGAAAAGACACAGGGTTGAACTATCAATGGTTAGACTGTGGAAGGAGCTTCAGGAAGAGATCAGACCTGACTAAGCATCAAAGAATCCACAAAGAAGAGGAGCCCTACAAATGTTTGGAGTCTGGGAAGAACTTAAGAAGTATTGATCAATTGACTTTGCATCAAAGGACACACAAAGATGAGAAACCATATCAATGCTTGGACTGTGGAAAAAGCTTCACTTTCAGTTCAAAACTTACTGTACATCAAAGAACCCATATGGGGGGAAAGCCATATAAATGCCTTGAATGTGGAATGAGTTTCAGTCATAACTCAACCCTGAGTGTCCATCAAAGAACCCACACAGGGGAGAAACCCTATAAATGCTTGGAGTGTGGGAAGAGCTTTCGTCAGAACAAAACCCTGCTTGTGCATCAAAGAACCCACACAGGAGAGAAGCCATATAAATGCCTTGAGTGTGGAATGAGTTTCAGGCACGATTCATACCTGGCTAAGCATAAACAATCCACACAGGGGAGAAACCCTATCAATGCTTGGAGTGTGGGAAGAGCTTTGAACTCAACCCTGCTTGTGCATCGAAGAACCCACACAGGGGAGAAGCCATATAAATGCTTTGAGTGTGGAATGAGTTTTAAGCACAACTCAAACCTGGCTAAGCAAAAAAGAATCAAGGGGAGAAACCATATCAATGCTTGGAGTGTGGAAAGAGATTCAGTATTGGCTCAAACATGAATGTACATCAAAGAACCCACACAGGGGAGAAACCCTATAAATGCTTGGAGTGTGGAAAGAGCTTCAGTTGGAACTCAAAACTGACTTTGCATCAAAGAACCCACACAGGGGAGAAGCCATATAAATGCTTAGAGTGTGGAAAAAGGTTTAAGGAGGGTGGACAACTTACTCTGCATCAAAGAACCCACACAGGGGAGAAGCCATATAAATGCTTGGAGTCTGGAAAGAACTTCAGTTGGAATTCAAAACTGACTTTGCATCAAAGGACCCACACAGGAGAGAAACCCTATAAATGCTTTCACTGTGGAAAGAGCTTCAGTTGGAACTCAAAACTGACTTTGCATCAAAGAACCCACACAGGCAATCAACCTTTTAAATGCTTCGACTGTGGAAAGAGCTTCAGTACTGGCTCAGACTTGACTGTACATCAAAGAACCCACACAGGGAGAAGCCATATAAATGCTTGGAGTCTGGAAAGAACTTCAGTTGGAATTCAAAACTGACTTTGCATCAAAGGACCCACACAGGAGAGAAACCCTATAAATGCTTTCACTGTGGAAAGAGCTTCAGTTGGAACTCAAAACTGACTTTGCATCAAAGAACCCACACAGGCAATCAACCTTTTAAATGCTTCGACTGTGGAAAGAGCTTCAGTACTGGCTCAGACTTGACTGTACATCAAAGAACCCACACAGGGAGAAGCCATATAAATGCTTGGAGTCTGGAAAGAACTTCAGTTGGAATTCAAAACTGACTTTGCATCAAAGGACCCACACAGGAGAGAAACCCTATAAATGCTTTCACTGTGGAAAGAGCTTCAGTTGGAACTCAAAACTGACTTTGCATCAAAGAACCCACACAGGCAATCAACCTTTTAAATGCTTCGACTGTGGAAAGAGCTTCAGTACTGGCTCAGACTTGACTGTACATCAAAGAACCCACACAGGGAGAAGCCATATAAATGCTTGGAGTCTGGAAAGAACTTCAGTTGGAATTCAAAACTGACTTTGCATCAAAGGACCCACACAGGAGAGAAACCCTATAAATGCTTTCACTGTGGAAAGAGCTTCAGTTGGAACTCAAAACTGACTTTGCATCAAAGAACCCACACAGGCAATCAACCTTTTAAATGCTTCGACTGTGGAAAGAGCTTCAGTACTGGCTCAGACTTGACTGTACATCAAAGAACCCACACAGGGAGAAGCCATATAAATGCTTGGAGTCTGGAAAGAACTTCAGTTGGAATTCAAAACTGACTTTGCATCAAAGGACCCACACAGGGGAGAAACCTTATAAATGCTTGGAATGTGGAATAAGTTTCAGTCAGAACTCACACCTGGCTCAGCATAAAAGAACCCACATAGGGAGAAGCCTTATAAATGCTTTCAGTGTGGAAAGGTCTACAGCAGGCATGTCCACCAAGAGACTCGAGGGCCGCATTTGGCTTAGAAAGCCCATAGATGCGGCCCTCGGGGCCCTGTGTTGGACATGCCTGGTCTACAGTATGAGTAATCAACTAAATTTGCATCACCGAACCCACATAGGGGAGGAACCTTGAAAGGCCCCAAATGGAGAAAGAGCTTTTGTTAGAGCGATAACCTGAAACTGGGTCAAAGAACCCACACAGGAGTGAAGCCCTATACAATAGGAGTGTGGTGAAACCTTTGATTGTAAAGCATAGGTTCTCAAACTTAACCACCTTAAAACATTCACTTTCTTAGCCAATCCATCATCAGTGGCTACAATGGCAATTAGACTGCAATGCTACCCTTAATTAGCAGGGTGTTTAACCCTTGATCAGGGACATAATCAGATCTGTCAGTTTCATGATCCACTAAACAGTTGGGTCTTGACCCATCCACAGGCCCACAGTTTGAGAACCACTGTAGGTTAACATGTAAGAGGCAGCAACGTAACTTCAATTGTTAGGTGGATCTGCAACTGGCTCGATGGACGCACTCAAAGAGTTTTAGTAAATGGTTCTGTGTCAACCTGGAGGTCGGTTTCAAGTGGGGTCCCCCAAGGCTCTGTCTTGGGCCCGGTTCTCGTTAACATTTTCATTAATGACTTGGAGGAAGGGATACGGGGGAGCCTGATCAAATTTGCGGGTAACACCAAGCTGGGAGGAGTAGCAAACACAACAGAAGACAGGAGAAACCTCCAGGAGGATCTGGATAAATTGGAATCCTGGGCTGTAACAAATAGAATGAATTTCAATAGGGAAAAGTGCAAGGTTCTGCACTTAGGAAATAAAATCCAAAAATACAGGCATAAAATGGGGGAAACCTGGCTTGGCAGCACAACATGTGAGCGGGATCTTGGAGTCGCCGTGGATCACAAGCTGAACATGAGTCAGCAGTGTGATGTGTCTGCAAAGAAGGCAAATGCCGTTTTAGGCTGCATTAAGAGGACTGGAGCTTCCAAGTCGCGAGAAGTTCTAGTTCCTCTTTATTCTGCATTGGTCAGACCTCACCTTGAGTACTGTGTTCAGTTCTGGGCACCTCACTTGAAGAAAGATGCAGCCAAACTGGAGCAAGTCCAGAGGAGAGCGACAGGAATGATCAGTGGGATAGAAGGGAGTAGGGTGACCATGTGACCAGGAAAACCCGGATTTGTCCAGATTTTTAGCCTCCTGTCTGGGTGTCCTACACTTTAGCTTCATTTTTTTAACTTTGCAATGGTATACAGTACCCCATCATGTCATATGTTGTTGGATTCGTATTTAAGAGCAGAAGCCAATGCAAAAAATCAGTTCTGAGATATCTCCTTCCTATCAAAAGTTATGGCCAAAAAAACAGAAAAACAAAAATATAAAAACATTACATTTTTTGCAATTTTTTAAGTGGGTAGGAATTTTGGCCTTGGGGTTCAGGAATTTTGGGTTTGGCATCTGGTCACCCTGGAACGGAAGCCCTACGAGGAAAGTTTGGGGGAACCTGGGATGTTCAGCCTAGAGAAAAGGAGGCTGAGGGGAGACATGATTGCCCTCTTCAGATACGTGAAGGGCTGTCATAGGGAGGAAGGGGCTCATTTGTTCATAGCTGCTACTGAAAGCAGAACTAGAACCAATGGGTACAAACTGCAAGAAAGGAGATTCCGGTTGGATATCCGGAAAAAATTCCTGACGGTTTGGGCGGTTCGGCAGTGGAACAGATTGCCAAGGGAGGTGGTGGACTCTCCCTCACTGGGGATCTTCAAGCAGAGGCTTGACGAGCACCTGTCGTGGATGCTCTAGGGGGATTTCCTGCTGCAGGCAGGGGGTTGGACTAGATGACCTACTAGGTCCCTTCCAACTCTATGATTCTATGATTCTAAATAGAACGGAAACAACATCAGTGTTTTGTGTGAAGAGAGATCTTCCATTTGCATAAAGAATTTCAGCAGTTCTGGATATTGAAATCAAGGACACTGGTCATTGCTATATTCAGCAAAAACACGTATGTCGTAGTGCTGGGCTAGGAAGAATTACATGATGCTCCTTAAGCGTGTCGCATCCAGAAGCCAACTGGCCTGCTATAGGAGCTCTTTGTTTTATGCCTCTGCTTTCCAGGAAGATGTTTATAGGAGCTCAGGGACACCGCTGTAGGACCACAGCCATTTCAGAAGTTAGTTTTGACATCTAGAAATATTGTAGGAACTCGGGTGGCCTCATGAAGAATGAAGGATGGACACTAGGTTTACTGGGGAAAATGGTCTTCAGGGTAGGTCTTCAGAAACTTCTACAGCTGTTGCCTGCTTCATCCTATCCCATAACCCTGGGATAGACTCCATCACTGCACAGCCCCTGCACTGTTTTGCCCTCTCCCCATTTCAGAAGCAATGCTGGCTCTTTGGACTTTTAACGGGGATGGCATCTTACCTTTGAGTTAATCTTGATTATCAGGGCAATATTTGGGGGGACACCTTTACTTTTACCTTTACTTTTATCTTAGGCCAACTCTAGAAGTCTGGCAACTGTACACATAGAACAACATTTAATGTTTTGAAAGTGTCTTTAAACTTTCAATGTTTCTAAATATTATTGTCACCCACTTTTCTCACATCTGAATCACTTGATTAAAGAATGTTGATGCACAAATGCTAGAAGTGCCCCTATCTTGTGCTTCAAAACTTGTGTTTGGCCGCGAGACACTTCTCCACTCAGCCCCTTGAGGTGCAAAAAACTCTGCTGAAAGGAGATGGAGTGTGTGTGTGTGCACAGTCTTGTGTATTTGTACACACACAGGAATAGGTAGCCTCACAAGAAAGAGGAGGACATGGAGGATTCACAGCTTATCTCACCCTTAGAATCAGAGTTGGAAGGAACCCAATAGGTCATCTAGTCCAACCTTAGCAGGAATCCTCATCTCCAACTCTCATAGTATAATCCTAAACAGAAGGGAATTTTGCTCTCTTACCTTAGGTCTGCATAGCACAGAATCAGTGTTGCTTCCGACTGGGCTGTATTTCGCCTAAAACCAGGTCTTTGGTAACACCCCCCTCCCCGAGAGAGGTGCAAGTGCCTGGAAATGTAGTGGAGGGAAGGATGTGCAGGGTTTCCTTATAATTGCTGCACTTAGATTGAAGTGCACTGAGCTAAACAACACCACCAAAGTGCCCTCACAGTCCCTGCGCATGGCAGTTCCTTTGTCCAGTTATTTAGCGGCATCCAAATGCTCACTGCTAAGGTAGAAACATCAGAGGGAAGACACTCCAGGAACAGAAAATTCTGGCCACCACAATACACCTGCGAGTCTTCAAGCAGAGGCTGGACAAGCACCTGTTGGAGATGCTCTAGGAGGGTTTCCTGCTAAGAGCAGAAGCTTGAACTGCTTTTTAACCCCTTCAATGTTGAGCAACACCTGCCTAAATTCCCTCTTCTATGCAATAGTTAAAGGTACAGGCACTCTGTCCTCCGTTCTAGATGGTCACCCTGCTATTACGTCCCTTCCAGTTCCAGCCATGAAATTTTTCAGGGAATCCCCCAGACAGGTTATCATTTTAAGAAGCATGTCCTGGGCTGAAATACTGAAAAAACCACTGTGTTAAGGGAGGTTAAATTAAGGGAGGTTTTAATTTACACATTATTATTGTCTTAAGCACTTCAGATTCAAGTACTACCTGGTTGTTCAACATTCAGAGAGTCCAGCTGTATTCCTGTTTTGTTCATGTTGTTTGTGACTAAAAGGGCTAATAAGGGCCAGATGTGTTGCTTCCAGATGTTTAAGGTTATAAGTGCCTGATGACTTTAGGAGGGTCCGAGCCAGTCTACGGCTTGTCCAGTCGTGTTTTCTGTTGACCTTTTTGTTGGGTGTTTTGGGCTCCGGCTCAATAAAAGACTATAAAACAGACTCTCGACCCAAACTTTGAGTTTTTCTTTATAAAGCAAAACATGGTTTGCATCTCTCAGCAGAGAATCTCATTACAGCAGAGTATGCTGGAGCCTTCCCTTTTCCTCTGGCATGACCTGCCCCTAAGGCCGAGAAGTCTCCTTTGACTTCTATACCTCCCTTGACCTCCGCCAGTCAAATCACGTGTGTAGGAAAGGACCGGCAGAGGCCACAAGCCATGGGGTGTAGACGTGGGCAGCCTCAGAGTGCCAGATGCAGGTGGCACCTGGATGCAGGGGGTCTTACGTCCCTAGGCCTGATCCAGTGCAGGCTCTTCTTGTGCAGCTCAGAGAAGACCTACAGGCAGCCATGCATCCCACGGATGGATCAGGAGGAAGATTTAATTGACCGCACAGTCTGGCGTGTCCTCCGGACAGGGTGACCAGCGACCTCCCCCTCATTCCCTGGTAAAGGTTGCGATCCTGAGCATGTCTCCTCTGAAGTAAGCCCCACTGAGTTCAGTGGGGTTACTCCCAGGAAAGCGTTCTTAGGGTCGCAGTCAGTCAGTCAGCTAAGGAGTCCCTCGTCATGCACTGTGGATAAGAAATCAGTGCATAAAAATCAGGGGAAATGGATTGAAAGACCCACTTAAGGCCTCCTCTGGACGGAACGAGTCAGGCCTTGATGGCTTCAGGCTGACTCTGGAAACAGCTTTTCTTCCTGTTGTGGAGGCTCAGCTGAGGAAGGAACGTCCCTTGAATACAACAGTAAGAAAAGCTGTTTCAGACTGATTTGCAGTGGCCATTTGTGGAGAGTCAGATCCATGTATAAAAATCCTTCAGAGCCATCTGTTCTTGTCTACTCAGAAGGAAGTCCACTGAGGACAAGGGTTACTCCCAGGAAAGTGCTCCTAGGATGGCAGCCCTGAAGGAAGGAAAGGGAGGGGGAGCCTGGAGAAGGGTTGAGCCCTCAGTCCTCCCACTCCTGCCCACAGACGCTCTACCCCCTCAGCCTCTATGGTTCTGCCTCTCCCTTCCAGGCCTTCACTTGGAACAGGCGGGTCAATGGTTAAGAAACCATAGTCGCGCTCTTCCTAGAGAGGCACTTCCGGTCCCTGCTGCTGCTTCCTTCCTGGAACTTTCACTGTCGGGGAGCTACGGGTGAGGCGGAGGGACAGAACAACTTGGTCCCCGGAAAGCGCAGGGGGAGGGAACCCAGGGAAGGACTCCTGCTGTGAGGTCTACTTGGAAGGAAGGCCCATGCTAGTAAATGGGCTTACTCCCAGGTAAGTGTGTATGAAGGCAGCCTTAGGCCCCCCTCCCAGTACAGATGCCCTTCAGTGGGGGACAGAGGTCCATCCTGTGGCAGGGAGTTCCACAGGTGAATTGCCTAGGATTAGCCCTAAAATCTCCCACTGGTCCATCCTGTGGCAGGGAGTTCCACAGGTTAACTTCTTGGAATGGTCTTACTGGCTGAACCCAAGACCCATCCACTCTGGCTTCCTGCAGCTCCCACTTGCCCATTGTGTGGCACAGAGTTCCACAGGTTAAATCCCTAGGAAGAGCCCTATTGGCTTCCTACAGAAAAGTCAGCTTTTGGTAATTCATCTTCTCTCTTTGTGGATTATGAACCTGTTTCTCATCTGAGGCCCCTTAGCTATTAACCACTTAGTTGAAAAGCAGTTTATAAATACTATAGACAGACAGACAAGACAGACAGACAGGCAAGAGCCCTGTCTGTCAACACTTCCTTCTACAAGACAGGTAGACACCTTGTCAGATCTTGTCTACTTTCTCCCTCTCTTGGCTGCTGGACCTCTTGCTGTGCTGACTTCACCTTCCTTTCCCCCCCTTCCTTCTCAACTCCCTCTCTCTCTCTCTCACCATCCTTTGCCTCTCCTTTTCCTTTGATACACACACACACACAGTATTCTAGAAATAGGTACAGTGGCGCCTCACATAACAAATTTAATCTGTACCGGAGGCATGTTTGTTACATGAAACGTCTTTACGTGAAGCGGATTTTCCCATAGGAAATAATGGACACTCAGACAATTGATTCCACAACACAAAAATATTCATATAAAAATATTAACCGGATGTTGAAATGATGACAAAACACTGGAATTGAATTCAAAACATGCATTCAATCTGCATGATCCTATGAAGTCTACTTAGGCTGCAATCAAAGACACTTTCCTGGGCGTAAGACCTATTGAACACAATGAGGCTTACTTCTGAGTAGGCATGGTTAGGAATCAGCAATTCTAGACACTTTCCTGGGAGTAAGCCCTATTGGGGGAATGGGGGTATTCTGGGGGGTGGGTGGGTGGGTGGGAGGGCGTTTGGGGACACGGGGGGGGGGGGGGGAGATACAGGCAGCTGGGAGTAGTGGCTGCCACTTTAAAGGCTCCCTGCAGAGCCAGCTAGAGGGAGGAGTATCTCCTGGCCTGTTCTCCAGCCTCTTCAAAAGCTCCAGCAGGGAGCCTGGGGTTGGAATGCAGGCTTTTAAAGTGGCAGCCACTATTCGAGGCTGCCTATATCTCCCCCCTATTGCCCCCAAACACCCTCCCAGACCCCCAGAAGACCCCCCAGTCCCTTCCTACCTTCCCACCCCCCCCCCCCCAAAAGAGGAACGGACCTGCGTTACTTGACCTGTTCATTCAGGTAACAAGTGCAGGCTGGCAGCACTTTAAAGAGCTTCCAGTTGGCAAATCAACTTCTCTACCCAAGTCAGAAGCCCAGGGGAACACTATGTTGTCTTGTACTCATTGTACTCTTCACCTGATGGTTTATTGAATGTATGTAATTTTACCTTATGCATTTAAAAAATAAATTCTGTTTCTTTGTGATACGTTTCTCTCTTCTTAGATCCCCAGCTAATTTTAAATCCATTTTGGTAACAGGATAAGTCCTATACCCACCCACTCTGGGCTCCAGTGTCTCTCAATGGTCCATCCTGTGGCAGGGAGTTCCACAAGACCCAGCCACTCTGGCTTCCTGCATTTCCCTGTGTCCATCCTGTGACATAGGAAAGACACATAATTTTATACCCCTAATAATTTTAAACCCCTTTTCGTAATAGGCTCAGTCCAATACCCTTCCTGTCTGGCTTCCAGCATCTCTCACTGGCCCATCTAGTGGCAGGGAGTTCCACTGGTTAATTCCCTAGGATTAGCCCTACTGGCTCAGGCCCAGTCCTATCCTGGCCAGCTCTCTGCATCTCCCACTGGTCCATCCTGTGGCAGTGAGTTCCACAAAATAATTAAATACTCAGCAATAGATTTTTTTCTCCCAACTCTTTCCAGCACCCAATTTTAGTGGGTGTCTCCTGATTCTGCTGTTGTGTAGGAGGAAAAGAACATCCCTATATCCATCTCTACATAATGATTTATGTTGCACAGCCGAAACCCATCCAATGGTCCAGGGCTGATGTAGTTGCAGGGAGTTTCCAAGGTACTGGAGCAGATGTTCCTTTATCTTCAGGATACCCACACAACTGACCCCAACAGTATTCAGTGCACACCCCTTTGGCACAGCTGCATCAGCACTGGGAACAGGATAGTGTTTGTCCACCAGTCAGATCCATCCTCAGATATTTTTTCACTACACCAGGGATCTCTAGAGCCCGGTACTGGGACCAGATACTCATGCATCCTCCAGCTGCCTTCAGCATTCCCGTCCATCTGGTCCTCAGGCAATAATCCTCCAGAGGGAATGGGAGCTCTGCGCTCCACATATTTCAAGGGTGTTTTGGGGGCAGAGGAGGCTGCACATACCTCTCTGTGTGTATGAAAGTGCTTATGAATTGGTTTGAAGATCACCCACTCTGTGTGTTGGAAAGTGTTTATAATTTGATTGGAATTCATTCATCTTTTCATATGTTTCATCACTAATATATTAATTTATGTTAATTTATTCAAATTTTAAATGTCCAGTTATGGTCACTCTTCTCCACCATTTCTACGTAATTCCACCATGTCCTTTTTTAGATGTGGTAACCAAAACTGGACTCCAACACATCAGGCCTTATCACTGATTTATACAATGGCATTAGCATATTAGTTGTTTTATTCTTAGTCCCCACTTTTATTTACCTGAAGCATGAAATTGGCTTCTACAGCACCATCACACACCGTCACTTTTGGAGGTAGTAGGCCCATCAAGAGCTCTGGCTCATGATGCCACAGGAGAATCTCCCTCCTGATGCAGTTTATTTCTAAATTCTAATTGTTGGGGGCCATCAACACGTCCTGTGTGTGTTGCCTTCATCGCTACTTGTGGTTTTTGGAGGCATCTGATTGGCCACTGTACCTTTGGAGGCATCTGATGTGGCCACTGATTGGCCACAAAGGGTGCCATGTCCCTTTGCTCTGGACCAGCAGCTCTCTTCTTCCTGTCTTTATGTGATGGCTTATTTTATTCTGTTTCCGATTCAGGAGTTGGTAACCAAAATGGATGCCCAGAACCTTATTGGACCCAACCCACGAAACATCATGGACGAAGAAACAAGAAACCTTGGTGTTCAAATTGGCATCACTGGGGAGTATCTGGGAGGGGCTGTACCACTCCAACAGGTCAAGCAGGAGCCAGGACTGCAGTGTTGGGAGGCCTGTGAGAACAACAAGGAAAAATCTGTGAAAGCGAAGGAGGAGGTTATGGAAGAGGACTCTGTCGGCTCAGAGGTGTGGCGCCAGCGCTTCAGGCTCTTCTGCTACGAGGAGGCCGAGGGTCCCCGAGAGGTTTGCATCAAGCTGTGGGAGCTTTGTCGCCAATGGCTGAGGCCAGAGATGCATACGAAGGAACAGATCCTGGAGTTCCTCATGCTGGAGCAGTTCCTGGCCGTCCTGCCCCCAGAAATGCAGAGCTGGGTCAGGGAGCAGGATCCGGAAACCTGCACTAGGGCTGTAGCTCTGGCAGAGCGTTTCCTTCAGGACTCTGAGGAGCCAGAACCAAAGGTAAGGGCGCCAGTAATTAGGAGAGACAATAGCTCCCCCTTTGTTTCAGTGTTTTCTTACTAAACATTTTCCTAGCAGTCCATCCTGTGTCAAGGAGTTCCACAGACTGGAGAGGAAGAGCCTCACTGAGTCAGAACAAGACCCGTCCAGGCCAGCTTCCTCCATATCCTACTGGCCGATCCTGTGGAAGGGGTTACAACAGACTGCTCTGTTTGTCTACAATACAGGGTACCTCGTAAGACATATGCCCTGTAAAACAAATGCTTTGAGAGACCAAAATTTAAGTAATCCTGCTTCATTAGATGAATTTGCTTTGTAAGGTGAAGCTTAGGCCACTCAGAGATTGGCCCTCTGAGTGGCTGAGGTGGGAACAAGAGAGGTGGGAACTCTCAGCCTGCCCTTCAGCACCAGCGTGCCTAGCATCGGCACACACAGGCAGGCCCAGCAGCGGCAAGCCCAGCAGCGTTGTCTGAGCCCCCCCCCCCCACCACCACGCCAGCACAGCCATAGCTTCAATCCCCCTGGTGCCCACCCAGCCACCGCTGGATGTCCTGGAGCAGAGGAGCCTCTTCAGTGGCAAGCCACTTATTGAATGGCTCCACATACAGCAGAGCTGCTGAGACTTGCTGAGCTTGGAATCCTTGGGCAGCCTCTGTACCAGCTGCCAGCCAGCCAGCCTCTTGCAATCAGCTGAGCCCTGCTCTGAATCCACCTGCCACCTGAGCCTCTTCAGCCAGCCAGCCACTGCTAGGTAGGAGGGACACCACCTCCTGGATCACCCTCTGGACCCTCCTGAAGGAAACCCCCTCCCTGCCTGGACCCCACTCCAACTACCCCTCTTTCCCCACCACTCCCCTTCCATGCCTGGGATACCCAGTCCAGAGAGAATAAAATGGGACCTAACTCTGAGTAGACATCATAGGACATGCACATTCTGCATCTAGGGAGAAGCCTGGAGTACCATTTTCTCCCCACCAGCATGTCCTGGATCCCCCTCTGGACTCCCCCTGAAGGAAACCCCTTCACCTCCTGAAGTACACCCCCTTCCAGGAAGCTTGTAGGCAACAGGATCTGGGGGAGAAGCCTCAGCCAGGTGTGTGTGGGATCTGTGTGGAAGGTTACAATGTGACAATGCAGCATGGTGGTATCAGTGGTAGAAGAACTATACCTTGACCATCTGAACACCTTGTCTGCGTGTCTTGAAAAGGTTGACAATCACTGGCCTTTGAGCACTACTTTGGTTTTCATACTGTACTGCATGTGAAAGAGTAATCTTAGTGATGCTTTGCTTCATTCTAGGTCAGGCTACCTGAAAACCCTTTCACTTGCTGCCTTACTGCCAATCAAGATCTGTGGGAGCATACTGTACAGTATTGTACCATGGCCCCCAAGCAGAAGAAGACTGAAAGGAAAAACACTAGGGAGCTGATTACATATAAAGTTAAGAAGGAAATCATTGAGAAGCATGAACAAGGGATGCGAGTGTCTGAACTTGCAAGATTGTACAACAAATCTATGTCAACCATTTGCACAATATTAAAGATGAAAGCAGAAATTATGGGGCGAGATGTTTCAAAAGGAGTCACAAAAATGTCAAAGAAACGGCCCCGTATTCTGGAAGACGTAGAAAAGTTGCTTCTGGTTTGGATAAATGAGAAGCAACTAGCAGGTGGTACTGTGACTGAGAACTGTGTCTGCGAGAAGGCAAAGGCCTTGTACACAGACCTCATAAGTCAAGAGCCAGGAATGTCAGCAGATAAAGAAGAAGGCTTCAAAGCAAGCAGGGGATGGTTTGAGAAGTTTAAGAAAAGAAGTGGCATCCATAGTATTGTGAGGCACAAAGAGGCTGCAAATTTGGATGCTGAGGCTGCTGAGGCAGCAGAGGCCTTTGCTACTGAGTTCCAGGAGCTTATGGTGTCTGAGTGTTACGTGCCTGAGCAAGTTTTTAACTGCGATGAGACGGGGCTTTTTTGGAAAAAGATGCCAAAGAGAACTTACATTACAGAAGAAGAGAGTGCAATGCCAGGTCCCAAGCCCATGAAAGACCGTCTCACCCTCTTGCTTTGTGCTAATGCAAGTGGGGATTTCAAAGTCAAGCCCCTGGTCGTGTATCATTCTGAGAATCCACGAGCCTTCAAGAAATGTAAGGTGCAGAAAAGCCAGTTGAATGTTATGTGGAGATCCAACAGCAAGGCTGTCACTCGTATCTTGTTCATGGAGTGGATCAATGAGGTCTTTGGTCCTGCAGTGAAGAACTATCTTATGGAAAAGAATCTGCCAGTCAAAGCCTTGCTGGTTATGGATAGTGCTCCTGCTCATCCTCCAAGCCTTCAGGGTAACTTACTGGAGGAATTCAAGTTCATTAAGGTCAAGTTCCTTCCTTCCAACACTGTTCAAATCCTCCAGCCCATGAATCAGCAGGTCAGTTTGAACTTTAAAAAGCTTTACACCAAAGCACTATTTCAGCAATGCTTTGAGGTGACCAAAGGATCAAACATCACCCTCCGAGAGTTTTGGAAAAATCATTTCAACATTGTGAGCTCCCTTGAGATCATCAGTCAAGCCTGGAATGGGGTCACCCAGAGAACCCTCAATTCTGCTTGGAGAAACCTGTGGCCTGCTTGTGTTTTTGGATATGACTTAGAGGGGCTTCCTCATGAACAGGAGCCAACAGTTGTGGATAAAATTGTGTCCTTGGGGAAGATCATGGGACTGGAAGTAAATGAGGAGGACATTCAAGAGCTGGTGGAGGATTATGGCTGGGAGCTGACCACCAATGAACTGATGCATCTCCATCGTGAGCAACAGCAAGAGGTTATGGGGGTTATGGAGGAGATCTCATCAGCAGAGGAGGAGAATAAGGAGGATAAGGAGGAAGAACCCCTCACCTCAAATGAGATTAAGGACATTTGCAGATATTAAGAAATGCTATGTCACATTTCCGAGAAATCCTCAAAAGAAGGGAAAAGCAAGAGTGATTGGACAGGTTCCTTGTTAAAGCTACTGAAAAAGACACCAGTGACTCTTTAGGTGACAATTAGTCGTCCCTTTCTTTTCTGTTTTATTGTATATACAGTAAATAACAATGTTTTATTACAATAATATGTTACATTAGAGTGTTTTTGATTCAATTAGTGTTTTTTTTAACATGGGGCAAAATCCATAGTAGTTATGGGTCCATGCAGTTACCTTACCCTCTAGTGTTATCTTATGGAAAGTCATCTTAACAGCTCTGGAGCAAGGGGCTTAATTTCTCTTTAGGATATAAGCCATAGTTAATGGGTTGTGGGGCCAATTGTTTGACTTTCCCTGGGAAAATCCACTTCATGTAAAGAACACTTCATATAACAAACAGGTTTCTGAACAAATAAATTTGTTATGTGAGGCAGTGCTCTGTATAAGCAAGCAATAGAAAAGAGGTTGGACAAGGCATTTTTTCATAACAGGAACTGTTTTGGTACACCAAGACTCTGGCCTTGCAGCTTTGGTCAATATATGTGAATGGGGGGAGCTGAAAGGGTGAAATTAGACACAGGACATGGATATATGGGTACTCTGTGCACGTCTGCTCTGAAGAAAGCCCACTGAGTTCAGTGGGGTTACTCCCAGGAAAGCGTTCTCAGGATCGCAGGCAGAGATCTGAAAGGTCCTCCCAGAGTGAGTCCCTCGTCCTCCACTGTGGATAAGAAATCAGTGGATAAGAATCAGGGGAGCGGATGAAAGACCCACTTAAGGCCTCCTCTGGACGGAGTAAGTCAGGCCTTGATGGCTTCAGAGGCTGACTCTGGAAACAGCTTTTCTTACTGTTGTAGAGGCTCAGCTGGAGAAGGGAAGTCCCTGCATGGCTGCCTCTCGACTGCAACAGTAAGAAAAGCTGTTTAAAGTGGCCGTGAGTGAGTCAAATCAGTGTATAAAAGACCCTTCAGAGCCATCTGTTCTTGTCTACTCAGAAGGAAGTCCATTGAGGTCAAGGGTTACTCCCAGGAAAGTGCTCCTAGGATGGCAGCCCTGAAGGAAGGAAAGGGAGGGAGAGCCCTCAGTCCTCCCACTCCTGCCCACAGACGCTCTATCCCCTCCGCCTCTATGGTTCTGCCTCTCCCTTCCAGGGCTTGACTTGGGATATGCGGCTCAATGGTCAAGAACACCATAGTCGCGCTCTTCCTAGAGAGGCACTTCTGCTCCCTGCTGCTGCTTCCGTCAGTGTCGGGGACCTACGGGTGACGCTGAGGGACAAAAAGGCTTTGTGGGAGGAGGGAGAGGCGGAGACTGCGGGGGAGGGAACCCAGGGTGAGGATCGTCATGTGAACTGTACTTGGAAGTAAGGACCATGCTAGTCAATGGGCTTACTCCCAGGTAAGTGTGTATGAAGGCAGCCTCAGGCCCAGCTCCAAGTACAGAAGGCCTCCAGTGGGGCACAGAGGCCCATCCTGTGGCAGGGAGTTCCACAGGTGAATTGCCTAGGAAGAGCCCCACTGGCTCAGCCCAAGACCCATCCAGTCTGGCTTCCTCCATCTCACACTGGCCCATCCTGTGGCAGGGAGTTCCACAGGTGAATTGCCTAGGAAGAGCCCCACTGGCTCAGCCCAAGACCCATCCAGTCTGGCTTCCTCCATATCACACTGGCCCATCCTGTGGCAGGGAGTTCCACAGGTGAACTGCCTAGGAAGAGCCCCACTGACTCAGCCCAAGACCCATCCAGTCTGGCTTCCTCCAACTCACACTGGCCCATCCTGTGGCAGGGAGTTCCACAGGTGAATTGCCTAGGAAGAGCCCCACTGACTCAGCCCAAGACCCATCCACTCTGGCTTCCTCCATCTCACACTGGCCCATCCTGTGGCAGGGAGTTCCACAGGTGAACTGCCTAGGAAGAGCCCCACTGACTCAGCCCAAGACCCATCCAGTCTGGCTTCCTCCAACTCACACTGGCCCATCCTGTGGCAGGGAGTTCCACAGGTGAATTGCCTAGGAAGAGCCCCACTGACTCAGCCCAAGACCCATCCACTCTGGCTTCCTCCATCTCACACTGGCCCATCCTGTGGCAGGGAGTTCCACAGGTGAATTGCCTAGGAAGAGCCCCACTGACTCAGCCCAAGACCCATCCAGTCTGGCTTCCTCCATCTCACACTGGCCCATCATGTGGCAGGGAGTTCCACAGGTGAACTGCCTAGGAAGAGCCCCACTGACTCAGCCCAAGACCCATCCACTCTGGCTTCCTCCAACTCACACTGGCCCATCCTGTGGCAGGGAGTTCCACAGGTGAACTGCCTAGGAAGAGCCCCACTGACTCAGCCCAAGACCCATCCAGTCTGGCTTCCTCCAACTCACAGTGGCCCATCCTGTGGCAGGGAGTTCCACAGGTGAATTGCCTAGGAAGAGCCCCACTGACTCAGCCCAAGACCCATCCACTCTGGCTTCCTCCATCTCACACTGGCCCATCCTGTGGCAAGGAGTTCCACAGGTGAACTGCCTAGGAAGAGCCCCACTGACTCAGCCCAAGACCCATCCAGTCTGGCTTCCTCCAACTCACATTGGCCCATCCTGTGGCAGGGAGTTCCACAGGTGAATTGCCTAGGAAGAGCCCCACTGACTCAGCCCAAGACCCATCCACTCTGGCTTCCTCCAGCTCACACTGGCCCATCCTGTGGCACGGAGTTCCACAGGTGAATTGCCTAGTAATAGCCCCACTGACTCAGCTCAAGACCCATCCACTCTGGCTTCCTCCAACTCACATTGGCCCATCCTGTGGCAGGGAGTTCCACAGGTAAATTGCCTAGTAATAACCCCACTGACTCAGCTCAAGACCCATCCACTCTGGCTTCCTCCAACTCACACTGGCCCATCCTGTGGCACGGAGTTCCACAGGTGAATTGCCTAGTAATAGCCCCACTGACTCAGCTCAAAACCCATCCACTCTGGCTTCCTCCAGCTCACACTGGCCCATCCTATGGCAGGGAGTTCCACAGGTGAATTGCCTTGGAAGAACTCCACTCACTCAGCCCAAGACCGGTCTTTCCTCATAAAAATGCTCTTTCTTTCCCCATAGTTTTTCTCCTCCAAGATATTTAGACCAGTGATGGGATTCAAAGAAATTAACAACCGTTTCTCTGCCCATCAGGTAGACACTTTTAAATGGCTATTTTTAACTCTATATGTCCTATCTCTCATTAACAACCAGTTCTACAGAGTAGGTGCGAATCTGCTGGAGTCCACCACTGATGTAGATATCTTAAAATAATTCTTTTAACCTGCTTTTCAATGGTATCTTCTCTCCACCAAAAAACCCATTGAGTGTTTCCTGCATCCTGGATCTCTATTCATATGCTAATGTGCAAGTCAGTTTGCACATATGGTAGATGTGGTAACCAAACTGGATTCCAACACTCTAGGCCTTATCACTGATTTATACAATGGCATTAGCATGTTAGTTGTTTTATTCTTAGTCTCCACTTTTATTTACCTGAAGCATGAAATTGGCTTCTTCAGCACCATCACACACCGTCACTTTTGGAGGTAGTAGGCCCATCAAGAGCACTTGCTCATGATGTCGCAGGAGAATCTTCCTCCTGATGCAGTCTCTTTCTAAATCCCAATTGTTGGGGCCATCAACAGATCCTCTGTGTGTTGTCTTCATCGCTGCTTGTGGTTTTCGGAGGCATCTGACTGGCCACTGTGGGAAAGAGGGTGCTGGGTGCCACGGCCCTCTGGTCTGGTCCTGCAGCTCTCTTCTTCCAGTCTTTATGTGATGACTTCTTTTATTCTGTTTCTGATTCAGGAGTTGGTAACCAAAATGGAGGAAAAGGACCTTGGTGGACCCAACCCACAAGAATCTACGGACGAAGAAACAAGAAACGTTGGTGTCCAAATTGGCACTACTGGGGATTATCTGGGAGGGGTTTCATCACCCCACCAGGTCAAGCAGGAGCCAGAGGAACAATGTTGGGAGGCTTACGAGAACTGCCTGGACTTTCCTGTGAAAGTGAAGAAGGAGGTTTTGGATGAGGACAGCTCAGAGGTGTGTCTCCAGTGCTTCAGGTTTTTCAGCCACCAGTTTAGATCAGGGATCTCCAAATGCTGGCTGGATCCATGGTTAGGAAAAAAGCCAAATTAGTACTTACCATTTTCTTCCACAGAGGTCTTCAGTTTGAGGCCCCTGACATTTAGATGGCTTTAACAGGAAATTAGACAGATTGATGGTTTTTGTTGATGCAACCTCCAGCTTCCTCAGCAGTCTATCCCTGAATGCCAATTATTGGAGGACCATCAAACTGTTGGCTGGTTCCAGCAGGTCAGTACTTATGAGGAATTGCATGTGTTTATTGGTAATCATTAACCATGCATTGAATAGTGTACTCTCCATGTACCAAGGAATTACACTTATCAAAATCAAATGCTTGCGGTGGACAGTTTTGCCTGATTTGGTTGCACTGAGGAGGTGCTGCTGGTGGTTGGAAATCAGGGTGAGGGAGCAGGTGTTTGGTCCAGGAATTCACAGTGGTGGTATCTGTATCATTCACTTGTACTTACCATTTTGCATGCTGCCACATCTTTTCTAGCTCAGGGGTGTGGTGCTGTGCTGTGCATTTGCAGTCTTTGAATAATTATTCATTCTGTTTAGGTATCAGGAACTTTGGAGAAAGTGCTAAGTTCCTCCACGTCAGACTGCTGTCTACCAGAGATCCAGCAGGCGCATCTCCCCCTGGATGTCAAACCCGAGGCTGACAGGGATTCCATCTTCTCTGGTGAGCTTTAAGGACTTTGAATTTTTCCATGTCAGGCACTTTCATTACATTGTAGTGTCCTTCTTGGTCTTTGTTGTTATTGAGGAAGCCAACTTTTGTGAGGCTACTTCACTCATGTCAAACCTGTTTCATACAGGCCCAAACAGCACTCATGGTTTAAAGCTGTTCCCTCTCTGCACCATGGTGGCCTAGAGGCCTGTCCCTCCTAGTACCTTCCTATCTCTTGATGGTGTTCGAAAACCCCCATGTCAGTTTTCCCGCTGACTGCATGGGGTGCAGTAGTGACCCTCCTCGCCTCTCAGGCCATCTTCGCCTGAACTCGTCCAACCTTTGGGTGTTTCTTTTTCCTTTTATAATCATCACAATTATTAATATTGCTCATTTTATGAATGAAAATTACAAAGGTTTTGGATACTTTGCAGAAATACGTAGGTTTGTTCAGGGTGGCCTCTCAGACACATGTTGACCAAACTTGTACGCATGTTTGTGTTTTCTTTTGTCTTTGAGTAAAGCCTACAATCAGCATCACCTTGAAGAAGGGATGGCTTTGATGCAGAATGATGGCATGGAAGACCCACTACTGACTGAAGATATGGGTCCAGAGAGTGAGATTGACTCTCAAGATGAGGTGGAGGAACGTGAGGGTGATTCAGAAACGGAGCAAGATTGTGAGTCTAGTGATGATTATGATGATGAAGAACAAACAGGTCACACATTTTTTGTGGGGAAAGATAAGAAGACTAAGTGGTCCACAAGGCCACCCGGGACAGTTCATCGTATGGAAACTCAGAACATTATCACTGAGCTTCGTGGAGTCATAGGAAATGCTAAGAATGCTCAAACTGCAGCCGAATGTTGGAATAATTTATTCACTGATGAAATCCTTGAAACAATTGTTATGTACACGAATCAGTACATTGATTCTATCAAAGGCAATTTCTCCAGAAAGCGTGACATCAGACCCACGGATGTCATTGAAGTAAGAGCTTTTATTGGCTTATTGTACCTTGCAGGAGCCTACAAAGGGAATCGTCAAAGTCTGGAGGAACTTTGGGGGACAGAAGGTTATGGTGTTGAGATATTCAGGCTCGTGATGAGTCTCAAACGGTTCAAGACCCTGATACGTTGCCTTCGTTTTGATGACCTAACTACCCGAAACCAACGAAAAGAATTGGACCGGCTTGCTCCAATTCGTGACATTTTTGAAAAATTTGTGGAAAACTGTCAGAAGAGCTACAGTCTTGGGGAGAACGTCACTATAGATGAAATGCTTATTGGTTTTCGAGGTAGGTGTAATTTTCGACAGTACATACCCTCCAAACCAAGCAAGTACGGAATAAAATGTTATGCTCTTGCTGATGCCAAGACGATTTACATAGCCAACATGGAAGTTTATGCCGGCAAACACCCAGAAGGACCTTTCTGTGTCAGCAACAAGCCAACTGATGTGGTGAAAAGAATGGCCAAGCCCATATTTGGATCTGGTCGCAACATTACTGCTGATAAATGGTTTACTGCTGTAGATCTCATTGATGATTTGAAGAAGAAAAAGCTGTCCTACGTTGGAACAATCAGAAAAAATAAGAAAGAGTTGCCACCAGATTTTGTGAGTATGAAAGGGAAAAAAAAATACAGCAGTATGTTCGGCTTCAATAACGGGAAGGTTCTGGTTTCCTACGTCCCGCGCAAGAAGAAAAACATCATTCTTGTATCTTCGCTACATCATGACAAAGCCATTGATCCTGATTCTGGAGAGCAAAAGAAACCTGAGGTAATCACTTTTTATAATAGAACCAAAAGTGGGGTTGATACTGCAGATCAAATGTGCGAAACTTATAGCGTAAGCCGGAACACCAAGTGCTGGCCAATGGTCATCTTCTTCTCAATGCTCAATGTGGGTGGCATCAATTCTCAAGTCATTTACTTCAGCAATCAACTCGCACCACTGCGTAGAAGAGTGTACCTGAAAAGGCTGGCCCATGAACTGATTATTGAAGAGCTACGCCGAAGAACTTTGAAGACGTGTGGAATCCCGAGCAGCCTGCAAACCCGCTTGAAAAAATTTTGCCCCATTGATGATCAAGAGAAATCCACATCACCCCCACCTCCAAAAAGACGTAAATGCATCACCTGTGCTGCAGAAATGGGTCACAGAAGGATGTCGAATTATGAATGCCATAAATGTCACAAGGCGATATGCCTGTCCCATGCAATTATGTTCTGCCAACCTTGCACCTCACTGGACCAATTCACTTCTACTGCTGAACTTCCCAACAGCGATTCAGAGTGACACAGACTCTACTGTGCCTATATTTCCAGTTTTGCTCATAATTAACGCTCATTTCTTTTTTTATCATGAAAAATGGAAGTAATGTAGTGGCGGGTCTTAAATTTCAGTAATTTTGGTTTTACTTTAAGGTTAATAAATGAGGTTTTTTTTTGAATGAGATTTCGATGATTCTCTATTTGTACTTCCTAATGTAGGTCACTGATCACTTTAAGACTGTTAGAATTGAGTTAATTAGATGCTAATTAGTTTGCTAACAGGCACCTGTCAGGGGCACATCAGCTTATCAGGGAGTCAGAATTACACCAGCCAGAGGGTTAATTTCCTAAGAATAACCCAACTGGCTCAGCCCAAGACCCATCCACTCTGGCTTCCTGCATCTCCCACTGGCCCAACCTGTGGCAGGGAGTTCCACCAGTGACTTGCCTAGGAATAGTCCTACTGGCTGAACACAAGACCCATCCACTCTGGCTTTTTGCAACTCCCACTTGCCCATCGTGTGGCATAGAGTTCCATAGGTTAAATCCCTACTAATATCCCTAATGGCTCAGCCCAAGACTATCCATTCTGGCTTTCTGAATCTCCCACTTGCCCATCATGTGGCAGGGAGTTCCACAGATAAATTTCCTTGGAAGAGGCCCACTGGCACTCCCCAATACCCATCCACTCTTGCTTCCTGCACCTCCCACTGGCCCATATTATGGCAGGGAGTTCCACAGATAAATTGTCTAGGAAGAGCCCCACTGGCTCAACCATTTCAAGTTCCTCTATGTCCTTTTGCAGATGTGGTAACCAATAGTGGACTCCAACACACCAGGCCTTATTGATTTGTACAATGGCATTAGTATATTGGTTGTTTTATTCATAGTCCTCAGTTTAAATTACCCAAAGCATGAAAATGGCTTCTTCATCACCAAGGCACACTGTCACTTACGGAGGTAGTAGGCCCATCAACAGGTCTTACTCATGATTCCACTGTAGTATCTCCTACTTGATGCAGTTTATTTCTAAATTCCAATTGTTGGGGGCCATCAACAGAACCTGTGTGTGTTGCCTTCATCCCTGCTTGTGGTTTTTGGAGGCATCTGACTGGCCACTGTGGGAAAGTGAGTTAGGGTGCCGTGGCCCTGTGATCTGGTCCTGCAGCTCTCCCAGTCTTTATTTGATGGCTTCTTCTATTATGTTTCCGATTCATGAGTTGGTAATCAAGTGTGCAAGTTGAGACCTGAGTCTCCGCAGCCATATCCAAGCGCTTGCAGATGGCCGGCTGCTGGTCACTTGACTCCAGGAGAGCACGTGGGGCTTCTTCCCCCCAAGGAAAGTAATGGCCGCCAAGTTGCAAGATGAAACTTGAGCCTCCGCAGCTGTACCCAAGCGCTTGCAGATGGCTGACTAGCAAAACTTCTCCTGCAGGGGAGAATGTGGCATTAGAGTGGCACCTGGTAACCAACGCCAGGGTCTCCTCAGCAGACACCATTGCCTCAGCAGCCACCTCTGGCCTCCGCCATCTTGTCCGCCACAGCCTCGCCTGCCTCAGGTCAGGAGGACTGTGAGTAGCTCAGGAGTGAGTGAGGAGAGCCTGGTGTCAGAGACCAAAGGGGGGCTATTGAGCCTGCTAGATCTCAGGCAAAACTGTCTTCTGTGGTGGCAAAGGCAGTTGACGCCTTGATCTCCTCAAACTATCAAGGCAGAAGCCTTGCACCTCCCCTGCCTTCACTGAGGCCGGCTCTGAGGCCTCTGAGGTAAAGACAAGCAGGAGAAACCTGGAGCTGCCTCCCCAGCCTGTCCTCCATTGATCCTCCTGATCCCCTCATTCTGCCCCCTCCTCTTCCCACAGGAGGAGGGAGAGAAGGGCAGCCAAGTCATTGACAGGCTCTCCCTTTGGACTCTCCACCAGGAGCAATGGTGTCTCTGGGCCTCTCCCTCCCTCCCTCGGGGGCAGAAGTGAACTTCCACAGTCCCTCCTTCTGTGCAGCGCCATCCCTCAGGGGAAGCTGCGTGGCTTCACCTGCGGCCGCCATTTTACAGCAGCCGCATGTTCCTCCTCATCCTTCACCATGAGCAGATATGGAGGCCTGAGGAGACTCATCTGGGAGGAGAAGGGCCTTCCCAACCCTCTAAATGGCCCACCTCGCCCTTTAATCTGGGCCGTGAGAGCTTCTCAGGTAAGTCCCATAGACTGTAATGGGACTTGCTTCTGAGTAGACACGCATAAGACTGGACTCTGGCCCTCAGCAGACTCAAGTAATGCTGACTTTGGCCCTATGGATGGAATGAGCGAGACACCCCTGTGCAAAAGAAAGAACTTGTTGGGTCCAACAAGATCATTTTCCTCCGTTTTGGTTGCCAACTCCTGAATCGGAAACATAATAAAATAAGGCATTATGTAAAGACTGGAAGAAGAGCAGCAGGACCAGTCCAGAGGCAAAGGCACCCAGCACCCTCTTTCCCACCGTGCCTCCAAAACCCACAAGCAGCAATGAAGGCAACACACTCAGGATCTGTTGATGGCCCCCAACAGTACATAAAGTTCCTTGGTACATGGAGGGTCCACTATTCAACGACCACCAAGAAACACATGCAATTCCTCAGAAGTACTGACTTGCTGGGATCAGCCCAAAAGTCTGATGGTCTTGCAATAATTGGTGTTCAGGGATATACTGCTGATGAAGCTGGAGGTTCCGTTCAGCAAAAACCACTGATGCTCTTCCATCCGTCTGTCTAATCCCCTTTTAAAGCCATCTAAGTATCAGTGGTCTCACACTGAAGACCTCTGTGGACGAAAATGTGTGGAGGGCAAAGCCTTCCCACCCCACCCAGTGCTTCCCATTCCACCATTAAACTGTATTTTTTCAACTCAATCACTGCAACTCACTGGATATTCTGTGCAGTTACATCTATTGCCCAGTGATCCAGCAGGATGTTTGGGAAGATGGGACTGTCCACAAGACCCCTGAGCTGGAATAGATGTGGCACCATGCAAAATGGTAAGTACTGCTCGTGAGGACTTTCTTTACAAACCAGGGATCCTGCCAGTATTCGGAGAGCCCTGATCTAAACTAGTGGCTGAAAATCCTGAAGTGCTGGCAACGTACTTCTGATGGGACCCCATCCAAATCCTCCTCCATCACTTTCACAGGCAGGTCAGGCAGTTCACATAAAGCTGGGAAAAAGAGAGCTGACCGAAGGACCTGGTGCATCCTTTCCCACAAACTTCCTTGTGGCCCTATTTTGGACAACCCAAAGGCTTCTTGATCTAACCTCCATGTTCTTCTGTGGTTTGCATCCAGCAGGCTCCTGTTCCTGCATCCAAGTTACAGTCAATAACTCCTGAATTGGAAGCACAATGAGATTACCCACCACATAAAGACTGGAAGCTGCTGGATCAGACCAAAGGGCCATGGCACCCAGCACCCTTCCCCCCACAATGGCCATTTCCCTAGAAATACAGGCTTGTACAGCAAGGAGATGGCTGGGTAGGATTCTTCTTGATCAAGCCCTTTACTTTAGCGTAAGAAAGTTCCCCTCCTGCATCTAGCAACCTGAAGTTGCCTATATCTTAAAAAAAATAACAGAAAAACAAATAATCAAATGAAAATGAAAACCCAGAAGTAAACCTTTACCACCTCATTTTGCTCCATGACTACTTAGGGTGCAATCCTAATTTCATTTGTGAAACTCACTACCAGAAGATACAGCCTTGATGACAGAATTAGGCTGCAATCCTAACCTCCATTTAGGCTAGTCTTAAGCCCTGGGACAAGTCCTGTGTTGAGTTGGGGGTATCACAAAAGTGCAGTAAGACATATCAATTAATTTTAAAAAATTGATGCATACCTCAATATCTTTTAATGATTTCATTGCATTCATTTGTTTTCAAAAATTTTTTCCCTTACATTTAAAAAATGATATCCAAGGACATTACGCATTACACAAACTATGAATGATATTCTAGGGAAATGGTAAGCAATTTCTTTTCAGTGAATGAATGCTGATCTGTTTATTTTCATCAAATCATTACAAAAATGACCAAATAAATTAATTTATTTTTATTGACACATTGTAAATATTTATTTGAATTTCAAAATGCAAACAGTGAACAGACAAAAAGGAATGCAGGGCAATTTGCGATAAGAAGCAGGGCAATTTGCAGTAGGTACTAGCAAGACAACAATTTTTTCCTCATTAGCTATGAACTGCATACATTACAAATATTAAAAACACAATGACTAAAAAAAATTTGTTCCTCTAAATCACTACAAAAAGAACAATTTGATTTGTAGCAGGCTTATGTCCTGTATTCTATGCCTTGGTGGCATCATTATATTACAACATGAAAATAGTTTTTACAAAAATAAAAAATTGGCTATAGCATACAAAAATGTAGAACAATTTGAGTTTACAGTAAGCCTATATATATATATATATATACTAGCGGAAAGTGTACCTGCGTTGTTGGAGTAAAATTTTCTCATACGCCATCCCCCCATATCGCATCAATCCCTAATGCACATCAATCCCTCACGGGCATCAGTCCTGCATGCACTACATCCCTCCATAATCCCTCCATAATCAGTCCCCCCATGTACATCAGTCCTTCTGTGCGCACCAACCCCCTATGCGCATCAATCCCCCATGCACATCAACTCCCATGTTTTTTCACCCATGCGCAACATCCCCCCATGCGCATCAGTCCCCATGCAAATCAGTCCCCCATGTACAACATCCCCCCATGCGCATCAACCCCCCCATGCGCAACATCACCTTATGCGCATAAGTCCCCTATGCGCAACATCCTCCCATGAGTATAAGTTCCCCCATGTGCAGCAACCCCCATGCACATCTTTCCCCCATGCGCATCTGTCCCCCATGTGCAACAGCCCCCCAGATGCAACATTCCCCTATGCACAACATCCCCTATGGGCATAAGTCCCCTATGCACAACATCCCCCACGCGCATCAACCCCACATGTGCATAAGTCCCCTATGCACAACATCCCCCACGCGCATCAACCCCACATGTGCATAAGTCCCCTATGCACAACATCAACCAAGTGCATCAAGGCCCCATGCACATCATCTCCCCATGCGCATCTCCCACCATGTGCAACCCTCCCATGCACAGCATCCTCCCCAGTGCAACCCCTCCCTCTGAGCAACTTCCAAACAGCACTGAGCACCAAATTGGCTGGAGTTTGGTCAGTCTTCCATGTTAAGTATAGGACAAAAACACGTTGCACCCCTTTTCAGCCCCTGAAGGGTGAAATTTCTCCAGATGGTTCTTGGTGGGTGTTCAGGTGACAGAAGGAACTCCCAGAATTCCATGCTTCAGGCCCAGCAGTTGGGACGGAATGTTGATGAGTCATCAATTCTCCAATGCAAAGTATAGGGAGGAAAACACCTTGCGTCCCTTTTCACCCCCTTCCGGTTGGAATTTCCGAAAACCGGTTCTTAGTGCACCCCTCAGTCACAGAAGGAACACCCACCCCAAATTTCATGTTCCTAGGACCAGCGATTTTGGCAGGGCATTGATGAGTGAATCAGTCATGGAGTTACTTTTCTCTTAGATAGATAGATAGATAGATAGATAGATAGATAGATAGATAGATAGATAGATAGATAGATAGATAGATAGATAGATAGATACAGACAGACAGACAGACAGACAGACAGAGACAGAGACATATAGATATATAGATATATAGATATACTTTTCTCTTTTATATATATATATATAGATGAATCAAGTACTGTTTTATTTTGTTTGCTACATTAGCCATGAACAAACAAATGACAAGAAATGAAGAAGCAATGACAAAAAATGGCTTTCTGTGAGTTAGCACATCCGAAAAGAATACTAATTTGAAATTATAGTAGGCAATGTATAAATAAAGAACTTTTCCTCATTTTGTATGGAATGACTTAAAACATTCTGCACATAATGGAACCTCACATCGATCACAAATGTATCTGGTTTTACTCTTGCAATGGACATCTCTGCAGCGATTGGCATGGGCACCGTTTGACTTCTTTGGAAAGTGTCCACCACCATCAAAACGTTTCTCATGAGGCACAGAGTGAGTCAGGCGTTTCTTCAGTGGTGGTGGTGACTGACCAGAAGGATGTCCTGGTCTCTTTGCTCCTAACTCAGCAGAGCCTTGATATATCAAAGCAGTTGCCACCCTTGATTTGAATAAAAATAAATCCAACTTTTCTTTTGCTTCCCATTTCCAAATGATCCATGCATTACAAATAAGTACATTCAGCAGATGGTAAAAAATTCTCATGTACCATCGCTTATTCCTTGTCTCATCCCGATACAAATCCACAAGAGAATTCATAAGGTCCACTCCACATATATGTTTGTTGTAAACAGCTACGCTGCCAGGGAGAGGAATTTCCACATACTTCTTTTCCCTGCGACTGAATCTCTTGCAAACACGGATGGGTTCCTTGCCAATGTAGCTGGATACTATATTTACTATTGAGTTACCAACCCATCTAGTGACAGTAATGTCATCAGAAGACGTGGTCACTGACATGCTACCTCGACCCATCTTCTGTAAGTCCTTTTCACTCTTCAGCTTCTGGTCTGCACCCTGAAGTCGACGTCTTCTGCACATACCCACAAAATAAATCCCATCTTCCTTCAATTTCTTAACTAGAGGGATGCTCGTGAAGAAGTCATCTGCGAAAATCTTGCAGTTCTTACCAGCAAGATCATGACAAAGCCTCAGTATTACATTTTCACTTGTGCTGAATAAGTCTGAATTTTTTCGTTCAGGATCTGCACCAAGATCCAGATCAAAACAATATACATAGCCTGACATTCCTGCCCTCACCCACATCCTGAAGCCCCATTTTTGGGTTTTTTTGGATAAGAATTTTTTGAGTGGTGAACATCCCTTGAACGGAATCATCATCTCACCCACACTCTGGAATTCTTCTGGGCTGACAGCAGCATGGAAGGTCTCATGAAACTTCTGCAGCACCGGCCTTATTCGTACTGCTTTGTCCGTATTGTTGGGAGGGATTTTTTCCGAATCCACAAAATGTAAATATCGCCTTATGACCTCCCATCTGTTCAAAGACATAGCATTGGCTATAATACCCATGCGCATTCCATGTTCAGAAGACCAATATTCCCTTACACTTGGATATCCTATGTACGTCATGACAAGCATAATTCCTAAGTAAATTTTGAGTTCAGGCACAGTAAGTCCTAAATTGTCTTTGCCATGACGAGATGCATACAAATTGGTTTGTTCCACAATTTCTTTCATCAAGTCATCTGAAAACAATTGTGAGAAATAATCTATAGGGCTCTCTCCATGAATATTGACTTGATGATTGCCTGTAAACCGAGGTTCATTACCAGCAAGTGGGTGATCTTGCTCACTAAACCACATGGGTTGTCTGTTGCCTGTTACATTCTGCACAACAGCAGGCTGTTGAACACTGTGAGTCTGAATATCCTCTTCACTTGAACTATCACTCTCTGTAGGGTTATCCTGAAATGGCTGGAATGTAGGATCATCATCAGAATCACTCAGCTCCATCCCATCTTCAGACTCCTCCAACAATACTGCAGTATCGTAATCTGTAAGTATCTTTTGACTGCGATAGTACTTTTCACATCCAGTGTTTATTCCTGATGGTCCTGGCATTTGGTTCTAAAAAAGATAATTATGCCAATTAATATAACTGCTACTCATTTGTGTTTGTAAAAGCAAGTAAATTAGCATTATGAGTATGTCAACAAATTTCTAACCTCAAAGTATTTTCATAATGTCCTCATGTGAGGACAGATTGTTTTCAGATATGTTTGAGGATATAATAATAAACATGATCAAATTTAACATTCACATTTCATCTAGGAGGTATCAGGGAATATAAAACCACGCTAACCTTTCCATAAGCCTCCTGCAACCAACAAATAGAAGATAACAAAAGTGTAGTCCTTCCCTTCCTTCTGGATGCATCCAGGAACTGCCAGCAAGATGGTGTTCCTGGAACTGCCATCTGGTATGGTTTCTAAGAACTGCCTGAGGTCCTCATATCTAATCTATATATCTACAGTATGTACATACCGCTTTTCAACAAAAAAGTTCACAAAGTGGTTTACAAATAAAATGAAAAAAATTATGAGGAATACATGCACACAATAGCACAAAATTAAAACAAAATAGTATTATAAGTGTATATAAATACTGTAGACAGAACGATAGAGTTGTCTGTTGTAACTCCTTGCCACAGGATCGGCCAATAGGCGATTGAGGAAATGGCCTGGATGGGCCTTGTCCTGACCCAGTAGGTCTCTTCCTCTAGTCTATGGAATGCCTTACGACATGATGGACTGCTAGAAAAATGCCTAGTAAGCAAACACCAAACCAAAGTGGGAGCCACTATCTCTCCTGATTACTGGGGCCCTTACCTTTTGTTCTGGCTCCTCAGAGTCCTGCAGGAAACGCTCTGCCAGGGCTACGGCCCTACCGCAGGTTTCTGGGTCCTGCTCCCTAACCCAGCTCTGCATTTCTGGGGGCAGGATAGCCAGGAACTGCTCCAGCATGAGTAAGTCCAGGATCTGTTCCTTGGTGTTCATCTCTGGCCTCAGCCACTGGCGACAAAGCTCCCACAGCTTGATGCAAACCTCTTGGGGACCCTCAGCCTCCCCATAGCAGAAAAGCCTGAAGCGCTGACACCACACCTTTGGTATGACAGAGTCCTCTTCTATAACCTCCTCCTTCACTTTTACAGGCAAGTCCAGGCTGTTCTTGTTGGTCTCCCAACACTGCTCTTCTGGCTCCTGCTTGACCTGATGAGGTTGTGCAGCCTGTGAAGAAGAGACCAAAGGTCTATCACACCCAGAAGCAGGGTAACACAGGCAAGGGATGAAGGATCTGCTGATGGTCCCCCAACAATTGGAATTTAGAAAGATACTGCATCAGAAGGGAGATTCCACTGCAGCATCAGGACTAAGAGCTATTGATGGACCTACTTCCTCCAGGAACTGGTCAAACCCATAAGGGCAGATGGAAGAGGATTCTAAAAGGCCACATTTTTGAATCTTCAGCATATTTCAGAAATGCTTTTAAGTACAGGCTTGCATAGCAAGGAGATGATTGGTTAGGATTCTTCTTCATGAAACCTTGTTCTCTGTCACCTTTGCGACTAATTCATTTCTGATCTACTTCAGCCTTTTCCACCCTCAATCCTGATGTCTGTGGATTCCAAGCTGCCTGTGATGGATCAGGGATATTCTGCCCATGAAGATGGAGGTTCCCTTCAGCAAAATCCACTGGTGCATCTCCTCCATCCGTCTAATCTCCTTTTAAAGCAATCTTAAAATCAGGGTCTCAAAAAGTAAAGGCCGCTGGGTGCAGAAAAAGCCCTTCCCAACCTGACCAGCCTTACTATTCCACCAGCCCTAATATAAACCTATCACTCTCAGAATATATCCTGGATCGTTCCAACACAAATGCAAGCAAATCATAGTTCCCTAACTTTGGATGCAATTCCAAACACAGATTCCTGAGAGTAAGTCCCAGGGAATACAATGGGATTTACATCTGAGTAGACAAGCACAGACTTGCATGTTATATCTGGAACACTGAAGTGTGGCTAGTCTTAAAGTGAAAACAGAACAGTTTCAAACAGCAACCAAATCTGATGACTCAACTGGCAATTTCTATACATTCAAGGCTCCTTACCTTAAAAAGATAATTTCTGATCCCTGGAGTTGTTGGTTGTTTCCCAGTATCACCCATACAGTAAAACCTTGGACTGAGAGTGACTTGGACTGAGAGGATTTTGCAAGACAAGCAAACATTTCCGATAAATTTTGTCTTGCAAGACAAGTGGAAAAATAATCCCGGTCGGGATACAGCCAGTTTTGGCACTTCCTACACGGAACTTATTGACTTACAAGTTAGACATATTCTTGTTTATTTGGGAGGTGAATTTTAAAATTGCTTCGGTTATGGTGCTCCAGCATCAGTTTCGTTTTTGTAGCAGGCATCCGTCACTTCTTGAAAGACTATGATAACGTGCTCGGCACTGCATACGCTGCATACAAAGCACGAAGGCCTGGGTTAGATTGATATGGAGGATAGGCTGTTACCCAAGCAGCAAATCCCCCCTCTCCACACCACTGAAATCGTCCAATGGAACGGCAGAGCTGATACGAATGGTTCCAGCTGTGCTGCAGAGCTGGGCTAAGGACAGAAGCTCACCTGTTAACAGGCAGGTTAACAGGCAGTGTTAACCCAGGCCTGTTAACAGGCAGTGTCTTAACCACTTCGTAAGAAAAAAGAGGCTTCGTAAGAAAACACTAAATAAAGTGTCAAAGTCTCTCTGGATCACTGGGGCCCTTACCTTTTGTTCTGGCTCCTCAGAGTTGCGCAGGAAACTCTCTGCCAGGGCCACAGCCCTAGTGCAGGTTTTCGGGTCCTGATCCATGACCCAGCTCTGCATTTCTGGGGGAAGGATGGCCAGGAACTGCTCCAGGATGAGGGACTCCAGGATTTGCTCCTTGGTGTGAGTCTCTGGCCTCAGCCACTGGCGACAAAGATCCAATAGCTTGAATAAAACCTCTCGGGGACCCTCAGCTTTCTTGTAGCAAAAAAGCCTGAAGCGCTGTTGCCAAACTTTTGGGCTGTCTTTGTCCACAACCTCCTCCTTCACTTTCACTTGTTTGTTCTCGTTGTTCTCACAGACCTCCCAGCACTGCTCTTCTGGCTCCTGATTGATCTGGCAGGGTGGTGCAGCCCCTCCCAGATACTCCCCAGTGATGCCAATTTGAACAACATCACGGTTTCTTGTTTCTTCATCCATGATCTCTCGTGGGTTGGGTCCAACAAGGTCCTTTTCATCCATTTTGATTACCAGCTCCTGAATCAGAAACATAATGAGATAAGTCATCACATAAAGACTGGAAAAAGAAAGCTACAGGACCAGATCAGAGGGTCATGGCACCCAGCACCCTCTTTCACACCAGTCAGATGCTTCTAAAAACCACAAGCAGCGATAAAGGCAACATACACAGGATCTGTTGATGGCCCCAACAATTGGGATTTAGAAACAGACTGCATTAGGAGGAAAATTCTCCTGCGGCATCATGAGTAAGACCTGTTGATGGGCCTACTACCTCCATAAGTTATGGTATGTGATGGTGGTGAAGAAGCCAATTTCATGCTCTGGGTAATTAAAAGTGGGCATTAAGATTAAAATTAATAATATTATAATCTCATTGTACAAATCAATGATAAGCCTGGTGGAAGAGTCCATTTTTCTTTACCACATCTTTAAAAGGATATCCTGGAACAAGAAATGGTGAAAAAGAGTGACCAAAACTGGGCTGGGACCCTTATCAGGAAAGGTTCAATCCAGTCCTGAAGAGGGGTCTCTTTGGGCAGAAGGGCCACATTGTCTTCCTGGTATTGTGCTGGGGAGAAGAAGAAAAAAAGAATTGATTTTAACTTTCAGATTTGAATGAATTAATGTAAGTGAATATATTAGTGAAGGAAAATGTCAACAAATGAATAAATTCCTATTCAATCATGAACACTTTACAATGTAGGGAGAGGGTGGTCTTCAAACCAGATCAAAAGTACTTTCATACTCAGAGGAGGAGTGTGCAGCCTCCTCTGCCCTCAAAATACCCTCTCAAGTTGTGAATGCAGAGAGTCCCTCTAAAGCAGTGTTTCTCAAAGTGGGGGTCGGGACCCCTTTGGGGGTCACCTAGAGCTTTCCTGGGGGTCGCCTAAAGACCCCTGGTGCAGGGGGCCAGATCAGGCTTGCCAGACCTCCAGCTGTAGCTGCGCGTGCACTGGGGCTGACTGACGGCCTCAGGACCCAATCCTATGCATGCCTACTCTGAAATAAATCCCATTGTGTTCAGTGTGGGCACAGAACACACATTTCATTTGTAACAATGAAAATACATCCTGCATGTCAGATATTTACATTACGATTCATAACAGTAGCAAAATTAGAGTTATAAAGTGGCAACGAAAATAATTTTATGGTTGGGGTCCCCACAGCATGAGGAACTTATAAAGGGGTCACGGCGTTAGGAAGATTGAGAACCACTGCTCTAAAGGATTACAGCACCTGGTCGCAGGGTCCGGGTGTATGGTAAAAAATATCTTAGGATGGATCTGACGGCCAAACCCTACCCTGTTCCTAAAACTGATGCAGCTGTGCTAAGGGGGTGTGCACTGAATACTGTGGGGGTCAGTCGTGTGGGTCTCCTCAAGATAAAGGAACTTCTGCTCCCTTACCTTGGAGAAATCCTGCAGGCCCCGAACTCCTGGATTAGGCTGTGCAACATAAACCATTATGTAGGAATGGACTCAGGACTTCTTTTCCTCCAGAGTCTGGAGACACCCACTAAGACTGAGTATTGGAAAGAGTTGGGACAAAACAAATTTATTGCCAAGCATGTGATTCGCCTGTGGAACTCCCTGCCACAGGATGGGCCTCTGTGCCCCATTGAAGGCCTTCTGTACTGGGAGGTGGGGGCTGAGGCTGCCTTCTTACACACCTACCTGGGAGTAAGCCCATGGACTAGCATGGTCCTTACTTCCAAGTAGACCTCACAGTCACAGCTGGAGTCCCTCCCTAGATTCCCTTTCCCGAAAGCTCCGCCCCCCCTCTGCCCACACAGCCTTTCTGTCCCTCCAATTCACCCGTAGCCCCTCCAACATTAAAGCAGCAAGGACCGGAAGTGCCGCTCTAGGAAGAGCGCGACTATGGTGTTCTTAACCATTGAGCCGCCGATGCCAAGTGAAGGCCTGGAAGGGAGAGGCAGAACCATAGAGGCTGAGGGGATAGAGCGTCTGTGGGCAGGAGTGGGAGGACTGAAGGCTCAACCCTTCTCCAGGCTCCCCCTCCCTTTCCTTCCTTCAGGGCTGCCATCCTAGGAGCACTTTCCTGGGAGTAACCCTTGTCCTCAATGGACTTCCTTCTGAGTAGACAAGAACAGATGGCTCTGAAGGATTTTTATACATGGATCTGACTCTCCACAAATGGCCACTGCAAATCAGTCTGAAACAGCTTTTCTTACTGTTGTATTCAAGGGACGTTCCTTCCTCAGCTGAGCCTCCACAACAGGAAGAAAAGCTGTTTCCAGAGTCAGCCTCTGAAGCCATCAAGGCCTGACTCGTTCCGTCCAGAGGAGGCCTTAAGTGGCCTCCTTTCAATCCATTTCCCCTGATTTTTATGCACTGATTTCTTATCCACAGTGCATGACGAGGGACTCCTTAGCTGACTGACTGACTGCGACCCTAAGAACGCTTTCCTGGGAGTAACCCCATTGAACTCAGTGGGGCTTACTTCAGAGGAGACATGCTCAGGATCGCAACCTTTACCAGGGGATGAGGGGGAGGCCGCTGGTCACCCTGTCCGGAGGACACGCCAGACTGTGTGGTCAATTAAATCTTCCTCCTGATCCATCCGTGGGATGCGTGGCTGCCTGTAGGTCTTCTCTGACCTGCGTAAGAAGAGCCTACACTGGATCAGGCCGAAGGACGTAAGACCCCCTGCATCCAGGTGCCACCTGCATCTGGCACTCTGAGGCTGTCCACGTCTACACCCCATGGCTTTGGGCTCTGCCAGTCCTTTCCTACACACGTGATTTGACTGGCGGAGGTCAAGGGAGGTATAGAAGTCAAAGGAGACTTCTCGGCCTTAGGGGCAGGTCATGCCAGAGGAAAAGGGAAGGCTCCAGCATACTCTGCTGTAATGAGATTCTCTGCTGAGAGATGCAAACCATGTTTTGCTTTATAAAGAAAAACTCAAAGTTTGGGTCAAGAGTCTATTTTATAGTCTTTTATTGAGCCGGAGCCCAAAACACCCAACAAAAAGGTCAACAGAAAACACGACTGGACAAGCCGTAGACCGGCTCGGACCCTCCTAAAGTCATCAGGCACTTATAACCTTAAACATCTGGAAGCAACACATCTGGCCCTTATTAGCCCTTTTAGTCACAAACAACATGAACAAAACAGGAATACAGCTGGACTCTCTGAATGTTGAACAACCAGGTAGTACTTGAATCTGAAGTGCTTAAGACAATAATAATGTGTAAATTAAAACCTCCCTTAATTTAACCTCCCTTAACACAGTGGTTTTTTCAGTATTTCAGCCCAGGACATGCTTCTTAAAATGATAACCTGTCTGGGGGATTCCCTGAAAAATTTCATGGCTGGAACTGGAAGGGACCTAATAGCAGGGTGACCACCTAGAACGGAGGACAGAGTGCCTGTACCTTTAACTATTGCATAGAAGAGGGAATTTAGGCAGGTGTTGCTCAACATTGAAGGGGTCAAAAACCCGTCCAAGCTCCTGCCCTTAGCAGGAAAGCATCTCGAACAGATGCTTGTCCAGCCTCTGCTTGAAGACTTGCAGGTGTATTGTGGTGGCCAGAATTTTCTGTTCTGGAGTGTCTTCCCTCTGATGTTTCTACCTTAGCAGTGAGCATTTGGGTGCTGCTAAATAACTGGATAAAGCAACTGCCATGCGCAGGGACTGTGAGGGCACTTTGGCGTTGTTGTTTAGCACAGTGCATTTCAATCTAAGTGCAGCAGTTTTAAGGAAACCCTGCACATCCACTACATTTCCAGGCACTTGCACCTCTCTGCGGGGGGTGTTATCGAAGAGCTGGTTTTAGGCGAAATACAGCCCAGTTAGAAGCAACACTGATTCTGTGCTATGCAACCCCAAGGTAAAGGAGCAAAATTCCCTTAGGATTATACTGTGAGAGCTGGAGATGAGGATTCCTGCTACAGGTAGGAGGTTGGACTAGATGATCTATTGGGTTCCTTCTAACTCTTATGATTCTAGTGAGAAAAGCTGTGAATCCTCCATGTCCTCCTCTTTCTTGTGAGCTGCCTATTCCTGTGTGTACACAAATACACAAGACTGTCCACACACACACACACTCCATCTCTCCTTTCAGCAGAATTCTTTGAACCTCAAGGGGCTGAGTGGAGAAGTGTCTTGCGGCCAAACATAAGTTTTGAAGCACGAGAGGGGCACTTCTAGCGTTTGTGCATCTATGTTCTTTAATCAAGTGATTCAGATGTGAGAAAAGTGGGTGACAATAATATTTAGAATCAGTGAAAGTTTAAAGACACTTTCAAAACATTAAATGTTGTTCTATATGTACGGTTGCCAGACTTCTAGAGTTGGCCTAAGATAAAAGTAAAGGTGTCCCCCCAAATATTGCCCTGATAATCAAGTTTGACTCTAAGGTAAGATGCCATTCCCGTTAAATGCCCAAAGAGCCAGCGTTGCCCCAAGAAATCTCCATGGTACTGTGACTGAACAACAAAGGGGAACTATCCCACAAAAGTTGCACTTATTTGGTTATTTTTATTTATTTGCCTTCTGCCTTTCTCCCCAAAAGGCACCCACGACTTTTGAAGTGCTAGGCTCACAGGAGCAGGGTGAGTAATGGAAGAACATTACCCCATTGTAGTAATGTAGTAAGCTCAGAAGTCTTTAACCACAGAGCCACCACAGCCCTCAGAGTTTGCCTAGAATTGTAATGGTGAACCTTTTAGAAGTGCCCAAACTAGAATCCAAAACCCACTTATTTACAGCAAAGTGCCAAGTGACTATGAGAAGAGGGAACTTATCTTTGCAATGCTTATTGTGTCTCCAGCAACAGGAAGGGCACAGAGAATCCATTTTGGGGTTCCATTCTTGTTAAGGTCCAAGCTGGAAGTGGATAATTCAGAAGGACGTCTTGTTATGTATCCAAAAATTAGATGTCTGTTGCCAAATATGGGGCCTCTGAGAAGAAGGTTATCTCATTCTTAAACCCCTTCTTGTTTAGATCCCTTCTGAAATGGGAAGAGGGCAAAACAGTGCAGGGGCTGTGCAGTGATGGAGTCTACGGGATAGGGTTATGGGATAGGATGAAGGAAGCAGGCAATAGCTGTAGAAGTTTCTGAAGACCTACTCTGAAGATCATTTTCCCCAGTAAACCTAGTGTCCATCCTTCACTCTTCATGAGGCCACCTGGGTTCCTACAATATTTCTAGATGTCAAAACTAACTTCTGAAGTGGCTGTGGTCCTACAGCAGTGTCCCTGAGCTCCTATAAACATCTTCCTGGAAAGCAGAAGCATAAAACAAAGAGCTCTTATAGCATCATGTAATTATTCCTAGCCCAGCACTATGACATATGTGTTTTTTAGCTGATTACTGTATAGCAATGACCAATGTCCCTGATTTCAATATCAAGATCTGCTGCAATTCTTTGTGCAAATGGAGGATCTCTCTTCACACAAAATACTGATGTTGTTTCCATCCTATTTAAGTTACATTACTGCCTCTTACATGTTACCCTACAGTGGTTCTCAAACTGTGGGCCTGTGGATGGGTAAAGACCCAACTGTTTGGTGGATCATGAAACTGACAGGTCTGATTACGTCCCTGATCAAGGGTTAAACACCCTGCTAGTTAAGTTTATTGTAGCATTTATAAGCAAGTATGTAGCAAGTTTATAAGTAGCATTGCAGCCTAATCGCCATTTTAGCCACCAATGATGGACTGGCTGAGAAAGCAAACGTTTTTAGGTGGTTAAGTTTGAGAACCTCTGCTTTATAGTCAAAGGTGTCCCCACACTCCAAATGTATAGGGCTTCATTCCTGTGTGGAGTCTTTGACCCAGGTTCAGGTTATCGCTCTAACAAAAGCTATTTCTCCATTTGGGATCTTTCAAGGGTCCTCCCTTGTGTGGGTTTGGTGATGCAAATTTAGTTGATCACCCCTACTGTAGACCTTTCCACACTCAAAGCACTTATAGGACTTCCTCCCTGTGTGGGTTCTTTGATGCAGAGTAAGTTTTCCACTCGCATTGAAGCTTTTTCCACACTCCAAGCATTTATATGGCTTCTCCCCTGTGTGGGTTCTTCGATGCACAGTCAGGGTTGAGTTCTGACCGAAGCTCTTTCCACAGTCCAGACATTTATAGGGTTTCTCCCCTGTGTGGGTTCTTTTATGCTTAGCCAGGTGTGAGCTCTGACTGAAACTCATTCCACATTCAAGGCATTTATATGGCTTCTCCCCTGTGTGGGTTCTTTGATGCACAGTCAAATCTGAGCCAGTACTGAAGCTCTTTCCACAGTCCAAGCATTTATAAGGCTTCTCCCCCGTGTGGGATGTTTGATGTATAGTCAAGTATGAGCCACTACTGAAGCTCTTTCCACACTCCAAGCATTTATAAGGCTTCTCCCCCGTGTGGGATGTTTGATGTATAGTCAAGTATGAGCCAGTACTGAAGCTCTTTCCACACTCCAAGCATTTATAAGGCTTCTCCCCCGTGTGGGATGTTTGATGTATAGTCAAGGATGAGCCAGTACTGAAGCTCTTTCCACACTCCAAGCATTTATAAGGCTTCTCCCCTGTGTGGGATGTTTGATGTATAGTCAAGGATGAGCCAGTACTGAAGCTCTTTCCACACTCCAAGCATTTATAAGGCTTCTCCCCCGTGTGGGATGTTTGATGTATAGTCAAGGATGAGCCAGTACTGAAGCTCTTTCCACAGTCCAAGCATTTATAGGGTTTCTCCCCGGTGTGGGTTCTTTGATGAACTGTGAGTTTTGAACTGACAATGAAGCTCTTTCCACAGTCCAAGCATTTATAGGGTTTCTCCTCTGTATGGGTTATTTTATGCTTAGCCAGCTGTGAGCTCTGACTGAAACTCGTTCCACATTCAAGGCATTTATATGGCTTCTCCCCTGTGTGGGTTCTTTGATGCACAGTCAGGTCTGATCTCTTACTGAAGCTCCTTCCACACCCTAGACATTTATAGTTCAACCCTGTGTTTTTACTTTGATGTCTTCTGAATTTTAATTCACGCCTGACAGTTTTCCCACTTTGAAATTTTTGTCCCTCCTTTCCTTTTTCTGCTTGGACCAGGACAATCTTTTTGCCTGGGTGCTGAGAAGCTTTACATTGATTTGTCCAATTCCTTGGAGGGCTTTGCTCCTCTTGCTCTCTTCTGACTTGGCAAGTTACTTCTTTTACATCATGCATGGTAGTTTTTGGTAACACGCAAAGGGGCTGCCCCTGATCCTCCCTCTCTTGTCTGTTGCTTCCTGGAACAAGAGACAGTCATTTTTTAGCAGAAGAGCAGAGAAATGGCATGACCAAGTCCATGCCCTGAGAGGCATTCTGGATATATCTGATCCACCCAGCCAAATATATTGCAACTAGTCTTACTAGGTGGAATGCACAGAAGAACCTTGCCAGTCCCTGCGCAGTTCTTGGTGAGATAAGTACTTTTATTTCCTGACTAGTGTAAGCACGCCCGCATTGTGGGAGTAAAATTCCCCATACACCATCCCTCCATGCGCAACATTCCCCCTTCATATTGTCCCCATGCGCATGTGCAACATCCCCCAGGCACGTCAATCACACGATGCACATCAATTCCCTATGTGCAACAACCGCCATGCGCATCATACGTTGCACCCCCTTTCAGCCCCTTAAGCTTTAAATTTCTCCACATTGGTTCTTGGAGGGTGTTCTTGTGACATAAGGAATTCCCTCCCAGAATTTCATGCTTCTAGGTCTGGGGGTTGGGCAGAACATTCCTCAGTCACCGATTCGTCAATGCAAAGTATAGGTAGGTAAATGTGTTGCACGCCTTTTCACCCCCTTCCGGTTGGAATTTCTGAAAACCGGTTCTTAGTGACTCCCTCGGTCACGGAAGGAACACCCACCCCAAATTTCACGCTTCTAGGCCCAGTGGTTTTGGCAGGGCCTTGTTGAGTCAGTGAGTGAGTGACTTTTCATTTTTATATATATAGAAGAAAAAGATTGGATGGTATATTTTGATGGTTGAGAGAAGTAAATTGTATAAAGTCCTATGGAAATGGGGAGCAGCATGTGCATGTTTAGTCATCTGTATGTGAATCTTTTTTGTTTAATATCAAAGACCACCCAAGGGGGAACCAACACCACTAGAATGGTCCCAAGCTATATTTACAGTTCCCAGCTATGCATACAGTTCCTAAACAACTCTTGAGAAGGAAGCCTCCCTCCCTCCACGCTGACACGGGAACCATTGTAAGTGGGAATGCAAGCAAGAATATGGCCTTCTTCATTTTCATCCTGAGCAGAGCTCTCACTGGAGCATCACCCCAGCCTGGAACTGCTGTCTATCAGGGGGAGAGACCGTGTTTTGCATGCAGGAGATCCAAGATCCATTCCTGGCACCAACTCAAGGCAGAGAAGGACCTTTTCCTGATTCTATGGAGAGCTGTTTTCAGTGTAGCCTAGCAGTGTCATGTAGAGGGCCTAAGGTCCAAATATGGCCCGCAGAAGTATTTATCTGGGCCTTCCCACTCCCACCATGTCATTCATGCTTAAGAGCCGTTATTTTGAAACTCAGACAAAAAAGTGACATTTTTATAGTTGCATTTTTTATCAGCCTGATTTTTTATGTTGAAGTAGGTTATGGTTAATGAATTCTGTGCAGTTTTGAATCCCTGAAAAAATTGTCCCTTCCCTGTAGAAAATGTCAGAGTTCAAGGTCATGAATCCCATTTTTTTCCGGAGTGCTATATCTTTGGAAAGCAAGAACATCCCAAAATTCTGTTTTCATTAACTGTTCTTATAACACTGTCTGCTTAAAAAACTTAACTGGTATCCTTGGGGCATTGAACTTTGACATTTTCTATAGGGAAGGGAAAAAATTTTCAGGGGATTCAAAATTTCACAGTATTCTTTAACCATAAGCTACTTCAACATAAAAAAATAAAGCCAATCAAAAAATACAACTATCACACTTTGTATGAGTTTCAAAATAAACGTTCTTAATGGCATTACTTCTGGCCCTCAGCAAGCACCAAACAGGCTCTTCGGGCCTGTATGAAACAAGTTTGACACGAGTGATGTAGCCCCACAAAAGTTGGCTTCCTCAATAAGGACCAAGAAAGACACCGCTACAATGTAATGACCGCTGCAAAGTGTCTGACATGGAAAAATTCAAGGTCCTAAAAGCTCACCAGAAAAAATGGACTCCCAGGTGGCCTCAGGCTTGTCACTCATGGGGAGATGCGTCCATTGGATCTCTGATGGGGAATGATCTGATATGGAGGAAGTGAACACTTTCTCCAAAGTTCCTGATACCTAAACAGAAGGAATAACAATTCAAGGACTGCAAATGCACAGCACAGCACCACATCCCTGAGCTGGAAAAGATGTGGCAGCATGCAAAATGGTAAGTACAAGTGAATGATACAGATACCACCACTGTGAATTCCTGGACCAAACACCTGCTCCCTCACCCTGATTTCCAACCACCAGCAGCAGCTCCTCAGTGCAACCAAATCAGGCAAAACTGTCCACCGCAAGCATTTGATTTTAGTATGTGTAATTCCTTGGTACATGGAGGGTCCACTATTCAATGCATGGTTAATGACTACCAATAAACACATGCAATTCCTCTTAAGTACTGACTTGCTGGAACCAGCCAACAGTTTGATGGTTCTCCAATAACTGGCATTCAGGGATAGACTGCTGAGGAAGCTGGAGGTTGCATTCAGCAAAAACCATCAATCTGTCTAACTGACTTTTAAAGCCATCTTAATATCAGTGGTCTCAAACTGAAGATCTCTGTGGAAGAAAATGGTATCTATCTGTCTACAGTATTTATATACTGCTTTTTAACTAGAAAGTTCACAAAATGGTTGCACTCTGGTTTGCCGGAAACCAGAGTGGATTGATCTTTGGCTGATAAGTGGGGCTCTTCCTAGGTAATTCACCCGTGGAACTCCCTGCAACAGGATGGGCTAGTGGGAGATGCAGGAAGTTAGAGTGGATGGGTATTGGGCTGAGCCACTGGGACTATTCCCAGGAAATTAACCTGTGGAACTCCCTGCCACAGCATGGGCCAGTGGGAGATACAGGAAGCCAGAGAAATAAAAAAATCAATAGCTAATTAATAGCTAATGGGTCCCTGTCCCAAAAGGTCTCAGTCTAAAATGCAAAAGAACAACAGCAGAAGCCACTTGAACAGTCATTGCTGAGGTGTGTAGGACCAGTTACTCTCCCCCTGCTAAATAAAAGAGGAACACCCACTTGAAAGAGCATCTCTTGCCGGTTTGCTTGGTACTGGTATGTACTAGTTTAGCTTCTTTTCCTAACCATGGATCCAGCCAGCATTTGGAGATCCCTGATCTAAACTGGTGGCTGAAAACCTGAAGGGCTGGAGACACACCTCTGAGCTGTCCTCATCCAAAACCTCCTTCTTCACTTTCACAGGGAAGTCCAGGCAGTTCTCGTAAGCCTCCCAACATTGCTCCTCTGGCTCCTGCTTGACCTGGTGGGGTGATGAAGCCCCTCCCAGACACTCCCCAGCAGTGCCAATTTGGACACCAACGTTTCTTGTTTCTTCGTCCGCAGATTCTTGTGGGTTGGGTCCACCAAGGTCCTTTTCCTCCATTTTGGTTACCAACTCCTGAATCGGAAACAGAATAAAAAAAGTCATCACATAAAGACTGGAAGAAGAGAGCTGCAGGACCAGACCAGAGGGCCGTGGCACCCAGCACCCTCTTTCCCACAGTGGCCAGTCAGATGCCTCCAAAAACCACAAGCAGCGATGAAGACAACACACAGAGGATCTGTTGATGGCCCCAACAATTGGGATTTAGAAAGAGACTGCATCAGGAGGAAGATTCTCCTGCAACATCATGAGCAAGTGCTCTTGATGGGCCTACTACCTCCAAAAGTGACGGTGTGTGATGGTGCTGAAGAAGCCAATTTCATGCTTCAGGTAAATAAAAGTGGAGACTAAGAATAAAACAACTAACATGCTAATGCCATTGTATAAATCAGTGATAAGGCCTGGAGTGTTGGAATCCAGTTTGGTTACCACATCTACAAAAGGACATGGTGTTACTAGAAATGTTTGAGCCACTGGGGCTCTTCCTAGGCAATTTACCTGTGGAACTCCCTGCCACAGGATGGGCCAGTGTGAGATGGAGGAAGCCAGAGTGGATGGGTCTTGGGCTGAGTCAGTGGGGCTCTTCCTAGGAAATTCACCTGTGGAACTCCCTGCCACAGGATGGGCCAGTGTGAGATGGAGGAAGCCAGACTGGATGGGTCTTGGGCTGAGTCAGTGGGGCTCTTCCTAGGCAATTCACCTGTGGAACTCCCTGCCACGGGATGGGCCTCTGTGTCCCACTGAAGGCCTTCTGTACTGGGGGGTGGGAGCTGAGGCTGCCTTCTTACACACCTACCTGGGAGTAAGCCCATTGACTAGCATGGTCCTTACTTCCAAGTAGACCTCACAGTCACAGCTGGAGTCCCTCCCTAGATTCCCTTTCCCGCAAGTTTCGCCCCGCCCCGCCCCGCCCCGCCCCGCCCACACAGCCTTTCTGTCCCTCCAACTCAACCGTAGCCCCGCCAACGTTGCAGCAAAGACCGGAAGCGCCGCTCTAGGAAGAGCGCGACTCTGGTGTTCTTAACCACTGAGCCGCCGAAGCCAAGTGAAGGCCTGGAAGGGAGAGGCAGAACCATAGAGGCGGAGGGAATAGAGCGTCTGTGGACAGGAGTGGGAGGACTGAGGGCTCTCCCTCCCTTTCCTTCCTTCAGGGCTGCCATTCTAGGAGCACTTTCCTGGGAGTAACCCTTGACCTCAATGGACTTCCTTCTGAGTAGACAAGAACAGATGGCTCTGAAGGGTCTTTTATACACTGACTTGACTCTCACACACAACCACTTAAAACAGCTTTTCTTACTGTTGCAGTCCAGAGGCAGCCATGCAGGGACTTCCCTGCTCCGGCTGAGCCTCTACAACAGTAAGAAAAGCTGTTTTGAACAATTGTAATTATTAAATTACTAAAATTATTACAATTGCTTTTATTTCACACATTCTTTGTTATTGCCTTGAAGTTCCCGAGTCAGACCTCCAAAGATGAAAACTTCACAGGGACCCTTAGCCTCCTTGTAGCAGAAGAGCCTGAAGTGATGGCGCCACACCTTTGGTATGACAGAGTCCTCTTCCATAACCTCCTCCTTTACTTTTACAGGTGAATCACGCCTGTAGGTCTCCCAACACTGCTCTTCTGGCTCCTGCTTGACCTGATGGGGTTGTGCAGGCTGTGAAGAAGAGACCAAAGAGCTATCACACCCACCAAGCAGAGAAACACAGGCAGGGATGAAGGATCTGCTGATGGTTCCCCAACAATTGGAATTTAGAAAAAAACTGCATCAGAAGGGAAATTCCACTGCAGACTAACAACTATTGATGGACCTACTTCCTCCAGGAACTGGTCAAACCACTAAGGCCAGATGGAAGAGGATTTTAAAAGGCCACATTTTTGAATCTTCACCATATTTAAGAAGTGCTTTTAAGTAGAGGCTCACATAGCAAGGTGATAATTGGTTAGGATCTGGGATGTTCTGCCTATGAAGATGGAGGTTCCCTTCAGCAAAAGCCACTGATGCATCTCCTCCATCCATCTATCTAATCTCCTTTTAAAGTCATCTAAATATCAGGGTCTCAAAACTGAAGGTCGCTGGATCCATAAAAAGCCTTTCCCATCCTGGCCAGCCTTACTGTTCCACCATGAAACTGCTGCTTTTTCAACTCAGTCGCTACGCAGTGATGTTCTGGACAGTTGCATCCAGCCTGCTGTTCAGCAGGATGTCCAAGTAGATGTGACTGCCTGGATCACTCCTGAGCAGAAACTGAGCTGGAGGACATTTAACAGGATGGCAGGATGGCAAGTACTATTCACAGATAGAGGACAGTTTCCAAACTACAGATCCAGCTGGCATTTGAAGAGACCTAATGTAAACCTATCACTCTCAGAACATATCCTGGGTTGTTCCAACACTAATCAGAGTTCCCTAACTTTGGCTGCAATTCTAAACACACTTTCCTGAGAGTAAATCCCAGTGAATATAATGGGACTGACATCTGAGTAGACACATATAGAGTTGCATGCTATATCTGGAACAGTGAAGTGTGGCTAGTCTTAAAGTGAAAACAACAGTTTCACACGGCAACCAAATCTGATGACAAGTGGCAATTTCCATACATTTAAGTCTCCTTACCTTAAAAAGGTAATTTCTGATCCCTGGAGTTGTTGGTTGTCCCCCAATATCACCTATACAGTGAAACCTTGGATTGAGAATTACTTGGACTGAGAGGATTTGCAAGACAAACAAACATTTCTGATAATTTTTGTCTTGCAACACAAGTGGAAAAATAATCCCGGCCGGGATACAGTCAGTTTCGGCGCTTCCTACACACTATTGTCTTACAAGTTAGACATATTCTTGGGTTTATTTGAGATGTGAATTTTAAAAGTGCATAGGTTATGCCCAACGTCTCTAGTTTTGGTGCTATGACATCACTTTCATTTGTTATCTGTTATCTATCTCTGTTATCTTTTGACAGGAGGAATAAGACTTTGGACACAACCCAGAGTAACTACGGGGAGTCCTTGCTCTGGTGTAAGAACAATTTGCTCTGGATTGCAATATGAATTTCCCATAGGTTTTCACTAAGTGGTGCCGTAACTACGGGTGCACGTAATGTCTCTTACGTGCTCCTGTAGTTACTCAGGATTGTAGGGCTAGTAAGAAAACATTTAATAAAGTAAATGTTGAAGTCTCTCTGGATCACTGGGGCCCTTACCTTTTGTTCAGGCTCCTCAGAGTTGTGCAGGAAACGTTCTGCCAGGAAAATTCATTGTAAATCAAATGAATTGATAGATCTGCATTGTGAGCAACAGCAAGATGTTATGGAGGAGATCTCATCTGCAGAGGAGGTTAATAAGGAGAAGGAATCTCTCACATCAAATGAGATTAAGGACATTTGTAAACGTTGGGAACTTGTGAAAAATTTTGTAGAGAAGCACCACCCAAATAAGGCTGTAGCAGTGAGAGCGGTGAATCCTTTTAATGACAATGAAATGTCACATTTTCGTGAAATCCTCAAAAGGAGACAAATGCAAGAGTCATAAGAAGTTTCTTTGAAAGTTGCTCAAAAAGACACCAGGGAGTCTTTTAGTGAAAATTAGTCATCCTTGGCAAGAAAGGTTTTTCTTTTCTGTTTTACTGTATACTATATTACAGTGTTTTAAAATTAATATTACAGTAACTGTGTTCTGTACTATATTGCAATGTTTTGAATTCAATTTGTCATCATTTTTACATACAATTAATATATTTATATTAATATTTTTGGGTTGTTGAACCAATCGTCTGAGTTTCCATTATTTCATATGGGAGAAAGCACTTTGTATAAAGAACGCTTTGTAAGACAAACATGCTTCTGGAACGAATTAGGCACCACTCTACTTCCGAGTAGATGTGGAGGATCTCTGGCATCACAGTTATGGCACTTCTAGATCCAGCCATGCCATTATTTTGGGGGTGGGGGATCCCCCACAGACAGGTTGTGATTCTGACAAGGGCATCCTGGGCTGAAATACTCAAAAACCTCTGTGTTAAGGAAATTGATCTCTTTCCAAGTAGGGAGTGAGGAGGACGAAAGTAGGATCAGCCCCTCAGCATCCAAGGTCCCTCCACCTCCTGCATCTCCACATCAGGGTCCCCAATCAGCTCTTACGATCCCACTTACAGGAGACCACTTAGCACTGAAAAGGAATCCCACCTTATTGATGCTAATGTGGAGAAAGCTTTAGAATGCCAGAAAGTTGTAAAAGTTAATGACAGTTGGTGGTTGGCAGTTGGAAATTGAATCCACGTTATCTGTTGCCTGCTGGCCATTCTTGTTACAGAAAACCCCACCTTTCCCTTTCCCTACATAAAAGGTATCTTTCCTCTGGTCCTGGGCTCTCCTTGGGGGACCCATGTCAGTCTCTGGGCAGAGAAGGGGCCTAGAGGGAAGGCCATGACTTGTGGCTTTTGACTTGCACATTGAGGGCTAAATCCTAGCAGTGGTCGGAGCTCCTAATACCAGGAGTTGGGGCTCTCTCGGGATGGGGCTCGTCCCTCAGGCGGAGGCAAACGAGGGGCTTCCCTGAGAGGGCCAGGCCAACCCTTGCCTCAGTAGGACTTCTTTGAGGTTGCTCAGAGCCTGAGGAGGTGAATAGAGGGAAAAGTGTCAAGGAGGAAGCTCCACTGTGTGTTTCCTCCTTGCTGGGGACCGGAGGGACTCTCACTGGGCCATACTGGTCTCCCCAGGGAGCTCATGGCTGGCCTTGATGGGGGAAGAGTAAGGAGACTATAGAACGGGGTGTCCAACACGCAGCCCGGGGGCCGCATGCGGCTCAGGATGAGTATGGATGCAGCCCTCCTGCAAAGCTGGCCACCACCATTGGAAAAACTGGCTTTGTGGCAGCAGCCATTTTCAAATTTTGTATGGCCCTGGGCGGCCACCACAAAGCTGGTCTGGACCGCCTGGCTCCTCCCCCTACCTGCCTCCTGGCACTCAGAGCGCTTCAGCCCCTGCAGACCTTGCAGCGCTCGCCCATCCGCATCTCCCAAAAGCAGCCTCACCCCCTATCCCAGCTGCTGCCTGCTGCCCTTGAGACCTACTCAGAAGTAAGCCCTGTTAAAATCAATGAGGCTTACTCCCAAGTTGCAGCCTGAGAGCCCAATGATGCATAGGATGGGCTGTGATCCTCTCCAAGCTTAACCTTGGAGATATGCTGCAACCCTAACCATGTCTACTCAGAAGTAAGGCCCATTGTACCCAGTGGGTGTTACTCCCAGGAAAGTGTGTTCAGAATTGCAGCATATCTCCAGGGTTAAGCTTGGAGAGGATCACAGCCCATCCTATGCATCATGTCTCCTCAGAAAAGTCAATGCCCCACTAAAGTCAATGAGGCTTACTCCCAAGTTGCAATCTGAGAGCCCAATCCTATTCATCGCTACTCAGCAGAAAACTCCGTGATAATCAATGAGACTTAGGGCACAATCCAGAGTAACTACAGGGAGTCCTTGCTCCAGTGTAAGAACAATTTGCTCTGGATTGCAATATGATTTTCCCATAGGTTTTCACTAGCTGGTGCTGTAACTACAGGTGCATGTAATTCCTCTTACGAGCTCCCATAGTTACTCTGGATTGTAGGGTTACTCTAAGGTGTAGCTTGGAGAGGATCACTGCCGATCCTATGCATCATGCCTACTCAGAAGTAAGCCCCATTAAAATCAATGAGACTTACTCCAAGGTTTAAAAAATGTAGGACAAAATATAGGCCATCCTACATTTTGTCCTACATTTAAAAAAAGTTGTTAGTGTTTATGCGTGGCCCAAACCAACCCATCTTCTTCTAATGCGGCCCAGGGAAGCTAAAAGGTTAGACACCCCTGCTATAAAGGAAGGGGGGAAAGGCCTGAGTGGAAACCCAAAGCCTTCAGAGGGCCATGTGCAGAGCCAGGCCTTGAAAGCAGAGCCAGGCCTTGAAAGCAGCCTGGCTCCTGCTGCCTTCAAGGCCCAGCTTCTGCAAAGCTCCCTCTGGCCTGACCTAGAGAAACAGAGAGCCTTGCTGTGGGGCAGGAGAGGAGACAGGGACAGAGATTGTAGGGGGGGGGGAAGATACCTGTGGGGTTGGACTGTACTCACTTCATGGGAGAATCCTACATCTTTTGTTTCTTGCCTTTCCTATCCAGGGTGACCAGATGTCCTCTTTTTAGCCTTTGTCCTGGAAAAAAGTCCTCAGTGTCCTCCATTTCCTTGTCAGTGGGCAGCAAGTGCCCTTAGCGTAAATCAGATGTAATAAATTATGTATAATAGCTTTAAATTTAATAATAAGTAATATAATATTGAAATTAACCACACAAAAGCAATCTGGTTGAGTGTTTTAAACTTTTATTTTGTCATGTCCTACATTTTTCTTGGGTGTCCTACATTTCAGGGGGACCCTGTCCTCTTTTCCAGTTACGATATATGGTCACCCTGTTTCCTGTCCCTGTCTTATCTTTTCCTCTTTCCTTCCCCCCCCCCCAATACCCACTACTGGGCAAGAATCTATTTTCTTACAGCAGCAGGGCTGGGCACAGGGATCCAGATTTAGGCTGGAATCCTAAGCTCCAGTTAGGCCGGCCTAATCCTTGGCCTAAGTCCTGAGCCGACCTGGGGGTGTCATAAAAGTGCCGTAAAGCATTTCTGTCCCACTTGTGGGGAGGTTTGGCCATAGGCATATGCCAACCTCCCCACATCATCATGGAAACATATGCCTAAATGTGTGAGGATTGCACCCTTAGGGTGGTGCTGTCAGAATCCCTGGGAGGCCAGACATTTTGTTCACTAAAGTCTTCCCAACACATTTGTCTCCAAAACAGGGTGAAATGGCTTTGGCATCACGTTCCGCTCCTCTCCGGCATGGAGCAGAGTCAGAATCCGGACAGCCTCTTCAGGTAAGGGACAGATAACCAGAACAGTATTGATGAAACAGCTGGGGAAGTATAGAAAATATATATATATATATATATATATATATATATATATATATATAAAAGCTTTAAAGCAGCTCCTGTGGAGAATGTACCTCTGGTTCAGCATAGAAAACAGCAATGTTGAAGGAATAATATTGAATTCTTCAATTCGGTCCATGGCACTTCAAAACTCACTGTAGGTTTTGTCAGTTATTTTCAAATTTGAATTTTTAACTGTTCCGTCCTCATCCGGACACAAATCTCAATGCTGAATATTATAATATGTCTATGTAGAGCAACTTTAAACTCAATATGAATCAAAAACTTTTAAAATACAAAAATTTTAATTGTTAAAATTTTTTAAAAAACTGTTAAAGTTGTGTGTGGGGGTTGGGATTAGGTTGTGTTTGGGAGAAAGTGTGGGTTAGGTTGTTTGTGTGTGTGTGTATAGAGTTGGGTTTTGTGTGGGAGAGTGCACACCATCTCCCCATGTACATCATTCCATGTGCATCATCCTCTCATGTACAACATCCCCATGCGCATCATCCCCACATGTGCAACACTCCGTACAACATCTCACCCACGTACATCATCCCATGTGGAACACCCCCTATGTGCAATACCTCTGTACAACATCCCACATGCGCACAGTCCCCCCCGATGTACACTGTCCATCCTCCAATGTACACTGTCCCCCCCACTGTGCATGTCCCACCATGAACAACACCCCCATGCGCATCATAACCTCATGCTCCCATGAGGAGCCACCAGAAGCCAACATGCTTGAAGTAAGAGAACAAGTTGGATCAGACCAAGGAAGCTCAGCTCCTGTCAGAAGGAGCAATTCTGAGGTTCCTCAGGGAATGAACTTCCATGAAACTCCAATCCAACAAGAAGGTCACAAAAAGAGGAGGAGAAAAGAGAATCCTTTGACTGAGGAATCAACCAGATGTCAATCCTCCTGTAATAAACACACCACAATCCAGACAGAGGAGAAATCATGGAAGTGCTGTGGGTGGGGAAAAAGCTTCACATCAGGAGAAGACCAGATGTCCTCCTTCTCAATCCGCATTTACAGCCTCCTTCCCTGGCAAAGCTTGCGTCTATGGACGTCTGCTCTGAAGAAAGCCCACTGAGTTCAGTGGGGTTACTCCCAGGAAAGCGTTCTCAGGATCGCAGGCAGAGATCTGAAAGGTCCTCCCAGAGTGAGTCCCTCGTCCTCCACTGTGGATAAGAAATCAGTGGATAAGAATCAGGGAAGCGGATGAAAGACCCACTTAAGGCCTCCTCTGGACGGAGTAAGTCAGGCCTTGATGGCTTCAGAGGCTGACTCTGGAAACAGCTTTTCTTACTGTTGTAGAGGCTCAGCTGGAGAAGGGAAGTCCCTGCATGGCTGCCTCTCGACTGCAACAGTAAGAAAAGCTGTTTAAAGTGGCCGTGAGTGAGTCAAATCAGTGTATAAAGACCCTTCAGAGCCATCTGTTCTTGTCTACTCAGAAGGAAGTCCATTGAGGTCAAGGGTTACTCCCAGGAAAGTGCTCCTAGGATGGCAGCCCTGAAGGAAGGAAAGGGAGGGAGAGCCCTCAGTCCTCCCACTCCTGCCCACAGACGCTCTATCCCCTCCGCCTCTATGGTTCTGCCTCTCCCTTCCAGGCCTTCACTTGGCATCGGCGCCTCAATGGTTAACAACACCATAGTCGCGATCATGGTAGAGGGTACTTCCGGTACCTCCTCGTATTTCCGTTCTCGTGCTTTCAATGTTCGGGAGCTGCAGGCCGCAGAGGGACTCGGTCTCCGGAAAGCGCACCGGAAGGGGATGCAGGGAGGGACTCCTGCTCTGAGGTCCACTTGGAAGTAAGGCCCATGCTAGTGAATGGGCTTACTCCCAGGTAAGTGTGTATGAAGCTAGCCAAAGTCCCTTCTCCCAGTTCAGAAGCCCTCCAGTGGGGTACAGAGGCCCATCCCGTGGCAGGGAGTTCCACAGGTGAATTGCCTAGGAAGAGCCCCACTGACTCAGCCCAAGACCCATCCACTCTGGCTTCCTCCATCTCACACTGGCCCATCCTGTGGCAGGGAGTTCCACAGGCCAATTACATGCTCAGCAATAGTTTTTGTCCCATCTCTTTCCCTCACTCAATTTTAGTGGGTGTCTCTTGGTTCTGTTGTGTAGGAGGAAAATAAACATCCCTATTTCAATTCTCCACGTAAGTGTTTAAGTTGCACAGCCCCAAACTATCCAATTGTCTGGGGTTGATGTAGCTGCAGGGAGGCTCTAAGGCAGGGATGTCTAACCTTTTAGCTTTCCTGGGCCTCATTGGAAGAAGACAAGTTGGTTTGGGCCGCACATAAACACTAACAACTTTTTTAAAAAATGTGGGACAAAATGTAGGACATCCTCTATTTTGTCCTACATTTTTTTAAACCTTGGAATAAGTCTCATTGATTTTAATGGTGCTTACTTCTGAGTAGGCATGATGCATAGGATTGGCAGCGATCCTCTCCAAGCTAAACCTTGGAGTAAGTCTCGTTGATTATCCTGGGGTTTTCTGCTGAGTAGCCATGCATAGGATTGGGCTCTCAGACAGCAACTTGGGAGTAAGAGTGCAATCCTAACCATGCCTACTCAAAAGTAAGTGTCATTGTGTTCAATGGGTCTTACTCCCAGGAAAGTGACTTTAGGATTGCAGCCTAAGCCTCATTGATTTTAACAGGGCTTACTTCTGAGTAGGTCTCAAGGGCAGCAGGCAGCAGCTGGGATAGGGGCTGAGGCTGCTTTTGGGAGATGCAGATGGGTGAGCGCTGCAAGGTCTGCAGGGGCTGAAGCGCTCTGAGTGCCAGGAGGCAGGTAGGGGGAGGAGCCAGGCGGCCCAGACCAGCTTTGTGGTGGCCGCCCAGGGCCATGCAAAATTTGAAAATGGCTGCTGCCACAAAGCCAGTTTTTCCAATGGTGGTGGCCAGCTTTGCTGGAGGGCTGCATCCACACTCGTCCTGGGCCACATACGGACTCTGGGCCACATGTTGGACATCCCTGCTTTAAGGTAAGGGAGCAGAAGCGCCTTTATCCTTTATCGTGAGGAGACCCCCACAACTGACTCCCACAGTATTCAGTACACCCCATTGGCTCAGCTGCATCAGCTCTAGGAACAGGAATCCTCAGGTATCTTTTTTCCTTGACCAGGGATCTCCAAAACATTCATATTAAAATGACCAGGGATGCTCATCCATCCTCCATCCAGCCTTCAGCACGCCCGTCCAACTGGCCTGCCAAACTTTCCAAGCCGTCTTCTAGAGAGGAGGCTAGCTCTGATATCCACACCTTGAAAGGGCATTTTGAGGGAAGGGAAGGCTGCACACACCTCCTCTCTCTCTGTATGAAAGTGGTTGTGAACTAATTTGAAGATCACCCTCTCTCTGCCTTGGAAAGTGTTTATAATCTGATGGATTATAATCTGATGGAATTCATTCATCTACTCACAAGTTCCGTCACTAAAGTATTCATTTATATTAATTTATTCAAATTTGAAATGTAAAATCAATTCTTTTTTTCTTTTGCTCCCAACACAGTATCAGAAAGACAATGTGGTTCTCCTGCCAAAATATTTAGCGACCCCAGTTTAAGATTAAATTGTGGCTAGCCTTTCTTCATTAGGGACATTAGCCTTTCTTCATTAGGGACATTTCCAGCCCAGTTATGGTCACTCTTCTCCACTGTTTCTAGTTCCACCACGTCCTTTTGTAAATGTGGTAACCAAACTGTACTTCAACACACCAGACCTTATCCTTGATTTGTGCAATGACATTAGAATATTATTTGTTTTATTCTTAATCCCCACTTTTATATACATGAAGCATGAAAATGGCTTCTTCACCACCATCACACACAATCACTTATGGAGGTAGTAGGCCCATCAACAGGTCTTTCTCATGATGCTGCAGGAGAATCTCCCTCCTGATGCAGTCTATATCTAAATTCCAGTTGTTGGGGCCATCAACAGATCCTATGTGTGTTGCCTTCATCACTGCTTGTGGTTCTTGGAAGCATCTGACTGGCCACTGTGGGAAAGAGTGTGCTGGGTGCCATGGCCCTCTGGTCTGGTCCTGCAGCTTTCTTCTTCCAGTCTTTATGTGATGGCTTATTTTATTATGTTTCCGATGCAGGATTTGGTAATCAAAATGGAGGCACAGGACCTTGTTGGACTCAACCCACAAGAAAACATGGACGTAGAAACAAGAAACCTTGGTGTTGTTCAAATTGGCACCACTGGGGAGTATCTGGGAGGGGCTGCACCACCCTACCAGGTGAACCCAGAGCCAGAAGAGCACCATTGGGAGGCCTGTGAGAACAACAGAGACAAACCTGTGAAAGTGAAGGAGGAAGTTTTGGACGACGTCAGCCCAGAAGTGTGGCACCAGCGCTTCAGGCTCTTCTGCTACGAGGAGGCTGAGGGTCCCCGAGAGGTTTGCATCAAGCTGTGGGAGCTTTGTCACCAGTGGCTGAGGCCAGAGACTCACACCAAGGAGCAAATCCTGGAGTCCCTGATCCTAGAGCAGTTCCTGGCCATCCTTCCCCCAGAAATGCAGAGCTGGGTCAGGGATCAGGACCCACAAACCTGCACTAGGGCTGTGGCCCTGGCAGAGCGTTTCCTGCACAACTCTGAGGAGCCTGAACAAAAGGTAAGCACCCAGTGACCTGGAGAGACATTAAGTGTTTGCTTACTAAGCACTTTTTTCCTGCTCTTCTGTCAAATGATAACAGAGACTTGCAGAAAGAAACTGATGCTATAGCACTCAAACTAGAGACAACAGGCATAACCGATGCTATTTTTAATTCCTATCCCAAAGAAACCCAAGAATATGTTGAACTTTTAAGACAATAAATTTTTGTAGGAATTGGAGTGGATTATAAGAACTAAAAAATAGTCAGTACCTTGTCATCTTAAGCATCTATCATTCAGGTAGTGATTTTTCATGGCTGGTTTTGATAGATTTCATATTCATTGGTGTTGTTAAGATTAACAAATATAGGAAGTTTGGTGGTACCTTGGTTTACGAGCACAATTCGTTCTGGAAGAATGCTTTTAATCTGAAAGGTTTGTATATAAAAGTGAATTTTTCCATAAGAAATACAGTGGTACCTTGCAAGACGAATGCCTTATAAGACAAATGCTTTGAATAATAAATCAAATTTTAGATAGGATTCTGCTTTGTGGGACGAATGTGCTTTGTAAGACTGGGCTCATTGGCTGGGCTCTTGTGGCTGAGGAGGGACTTCTCCTCCTACCTGCTGTACCAGTAGGGCCAACAGAGGGAACACAACGTTCCCCTCCATGTTGGAGCTTTCCTCACCCAGCCTCCTGCACTCTCCATGTGGCCTCGATCCAGCCAAACCAGCCCAGCCCACTGCTAGCCACACGCACGCACGCACGCACGCACGCACGCACGCACGCACGCACACACACACACACACACACACGTTCCTTGTTAAAGTTGCTCCAAAAGACAACAGTGACTCTCTTAGTGACTCTCTTATCCTTGGCCATACAGGGTTTTCTTTTGTTTTACTGTACAGAATATTGCAGTGTTCTGTTTCGGTAATTGAGTTCTGTATTATATTTTAGCGTTTTGAATTTGATTATAGTGTTTTGTCATTGTTTTTACATACAGTTAATATTTTCATATGAATATTTTTGGGTTGTGGAACCAATTGTCTCAGTTCCCATTATTTCCTATGGGAAAATGCATTTTGTATGCTTTGAAAAACAAACTTGCTTCCGGAACGAATTAAATTTGTCTTACAAGGCATCACTGTAATGGAAACGCAGACAATTTGTTCCACAACCCAACAATGGGTGCAATCCTAAAGACATTTTCCTGCGAGTAAGACCCATTGAACACAATGGGGCTTTCTTTTGAGTAGACATGGTTAGGATTGTGCTCAATGTTTATCTAAAAATTATTACAGAACTGTAATATAATACAAATACAAAATATAAAGAAAAATAGAACAAATTAAACTGCACTTAGGCTGCAATTCCTGTGAGTAAGATCCACTGAAGACAATGGTGCTTGCTTTAGAGTAGTGCTAGGGAGATATTTTATACTGGTTCTTTGGCACTGACTTTCAAAGATTGACTATGGAGACAAAAGGCACCTTTTAGGAGATTGTAGGAAAGAGTGCTGGGCGCCATGGCCCTGTACTGTGGAGCAAGAGCTCTCTTTTTCCAGTCTTTATGTGATGACTTATCTTATTATGTTTCCAATTCAGGCGTTGGTAACCAAAATGGAGGAACAGAACCTTGTTGCACCCAAACCACAAGAAGTCATGGAGGAGGAAACAAGAAATCTTGGTGTTGTCCAAATGGGCACCACTGGGAAGTTTCTGGGAGGGGCTGCACCACCCCCCCAAATCAAACAGGAGCCAGAAGAGCAGTGCTGGGAGGCCTACGAAAACAATGGGGACTTGCCTGTGAAAGTGAAGGAGGAGGTTCTGGACAAGGACCCTGTTGGCTCAGAGGTACGGCGCCAGCGCTTCAGACTCTTCTGCTACAAGGAGGGCGAAGGTCCCCAAGATGTTTGCAAGAAACTGTGGGAGTTTTGCCACCAGTGGCTAAGACCAGAGACACACACCAAGGAACAGATCATGGAGTTCCTCATCCTGGAGCAGTTCCTGATCGTCCTGCCCCCAGAAATGCAGACCTGGGTCCGGGAACAGAACGCAGAAACCTGCATTCAGGCCATAGATTTGGCAGAGCGTTTCCTGCAGAACTCCGAGGAGCAAGAACAAATGGTAAGGTGTAATTCAGGATAATCCAATGGGACAGTGGCTCCCACTTTTGGTTACTGAGCCTTTTTTCCTGCTCTTCTCTCAAATGATAACATATATAGAAAGGAAAGGGATGCTGTAGTGCCAAAACCAGAGATGCTGGGCAAAATCGATGCTTTTTTAAAAAGATCACATCCCAAACATACCCAAGAAGAGGTCTAACTTTTAAGACAATGGCTTCAATCCTAAAGACACTTTCCTGGGAGTAAGAACCATTGAACACAATGAGACTTACTTTTGACTAGACATGGTTAGGATTGTGCTACTTTTGAGTAGACATGGTTAGGAATTGGAGTGGATTATGAGAGTTGCAATTATTAACTGCCTTGTCATCTTAAGCAGCTGTCCTTCAGATAATGTGTTCTTTTCAAGCCCGGCTTGTGTGATCTCATGCTCTGGGTGTTTTGTTGTTCACTGGCATTTGCTGAGATCAACAAATATAGTGCAGATGGGCGGTGCTGAGGGACAACCAACAGAGATCAGAAATTAACTTGCTAAGGTAAGGCGCCTTAACTGTGTGGAATTTGCCACAGAGTCGCCAGATTCAGTTGCCAAGTGAAACTGTAGGTTTTGTTTTCACTTTAAGACTAGCCACTGTTCTGTGTTACAGAGTCAGGAAACTGGTTTGCTTGCATAAGTTGTTGTATCAAACCAGGATATTTGCTGACAGCCATAGGTTTACATCAGAGCTCTCCAAATGCCAGCTGGATCTGTTGTTTGAAAAATGCCCTCCATCTGTGAATGGTACTTACTACTTGTGTTACAACTATTCCAACTCACTTGCTGCACAGGGATGATGTGTGCAGAAACATCTGATCCAACACCATCTGATCCAGGCACATCTGACCCAACAATTTAAATGTTGGATCACGACAGAATATGTGCCAAAAGCCATAGTTTCATGTCATGGCTCTCCAAACGCTGGCTGGATCTGTGGTTTGGAAAAAAGCCCTCCACTTACCATTTTGCCAAAGTGCCACTTCTTTTCCAGCTCAGGGATTCTCCGGACAGTTACATGCTGGAACACAGTAAGCACTGGTCAGGATGAGGAGGACTTTTTCCAGACACAGAAGACTTCAGTTTTGAAACCAGTGCTTTAAAAGGAGATTAGAAAGATGGATGGATGGATGGATGTATCAGTGGCTTTTGCTGAATAGAACCTCCATCTTCATCAGCGATTTATCCCTGAATACTGATTATTTGCAGAGAATTAGGATTTTGGCTGATTCCAGTTCTTATGAGGAATTGCATGTGTTCATTGGTAGTCATTAACAGTGAAAACGGATCATGGATCCTACATGTACAGAGGAACTATGCTTATCAGCACTACTGCTAATTATGGACAGTTTTGTCTGATTTTGTTGCAGGGACTGTCGTGTGTTACTGGTTGGAAATCAGAGTTAGGGAGCTGATGGTTGATCCAAGAATTGACAGTAATTTATCTGTAACATTCACACACTGTTGAAACATAGCGCTCTCTCTCTCTCTCTCTCTCTCTCTCTCTCTCTCTCTCTCTCTCTCTCTCTCTCTCTCTATTATATATATATATATATATATATATATAAAGAAACTGAAGAGTGACTGACTGACTGACTGACTCATCATCTCCCGGCCAAAACCACCAAATGTAGAAGCATGAAATTTGGGAAAGGTATTCCTTCTGTAATGTAGACAACCACTAAAAAGGGATTCCTAGATATTAAACCCCTAAGGGGGTGAAAAGGGGTGCAACATGTTTTTGGCCCTATACTTAACATTGAAGTCTGACTGATCAACACCCCAACTGATCAACACCCAACCCCAACTGATCAACACCCAGCCCAAACCCCTGGACCTAGAAGCATGACATTTGGGGAGTGTGATGTAAGAACTAAGATGTGGTGCCTGTTGCTAGTGCTAACCATTCCCAGGGGCCACAAATATTCTTCAAATTTTACTCCCGCTATGGCAGGTAAATTCCTTAAGTCTGTATACCGTATATAAAACAGGAAGGTCACTCACTCACTCACTCACTCACTGACTCATCTATGCTCAGCCAAAACCACTATACCTAGTAGCATGAAATTTAGGGTGTTCCTTCCATGAAGAACCAGTTTTTGGAAATTCAAACTGGAAGGAGGTGAAAAAGGGTGTAATGCATTTTCGTCCCTATACAGTATAACCTTGGATTGCGAGTACAGGGATGTCTTGATTTATGAGTATAATTTGTTCCAGAAGCATCCTTATTATACAAAGTGGATTTTCCCAAAGGTGGTAATGGAAATTCAGACTATTTGTCCCACAACCCAAAAATATTCATATAAAAATGATTACAATACTGTAATATAATACAAAATATAGAAGGTGGAAGGTGTGCCCGCATCTGCCGCCAGACCAGAGCTGAGGGCAGTGTGAGCTCACCAGCTGGCTCAGAAGGGAGTGCCCCACAAATCCCGCGTCCCCATGCCTTCCCTGGGATTGCTCCCTCCCAGGAAGCTGCTGGAGTGGTGTGCAGAGCGGGGGTGGTCAGTAAACGAATGGCTGGGGCAAGGGCAGAAGGAGGGTTGAAGCACCTCACCCCAGTCATTGCCTTCCCTCTGATCCAGATTGGGTGATGGTGAGTGGCCAAGGCTTGGACTGGATGGTAGCCTGATGGGGGGCTGTTGTTAGACAGCCGGGCAAGGCTGCTTCAGAGCAAGTGGACCACCAGCAGAGGAGGTAGGGCAGATTATGGTGGGGAGTTGGGAGCTGGCTTCCCTAGGTAGCAGGGCAGAACAGGGAACATGCCTGGCTGCCGTAGCTGGAGATTGGAAGAGGTGACAACCTCCAGTCCCGTCCCCTACATCCAGCTACGGCCACCCATCTTCCTCCCTCTTCTGCCTTGCCAGAAAATTACCATATTTACATGAATGTAATGCACACCCCATTTTAAAAGGCTGTGCATTGGAATCTCCAGTAAACTTTTAAAAAAATCTTAAAGCTTAATGGGTTATGCATTAGATTCAATGGCGCATTACAGTCAAGTAGATACAGTATTTTTTCGGCATATGGAGTTCCTTGAATATGTAGACACTTCTACCTCATCTGTAGATACTAAGTACCAGCTTGTTTACCTCCAAACAGCGTTTGGTCAGGGAATAAGTCTGTCTTTCAGCATTTTAGCATCTATGAGGAGCAAACTTAGGTTTCTCTTCTGTCTTATGGTCACAGCTTCCTTTTGTTTTTTGTGATACCTCTCCAGTTGCTCAGCAAAGAATTTAACATCTATTTATAATTTTTAGAGGGTGAAAATACCATTATCCAATGCATGGTCTCAGGTCTTAGGCAGAAAGTGACTTTTCAGAATCTTGGAAGGTGCCCACAACTGGCTTTATTGTATTTTTTGTCACTTCAAAGCATCTGTGGACAGTCCTTTGCTTTTCATACAAGAGTAAGCTTAGGAATGCTTTGCTTCATTCTAGGTCAGTCTCCCTGCATCGATGCAAGTGTATACAATGCCCCCCATGCAGAAGAAGGTTGAAAAGAAAGGCGGTAAGAAGATAATGATTACAGTGGAAGTTAAGAAGGAAATCATCGAGAAGTATGAACGAGGTATGCGAGTGGCCGAAATTGCAAGATTTTATAAGAAGTCTACGTCGACCATTTGCGCAATATTAAAGAAGAAAGAAGAAATAAGAGGCCTAAATACAGCAAAAGGAGTCACGAGAATATCAAAGCAACGGCCACGCGTTCTGGAAGATGTCGAAAAGCTGCTTCTGCTTTGGATAAACGAGAAGCAATTAGCAGGTGGTACTGTGACCGAGAACTATATCTGTGAGAAGGCAAAGGCCTTGTACACCGACCTCGTAAGTAAAGAGCCAGGTATGTCAACAGAAAATGAAGAGGGTTTCAAGGCAAGCAGGGGATGGTTTGAGAACTTTAAGAGAAGAAGTGGCATCAGTAGTGTTGCGAGGCACAGAGAAGCTGCAAATTCGGATGCTGAGGCTGCTGAGGCAGCTGAGGCCTTTGCTACTGAGTTCCAGGAGCTTATGGTGTCTGAGTGTTACGTGCCTGAGCAAGTATTTAACTGTGATGAGACGGGGCTTTTTTGGAAAAAGATGCCAAAGAGAACCTACATTACAGAAGAAGAGAGTGCAATGCCAGGTCCCAAGCCCATGAAAGACCGTCTCACCCTCTTGCTTTGTGCTAATGCAAGTGGGGATTTCAAAGTCAAGCCCCTGGTCGTGTATCATTCTGAGAACCCACGTGCCTTCAAGAAATGCAAGGTGCAGAAGAGCCAGTTAAGTGTAATGTGGAGGTCCAACAGCAAGGGTTGGGTCACTCGTATCTTGTTCATGGAGTGGATCAATGAGATCTTTGGTCCTACAGTGAAGAAATATCTTACAGAAAAAAATCTGCCAGTCAAAGCCTTGCTGGTTATGGATAGTGCTCCTGCTCATCCTCCAAGCCTTGAGAGTAACTTACTGGAGGAATTCAAGTTCATTAAGGTCAAGTTCCTTCCTTCCAACACCATTCAAATCCTCCAGCCCATGGATCAGCAGGTCATTTTGAACTTTAAAAAGCTTTACACCAAAGCACTATTTCAGCAATGCTTTGAGGTGACCAAAGGTTCAAACCTCACCCTCCGAGAGTTTTGGAAAAATCATTTCAACATTGTGGGTTCCCTTCAGATCATCAATCAAGCCTGGAATGGGGTCACCCAGAGAACCCTCAATTCTGCTTGGAGAAACCTGTGGCCTGCTTGTGTTTTTGGATTTGACTTAGAGGAGCTTCCTCATGAACAGGAGCCGACAGTTGTTGATAAAATTGTGTCCTTGGGGAAGATCATGGGACTGGAAGTAAATGAGGAGGACATTCAAGAGTTAGTGGAGGAACACAACCAGGAGCTGACCACCGATGAACTCATGGAGCTACAACGTGAGCAAGAAGTTATGGAGATCTCGTCTACACAGGAGGAGAAGAAAAAGGCAAAGGAAACCCCCACTTCAAATGAGATTAGGGAGATGTGTAAAATGTGGGAAAAAATGCAAAATTTTGTAGAAAAGCACCACCCGAACAAGGCGGTCGCAATGCGAGCGATGAATCTGTTCAACGACAACGCCATGTCACATTTCCAAGAAATTCTCAAAAGGAGGCAAAAACAAGTCTCGTTGGATGGGTTCCTTGTTAAAGTCGCACGAAAAGAAAAAGAGTCTTTAAAGCCAATAGTCGGCAGTGATCTTTTTAGTGATAGTAAAAGTCGCCCTACACATTAACCCTACTCTCTCTCCTCACATCAGAAGGTTTTTAACATTAAATGCAGGTTGTTCCATTTTTCTTTATATTTTGTATTTTCTTTATTATTTTTTATTAAAATATTGTAATCATTTTTATATGAATAATTTTTGGGTTGTGGAATGAATCATCTGAGTTTCCATTATTTCTGATGGGGAAATTTGCTTTGATAGACAAGTGCTTTGCATTACAAGCATGCTTCTGGAATGAATTATGCTCACAAACCAAGGTTTTACTGTACGTTAAAAACTGCTGATTGATCAACACCCAGCCCCAATCTAAAACATGACATTTGGGGAATGCATTCCTTTTGTAATGCAAGAACCAATTGCACTGAGAACCAATTTGGTGTCTGGTGGTGCTTACTGGTGCTGGGTGCCTGGTGGTGCTGGGTGCATGGCAAAAATTCCCACTGCTCAGTAGGGGTGCCCTCTGCCCACTGCTGCGTAGTGTTTCCCCTGCCTACTGCATGGTGGTGCCACTGGTGCTCAGTACCCAGTGGTGCCTGGTAAGAATGTCCAGTGCCCACTACCTGCTGGTGCCTGTTGCCTGCTGGTGCCTACTGCCCACTGGTATCCTACTGCCTGGTACCTGCCAGTGCCCAGTGGTGAATGGTGCCTGCTGCCCACTTCCCAGTGATATCTGCTGTCCACTGTGTAGTGGTACCTGCCCAGTGGTGCCTGCTACGTATGCTTAGTGTTCAGTAGGGATTCCTAGTGCCCACTGCCCTCTGGTGCCTGGTGGTGCCTATTGCCCAGTAGTTCCCACCTCCTGGTGGTGCCTGTGATGAAATAGTCTTTGGACTTCAGTGCACAGGTCTACCACACGCGCCTCTCACCCCAAAACCTTGCAGGATGGCTGTGCCGAGTGTTACTTCCCAAGCTCAAGACCTTCAACAGTGAGCCTTTCCCTACACACCTCCTCACCACAGGAATGTGCAGGAAGCAAAGCCTATTCATAGCTTTGGGTTCCCTCAGAACAGGAGTAATTCCCTGTGAAGCACAGAGGCCAATTGCTCTAGGAGGATTTCCTGCTGCAGGCAGGGGGTTGGACTAGATGACCTACTAGGTCCCTTCCAATTCTATGATTCTATGCATAAAAGATTTAGTATTACAATATAATAACACAAATAAGACCATTCTCTGGATCAAAATCTCAGAACTAATATACAGTAAAACTTTGGACTGAGAGAATTTTGCAAGGCAAGCAAACATTTCTAATAAATTATGTCTTGCAATACAAGCAAAATATGGTTCTGGCTGGGATGCGGCCAGGATACGGCACTCCTACAGCAACTCCTCAGCCTCTTCTGATGGACCAGCCTATGCATGTCTATTCTGAAGTAAGCCTATTACAGTCAATGGGACTCTCCTATGCAAGGGGGGCAATGGAAAGGAGCCTGAGAGGTCTACTTTGCTAACCTTGCACGTGTACTCTAAAGTTAGTTCTATTCTAATCAGTGGGGCTCACTCCTGGGCAATGGAAAGGAGCCTGAGAGACCTACCCTTGCATGTCTACTCTAAAGTAAGCCCTACAATAATCAGTGGGGCTCTCTCCTATTTAAAGGGGGCAGATTGCAGCCTGAGAGACTACGTGCAGGTTAATTTGTTTTTCTTTACATTTTGTATTTTCTTTATTTTGTATTACATGACAGTATTGTAATCATTTTTAGATGAATATTTTTGGGTCATGGAACTAATCGTCTTGAGTTTCCATTATTTCTTATGGGAAAATCCGCTTTGATTATACAAGTGTTTTGGATCACAAGTATGCTTGTGGAACAAATTACAGGTGCAGACTAATTTTACGAGACATTTCCTTCTGGGGAGGGGCTCTTACAACAAATATCATGCTATTGGAAAAGGGCCCCTAAATTTCCTTTAATTGTTTGCAGGCAGGGGGTTTGCGTGCACCAAATTGCATGTGTGTGTGCATGCATGTGTGCCTTTGTGTGTGTGGGAGGGTTCATAGTTTGCTTACCCTAAATGTGGGTTTCTCCCCAAATCTTTGCAAACATCAGATTACAAATGCATTCTCACACACACGAACACACTGCTGTGTGTGGAAGGAGGGAGACAGAGACAAAGATCCCCATGTGTGATCCTCATGTGTAATTCTCCCCGTACCTGTGTGTGTGTGTGTGTGTGTGTGTGTATTTGTGTGAGAGATAAAGATCCCCATGCATGATCATGTGTGATCCGCCCTCTCTCTTTTTCTCTCTCCCACACATAATAAACTGCAAATACACCCCAAAAACTCACACACATACACAAGAGAGAGAGAGAGAGAGAAACTCTGTGTGCAGCCATCCCCTGGCTGCCTTCACGCTGCTGATATATACTGGCACAGCTTGAAAGCAGGCAAGGGATGCTCTGGTTTAAACACATCCTGGGAAGTTTGAGGGTGGGAGAAGTGCCTGGGGAACTGGGGGTCCTGAAAGGGTGCTTCCCCTTTCAGCTCCAGAAGAGGAATGTTGGAATGGTCAGAAAAGTTCCAAAGCACTTTCATTTTCCTTCCAAACCAATGTGTGCCGTCAGGGTATGGGATGAGAGTATGAGAGGAGACAAATTTGCAAATCACATAAAATCTCCACCTGTATGCTCATAAACCAAGGTACACTGCATAGGCAATTCTTAGAATGGTTCAGTGTATACGAGTACACTAAAACAAGAAACCTCACTCCCTAACTGCCCCATGTTTTACTAGCTCCATAGATAATATGGGTTCCTTTGTGTTCTGTATAATACATCTAAGGTCCCCATCTAAATCTGGGAGCAAAGGGCTCGTTCCAGTCAGGGAGACCCAAGCCACATCCATAGAGTAGAAGGTAAATGAAGGCTGAGAGCACAATCCTAACCATGTCTACTCAAAAGTAAGCTTCATTGTATTCAATGGGTCTTGCTCGTGGGAAAGTGTCTTTAGGATTGCAGACTAATTTACCTTCATTCGCTGGATACTAAACAGTTTCATTCAGATAAATAATGCTGGATTCAAAGAGATTTTAAATGATTGAGCAACTAACAGAGTTTCCTTTGGCATACGGCGAGCCAAGACCTTTTCCTTCCAAGTTCTCTTCCTCCAATTAAAGGAGTCCCGGAGCCTGTCCTCCCAATCTCCCACCTGTGTCAGCTCCTGTTTTTAACCAAACTCCTCAGTTATTATCCTTCTTCTATTATCCAGATTATCCATCATATATGAAAATGCAATTCCATCTTTCTTTGCCATTCTTATGGCTATGCTTGAAACATGAAGGGAAAGTGCCCTCCACCTCCACCAACGGACAGAAAAAGGCCAAGATGACTGAAAAGCCCTCCAACCCCTTAATCATGCAATGTCCGCAGCATAGGGTTGTCCTCCCTCCCCAGGAACCCAAGATGTTTGCTGGGGTGAGCACATGGGACCATCAGCAGTCATGCCCAGGTTATGCACTTGCCATTTGTCCCCCGGGCAAGATCCAGTGGAGGAGAGATTTCACGTGGGAAATGTATCAGTCACAGGTGAAAGGTCCATCCTTACTTATCCATCATATATTATTCTGCCCTACTTAAGGACGTTAATTAAATACCCCCTTTTTACCCTATTACTATTTGACATGCTCCCCTTTCCAAAGAACATGAGTAGAGCCCTGCTATGTTCACGTCTTTAGGGCAATAAAAGGACACCAAATGTATGTCCTAATAACTTAAATGTTACAAGGGAATAGATTTTTTTTAAAATACAATATATAAGACAATATAAATGACAACATTGCATATATTACTCAACTATTGCCCATCCAGGGCACCAAATGCAGCTTCCATCAAATGCAAGTCATGAAGAATGTCAATTCAAGCCTGCCCTAAGTTTTACTAGCTCCATAGATAATATGGACTCCTTTGTGTTCAATATAATACATCTAAGGTAACCATCTAAGTCTGGGAGCAAAGGGCTCATTCCAGTCAGGGGGGCCATGACTACGTCCATGTGGGAGCAGTCCAGCGCTCCGATCCCTACAGCATTGAAGAGATCCCTGGTCCAGAAACCTTTGTTATTCTGATGTCCCCTTTCATGGAGGCTGCACTGTGAGGGAGAAACCAATGGCCACCCTCTACACTCAGCCATATTAACCATCATCTGTGTTGTCATATGGAACAAGGATACACCCAGAACTACATTAAGGGTGCAATCCAGAGTAACTATGGGGAGTCCTTGCTCCGGTGTAAGAACAATTTGCTGTGGATTGCAATATGAATTTCCCATAGGTTTTCACTGGGTCATGCAGTAACTACGGGTACACATAAGGTCTCTTATGTGCACCCGTAGTTACTCTGGATTGTAGAGTAAGTCTCCCATTATGCAACAAAATGTGTAATAACATCATAACAACCAAACCTGATAGGATTCTTGCTGTGTGATATCTAGTCCTAACTGAATGCGGTTGAGCAGAAGTCCTTATTGATAAATTCATCTGGTACTGATTTGCTATCCACCAAGGTCAAATATCCATTAGCTTTAAATTAGCTATTATTATTTTTCCATTTTCTTTGTAAACCGCTTTGTGAACTTGTTAGTTGAAAAGCGGTATATAAATACTGTGGATGGATGGATGTGCCCCAGAATCCATAAGTCCTTGAACTTGTTGCAATCCCCAAATAATTCCACAGGTGCCCCTCAATGTTCTTGCATCCAAATTCTTTGTCCTGAGGTTATCCAGTCAGATGGAAGGATCTCCTTCATCTCGTTAGGTTTCCTGGTAAATATTGTACACATACGGATGGTCAATGTCTCTGTTTTCTCATGCAGTTGCACCTCCTGGTCATTCAAACCAACGCTAGTCAACACAGCCAGGCATTAAATGGGCTAAATGGTTTTGTGTTCCTTTGCGGTGCTCACTTCTCCACCCCCTTGTATTTCTTCACTTACCACTTGTAAAGTAGGTTGCTGCAGTGAGGATTATTTAACTAGGACCTCAGGGGCAAGAGATCCAAACTTCCCCTGGTTGTAAAAGAGTGAAGTCCTCCATATGAGGGATTGTCTGTGCCAAAGCTCTTTGATCCTGCTCCATCACCAATTCCCGATGGTCTATTTGGCTATCTGAAGCCTCTCTATCATCCACAGATGGATAATTGTGTGGATTTCAGAGTGCTGTTTGATTTTATTATTGGTGCTGTGGGTGGTGCAAGTGGTTAAGACACTGTCCCTGTTAACCAGCAGGCCAGGGTTCAAGACTCGTGTCGGCCCCACAAGACAGGGTGAGCTCCTGTCCTTAGCCCAGCTCTGCGACGCCAGCTGGATCCAGTCGTATTAGCTCTGACTTTCCATTGGACTAATTCAGTGGCGTGGAGAGGGGGGGTTTGCTGCTTGGGTAACAGCCTATCTCAGCCTGTTATCTCAGCCTATAACAACCTGTTACCCAAGCCTACCTTGGGTAACAGCCTATCCGCCATAACAATCTAACCCAGGCTTTCGTGCTTCACATGCAGCGTATGTAGTGCCGAGCACGATACCATAGTCTTTCAAGACTGACTGAGGCTTGCTTTTTTTGATGTTATTGCCCCTTTTCTGCAATATTTTTGATTTTTGCAGGTGATCTTCAGATTTACATATAAAACAGAGAAGGTGTTTTCTTCCTGCAATCCTAACCATGTCAACTCAGAAGAAAGGCCCATTGTATCCAGTAGGTCTTACTCCAAGGAAAGTATGTTCAGGATTGCAGAATATCTCCAAGGTTAAGCTTGGAGAGGATCACAGCCCATCCTATGCATCATGCCTCCTCAGAAGTAATCCCCACTAAAGTCAACTCCCAAGTTGCAGTCTGAGAGCCCAATCCTATGCATGGCTACTCAGCAGAAAAACCCCATAATAATCAATGAGACTTACTCCAAGGTTTAAAAAATATAGGACAAAATATAGGACATCCTACATTTTGTCCTACATTTAAAAAAGTTGTTAGTGTTTATGTTCGGCCCAAACCAACTTGTCCTCTTCCTGTGCAGCCCAGGGAAGCTAAAAGGTTGGACACCCTGCTCTAACCCTGTCCTGCTCTAACCCGTCCTAATTTTAGCTGCCTGATCCCAAAGCATATGTTTTCGCTGCAACCTGCTCAGATGTTGGGTAGAAGTCTACTTGTAACAGCTAGTGGAACTGGATTCTCCTTGCCTTTCCTGAAACCTTCTCTTTCAGCAGAGGGTCTGAAAGTCCTCAAAAGTGGCATTCAATGGCAGTGATGCCAATAACGATAAAGCATCCTTATTTGTCACCTGTTCATTCAGATATTCCAAACACGGGTGTTGAGTCACCTTGTGCTGCGTCACCGCTTTCTCAAATAAGACGAAAAAATTAGTGACATCAGTTTGTGCATGTAGCACAGCACAATCCTAACCATGTCTAGTCAAAAGGAAGTCCCATTGTGTTCAGTGGATCTTACTCCCAGGAAAGTGCCTTTAGGATTGCAGCCATAGAATCAATTGTAGGGCCACACTTCACAAACACTTATCAGCTATCAGCGTGTGCTTTATTATTTTTCTATATAATATTCTGGTAACCCCTTGCTAGGCCAATCCCAGCTGTCAGAATTGCAACTTCGCCTGTTCTGTGCTCCTGATCTCTGTTGAAAAAACTTTGTGCTGCCCTGAACTTCACATGATAAAGTAAGTAAACCCACATTATGCTCAATATGTCTAACTTTCTGGAAAATGTCTTCAATATGTTTTGGACAGTGAATCTTAGAATTATTTCTTTCTTGCCAATCCCAGCTTTCACAACTGCAAGTGATGGATAAAAAACTCTACAGTGATGTGCAGGCATTCAAAATGATTTTGAATGAGACACAATCTGAGGAGGGGGGACCAGTCATCTGACTATGTTCCTTCAGATAGTGACAGCGAATTGGATCATGACCCTGTGGAACAGATTTCGGATTCTGAAGCTTCCACAGACACGGAACCTGCAGCCCAAGCTGATTTGCCATCTTCATTGGCGAGTGGAACTGTCTTCCATTCAAAAGATAAGAAATAGAAATGGTATTCTCAGCCTGTCAAACATCCACAAGGCAGAGCAAGCCAAGTCAATGTCATACGAGAAAAGGCTGGTCTCAGCTGTTTTGCCAAAAACCAGGTAGACACTATTGAGTCCACATTTATGTTGTTTTTCAGGAAACCTTTGATTGAAACAATATGTAAGTGGTCCAATAAGGAAGGATTGGCTACATTTGGAAATGAATGGAAACAGATAACTGCAGATGAAATGTACAAGTACATTGGGTTGCAGATTTTGATAGGTACATACAAAAGGAAGAATGAGAGCTTGCACGATTTGTGGAGCATTGAGCATGGTCGGCCAATGTTCAGTAAAGCCGTGAGCAGAAATCGATTCAAGGACATAACAAGGATCCTAAGATTTGATGATGCCAGTGTTAGGCGCCAGAAACACTCTGATGATAAATTGCAGCCCATTCGAGAATGCTTTGAAATGTGGGTGGCTACTCTTTCTGATGGTTGTGTCCCAGGATTTTACTTGACAGTGGACGAACAACTGGTCGCATTCCATGGTCGATGCCCCTTCAAACAGTACTTACCATTGAAAGCTGGGAAATATGGGATTAAAATTTGGACATTGTGCGACAGCATAACATCGTATGTGTACAATATGCAGGTGTACACAGGAAAACTTCCAGGAAAACAAAGGGAAGTACGTATGGGGGAGCGAGTTGTAATGGATTTGACTGAGGGAATATATCATTCTGGGAGGAATGTCACTTTTGACAACTTTTTCACAAGCCTGGAATTAGCCAGGAAATTGCTGTAAAAAAAATTACAGTTCTTGGGACAATTAGGAAAATCAGGCCAGAACTGCCTTTGGAATTTGTTACCACCAAAAACCGAGAGGTGTACGTTGTTTGGCTTCCAGGAAGATGCAATGATTGGGTCATACTGCCCCCCCAAAAACAGAGTTGTGACCCTCTTGAGCACAATGCATTCACAGGGTACTGTTCCAACAAATGATGCCAATAAACCAGAAATAATCCTGGATGACAGTGCCACAAAGGGAGTAGTCGACACGCTTGATTCGATACTGCGCACACACAGTACAAAGAGGAAGACCCAAAGATGGCCAATGTGTTTGTTTTATACCATGATAGATGTCAGTGCTTTGAATGCATTTGTGATCTGGATGACACTCGAACCACAGTGGAATTCAGGTAAGGTGCACAAAAGGAAGAATTTCCTTACAATCCTTGGCAAAGCACTTCTTGGATCGTCTGGAGAACCTTCCCATCCTGGAGTGTGTGTGCCTGCAGCTGCCCTTGCTCAAAACTCAGGAGGAGGGCTGAGAAAGAGAGGAAAATGCTGCATATGCCCTCTGGATAAAGATAGGAGAAGTAAGACAGTATGTGGTGCATGCAAAAGATATATCTGTCAAGAGCATCTAAAAGTGTTCTGTGGTGATTGTGTACAGGTGATGTAATATGCAAACTATAAACTAACATTTATAGTTGTGATGTGTAAACTGCTTATAGTTTTATAGTTTTGTGATGTGTAAACTGCTTATACTTTTATAAAGGTTATTGTTCATAGTTTTCTGGTTTATATAGTTCATGTATCGTTTCCTGCAACTTTATGTCAGATATATGGTTAATCAATGTTTTGCAAGGTTTAATAAATCAAAATTCTTTGTTTCACAACATTTCCTAATAAAAATAAAGTGGTACTGAAACTTGATGCAACATTTACTCATTATATGTGCCAAACTATAGTATTCGGAGACTGAATCCAAACGGTCACAAGTGATAGTGAAAAAACCTGGGCATCTAAAGGTTAACATCATCTCTTCCATAGTTAGCTCATGGAACTGGGGCTGAGATTGAATTTCAACACAATGTACTACAAGCCTAAAGTCCGCTGTGGCATAGATGTCCCCTGCAATACAGCCGTTGTTGACTCTCTAGCATCCTCTACCTCATCCTCACAATCTACCACACAACCCAGGTGCTCATCCATCACAGGGGATGAATGACTTACAATGGATACTGATGTCTGGTGAGTTGTAATCGAGATAGTATTATTCGCAGTAGATGTCATTAGTCTAGGACAGGGATGCCCAAACTTTTTTTGTAAGGAGGGCCACATTGTCTTTCTCACACCTTTCCAGTCTCACATCTTTCCAGGGGATGGAAATTTCATTTACATTTCAAATTTAAATAAATTTATGTATAAGAATGTTCTGGAGAGTATTACAACACTTGCCCAAGGGCTGCATCGTAGCTCACTGTGGGATACATCTGATCCCTGGGCTGGGGTTTGGACTGGATGATAGGATTTCCAATACAGTTCCAGAAACACCATCTCACTGGTAGTGCCTGGAGGCATCAAGAAGGAAGAGAAAGACTGCACTTCTGTTATCTTCTATTTGTTGGTTGCAGGAGGCTTCTGAAAGGTTAGTGTGGTTTTATATTGCCTAATACCTTTCAGATGAAATGTGAATATTCAATTTGATCATTTTATTATTACAGTGGCGCCTCACGTAAAGGATGTTTCACGTAACAAACAAAAAATTTCTCCAGGATTCTGCTTCACGTAAAGAAAGTGCTCCACGTAAAGAAAACATTTGTTGGCAGTTGGGGCAGACGCGCTGGCCGGCAGCCTGTTTAAAAAGCGTCAGGGCTGCCTAGCGCACCTGCCCAGAGTGAAAGCAACACTTCCACACTGTTCCTCCTGTGGCTGGGCGTCCGCTGGGCAGAGGGAGAGAAGAGCAGTGGAGAAGAGGGAAGCAGCTCAGGGCTAGCCAGAAGGGAGCAGGGGAGAGAGAGGCTCAGGATGGAGAGAAGGAGAAAGTGGGGAGACACTTTGAGGGTGTCTTGGATTGCAGCCTCCTAACCATGTCTACCCAGAAGTAATCCCTATTGTGTTCAATGGGTCTTACTCCCAGGAAAGTGTCTTTAGGACTGCAGCCTAAGTAGACTTCGTAAGATCATGCACATTGAATGCATGTTTTGAATTCAATTCCAGTGTTTTGTCATCATTTTTACATCCAGTTAATATTTTATATGAATATTTTTGGGGTTGTGGAACCAATCATCTGAGTTTCCATTATTTCCTATGGGAAAATCCGCTTCACATAAAGAAAGTTTCACGTAAAGAAACTGCCTCTGGAACGAATTAATTCTGTTACGTGAGGCACCACTGTATATCCACAAAACATATCCAAAAACAATATGTCCTCTGATTAGAACATTATGTTTCTAAGGCAAATACTTTGAAGTTAGAAATTTGTTTACATGTTAATTCCCTTGCAAACACAAATGAGTAGTAATTGTATTAATTGGCATAATAATCTCTTTTTTAGATGGATAACCAACAGCCTTGTTACAAAATTGCAGTATTGTTGGAGGAATCTGAAGATGGGATGGAGCTGAGTGATTCTGATGATGATCCTACATTCCAGCCATTTCAGGATAACCCTACAGAGAGCAATAGTTCAAGTGAAGAGGATGTTCAGACTCACAGTGTTCAACATCCAGCTCATGTGCAGAATGTGACAGGAAACAGACAACCAGTGTGGTTTAGTGAGCAAGATCACCCACTTGCTGGTAATGAACCTCGGTTTACAGGCAATCATCAAGTCAATATTCATGGAGAGAGCCCTATAGATTATTTCTCACAATTGTTTTCAGAAGACTTGATGAAAGAAATTGTGGAACAAACCAATTTGTATGCATCTCGTCACGGCAAAGAAAATTTAGGACTTACTGTGCCTGAACTCAAAATTTACTTAGGAATTGTGCTTGTCATGACGTACATAAAATACCCGCGTGTAAGAGAATACTGGTCTTCTGAACATGGAATGCGCATGGATATTATAGCCAATGCTATGTCTGTGAACAGATGGGAGGTCATAAGGCAATGTTTACATTTTGTGGATTCGGATAAAATCCCTCCCAACAATACGGACAAAGCAGTACGAATAAGGCCGGTGCTGCAGAAGTTTCATGAGACCTTCCATGCTGCTGTCAGCCCAGAAGAATTCCAGAGTGTGGGTGAGATGATGATTCCGTTCAAGGGATGTTCACCACTCAAACAATTCTTACCCAAGAAAACCCAAAAATGGGGCTTCAGGATGTGGGTGAGGGCAGGAATGTCAGGCTATGTATCTTGTTTTGATCTGGATCCAGGTGCAGATCCTGAACGAAAAAATTCAGACTTATTCAGCGCAAGTGAAAATGTAGTACTGAGGCTTTGTCATGATCTTGCTGGTAAGAACTTCAAGATCTGTGGAGACGACTTCTTCACAAGCATCCCCCTAGTTAAGAAGTTGAAGGAAGATGAAATTTATTTTGTGGGTATGTGCAGAAGACGTCGACTTCAAGGTGCAGACAAGAAGCTGAAGAGTGAAAAGGACTTGCAGAAGATGGGGCGAGGTAGCATGTCAGTGACCACGTCTTCCGATGACATTACTGTCACTAGGTGGGTTGATAACTCAGTAGTACATACAGTATCTAGCTATGTAGGCAAGGAACCCACCGGTGTATGCAAGAGATTCAGCCGTAAGGAAAAGAAGTATGTGGAAATTCCTCTCCCTGGCAGCGTAGCTCTTTACAACAAACATATATGTGGAGTGGACCTTATGAATTCTCTTGTGGATTTGTATCGAGATGAGACAAGGAATAAGCGATGGTACATGAGAATTTTTTACCATCTGTTGAATGTACTTGTTTGTAATGCATGGATCATTTGGAAATGGGAAGCAAAAGAAAAGTTGGATTTATTTTTATTCAAATCAAGGGTGGCAACTGCTTTGATATATCAAGGCTCAGCTGAGTTAGGAGCAAAGAGACCAGGACGTCCTTCTGGTCAGTCACCACCACCACTGAAGAAACGCCTGACTCACTCTGTGCCTCTTGAGAAACGTTTTGATGGTGGTGGACACTTTCCAAAGAAGTCAAATGGTGCCCATGCCAATCGCTGCAGAGATGTCCATTGCAAGAGTAAAACCAGATACATTTGTGGTCGATGTGAGGTTCCATTATGTGCAGAATGTTTTAAGTCATTCCATACAAAATGAGGAAAAGTTCTTGATTTATACATGTCTGCCTACTATAATTTCAAATTAGTATTCTTTTCGGATGTGCTAACTCACAGAAAGCCATTTTTTGTCATTGCTTCTTCATTTCTTGTCATTTTAGTAGTTCATAAACAAAATAAAACAGCACTTGATTCTTTTATGTAGGCATACTACAAATTCAAATTGTTCTACATTTTTGTATGCTGTAACCAATTTTTAATTTTTATTTTTTGTAAAAACTCTTTTCTTGTCATGTTCGTTGTTCTTGCCACTGAGGCATAGAATACAGGACAGTTCTTGTTTTACATAAGCTTGTTACAAATAAAATTGTTCTGCAAATTTCTATGCTCGTATGGAGTATAGGAAGCATTCCGTATTTGTCTCTTCAGTATTTACATTTTGGAAATCAAATAGTTGTAATGTTTCAATAAAAAAATTAATTGATTTATTTGGTCATTCTTGTCATGATTTAGTGAAAATAAACAAATCAGCATTCATTCACTGATAAGAAATTACTTACCATTTCCATAGAAATTCCTTTATAGTTTGTAACCCCAAATTCATAATGTCCTCGGATGAGGATATCATTTTTTAACCTGTGAGGTACCACCTGGCCCATTAGACCATTTCAGAAGTTAGTGTTTTAAATGGAATTTATTATTATTATTTGACAAAGCACCTATGAATTTTTACTGCTAATTAGACAGTTATAAATCCAAAAGCGTTACTTTTGTGAATTTACAGTTTTTCTGTAAATTCAAATTATAGCATCAAACACCGGCAGGGTCCATCAGACCCATGTTGCTCTTCACTGGTTTATCTCTGTCATAACCTGCAAGACCATCACCTGCGGAGCTTTTGTTTCTGGTGGGAAATGCTCAAGAAGAGCATCACCTGCGGAGTTTTGGTTTCTGGTGGGAATCCTGGAAGACAATAAATCACCTGCAGAGTCTGCAAGTCCCTTGATTCTTATTTCTGCTATATTTGCTTTGACAACTTCAAGTCACAGAATTATTGCTGTTCTGCTGTTTGTAGTGTTATGGTGCAATCTTTCCTGGGAGTAAATACTTTCCATACTTTCCTGGGAGTAAATACTATTGAACTCAATGGGAACTTACTTGTGATTAGACATGCTTGGGATTGCACTGTAAGTCACACTGTATGTCAACTGTAAATCATAAATCATGAATCTTCTTCTGTTTCAGCTTTGTCAACTGCAAGTCATGGCTCATAAACACCTCAATGATAAAGAAATACTTTGTCTCTTGGACTCAGATTCTGAAGAAGAAGAACGTGCATCAGATTATGAGCCGTCGGATGATGACAATGAAAGAGATGAGTTCCTTGTAGAAGAGGACTCGGGTTCTGATGATAGCACAGACACAGCACCTACCACCCAAGCCCTTTTGCCATCTTCGTCTGCGAATAGAACTTTTTACTATTCAAAAGATAAGAAAGAAAAATGGTATTTTGTGCCTGTCAACCATCCACAGGGCAGAGCATGGCAAGTGAACATCATGCGAGGAAATCCAGGTGTCAGCTATTTTGCAAATACACAGACAGACACGATTGAATCCTCGTTCATGCTTTTTTTCCGCAAACCCTTGATCGAAACCATCTGTAAATGGACAAATAAAGAAGGTTTGGCTGTATTTGGAGCTCGATGGTCTTATCTGTCTACAGATGAATTGTACAAGTTCATTGGCGTACTAATTTTGATCGGTGCCTACAAGAGTAAGAATGAAGACGTGTCTCATTTATGGAGCAGAGAACATGGTCGCCCAATGTTCAACAAAGCAATGAGCAGAAATCGTTTTCAGGACATTTCCAGAGTTCTGAGATTTGATGATGCTGCCGCCACTAGACGACAAAACCATTCTAACGATAAGTTGCAGCCCATTCGAGAATGCTTTGATATGTGGGTAAAAACTCTTTCTGATGCGTTTGTTCCTGGAGAGTCGATGACTGTTGGTGAACAACTAGTAACTTTTCGTGGTCGTTGCCCTTTCAAACAATGTATTCCATCTAAGCCAGGGAAATATGGCATTAAAATATGGACAATGTGCGACAGCAGAACGGCCTATGCATACAATATGCAGGTGTACACCGGAAAATGGCCAGGCCAAGGAAGGGAAGTGAATCAAGAGGAGAGAGTGGTAATGGATTTGGCTCAAGGAATATTTCATTCTGGAAGAAACATCACTTGTGATAACTTCTTCATAAGCCTGGAGTTAGCTAAAAAATTACTGGAGAAGAAAATCACAATTGTTGGAACAATTCGTAAAAACAAAAAAGAACTGCCCCAAGAATTTGTGACCGCAAAAAACCGAAATGTCTACTCTACTATGTTTGGTTTCCAGAAAGACGTGATGATTGCTTCATACTGTCCTAAGAAGAACAAAGTTGTTACCCTCTTGAGCTCTATGCATTCCCAATCTTCTGTTCAAAACCAAGTAGGCAAAAACCCAGAGATAATTCAGTCATACAATGAGACAAAAGGAGGCGTCAGTGCGTTGGATCATATGGTTCGTACTTACAGTACTAAACGAACGACCAACAGATGGCCAATGGTTATATTTTACAACATGTTGGATGTGAGTGCTCTCAACGCCTATGTGATCTGGATGATGCTACAACCCGACTGGAATGCAGGAAAAACCCACAAAAGGAGGATTTTCCTTACACATCTTGGGAAAGCACTGGCTGGAGTATCTGAAGTATCTGAGGAGCCTGACGTTCCTCAAACTTCTACCTCAGAAGAACCGCCAACAAAGAGAGCACGCTGCAGTATCTGCCCTTCCTCCAAAGACAGAAAAACGAAAAAAGTGTGTTGTGTGTGCAAAAAATATGTATGTCAAGAACATATAAAAGTGGTGTGTTTGAAGTGTGGACAGTGAAACATTTTCAACATATAGTATATCACAGAAGTGAGTACACCCCTCACATTTTTGTAAACATTATATCTTTTCATGTGACAACCCTGAAGAAGTGACACTTTGCTACAGTGTTAAGTAGTGAGTATACAGCTTGTATAACGGTGTAAATTTGCTGTCCCTTTAAAATAACTTCTCTAACTACCCAAGCCCTACACCTACATATCAAAATGTCATTCTTCTCTCAACTGACCATTTCTTTATCATTTTTATAGTTACCTGTGAATTTATGTGCAAAATAATAGGATGAAATACTCTTCACACTTGGGGCTCAAAATATGGAGAATAAACTTTATTTCTCTGCATTTCTTTATATTTCATGGTTATTCAATATTTTGCTAGCTGAAATTATAGCTAGATTATAATTATAGAATTATAATCATAATTCATTATTTCCATAATATTTCACAATAAAAATAATTATATGAAAACTTGATGCAACATTTATTCATTATATGTATCAAACTATAGCACAGGATCAATTGGACTCTGGCAGTGATCAGTGATACAAAAAAAGGTGGGATCCTAAGGGTAAATATGAGGGACAAAAATTTTCAAAAACAAATGAATACGTTACCATTGAAGAATCACTGACTGATCCACACCTTGCCGCAACCCCTGGACCTACAAGCATGAAATTGGGGGAGAGTATTCCTTCCATGAACCCACTATGAACCCATTTTCAAAAATTTAACCCTTAGGAGGTGAAAAGGGTGCAACGTGTTGTCATCCTATACTTAACATCGAAGACTGACTGATCAACATCTAGCCAATTTGATGCCTGGTGCATGGGGGGCTGGGGTGGGAAAGGTGTACAGGGCAATGGTGCACAGGGTGGATGGTGCACTGGGGGTATTTTACTCTTGCAACAGTATGTTAGTTTCACTAGTTATAATATTAACACAAATAAGGCCACTCTGGATCCAAATCCCAGGACTAATACAGAGGCAGTTGTTAGAATGGTTCAGTACATATGATTACACTAAAACAAGTCACCTCATTCCTGATCTACCTGATCACTGATCTACCTTCATTCACTGGATACTAAACAGCTTCATTCTGATAAACAAGGCTGGATACAAGGAGCAGGCCTCCGCCAGTCTTGAAAGACTATGGTATCGTGCTCGGCGCTGCATACGCTTCATGCAAAGCACGAAAGCCTGGGTTGGATTGTTATGGAGGATAGGCTGTTACCCAAGCAGCAAATCCCCCCTCTCCACGCCACTGAATTAGTCCGATGGAAAGGCAGAGCCAATACGATTGGATCCAGCTGGCGTTGCAGAGCTGGGCTAAGGACAGGAGCTCATCCTGTCTTGGGCCGACCCGTGTCTCGAACCCTGGCACAGCGTCTTAACCACTTGCGCCACCCACAGCCCTTGGATACAAGAACTTCAAATGATTGAGCAGCAAACTGAGCTTCCTTCAGCATTCGCCAAGCCAAAACCTTCCCCTTCCAAGTTCTCTCCCTCCAGTTAAAGGTGTCCCAGAGTATCTCCTCCCAATCTCTTCCACCTGTCAAATCGAGTTGTTAATCAAACTCCTCTTCACATCACCTATTATTTTGCCCTATTTTAAAGACATCAATAAAATACCTCTTTTTTACCCTATTACCATGTGACCTGCTCCCCTTTAGGGATGCCCGGTGCCCACTGGTGCCTACTGTGATGCCCACTGTCCACTGCTGCACACTGCACAGTCGGGTCTGCTGGTGCCCATGGCCTAATAGTGTCTGGTTCATGCTGGTGCCTGCTGCTGCCTATCGCTGCCCCCTGGCCCCTGCAGTGCTCACCCCTATCTCACCAGGTGCCAGTACCTGGTGCTCAGTGGTGCTCACCACTGCCTGCCGGTGCCCAGCTGAGCCTGGTATCCACAAATATTCTTGAAATTTTACTCCTCGTTGGAAGCTTCATTTTGCTAGTAATTGAATTATTATTATTTTTTGTTTAGGTATTGGGAACTTTAGGGAAAACATCCAGTTCCGCCACATCAGATCTTTCTCCACCAGAGATCCAGAGGATGAATCTCCCCCTGAATGTCAAGTGGGAAGATGACTGGGAGTCCATCATTTCAGGTAAGTTTTTGGGCCCTTGGAAGGTTGGATGGTTGGAAGTGATGTCATTAAAGATGAACTGATATGATATGACCAGAAATAAGCACTTTTTCTTGCATGGGAACTCAAATGGCAGAAGAGAAAGTATGCAAACTTTCAATTAACAAGCTCTGGCAACACAATCCTAACCTCTGGTGCTGCCACAAATCCTATGCACAAGTCCTGGCACAAATCCCATGCTGGTCTGGAGGGTGTCGAAAAAGTGTCATAAGGCACTTCTGCATCTCTCCTAGGTAAGGTTGCCATAATTCTCTTCCACCAAATCGGGACAGGACCTTCTGTCTCATTTGCCAGTATGTGGACACAATCCCCCCCAAATCGGGATTGTCCTGTTTTTCAGGACATATGGCAGCTCTGCTCTTAGGACCAAGTCCTAAAAATTGAATGATTAAGGCAGATCAATGGAACCTAGGAGGGGTGGAAGGGTTTCCTTTTCAACAGTTTGTTGAGGACTCTGTGTGTAGGATTGGGACCATTTTGGTAGACTTGTTTCACACTTGGCCAGCTCTTCGATCTAAACCAATTAGGTTCACATATCAATGAAGAAAAGTTCACTTGCTGCCGTGTTTTCATAGGGTTCAGTATACCCGTATTTCCTCAAATCTAATGTGCCATCGAATCTAATGCACAAGCTATACTTATAATCAAAATACCACATTTAATCGAATCTAATTAACCACCAAATCTAATGCTCACCCTGATTTTGGAGACTAAATTCGGTTTTAAAAAGTGAGCGTTAGATTTGAGTAAATACAGTATTTCCCTTTTCAGTCTGTCTGTTTTATAACAATTGGACTCTGCCCCAGAATATGGGAACCGGTGCTCTTCACCAATTAAAATAGATCAATGAACCAGTAAACAATAATAGTTGTAATAATACTATCCAGGCCTTGATCTAACCAAGATCCACAGAGCAGAACCAGCTGCAAAATCGTGGCTGGAGGGAGCAGATACATTACAGAATTCCTCTGAAGACATAGAATTGACATGCTATTTCTCAATTCTTCTAATAAAAATAATTTTCTCTTGTTCCAGGAAGCAACAGACAAGACAGTAAGGATCAGGCCCAGCCCCATTCGGTGTCTTCAAAACCTACCACGCCTGGCATACAACAAGTGACTGACAGAGGCCAAGACGGAAAAGAGAAGCAGGAGCAAAGCGAGAAAGGGAAGTGGAGAAATCAATATGAAGTTTGTCAGGTCGGAAGTGTCATCCCGGTCGAGGCAGAAAAAGAAAATGGAAAGAGGGAGGAACCAAGTTCTCAATGTGCTAACATGTCCAGGAGTGAAACAAAATTAAGACATCTAAGAAATTACACAGGGGTGAAGACTGATAAAACTTTGGAGAGTGGAAACAGCTTCACTGAAAGTGGAAAACATACACATCAAAGAATCCGCACAGGAGAGAAGCCCTATAAATGCTTGGAGTGTGGAAAGAGCTTCACTGACAATAAGACACTGACTGTGCATCAAAGAACCCATACGGGGGAGAAACCATATCAGTGTCCACTGTGTGGAAAGAGGTTCAGTCAGAGACCACACCTGACCGTGCATCAAAGAACTCACACAGGAGAGAAACCATGTAAATGCTTAAAGTGTGGAAAGAGTTTCACTGACAGTGGATCACTGAATGCACATCAAAGAACCCACACGGGGGAGAAACCCTGCAAATGTTTGGAGTGTGGAAAGAGCTTCAGTAAAAACTCAAACCTGATGGTGCATCAAAGAATCCACACAGGCGAGAAACCTTATAAATGCTTGGAGTGCGGAAAGAGCTTCAGTCAGAGATCAAACCTGACTTTGCATCAACGAATCCACAAAGGAGAAAAGCCCTATAAATGCTTGGAGTGTGGAAAGAGTTTCACTCAGAGCACGGACCTCACTGTGCATCAAAGAACACACACGGGGGAGAAGCCCTATCAGTGCTTGGAGTGTGGAAAGAGCTTTACTCGCAACACAAGCCTGACTGTGCATCAAAGAACCCACACGGGGGAGAAGCCTTATAAATGCCTGGAGTGTGGAATGAGCTTCAGTCGGAACACTAGCCTGACATTGCATCAGAAAAGCCACATGGGAGAAACCCTTGAAAGTCACCAACAGGACAATCCAGAGCAACTAATCTGTCCACATAAGAGCCCTTAGGTTGCTCTATCTTACACTAGGTTGGAGCAACTGCAAGATGCTCCAGCCCAGTTACTCTGAAGGAGGCTTAGGGCAGAGCAAGGCAAGATAGGGAGCCCTAAGAGAGGTGGACCTGCTCTGCCCTAACTGGGCCAGCCTAGGCAGTTCAGGAGAGGCATGTTGAGGGCATGTTTAGCATTGCCTAGGGCAGAGCAGTTACTCTCTATCCAGAGCCTGTTTCCAAGGCAGAAATGCCCTCTTCCAGCCCTCAGAGTTATACCACCTCAGGAGCAGGTATAGTAATGAGTAGACCCATAGGGGTCCATGATAAGGCCCGAGTAAGAATGGCAGTGCTGACCAAAAATCTGAGTTCTTGGCCAGCCTAGCTGCAACCCCTTCCTCTCAACCTCAGGATATGGAACAAACTACGGCTGCCCACAAACCTCAGGATACAGCAGGCCACTCCAAGAAGCCCCTTGTATTCACTGTAGAATGTACTGGCATCTCATCAGGGACTCCTTAGAAGGCAGGCACCCAGTGGCGTCACCAGACTGGTGCGGCTGGTGTGGGCTGCATTGGGGATGCGCTCCGTATGGGGTGATGTGCCGGAGGAGTTTGACTGTCCTTTGGCAGGCCCCGGGCGTCAGCACCCCCATTCAGGCCTGCTCCAAGGCGGAGCAGCAGCCAGAAGCTGCCACTTGTCTGAGGAGCTGGCCTGAACGGCCATCTGAGGTGCACTGCGCAGAAACACACTAAGCATGCCGAACAGCTTCAGAGGAGACTTCCTTAGAGCAGAGAAAGTCCGCGCCTCTGCACAGCCATTCGGCCTCACTCAGGAGGCGGAGCGGCAGCCGAATGGCTTCAGAAAGAGTACTGCACAGGCACCAACTCTGACCCCTGCACAGTCTCCCCCGAAGCCAAAAGGCTTCAGAAAAGTACTGTGCAGGTGTCAGAGATGGTGCCTGCGCAGTACTCTTTCTGAAGCCAGTTGGCTTCAGAAACAACTGCACAGGCGCCAACTTTGGTGACTGCGCAGTCCAGGTAGGGGAAGGTGCACATCCCAGGGATGACGCACAGACTTCCGCACCAGGTGATGTGCAGAGTCATGTCACCACTGTAGGCACCACAGCTGTTCCTTGTTCAGTGTGATCTGAGGGGTGTCTCCTCAGGAGCAAGTCTTCCCCTTGTGTCAATTACTTAGCATGCTCTGGAGCAGTTAGGGCAGCCCAGGCTTCCTGACTCTGGATTCAGCATAACTTTCTGCTCTGGATACAGAATAGTTAGGAGAGTGCAGTTAGGTCAGAGCAGGCTGAATTTGCTCTGGATTGTGTCCCAAATGGAGATAGAGTTAGAGTGATAATCTGAATCTGAGGGCGCAATCCTAACCAATTTAGGCCAGTGCAACTCTCTCATCTCTTCATTCCTACAGTGGCCTGGGGAGACCAATGCATGTCTGTGTACTGGCCTAACCCCCCCGCCCCAGGAGTGGTGGAGAAGTTAAGTCACCCCAGGCCAGCACAGGACTTGTGCCTGTCTTGTGCCAGCCTAACCATGATTAGGATTGCACTGGCAAAGAATCCACATGAACAAAACCCTATAAATCTTGAGTGTCGTGAGAGCTTTTAACATAGTGTTTCTTTACCACCTGGGGACTGAAAACTTGGTCATCGCTGTGTTCAACAACTGAACGTGTATGTAAATGTTGAGTAGAAATAATGAACGTCTAATTATACTTGTATCAATTAAAATAAAGGGTACGCAAATGTAAAAAGCTTTGATGCTTCCTGCTACCAATTTTCTCCTTCTTCTCTCAGAGCAATAGAACTATTGTTGAATTAAGGAGGTTGTTCTTCACACCCAAGAGAGATGCAACTTCAGGACTGAGGAGCAGATGAAGAAGACCAGAGGAGAAGAGCTAGAATGTAGCAGTGAGGGAAGAATGAGAGGTCCGTACTCAGGCACATGGAGGTTGCACAAAATCATTCCCTGGTGGAATCTCCATGGTGGGGTCATCCTGTTACTTGGGACCCCATCATGGACAATACCACCGAGAAGGAGGCTTATATGGTAAGACCAAATCTCCCCATTATGGGCTATACCGTAACCTGTGATGGACAATTACTCCAACAAAACAGTCCTGTTGTGTTGTAAGGGCATCTAAGGCAGGTGCCATCACAACATCCTAAGGCAAGAAGTTTATAATGGCTGGTTCAAGGTCTAGCAGCCTTCTTCTGTGTCTATCGGGCATCTTCTATGTGTCTTTCAGCCCCTGGGAACTTTTCAACTGAGATGTTCCCATTAGAAGCTGGACTCAAAATAATGAGGACATATCCTCTTTTCTTAGCCTTTTGTCCTGGGGAAAAATTATTGTCGTCCCTTTCCTTGTGAGAAGGCAGCATGCAGCCTTCTTGTAGTTGATAAATTATTTGCAATAAATCATATGTAATACATGTAAATTTAATAATTAATATTTTATTAAAATTTAATAAATGTAAATTTAATAATTAAGTAATATAGTGTTTAAATTAACCACATGAAAGCAATATATGAATATTTTTAGCTTTTATTTTGTTATTTTCTTTGTTTATTTTCCTACATTTTGGGGGAAGGGAGGACTTTAACACCCCCCCTTTCCAAATTCTGCTTGTTTTTGACATGAAACCCCCAAAACTCATTTCTGCTTCCAGAGTAGAGAAACCTTAGGACTTGTGATTATATATTACCTATTACACTTATATTGCCTATTATTAAATTTAAAACTATTACTTATAATATATTGATTACAAGAAGGCTACGTACTACCTGCTCACAAAGGAGGACAATGAAGAATTTTTTCCAGGGCATGAGGCTAAAAAAAGACGACATGTCCTGGAAAAATGGAACATCTGGTCACCCAGGGTATGGCACATACATGATCAGTCGAGGCCATCATACAAAGTGCCTGGAGTCTCTCCTTGTTTTTGTGTTTTTGTACCAGGAGTTGCATAATTCTATAATAAAAAATAACGATTGAGCAGATGGGCCTATTTATTTTGGATGAATGGGTTTTCCTGATCAGGAAACAATGTGGAGACGATGCCCCCTTCTTGTACCTGCCAGAAAATGTCTTTGCTCTCAGTCCCTTCCTGCTTCTGGAAGGTCACAGGACCGGCCCAGATATGAATCAGTTCTCACCATATTCAACACACTTCAAACCCAGGAAGGGAAGGTGAAAGGTGGATGGTGTACAGGAGGAGTTAGTGTATGTGTCGTTTACTCTATGTGGTGTAAAGAAGAGAGCTGTTACTCAGGAGGCAAGGTGGGCTCGGTGGCATAGCCAGAGGGAATGCTAAGCAATACCTTCTGCAGGAAGCAAATGCCTGTTTTGCTCCCTCCACCTGGGTCAGCTCCAAAATGGAGGGCGTGCTTGCATGCTGCAGTGAGACTCCCTGCAAAACGCAGTGCTTTGCACCCCCTCTAGCTATGCCACTGCATCACAGGCTACACAGAAGATGCAGCAGCCAGGCTGGAGGAGGCAAAAATGGCAGTCTCATCTATAACACAGCTGCGGAAGTCCAAAATTAAACCTAAAAGCACGTTAAAGGTGCCAATACTCACCATGAAGACCTCTTTCCCAATCCCAAGCATGTCTACTCAAGAGTAGTGATGACTTGTAAGCAGTTGTGCTGGGCCACGCTTGAGAAGACAGGCCCAAAATTGGACTCTGAGGCTTTAACTCTATCCAGTGGTGGGATTCAAATAAATTAACAACAGGTTCAATGTCCCATTAGTAACTGGTTCTCAGAACCAGGCGCACACTAGCAAAGAGTTCTATAGAACCTGTGAGCAACCCCTGAAGCCCACCGCTGACTCCATCCACCTTTACCTGGGAGTAAATCCCATTGACTACAATGAGGCTTCTCATCGTAGACTTGTGCAGGATTGGACTATTGAGGCTGGAATCCTATGCACCTTTACCTGGGAATAAGTCCCATTAAGTCTAATGGGTTTTACTTCAGAGTAGACAGGTGTAGGAATGGGTTCTGTGAGATCTCGCGAAGGATGCCTTGGACGTAGTGGTGAGATCAGAATAGGTCTCCTGGAAATGCCTCCCTTTCTGAAAGGGTGATAAACACAGTCTGACTTCTGGAGCTGCCTGTTCAGCAGGAGTCAAGAATGGGGGGCCACAGGCATTGGGGAAGGCTGGCCTGTGTTCCAACCACCCCATCTCCCGCTCTCCTGGGGCTGCCAGCAAAGGAGGCAATGGTGGGTTTAATTATTGGATGTACTCTCGTGCTCCTTTGCTTGGCGGCTGCTGTCTGCGCATTACCATTGTCTACTGAGAAAAAGGTAACCCGCAACCCGCTGCATAAAGGTAAAAGGGATGGTATACACATAGCTACTGTGTATAGGTGGTACCCCCAGAAAAAAAGCCCTGCATAAACCAGAAGAGGAATAAAACCAGAGAAACCAGAGAGGAATAGCTCAGGAATGAAATATAAAGATTGCAAAATGGCAGGGTTCAAATGCAACCACGGTTTGTGCAGATTACAATATAGAAACCCACACATAAAAACAGCCTCTGCTGGATCAGGCCAAAGGCCCATCTAGTCCAACTTCCTGTATCACACAGCGGCCCGTCAGATGGTGGAGCACATATGGCACCAGCATCTGGAATTTGGAGGTTGTCCTGTCCACACACCCCTCGTGGCTCGTAGCCTGTGATGGTCCTTTCCTCTAGGAATTTGTCCAATCCCTTCTTAAAGGCATCGATGCTAGATATCATCACTACATCATGCAGCAGGGAGTTCCACAGAGTTCTTTATAAGCTGGGTAAAGAAATATTTTCTCTTGTCCCAACATTCAATTTGAGTGGATGTCCCCTAATTCTGGTGTAATGTGAAAGAGAAAAGAGCATCTCTCTATCCACTCTATCTGTCCCTTGCATAATTTTGTATGTCTCAATCACGTCATCCCCCCCTTAAGCACCTCGTTTCTAACCTGAAGAGCCCCAAATGCTCATACAGAAGGTGTCCTAGATCATCAGTCATTTTGGTCACACACCTAAGGTCAGCCTGTAGTGGCAAGACTACTAACATATCCTAACACATGTGGAAACATTGACCTACACACATAAAATAGGACAAGAAACATGGGTGTAAAGTTTCCAGAGGACACAGATTTTGTTCACAGAGCAAATCATGAACCCTGTGGAGCATCAGCTATAAAACTGACAGCACAAGGCAGGGATCTGCACACGCACGGATTCCCTCACAGCCCAAGAAAACCACAAAACTCAACATGCCAAAGAAACTGTCTTCCTGAGAATCCAAGTTTTTATTTCTTTACTCCATGGAGGGTTTGAAAAGCTCTGTCTGGACCCCTGAAGAGTTACCAGTCAGTGTAGACAATACTAACCTAGTCCATCAAACGTTCAGCTTGGTTCATATAGGACTGGAGGATCTAAGTGTCCATAGTTGACACTGCCTGCGGAGATCTTAGAAACCAAATATATAATATTTGACTCTCAGACGATATATTCATTGGTTATCGATGAATCTTCATTTAGATGGAGACTGTAGCGTGTCAGCCCTCCAAATATATAGGAAGAGACATCTGTTTTCATAGAAGACCACTGGGTTTGCTCCATTTCTGGAATAACAGCAAGAGCATCTCAAAGAATGAATAGGTTTTGGAGGACAGCTGTGTTTCATTCACCAGCCTTGTTGCTTTGGTCCTTGCACTTAAAAAAACCCCAATAATTTAAAAGGGGCTCATTCAATTACAGTAGGAAAAGTTGCATACGGGGCTGTACCTCTCAATCTAAATATCTAAATCTAAATATGTTCATATATGGAACCACAAACAGAAAGTCCATGCCCCTGAAGACCTTCCAGTTTCGTGTAAAAGCAATAAGAAGTAGGGGTGATTAAGAACAAAAGGGGTGAATGTGAGCAGGTATAATTTGTTAGCTTTGATATGAATTTTATTCTAGCTGAAACTTTTCTCACAGATGGAACATTTATATGGTGTTTGACCTCCATGGTCACTTGTTGGTGTAAGGAGGACAGGTTTCCTCACTTGAGCATGTATGTATTTTCTCTCCTAGGTAGATTCCCTCTTATGAATGTCAGTCAAAGGTACTCCCACAGTGTGAACATTTATGAGGCTTCTGCCTTCTGTGGGTTCTCTCACTTTCTCCACAGTGGGAACATATATATAGTTTCTCACCTACGTGAGTTCTCTCGTGTGTCATGAGGTCCGAGCTGCTACAAAAACTTCTGCCACAGTGCCAACACTTGTACAGGTTCTCTGTGTGGATGCTCTTGTAGGTAAGAAGCCGCAAACTCTGCTCAAAGATTTCCCCATACTGCTCATATTTTTTCCTGCTTTCCTCCTGGTGGACTTCATCGACTCCTTTGTGAGTCACTTGTGAAAGAACAAATTGGTCTCCTTCTTCCTCACTGACATTTCCATTCTGCCTCTCTATCATCTCTTGGTTCTCATCAGCTTCTCCCACACACAGGGCACTGTTCTCCTCCGCAGTTTCCAAGGGTGTCCTTGGTGGCTCCTTTTCTTCAGGACTTTCCAGTTCAGGCTTCTGCTCCTTGTTTTGGTTCAGCCACCTGTCGCCTGTGGGAGAAAAAGGGAGAATTCAGAGATGCACCAGTGATCTGATGGTGGCTGTCATGGGCTGGGCTTCCAGGTGTCTTGCTTGGAAAGGATGTAACCAACATGCAGCACAGTATTGAGGGAACAGGCTAGAGACACAGCAGTCCCCAGTGGCCTCTATCACAGGTTGAAGCGCACACCACACTGACCAGGCTTCCCAGACAACTGGAAACAGCCAGGCACGTCTGGCTTTTGCTTTGGACCGGACTGTCTGGTCCAATAAGCAAATGTCCAGCCATCTCAGGGGGTGGGAAGGTGCTTGGAGGCAGTTAGGGGCAGCCGCAGCATGGCATGGCTGAGTTTTGGCCTGAGCTGAAGTAACGCTTTTATTCCTCGCCACAGCCAGCCATGTTCAATAGGAAGTGTTGCTTCCATAATGGATGCAATGCACACTATGCAGCCTCCAACATGAGCGCTGTGAGCACTGCGGCTTTGTAGGCCCCGCTGGAGGACCGGTGAAGGAATGTGGGCTGCCCCCATGGAGGATGTGGGGAGCCGGGGAAGGAACTGCGCCCTGTTGGACCCCAATGGAGGGGGCAGTTGGAGAGGCTTCCCCTCCACACTTACCTGGGAGTAAGCTCCATTGGCTTTCATGAGGTTCCTTCCGAGTAGGCCCTCAAAGGGAGGCCTGCCTGATTCTATAGGCAGCAGGGACGGGGAGCAGGCCTTCAGCCTAAGTGCCCCCGCCTCCAGCACCAAGCACTTCCCCAGTGCTGCCCAGGTAACTCCCCTGTCCATGTCTGCTCAGAAGTAAGCCCATTAAGTCAATGGAGTTTACTCCTGAGTAATGGATGACCATATGCTGGAACTCAAAAAAGAGGACAGGGTCCTCCAAATTTAAAAAAAATATATGGGTTTTCAGTGGAAAATTCAGACTGTCCTCCTTTTTGGGTCCTTATTGGGACCCTGTCCTCCTTTTAGGGTTCCAGCATATGGTCACCATGACACTGGCACACCTGATCCTGCACTAGAAAATTGTATAGGATTGGGCCCTCAGTCTGCCCCATACTGGCTGTGATAGCCAGGCACATCGACCAACAAGGCTGTGATCAGCCTTACCTAACAAGATCAGACTCCCACCATCCTCCTGCTTTATTTCTGCAGAAAGTTGTGTATTCACTGTGCTTGGCAGTGTCTCTCCTGCTTTGGGAGGATTCACAAATTCCTCTTTCGACATCCCTGCGATCTGAAAAAGAGAAAGGAGTGAGAAAAAGGGAGGATCAGACTGACAATCCTATTATTTGACTTACTCATAAAAGCCCAAAGCTGTTGCTTGTGAAGGTACAACAACATTCATCAGTTTAAAAGTCTTATTTCATGAAATTGGTTTTAATTAGTTTTAATTAGTTGCAATTAGTCAGAATTACCCAGGAGAGATTGCAGAAACCTTGCTGTGTGTCCTGCTGTACAGTTCTTGTCCTTTTTGAGGGAGACACAACGCAGCATTTTTCATCAGCCATATTAGAACGAACATTTTGCATGTGTTCGCTAATCAGTCCCAGCCTCTCTTCTCTTTGCTTCCGAGTCCCTTTGGAACGAACGTCTCTCATATGCTCTCTAGCTTGTTGCAGTCTTTCTTCTCTTTCCTCCTCGGTCTCGTTGAAACGAATACTTTGCATATATTCTCTCTTCTTCTGAAGGCGTAACGCTCTTTGCTCTGCCGTCTCTGAACTTCTCGCTAATCTTTTCCGTTCCGCATCTTTTGTACGCCGTTTTTCATCTATGACACGCTGTTCTTCGTCGCTTACTTTTTTTGTCCTCAGTGGCATCTCTTCAATCTACTTAAGAAAGAGGAAATTAGAGTGAAGAGGAGAAGGAAAGGCAGTGACTGCTTGATCCTTTCCTGACCACCTACTGGATCCCCTTAGCCTGACCTCTTTTCTGGGCCAGACAGCTGGAAATGGCAGGTGGAAAAGGTCAGGCGGTCTGACCTTTTCCTGACCGCCTCTTGCCTCCCCTCAACCAGGCAGCTGGAACTCTGCTGACACTTGATGTCAGAGATGTAGACAAACACACACAAATTAAGGCTTTTGTGTAGATTCCTAGTGAAAACGTACCCGCATTGTGGGAGTAAAATTCCCTTGTACACCATCCCCCCACTGCACATCAATCCCCCATCCACATCACCCCCATGCGCAACATCCCCATGCGCTTCATTCTTCCATGTGCATCATTTCCCCATGCGCAACATCTCCCATGCGCATCAACACCCCATTGAGCATCAACCCCCATGCACATCATCCCCCACGCACATCATCCCCCACCGCATCAAACCCCCACGCACAACATCCCACATGCGCAACATCCCCCACGTGTAATATCCCCATGTTCATCCACCCCATACACAATGCATCAAGGTAATCCATTACCAACATGCTCACCTGCTGCTCCCATCCTTTGGTCTCCTGCTGACTCAAAAGGAAATGTTCTGCTAGTGTCACAGCCTGATTGCAGGTCTCGGGGTCCTGTTCCAAAAGCCGGCCCTGCATTTCTGGTGGCAGGATGGCCAGGAACTGCTCCAGGATCAGCTGGTCCAAAATCTGCTCCTTTGTGTGTCTCTCCGGTTTCAGCCACTGACAGCAAAGCTCCTGGAGCTGCAGGTAGGTCTTTCGAGGCCCCTCAGACTCTCGATAGCAGAACAGCCTGAACTGCAGGCGCTGCACCTCTGTTCTGATGGCATCTCCAGGCAGAACCCCACTTGATTCTTTTCCACGCTGCGTGGCATCCAGGTGGGTGATCTGTTCCTGCTGGTCCTCCTCCATGAGATGTGGCTGAGTTGGAGAAACCCACAATTCTCTGGACCATTTGCTGGTATCTAATGCACCTTCTGATCCTGCAGATGTTACCGGATTGCTCCATTGCCTGAGCTCAGGCAGTGGGCTTTCCACTTCTGACTGGGAAGCCTGGAGTGTCTTCAGGAACTCTTGAAACTGAACATCCTCATTCCTGGATGGTCCTTCATCAGACTCCTGTTTCAACCTTTGGGATGTCTCCCTGGACAAAAACTCCTTGATCTTTCCAATTTCTGGAAGGACTACTCCCTGCATGCCCTCACCTACTTCAGGGCCTGCTGAGTCCTCTTCCTCCATTTTAATTTCCGGATCAGTCTGCTTTGGCAAAGCATGGGTGGCCATCATCTCTTTTTCTGCTAAATTTCCTCCTGAATGGGGCTGGTGCATCTGCTGCTCCTGTCTTTTAAAGCGCCAATCCTAGAGCAACATCTCAGCTTTCTTGATAGACTACCTGAAGTTTCATCAGCACAGCAGACCTAGCCAAGAAGGCCAAGGGACCTTTTCAGCAACGTGGAGAAGCAACAAGTTCTTTCAGCCAGCAGATCTTCTCATGAACATGACAAAGGGCCACTGCAAAGGAAAAAGAGGGAACATGAAAATAAGAAAGAAGGTCCGCAGGAGAGCAGGCTGAACTACTGTAATCATTTGATGAACGTGAATTACAATGACTTATACCCCGTCCTTGTTGCAATGATGGGCAGTATGCATCATTGTGCACCCCAATTTATTGTTACAAATCCTGAAATATAACCTGTGGAACAAGTGGAACTAAACAAGGTCGCCCAGTAAACTGCAGCAGATTTGATCTCAGGCCTCTTAACTCTAATCATTGCATCAATCCGGCTTGGCACTGCCATGCTACTGCAGACACTTGTGCATAAGCCAATCTCACAGATAAGTCAAGGGTAAAACTTCAGAGAGTGTCGTGACTATAATTTGATCTGATTTTCCTGAGGCCGGATCCTCAAAAATTAATTTCTGTACAGTAAACGCTTTAAATGTAAAAGATTTTAAGATACTAAGAGGAAAAGCTACATATATACACAGGTACATATACAGCAAAAAATCTCAAGACTAAAAAGAACAGCCTCTACTGGATCAGGTGAAAGGCTCATCTAGTTCAGCTTCTTGTATCCCACAGTGATCCACTAGATGCCTTAAGGAGCACCCAAGAGGTTCCCTCATCTGCATCTGGCATTTGGGGGTTCTCCACATCTACATCTATCTATGCGCACACACGCACACCCCCATGGCTTATAATGTGTGAAGGTCTTGTCCTGTAGGAATTTGTCCAATCCCTTTTTATAAGAATAAAGGTAATAATTTTTTTAATTAATAATTTATTGCCGTCTTAAAGGCAAAAGGTAATAAAATTTCCCAGTGTTTTGTCCCAAGCTATGTAAGGGCAAAATCCAGAGCAGTTACAGGTCCACGCAGTTATGTCACCCTCTGTGTTATCTTATGGAAAGTCACCTTAACAGCTCCGGAGCAAAGGGCTTAATTTCACTTTAGGATCTGGGCCTAAGTCTTTAGTCCGGGACCAAAACTTGAGCTGCCACCTAAAAACTGAAGGTCTTTATCCCTGCTAACTAAAATAATTGAAATTCTACCTCTCTAGTGATTGTTTTGTCCCTCAACCGATTCCTCGGTGAAGCTTCGAACCTTGGCTTGCTGAGTACCAATATCCATACATGATGAGTGTTTCCTCCATTCGTATGATTAGAAAATGCTCAGCTACTCTTAACTTCTCAGCTGGACTCAGTGTGCCAAATGTTTGATATTCCTTGATATGCCATCTGGCATTCAGAGACATCTTTTTTTCTAAGACCCGAAGACTGCTCAGACCCCGGGATCTTTTTGAAGGGAGAACGCACCAGAAAGGAGGACCAACACCTCTGGGGGTGAGTTTGGTGGCCCCCCAAGTAGACATGCCTATGACTGCAAATAACAACTTCATGGTGAGTACCGGCAGGGGGGTTCCGGCACCAGAAAAATAGCACTGCTCATAACCCTCATGTATTGTGATCTGCCATTGATTTTTAGTCCAGAAATATGTGTACGGTCCCTTTCTCAACATCCACACCACTGCAATCACCACATAATGTGACCAGCAGTTCCACAGACTAACGACATACTGGATGAAGAAACACTTTCTTTCTACAAATATAATTCTCACCCTCAATTGGGGTATTATCAAATATGGCTAATAATAATAATAAAAGGTATTCATAGGGAATAGAAGATAAACATACATTTGAAATTTCAGCACCGAGATTCATTGAGGGATTGCACTTTATGGGAATGGTCTGAAAAGGGGCTTGCAAGGGGGACAAGACTGGGAAGCCCTGCTCTAGGGGGAACCTCCTGGGGGTGACCAGACCCACATCAGAGCCCACCCCCTGCACCCACCTGCTCCTCCCTCCTCTGCACTGCAAGCAATGGGAGGTGCAGCCTCCCTCCTCCCCCCACAGGAAGGAGCCTGGACTGCTCCCTCCCCCCTCCCAGCCACTCTCTGGGCTGCTCTCCCAGTCCCAGCTTGCCTGCCTTAACCCTTCAGAGCACTGACTCCAGCCTGCTCTCCCTCTGCAACTCCACCTGCACTGCAAACACTCTGCACTTCCCTGCAGAACAGCCTCACCTGATCCCCTCTTGGCCCAGGACATGAGTGTGTTGTGAGTCCCTCAGCCCAGGAAGGCCTCCAGGAAGGCAAGGCTGGGACTGCTGGAGCCTCTGCTTGGGCAGCCCTTCTCTGGCCATCTCCATCTCCTTCTCCCTCATCTGGGCTGATCTTTCTGGGGAGGGCAAAATCCCAGCCGGGAAGGGAAGGGGCAAGTGGGGTCCTTCCTCCTCCCTCCTCCCAGCCTGACCAGACCAGACCAGACCAGGAAAGGCCTGGGATTGCTGGGGGGATCCTGCAGCTGCGGCTGTGGAGACCCTCAGTAAACCCTGAACTACCCCAGCTGAGCTCCATCTCTGGAGGGGGCAGCAGAAGAGCAGCCAGGAGGGAAGGAAGGAAGCAGCACTGAGGCCTTTCCTGCCCCCTCCTTCCATCCAGACCTTCTTTCTTTCTGGGAGCAAAGCCAGCAAAACAGAAAGAAAGAAAGAAAGGAAGGAAGAAAGAAAGAAGAGGGAGCAGGAAAAGCCCAGGCAGAGACCAGCTGAGCTGAGGGGGTGATGGAGCCAGCAGAGGAGCTGGGCAGGCGGAGGGAGCAGCGCTGGGAGGCCCAGTGGCAGGAGTTCCTCCAGAGTCTGCAGGCCCCTGACTGCGCCCAGACAAGCCCCCCAGAGTCAGAGGCCGCCCCCTGGGGTGACGCCAAGGCCTTCCTGGCCTCCTTTGAGCAAGTGGCTGCGGCCTGTGGGTGGCCCCCAGGAGAGTGGGTGGCTCGGCTCCTGCCTGCCCTGAGTGGAGGCGCCCAGCAGGCCTTCAGCCTCCTGGCAGCCCCAGAGCGGGAGGACTACGGGCAAGTGAAGGCGGCCATCTTGAGAGGCGAAGCCCTGAGGAGGGAGAAGCGGCGCCAGCACTTCCGGCAGTTCTGCTGCCCGCAGCTGGGAGACCCGCGAAGGATGTACAGCCAAGTGCAGGAGCTTTGCTGCCAGTGGCTGAAGCCCGAGAGGCACAGCAAGGAGCAGATCCTGGAGCTGCTGGTCCTGGAGCAGTTCCTGGCCGGCCTGCCGGGGAACGTCCAGAGCCGGATCCGGGCATGTGGGCCAGACAGTGGTGCCCAGGCCGTGGCCCTGCTAGAGCATTTCCTGCTCAGCCAGAGGGAGGCCCACACAGGCACCTGGCAGGTGAGTCTTTCTATTTAGTTTATTTAAACAGGTTTTCACTATTGAAATGGCCCACCTGCCTGCCCACCCAGAGTTTCTTTCCACCATTTTCAGGGCAAGTGCATGGTCGACCAAGATCATGCATCGTGGCCACTTCCAGGTTCAGAGCCTGGGGTCTGCAGCATGGAGGGTGTTGTGATGAAGGTATTGAAGGTGGATCTGTTCCCACCAGTAACTCTCTTCCAATTTTCTTCCCTGCTCCAGGAACCATTGCAGGAGTGTGCTTTGGGGCCCCTGATTGTAAAGGAGGAGGCTTTGGAGATGGTGCCGGAGGATATCTCCAAAGAACCTGCAGAGGAGTTTGGAGACACCCAGCAAAAGTTCAATGGGGATGTCGCTGTGCCAGGTAAGGGTTCAGCCTGTAACCCTCACTGGTGTCACAATGGGGATCAGAGTGTCCACAGTTCTGTTCCTTTAGCAGCCACGTCACATCCTTTAGCAGCCATCAAACTTCTCTCTTATGTCCAGGTATAACCTTAATGCTTGCACCTCATGGTAGAGGGAACTTTAGCAGGGGTACCTTTCCCTACTCTGGGATGACACATGGTCAGTCCTAGGCAATGTTGCAGCACCAGTAGCAGCCATTCTAATGGGGTCCTGCACTGCATCCTGTAGTGTGGAGGACTCCTTGGGGTAAAGTATCATTTGTTCCCTTATCTCAATGCTGCATTGTGGCTGATAGTTCTGGTTTTCAACTCCTGCTTGTATAGAGTTCTTTGAGGGACCAGAATCTGTCCAGCTTTGCCTCTGGCCACCTGTAAGGATGAACAGGTGGCCCAATCTGTTCCTGCATGAAATGTCCCTTCCGTCCCTCACAGGTACTGGAATCGTACATCCGACTTTGCTGCTTTCCCTGGAAGGACAGGATGTGGCCGAAGTTGAGCTGAGAAGGACTCTTGGTGTCCAAGTGGAGCAGGTTGGTTTCTGCAAGGCTTGGGGCAGACACCAGAATCAGATGGCGGACAATGTCCTTTCAGCAGAGATAGATGGGGCTTTAAATATAAAATATACAATATAATATCCATATATAACACCAACAACAAGCAGCAGCACGAAACCCATTGGTTTCAAATATGCAGGAGTGAATATAAAATTAGACAAGCAAGCACCACTGTGCAACCAGCAGTGATTCCCACGAGGATGGACCAGATTATAAAGAAAGAGGTGGCCCTTCAAACATGCTGATACCAGACTTCAAAGGGCTGTCAAGATGAAAACCAGAACTTTGAATTGAGCCCAGAAATGAAACAGAAAATCTGAAGATAGTCAAAGATGCATCTCCACAATGCCTGCCCCACCTGCCCTTCAGTCCCTTAAATAATTTATTGTGGATGCTGAGATCCATTTATGAAGGCAGAGTCTGTCTTCATTCTTCTGGATTATGTTAAAAGGGCCTGATCCTGGATCTATGAATCAACAGCTGTCCTTGGGCAACACCATGAATCTTGTCCTATTTTCTGCAGGTGATGAACCCCAGCAAGGCAGATGCACCTTTGCATGTGGTTGAGCCGACTTCAATGTGGCCAAGCCAACAAATCATGTTCTGGAAGGTTCTGCAGGAAGATTCTAAAAATATGGATTTAGCAGGTAAGGACCTGGACTGCTTTGTTCCAGTTCAGCCAGTAAGAAATGGCAAATTCTAAGATCTGAAACAAGGCCTACCCCCAAATCCAGAGTAACTGTGGGAGCATGTAAGAGACTTACGTGCACCTGTAGTTACTGCACCACCTAGTGAAAACCTATGGGAAATTCATATCGGAATCTAGAGTAGGTTGTTGTTACATTGGAGCAAGGACTCCCCAGAGTTACTCTGAATTTTGCCCCTAGAGGAGAAACAAACTCTGACTAGCCACAGGATTCCTCATGAAGGACATTAGAAGTTACTGGACTGGACTGATCCTAACTGGAACAGGCAGATAAGCAGGCCTGCTGTGTATCCAGGGAAGTTTTGGGTAGCTATTGGCTTGTTTTGAGTCAAGGGGAAATGTTTCCCCTTGCCCCGGGGAGAGCCACAGAAGCCCCGTCAGGCTACTCAAATCTTCACCACCTAAATCCATGGTGCAGATCTGAGCAATTTGCAATTGCTCAGGATGAGATGAGATGAGATTAGGATGAGATGAGGATTAGGATGAGATGAGGATTAGGATCTGATATTAGTGCTTGATTCTGGTCCTGCCGCATGCTCCTTGCCCATCCACCCACAGGCCCTCTTGCCGCCCAACCTCCTTCCAGCCCAGAATGCCTCCCAACCACAAATGAAGTTCCCGACAGCACTTGTGCCAGCCTAGGGGGCTCCTAGGATTGCACTCTGAGTTAAATGTATCATAAGACCAATCTCTTTATAAAATACCTAAACAATGTGTTAGGAGCACTACTAAAAATAAGATTAAAAACAGAGATAATTGTCAGTGGAAAAAATGTGCTGCATTTGGAGGGATGGAAAAGCACAAAGAATTGAATGTTCGTGTAGAGAAACCCCAAAACAGCTCGGAAGTGACTTGACCTCGGTAAGCCAGTGATGTGGGACTGGGCAGGGGTAAATAAGAGGTTAGGTGGTCTTGGAGGGGAAATTGTTGTTATCTTGTATCTTCCTTCCTCCTGCTGAGCACCCAAAGGAAAATCTGTGATGCAAAACAGTCACATTTCTGGAGTTGTGTAAAAGAGGTTCACATGATATCTTAAAAGTTCCTCCCTCTGTCTCTTCAGGTGATGGGCGGGAAACTCAGTTCAAGTTAAAGGATTCCCCGACTGGAGGAAAAGAGCCACTGGAAAGAACTGGGACCGGAAGAAGGAGAATCCAAAAGAGGATGCTGGTGACCACTGAGATGACGGAGGAAAGATGTGCTGCCGACAGAGGGCAGGGAATGGAGACATTTACAGGATGCAAGAAATCTGAGGAGCTCACAGGAGGTCTTGGCACTGCCTGTGTCGTTCCCAGCCCAGTGGTTTCAAAGGGGACAAAGGCATCATTATCCAAATATGCCACCAGGCACCATCCTATATCAGGACTTGGTTCTGAACACAGAGAAGAAAAGTGCAATGAAGGCCCCTCATTGGGGGAAAAGATCCAGCCAGAATCAGACCTTGAGGAACATCAGAGGAGCCACGTGGAAGAGAAAAGTTGTGATGATCTAGAACTTAGGAAAAGGCTCCGTTCTAAGTCATTAGCAACACAGCAGATCATTCATACTGGAGAAAAACACCACAAGCGTCTTGACTGTGGAAAGAGTTTCTCTCAGAGATCCCATTTCTTAATCCATCAGAGAACTCATACCGGAGAGAAACCCCACAAGTGTCTTGACTGTGGAAAGAGCTTCTCTCGGAGATCTAATTTGTTAATCCATCAGAAAACTCATACTGGAGAAAAGCCCCACAAGTGTCTTGACTGTGGAAAGAGCTTCTCTCGGAGATCTACACTGTTAATCCATCAGAGAAGTCATACTGGAGAGAAACCCCACAAGTGTCTTGTCTGTGGAAAGAGCTTCACTCAGAGATCTGATTTGTTAATCCATCAGAGAATTCATACTGGAGAAAAACCCCACAACTGTCTTGACTGTGGAAAGAGCTTCTCTCGGAGATCTACATTATTAATCCATCAGAAAACTCATACTGGAGAAAAATCCCACAACTGTCTTGATTGTGGAAAGAGCTTATCTCGGAGATCTACATTGTTAATCCATCAGAAAACTCATACTGCAGAAAAACCCCACAAGTGTCTTGACTGTGGAAAGAGCTTCTCTGAGAGATCCCATTTCTTAATCCATCAGAGAACTCATACTGGAGAGAAACCCCACAAGTGTCTTGACTGTGGAAAGAGCTTCTCTCAGAGATCCAAGTTCTTAATCCATCAGAGAACTCATACTGGAGAGAAACCCTACAAGTGTCTTGACTGTGGAAAGAGCTTCAGTCACAGATACTATTTCTTGAATCATCAGAAGGTCCACAAGGGACAGAATCCTCACCAATGCCCCGACTGTGGGAAAAGCTTCTGCCAGAGATCAGATTTAGTCAAGCATCAAAAAACTCATCCTGAGAGAAGTCTTATGGGGGTCCTACATGTGTGAAAAGCTTAGATGAAAAACACTGCCCAGCCTTTAACCTGTCCCCCAATGGGGCTGTTCAGATCTGCACTCATGTCAGTGCAAAGAAACTTTTGGACTCTTTCCCGAAAGTCCAAAGTGCTTCCCTGAAAGCGTTTTCTCAATTTATAATTTCAGTGATATTTTTTGCCTTTGTAACAAAGTGTTTGGCATGTTTTACAGTGAAGGAGTTTGAATGCGAATGTGCGCACTGTTGCGTCACTGTAGTTGTTGCCTGATAAATGGCAGTCATGTTCAGTCACAGGTTAGGCCAGTCCTCAGGGTTCCAGAGAGCGCCATCCCTCCCCCTGTGACCAGCACTTGTTAAATAAATGGTTCAGATTATGCAGATGTCCAGACTGGCTTGTCTTCTGGAACTGATCCAAGTACACGTCTTGTCTGGAATCCATTGTGGGAGAGGAAACCAAGCAAGGACAGAGCAGGAGAGAGATCTAGGGGTGCTGGTGGAGAGCTCAATGAAAGCATGGCCCAATGTTCGGCAGGAGTGAAGAAGGCAAATTCCACACTTGGGGTCATTAGAGAAGGGATTGAGAATAAAATGGCAAAAAGTATGATGCCAATGCACAAATCAATGGTAAGGCCACATTTACAGTAATGTGTCTAGTCCTGGTTGCTCCATCTCCAAAAGGATATAGAGGAAATGGAGAAGTGCTTGAGGGGGCATGATTGAGACAAACGAAATGATGAAAGGAATGGAAAAAATGGTCAAAGAGATGCTCATTTCCCTTCCACATAACACCAGAACTAGGGACAGCCACTAAAGTTGAATGTTGGGAGGGTTAGGACGGGCAAGATAAAATATTATTTTGCCCAGCGCGTAGTTGGTCTGTGGAACTCCCTGCCACCAGATACGTTGGTGGCATCTAGCCAAATTCCTAGAGGTTACAAGCCATGAAGGGTATGTGTAGATGTGGAGAACCTCAAAATGCCAGAGGCTAGGGGGTCATCTGGATTCAAGTCTGTTGTTATGCCTGGAGGCATCTGGTGGGCCGTTGTGCGACACAGGAAGATGGACTAGATGGGCCTTTGGCCTGAACCAGTGGAGACTTTTCCTATGGAGGAGGCTGGAGAACTACAGGGAACAGAGCATGGGCAGAGTTGATGTCCTCCTTTATTTCCTGAGGGTGGGAAATGGGTGACACTAAATTTATTTATTTGATTTCTATCCCACCTTTCTCACTAAAAAGGCACTCAAGGCAGCTCCAGAGACATCAGGGAGTTGAAGGGAGTCCATATAAATGGGCCAAGAGTTCGAAATGGTTTAGAGAGGAATTAATATCCTGAAGATACAATGGAAATGGATTCTGCAGTTTGAAAGATCGACAGTGAGTCTAGAATACATCTTTGGGTTAGATTTTACTGTTTCTTCAATCCCTATTCTTGGCTTAGCAATAAATGAGCTTTTTCAGTGCAGGGATTGTTCTGGCCTGACTCCCATTCCTTGGGAATGGGGTGAAATGGAGGGCAGGCCAGGACAAATAGGATACCAAAGGCTGCAACGATCCCTGGGGCTAGCTTGTGAGCGATCGATCGATCGATCGATCTATCTATCTATCTATCTATCTATCTATCTATCTATCTATCTATCTATCTATCTATCTATCTATCTATCTAAATTCTATCTATAGAATTTATATACCGCTTTTCAACAAAGAAGTTCACAAAGCAGTTTACAAAGAAAATGGAAAAATAATAATAGCTAATTAAAAGCTAATGGGTCCCTGTCCCAAAAGGGCTCACAATCTAAAATGCAAAAAAAGAACACCAGCAGAAGCCACTTGAACAGACACTGCGGGGATGTGTAGGACCAGTTACTCTCCCCCTGCTAAATAAAAGAGGAGCACCCACTTGAAAGAGTGCCTCTTGCTCAGTTAGCAGGGGTTACTGAGGGGCTCAGGCACCCTTCCTGGAAGCACCTTTGGTGTTCACTTTACAGTGACTGTAACACAATTACAGGCAAAGAGATTCTGACATCTGCAGGATCTTCTGCATCTATTTTCAAGTGAAGGCTCCCTCCTGACATGATCAGAAGACTCTTCCGGTGATGTCCAGAAGGCTACAGGGAGGCCCCCCTGACCCACATTGGGCAAAATGTGCAGGTCCTTAGTTTGCATTAATATGGTGCATCTGAAAAAATGGTACCTCTATTCCCTGGTTTTAACTGGGGAGCTACATTCTGGGGACCCACAGAGTCTTTGCAGCAGTCGCACTGCCCTATTGGATTGTAGCCCTAATGGGGAGCCAAGGGTCCACGAGGACTAGGGAGCCACCACTTTGGGACCCGCTGATTGATTCTCTGAATATACTGTATTAACACTCAAGCACAGTACAGTGGTGCCTCACGTAACAAACTTAATTCGTTCCAGAGGCATGTTTGTTACGTGAAACGTTCTTTCTGGATTTTCTTTATGGATTTTCCCATAAGAAATAATGGAAACTCAGACAATTGGTTCTAGAACCCAAAAATATTCATATAAAAATATTCACTGGATGTAAAAATGATGACAAAACACTGGAATTGAATTCAAAACATGCATTCAATGTGCATGATCCTAAGAAGTCTACTTAGGCTGCAATCCTAAAGACACTTTCCTGGGAGTAAGACCCATTTAACACAATGGGGCTTACTTCTGGGTATACATGCTCAGGAGGCTGCAATCCAAGACAGTTTCTTCAGTAATCAAAGATACTTTCACAGGGTCGCCCCACTTTCTCCTCCTCTTCATTCTATAGAATCACAGAATTATAGAGTTGGAAGGGACCTAGTATGGATTTTCGAGTTCATCTAGTCATCTAGTCCAACCCCCTGCCTGCAGCAGGAATTCCCCCTACAGCATCCCCGACAGGTGCTTGTCAAGCCTCTGCTTGAAGATCCCCAGTGAGGGAGAGTCCACCACCTCCCTTGGCAATCTGTTCCACTGCCGAACCACCCTCACCGTCAGGAATTTTTTCCGGATATCCAACCGGAATCTCCTCTCTTGCAGTTTGTACCCATTGGTTCTAGTCCTGCTTTCAGTAGCAGCTACGAACAAATGAGCCCCTTCCTCCATATGACAGCCCTTCCAGTATCTGAAGAGGGCAATCATGTCTCCCCTCAGCCTCCTCTTCTCCAGGCTGAACATCCCAAGTTCCCCCAACCTTTCCTTGAAGGGCTTCCCTTCCATCCCATTGATCATTCTTGTCGCTCTCCTCTGGACTTGCTCCAGTTTGGCTGCATCTTTCTTCAAGTGAGGTGCCCAGAACTGAACACAGTACTCAAGGTGAGGTCTCACCAATGCAGAATAAAGAGGAACTAGAACTTCTTGCGTTTTGGAAGCTACAGTCCTCTTAATGCAGCCTAAAATGGCATTTGCTGAGACTCTCTCCCCCCTGCTCCCTTCTGGCTAGCCCTGAGCTGCTTCCCTCTTCTCCACTGCTCTTCTCTCCCTCTGCCCAGCAGACGCCGGGCCACAGGAGGAGCAGGGCCACAGGAGGAGCAGGGCCACAGGAGGAGCAGCGTGGAAGTGTTGGTTTTGCTATGGGCAGGCACACTAGGCAGCCCTGACACTTTTTAAAAGGGCTGCCGGCAGCCCTGACACTTTTTAAAAGGGCTGCCGGCCAGCGTGTCTGCCCCAACTGCCAACGACTGTGTTTGTTACGTGAAGCAGAATCCTAGAGAAATTTTGGTTTGTTATGTGGAACATACTTTATGTGAGCCGTTTGTTACGTGACGTTCCTAAGGGAACTTGTAGTTCCTAAGAGACATAATTCAGTATTGTTGGTTGAAGGGGGGGAGGGTGGAATGGGGGGCAGGCAATACGATGGAGGGGGAGGTACCCAATGCAAGTGACTTAGAGCAGATGGTATCCCCTCCAGTGCCAGCCAACACCCCCTGTCTCCTCCGATCTCCGTCAATGGTCAATGAGCACTTTCCCATCCATGGAGGAGAGTCCTGCAGTTTTTCTTTTCCCTGAAGATCCTCCTGCTCCCTTGGAGTCCGTCTAAACCAGTGGTTCTCAAACTTCCTAATGCCGTGACTCCTTAATACAGTTCCTCATGTTGTGGGGACCCCCAACCATAAAATTATTTTTGTTGCTACTTCACAACTGTAATTTTGCTACTGTAATTTTGCTACTATGAATCATAATGAGAATACCTGATATGCAGGATGTATTTTAATACAGCAACAGCAGGATGTGACCCTCAAGAGAGAAAGCAGTGTGAAGCTCAGTCAGAATGATCACAGGTCATAACTGAAAAAGAGGACAAGCCCCACCCAAAATGTAGGACACCCAAGAAAAATGTAGGACATAACAAAATAAAAGCTATAAACACTACATAAACACATGAACAAAGAGGAAAGAGGAAGCCCCACTGACTACAGTGGAATTTACTTCTCGGAAGATATGCAGAAAACTGGGCTCTCAGTCCAATCCTATCCTTTTTTCTCAGGACTTGTCCCCTTTTTTAGACTTAAATTCTGGGGGGAAATTCCATTGTCCTCCTTTTCCTTGTGAGTAGCCTTCATGTAATTAAGAAATTTGTCATCAGTTATATGCAGGGTGACAATATGTCCTCTTTTTCTAGGATGTGTCCTCTTTTTAAGCCTGTGCCCTAGAATAAATCTTCATTGTCCTCCTGACTGCCTGCTGCCTGCTCACAAGGAGGACAGTGAATATCTCCCAAGACACAAGGCTTAAAAAGAGGACATGTCCTGGAAGAGAACATATGGTGACCCTCTCTCTCTCCCCCCAATGGGATCTCAGTGCAGACTGCCATATAGGGGACCTCAAGGGCAAGATCCTATGCCTTTCTACTCACAAGCAAGTCCCATGCTGGTCAATGGGCCTTTCCTTCAAGCTAGCCTGAAGTTACACATCCACACACATTCACATTTACCTGGGAGTAGAGCTATTGACTATAATGGGGCTTCTTGTGAGTAGAGCTGTGGAAGGCTAGGCAGTGTGATGTCCTGTTCATGTTTACCTGAGAGTAGGGCAGGGTGTCTAACTCATTTCATATTTAGGGCCAAAGTGAGCATTAATGGTTCTCCCAAGGGTCTAATCCTTTCTGCCTCTCTACTCAGAAGCAAGCCCCATTAGATCCAATGGGGCTACTCCCAGGAAAGTGTCTTTAGGATTGCAGCCAAGATACAATACAACCTATATTACATCCCCTAGCTACAGGATGCCTGTTCACAAGGAAATGGAGATTTATTTCCAGGACAGAAGCCTCAAAAAGGAGGACATGTCCTGCAAAAAAGAATAAAAAGAATAAAAAACAGGCTTAAGGGGATGTGACAGGAAATGGGGCTTGAGTGGGAGGGAAGAGAAGTTAGGACCATCACCAGCTTTATAAATAAATTTATTTTTGAATACCTGCTGAGCCAGTTTCAATGCTGGGGCTTCCTTCAGGAGCACTTTGAAGGCCCAGGTGCCTGGGATCAGGGCCATTCTGGAAAGCTTGCACCCCTGCACACCAGCCTAAATGTTTGCTTACTCGTGAGTAACTGTGGCTGTGCAATTTGTTTCAATGGGGTCAGTGCAAGCTTGGAGGTGGGAACTTCCTCTGGGGTGACTGTGGGGCTGCCTTCATTGGATCAGGACCCTTCTGGTGTCCTTGCATCCTCTCAGCCTGCCTTTTCTGACCTCCTCCTACACACACCCCACACACTCCTGCAGTTTGAAGGCACCTGCTGATTGACCTGCAAGGAAGTGAGCTCCTAAAATCTGGAAGCATATACACAAAGAGGGGATAAAATGGTTTTGCAACTATCACCACTTATAGAGAAATAAAATATTATTTTATTCCACATAGATAAATAAAATGTATCAATAAAATATTTTATTCTAGATTTCAAAGTCTGGAAAACCCCCAGTGGACTGTGACATTTGCAAAGTGTAAATACATAAACAGAGAAAGTCAGAGGATCTTTTTTCTGATTATATATATATCTCTCTCGTTCTCCATTGTCACCCATTTATGCCCATTAAGGTGTCCACTTTTACACTTTTGGTCCCAGTTGTGTACATGGAGCGCTGGGCAGAAATGGCTTAAGTCTGGTAAACCTTGGTGGGTCCCGATCAAGCAGTTGTTCCCAATCTGTGAGTTGGGACACCCCATTGATGGGATGAGACCCAAATTTGTGTGGGTGGCAAAAGGATCAGAGAACTAACTAGCAAGATGCTGTCGGTATTTCAATGAGGGAAATGGAACAATCTCTTTTGATTCCGACACCCCTGAATGCAGGATGACCAGATGTCATAACCAGAAATGAGGACAAGACCCCTCATAATGTAGGACATCTCAGAAAAATGCAGGACATGAGAAAATAAAAGCTCAAAACAGTCCTGTATAGTATTTTCATGTGATTAATTTAAATACTATATTACTTACTATTCAATTGCAAACTATTACATAGAATTGATGAATTCCAAGAAGGCTCCATGCTTTCCGCTTACATGGAAAAGTAGGACAATAAACATCTTTTAAGGCAAGAAAAAAGAGCATGTCCTGGAAAAAGAGGACATCTGGGCACCTCTTGGATAGAATTGGGATCTGAGTCACAATACCTTTTCTGTTTGTGTTCCTGGTGTTTTTAAAAGTCCCCCATCCTGGGAGTAAGTGATACTGAACACAGTGAGATTTTCTTCTGAGTAGACATGCTTAGGACTGAACTCTGTGTGTAATAAATTCTATGTAAGAGTTTTTAATTTAATAGTAAGTAAAATGGTGTTTGAATTAAACACATGAAAGCAGTTTTTAGCTTTTATTTTGTCATGTCCTAGGAGGCCTCCAGGAATGCCAAGGCTGGGACTGCTGGAGCCTCTGCTTGGGCAGCCCTTCTCTGGCCATCTCCATCTCCTTCTCCCTCATCTGGGCTGATCTGATCCTTTCGGGAAGGGAAGGGAAGGGGTGTTAGGATGTTGACTGATGGATGTCCTGTGACTGTCTGTGTGCAGCAAGAGTGAAGACATACACAGTAGAGTAGATTTACTGTTAACTGTGTTTACTACTCAGAGTAGTTTAAGACAATCCGGGTCCTTCAGTCTAAATCACCTCAGAGTTTCTCAGTAATTCGGAGCTTATCAGCTCACATCTGCTCTGACCAACATCTGAGCTTCAGCTGATCAACTGAGCACCAACTGCCGACTCCAACTGATAGTTTCCAACCGACAAACCCAACTGTCAGTTCAAATTCTGAAAGTTCTAATCAGCCCAAAACCCTCCGAGAACCAACAGTCAGGCTCAGAAATCTCACAAGGGGCAAGTGGGTCCTTCCTCCTCCCTCCTCCCAGCCAGACCAGACCAGACCAGGAAAGGCCTGGGATTGCTGGGGGGATCCTGCAGCTGCAGCCCTGGAGACCCTCAGCAAACCCTGAGCAACCCCAGCTGAGCTCCATCTCTGGAGGGGGCAGCAGAAGAGCAACCAGGAGGGAAGGAAGGAAGGAAGCAGCACTGAGGCCTTTCCTGGCCACTCCTTCCAGCAAGACCTTCTTTCTTTCTGGGAGTAAAGGGGAAGGAAGGAAGGGAAGGAAAGGAAAGAAAGAAAGACCAGAAGAAGCCCAGGCAGAGACCAGCTGAGCTGAGCTGAGGGGGTGATGGAGCCAGCAGAGGAGCTGGGCAGGCAGAGGGAGCAGCGCTGGGAGGCCCAGTGGCAGGAGTTCCTCCAGAGCCTGCAGGCCCCTGACTGTGCCCAGACGAGCCCCCCAGGGTCAGAGGCCGCCCCCTGGGGTGACGCCAAGGCCTTCCTGGCCTCTTTTGAGCAAGTGGCTGCGGCCTGTGGGTGGCCCCCAGGAGAGTTCCTGGGGCTCCTGCCTGCCCTGAGTGGAGGCGCCCAGCAGGCCTTCAGCCTCTTGGCAGCCCCAGAGCGGGAGGACTACGGGCAAGTGAAGGCGGCCATCTTGAGAGGCGAAGCCCTGAGGAGGGAGAAGCGGCGCCAGCACTTCCGGCAGTTCTGCTGCCCGCAGCTGGGAGACCCGCGAAGAGATAAATCGGGTTTCACATAGAGCGCTTATAGGTCTTAGAGCACAATCCTAACATGTCTACTCAAAAGTATGCCACATTGTGTTCAATGGGTCTTAGTCACAGGAAAGCATCTTTAGGATTGTAGCCTTACAGCCTTTGTTTTTCCCCAAAGGAAACAGAAGGTGGCTTGTATAAAAAAAACAAAGAAAAAAGAAAGCTACATGTCTAAACAAAACAACTTTAAAACACATTATTTTATTTATTGATTTATTCAATTTGTAACCTACCTTTCTGCATGGAGGGCACCAAGGCAGCAAAAACAGAAAACAGAGAAGCTTTAAATATAAAATATGGAATATAGAATACATATAGAACACCAGCAACAAGCAGCAGCAAAAAACCTATTGTTTTAAAATATGCAGGAGGTAATATAAAATTAAACAAGCAAGCACCACTATGCAACCAGCAGCTCTACCACTAAAAATGTTGTGTTCAGGTGGCTTTTTCAAAGGGATGTGTCTTCAGGCCCTGTTGGAAGGTTTCTGGAGGAGAAGCAGTTCTGAACCCAAAGGGGGAGGAAATCCCACAGAACAGGTTCCTTGAGTGCAGAAAGCCATCCCTAAACCTCTTTCAATGGTAGATCTTCTGAAAGATAGTTGAAGATGCATCTACAGAACGTCTGTCCCACCTGCCCTTCAGTCCCTTAAATGATTCATTGTGGATGCTGAGATCCAATTATGAAGGCAGAGTCTGCCTTCATTCTTCTGGATTGTGGCGTTAAAAGGGCCTGACCCCATGTCTATGAATTAACACCATTCCTTGGGCAACATTGTGAGGGGTGACGGATGACCCCCCAAGAAGAACTGGAAGAAGACATAATGTGGCTGGACATATCCAGGGAGGAGGGGGACCCTGAGTGCCACTGCGGGCCAGCCACAGGACACACACCTCCTCGAATCCCGCTGTGGGAGCGGGAGAGACGTGAGAGGGAAGCAGAGGCAATAGTAGCCAATACCATGACACCTGAGGAGTGGCAAGAGATGGTGGATCGGGACCAGAGAAGGGAGGAGGAGAGGAAGAGAATGGTGGCTGGCTGTTGGAGGAGACGGAAGGCCAATGCCTATAGAGAACCGGGGGGGTGCTGACATCAACTAGCTGCAGTCTGAGGAGACCGGGCTTGGACCATGGCCTGGCATGGTGGAGTAGAATACCTCCCCCTCCGAGGCAGGAGGGTTGGAAGCTCCCCAGGGGTCGTGGACCTTGGAGGGATATATAAGGGAAAAGAGCGGGAAGGAGGCAGGCGGGGGAAACGGTGTGCTTGGTGTAACAGGGAGCACTTACCTGTCAAGAGATCGGAGTGTGGTGAGGAACTTACCTGTTTGGGGAACTTGGTTAACAAGGAGAATACTTACCTGTTGTAAGAGGGCCTCAGTGTTGAAGTTGGGACTTGTTGTTGATGCTTACCTGTTGGAACCTGTAACCATGAATCGCACCCCTCATGAAGAGGAGAGTAAAGTGTTGTTCTAGAAATCCCACCAACCTCTCCGTGACATTATTTCGGGGAAGACGTGGTCTTGAATATGGGAGCTACCCCATCCACACATATCACCTCACCCCACCCGCATCACAAACACCATGAATGTTGTCCTATTTTCTGCAGCTTATGAACCCCAACAAGGCAGATGAACCTTTGCCAACTCCAGTGCAGCCAAGCCAACAACTTGGCTTCAACGTGTTCTTGGCCAACAACGTGTTCTGGAAAGTTCTGCAGGAAGATGGTGAAAATATGGATTCAGCAGGTAAGGACCTGCACTGCTTTGCTCCAGTAAGAAATGGCAAATGCTTCTAAGATCTGAAACAAGGCTTAGAGGAGAAACAAACTCTGACTAGCCACAAGATTCCTCATAAAGATTAGCAGTTACTGGAACGATATCCTGATCCTAACTGGAACAGGCCTGCCATGTATCAAGAGCATGTTTTGGGTATCTATTGGCTTGTTTTGAGTCAAGGGGAAATGTTTCCTCTTACTCCTGGGAGGGCCGCAGAAGCCCCTTCAGGCTACTCAGATCTTCACCACCTAAATCCTTGGTGCAGATCTGAGCAATTTGGGACCACCCAGAGCTGCCTGGATGGGATTAGGATATGAGTATTAGGTTCTGGTATTAGTGCTTGATTCTGGTCCTGCCGCATGCTCCTTGCCCATCCACTCACATTCCTTCTTGCCGCCCACCCTCCTTCCACCCCAGAATGCCTCCCAACCACAAATGAAGTACCCAACAGCACTTGTGCCAGCTGAGGCTTTTCCTAGGAGAGCACTCTGAATTAAATGTATCATAAGACCAATTTAAGTACCTAAACAACGTAATAGGACCACTACTAAAAATAAGATTAAAAACAGAGATAATTGTCAGTGGAAAAAATGTGCTGCATTTGGAGGGATGGAAAAGCACAAAGAATTGAATGTTCGTGTAGAGAAACCCCAAAACAGCTCGGAAATGGCTTGATGACCTCTGTAAGCCAGTGATGTGGGGCTGGGTAGATTAGAAAAAGAATGCCTGTGGTCTTAGCAGGGAAAATGTTGTTATCTTGCATCTTCCTTCCTCCTGCTGGGTTGTCTGGGTGGCACAAGCGGTTAAGACGCTGAGCCTGTTAACCAGCAGGCCAGGGTTCGAGACACGGGTCGGCCCCATAAGACAGGATGAGCTCCTGTCCTTAGCTCTTGTGCTTAGTATTGGCTCTGCCTTTCTATTGGACTAATTCAGTGGCGTGGAGAGGGGGGATTTGCTGCTTGGGTAACAGCCTATCCTCCATAACAATCCAACCCAGGCTTTCGTGCTTCGCATGCAGCGTATGCAGCGCCGAGCACGATACCATAGTCTTTCGTCTATTTCAGGAGTTGTGTAAAAGGTTCACATGATATCTTAAAAGTTCCTCCCTCTGTCTCTTCAGGTGATGGGCGGGAAACTCAGTTCAGGTTGAAGGATTCTCTGACTGGAGGAAAAGAGCCACTGGAAAGAACTGGGACCAGAAGAAGGAGAATCCAAGAGGGGATGCTGGTGACCACTGAGATGACAAAGGAAAAATGTGCTGCCGACAGAGGGCAGGGGATGGAGCCACTTACAGGATGCAAGAAATCTGAGGAGCTCACAGGAGGTCTTGTCACTGCCTGTGTCAATCCCAGCCCAGTGGTTTCAAAGGGGAGAAAGGCATCATTATCCAAATATGCCAGCAGGTGCCATCCTATGTCAAGACTTGGTTCTGAACACAGAGAAGAAAAATGCAATGAAGGCCCCTCATTGGGGGAAAAGATCCAGCCTGAATCAGACCTTGATGAACATCAGAGGGGCCATGTGGAAGAGAAAAGTTGTGATGATCTAGAACTTAGGGAAAGGCTCCGTTCTAAGTCATTAGCAACACAGCAGCTCATTCATACTGGAGAGAAACACCATAAGTGTCTTGACTGTGGAAAAAGCTTCTCTTCGAGATCTAGTTTGTTAATCCATCAGAGAACTCATACCGGAGAGAAACCCCACAAGTGTCTTGACTGTGGAAAGAACTTCTCTCAGAGATCCCATTTCTTAATCCATCAGAGAACTCATACTGGAGAGAAACCCCACAAGTGTCTTGACTGTGGAAAGAGCTTCTCTCAAATGTTTTATTTCTTGAATCATCAGAAGTTCCACATGGGACAGAATCCTCACCAATGCCCCGACTGTGGGAAAAGCTTCTGCCAGAGATCAAATTTTGTCAAACATCAAAAAACTCATCCTGAGAGAAATCTTATTGGAGTCCCACATGTGTGAAAAGCTTAGATGAGAAACACTGCCAAGCCTTCACCCCATCCACCAATGGGACTGTTCAGATCCGCCTTCATGTCAGCGCAAGGAAACCTTTAGATTCTTCCCTTAAAATCTAGCATTTTCTCAGTTTATGATAATTTCAGTTATATTTTTGTAACAAAATGGTTGGCATGTTTTACAGTGAAGGAGTTTGAATGTGAATGTGCGCACTGTTGTGTCACTGTAGTTGTTTCCTGATAAATGGCAGTCATGTTCAGTCACAGGTTAGGCAAAGTTCTCAGCACCCCAGAGAGCTCCACGCCGCCTCCTGTGACCAGCGGCTGTTAAATAAATGGTTCAGATCACACAGATGTCCAGACTGACTCATCTTCTGGAATTGATCCTAGTTCACGTCTCATCTGGAATCCATTGGGGGAGAGGAAACCAAGACAGGACAGAGCAGGAGAGGGATCTAGGGGTGCTGGTGGAGAGCTCAATGAAAGTGTCACCCCAGTGTGCGGCGGGAGTGAAGAATGCAAATTCCATGCCTGGGGTCATTAGGAAAGGGATTGAGAATAAAATGGCAAAAAATTATGATGCCATTGCACAAATCAATGGTGAGGCTACACTTGGAGTCCTGTGTCCAGTTCTGGTGGGCAAATCTCAAAAAAGGTATAGAGGAAATAGAGAAGGTTCAGAGGAGAGCAACTAGAAAGATTGATGGTTTGGAATACCTTTCATCTGAGGAAAGGCTACAGTGTTTGGGGCTCTTCAGTCTAGAAAAGAGGAGCTTAAAGGAGGACCTGATTGAGGCATACAAAATGATGCAAGGGATGGACACAGAGGATAGAGAGATACTCTTTTCCCTTCCACATAACACCAGAACTAGGAGACTTTCACTAAAGTTGAATGTTGGGAGGATTAGGATGGGCAAGGTAAAATATTCTTTTACCCAGCGTGTAGTTGGTCTGTGGAACTCCCTGCCACCATATATATTGATGGCATCTAGCCAAATTCCTAGAGGTTACAAGCCTTGAGGATTACAAGCCATGAGATGTGGAGAACCTCAAAATGCCAGATGCTGGGGCAGCAGCTAGATACAAGTCTGCCAGAACAATCCCTGCACTGAGCAAGCTCATTTATTGCTGAATCAAGAACAGGGATTGTCCAAACAGTAAAATCTAACCCAATGATGTACTCCAGGCTCACTTTCAGTCTTTGAAACTGCAGTATCCATTTCCATTGTATCTTCAGGATATTAATTCCTCCTAGCTTTGGTTCCCATTTTTGGATCCCCTCCTTCCTGGTTTGGAATGAGGAATGCATGAGCTTCCCATCCAGATGAAGGACGTCCAAACAATTACAGTGGACACTCGGTATTGGTACCACAATCCAGGGTCATGATGCTGCAGTAACTTACCTGGTGGCTGTGCCCGGGCCCCTAATGCTCACACCGGCCTCCTAGCCGCCTCTGAAATCTCCTGTCTGGGATGAGAAAGGAAGGAGACCTGATAACTTTAAGGGAAAACACATTCACTCTCACCCAGATGAAGACCCTTCTGCAGTCTCATTCTGAGGGTCCACACCACCTCACTACGACATCCACAGTCCAGATCCCCCAATGGGAAGAGGCAGGACCTCTTCTTGTGTTCCCCTCCCCAGAAACCTGATACCCATCTAGGGTTCTTGTTCTTGAGATACGCCTGAGCAAGCTGTTTGGGTTTCTATGTCCTACAGCAGAAGGGAAAGGATGGTGAACTTTGCATCCATGTCCTCCTAGGCTGGAATTTGGCTTTCCTGCTTAGAATGTCTTTGGAGCCATTACAGCAGGATGGAAAAGGCTGAGATGTTTGTGTGCTGTTGGTGTTCTTATTCCATTTCCATCCTCATCCACCTCTGAGGAGGAACCCAAAGCAATTCTGTACAATAAATTTCTCAGTCCCCAGTCTAGGGACCACTGAAGGTTCTTGGCAGCTGCCTCACCAGTCTGTGAAAGGACTCCTCTAAGTGCATCCCCTCCTCACAACAGGATGGCTCTGTCAGAGGATTGCAGCCTCAGAGACCATACCTATGCCTGTCTACTCAGTAGTAAGTCCCATTGTAGTCAGTGGATCTTACTCCCAGGAACGCATAAGATTCCAGCTTCAGAGTCTAATCCAATGCCTGTCTACTCAGAAATAAGTCCCATTGTAGTCAGTGGAACTGACTACAGTGGCTGTGGGTGGTGCAAGCGGTTAAGACGCTGTGCCTGTTAACTAGCAGACCAGGTTTCGAGACCCGGGTAGGTGCCACAAGACAGGGTGAGTTCCTGTCCTTAGCCCAGCTCTGCAACATCAGCTGGATGTCAGCTGGATCCAATCGTATTGGCTCTGCCTTTCCATTGGACTAATTCAGTAGCGTGGAGAAGGGGAATTTGCTGCTTGGCTAACAGCCAAACCTCCATAACAATCCAACCCAGGCTTTTGTGCTTCACATGCAACGTATGCAGCACTGAGCACGATACCATAGTCTTCCAAGACTGACGGAGGCCTGCTTTTTGTAGTCAGTGGAATTTACTCCCAGGGCAGTATGGATAAGATTTTAGCCACAGAGTCCAATCCAATGCAAGTCCCATTGTAGTCAGTGGAGCTTACTCCCACGAAAGGACAAATAAGATTGCAGCCACAGAGTCCAATCGAATGCCTGTCTACTCAGAAATAAGTCCCATAATAGTCAATGAGGCTTACTCTCCAATAAGAGTGACTAGCATGGCTTTGTGCATCTTCAATGTATCCTGCATTGGAAAAGGTTGAAAATCCTTGCCTTGAGTAGACATGCATTGAGATTTTGGGATCTCACCTGCAATCCCATCCACAGTTATCGAGCAATAGCTCTATTAATTATAATGGGATTTACAGCTGGAGGCAGCTGTGCTGTGCTCTAGGTGGTGAAGCCGCCCCCCGCCAGGTTGCCAGAGGCAGGACTCTCCCCCCATCCCTGGGATGGTCCCTGTTAATATTTTTATTACCCCCACAGAACTGGTCTCTGGGGCCAAGAAGGTTGAGGACCACTGCTGTAGACCACGAAGGGCTTGGACCTTTCAGTCAGTGCCAAACACTGGGCTTCTGAGGGAGGTCAAGGCCCAACACACTTCAAAAAAACCAGACAAAACATTTTCTAAGTCCAGCAGTATTTTATTCTTCGTTCTTGGAGAGTGAAGGAGAATGAAGAGAGGATGCCTGGAAATCCAGAGGACCCTGGTGCTCTTGGGCATCAAACACCAACATCCCTGGGAAGAAAGAGAAAAGCAGGGTGAGGCGTAGGTCGCCTTCATCCACCAGCAGCACCCAGGCACCTCTACCGGCTTCTGCATGTCAACGCTTTTCCTAGCTTCTGCTTGCCAAGTTCCACCACCTTCACCCATGAATATTCACCAGTCGTTCCTTCCGTCCATCCCAATCTGGAAGCCGACCTCCATCAGCTCCTAAAGGCAAAGCCCCATTCACCCCGGCCACATTTGCCACCAAGAGGTGGAATAATGGAGGGGGATAGCAGCGGAAGTGTATGCAGTTAGGGGAGCGAAGTGGAGAAAGCCCACCGCTCTGGGGAGCTGGGAAACTGGGTGCGCAGGACCCAGGCAGGCACCCTGCAATGGGGCTTCAGAGCTGCCCTGCCTGCTGGCTCCCCCTTTGCCCTCCATCAGCTCCAGTTCCAGGAAGGTGCCCACAGGACCAAGGCAGCCTGGATGTGCCACTGGAGCTGGTGGAGGGCAAAGCTGTGCTGTTTGGGGGATCCAGCGGTCTGACTTTCTATAGTCTGGTCAAGCAGCCTGGAATCTCCTGCCCACAGCAAGGAGATCACCTGGGTTATTGGAGGTAGCTCTGCACTGGCAGAGGGATGTCCCAGAGCCATAGCTGATGCCCAGAGAGGCTTGTTCCTCCCTCCCAGATGCAGCCCCAACCAGTCTACACCTGAGTAGACATGCAGATGATTGGGCACTCAGTCTGCCATACACAGGTGTACACTTTTAGTTCCAGTTGTGTACATGCAACGTTGGACAGAAATGGCTTAAAATCTGGTAAACCTTGGTGGGTCCCGATCAAGCGGTAGTTCCCAATCTGTGCGTTGGGACAGCCGATTGGCAGGATGAGACCCAAATTTGTGGGGGTGTGGGAGAGAGAGTTAAGATACATTTACGTCGACATAGTTATGGTACCACCTCGTGAAAACCTATGGGAAATTCATAGTGCAATCCAGAGTAAATTGTTCTTACGTCGGAACAAGGACTCCCCGTAATTACTCTGGATTGTGCCGTAAGTCTTAATGAGAATAATAATGCTTCTGAAGTAATTCTGATTTCACTATACAGTCCAATCCCTAATTGCTCTGATCAAGGTTCAGGACAGGGATTATGGGAACAATGAGGCAATGAGGAGGTCACTTGTCATCTGCAAGATCTTGTCCCTTTCTAGATTGTCTCTGGAAACTAATTATTTCACAGTAATTGTAAATCCTCAGACAGCCCTCATCGTTCACAAAACCATTTCCCCAACCTTTGATCAATCCCTGTTCCAAACAGCCCACCGGGAATTTCCATTTCCTTGTAAAGGCCTCTAACATATATCTTGATCACAATGAATTGTACTAGTGTGAGCTTAGTAAAAACCTAGGGTTCAAAGAACCTAAACCATAACCAGTATTAGATGACAAGCTTCAGATGGACTTTTTGTTAGATCCTCTTTTTAAGATTTGTAAAAGGTATACATATAGGGGCAAATTTGCGATTACAATATTAGCTTGGAATATCTCCAGCTGTTTTAATTGGCCAGGAAGATTTTAAGACGTGCAAATTATGTGTAGATTAAACTCCAATTTGCAGTTCCAACACCTTTCAAATTTATAGAACAAATAGGTCTTGATCTTTATCGAGTTTATTGGATCCATCGTCCCTTCCAATATAGTAAAATGAGTTGTTATCCCTATTTAATATACCAAAGGAACATTGGCATGCAAAAGCAATTTTTGATAACAACCACTCATAACCTTTAAGAATTGAGTGTATTATGTGTGCATGTGGCTTTAATACAGACTCTGACTAATATCCTTTGGATAGCAATCACCATTTTAGTAGCCGCGTTATTAGTCATAGCATTATGCTCAGGGGTGGGCCTGGCCCAAACTGACAACCGGTTTGCCGGAAGTAGGCGGACCAGGCGGGGTCCGGGGGCGGGCTGGGCCGGGGCGAGGGGCGGCTCCAACCCTGGTGCACTGTGCGTGCGCTAAGGTTGGCACACATGCAGTTGCGTCCTAAAGAGTACGCAACTGCACTTGCATCAAGCTTGACGCAAGCGCAGTTGCATCCTGAAAAGGACGCGACTGCAAGGGCAGTCGCGTCCTGTTCAGGACACAACTTCACCTGCGCTGACCTTGGTGGACGCAAGATTGACGCAAGCGCAGTGGTGGGCTCCTCGGGCGAACTGGTTCGCCTGTGTTTTGGCCCACCGCTAGCAACCGGATCACTAGCGGTGGGCCAAAATTAACAACCGGTTCTATAGAGCCGTTGAGAACCAGCTACAGCCCACCACTGATTATGCTGCTTCAAAGGGGTCCTGTGTTGGGAAAGACCTAGAATAGAGCAGCCAGCATGAATTTTCCGAGCAAGAACAGTCAAAGGCTATTGGGAGTGATAAACCATCCCAATCAGAGTGAGCCTCATTTTTCACAATCTTATATGTTGACCCTTGCAGTGCGGTCCACATGGACCTAAAGCTATTTAGCTACGTAAGATCTTTACTCTTAAGAAAACCACAAAGTGCAGAAGTTGTCATTAGATGTATAAAAGAACCATTAAATAATATTGTTTCAGCTTTAAAAAGATGCAGAATTAGGCCTGCTGAATAATCCTTTTACCAAATTTTTTCATTACAATTTTTATTAAAATTTTGTTAATTAAAGATACAGGCACAGGAAACAATGAATAACACTGAGGTACACAAAGGAATACACATAAGGACCTTCAAAGAGACGACCAAGGTTTACATCATTCCCAATAAAAAAGAGAAAATATTCTATTTAGACCAACCAATCTTCTAATTACATCTATTCAATTTAATTAATCTCTAAAAATTATCTTTTATTTTACTTCCCACTCCTTCTAAAGCTTGTAGCAGGGCTGTGGTGGCACAAGTGGTTAAGGCACTGTGCCTGTTAACCAGCAGGCCAGGGTTTGAGACCCGGGTCCTCACAAGATGGGGTGAGCTCCTGTCCTTAGCCCAGCTCCTGCCAACCTAGCAGTTTGAAAGCATGTAAATGCAAGTAGATAAATAGGTGCCACCTTGGTGGGAAAGGTAACAGCGGTCCATGCGCCTTGGTGTCCAGTTATGCCGGCCCCATGACCACGGAAGTGTCTTTGGACAACGCTTTTAAATGGGGATAAGCACCACACCCTATAGACGGAAACAACTGGCACTTAACCAGTGGGGGGACCGTACACCTTCAAAAAAACAAATCAAGTGCCCCACTCCAAAAACCGGTATAAATTCATTGATGTTCAATATAGAATAAACGAGAAAAAATCCCATAAAATTCATCTGCACCAACTTCTCTCAATTATAAATCTTAATTGCCCAGGGAATAAACAACCCAATTTCATACTTATTTTCATCTATAACCATCCACCTCCTACATGTATTTTAAAATCTTATATCTATAAATGCAAAGATCCAAAGAAAAATAAGATAAAGAAGAAATAAAGATAGAAAAAGGAAAAAACCTTATGCCTCAATCAGCCCACCTTATACATTTACCTAAAAGCCTCAACTTCAGCAAAGATTACCTATTTATGTTACAACCCCTTTATGTAATTACACCTGTTAGAGTTGATGTTAGGAAGTAAATTTACAGAAGTTCACCTCATCTTACACCACAAAGTGACCCCCCAATTCCACTCAAATGGAGAAAGAGAAAGAACAGAAAAAACAGCATACCACCCACCTTTAATCAACTCACCATTTTTAAATCACTCAAAATTTCCAACATAATTGCCCATCCAAGTCAATCCGATTTTATTATTATTAATCTCAGTAAATTAATCTTTAGGGTTGACATTAGAAAGTAATCTCCAAATAACCCCGCCTTGCCTCCACACGCCTGCCAGAAGAAAGGAAGGGAAGAGCAAAGTTCCTCAAATCTTCAGCAGCCTGCCGTACGTGATTAAGTTATTTGAAGTCCTAGAGCCAGGATTCATCAAGACATAACATTTCAGTTATTATAAGGACTTGATTTTCTGCACTTAAAATTTGGCTGCAATCTGGTTATGCTGCGCCAATTGGTCTTTGGAGTTTTGGTTGTATTTTGTGGAATTATTTCACCAAAAGGTTCTTTTCCGTGGAACTCCCATGTAGATCAGTTAAGGAAATTCTTTGCTGGAATTGGACTTCCTAAAGAAAGAGATGGGCCATGCAGTGTGTCCTTTCCCAGAAATGCCTTTATTCCTAAAACCCCTCAAATGCTTAAAACTTCAAAGAGTTTACTGCTTAAATGTTTGGCATTCAATCCAGCCAAAAGAGTATCAGCTCCTGATGCCTCATCTCATCCTTATCTTCATGACTCGGACGTGTCATTCAGTCAAAGGTCCACTGAAACAGTAAAGCTGCCTCAAACACGATGCATAAAGAAATGTGGCCTATAGTTGTTCAGCGTCGAAAGACGTGGCAATCCGTATCTGTTGAAGTCACAGTTGGTGGCAAAAGTCTTTGAACAACTTCCATGCTTCATGTTGGCTGAACCTAAAATGGACCCAAGAAGGAGCAACTGTGAAAAGCAACCAGAGAGGCTGGACAAGAAACGTCCTCCTTGTGACCTATAAGGTTGTTGGTACCCTCTGCTCCCAGGTCTTTCGGTTCTGGCCTGAAGGCAATACTGGTTCTGCCAAGTCTGGTTCGAGTCAGAGGTACCTGTTGGAACAGAGAAGAAGTGTGGCACCCCCAGTCCTTAGTGTGATGTGATTGTCTAAGGGCTTGGAGCATGGAGCTGAAGATCACCAGATTTAGATTCGTGATTGAAAAGTCTTCTGTGATTTGGATTATGACCTGGATTTTGCTTATGTATGCTCCTTTAGAGCAACTCAAAAGATATTACTCAAGTGTTAATATCAAGTGTTGTTCCCCGGTTTTAAAAAATACCTAACTTGATCGTATTAAAGATGGTCGTTTGGTCTCTTGCCTTTGCTACAAGTCCATGTTGTTAATTACTTTACATCGATACGGTGCTCTTAAGAGAGAACATGTTTGTGTAGGACTGAAGGTGAACTGGAAAAAGCTGGCCTCCATCCTGAGCTTTCCATTGAACTCCGCAATGGGAAAAGCTACAAATTAAAACCATTCCCATTGTACCTATAGTTTATATTGACCTAACTACCTATACCCTGAAGCTTAAGAGCATATGCATGAACAGGCTTAGGCCTTGTGTAAATGAGTTAATTAAACTAATTGGGTGAATTAGATTAATGAAAAGCGGTAACTGATGTAGTCTGTGTTCATATACCTGTGTTCTTATACCTCTATATCAGGATGATACTGATCAAAAGGAATATGTCTGTATAAAATCCTACAGTTGTCTGTGCAAGACCAAAATAGACCCGAGGCTGAGCGAATGTCCGTTTTGCTGAAGCTGCTCATCCCAATGCAAGTACCAGCAAAAGGTAAGCTGGGCAAGAAAAGAAACTTAAGATTTCTATTGAAAATAAGAATCTAAATGAGAAGTTTCAGGAATTGAAAGTTACAGCCCACATCCACTGGAATATGTATGCTTTGAATGAAATATTCCATGTACAGCCAATCATATGATGCCAGAAATGACTATTAATGACTATTAATGCTACGGCTTTTTGAGGTATTGTTACTCTTTGTTTGGTTGTCTTTTCTGATTTGGACTTGCACGTCCTGGAGGAGACTCAACTGTGCAGTTAAAATAAATCCGACCTGCTTCTAAGCACTACCGAGCCTGAGCCATGTTTTGCTTTACACTGCAACACTAGTAGTGATCCTAACACAATGCTGGGCTATGAGTTCTCTAATGGGTTAACAATTTGGATTGCCAAGAGAAGCTCTTTCCACAGTCAAGTCACTTGCGGCGTTTTTCTCCGGTATGAGTTCTCTGATGGCTTAACAAATTGGATCTCCCAGAGAAGCTCTTTCCACAGACAAGACATTTGTGGGGTTTTTCTCCAGTGTGAAGGATCTGATGGGTTAACAAATTAGATCTATGAGAGAAGCTCTTTCCACACTCAGGACATTGATATGGTTTCTCTCCTGTGTGGATCCTCTCATGACGTAATAAATCATGCCTCAGGGAGAAACATTTTCCACAGTTGTGGCATTTGTGGGGTTTTTCTCCAGTATGAGTTCTCTGATGGCATAACAAATTGGATCTCCCAGAGAAGCTCTTTCCACAGTCAAGACACTTGTGGGGTTTTTCTCCGGTATGAGTTCTCTGATGGTTTAACAGATTAGATCTCTGAGAGAAGCTCCTTCCACAGTCAACACACTTGTGGGGTTTTTCTCCGGTATGAGTTCTCCGATGGTTTAACAAAGCGGATCTCTGAGAGAAGCTCTTTTCACAGTCAGGACACTTGTGGGGTTTTTCACCGGTATGAATGATCTGATGGCTTAACAAATGAGATTTCCGAGAGAAAGATTTTCCACACTCAGGACACTGGTGTGGCTTCTCTCCTGTGTGGACGTTCTGATGTCTTACTAACTTGGATCTGTGAGAGAAGCTTTTTCCACAAGAATGACATTTATATGTCTTTATTCCAGTATCAATGAACTGCTGTGTTGCTGATGACTTAGAATGGAGCCTTTCCCTAAGTTCTAGATCATCACCATTTTTCTCTTCCACGTGGTTCCTGTGATGTTCATCAAGGTCTGATTCAGGCTGGATCTTTTCCCCCAACGAGGGGCCTTCATTGCACTTTTCTCCACTGTGTACAAAACCAAGTCTTGACATAGGATGGCGCCTGGTGGCATATTTGGATAATGCCTTTTTCCTCTCTGAAACCACTGGGCCTCCTGAAACTCCAAGACCTTCTGTGAGCTCCTCAGATTTCTTGCATCCTGTAAGTGGCTCCATTCTCTGCCCTCTGTCGGCAGCACATCTTTCCTCCATCATCTCAGTGGTCACCGGCAGCCTCTTTTGGATTCTCCTTTGTCCTTTTCCAGTTCTTTCCAGTGGCTCTTTTCCTCCAGTCGGAGAATCCTTCAACTTGAACCGAGTTTCCCGCCCTTCACCTGTAGCGACAGAGGGAGAAACTTTTAAAATATAATGTGAACTTCTTTTACGCAGCTCCTGAAATGTGTCTGTTTTGCATCACAAATTTTTCTTTGGGTTCTCAGCAGGAGGAAGGAAGATGCAAGGTAACAACAATTTTTCATCCAAGACCATTGGAATTCTTTTTCACCTCTGCCCATCCCCACATCACTGGCTTACAGAGTTCATCAAGCCACTTCCAAGTTGTTTTGGGGTTTCTCTACAGGAACATTCAATTCTTTGTGCTTTTCTAACCCTCCAAATTCAGCACTGACAATGACACACAGGGATCTCTCTTATTTTAATCTTACTTTTTAGTAATGCTTTGGTACTTTATAAGTAGATCGGTCTTATGATAAATTTAACTCAGAGTGCAATCCTAGGAGCACCCTGGGCTGGCACAAGTGCTGTCGGGTACGTCATATGAGGTGGGTGGAAGGAGGGTGGGTGGCAAGAAGGACTGTGGGAGGATAGGCAAGGTGCACGAGGCAGGCATCAAGCACTAATATCAGTTCCTAATCTCATCCTAATCCCATCCAGGCAGCCTTGGGTGGTCCCAAATTGCTCAGATCTGTACCATGGGTTTAGGTGGTGAAGATTTGAGTAGCCTTGACAGGGATTCTGCGGCTCTCCCTGGGGCAAGGGGAAATATTTCCCCTTGACTCAAAACAAGCCAATAGCTACCCAAAACATGCTCTGGATACACAGCAGGCCTGCCTATCTGACAGTTCCAGTTAGGATCAAGAGGTCAGTCCAGTAGCTGCTAATGTCCTTCATGGGAAACCCTGTGGCTAGTCAGAGTTTGTTTCTCCCCTAAGCCTTGTTTCAGATTTTAGAAGAACTTGCCATTTCTTACTGGCTGAACTAGAGCAAAGCAGTGCAGGTTCTTACCTGCTGAATCCATATTTTCACCATCTTCCTGCGGAACGTTCCAGAACATGTTCTGTTGGCTTGGCTGCATTGAAGTCCGCTCAACCACATGCAAAGGTGCACCTGCCTTGCTGGGGTTCATCACCTGCAGGAAACAGGTAACATTCATGGTGTTACCCTAGGAAAGCTGTTAATTCATAGATACAAGATACAAGGCCCTTTTAACTCCACAATCCAGAAGAAGGAATGGTGTTAATTCATAGATATGGGATCAGGCCCTTTTAACATAATCCAGAAGAATGAAGGCAGACTCTGCCTTCATAAATGGATCTCAGCATCCACAATAAATTATTAAAGGGACTGAAGGGCAGGTGGGACAGCCATTTCATTTCTGGGCTCAACTCAAGGTTCTGGTTTTCATCTTGGCAGCCCTTTGAAGTCTGGGATCAGCATGTTTGAAGGGCCACCTCTTTCTGTATAATCTGGTCCATCCTCTGGGGTCATCTGAGGGCCCTTTCAGAAGACCAGCATTGACAAAGGTTTATGGGATGGCTTTCTCACTCAAGGAACCTGCTCTGTGGAATTTCCTCCCACTTTGGGTTGAGAAGTGCTCCTCCTCCAGCAACCTTCCAACAGAGCCTGAAGACACATCTCTTTGAAAAAGCCACCCGAACGCAACATTTTAGAGGTAGAGCTGCTGGTTGCACAGTGGTGCTTGCTTGTTTAATTTTATATTCACTCCTGCATATTTTAAACAAATGGGTTTTTAGCTGCTACTTGTTGCTGGTGTTCTATATGTATTTTATATTCTATATTTTATATTTAAAGTTTCTCAGTTTTGTATTTTTGCTGCTTTGGTGCCACCATGCAAAAAGGCAGGGTGGAAATAAAAAAAAATAATTAAAGGATGTGTTTTGAACTTGTAATGTTTAGACATGTAGTTTCCATTTCTTTGCTTTTTCCTTGCTTTTTTATATAAGCCACCTTCAGTTTCCTTTGGGGAAACAATCCTTTAGGCTACAATCCTAAAGACACATTCCTGGGAGTAAAACCCACTGAACATAATGTGGCTTACTTTTGAGTAGACATTTATACGATTGTGTCTTAGGTTGAAGAAAATAAATAAAGACCTATAAGTGCTCTATGATGATCCAGCCTACCCATCTATCTCTGCTAAAAGGACATTGTCCGCCACCTGGTTCTTGATGTCACCAACCGTGCAGAAACCAACCTGCTCTGCTTGGACACCAAGAGTCCTGCTCAGCTCAACTTCAGCCACGTCCTGTCCTTCTGGGGAAAGCAGCAAAGTTGGATGTACGATTCCAGTGCCTGTGAGGGACGGAAGGGACATTTTATGCAGAAGCAGATTGGGCCACCTGCTCATCCTTATAGGTGGCCAGAGGCAAAGCTGGGCAGATTCTGGTCCCTCAAAGGACTCTATACAAGCAGGAGTTGAAAACCAGAACTATCAGCCACAATGCAGCGCTGAGATAAGGGAACAAGTACTACCTTAACCCAAGGAGTCCTCCATTGCTCCACGCTACAGGATGCAGCAAAGGACCCCATTAGAATGGCTGCTACTGGGGCTGTAATTTTGCCTAGGAATGAGCCATGTGTCATCCCAGGGTAGGGAAAGGTACCCCTGCTAAAGTTCCCTCTACTATTAGGGGCAAGCAGAAAGACTATACCTGAGCATAAGACAAACGTTTGATGGATGCCTTCTTGCCTTCTAGCCCCACTTGCAAGTGCCCAAACTCCCCCTTCCACATGGTTTTAGAACAGAACTATTGACATCCTTTAAGTTCCCTGATCCTCACTGTGACACCACTGAGGGTCACACACTGAAGCCTTACCTGGCACAGTGACCTCCTCACTGATGTTCTGCTGGGTATCTCTTAATTTCTCTGCAGGTTCTTTGGAGATCTCCTCCTGCACCATCTCCAAAGCTCTCTCCCTTATGACCGAGGAACCCAAAGCCCACTCCTGCAATGGTTTCTGGAACAGGGGAAAAAATCAGAAGAGAGTTACTGGTGGGAACAGATCCATTTTCATCACCTCCATCACAACACCCTCCATGCTGCAGAACCTGAGCTCTGAACCTGGATGTGACTATGATGCATGTGGGGGATCAGATGCCTAAACCCGAAAAAGAGGACAAGGTCCCTCAAAATTTCTGATATCCAAGTAAAATTCCTGACGTGTTAAAAAATTGTAGGACACTCAAAAAATTGTAGGACAAATGGAGGATGTTAAAATAAAAGCTAAAAACACTTGTATTGCTTTCCTCTACTTGATTTCAGCACTATATTACTTATTGTTAAATTGTAAAACCAAAAAGGCACATGTTTAAGTGATCCAAAACCAAAGCAGCCAACCCAAGATCAGGCTATGACCTTTGTCAAAGACCAGGCTGCCCCTAAAAATGGTGGGGAAAAACTCAGGGTGGGCAGGCAGGTGGGCCATTTCAATAGTAAAAACCTGTTTAAATAAAATAAAGAGACTCACCTGCCACATCCCTGGGTTGGCCTTCCTCAGGCTCACCAGGAAATCCTCCAGCAGGGCCACGTCCTGAGCACCAGGTTTTTCTCCAACATGGCTTCTCTCGTGATTAATAAAACTCTGTCTCTGGTTAAAGCTTTTCCCACAGTATGAGCATTTATATGGTACTTCACCTGTGTGGATCTTCTGGTGTATTTTAAGCCCCGAACTGTATCTGAAGCTTTTTCCACAATCTGAGCATTTATAAGGTCTCTCGCCTGTGTGGGTTCTCTGGTGTCGAAGGAGCTGGGATCTGCAACTGCAACTTTTCCCACACTCTGAGCATATATACAGGTTCTCTTCTAAGTTGATTCCCTCTTGTAAGTTGCAGCCAAAGGTATTCCCACAATGTGAACACTTATCTGGCTTCTGCCCCATAGCCGTTCTCTCACTTTCTCCACACTGGGAACATATATATAGTTTCTCACCCATGTGAGTTATCTCAGGTGTCATGAGGTTCGAATTACTACGAAAGCTCTTCCCACAGGCAAAAGCATCCTCTGCTGCGTGAGTTCTCGCATGTTCAACAAGGTCTGTTTTTTGACTGAAGCTTTCCCCACACTCTGACCATGTATATGGTTTCTCTCCTAAGTTGATTCCCTCTTGTGAGTTGCAGGCATAGGGATTCCCACAATGTGAACAAATATCTGGTTTCTGTCCCGTACGGGTTCTCTCACTTTCTCCACAACGGGAGCATTTATACAGTTTCTCACCCACGTGAGTTCTCTCGTGTGTCATGAGGTCCGAGCTGCTAAGAAAGCTTTTGCCACAGTGCCAACACTTGTACAGCTTCTCCTCTTCATGGATGTTCTTGTAGGTAAGTAGTCGCAAGCTTTGCTCAAAGCTGTCCACACACTTCTCATATTTTTTCCTGTTCTCACCCTGGTGGATGGAGGTTTCATCTTCTTTGTGAGTCATTTGTGAAAGAACATATTGATGTATTTCCCCACTCATATTTTCATTCTGACTCTCTTCCATCTCTTGGTTCTCATCAGCTGCTCCCCCACAAAAGACACTGTTCTCTTCCACAGTTTCCAGGGGTGTCCTTGGTGGCTCCATTTGTTCAGGACTTTCCAGGCTTTCCAGGCTTCTCTTCCTTCCTTTTATTCCGCCACCTGTCACCTGCTGGAGAAAAGGGGAGAATTCAGATACACATCTGTGACCTATAGCCTTCTGGAATATGGGGGCTGTGGCAGGCAGGGCTTCCAGATGTCTTTCCTGGCAAGGATGTAACCAACATGCAGCAAAGTATTGAGGAACAGGCCAGCAAGATAGCCAGCCTGAGTGCTTTGATTAGGGGGAGCTACAAAAGGGAAAGAACCATGAATAGGAAGGGGCAGATAAGGGACTGGAGACGAAAAGGAGAGCAAAGCAGGAAGAGCAGAGATGGAGGATAGAAAGAGACATACAGAGTGGAAGGATGAGTAGGGTTGCTATAATTCTCTTCCACAAAGTCAGGACAGGATCCTCCGTTCCACTTGCCAATATGTGAACACAATCCCCCCCAAATCGGGATTGTTCTTGTTTTTCAGGACACATGGCAACCCTAAAGATAAGGAAAGAGAAAGTCAAGCAAGAGAAGCAGAAGTACGAGGCAGAGACTAGAAGAAGTAGAGACACAGTGAGAGGGAAGATGGCAGAGAGAGGAGATTGGTGTCAGAGGGGAGAAAGGGGCAGCAAAGTCAGAGAGGCAGAACGCTGAATAACATGGGAAAATGATGGTGATGAAAGACACATTGGGATGGGGAGAACAGACAGGAACCCCGACTCTAGGGCCACCACAACTCCCCAATTCTGCACCAGCCACAACTTTGGCTGCAGAAGGCCAAAGGCTGACCATAGTGAGAGGCGATAACCAACCTGAGATTCTTGGCCCTAGGCTGGGCTCAGTTGGCAAGTCCTGGAAGACCAAGTCTCTGAAAGCAAATCAACTTACACTGACAAACATCCTGACCCCATTTCACTGCATCTTTGTCAAAAGACAGCCTGACAAAGCATCTTGTATGCTCCCCAAGGCATCTGGTGGGCCACTGTGAGAGACAGGAAGCTGAACTACCTGGACCTTGAATCTGATCCAGGAGGGCTCTTCTTAAGCTCTTACTTAGACTTCCTAGCAGCCTCTTCCTGTCTTTCTGACTTCTGTACCTTATTCCCGTCACCCTCTGACATGGATGTACCAGCATGGAACGGCTTTCCGGGTGCAGGGGGTGTCATGATCCCCTTGCCACCCTCTCTGCTGCTGGGCAGCTCTGTGATGGTCAAAGGCACTGCAGCTCAACTTTCTCTGTCAAGAGAAGGCAGGCGGAGAGCAATGGCTGCCAGAGCGGAGCTCTCTGCTCCCACACCAGTGCCCTCTGCTTTCCTGCTCACTTGCCAGATGGACCTTCTTCTCCTTCTCCTCATCATGCTTCCCAGGTGAGTCACTGTAGCAGCACATGGCCTCTCTGGATTTCATGACTTACTGAATTTGGTGTCTGTGGGGACAGAATCTGCTCTGTACAAAGAACTGGTGGGATATCTATCTGATATCCACAAAGCTAGGAATGCAAGGAAAGCAGGGCTGGATCAGACCAACCATTATTTAGTCCAACATCCTGTTTCCCGGAGCCTCACCAGTTGTGTCTGGGAAACCTACAATAGGAGGTAAAGGAATATTTCTGTCCCACCATTGCCTTCCTGTCTCCAAGCACTGGCTGACAGGCTGTGATCAGCCTTACCTAACAAGATCGCACTCCCACCATCCTCCTGCTTTGTTTCCGCAAAAAGCTGTGTTTTCACTGTGCTCAGCAGAGCCTCTCCTTCTTTGGGAGGATTCAGGAACTTCTCTTCTGACACATCTGAGATCTGAAAAGAGGGGAGGGAGAAAAAGGGAAAATCAGGCTCACAGTCCTATTATTTTACTTGTTATTTATATAGTGCCACCAACTGGATTCTGCTTAACGGAGCGCAAGAGGACAGGTCTCTGCCCCATGGAATTAACAATATAAACTCAGAAGGAAGGCTAAACAGGGGAAGATGATGCAGAGGTCAGGATGAAGGCATACTACGCAGGCTTGGACTTTGAAACATCAAGTGGCAAAATCAGATTGGCTAAGCTGTGCCAATAGATGATCACAATATGATCCCCAACTGCGGGGGATCACGTGACCCAGAAAAAAAGATCCACCTACTTTGGAAGAAAATGATTCCCACTTGCCTAGAGATGGAACAAAAGGGTGCAAACCACTGGGATAAAGATGAGGGTTTGTGAAGGAACAAATTGGCAAACATTTGGCATTCCCAAAACAGCTTCTTTCAGATCAAAACATTTGCCTCTGAAAACATTTGTCAGAAAACAAAAAAAAAATATTTGCCAGAACACAAATGCATCAGGCAAACCTCATTTGGGTAACTTTTTCTGAGTGCCCAAATTTTGTTCTACAGCTATAAATGGTATATTGGTACAGTGGGCATCTGGAGCTTTTCAGGAGCTCAGCATCTTCATCAGATATTGCACCCAAATTTCAGAGGACCTACAGGATGCAAGCGGGAGTCGCTTCCAGTTCACATCTGGTTGTCTCTGGTTGAGGGCTTCTGAGGAGGCTTGGAGTCTGACCTTACCACTGGAGGGTTTGGTATGGCCTCCAGATAGGTTTTTGTGGCTCTAGTGCCCAGGCCCACCACAGATTTAGTATCCTTGAAGGTGGACCCTTTGGATTCCACGGGCCCACACACACATACATGCATGCACACACAAAACAATAGGACCATTGCATCAAGGTGATCAGTTACCAACATGCTCACCTGCTGCTCCCACCTTTTGTTCTCCTGCTGTTTCAAAAGGAAATGTTCTGCCAGCATCACAGCCTGATTTTGTACTGTTGTGAAGAGACAGTGAGCCATTAGAAATGCAAAGGACCCCCTGCCTTTTTCTAGCTCAGCTGAAGAGAGAATGATTTTCTGACTGCCTCCCTACAACAGTAGTAGTTTTTTAAACTGTGATTTGCAATGGTCATTCGTGTTGAGTCAAGTCTGTATATAACAAGTTTGGACTTGTATATTAGAATATTTTCTGGGGCTGGAAAAGCAGGCAGACGCTGGAAAATGCTATGATGCTTTCATAAAGGACACAAAAGAAGCCCCACAACTATCCCCCTTGCATCTGCCATTCAGAAACAGCCTATTTCTAAAACCAGGATGTTGCATGTCCCCATCACGGCTTGGAACATATGATGGATTTTTACTCAGGATATATGTCTCCAATCCCTTTTTCAAGGCATCTAGGCCAAATCCCATCACCACATCCTGTTGCGAGGAGTTCCACAGACTAACTCCATGCTCGGTGAGATATATTTCTTATAGAAACATAATTCTCATCTTCAGATTATTTCCAGATCTGGCTCAGCAGTTGGGAAAATATATAGAAATGTGAAACTTCAGCAATGACATTGCAAACGTCAATTCATTGCAAACACTTTGCTCACCTGGGGGTGCAGCTGATGGGAATGGGCTGCAAAGGGGCTTGCAAGGGGGACAACACTGGGAAGCCCTGCCCTAGGGGGTCCCTTCTGGGGGTGACCAGACCCACACCAGAGCCCACCCCCTGCACCCACCTGCTCTTTCCTCCTCTGCACTGCAAGCAATGGGAGCTGCAGCCTCCCTCCTCTCCCCACAGGAAGGAGCCTGGACTGCTCCCTCCCCCCTCCCAGCCACTCTCTGGGCTGCTCTACCAGTCCCAGCTTGCCTGCCTTAACCCTTCAGAGCACTGACTCCAGCCTGCTCTCCCTCTGCAACTCCACCTGCACTGCAAACACTCTGCACTTCCCTGCAGAACAGCCTCCCCAGATCCCCTCTTGGCCCAGGACAGGTTCTTGGCTGAGCTCTTTTGTGTCCTGGAAAAGATCCTAAATGTCCTCCTTTTCCCAGGGTGACCACATGTCATAATAATAATAATAATAATAATAATAATAATAATAATAATAATAATAATAATAATAATAATAAAATATACTTTATTTATATCCCACCTTTTTCCTGGAGGACTCAAGGTGGCTTAGAGAATCAACCCAAACCATAAAACTACAACAATTAAAATGTTAAAATGCCATAACCACAAAAAGAGGACAAAGTCCCCCAAATGTTTGACACCCAAGAAAAATATAGGACATGACGAAAACTAAAACCACTCATATATTGCTTTCTTGTGCTTAAACACTATATGACTTATTATTCAATTTAAAACTATTACATTGAATTGATTGCATATAATTTATTAATTCCAAGAAGCTACATACTGCCTTCTCACAAGGAAAAGGAGGACAATGAAATATGTGTACAATCCCATTCTCAACATCCACACCACTGCTATCAGCACATAATGTGACCAGGAGTTCCACAGACAAACTCCATGCTGGGTGAGATATATATCTTATTAGCACATAATTTTCATCTTAAATTTATTTCCAGAAATGGCTCAGCAATTGGGGAAAATATATATAAATGTGAAATTTCAGCAATTACAGTATATTCATTGCAAACACTTTGCTCATTTTGGGGGGTGCAGTTGATGGGGATGGGCTGCAAAGGGGCTTGCAAGGGGGACAAGACTGGGAAGCTCTGCTCTAGGGGGGCCCTCCTGGGGGTGACCAGACCCACCCCAGAGGCCCCCCCCCCTTGCACCCACCTGCTCTGCCCTCCTCTGCATTGCAAGCAATGGGAGCTGCAGCCTCCCTCCTCTCCCCACAGGAAGGAGCCTGGACTGCTCACTTCCCCCTTCCCAGCCACATCTCTGGGCTGCTCCATCAGTCCCAGCTTGCCTGCCTTAACCCTTCAGAGCACTGACTCCAGCTTGCTCTATTCTGATTCAGTTTTGCAGGAAACAACATACAACATACATCATACAACATACAACATACATCATACAACATAATCAAAAAAGAGGACAAGCTCCTCCCAATAGTAGGACATCTAAGAAAAATGTAGAACATAAAATAAAAACTAAAAACACTCATGTACAGAGTGGGCCAAAAGTCGGCTTACACTTAGTAGGCATGCACTATACATTTAAAAAAAACCACAATTTTTTACTTTTATATGTATTTGTTACAATCATATTTGTTCAGTATTGTTTATGTACATTTCCAAAATGTAGAATACCGGTTTGGATTTATTGTTTGGAAAAATTAGATCAAAAACTTGAAAACAATAGTGAAACAACTGTTAACTCTACAATCCAGAGTAACTACAAGATATTTACATCGACATAGTTATGAGACATTTACATCGACATAGTACTGCACCACCTAGTGAAAACCTATGGGAAATTCATATTGCAATCCAGAATAAATTGTTCTTATGTCGGAGCAAGGACTCCCTGTAGTTACTCAGGATTGCGCCCTAAGCCTACCTTTGGCCCACTCTGTATTTTATTTTCATGTGGTCAATTTATTTTAAAAATGTATTATTTTTTATTAAATTTAAGCAACACCAGAACTAAAGGGACATCCGCTCAAATTATCTGTTGGGAGAATTAGGACAGACAAAAGAAAACATTTTTTTAAAACCCAGAAAACATTTTTTTAAAATTTAATCTGTGGAACTCCTTGTCACCGGATGTGGGGATGGCAACTGGATCCATAGCTATTAAGAAGGGTTTGAACACATTTCTATCTAGAGGAAAAGACCATCACAAGTTATAGCCATGATGGTATGTGCAATTTCTTGGATGTATTTATTTATTTTAAAAGGTGTCGGAAACCTTAGAATGCCAGATGCCGAGGAGGGCAGCTGAATGCAGGTGTTGTATTGAGGCATCTGGTGGACCCCTTTAAGTTACAGGATGGCTCTTTGGGCTGTTCCAGCAGAGCTCTTATGTTTGGATTACATTTAAATAAATTGGTATGTAATGTGAGCTTCTTTCGGGCTGCAATCCTAAAAATTTAGGCTGGCCTAACTCAGCTGGCATATCTTCCTGTGGTGGTGTGCGCAGGTTGGCGTATGCCTGTGCAGTGGCCTAACTCACCCCTCGCCAAGAGTGGGGCAGAAGTACTTTATGGCACTTTTTGTGACCAGTACAGAACTTATGCCAGCCTGACTGGAGCTTAGTATTGCTGTCTAACTGTGTTTTGGGGGGTTAATGTTGTTACTTTGGCTGCAATCCTATGCAGGTGATTCATTTTCCCTCCAGTTCTGAAGCAACTTGTTTTCATTTTAGTTCAATTTTAGTTCAATTAAATTTGTAATAAGATGTATTATTATTACTAGCAAAAATGTACCCGCATTGCAGGAGTAAAATTCCCCAGTACGCCATCCCCGCACTGCGCATCAACCCCTCATGCACATCAACCTCCATGTGCAACAACCCCCATGCACATCAATCCCCCATGCGCAACATCCTCCATGAGCAACAACTCCCCAAGCACAACATCCTCCCATGCTCATCAACCCCTCTGCTTATCAACCCATCCATGCACATCAACCCATCCATATGCATCATCCCCCATGCGCATCATCCTCCCATGCACATCAAACCCCCATGTGCATCATCATCCCCCATGTGCATCATCATCCCCCAATGCACATCACCCCCATGCGCATCACCTCCACATGTGCATCATTTCCCCACGTGCAACATGCCCCCATGCACAACATCTTCCCCAGTGCAACCCCTCCCTCTGAACAACATCCCCCCACTGCACCAGGCACTGAGCATCAAATTGGCTGGATGTTGGCAAGGGATCCTTTAAGGGTTAAATTTCTCAACATTGGTTCTTGGTGGGTACTGATGTCACAGAAGGAACACCCTCCCCAAATTTCACACTTCTAGGCTGTTCTGGCAGGGCATTGATGAGTCAGTGACTTTTCATTTTTATATTTTTATATATATATATATTACCAGAAAAATGTACCCATGATGTGGGAGTAAAACACCTCCTTGAGCCATCCCCCCATTGTGCATCACCCCCACGTGCCCCACTCCCCAAGCCCAAGAGATTTCCATGCACTCCCATGTGCAACACACACCTTCCCCAGGATCCCCTGACTTACCTGGGTAGAGTACCCAGGCGATGCCCAGAGGTGCCCAGCTCACCTCCAGAGAGGGGGGGGGGTTTCCACCTGGGGTTTGGGTGCTCACAGAGTGGACCTCACAACCCAACTCCCCAACAGCTGAGGGAGACCCCCAGGCAGGTTGGCAGCCCTCAGCCTCAGGAGGGACCAAAAACCCGTGCCAGGGGCCCCTGACAGTAGTGTTTAAATTAAGCACATGAAAGCAATATATAGGATGCTTTTAGCTTTTATTTTAGTTATGTTCATTTTTATTGTATGTCCTACATTTTGGGAGCCTTCTTTTCTTTGGCATTTATTTATACCCTGCTGTTAATTGGTATTGGTATTGAGTAATACAATACAGTGTATTTTGATTATGAGTATAAGGTGCGCATTATATTCCAATAAATGTGGTAAAAGCAATAAAAAGCAGCCAGAGACAGTGGTGTCTAGCGCAAGTGCCCAAACCAGCTCACATAGCTACAGTGGTGCCTCATATAAAGAGCTTAATTCATTCTGGAGGCCTGCTCTTTAAGTGAAATGCTCTTTAAGCGAAGCAGATTTTTCCATTGGAAATAATGGAAATTCAGACGATTGGTTCCACAACCCCAAAAATATTCATATAAAAATATTGTAAAATATTTTGTAAAAATGATGACAAATCACTGGAATTGAATTTGAAAACATGCGTTCAGTGTGCATTCATAGTTGACCTATGAAGTCAACTTAGGCTGAAATCCTAAAGACACTTTCCTGGGAGTAAGCCCCATTTAACACAATGGGGCTAACTTCTGGGTAGACATGGTTAAGAGGCTGCAATCAAAGATACTTTCCTGGGATGCTTACCTGGGCTGCTGCTGGAGGTTCAAGGTGTTTGGTGGGGGTACTGGGGGGCAGCTGCTTTTGGCACCTCCAGGCAACTGCCCTCAAGGGCCGGCAGCCCTTTTAAAGAGCCTCCATGTGGAGCGTCAGGGCTGCATAGCACGCATGCCCTGAGCGTGCTTGCTTGTTAAGTGAAACAGAACTTGTTATTTGAAGCAAGATTTCTTGGAAATTTTTGCTCTTTATGTGAAACGCTTGTTAAGTGAGGTGCTTGTTAAGCGAGGTATCACTGTATCTATCTTTTCAACCTCACAGTAACCCTCACAGTAACCCTGTGAGGTAGGTAATTTTTCTATGGGCAGCCCGTAAAACTCTTCCCGATGCATCCTTCATGTGATCCTCACATCTGGGAACCCTTTCTGAGCTCCTAGCAGGAGTTTCAAGTCAGCCAAGCTGATAACATCAGAAGATAGGAGAAACCTCCAGGAGGATCTGGATAAACTGGAATCCTGGGCTGTAACAAACAGAATGAATTTCAACAGGGAGAACTGCAAAGTTCTGCACTTAGGCAATAAAAACCAAAAACACAGGTATACAATGGATGCTTGGCTTTGCAGCACAACATGTGAGCGGGATCTTGGAGTCGCCGTGGATCACAAGCTGAACATGAGTCCGCAGTGTGATGTGTCTGCAAAGAAGGCAAATGCCATTTTAGGTTGCATTAAGAGGACTGGAGCTTCCAAGTCACGAGAAGTTCTAGTTCCTCTTTATTCTGCATTGGTGAGACCTCACCTTGAGTCCCGTGTTCAGTTCTGGGCACCTCACTTGAAGAAAGATGCAGCCAAACTGGAGCAAGTCCAGAGGAGAGCGACAAGAATGATCAGTGGGATGGAAGGGAAGCCCTACGAGGAAAGGTTGGGGGAACTTGGGATGTTCAGCCTGGAGAAGAGGAGGCTGAGGGGAGACATGATTGTCCTCTTCAGATACCTGAAGGGCTGTCATAGGGAGGAAGGGGCCAATTTGTTCATAGCTGCTTCTGAAAGCAGAACTAGAACCAATTGGTACAAACTGCAAGAAAGGAGATTCCGGCTGGAAATCCGGAAAAAATTCCTGACGGTTCGGGTGGTTCGGCAGTGGAAGAGATTGCCAAGGGAGGTGGTGGACTCTCCCTCACTGGGGATCTTCAAGCAGAGGCTTGATGAGCACCTGTTGGAGATGCTCTAGGGGGAATTCCTGCTGCAGGCAGGGGGTTGGACTAGATGACCTACTAGATCCCTTCCAACTCTATGATTCTATGATTCTATAACAGTCATACCTTCCAGCTCTGGTGACTCATGAGTCTCCCATCCAAGAGTTGACTCATGAGTCTCCCATCCCAGTGCAGTCACCCATCCAAGAGTTGTCCAGGTCTTTCCCTGCTTAGCTTTCATTGGCAGCCCTGCCATTCAACCACTAGACCACATGCCTGCAGCATGTTACGACATCTGGTCCCCCTGCCCAAAGTGTGGGTTCTGACTGCCAATGGGAAGAAAAGCCGGATTATTCCCCATGTGGGGAGTGGCCCAGGAATGGGTCCCCAACAGTGCTTAAGTGATGACAGTGCTGCAGGGATCCTTGACCCTCCAAAGGTATCTAGAGGTCTCTTGCAGCCTCTGTGAGGTCCTGGAGACTTTACCACCCCAAGGCTGCACCTAGCTCTGTTCTGGTCTCAGCAGGAAGGCAGGCATGCAGCCACTGGGTCTCAAAGTCCACTAGTATGTCAGTACAACTATAGATTGTAATATAGTTGTTTCTCTCTCTGTGCAGATCTATTACATAAGTTTTACCCATGACTTATCCAGGGGTTCTGGAACAACCCATCATTTTTGGCTCAAACAGCCCTTGCCTTATCTGTGAGACTGACTTATAGGTGAGTATTTATGGGAATCCAGAGAGAAAAACCAGCAGAGCCTGAGAAGAAGATCCTGCTTTGACCTCAGGGAGAGAGACTCAGAAGGGCTCGACTTTCCACCCAAAAGAAGGGCAGGAGGGTCTCCCCGGAGAATGAGGCTCCTGAGAAAGTATAAAGATGGACTCCTGAGTCAGCATCAGAAAAGGAAACCTGCCCCTCAGCATAGTTCAGGGTTACTCGGATCCTCTTCAGCTCCTGCCTCAGGGACAGACGAGTCTTATCAGAGGAAATAAGGACTCTGTCATCTGCCCACTCCCCCACAGCCCAGATTCCTTCCAGAGGCTGCACAGGAAACCAGCCCTTTCTCCTCACAGACTTCCGGGCAAGACCCACAGCCCAGAATATCTCCTTTCCCACAGTGACCTCCCAGGAGTGTCTGCCGGCTGTGAATCCCTCACTTCCAAGCACACAATAGCAACAGTCAAATCTCTCAGAATAGTAGGGCAGATCTTGTCGCGTGTCTCCACATCTCACACTTTTGCGATCCTCGGACACGATGAGCAGGGGATGAGCCGTGTCTGGATCCAGAGTCACCTTTGCTGTTGGTGGTGGAGGAAAGAAGGAGAATCAGGAGACTCAGCAAAGCCACACAGAGAGACAATGATGGGAAAAGTTGAATCTTTTTGGCAACAGTTCCCATTTCAGGCATTTTGAGTTAAAAGTACTTGAGTTGACTTAAAGAGCCCACAATACACACACAAATACGCACAATATACACACACAACAAACTGGTGAGTCAAGTGGGTTTTTCTGATTTGAGTGTTTCAGATTTTCCAAACGCTTCATGACTCCAGAGTTCATGACTCTGTTCTAATTCTCTTGCCGCTCATAATATATTCAGTTCAGTTCACCAGCAAAGATTTTTTTATCTTAAGCCTTTCAAAATCAGGGTGCATGTTAGATTCAAGTAATTCTCAGTGGTGTTGATGGTGCTTCCCATATTTTGACAGCTGTTTGACAGCTGAGGGTGGAGCTCACACCGGAACATCATTTGGACTAATGGACTAATTTGGACTAATGGACTAAGCCCTTAGATGCCCATCTAAAAATAGCTCAATTTGCATAAATTTGCATTTCCGGACTCTGGATCCGGATGGGCATCTCAGGGTTACAAGACCCTGCAGGAGGGTATAGCTGATTGGGACTAGTGAGTGTTTGTGAAATAAAAGCAGCTGCAGAAGAAACCTGGTGATAGAGCAGTGCTAGCGATTGTGGAGGAGCTGCACGCTGGGACTCTGCTTGCCAGACCTCAGTAGCTGCTTTGGCTACTGCAGTGGTTGCCCATTCATTTCTGGGCCAAATTCAAGATGTTGCTATTGACCGTGAAAGCCCTTCATGGTTTGGGGCAATGTTAACAAAGGCACTGCCGTCTTCCATGTATACTTCCCCCAACCCCAGTTAGCTAGGGAATTTTTCTGCAAGTGCCACTTTTCTGCCTAGTTAGGTGGACATGGATGGCAACCCTTATCGGTAGTGGTGCCAGTTATGGAACTCCCTGCCAGGGAATTGAGCTCTACTGTCTCCCTTATGGCGTTTTGGTGATGGCTCAAAATCTTTGTTTCGTATGGAAATGGTTTGTCTGCCTCCAGTGCTTCTGTAGAAGTTCCTAAGTTCTGCCCTCCTCCAAATGGCTTTTATCTTTTGATTTTACTCTGTTTGTAAAAATTGTATGTTTTACTTGTATTTTTATTTATGATTGTAAGCCACCTGGGGCACTTGTTTCAAGGGAGGAAAGATATGACAGAAATCTTTTAACTAAATTCCTCTGGTAGCAAGTGGTTAAGACATTGTGCCTGTTAATCAGCAGGCCAGGGTTTGAGACCTGGGTTCCCACAAGACAAGGATTTCCTGTTACAGGCAGGGAGTTGGACTAGATGATCCACTGGGTCCCTTCCCTCTCTATGATTCTATGATTAGCTCCATCTGAAATGTGCATGCTGCATATTATATTCATGACTAGTTACATGTGATGGACTTTTCCCAGAATTCTATCCAATACCCTTGACCTAGATGCCACCACTCCATTCTGTGGGGAGCAGTTCCAAAGACAAATTACACATTAGGTAAAGAAATATTTCCTTTTGTCTGTTTAACTCTCTCGCCATTCACAATTTCAATGGATGACTCTGTTGTTGTGTGTGAGGGAGAAGAACATCCCTCTCTCCAGTCTATTCCATAAATGCTTGATCTTACGGGTTTCCTTCTCGGGCACCTTCTTTCTAGATCAAAGAGTTGCAGAGGCTCTATCCTCTTGAGAGGCAGTAGCCATATTTTGGCCACTCTCTTCTTCATGTTTTTCACTTCCACTATATCACTTTTCATGAGCGGAAACTGGAACTGGACACAATCCACAATCTCCACTTCCACTGAGCTGTCCATTGATCTGTCATCCAAGACAAAGCACTTCTGTTCATCCCTCTGAACCTTGACATAGACTGTCCAAGCCCACCCATTATACGCATCCTTTTTCATCATTCTTCATTACCTGGAAATTGCTCCATGACTCTTTCCAGAAGGGGTTTCACATCATAGAATCCCTTGATTCTGCAGGTGAGCTCAGGAGGAAAAGCCACAGGATTCTCAAATGCTTCTTCCTTCTTCACATTCCTGGTGGGGAGTGGGAAAAAAATATATCCCCAAATCCAACTAATCCAGAATTTGTGATGGGAACAGAGGACATGGAGGTGGGGAGCAGAGCAGAAAGCCTGAAGTCACTGGCAAGGGCAGAAATGGGAGCTTTGGGGAAGAGGCTTCTCTACCTATGGCAACAAAATTGTTATAAAATATAGTGCAGCAGGTACAGAAGCACCTTGAGGCTGTGGGTGGAGGAGGGAAGGATTGGCAGAGGTCTGGCAGCTCTGTTAGATGTGCCAATGGTATGTTTTAAAGAGAGGCTCTGAGTGGAAAGTCCTGGAGTGTAGAAAGCCACCAAGTGCATTCCCCACCAAGAGCCACAAGACAGGGAGGAGTCTTCACTGCCCTTCTCAGCATTAGGACACCAGAAGGGGAATGAGTGGGGTCCACGTACCTCTGCAAGGTCTTCCCGATGCCCTGAAAAGAGAGAGTAAGGAAGAAGGACTCAGCACCTGCATCAGGGAAGTCAGTCATGGCAGGCCCTGGAAGGAAGTGCTCCCTTGTCCTGCAGTGATCCATCCTGCATGCTCCACTCAGGTCTGAGGGTGCAGCTCCATCAAGTGGAGCAAAGATCCTCCAGTGATCCTCCAGTCAGCAGGCAAATTCTGCCTTTTCTGCACAATGCAGAGTGGTTTACTCCATGCCCAACACTTTAGGGACGTCACACACCAATTCCAAGTTTCCCTTGCACAGTTGAATTGGTGATCTGGCTGCATAAGGTGAGTAAATTGAGTTCCAAATGCAACCTGATATCCCATCCCCAGTTTCCAGTAATTCAGGATGGGGCTGAAAGGGAGGTCAATGGAAGGGTAGGGAGAAGGCAGGGCTGTAAGGGGCAGTGTTAGTGGATGTTCAAAGGTTTAGGGATGTCACAGCCTAAATGTGTCTCTGCCCAATGGAGACCTCCAAGGACTGCCTCTGACTGCCCTGCTTGATGGCTGCATTAGTGGGGAGGGAAGGATAGGCTGATCCATAAGAGGGTGTTTGGTCACAATGACAAACACACTCTTCATTAACATGCATCTTTAATGCAACCCTAATTCAGGGCTACATTGAGCCTACAAAACAGATCTTACCTGCAGGAATTCATTGGCTGGCTGCTGACTCTTCTCCTCCATCTCCTGGATGAGGTTTTCCAGAGAGGAGAGTTCCCTATGGAGTATGGCCAGGTGCTCCTCCCTCCTTCTTTCAGTCTCCTTCTCCAGCTCTTCTATCTGGGCCAGGAGGCTTTTCTCCTGCTCTTCCAGAAACTGGTGCATTTGTCGAAACTCCGCTTTGGTCTTTTGTCTCTTTTCTTCTGTCTGGTTCTGCAAGAAGTGAAAAGGAAGAAAAGAATGGAAGATCAAAGGACAGTCCATATTTCCAGCCTCAAGGTAGGAAGGCCCTTTTTGATGCCCATCTTAACAGACCATCACAAATTGCTTTTCACAGAGATCACATCAACAGAGATCACAGTCATAAAGAGTTTCCTAAAGATGTCAAGGAGTTCAAGCGCATGGGGGGAGTTCAGAGGCCATGCATAGAAATTGGACTGTTCCAGCCATGTGGAATTAGAAGAGCAGAACTGCATCCTGCCTTTACTAATCCTTGCATTTTCTTATCTTGTCTCCAGAAATAGGTTTATGCATTTTATCTGCCCAACAATCCTGACACTCACCAGCAGGTCTTGGCTCTCTTTTTCAGAGTCCACTTTATACATCAGGATTTTTTCTCTTTCTGCCCTCAGGATCTCCAGCCTGCTGCAGATCTGATCCTGGTGAGAAATGGAAGTTCATTCCCTTTGGTGAGAAGATTTATATTTACACAGATACACAAAGAAAAATGGTCTCCCCTTCCAACTCTGCATCTTCTCTCCCCTTCCCTATCCTCATCTCTTTCCTACCTTGTACTCTTGGAAAGCTTCCTCCTGAGGAACCACCTTGTGGTTTTTATGTTCTTTGGATTTGTCGCACACCAGACAGATGGGGGCTTGGTGGTCCTTGCAGAAGAGCTTCAGAGGCTCCTGGTGCTTCTGGCAAACTCCATCCACTTCTTGGTCTTTTGCTTGGCCCCCAAGACTGAGCTTCTTGAGTATCTCAACTATATTCTTCAGGGCCCAATTTGGGACGTTCTTTCTTCGAGTGGTTCTCCTGCACTGGGGACAGACCACCACCAGGCCATCGCCCTCCTTCTCCCCCCAGCTCTGGGTCAGGCATTCTTGGCAAAAGTTATGCCCACACTCAGTGATGCTCACAGGGTCCCTGAAGTACTCCAGGCAGATGGGACAGGTGGCTTCATCGTAGAGAGCCTGGATGTCCCCTGCCATGGCTCCTCCTGGCACTGGAAATAAGAGTCACTTTCGTTTTCACTCCTCTGGGTCAGGCCAGGAAGGGTGTTTCCTTTCCTGAGAAGGGCTGAGCAAAGCCAAGCCAAGGGCCTCAGAAGCACCTCCTCTGCACAAACATTTCCAATCTGAGCAAAATTTAACACTTTCCAGCCTGGAATAACTCTGAAAGCTGGTGCATGGACCAGACCCCCTGGGGACAAGGAATCCATGTATGGGTTCAGAATGCAGAAGCAGCACTAACATTGTCAAGGAGCACCATCAGTTGAGAAGGGATCACTTTGTCCAACTGATCCTTCACCAAGATGCCCTGGCTCAGTGGTTGAAAATTACTGATCCAAAATCTCTATATATAAAAAAGTCACTGACTGACTGACTGACTGATCACCGCCCTGCCAAAACCACCGGGCCTAGAAGCGTGAAATTTGGGGAGGGTGTTCCTTCCATGACGGAGGAGTGCACTAAGAACCGGTTTTTGGAAATTCCAACCGGAAGGGGGTGAAAAAGGGTGCAATGTGTTTTCCTCCCTATATTTTGCATTGGAGAATTGCTGACTCCTCAACATTCCGCCCCAACTGCTGGGCCTGAAGCATGGAATTCTGGGAGTTCCTTCTGTCACCTGAACACCCACCAAGAACCATCTGAGGAATTTAACCCTTCAGGGGCTGAAAAGGGGGCAACGTGTTTTTGTCCTATACTCAGTGATGGGCTTCAAAGAAATTAAGAACCGGTTCTCTGCCCATCTGGCAGCCACTTTTAAATGGCTATTTTTAAACTTTATATGTACTATCTCTTGTTAAGAACCGGTTCTATACAGTAGGTGCGAACCTGCTGGTGCCCACCACTGCCTATACTTAACATGGGAGACTGACCAACATCCAGCCAATTTGGTGCTCAGTGCCTGGTGCCCTGGGGGGATGTTGTTCAGAGGAAGAGGTTGCACTGGCGAGGATACTGCGCATGGGGGGAAGTTGTGCATGGGGGATGATGCGCATGAGGGGATGATGTGAAAGGGGGGATGATGTGCATGGGGGGAGTTGCGCATGGGGGGAAGTTGTGCATGGGGGATGATGCGCATGAGGGGTGATGTGAAAGGGGGGATGATGCGCATGGGGGGAGTTGCACATGGGGGACTGATGCAGATGAGTGATGTTGCATATGAAGAGTTCAGGCACATGGGGGGATGATACGCATGGGGGATGATGCGCATGGTGGAAAGTTGCACATGGGGAAGTTGTGCATGGGGGGAAGTTGCGCATGGGGAAAGTTGCACATGTGGAAAGTTGTGCATGGGGGATGATGCGCATGGGGAGTTGATGCGCATAGGGGGAATTTGCACATAGGGGGAAGTTGCGCATGAGGGGATGATGCGCATGGGGGATGATGCGCATGAGGAAAGTTGCACATGTGGAAAATTGTGCATGGGGGATGATGCGTATAAGGGGAAGTTGAGCATAGGGGAAGTTGCACATGGGGGTTGATGTGCATGGGGGGTTGAAGGGCATAGGGGAAGTTGTGCATGGGGAGATGATGTGCATGGGGAGGATGTGCATGAGGGGATGATGCGCATGGTGGGATGATGTGCATGGGGAAGTTGCACATGGGGAAGTTGTGCATGGGGGATGATTTGCATGGGGGATGATTTGCATGGGGGAGTTGCGCATGGGGGGAAGTTGCGCATGGGGACTGATGCAGATGGGTGATGTTGTATATGAGGAGTTCAGGCACATGGGGGGATGATGCACATGGGGGACTGATGCGCATGGGGTTTGATGCACATGGAGGGAAGTTGTGCATGGGGGGATGATGCGCATGTGGGAAGTTGTGCATGGGGTGTTGATGCGCCGGGGGGATGGCGTATGGGGAAATGTTACTCCCACAACACAAGTACGCTTTTCGCTAGTATTACAGAAAGGAGGAGACAGTGGGACTCAGAGCCTGACCTCAGAAAAGCCCCCTCAGATAATGCCCTCACGCCTACATATACACACACATACATGTATGTATGTATGTATGCAAAAACATATACACAGAGCTCATTTCATAACTTTCATTTCATCAAGTGAAAGCGTTTGATGCAGCTTTTGTGCCTGGTTTCATACTTAAGTTTTTGAAATTGTATTGCCAGCTCCTATAGGTGAAAGTGCTTTGGCACTCTGCAGGCTAAGGTTACAATCTTACCCTTACTTTCCTGGGAGTAAAGCCCATTGACAATAATGGGATGTACTTCTGAGTAGACATATATTGGGCCATCAGTCAGTGAAAGATGGTTGGTTGAACTTGGCAGCAGATCCAGATGGAAGTGATTGACCTTGGCAAACGCTGTTGCCCAGCTGGGACTATCAGATTTCCCCTCTTTGTGTTGTGCTTCACTCTATCCCCTTTTCACCCAATAACTTGGTCAGCTGTGAAGTGAGGATGAGTGTGCAGTCTGTTGTTGTGGGTTTTGAAATTACCGGTAGTTTAAGTTTGTGCATTAAGTCCACCTTGTGAGGAGCCCTGTCATTTTAGAAGGACACCCTCCCCTTTCCACTTGATTTATTTTGCTTAAGGGATTTATTCCCTGCTTTTCCCATGCAAAAACAAATTCCCAAGATGGCCATCATTCTGCAATTAGATTCACCGTTTCAGAATTGCTTCTCTGTCCTTACTTGGTATAAACACAAACTATAAAATGCCCTGAAAAAGAACTACGAAGATGGACAATTCATACTTTTGTAAGAAAACAAGGATGATGCAGAAGGGACTTCCAGGTATTTCCTCAAAATTCATGAATATTCAAGACAATGCAGACCAAATAAAGCACTCTGGAGTTTCATTGATTTCAAAGGAGAAAAACAAACAAACATGGTTAACACTTTCCTATCTGCCTTTCCGCTGAAATGAGAATTACAAGTGATTAAAATTGCCTGGATGCTTGAATGTTTTTTAGTTTTGTAAAAACATTCTTGAGGGAAGGAAATATCATAAATTTGAATAGTAATATGCAAAATCATATAAGAGCTGTCTTTCTCCTGCACACGAAAGGTTCATCCTGGAACTTGGGCAGTCAATAAAGAGAGAAAAAGTACAGGAAATTAATTAATAGTCTGCTTTTGCAACACAAACAATTCCATCAGAAGTAATATCGGTTTGAACCAGCATTTAAAAACTGTAGCAAAATGAAGCAACTGAACAGGTTGAAACTCATTCGAGTGAACTGGAAAGCAAGCTGTAGATTGGGGAAGAAACCCAAAGGCTATTTAAGGCAAGAGCCATTCAGATTTGCTTACGCAAACGAGAGATTTTTGCTTATTTTCAGTGAGAAATAAATTTTTATGTGGCATTTATGAGTTTTTTCTCTCAAGTTATTCTCTGTCCCAGGCTAAAGCTTTTTCCACAGTGCTTCTTCCATTGATGCAGCCTCTCCTATATAAACTTTCTGGTGCGCAATGCGTTGCAAGCTGTTCCTGAAGGTTTTTCCACAGACAAAACATTCAAGTGGCTTTTCCTTCTGGGTTCGCGCAAGAGTGATCGGTTCTGAACTGACGTCAAAGCTTTTTCCACAGGCAAAACCAGCAAAAGCATCCTCTGCTGTGTGAGTTTTCACATGTTCAACAAGGTCTGTTTATTGACTGAAGCTCTTTCCACAATAGGAACTAAATGTGCTGTGGATTCTCTCATGCAATATAAAATGTAAAACATTTCCCATAGTGTGAGCATTTATATGGCTTCTCTCCTTCGCAGACCCTCTGATTAACTTTAAGCCCCTTTTTCTGCATGCAAGGCTTTTTTTGCAAGGCTTCTTGCCTGTGTGGGTTCTTTAAAGTCTGCTATCTGACTGCAACTTTTCCAACACTCTGAACATGTATATGTTTTCTCTCCTAAGTGGATTCCCTCTTGCAAGTTTCAGTAAAAGGTACTCCCACAGTGTGAACATGTATGTGGCTTCTGATCTGAATGGGTTCTCTCACTTTCTCCACAGAGGGAACATATATATATTCTCTCACCCACGTGAGTTCTCTCATGCGTCATGAGGTCTGAGCTGCTACGAAAGCTTTTGCCACAGTGCCAACACTTGTACAGCTTCTCTGTGTGGATGTTCTTAGAAGTAAGAAGCCCAAAGCTTTCCCCACACTTCTCATATTTTTTCCTGTTCTCACCCTGGTGGATGGAGGTCTCATCTTCTTTGTGAGTCATTTGTGAAAGAACAAACTGATATATTTCCTCACTGATATTTCCATTCTGACTCTCTACCATCTCTTGGTTCTCATCAGCTTCTCCCCCACACAGGACACTGTTCTCTGCAGTTTCCAAGGGTGTCCTTGGTGGCTCCATTTGTTCAGGACTTTCCAGTTCAGGCTTCTGCTCCTTGTTTTTGTTCAGCCACCTGTCGCCTGTAGGAGAAAAGGGGAGAATTCAGGAATGCATCTGTGGCCTTCTGGAACCCTGTGAATGGCTTGTTAAATGGCTTCCATGTGTCTTGCCTGGCAATCATGGAACTTACAGGCAGTAAAGTACTGAGGGAAGAAGCCAGCGATAGTCAGGGATAGTCAGAGCTACACAAAGGAAGAAACCATGAACAGGAAGAAGCAGACAAGAGATTGGAGAAGGAAAGGAGAGCAAAGATAACAAGATGAGATGAGATGGCAGACAGAACAAGTTTTATGGAGTCTGACAGTCTCATTCATAGACTATACAACAGAATATGACTATACTGTAGCTAAATATAAATTCCCAGGGTCCTAATCCTATCCAACCTTTCAGATCTGGTGTAGTCACAATGTAGCCCACATGCTCCCATCCTTGAGAAGGCACTAGTGACAATCCCTTCATCACAGGATGCAACACACACCCCACTGGAACCTCTGCACTTGCACTAGAACACTGGATAGGATTGGGCCCTCAATCTGCCCCATTCTGGCTGTGATAGGGAGGTCATGATCAGCTCTCATTTCATCTATGAGCAATTTTAGAAAATGTATCATTTCTGAAAATATCCACAAAGCTATGAATGCAAGGAAAGGGACTGGATCAGACCAAAGTTGTATTTATTTCAACATACTGTTTCCCAGAGGTCTGCCAGATGTGCCTGGGAAGCCTTCAAGCAGGAGACTGGTATATTTCTCTCCCACCGTTGCTCCCCTGCCTCCAACCAATGTCTGACAAAACAAGCTTACTTAACAAGATTGTACCTGTACCATCCTCCTGCTTTATTTCGGCAAAAAGTTGTGTATTCACTGTGCTTGGCAGAGTTTCTTCTGCTTTGGGAGGATTCACAAATTCCTCTTCCGATATCTCTGTGATCTGAAAAGGGAGAGGAGTGAGAAAAAGTGAGAATCAGACTGACAATCCCATTATTTTACTTACTCGTAAAGCCCGCAGCTGTCGCTTGTGGAGTTGTGGAGTTACAATATAACAACAATGGCAGTATCTATATACTGCTTTTAATTTAAAAGCTCATAAAGCAATTTAGAAAGAAAATGTAAATGCTTATTGAAACGAATACTTTTCATATATTTTCTCTTTTTCTGAAGGTGTACCGTTCTCTCTTCTGCCATCTCTGAACTTGTAGCTAATATATTCCATTCTTCATCTTTTGAATGCTGTTTTCCGTTTATGACACACAGTTTTTCATTGCTTATTTTTTTTCTCTTGAGTTGCATCTCTTTCATCTAGCAAGGAAAGAGTAAATAAAAAGTGAACTACTTGAAGAAGACAAGGCAGAGACTGCTTGACCCTTTCCCAACCACCTCTTGCTTCTCCTCAACCTGGTACCCAGAACTCTGCCAGCCCTTGACTCTTGATGCCAGAGGTGTTGACATTCACACTAACATACAGGTTAAGGCTTGTAAACTCCCAAATCCAGAGTAACCAGATGTGTCACCACAAGGTAGACTTGCGTCAACGCAGTTACGGCACCATCTAGTGGAAACCTATGGGAAAGTCATATTGCACTCCACAGTAACTTTTACATAAGTTGACGCAAGAAGTGCCGTATCTGCTATGGACTGAGCCCATAGTGATACTAGAGGTTTACCCGTGGCTTCACCCATGTTTGAGCGCAAGGGGAAAACAAGAACACATGGTTCATTGACTTAACCTGTAAAGTATTGCAAAGTTCTAATAATACTGAACAAATGGTATTCCACAACTATAAACAATGTATTCAAAGTGTTGACAAATAGTAACAAAAACACTGCAATAAAAAAATGAAATTAACTACTGTAACCTTAACTAACTTAGGGATATACAGTAAAAAATTTTAATTTGGCCATTTGGTGCAAATATATAAAGATTTTTTGCTCTGTCCACTTTTGAACATGCAACATATAACTGACCATAGGAAAAGCATGGGTTTTCTGATGCCAACAATTTTAAGGGATTGCCCCGACCTTTATTGATAGTCACAGCAAAGATACAGCTAACTGGAAATTGAAAGCATGTTCAAATGTTTAAAGTCAAATGGCATGTTGCTGGGTATGAATGGGATACAGGGAATGAAAACTGGTGCCTATGCACTACCATCACCTGTGAATGGCGTATGCGGTCAACTTGCTGCCGTTTTTCACGCTGTTCCAATGTTTCTGCAGCCCTTAATTCTGCCTTTCGTATGCGCTGTCGTTGTAGACGCTCTGCCGTCTGATCTGGTGTTTCATTGCTTATGCGCTCGGCCTGCAGTACTCTTATTCGCCGTATACGTTCTTCAGTCTGCTGTGTTGTTTCAGCAGCCCTTGAACGTGCCTGTCGTATTCGTTGCTGAGTGAGTCGCAATTGTCGTTGTTCTGGTGTTTCAGCAGCCCGCAAACGTGCTTGTCGTATTCGTTGCTGAGTGAGTCGCAATTCTCGTTGTTCTGGCGTTTCCGAAGCTCGCAACAATCGTAATCTCTCTGCTGATGAAGTGGATGGTTCAAGGAATGGCCGTTTTTCTAGTGGCATTTCACCCTTCAAAAACCAAAAGAACTAACATTATTGAAATTCAAATAAAAATACATCAATATATTAAATGAAGCACTTAAACAGATTTTTTTAAAACAGTGAATTAACTTTATCCAAATTCAAATGAAAAAACAAAGACAGAATTTCAGATTTTTATAAAACAATAAGAACAGAGCATCAACATGCTCACCTGCTGCTCCCATTCACTGGCCTCCTGCTGCCTCACAAGGAAGTTTTCTGCCAGCATCACAGCCTCAGTGCAGGTCTTGGGGTCCTGTTGCAAGACCCAGTGTTGCATTTCTGGTGGCAGGATGGCCAGGAACTGCTCCAGGATCAGCTGGTCCAAAATCTGCTCCTTTGTGTGCCTCTCTGGTTTCAGCCACTGACAGCAAAGTTCCTGCAGCTGCAGGTAGGTCTTTCGAGGCCCCTCAGACTCTGTATAGCAGAACAGCCTGAATTGCAGGCGTTGCACCTCTGTTCTGATGGCATCTCCAGGCAGAACACCACTTGCTCCTTTTCCACTCTGTATGGCATCCAGGTGGCTGTTTTGTTCCTGCCGGAGCTGCTCCATGAGATGTGGCTGAAGTGGAAAAACCCGCAATCCTCTAGGCCATTTACTAGCATGTGATGGTCCTTCTGATACCAGAGATGTTACTGGATTGCTCCATTGCCTGAGCTCTGGAAATTGTGGGTTTTCCTCTCTGGACTGAAGAGGCTGCAGTGTCTTCAGGTACTCCTGAAAAAGAATATCCCAGTTTCTGCATGGTCCTTCATCAGGCTCCTGTTTTACTCTTTGTGACATCTCAATAGACAGAAACTCCTTGAGTCTTCCCATTGCTAGAAGAGCTGCTTCCTGCATGTCCTCACCTACTTCAGGGCCTGCTGAGTCCTCTTCCTCCATTTTGATTTCTGGCTCAATCGTCCCGTGGGTGGCCATCATCACTTTTTCTTCCATATTTCCTCCTGAATGGGGCTGCTGCATCTGCTGCTTCCGTCTTTAAAAGTGCCAATCCTAGAGCAACATTCAGCTTTCTTGTTAGATGAACAGAAGTCTCGTCAGCACAACGGACCAATCCAAGAAGGCCCAAGGGAACGTCTGAGCCTTTCAAGCTTTCTGTCCCTTTCAAGGGACCTTTCAACGTTGTGTTGAAAAGCAACAAGAATGTATTCCAGCAAACTGTATGAGCCAACAGATCTTCAAACAAACATGATCAACTTCTACTGCCAAGGAAAAAGAGGGAATGTAAAAATAAGTAAGAGTGTCCAGGAGAGAAGGCTAAACTTTTGTAATTGTTTGATGAAGGTGAATTAGAATGATGACTTATACTCCACCCTTCTTCAAAGAATGGGCAATGTGCATGATTGTGCATCCCCTCTTTATTTTTACAAATCCTATTTGATAAGCTGGGCTCAGAAAGTGGAACTGACCCAGTGAACTGCATGGCTGAATAGAGGATTTGAACTCAGGACTTCCTAACTCTAATGATTGCATCAATCTGACTTAGAGCACAGTACTAACCATGTCTACTCAAAAGTATGTCCATTGTGTTCAATGGGTCTTACTCCCAGGAAAGTGTCTTTAGGATTGAAGCCTTAACCAAGAAATGCTATTGCAGACACTTGTGTATAAAGGCTACAATGCAGAGTAACTACAGGACCTTATACATGACATAGTTACGGTGCCACCTATGGGAAATGCATAGAGAAATCCAGAGTAACTTCCTCTTCCGTCTTCCCGTAGTTACTCTGGATTGTAGGGTCAGTCAGTCTCATAGATACATCAAGGGCAAAGCTTCACAGAGTGTAATGACTTTTATTTTATCTGATATTCCAGAGGCCAGATCCTAAAAAAGGAATTTCTGAACAGTAAAGTAAGAGATCATAAGATACGAAAGGAAAAATTAATTTCTGGGCTAACAGACCACTTATTTAGCTAAAAGGATTCAGACTAAGAAGGTAATAAAATTTCCCAATGCTATGCGAGGTTTTCAAGGTCCCAAAAACTGTGCCACCACCTAAAAACTAAAGGTGAGAGGTGACAAAAGGGCCACCGAGGCTGAGATGCTAACTGAAATAACTGAAATTCTTTCTTTCCCCACCATCTGCGAACCTTAGAATCATGGTTTGTTGCAAACCAGCATCCATGCTAGTATCAGCATCCATGCATGAATTACAGCACAATCCTAACTATGTCTACTCAAAAGAAAGCCCCATTGTGTTTAGTGGGTCTTACTCCCAGGAAAGTGTCTTTAGGATTGCAAGCCAACGGCTGTTTCCTCTCCTCCATGGAGGAGATTCAAATGGAGAAGGTTCAGAGGAGAGCAACTAAAATGATTGACAGTCGGGGACACTTTCCATATGAGGGAAGACTACAATGTTTGGGAATTTTCAGTGTAGAAAAGAAGTGATGGAGGGGAGACGTGATTGAGATGTACAAAATTATGCAAGGGATGGACAGAGCGGACAGAAAGATGCTCTTTTCCCTTTTGAATAACACCAGAACTAGGGAACATCCACTAAAATTGAATGATGGGAGAATTAGGACAGGCAAAATAAAATATTTATTTATCCAGCATGTAGTTGGTCTGTGGAACTCCCTGCCACAGGATGTGGTGATGGTGATTCTAGGAACTGTCCAATCCTTTCTTAAAAGTATTGAGCTAGACTTAGGGCACAATCCTAACCAACCTTTGAGCACCGGCTTAGCTGTGCCATTATGGCATGTGCTGCATCCTATAGTTGGGGGACAGTCACAGAAGTCTCATCAAAGAAAGGCAATGTTTATTCCCTTACCTTGTTGTTGCATTGCCCTTATGCCAGTGCTGGAAAGTTGGTTAGGATTGCACCCTTAGTCTAGCTCTATGGCTTTAAGAAAGGATTGGACAATTCCTAGAGGAAAAGACCATCACGGGCAGTGGTGGGCTCCAGCAGGTTCGCACCTACTCTATAGAACCGGTTGTTAACGAGAGATAGGACATATAAAGTTTAAAAATAACCATTTAAAAGTGGCTGCCAGATGGGCAGAGAAACGGTTGTTAATTTCTTTGAAGCCCATCACTGATCACGGGTTAGAAGCCATGAAGGGTGCGTGTAGATGGGGACAACCTCAAAATGCCAGATGTAGGGGGTGCACCTGATGCAGGTGTCTTATGTGCTCCCTTAAGCATCTGGTGTGATGCTGTGTGATAAGAAAGCTGGACTAGATGGGCCTTTGGCCTGATCCAGTGAAGGCTCTTCTTAGATTCTATGCTTCAGAGAACACATATGACACACACACATAACACACACAACACTTAGATGTAGATAGAAGATACCTTTTGGGACTGGAAAGGCAGAAAAGCAGACAACTAGCTGAATGTGATGCCTGAAGAAGCACACAAAACAACAACAAACCTGCATCCTGGTGCCCTCCCTTACATCTGACATTCAGAGACAGCCTTTTTCTAAAACCAAGAAGTTGCTCATATGTATCACCACGTGTGACTGTAATTTTCAATCCAAAAATTTGTGTCTAATCCCCTTTTCGAGGCATCTATGCCAGATACCATCACCACATCCTGTGACAAGGAGATCTAACTACACAGTGGGTGAGGAAAACATTCCTGCTACATGCAGATGACCTACTGGGTCATCTAGATGACCTACTGGGTCCCTTCCAACTCTAGGATTCTATGAAATTACGAGAACATCATTCTCATAATTTCTTATCAGAAATGGCTCAGTAGTTTAAAAGTATATAAACTTGACTTTTCAGCAACTAGATTCATTGCAAACACTGATCAGAGGGACGCAGTTTATGGAAATGGGCTGATAAAGGGTTTGCAAGGGGGGATAACACTGGAAAGCCTTACTCAAGGGGGAACCCCAAAGGCTGATCAGACCCCTCTCCCAAAGACCCCCCCTTGACCCACCTGCTCTTCCTTCCTATGCCTTCCAAACACTGGGACCTGCAACCACTCTTTTCCTGCAAGATGCTACATTCCCCCCCCCAAACAGGAAGGAACTTATGCTGTTGTGCTCCATCCTCCCAGCCACATATCAGAGCTCACTTGTTTTAACCCCTTCACAGCACTAGATCTCCCTATACAATTGCAACCTGGATTGCAACCCAGGGTGACCAGATAACCTCTTTTTCCAGGACATAGCCTCATTTATGTCCTGGGAAAAAACCTAAATATCCTCTTTTACCCTATGAGTAGTCTCAGTAAAACATTATTTTTTAATTTGTAATTAATAAATAACAAATTAATTGCAAGTAATCAATGCAATCTGGTTTCAAATTTAATAATAAGTAATCTAGGCTGCAATCCTAAGTTCCACTTAGGCCAGCCTAAGCCCCGGTATAAGTCCTGTGCTGACCTGGGGGTGTAACAAATGTGTCCTTCTAAGATATTTAAGACACTTCTGCCCCACTCCTGGTCGGGGAGTTGGGCCAATGTACAGGCATATGCTGGCCTCCCCACACCATCACAGTGGGTTAGGCTGGCCTAAATTTCTTAGGATTGCGACCTTAGTGTTTCACCTCATAAAACCCATATGTGTTTTTAGCCTTTATTTTGTCACATCCTACATTTTTCTTTGGTATCCTACATTTTAGAGGGTACTTGTTCTCTTTTCTGATTATGATATATGGTCACCCTGCTGATAAATTTGACATTTCAGCAACTAGATTCATTGCAAACACTGGTAATCAGAGAGGTGCTGTTTATGGAAATGGGCTGATAAGGGGTTTGGATTAGGACCATTAGCCCTACAAACCAGAGTAACTACTGGAGCCCGTAAGAGACATTTACGTCAACGTAGTTACGGCACCACTTAGTGAAAACCTATGGGAAATTCATATTGCAATCCAGAGTAAATTGTTCTTACACTGGAGCAAGGACTCTCAGTAGTTACTCTGGATTGTGCCCTCAATGTGTCTTGCCATCCCTCCAGTTCTGAGGGGCTTCATTTTCTCTCCATTTCTGAGGCAATTTGTTCTGGGGGGGGGGGGGGGAGGTAAAGAGGAGACTCATCAAAGCTGCAAGAAGTTGCTGGTCTTGCTGGGGATCGGGTCCTCATGCCAGATCTTCCAGGCATAAAACTGGAGGCATAAAACTTTTCCTCAGTGCCTGCAGCAAAACCCCTGCCAGGCTCACAAGCCTTGATAGAGTCTAAAGTTAGAGGGTCTCTAAAATTGTCCGGCAGGACTGCACCTGCTGTCACCGAGGCAAGAGGAAGGAGAGCAGCAGCGCAAAGGAGGTCACTCATGTGGGCTCTCCACCGGCCAAGCTCCCCACCTTGAGCCTTACAATGGAGAAGGGAAGAGCCCTGGAGTTGTCCTCCCCAGTGGTGAGCTCCAGCAGGTTCGCACCGACTCTATAGAACCGGTTGTTAATGAGAGATAGGAATATAAAGTTTAAAAATAGCCATTTAAAAGTGGCTGCCAGATGGGCAGAGAACCAGTTGTTAATTTCTTTGAATCCCATCACTGGTCCTCCCCTGCCCCTTAAGTTGACAGTTTGGGAAGTGGGAAGAAGACACACCATGTTCTCCTGAAGCATCCCAAAATGTCTGCTGCAACATGCCCTCCTAGTCCTGAAGGATGAAAGAGCCATAAAGGCTCCAAGGATGTTCTGTGGGGCCCAAGAGGAAAGGAAAATGAGGGGTTAGACTTCCCCACACCCCCCAAAATTGCTGCTCTTAGGTCCAAGTAAAGCATGGACCAACTCTCCAAGAGGCAAGGTCAGTCTGGGACACTAGAGGAAGCTCCTCTCCACAAAAGAGTAGCCTGACCTGCCTTGTCTGTGAAGAGGAGCTCACCCCAAAAGCATCTGACCAACCCTGGTCTGTGAAGAGGAGCTAACCCCAAAAGCATCTGACCAACCCTGGTCTGTGAAGAGGAGCTAACCCCAAAAGCATCTGACCAACCCTGGTCTGTGAAGAGGAGCTCACCCCAAAAGCATCTGACCAACCCTGCCACAGAGTCTGCCAAGAAGGGGAATTCACTAATAAATATAAATTTCACCATCTTTTCCTATCCAGTTTTCAGGGGCTTCCTTTTCCTTACAATTTTGAGGTGATTTGTTTTCCCTCCTGTTCTGAGGAGCTTTGGTCTCCTTCCATTTCTTAGGATCTTCCTCCAATTCTGAGGGGCTTCAGTTTCCAATGGGAGCCAAGCAGAGAGATGGGAAACTGGGCCACAGAGAAAGATTACCAGGCCTAAGCAGGTTTAGCTCTCCTCTTGTGCTTCTAACAGGGCAAGACAAGGAGAACCACTCGCTGGGTTCAGAATGGAAGGTACGGGGTGCTCTTGGGGGTGGGTGCAGGTACTAGCAGAGCTAAACAAGATGGGTCACATCTCCTGTATGAACATGAGTTGAACTAAACTGCATAAGTAAACTTAAATTCAGTGTTAAGTTTCAATTGATTCAGTGACTATGGCTGCAATCCTAACCATGTCTACTCAGTAATAAGACCCTCTGTGCTCAATGAGACTTACTCCCAGGAAAGTGTGTTTAGAATTGCAGCCTTGGTGGTTTAAGGTGCTATTCCTGCTTACCTGAAGATCGGCAGGTGAGCGGTTCGAGATCCAAATACTGCAAGACAAGGTGAGCTCTGTCCTTAGCCCAGCTCTTGCAAACCTAGCAGTTCGAAAGCATGCAAATGCAAGTAGATAAGTAAGTACCACTTTGGTGGAAAGGTAGCAGCAATCTGTGTGCCTCGGCTTATAGTCATGCCGGCTACATGACCACGGAAGCGCCTTCAGACAACACTGGCTCTTCAGCTTAGAAATGGGGATGAGCACTACACCTAGCTTAGCCTGTTTATATATGGCTTCTTTAGAAAAACGTATTATTTTGAATGGTGAGCATAGTCCATACTTTGAACAAATTATTTTTTTCAAGAGATATATTGATGATTGTTTTGTGATATATGCTCAACAGGAAAACAGAGGCCTTTTGCAACTGGATAAATGACATTGCTCCTAATATTAAGTTTACTTACCAGCACAATCCGAAAAGTTTATATTTTTTGGACACAACAGTATTCAAATCCATTGATAATTGTCTGGCCATTCGTCCTTATAAAAAGAACACTGATCGTAACACCTATTTACATTTCTCTTCTTTCCACTCTCCACACCTCAAAGACAGCATTCCTTACAGCCAGCTGTTGAGGATCAAGAGAAATTCCACTCTTGATGGAGACTTTTCTCAGGAACAAGACAATATATTAACCCAATTTCAACACAGAGGCTACCCATTGGAAGTGTTATCCCAGGCTAAAAGGAGGGTGGAAGGAGTGGACAGAAACTCCTTATTACAAGTAAAGCCTAAAACACCTTTAAAAAGAATTATTTGGCCAATAGACTATATGCCTGGTGTGAATTCTGTCAGGCACATAATAAATAAACACTGGCACCTATTATATGATGTGCCAGATTGTGGAGCTCCACCAATTTTTGCTTTCAGAAAAACCCAGGATATTAAAAATATTCTTATCAGATCCGACATCAGAATCAATAACATCAAAAGAGAACCTACATTAGGCCATTTTAAATGTGGCACATGCTCAGCTTGTTCACAAGCTTTAGAAGGCAGATTAACATCCCTGAATTAGATATCCATATCACTCTACATCATTTCAGTACATGCAGGACCTCCAATATTGTTTATCTAATTGTATGTCCATGTCCACGTATACATGTGGGTCGCTCCAATAGATCCATAAGAACTAGGATTTCAGAACATAAATCACGTATCAAACTTCAGGTCTCAGAAGCCCCCTTGGTTAATCATTTCACTGAAAAATTTCATTCATTCATGGATTTCAAATTCTCTGTATTAAATGTTTCCAGAATTTCAGACCCAGATAGAATATCAAGTGACCTTCTTAGGCAAGAATCCAAATGGATTTTCAAATTGAGATCTTTGGAACCCCGAGGTCTAAATATGCATAATGACTTTTCCTGTTTTCTATAATGTTAGCATAAGGTCTTTATCTTCTCTTAGAGCAATCCTAACCATGTCTACTCAACAGTAAGCCCCATTGTGTTCAATGGGTCTTACTCCCAGGAAAGTTTTAGGATTGCAGCGTTAGTTATGCTTTTTGATATATGTAATTTCAACTTCAACTCCATCTGCATGCCACGAGTTAAAAAAAAATTTATTAAATTTGAAACAGATATTTTGTATAAGCAACTTGTATATGTAACTGTATAACATCTTTATTATGCTCTCTGATATATAAACGATAACCCCACTTGAATGCCAAGTTTAAAAAAAAAATTTTTTTTGTTAAATCTAATGTCTATACACTGTATAAGTAATTTGTATATTTAATTGAACTATGTGCCTCACCCTTGTGACCTTCATTATGTGGTGGTGTATTTTTAACTGTTTCTGTAATTAATTATTAATGCCAAACCTGAGTCTGAATAATTATGGCTAATCTGAGACTTATACATCTCTACTATTGTTCCTATCTTTTGCAGCACAATAATCTAGACACTCTTTATTGATGCTGATGTTATTTCATGACAATGAAATTGAATTTTGTACCTTTTCAGTGTGGAGATTTAGTCTAGTCTGTACCTTTAAACACTCATTGATGTTTCACCTGATTCCTTTAAATTGTAATAAGCCTTGTAAATTGTTGCCAGCTCCTTTCTTGTGGACTGTGCCATGGAGGCTAAGCGATGCCCATAGAAAATTCTTATAAGGCTGTAAGTAATAATAATTTTCTAACTTTTTAATAACTTGTGGATTATGGTTTTGATGATGATGATTTATTGTACATCTCTAGATGATTGTTTCTGATTTTGAAAAATTATTTGAAACTCAGCCTAAGTCAACACTGAGTTAAGCAGAATACCTGTCTTCATCTTAAATCAAGGAAAACCATCTTTCTATTGGAATTTATCTCCAGCCTTTATTGATAGCAAAGGACTTTTTACTTATTCAATTTGCAATACAATGTCTCCATTGCATCCTGATTGGCATACATGATAGCAGTTATATGATTAACGGAACTTAGAACTTTTGTAATAAATGAGTATTTTGTATGCATATATTTTAAATTGTAATTAATGCTATTATTGTGCTTTCACGGTTTATTTAAATGGTTGTCATTTAACTCAGAGCAAGCACTTACTAGAAGGAAGACACATACACAGGTGTACAAATACAGAGATTTAAGGCTGCAATCCTAAAGACACTTTCCTGGGAGTTAGACCCACTGAACACAATGGGGCTTACTTTTGAGTAGACATAGTTAGGCTTGCACTCGAAGTCACTTTCCGAGTCCAAGACAAAACATAGAAGCAGACAGGAAATTGAAGAAATCAACAAGAAGCTTGTCAGGGTGGAATCCTCATTCCTGGTGAACCAGGAAAAGGAACAAATAAACAGTGAGCAAAAACCGTCAGGAGTGGATTAAAATTCACAAGACATCTACAACGAGTGACGTCTATAAATGAAGAACGATAAACGATTGGAGTGTGTGAAGAGCTTCAGTCAGAATATCAGTCCCACTTTGCATCACAAGACCCACATAGGACTTTTCACCAAAGGCTCTATGACATTGAGTAACCTGTAAGATGCAGCAAATTAACCTTAATAGGATGGAAATCACATCAGTGCTTTGACTGAGGAAAGAATCTCCCTTCGAAAAGTCGTTCAGGATATGGAAATCATGTCAATATTGAGTAGAAATTATGTCTTGTTTATATTTGTAGCCATTAAACTAGTACTCAAACATATGCAGCTGTCATGTTCCCTGCTACCAATTTACTCCTTTCACTCTCGGAGCAATAGAACTACTGGTGAATTAAGGAGGTAGTTCTTCACACAGCATGTACTCAGCCCGTGGAATTCTTTGCCACTAGACAGCCATTAATATGGGTAGCAGAGACTTGTCACCCACTTAGCCCTCAACATGTTAATGTGTTGCCAGTCAGCTAGTGTGATGTCCCTTGGCAGTCATGTCATTGCTGGGACTCACTTATATTGAGCTGGAAGGATGGGTTTGGAGGCATTGTTGATAGTGATGAGTTTTTACTTCACAGCTGGGTGGTAGTGGTGTGTGTGGGGGGGATTTAAATAAATGGAGTGAAGTATAGAGTGGAAGGGTTGAGAAGAAAGGGAGAACTGAAATAGGTACAAGGACAGAGGAGCAGAGAAAGGAAGAGGGGAGGAGGAAGAGCGGGACATGGAAGGGGATGGAAGATGTAATCATCTTCTGTGTGTCTCTCAGCCCCTGAAAACTCTGCTTTCCAAATGAGCTGTTCCCATGAGAAGCTTGAGATGTTACTCAAAACAGTGATCTGTATGGCAGCTGCACTGTCCAGAGTTTTGAGAATATGGGGGAGATGCTTACAGACACAAGGCCCCAGGCCAATGCTTTTTCTTTACATGCATCCACCTAGTTGTTCTATATCCTTGCCAAGTCTGTCCCTGTCCATCTGTCCTGAGGGATCCCTTAACAGGAACAGGGTATCCAGAATCTGATTTGGGCACGTCTGGATTTTCACATTCGTTTTTACGAAAGTGGTCTTCCTCACCACCCAAATCCACTCTTTGGCAATGTGCTGGTGTACAGGAACTGACCACTGCCAGAAGTGATGAGCACCTGGCTCTGTGCAGCGATGGACATTGGAAACCGGAAATGAGATAGCTAAGGATTGAAACATAACAGGATTGGACCACATAAAGCCACAAGGAATGTCCACAGAAGAACTTTTATTTACTGAAAGAATTCTACCCCACTTTTCTACCACATATTGGGGAACCCAAGGTGGCTTACAATATAAAAACAATACAAGGTAAAAGATTAATACTAAAACATCAAAACAGAAAACAATTAAAACAATAAAACAGACCCCCCCCCCCGGATCACGCAACTATTAAAATTACATTCATTAAAAGTGCCAGTCCGTTACATCAACAGTTAAAAGCCTTCTTGAATTTAAAAAAAGTCTTGAGGCCCTGCAGAAAGGTTTCTAGAGAAGGAGTCGTTCTTAATTCCAGATCTTACTGCTGAATCTTTTCCTTGAAGAATTTAAAATCTTTTTATTAATTAAAATCAATAGCTACTAGTCAATTCATCCCTTTCCTTGGAGTTCAGGATAAGTGGAACCTCCTTCAATCCAGAAGGCAAAGTCAAGAATCAATAATTTTTTGAAGGAATAACAGAATAATTAATTCTGACTACAGTATAGCTTCACATTTCAAATTCATGTTTCAATGTACCCTTTCCAAATTGCACCTTCTTGTATCTCCCACATGTGCAGCCCAATCCTATCCTCCTTATCACTAGTGCAGCTTCACTAAAAATGGTCACACTGTATCCAGTGTAGGGTGGCAGATTGGGAGGCTTTAGCAAGGAAAGATCTAAATCCTCTTACCCCTTGCATAAAGCATCCCAACTCGTAATGGGTGTCCTTAAAACTGTGGTTCCCAACTCATAATGGGTGTCCTTAAACCTGTGGTTCCCAACTCATAATAGGTGTCCTTAAGCCTGTAGTTCCCAACTCATAAGAGGTGTTCTTAAACCTGTGGTTCCCAACTCATAATAAGTGTCCTTAAACCTATGGTTCCCAACGCATAATGGGTGTGCTTAAACTTGTGGTAGTGATTATGCTAACACAAGTCTACATCATCTGCCTCCCTCCTATGCACTCTTATGTAGCTTGGTGGGTCTCTGGGGTTGTCGAATTGGCTGCTTGCTCTATGCTTTAGCATGTTTTGCAGCAATTGGAAATAAAGGATAAAATCTGTGCAAACTGTGCATAGAACTTGGACTGAAATGCCGGTTAAGGGTTTGCATGCAGGGGAAGAACCAACCAGGTATTCCTCCAAAAAATGAGTCCCTCTCTGAAAAATCTGAGATTCATCAACACAAAAAAGCATAGGACTTGACTGCCTTTTAATTCATTTTCCATCCCTGTTCATGCCTCTTTTTTAAACTAACAAAGGAGCCAAAACTCGCATGGGAGCCAAACCAGACCTCGAAAGCCCACAAGACAAAAACTCAACAGTCTGGCCCTGATGACATCAGTCATCAAGCCAAGGAACCACATCTCCTGCAGGACCTAACCATTTCTTCAATCATGAACTCCAGCCTTAGACTTCTAACAGTCTGAAAGGTGGATAAAAAGTAAAGGAGAAACTATGAAAGGGACACTAACATGATAGTTCCAACTGTATTTCATAAGCAAATCTTTCTCCTTTCTCTATAAGATCCAAAACACAGTAATAAGGAACTGTGACTAATGGTCTGATCCTATCCCCCAAAGTGCTTCATTAACATGGATCAGAAAGCACAGCCTGCTGAAGGTTGCCTGCCTCTCTCTCTCTTATATGTTTTGGTTTTTTTTTTTAAAAATCACTTTTTCTCCCTTTTTTATTCCTCGCTTTACTGGTGGGGAGAGATCATGGGAAGATAGGAACAAGCATCGAGTTTGCAAAAAAAAGGGGGGAGAATGCAAAGGAAACCTGGAGAATTGACGAGCTGAGAGTTTGATAGTATATTCCTGTATTGTATACTAGAAGAGAAAAAAACAAGGTGGAAGAGACTCTTAATTGTGTTTCAAGTGCTTTTGCCTAACAGCCCAATCCTATCCTTTGCCTCCCACTGATGCAGCAATGCCAAAATAGGAAAACTATATCCAGTGGAGGGGAAAGATCCAGAGTTTTTGGAGGGGAATAGGTATTTAAATTCCATTATCTCCTATAAGCCTCCCTGTTCCCAGTGGGTGTCCTTGGACAAAGTCCAAGAGGATAGGGTGGCTGCTGTCACAGGGGATATAATCCAATGGATAAAACTGCCGCCAGACATGCACCCCAGTAGTGTCCTGACCCGTCCTGCCTTTTCCCAATGCTCCCAATGGGCGGGCTTCTCTGGAAGGTGGCTGAAGATCCCCCGACACATGCAGGACAACTAACTCTTCCAGCCTAAGCTCTTGCAGCTTTTGGAGTGTGCTTTATGGCAGGTTTTCAGCAGCTCCTCCAGAAGAATGCATGTGCTGCTGGCAGCCAGATCCAACACAGTTGGGACATCAGGGTGTTCCAACTCTATTCTATAGCTCACCCTATTTTAGTGCTTTCCAAACATTTTAGCAATGGGATCCACTTTTAAAAACGACCATTTCTGGAGACCCACCAGCTTTACTAGACATAAAAGATCTAGAAAGAATTTTACATTTATTAATAATTGAGAACAAATGCATTTTTTCATGATTTTCTCTGGGTAAAGTATTTTCAGTCTAAAACCAGCTTATTTACTATTCAATATACATAATTTTACAAAAAAAACTCGGCTTTTTTCTCATGTGTGTTTCCAGTTACTGTTTCAAGTTACTGTTGATGACAGCATTGATGTCCACGTCAATGTTAGTTGTTTTCAGGCGTAAGGAGTTCGACAATTGCAGCTTATTATGAAATTTGTTTTTTATTCCTACCATTGCTGAAAAGCCCATCTCACAGATGTACGAAGAGGAGAAAGGGAGAAGTACCTTCAAAGCTTCAGTAGAAAGCGTTGGAAATGTTTGCTGCACAGACAGCCAGAACTGGATCAGTTTCCTGCGGTTGAAATTCAGTTTCAACTGTGTGTCTTCAGACAGGTCAATTAACTCTTCGTCCGCCTTTATCGAGATCCCCGTCGTTACGTCGCCCTGGAAGGGATTCGCAATCCAGTTTCTCTGCTGACAGATTTTCATTTCTTCAAGAAAGTAATGGTCAAAACTTTCTCTCAATGCATTCAAATGTGCGGAGATCTCTGTAATTATGCCATCAGCAAGTTTCACCTCATTTTCGTTAATAAAAGTTTGAAATGTCTCAAAACAGTCGTACTTGCGGTCTTCGATGTTCTTTTTCCACAAAACGAGCTTTTTAATGAAACCGCGGATTCTGTCGTGAACTGAAAAAATATCGGTTTCTTCCGTTCCCTGCAAGTACAAATTCAGATCGTGAAGTTTTGAAAAGATATCTGCCAAGTAGGCCAACTCCAAGACAAATTTCTTGTCCCGCAACCATTTCACCAAATCGCTTTTGTCGTCCAGGAACATGATGATTTCTTTACGGAGCTCCACAAGCCTCGCTAGCACTTTCCCCTTTGACAGCCAGCGTGCTTCAGTGTGCAAAAGAAGTGATTTATGGGCGTTATCCATCTCCTCACACAGCTTTTCAAATAAGCACGACTGCAACGGTCTTGACTTTATAAAGTTCACTATTTTAATGGACTCGCTCAAAACGTTTTTCAAGTTATCCGACATTGATTTTGTTACTAACACTTCGCCGTGAACGTTGCAGTGAGTCCATAATGCATTTGGACAAACTTCAAGCAGGCGAGCCACAACACTGCTTTTTTTGCCGCACATGGCCCGGGCGCCGTCTGTACATATTCCAACACATTTCATCCAGTCCAGACCTCGCTTTTGTATATAAGTATCAAGGGTTTTGAATATTTCCTCCTTGGTGCCTCGAATAATTGGTTCACAGCACAACATATCTTCATGGGTTTCGTTATTCCAGATGTAACGTATGAAAACAAGAAGCTGGCAAAGCCCTTCTACATCAGTCGATTCATCCAGCTGCAGAGAGAAGAATTTACTTTCACCAACCCTTTGGATCAGCAGTTCTTCTACCCACTGGGACATTTCATCTATTTCGCAGGCAACAGTATTACTTGCAATTGGGATGGTTTCAACCTCTTTTGCATTCTTTTCACCAAACATAACCGCAACCACATCTTTTATCGCTGGGAGTACTAAAGCCTCTCCAATTGTGTGCGGCTTACCAGCTTTCGCGATTCTCAGACTAATAAGATACGAGGCGTGCATTGCTTTCTCACTGATCTTGGTGACGACAGGCAACGGCTTCCTTTTTGGCGCTTCCAACTCTAACTCTTGCAACTTTGTCTGGAAAAACTGGAGCGGCTGGTTTTGCAAATGAGGATGGTTCGTCTCAATATGCCGACGCAATTTGTTTGGGCGCATGCTCTCGTTTGCGAGTACTTTACAGCACACAACACACTGTGGCCGGGGATCATCTTCATCTCCATTCCATGTGAACCCGATTTTTAAGTAGTCGGAATTATATCTCCTTGTAACTTTTCTTCGTTTGGGTTGCTTTAAATTAGTTGTTGAAGGCTCATCTTCATCATTTTCAACTGTTGCTGTTGTCGTGTTGTTCTTGTTCATCCACTTATCTGTAATGCAGAAGCTCCAATGATTGTTCCAATGGAGTCCTACATCAATGAAGCCTGAGAAAAATGGGAGAATGTCAGAAATGTAACCGACTGAATGACGAGAAGCACCTATTGAATGACAAGTTATTAAATAAGATCCTTTTCAACCTAGTGAGGCCTATAGGAGAATCTACTTAATGAGAAGGAAAACTAGAAGATTTGATCCTCTGGGTTGCCAACTGACTGGAGGTGAACATGGCCTCTTTAATGTCTTTCATAGGAGGGGTGTAGAACAATCAGCAGGTAAAGCTTTTTATTGTCTAAGTGTTGGTGTCTATTGCTGGAGATCTTGGAGTAAAGTCCTGCATTGTGTCACCACTGTCCCCCTTCCTGCCCAGTGATGAACTGGGCACTACTGTCATCACTGAGGGTTCAGGATATTTCTAGCCAGTAGCGGGCGCGGCAAACCTCTGAAGTTGGCCCAATTACAACTTGCTTGTGAACACATTAAAGTGTTATTAAAAAGGCACAGGAAATAGGGGTCAGATAAATGTTGGCAGCCCTAATTAAACTTTAAACCGACATGAAAGATCAGTTGTGGCTATGTTTTGCTATAAAGCACAGACTGTGATGTGCTAGAAAACCATTTCAATACATGAAAAAGAAACTTTCAGAATTTGATTCAGTGCATTAAAAACATACATTTAGCCTCATTGTCAGCAATAGTTTAATTATTTAAATCAGGGGTCTCCAAACATTTTGGCAGGAGGGACATATCATCTCTCTGACACTGTCAGGGGCCAAAAAAACCTAACTTACATTTCAAATTTGAATAAATTTACATTTAAGAATGTAATGGAGTGAAATACAGGGCTTGCCCAGGGCTGGATGGAGGGATCTTGAGGCTTGATGAGGGCTGCATTGGGCCCTAGGGCCAGGGTTTGTAGGCCCTGATTTAAATGTTTGCCATACTGAAGATGACACTAGAATTTACTTTTTAACTATTATAAGATCCACTGAGAGATTTTTACCTGGAAGGCAGGACAAAAAATAAATCTATCTTGCAAAATGTATTTTACACAGCGAATTATGAAAGTGGGGGAATAGATAATCCCTGTAAGTGAAACTGTAGATAAGGGGATCAAGAATGCAGGGGATGCCTTTATCTATAACTAGAAAAATGTACCTGCGTTGTGGGAGTAAAATAACCCCTATGCGACATCCACCCCTAGTTCCATAGCCCGTGCGCCCCATGCGTCACATCCCCCACACAAAGATCTCCCCATGCGCCACACCATTCCCCTCATGCACCACATCCCGATGCACATCAACCACCAAGCGCCACATCCCTCCATGTGCATCATCCCCCCATGCATACCATCCTCCCCGAGTGCATCATCCCTCCCAGTGCATCAGGAACTGGCCCCCAAACTGTCTGGATGTTGATCAGTCTTCAATGTTAAATATAGGACAGAAACATCTTGCACCCCTTTTTGGGCTTTAAGGGTTAAATTTTTCAACATTGGTTCTTGGTTAGTGCTCCCGTCACATAAGGTAACACCCTCCCCAAATTTCATGCTTCTGGCTCCAGGGGTTGGGGCAGAGCCTTGATCAGTCAGTAATTCTTCAATGTAGAAGGAGGAAAATGCATTGCATCCTGTTTCACCCCCCTCCGATTGGAATTTCCGAAAACTGGTTCTTAGTGGGTGCCTCTGTCATGGAAGTAACACCATCTCCAAATTTCACGATTCTAGGTCCGGTGGTTTTGGCTGGGCTTGAAGAGTGTGTCAATGACTTTTCAGTTTTATATAGATTTGTAAATTGTGCCTGATTCAGCAAAAAAAAAAGTTAACTGAATTTATTTATTTATTTGATTTCTATCCCACCTTTCCTCCCCTGCAAGAGGGAGCTCAAGGCGGCTGACATCAAGGGATAAAACATCATTAAAATAGAACATTACAATTTTGTAATACAATAAATGTTAACATTTGAAGGTACATATTATTTTGTATTATCAACTCATCTCAGGATGTTACCTGCGGGACAACAGAATGGACTTTTTGTGCCCTTACTGAGACCCAAAGACTCATATAAAAGCACTGAAAAGGTGTGCCAGCCTACTATTATTCAGTGGATTGATAATCCTTTAACTTTAACATTTTAATACGTTTGATTGATCAACATCCAGCCAAAACTCCCAGATCTAAAAGCATGAAATTTGGGGAGGGCATTTCTTCTGTGAGGTAGGCACCCACTAAGAACTGATTTTCAGACATTCAAACCCTAGGGGGGTGAAAAGAGGAGTAACTTTTTTTGTCCCTATACTTAACATTGAAGACTGACTGATTCTCTGACTCATCAATGCCCAGCCCAAACCCCTCACCCTAGAAGCATGAAATTAGAGCATATTCCTTCTGTGATGCAAGGACCCCTTAAGAATCAATTTGGTGCCTGCAGCCCAGTGGTGCAGGGATGCCCACCACCTGGTGGTGCCAGATGCTGCTCAGCGCCCAGTATTGAGCCAGGGTACTCAGTGCCTCATACCTGCTGCCCAGCAGGGATTCCCAGTGGTGCCTGGTATGTGCCTAATGCCCACCAGAGGCAGCCACTATCCGGTGCTGCTTGCTGGCCAGTGCCACCTGGGGATGCCCAATTGTGCCTCTGTTGCCCATCGGTGCCCAGCCATACCCATTAGTGCCCAAAATATTCTTTTAAGTTTTATTCCTGTGATGAAGGTAAGTTCAGCTAGTATGGATATATTTTTGGAGTACAGATATTTAATATGTTTTAATATGGACTAGCTCACCTTACTTATAATTGCCAAAGTAAAATTAAAAGAATATTTGTTGTATCTATAAATGAAATACAAATATTGAAAGTAATAAATAACTTTATTCAAATATTAAATATATTACATTAACCCATTATCCCAATAGATAAGTTTAAAAACTAGCTTAAATCCATTTAAAAACTAAACGCTATATTTAGATTTACATAAGTTATCTGATGACTTTTTTGTTGTCTTGGTTAATTTTGCCGTAGCCGATTTAATAATTAAATCATTCCAAGTTGTTTGTCCAAATCCACTCTCATTTTTTTCATGAAAGGATGTTGACTTTTGGTCACAAATAGGAAGATTTTAGGCAAACTTTAACTTCATCTGCTCAAGTTCCTCTTGGCACAACTGGCAAAGTTTGTCGAAAGTCTCCAGATAGCGTAACCATTTAGCCTCCCATTATTGTTTTTCTGCTTCTTAATTCCTGTATTCTGTATTCTGCAACTGCTGTTTTCTTTTGAGTTTCTTTCTATCGCAAGCAACAATTTAGTTGAAGTTTTTCCTATTCCTATACTTTTGAACTGTATTTCTATGTATTTCTGGATTTTTCTCAATGCAGGTGACCCTTGTTATCCACTACAGTTCTGTACCAGAACCTCCCATGGATAAAAAGTGGAAAAACAGATTTTAAAGATCCAAGTTTCTTGCTCCTAAAGGATTAAGATCATGCAAAACAGCTTTTCCTACTGTTGTAGAGAGGCAGTCAAAAATTAGAAATGCAGAAGTCCCCCTGTCTTTGCCTGGCTCAGCTGAAGAAAGGAATCACTGCTTGCATGACTGTCTCTCAACGGGAAGAAAAGCAGTTTAACTTGTTATTTCAAAGTGATGCAAGTTTTCCCCTTTTCCAGGGATCAGAACATTCCTTCACATTCGCAGTGATTCATCTTGATTCAAATCCATGTATAAAAAATCATCTAGATTCACGCCCGTGTTAAAAAAATCATCTAGATTCAAATCCGCATATATAAAATCATCTTGATTCACACTGGTGTAAAAAAAATCGTCTTGATTCAAATCCGCGTGTAAAAAATCTGAGTACAAGGTTGGACCTGCGTATTTGTTAACGACTTCTGGTTTTTTGTTATATTTTTCAACTGCTTCTTTATTTACTTCCTGATATTTCTCACTATACTTTTTAACTGCTTTTCTACAAACTTCCTTGTTCTTAACAGCATATTTTTTGGCCGCTTCCTTAATTTGTCTTCTTCTGATTCGATCAGTAAATCTTTTACGTCGCTTTTTCTGATTTGAAGCTAAACTTGAAACGGTTTCATTGCATTCAGAGTTGCCTTGCACACCTTCAGCGACAATCCACGACTCTTAGTGCATCAAAAGAATAAGAATAAGACTATGCTATATGCTTATGGGTTTTTGTTATTATCGCTATTAACTATTAATTTTCAACATCATATAACAGCAATTTTGAAATACAGGCCAACTATAAGATAGTCTAAATTTTTGGGTTTTCCCCCCCTTAAAAACCCAGTTTTTGGAACTCATGTAATTCCTTAGAATATTAAATTCTTTCTTAAGGGGAACTTTATATAATAAGACCGTATGCAAAATTTGACAGCTTGCATTCACTTTGATTACGGAGTTCTCTTGATAAGTCAGTGAGGATGCAATCCTAACCAATTTAGGCCAGCGCAACATACCCATCTCCCCATTCACATGGGGAGTACACATGCCTCTGCACTGGCCCAGTCCCCCCAGGAGTGGTGCAGAAGTGCCTAATGGCACTTTTAAAACACCCCCAGCCAAGCGCAGACTTGTGCCAAGATTTATGCCAGCCTAACTGGGGAGGGGGGGTTTAGGACTGCAGCCTGAGTGAGTTAGGCATATTTCAATTATATATTGATCTATATATGGATCAATATACTTTTTGGAGATTGACAATTGCTCAGCTTTGTAATCTGCATGTATGTCTCACAGCAAATATTACCTATCTATAGTATTTATATCCCACTTTTCAACTAAAAAGTTCACAAAGCGGTTTACAGAGAAAATGGAAAAATAATAATAGCTAATTAAAAGCTAATGGGTCCCTGTCCCAAAAGGGCTCACAATCTAAAATGCAAAAATGAAAAAGAACACCAGCAGAAGCCACTTGGACAGACCTTGCTGGGGTGCTTATGCTTTGGAACAAAAGCCCTGTGAATTCCCAGCCAAGGTTGGTGTGGGGATGATTTCTGACTCTCTTTCTTCAGTGCCCAGCACCCTTCTGAGATGGTGCAGTTTGGAGGGGAAAAGTGGAGGGCCTCACCCTCAGTCTCTTAAATAATTCTGGCAAAGTCTACTACAAGCTGCTCTCTCAGCTTGAAGGTGAAAAGAGCAGAATAGCAGAGGTATACTTTGGTGATTCATCCTAACCAGCAATAACTTATCCCAGAAGGATGGGATGTTCATGGAGAAGGATCCTGTTCATCACAGTACCTTTCTGGTCCCATTCCCCAGCATACTGTTTTCCAAAGCTACTGTGCTGTTAAGCAATCCAATGTAAATGCAAGTTACCTGCCGATTTCCCTTCTCCCTGGAGATCCTGAGGAAAAGAAGACTCTCTTTCTTCCAGCTGGGAACTGAAGGCAGGTTTGGGAACATCTTCAGAGAAAGAAACAAGGAACTCAGATGATTCTGAATATAATCAAAATCTTTCCCAAGCTACCTGACCCTAGACTGCTCCCACCCCCAAAAGTGCATGGAATGGGACAGGAAACTGGCCAGTCCTCTGAACTCTCACACATGAATCTGCAGCAGGAAGAGATACTTGAATCCCTGTCTGATAATCTTTTTCAGTGGCTTTTGATGGTTTAAAAAAAATCTCTTTAGATGGTGAGCCCTTCTGGGATCCGTTATTTAATAACTAATAAATCACAATAACTAATAATTCACTAACTAAAAAACAGGGAGCCATTAGTTATTAATAATAACAGATACTAATAGTTGTAATAATAACAGTTTATAAAAATTGTTGATTGATTAATTACATAACTTCCAGCCCTCGGCAGGCACCATGGACACTGCATGTATGCCAATCTGCCAATCTTGGCTTGCTGTATGAAACAGATTTGACACACCTGGTAGAGCCCAACAAAAATTGGTTTCTTCAGCAAGAACATGGTCCAATGACCCCCAAATGTAATGTAATGACCCTCCCCCAAAAGTGTCTGACACTCAAAAATCCAAGAGCTCACCAGAGAAGATGGAATCCCAGTCAGCCTCTGGCTTGTCATCCAGGGGGAGATGCGCCCGCTGGATCTCTGGTGGAGAGCGATCTGATGTGGGGGAACTGAACACTTTCTCCAAAGTTCCCGATGCCTAAACAGAATGAATAATTATCCAATTACTGAGAAGGGCTTCAACAGCATGAATGTTACAGATACAACAACTGTCAGTTCCTGGACCAAACACCTGCTCCCTCACCCCGATTCCCAACCAATTGCAGCAAATCTCCTAATACATTCAAATCAGGCAGAACTGTCCATCACCATCACTTGATGCAGAGAAGCATAGTTCTTTGGTAAATGGAGGGTCTACTATTTGCTCACAGTTAATGACTACCAATTAACACACATACCAATTAACACACATGCTCATGGTGGGAGGTCTTTTCCAAAATGACATCCAGCCAGCATTTAGAGAGCCCTGATTGAAACCAATGACTGTCAGCACTTGGCTTATTCCAAAGAGAATACGAACATGACTTTGTCTATGACAAAGAACTGTGGCTAGTCTGAAAGCGGAAACCAAAACCGCAATTTCACATTTCAACTGCATCCAGAAACTCTTTGGCATCCTCTGTGATCGCCGGAGTTGATGGATGTCCCCCATGATCAATAAGACTTTACTCGTTAATCTCATCAAACATCAGTGAACAATAAAATATCTAGAGCATGAGATCCAATAAAACAACCAGAGCCACTTTGGGTATCCTTGGGAATTAAGGTGCAATATAAATCAAATAAATAATAAATCAACAGAAAACCAGCTCTGAAAAGGATAGACTGAGTGACAGCTACTTAAAGTGATAATGAACTGTACATATTACTTTCAATTCTCATAATCCACTCCAATTCTCTCTCTCTCTCACTCACACACACACTCACACAGTTGTCTTAAAAATTACATATTCTTGGGTATGTTTGGGTGTGAATCAGAAAACAGCATTGATTTTGCCAAATTTGCTCTAGTTTGGCTCATTTTCTTTTTGTAGCCCTGTTATCATTTGACAGAGAAGGAAAAAAATTCTTAGAAAGTAAACACCGAACCAAAGTGAGAGGCACTATCTCTCCATATTACTGGGGCCCTTACCTTTTGTTCTGGCTCCTCAGAATTGTGCAGGAAACGCTCTGCCAGGGCTACGGCCTGAATACAGGTTTCTGGCTCCTGCTCCCTGACCCAGCTCTGCATTTCTGGGGGAAGGACGGTCAGAAACTGCTCCAGGATGAGGAACTCCATGATCTGTTCCTTGGTGTGCATCTCTGGCTTCAGCCACTGGTGACAAAGCTCCCAGAGCTTGTTGCAAACCTCTCGGGGACCCTCAGCTTCCTCGTAGCAGAAGAGCCTGAAGCGTTGGCGCCGCATCTCTAAGCCGACGGAGTCCTCATCCATAACCTCCTCCTTCACCTTCACAGGCGAGTCCCGGTTGTTCTCGTAGGCCTCCCAACACTGCTCTTCTGGCTCCTGTTTTACCTGGTGGGATGGTGCGGCTCTTCCTAGAAACTTCCCAATGGTGCCAATTTGGACAACACGTAGGTTCCTTGTTTCCTCCTCCATGGTTTCCTGTGGTTTGGGCCCAGTGGGGCCCTGTTCCTCCATTTAGGTTACTGACTCCAATTCCTAATCAGAAACAGAATGAGATAACTCACCATGTAAAGACTAGAAGAAGAAAGTTGCTAGACCAAAGAGCCATGGCACCTGATACAATGTTTCTCACGGTGGTCAGAAGTAGGCATGAAGGCAATACACATAGGACCTCCTGTTTGTTCCCCACCAATTTGAATTTAGAAGCATACTGGCTCAGATCAGTAATTATATTGCGGCATAATGGGTCTACTTCCTCCATGAATTTGTCAAATAGATTATTTTCTAATCTCCATGTTTAAAAAAATGCTATTTACGGGCTTGCATAACAAGGAGAGGAATGGTTAGAATTTATCTTCTTGGTATTACAAATAGTTTTACTTGTGGGGAAGCGAAAAGCAGAATGAGGGACACAAAGCCCTGGACTCTTCCATTTTTTTCCCTATGTCTCATTCAGTTACCAATGCCGAATCTTGCTGTGGTGAGTTCCATAAACAAAAATAATGCACTTCAAGAGCCTCTTTCCCCTTTTCCACCATCCATCTATGGGTTCTGAGTTGCCTGTGAAGATCAGGAGAGAGATGTTGGAGTGCTGGTGGACAACTCAATGAAAATGTCAGCCCACTTGGTAAATTCCACGCTCAGAGTAATTTTAAAAAGGGAATTAAGAATAAAACCACCAATATTATAATGCCTGGTCTAGAAAAAAGGCACATGGGCAGGATGACCAGATGACCGTAAAATCCTGTATTTGTCTGGATTTTTAGCCTCATGTCTGGGTGTCCTACATTTTGGCATCATTGTCCTACATTTTGGCTTCATTTTGAAACTTCGTGATAGTGCACAGTACCCCATCATGCCATATGTCGTTGGATTTGTAAGAGCAGAATCCAATGCAAAAATAAGTTTGGAGATATCTCCTTCCTATCAAATGTTATGGTCAAAAAACAGAAAAACAAAAAAAAATACATTTTTTGGCAATTTTTTCAGTGGGTAGGAATTTTGGCCTGGAATTAGGAATTTTAGCCTTGGGGTTCAGGAATTTTGGGTTTGGCATCTGGTCACCCGGCACATGGGGTGTGTGAAACAACTGAGGGTTAAATCCCATCCAAATTCCTTTGGCTGATATTGCTTTGCCAATAAGGTGGTGTTCTGTAGCCTGGAGCGGTGGTGGGACAATCACGAAGTTTGTCGAGGTAAAGGAACAGTTTTTCTATGCAATTAGCCTGTGAAACTTCTTGCCACAGGATAGGGTGCTATAAAATGCAGGAAGCTGGACATGATAGGCTTCTGGCTTGATCCAGTGGGCTCTTTCTACGCAATGAGCCTATGGAACGCCATGCTACAGGATGGAATGTTGTCAAATGCTGCAGCTGGACTAGGTGGGCTTTTTGGCTTGATCCAGTGGGATGTTTTAATGCAATGAGTCTGTGGAACTCCATGCCACAGGATGAGGCACTATAAAATGCAGGAAGCTGGACTAGATGGATCTTGGGCATGATCCAATGAGCCTGTAGAACTCCTTGCCACAGGACTGACCACTGGATTGCTTGGCCTGCCCCAATAGTTTTCCCCTAAGAAAACCCTGTGAAACTACAGGAAGGGCCACTGGGAGATGCAGAAAGTGGCCAGTATGGGCCTCGGCCTGACCCATTGGGGCAACGAGCCTGTGGAACCCCCTGCCACAGGATGGAGCTTGAGAGAGACAAGAAGCTGGACCTGACCACTGTGCTCTGAGCCTCCTCCTGCTGGAGGGTCTGGGGCTGTCACCCTTATTTGGGAGTAAGCCCCATTGACTGACTGGGCCTTACTTCTGAGTAGACCTGCCTAGGCCTGCAGGCCTCGGGGGTGGGTGGGTTGAAAGACCTCCCCACAAAATGGCCCCCTTCAGCACCCACCTGGCCTCTGAGGCCTCGCGACCCACTTCCAGACCCTCCTGCGACCCACCGGAGGCGGACTCAGCGCTTCCCGGAGCGGCCTCCCTTTGTGTTCCTCCGCCTCAGTCTCCTCCGCTGCTCCCCCAAAACTGACCGGAAGGAGAGGGTGGACCGCTCTAGGAACGCCGCGTTTATGGTACACGCAAGGAAAACAAAGAGACCGGAAATGGGAGGAGGCACCGGAAGCGCCGTTCTAGGAACCCTAAAGCAAGGTTACCTGGGAGGAAAACAGAGACAGGAAGCGGAAAGTGGGAATTGGAGAAGCCGCTCTGGGAACGCTGCGCTTATGGTATGTTTAACCCTTGAGCCGCCGGTTGCTAAATGGGGAAGGGGAGCAGCATGTTGACTTCAGGCCTTTCAGCCTGAAGGGATGAAAAGGCTTCCTGCCTCTCAACAAGCCAGCAGTCCTATCTGGTGTGGTGGCTGAGTGCACTGCTGCCAAAGAAAGCTAGGCAGGGAAGAGCCCGGACAGCTGGTGGATGGGCGACTGCAAGCTGATAAGGTTGTCATAAGTCATCACCGAAAGTGCAGTGCAGCCAAAGACAGCTAAGCAGGGAAAGACAGGGACAATTCCTGGATGAGAGACTGCAGGCTGATAGGCTGTCATAAAGTGAAGGTGCTAAGGAAAGCTAAGCAGGGAAAGACGTGGACAATTCCTGGATGAGAGACTGCAGGCTTATAAAGCTCCGAGTCATCAGAACCCCCACTTGGAAGAGAAGAGTGAGTTCAACAAGCTGCCTGTAGAACAAACACCTACCTCACAGGGTTGTTGTGAGGACAAAAAAAGGGAGGAGCCTCAAAGATTACTGTGGAAATGACATTCTCAACGGTTGTGGACCACACTGGAAACTACACTTGTGACTAAACCCGAAAAACTCTGGAATAAATAAATAAATAATTTTAAAGCACCACTTAAACCACGAAAAAGATTGCTGCTGAATTTACTCCGATCTAACACACTTTTTCCGGCCAAATTCAGTCTCCAAAATCAGGGTGTGCAATCGATTCAGTGGCTAATTAGATTTGAGGAACTGAGGGGTTTTGATTATAAGCACAGGGTGCGCGTCATATTCCCTGGAGCGTCAGATCTGAGTAAATGCAGGAGGTTTGCAAATCCAAGAAATTTGGTCACAGACTAATTGATGCTAAGGGTATCGATACTTTCTTGGTCAGGGGTCGACTGCAGTTATATCAGCCACACTCTTCCCAGTTGGCGGCTTCAGCACCAGGAACAACAGGAGGGACACAGGAGGGACACAGGCTCTCCCAAGCACCAAACTAAGGAGCCGTTTCTGCTTTTGCAGGGGCTTCTCCAACATTGCCCTGCTGGACTCCCCCCTACCTGAGCAGCTCCACCAAAAGATCTGCCTCTCCCCTTATACTATCAGCCTTGCTCTGATTCTCCTGCTCTTTCCCTCCATCAAGCCCCATCCTATTACTCAGCAGCATGCAAGATGGAGCATATCAACAGATCTCAACTCCCTTTGGACCTTCTGACTCAGGCACAGAAGCTCAAGGACATTTTCAGCTCCCAAATCAACCTGTCTTTATTGCAATTTATACTTCCCTGTATAAGGTCACTCCATCAGTAAACACCAAATTCTATACTAGTAACAGCCCACGGCTGTTACTGTTACAGCTTGCAGCTGTTAAATTGCAGAGGTACAACTAACAACCTTCATCAGTTAAAAAACACCTTCTTTCTAGTATCTCATCTCTAGTATCTCTCCTCAACTACCCCCCTTGACTGTTCTCATCCTGACCTGTTATCTGTCCCAGAGACAGTTGGAAGTGACAGTTGAAATGCCAAAGGAATATTGACACACAGGACTAGAACCCTCAGCCTTCTCTGCCCCAGAGACACACAGAGCCCTCATCCTTCTCTGCCCCAGAGACACACAGAAGTAGAACTCTCAGCCTTCTCTGCTCAAGAGACACACAGAAGTAGAATCCTCAGCCTTCTCTGCCCAAGAGACACATGGAAGTAGAACCCTCATCCTTCTCTGCCCCAGAGACACTCAGGTGTAGAACTCTCAGCCTTCTCTGCCCCAGAGACACGTGCGGAACTCAGGTCTCAAACCTGCCAATCTTCTGTTCCACAAGCACAGCATCTTTATCCACTGAGCCACCATGAAAATGAAAAATACATTTTAATTGAGAAAATCACAGAAACCTGGCTACATAAATCAGATCGTCTCATAGTAGCCACCCTAGAGCAGATACAAATTTAGGATGCAATGGGTGGGATCCTTAAAATGCTATGACAATTTTAGACCCAGCTGTCGCAAGATGGTTCCTGTCACTGCGCACCATAAACCACCCCAAAAGACAGTTTTCTATGCTCATCTTTCTTTTGACACATTATTTTTCTTCCACAGGGAATTCTCACAGCCGAAGAAATTTAGGCTGGCCTAATGTACCTGGCCTATCTTTCCATGATGGTGTGGGGAAGTCAATGTATGCCTGTGCTCTGGCCTAACCCTCTCGGGAGTGCAGTGGAAGTGTCTTACTGCACTTTGGTGACTCCCCCAGGTCAGCACAGGACTTAGGCCAGGACTTAGGCCAGACTAAGTGGAGCTTAGGATTGGTTCACTGGCTGGACTGTGAGCCTGGGATCCTCTCCCAACCTGAGGGTTCCTTCCCCCCCCCACCTTCCTCTCCATTCCCTCCTCCCACTACCACCCTGTGCCTCCTCTTCCCCCCTTGTTTTGGACTCACCACCACATCACAGGAGGGGCTGCTGATCCTACACATTAGGGTGGGAGTAACAAAGGAAATGGGGGGAGAAGGAAGTGGCTTCCCCATTCATTCTCCCTCCCTATTTGACCATCTAGCACTAATCTGGAAGAAACTGGTTTTAACCCTTATAGCTAATTTCATTTTTCTTTTAAAAAAGCAAACTAAGACTGGTGCTCTTGGAACTTGGATTAAAACCTTGAACCCCACCATCCAAACAGGGTGATCATATATCCTCTTTTATGGTCTTGTGTCTTCCTTGTCCTCCTTTTTCTTGTAAGCAGCCAGCAGGTAGCTGTCTAGTAAATTATTCAGATCCATCTTTATTGAGATCTCAGACCAGAATAAAAGTAGCTGTGACAGGCTTTTAACACATTATAATTCACAGTACATACATAAATCAAATATGTAATAAATTACAACTGCAATCTGTAAATCCATTTTCCTGGAAGTAAGACCCATTGAACATAATGGGGCTTACTTTTGAGTAGACATGGTTAGGATTGTGCTCTGGGGCTGTAATCCTCAAGAAACTTTCCTGGGAGTAAGAACTGGGACAACCACTGGAGACAGGAAACATTTATGTACACCTTGATGTAGCATCAACAATCCATTGATTGATTGATTGATTGATTGATTGATTAGCATCAGCTAATTTTCTGATGTGACTGCAGGTGAGATCCATCCTCAGAACCTGTTTTCCAGAGTTTCTGCCCACAGTTTGTGATGATGGCACAGCAGAGGTTAAATGCAATGAGTTCTGCTCATGTGAGAAGGGGGTGGAGGTGCAGATCACCAAGAGGCACAGTCCACAGGCTTCTCCAGCAAGAGTTCAGACTCCCAGTTGCAGTTAGTAGAGAACTGGGTGGAGGAAAAAACAACTAGGAACTTACTTAGAGCACAAGCCTAACCACTCAAAAGTAAGCCCCATTGTGTTCAAGGGGTCTTACTCCCAGGAAAGTTAAGATTGCAGCCATACTTAGGCTGAAATCCTATACACACTTTCCTGAGAGTAAGTACCATAGAACACAATGGGATCTACCTCTGAGTAGACTTCTGCTTAGGATTTCACCCTTACTTAGGATTGCACCCTCACTATATCTATGCACCTTACTTAGGGTGCAATCCTACTTCAAAGTAAGTCCTATAAAATTCAATGGGACTTACTCCCAGGAAAGTGTGTTTAGGATTGCAGCATCACTTACTTGATTTATTTACTTTATTTATGTGATTTGATTTGTACTCCATTTTTCTCCCCAAAGGTCACGAAAGCTGGCTAACAATCAATGAAACACATAGGCTGCCATCCTAAAGACACTTTCCTGGGAGTAAGACCCACTGAACACAATGGGGCTTACTTTTGAGTAGACATGGTTAGGATTGCACCCATAGGCTGCAATCCTAAAGACACTTTCCTGGGAGTAAGACACATTGAACACAATGGAGTTTCCTTTTGAGTAGACATGGTTAGGATTGTGCTCATAGTGAAATACAATTAAAAATGATATTAAAACATCCTCCTCCTCCTCCTCCTCCTTATTATTATTATTATTATTATTATCATCATCATCATCATCATCATTGAATTTAAACCAACCATGTGAAAGCAATTTATGCAAGGGTTTTTAGCTTGTATTTGATCATGTCCTAAATTTCTTGGATGTCCTACATTTGGGAAGGGGCTTGTCCTCTTTTGTCCTACATTTTTAGAGGGGGGGGGCTTGTCATCATCTGATCACTCTGGGTGTACACCAGCAGGATTATTTCAAAGCACTGAGAAAAAGACCCTTTCCCAGAGCTTGTTTCCTTTTATGTGCTCCCACCACTGCAAATGGAGAATTCAAATGGGAACCTGAGATGATGTATGGGATGCCTGGTTTTTTCTCTCTTCCTTCTCCCCCCCCCCCTTTTCCACCTTTGATGGGCAGATGGCTTTTGATGTCTAACTTTGGGGGGGAAACCACAACATCCTTGCAGAGGATTCTCAGGCCAAGGACAGCTGCACATTGAAAGCTGCAAGAAGTAGTGAGTTAAAGGGTTAAATTTATTTTTTTTGGGGGGGGGGACAGCTGCAGAGAGCTGGAGAGACTATAACAATAGGAAGCACTGTGGATCAGATGGACTTGTAGGGCTTACAGACCATGGATCAGGTTTGCGCACTCCAGAGAGCACATAAAAACATGTCTTTTAAAACAATTTCTTGTCTAAGCTAATGCCATTTAAGCTGCAATCTTAAAGACACTTTCCTGGGAGTAAGACCCATTGAACACAATGGGGCTTACTTTTGAGTAGACATGGTTAGGATTGTGTTCTTAGATACGCTGTAAGGTGAACACTGCTGCGAAAGTTGACAGATGTCCCCATTTGAAAAGTATTATAAGGTTGCACTATAAAGGATCACACTTTATTCATCTTCTTTATGCCTTCATGCAATAAGATCTTACATGTTGTCTTTCATGCCATCACCATCTTATACACTGTGCGTCATGCTATCACCACATCCTGCGGCAAGGAGTTCCATAGACTCACTAGAAACCAAAGGAAATATTTCTTTACCCAGTGAATAATTTATCTGCGGAACTCCTTACCACAGGATGTAGCGCTGGCATCTGGTTGCTTTTAAGAAGGGATTGGACAAATTTCTGGAGAGAAATTCCAGGGGATTCACCACTTACAAGCCATGACGGGCATGTGCAACCTCCAGATCTTAGAAGGAAGCTTCTTAACAGGCAGTGATGCAACAGGGACAGTTGCATGTCTCACATCCCTGACTCCGTCTGCTAGTTGAAATTTCCTCTGTTGATTGTGTTTTCTTCCACGCAACCAGTCCCTGGAGTAGTGTTTTTCAACCATTTTCATCACATGGCACACCGACCAAGTACTGAAATCATCAGTATCAATAAATTCATCAATCGATTGATTGTCAAGGCACACCATTAGTGTTTTGATCATTGACAAGGCACACCATGCTATTGAACTGCTGTTGGTGGTGGTGATGGGCTCGCATCCCCCAACGACCCTCAACCAAACTCCCGTGGCACACCTGATGGCACTCCAGTGTGCCATGGCACAGCAGTTGAAAATAGCTGCCCTAGAGCCAAAATGTTTGGGGGGCCACTATATGACAGACATCATGAAAACGCAAGTCCACCTACACTGCACTCCTAATTCTGTCTACTCGGAAGTAAGTTCCATTCCATTGTGTCATCGTGTTTGTGTCATATTCCATTGTGTCATCTCTCTATTCCAGACAGTGGTGTGTGTTCGGAGGGTTTCACCACATTGCGGCTGGATCGGTGTCCTTCTTTGAGCAGTAAATCAAAGCATTCGTAGCCACCCCCTGCCCTCACTTGGGCTCTTCTGACCACCTCTCAGTGCTGCTTATTCCAGCATATAAGCCTCTATTTCTTAGGGAGAAACCAACTGTGAAACAGGTGAGGGTTTGGGCAGAGGGAGCCACAGAAGCATTACAAGACGGTTACCCAACATACAGATGTTGAGGAGTATGCTAGTACTGTGTCTGCATATATTCAAAGTTCACGGAGGATGTTAGTGTTCTCGAGAACATTGTAGTGAGAGCTAATGAAAAACCGTGGATGACCATGGAAGTCCATAAGATGTCGAAAGAACGGAACGTGGCCTTGAAATCTGGGGATACGTTGGCAATTAAAACAGCTAGAACTAACTTGAAGAGCGCCATAAAGAATGCAAAACAAGCCCATGGCCAAAAAATTCACAACTATTTTCAAGATCAGACAAACACAAGACGTATCTGGCAAGGAATCCAGGCCATCATAGACTATAAAGTGTATCCAGAATGCTGCAAGGATGATATACCCTACAATCCAGAGTAACAAAGGTAAGATGTAAGAGGCACTTACTCTGGATTGCTCTATGCATGTCCCATAGGTGGCCCAGTTGTGGGCTTCAGGGGGTTCTCACAGGTTCTACAGAACCCTTTGCCAATGAGTGCCTGATTCTAAGAACTTACTAATGGGACATACTGTAGAACCTGTTGTTAATTCAGGTTATTAGGACACAGAACTGTTGTTAATTTATTTGAATCCCACCACTGGGTGGCACCATAACTACATCAGTGTAAAAGGTCCCATAGTTACTCTGGATTGTAGCCATAGGCTTTTTAAATCATCTGAATACATTTTTGGGAAGATTGGAGGCATCAAACAAAATTCCAGCTAGGAAGGCCGTGCCTGATCCCGCGGAGCAAGTGACTTGTCTTGAAGTTAATTCTGTTTGGAGGACTTTGAGGAGACTCAACATTTGAAAGACATCAGGTCTAGATAATATTTCTGGGCGCGTGTTTAGGGACTGTGCAGATGAGTTGGCTTTGGTTCTGACGGATATTTTTAATCTGTCATTGCAGCAGGCAGTTGTTCCATCGTGTTGTAAGACGGCCTCAATTCTGCCAGTGCCCAAAAAGTATATGGTCAAGGGTCTTAATGACTATCATCCAGTTGCACTTACATCTATTATTATGAAATGCTTGGAGAGGCTGATTAAAGATTTTATTGAATCTAGTTTTCCACCAGCATGATGCTATTCTATTTTACATTATTATTGGCATCCTTCAGTCTCGAAAGACTATGGTATCGTGCTCTGATTGGAGGTCCTGAAACAACATCTAGTGTGACTAAAGAGGCCAGTTCAAGAGTGTCCATCCCTTCCACACTGAGGACAAATAAATTCCGTCCCCTGCCCAGGCTCCACGTTTCGCTGCTTTCGGGTCTGTCTCTTTGCTTCAGCCTGCCGAACAAGTGTCTCTTCCAGTTGGAGAAGGCCATGCTGGGTCTTTTGCCTCCACGCTGAACGGTCAGAGGTCAAGGTTTCCCAGCTGTTGATGTCCATTCCCAAGGCCTTTAGATCCCTCTTGCAGATGTCCTTGTATCGCAGCTGTGGTCTCCTTGGGCGCTTTCCCTGCACTAATTCTCCATATAAGAGATCTTTTGGAATCCGACCATCAGCCATTCTCACGACATGCCCAAGCCAGCGTAGACGCCGCTGTTTCAGAAGTGTGAACATGCTAGAGATTCCAGCACGTTCCAATACTGTGTCATTTGAGACTTTGTCATGCCAGGTGATTCCAAGAATATGTCGGAGACAGCGCATATGGAAGGTGTTCAGCTTCCTCTCCTGCCATGCATAAAGGGTCCAAGACTCACTGCAGTACAAGAGTGTGCTCAGGACGCAAGCTCTATAGACCTGGATCTTTGTATGTTCCGTCAGCTTCTTATTAAGCCATACTCTCTTTGTAAGCCTGGAGAATGTAGTAGCCGCTTTACCAATGCGTTTATTCAGCTCAGAGTCTAAGGAGAGAGTGTCAGAGATAGTTGAGCCAAGGTACACAAAGTCATGGACAACCTCCAGTTCATGTTCAGAGATTGTGATACAGGGAGGTGGATCCACACCCCGTCCCATGACTTGTGTTTTCTTCAGGCTGATTGTTAGTCCAAAGTCTTGGCAGGCTTTGCTAAAACGGTCCAGAAGTCGTTGAAGGTCTTCGGCAGAGTGAGCAGGAACAGCAGCGTCATCGGCGAAGAGGAACTCACGCAAGCATTTCAGCTGGACTTTGGACTTTGCTCTTAGTCTGGAAGGATTGTAGAGTTTTCCGTCTGATTTGGTCCGGATATAGATTCCCTCTGTTGCGTTTCCAAAAGCATGCTTCAGCATGACTGCAAAAAATGTATGTATATTTTACATACATGCTATTTTACATGCTGTTTTCAGAGTTGAGACCAATATTTCCAATACCATCTACATGAGCACAGGTTCCCCTCAGGGCTGTGTTTTAAGTCCTCTGTTGTTCACACTCCTGACCATTGCCATGCTAGGTATGCCACCAATCATATTGTGAAATACGCGGATGATACAACAGTGGTGGGCCTTATACAGGATGATAAATGAGTGTGTCTATCGAGAAGACATAGCAGGATTAGTGAATTGGTGTAAAAGTAAAAGCCTGGTTTTAAATGTTGAAAAGACCAAAGAGATTGTCATTGATTTTAGGAGGGGAAAGTTAAGCTACTCTCCACTACTTATTGACAATTTACCAGTTGAAATGGTCAATAGTATCAAGTTTCTGGGAGTGCAACTAATGAGTAAGTTGGCCTGGTCATTAAATACCGAGTCACCGGCTCAACAGCGTTTGCAATTTCTACACCGTTTCAGGAAAGAACATCTCCCCCCCATTCGGTGGGATTTTAGAGAGTCTTCGGAGTGTGTTAAGTGTGTGTCCCTCCTATAGAGGGACAATTGTGAGCATCCTGTCATATGGCGTCACAGTCTGGTCTGGAAGTATGACTGTTTCTGATTGGAAAGTGATGCAGAGAGTGGTGAGGAACGCAGAAAAGATCATTGGTAGTCCACTCCCTTCCATCCAGGATATTGCAGAAAAGCGTTCTTGAGTATGGTTTGCAATATTGCTCAAGATGCTACTCATCACCTGTTCTCCTGGGGAGGAGGCTCCAGAGCTTTCGCTGCAGAACATCCAGATTTGGACACAGTTTTGTTCCATCCTGCATCAAATTAGTGGACTCTCAAACGGCCTTTTTCCACCATGTTTCTCAAAATGGACAAAGTTAATTTGATAAATATGTACATAGTTATTTTGTTATGTATATATTGACTTAATGAAAGTTTTTTTTAGGAATTGTATGAGTTTATTCCGGTGAGCAAGCAATGTAATTTCATTTTGTGTGTACTAGCAGGAGTACACCCATGTGTGCACAGTAAAACTTACAAAAAAGGTTTATCTTATCTTTATCTTATTGAGTTCAGTGGGGCTTACACCTAGGAAAGTGCTCTTAAGCCTAAAGCTGAAATCCTAAAGACACTTTCCTGAGAGTAAGATCCATTGAACACAGTGGGGCTTACTTTTGAGTAGATGTGGTTAGGATTGTGCTCTTAGTTCCCATTGTGTTCAGTGGATCTTACTCTAAGGAAAGTGTCTTTAGGAGTGCAGCCTTAGGGTGCAATCCAGAGTAACTACGGGGAGTCCTTGCTCTGGAGTAATAACAAGTTGCTCTGGATTGTAATATGAATTTCCCATAGGTTTTCACTAGTTGGTGCAATAACTATGGGTGCATGTAATGTCTCTTATGTGCTCCCGTAGTTACTCTGGATTGTAGCCTTACAGTGCAATCCTAACCATGTCTACTCAAAAGTAAGCCCCATTGTGTTCAATGGATCTTACTCTCAGGAAAGTGTCTTTAGGATTGCAGCCCATGTCACCTAAGTGCAAGTTCCACCCTTGAACTAGAATAAAATTTTCATCTGCTTGATTTTTTTGATGAATAAGATTTTCGTCTGCTGGATACAAGGCCTTATTGGTGGTGACTCCCCTTCTCTCTTGAGGTTGCTTAAATACAAACTATTCATCACATTGTGCCCGACTATTAATCGAGCTTATACCAGCCCAATGTCTGATTTTTTTCAATGTACACCACTCTGTCCTTGAATGCCTGGATGGACTGGACATCAATATCATCAATATTTACCATAAGTCCATATATTATATATGCCATATGCTAAATAAATAAGTAATTAATAATCATATGTTCAGATGCTTCCCTACATCGAAAGCTCCCAGCACTTGGAAAGCTAGCACTTCAGGAAGATCCAGACACCCTCTGATAGTGAGAATATTAACTGCTTTTGACTTAATGATCTCTTTCATATGGAAATCTTTTCCTTTCAGGAGAATCCTGCCTCCTGCCTTGCTAGCTGGACAACTGTCTGCCTTCTTTCCTAGGAAGTTGGCAGATCAGAAGAGATATTTAGACTCACTGTCTTGAGCGATTCATTTCAAAGAAAGAGACTGGCATTTTGACTGAACCATGGAGACCCTGAGCATGGAAGTGAACATGTCTGTGGACGAGGGAGCAACGATAACCACCACACTGGAAATGGAGGAACAAAATGGGCCCAGCGTCCAACAGTGCGCAGAGATGGAAGGAGCAAAAACCCCACAGGTGGTCCATGTTAGGAGTATTGGGGAGTTGCAGTCTCCAGAACAGATTAAGCAGGAACCAGAGGAGGGGAGACTGCAGCAGCTCTGGGAGACCCAGTGGCAGGAGTTCCTAAAGACGGTGCAGGCCCCTCACTCGGGGTGGGCAAACCTACAGATGTCTGAAGAACCTTCACCATGGGTTGATGCCAAGGCGTTTCTAGCCTCCTTTGAACAAGTGGCTTTGGCCTGTCGCTGGCCTCGAGACAAGTGGGTGGCCCTAATTCTTCCATCCCTCAGTGGAGAGGCCAAGCAGGTCTTTGCCAGTCTCACCGTACAGGAGAAGGGTGACTATGGGATGGTGAAGGCAGCCATTCTCCAAGGGGAGGCCATAGCGAGGGAGAAGCAGCGCCAACACTTCAGGCAGCTCAGCTACCGGGACGTGGAGGGACCCAGAGGTGTCTACAGCCAGCTTCGGGAACTTTGCCATCAGTGGCTGAAAGTGGAGAGCCACACCAAGGAGGAGATCCTGGAGCTGCTGATCCTGGAACAGTTCCTGACTGTCCTGCCGCAGGAGATGCAGAGCTGGGTGCGGAAAGGTGGCCCAGAGACCTGTGCCCAGGCTGTGGTACTTGCGGAGGATTTTCTGGTGAAGCAGAGCACCGTGAAACAGGAAGATGAGGTGAGTGATCTGGAAATGCCTGGAGAAAGAATGGATCACATAATAGCAGCCCTGTTCAAATCCCCCAATTTTCCTATTAAATAATGTCAATCTCCAAATTCTTATGGCACACCTGAGGACTAGCCACGGCACACCAGTGTGCCATGGCACACTGGTTGAAAATCACTGTTCTAGATGGACCACTGATCTGATTCTGAGGACTCTTCTTATGTTCTTAGGTTCCGTTACCAGACACATGGGAAATGCAGCTCTGTGGGGAGGCCAAGCAAGAGGAGGATGAAGAGGCAAGTTTGCTGGGTAAGAATGCACTGTTGCCAACATTTCTTTTGCTGATGTCATTGTGCACAACCTCAAAAATGTTTAGTCTTTTAAAAAATGTTTTTGTAACTGTGTCCCATCCTTGTGCATCATACATGAACTGAATATTTTAGGTCATGAGTAAGCCAACCAATGTTAACCCTTCAGGAAGAATAGGATATTCAGACAGCCTTCCCATATTGTATCCCATATTGTATTCCCATATTGTAAACCGCTTTGTGAATTTTTTCATTGAAAAGCGGTATATCAACACTATAAATAGATAGTTGCAAAAGTCAAACAGTAATGACAGGGAAAAGTAAGAGCTGGAGAGAGGAGAAAAAGTTAGAAACCTTTAGAAAGGATACAGAAAGGGACAATAAGCCGGTAGAGAGTTAACCCATTCACCACTGGTGTCCGCAGTTTCAGCTATTTGCTAGGAGATTGTGGAACTGAACCTGATCGTTCACCACTTTGTCTGAACCAGCTGTTCAAGTTCAAGACATTATTTGTAATCTTGATTTGGGGTCTGGATTCAATTCATATCCCAGTAATGAAAGGCTCTGAAGATGGGTGTCTGTTGAGAAAGTTACTCTGAGCAGGACCTGTAACTGTATTTGTTCCCGCAGGCAAAGGGCAAGAGAACTTTCATCAAGGTGGTTCTGAGCAGGAGGAACCACACAAGACGTCCCTGGAAAGAGGTGACACATTACGGTATTATGAAGATGGAACGGGACTTGGAAGTCAGCAGGAGGCAGAGAACAAGCGGACAACCAGGGCACCAACGAGCATGGACGAACCCCTTCCGGTCAGCAGTGATCCACAAGAAGATAAAGTCCGTCGTAAAATGCACCTTTGTCACTGTGGGAAAAGCTTCCGGTGGAGCTCCAACTTCAGAGTGCATGAGAGAATCCACACCGGAGAGAAGCCATATAAGTGTGCTGTATGTGGACTAAGTTTCCGTAAGTCGACACAACTCAAGACCCACGAGGGCAGTCACACCGGGGAGGTACCATATCAGTGCTCCATGTGCCCGAAAAGTTTTACCAGTGGCTCCAACCTGATTGCGCATGAGAGAATCCATACTGGTGAGAAGCCATATAGGTGCACATACTGTGGGAAGAGTTTTAGCCAGAAGGGAACCCTCAAAACACATGAAAAAATTCACATAGGAGAAAAACCATTCAAATGTTTGACGTGTGGCAAATGTTTTCGCCAAAAGGGAACGCTTACGACACATGAAAAAATTCACCTTGGAGAGAAACCGTTTAAGTGCTCAGAATGTGGGAAAAATTTCCGAACGTCCGCAGATCTTCGGGTCCATGAAAGGATCCATACCGGAGAGAGGCCGTATCACTGTTCCACATGTCATAAAAGTTTCACAGACGGCTCCAATCTTATTACCCATGAAAGAATTCATACTGGAGAGAAACCGTATAAATGCACATACTGTGGGAGACAGTTTTGTCAAAAGTCGGGTCTGATGACGCATGAGAAAGTTCACACTGGAGTAAACCCATACAAGCGGAAAACCCATACAAGTCGGAAAAGTTTCAAAGAAGGCTCAAGTCTGATGCATCAGAAAACCGACACTACAGAAAAATCAGATGCAAAAACTGTTTTGGAGGAAAGTCAGAGCGGTGAAGGGTGTTAAAGGAGAGAAACCATATAATAAAGAACGGAAACAAGATGGGTATGTTGGAAGGGATTTAACTGGGTTCAACTTCTGACACCAGTGAGAATCCACACTGAAAAGGAAGCTATGAATGTTAAGACACCGAAAAAAGACTTCCTTTCTCACTTTTCAGAAAACAAGCATGCGGGTGCAATCCTAGGAAATTTAGGCTAGCCTATCTTTCCATGAAGGATCAGGAAGGTTGGTGTATGACTGTGCACTCCCAGGAGTGGGGCAGAAGTGCCTTACTGCACTTTTGTGACACTCCCAGGTCAGCACAGGACTTAAGCTGAGTCTTAGGCAGCCTAAGTGGAGGTTAGGATTGCAGCCATAGTCTCAGATAGTTGTCCATCATACAAAAATCAGTGATGTGGTCCATGAAAGACATGCAGAAGTTTCCTGGACAAGAAGCCAATTTGGACAATGTTCCCAGATAGCAGAAATTTTGATTTCACTGTGCTGAGATCGGTGGCGTAGCGAAGGGAGTAACAGTTGCACCAGGTAGTAAGCTATAGGTAACAAGCTAAGCTTGACACCAGTGGCTTGTGAAAAAATGCAGTATGGGTGAAGAATCATCATGTTATATATCATTGGAAAGGAAATTTAATGAAGAATTAAATTATACAAATGACATTAGAATATGTATATTCTATCAAAAGTTATAGCCAATTAATCGGAGAATGAAAACACAACTGCCGACGGAACAAAAAGTGGATTTTCATAACTCAAAACTGACCCAAGAGACTAATTGCTCGGAGAGCCAGACATGAGATTATGATATAGTATGGAACTAATAAGGTGTTAATATGGGTCAGTGCCTATATCCATATATTGTAACATTTTCAGTTTTGCACCTGATAGTAAGCTATGCCATTCGCTGAGATGTAAATATCAACAGGCTCTATCCAGGTTATGTCAAATATCCATAATCAGGACACATTTACCTGGGTTGAGAGTCATTCTGCTGCCCAGTTCTACAAGATCTTTTCTGTGGTGGCACCTCGATTGTGGAGTCTTTCAACAGACTATTTCACAATTGGGTTGCTGTGTTTGATCTATTGATCAATTCAGCCAGATAGTTTATAAATTTATTGTTATGTAGCATGTGCTTTTTTAATGGTGATGCTTTCCTGCTTTTTGATGTTCAGGTTCTTAGTCCTGCTGGGTGGAAGAGTGAGATACAGGCACCCCCCACTTTCTGACGGTTCATTTTCTGATGGTTCTGCTCTTTCAATTATCCCAGGATTCATTCATTCAGCACATGCCTCACTCTTTCAACCTCTCTTTGCTGGTCTAAAGGCTAAAATTGTCTTCCCTGATATTGATTTGCATGTAACATGGTGATCCAACTGTTTGGGGCATTTCTTCAGTTAATAATCATCATTTAAATACGTAAGAGATCCTTTGCCCGCACATGCCTTGGTTCATTTTACTGTAATTTGTTATGCATTTTGGCTATGTCTTAATAAATATGTAGTATTTAGGTTTTGGCAGCATATGTGTTATTTTGGCTATATCTTAATAAATATGGATTATTTAGGGTTTTTTGTCGTTTGTCTTTTTTGGTGGCCATTTTGCATTTGCAAAAAAAAGATTGGGTTCCACTTTTCAACTGTTTTCACTTTTGGACAGTGCTCCAGTCCCTAATCCGTCCGATAAGTGGGGGATGCCTGTACAAATATAAATAAATAAATAAATAAATAAATAAATAAATAAATGATTATAATCCTTTATCTTCTGTCATTGTTCTCCAGGCTTTCTTGGTTTCTTTTGTCCTTGTCCCTTTAAAGTTGGTATTTTCGGCCAATTTTGAGTTCCTGATGCTGTGATCCTGCCTAATGGGCTGCCTAATGGGACAGTGTGTGTAAGGTATAGGATGTAAAGACATGAAATATGAAAGATTGTTCCCTATGATTGGAAGGCACCAACTTCTAGCCAAATCCAAATTGGGCCCATCATGAGGACAACTGAGACCATTGCCTCAGGTCATCTACCTCCAACCACTCACTTGCCTCTGCTGTTCCTCCTATTCCAGCCCTGATGCAGAAGGGAAAGTATGTTGAAGAGGTAAGTATGTTCCCTGATGCAGAAGGGAAAGTATGTTAACGATTTTTTTGGAGAAACCACCTGCTAGGCCTGCCTCGTCCGGCGCATGCTCCGGCGCATGCTCCTGTCCCAGTCCAGCGCATGATCCGGCATAAATCCTATGCTGAACTGGTGGTGTCACAAAAGTGGCATAAGACACCTTCTGCGCCACTCCTGGAGGAGGGTTAAGCCAGTGCACAAATATATGCTTGCCTCCCTACATCATCATGGGAACAGGAAGACCAATGAGTTAGGCTGGCCTAAGTTAGGACGGCACCCTATGTGACACAAGTGGGACCAGCACACTACATGTGTTCTAGAAATTAAAGACAATCTTTTTTGGACATCAGTGACAGGGAAAAGTGCAGGAGTGCTTAGAAAAATGTAGAGGTTCTTTCCATCCATGGTTATATGATCAGGCTTTGCAGACAAACAGTGATATGAGACCTTGTATCAAGGGGGTCACAAGAAGGTGGGGTTCATCATTTTGGAGTCTGGCACTGGGCTTTCCTGGGAGGAAGTCTCATGAACACAATGGGACTTACTTCTGAATAGACACAGTGGAGCTCTAGCATCACAGTGATGTCACATCCCGATAAGTTCAATAGGGGGTCCTGATCCTGAACAGATTTTAAGTTTGAAAGGGATCTCGGACTGAAATAGTACCATTTGGTAGGGTTCTGAGATACATCTGGTGGGTTACTGTGAAATATAGGAAGCTGTGATATAACTGCAAAAGAGGACAAGACTCTCCCAAAATGTAGGACATCCCAGAAAAATGTGGGATTTTATAAAATAAAAATGAAAATAGAACTATTGCTTTTATGTGATTAATTTAAGCACAACAGGTGTCCCTTTTTATCTACTAGGTTTCGTTCTAGGAACTGCCATAAATAAAAACATACATAAAATAAATAATAATAAAATAATAATAATAAAATAATGTAAAAAATAAATGGATAAAAAACAGTGGAAAAATAAAGACCTGTTTCTGGGTTTCTTGTTTGTCCATTGCACCTAATGGAATAAGATTGTGCCTGAATAGCTGCAGGGGTTTGATTCTGAAAAAAAGTGTTAAATAAAATCAGTTAAAAAATTAAAAGTCTTTCTTTGCAATTGTTTAAAAACAGCTTTTCTTCCTGTTGTAGAGAGACAGTCAGCAATTAGAATGCCTTTGCCTGTCTCAGCTGAAGAATGGAATGATTGCCTCTCTACAACAGTAGAAAAGCAGTTTTTTTAAACAGCCATTTGCAGTGGCTGTTTGTGTTGAGTCAAATCCATGGATAAAAAATCAGTTTACAACAAAGTTGGACCTGTGTATTACTTATTAAATTTAAAAGTATTGCAAATTTAAAACTTGTTCAGTGTACAAGTGCATGATGTACAATCTTCTATTTCTGCTGGGGGGGGGGGGGGGAGAAGCTCGGATTTTCCTGCAAAGGTTAAATCCAAGGAGTTCAGCTTCAGTTCATAGAAAGACCAGAGGGAGGGGAAAATGTCAGATGGGAGACCAAAAGGGAAGCCAATTCCTATCCAGAGCCTTCATCAGCCCTGCTGAGAACTAAAATGTGGCTGATTTTCCTTTCATTGGCTGGAAAAAGTGCTAAGCCTGCAAGCAGAGGTGAGTGGCAAATGGGTGCTGTTCCTTCCTTAGGTTGCAAGGAAGCTGTGTCCACATCCCAGGATTCGCACTCACCACCTGTCCCTTTATATACTGCTCTCTGCCCCAAGTTGGGGAAGGAGATACCTTTTGATTTTTTTAAAATCTACAATGATGCACCTTGAACTGAGTCAAATCGTACACATGCGCCGACTGTGGACAGACCTGTCACACCTCAAGCCTATCAGCGCATGAGAGAATCCACACAGGAGAGAAACCTTTCAGGTGCTCAGACTGTGGGAAGAGTTTCTCTCAGAGGTGCAGTCTTCTGATCCACAAGAAGACCCATAAAGGATAGAGAGCCTTTCAGAGTGGCGGTTGTTGGAGGCGCTTCAGCCGCAAATGCGATCTCATTGCACACGAGAGAATCCATCCTGAGGAAGACCCATACAAGTGCTCATGCTGTGGTAAATGCTTCTCGCAGAAGTCCAACCTCATCATCCATGAAAGGATCCACACAGATGAGAATCCGTATCCATGTTCACATTGTGGGAAACGCTTCCGCCAGAAGGGAAACTTGATGATACATGTGAGGATTCACACTGGAGAGAAGCCATACCAGTGTATAGACTGCGGAAAGAGGTTCAGTCAGAATGGCAGTCTCATGTCACACAAGAGAACCCACTAAAGAGAGAAAAGGATCACCTAGAATTGGGGTCTCTAAATCCCTGCCTGGGTGCCAGATGTGGCACTTGGGAATCCTCTGTCCAGCTCGCCTTCAATGTCTGATCTCCTATAATTTTCTGGCCCACTCAGAGCTGTGCTCTGGTCATGTTTGGAGGGGGATAGGAAAGCCTAAAAAATACCAGAAGAACATTATGTACCTTCTGAAGGTCTTAGAAGGTTCTTGGGAGGTGGGCGAATGAGGGTCCATTTGAGTATGTTCTTTCTGGGATACATGTTGGTCTTGAAAATGTGATGTTTCTTGGAGAAATCCCAAAAATTTCCACCAGAAACTACCTGAATTTCTACATGAAAATTACCTTAGCCTGTTCGTTCAAGTTCCATCTCTAATGTATATAGTTTAGTATATACTATCCTAGTAGTAAATAGTTGAGAAGTACATGTCCTATAATTTTTTGCACTGCACGGAAGCTGTGTTGAAACATGTGAATGGGGGACACTACCTGAAGGTTGATAGTTAGAAAACCAAAGTAAATGAATACAAGTGTATACAAATGTATACTTGGTGAAAATGCGTCTTGGGATAAAAAGGTTGAGCTCCTCTCTTTAAAAAGTGTTTAAATTAAGAAAACTCACTGCAGAAGATACTTCTTTATATTAAACCAAGGTTTCTCAACCCAAGGAGGTCCTTGGCCTCAACATTGGAGGTCCTTGGCAGCTGCTTGACCAGTCCACAAGGGGACCCTTGTAAGTGCCTCTTCCCCTCCTCACAGCAGGACAGCTGTCGGAGGATTGCAGCCTGAGAGCCCAATCCTATGCCTGTATACTCAGTAGTGTCCCATTGTAGTCTGTGGAGCTTACTCCTAGAAAAGCACAGATAAGATTGCAGCCTCAGAGTCCAATCCATTGCCTGTCTATGCAGAAATAAATCCCATTATAGTCAATGAGGCTTACTCCCCAATAAGAGTGACTAGGATGGCTTTGTGCATTTTCAATGCACCCTGCACTGAAAAAAGTTGAAAATCTCTGCTCTGAGTAGACATGCATTGAGACTTTGGGCTCTCACCTGCAATCCCATCCACAGTAACGAAGCAATAGCTCCATTGATTATAATAGGATTTATAGCTGGAGGCAGTTGCGCTGTGCTCTAGGTGGCAAAGCCCCCCTCCTGGTCACCAGAGGCAGTTCTCTCCCCCCTGCCCCAGGCTGGTCCCAGGAAATTTTTTTCCCCACAGAACCGGTCCCTTGGGCCAAAAAGGTTGAGGACCACTGGATTAAATCATAAATCTCAGCTGAGAGCTCTTCTACTAAGAAGCCCTTCTTCTTCTAAAAGTTACTAGAAACTTTTAATGCATCACTGAGAGTGCAATCCAGAGGCGATCTGAGGCTGGCTTATAGGCTCTAACTCTTTATCTTCTAGCAGGTTGACAGACTGCTATGCTGTGGTCAATGGGTACAGATCCCGTAGCATGCTCGATTCAGGGTGCGCACACAGTGGTGGGCTCCAGCAGGTTCACACCTACTCTATAGAACCGCAACATATAAAGTTTAAAAATAGCCATTTAAAAGTGGCTGCCAGATGGGCATAGAACCGGTTGTTGATTTCTTTGAATCCCATCACTGTGTGCACATGTGCATGACTAGACCTGTCCCACATCAGTTCTACTAACAGGAAGATTGAAATAGGTCAGGTCTCTTTCCAAGACAAACGTAACTTGTACAAGAAGGACAAGGGAAATTCTAGGAAGCAGACCTGAGTCCGTATGGAGAGAAAGCATTTTCACCCTCACACACAGGTGAACACTCTGCAGCGGTCTGGATCTCATTCTAAAGGTCCTGGCCATCTAACTATGACAGGTGGCCAGGATCTTTGCAACCATGGTTCAGATCCCCGCAATGAAAAGAGACAGGATTTCCTCCTGAGCTCCCCCATCCTCTCAGATCTACAGCTAGAACTCTTGTTCTTGGAGACAGAACTGAACGAGCTGCTTGGGGACACTTTGCCCCATTCTACCTCCCAGGAGAAACCTCAAGAGATTCTGTAGACCTTGAAAGACCTGGAGCTTTCAGTCAGTGCTAAACACTCTTCTTCTGATGGAGGGGAATGCCCAAAATGCTTCAAAAAACCCAGAAAAAATATTATGTCTAGCAATGTTTTGCATTTTTATTTTTCTTTCCTGGAGACCGAAGGAGACTGGAGGCAGAGGATGTCTGAAAGCCCCAAGGACATCCTTCATCAGTGGTTGACATGAGAAAGGCACAGCAAGCAGGTGACCCGGGTGCTCTTGAGCATCAACATCCAACATTCCTGGGAAGAAATAGAAAAGCAGGGTGAGGCGTCGGTCACTGTCATCCACAAGCATCACCCAGGCATGTCCACTGGCTTCTGCTTACCAACAGTATTCCTGGCTTCTGCTTGCCAGCCTCCACCACCTTCACCCACAAATATCCACCAGTTATTCCTTCCATCTGTCCCATCTACATGCAATGCCTAGAAGGTGACCTCTCTCAGCTCCCAAGGGCAAAGCACTATTCACCTTAACCACATTCGTCTCAACACACACAGTCACACAAAACTGATGATACTGGAGCCCATAGTGTTGCATCAAAGGGAAGGGTACCTGGAGGTGGTGGGTGTCAAGCCATCCCCCATAGGGTGGCTGCAGTGTGCATAGATTGGGAGACCAAAGTGGTGGCTATATCTGGGAGGGAGGAGGGGAAAAGCCTCTTTGGGTTGCAGCTGCAGCACTAGGACCTCCCTCCATCCTCTCATCTGGGGCCAGTGCACAGCCACCTCTGCACCATCCCTTCTTCTGGGGCCAGTGTACCACCGCCTCTGCACCAGCGCCTTTGCTATGCGTAGGAGACCCTGGGATGGCTGAGTATACAGCAGGGAGGCTACCCACTGAAACCTGCCACCTGTTTGCCCATCCAGCTGGGTTGCAGTCCCCATCAAGCGGTACAGCTTCCCCTTCACCACCTGCCTGTTCCATGAGCAAAACATTTGCTGCATGGAGGCCATCTGGGACCTGTGGCTGCACCTTCTCAACCCTGGAGTAGGAAGAGGGCAAAAAGAAAGCCCATTGCTCTGGGGAGCTGGGAAATGGGAGTGCAGGACCCAGGTAGCCTCCCTGCAATGTGGGCTTCAGAGCTCTCCTGCCTACTGGGTCCTGCCACCCGCCTGTCCAGTGTTCCAGCTCCCTGAAGATAACATGGGGAAACAACACAAAGGAGTGAGGTAGCCAGTTGCAACTGGGGGTGGGAATGGGTAACTAGAGAAGACGGCAGGCCAGTCTTAGGGAGGGGGGGTGGAAGGAAGGAGGTTGAGAGAGTGGGGGAGAGGACACCCAGAAAAATGTAGGAAACAACAGAATAAAAGCTATAAATTCTCATACGTACTCAGAAGAGGCACTGAGTGCTGCAGTCTTGGAATGGGGCACAACATGGATAGCGGCTGCCTCTGGGAGGGATAGCATAACACTCTACCCATTATTGGTGGGTTTCAAAGGTTTAGAAGCCCTGGGTGCCAGATGACATGACATCACTGGCTGGAGCTTCAAACCTACCCCATTCATCCCCCTTTCACCCCACGTTCACACACACACACACACACACACACACACACACACACACACTTCCCAGTTTCAATCCACAGGTATCCAGAAGCTTCTGCCAGCAGGCTTCCGTGGGCAAGACTTCCATCAGGTTTTGTCCACTAACATCCACCTGCTTCGTCGCGACTCAGGCGACATATCTGCACTTGGCTTCCGAAAGCGAAACATCAACCAGCTTCTGTCTGCTCACCTCCACCAGCTTCCACCAGGACAGCTGTTGGCACAGGGTGACCCGATGTGAAAAGTAGAAAAGGAGGACAAGGAACCCCAAAAATTTAGAATGAAAAAGGAAAAATGTAGGAAACAGTAGGAAAAGGAAGATGAGGGAGATTTTTCTCAGGACACAAGGAAGACATGTCCTAGAAGAAGAGGACATCTGGTCTCCCTGGGTTGACATCCACCAGCTTCAGGCCATAGATACCTGCTTCAGTCCAGCTTCCTGACCCCTCACACTGCAAGTTCAAGAACTTGCCTTCTCTCTGCAAACCTCAAGGTCCTCCGTCATCAGTGACTGAGACAGGAAAGGTGCAGCTAGAAAGAGATCCAGGTGGTCTTGAGCATCCAACCTCCAACAGCCCTGGGTAGAAATAGAAAAAGTAGGGTGAGGCGTCAGTCGCTGTCATTCACAAGCATCACCCAGGCCCCTCCACTGGCTTCTGCCTGCCAACAGCATTCCTGGCTTCCGCTTGCCAACTTCCACCACCTTCACCCATGAATATCCACTGCTTATTCCTTCTGTCCATCACATCCACATGCAATACCCAGAAGGTGACCTCCGTCAGTCCCCTAAGGGCATGCAGACACACACACACATGCACACAAGCGCACACACACACACAAACACAAACAGTTATTTTTATACTGCCTTTTCGGTCATGGGATTTCTCCTTTGATTTTATTTTCAAGGCGTTTTTGAGACTTTCTAATCCTTGAAAGGGTTTTACAATTGACAAAAGAGTTTGTCTATTTCAAGAACCTTCCCCATTCTTGGTGTTTCCTTTAATGTCTGGTCTCACTTCTATGGCTTCACTGTTATGTGTAGAGAACCCAGCTGTGACTGCCTTTCTTGCTTATTGTCATACACTTCCACAGTCCAGTGTCATAGTCTCTGCATGCATGGCTTCTGGTGTTGAGCTGATGACCTTCAGAGCTGAGCTTTGGCCAATTAACAGTTGCTCAACTCTTTAGACCAGTCACACACACATTCCCCGGTTTCAGTCCACAGGGATCCAGCAGCTTCTGCCAACAGGCCTCAGTGGGCAGTTCCCATCCGCTAACAGCCACCCACTTCGTCGCGACTCAGACGATATACTTGTGTTTGGCTTCCGAAAGCAAAACGGCAACCAGCTTCTATCTGCTCACCTCCACCAGCTTCCACCAGGACAGCTGTTGGCACAGGGTGACCCGATGTGAAAAGTAGAAAAGGAGGACAAGGAACCCCAAAAATTTAGAATGAAAAAGGAAAAATGTAGGAAACAGTAGGAAAAGGAAGATGAGGGAGATTTTTCCAGGACACAAAGAAGACATGTCCTGGAAAGAGGAGGACATCTGGTCACCCTGGGTTGACATCCACCAGCTTCAGGCCATAAAGAGATACCTGCTTCAGTCCAGCTTCCTGACCCCTCACACTGCAAGTTCAAGAACTTGCCTTCTCTCTGCAAACCCCAAGGTCCTCCGTCATCAGTGGATGAGACAGGGAAGGTGCAGCAAGAAGGAGATCCAGGTGCTCTTGAGCATCCAACCTTCAACATCCCTGGGAAGAAATCGAAAAGTAGGGTGAGGCGTCGGTCGCTGTCATCCACAAGCATCACCCAGGCCCTTCCACTGGCTTCTGCCTGCCAACAGCATTCTTGGCTTCCGCTTGCCATTTTCCACCACCTTCACTCATGACTATCCACCAGTTATTCCTTCCATCTGTCCCATCCACAAGCAATACCCGGAAGGTGACCCAGAAGGGCATGCATACACAGAGAGAGAGAGAGGGTGGGGGAAACAAAGACAGGCATTTTTATTCTGCCTTTTCAGGTCATGAGATTTGGCCTCTGACTGTATTTTCAAGGCAGTTTACAAGGCTTTCAAACCCTTGAAATGGTTTTACAACTGACAGTTTGTTTCAAGAACCTTCTCCACTCTTGGTGTTTCCTTTAATGTCTGATCTCACTTCAATGGCTTCACTGTTATGTGTCAGTAGAGACTCAGCTGCGACTGCCTTTCTTTCTAATCTTAGAATCATAGAATCATAGAGTTGGAAGGGACCTAGCAGGTCATCTAGTCCAACCCCCTGCCTGCAGCAGGAAATCCCCCTAGAGCATCCCCGACAGGTGCTCTTTGAGCCTCTGCTTGAAGATCCCCAGTGAGGGAGAGTCCACCACCTCCTTGGCACCTCCCTTCATACACTCCCATAGCCCAGTGTCTCAGTCTCCATGGTTGGCTTCCGGGGTTCTTGATCTGGTGACCTTCAGATCTTATCTTTGGGCAATTAATAGCTGCTGAACCCTCTAGACTAGATCTTCACTGGACCTTCACTGGTCTGGTCTAGAGGGACCATCTAGATCTGGGATGTCAAACATATTTCATACACAGTACTGAAGTTAGTATTAATGGTGACATCCAAGGGTTGGAGTCCAATCTTACGCATGCCTACTCAGTTGTAAGTGCCATTATAGTCAATGGGGCTTACCCCTAGGAAACTGTGGATAGGATTACAGCCTCAGATCCCAATCCTCTGCCCTACTACTCAGAAGCAAGTCCCACTATAGTCAGTGGAGCTTACTGCTTGGAAATCAAGGACACTATTATAACCTCAGAGCCCAGTCTTGGCACATGTGCTCAAAATCAAGTCCCATTAGAGCCAATGGGGCTTACTCCCAGGCAAGAATCATAGAATTGGAAGGGACCTAGTAGATCATCTAGTCCCACCCCCTGCCTGCAGCAGGAAATCCCCCTAGAGCATCCCCGACAGGTGCTCATCGAGCCTCTGCTTGAAGATCCCCAGTGAGGGAGAGTCCACCACCTCCCTTGGCAATCTGTTCCACTGCCGAACCGCCCTCACCGTCAGGAATTTTTTCCGGATATCCAACCGGAATCTCCTCTCTTGCAGTTTGTACCCATTGGTTCTAGTTCTGCTTTCAGAAGCAGCTATGAACAAATGAGCCCCTTCCTCCCTATGACAGCCCTTCAGGTATCTGAAGAGGGCAATCATGTCTCCCCTCAGCCTCCTCTTCTCCAGGCTGAACATCCCAAGTTCCCCCAACCTTTCCTCGTAGGGCTTCCCTTCCATCCCACTGATCATTCCTGTCGCTCTCCTCTGGACTTGCTCCAGTTTGGCTGCATCTTTCTTCAAGTGCCCAGAACTGAACACACTACTCAAGGTGAGGTCTGACCAATGCAGAATAAGGAGGAACTAGAACTTCTCGCGACTTGGAAGCTACAGTCCTCTTAATGCAGCCTAAAATGGCATTTGCCTTCTTTGCAGACACATCACACTGCTGACTCTTGTTCAGCTTGTGATCCACGGCGACTCCAAGATCCCGCTCACATGTTGTGCTGCCAAGCCAAGTATCCCCCATTTTATACCTATGTTTTTGGTTTTTATTGCCTAAGTGCAGAACCTTCCACTTCTCCCTGTTGAAATTCATTCTGTTTGTTACAGCCCAGGATTCCAGTTTATCCAGATCCTCCTGGAAGTTTCTCCTGTCTTCTGATGTGTTTGCTACTCCTCCCAGTTTGGTGTCATCTGCAAATTTGATCAGGCTCCCCCGTATCCCTTCCTCCAAGTCATTGATGAAAATGTTAAAGAGAACCGGTCCCAAGACAGAGCCTTGGGGTACCCCACAAGAAACTGACCTCCAGGTTGACACAGAACCATTTACTAAAACCCTTTGAGTGCGGCCATCGAGTCAGTTGCAGATCCACCTAACGATTGCCCCGTCTAGCCCATATTTTTCCAACTTCCTGATTAAGATGTCATGTGGGACCTTGTAAAATGCTTTGCTGAAGTCAAGATAAATGACATCCACAGCATTGCCATGTCCAGTAAGCTCGTAACCCGATCAAAAAAGGAGATCAGATTTGTCTGGCAAGATTTATTCTTGGTAAATCCATGCTGGGTTGTTTTGATCACCGAGTACTTGTCTAGATGTGCACAAATTGTGTCTTTTATGATTTGCTTTAATATCTTGCCCGGGATTGAAGTCAAACTGACTGGTCTATAATTTCCCGGGTCTCCTTTTTTCCCCTTCTTAAAGATTGGGACTACATTTGCCCTCTTCCAGTCCAGGCTCTTCTCCACTCCTCAGGGATTTCTCAAAGATGATCGACAGAGGCTCTGCAAGGACATCTGCCAGTTCCTTCAGAACTCGAGGATGCAGCTCATCCGGTCCAAATGACTTGAATTCATTTAGGCCAGTTAAGTGGTTTCAAACCAGTTCTCTGTCAATCTTAATCTGCCCTTCTGCACCATCCATGTTTTCATTACCTCTTTGGGGATGCAAGCACATCCCCGCATCAGCCAATGATCCTGCACCCCCATTTGCACAGAGTTGCACAGAGTTGAGAGGATAGTAGCCTTAGAGCCCAATCCTATACATGGTACTCAGAAGAATGTCCCATGACAGCCAATGGGACTTACATGCAGGTAATAGCAGAGAAGACTGCAGCCCCCCAAGCCAAGACCTGGGAGGAGCGCACACAGAGAGGAGCAATCCTCCAGGGCAGGGAGGGGGTCACTTTCCTGGATACCCTTGTGGAGGACCTTACTGGCTGGGCAGGAATGTGCCACAAACTGCACCCTAGCACCACACCCGCTGCAACCACAGGCTGTGTCCTGCTCAATATGGAAATGTGGTGTGTTGAAGAAACTGGTGAGGCAGGCCTCCCATATGTTATTTGGGAGGTCCCATAAATTTTGGAGCCCTGGGTGCCAAATGACTTCATATATTTAGGGGCCCTGGGTGCCAAATGGCCAGTGGCATCACCCCTAGTGATGGAGCATTAAACCAACCCCATTCACTCTTCCTTTTACCCTCCTGTTACACATAACACACACACAGACTCCCCAGTTGGAATCCACAGGGATCCAGTAGCTTCCAGGCTTCAGTGGGCAAGACTTTCACCCATCTGCTAACATCTACTGGATTCGTTGCGACTCAGGATCTACACTTGGCTTCTGAAAGCAGAACGGCAACCAGCTTCTGTCTGCTCACCTCCACCAGCTTCCACCAGCTCAGCAGCTGGCACAGGGTGACCAGATGTTGTAAACAGAAAAAGAGGAAAGGGAACCCAAAACATGTAGAACAACCAAGACAAAAGTAGGAAAACAGTAGGAAAAGAAAGATGAGAAAGATTACTTCCAGGACACAAAGGAGATAGGTCCTAGAAGAAGAGGACATCTGGTCACCCTGGGTTGACATCCACCAGCTTCAGGACATAGAGAGATGCCTGCTTCAGTCCAGCTTCCTGACCCCTCACACTGCAAGTTCAAGAACTTGCCTTCTCTCCGCAAATCCCAAGGTCCTCCATCATCAGTAGCTGAGACAGGAAAGGTGCAGCAAGCAGGAGATCCAGGTGCTCTTGAGCATCCAACCTTCAACATCCCTGGGAAGAAATAGAAAGGTAGGGTGAGGCGTCGGTTGCTGTCATCCACAAGCATCACCCAGGCACCTCCACCAGCTTCTGCCCGCCAACAGCATTCCTGGCTTCCACTTGTCTATTTCCACCACCTTCACCCATGAATATCCACCAGTTATTCCTTCCATCCATCCCATCCACATGCAATATCCAGGTGATCTCAGTTAGTTCCCTAAGAGAACACGCGCACACACACACAGACACAAACAAATACAGGCATTTTCATACCGCCTTTCAGGTCAGGGGATTTTTCCAGTGACTTTAATTTCCAGGTGATTTACAAGACCTTCTAACCCTTGAAAAGGTTTTTACAATTGACAAAGAGTTTCTCTGTTTCAAGAACCTTCTCCACTTTTGGTGTTTCCATTATTGTCTGGTCTCACTTCAGTGGCTTCACTGTTTGTGACTCAGCAGCGACTGCCTTTCTTTCTACCCTTCTCACACTCCCATAGTCCAGTGTCAGTCTCTCCATGGTCAGCTTCCAGTGTTCTTGATCTGGCGACCTTCAGATCTTATCTTTGGGCAATTAATAGCTGCTGAACCCTCTAGACCAGTCCTTCACTGGACCTTCACTGGTCTGGTCTAGTCAGACCCTTTAGAGTACTGGAGTATCAAACTTACAGCGTCATCCACGGGCTGGAATTTAATCTTATGCATGCTTACTCAGTGGTAAGTCACATTACGGTCAATGGAGCTTACTCTCAAGAAAGAGTGGATAGGATTGCAGACTCAGATTCCAATTCTCTGCCTTTCTACCCAGAAGCAAGTCCCACTAAAGTCAGTGGAGCTTACTCCCGGGAATGCAAGGACAGTACTGTAACCTCAGAGCCTAGTCTAGACACATGCTCAAAATCTAGTGCCATTAGAGCCAATGGGGCTTACTCCCAGGTAAGGCTGGATATGCTAGCAGCCTTAGAGCCCAATTCTGTACATGCTACTCAGAAGAATGTCCCATGACAGCCAATGGGACCTACATGCCGGTAAGGGCCGAGAGGACTGCAGCCCCCCAAGTCAAGACCTGTGAGGGCCATACAGATGTCTGGCTGGGCTGGAGATGTGCCACAAACTGCACCCTAGCATCACCATCTGCCACAACCAAAGGCTGTGTCCGGCTTACCACGGGACAGCAGTATGCTGGATAAAATGGCAAGGCGGGCCACATTGGTGATGCTGGTGCCAGTATTGTAGTGTGGGGGAGGAAAGGAAAGGGCTGCCGAACATGGGTACCAGGAGGTGGAGTTGACAAGTTGGTACCCAATATGGTGGCTGCAGTGTACACAGCTTGGGGGAGCAAAATGGAAGCTGTGTCTGGGAGGAAGGAGGGAATTAAGACTCTGAGTGGCATCTGTGGTGCTGGTATCTTCTCCATCCCATCGTCCAGTTCTGCTGCACAGCCATCTATCCAGAAGCCCGGGCCTTCTCCCTGCTGCATACAGGGGACCCAGCGCTGCCTGAGTGCACCACAGAGGGGTTGCCTTCCTGAGACGCAGCCCTCAAGTGGCACAGCCTCCCCTTTACCCTCTGCCTGCTCCTGGACTGGATGGAGGGCAAAGGTGAGGCCTGCCACTTCTAGGAGGTGGAGAGGCAGGAAGCAGGACTCAGCAGGCAGGAGAGCTCTGGAGGCTGCACCAGGGAAGCTGCCCGGATCATGCACTCCCAACTGTCCAGCTCCCCTCCCGTTGCCTTCCATTCACTCCAGAACTCAGTGGGTTCTGTAGCAATCACACCACTCCTGAAGTGAAAGGAGGGGGAAGGGAAGGCTTGGGGGCTGCTGCCCTGCCGAGGGGGCTGGCAGCAGGGCCCAGTGGGCAGCCACCCTGTTATGTGCTGAGACAGGCCTCAGTTTCCTACAAACAGCAAGGAGATCACCTAGGATGTGGCTGTGCACCAGGCCTGGACAATGGGATGGATGGAGCCCCAAGAGCCACAGCTGTTGCCCAGAGAGTATTGTTCCCCCTTCCCTAGTCCTGAGTAGACCTGCTGCAATGGACTGGGCATACAGGTTGCAAACCTGTAAGTCTCATTAAACTCAATGGGACTTCTGCGTGCAAAGTGAGGTCAGAGAGCTAGGCATCTGAACAAGAGAGCCAGGCATCTGTAACTGAGGGAGGAATTGGGGAGAGGGAGAGGGAGAGAGAAAGAGGGAGAGGGAGAGGGAGAGAGACACAAATACAGGCATATTTATTCTGCCTTTTCAGGTCATGGGATTTGGCCTCTGACTGTATTTTCAAGGCAGTTTACAAGGCTTGCAAACCCTTGAAATGGTTTTACAATTGACAGTTTATTTCAAGAACCTTCTCCACTCTTGGTATTTCCTTTAATGTCTGGTCTCACTTCAATGGCTTCACTGTGATGTGTCAATAGAGACTCAGCTGCGACTGCCTTTCTTTCTAATCTTCTCACACTCCCATGGCCAGTGCCTCAGTCTCCCCATTGTCGCTTCCAGTGTTGTTAATTGATCTTATCTTTGAGCAATTCAGATCTTCAGCTCTTATCTTTGGGCAATTAAAAGCTGCTCAGCCCTCTAGCCGTTCATTGGTCGGGTCTAGATGGACCCTTTAGAGTCCAGGAGTTTCAAACTCACAGTGTCATCCATGGGCTGGAATCTAATCTTATGCATGCCTACTCATGTGTGGAAGGGATTGCAGCCTCAGATCCCAATTCTGTGCCTTTCTATTCAGAAGCAAATACACTATACTCAGTGGAGCTTACTCGCTGGAATGCAAGGACAGTACTGCAAAGAGCCCAGTCTGGACACCTGTTCTCAAAATCTAGTCCCATTAGAGCCAATGGGGCTTACTCCCAGGTAAGGGTGGATATGATAGCAGCCTTAGAGCCCAATTCTGTACATGCTACTCTGAAGAATGTCCCATGACAGCCAATGGGACCTACATGCAGGTAAGGGTGGAGAGGACTGCAGCCCCCCAAGTCAAGACCTGCGAGGGGCATACAGAGAGAGGAGCGATCCTCCAGGGTAGGGATGTGGTCACTTTCCTGGATGCCCTTGTGGAGGACCTCTCTGGCTGGGCTGCAGATGTGCCACAAACTGCACCGTAGCACCACCATCTGCCACAACCAAAGGCTGTATCCTGCTCACCACGGGACAGCAGTATGCTGGATAAAATGGCAAGGCGGGCCGCACTGATGATGCTGGTGCCAGTATTGTAGTGTGGGGGAGGAGAGGAAAGGGGCTGCCGAACATGGGTACCAGGAGGTGGAGCTGAGCCAACCAATATGGTGGCTGCAGTGTGCAAAGCTTGGGGGAGCAAAATGGAAGCTGTGTCTGGGAGGAAGGAGGGAGGGAGGAATAAGACTCTGAGTGGCATCTGTGGTGCTAGTATCTCCTCCATCCCATCGTCCAGTTCTGCTGCACAGCCACCTACCCAGAAGCCCAGGCCTTCTCCCTGCTGCATACAGGGGACCCTGGGCTCCCTGAATGCACCACAGGGGGGTTGCCGTCCTGGGACGCAGCCCTCAAGTGGCACAGCCTCCCTTTTACCCTCTGTCTGCTCCTGGACTGGATGGAGGGCAAAGGCGAGGCCTGCCACTTCTGGGAGGTGGAGAGGCAGGAAGCAGGACTCAGGAGGCTGGAGAGCTCTGGGGGCTGCACCAGGAGAAGCTGCCCGGATCATGCGTTCCCTGCTGTCTGGCTCCCCAGTGCGGCACCTTCCCAGTCGCCCTCCATTCACTCCAGAACTCAGTGGGTTAGCCAAGCTGTGGCAATCGCACCACTCCTGGAGTGAATCGGATGGGGAAGGAAAGGCTTGGGAGCTGCTGCCCTACCAAGGGAGCTGGCACCAGGGCCCAGTGGGCAGCCACTCTGTTATGTGCTGAGACAGGCCTCGGTTACCTACAAACAGCAAGATCACCTAGGATGTGGCTGTGCACCAGGCCTGGACAATGGGATGGATGGAGCCCCAAAAGCCACAGCTGTTGCCCAGAGAGTATTGTTCCCCCTTCCCCTAGTCCTGAGTAGACCTGCTGCAATGGACTGGGCATACAAGTTGCAAACTGTATGTTTCTGGGAGTAAGTCTCATTAAACTCAATGGGACTTCTGTGTGCAAAGCGAGGCCAGCGAGCCAGGTATCTGAACAAGCGAGCCGGGCATCTGTAACTGAGGGGGGAATTGGGTAGAGTTGGGAGGGGACAGGGCAGCAGGACAGTCTCTGGGAGGTGAGAAGAGAAGGTGAGAAAGCAGGTGAGAGATGGGGAAGGAAAGCCACTGAAGCAGGGAGCAGCTGCCTCTGGGAGTGAGGGGAATTCCCCATCTGTTGTATGGGGGGATGACCCTGGGTAAACAAATTAGGCCACCATTTTCCAACAGGTTAGCTGTTGGCACAAGGTGACCACATGGTATAACTAGAAAAAGAGGACAGGGTCCCCCCAAAAGTAGGACAGCCAAGAAAAATGTAGGAAAATATTCATATATTTCTTTTAACTGGTGAATTTAAGCACCATATATTCCCATCATTACATTAAAATCTATTGTTCATAATTTATTACATCTAATTAATTACAGTAATCACAAGAAGGCTACATGCTACCTTCCTACAAGGAAAGAAGGGGGTTCTAGCAGGCAGACTGGGAAATATTCCCATACTTTTTCTGGGAATATGTCTACTTGAACAGAATTGAATTTACTTCTGCAAAGACATGTAGGGCAGCTGCCTCTGGTATCATGGAGGGGGGCAGAGGGGTAAGCCAGCCAGTTGCAATAGGTAGCACAGGGAGGGAGCAACGTGAGGGCCAGGTGAGGGGCAAGTCACTGGGATGTGGAGTGGGAAGTAAGGAGAATGGGCAAGAGATGAGCATGAGTCTACCATGGATTGCAGCTGTCTCTGGAATGGAGGACATTCACTTCTGTATGTTGTTTGGGAGGTTCCATAAATAAAGGAGCCTTGGGTGCCAAATGACCTCATAAATTTAGGGGCACTGGGAGCCAAATGCTGGAGCATCAAACCAACCCCATTCATCTCCCTTTTAGCCTCTATTCACACTCCACTGTTTCAATCCACATGTACCCAGTGGCTGTCGCCAGCAGGCTTCCGTGGGCAAGACTTCCACTGGTTCCTGTCCCCTAACATCCACCTGCTTCGTTGCGACTCAGGCGACATATCCGCACTTGGCTTCCGAAAGCAGAACGGCAACCAGCTTCTGTCTGCTCACCTCCACCAGCTTCCACCAGGTCAACTGTTGGCACAGGGTGACCAGATGTGAAAAGCAGAAAAGGAAGACAAGGAACCCAAAAATTTTAGAATGAAAAAGAAAAAAGGTAGGAAATGCTAGGAAAAGGAAGATGAGGGAGATTTTTCCAGGACATAAAGAAGACATGCCCTAGAAAAAGAGGACATCTGGTCACCCTGGGTTGACATCCACCAGCTTCAGGCCATAGAGAGATGCCTGCTTCAGGCCAGCTTCCTGACCCCTCACACTGCAAGTTCAAGAACTTGCCTTCTCTCCGCGAACCTCAAGGTCCTCTGTCATCAGTGGATGAGACAGGAAAGGTGCAGCTAGAAAGAGATCCAGGTGGTCTTGAGCATCCAACTTCCGACAACCCTGGGTAGAAATAGAAAAGTAGGGTGAGGCGTCGGTCGCTGTCATTCACAAGCATCACCCTGGCCCCTCCACTGGCTTCTTCCTGCCAACAGCATTCCTGGCTTCCGCTTGCCAACTTCCACCACCTTCACCCATGAATATCCACCACTTATTCCTTCCGTCCATCCCATCCACATGCAATACCCAGAAGGTGACCTCAGTCAGCCCTCTAAGGCAGTGGTTCTCAATCTTCCTAATGCTGTGACCCCTTTATAAGTTCCTCATGTTGAGGGGACCCCCAACCATAAAATTATTTTCACTGCTACTTTATAACTGTAATTTTGCTACTGTTATGAATTGTAATGCCAATATGCAGAATGTATTTTCATGGTTACAAATGAAATGTGTGTTCTATGCACACACTGAACACAATGGGATTTATTTCAGAGTAGGCATGCATAGGATTGGGCCCTGAGGCTGCAATCCTATCCACATTTACATGGGAGTAAAGGCCCCCTGACTATAATGGGATTTATTTCAGAGTAGGCATGCATAGGATTGGGCCCTGAGGCTACAATCCTATCCACATTTACATGGGAGTAAAGGCCCCCCTGACTATAATGGGATTTATTTCAGAGTAGGCATGCATAGGATTGGGCCCTGAGGCTACAATCCTATCCACATTTACATGGGAGTAAAGGCCCCCCTGACTATAATGGGATTTATTTCAGAGTAGGCATGCATAGGATTGGGCCCTGAGGCTGTCAGTCAGCCCCAGTGTGCGTGCAAGTAAAGCCAGAGGTCTGGCAAGCCTGACCTGGCCCCCTGCACCAGGGGTCTTTAGGTGACCCCCAGGAAAGCTCTAGGCGACCCCCAAAGGGGTCCCAACCTCCACTTTGAGAAACACTGCTCTAAGGGAACACGCAGGCACAAACAAAAACAAATACAGGCATTTTCATACCGCCTTTTCAGGTCATGGAATTTCTCCTCTGACTTTACTTTCAAGGCGGTTTACAAGGCTTTCTAACCCTTGAAAAGGTTTTTACAATTGACGAAGAGTTTCTCTATTTCAAGAACGTTCTCCATTTTTGATGTTTCCTTTAATGTCTGGTCTCACTTCAATGGCTTCACTGTTATGTGTCGGTAAAGATCCAGCTGTTCTAGCCTTTCTTTCTAATCTTCACACACTTTCACAGCCCAGTGTCACAGTCTCTCCATGCGAGGCTTCTTGTGTTGTCAAGCCTCTGACCTTCAGATCTTATCTTTGGGCAATTAATAGCTGCTCGACCCTCTAGACCAGTCCTTCACTGGACCTTCACTGGTCTGGTCTAGCTGGACCCTTTAGAGTCCAGGAGTGTCAAACTCACAGTGTCATCCATAGGCTGGAATCCAATCTTATGCATTCCTACTCAGATGTAAGTGCCATTATAGTTAATGGGTGTTACTTCTAGGAAAGTGTGGAAAGGATTGCAGCCTCAGATCCCAATTCTCTGCTTTTCTATTCAGTAATAGGTCCCATTACAGTAAATGGAGACTACTCTCAAGAAAATGTGGATAAGATTACAGTCTCAGATTCCAATTCTCTGCCTTTCTACTCAGAAGCAAGTCCGACTATAGTCAGTGGGGCTTTCTTCCTGGAAAGTGAGGACAGGATTCTAACCTCAGAGCCCAGACCTAGGCACTTGTGCTCAAAATCAAGTCCCATTAGAGCCATTAGGGCTTACTCCAAGGTAAGGGTAGAGAGGATAGCTACCTAAGAGCAGGTATGTTGCTGGTGTCTCCTCCATCCCATCATCCAGTTCTGCTGCACAGCCACCTACCCAGCTTTCCAGGTTCTACCTGCTGCGTGTCAGGGGTCTGGGCTGCCTAAGTGCACCACAGGTGAGTTTCCATCCTGGGCTGCAACAGCCCCCAAGTGGTCCAGCTTCCCTTTTGCCTGCTCCTGGTCTGGGCAAAGGGCAAAGGCTAGGCCTGCCACTTCTGGGAGGTGGAAAAGCATGAAGCAGAACCCAGCAGGCAGGAGAGCTCTGGAGCCTGCACCAAGGGGAGGCCGCCCAGGTCCTACATGCCCTGCTGTCCAGCTCCCCAAAATGACGCCTTCTCTGTCAACCTCTGCCTGCTCCAAGACTCAGGGGCAGCCAGCCACCTTGCTCCAGGACTCGGGGCAGCCACCCTGTGGCAAGTGCACCACTCCTGGAGCAAGTGGAGGGTGAAGGAGGTTCTGTGCCGCTTGGGGTCTGTAGCCCTGCTGGGTGGGCTGGCAACAGGGTCCAGTGGGCAGCAACCCTGTGATGCACTGAGGCAGGCCTGGGTTTCCTACACACAGCAGGAAGATCACCTGGTAGGTGGCTGTGCACCAAGCCTGGACCTCCCTCTACCCCTGAGTAGACCTGCTGCAAGGGACTGTGTGTTCAGGTTGCAAACAACATTTTCCTAGGAGTAAGTCTCATTGAATACAATGGAACTTATTTGTGCAAAGGAGCAAACAAGACAAGGAGGGAGGGGTATTCCCCATTTGTTGTATGTGGAGGACCTCTGGGTGGAATATTTAAGCCACCCAACTTTCAACAGATCAGCTGTCGGCACAGATTGACCGTATGCTGTAACTAGAAAAAAAGGATAGGGCCCCACAAAAAGTACATTGAAGAAAAACACTCATATATATTACTTTCAAATGATGAATTTATACAGCATACTACTCATCATTACATTAAAACAATTACACATAATTTATTACATGTAATTAATTAATCACAAGAAGGCTACATGCTGTCTTCTTACAAGGAAAGAAGGGTGTTCTAGCAGGCAGCTGGGAAATATTTCCATATTCTCTGGGAAGAGGTCTATTTGAACATAATTGGACTTACTTCTATAAAGACACGGACAGCAGCTGCCTCAGGTATCATGGACGGGGCAAAGGAGTGAGCCAACCAGTTGAAAATGGGAATGGGAATGGGTAGCACAGGGAGGGGGCAAAGTGGAGTAGGCCAGTTTCTGGGATGGGGGTGGGAAGTAAAGAGGTCAAGAGAATGGGCAAGACATGCAGAGCATGAGCCTACTGTAGATAGCGGCTACCTCTGGGATGGAGGGCATTCATTCCTGTACGTTGTTTGGGAGGTCCTATAAATTTGGGAACCCTGGGTGCCAAATGATCTCATAAATTTAGGGGCTCTGGGTGCCAAATACTGTAGCATCAAACCAACCCATTCATCTCCCTTTTACCCTCCATTCACACAAACTCCCTGGTTTCAATCCACAGGTACCCAGTGGCTTCTGCCAGCAGGCTTCAGTGGGCAAGACTTCCACCAGTTCCCATCCGCTAACATCCACCCACTTTGTCACGACTCAGATGACATATCCGCACTTGGTTTCTGAAAGCAATATGACAACCAGCTTCTGTCTGCTCATGTCCACCAGCTTCCACCAGGACAGTTGTTGGCACAGGGTGACCAGATGTTATAAGTAGAAAAAGAGGGCAGGGCACCCAAAAATGTAGGATGTAAAAGAAAAAAAGTAGGAAAACAGGAGGAAAAGGAAGATGAGGAAGATTTTTTCCAGGACACAAAGAAGACATGTCCTAGAAGAAGAGAACATCTGGTCACCCTGGGTAGGCATCCACCAGCTTCAGGCCATAGAGAGATGCCTGCTTCAGTCCAGCTTCCTGACCCCTCACACTGCAAGTTCAAGAACTTGCCTTCTCTCCGCAAACTCCAAGGTCCTCTGTCATCTGTGGCTGAAATGGGAAAGGGGCAACAAACTGGGTGCACTTGAACATCCTCCGACATCCCTGGGTAGAAATAGAAAAGCAGGGTGAGGCGTAGGTTGCGGACATCCACAAGCATCACTCAGACAAGTCCACAAGCTTCTGCCTGCTAACCTTATTCCTGGCTTCCACTTGCCAACATTCACCACCTGTTCTTCCTTTTGTCCACCCCATCCACAAGCCTGGAAGCCGACCCCTGTCCGCAACTAAAGGCAAAGCACTATTCAGCTTGACCACATTCGCTGGGCTGCATTCTCCAAAGTGGTATCCTTCAGTCTCCTTTGCAGTCTCCTTCACAACCTTCCAACTCCAGGGGCAGAACACATGCTGCATGAAGGCTGTCTGAGGCCTGTGGCCACAATTCTGCATCCCGGAGAGGGCGGAGGGTGAAAGGAAAGCCTGTCACTTTGGGGTGGATGGAAACTGGGTGTGCAGGACCCAGGCGGCCTCCTGTAGTGGAGGCTTCAAATCTCTCCTGCCTGCTGGATCTTGCCACCCACCACTCCAGCTGCCCAACTCCACTCAGCAACAGGCTTCCCCTTTGCCTTCCAGTCAGTCAGCTGCAGGGCCAGGGCAGACTTCACGTGGTCCTCTGGATCAGAGCTCCATGTTCTGCTTCTGGAGCAGGTGGAGGGCAAACAGCTTCAAAAATGCCATTTGGGGGACTGACCCCCAGCCAAACCCAACAGGCAGCCTCTTTGCAGTGTGGTCCAGCAGCCTGAGATCTCCTTCCCACAGCAGGGACTTCACCAAGGCTAGTGGGAAGGTGGCTGTGCACTGGCCCTGGATGATGGAATGGAGAGTGGTCCCAGTGCTGCAGCTGCCACCCAAAGAGACTTGTTCCTCCCTCCCAAACACAGCTTCAACTTGTTTACACCTGGGTAGACATGCAGAGGACTGGGCACTCAGGCTGCAATCCATATTTACTTTTACAAAGACATGGAGAGCTGTCCAGTTCACCAAAGGAGCAGACTTCCCTTTTGCCCTCCATCAGATCCAGTTCCAGGATCTGGAATGCACAGGACCAGGGCGCTCTGGAAGGAGGGCAAGAGAGGGTAGTGAGGTTGCCACAGTGGATAGTGTCTGCTTCTGGGAAGGAGGGCATACGCCCATGACCCTTGTTTGGAGTGTCGTTAATTTAGAGGCCCTGAATGCCAAATGACGTAGTGATACCACTAGCTGGAGCATCAAACCAACCCCATTCATCTCCGCTTTACCCTCCATTCACACACAGACACACACCCCGGTTTCAATCCATAGGTATCTAGCAGCTGCTGCCAGAAGGCATCAATGGGCAGACTTCCACCAATTCCCATCCGCTAACGTCCACCCGCTTTGTCATGACTCAGGTGACAAATCCACACATGGCTTCCAAAAGCAAAATGCCAACCAGCTTCTGTCTGCTCACCTACACCAGCTTCCACCAGGTCAGCCATTGGCACAGGGTGACCAAATGTTGTCACCAAAAAAAGGACAGGGAACCCAAAACGTAGGACAGCCAAGAAAAATGTAGGAAATGGCAGAATAATATATTGCTTAGAGGTGCTTAATTTAAACACTATATAACTTATCAAATTTAAAGCTATTACACATAATGTATTATGTGCTGTATAGTTTTTTCCAGGACACAAGCGAGAAAAGAGAAGATGTCCTGGAAAAAGAGGACAATTGGGCTGCAATCTTATATACACTTTCCTGAGAGTAAGTCCCATAGAACACAATGGGTCTTACTTACTTCAGAGCAGATATGTTTGGATTGCACCCGTTTACCCTGGATTGACGTCCACCTGCTTCCTGACATCTCACACTACAAGTTTCCTCAGCCTCTTGAGGTCCACCACCTCCTCTCCTCCACATGGCCTCCACCTCTGGCTGAGAGAGACACCAATGTGTATCCCTGTTGCAGCTGAGGCAACCTTGGTTTCATCATGTCATAAAGTGGCTCATGTCATAAAGTGGCTCATGTCCAGCTCATGTTGGAGGGGGGCCAGTGGTGGGCTTCAGGGGGTTCTCACAGGTTCTATAGAACCCTTTGCTAATGAGCACCTGGTTCTAAGAACCTGTTGTTAATTTAGGTTATTAGGACATAGAACCTGTTGTTAATTTATTTGAATCCCACCACTGGGGATGCCCCCTCCCAAAATAGTCAGCCATATTGGGTTGCCAGAATTAATGTTTCCAGCTACCACAAGCACTAGTAGTATCAAGTGCCAACATACGTGTTTGCCTGTCTGAGGGTGCTATCCTCACCAGTTTAGGCAGGTATAACTCGCCTAGCATAGTTTTCTGTGGTGGTGTTAGAAGGCTGGCGCATGTTCTACCCCACTCCGTGGAAGTTAGGCCTGTGCTCAGGTATGTGCCGGCCTCCCCACACCACCACAAGAAGTTATGGCAGGTGAGTTACGTCTGCTTAAATTGGTTAGGATTTCACCCTCATGCAATAGTTTCATTCAAAACCCAAATGAAAAGTTTGACCCTTGGTGCAGCCACAGAAAGCCCCCATCTCTTCCTGGGCCATTGCTGCACCCCAATCACTTCTGGAGTGGTGCACCCAGTTCTTCTGGGGCTGGTTCTCACACATACTCCAGCCTTTGACTTGATCAACCACATTCGCTGCCCCCCCCCCCATATCCACCTGCTTTGTCGCGACTCAGGCGACGTAACCACACGGCTTCTGAAATCAACGCTACCAACTTCTGTCTGCTCACCTCGACCAGCTTCCACCAAGTTGGCACATGGTGACCATATAACAGGAAAAAGAGGACAGGGAACCCAAAAAATGTAGGACACCCAAGAAAAATGTAGGAAAATACCCATATATATTGCTTTCAGGTGCAACACCATATTACTTAACATTTAAAATGATTACATATAATTTATAATTACAGTGGCGCCTCACGTAACAAATTTAATTTGTACCAGAGGCATGGTTGTTATGTGAAACATTCTTTATGTGAAGCGGATTTTCCCATAGGAAATAATGGAAACTCAGATGATTTGTTCCACAACCCCAAAAAATATTCATATAAAAATATAAACTGTATGTAAAAATGATAACAAAACACTGTAATTGAAGTCTATTTAGGCTACAATCCTAAAGACACTTTCCTGGGAGTAAGACCCATTTAACACAGAACATACGTAGAACATACTTTACGTGAGGCGCTTGTTACATGAGACGCCACTACATACTATATAATTTATAATTATACTGTATGATTTATTAATTACAAGATTAAGGAAGAGAATTTTTTACAGGACACAAGGGTAAAAAAAGAAACAGTCCTGAAAAAAGAGGACATGTAGTCACACACCAGTTGACACCAGTCACCTACCATGTTGGCATCCACCAGTTTCAGGCCATGGAGATCCACCTGCTTCAGTCCTGCTATCTGACCCCTCATACTGCAAGTTGAGGACCTTGCCTTCAATCCTCGGTCAGAGATCTGTCCTGCCACCTACTCTCCTCCATGTGGCCTCCACCTCTGGAGGAGACACCAGTGAGCATCCTTATGCTCAAACCAGCACATTTTGATGTCAAGTTTCATCACCTGAGCTTCATGATGTCATAGTTGATTATGTCATAAGCACCTGCTGGGAGGGGGGAGACTACCTGGCCTTCCCATCCCCTCCTCACTTAGCCTTGTTTGATTGTCAACATAAAAAAAAGTTGCTACTACCTACGAGAAGCACCAGTTTGATGTGTCAATGTGCCAATATGGCACAATTAATTATTTTACTCAGAATACGTACAAACAAAATGGGCATGAGATCAGTTGTCCTAATAGTGCATGACACTCAGTGGGGACATGGATCAGACCCACACCCCATGGCCCTAACTGCACCAATCACTACTCGGGTATACCCATTTCTTCTGGGACTGGTTCTCCCACATGATCCAGCATGAGCTCAAAATCATGCCATTGTTGAAGGTACACACACATACCTAGGGTAGGGAGGAGAGCAAAAGAGAATGCAGGTCAGGAACCAATGGTGGGTGGCAATTGATTTTTGGTGAGTCCCAAAGGGTACGTTGCCTTAGTGGTTAAAGACGCCTAACCACTAAGTGGCTTAGTGGTTAAAGTTCAGATTGTGTCAATCTGAAGATTGGCAATTCAGCAGTCGCTGTGAAGTGCAAGATGGAATGAGCTCCCATCACCTGCCCAGTTCCTGCCAACCTAGCAGTTTGGAAGCATGCAAACACAAGTAGATCCAGAGGTACCACCTCGGTGGGAAGGTAACATGTGATGGACTTTTCCTTCACCAGTCTGGCCCTCTTTAAAGACAGATCATTATCAAAGATTCAGGCGGGGAAGCTCCTTTGCTGCTCTATCTGTGATCCCGTCGTGGTCCCGACTCACAAGCTGAGCAGCACTGACATACATAACTAACAATTTGCAAGAGGGGAGATCAAAGCCAAGAGGTGGCGTATATCAACCCTGACCTCTGCTACATCTCGTGTCCATGTGTCCTTCAGGGACTGGTTATCCATGTTCTTTAAGTAACCACTCAGCTCAGTACTCTGAACCAGGTGACAGGAGTGGAGGGCTTCTGTCCTCAAAAACAAAAAGGGACACCCAAAGTGGCTCACAAAATCACAAATGTTATATAATTACACAGGAGTAAAAAGAATTGAAAGCACTTGAAAGTGTGTGTAGCATGATTTATTTATTTTGCTTCCAAAATATCACCCCCCAATTAAATAGATTAGAACCAATTTGTTAATGAACTACATTTGCATACCTCTGCATTCAGCTATGAGAAATAATTTGTGGGACTTTCAGGGGCAAGAAGGCTCTCTGTTGGTACGCCGGGAGAGTTGCCATCCATTCATGCTGATGGTCCCGTTCTGTGCACAACTGCTGTAGTGGTTTTGGGCTGGCATTAAAAATTCACTGCATTGATCACAGCAAAGCTCAAATAATATTAGACCTGGGGTGCCCAACCCATGGCCTGCGGCAATCCTTCTAAAGTCCCCTCCATCTGGCCTACAGGTTAGACCTGTAATCTTTTGGAGGTCTACGGGTGAGGTCTTTACTGTAATCTTCTTTTGCCCAGAGGACAACCACTGGCACAGAGTTCACAGCTATACACCGAGTTGCTGCAGCAGTCTCAATGCCAGCAAATGAGATCAGAGGCAGGGCAGGCCTTAGAAGGTATGAGGCTCAATTGGAAACCTGTTATGAGGTTGCCAGTTTACAGCCAAGGTCTTTAGAATCATAGCTGTACAGTATGCTCTTAAATTTTACTGCATTTATCACTATGGTGGAATGGAAAGCAGTGAAAACAGGCACTTAAAAGGGCATGTGAGTTAATGGATCAAACAGATCTGAGCACATTTGAATATAAAATGGCACACATATAAACCGACAAGTAAACAACCTTTAAATAGCCTTTAAGCAGCAAATCAGTTACATCTTTTAAATTTTTTTCAGAGAAATAAATTTTTCACTGTCTACAAATAATATTCAAGTACAGTAAAAAGTTTCAAACACACTACTACGGACTTTTAGAATTCAGAAGAATATTAGTATCATTGCTGTCCTCTATAAAACTTTCAATGTGGTGTTATGTCAATTGCAGTGTACTGTTGTGTGTATTTGACAAGACTAGATCATCCTAGTATGGCACTCCCAGTGGCATAGCTAATTGGGGCTAGGGGTTGCTACCTATAGTGTTTTTTAATCTTGAAAATGCCATGGCATTTGGGGGTTAAGGTCAGCCACACAGCTATACCACTTGTCATGACATGTTTTTCTACTCCAGAATGATGACCTGTCATGAAGAACCTTCTCAGAATCCAGCTATTGAATCATAGAAGGGACGGAGGCTGCAATCCTAAAGACACTTTAGTAAGACCTGGGAGCAAGACCCATTGAACACAATTAGGTTTACTTTTGAATAGACATGGTTGGGACTGTGCTCCTAGAACATAAGAACCACCTCCACTGGATCAGGCCAAAGGCCCATCAAGTCCAGCTTCCTATATCACACAGTGGCCCACCAGATGCCTTGGGGAGCACATATGGCACCTGCACCTGTTGCCCTCTCCTGCATCTGGCATTTTGAGGTTGTCCATGTCCAAAGGTTATGACTTCATAGGTCATCTAGTCCAATCTCATGCCTGTAGCAGGAATCTTCCTTGAACATCTCCAACATGTGCTTGTTAAACTTCTGCATGAAGATCAAGCAATCTCACCCCCTTCAATCCTACCCTACAGAGTGGATGGTAAGTGGGATGCAATACTCTCAAATGCAACATTTAATAAGGAAAAACAAAATGGTTTGCACAGAACTTACAGTTACTGCCACAGTATAATCAACATCCAAAGATATTACTTATGCTTCTCCTTAATTCCATTAGTTAAGCATATAGATTCAGACTTCCAAATTTAAAAAAATACAACACACAACAATGCTTTAAATACCTCATTTCCCTGGAATAAAGGTCCAAAAGTTTCCATACTACGAGACAATTCTAATGCATGACATTTTTCTATTAATGGAAAGAAGAATGCAAGAATGGAAAACAAATTTGTAAGAATGTTTGAAATACTGTATAAAAAGTTTTTTTTTAAAAAAAAAAAACCACCACCAAATTCACCATTAGCCAGTCCAGTCAAATCAATACTTCAGTGATGGGCAGCCAGTCCAGTCAAATCCTATACGTGAATCCCCCTAAACAGGCATGTAGTTTAAAACTGACTGAACTCATAATGCTTTCTTCAATGCATCAAATTCTTTAGGGTCTGTATGCTATGAGCAAACATAAAGTACCTTGATCTGAGAATATGTACTTTAAAAGACAAGCTGCACATAAACTTAAGCATGATTAACCCTGAAAGACATGGTTTCGCTTACACACAACCATCAGACCAACCATCGTATACAACCATCAGACCATTCATTCTCACAAATCACTGCAAAAAAAAAGATTCCAGGGATAGGGGAATCACTGGGGGAAGCAGTCAGAGTCCCCACAGATTAAAACTCAGCTTTAGGATGAAAAGTCCCCCAACCTCTTGCTGTGGTTTTAAACTGTGGGGTGCCCAATCTGGCACCTTTACTCAAGAAAAGGCTAATAAGACTCAAATCAGGACTAATAAGACTAGAAGACTGCGCTACATTGTACATTTTTTTTGTTTGTAAGCCATACAAAACTTGCTCATTCTGATGTTTCATTGATTTTCTCTTTATGGGCATTAGAGAAAGTAAGCTGACCTCCAATGAAGATTTTTCCATGAATCAAATATCTTCCCTTGCCTTCCCTTGCCCTTTTTTCACTGACACTTTGATATGGATTTTGGACATTTACAAAAATAATATATCTTAGGGGATGAAAAACCACTTCACAAGTATACTCCATAATATGCAGCCTGTTCTGCTCTGTTTTATACACCCTGAGGGGTTATAGAGCTGACTTTCCCTGCAAGGTTGTATTGATATCAAAGCACCAGGCCTAAAATCCCTGCCAGACTGCTGCATCATACAGAGCCAGTACGTAATTCAAACTGAAGTAGTCCTGCCGCTTTGTACCCCATAATACAACTGCGCTATGGCCTGGTATCCCCCAAAAAATCCCTTCCAGTTTCTTTGCTGGATCACACCCGAGTGCACACAAAATAGAATCAAAACATCCTGTCAGCTTCATGTGCTGGGTGAGTAGCAACACTACGCTGGCCCGTGTAGGAAAATTTCTGAAACGTTTTTACCCCCAAATTCCCAGATTTTAGAAGAATCCATATTTTATGTGTCTATTCAGGGGTAATCAGTAGTACTCTCCCAGGATAAGCTGGGAATGTGGCCACAGCTAAGGGGTGGGGAAAAAACAGACACTTCCCCCCAAGCCCTAATTAAATATTGCATTCATAATTACTGCTTTGAGGGAAAAAACAAATGAGTTCCACTCATCAACCTATCATGCATCATGGCAGTTTGGGCCTTGCATGTTGAGAATCCATATGAAAACCTGTCCCATGCACACGTCTCCCACCCTTCTTGTGTTTCATAAGAGTTGACTTGTTTATGTAGCTTTCACTGCAATCAGGACATGGTGCCTGTGTTGCCTTCGTGGGCTTTCTGGGGAACAGTCAGAGAAGACCTTATTGGAACTTATGGTGGCTTGACTTATGTGCCAAGAGTTCAAAGTGGTGAGGGAACCGCTGCTCACACTGTGAGCATATATACACTTTTTCTCGGATGTGGGCTCTCTCATGGGTCAGAAAGTCAGAAGTGTCCCCAAAATCTTCCCCACAGTATGAGCAATGATATGTTTTCCCTTCCTCTGGGGGCAAACTCTCAAGTAGGCCGTTTTCACAGTCTTGGCGGTTCTTTCTCCTTCCATGCCTCAGAAGTTTTTCTACTTCCACACAAAGGGAGGCAAACTGGTGAGTACTTTCTGGATTATTCTCCTGTGCACTCTGCATCTTTTCTTGAATTCCAGAAATATCCTTCACTTCAGGACTCTGGAAAGATTTCATTTCAGTTCTTTCCAGCCATATCCCAATGGAGTTGATTTGCTCAGGTTTTTCTAGCCAAAATGTCTTCTCAGACTCTAGCACTTGGTCCTTTCCTGAAAAAGAGAGTTCATGACATGGATTGTAGCACATGCACCCAAAACAGGAGGGTAGAGTGCAAAGCAGAACCCAGTCTCCCAACTGCAAGAGGTTGCCATGAATAGACTTATTCCTTTACATATTTAACTACATACTCTGGGGCCCTCAGTACCTGCAGCAGATTCATTCCAAGACCCCTGCCTTAGATATCAAAATCCATGGATGTTTGAGTCCCAAATGGGGGCATGATCCTGACACTGCAATCATTTATAGTCCACTCCATGGGCATCCTTGGCCTCAGAAGACATCCTGGTGGCAGATCTACACCAGCAATTTTGATAGGATTGGGCTATAAGTTATCTTGGGGCAAGGGCCTGTCATCTGTTACCATATACATGAGTGGTGCAACAAAGAGTAATGTAAACATGCCAGACCCATGGGTCCCTCACTATTGATCACCCTAACTGACTTTGTAATTTGTGAGGAAAAAGTACATTATTTCCCAAGGACAGAGGGATCCCATATCAATCTTCCCAACTAGTAACATGCCATTATAATAGAGCTCCATCTGATTCTGGGGATGAATACGCCTTCCATGCCACATTTTATGGAATTACAGTACTTATCATTGCCTAAGCTGTGTTAGCATTCACGTTTCTATTGGACCATTTTATTAAAATGAAGTTTAAAAGACACACTGAGGATCATCCTTGTCTTATTTCTTCTCTTCATTTCTCATTAGGGTTTGTGGCTACTAAGGAAAAATTGACATTGCCTACTGCTCAGAGGAATAACCATAAAGCCTGTATTATATTACAAAGAAAAGGATCTGTAACCATTCCAGAAACCTTCAGCCCAATCCTATGTGCCACCACCAGAACCTCTATTCTGGTGGCAGAAGGCACTTTCCAACCACCCTGATCTCAAAGCTGCTGAGATCTGCATCTGGAATCACCGCTTCTGATCCTCTTCTTGATCACCACCACTGACAACACAGGTGAATCAGGGAAAGAGTGGAACAGGGCATCCAGGAGATAGTAGCAACTAACATGGGCAATTTTGACCTCCAGAGCAGGCCACCACACCCCCTTTCTCTCCTTGGATTTGTGACAGCTAATGAGCTGGTGCAGGTCCACAGAGCCCATTGTGGGGTTTAAGGAGAGGTAAAGAAGAACAATTCCCCTTTCCCATCCCAAGACTCCCAACACACTTGTCCTCCACCGTATCACAAGGTACAGCCTTGATTGGACTATTAGTGTATGTATGGGGTGGCAAGCTGAGGCTCAGCAGATAAACTAAGCTAGATGGACCAAACAGCCCACTTGCTTGCTACTTCTTGGATTCATGACACTTACCCAGCAGCCCATCATCGTTCTCAGTTACCTTCATGGATAACTGCATCTTCACAGTGCCAGATGGCTTCCAAGTGGACGTGGGGGCGTTCAGAGTCATGGTTCCCAAATGCCTCTGCACCTAGAACAAAAGCAGTAATTCAGTTCATGGTGCAACTACATTATGATCTGGAAGGCCTGATACCTTCAAATGCCTTCCACATAACCAGTGTTGCCAATCATAAAACCAGGATTAGAGGGCTGGACTTCCTAACTACCCACATATACAGCAAAGACAGGAAGTAGTCTAACACCAGCATTGCCAAGAGACCCAAACCAAGAAGAGTTCAAGATCTTTTAGGGTAAGTTAAAAAAATTAAAAAGACTTACTCACTTCTGCACGCTTTTTCTTTCTCTTCCTTGTGCCAGGGATGTGCTCATCCAGAATCCTTTCCTGTACTTCCACAAAATAATTCAGGCTTTTGTGGACTCCACCACTGAGGCCCGATCGGGTCTGGGTCACACCCTCCCCACAAGGCCACTGGCTGACATTCACTGCTCTGTTCAAGGAAGCGCTGGATTCACTTGGATCACATTCCAACAAAGGCTGAGGACTTGTCCATGTTGAGTGAGGAGACTCCATGGTCTTCAAGTAGTTCAGGAATTGATCTTCCCATTCTCGCTCTAACTTGGCAGCTGGATTTTGGCGGGATGTTTCAGCTTCAACACAGACAAGAGGAGGGTCTTCTCTATCTCTTGCTATTCTCTCCCGGGAACTGCAAACTGCTGGGTCCTGTTCCTCTGTACACAGCAACTCCTGGACTGGAAAGAAAAAAAACCACACACACACAAATTTGGATAGCAGTATCAACCAATCATAAATATACCCACAAAGAAAAGTTAAACCATTCTTGAGATCCAGTTCATAACAGAACAGCAGCCATTGTGGGTATTCTGTGCCTGGACTACATCAATTTGAAACGCAGTGTGCTTGGGACCCACGAATTATACAGGAATATAAAAAATTCAGGGAGATTTCCATTTGATCTAAAATGCTGAAATTTGATGGACATTTGATTCTTAGAACAATGTAAAAGAGGCACTTCCACATGTCTTCCTCAAACAGGAGAGCTCTGTACTACTCCAACACGCAACAGGAGTCGTTCAAGACACTTGGATCAGAAAAATCTAGAATGGAAGCTGTTTAGTTCTTGATCCGTTAACACAGGAGTGTCCAAATTTTTAAATTCATGGCTTACTGGACCTCTAACAAGTATGAAAAGGAGGGAATTTCAACAGGTGCAGCTTCTAATCTCGTAGATCATGAGTTGCATCTGCTGAAATTCCCTCTTCCACAAGTTTGTTGAAAGTCCAGGAGCCCCAAGGTTGAAAGTTTGGACACCCCTGCCTGAATGGTTAAAGCAAAGTTTCAGATATTAATACTAAGTTCATAAAAATGCTGGCTTTTTGAAATCTTAAAGTTTAATTGTCACAGATGAGAGCTTAACTTAGATCTCGATCTTTATACTGTACCTCAATTGAGATGTTTATTTTACCACTTAAAAAACAGAGCAAGCCTTAAAAGTTTAAAATGCAGACTGTAAAGTTGACATCAGCTGACAATGAAAGTCCAAATCTACCCGCCTACCTCTCAGCATCTTTTCAGTGCAAGGTTTAAAATATATATATTTTTAAACTCAGGGATCCAGGCCGTTAAGCATCTATTCCACATAAACAAAGAAATGCTTACTTAGAGAGGCCACAGTCTCAAAATTCTCTGTCATAACCTCTCTGTAGAGAGCTCTCTGGTGTGGATTCAGCAGAGCCCACTCCTCCTCTGTGAAGTACACAGCCACCTCTGCAAATGTCACAGGCTCCTGTTAAGAAGAGAACGCTCTGGTTCAATTTTGTAATTCATTTTCCTTAACTCTTCCCCTGTCACGTCTTTTGATTGGAAGGTCCCTTAACTCAAAAGTAATACATCCTTGATACAAAATACATTCTTAATACAAAAGTAATTCCATCAAACATTTTGCTGTCTCAAAGGTTAGATCTACCATGCCTATCTATCATATCGCTGCCCTTTAGTGCCTACTTTGGAGATGTGTATGTCTACTCAGAAGGAAGTGCCACTATAGTCAATGGGGCTTATTCGCAGGGAAGTGTGAACAAGTTTGCTGCCTGAGTGACTCATCCTCTGCATGTCTAGTCAGATGTCAGTCACTGTAGACAACAGGGCTTACTCCCAGGAATGTGTAGGTAGGATTGCAGCCTCAGATCCCCATCTTCTGAATGTCTATTCAGAAGGAAGTACATTGCAGTCAATGGGGATTTCTCCCAGGAAGTGTGAACAGGACTGCAGCATCACAAACCAGCACTAACGGTAGGGTGGCCCTGAGCAGGACAAATGGGTGCACTTTCAAAGAGGGAAAGCGGTGTTGGCAAGGTCAGGAATTTGCTACCAAGCACATCCTCATCAAGTTGTGTGACAAATGCCTCCAAGGCTGATGAAGCCATGCTACCCCACTGCTGCCTGCCCAGGCTGGTAAGGTGGGTGAAGAGCTCCACTTACATGCTGGGGGAAGCTGGGAGTCAAGAGGACAAGCTAAAAAAAACTTTTTATTTTATTACTTTTTAAACCTGTTATAAGCAAGATTGCTGCCTTCTACCTGGATTTCTTGTCCCACTGGAAGTTCATCATCCATATCACGATTATCCATATCTTTCATCTGCACTTCTTGTCCCACTGGAAGGTTATCAATATTACTGTCTTCCACCTGCACTTCTTGTTCTCCTGGAAGGTCAAGATCATCAATATTATCTCCCACCCACACTTTTTTTCCCACTGGAAGGTCTTCAGGGTCAACAAGATGCATGGAGCCATCATCTCCTATGAGAACAATGCCTTCATCTGGAAAACCTCCTGAAGGACCTGCCTGATGCTCTTCTTGAGCAGACAACACTCTTTCCAGAAATATGTCTGTGGTGGTTTGTTTAGCTTCCTTCTTTTTCTCATCATAGATTTGCCTATAAGCAGATAAGGCACCATGAACATTCCTCTCTATTGATGAAAACCTTTCAGTGTTGGGATCCATGTTTTCAAACTTTTTGAGGAGCTTGTGGAGGTCTGCAAAAGCTTCTGCTAATCCCATCACTGTGAATTTTCTTGGGGGTTCCTCTACTTCTGTTTCTTCTGCAGCTTCCCTTTCACTTGCCACTTCTGCAGCTACGCCTTCCTGTTCCAGTTCCAACAACTCCTCATAAGTCAAGTCCTCAGGAACCAAATCCAGGAGCTCCTTGATGTCCTTCTCATTCACACGCAGGTACAGGTTTTTCGCCAACTCAACCATAGCCTGGTTGATGTGTGCTACCTCCTCATCTTTGGCAAATCCTTTGACATTACGGACAAACCTCTTAAGCGTCTTCTTCCAGATGCCATTCATACACTCCTGGGTGACATTGCCCCAAGCCCAAGCAAGGTTCTTGACACAGTCATAGATGTTGTAATCCTTCCAGAATTGTTTCAGGGTCTTCTCACCATCCTCAGTTAAGGGAACAGCCTGGGCAAAGATCCTCCTCAGATAGTAGGCCTTAAAAACTGCCATAACTCCTTGCTCCATTGGTTGGATCAATGGGGTGATATTTGGAGGAAAAAACACCACTTTGATATTGGGATGAAGATCTCCAATAAAAGGAAGATGCCCGAGAGCATTATCAACAAGAAGCAAAATCTTGAAAGGTATGTTATTCTCTGAGCAATACTTCTCCATTTCGGTGGCATAACAATTGAGGAGGGCATCTTGGAAGAGGAACTGGGTCATCCATGACTTCTTATTGCTTCTATAGTACACAGGCAGGGTATCCTTATTGATACACCTGAAGGCCTTGGGATTCTCTTCGTTCCAGATTACAAAGGGTTTCAATTTGTGGCCTGCCACATTGCCCCCGAGCAAGACTGTTATCCTATCCTCAATAGTCTCAAAAACTTTTGGCATTGTCTTGGCACCCCTATAGATGAATGTCCTTATAAGCACTGGTTTCCAGAAAATGAAGGTTTCATCTATATTGAAGATTTGCTCAGGGAAGTAATTTTCCTTGACAATCAGTTTATCGAGAGTTTCCAAAAATTCTTCAGCTGCTTTTGCATCAGCATTTGCAGACTCACCACTCACTTTCACGTTATGCAATGAACAACGCATCTTGAAACGTTTAAACCACCCAGAGCTGGCGGTAAATTCAACATCGTAATCGGGTCCAGCTTTTTCTTTCAAGACTGCAAACAAACTCTTTGCTTTGGCAGTGATCATCGTGGTGCTCAGAGGCACACACTTCTGTGTCTGGTCTTCAATCCACGCCATTAGAAGTTTCTCCATTTCCGATATAGGCCCTTCTCGGGTTTTCGTTAGTCTCGTTGACTTCAACAGAGCAGATCCTTTTACAGCTTCTGTCACTTTCTCTTTGTTCTTCAAGATTGTAGCTATGGTGGAATGAGAGATGCCTGACTGGCGAGCAATTACCATTACTGGTTTCCCACCTTCATACTCCTTAATAATGTTCAACTTTGTTTCAAGGTCAATTACTCGACGTGGCCTCTTACCAACAGTGGATTTTACAGGTGCCATGATGAACAAAACACCACAAAATTAAATCTAGCACAAATGATGCAATCAAGAGTTGTGGTAAACAAAAGATTTAGAAGGCTTCTTTTTAAATATAAAATATAAAAATATAAAGTATGTCACAGCTACGTCATCTTTAAACTTCTGTGCCCACCAACTTCTTGACAGGAGAATTGCCGGCACTGGACATCCAAGTCCATTACATTCTCTCTCCAACAGTTGTCATACTCTCTCCCTGAATTCTCCACTCCTCCCAGACTGGAACATGCCATGGACCTTTCCTGCTCTGCATTTCGCTTTATGGCCTTGTCAAGTTTTGCTCATCCATATCCACATTCATCTGGAGTGCTGTGTCAGTACTTCAGGAGCTCATTGGGATAGTAAAAAAGATTTCTTCCCTGAAAGGAGATAGAGAGAAAGAGAAATGTCAAATGAGAATGAATCTAATGCAGTTTCCAAGCTGTTCCGATGAAAGAGATACATCACTGCATCTTGAAAAATGGAGCCACCATAGTGGATGAACCTATACTCCATGTCCATCAAAAATCCACACTCTTATGAGCCACTAACTCTGCATCAGATTCCCAGTGTGCAACAGATTTCCAGCATCAAACAAACCTGACAGACTTAAACCATGAAGTATGGAAGTGGTTGTTTATTTTTAAAGAGGAAACGAAGGAGAAAAACTAGCTTGGGAACATGATATGCATGATTGGTTTTTACAGAGTGACAGACTCTGTATGGCAGATACAAGGGAGTGACTACAGGTATTAGGTACCTTGCCCTGTGCACTTCCATAAATATCTGCTGGGCCAGTGTGGGATACAAGAAACTAGGGGGCCCTTAGCTTAAATATGTTCTTATGTGAATAATTCACGTAGCTTTACAACAGCTTTACTACAAGTAAAGCTCTCGAGCACTCAGAGCTACAAAACTACTTTGTAATATTATTAGCAAAAATGTACCCGCATTGTGGGAGCACAATACCCTCTGTACGCCATATCCCCATTGTACAACACCTTCCAATGTGCATCAAACCCCCCATGCGCATCAAACCTCTCAGCGCATCAAGCCCCCAAATCCGTAACATCCCCCCAATGCGCAACATCCATCCTGGTTGAAAGACAGGGGTGCTCTGACCCTGTACATGGCAACATCTTGCAAACCAATTCTCAGAGATCAGACTGGAACCACTGGGTGAAAGGTCGAGGCACTCAACCACTTTTGCACATGGCAACAACCTGTGCGCCACTGTCTGTCTCACAGACTGCAGGTTGGAAATCAGTGGCTGGAAGACAGAGGTGCTCTGATCACTTTTGTACATGACAACACCTGCTAACTGAGCAAGAGGCACTCTTTCAAGTTGTTGTTCCTCTTTTACTTAGCAGGGGGAGAGTAACTGGCCCTACACACCCCAGCAATGTCTGTTCTAGTGGCTTCTGCTGGTGTTCTTTTTTGCATTTTTGATTGTGAGCCCTTTTGGGACAGGGACCCATTAGCTTTTAATTAGCTATTATTATTTTTTCCATTTTCTTTGTAATCCGCTTTGTGAACTTTTCAGTTGAAAAGCGGTATATAAATACTGTAGATAGATTATGGAGAAAATTTGCTGAATCATAAATATTGATAAGATTACAGATGGAGCACTTAACATTAAAAAAATCTCCAAAATATTATGAGTGGAAGAGGGAAACAACGCTGACAGCTACATGGATGTTACAGTAAACATACACACACAAAAAATATTTCTCATCACTAAAAGATCTTTTCTTAGAAAGAAAAAGATCTTTTCTTAGGCCAGATGTACTATAGATGGGAACGGCTTGCCCACAGGCCCCGGGGCTCCCCTCTCCTTTGTCCTGAGCCCCACAGGGCCCAGGGCCCCAGCCTCCCTCTCCATTCTGCTCCTGATGCAGAAAGAAGGATAGGCCTCTGGTTTTCTTTTCATGATGTACATTAGCTGGTTGCATACATTATTGTGAGATGCAGCAATGGCCAATGAATGAAGCAGTACTATGGGGGAAGGGTGAAGAGGCCTGGTAGAAGTTTAGAAAAGCCGGCACGGTGTGGAGAACAATTTATTTTCTTCTTTCTGAACCACCGAACCAGTGAAATTGACTGGTGTGAGATTCAGGACAAGGCATTTCTGCAGGTAGTTAAGTGACTGCACACCCACAAAGGTCATTTAAGGATAGGGATAAGTTATCTTATCCCTGTTGTTATGTGATTGCGTCATTACACAAACATTCAACCCAATCTGGTGCCTTTGTTGAGTAAGCAGTCTCTCCCTGACAGACACCGCTGCACAGGCTACTAGAGACCAAACCAATTGTGGCTTCTCTGTTGTGTAAACAGACACTCTGCTGTAGGCTATGGGAGGTCCAACTGCCACATTAACAGCCTCTTTGTTCTGCCTTTAACCATCTTTGTATATCTGGAAAGTTGTTAAGTGAGGCACACCTGTATAAAACTGGTATGGTACTGGTTGCTGTGGGGCATGGAGGTTAAAAGCAGATTAGACAAATCCATGCAACAGAGGTAGGATACCACCAAATACAAACTGCTGAAGGGAAGCAATGGCAAAGCAGAAATTCTAACTCCTGCCTTGCTTGGGAGCTTCCCAGGGCATCTACCTCTCTGCTGCAGGAGAAAAAAATGCTTCACCTATCCACACCCCCTGATAAAGTTCCTCTGTGAGGCCCTGCACTGTGTGTGGGGCCCTACTCTCCCTCCCTTTCCCTTGTCCCGAGTCCCATGGGGCTCAGGGCTCCAGCCTCCCCCTCCCTTGTCCTGAGCTCCACAGCAGGGTCCTGCCTCCCCCATGCTTCTCCTGAGCCTCACAGGGCTCCAGCCTCCCTCCCTTGTCTGGAGCCCCACAGGGTCAAGGGCTCCAGCCTGCACCCCTTCCCTCCAGCCTGCCCCCCATCCCAGAGGTCTCCGGGCTCCAGCCTCTCCCTCCCTTGTCCTGAACCCCACAGGGCCCAGGGCTCCAGCCTGCCCCCTCCCTCCAGCCTGCCCCCCACCCCAGAGGACTCAGGGCTCCAGCCTTCCCCTCCGTTGTCCTGAACCCCACAGGGCCCAGGCTCCAGCCTGCCCCCCTCCCTCCAGCCTGCCCCCACCCCAGAGGGCTCAGGGCTCCAGCCTCCCCCTCCCTTGTCCTGAGCCCCGCAGGGCCCAGGGCTCCAGCCTATCCCTCCCTTGTCCTGAGCCCCGCAGGGCCCAGGGCTCCAGCCTCCCCCTCCCTTGTCCTGAGCCCCACAGGACCCAGGGCTCCAGCCTGCCCCCATCCCCTCCAGCCTGCCCCCATCCCAGGGCCCAGGGCTCCAGCCTCCCCCTCCCTTGTCCTGAGCCCCACAGGGCCCAGGGCTCCAGCCTCTCCCTCCCTTGTCCTGAGCCCCGCAGGGCCCAGGGCTCCAGCCTCTCCCTCCCTTGTCCTGAGCCCCGCAGGGCCCAGGGCTCCAGCCTCCCCCTCCCTTGTCCTGAGCCCCACAGGGCCCAGGGCTCCAGCCTGCCCCCATCCCCTCCAGCCTGCCCCCATCCCAGGGCCCAGGGCTCCAGCCTCCCCCTCCCTTGTCCTGAGCCCCACAGGGCCCAGGGCTCCAGCCTCTCCCTCCCTTGTCCTGAGCCCCACAGGGCCCAGGGCTCCAGCCTCCCCCCTCCCTTGTCCTGAGCCCCACAGGGCCCAGGGCTCCAGCCTGCCCCCATCCCAGGGCCCAGGGCTCCAGCCTTCCCCTCCCTTGTCCTGAGCCCCACAGGGCCCAGGGCTCCAGCCTGCCCCCATCCCCTCCAGCCTGCCCCCATCCCAGGGCCCAGGGCTCCAGCCTCCCCCTCCCTTGTCCTGAGCCCCACAGGGCCCAGGGCTCCAGCCTCCCTCTCCCTTATACTGAGCCCCACAGGGCTCCAGCCTCCCCACTCGCTTGTCCTGAGCCCCACAGAGCCTATGAACCAGCCCCCCTTACCTTGGGGGGGGCAGCTCCAGGAGGACAGCCTGCCACTCTCAGCCACAGGGATGGGGGTTGCCCCACAGAAGGGTCAACACACAGCCTTCAAGAGAGGACCCCTCCACACACCCCATAAAGGGCTCTCTAGGGCAACACTTCCGCCAACAAGAGCAACACTTCCGGTTGCGGTAGAATTGGGATGTCTGTTCTATCCGTCCCCTCATCTATGATCTTCTGCGCCGCTCTATCCCATGCCTTATCTATGATCTGCTGTGCTTGGGAAGATGAGGCTGGGAGAAAGCATGGCTTGTAGGGCCCAACCCAAGTGCCCCCCACTTGAGCCCCACAGAGTCCAGGCTAACCAGGTTCTGGTTAACTCGTTAACTAACCAATTAACCAACCAGGTAGCTGGTTATCTGGTTACCAGTGTCCAAGCACACACACACTCCTTGCTTCTCAGACTGCAAAAGGGGCGCATGAGTAGCACATGTATGGCGCATGCCGCTCTACTACAGGGAGCAACACTGAGTGACAACATATATCCGTCCCCCCAAGTGGTGTAGCTAGAGGGGGTGCAGAGCACTAGGTGTGTGGGGAGCCCCACTGTGGCATGGGGCACTTCCATTTCGCACCCACCACCCGGAACAATTCCAAAGAGGAAGAGCCCCTCGCATGCTGCAGTGGGGCTCCGTGCAAGACTTAGTGCTTTGCACCCCTCCTACCTACCTACCTACCTACCTACCTACCTACCTATCTATCTATCTATCTATAGTATTTATATATATATATATATATATATATATATATATATATACCGCCTTTCAACTAAAAAGTTCACAAAGTGGTGAAAAAAGCTAATTAATTAATAGGGTCCCTGTCCCAAAAAGGCTCACAATCTAAAATGCAAAAAAAAAACCACAAGCAGAAGCCATTGCTGGGGTGTGTATGGCCAGTTACTCTCCTCCTGCTAAATAAAGGAGGAACACCCACTTGAAAGAGTGCCTCTTGCCGTCCAGCTACGCCATTGCCAGCCTCATAGGATTTCAGTACACGGTTCCTCCAAGCAACCTTATCTTGGACCCAGAACATATGAACGATCATCTCTCGCTACCATGAACTTATCCCCCCTGTGATAAAACGAGACAGCACATCTGCATGTCCTTCTACCAGTGGAAGTATACAGTACGGGAGAATGACATGGCAGTGGCCTTCTCTGTGGTGGCACCCAAGCTCACAAACTCCCAAGCCTATTTAAATTTTGGCACCAACTCAAATTTTGTTATATTATGCAATATGGGCACTTCCCATCGTAGTTTGAGTGGTTCTGCTATGGTCACTGGCCTCTTTGGATGTATTTTTTAACCAGTAACACCTTACAGCTATCGGTTGTGGAGATACGATATAAAACACTATAAACAATATAAACCAGTAAAAAACCACCCCCATTCCAGCATCTTAACTGCCCTTTTGCCTCTTCTCTCTTCAATGTCTCTCCTCAATTGCCCCTTAGCCAGACCTGTTATCTGTCCCAGAGATAGTTGGAAATGACAGTTGAAATGCCAATGGAATGTTGACAGTTGTTCTCCTCAGCCTTCTCTGCCCCCAGAGACAGTTGACAATAGAACCCTGAGCCTGCTTGATTGACATTGAATGTACGGACACCCCCATGCAGGACTGAGGTGATTCCGACAGAGAACAAAATGACAGAATATAAATCTTTCACTAAATATATATTTTTGAATGTTACATTTTGCAACTTTCTTTCCTGGGTGAGAGTCTTAATTTTTACTCAGACACAATTTCTTAAAAAAAAATTAAGCTCCCTTTTAAAAACCAGATTTTTATTTGGAATTTTTCATAAAACGTTTTCAGTCGCCTGAAGGAGGCTTTAACAAAATATACATAAACAAGAGAAATAAATAAGAAAACATAGACACACATTAAAGTGAGCATGAAGAGGCACGAAACAAAAGCTGTAATTTCCCCGTTTTATCTAAAGCCACCCCTTCTGCTGAAAAAGGTTGATTTCTACAGTGTGTTTCTACAGTTCTTTACTTGATATTTATAAAATTCCTATTGTGATTAATTGGTATTTTATGTGAATCAATCTTATCTAATCAATAAGCCAGACTTATGTACTACATTATACGCTTTTTGTGTGTGTCATTTTAGCCTATTCCCAAAGGAGATCACCTAGGATTTGAAATGCATCTGAAAACAGCAACCTGGTGGGATGAGACCATGGGCTAAATCCAGAGCAGTTACGGGTCCACGCAGTTACATCACTCTCTAGTGTTATCTTATGGAAAGTCATCTTAACTGCTCTGGAGCAAGGGGCTTACTGTAATTTCACTTTAGGATATAGGCCCATGTTCCTCAGCATTTGGTTCCCAATTATGACCAGCTGGACGCTTCTGAGGAAGCCCACAAGCAGGAAAGAATGCCAAAGCCCTCCCATTTTCTTATTTCACCCAACAACTTGTATTTAGTGGCAGACCAGAGCTTTTGAACATGGAGCTTCTATTTAGCTTTCATGAGTAACTTGGCTTCCATTCATTTATCTACTTCCCTTTTAAAGTTGTCTAAACCAGTGGCCATCACTTCTTTGTGGCAGTGAGTTCCACAAGTAATACCCTGTGAAAAATACTTAGGTCACCCTACCTGGCATATCTTCCTGTGGTGCGGTGGGGATATTGGCATATGTCTATGCACTGGCTTAGGAGTATGTAACTTATGGCACTTTCGTGACACCCACGGTCAGCACAGGATTTATGTCAGGGCTTATGCTGTCTCAACTGGAGATTAGGACTGCATCCTAACATTTCCCAAAGCATTAGTCTGTCTTCACAGACATGTGGCACCAGCCGCCTTCGAGAATCCATTAAAGATTTTCACTTTTGTGCTTTGCCACTATCAGCTTACTTGTTAATTTCTATGAACATTTTTGAAAAGGCAATATTAAAAGAAAAAATTAACGCATTTATCTTTCATAAACGTCCCCACTGCCTCTGGACAGGTGAGAATTAGTCAGTACCAATGCCACAGCCTCTCTTAGGATGTGATCCTAACCAATTTTTCAGCACTGGCATAGCTGTGATACATCCTACAGACGAGCAATCACAGATGAGCCATCATAAGACATATTTGTTCCTTTACCTCAAAGTTGCACTGCCCTTATCCCAGAGCTGGAAAATTGGTTAGTTGTGCCCTTAGCATGCTGGTGTATTCACTACCACATGGATCTTTTCATGTCTCCGGAGATCACTCCGATTAAGAAACCTTTGCTCGCATGAGGAGCATTTATATGGTCTTTCTCCTGTGTGAATCCTTCTGTGTATGAGAAGGTATCCCTTCTGAATGAAGCTTTTCCCGCAATCTGTGCATGTGTTTGGTTTCTCCCCTGTGTGGATTCTCTCGTGCGTCAAGAGGGAAGAGCGGCGGGTGAAGCACTTTCCACACTGGGCACATCGGTAGGGGGTTTCTCCTGTATGGGTCCTCCGGTGTATGACAAGCTGCAACCTCCGGCTGAAGCTCTGCCCACAGTCAGTGCAGCTGTAAGGCTTTTCACCTGTGTGGATCCGTTCATGATTGATAAGGTTGCAGCGAATGCTGAAGCATCTCCCGCACTCGGCGCACTCGTACGGTTTCTCGCCCGTGTGCATCCTCTTGTGCCTGACCAGAGTCGATTTCCGGTTGAAGCTTTTGCCACAGTCTAGGCATGTGTACGGTTTCTCCCCAGTATGGGTCCTCTCATGCGCCGCAAGGTTGGCTTTGCAGTTGGAGGTCTTCCCACAATACAAGCACTTGTAGGGCTTCTCGGCCATTTGCATGGCCTTACTATTAAGCATCTTGGAGCTCTCCTCATTGCCTTGCTCCTTCTTGATCTTCAACTTGATTTCTTCTTGAAAGGAGCTTTTGTCTAAGCCGGACTCCCCTTCCTCATAAAGGAAGTTCTGCTTGGTTGTGCTACCCGGGAAATTTTCCCAATGGCTTCTTGGTGCTTGGGGACTCCCTGGCATCTCAAGCCCTTGAAAAAATTCCCCTCTGGCCCTTTCCAGAGATATTCCACAGACACCCACTTGCTCAGGGCTTTCCAGCTGAAAGGACTCTTCTTCATTCTCTTGAACTTGCCCATTGCCTTCTGGAAACAAACAGAAAATCATGAATGAGTGGACATCATAGTCCAAAGAAACCAGGTTTCTTTGAGGCAGGCTCTTAGGTTGGTCTGTCTACAGTATTTATATACTGCTTTTCAACTAAAAAGTCCACAAAGTGGTTTACAATGGAAATGAAAAAGGTTAAGTGTTAAAGGGGCCGGCCTGTCTATGAGGCCAGCTTAGTCAATTGCTGCTGCTCCACTTTGCATTCCCTGGATTCAAGAAGGAAGAAGGGAAAAGTACTTTCTTGCTCTGCCCTCTCTTTTCCAATTTTCAATCCAAAGAATGAGAAGAGGAGAAGGGGACACATTCATCGGGTGGACGAGGTGGCATTTGGCACACTATCCCAGGCTCTGAGAGGGCTTGGAGCTCTTAACCTCAATAAAAACAAACTGGGCAGCAGAGATTACTTTCCTCTGGAGAGACCCGGTTCACCCTTATGGCCAAGAGCAGTGATTTTCAACCCTTTTCATCTCATGGCACACTAACAAGGCACTGAAACCGTCAAGGCACACCATCAGTTGTTTTTACCATTGACAAAGCACACTAATTTTCCCCTAATTTTCAAGTCCTCTAATGTTCCTATTAATAAATGACTTTCCTCAAACTCCGATGGCACACCTGTGGACTATCCATGGGCCACAGCACACCAGTCTTCCACAGCACACTTGTTGAAAATCACTGGCCTAGAGGATCTGAATAGTTCCTACCTAGGCAAGCATGCGCTCCACCACTGAAAGATGGATTCTCTCTGAGCATATGAAGCTGCATCATGCATACAGGCCGTCAGGAGTTTAGTTTAGCCAAGTACCAGCTACACTGGATGGCAGCTGCTCCCTTGAGTCTGGGGCTTTTCTGGGATCTTTCCTAGCTCTACCAGAGGATCACTGGGCTTTTCTCAAGCAAAAGCATGCTTTGTCACTGAGCTACAGATGCTCTCAGCAAACATATGAGATTGCTGCATACTTTGTAATTGCTGCTGATTTAGTTCAGTTTAGCCACAATGATTGGTAGTATTTCCCCAGGGTTTCAGGCTGTACTGCCTGCAGATGCCAGGGACTGAAAGTGCAAGCTGCCCTACCACTGAAATTAAGGTCTTTTCCCTAAATGTTCTCCTTATTTGCAAGGGTTTGGCTGGGCAACAGCTAATTTGAAGTTTTTGCATTGGAATCATCCTTGGACAACTTCACAGCCAAATAACCAAGTCACACAAATAATCACCCAGGAAACTGGTCTCTCCATCATCCTCTGGCTTGGCGTCAGTGGAGAGTTGCATCTTCACAACCTCTGACGGATCCTGCTCTGAACTGGAGGTGTCCACAAATGATCCAGCCAGCTCCTGAATATAGGAAGAGAAGACTTGAATGTAAGTATGGAAAATAACATGTAAGACTATGGGTGCACTCCTAAGCATGGCAGATGTAAGTCCCATTGCATTCTATAGGACTTAGGGTACAATCCTAACCATGTCTACTCAAAAGTAAGCCCTATTGTGTTCAATAGCTCTTACTCCCAGGAAAATGTCTTTAGGATTGCAGACTCAGGAAAGTGCATGCATATCTGCCTACCGACCTATCTTTACAATTTAAAAAGTTTACAAAGCGATTTACAAAGAAATTTAACAAATCAATGGCTAATGGGTTCCTGTTCTCTTGGAACAAGAGGACCTTAGGCTAGATTAAGAGACAGTGTACTGCTAAGAGAATCCTTTAATAAAAAGAGAGAGGCTGGGTGGTGGATAAGTTATGAAGAAACAAGATTTGTTTTATAGGTCATAAAGTAAAAATAACATACATTGGGGGAGGAGGAGAACTCATCATAAAGAAACAAGATTTAACAGATTTTTTTTTTGGCTGGCAATATTTTATAAGGCATAAGGTAAAATTAACATGTGCTGAGACAAGTATCCTGGTTTTGCTAACAATAAAATAAAGTGTATCTTCTATGGTGTTGCATGTTATGAGTCCTTATTGTTCAAAAGAAATTAGAAGAAAAAGGGGGCGTAGGCAAGGGTATTAGAGGTGTTCCCTACACCCAGCAACTAAGAAGAGGGACACAAGAAAGTGGGGGGGATGAAGATAACAGAAAAGGGGGATGCAAAGCATAATATATCTACCTGATCATGCATCCTGTTCCAGCAAAAGAAGAAAAAGAGAGGATATGGTGGCTGTGAATTCTAAGGTCACATGTTGCTTTTGCAAAAGAAGACAAAAGTCTTGCACAAACCAGGGAGGAGCAAGCCTGGTGTTGGTCTTGGAATTTGGATGCTGAAGTTAATAGCTTGCTGATTTGATTATGAATAGGAAATCAGGATGGACAGCATGACCACTTATCATCACTCAAGGGGAGGTTGCTGGCATGAAGATAGAAGACCACAATGAAATGTAGGATGTGGGTATACACCAAAATACAGTTTGATTTGCATGCATAATATTGACTACACAAAGGAATTCTTTCAGAAAGTCAGCTTTGTGAGGAAGGCGGGGGGGGGGGTGTGTGTGTGTGTGTGTGTGTGTGGAATGCAAGTCCTGCTGGAGACAAGGTTTGACATTATGGTTTGTAACTCATACAAAAGAGAAAAATTAATAAAGAGAGGATTTTCTAATAAAACATGGGTTATAAATATTATTTAATTTATTTATTAGATTTGTATTCCACTGTTCTCCCCAAAGGGTACCCAAGGTGGCTAACAATCAAAAATTTATACATTAAATAGTAATAAAAATAGAACAATAATTTATTTGTTTATTTATTTTGTCTGCAGAGGCAAGCCTGAAAAGCAAGAAGAGTTCTTCCATGGGGTTCATAGAATCATAGAATCCTAGAGTTGGAAGGGACCTAGTAGATCATCTAGTCCTACCCCCTGCCTGCAGCAGGAAATCCTAGCATCTGCGACAGGTGCTTGTTGAGCCTCTGCTTGAAGATCCTCAGTAAGGGAGAGTCCACCACCACCCTTGGCAATCTGTTCCACTGCTGAACCACCCTCACCGTCAGGAATATTTTTTAAAGATGATAAACCAAAATGATCACAGGCTATAGGACGTTGCTTATAACAAAGGCCACACCATTTGGGGCTTTTTAGCTTGGAAAAAAACAGATTAAGAAAAGACATGATTGAGATGTAAAATTATGCATACTGTGTGAGAGAAGAAGAGAAGGTTCTCTTGTGATATTAGAACCAGGGATCTCAGTGCTAGACCAGATCTGGTCCAGACCATGTGATCATGTGAACTTTTTGCTAAAAAGTGGTATATAAATACTGTTGATTGATTGATTTCCACTTTATGCATGATTAGGTCGGAGCTGAACTTAATAAATGGATCTGTCTCTGCCCTGGCTTCCCCCTTAAAGAAGCAATAGGGACATTGCCAGAGAAATACAAGACCCATTTTCTCCCCTACAAGAAAAACCAACACTCTGATCATTGACTCACCTTGTGTTCCCACCTCTCGGGCTCCTGTAGCCTCAAGAGGAAATCCTCTGCCAGGGCCACTGCCTGACCACATGTCTCTGGGCTATTTTCCCTGACCCAGCACTGCATTTCCCAGGGAAGGATCGCCACAAACTGCTCCAAGATCAGCAACTCCAGGATCTCATCTTTGGTGTGCCTGTCAGGCTTCAACCACTGGTGGCAAAGTCTCCAGAGATGCTTGCAGACATCCCTGGGCCCCTCTGCTTCCTGGTAGCAAAAGTGCCTGAAGCGATGGCGTTGCACCTCTGAGTCCAGTGTGTCCTCATATGCCGTTTCTTCCTTTACTTTCATTGAGGAACTGAGACCTCCATTGGATTTATGGGATCTCCTAAGGCCAGACATGTTTTTTGTGGCTTGCTCACCTCCATGGCTGGAACCAGCAGTGTCCTTAAAGGAGACCTGGAATGCCTTTGTGAGCTTCTCAGAGCCAGGTAATTCAGAGTCGGGTAACTTTAGGTGCTTCCATCCTGAGAGAGGGGACTCCATCGTCTTCAGGAATCCCTGCCACTGAGTTTCCCAGATCTTCTGCAGTCCCTCTTCAGTTTCCTGTTTAATTTGAGGTGGAGCTGCCCCCATCTCAAACTCTTTGGTGGTCTCAACTTGGACAACGTGAACATTTCTTTCTCCTGCCTCCAACTGCTCGCTGAATTCAGCTCCTGTTTCATCTTGCTCCTCCATTTTAAGTTCTGACTGCTGTTCCTGGGCTAGAAAGGAAATTCAGTTTCTCTTGATAAATGCATTATTTAATCTATATTAATACATCAAAACCACTTTGGGTAGACTAGAAAGGGATCCAGCATCATGTAGCAGCATCATGTAGTCTGAGATCTGGTAGATTCAGGTTCAAATCCCTCCTTGGCCATGAAGCTTTGATGGTGGCCTTCGGCCAATCACTCACTCTTAGCCTCACCTACCTCACAGGGTTGTTGTGAGGACAACAGGAGATGAGGAACTAAAGCTTTGGAAGCTACCTTTGGCTTTTGCCTTGGCATGGGAAAGATTGGATATAAATCCCTTAAATATAGGAAAAGGCAACTGATTCACAAAAATCACAAAAATGGTTTATGTTGAATTTTGTATATTTATTATACAATTCAGAGTTGCTGAAACTAATTGTAATCTTGGGGATTTTTTGTACTATCAAAAATTCTTAAAATATCTTAAAATGTTGTTTTTCCTATCCTATTGTCTGATGCACTGGAATAGATGCTGTAGTATATGGTATACTGTGGCTAAATTATTGCTGTCACCCCCCAAAATAGTGGCATTTTTGAAATCCTCACACCAAAATTAAGAAACATTTAAATAGATAATTGTTCTGACTCGTTCCAATTTTGTTACAGAGTTAGTGCAATCCTATTTGTGTCTACTCAGAAGTAAATTCCATTGAGTTCAATGGGGCTTGCTCCCTGGAAAGTGCTCTGAGAATTGCAGCTGGTGTTATATAGGAAAAAATATTTTTCCAGAAGATTTTAAGGTAATGTAAAATGTACTGTAATGTTACAAATGAAGGAGGAACCATCATTTTTCCTTCACTGTCACATGGGGAATGTTTTTCCTACAGTGCAATCCTAAGCAGAAATCTACTCAGAAGTAAGTGCCATTGTGTTCAATAGTACTTACTCCCAGGAAAGTGTGGTTAGGATTGCAGCTCTAATCTGACACCAGTACAATACAGAAAAGTATATTCAGTGACTTGCAAATGTATGCAGATTTTCAGCACAAGCCTAACCTTGCCTACTCAAAAGTAAGCCCCTTGGTGCTCAATGGGTCTTACTCACAGGAAAGTGTCTTTAGGATTTCAGCCTTCATCAACCAAGGCTGCCATCCTGCTCCATTTACAATGAACTCCAAATAAACATGCGGAGGCCCTGACTGCACTTTTAATGCACTGATCGTCCTCCCATGAAAGTGTTTCTAGGATTGTGGCCTTAAAATATTCTCCGAAAACAAAGTTACTGCAAGCAGTTGAAACACTGAAGGTTGCCACATTTTTACCAGTCCCTGCTTTTAAAAGCAGCAGGCGTAGTAGTGTTGGAGAAAAATTACTCTATTTACTCAAATCTAACGCTCACCCTTTTCAGCCAAATTTAGTCTCCAAAATGAGGATGCGCATTAGATTTGATGGTTAATTAGATTTAAATGAATGTGGTATTTTGATTATAACTATACAGTATGTATTAGATTTGAGTAAATTTGGTAGCTTCATGCACTGAATACTGTTATCTTTGCCAACTAATTGCTACTGACGGGGCATTAAGCAGAGGAGCAAGTGTCAGACCATTATGCTGTCAGTTGGCATACTTGTCTACATTACATCACTCCTGTTGCTCCTCCAACACTCCCCTACCCCCCCCCTTGTGTTGAATGCAGGGGTTGCCAACTGACCAGGAAAAACACCATGCCCTGCATCTGTGCTTTTAAAAAAATCAGCAAGGGAGGCTTTCCATGGCATGAAGCTCAACAAGATCACCTGCAAATATTATCTGTGCATCAAGTCAAAAGCACAGCTGCATAAAGCAGATGGGACAGTGGCAATCCTAAAGGGAGCTCTGTGGGGATCTTGCCCCAGATCTGTGGTGTTAATGGCACCTCCTTTTTGGTTCTGCATTTCCAGGGTGGCTTCTGGGTGCTCCAACTCACCCACTCCTTCCATTCTGGGCATTGCAACCTCTGGGCAGGGATGATCTGCAACCCCCAAAGGCTCCATCCAAAAGCAGCACCCCCTGCAGAGAAGGAAGAAAAAGGGTGGATCAGGAAAGTGGCTTCACTCATTACTTCTCAGGCTTCTCTAGGCTCTGGAGCTCGCTGCATTTAACCCCTTCAGGTTGTTGCCAGATCAGTACCTTGCAACTGATCACTGCTTGGCTCCCTAGCTTTCCTTAGAAGATGTGGATCTAAGGTTGCCAATGTTTGGATCAGCTTCTGAAGCTCTTCTTTTCCCAACAATTTGCTCTGCAGCAATAAGCAGATAATCTGCCTTGAAAGCACAGGAGCTTTCATACTGTCAAAACAGTTTCAAACTTGAAATTGTCTTGAAAGCACAAGAGCAGAGGAAGATCAGTTTTTTCTGGTCAGTTGGCAATCCTAATTGACAACCCTTTTTATGAAGGGGGGATGACATTTCATCTAAATAGACTAAAATCCTAACCAAGTCATGGGGAAGATGAACAGGTGGATATTAACACAAATGGAAGTGACATCATCAACTGAATTTTTAAAAAATGTATTGTAATCATTTCCATGCTTACTCAGAGTAAGCCCCATTGACCATCATTGTTCAAAGATATACATCGTAGCATGTTAAAGTATAGATCTCCCCAAAAGCACTCACATATCAAGTTGGTATCAAGCCTAAAATATGAAAAATAAAATATTGAAATGAATGGGGACCCACCGGAAATTGCCTTGTGACCAACCTAGTGGGTCCTGACCCACAGATTGAATAATAGTGGAATAGTATGTATAGAAAATAAGCACCTAGCGTATTCTCAACAACCAAACTGGAACAGAAGTAAAGGTCCAACCTTGTTATACACTGATTTTCTTATACATTTTTATACATTTGAGTCAATACGAATGGCTACTATAAACCACAGGTTTAAAAACTGCTTTTCTACTGTTGTAGAGAGTCAATCCTACAATCATTCTTGTATTTTTGTGTATGAACGGAGATGGGCAGTGATCTCCGTTATAGTAAGGAGAATATTCCATGCATATACACATGCAAAGAATATAGTAAGGAGAATATTCCATGCATCTGTAAGACAGGCTGCACTTTGTGGACGCTTTTCAGACCATAATATGTACTTGGCCTGAAGATGTCACAAGATTTTTGGTTGCAGTTTTGGACATGGCTTCCCAATGGATGTTTTCTATGAGAGGCTCAATGGGTTAAGCACACAGAGCTTGCCAGCCTAGAGAGGCAGAAAAATGCAGAGAAATTAATAACAGAGTTGTCTGTCTGGCATTCCTGTCCCTCCCCATGGCTAGCTGGCCTTTGGGGTTGCCTAAACATTGGATTTTTTAAAAATTCTGCAGACTGCCACTGGATCAGCACTTTGGAGAGGTAAGCTTACAAGGGGTTGGGGAGAAAACAGAGATCAGAGGAAGGAGTAGCAGGAACAACAGGGCGTTGTTGGCCGAAAAAAGGAGATCTTGCTGTAGGCACCTCCCTGCCTTCTCAGATCAGAGGAAGTTTTTGCTGATACCATCAGGGTACCAATCACATAAACTTCCATGTTCACTGGCAGTAGATGTATCTACATAAAAGCCTTGACCTGTGTTCAAGATATCCGCATATTCGGTGTCAATCAAGCAGGCTGAGGGTTCTATTCCCATGTGTGTCTGGGGCAGAGAAGACTGAGGGTTCTATTCCCATGTGTCTCCAGGGCAGAGAAGACTGAGGGTTCTATTCCCATGTGTCTCCGGGGCAGAGAAGACTGAGGGTTCTATTCCCATGTGTCTCCGGGGCAGAGAAGACTGAGGGTTCTATTCCCATGTGTCTCCAGGGCAGAGAAGACTGAGGGTTCTATTCCCATGTGTCTCTGGGGCAGAGAAGGTTGAGGGTTCTATTCCCATGTGTCTCCAGGGCAGAGAAGACTGAGGGTTCTATTCCCATGTGTCTCCGGGGCAGAGAAGGTTGAGGGTTCTATTCCCATGTGTCTCCAGGGCAGAGAAGACTGAGGGTTCTATTCCCATGTGTCTCTGGGGCAGAGAAGGTTGAGGGTTCTATTCCCATGTGTCTCCGGGGCAGAGAAGACTGAGGGTTCTATTCCCATGTGTCTCCAGGGCAGAGAAGACTGAGGGTTCTATTCCCATGTGTCTCCAGGGCAGAGAAGACTGAGGGTTCTATTCCCATGTGTCTCTGGGGCAGAGAAGGTTGAGGGTTCTATTCCCATGTGTCTCCAGGGCAGAGAAGACTGAGGGTTCTATTCCCATGTGTCTCCAGGGCAGAGAAGACTGAGGGTTCTATTCCCATGTGTCTCCAGGGCAGAGAAGACTGAGGGTTCTATTCCCATGTGTCTCCAGGGCAGAGAAGACTGAGGGTTCTATTCCCATGTGTCTCCAGGGCAGAGAAGGTTGAGGGTTCTATTCCCATGTGTCTCCAGGGCAGAGAAGACTGAGGGTTCTATTCCCATGTGTCTCCGGGGCAGAGAAGACTGAGGGTTCTATTCCCATGTGTCTCCAGGGCAGAGAAGACTGAGGGTTCTATTCCCATGTGTCTCTGGGGCAGAGAAGGTTGAGGGTTCTATTCCCATGTGTCTCCGGGGCAGAGAAGACTGAGGGTTCTATTCCCATGTGTCTCTGGGGCAGAGAAGGTTGAGGGTTCTATTCCCATGTGTCTCCAGGGCAGAGAAGACTGAGGGTTCTATTCCCATGTGTCTCTGGGGCAGAGAAGGTTGAGGGTTCTACTCCCATGTGTCTCTGGGGCAGAGAAGACTGAGGGTTCTATTCCCATGTGTCTCTGGGGCAGAGAAAGCTGGGGGCTCTATTCCCTTGTGTCTCTGGGGCAGAAAAGGCTGGCGGTTCTGTTCCCATGAATCTAGGGCTGAGAAGGCTGAGGGTTCTATCCCCATTTGTGTCTGGGGCAGAGAAGGCTGGGAGTTCTATTCCCATGTGTCTCTGGGGCAGAAAAAACTGAGGGTTCTATTCCCATGTTTCTGGAGCAGGGAAGGCTGCAGGTTCTACTCACAAGTGTCTCTAGGACAGAAAAGGATGAGGGCTCTATTCCCATATGTTTCTGGAGAAGAGAAGGCTGAGAGTTCTATTCCCGTTTCAATTATCATTCATAACTGTCTGTGGGACAGACAATAGGACAGGTTGGAAATGGCAAGGGGGCAACTGAGGATAGAGGTGCGAAAAGAGCAGCTGAGATGCGAGAAAAGGGGTGATGTTTTTTCCTGATTTATGTTGTTATATCTGAAAGCGACAGCTGTGCATGGTTACTAGTCATTATATATGGTTCTCAAATGTTTTAGTATTGGGACCCACTTTTTTTGAATGATAGTCTGTTGGGACCCACCAGATGTGATGTCCTGAACTTGAAAGTGGACTCATGGCGTCATCAATTTAGGCTGCAATCCTAAACGCACTTTACTGGGAGTAAGCCCCATTGAATATAATGGGACTCCAACGTGAGTAGATAGGCATAGGATTCCACCCTTAGGCTTTGAACTTGATTGGCCATTATTGGCCATTACATAGTAGTCTCACGCTGTAGCAAACAGCCACTAAAAGAGATCTGGTATGCCTGCAATCATTTATACACATTCCTGAGAGCTGTGGGTGGCACAAGTGGTTAAGACACTGTGCCTATTAACCAGAAGGCCAGGGTTCGAGACCCAGGTCCCCACAAGACAGGGTGAGCTCCTGTCCTTAGCCCAGCTCTGTCCTTAGACGCTGCTGGAACCAATCGTATGGGCTCTGACTTTCCATTGGACTAATTCAGTGGTGTGGAGAGGGGGGATTTGCCGCTTGGGTAACAACATATCCTCCATATTAATCTACCCAGGCCTTTGTGCTTCGCATACAGCGTTGAGCACAATACCATAGTCTTTCAAGACTGATGGATGCCAAGTGAGAGTAAGACCCACTGAACACAAAGGGGCTTACTTTTGAGTAGACATGGTTAGATTGTATTCTAAATGGGTGAAAAAGGGATAGTTTCTCCCTGCTAAAATATAAGAGAAGCACCCACTTGAAAAAGTGATTCTTGTCCAGTTAGCAGAGGATTATTGTGTATCCCTATATGTGTGCATGTAAACATGTGCACAAGTGCGCACACACACATATGTGCATATAGAGTTGGACCAAATAGAATGGGACCATGGGGTGTGGTGATTGCCACTAGCCAATCTAAGCAGAAGCCAAGAGTTGCCTGCGTAGAGCAGGGCTGGACTGGATGATCTCAAAGTTCCCTTCTGAGTATTAATCCTGTACTGTATGTCTAATATACATACAGGTCCAACCTTGTTATACATGGATTTTTTCTACATGGATTTGATTCAACCCAAATGGCCACTGCAAATCACACTTTAAAAAACTGCTTTTCTTCTATTGTAGTAAGGTAGTCATGCAAGCAATCATTCTATTTTTCAGTCCCAGAATCAAGCCCTTGCTGAGGCACTACCTTATTCAATCAGGTGCAACAGAGGAGCAAGAAACCCAGACGTGGCTCTTTAAACCTATTTTTTCCATTTTTAAAAAATACACAGATTTTTTTTAATCCACTGGAGGTTGGGGAGCAGAACCAAAATGGATAAGGGGACACCTGTATACATGCTGTATTTATTCAAATCTAACGCTCAACTTTTTCAGCCAAATTTGGTCTCCAAAATCAGGGTGTGCATTAGATTTGATGAATAATTAGATTTGAGTTAGTATGCTATTTTGATTATAAGTATAGGGTGCACATTAGCTTCGATGGCACTTTAGATTCAAGTAAATATGGTATGTTTTTGGGGTGTAAGGAAAACTATAGGAGAGAGTGACTGTTTTTAAGCCTAGGGCACCCCAAAAGTTAGCCTGAGTAGAGATGAGCCTTTGATGTGATCCATCAAGGCTTATATTTGTGAGGGATCCAGTTTATTCAAGATAGCCATTGTTATGTGCTCTAATTTCCCCGCCTCAACACAGTACATGGAAGCCGATGTTCAAGGTATAATTCAGAAGCCAAATGTATTGGCCCTCTAATGGTTAAATCAGCAAAGTTCCAGCTACTAGAGAGGACGATGAGGGGGGCAGGTGGAGCTGGGGAGTGACCATCATCATCATCATGAATGCCATTTCCTGTCCAACCCCTCTGCAAACTGGGATTTTGAATTGCCTTTGGCAGAAGCTGGAATCTGATGCCTGCGACCAGTGAGTTGAAGGTGAATCCTTGGGGGCATTTGATGGGGAGGCAAATGTGACTTTTTCTTGAGTCCGCATGCTGCAAAGACATAAAGAAATGCTATAAATAAGTAAATGAGCAAGGAGGCAGGCAAGTGAAATACGGGGTTTTTTAAATTTGAGATTGATTAATTGATTGACTGATTGTGGGAAATGGGGTGGATTTCCTTCTCTTTGACTAAGTACTATTCCCTGCATCGGGAATTAAGTGTGCGTGTGTCTCCTTATAAGATCTGAACAAAGACCTTTTCACCATAAGAGTGACAATTAGTCAAATAACTCTATGGCAAATCTATAGGACAGTAACATCACTAGAGGGATCTGGTAGGTGCAGACTGCCCTGGATGACACATGTGGGGGTTTGATGATGCCACTATTAGGCAATTATTTTTTTAAAAATTGTGATATTTCTGCATAATGTCTTGTCTTGAATGATATATATATCATTCAATGTGGAATTTCATTAAGTATTATTATTTGTTTGTTCAATTTGTATGCCTCTTTTCTCCCCAAAAGGTCACTCAAGGTGGAATGCAATGAAACTACGTTGAAATACCGTATTTACTTGAATCTAACACACACATTTTCCAGACAAATTTAGGGCACAATCCACTTGGGTTACCCAAACTATCACTGGGCAGACCCAACTGCAAGATGCTCTACCTTAGTTACTCTGCAAAAAGCTTGGGGCAGTCTAAGGCAACATAGGTGGCCCCAAGACGGGTGGAGCTGGGCTGTCCTAGCTCGACTAGCCTAGGCAGTTCAGGAGATGCATGTGGAGGGCATGTTTAGCATCACCTAGGGCAGAGCAGATACTCTGTATCCAGAGCCTATTTCCAGGGCAGAAATGCCCTCTTCCAGCTCCTTGGAGTTATACCACCTCAGGAGCAGGTATAGTAATGAGTAGACCTATAGAGATCCATGATAAGGCAGAGTAAGAATGGCAGTGCTGACAAAAAAAAACTGAGCCTAGCCAGCCTAGCTGCCACCCCTGCCTCTCAACCTCAGGATATGGAACAACTACGGCAGCCACTAACCTGGGGATACAGCAGGCCACTCCAAGCATCCACCCTCCACTAGAGGTACTGCTGAATTGCATTCTCCTGCTGCAGTGGTTACTGGTTGTCAGAAACTTCCGGTCTTCCTTATAAGGCAGGCACCACAGCTATTCCTTGTTAAGTATGAACTGAGGGGGGTCTCCTCAGGAGCAAGTCCTCCCCAGATGTTCCATACTTGATGCTTACTGAGCATGCTCTGGAGCAACTAGGGCAGCCCAGGCTTCCTGACTCTGGATCTAGCATAACTCTCTGCTCTGGATACAGAATAGTTGGGGCCACCCAGCTAGGGCTCACCTCACTGCCTTTACTTTGGATTGTGCCCATTGTCTCCAAAATCATGGTGTGCATTAGATTTGATACTGCATTAGATTTGAGAAAATACGGTATTTTGATTATAAGCAAAGGTCAGTTATTTAGTTACTATTTTGTAATAAAATAAAAAATGTAACACAAGCCCATTGTTGTATAAAGTATATAATTAGGTAAAAATAACACAAAGTTTTTGTGATATTATTGTTGTCATATAAATCATTAATTTAAATTTTACACCTGCTTTGTTCATTACATTACAATCACCAGTAAACATTTTTTATCTCAAGCCTTTAAAATAATGGTGTACATTAGATTCAGTGGTGCTTTAGATTTGAGTAAATGCAGGTATCTACTCTTCAAAAGGTATAGCCCAAAAAAACAGTGGGGCAGGGCAACATCATCACACTGACTACCAGGGGTGCTGCCTTGCCCAACACATGGGAAGAAGTCCATCATGCGGGTGATGCACTGGCCCACTCACACCGGGTGACACAAATTCTAGTAATGCCAATCCCTTGGGGCGTTTGCTGTCCTGTTTTTGTCTGTCCTGTTGTTTGCTGTCCTGTTTTTTCATTGTACCCTCAAACCTAGGAGAGCCCCTTATATAAGGAAAGCTTTGTGGATCAATTATATAAGGCTTGATCAATCAGTGGAATTATCTGCACTCAAGGAAAGCGACAGAGCTGAAGCAAAACGTGCATGGTCTGTATTTTAAGAGAAGCATGTTTATTTTGTACAGTTCCTAGGACATCAGAAGAAGCATTTCTCCTTTCATGTAGACAGGGTTTGCTTCTCCTTTGATCCTGCTGGTCTTCTGCTGTTTTGCTAGACAGACATTTGTTTTAAGTGTACATGTTCATTCAGTGGCATCACTAGTGTCGGGGTGCAGGCCACACTGGATGACATGCACTGGGGCTACTCTCTGAAATTTTTAAAGTCGTGTATTTTCAAATAATGCTATCATGTTATATAGCATTTGATGAGTAATTCCATGCAGAATACAGTGACATAAATAGAATTGAAATATCTATATTTTATCAAGCAGCAGATATGGGGCAATGGCACTTCACCATGCCCACCACGTTTGCCCCACCTACTGCATGGGACAAGGTCCATCATGGGGGTGACTAAAATCTTGCTCAACCTTGGGTTCCAAATTGGTGGCTGGAGGACTCACTAGGACTTCCAGCCACAACCGCTGAAAGGGTCCTCTGTGGGTTTGAATATGGATTTTACTTTCTATGGTTTTTGACATCCACAGGGTTCCTGTGGATGCGTAAGATCAAAAGCAGAGCATGGGGGAGTCATGATTATTGATAGTACATAGGATTGTTGGCATTCCTGATGCTTTACAAAGATAGGAATAGTAAAATAAAATAAAAAATAAAATAAGGGTACAGCAGGAGGGCTAATGGGGAAAATCAGGCGACTGCCATCACATGAACATGAATCTTGGTTGGGGTAAAGTGTGGTCCTAAGGTGATACACCAAAGGCTCTGTGGAAAAGGTGGGTTTTGAGGCAAGGAGGAAGGTGGCTCCATGCACAAGTTCAGAGAGGGAGTTCTGTGCATGGGCAGAGGTAACAAGGAAGGTGGGTGTAAGCAGGGAGACTTTAGACAGCAGAAGGTTATAGGTGTTGGAAGATCTGAGGTCACAAGTGACTGTGTCAGGACCAACATTATCTGGCTGGTTGGTTGGGGCCAAACCCTAGATGGCTCCTAAATCTCAATTAAGCATAACTTTTTCATATTCTTTGTAAACTGCTTTGTGAACTTTTTAGTTAAAAAGCGATAGATAAATAGATACTGTAGATAGAAAGATAGATAATTAAGAACTTCTGGATGACACTGACACTGCAATCATAAAGACACTTTCCTAGGAGAAAGACGCATTGAACATTTCCTGGGAGAAAGACCCATTACTTTTGAGTAGACATGGTTAGTCTTGTGCTCTACGTTGACCCACGTTTGGTGCACTCATTCTTGGACTGCACTGCATTAATCTGTAGTTGTCTGCTTCCCGATGGCACATAGAAAACTAGCACATCGAGGAGGATAGGGTAGCACATGTCCAACCTTGTTACACACTGATTTTTTTATCCACATATTCGACACAACACAAATGGCTACCGCTAATAGTTTTAAAAACTGCTTTTCTACTTTTGGAGAGATGCAGTCATTCCATTCTTCAGTCCCAGAATCTTGAATTCTCTGACGTGCTTGTTCAGTTTTTACAGCTGGCAGCAGTCTACAGAGGTACAACCCATGAGCATTTTACCACCTTGCCTCTTCAAAGTGCAAACTTAGCACTCTGATTCCAGTGGAATGAGTGGCATGGCTTCCATTTCTACTAGTGCTGTGAACGTAAGAGTAGCCTTGTTAAATCCAGTACCCACCAAACAGTCACAGGCATCTAGGGTCAGGGTCTTTTTGGTGGTGGCACCACCGTGCAACATTCTTTCAGGTTGCAAGTGAAAATGTGGCTGTTTTGCTAGGCAAACTGGGATTGAGGGGTACAGGCAGTGTTGGTGTTGTGTGTACAGGTTGCAGGTGCTGATTCTGTGCTCTCTGGTTGACGTTGCTCATTAGTTGTCTTTGCATTTCCATTATGTTTTATCGTTATCTTTGATTTCATCCATCTGATCCAGACTCTATGCGGTTTTAGCTGCAGCTGACAAACATGAAAGGCATTCCCAAGTTCTGTTTTTATTCCCCTTGTTAGTATCTCTGATTGTGAGAAAGGTGGAAACTTAAATTTTCCAAAATTTGTGTGTGTGTGTAACTAAATACACAATACTAAATGTGGATTCTTCCTGTGGTCTTGAGAAAGCCAGCAGATTCCAATCCCCATTTTGCAGCGGGGACATGCCTTGGAGAGCACTCTGCGTAATAAACCTGCTCCATAAATCCTTTTTATTATATTAATAAAAGCAAGACAGTCTCCCGCACTGGGTTAAGCAAGCCAATAAAGAACCGGGGTGGCAGGTACACAGTGCAGAGCATCACGTTGCTTTTGTGCAAATGGAGAATGATGCAGAGGCCTCCATCTTGTGTCCCTGATCTGGATGAAAAATGTTCTCCTTGGACTAGCTGTAAGGGGAGCTATATAGCCGCTGTGCCTGATGTAGATTGAATCAGGGGCCATATGAAATCCAAGCCTGGATGCCTGTAGAACAATAACCGCAGTATAGAGTGATGAGGTACTGGTGGATGAAAGCTGAATTTAAGACCGCCAGAGAAAATAATTTTTTACCCAGTGTTTACACAGATTAGTGTGTAATCTGTGGAACTCCTTGCCACAGGATGTGGTGATGGTATCTAGCCTAGATGTCTTTATGGTTGGACAAATTTCTGCAGGAAAAGACCACTATGGGTTGCAATCCATGAGGGTATGGGGTATGTGCAATCCTAGCTGCGCATACCTGGGAATGAGACCCTTGAACTAAGTAAGGCTCATGGCTAATGGGGGTGCCTGGGGTAGCGCTTTTCAAGATCTAGCAGATCCCAGCCAGCTTTCTGCTTGCCCAAAGTCCTTCCTCTGCCACTTCTTTTTCCATTTACTAGAATTTTCATTGAATGGTAGGAGGTTTGGAAAGAGAGATCACCCCCGACTGCCTCTTTGCAAGCTGTGGTGCTCCCTCCCCAGCACTGCAGCCTACTTCTGCGGAACAAAGCCATGAAGCAAATGCCAATCTATTTGTGTTTATTTTTAAAGATTTATACCCGACCTTTCTGGAGAAAGGCAGTCAATCTGGCTTTCAGCCAAACACAACACAAAACATGCTGAAAATACAGAGAGGGGAAAAAAGTCATTCCCGTCCCCAACCACAGCCAGAAAACGAGAATCCAAAGTGCCCTGCAGAAGTCCACCCCATATGGGGATAACCCACTGAGCCAGACCAAAGGCTCCTCTTGGCCAGCATCCTGTTTCCCATAGGAAGCCATGACCAGCAAAGGAAGGCAGAGGTTTTTCTCGGGTATTCAGAAGGAGACTGTCTCTAAATCTGGAGTTTGTAAACAGCCCATGCCGGCCCAGGAGCCTGTGGCGCCAAACACAGCAGGCTAGATGCCATCCCTTGACCTGGTAATGTGCCAGCCTCTCCCCTCCCACACACTCCCTGGATTGGCAAAGGAAGAGGGAGAGCACAGCCCACCATCTTCTGCTTCTCTTTTCTTCTGTACTGTCCCCATCTTCCTTTTCCAGAAGAGGGAAGTGGATGGAGCTGGGTGTTTCCTGAGTCTGCTTCCTGATGCACCTGTCTCAGTTGACCGACATTTCAGATAGATGGGCTGGCCTTGCAGATAGCTTTGAGAGCACAGTCCTATGCATGTAATATCAATTTTGAGTCCCATTAGAAACAATGGGGCTTACTCCCGGGTAAGGTAAAGAAAGGATTGAGAAGTGGCTTCAAAGCCCAATCATATCCTTTCCTCTCAGGGTGACCATACGTCCTGTTTTCCCAAGACATGTCTTTTCCCAAGACATGTTCCTTGTGTCCTGGAAAAAAATTAATTGTCTTCCTTCTCCTTGTGTGAAGGCAGCATGTAGCCTTCTTGTAATTCATAAAATGTAATAAATTATGGCTGCAATCCTAAGAGCACTTTCCTGGGAGTAAGCCCCATTTAACTCAGTGGAACTTATTTATGAGTAGACATGGAATTGTACTGAATATAATAGTTTGAAATTTAATAAGCACTATAGATTATAACCACATGAAAACAATATATCTTGCATAGGAAATTCTATGTAAATTTATTTTGAAGTAAGACTTACTAAACTTAATAGGATTTACTTTTGGGTAAATATACCTAGATTTGCAGTGCATACTGTGATACAAGCTGGCCCTGTCTTCAGATCTTGATGACATACCAAACATCTCTATAGGTCAGCTTTCTGTCTGAGGGGTAATGGTTTGACTGAGCAGGTTTATCAAGAGACCAGGTTACAAAACCAGGAAATTTATGGTTTAAAATAATAATTTCTGTTCTGATTCACTTAAAGGGAACTAGGCTACAATCCTAAAGACACTTTCCTGGGAGTAAGACCCACTGAACACAACGGGGCTTGCTTTTGAGTAGACATTGTTAGGATTGTGCAGTTAGACAACTGCCCTTGCTTAGCAGGAGTCCCTGATCTGCAATATGGACTTATGTATACAAACCTACTTTACAGTATTGTTGGATTACTGAGATAATATGAGGTATGTGAAGTGCTCTGGACTTCTGGAGGGTTAGGCCAGTGCACAGACATGTGCAGGCCGCCGCACATCACCATGTGAATTGAGAGATGGGTGAGTTGTGCTGGTCTAAATTGGTTAAGATTAGTCTGCCTGCCAGGCGGGGCAGGACTAGGAAAAGACCCCAGAAGAGATGCTGCTACCAGGTATAGGTACTTGGATGTAGTAGTGAAAGATAGCCATGTCTTCCAAAACCAGGAATATCCACTAAACTTGAGTGTTGGGAGTATTAAGAGTGACAAATGAAACTATCCATTGATAATTTATGAAACTCCTTGCATAGGATGTGGTGAAGGCACCCAAATGCCTGGGTACCTTTTCCCAGCATGTGATTAGACTGTGGAACTTCTTGCCACAGGAAGTGTTGGTGGTGACTGTGCAAGACATTGAAAAACTCCTGCAATTTTTATTTATTTATTTATTTGTTTTTAACAACCACCAATTTGCAGTGCAAGATATAGGAACTCCTGCAGTCTCAGCTTCTAACAACAATTGTGTGCCAGCACAAAGTACCATATTTAACTCCTGTTGTTTTGGCATCTAACAGTCATTGTAATGCCAGGCCTAGGTATTTGATGATATCTTATGGGGAAAGGTGCTGAGCAATAAAAGAATAGGGCACAAGTGTGGTAAATCACCCAATTAGGCATGATATGTGTGGTTAGAGATGGTAGCTGGTCAGCATTATCTCTCTCTGGAACCCAAGGCCTTCCTGCATCAACAAAGACATCTGCAGGGTAAGGGCCCCAAATTATTTATGATCGGCTTTGGCTTATCATAAATATCAAGAGTACTAAAAGTGAGAATCCAAAGCGTGAAGGTCATCTAGGACTTGACTGGTCAAGAATTGTTAGGTTTCAATTCCTGGGCTCCTGAAACCCCTTCTTCTTTTGTCCTTAGCGCAGTGGTCTTCAAAGTGGGGTTTGGGACCCCCTTGGGGTCACGAGAGGATGGGATCCACAATCATGGAATCTGGCTCTGGGACACAATGGGACTTACACTCAAACAGACATGGAGGAGCATCCTGGTCAGTTTGACAGGGGGTCCTGGACTAATTTTTAAGTTTGAAAGAGGATCCCAGGCTGAAATATCTGAATACCAGTGCCTTAGCTGGTGATTGAGGAGGGGGTTGTCCTCTCAGCCAATATGCTGTGATTGGTGCTGCTGGAGTTTGTGCATCATTCACAATGTCCTTCCCTCTTGGCGATTGATGGCCAAGAGTGTTTTTAGCCTCCTTGGTGGTCAGTCGCTGGTTCTTTAGGTCTTGCTCAACCAGTTTGAGCCACGTCTTCTTCAGTGCTGCTTGTTGAACTCTCCAGTGGGAACAGTAGGTTGCTCTTGCTAGAGGAGCTGCAAAACCCCAACTTCTATGCTGTGCCTTTGTTTTGGGGGCTCTTTCATTATCTTCTGCTCTGAATGTCTGAAGAGGAGCCACACACTGCTATGGAAAGAACTGAGACTCCACACTGCAGAGTGAGGTCTGGGAACTTAGCTAGATTGTATCTCATTGGTGTTTCATAGAAAGAAGTTAGTAACAGGCTAGTAGGATTTCTTATTTTGAAATGTTTGTTGTTTATGATGCAAAGATATTCTATTTTTCTGAACGCCTAAATTTTCCTTTTATTTCAAAATAAACTTTTTCTTTCTCTGTTAAGAGAGTTGGCTTAGTGGCTAAAGGCCACTAAGTGGCTTAGTGGCTAAAGGCCTTTCAGTCTCAAGATTAGCAGGTCAGTGGTTTGAGACTGAGTACTGCAAGATGGAGTGGGTGAGTTTCCAACTTAAGCTCCTGCCAATCCCGCAGTTTGAAAGCATGGAAATGCAAGTAGAGAAATAGTACCACTTTAGTGGGAAGGTAATCGCGTTCTGTGTGCATGTGGCCACATGTCCATGGAGGCGTCTTCGGACAATGCTGGCTCTATGGCTCTAGAAACCGATTAGCATCACACCTTAGAGCACAATCCTAACCATGTCTACTCAAAAGTCAGCCTCATTGTGTTCAATAGTTCTTACTCCCAGGAAAATATGTTTAGGATTGCAGCATTAGAGTCCTTTAGGATCTCAGTTTAGAAAAGACTACCCCTCCCTTCTCTTCTGGTTTGAAGGCACCAAGCTTTTTGGAAAGGGGCTGCTGTTCAGAGCTTGGGCTTGAAGTCTAACCATTTGGGCCAGTCCTTTAACAAAGTGCCAGTAAGGTTAACAACCTGGTAGGGGCAGGGTGGCTCTCTGATGGCATTAGAACTGTAGGCAACCCCCCACCACCACACACACACCTTAGAACAGTGCCTAGCCTGGATGCCTTGGAAAGGGTACTGGACAGATAATCTGTGGAACTCCTTGCCACAGGATGTTTCTGTGGAACTCCTTGCCACAAGGATGTGGTGTTAACTTACCCAGCATGTGGTTAGACTGTGGAACTCCTTGCCACAGTCTATGTCTGTGGAACTCCTTGCCACAGGATGTTTCTGTGGAACTCCTTGCCACAGGGTTGTGGTATTAACTTACCCAGCATGTGGTTAGACTGTGGAACTCCTTGCCATGGGATGTGTCTGTGGAACTCCTTGCCTCAGGATGTGGCGATGGCTTATACACTGTGGAACTCCTTGCCACGGGATGTGTCTGTGGAACTCCTTGCCTCAGTATGTGGCGATGGCTTATACTCTATGGAACTCCTTGCCACAGGATGTTTCTGTGGAACTCCTTGCCTCAGGATGTGGGTTGGCCCCTGGTGCCTTCGAAAGGGTACTGGACAGATAGTGTCTGTGGAACTCCCTGCCACAGGACGTGGTGTGGTGCCTGGAAAGGGCCTGAGAGGGGCCTGTGTCCTGGGAGGGAGGGAGGGAGGGGAGGGGGAAGGATGGCGGCAGAGTCTCCCCTTCCCCACCCCAGGGGCAGCGGCATCAGCAGCGGCTGTAGGGTTAAGGCAGCGAGCGCGGCTTCCTAGAAGGGCCTGCATGGCGCTCTCCGCCCCGTCCTGAGTGGAGCCAGGGCCTGTCGCTGTCCGTTCCCCGGGCAGGGGGAGCTGCGGGGGCGCCTCAGTCTGAGGGAGGCCGAGGCTGGGCGGGGAGCGGTGAGTGGGGAGGCCCAGGCCGTGAAGGGGGGCGAGACCCCCACAGGTCCGGAGGGGAGGGGGAGGGCCTGTGGGGAGGCTTGAAGGGAGGTGGGGGAGAGTCTGGGGAGGGGGCGCTGAGGGGGGCAGGGGCAGGGTCTGCCCCCTCCTTATCCCTCTCCCCCTTGGCTGTGCCTGGCTAGGAAGGGGTCCTCTAACCCCCCCCCCCAAGAGGAGGAGGCACAGAGCACAGGGACCCCCCAGATTAGTCTGGGGAACCCCCTGCCACTGGCTGTGTCTGGGGAACCCCCTGCCACTGGCTGTGTCTGGGGAACCCCCTGCCACAAGTTGTGGGGGGGAGGAGGGGGAAAGATGGGAGAGTGACTCCTGCAAGGAGAAATCTAGAGCCACAGGGAGCAGAGGGAGTAAGAGCCCCCACTAGTCAGATCAAAGCTCCCTGTATCTCACAGCAGCCCATCCTGCAGCAAGGAGTTCCACAGGTTAATTTCATGGGAGGAGCATCCACTGGATCAGACCAAGGCTCAGCTTCCTGCATCTCACAGTGGCCCACCAAGTAGCACAAACAACCGCCCCTCCCATTTCCATCATGGCTTGTAATCTGTGGTGGACATTTCCTTAAGCCTGCCCATTCATTTCCCTTTAAAAGCACCAACATCAGACACAACACCACATCCTGTGGCAAGGAGTTCCACAGATTAACATAAAGAAATACCTATCCTGACTCTCCCAATGCTCAATCTTAGCTTATGCCCCCTAGTTTTGTTGTTGTGTGTGAGAGAAAAGAGCAACTCTTTGGCTGCAATCCTAACCACACTTTCCTAGGAGTAAGTACTATTGAAGACAACGGGACTTATTTCTGAGTAGATATACTCAGTAGATAGTACTATTGACAAGGCAATCCTTCTCCAATAAGATACCGGAGATATTCTTCCTGCTTTTTCATGACAGCCGGTAAAAGCATTAACATTAACACACAGAACTCGGAGCCATAAGGTGTGCTGATGGTTATTAGTGCTGGTGGTTCTTGGGGTACATACGGGTTGTTTCCATTTCTACTAGTCGCAAAGTCTGCGTGGAATCTCCAGACTCGGGCATGGGTTTCTTTGTCTACAGTCCTAACCCAGGCCAGCCTAATTTATCTGTCTTCCTGCGGTGATGCAGGGAGGCAAGCGCATGTCTGCGCACTGGCCTAACCCTCCTCCAGGAGTGGCACAGAAGTGTCTTACACCACTTGTGTGACACCCCCAGTTCAGCACAGGACTTAGGCCGGCCTAACTGGAGATTAGGATTGCAGCCTTTGAGTCCCAATTAACTCAGAAGCATCAAGAGAGGACTGTTGGCCAAGATAATCTGCCTCAGTTTCCCTGAGATATGTCTGGCCAACACTGGAAGAAGATGCGGTACCAAGCAGGGCTCTTCTTTTATGTTTTATTAAAGTGTTGTTGCAGCTACTTTTTCCTTTTTAAACATGCTGTTTAAACTGCATTGCGTTTTGTGAGCTGCCTGGGAAGGCCATATTTAAAAGAAGGCTCATAAATATTTGTAATATACAACTAATAAGGCTGCAGCAAGTTCTGGAAGGACTGATGAGAAAAATGGGAGGGGAAGAACGTATAACACAGTTGCTGTTTTCTGTTGTTATTTTATACCCATAGTCCAGGCTGCCGTCCCCTGGCAAAGCTGGGGAAGACAATAGTCTGATTTGGGGTGATGCAGCTTCTGCCTTCTCTGGAGAATCGAGCATGAATAATACATGCGCGATGGCCCAGGAGCTGGGATTAGCCGCAGCGCGTGCCCTGTGGGTGATTCCACTACGTAACAATGTGTTTGCTTGACTGCCATGTAGCAAGTGTCCCTCATGAGCCACTACTGCATTTTATTTACTGACTTTTATTTATTTACTGAGTCATGCATGTCTTACTTTTTGTATGTAATCTGCCTTCTTGCCAGAACTTCATATTCATGTCTAGGGACCCTCTTTGTGTTCCATCTGATGACAGACAGTGCTTGGGGAGAGAGGTTGTTCTCAGCCGTTGCACCCCATTTATTTGATGCCCTCCCCAGAGAAGCTCACCAGGCACCAGGCAATGAATTCTTATTATCCCATCCTGTTCTATGTGTTTAGTGCCTGATGCCTGTGACAATTTTACAATTCTACTAGGTCTCTTTCTCAAGGTGCAACTTTAAAAAACTGATTATGGAGTTTTTAAACCTACCTTTTAAAAAATCTTTGTTCTGGGAACATATAAGAAGCCAGCAGATGTCCCAGCTAAATAGTTAAATGTGCCTCAAGGTAGCGAACAAAGTTGCAGTATGCTTAATAACAAATAGGGGCCCAGATGGAGTGATCCCTACTTCAAGAACATCTTTATTGTATTTTCCCCCCAAAATATCTCTTCCTGCCTGTCATTCTTGAAAATCCCTTGTATTTGGGTTGGAGGTGGAAAGGGTTAAAATAGCTCCCTGCAGTGCATAATTTTCTTTTATGGAAAGAAAATTTCAAGATATGGCATTGGTTGTTAATGTAGACGTACTCTTCCCATTTTTTTATATCTCCCTACAAGAAAAATAATTCATATCACTAGCAAGAAAACTCCTACCCAATCTTCTTCTTGCCGTGCAAGCTTGTACTCTTAGCAATTTTTTTAAAAAACATGGAGATTCCATGTTTTTTAAAATTATTTTTAAAAATGTGATCCCCCTCCTGCAGTGTGGGATTTGACAACTTCTTATGAGGCCTGTCAAATTGACGATGTGTTTACAATTCAGGTGTTGGAGTCAGAAACTAAAATGGAGGAACAGGAGCCTTCTGGACCCAAACCATCAGAGACCATGGATGAGGGCGCAAGAGACCTTCGTGTGGTCCAAATTGGGACCACGGGGGAGTTGCTAGAAGGGGCCGCTCCACCCCAGCAGGTCAAGCGGGAGCCAGAAGACCAATGTTGGGAAAACCAGTTGCAGGACTTCTTAAAGACCATGCAGCCATCTCGACCAGGGTGGAAGAGCCCACCACGCCACTATATGTCAGGAGAAGATACCAAATATTTCCAGGCCTCCTTCAAAAGAGGAGTCGATGGCAGCCCATGGCCAAAAGTGGAGTGTGTGGCACAGACAATATCAAGCCTCAGTGGGGAGGACAATGAGGTCTATGAGAACAGCCGGGACTCACCTGTGAAAGTGAAGGAGGAGGTTCTGGACGAGGACTCAGTTGGCTCAGAGATGCGGCGCCAGCGCTTCAGACTCTTCTGCTATGAGGAAGCCGAGGGTCCCCGAGAACTTTGCAACAAGCTCTGGGAGCTTTGTCACCAGTGGCTGAGGCCAGAGACACACACCAAGGAGCAGATCCTGGAGTTCCTCATCCTGGAGCAGTTCCTGACTGTCCTGCCCCCAGAAATGCAGAACTGGGTCAGAGAGCAGGACCCAGAAACCTGTACGAGGGCTGTAGCCCTGGCCGAGCGTTTCCTGCAGGACGCTGAGGAGCCTGAACAAAAGGTAAGGGCCCCAGTGATCCAGAAAGACAGCAGTTCTTTGGTTTCATTTAATGTTGCCTTACCCTGCTCTTCTTTGTTAATGATAATAATCAGAGTAGTTTAAACAGATGTCGTTCAGTTAGTCTGCCCCTTGCATGGCTGGTTTTGTGTGATCTGTTGTTCTGTTGATAATGTTCAAGATAATGTCCCCTTCAAGATAGTTGTGGGCTCTCCCCACTCTCACCTTCTCCTTTGCACACAATCCTAAGCATGTCTACTCAGAAGTAAGCCCTATTGTATTCTATGGGACTTACTCTCAGGAAAGTGTATAGAGGATTGCCGCCAAAATAAATGTTTTTTTTTTGTGTTCACTCACAAGCCCTAGCTCTATGTTACATGCAAACTGGGGGAACCATGGTTTGTTGACTGTCAGGTTTTTGAATAAGCCACCAATTTAGATGACTGATTAGAGATTAGACAGATGTACTATTCTTTTCCTCATCAACCACCAATGATTGCTAGTTTTGCCTGACTTAGGGCACAATCCTAACCATGTCTACTCAAAAGTAAGTCCCACTGTGTTTGAACACAGTGGGGCTTACTTTTGAGTCCATATGGTTAAGATTGTGCTCTTAGTTGCACTGGTGGGACTACTGGTTTGAAATGGGGGTGAGAGGCAAATTTTGGTGCAGTGCTGAAAGTCTTCTTAGGACTGTACTAGAATAATAATAATAATAATTTTTTTGTTTAGATATCAGGAACCTTAGAGAAAGTGTTCAGTTCCCCCAAGTCGGACCGTTCTCCACCTGAAATCCTAAAGATGCATCTCCCCCTGGATGACAAGCAGGAGGCTGACTGGGAGGCCACTTTGTCTGGTGAGTGTTCATGCCCTTTAATTGTTAGTTGTTGGATACTTTTCTGGGATCATTACATTGTGGTGTTGTTCTTGCTGAGGTAGCCAATTTTTGTTGAGTTGTACCACTTTGGACTTCCTATGAAGATGACTGGATTTTGAATCTGTCTGAATTTCAGAATACAATCATTGCATAAATATAGTGCTTCCACTTGGTTTAAAAAAATGTTATCCTTACCAGCATCTGCTAGCCTCTTTGACATTTGTAGAGTCCCCCTGACATAACTGGGGGTGGGAGGCACCCTGATGCGCGTCCCAGGGAAGGTGCAGGTGGCAGGAAGGAGGGAGAATGGCTTCTTGCCAGGACAGCACACCCTGCCACAAGCTTCTTAAAAAATATGGTTTTGCATGTTTGGTCTCACATTCTCTTTGTTTCCACAGGCAATGAGCAAGTGCAAGATGAGGATGAGGAAGAAAACATTCAGGCTGACCAAGTGGTTATTGGTGGAGCAGCCAAAGGGAAATGCTTCCAGGGTGCTGAGATGGAAGAAGTGGCCAACAGTTACCAGGGACCAGAAGGTCAGCAAGAAAACCAGCCTGGCAAGGAAGGCGAGAGAACTTCCCGTGAAGTCACCTTCCAGGAGGGAAGCCACAGGCACACTGACTCAGGGGAAAGCTCCTGTCATAGCTTTGGCCACACAGAAATGCAAGTACCACAAGTTCCTGAGAAACCACACAAGTGCTCATTTTGTGAGGCCAGCTTCTATGAGCGAACCCACTTGATTATACATGAGAGAATCCACACTGGAGAGAAACCCTACAAATGCTCAGTGTGTGAAACTTGGTTCTCTCACCCCTCTGAGCTTATGCGCCATGAGGAAACCCACATGCCCGAGAAGCCACATAAATGCGCAGTCTGTGGCAAAAGCTTCAATCAGAAAGCATCTCTGATTACCCACGAGAGAACCCACACAGGGGAGAAACCGTATGAATGCTCCGAGTGCGGGAAGAGCTTCAGTACAAGCTCTCAGCTCATTACACATAAGAGAGTCCACACAGGTGAGAAACCGTACAGTTGCTCATACTGTGGCAAAAACTTCAACCAGAAGGCATCCCTTATCACACATAAGAGAACCCACACTGGGGAGAAGCCGTACGAGTGCACTCTGTGCGGGAAAAGCTTCAGCGCCTGCTCTCAGATTATTAATCATATCAGGGTCCACACAGGGGAAAAGCCCTATGAGTGCTTGGAGTGTGGGAAGCGCTTTGGGAGCAGCTCCCACCTGACGGATCACAAGAGAACCCACACGGGAGAGAAGCCGTACAAGTGCCCCGACTGTGGGAAGAACTTCAGCCGAAGTTCCAACCTCACAGCACACAGCAGGATCCACACAGGAGAGAAGCCATATATATGCTCAGGTTGCGGCAAAAGCTTCAGGCAGAAAGCATCTCTGATCACCCACAAGAGAACCCACACGGGGGAGAAGCCGTTTGAATGCTCCGAGTGCGGGAAAAGTTTCATTTCCAGCTCTCGCCTTGTCAGTCATAAACGGGTCCACACGGGAGAGAAACCCTACGAGTGCTTGGAGTGCGGGAAATGCTTCATTTCCAGCTCTCACCTCCTGAGTCATAAAAGAGTGCACACAGGAGAGGAGCCATATAAGTGCTCATAGTGTGAGAGGTGGTTTGGTTATTCTGCTGCCCATCAGAGGGCCGGCTTATGAATACCCCGGCCGGGAGTCCGGTATAGTGGGGATGACCAGCTTCTGTTAGGTTGGGGGCCATTTTCTTCTCCAGATGTAACGCTAAAAATGTAGAATTGCTCTTACAATTTGAAAGCTTTTATGATTGGGTCAAGGATGTTTCCTCCGAGGGCCCAAGCAAGCCACCAGTGGCTGAACTTAGTTGTATAAATTGTACACCAGTGGGCGCATGTCCTTGCTATGGCACATATGGTGTGATCCAGACCATGCATGGCAGCACACTTGGGGGGTGTGAGGCTGATCACTGCATACTCTTCCTTCCACCTTCCCCAAAGGGCAGGAGGGGAGTCTGCAAATTGGGTGTTTGCGCAAAAGGTGTCTGTGCCACATCTCAAACCTGTAATGGGAACTGTGCATACTGGCATAGTTGGACCAATCACCGATTCTGTATGACACAGCTTCCTTTGTATCCCCACTGCATGTATGTGATTCCCAATTGGTGACTTGTCTGAACCACCTCTAAGAAGCAAGAATTCCTATCCATAATAGTCACAGGAAGCTAAATGGGGAGATGAGCCGTTAGGATGGATCTCAGTAGGCCTGTTTTGGGATCCTTTTCCCATTAACCTTCAGGGATCCTTTTCCCATTAACAGAGACCCTGAGCAATTGTCACAAAATTTCAGCACGTTGCCAAGGGTTGTGGGAAGTTTTCAATGGCGCACAAATAATTTCCACGAAGGACTCACTACACTGGCTCACTGTGTCTGTTGGGCCCCACTTCTGAGGGAGTTGTGAGCAATTGCAGTGTTCACCAGGGGCATGATTTTGGGACACACATTCTACACAGGGCCTTGGCAGGGTCTCCCCTATATACCTTGAGAGGAACCAAGAGGCACAGGCATGCATTTTGAGCACAATCCTAACCATATCTACTCAAAAGTAAGCACCACTGTGTTCAGTGGGTCTTACTCCCAGGAAAGTGTGTTTAGGATTGCAGCATTTGAGAGTTAATGCAAGATCAGAGCATTAAAACTTTCCGAGGATCTCCACCAATACTGAGCTTAGAGGAATCTGTGGAGGGTTTCCTGGGACATCGTTTGAAAACTGCTGTTCTCATGCAGTTCTCCAGCGGAAACCAGGCCCTGTCAGAAAGCCGGCAAGATGTAGATTTGAACGCAAAACAGGATTTTTTGCCTGCATAATTATAATCTCCTCTGCCATCAGCACCACTAACTCTCATAGGCAAGTGGTCCCTGCATCTGGCTGGCCAGTCAGTTTTTTCTTCTGTTGCCACCTTGCCCTTGGAGGATGTTCACAATGCCCTGAGCGGTGCCCATCCTTCCACCCATCCCTTTTCTACTTAAAGCATATGTATGCCTGTGAATTTTTGCATGCTTTCTATACTGTCCAGGTCAGCCTTGCTCAGAGGGTGGAGATGGGCTGATGGCTGAGAAACTAAACATGCCAGTTGCCAGTCTCCAGAACTTCTCTGGTCCCCATCTGAACAACATGAAACTTTCACTGCCCTCGTACGTCCACCTATTTGGGTGTGACCAAGCTTTTGTACCATTAGCTAGTCTGTTCTCCACCATGTGGTCATCAGAAGGCAAAAAATCTGGTCACGGATAGAGTCTTGTGGCATCTTTCTATGCATGTAGTGTAGATGCATGTAGTGTTACCCTTAGTTGGCCTTTACTTGTGCGTAGAAAACAAGCAAAGGCCAACTAAGGGTAACACTACATGCATCTGACAACTATTGGCCTTTTGTGTACAATACATTTGTATTATACAAATTATATATTTTAATTGGACTGTATTGTATACAATATTGATACAATACAACATTGTATTATAAAGTGCAACAAAAATTGTACAATGCCTTAAATTCTGATGCCACAAGTTTCTTTTCTATTATTCCTGCAACAAACTGACACAACCCCTCCTTTGGAACTGATTTAAACCCCTTTCAATGTATCGGCGAGTAATTTGTTGCTGAGCTGAAGAAATCTAAAAATTGGTAGTTCTATGGAGATAGCCAAAGAATAATTATTTTGAGCACAGTCCTATGTATGTCTACTCAGAAGTAAGAGCTTTGTGTTCAGTGGAGCTCCCGCCCAGTAAAATGTATATAGTATGGTAACCTAAGAAAACTGTAGATTGCAAGATTCATGGAGGGAAGGAGACTACACAAGCAGGTTTAGGAAAGTAGATGTGTCTGGAAAGACACTGCCCTGAGTTTGGGGCTTTCCTTTTTCACTATGGTCAGCAATAGTCAACCTTGGGATATACCGAATGTATTAAGTTCAAAATCAAGTCCTCTAACCTACACCTGCAAATCCATCATGAAATTATTTCCCTTCGTTGTGTAATAATCCTGTAATGGAGAAAGCGATTACCCAATTAAATGAATGGGTTATAGATTCAGGATAGCCAAAAGAAAGTTCTTTGCATAGTGCATGATCAATTTGAGGAATTTGTTGTCACAAGATATGTTGACTTAGCTGGGATGGTTTTAAATGGGAGTTCATGGGCTGAGACTATCACCAGCTATTATTACAGCTAAATAGAACTGGAGCCACTTAGGCTACAGTCCTTATCTCCAGTTCGGCCAGCCTAAGTCCTGGCATATGTTGTGTGCTGACCTGAGGGTGTCACCAAAGTGCTGGAATTCACTTCTGTGCAACTCTTGGGGGGAGGTTTAGGCCAGCGCAACAGACATGCGCTTGCCTCCACAATCGCAACAGGAACAGGAGGGCCCATGAGTTGTGCCGGCCTAAGTTAGGATTGCACCCATGGTGTCAGAGGTACTATGGATCTGCGTGCGAGTTGCTTGAGGGATCAGAGAGCTGTCACCTTCATGCCCTGTTTGAGGCCTTCCTGGAAGCATCTGGCGGACCACAGCAGGAAATGGGATAATGATCTCTATCGGCTGTGTGTTTTTCAGGTCAATTTTGTGTGTCAGAGAACAAATTGCAAAAAATAGTTTGTGTGTAAGTGAGCAGGTGTGTGTGGATGAATTTCAAAATCAGGTTGATGAGAAAGAGGACACCAGAGCTGAAAGTACTAGACTAGTGATTTTCAATTTTTTTTGTCTCATGACACACTGGCAATGTATTAAAATTGTCAAGACGCACCATTTTTTTATTGTGCACCATGTTATTGATGGGGGGCTTTCATCACCCAGTGACCTTCCCCCAAACTCCTATGGCACACTGCTGATCATCTGGCACACCAATGTTACACGGCACAGTGGTTGAAAATGGCTGTACTTGAAATTGGCAAATACATTGGTAAATCGACTCCGTTGCAAAGCACAGGGTTTGATGTGCAGCAATGAAATACAAAAGCTCTGTCTCTGGTGATAGATATTCAGGGAGTCCATAAATGCAAGTTGTCACTTGATGCTTCCTTCCGTCATCAAGGGATGAACACAAATGTGAAGCACCCCAGAAAATTCACAGGGAAGGTTGTATGTTTTGTGCATCTTTTGAGAGCACGGCCTTCCCAAGGAGAACAGATGGGAGGAGAATAACTTTTTCACTCTTTGGGATTTGAAGAAGGGAGCCTTTTTTACATTTTTATGTCACCCATCATCACTCCATTTTCATCAGTGCAGCAAACAAACTATAATCCTGTTTTGTTCCAACAACCCTGTAAGGTAGGCTAGGTTAGGAGAGGGGAGCTGTCCATAAACTTTGAGTAAGAGCCAAACTTGATGTAACAGACAGCTAGGTTGATTTTCCTCATGTTTTGCTGTCGGCACACATAAAATGGGAAAGAAGGTCTATACTTTGGATGAAAAGGGTATAGTTCCTCATTCCTCACCCCACAGCTTGTTCCTTCAACTCAAAGGTGAGAGAAGGGCAGGCTTCGGATTGTTTGGTTGAAAGCATTTATATTCTGCCTTTTGTGTCCAACTTATTGTACAATAAAACAACCATCACAGCAAGAAGTTTAAAAAAGAGAGCAAAAGACACACCACAACCAAAAAGCCACACAACGACCCTGCCGCCCCAGAGGGCTGCTTCACCCTGCACTTATCCAAGGAAGAGGATGTGGAAGCGCAATATGGCTGCCTCTTGCGCATAGAGAAGGCGACTGCTTTGGGACTCTGCCTGTGCTTCCAGACTGAAATGTGCCTCGGTTGGCTCAATATTACCCACTGCCTTCCTTTGGCTGTCTTTGTCCTCCTCGCTTCTTCCTCAACTCCCACCTTTTCGCGTCTTTCGGTGTTCCTCGACACATCTGCACGCCTGTTCACAGGAAGAGGCATGAAAAGAGGTGAACACGCTTCCTCCCCATGAATGTTTGTGAATCTGTAGCTGTAAATGCATTTACGGAAAGAATCTTAAATTTTAATTTATGCATACGCATTACTTGTAGATTTTACATTAAAACTTTTTTCCATTAATGTCTGTGTTTCAAGATGTCCTCTTTTCTGCGTGGTCTTGTGTTCTCCATTGGAAGAGATTCCAGGGCCAGTGCAAGGTCTTCAAGATACTGAGGAACAGCCAAGCATGTGGGTGGGTGGACAGAGGTAGGTGCTTCCCTGTCAACCGTTTCCTGAGTCATTTGGCTTAGTGGACCTCATGGATGGGCCGGCTGTGCTGCCTCACTGTGAAATAAGGCCTTAGTTAAAACTGGATATAAATGTTTGGATCTGAGCCCAGTTTGTACATCTATCTTACATTACATTGGCATCCTTCAGTCTAGAAGAATGGTATTGTGCTCTGTGGTCCTAAGACAGCATCTGGTGTGGCTAAAAAGGGCAATGCGAGAGTGGCAATCCCTTCCACGCTGGGGGCAGATAAAGTCCGTCCCCTGCCCAGCCCCCAGATTTCGCTGGTTCCGGGTTTGTCTCTTTGCTTCAGCCTGCCGAACAAGTGTCTCTTCAAACTGGAGAAGGCCATGCTGCGTCCTTTCCGTCCAAGCGGAACAATTAGAGGTCCAGGTTTCCCAGCTGTTGATGTCCATTCCCAAGGCCTTTAGATCCCTCTTGCAGATGTCCTTATATTGCACCTGTGGTCTCCCTTTAGGGCGCTTTCCCTGCACTAATTCTCCATATAGGAGATCTTTCGAGATCCGACCATCAGCCATTCTCACGACAAGCCCAAGCCAGTGTAGACATTGCTGTTTCAGAAGTGTGTACATGCTAGAGATTCCAGCATGTTCCAAGACTGCATCATTTGAGACTTTGTCACGCCAGGTGATGCCAAGAATACATCAAAGACAGCGCATATGGAAGGTGTTCAGCTTTCTCTCCTGCCATGCATAAAGGGTCCAAGGCTGTGTGCAGGTGTCCGCATCTTCTGGCCAAGATTTGTGTCAATTAGGCCGAGGAGATGGATTTGTCAACTGTCAACATTCCAGCTATCATTAAAAACATGAGAAGATGAGATGCTGAAAAGGGGAATAGTTTTTACTGATGAATGTTGTTATATTGGACCTCCACCAGTGAAAGCTGCTGGCTCTTACTGGTAAATTATAAAGCAGAATATCTTAATTTCACAGTAAAAGAAGCCCATGCACTAACATGCTCAACTTTCCCTGTTTCAGCACCTGCACCATCATGTCTGATCTGGCACATGGGTTACTAATAGTACCCCGGTGAACTTGTTAGTTGAAAAGCGGTATATAAATAGTGTAGATAGATACATAATAGTTACTAGTAGTGACTCTTGTCTATAGGCTTGCATTCCCTAAATATATTGCTCCTCCAATTTATGATAGTTAAGATACACTGGGGTGGTAATCTATTCTTATGGCTTCCAGATGCAGGACAGCTGTGTTTTTATGTGCAACTTTTGTTAAACCTTTTTACTGATTTTGGCATTAACATAATTGTAGTTCAAATGACCAAATGGCAATTATATTTTTGTTTCTATCTATTCTATCTATTCCAACGTTCAACGCATTATGTCTTAGAGCACAATCCTAACTATGTCTACTCAAAAGTAAGCCCCAATGTGTGCCATGGATCTTACTCCCAGGAAAGTGTCTTTAGGATTGCAGCCTTAATTAGTCAGTCTGTGCTTTTTATCTGAGCCCGTTTAAATGGCATAAAACTCTTCTCATGTCCCTTATTGGAATCTGCAATTTAAAAACAATTAAAATAAAATGATAGAATAAGGGTGCAATCCAGAGTAACTACGGGGAGTCCTTGCTCCGGAATAAGAACAAGTTACTCTGGATTGCAATATGAATTTCTCATAGGTTTTCACCAGGTGGTGCCATAACTATGGGTGCACATAATGTCTCTTATGTGCTCCCGTAATTACTCTGGATTGCAGACTGAGTCTAAATAAATTAATTAACACATATACAAAATACATATCAAATTATACATATTTGGGCAATGAATATCTTACATATTTGAATGATAATGATTTACTGAAGAAAGTCATAAGGAAATGTCAAAAGTTTGATCACCATATCACGTCTGATCAAGTTTGATCACCATATCCCGTGCAAATCAAGATCAGGGATAGGTAATTTTATCCTTTAGACCAGCAGAGTAACGTTGAAAGAGTGAAGCATGTGTTGAGTGAATGAGTCCTGGTATAATTGAAAGGTATTAGAAGAACAGAACTGTCAGAAAACAAACTATCAAAAATTGGGGGATGCCTGTATGTCTGGAATAAGGTAGGATCTGGCATCAAAGAAGCCACAAGAAGTTCAGGATCTTTCTTTCCCCTGGACATCAGTGGCAAGAGTTATATTTATTTATGTTTTATATTTTGTTATATATTATGTTTTTTAAATATTAGAAACCACAAAACAAGCCCAAACGGAGCAGGTCGTCTTGTCTAGTAGCCAGTGCCAGCCAGATCTCCATTAGCCAGCCCATGTCCATCTACACAGGATCTGCAAGGAAGAGACAGGGGCTTGGCCTATGGCACTACCTGCCACTGGGACCAAAAGCAATTCTCACAAGGATCCTGTCCCCAAATATATGGGACCAAATTTTTTTCTTAATTATTAAACGGGTTTATACCCTGCCTTTCCCAAGCCAAGTAAAATACCCAAGGCCGCTTTCAAAGCTTAAACCTCTCCCCTCCTGCTGTTCTCACAACAACCCTGTGAGGTAGGCAGGATTGAGAGTGACTGGCCCGAGGTCACCCATGGCCAGGAAAGGATTTGAACCTGGACTTTCCAAAATACATGGTGCATTTTTGTTGAGTTGAAACATGGCAAGCTGCCATGGCACACTGGTGTGAATATTTGAAGTGGGCTACAACTTCTGCTTGTTTGTTTGTATCTCCGTGTGTGTTTGTTGGATTTATATTCCTCCTTTCTTTGTCCCAGAAGGGCACCCAAAGCAACTACGAAATCTGTTAAAAACAGAATAAAACAATAAAATAACAAAAATATACAATAAAAATGTCATTGAAATTATTCACTCCCCCCTGCAAATTCCCCCTGCTTTCCCTTTGTTCCCCCTGAAATCCCCCCATGTTTGTGTCACTGTGTCTGATGGGAAGAGCAACCAGGGAGAGGGAGGGAAACCCCCCTTATAGAATCTCCTGTGGATAAAATGGTTAAGCAAAGGGAAGGGACACTATGAGAAATGGGGGCGGGATTATGCAAATCACTGACCTATCAGAAGCTTCTCCTGAAAGGGAAAGTGCCAAAACTGACCAGATGGGCAGTGCAATCAGTGGGGAGAAACTGACCATAGCAGAGAGAGAGGATTCCCCCAGAGGGGCAGACTTCTGACCCTGGCCTGGGGCCAGATGTGGCCCTCAATGTGGCCCAGGCAAGATCCCTCTATCTGGCCCTAGGGCAAGCCTTGAAATTCGCTCCCATCCATTTTTGGATGTAAATTAATGTAAATTTATGCAAATTTGAAATTTCAGTTAGTTGTGTTGGCCCCAAGACAGTGTCAGGAAGATGATGTGGCTCACCTTCCAAAAGGTTCGGACAACCCTGCTCTAGGACTTTGTCCAATCCCTTCTTAAAGGCCTTGAGGCTAGATGACATCACCACATCCGGTGGCAGGGAGTTCCACAGACCAACTAAATAGTTTATTTTGGCCGTCCTAACTCTCCCAACATTCAATTTGTGCGGATGTCCCCAAGTTCTGGTGTAAAGTGAAAAAGAAAAGAGCATCTCTCTGACCACTCTTTGCATCCCTTGCAGAATTTTGTACATCTTCAACATGACCCCCCTCAAGTATCTCTTTTCTACGCCGAAGAGCCCCAAACACTATAGCCTTTCCTCAAATGGAAGGTGTCCCAGACCGTCCTTTATTTTGGTCGCTCTCCTCTGAACCTTCTCCATTTCCACTATATCTTTTTTTAGATGTGGTGACCAGAACTGGATGCAGGAGTCCAAATGTGGCCTCACCATCAATTTGTGCAATGACATCATAATTTTTGCTGTTTTATTCTCATCCCCTTCTCTAATGACACCAAGCATGGGATTGGTCTTCTTCACTGCTGGTTCAAATTAGGGCAACACCTTCATCAAGCTCTCTACCAGCACCCCTCACTCTCTCTCCTGCTCTGTCACAGAGGGCTCAGTGCCCATTCATCTATATGTAAAGTTAGGATTCTTTGCCCCAGTATGGATGACTTTACATTTTCTTACATTAAAATGCATCTGCCATTTTGTTGCCCATTCTTCCAGTATAGATTGCTCCGGAGCTCTTCACAGTCTCTTCTGGTCTTCACCACTTCCAATAGTTTGGTGTTATCTGCGAAGTTCTCTACCTTGCTGCTTAACCCACTTTCTAGGTCATTTATGAACAGGTTGAAAGTACTGGTCCCAGGACACCAGGATAGGTCCCTGAGGCACCCCACTTTTCACCTCTCTCCATTGAAAAAATTTCCCATTGACACCCGCAACCTGTGTCCTGCCCCTCATCCAGTTCCCAATCCAAGAATGGACCTATTCTCTAATTACCTAACTGTGGAGTTTCCTCAGAAGTCTTTGGTGAGGGACCATATCTATACGCCTTTCGAAAGACCAGATACATGATTTCCACAGGTTCTCCCGCATCCACATGCCTTTGACCTTTTCAAATGTTTTGTGAGGCAAGACTAATCTTTACAGAACCCAGTCTGAGACTCCCTGAGCAAGGCCTTCCTCAAGCTTCCCATATGACCAGAAATGGCCGGACATGTCTGGCTTTTGCTTATTGGACTGGACCTTCTGGTCCAAACAGCAACTGTCTGGGCAACTGGGGGGAGGGAGGGTGCTTGCAGGACTTACATGGCTGCTGCGGCATGGCCAAGTTTTGGTCGGGCTGGCAGCCATTTTGAAAACATAATGCACTTTGCATGCATACGCAGCCTAAACTGTAAGTTGCGCATGCGCGTGGAGCTGCTATTTCAGAAGCAATGTTTCTGAAGACGCACTTCAGGTGTGGGCAAAGCATACACTCCTGGGATCCCATGCCTGGTGCGCGCCTCTTCTTTCTCTTGCTGGCACAGCCAGCCCAGACCAGGAATTGAGTTTCTCAGCAGAGACCAGAGACTGTTGCTGCCACTGCCCACCTGTTATGGGTGCCTTTCTCTGCCTGTCTGCTGGCTGTGCCCGAGGTGCAGCCAGCCTCTGTCTGGACCAGGACCTTGGCCAAAACTTGGCCTCACCGTGGCGGCCCGAAAGTGCCCAAGCACCCTCCCAGCAATCCACCAGCAGCCTGTCCAGGTAAGCCCAGTACTTTGTCTACTCAGAAGTTAGCCCATTAAGTCAAGGGAGCTTACTCCTGAGTCAAGGAGGCTTTTTTAATGTCCGGATTTTCTGGTGAAAATCCAGACTTTTGGGGGGTCCTGTCCAGTGATGGGATTCAAAGAAACGAACAACCGGTTCTATGCCCATCTGGCAGTCACTTTTAAATGGCTATTTTTAAACTATATATGTCCTATCTCTTGTTAACAACTGGTACTGTAGAGTAGGTGCGAACCTGCTGGTGCCCACCACTGGCCTTTCCTACTTTTTGGGTTCCAGCATCTGTTAACCCTGGGCCTTCCTTTACTTTACAAGCTTACTTTAAGGCATACTGCTCCTTTAAGGCAAGCTTATCTTTCAATTCTAAGTGCCAACCTCAATTGCTTGGAGACAAAATCACATATAAATAATTTGCATATAATTACCTGTAATTCATGTATGATGAAGATTAATTTTTATTCCTTTCACACTTTATTGGGCAAAGATGGCTTCTGTGACTTCAGTTTCCAATAGAAATTTTCAAGTCATCCAAGCTGTAAACTGTCACACTTGGAGCAAAATCCTAACGATGTCTACACAAAAGTAAGCCCCATTGTGTTCAATAGGACTTACTCCCAGGAAAGTGTCTTTAGGATTGAATACAATGGGGCTTACTTTTGAGTAGACATGGTTAGAATTGTGCTCTTTATCAGCTTGCAATCTTCTCTCATCCAGGACTTTCCCTGCTTAGCCTTCTGGAGCAGCCATCTACTCAATCACCAGACCATGCCGATAGGGGTGCAGCGCTGCAGTGCTTATCTTGCCGGCACCCACTATAGCTATGCCACTGGGTTACCCACTGAAAGCCCCTCTGAAAGCCTTTGAGCCAGCCAAGGGACTGATCTGCTGGCCCAGAGGTGTTGTAAAAGTGCAGTAAGACACCTCTGTCTCACTGGAGGGGGGAAGGTTCAGGGCCAGTTTTAGGTTTGATGAGGACCTAAGCTACTGAAAGTAATGGAGCCCTTAATATGTCCAGCTGTCCTCTGTCAACAACAAATTGTCGCTGTTTCTTGAAAATATATTATATTGTAATTTATGGACCTGATAATCACAGTGGAAAATATGTTTGAAGAGCAACATCATGAAACATGCTAAACTTTACAAGAACCACTTTCCTTTGAAGTGGAACAAAATTTTTTTTCCTTCCCAGTGACCACATACAAGAGGTGGGTAAGAAAAAAGGATCTTGTGGCAACTTAAAGATTAACGTCTTTATTGGGTTATGAACTTATGTGGGTCATGCATTTAAAAAATTTAATTTAAACCTTTGCTTTTCAGCTGAATTAACTCCCAAAGCAGTTTCCTTCCTTCCTTCCTTCCTTCCTTCCTTCCTTCCTTCCTCCTTCCTTCCTTCCTTCCTTCCTTCCTTCCTTCCTTCCATCCAACCAACCAACCAACCAACCAACCAACCAACCAACCAACCAACCAACCAACCAACCAACCAACCCAACTCAACCCAACCCAACCCAACCAACCAACCAACCAACCAACCAACCAACCAACCAACCAACCAACCAACCAACCAACCAACCAACCAACCCAACTCAACCCAACCCAACCCAACCAACCAACCAACCAACCAACCAACCAACCAACCAACCAACCAACCAACCAACCAACCAACCAACCAACCGTATTTAAAATGCACACAAGAGGATTTTATATGTTATTACTATAACACAGTGTCAGGAGGAGGAAGAAGAAATCTCCCTTCTCGAGATGGTTGGTCCTGGAGAAGTCCTCCGTGGCTCCTCAATGGGAGAGCCCATCTAGGGAGGAGCAAGGGGGGAGCCCTATATAAGCTGTGTTTGGGCAGGAAAAAGCCAGACAGGGACAGCGGTGCTGAGAGGAGTAAGAGGCCCCAGTGCCCTGCCTCTTACACACAGGCATCTAATGCACTATGTGGTGAGGGCAAAGCTGGCCTAGCCCCACACAATGTCCCAGCAGTTGGTGAAGTTCTGTGTTCTTCTTTTCTGTACTTACCTGTTTGATGTTCTTGCAACCTAAGACCTGTAAAAGAAAGTAAAAGCAACTTACCTTTACAAGAACTGCTCCTCCAGAGTCTCATTACGCCACCGAAGGTATGTCTGAGCCACGAACACCAGAGAGACCTCCCTGTGGAACCCCCTCCCCACGGCCAAGGAATAGCAGAAAGCATGACACACAGATATGTTGTCTGCAAGGAAAGGGGGAAGACGCAGAGGCAACACAGGGTACCCCTTTGCAGCCACGCAATTTGGCTGTTCAATTTCTGTGGGTCGCTTCTTGAACATCTCATCACCCACATTTTTTCTCAAATATCTAGAGTTGCCTTGTTGGTGTGGGATATCTGTAGGAAAATTTAGTAATTTTTAAGTGACGTACAAGAAAGGAGACCTGACAATACTTTAATGAGGCAAAATGTACAGTATTGGTCTCATTTATACACCCTATTTTCTTCTGAGCGGCTTATAATGGGATTTATTTCAGAGTAGGCATGCGTAGGATTGGGCCCCGAGGCTGCAATCCTATCCACATTTACATGGGAGTAAAGGCCATCCTGACTATATTGGGATTTATTTCAGAGTAGGCATGCGTAGGATTGGGCCCCGAGGCTGCAATCCTATCCACATTTACATGGGAGTAAAGGCCATCCTGACTATAATGGGATTTATTTCAAAGTAGGCATGCATAGGATTGGGCCCTGAGGCTGTCAGTCAGCCCCAGTGCGTGCGCAGCTACAGTTGGAAGTCTGGCAAGCCTGACCTGGCCCCCTGCACCAGTGGTCTTTAGGCGACCCCTAGGAAAGCTCTAGGCGACCCCCAATGGGGTCCCGACCCCCACTTTGAGAAACACTGGCTTATAGCCTATGTCCTTTTATCTAGGACAGGGGTCTCCAAACCCTGGGGGTGGGGTGGGCAAGTGCAGCCCTTGGTGACCCTCAATGTGGCACAGGCAAGACCCCTCCATCTGGCCCTTGGACAAGCCTTGTAATCCACTCCAGTCCATTCTTAGATGTAAATTAATGTGCATTTATTCAAATTTGAAATGTCAGTTAGTTGTGTTGGCCCCAACACAGTGTCAGAAAGATGATGTGGCCCACCTTCCAAAAGATAGATAGATAGATAGATAGATAGGTAGGTAGGTAGGTAGGTAGGTAGGTTTGGAAACCCCTGCTCTAGGACTTTGTCCAATCCCTTCAGAATTTTGTATGTGTCAATCATGTCTCCTCAAGCACCTCTTTTCTAGGCTGAAGAGCCCAAACGCTGTAGCCTTTCCTCAAATGGAAGGTGTCCCAGACCGTCCTTTATTTTGGTCGCTCTCCTCTGAACCTTCTCCATTTCCACTGTATCCTTTTTGAGATGTGACGACCATAACCGGATGCAGGACTCCAAATGTGGCATCACCATTGATTTGTGCACTGGCATCATAATTTTTGCTGTTTTATTCTCAATCCCTTCTCTATTCACCCCAAGCATGGAATTTGTCTTCTTCACTGCTGGCACAAATTAGGGCGACACCTTCATCAAGCTCTCCACCAGCACCCCTCACTCTCTCTGTCACATATCGCTCAGAGCCTATTAATCTATATGTAAAGTTAGGATTCTTTGCCCCAATCAGTGGTGGGCATTTACCGGTACGGGCCTATGCGCCCGTACCGGTTCTTCCTGTTTCCCTGCCGCTAGCGTACTGCCAGCGACAGGGAAACGCAAAACATAGTGGACCAGTACGGTCCGCCATGTTTTGCGCCCACCGCGCCTGCCTAGTGAGCGCCGGTGTCGGCGCTTGCACAGAGCCTTCCTAGAAGCCGGTGCCAGCCTCTAGGAAGGCTCTGCGTGAGCGCTGGTGTCGGCACTTGCGCAGAGCCTTCCTAGAAGCCAGTGCCAGCCTCTAGGAAGGCTCTGCGTGAGCGCTGGTGGCGGCGCTTGCACAGAGCCTGCTTAGAAGCTGGCAGGCCGGCTTCTAAGCAGGCTCTGCACAGGCGCCAACATCGCCCCGCCCCTCGCCCCTCCCCAGTCCCACCCCTCACCCTGCCCACACCCCCTGACCTCGGCTGGCCCCTCCCACTTCCGGCGTACCGGATCTTGGGATGGGGCCAGCCCATCTCTGGCCCCAATGTGCATATCTTTACATTTACTTACATTAAAATGCATCTGCCATTTGGTTGCCCATTCTTCGAGTATGGAGAAATTGCTCTGGAGCTCTTCACAGTCTCTTCTGGTCTTCACCACTCAGAATAGTTTGATGTCATCCATGAATTTGGCTACCTTGCTGCTTAACCCTCTTTCTAGGTCATTTATGAACAGGTTGAAAAGCACTGGTTCCAGGACACCAGGGCAGACCCCTGGGGGCACCCCACTTTTCACCTCTCTCCATTGGGAAAATTTCCCATTGACACCAACCCCATGTGTCCTGCCCCTCAACCAGTTCCCAATCCAAGAGTAAACCTGCCCTCTAATTCCCTGACTGTGGAGTTTCCTGAGAAGCCTTTGGTGAGTGACCGTACTAAACACCTTCTAAAAGTCTAGGTCTATGATCTCCACAGGTTCTCCCACATCCACATGCCTGTTGACCTTTTCAAAGAACTCTAAAAGGTTTCTGAGGCAAGATGTACCTTTGCAGAACCCGGCTGAGTCTCCCTGAGCAAGGCCTGCACATCTATGTGTTTTGTGAATCTTCAATGAGACTTTCCACTCTCTTACCTGGAACCTACGTTAGACTGACAGGTCTATAGTTTCTTAGGTCCCTCTCCCACCCTTTAAAAGACTGATGTGATGTTTGCTGCCCTCCAGTCATCTGGCACCGAGGACAAATCGGGTATTTCAGTCAGTAAATCAACATCTTCCTTCTTCAGTTCCCTCATGACTCTTGGGTGGTGGATGGTGGATGCCATCTGGACCTGATGACTTGTCGACCTTTAAACTGTTAATTAAATCTGCTACATCTTCTCTAATAACCTCTGTCTTAATTCTTTGGTAGGCAGGGGTTGTTCGGGTAGCAGTATCTGCCCAAAATCTCCTGCCGTGAAGACTGATGCAAAGAACACTTTTTTTCCCATTTTTATAAAGATTTTATTAGTTTTCAGATACAGGGAAAGGGAAAAATAGGAACACCAAAGAAGGGAGGGGATATACACGGATACACACAAGAGGTGTTTTACAACACAGATTATCTTCTCATTAGCCAGAACTTCTTCCAGATTCACATTCCATCAGCTTATAATCACCATATTATCTGTACTATATATTCATGCCTAACTTATTCAAAAATATCTTCAAAATTTATTAATCTATAATGGTATACCTAAATACAGGGTGATTCAAAAAGAATGGGACAAAAAAAACCCCATTACAACAGTCACAGGTATGTTTTATTTTTGTCCCATTCATTTTGAATCACCCTATACACCTTCACTCATCTTATTGGTGCTATCTTCCATTAGTTTCAGTGTAGCCTGGGTTAACTGTTTAAGATTGCAATCTTGGGAGTAAGACCCACTGAACACAATAGGGCTTTCTTTTGAGTAGACATGCTTAGGATTTAATTCGTTCCGGAGGCATGTTTGTTACGTGAAACATTCTTTACGTGAAGCGGATTTTCCCATAGCAAATAATGGAAACTCAGACAATTGGTTCCAGAACCCCAAAAATATTCATATAAAAATATTAACTGGATGTAAAAATGATGACAAAACATTGGAATTGAATTCAAAACATGCATTCAATGTGCATGATCCTATGAAGTCTACTTAGGCTGCAATCCCAAAGACACTTTCCTTGGGAGTAAGCCCCATTTATCACAGTGGGGCTTACTTCTGGGTAGACATGGTTTGGAGACTGCAGTCAAAGACACTTTCTTCTGTAACCAAAGATGCCTGGCCACAGGAGGAACATCACGGAACTGTTCCTTTTGCTATAGGCAGACGCACTAGGCAGCCCTGATGCTTTTTAAAAGGGCTGCTGGCCAGCGTGTCTGCCCGAACTGCTATGTGTTTGTTTGTTACGTGAAGGACAGTTTTTTATGTGAAGCAGAATCCTAGAGAAATTTTTGTTTGTTACATTAAACATACTTTACTGAGCATTTGTTACGTGAGGTACCACTGTACTGTACAGTACTGAACTTTGAAAATTTTCATGGCTGCTGTGAGTGCTACAGAGAGGGGGATGACTTTGGCTGCAATCCTAAAGACACTTTCCTGGGAGTAAGACCTATTAGACACAATGGGGCTTACATCTGAGTTGTCATGGTTAAGATTGTGCTCTTTCACTATCAGTAATGGTGTCACTGCTATCCATTGGCTCAAAGGAATCTTTGTCTTTTTGTGCAACTTTAACATTCACAAGCTGCTGATGGAGAGCAGCATTAGAACATTGATAAGGCACACCTTCCACGCTGCCACACACAGATCCCACATACAAATCTGGCTCGGGCTGCTTCCCACCCCTGGAGCCCCACATGAGTTCCCTGGCCATGGAAGCCTATTCAAAACTTTGCCCAGGGTCCCACTGTAGTGCAAGCTAGTCCCCTTGTCCCCACATCATCTCTTCGTCCCCCCTGTGGGTTCCCTTGCCATGGAAGCCTGTTCCAAACATCCTCAGATGTGTTCTTGACCCAAGACAGTGTTCTTTACGAAAGTCAAAATTTCTGAGAAAATTTTGTTCTTTACCCCAAACATCCTTTACCCAAGTCTTCTTTACCCAAGGTACCACTGTACAGTGGTGCCTCATGTAAAGTATGTTTCACGTAACAAACAAAAATTTCACTAGGATTCTGCTTCACGTAATAAACTGTGCTTCACGTAAAGAACACATTTATTGGCAGTTGGGGCAGACCCGCTGGCCGGCAGCCTGTTTAAAAAGCATCAGGACTGCCTAGCGCACCTGCCCATAGTGAAAGCAACACTTCCATGCTGTTCTTCCTGTGGCTGGGTGTCCGCTGGGCAGAGGGAGAGAAGAGCAGTGGAGCAGAGGGAAGCAGCTCAGGGCTAGCCAGAAGGGAGCAGGGGAGAGAGAGGCTCAGGTTGGAGAGACGGAGAAAGTGGGGAGACACTTTGAAGGTGTCTTGGATTGCAGCCTCCTAACCATGTCTACCCAGAAGTAATCCCTATTGTGTTCAATGGGTCTTACTCCCAGGAAAGTGTCTTTAGGACTGCAGCCTAAGTAGACTTCATAAGATCATGCACATTGAATGCATGTTTTGAATTCAATTCCAGTGTTTTGTTATCATTTTTACATCCAGTTAATATTTTTATTTAAATATTTTTGGGGTTGTAGAACCAATCGTCTGAGTTTCCATTATTTGCTATGGGAAAATCCGCTTCACGTAAAGAATGTTTCACGTAACAAACATGCCTCCAGAACGAATTAAATTTGTTACGTGAGGCATCACTGTATATCTAAACTGGTTTATATCTGGATCTTTAGAGCATAAGGTTATCATGGGGTCATCTTTATTCTTCCATTCAATTCACTCCCACTTCCAGACTTTCATTTACAATAATCAATTATTGTATCCTCCGCATTTTATTATTTTATCAGCCGCATACAGACTCTCATTTCTTCTTACGTTTGTTCAAGTTCCTCATTCCCACTTCCTAGCCTTTGTTATCCACTCCACATTTTACATCCTGCCACTTCCTAATGTCGTGACCCCTTTATAAGTTCCTCATGTTGTGGGACCCCCAACCATAAAATTATTTTTGTTGCTACTGCTGCAGCGCTATGCACACCTTCCTGGGAGTAAACCTCACTGAACTCTGAGTACACATGCATAGAATTGGGCTCTAAGGCTGCAATCCTAGCACTTTCCTGGGAGTAAGTCCCATTCACTATCATGGGACTGACTTCTGAGGAGACCTCCATAGGATTGGGATCTCAGGCAGCAGAGCCAGCCACTCTTTCCTGGGAGTAAGTCCCATTCACTATCATGGGACTGACTTCTGAGTAGACATGCATAGAACTGGACTCCAAGGCTGCAGTCCTAGCACTTTCCTGGGAGTAAGTCCCATTCACTTATCATGAACAACAGCAACACTGAGGGGTCTTACTTTTGAGTAGAGGTCGGTTCAGGTCAGGCTCAGGCGGGGAACAGCTGCAAGGTGGCTCGCTTGGAGGCAAAGCAGCCTGGCACACCTTCCACGCTGCCACACACAGATCCCACATACAAATCTGGCTCTGCGATGCATGCGGCTCCTCTTTCTCTCGCCGGCCAGGCTCAGTACAGGAGGCGGGGAGGAGGGACTTCCTCACCCCCCTCCAAGCAGCCTCCAAGAGTAAAAATGGCGGCCACGGTGACCGGTAGAGGCTCAGAACCGGTCCTCACGGTCCTGGTCCCTTCAAGCCCTACCGGCTCGCCACCGGCTGCCCAAAAACAAGATCCTCTTCGGGCAAGTAGGCCCGATCCGGTAAGTGCCCACCTGTGCTCTGGGCCACATGCTGCCCTTCGAAACCCTCAATCCACTCCAATCCATTCTTAGGTGTAAATTAATGTAAATTTATTCAAATAAATTCAAATTTATTCAAATTTATTAAAATGTGAATTAGTTTTCTGGTCGCAGTATAATAGTATTCTGTGTGGTAGATGACATCACCACATCTGGTAGCAGGGAGTTCCACAGACCAACTAAATAATTTATTTTGTCTGTCCTTAACTCTCCCAACATTCAGTTTGTGTGGATGTCCCCTAGTTCTGGTGTTATGTGACAGGGAATGAGCATCTCTCTGACCACTCTTTCCATCCCTTGCAGAATTTTATATGTCTCAATCATAGCACCTCTCCTATCATATATGTCTCCTCTCAAGCACCTCTTTTCTAGGCTGAAGAGCCCCAAACGCTGTAGCCTTTCCTCAAACGGAAGGCTTGCCCCAATGTACTTTATTTTACGTTTACTAACATTAAAATACATCTGCCATTTTGCTGCCCATTCTTCGAATACGGAGCATTTTTATGTCACCCACCATCCAAGGTGCTCAGGGCATTCTCAACAGGGGCTTGAACCTGGATCAGGTCTAAGTCCAGTTCCCCTTTGGACACACAGGGTTCCTCTCTGCAGACACGCAATTTGGCTGTTTAATTTCTGTGGGTCGCTTATTGAATATTTCATCACCCACATTTCTTTTCGCATATCTGAGTTGCCTGGTTGGTGTGGGACGTTTGTAGTAGAAATTAGTAATTTTTAAGTGACATACAAGAAAGCAGACCTGTCCAATATTTAATGAGGCAAAATGTACAGTATTGATCTCATTTATACACCCCATTTTCTTCTGAGTGACTCAGGGCAGCAGACGAATCTATGATCCTATTTTGACCCAATAACCCTATAAGGTAGGGTAGGAGAGGGGAGCTGTCCATAAATTTTTGAGTAAGGACCAAAGTTGATGTAACAGACAGCGACCGGTAGGTTGATTTTGCTGAAGTTTCGCTGTCAGCACACATAAAATGGTGTATGTTTTTGGATATTGTTGGCACACATAAAAAGGTCTATACTTTGGATGAAAAGGGTATAATTCCTCATTCCTCTCCCCCCAGCTTGTTCCCTTCAACTCCAAGCTGAGAAAAAGGCAGGCTTTGGATTATTTGGTTGAAAGCATTTATATTCTGCCTTTTGTGTCCAACTTATTGTACAATAAAACAACCATCACATCAAGAAGTTTAAAAAAGGAGCAAAAGACACACCACAACCAAAAAGCCACACAATGACCCTGCCACCCTAAAGGGTTGCTTCACCTTGCACTTATCCAAGGAAGAGGATGTGGAAGTGCAATATGGCTGCCTTTTGCGCATGGAGAAGGCGACTGCTTTGGGACTCTGCCTGTGCTTCCAGATTGAAGTGTGCCTCGGATGGCTCTCTCGATATTACCCACTGCCTTCCTCTGGCCGTCTTTGGCCTCCTCGCTTCTTCCTCAACTCCCACCTTTTCGCGTCTTTCGGTGTTCCTCGACACGTCTGCATGCCTGTTCACAGGAAGAGGCATGGAAAGAGGTGAACACGCTTCCTCCCCATGAATGTTTGTGAATCTGTAGTTGTAAATGCATTTAAGGAAAGAATCTTAAATTTTAATTTATGCATACGCATTACTTGTAGATTTTACATTAAAACTTTTTTTCCATTAATGTCAGTGCTTCAAGATATCCTCTTTTCTGCATGGTCTTGTGTCCTCCATTGGAAGAGAGTCCAGGGCCAGTGCAAGATCTTCAAGATACTGAGGAACAGCCAGGCATGTGGGTGGGTGGACAGAAGTAGCTGCTCCCCTGCCAATCTGTTGCCTGAGTCATTTGGCTCAGTGGACCTCATGGATGGACCGGCTGTGCTGCCTCACCTTGGAATAAGGCTTTGGTCAAAACTGGATGTAATGGTTCACATCTGAGCTCAGTTTGCACATCTATGTACATAAAAGCCTTAACCTGTGTGTGAGGGTGTCTGCATCTTCTGGCCAACATTTGTGTCAAGGCCGAGGAGAGGGATTTGTCAACTGTCAACATTCCTGCTATCATTAAAAATATGAGAAGATGAGATGCTGGAGAGGGGGATAGTTTTTACTGATGAATGTTATTATATTGTACCTCCACCAGTGACAGCTGCGGGCTGTTCTGGTAAATTATAAACCAGAATATCTTACTTTCACAGTAAAAGGAGCCCATGCAATAACATGCTCAACTTTCCTTGTTTCAGCACTGGCACCATCATGTTTGATCTGGCACTTCTAGTGGTTACTCTTCTCTATAGGCTTGCATTCCCTAAATATAGTGCTCCTCCAATTTCTGATAGCACCAATTTCTGGGGTGCTACTCTGTTCTTATTATGGCTTCCAGATGCAGAACAGCTGTGTTTTTATGTGCAAAGTTTGGTAAACCTTTTAATTAATTTTATCATTAAACGTAATTGTAGTTCAAATGAACAATTATATTTTTTGTTTCTATCTGTTCCAATGTACTGCACATATAATTAGCCAGTCTGTGCTTTTTATCTGAGCCCATATAAATGCCATAACTCTCATGCCCCTCCCTGGAATCTGCAATTTAAAAACAGAATTAAAACAAAATGCCAGAATAAGTCTAAATAGCACATATTAACACATATCCAAAATACATACCAAATTATACTAGAAGAAAGAGGCATATTTGGGCAAAGTACCTGCTCCGTCATGCCTGATCTGGCACATGTTACTAGTAGGTACCAGTAGTTACTCTTCTCTATAGGCTTGCATTCCCTAAATATAGTGCTCCTCTAATTTCTGATAGTTAAGGTACACTGGGGTGCTAATCTGCTCTTATGGCTTCCAGATGCAGAACAGCTGTGATTTAATGTGCAACTTTTTTAAAACCGTTTTATTAATTTTAGCATTAAACACAATTGTAGTTCAAATGACCAAATGGCAATTATATTTTCGTTTCTATCTGTTCCAATGAACTGTACATATAATTAGCCAGTCTGTGCTTTTTATCGGAGCCCATATAAATGCCATAACTCTCATGCCCTCTCATGGAATCTGCAATTTAAAAACAGAATTAAAACAAAATGCCAGAATAAGTCTAAATAGCACATATTGATTAACACATATCCAAAATATGTACCAAATTATACGAAAACAAAAGCCATATTTGGGCAAAGAATATCTCACGTATTTGAATGATGGTGATTTACTGAAGAAAGTCATAAGGAAATGCTGAAACATTTTGAAAACCATGTCACTCGCAAATCAACATCAGGGAAGATAATTTTGGTCTTTAGACCAGCAGAGAGAGGTTGAAAGAGCGAAGCATGTGTTGAGTGAATGAGTCCTGCTGTAATTGAAAGGTGTTAGAGAACAGAACTGTCAGAAAACAAACCATCAGAAAGTGGGGGGCTCCTGCATGTCTGGAATAAGGTAGGATCTGGCATCAAAGATAAGAAGCCACAAGAAGTTCAAGATCTTTCTTTCCCCTGGACATCAGTGGCAAGAGTTATACTTATTTATATTTTATATTTTGTTTTATATAAGGTTTTTTAAAAATTAGAAACCACAAAACAAGCCCTTCTGGAGCAGGTCTACTAGCTACTGCCAGTCAGAACTCCATTAGCCAATAGCCAGCAAACATCCATGTACATAGGATCTGAGAGGAAGAGACATGGGCTTGGCCTATGGCACTACCTGCCACTGGGACCAAAAGCAATTCTCACAAGGATCCTGTCCTCAAGTATATTGGACCAAACTTCTTTATTATTTATTAAATGGATTTATATCCTGCCTTTCTCAAGCCAACTCAAATGCCCTAGGCAGCTTTCACAGCTTAAGCCTCTCCCCTCCTTCTGTCCTCACAACAACCCTGTGAGGTAGGCAGGATTGAGTGACTGGCCTGAGGTCACCCATCATGGCCAGGAAAGGATTTGAACCCGGACCTTCCAAAATACATGGTGCATTTTTGTTGACTTGAAACATGGCAAGCTGCTACGACACACTGTTGTGAATATTTGAAGCTGGCTACAACTTCTGCTTGTTTGTTTGTGTGTTTGTTTGTGTTTGTTTGTTGGCTTTATATTCCTCCTTTGTCCCAGAAGGGTACCTAAAGCAACTAAGAAATCTGTTAAAAAAAATAAAACAATAAAATAACAAAAATATGCAATAAAATACAATAAAAACTGTCAGTGAAGTTATTCACTTCCCCCTGCAAATTCCCCCTACTTTCCCCTTGTTCCCCCCAATTTCCCCCCATGTTTGTTCCAGTCTCTTGTGTCTGATAGGAAGAGCAATCAGGGAGAGGGTGGGAAAGACCCCTTTGGAATCTCCTGCTGATGAAATGCTTAAGTAAAGGCAGGAGGCACTTTAGGGGGTGGGATTATGCAAATCACTGACCTATCAGAAGCTTCTCCTTAAAGGAAAAGTGACAAAACTGACCAGATGATGAAGTGGCATCAGTGGGGTGAAACTGACCATAGCAGAGAGAGGAGTCCCCAGCAAGGCAGACACCGGAGCATTTGGGAGCTCGTGCAAAGCACGAAAGCCTGGGTTGGATTGTTATGGAGGATAGGCTGTTACCCAAGCAGCAAATCCCCCCTCTCCACGTCACTAAATTAGTCCAAGGGAAAGGCAGAGCCAATACAATTGGGTGGTCTTGTGGGGCCGACCCGGGTCTCAAACCCTGGCCTGCTGGTTAACAGGCACAGCATCTTAACCGCTTGTGCCACCCCCAGCCCTGGTATTATGCATGTGCATGCTTTTAAGTAAACCTTGAAGTCTTTCGGCAACTTTGTGTTTGGTGCCACCTTCAAGGAAAGGAAGGGAAAGAGGGACAGACTAACTGAGGGGGCTGAGGGCAGTCTGGAGTTAAGGGGGTTGCAACAGGCAGAACTAGGTAGGAGCCCTTTGGAGTAAAAGGGTCACTTGGGTGGCTTGTGGGACAGAGGGGCATGAAACCCCCCCGTAAGAATCACACCCACTGAAAGCCCCTGAGCCAGCCAAGGGACTGATCTGCTGGTCTGGGGTGTTGTAAAAGGGCAGTAAGATACCTCTGTCTCACTGGAGGGGTGAAGATCACATACATGCTCCGGCCTTCCCATTCCTCTATGGGGAGATGGGTGAGTTGTGCTGGCCTGAACTGGTTTGGATTGTGCCCTCAGAGACCCCTGCTAGGAACCTTGTGTAACCTTGTGACAGCTCACATGGCCAGGATGCCATACATAGGAAGGAGGACACTTCTAGGTAAGTGTCCCGAAGAACTGCAGCCAGCTAGAGTAAGCTATTTTGGGATAGATGGATCAGTGCACAGATTTGGGTCAAGACAACTTCACGTGTTGGTGAAAACACATCAGCTTTGGATGTGCGTATTGCCACCCATGATTCCCCGTCCAGTGCCTGGACACAGTGTTTGTGTACCAATATTGTGTATTTATACAAACATCCCTTTATTAATGATTTATACTGCTTTTCCCTCATTTTGATTGATAATTGCATGGTGTGTTCAGGCATCTGCAAAACGTAAGTGCTTTGCACCCTGTCTAGCTACACCACTGGGTTGGCAACTTCATCTCCATTTTAAAATATTGTGTCTGGTTTATATGTTGGGGGGTAGCAGCGAGTTAATGTAGTGAAATCCATAGCCCATGTGAGTCTACTTTGTGGTTGGAAGGGTCTTCTGTGCAGTAATTCTGCACGTGTGGTGTTCACTGTGCATTAATATGCTGTATTCAGGACCTTGTGGGGGTAACCCCTTTCCATAAATTGTTGCATTAATATTTTAGCCTCCCTTTGGTAATCATTGTTGTGTGTGGAATTTCTTTTGATTCTCAATAGTTGGCTATAAACACACCCTATTCAAAGAATTATTCAACGACACTGGCACATTGTGGAACACTTACCAGGATGCCTTAACCCTCCCATGGTAGGTCTCAGAAGGACTAAAAGTATTAGGAATATGTTAATTAGGGCTGACATGCTACATACATATCCTAAAATTTCTGGACCTATGGGTCATTTTCCTTGTGGGAAATGCTCGTCTTGCCCACAGATTTGGCAAACATCAGAATTAAATCTTCCTGACAAAAATATTAAAAAACTCTATTAGAGTTCACTAATTGTTCCACCAAATGGGCGGTCTATTTGTTAGAATGTCCTTGTGGGTTTCTTTATATAGGATCTTCTAGAAGAGCATTGAGGACCAGACTCAGTGAGCACAGATCTAGGATTAAAACCAATATTTTGGAAGCCCCTATAGTGGCTCATTTTCATGAGCAGAAACATCAACATACTGATTTTCGGGCTCTTGTAATTGAGACAGTCCACATGGAAGCTTTTAACAGGACAGATCGATATAAAAGACTTTTGCAGAGGGAATCATATTGGATTTTTAAGTTGAAAACATATTCTCCTTTTGGTTTAAATATGGAAATGGACTTAAATATGTTCCTATAGCGTTAAATAAGAAGTTTGATGGGGACATTTAATGAGGTTACTGTAACAGCTGTGTTGAGAAAGCTGATCTCCTAGAATGGAGGATTTCCCCAAGGAGAGAGATCTTTTGCTTTCCTTATAAGAATTCCCAAAAAGACTGGGTAAGAAATCAAGATAATTCATTACCATTGTATTAATTATTATATAACTATCGAAAAGCACACCTGTGTTGCGGGAGTAAAATACCCCGCATGCGCATCAACCCCCATGTGGATCAACCCCCATGTGCATCAACCCCCCCATGTGCATCAACCCCCCATGCGCAACTTCCCCCCATGTGCAACTTCCCCCATGCTCATCAGTCCCCCATGCGCATCATCTCCACATGAGCATCATCTTCACATGCGCATCAACCCTCCATGCGCAACATCTCCCGATGTGCATCAACCCCCATGTGGATCAACCCCCATGTGCAACTTCCCCCATGCTCATCAGTCCCCCATGCGCATCATCTCCACATGAGCATCATCTTCACATGTGCATCAACCCTCCATGTGCAATATCTCCCGATGTGCATCAACCCCCATGCGCAACAACCCCCCATGCGCAACAACCCCCATGTGCATCTTCTCCCCCCCCCCATGTGCAGCATCCTCCCCAGCGGAACCTCTTCCTCCGAACAATGTCCCCCCAGTGCACCAGGTACTGAGCACCAAATTGCTGGATGTAGTTCAGTCTCCCATGTTAAGTATAGGACAGAAACACGTTTCCCCCTTTTCAGCCCCTGAAGGGTTAAGTTTCTCCAGATGGTTCTTGGTGGGAGTTCAGGTGACAGAAGGAACTCCCAGAATTCCATGCTTCAGGCCCAGCAGTTGGGGAGGAATGTTGCTGAGTCAGCAATTCTCAATGCAAAGTATAGGGAGGAAAATGCGTTGCGCCCCTTTTCACCCCCTTCCGGTTGGAATTTCGGAAAACTGGTTCTTAGTCCACCCCTCAGTCACAGAAGGAACACCCACCCCAAATTTCACACTTCTAGGCCCACCGGTTTTGGCAGGGCGGTGATGAGTCAGTCAGTCAGTCCAGTCAGTCAGTCAGTGACTTTTCTCTTATATATAGATAGATTTCATGTAATGTATGGGTGCTATCTATGATTTGTAATTATTCCAGAATCAGTTTAATCCTGAAAAAGGATTTTCAAATCCGAAACAGTGGGACAAATATCCTAGGACTGACTATGGATTGAAGTATTGGATTGGAATATTGAATTTGAAAGCACCTTAAGAAGATTCATTGTCATAGGACATTTATGGACTCCTAAACAGGGGTGTTGAGGTTGGAAATCCTGACTACAGGACTCCATTGAATCTACGGACAATTAAGAATTGTGTGATAGTGATAAGTCATATTCTAATTTTCTGTTCAAAACAGTATAGTGTGAGATAAGCCAGCGAGGAAGTGTGTTTGTGTACCAGTATTGTGTATTTATACAAACATTCCTTTATTAATGATGAACACACAATGCAAGCAGATCCTCCTCCTCTTTGACATAGCCATTCGGGGATGCTAAAGCAAAAATGGAGGAAGTCTTAATGCTTTGCACCCCCTCTAACTATGCCACTGTGCAAACACATATCACTTCAAGTAGATTGAAAAAATACAAATTAAAGACCTTCAAATTCTCACACTGCTCATCTGATCTGCCCATCACAGGTAACCACAGTGGAAAATACGTTTGACGAGCAACATCATGAAACATGCTAGACTTTACAAGAACCACTTTCCTTTGAAGTGGAACAAAATTCTTCTTCCTTCCCAGTGGCCACATACAAGAGGTAGGTAAGAATAAAGGATCTTGTGGCAACTTAAAGATTAATTAACGTCTTTATTGGGTTAGGAGTTTATGTGGACCACAGACCACCTCATTCCATTCATTAAAAAAATTTAATGTGAACCCTGCTTTTCAGCCAAATTAGCTCCCAAAGCAGCTTACAATCCATCCATCCATCCATCCATCCATCCATCCATCCATAGTATTTAAAATGCACAGAAGAGCATTTTATATGTTATTATATAACACATTATAATACAAAAGTTGTGAAGGACCTGCCCAAGACGTCCAAGCACCTCAGCAGTAGAAGAACTACAGGGTATTGCAGGCACCTCCATGCACCGGTGTTAAGGTGTTAAGGTGTTAAGATAACAGAACTGTCAGAAAACGAACCATCAGTAAGTGGGGGGCACCTGTATGTCTGGAATAAGGTAGGATCTGGCATCAAAGATAAGAAGCCACAAGAAGTTCAAGATCTTTCCTCTGGACATCAGTGGCAAGCGTTATACTTATTTCTATTTTATATTTTGTTATATATAATGTTTTTAAATATTAGAAACCACAAAATAAGCCCTTATGGAGCAGGTCTAGTAGCCAATACCTGTCAGATCTCCATTAGCTAATAGCCAGCCCACATCCATCTACATAGGATCTGCGAGGAAGAGACAGGGGCTTGGCTTATGGCACTACCTGCCACTGGGACCAAAAGCAATTCTCACAAAGATCCCGCCCTCAAGTATATTGGACCAAACTTCTTTGTTATTTATTAAATGGATTTGTACCCTCCCTTTCTCAAGCCAACTCAAATGCCCTAGGCAGCTTTCACAGCTTAAGCCTCTCCCCTCCTTCTGTCCTCACAACAACCCTGTGAGGTAGGCAGGATTGAGTGACATGGCCAGGAAAGGATTACTGGACCTTCCAAAATACATGGTGCATTTTTGTTGCCTTCAAACATGGCAAGCTGCCATGGCACACTGGTGTGAATATTTAAAGCTGACTACGACTTCCATTTGTTTGTGTGTTTGTTGGATTTAGATTCCTCCTTTCTCCCAGAAGGGTACCCAAAGCAATTAAAAATCTGTTAAACAACAGAATAAAACAATAAAATAACAAACAATGCAATAAAATACAATAAAACCTGTCAGTGAAATTATTCACTGCCCCCTGCAAATTCCCCCTGCTTTCCCCTTGTTCCTCCTGACATTTTCCCCCATGGTTGTGCCACTCTTTGTAAGTAATAGGAAGAGTAACCAGGCAGAGGGTGGGAAACACCCCTTTTAGAATAAGTGACAAAACTGACCAGATGGGGCATTGCAATCCTTGGGGTGAAACTGTCCATAGCAGGAAGAGGATTTCCCCAGTGGAGCAGACTCCAGAGCATTTGGGGGCTCTACCCAGGCCCATGATGGAGCATACAGTGTTTCACAAGGGAATCAATGCCCTGAAGACCAACCTTGCTCATGCCTGCCTCGAAAGCATGTTCAGAGTACAGATTTGAAAATCGCATTTTTATTTGTACTTTTTTTTGCTAGAAAAGCTCATGTTTACTCTTTCTTGGAGTTGAAAAATTCCTTGAGATTTAATGACTCTCGTGACAGTTTATCAGCTTGCAGTCTCCCATCCACAGGCTGTCCATAAAGCTAAAGCCCCATCTGATCTAGCTTCCTGTATCACACAGCAGCCCGTCAGGTTTCTCAGGGAGCCCATAAGACATTTCCATCTTGGTTTCTTCCTACACCTGTCAGAGGTTGTCCACCTCTACGCCTCCTCATGGCTCATATATCCTATGATGGTCCTTTCTTCTAGGACATGGCTCTCCAAACCCTGTCCTTGGGGCCAGATGTGGACCTTGGCAAGACCCCTCTATCCAGTCCTTGGGCAAACTTCATAATCTACTCCACTCCATTCTTAGATGTAAATTAATGTTAATTTATTCAAACTTGAAATGTGAATTCGTTTTCTGGTCCCAGCACAGTGTCAGAAAGATGATGTGGTAGATGACATCACCACATCCAGTGGCAGGGAGTTCCACAGACCAACAAATGTGGTAGATGACATCACCACATCCAGTGGCAGGGAGTTCCACAGACCAACAAATGTGGTAGATGACATCACCACATCCAGTGGCAGGGAGTTCCACAGACCAACAAAATAGTTTATGTTGTCCATCCTCACTCTCCCAACATTCAGTTTGTGTGGATGTCCCCGAGTTCTGGTGTTATGTGAAAAGGAAAAAAGCATCTCTCTGACCACTCTTTCCATCCCTTGCAGAATGTTGTATGTCTCAATCATGTCTCCCCTCAACACCTCTTTTCTAGGCTGAAGAGCCCCAAACGCTGTAGTCTTTCCTCAAACGGAAGGTGTCCCAGAACATCAATCATTTGGGTCGCTCTCCTCTGAATCTTCTCCATTTCTACTATATCCTTTTTGAGATGTGTTGTCCAGAACTGGACGCAGGACTCCAAATGTGGCATCACCTTTGGAGCATCAACTTGTGTAATGGCATCATAATTTTTGCTGTTTTATTCTCAATCCCTTTTCTAAGGACCCCAACCATGGAATTTATCTTCTTCACTGCCGGCATACATTGGGGCGACACTTTCATGAAGCTCTCCACCAGCACCCCTTGATCTCTCTCCTGCTCTGCCACAGATCGCTCAGGGCCCACTAAACTATATGTAAAGTTAGGATTCTTTTCTCCAATGTGCATGACTTTACATTGACAGTGGTACCTCGCATAACGAGTGCCTCGAATAGCGAGTGTTCCACATAATGAGTTAAAATTCCTGTGGGCTTCTGCCTCTCATAATGAGCATGATTCACATAACAAGTGCCCATTGGCTGGGCTCCCTCTCATCCTGTCTGCATTCGCTGGGCTGTAGGAATGAGGCGGGACTTTCTCCTCCTGCCTGCAATACATGAAGAGGCCAACCTCTTTAGTCCAGCAACAAAGATGGCTGTTCCTGCAGCCAGCAAACATGTGGCCAGCCCAGCCTTTGCACTGCAGCCTCCATCAGGTAGGAGGGAAAACTCCTCCTGCAACCCCTCTGAAGCCCCCCCTCAAACAAACCCCTCCCCCTAAGGAAACCCCCCCCCGCCTGGACCCCACTACAAGCACCACTCTTCCCCCCCCACCACCTTCCCTGCCTGCAGTTTTCCTTTCCTGTGAGTAAGCCCCAGTGGATTTAATGGGGCTTGATTCTGAGTAGACAGCATAGGATCTGGCCCTTTTGCTGTTGCAGACTACCTATCTGGTTTGTATAGATAGATCTCACACAGAGAGAGGTTCCTTGTTAAAGATGCTCCAAAAGACACCAGTGACTCTTTAAGTGAAAATTAGTCATCCTTGGCCATAAAGGTTTTTCTTTTTTTTTACTGTACAGAATATTAGTGTTTTATTAGAGTAATTGCGTTCTGTATTATATTATAGTATTTTCAATTCAATTCCTGTGTTTTGTCATCATTTTTACATACAGTTAATATACAGAACGCAATTACTATACAGTTAATATATATACAGTTAATATATATTAATTAATATACAGTTAATATATATTTTACACACAGTTAATATTTTTATATGAATATTTTTTGAGTTGTGGAACATTTTCTGAGTTTCCATTGTTTCGTGTGGGAAAATCCGCTTCACTTAAAGAGCGTTTCACTTAAAGAGCATGCCTCGAGAACAAATTAAGCTCTTTATGTGAGACACTACTGTACTTACATTAAAATGCATCTGCCATTTGGTTGCCCATTCTTCGAGTATGGAGAGGTTGCTCTGGAGCTCTTCACAGCCTCTTCTGCTCTTCACCACTCAGAACAGTTTGGTGGCATTCGCCAAGTTGTCTACCTTGCTGCTTAACCCTGCCTCTAGGTCATTTATGAACAGGTTGAAAAGCACAGGTCCCAGGACACCAGGACAGACCCCTGGGACACCCCCCTTTTCACCTCTCTCCGTTGGGAAAATTGCCCATTGACGCCCACTCTCTGTGTCCTGCCCCTCAACCAGTTCCCAATCCAAGTGTGAGGCAAGATGTACCTTTGCAGAACGCAGGCTGAGTCTCCCTGAGCAAGGCCTGCACCTCTATGTGTTTTATAAATCTTTAATGAGACTTTTCACCTTCTTACCTGGAACCGACGTTAGTCTGACAGGTCTATAGTTTCCTGGTTCCGTCTCCTACCCTTTTAAAAGATGGATGTGATGGTTGCTGCCCTCCAGTCATCTGGCACCGAGAAGGCTGTCCTTGGGGACAAGTCAAATATTTCAGTCAGTAATCAACAACTTTGTTCTTCAGTTCCCTAATGTCTCTTGGGTGGTGGGTGGTGGATGCCATCTGGGCCTGGGGACATGCTGACCCTTAAGTTGTCAATTAACCTTATAATCCAGAGTAACTACAGGAGCACGTAAGAGACATTACGTGCATCCGTAGTTACTGCACCACCTAGTGAAAACCTATGGGAAATTCATATTGCAATCTAGAACAAATTGTTCTTACACCGGAGCAAGGACTCCCCTCTGGATTGCACCCTAAATCTGTTACATCTTCTCTAGTAACCTGTCTTAATTCTTTGGTAACCAGGGGTTGTTTGGGTAGCAGTATCTGCCCAAAGTCTTCTGTCTCTAATACCGATGCAAAGAACACTTTTTTCAATTTTTATAAAGATTTTATTAGTTTGGAGATACAGGTAAAGGGAAGAATAGAAACACCAAAGAAGGGAGGGGATATAAACAGGTACACACAATAGGTCCTCTGTTGTACAACACGTATTATCTTTTCTTTAGCCAGAACTTCTTCTCCCAGATCCACATTCCATCAGCTTATAATCACCATATTATCTGTACTATATACTTAGCATTTTTTCAAATTCATGCCAACTAATTCAAAAATATCTTCAAACTTTATTAATCTATAAATTAATAAATACAGGGTGATTCAAAAAGAATGGGACAAAAAATAAATAAACCCATTACAGCGGTCACAGATATGTTTTCTGTATACCTTCAATCATCTTATAGGTGCTATCTTCCATTAGTTTCAATGTAGCCTGGGTTAATTGTTTAAGACTGCAATCCTGAACACACTTTCTTGGGAATAAGACGCACTGAACACAATAGGGCTTTCTTTTGAGTAGACATGCTTAGGATGTTGCTCTAAGGGCATAATCCAGAGTAACTACGGGAGCACATAAGAGACATTACGTGCACCTGTAGTTACTGCACCACCTACTGAAAACCTATGGGAAATTCATACTGCAATCCAGAGTAACTTGTTTTAACTCCAGAGCAAGGACTCCCCGCAGTTACTCTGGATTTCACCCTAAGTCTCTCTCACTCAGCCATGTCACCAGACAGGCGCAACTGGTGCGGTCCACATTGGGTGACAAGCTCCATAGGGGTGATGCGCCAGAGGAGTTTGACACCCCTCAAGCCAGACTACTCTGATGCAGGCCTACTCTGATGCAAAGCAGCAACTCCTTGCTTTCCAAAGGCTTGAGCATGCACAGTGCGTGGGGGTGAGGAAGTCATGCACAGTCATCCTCGGTGGGTGGGTGGGGGGGGCAGAGCAGCAGCTCCTGGCTGCCACTCTGCCTCCCGAGCAAGGCCAAAAGGCCATGCAGATGTGCAGACATACTCTGCTCCAAGGAGGAGAGGAGGAAGTCTCCTCTGAAGCCAATTGGCTTCAGATGCGACTGCACAAGGGCCAACTTTGGCTCCTGTGCAGTCCGGGAAGGGGAGGTGCACACGTCCCGGGGTGACACACAGACTCACGTACCAGGTGATGCACAGAGTCTCATTGGCACTGCTCTTACTTAATCCTATCTTCTATCTTATTTTAAAAAATCTTAGCTCTCTAAACTTATTATAATTGTGGAGTTCCAGGGTTGGCTTCGCCCTGTCCCCTCTCAGAAGCAGGGCCCGGGGTCCCCCTCAGACGAGGCTGCAAGTTCAGGCCCAGGACGCCTCAGCAGGTAGTGGATGGGGAGGGTTGGAGCACCCTCACCCCAGCTCACCTCAAGCCAGTGCTTTCCTCCTACCATCTCTCCCTTGTATAACCTCCCACCTGTACCCTGTCACTTGCTCTTCCCTATTTCCTTGTATTTCCCTCCAGCCTTCCCCCTTGTCTTTCCCTGCTTTACCCCCTGGTGCTCTCCCTTTCCAGGGTCCCTCAGTCTCCTGTGCCTTGCATCTAGCTAGCACTGGGACCAGTGATGGGCTTCAAAGAAATTAAGAACCGGTTCTCTGTCCATCTGGCAGCCACTTTTAAATGGCTATTTTTAAACTTTATATGTACTATCTCTTGTTAAGAACCGGTTCTATAGCGTAGGTGCGAACCTGCTGCTGCCCACCACTGACTGGGACCCTGCAGCTGCCTCCCTGCTCAGCGTCTGGCACGCTGTCTCTCAGGAATGCATTCCTCCCTCTTCCTCCCGTGGGGTGGGCTGCAGATTGCTGCAAGCCAGCCTTTACCAGTTCATGGAGGGGGTCTGGGCTCCTAGCCTCTCCCCTGCACTCCTCTGTGCCTGCATTGTCTGTCCTCCTTGCCCCTGAAGATGTCTTGGGGCTCCCTGCCTCGGCTGCTGCCTGCTGACCCTGCCCTGTAAGTGGAATGTCAGGGAAAGGAGGGGGTTTTTCCCCGACAATAATAAAAAATATCCTTCATATCTATCTAAACTGGCTTATATCTGGATCTTTATATCATAAGCTTATCATGGGGTCATCTTTATTCTTCCATTCAGTTCACTCCCACTTCCAGACTTTCATTTACAGTAATCAATTATTGTATCTTCCGCCTTTTATTATTTTATCTGCCGCATACAGACTCTCATTTCTTCTTACGGTTATTCAAGTTCCTCATTCCCACTTCCTGGCCTTCGTTATCCACTCCACATTTTACGTCCTGCAATTTGCTTTACCTGTCCTGATATCTGGCTGTGAAAATCGAAAGGGAAAATGAAAAACACCAACACAACAACAATAATTGGATGAGCCTTATAATCTCCTATATCTTCTAATGATTCAATAAAAACAATCTGGAATCTAAAATCAATCTTATTGATTGAAAAGAGTTTCTAAGAACATGTTCCTAAGTTTCCTTTTATTTCCCCACGGCCTCTCTCACCATCCAGGGAACCAACTTCTTCTCTGGCTGGTTTCCTATTTGAAGATGCTCTCCGTATTCTGCTTGATATTGCTAGCCAGCCATTCCTTAAACAGTGCGATCCTAAGCATGTCTTCTCAGAAGTAAGCCCCGTTGTGTTCAATAGTACTTACTCCCAGGAAGATGTGGTTAGGATTGCAGTCAAAGTCTCTCTTGGCCTCCTGTACTACCTTCTTACATTCCTTTTGCTACATTTTCATTCCCCTTCCTCCCTGCTGGAGGGTTGTTGGGAGTCAGTCCCATTGACTATCATGGGGCTTCGCATATCTTGTCCCACCCGGTTCTGTTTGGGGGAGATGGGGTTATGGCAACCTTACTTTAAGGCATTACTGCTCCTTTAAGGCAAGCTTATTTTTCCATTCAGAGAGCCAACCACAGTCGCTTTGAGACAAAATTGCATATTAATAACTAGCGAAAAGCATACCTGTGTTGCGGGTGTAACATTTTCCCCTATGCCATCCCCCACGGCGCAGAAACACCCCATGTGCCACTTCCCCATGTGCATCCCCCATTTACATCATCCCCATGCGCATCATCCCCCATGCGCATCATCCCCCCATGCGCAACTTTCCCCCATGCGCAACTTCCCCCATGCACATCATGTCCCCATGTGCAACTTCCCCCCATGTGCAACTTCCCCCATGCGGAACTTCCCCCATGCGCATCAACCCCCATGCGCAATTTTCCCCGTGCACAATTTCCCCATGCACATTATCCCCCAAGCGCATCATCCCCCATACGCATCATCCCCCCATGCGCAACTTCCATCCATGCACAACTTCCACCCATGCACAACTTCGCCCATGCGCAACTTCCCCCATGTGCAACATCATTCCCTCATGTGCATCATTCCCCCCATGCACATCATTCACCCACGCGCAACTTCTCCATGGGCAACTTCCCCCATGTGCAACTTTCCTCCATGCACAACTTTCCCCCATGCACAACTTCTCCCATGCGCAACTTCCCCATGAGCAACGTCCCCCATGCGCAACTTTCTGCCCATGCGCATCATCCTCCCATGTGCAACTTTCCCCATGTGCATCAATCCCATGTGAAACTTCCTCCATGCACAACTTCCCCTATGCGCAACTTTCCCCCATGCGCATCATCCTCCCATGCGCAACATTCCTTCATGCGCAACTTCCCCCATGTGCAACTTCCCCCCATGCGCAGCATCCTTGCCAGTGCAACCTCTTCCTCTGAACAACATGCCCCCAGTGCACCAGGCACTGAGCACTAAATTGGGTGGAGGCTGGTCGGTCTCCCATGTTAAGTACAGGACAAAAACACGTTGCCCCCTTTTCAGCCCCGGAAGGGTTAAATTTCTCCACTTGGGTTCTGGGTGGGTGTTCAGGTGACAGAAGGAATCCCTCCCAGAATTCCATGCTTCAGGCCCAGCAGTTGGGGCGGAACGTTGATGAGTCATCAGTTCTCCAATGCAAAGTACAGGGAGGAAAACACGTTGCGCCCCTTTTCACCTCCTTCCGGTTGGAATTTCTGAAAACTGGTTCTTAGTGCACCCCTCCGTCACGGAAGGAACACCCACCCCAAATTTCACACTTCTAGGCCCAGCGGTTTTGGCAGGGCGGTGATGAGTCAGTCAGTCAGTCAGTGAGTCAGCCAGTCAGTGACTTTTCTCTTTTATATATATAGATTGGCGTATAATGAGGCTACACCTCCACGTACTGCATTTTGTTGACTTGAATGGCAAGGTGCCTTGGAGCCAGTCTAGGAAAGGGGAAAAGAAATGGAAATAACACAAGCGGCTATAGCAGCACTTTTCAGTCACTGTGCCGTGGCACACGTGGGAATATATCAAGGTGGCTACAACTTGGTTGTTCGATTTGCATGTGATCTTTCCCAGAAGGGCATCCAAAGGAGAAGCAATGCATTAAGATACGCAATAAAACAGTAAAAAAGAAAAATACAATAAAAACAGTCAATAAAATATTCACTTCCCCCTGCAAATTCACATAATTTCCCCCTGAAATTCCCCCCCCCCCATGTTTGTGCCACTCTCTGTGTCTGATGGGAAGAGCATGGTTAAACAAAAGCAGGCAGCACTATGAGAAATGGGGGTGGGATTATGCAAATCACTGACCTATCAGAAGCTTCTCCTGAAAGGGAAAGTCATGAAACTAACCAGATGAAGTAATGCAATCAGTGGGGTGAAATTGACCATAGCAGGGATAGGATTCCCCAAGTATGGCAGACCACAGAGCATTTGGGGGCTCTATTCTGCCCCATGGTGGTGCATGCAGAGTTTCATAATCAATGCCCTGCAGCCCAACCATGCTCATGCCAGGCTGCAAAGCATGTTCAGAGTGCTGGTTTAGGGTACAATTGTAATGTTTATCAATTTTTTGTCTTAATGAGGGTGAGGTCGTTTTTTCTCATCACCTTGTGGTCTCCCATCCAAAAGCTGTTTGTATCATACAATATCCCCCCAGATTCCTCAGGGACCACAAGTGACACCTGTGTCCAGTGTGCACCTGACATTTGGTGGGTTGCCCACCCTCTACATTCCTCCCCTAGACATATAGCCTGTAATGGTTCTTCCCTCTAGGACAGAGATCTCCAAACCCAGGCCTATGGGCCACGTGCTGCCTTTGGAGTGCCTCAATCCACTCCAATTCATTCTTTCATGTAAATTAATGTAAATTTATTCAAACTTGAAATGTGAATTAGTATTCTGATCCCAGCACAGTGTCAACAAGATGAAGTGGTCGTTGACATCTAGTGGCAGGAGTTCCACAGACCAACTAAATAGTTTATTTTGTCCATTCTCACTCTCCCAACACTCAATTTGTGTGGATGTCCCCTAGTACTGGTGTTATGTGAAAGGGAAAAGGGCATCTCTCTGACCACTTTCCATCCCTTGCAGAATTTTGTACATTTCCAACAATTCCCCCTCTCAAGCAACTCTTTTCTAGGCTGAATAGCCCCAAATGCTGTAACCCTTCCTCATATGGAAGGTGTCCCACACCATCAATCATTTGGGTCGCTCTCCTCTGAACCTTCTCCATTTCCACTATATCCTTTTTGAGATGTGGTGACCAGAACTGGACACAGGACTCCAAATGTGGCATCACCATCGATTGGTGCAATGGCATCGTAATCTTTGCTGTTTTATTCTCAGTCCCTTTTCTAATCACTCCAAGCATGGAATTTGTCTTCTTCACTGCCGGCACTTTCATTGATCTCTCTACCAGCACCCCAGATCTCTCACCTGCTCTCTCACAAATCACTCAGAGCCCATTAATCTATATGTAAAGTTAGGATTCTTTGTCCCAATGTACATGTCTTTACATTTGCTTACATCTATATATAAAATTAAGATTCTTTGCCCAAAAGTGCATGTCTTTACATTTACTTACATTAAAATGCATCTGCCCATTTTGTTGCCCATTCTTCCAGTACGGAGAGATCCCCCTGGAGCTCTTCACAGTCTTTTCTGGTATTCACCACTCAGAATATTTTAATGTCATCCGCCAAGTTGGCTACCTTAGGTCATTTATGAACAGGTTGAAAAGCACTGGTTCCAGGACACCAGGACAGACCCCTGGGGCACCCCACTTTTCACCTCTCTCCATTGGGAAAATTTCCCATTGACACCCACTCTCTGTGTCCTGCCCCTCAACCAGTTCCCAATCCAAGAGTAAACCAGCCCTCTGAACCAGCCCAACCAGTATTAAACACCTTCTAAAAGTCCAGATCTATGATCTCCACAGTTTCTCCCACATCCACGTACCTGTTGACCTTTCCAAGGAATTCCAAAAGGTTTGTGAGGCAAGATTTACCTTTGCAGAACCCAGGCTGAGTCTCCCTGAGAAAGGCCTTGCTTTACTTAACAACCTTACTTTAAGGCTCCTTAAAGGCAAGCTTATCTTTCAGTTCAAAGTACCAACTTTGAATCGCTTTGAGACAAAATCACATATAAATAGTTTGCATATAATTACCTATAATTCACCTATGATGAAGACAAGCTTTTATTCCTTTCACACTTTTATTGGGCAAATATTGCTTTTGTGACTTCAGTTTCCAATAGGAATTTTCATGTCAGCCAAGCAGTATGAAACAATTTTTTCAGTCTCCCATCCAGGACTTTCCTTGCTTAGCCTTCTTGAGCAGCCCTACACTCAACCACCATCCATAGCAGTGCTAGAAGCAACCTGTATGCCAAAAGGCCCCACCGAAAGCCCCTGAGCCAGCAAAGGGACTGATCTGATGGCCTGGGGGTGATCCGCTGGCCTGGAGGTGACCTGGTAGTATAGTAAGACACCTCTGGAGGGGGGAAGATCACACATGCTCTGGCCTTCCCATTTCTCCCCATTTCATGGGGAGATGGGTGAGTTGTGCTGGCCTAAATTGGTTAGGACTGTGTTCTCAGAGACCCCTGCTAGGAACCTTGTGTCCCCTTGTGACAGCACACAGGGCCAGGATGCCATACCTAGGAAGGAGGACACGTCTAGGTAAGTGTCCCAAAGAACTGCAGCTAGCTGGAGTAAGCTATTTTGGGATAGATGGATCAGTGCACAGATTTGGGTCAAGACAACGTCACATGTTTACTCCATATTGGTGGAAACACATCAGCTTTGGATGTGTGTATTGCCACCCATGATTCCCCATCCAGTGCCTGGACCAAAGAGGTACACAGAGCCGCCGCCAACATATAAAGCAAACACAATATTTTAAAACAGAGGGTTTAATGCAGTTTCACTTAAGACTAAGAGCCAATGCAGTGGTGTAGCTAGAGGGGGTGCACTTAAGTTTTGAAGATGCCTGAAGATACCACGCAACTCACAAGCAGACCCTCCTCCTCTTTGTCATAGCCAGTGATGGGATTCAAAGAAATTAACAACTGGTTCTATACCCATCTGGCAGCCACTTTTAAATGGCTATTTTTAAACTTTATATGTCCTGTCTCTAGTTAACAACCGGTTCTACAGAGTATTTGTGAACCCGCTGGAGCCCACCACTGGTTGTAGACATTCTGGGATGCTAAAGCAAAAATGGAGTCAAGTCTTAATGCTTTGCACCCCCTCTAACTATGCCACTGAGCAAACAATATCACTTCAAGTAGATTGAAACAATACAAATTAAAGACCTTCAAATTCTCACACTACTCATCTGATCTGCCCGTCACAGGTAACCACAGTGGAAAATAGGTTTGAAGAGCAACATCATGAAACATGCTAGACTTTAAAAGAACCACTTTCCTTTGAAGCGGAACAAAATTCTTTTTCCTTCCCCGCCACATTCAAGAGGTAGGTAAGAATAAAGGATCTTGTGGCAACTTAAAGAATAATTAACGTCTTTATTGGGTTATATTGAACCACAGACCACCTCATTCCATTCATTTCAAAAATTTAATTTGAACCCTGCTTTTCAGCTGAATTAGCTCCCAAAGCAGCTTACAATCAATCAATCAATCAATCAATCAATCAATCAATCAACCAACAGTACTTCAAAATGCACACAAGAGAATTTTATATGTTATTATTATAACACATTATAATACAAAAAGATGTGAAGGACCTCCCCAAGACCTCGAAGGACCTCAGCATTAGAACTATAGGGTATTGCAGGCACCTCCCTATACTAAACTATAGGGTATTGCGCATTAGAACTATAGGGTATTGCGGGCATCTTTGTAAGCGCCGCCACCCCAAGCAACAGCCACACCAGGAGATGCCATTGGTTCATTGAGTGCCTGTGCTTTCCCATAGTTGCCAGGAATGTCTCTGAAAGTGAATGGGAGGGACTGCTTGACTTATCTCCAAATCCAGAGCAACTATGGGAGCACATAAGAAAGTTTATGTGCACCCGTAGTTACTGCACCACCTAGTGAAAACCTATGGGAAATTCATATTGCAATCCAGAGTAAGTTGTTCTTACACCGGAGCAAGGACTCCTGGTAGTTTCTCTGGATTTTGCCCATAGGCTGGAATCCTAAAGACAGTTTCCTGGGAGGAAGATCCATTGAACTTAATGGGGCTTACTTTTGAATAGCCATGGTTAGGATTGTGCTCTTAAGCAGTATGTTGCAGCGCTGCAGTGCTTATCATGCTGCCCCCCACTGTAGCTATACCAGTGGGTGCCAGAAGACTCCATTTAGTTTTTGCCATAACTGCCAGTTCTCTATGCATTTACCCAGAAGCATAACCACAGTGTTCAACAGAGCTGACTCCCTAAGTGTGTGTAAGTATAGTGTAAGTGTGAAGGTGTTTGTACCTAATGCACTTCTCCCACCTGGAATGCAGATCCAGATCCTTACGTGCCGGGGCCCAGATTGTTGTATATCCAAACCCCAAAGTTCATCCGACCCATCTGCACACACTGAGAAGGTAGAAGCAACTTTCAGCAACTGCCCCCCGTCCTGGAATCCCAGTTACTGGGAGATCTCCCTAAAAGATGTTGCTCTATTCAAAGTCATCATAGGTTTATGGATGAAGCAAAATGAGGTATAAAAAGCCCTTCTCCATAATTAGTGAAGGGAACACACATGGCTCTGGGTCGGCAGTAACCCAACCTGAGGGCCTGTGGCTTTCAGCAGCAACTGGCCCTATTCTTTAGCCATCATCATCATCATCATCATCATCCTGATTGTCACCTTCTGATATTCTTCTAAGGTTCTGCATCTGTCTGGTGGTCCAAAAATTCAATATCATTTTGAAATTTAACTGATATTTTTGTTGCCGCATCCATTTTTTCTACACATAGTTTCAGTTCTTTCCCCATGTCTGCCCCACAAATATAATTCAGGCAGTGATATATTCCCTGTGGTAGACTACTGGCAAAATGTGGGGTGAGTGAAGCATAGTTGTTGTAGGTCTGATTAGTTGCAATGGCGTTATTCTGACAGGCATGCTGCCCTTACTGACCTGGGTAAACCTGGCTTTTCAGGTGCTGACTTGAAAACATACCTGTTCATTCTATACCAGGTAAGAAAGAGACTCCCAACTGAAATCTCTTTTAATATAGAGAATATTTGATTCTCTTTTAATAATTCTCTTTTAAGTCTTTTAGTATGTTTGCTAATATAGAACAAGACTCTTGATGTATTTATTGTCCCCCAATCCAAACAGTGCCTTATCTCCCCATTCTAGTTACAATCTCTGAGTTAATCCCACTTTCCAGGAACGTAACTACTACTATGATGCCTCTCCTGGGTGGATTTTCATATGTCTATGAAAAACAGAGGAACTACAAAACCTTTTCTCACAAATCAAGCATTCATAGGGTTTCTCTCCGGTATGAATCCGTTCGTGGACGACCAGGTTGGATTTTTTACTGAAGCTTTTCTCGCAGTACGAACACTGATACGGCTTCTCTCCAGTGTGCACAACAGTGTGTTTCCTAAGGTGAGAGCTGGAAACAAAGCTTTTCCCGCACTCAGAACACCCGTACGGCCTCTCACCGGTGTGAGTTCTCTCATGTATAACCAGGCGTGACCTTTGGCTAAAGCTCTGCCCACAATCCAAGCACTGATACGGCTTCTCACCCGTGTGCGTCCTTTTGTGCGTCTTGAGTTGGAAACTGGTCCGGAAACTTTTTTTGCACTCGGAGCATTTGTAGGGCTTCTCCCCGGTGTGTGTTCGCTTATGTTTAATGAGGGAGGCGATCTCCCTGAAGCTGTTGCCGCAGTCCGAGCACTCGTGCGGCTTCTCGCCGGTATGTGTCCGTTTATGAATAACAAGCTGGAAACTGATGCGGAAGCTTTTCCCGCACTCGGAGCATTCGTACGGCTTTTCTCCCGTGTGGGTCCTCTCGTGTTTGATGAGAGAGGCCCTCTCACTGAAACTCTTGCCGCAGTCCATACACTTGTGTGGTTTCTCCCCCGTGTGAGTTCTTTTGTGAAGTTTAAGGTGACAACTGATCCGGAAGGTTTTCCCGCACTCAGAGCACTCATATGGCTTTTCCCCTGTGTGGGTTCTCTCATGTTTAATCAGGGCACCTCTTTCGATGAAGCTTTTGCCACAGTCTGAGCATTTATATGGTTTCTCTCCTGTGTGGATCCTCAGATGCTTAACAAGGATCCCCTTTTCACCAAAGGCTTTCCCGCATTCTGTGCACTCGTACGGCTTCTCTCCCGTGTGTGACCTCTCGTGTTTAATAAGGGTGGATTTTGCATTGAAACTTTTGCCACATATTGAACACTTATATGGCTTCTCCCCAGTGTGGATTCTCTTGTGTTTAATAAGATTTGTTCTCCACCCAAAGCTTTTCCCACACTCAGAGCAGATGTACGATTTTCCTCCTATGTGGGGGTCCTCTTGGGAAATACAGGGTGCCTTTCTGTTTGAGATTTTCCCATAATGTGCATATTTGTGCAGTTTATCTTCTGCTTGTACTGCCAGATTCTCAGGAAGCTCCATGCTTTCGTGCCACCTCTGTCTGCTGGCAGACCCTGACCTTTTCCTACAATGGAAGGTACTTTTATACGAGTTTTGGCTTCCTTCCTCACACAGGAAATCTTTGCTTACTGTCTTCCCAGGATATTGTGCATGACGCCATTCAAGGTCCTGTGTCCTTCCATGCTTCTCTTCTCCTTCAGAACCCCAGTAATACTTCACCTTCCCTCTTTCCAACCACACTCCATTGATGCCCACTTGATCAGGCCTTTCCAATTGAAATGAATCATCCCCAGTTTTCAGGACATGCTCATCATATTCTGTGACAAACAGAGAGAGAACCATTTATTTATGAACATTTTTTCATTGATATGTTAGTAAGCTTTAGTATGTACTTGTCAATCAAAACTATTCATAATTTTCCTCATTCTCATTCTTTCCTGGCAACACAAGGACAACAATGTATGTGAAGATTACCCCATCATAAGAACATAAGAAGAGCCTCCACTGGATCAGGCCAAAGGCCCCTCTAGTCCAGCTTCCTGTATCACACAGCGGCCCACCAGATGTCTCAGGGACCCACCAGGTGCCCCCTCTGCATCTGAGATTTTGATGTTGTCCACATCTACACACACCCCTCATGGCTTGTAACCCATGATGGTTCTTTCCTCTAGGAATTTGTCCAATCCCTTTAAAGGCATTGAGTCTAGATGCCATCACCACATCCTGTGGCAGGGAATTCCACAGACCAGCTACATAATGGGTAAAGAAACATTTTCTATTGTCCGTCCATACCCTCCCAGCATTCAATTTTAGTGGTATGTACACAGCTGACAAGTAAGTACAAGCTGGCAACCAATGCAGCCTGCTGGCTCTAAGTACATTACAACCTTAATCAATTTTTACTTGATATTGATACAATACTTAAATGATTATTCAGTTAATTATTATAATAATTATTCTGTGGTCCTAATAGCTTAGAATGGCTAATAGCTTAGCCTTCTGTGGCTAATAGCTTAGAATGCTGAGCAAGATGCAACTTTGATTAGACATATTGTAGCATCACTTACATCCTGCCTCTGGAAACTGAGGGTGAAGGCAATTGTAATGCAAGAGAAATATTAATAAGAACATAAGAAGAACCCCACTGGATCAAGCCAAAGGCTCATCTTCCTGTATCTCTCACAGTGCAATCCTAAACCCTGGTTAGGCTAGCATGAGTCCTGGCACAAGTTTGTGCTGGGCTAGAGGTGTCACAAAAGTGACTTATGGTACATGCGCCACTCCTGCTGGTTAGACCAGTGCACAGACGTGTACAGGAATGCCACTGCAGGAAAGGGGAGATGGGTACGTTGTACTGGCCCAAATTGGTTAGGATTGCACCCTCAGTGGCCCACCAGATGTGTCAGGGAAGCACACAAAGACAACAACAGACCCACATTCTGGTGCCCTCTGTAGCATTTGGCATTCTGAAGTAGATGTCTTCTAAAATCTAAAATTCCTCCACTTTCACACATCATGATACCTATAATGGTTTATAACTAGCAAGGCACAAGCCTTTATAGAAACTCCAGTACTTAAAGGTTCTTGCCTAAGGGAACACCTATTACTTATTTTGTAATGTGCTTGGTGATGCTCTTTCTGCCACCTAGGAGAGGATTTTGGGCACTCAGTATGACCAGATGTCATAACCACAAAAGAGGATAAGGCTCCCCCATAAATGTAGGACACCAAAATTTCACAGATATGAGTTGAATAAATAAATCTTACCTGGTGAGCTGGCCTCCTCGCTCTCCTGCTTGACATCTACGGGGAGCTGGAAGATCAGAATATCTGAGGAATCCTCTTCCGACTTGGGAGACTTTACCAGCACCTCTTCCAGACTCTCTGCTGTCTGGAAACAAGAGTCCCAGGTCAAGGCACAGTAAGGCTGCAATCCTAAAGACACTTTCCTGGGAGTAAAACCCATTGAACACAATGGGGCTTACTTTTGAGTAGTAGTTGGGATTGTGCTCTAAGACATTTTGGGTGCTGAAAAGCCAAAGCCTGCCCAGACCTGCCACACTACCTTAGTATGCACATCCACCAGTAAAGGCGGTTACCAGAATATTTCTTCTTGTTGACAGATATTTCTTCTTGCCTGCTTCTCCTGATACTTAAAACAACTGAAATAGAAAAATGATATACTCCTTTATGGTTCAGAAATAATTAAGTTTAGTCTTTACTGAATTCTGGGAATTTCTAGCCTTTTCCTGCTTGGCAGGAATCAAATTCATTTGGCATTTTCTTACAGCCACCCTGCAACAGTTTGCTTGATCTTCTGTATTAGATCCTTGTACAATATGGACACTGGCTCTTCCAGTCTTGTACCTCAATTACATAATGATCCTATACAAGTTTACTCTGAAATTAAAAACCATGATGTTCAAATGGGGTTGGTCCCATGTCAACATATATAGAATTTGGAGCAATACCTTTCGAGGACTCCAGTCCTCCTGTACATGGAAGTGCTGGTGCTGCATCTCCAGGTCAACATCCTCCTCGTCCATAATCTCTTCCTTCACTTTCACCCAAGCATTCAGGTCTCCATATGTTTCTTGGGCATCTCCACTGACACCTGGTGGGCTTGGAGTCCTGCAGGGTCTTCTGGGCGTCTGGCTGGCATCGGCCACTCTCTCCAAGGGGTCTTGAAATTTCTTTGATTCCTCCACCGGCTCTGGTTGAGGCAGGGTTACCTTTCTCCGTCCTTGCTCAGGGTACTTCACCAGGAATTCCCGCCATTGGGATTTCCAGCATTGTTGCAGATCCTCAACAGGCTCTTGCTTAATACGTTGAGGGCCTTCCCCAGAGAGAAACTCCCCAACCTGGACAATGTGAAGGTCTCTTTCTTCAGCATCCAATCTCTCCTCTGGTTTGGCTGCCAAGACCTTCTGCTCTTCCATCTTTATTCCTAGCTACATGCCCTGGATTTGCAAGGAAATCAGAACTATAATAAGCAGAAAGAGATGCAGATTATAGAAAAACATCCCCTCCTGGCATTTGTCCTAAAGAAGACACAGTGGGGTTTCATAAAGAAGGCACAGTATAATGCCATATAGAAGTCGTAGTATGGTACCACTATTATAAAGTTATAGGATAAAAGCTATGCAAGACTGAAATCCTAAAGACACTTTCCTAAGAGTAGGACCCACTAAACAGAATGGGGCTTACTTTTGAGTTGACATGGTTAGGATTGTGCTCTCAGCCACTTTGGGCATCTGCTTTGGCATGGGAAAGGCGGGGTATACATCTCATGAATGAATGAATGAATGAATGAATGAATGAATGAATACTTGGGATTCTGAAGAGAGAAAGAAATATCCATTTTTAAATACCCATTTTTAAAAACGAATTAGGCTTCAAACAAGGCAGTCATTTTGAAAAAAAAGTCCCATGTGTTCTCCTCAGCAATTCAGAATACGATTGATTGATTGATTGATTGATTGATTCATTGATTCATTCATTCATTCATTCATTCAAATATCATCTTGTCAGCCCCTGCTCAGTGCAAGCAACTGAGGGGAACATTGCTTGAAAATCTATATATATAAAAGAGAAAAGTCACTCACTGACTGACTGACTCACTCACTGACTGACTGACTCATCACCGCCCTGCCAAAACCGCTGGGCCTAGAAGCGTGAAATTTTGGGTGGGTGTTTCTTCCATGGCAGAGGGGTGCACTAAGAACCGGTTTTCAGAAATTCCAACCGGAAGGGGGTGAAAAGGGGCGCAACGCGTTTTCCTCCCTGTACTTTGCATTGAGAATTGCTGACTCAGCAACATTCCTCCCCAACTGCTGGGCCTGAAGCATGGAATTCTGGGAGTTCCTTCTGTCACCTGAACACCCACCAAGAACCATCTGGAGAAATTAACCCTTCAGGGGCTGAAAAGGGGGCAACGTGTTTCTGTCCTATACTTAACATGGGAGACTGAACAACATCCAGCCAGTTTGGTGCTCAGTGCCTAGTGCACTGGGGGATGTTGTTAGGAGGAAGAGGTTGCACTGGAGAGGATGCTGTGCATGAGGGGAAATTGCGCATGAGGTGAAATTGCGCATGAGGGGAAGTTGTGCATGTAGGAAAGTTGCGCAGGAGGGAAGTTGCGCATGGGGAAAGTTGCGCATGGGAGGAAGTTGCGCATGGAGGAAAGTTGTGCATGGAGGAAAGTTGCGCACGGGGGAAAGTTGTGCATGGGGAAAGTTGCGCATGGGAGGAAAGTTGCACATATGAGAAGTTGTGCATATGAAAAGTTGCGCATGGGGGGATGATGCACATGGAGGAAAGTTGCGCACGGGGAAAGTTGCTCATGGAGGGAAGTTGCGCATGGGGGAAGTTGCGCATGGGAGGAAAGTTGCACATGGGAGGAAGTTGCGCATGGGAGGAAGTTGCGCATGGGAGGATGATGTGCATGGGGGGATGATGCGCATGGAGGAAAGTTGCGCATGGGGGAAAGTTGCGCATGGAGGAAAGTTGCGCATGGAGGAAAGTTGCGCATGGAGGAAAGTTGTACATGGGGGAAGTTGTGCATGGGGGAAGTTGCGTATGGGAGGAAAGTTGCACATGGGAGGAAAGTTGCGCATGGGAGGAAAGTTGCACACGGGGGATGTTGCACATGGGGAAGTTGCGCATGGGAGGATGATGCACATGGAGGAAAGTTGCGCACGGGGGAAAGTTGCACTTGGGAGGAAGTTGCGCATGGAGGAAAGTTGCGCATGGGGAAGTTGCACATGGGGGAAGTTGCACCTGGGGGAAGTTGCGCATGGGGAAAATTGCGTATGGGGAAAGTTGCGCATGGGAGGAAAGTTGCGCATGGGAGGAAAGTTGCGCATGGGAGGAAGTTGCGCATGGGGAAAGTTGTGCATGGGGAAAGTTGTGCATGGGGAAAGTTGCACATGGGGTTTGATGCATATGGGGAAGTTGCGCATGGGGGGGTTGATGCGCATGGGTGAAGTTGCACCTGGGGGGTTGATGTGTATGGGGGACGTTGCGCATGGGGGGTTGTTACGCCTGGGGGAAAGTTATCCATGGGGGGTTGATGCATATGGGGGGATGGCATACGGGGGAATTTTACTCCCGCAACGCGGGTACGCCTTTTGCTAGTTTTTAATAAGTTTTTTTTAAAAATGCTTTTAATGATGTGAAGCCCACAACTGTAAGAATCAGGTTGTTCCAGCACCCATTAGCTCTGTTTGGTTATTTGGAATTAGCACTGTTTGGTTTCTTACGGTATATGAACACACACACAAACACACACACAAAATGTAGGACACCCAAGAAAAATGTAGGACATGGCAAAATAAAACCTAAAAACACTCAAATATATTGCGGGAATGTAGTTAATTTAAGCACACTATTACTAATTATTAACCCTCCAGTCCAGAGTAACTATGGGAGCTTGTAAGAGACATTACATGCACCCATACTTACTGCACCACCTAGTGAAAACCTATGGGAAATTCTTATTGCAATCCAGAGAAAATTGTTCTTACACCGGAGCAAGGACTCCCCGTAGTTATTCTGGATTGCACCCTAAATTTAAAAGTATTACATATAATTTATTATTTAAAAGAAGAGTACATACTTCATGCTCACAAGGAAAAGGAGTACAATGAAGATTTTTTTCCCCGGGACACAAAGTTTAAAAAGAAGTCATATTCTGGAAAAAGAGGACATTTGGTCACACTGGCATAGTGACAATGAAAACCCAGGGCTCACCTGGTGCCAAAACAGATTCAAACCGGCTGATCAATACTGATTAAGTCCTGGAATTTTGTGTCGGAGCCGTAGTGGATTAATATGGCCACCAACTCCTCTGGAATTTCTCTATCCAGAACAAGGGATGACCAAGCTTGTCCTAGCGAAAAAAGACACACGTGGAATGATGTTAGAAGAGACCACAGATTTGTGGAGACACAGGTAAAATGGACAAGGATGCATTATTTTAAAGCACGGAAGTTTTAAAATATTTTAAAATATCTATGAAAGTTTTTCTAACTAAACAGCAGAGCATTAACGTTTGGAGAAAAATAATCTCGTCATACTGTCCAACTCCACAACCAACAACTAGACTTGCCGGGGACACAAATGTGTTTTATAGCATATTCGTGACACTTAGCACCAGTGGTGGGACAGCTGTACAGGGATAGGATTGGGCTGTAAACCAACAGCATTAACAACAACAAAATAAGATAATCAGAACTCCTTTTCCATTAGGGAGCATCCTTAAGGTCAGGGTAATCATATGTCAACATGTCCTGCTTAACTTCAGTGTCCTCCTTTTCCTTGTGAGTGGGCAGCATGTAACCTTCTTCGAATTAATACATTCTATGCAATAAATTACTGTACCTCAAAACGTAGACGAGAAACCTGCCACATTGTCTTCCTCTTCCAGATGCTGTCAGCCTCTCGTTTTTTGCTGCCACCGGTTAATACAGCTGCTTCTCAGGCATTGATCTGGTGGCAGTGAGTTCCACAGCTGCAGAGCACTTGATGTCAATATTTGAAGGGGAGGCATCTACTTTCTGCAGACAGCAGAACAAATTCATCAATGAACTTTTGGTGCTCAGACCTATGGAAAGAGGTACCCTCTCAAGTGCCCTGGATCTAAACTTGAGAGGGCTTTGTGGATTAGAAGATGCATCTTGACATCTGCCCTTGATTTGACAGGAGGGATGGAATTGGGGGGGTGTTAAAGAGAGGTGCCCTTCTAGATCCACCTGCCCGGGCACCCCTGATCTGAAGGGTGTCTGAATGAAGGGTGTCTGATCTGAATGCAATGTGTGCTTTTGCCACCTTGTAGCCTCTTTTCTGCATCCAGGCCTCTTTTTCTTGCTTTCACTCACCTACCTCTGGCAGCCTTTGCATTGCACCCATCCTGGGATTCTGCTGCTGATGCATCCAGCCCAGATGCATCTCCCCACATTTCTCATCAGAGGAGGGGAGACAGGAAGGTGCCTTCCCCCCCCCCACCTCCCTCTTCTACGGCCTCTCTAGGCAAAGGCGCTTGGTTCATTTAACCCCTTAAGCATCTCCTGGAAAAGTGTGCCCTTGGATGTGATGTCTTTTTCCTCTGCAGGTTCCACTTTCCCAAGACCCATCATTAACATTAGAGGGTAATTCTAATGAGCTATACAGGAGACTGCACAGCATGTGCACAGGAGTGTATTAATCTCCTGGGTACACATGAGACTATACACAAGCTAGCCTTCCACTGACCCTTTGCTCCACACATACCGCATTTACTCAAATCTAATGCACCACTGAATCTCGTTTGCACCCTATCCTCGTAATCAAAATACTGCATTTACTTAAATCTAATTAACCATCAAATCTAATGCGCACCCTGATTTTGGAAACTAAATTCAGCTGAAAAGGGTGAATGTTAGATTCGAGTAAATACAGTATATATTTTATAGTATTATATATATTATATTATTGTTTTTATGTGGTTTTTACTGTTTGTTTTTAATGTTGATTTTTAATGGATTCTATGTATTTTTATTATTGTGAGCCGCCTTGAGTCATTTATGAAAAAGACCAGATATAAGTAAATAATAATAACACAAGATCCTTTCCTTTCTAAATATGCCTCTTATTTATTTTTCACGTGTTTATATCACCGTTCCCCAAAAACAGCCAAAGGGATACCTGAGCACATGAGTCCTCAAGAGTGTGCATGATTCCATCCCTCCTTTCGAACTCACAACAGATTTGAAGGTAAGGCTGGGCAGGAGGATTCATGGCTAAAGGTGCAATCCCAAGAAATTTAGGCCAGCCTAACTCACCTGGCCTATCTTTCCATGGTGGTGTGGTGAGGTGGACGTGTGCCTGTGCATTGGCCCCCTCTCCCCACAGGAGTGGGTCAGAAATGTTTTACTGCACTTTTGTGACACCCCCAGGTCGGCACAGGACTTATGTACAGGACTTAGGCTGGCCAAAGTGGAGTTTAGAATTGCAGCCTAAGTTGGGATTACAACCTGGATCTTCCACTATGGCTTCGATCCTAAACACACTTTCCTGGGAGTAAGATCCATTGGGGCTTACTTCTGAGTAGACATGTTTAGGACTGTGTTCTTAAGTCCAACACCACTAACAACACCGTCTTGGCTCTCCAGTAAAGGTACTGGTATTACTAATTGAAAGTCACTGGACTCAGTGAACGCTGGACCTCATCTAGCATGGCTCTTTCAATGCTTGTGTCTGAACCTCTCCCTGAGACATCTGGTAGGCTACTGTGAGATACGGGAATCGGGATTAGATGGTCCTTTGATCTGATCCAGTTAGGCTCTACTTATTATAGCAGAAAAAGTCCCTTGCCTCAGGGACCCACATCCCTTGCATGTGGCATTTTGAGGTATCCTGCTTCTAAAAATCAGGAGATCACACATATCCATCATGACTTGTCACCTGTGATGGACTTTTCCTCCAGAAATGCATCCAATCCCCTTTTAGGAGCATGTAGGCCAGGTGCTATCCCCATCTCCTGTGGCAAGGAGTTCCACAGGCTAACCACACACTAGTTAAAGGATTTTTTTATTGTCCTATTAACAATTGGAAAATACATATGATTGTCATTTCTGATTAAGCTATCACTGGAGGCCCAGGATCTGCCAAAAATGTTGGCATTCCTAGTTGCCAACAGCTTCTTGAACAGCTTCACAAGGCAGAAATTCCACTGGTGCAGCAACACCAGCATAATTTCTTCCCAATCCTGCTGGTCTTGGACCAGGCGAAAGAAAGAGAGAGAGTTACAGTAATAAAACTTTTAATCCACTATGGTTGAAATGTCCCCTTGGATATAAAGAAGGCTACTTTTGGAAGAAGACATGGGGCAGGCATAGATGTCATAACCAAAAAAGAGGATAGGGACCCCACAAACTGTGGGACACCCAAGAAAAACAAAGGGTATGACAAACTAAAAGCTAAAAACAGTCATATATGTTGCTTTCACATGGTTAATTTAAGCACTATATTAACTTTTATTAAGCTTTAAAATATTACATTTTATTTATTTCATGAGTTCTTTATTAGAAAGACACTCAAGGCGGCTTGATTCATTCATTACAACATTAATTACAAAAAGGCTACATGCTACTTGCTCACCAGGAAAGGAGGACTATGAAAATTTTTTCCCAGGAAACAAGTTTTAAAAAGAGGACATGTCCTGAAAAAGAGGACATATGGTCACCCTGGGCAGGCAAGACTCCAATGGCTTTTAATAGCTGTGCAAAAGACAGAAATCCTGCCACTTGTTTTAATGCATAGCGGTGCTGCAAATGAGACAACTTGCCAGAAGGTCCTTGCCTGTAGTCACAGACAGAGCCACCTTTTATTCCCCCACCCCAATATGCTGCCTTTGGAGAGAGATCCCAAGGGTTAAATCGACAGAGCTGAGATGTACAGAAAGGCCCAGAGATTTGAGAAAGGAGCTGCAGAGGCTGTCAGTGCCCATTCCTGGACTCCTGGCAGGAAAGTGGGGTGAGTTGTCCTTCTTCTTCATTGAAATGCAGGGGTGCCCTGCAAGGATGTTGCGCTGCAAGGCTGCAGGGGAAGGTCAGTGGAAGGAGGCTGCAGAGAGAAAAGAGCCCATCTCAGGCAAAGCAGAGTCCCAGGGGGAGGATGTCACTCTGCCTCCTTCTGCTTGGGTTGGGAAGGCTGCCAAGCCATCAATCAAACCATCAAAACACAAACCACTCAGGATCCCACCTCCCAGAATGTGTTGAACTGCAAATGAGTGTAGGAAGGAAAGAACCTGTGGTCTGATAAGTATGGCAACTGGAACTATGGATCCACTGGTATTTTTCCCTCCAGTGCATTTCAGTGTTGTGCAGCTGTAGTTGCCAACTTCCTCCTTTGGCTCATACCCCTATGCCTCTTGCATAGGAGCTTGATCAGCATTCAGCACATATAGCTGAGCATGTTTATACGGGGTGTTTCACTGCGTGATTTCCTGGAATGAATGAATGAATGAATCTGTCTGTCTGTCATTCTGTCTGTCTATAATCAATGTATGAATGAATGAATGAATCTGTCTGTCATTCTGTCTGTCTATAATCAATATATGTATGAATGAATGAATCCGTCTGTCTGTCATTCTGTCTGTCTAGAATGAATGAATGAATGAATCTGTCATTCTGTCTGTCTATAATCAATCAATCCACCAATCAATCTGTCTGTCTATCTATAATCAGTCTGTCTAATCCAGTGATTTTCAACCAGTGTGCCATGGCACACTGGTGTGCCACAAATAGTCCTCAGTGGCACAGATTGCCAAGGAAGGTGGTGGACTCTCCCTCACTGGGGAGGATCTTCCTGCAGAGACTCGACAAGCACCTGTCGGGGATGCTCTAGGAGGATTTCCTGTTGCAGGCAGGAGGTTGGACTAGATAACCTACTAGGTCCCTTCCAACTCTAGGATTCTATGATTCTAGGAGTGCTGTGGGAATTTGTGGACTGACATTAATTAATAGGAAAATTGGGGGATATAAACAGCCTGGTGTGCCTTGTCAATGGTAATAACAACTAATGGTGTGTCTTGACAATTTCAGTGCCTTTTTAGTGTGCCATGAGATTAGGTTGAAAATCACTGATCTATCTATATCTATCTGTCCAGCAGTCCCATTTCTGGGGAATGGAGAACTGGGTCAAGGAACGTGGCCCAGAAATCTGTGCCCAAGTCGTGGCCCTGGCAGAGGATTTCCTGCTGAGGCAACAAGAGAGCGAGCAATGGAAAAAGCAGGTGAGATATGTCAACAGTCTGTTCAGAGAGGCCACTGGCTGACAAATATATTCTTATTATTTTAAAACATACATTGTGAGACTGATATTTGGAAATGGTTATGGAAATGGAAAGTCCAAAATGACTTTCCTAACTGGACCTTAATGGTTCCCAAACTGTGCTCTGTGGTGAACACAACAATATGTGCATCTTCTTTTCCTGGGCACTGCCAAGATGGCTGGACCAAAAAACGTATGTTATTCTGATGTGTGGTGTGGCCTCATCAAGGTACCATGAAGAAAGGGTGCCATGACTGAGGTAAGTTCGGGAACCCTAGCAGGACAAGACAGGGAGGTCAAGTTGATGTTCCAAATTCCTCTCGCACAGGTCTAGTTCTCACAGAGATGTTAGTTGTGTCCAGACAGTATTTTGACGGTACCACTTCAAATTACTTGTCTGAAGTGTGGCATGAGACACACTTATTATTCCCTGTACAGTATGTAGAAAAGTTGTACCTACCGATCACGGCTTGTAAACCCCTGTTGGAGTTTTCCTCCAGAAATTTGTCCAATTCTGTTTTTAAATGAATTTAGACTCACGTCATGTGGCAAGGAGTTCCACAAACCAATTACAATCTTCCAGCTGACAATTTGAGTGGATGTCCTTCCTTTCCCCTTCACCGCTCCACCATCTGAGATACAGTGGGGCAGCTGCATGATACCAGGTGTACCAGATGCTAGGTCTGAACGGTGGAACCTCTTCTTTTTTATTGTACTTTCATCTGTTGCAGCTCTTCCTTGACACGCGTTGTATCCCCCATTTTCCTGGCACTTGCTGATTTTATTTATTGGTTATTTCTGTCACAGGCATTCTCCAGGTGGCTGATGTAGAAATGGCTGACAATTCTAAAAAACACAACCCAGTCAGAAACTTGTCTACTTATTTTTCACCCCAGGTGGTGGCTACAAACCTTCCCAACACAGAACAGACCCCGTCAACTTCTGAAGAAGAACAGTGCTTTCCGTGGAAAGAGGATCGGGATGTAGCGTCACTTGGTAAGGACTGGCGTTCTCTCAACACATCACCTTTAAAATGAGAGGTGGTGGGTCCCATGACCATATGACCTCTTTTTCCAGGACATGTCCTCTTTTTAAGCTTTGTTTCCAGGAAAAAAATCTTCATTGTCCTACTTTTCCTTATAAGCAGGCAGCATGTAACATTCTTGTACTTAATGAACGTGTAATGAATTATATGTAATTCAATAATAAGAAATCTAGTGTTTAAATTAACCACATGAAAGCAATATATATGAGTGTTTTTAGCTTTTATTTAAAGACATTTTTCTTGGGTGTCCTACATTCTGAGGTGCTTGTCCTCTTTTGTGGTTGTGACTTATCCTCTGCATATACTCAGAGGTAAATTTTAAATGTGGATTTTAACCTGCAGTTTTGACATGGCTAGGACATATTTAATTTAATTTTTCACACTTTTATACTAACCTTCTCCAAGGATCTCAGGGAGGTGTACATCATTCCTCCCCTTCTTTTGTCCTCACAACAACCCTGTGAGGTTGGTGAGGCTGAAAGATGGTATCTAGCCCAAGGTCAACTAGAAGTTTTCATGGCTGAACAGGGGTTTTGAATCTGGATCTTCAAGGTCTAAGTCCAATCCTTGAACCCCCACATTATCCTGGTTCTCACTGGCTCTCAACACATATGGACTGTGTGCTGATTTTTGACCCACAAATTAAATGATTCCACTGATCTGGTCCATAGGACTCTGATTGCTGCCCAGCCCAGAGGTATTCTGAGGTCTGTGGAATGGCACTCCTGGTACCTTCTGAGGCCCATAGATTCTCCTCTGCAGGTCTCATAACATCTCTGAACGTGACTGGGGAACATCTTTCATTAGACCCATGGATTTATCAGCAGGTTTCAGTCTCGGTGGGGATGGGGGCATGAGAACTGATCCCCCACAGATACCAAGGTCCAACTATATCGTCACTATTTTTTTTATGCTCGCACTTTCGAAATGATGTGCTGAAAACATCATTTCCCATAAATGATAAAACTATTCAATCAGCTATAAAATACATTTACCTTAGACACTGTGGCAATTGCTGCAGTATCCCTGTCAGCTCACCACCTAGCTTTTGTTTGGAAAACTTCAGCAACCAGTAAATAATTATAAAACCTCAAAATTTTTTATTTACCTTTTATATTAATTGGGATGCAAGAGATCACTTGGTCGACGTATTTCTGTATCATTTAATTCCCCAATTATTCATTCTCCCCTTACCCAGCTGATTGGATTTGCGTCAGTTTTTTTCTTCATTTTGCAGGTGATGGGCAGGTGAGTGAAGATGAAGAGGACAACCTTCCATTGGACAATTCTGAGCTGGAGGAACCAGATGTAGCATCTTTGGTGAGATCTCAGTTCCGTGAAATGGGCGAAACATCTAGTGATCACCAAGGACCAGACATGCTTGCGGGAAACAGCCCAGGGAGAAGACTGGAGACACCATTTCCATCTTACAACAAAGGCGACTGGGAACTGAAAGAACCCAGAATCCGGGCAAGAGTCTACAACTACAGGGGATTAAAGATGTGCATGGACTGTGGGAAGACCTTCAAGCAGAGCTCAAGCTTGTACAGACATCGAAGACTCCACACAGGAGAGAAACCGTATGGCTGCCCAGAGTGTGGCAAGAGTTTCAGCCGTAAATCACACCTCGTTGCGCACGGGAGGACTCATACAGGAGAGAAACCATACGAATGTGCTGAGTGTGGCAAGAGTTTCAGCCGGAAGTCACACCTAACTACACACGAGAGAATCCACACAGGGGAGAAGCCGTATAAGTGCAGGGAATGTGGGAAGTGTTTCAGTCAGAGCTCAGCGCTTGTGGCACATGAGAGATCCCATACAGGTGAGAAGCCATTTTCATGCCCAGACTGTGGGAAAAACTTCCACCGGAGGTCAGGCCTTTCAGCACATGAGAGAACCCACACAGGAGAAAAACCATACAGGTGCACTGAGTGTGGGAAGAGCTTCAGTCAGAGCTCTGGCCTTTTGGCCCATGAGAGGACCCACACAGGAGAGAAGCCATACCGGTGCCCAGAGTGTGGGAAAAGCTTCTGTGAGCGCACTGCCCTGGTTAGGCACTTGAGGACTCACACTGGAGAGAAACCATATACATGTGCCAAGTGTGAGAAGAGCTTCAGTCAAAGCTCAGGACTCCTCGCCCATGAACGAACACACACGGGAGAGAAACCCTACAAATGTTCAGATTGTGGGAAAAGCTTTGGCCACCGCTCTGACCTCCTCAGGCATCAGAGAATTTTGAAAAGGGGGAAGCCGTATAAATGCTCAGAGTGTGGAAAGTGCTTTGGCCGAGGCTCTGACCTCCTCCAACACCAGCAAATCCACACAGGAGAGAAACCCTACAAATGTTCCTACTGTGGGAAATGTTTCAGTTGGCGTTCGAACCTTATTAAGCATGAAAGAATCCACACGAGGGGGAAAATGTAGAAATATCCCATCTGAGTAGTAATTGTCCTGGCTGATGCTCCTTTCTGCGAATGGAAAAGAGAAGTTTTAAAGAAGTCCAGACTGTAGGAGCAACTTCAGTAGTGGGTCATGCATGGTTAATGAGGAGAGAATCTATGCTGGAGAAAAAGAATGTATACACTGACTGGGGTTGGCTGGCATCTTCCATGCCAATGTTTTCTGGGGTAGATAGAAGTATCTGAATGGTGTAGACTTGTAGGGTTAGTAGGGACTTCTTGTTTGTCTTCTCAGTCTTTGCACAGTTTGCATTCATAGAATCCTAGAGTTGGAAGGGACCTAGTTGGTCATCTAGTCCAACCCCCTGTCTGCAGCAGGAAATCCTCCTAGATCATCCCCAACAGGTGCTCGTCGAGCCTCTGCTTGAAGACCTCCAGTGAGGAAGAATCCACCACCTCCCTTGGCAATCTGTTCCACTGCCAAACCACCCTCACCATCAGGAATTTTTTCCGGATATCCAACCCGAATCTCCTCTCTTGCAGTTTGTACCCATTGGTTCTAGATCTGCTTTCAAAAGCAGCTATGAACAAATTAGCCCCTTCCTCCATACGACAAATTTTGGCCGGCGCTCTGTCTCGGGGTTGGCTGAAATGGGCGCACTGACACCCGGGGTCGGCTGGAGGAGTGTCAGACTCTTCCAGTGTGTCACCACGAGGAAGCGCATCACCTGGTGCAGGCCACACCAGCCGCACCACCTTGGTGACGCGACTGGGCACCACTGAATATAATAGGAACTACTTCTGAGTAGACCTGTGTAGACGTGATTGCGCTGTTAATCTTAGAGCAGTGTCTCCAAAATTTTCAAACATCTGGTACAGTGTTGTTGAGGGTTGGACAAAAATACATTTTAAATATAAAATTGAGATAAATACATTCGAGATGGAACTTAGATGAATGAGTGGGCTCAAGTTGGCAGGATTTTTCCAAGCACCAGAAACAACACAAAAATAAAAACACAAGCACAAATGAGCACCCATTCCTCCACCTCTCTAAAGCAGTTGACTTAAATGTACATGAGTAAATATCTCAGAACCAGCACATCATGGGACACACCCTGAGCATGTTCTGAAAGCCAGTGAGACCTACTCATTCTTCAGAAAGCCTTCTAAGGACTTCAGAGGGCAAAAAATTCATTTTAGTAGCCATTTTTAGGCCTTCAAAGGTTGCAGGCAGCCTTCCCGGCCCTCAGAATATGCTCCAGATGCAACCAGTTTGGGTCATGAGGCCAGAGGTTCTCAAGGGCCAGAGGTTGGATAGAAGTTGGCCATGTCCATATCTGGCCCCCAAATTGGGATTAGGAGACCAGGTTTTAGAGAACCCACAGGGACCAAACAAAGCTACAGCTGACACTTCATGCTTACAGAGAAAAGGTTTTGAACGCCATTGCAGTTCACAGCCGAGGTTGCGTCTCGCATTATGTTTAACATCAATTTCACAAGCTGAGAGGAGGTGCAGTTGCCTGAATACTCTTGTGTTATGTGATGTTTGTATTCTTAAGTCTCTAAAATTCTATTTAAAGTCCGTATTTTACCTGAATCGCCTCTTTGGTTCATGAGCCATTTTAAACACAATACCTCTGAACTGTATATTGTGAAAGGAAACCAAGTGTTACATTTTTCTGTTGTTCTCTTACATATTTAAAATATATTATTATGTTTTGTGGCACATCCTTTTCCCCCCATTTGTTTCACATGAAGCTGCTTTGGCTTGGGGGAAGGACAGTTGCCAACCGCCAGCTATTCTATTTTGCCTCAGTTTTGCCCATCTGCCTGGAACGGCTCTGAAGAGGAAGGTGAGGGGCTGCTTTCATGCTACAGTGAAGCCCCCTGCAAAACTTAGGGTGCAATCCTAAGAAATTTAGACCAGCCTAACTCACCTGGCCTATCCTACCATTATGGTGTGGGGAGGTCGACGTATGCCGGTGCATTGGCCTAAACCCTCTAGGAGTGGGGCACATGTGTCTTATGGCAGGACAGCAAAAAGATAATCTAGATGGGTATCTAGATAGTAAATAAATAAAATCTTTACAGATAGTAATTGAATCTCTTACAAGGATTATCGTTTCCGATCCATAACTGGTCTGCTACCAGCTTGTCCCGAGATCTCAGGTAGGCTCACCTGTTCTGAGTAGATGGGAAGTCTGGAAGGACAGGCATGTCCCAAACCCAAAGTCAGCAAATAGGAATCTTGGAAAGGATGAAATTTGGAGGGTCTAAGTAAGGATTTGGAGGGTCAGGACATAAGTCTCAACAGATTCTTTTCTCCACCCTGAATAGCAAATGTGATTTTGAATGACACAGCCCACCCCAAAACTCATCCATTGATGTGGATCATCAACATGCAACATGCAACTGAGGATCATGCTGTCTTATGTTCTTCATAAGCTCTCCTTCATAAAATTCATTTACTATGATTTAAAAAAATCAAACATTTCTTGTGTCAAGAAATCAACTTAGGATCACGAGTCCTTTTTACATCTCTGCAATTTTTTTTGGTGGAGGACTCCTCCGCTTCCCTTTCACTTGTCAGAAGTGATGTTTGTGACAATACAGGATAAGCTGACCGGATCGCCGGAAATGCCAGGACAGAACTGGAAATGGGGCCCTTTAACCAGGCGTTCAGCTAAAGAGCCCCATTTTCATTTTTGTACACAGGCTTTGGAGTGCCGGGGGAGAGAGGAAGGACATGGAGGAGCTGCCTCTGCCTCATGCACACCTCACTGACATTGCAAGCCCTTGCATGCCCTCCACGCCACTCTCACATTCTGCACCAGCCGCCACAGCGCCGCTCGCAGCCTCTGCTGGTGCCTGTCGGGGAAGCAGCACTCGATCTTCTCTTTGGGAGCCAAACCTCCACCTGGGCAGAGAGCCCCAGCACAGCCAGTGAGGAGAAGTCAAGCATCCCCTCTGGGGATTTGGATCCCAAGCAGGTTTGCAATTCAATTTAACAATAATTAATATAGGGTTGAAATGAAGTACATGGAAGCAATATGAGTGTTTTAAGCTTTTATTTTAACATGCTCCACATTTGTGCTACATTTTGCTTGGATAGCCTACATTTTATTTTCACGTCTTCCATTTTGGGTTCTGGGATATTGTCATCCTGGGGCAGGTCCTGCTCCATTGCAGCTCAGACTTCAAAACCAACTTCCACAAAGAACCTGCCTGAACTTTGAGGTGTGTGTGTAGATGAGGACAACCTCAAAATGCCAGAGGAAGGGGGCACCTGGATGCAGGTGTCATATGTGCTCCCTAAGGCATTTGGTGGGCCACTATGTGGTAAAGGAGGCTAGACTAGATGGGCCCTTGGCCTGATTTGGTGGAAGCTCTTCTTATTTTCTTAACTTTCCCTTCTGGCCTCCCATCACTTACCAGCAGTTATTAATGCCTGCCTTCAAGAGCAGTGCCTGGACTGCCAGGATAGGCTTGGATTCAAATTCAAATTCCCATTCAGCTATGAAGTTGGCTAATCTAAGATTTTCTGCACCGCACAGCAGAGTCCAGAATCCTGATCCGTGTAGCAGAAGCTTTTCACCCCACAGAGTGACACACACAGAAACCCAACCCACATCTCACTGTTTAATAAACACATCACAAAATTTCAGTGGGGTTCGTTTTTTCATCTTGGGTTACAAGCCATTGAGAGACACAAGAAAAGGTTTAAAGTATGAATAACAACTCCTAACGTTTGTGTAGCATTTACCCAAATGTGTGAAGCACTTTGTATGTAATATTTTGATGTCACCCAACAACCCTGTAAGGTGGTATCATTATCATCCTCATCATCAATCATCATCATCCCCATATTACAGCCTTAAAGACTAACCCCCAAATCCAGAGCAACTATGGGAGCACGTAAGAGACATTACATGCACCCGTAGTTACTGCATTACCTAGTGAAAACCTATGGGAAATTCATATTGGAATCCAGAGTAAGTTGTTCTTACCAAGAGTAAGGACTCCCTGTAGTTACTTTGGATTTTGCACTATGGCTGAGTTGAAGTGGCTACTGTCTCCTACATGGAAGGCAAGAATTACTTTGGAGAAGTCCTAATGCATAGCCCAGTCTCTTAATCAATACGTTACACTAGATCCAGAAGGCCAATTGGGAAAGGCAGGATTGATAGAGGACTGGAAAGATAACAGGGGTGTTGGTGTCACCCTTTATCAGAGTCCAGATACATAAAGCACCATCAATCCAGCACATCCATAATAGTCACTGGTCAATAGCACCCCCGTTGCAAAAACAAGGAAGCATATGGAATATAACATGATGAAATGTCCAGTTTTCACATGGGAAGACCAAAGATGTAACTTAAAAGGTACGGCTGGGTATGTCTAATCCTAGCCAATCCCAGCCCACGAGTTGAGGGCTGGTTGTCTTAAGTCACACATAAGCATATGTTTTAAAAAATGATTATACTAAAAACACGACAAACTCTAAAATACCCCACTCCAATGGTGCAAAACATTTTAAAAAATCCATCCATAAAAATATCAGTGCTGGAGCACTGAAGCTTAGATTCATACTGTCCGCCCTTCACAGCTTTGGATTTGGCACTTGTGGATATGACACAACGCAGGTGCTGACTCCACTCTACAAGGACCTCAAGGACCTTCTGTCACAACTGGAAGGGATTTCCAGGAAGGGTTTTCCCAGTTGTGTTCAGGAGGGATTCAAAGATGTGGGGAGTCTGCACATAGGCTCCCTTCCCCATATCTCAAAACATCTCCCAGATACAGCTGGAAAGCACTATAAGGGGGTTAAGCCGCAGATGTAGGGAAGTGAAAATTTGGGACCCTCCGCACACCTATGGCACCATGATCCATCCCCATAGATTTCAAGAAAAATGGCAGAACCAATCCGCTGCAGATACTGAGCGCCCGCTGCAGATACTGAGCGCCCCCTGCAGATACTGAGCGCCCGCTGTACTTTGAAAAGGCCCGGGTTTAAAGCAATTTTTCTTTGGTCACCATGTCTGTGTTTGGTCCTAACTTAGCTCCCCTTCTGGGCTCAGTCCTCCTTGCTCTGCATGCTCTGATGTTAACACAGGGTTTCCAGCGCATGCCGAATGCTTCCCTCGGTGCACCTTTTTATGCTTTGTGAGATCAGAGCTTGAAATGAAACATTTCCCACACTCAAAGCACGAGTAGGGTTTCTCCCCGGTGTGGGTCCTCTGGTGTGTAATGAGGGACGACTTCCGATTGAAGCACTTGCCACAGTCAGAGCATTTGTGCGGCTTCTCCCCTGTGTGTATGATATTATGATTTAGCAGGTTGGAACTGGTGCTGAAGCTTTTCCCACACTGGGAACACTGGTAGAGGTTTTCTCCCGTGTGGGTCCGCCTGTGCGTAATCAGGGGCGCTTTGGCGTTGAAGCTTTTCCCGCACTCGGTGCATGTATAGGGCTTCTCTCCTGTATGGGTCCTCTCATGGATGATGAGGTGTGTCCGCTGGCTGAAGCTCTGCCCGCAGTAGGAGCACTTATAAGGTCTCTCCCCGGTGTGCACCCTTTTGTGCATCATAAGGTTTGTTCTGGTGCCAAAGCCCTTCCCACACTCTGAACACTCGTAAGGTTTCTCTCCCGTGTGGATTCTCTTGTGCGCAATGAGCGATGCAATCTGGTTGAAGCTCCTGCCACACTCGGAGCAATTGTATGGCTTCTCGCCTGTGTGCACCCTTTTATGCCTCAGGAGCTGAGAGCTGTTCCCAAAGCTCTTTCCACAGTCCGAGCATTCGTACGGCTTTTCTCCTGTGTGGGTCCTCTCATGCGTAATTAGGGACGATTTCCAATGAAAGCTCTTGCCGCATTCAGAGCACTTATGCGGCTTCTCTCCCGTGTGTACGATGTTGTGGTAGATCAGGTTTGAGCTGGTTGTAAAGCACTTCCCGCACTCAGAGCACACATACGGTTTCTCTCCTGAGTGGGTCCCCTTGTGCTTCAGAAGGGAGGCCTTTGTACCAAAGCTTTTGCCACACTCCGGACACGGGTACGGTTTTGCTGCCGTGAGAGTCCCCCGCTGCGGAGGAACCAGGGATGTGCCATTTTTGAAGGTTTTCCCGCATCGCGCGCATATATAAAACTCCTCTTCTGTTTGGTTTTTCTGATTTGCAGGAAGGTCAAAGACCTCACAGAGGTTTCCACACTCCGTACATGTCTTCTTGGTTTTATAACGGAGGTCCTCCTTGTCCCCCATAGTCCCACTCAAATTTCCATCAACTTCTTCAGGAAGAAAGATCTTTTCTGTTTCCTTCCCTGGACAGGTTTCTCCAGGACTTTCCAGTCTAGCCTGCTTTCTGGTCACCATCTCTTCTTTGTCATGAAATGAGAAGACGCTCTCTTTGGTTTTTCCCAACAACGTCTCACTGAGCTCTACACACCCAGCAGGTTCCAGTTGAAGGTTCTCTGTGGTCTTCGTTGGATCAATGCCTAATGAAAAAATGGATGCTCATGAGTTGTCAGCCAGCAAAATACACACGTTAAATAAATACTAAGTATTTAGGACATTTAGGGTGCAATCCTAACCAATTTTCCAGCACTGGAATAGCTGTGCCGGTAGGGCGTATGCAATTGCACACAGGCCTCCTCAAGGTAATGATTCTTCTCTTTCACTGGAGTTGTATTACCCTTACCCTAGAGCAGGAAAATTGGTTTAGAATTGTGTCGTCAACCAGTCATGTATTTATTACTTTGCTGTAATCCTAACAACAACCCTGTAAAGTAGGTAGGTCCGTCTTGCCAATTGCTATATCCTCTTTCTATGACACCGGACTTGTCAGGTTAGTGCAGGAGTTCTTTCGTTAAAAATGTACTATAAATTTTATAACCGTGAGGGAAGTATTAATACTTTCCACTTTCCAGATGGTCTTCAGGGAATGCTGCTCACATCCCTCAGCCATTCCCAACCATCTGCTCATGTTTACCTCATGGCCACTGACACTGCGATCCCTTGTTCAGCCAGCACAAATCCTGGCACAAGTCCTGCAATGGCTTGGGGTCTCACAAAAATGCCGTAAGGCACTTCTGTGCCACTCCTGAGGGATAGGCCAGTGCACAAACATGCGCCAGCCTCCCCACACCACCACAGGAAAATATGCTGGCTAAGTTAGGCTGGCCTAAATTGGTTAGGACTGCACTCTCATGACTCTGTCCCCCACCTTTTTCAAATGCCTCTTTAAATGCCTTTCCAAATATTCCAACTGCCATTCCCCTGACATAAACTTCTCCTTTTCTAGAATGTCTTCCTGTTCTTCTCATCCCTTTCTTGCTTCCTGGGTGTGCCACATCAGTGCTGTTCCCCACCGTAGTGGACAACATGGAATTCCCAAAGACATTACACCAGATCCAGATTATTCCATAATACCTACCCAGCAAGCCGGCCTCCCTCTCTTTCCCTTGCTTGGCGTCAGTTGCAAACTGCACCTCCAGTGTGTCTGATGCACCCTGCTCCATGGGGGAGTCAACAGCCATGTCTTCCAAAGAGCCTGGCACCTGGAAAAAAAACAGTGGGGACACCATTTTCAGATGGTGAGCAATCACTAAGAGCAATCAGGGAGCATGGATGCCAGTGAACCTAGTGGTGATCCAATGATCCAGCCTACACTCCCTAAGAAGCCATGGATCTAGCCGGCAGCATATCTACCCCTATCCCTGGTCAAGCAGAGACCCAAACCAGAGCTTGATTACTGGTTTGCACTGTGGTCAGACCATAGCATGATATGCCAAGAACTGTTTATTCAAACCAGCAGTGTTTTCCAAGGACTCCGGAAGAGAAATGTCCTTCCCGGTCTTGTTAACAGAGTTCCCAGGTATTACTAAAGAACTACAAATATACAACCAAAGAGGTGGCATCAGGCGTTGGAGAAACAGGGCACTGGCTAAGTCGGCAAAACATACATTGCCATACATTGCCCTATAAATCTGAACCTGCATTGCCATACATTGCCCTATGACCATACAATGGCCATACACTGCCCTATGAACCTGACCCAGCAAAACATATATTGGGCAAAACATACATAGCCCTATGAACCTGACCCAGCACTGTGGTTATTCATGATCCCTGCTTTGAAAAAAATACTGTTTTAGAAAAGTTGGATAAAAAATCAATAAGGAAATAAGCTACCAGGAATGACACTATTATTGCATTCCTGCCGTAACTGCTAGTCTACATGTTAGGTTAGGTTAGTCCCTTCCCAATGTGTGACTTATCCACTACAACACAGACATTCCAAGATAGGCTGTGGCCGTCGTTCTCTCCTGAAGCCTTTGAAGGACTCGGCCTGGGTCTCTCTTCCTCTGGCTTTCTCAGTAAGAATTCCTCAGCCAGCGCCACAGCCTCAGCACAGGTCCCTGGACTCTGTTCCATGACCCACAGCTGCATCTCCTGGGGCAGGATGGTCAGGAACTGCTCCAGGGTCACCAGCTCCAGGATCTGCTCCTTGCTGTGCCTCTCTGGCTTCAGCCATAGGCGGCAAAGTTCCCAGAGCTGGCTGAAGACCTCTCGGGGTTCTCCAGCCTCCTGGTAGCGGAACTGCCGGAAGAGTTGGCGCTGTCTCTCCGGAGCAAGGCTGGCTTCATCCAAAACTTCCTCCTTTACTTTCATAGCAAAATCCAAGCTTTCATAGTCCTCATGGGCTGTTGTGGTTTGGGTTGCATATTCTCTTCTAGACCAGAGGCTAGTCTCAGCTTCTCCTGCCATGTCCTGAAATTCTTCAGTGCTAGGTCCTGGTTGGGGCTGTGTGTCTTTCCATCCTGAAGGAGACTGCGATGTGCTCAGGATCTCCGACCACTGGGCCTGCCAGCCCTGTTGCAGACCCTTATCTAGTTTCTGTTTAACTTGTTGCAGAGTTTCTTTAGTCACAGCCCTCCCGATGGCTTCCACTTGTGCAACATCACTACCTCTTCCTACCTCCTCTGGTTCTTCTGCTGCTTTGGGTCCCACCAGATCATGTGCCTCCATTCTTGTCCCCAGCTGCAGCTCTTGATCTAGAAAGGCAATAAAAAATTGTTGGCCTCATTCTCACAGACAGCAGATGAGCCCCATCCAATGCAGGCCTACTCAGAAGTAAGTCCCAATAGAGTCAATAGGGCCTAATCCCAGGAAAGTGTAGAGAGGATTTGGCTGCAAGAACACACGCTATACACTGCAGTTGGGAGACGAGTGTCATAAGATGGACTGTCTGCAGCAAGACAGATCAGCTGATCAATCCCTGCACATAGAAAACTGGCATACGATGGTAAAGGTTTCTAGCCTAACTTTCTCCCAGATACACCAGCTTTCCACCTATACAAACTGGAATTTTTGCCTTAATCAGTTGGTGCTGCAATCTTATATATTTACCTGGGAGCAAGTCCAGTTGCAATCAACTCAGTTTATTTCCAAATAAGCAAGCCTAGGCTTGACCTGCAAATCTGATCCATTTGCATATGAGAACGGCAACTATGGTTCAGGACCCACTAGGTGGGTTGCAAGCCAATTTCAGGTGGATCGCAAAGCACCCAGCTCAGCCGTCATTAAAAAAAAATAGAGAGCGGAACACAGGGTGCAGAGCGGCTGGGCAGGGTGGGCTGTCAATGGGAAGATGGGGGGTGTCGGAGAGGGGGGGACGGCAGTGTGACTGGGGCAGGATCCAAGTCTGCATTTTGCTTTGACTTTTGAGCTGGAAAGTTTGGCGTTCCAAGCTGTGCAAATTAACAGCATTAGGTTCGAAGCCTAACGATGTAACTTCTAGCCATGACCTCATGTCCAGGCTGATGACATCATTTGTGGTGGGTTCTGACAGACTGACATTCTATAACGATTACTGGCAGATTATTTTACTCAAAAGTAAGCGGTAAAATTGGGCTGTAATTCAATTTACTCACTGGAAACAGTGACCATCTATCAATGACCATTTCCTTGAGGTTTATGGGAATAGAGCCATTGATTCTCAGTGCTTGGACTCCGAGCCTAGCTTATAGTGTCAAGATAGGCTAACCACTGCCTGAGGAATCGCAACCATATGTTTGCTCAAAGGAGAACAAACCTTGCAGAAGCCTATTCCATTGCGGTCTTTGGCCACTTTCAGTATACTCCATTCATTCATTCATTCATTCATTCATTCATTCATTCATTCATTCAATGAATTTATACCCCGCCTTTCCCATGGTCACAGGTTCATGAAAAAATTCTATTTAAGTCCAATGGAGAAAATAGAATAAAACTCAGTATGAGCACAATCCTAACCATTTCTACTCAAAAGTTAGCCCCATTGTGTTCAGTGGGTCATACTCCCAGGAAAGTGTCTTTAGGATTGCAGCCAAAGTGAGAGTGATACAAGTCTATCCGTGGCTTTTAGTCCTGGTAATAGTTAACTCCCAGGTATAGAGGCAGTAAATCTCAGAGTAACAGATGCTGATGAATGCCATTGTAATGTACTGGTTGCGGACACCTGGTTGTCCATTGTAGGAAATGGACCAGAACAGATCAAAAGAGGACACTTCTTCCTTTTGGAGAACCAATTATAAAATATACTTGATATACATATACTTGATATACTTGGGAATATACTTGATATACTTGGGAATCAACAGGTTGTATGTTCTTCCTATATTGCTGAGAAAGGGTACATGCAAAAGGTGTTCTCATACAATTATGGCTTGGGGGGGGCAGTCATACTGAACATATGATCAGACCCAATTGGTCAGAAATATTGGTCAGACCCAATAACCTGGTCTGACCAATTGTCCATCTGGATCACCACTTTCTAGCTGACTGGAGCAGCCTTTCAAGGTCATGGGCACATAGACTGGTTTTTTCCCAGCAAACCTGAGAATGTTTCCCTGTAGAAGCCCAGTTAGAACAGACAAAAGAAAATATTTTATCCCCCAGCATTTAATTACCGTAACCTGTGAAACTCATTGCCACAAGATGTGAGCATGGCATCTTGCCTAGATGCCTTTAAAAGGGGAATGGACACATACAGGGTGATTGAAAAATAACTCCCTATTTTAAAATACTTATAAATTACAATATAGGGAGTTATTTTTCAGTCACCCTGTCGATGGAGGGAAAGTCCATCATGGGTTACAAGTCATGATGGATAGGTGCAACCTTCTGGTTTTAGAAGAAGGTGATCTTGCAAGATGCAAGGTAGGACACTAGGATGAAGATGTCTCATTCCCTTGTGTGCTCCCCTTGGGCATCTGTTGGGTCATTGTGAGATCCCGAAAGCTGGACTAGATGGACCTTTGAATGTGATTCAGCGTTGCCTTCCTTATATTCTTGTACTAAACCTGGAAATCTTTGTGTGACTCTGCCAGGAAAGGTGGCTTTCCTGGCATAGCCACAACCTCTCACCTAAGAGTACTTCTCCCCAGGAGCTGGGTAGGAAAGGGAATTTTTGCAGGCAGTTTTCCCATCCTCAGTCTGGACCTTGGCACCACCAGGAGATGGAGATGTCCTAGGAGATGAGCAGGAGCTGGTTTGATGGTTTGATGCCCACCAAACTTTGATGGTTTGATGCCCACCAGTGCACTGTTCTGATGGGGGGTCCTGGAAGTGCCCCCCACCCACAGTCTCCTACCTTTTGTGCAGCTTCCCCCCTGCTTCCTCTTCTTCCTCAAATCCTTTCCACCCAACTCACCACTCCAGTGATGCTGCAGCTCCTGGGAACCCACCACAGCAAATGCTCCAGGTCTACTGATCTATATATATAATGCAAGTATAAAATCAGACCACCCACAGTGCAGGTTCTTCCTCCAACCCAGACAGGGAGAAGGGGGGGAACAGGAAGAGGAATATGGGGCAGCTAGAAAGTCTAGGAGAAAGAGCTCTGTCACTTTAACCCTTTGAATCCTTCATAGAGCTGCTCATAGAAAGCACATAGGAAAGCACATGGAACACTCATACCTCCTTTGGCCCTACAAAAATAATGCTGCAGGTCTTTGCACACAAACCCAACTCTCCAGGGATTGTTAATGTTGTCTTGATCAAGGATGACCATATGTCATTATTGGAAAAGTGGATGAGCAACCCTGAAATGTAGGACCCCCCCCCCCCAAAAAAAACTGTAGGACTTAATAAAATAAAAGCTAAAAACACTCATAAATATTGCTTTCATGTGGTTAAACACTATATAATTTATTATTAAATTTAAAACTGTTGCATATAATTTATTAATTGCAAGAAGGCTACATGCTGCCTGCTCACAAGGAAAGAGAGGACAAGATTTTTCACAGAGGACTCATTGAATCCTAGAATTGGAAGGGACCCAGTAGGTCATCTAGTCCAACCCCCTGTAAAGGAAAAAAAGAGGACATATGGTCACCCTGTCTTGATCCCACAGGAAGAGACATGTAGCATAGCTGGGGGGGGGGCAAAGCGCTAAGTTTTGCAAGCACTGTGCAAGGGATCCTCTCTCTCCCCCCTTTGAAGCATGGTTTCCACTGCCTGGAATGGTTGCAAAGGGAAAGGAGAGAGGCCACTTGTACAGAGCATTCAGGAGCCTGCCAGACCTTTCATTCCCTCTGGCTACGCCACTGCAATGGGAACCATGAGCCTCGTGACAGCTTTAAGACAACGGTATTTGAGCATGAACAGACTGCAGGCTCCTTGTGTGTGCAAACATGCAAAGCTGAAATGTATGCACAATACATACAACTTCCAGAGGAACACAACTGCGTTAGCTGCAGCACCACAAATGTCAAGCGGTCTGGAGCATCTTAAGAGTAATCAATATCTTGTGGCAAAACATGCATAGACAACAGCCCATGCAAGAAGTGCGGGTCGGTCCATCCATGAGACCAACTGAGGCAGTCGCCTCCTGCCAACTCTATGTGGTGGGTGTCCATTGCCCGTTTCCATTTGGAGTCGGCCACTTGTGAATTCCACCAGTGAATTCCCACTTTTTGGTATGTTGTGTTGTGAAGGCATGTTGTGCTGGCAGAACATGTGTTCAGTGTTGACTCAGAAATGGAGGGATAACAAAACCCCATTCAGGGTGCCAAAACCCACAACTCCCTCCAAAACACAGCATAGTACTGAGGAGTGCCAGGCTAAGAAGAGGGGTTTCAATCCTGTTCAGTAACAGTAAAAAGTACCTTTATTTCAGGGACTGCACTTGTCAGACTATTTCTCCAAACCCCATCTTGGAGGGCCAGATGTGGCCCTCAGCGTGCTTCAATAAGGCCCCCAGCAAAACCCCTCTTATCTTGGCCTTGGCCAAACCTTGTAATCCACTCCAATAATTCTTATATGTAGGTTTATGTAAATTTATTCAAATTTGAAATGTAAATTAGTTTTCTCTCGCCCGACACAGCGTCAGAGAGATGATGTGGCCCTCCTGCCGAAACTTCGGAGGCCCCTTTCCTATAGGAGTTGCCTGACCCAAACCTCACCAGAGACAGAAGTTGTGGGTCTTATAAAAGCTGGGATAGTTTTGCGGATGTGAAGGAAGAATTTGTGGATGAGGACCCTGTTGACCTGGGGGTCCAGTGCCAGCACTTCTGAAGGACCACAAGGGTCTTCATCTGGCCCCAGAAGCTTTGTCACCAGTGCCTCGAACCAGTAAGGGATACATAGATCCTGGATATGATGGGCCTGGAGTCCTTCTTTATGGATTGGACCTTGGAAGAGCTCAGAAAGGAGATATGGAAGAGGACTGCTCTTCAATTCAGGGGTTCATTTTGCAATGTCTTGCACTGGAAATATGACAGTATCAGGAGGAACGTCATGAAGAAGTTAAAGCTCAAAACTGGGGTAGGATGACTGTCAACACCAATCTGGTGCCCCGAGACTGAGCAGGGCTCGAAAACAAGAGCCCTCCTGCTGTGTCTCCCTCACAACAATGGTTATAGACAAGTGCATTTCCTCTGATCCTGTCTCCATCCATGGTGTCTCCATCCATCCTGTCTCCATCCATGAAGAGCTGGTGATGGGCATGTGTACTATCAACATACAAGAAAATAGAGGTGTTACAATAAACAAAATTGGGGTGACTGCTAACATTTCTCAGCATCAAATCACCTTTGGGAGCACCTTCATCATCTTGTTTTATGGCAGTTGGCAAATTAGTGCATTACCACAATCAACTTACATTTAGGTCATATCAAGGGATACACAGTTTACAGGTATCCCTTGCTTTCTGACTGTTTTCTGACGATCCACTCTTTCATGACCTTTCAGTTATACCCAGAACTCATTCATTCAACACATGTTCCACTCTTTCAAGCTTTCTCTGCTATTGTACAGGCCAAAATTTCCCTCTACTAGGTCAGTTCCTATTCCCAAAGGAGTTAATGAGAATCCATTTGCAGAAAACTTTGTGCGACAGCAGGAATTTGCAAGATAATGTAAGAGTATTTGCAGCTTGTTAGCTAAAAAGCATTGGAAGCAACATTTAAAAAACTTAAAAAGATTATGTTCCACTTTTCAATGGTTTTCACTTTTGGACGATGCTCTGGGCCCTAACCCATCCCATCAGCACAGGATACCTGTAGTTGGTAAAGGTACCACTGGGACCAACTTCCATTTGAGATAATCCCAATTGTATTAAAATTGTATTAAAATATGGTATTGTATTAAAATTGTATACAATTTTACTAATTGGAAAAGCCATATCCAAAGCAACCCCAGCAAGATAGAACTTGTAGAACTTTAATAGAACTTGTGTTGTTTGGGCCTAATGGGAGCTGCTACAGTCCAGAATCCAGCCTTTTAAAACTTCCAGTCCCCAAAAATGGACATCTAGGGCATCTCCATTCCTTCTATTGCAGTAGGAGACCACCAAGACCCTGGGCTACAGTCCCCACCACAAAGTTGGCATGCAAGCTTGAACTGGTGCTAGCCATAGGTTAGTGGAAACGAGTCCTCCCTCAGCATGCCCCTCTCCTACCCTTTGAGGGTACACACAGCTTCTTCCTTAGTGTCCAGTTTACCATCTCCTCTGGTTTTTTACTTGGAATTTCTTTCATCCGCTTTGTGCCCTACCCGCTTTTCCTCCCATTTCCTCTTTCTTTCTCCTTTGTCTCCCTTTTCATCTGACAGGTCTTCAAACACTTTCAGTTATCTTAATGTTTAAGATGAGATGTCAGGATTTCCCACATCGTAAGCCAGGAGTCTCCAATGAAAGATTTTACCCAGCCTGTATGAAGGGCATGGGAAATCTTAGTGTTTAAGCCCACAGCAACCTGCTGATATGCTTGAGGAACAGCAAAGCCTTGTTATGGGGAGATTCCTACATGCCAGATCACCCCATAAGCCTCTGAGCCTGTAGGAATTCCCTTAAACTTTTCTTGGGCAGAAGACTGCAGTTACCTGAAGCATCAGCACATAGTTGCGGGTGGGAACATTAAATGCTTTCCCACCATCTTGCCCATCTGGCCTCCCTTCATCCACCTTTCTTTGAGGCTTTGGCATTGACTGGGAGGCAACCAAAGTGAAGAAGGGTGAGGACCTGAGAAGGTGGATCTGCAGCTTATACACCCCTCAAAAGTGGGGCTAAAATCAAACTGTGGACTGCTGTCCTCATATTTATTTCTCACATAAAAAAACATGTACAAACCTACTTGAGTAGCAAATGTAGGTACATTTCCCTCGTTTTATACAAAATGGATTTTTTCAGCACCCATCAGCACCAATGCTATATATGATATATACACTTTGTCCCTCATAATGAGAAGTTTAGACACTCCTTTCTAACAGTCACACAGTTCTTTGTCTATGGATTTCCTGGACTGAAGGAAACACTCCACACGTTCCAAGTACTTATGTGGTTGTTCCTCTTTATGAAATGTGTTATATACCATTTGAACAGAGCTCTGACTACAGCTCCTTCTGTACTCCAACCACTTATATGGTTTCTTCACTGTGTGAGTTCTTTGATGCTCAGTCAAGTATTTTCTTGCACTGAAGCTCTTTCCACAGTCCAAGCACTGATATGGTTTTTCCCCTGTGTGGCTTCTTTGATGCACGGTCAGGATGGTATTCCTACTGAAGCTTTTTCCACACTCCAAGCATTTATATGGTTTCTCCCCTGTGTGGGTTCTTCGATGAACAGTCAGGCTACCATTCCTAGTAAAGCTCTTTCCACACTCCAAGCACTGATATGGTTTCTCCCCTATATGCGTTCTTTGATGCAAAGCCAGGGATTTGCTATCAGTGAAGCTCTTTCTACACTCAGGGCACTGATGTGGTTTCTTTCCTGTGTGGGTTGTTTGATGCACAACCAGATATTTTCTTGCACTGAAACTCTTTCCACACTCCATGCAATGGTATGGTTTCTCCCCTGTGTGGCTTCTTTGATGTACAATCAGTCTGTTATTCCTACTGAAGCTCTTTCCACATTCCAGACATTTATATGGTTTTTGCCCTGTGTGGGTTGTTTGATGCACACTCAAGTATTTTTTTGCACTGAAGCTCTTTCCACACTCCGAGCACTGATACGGTTTTTCCCCTGTGTGGCTTCTTTGATGCACAGTCAGGTTATTATTCGTTCTGAAGCACTTTCCACACTCCAAGCACTGATACAGTTTCCCGCTTGTGTAGGTTGTTTGATTCATAGTCAGGATGTTATTCCTGGTGAAACTTTTTCCACATTGTGGTTTCTCTCTTATGTGTGTTGTTTGATGCACAGTCAGGATATTATTCCTAGTGAAGCTCTTTCCACACTCCAAGCACTGATATGGTTTCTCTCCAGTGTGGGTTCTTTGATGCACAGACAGGCGAAATCTCTGACAGAAGCTCTTTCCACACTCTAAGCACCGATATGGTTTCTCCCCTGTGTGGGTAGTTTGATGAATAGACAGGTGAAACCTCTGACTGAAGCTCTTTCCACACTCCAAACATTGGTATGGTTTCTCCCCTGTGTGTGTTCTTTGATGCATAGAAAGGTGAAACTTCCGACTGAAGCTCTTTCCACACTGTGAGCACTGATACGGTTTCTTCCCTGCGTGGATCGTTTGATGCGCAGTCAGATATTTACTTGCACCGAAGCTCTTTCCACACTCCAAGCATGGATATGGTTTCTTTCCTGTGTGGGTTGTTTGGTGCGCTGTCAGGTATTTGCTTGCGCTGAAGCTCTTTCCACACTCCAAGCACCGATAGGGTTTCTCTCCTGTGTGGATTCTCTGATGCACAGACAGGTGAAACCTCTGACTGAAGCTCTTTCCACATGCCAAGCATTTATATGGTTTCTCCCCGGAGTGTGCTCTTTGATGCACTGTCAGGTGACATTTCTGACTGAAGCGCTTTCCACACGCCAAGCATTTATATCGCTTCTCTCCATTACTGTCTCTTTCATTTGTTCCAATGTCTGATTTCTTTGCAAACTGATGGCATTTTTCTTTCCTTTTTCCAGTTTCTTTTTCTGTACTGAGTTGGGTGACAATGAAATCCCCACCCTGTTGAGCATCAGATTTATTCTTCCATTTCTTTCTCTGGTTTCCCTCCTGCTTTCCTGCTCTTACTTGGTGTGCAGCTTTCTTGCTTTCATGTATCTTTTTAAGGGAAGGATGACTAGTTCCCCTAAAGCTGTTTCCCCACTCAGAACATTCCTGTTTGATGAGGAGTTCATTTCTGCCATTGTCCTGAAAAGGAACTAGTTTCATCTTCCAGAGAGGTGCTGGGCTACCTTCTTGTCTTCGTGATCCATCCTTATGTCTAAAATTCACTTTCTGCAAGTCATGTGTGATTGTTTCCTGTGACCCCACATACGGCTCCCACTGATCCTTACTGTCTTCTCCATCGCTTCCTGGAACAGAGAATGAGAACCTTGTTTAATAGTGCAACACAGAAATGGGACCTCTCATGCACAGGTGTTGGCACATATACTCAGAAGTAAACCCCAGTGGATTCAGTGGCATTGACTCTCCTGAAAGGATGTTGGGGTACACTGTACACCCTGGCTTGTCTGCTCTCCAGGCTCCCGCCTTATGACTCACCAAAGGCCCCGAACCTGCAAGAGACAAGACTGGCCAAGACACTTTGGTTCACTCTGGTACAGGCCCAGGCTTCTCCTTTGCAAAGAAAACCCAAAGGACAAGCCTGCAGGACAGATTGGCCAGACACCCTTGTACATTGACCTCAGAGCATAATTGGAATCAACATGACATGACCTGTATATGCTTGCTATGTGTAGACACTCAGGATGTTTGCTCAGGATGTTTGATCAGCACCTAAGAATGGCTATTGTTGTAGCCCTGATTAGAAGTCTCCGGTCTAGGTTATGCCAAGACCACCTATCTCTGTGCCTCTTGTGTTTCAGACTACTAATTGACTATGTAACCTAATAAAAGACCTGGCCCAGAGAGGCCAGGAGAGAGATTCTTCCATCCACTCCACTCTGCGCATCTCATGTCACTTATTGCAACAAAATGATGCAGAGGATCCCAATCCACTCTGGGCTGAAGCTTCTGCTGTGTCAAGCAGACCTGTGCATAAACAAGTTACCTGCCAATTTCTCTTCTTCCAGGAGAAACACACACTCCCCTTCTTCCAGCTGGGAGATGAAGGCAGGTTTGGGAAATTCCTCTGAAAAGGAAATCACAATATGAAATACAGTGGTGCCTTGGTTTATGAGCATTATTCATTCCAGAAATATGCTTGTAATCCAAAACACTTGTATATCAAAGCAAATTTTCCCATAAGAAATAATGTCAACTCAAGGGGATTTGTTCCACAACCCAAAAATATAAAAATGATTACAATACTGTCATATAATACAGAAAATACAAAATATACAAAATAATATAAAGAAAATACAAAATATAAAAATAAAACAAATTAACATGCACTTACAGGACAATCCAGAGCAACTAATCTGTCCACATAAGAGCCCTTAGGTTGCCCTATCTAACACTAGGTTGGAGCAACTGCAAGATGCTCCAGCCCAGTTACTCTGAAGGAGGCTTAGGGCAGAGCAAGGCAAGATAGGGTGCCCTAAGAGAGGTGGACCTGCTCTGCCCTAACTGGGGCAGCCTAAGCAGCTCAGGAGAGGCAAGTTGAGGGCATGTTTAGCATTGCCTAGGGCAGAGCAGTTACTCTGAATCCAGAGCCTGTTTCAAGGCAGAAATGCCCTCTTCCAGCCCTCAGAGTTATACCACCTCAGGAGCAGATATAGTAATGAGTAGATCCATAGAGGTCCATGATAAGGCCCGAGTAAGAATGGCAGTGTTGACCAAAAATCTGAGTTCTTGGCCATCCTAGCTGCAACCCCTTCCTCTCAACCTCAGGATATGGAACAAACTACGGCTGCCCACAAAGCTCAGGATACAGCAGGCCACTCCAAGAAGCCCCTTGTATTCACTGTAGAATGTACTGGCATCTCATCAGGGACTCCTTATAAGGCAGGCACCCAGCGGCATCACCACACTGGTGTGGCTGGTGTGGGCTGCATTGGGTGATGCGCTCCGTATGGGGTGATGTGCCGGAGGAGTTTGACTGTCCTTTGGCAGGCCCCGGGCGTCAGCACCCCCATTCAGGCCTGCTCCAAGGTGGAGCAGCAGCCAGAAGCTGCCACTTGTCTGAGGAGCTGGCCTGAACGGCCATCTGAGGTGCACTGCGCAGAAACACACTGAGCATGCCGAACAGCTTCAGAGGAGACTTCCTTAGAGCAGAGAAAGTCCGCGCCTCTGCACAGCCATTCGGCCTCACTCAGGAGGCGGAGCGGCAGCCGAATGGCTTCAGAAAGAGTACTGCACAGGCACCAACTCTGACGCCTGCACAGTCTCCCCCAAAGCCAAAAGGCTTCAGAAAAGTACTGCGCAGGTGTCAGAGATGGTGCCTGCGTAGTACTTTTTCTGAAGCCAGTTGGCTTCAGAAACAACTGCGCAGGCGCCGACTTTGGTGACTGCGCAGTCCAGGTGGGGGGGCACATCCCAGGGATGACACACAGACTTCCGCACCAGGTGATGTGCAGAGTCATGTCACCACTGTAGGCACCACAGCTGTTCCTTGTTCAGTGTGATCTGAGGGGTGTCTCCTCAGGAGCAAGTCTTCTCCTTGTGTCAATTACTGTGCATGCTCTGGAGCAGTTAGGGCAGCCCAGGCTTCCTGACTCTCTGGATTCAGCATAACTTTTTGCTCTGGATACAGAATAGTTAGGAGAGTGCAGTTAGGTAAGAGCAGGCTGAATTTGCTCTGGATTGTGTCCTTAGTCTCTCAGGCTGAAATCTGCTCCTTTCACATGAGTGAGCCCCACTGAGTATAGCAGGGCTTACTTTAGAGTAGACATGCAAGGCTAGGTCTCTTTGGCTGCAATCCAGAAGTGCACTTGGGCTCCCAGTCTATCACTGGGGAGGCCCAAGCCCAAGATGGGCTGCCCTAGTTACTCTGGAAATCCAGAAATACTTTGGAAAAGGCTTGGGGGCAACTTAAGACAACATAAGCTGCCCCAAGACAGGTGGACCTGGGCTGCCATAGCTGGGCCAGCCTAGGCAGTTCAGGAGAGGCATGTTGAGGGCATGTTTAGCATTGCCTAGGGCAGAGCAGTGACTCTGTATCCAGAGCCTGTTTCCACTTCCAGCTCCTCAGAGTTATAACATCTCAGGAGCAGGTATAGTAATGAACAGACCCATAGGGATCCATAATTACCTAGAGTAAGAATCAGTGGTGGGCAGCAGCAGGTTCGCACCTACGCTATAGAACCGGTTCTTAACAAGAGATAGTACATATAAAGTTTAAAAATAGCCATTTAAAAGTGGCTGCCAGATGGACAGAGAACCGGTTCTTAATTTCTTTGAAGCCCATCACTGGTAAGAATGGTAGTGTTGACCAAAAATCCTAGTTCTTGGCCAGCCTATCTGCAACCCCTGCCTCTCAACCTCAGGATGTGGCACAACTATGGCAGCCCAATAACCTGGGGATACAGCAGGCCACTCCAACAAGCCCCTTGCATTCTCTGTAAACTGTAGTGCAGGCTCCCGCTAGTGGTTTTCAGAGACTCCTTATAAGGCGGGCACCACAGCCGTCCTTGTTCAGTGCGATCTGATCTATAACCATATCTTGGCCAGGACCATTTTTTGGCTAGCGTTGCACAACAAAATTTATTAGAACTGTTTACTTGTCTTGCAAAAAGCTTTCAATCCAAAATGCTCTCGATCCTGGTTTTACTGTACTTCCACAAGGCTTTTCTAAGTGATCTGATCTTAGGCTGACATCGAGTGGTGATTGCAGGAATATCACTGTTTAAGTCTATAAGACTTCACCTTGTAGGGGAACCTGCTTTCCAGGCAAGAGTCATGAATAAGAATGTCAAAAGATTAGCTTTAAAACCAGATATTTCACCAATAAGCATTTAAGAAATGTAAGTACAGTATTTGTCTTGAACTTTAATCTCAGTTTTTGTTCTTTAAAAGGTAGTTTCCCCCATACAAGCATATCCACCTCTAGGGAGCGGTGTCCATCTCTGCTTCATAGCCAAAGACTATGTCCAAAGACTCTTACCCTACAATCCAGAGTAACTACGGGTGCACGTAAGAGACTTTACGTGCACCCGTAGTTACTGCACCACCTAGTGAAAACCTATGGGAAATTCCTATTGCAATCCAGAGCAAATTGTTCTTACACTGGAGCAAGGACTCCCCATAGTTACTCTGGATTGCGCCCTTAGACTGATATAGACTGATTTCTTATTATAGATTTTCAACCAGTGTGTCACAGTATATTGATGTACCATCATTGGTCAGCATGGCGCCCTTGTCCAAAACTGTGTACCCTAAAAATTTTAGTGCCTTGTCAGTGCACAGGCCTCAGGAACTACCAATTTGGCCCTCATGGAAATTCATCCCCTACTTCACTTCTGTGTGGCAATCCTGACTGTGAGAAACAAGAAGAGGATCTCATGCCTTTGATTCATACATATAAAAACTGAAAGGCGTCCTTACCCATAGAAGCCACCATCCCATAATTTTCCAGCATGACATCCCAGTACAGAGCCTTCTGGCCAGGATCCAGCAGAGCCCATTCCTCCACCGTGAAGCACACAGACACCTCCTCGAAGGTCACCGGACCCTGAAAGGAGGAAACAGTCTATCCTCACCAATAACACCCCATCCTTTTGATGTAAATCCCACTGCTCTGTGGCTCTGTCTTTAAGAGATTAAATTGAGAGGTAATTTAAAAGATAAATTAAATAGTTGGTAAATCAGACCAGTTGGTTGCCTGAGTTTTTTCTTCTTTTCTGATGGAGCAAACCCTCTGAGATGCACAGTGTTCTGAAGGAAACACCATGTCATTGGTTGAATGATCAGCCCCAAAGGACCTGAACGGTGGTCCAGAAAAGTATTAGCAAAACTTGTGAGTATTTAGTCACATTTATTTAGCCACAGAATGTTATTCAACATTCTTTTGATTATATTTGATAATCTTATAGATCCATTTTTTAAACTTCATACAGAACCACTAAATTATATTTAAATTTAGTAGAATCACTAAATTATATTTAAGACTGATGGAGGAGGCCAGGATTTACAACCAGATCCCAGACTGCAAACGTTGCTGACATTCTCATTGTCCTGTGGCTTTTGCTGTTGTTGTTGTTATTATGCCTCCCTTCCTGTATCCTTTATTTTTCTTTTCCTTCCAGGATACTATATGTCCTCTATTACAATAAAGAGTTATGATACTTGGAGCACAATCCTGAACATGTTTACTCTAAAGTAAACCCCGCTGAGTTCAATGGGACTTACTCCCAGGAAAGTATCTTTAGGATTGCAGCCCAAATAGCATTACTACCAGTTTCAGGTGCCAGCATCAATGGATGCCAAGGTGCAAGATGAGCTGTTTCCCACTCACATTTCTTGTCATGCAGGCAGTCCATATTTTTCAAGGATTATGGTCAAGCCTCAAACTATGGGGTACATGTTCTCCCCCTCCCATCATATAAGAGTATGAAAAGAATCCCACTTTGTGACCCCAATGAACACAAACCAGAAACTTTCTCTGTATATCGCCTATCCACATTTACAGATTGTAACAAATGGGAACGCTACTTTACTCATGTATCAAGTCACTTGTATCTTATATCAAGACACTTGCATATGATGGCAACTATATTCTGTACAGAGCCTGGGAAAACCTCATGTCACCACACCAGTCATGTTCCTGGCTCATCTCTTTGGTGGCTATTTAGCCGAGACCACAGGTTCAATCCTAACCAATTTAACGTGGCACAACACATCTGCTCTCTGTTCCTATGGTGGTATGGGAAGGCTGGTGCATGTCTGTATTTTGATTATAAGTATAGGGTGCGCATTCTATTCAATGGCGCATTGGATTCAAGTAAATACAGTTCTATATTTTACAGCACCAAAAAGCCTGCAGCCAAAGCTGTCCAAGGATGCTCCCCTTACCTGGGCTGGCTTCATAGTGGCCAATTCTGTGCCATGCCAAAGAGGATATGGTCTGGAATGTGATCCCGATGCCATCCCACAGCCTGTGTGAAAAATAAACATCATGGAAAAAAAATGACTTTTCTCATTTCCATTTCATTCTTCCTATTTCTTCCTTTAGTTTTGATCCAAAAATGCCTGAGCAACCCATAGACAAGAAAGATAATATATCAATACTGGTATTATTATGAATCAGTGCCAACATATCCTAACATATTAGTTGTGCCAACATATCACAAGTGCCAACATGTCAGTTTCAACTGTGGTGAAAGGTCCCCTTTCAGCCCACACACATTGAGGTGAAGCTACTGCTGAGTTACTAGTAAGAATAACTATGGAAGCTTAACAAGCCAGCTTATGTAAACCACTTTGAATTAAATTGGAGGAGAAATCCAATGACAATACTGTAAATCCTATCATCATCATCTACTTTTGGTATAATTGCACTGGATTTCATGTTCACCTACTGTACTATAAATCCCATCATCATCATCACCACCACCACTCATTTTTGGCATAATTGCCTATTTTTTTTTTAATTTTGGATTTTATGTCCACCTAACAAGTCCTTTCCAAGGTCCTAGGATGATGATGATTCCTGCTTCTGATCTGTCACTGTCCTAGGAGGAGGGGGATGATGATGATGATTTCTGCTTTTGATATGTCACTGTCAAAGCCCCATGGCATGGAAATGCAGCCATTGAAAAACAAATCCAAAGACTTACTTGATTCCAAACACCTGCATGGAGGAAAACAGGGTGGGGGTGGGTAGGGGGGAAGAACAGGAAGCATCTTCCCCACTCACCCCACCCATTCACTCCTGGAGGAAACTGGAGTTCCTCCTCTTAACCCTCTGAGTGCCTAGCAGTGGAGAGTAGGAGAAGTATACCAGTGCATGGTCAAAGGAGACCCTCTTTCCAGAGATCCCAGACTCCAGCTTCCCACTCCCAGATCTTCCCTCCTGGGATCTCCTTCTCCATTACAGCCTGAAATCCTAAACCAGGATTCTGAATCATGGACCAGTATATTGGTCCAGGCTAGAAGGAAGGGATTTGGAGGGCATCCTGGAGCAGCCCCAGGTGAGAAAAGATGGAACTGGGACTGGAGCTCCCTTTGGAGGGAAACCAGTGGGGAGCAGGGAGCTTAGCACCCAATCTTGCAAATCTACTCAGAGTTAGCCCCATTATATTCATTATACTCCCAGGTAAGTGAGGATAGGATTGCATCTTTAGACTCAATCCTATCCAATGTGACCATATGCCACAAAGGTAAAGGGTCACTGGCAGGTTGCCCTGCTAGCCCGAACTGGCTGCAAGTTGCCCAGCTGCCTATACAGACAATAGCCACAGTTGTTGAGTGCAGACCATATGACTAGGATTGCCATAATCATCTTCCACAATACCAGGATAGGTTTTGGCTGCAATCCTAAATGCACTTTCGTAGGAGTAAGACCCATTGAACACACCTTTGAGTAGACATGGTTATGATTGTGCTCCCTGTCAAACTTGTCAGTATGTGAACGCAATCCCGGAAAACTGGGATTGTCCCAGTTTTCCAGGACATATGGCAACCCTACATAACAAAAAAGAGGACTTCGCCAAAATGGAGGACACTTAAGAAAAATGGAGGACACAACAAAATAAAAGCTAAAAACACTCATGCCCGTATTTACTCAAATCAAACATACCATCAAATCCAATGCACTCCTTATACTTAAAATTGAAACATCACATTTACTTGAATCGAATTAGCCATTTAATCTAATGTGCACCCTGATTTTGGAAATTAAGAGCACAATCCTAACCATGTCTACTCAAAAGTAAGCCCCATTGTATTCAACTGGTCTTATTCCCAGGAAAGTGTCTCTTGGATTGCAGACTAAATTCGGCTGAAAAGGTAAGCGTTAGATTCGAGTAAATCCACTGTATTGCTTACATGTGCTTAATTTAAACACTATATTGCTTATTAAATTTGAAACTATTACAGGAAGGCTATATGCTGCCTGCTTACAAGAAAAAGGAGGACAGTGAAGATTTTTTCCAGGACATGTCTTCGAAAAAGAGGACATACGGTCACCATGATCCTATCCAATTTTATGCATCCATTGTATCCACAATACAGCCCCATGATAAAGGAACACTTGCTCCCATACATTTAGAAGTCTCCAGTGATTGCTCCTACACCACCTCGCTGGCACAATAGCACCAGCATTGGAAAATTAAAGCGGATTGGGTCCCCAGTATGATATAAGCTTCCTATGGAGTATATAGCATCAGTTGACCCCTCAACAGAGCCAGGCTGGTGTGATGATTTTGGAAATAGGCTTTGACTTGGAAGATCCCGGTTCAAATCCCTGTTCAGCCACAAAAGTTCCAGGATGACTTTGGTTGGATCAGAGGCTCAGGCTGCAATCCTAAAAGCCACTTTCCTGGGAGTAAACCCATTGAACACAATGGGGCTTACTTCTGAGTAGACATGGTAAGGCTTGTGCTCTCAGCCTCACCTACCTCGCAGGGTTGTAAAATCTTACTCATCTCACCCAAAAATGGGAGGAACTATGTACTGTATACCACCCAAGCTTCTCGGAGGAAGGATGCTATTAAAAAGCAACAAAATATATCAAGTTAGAGCCTTATCTGCAAACTGTGATGTCATTAAGCAGGAAGTGATGTCATAACACAAATGATGTCCAGAAAGAAGCACTTTTTTCCCAATTAGGGACTCATTTGCAAACGGCAGAAGAGAAAATACACAGATCTTGACCATATTTTCCAGACATATTTTCAAGACTGCACTTTTCTGACAACTGTCAAGAGGACATACCCTAAAATTGAGTGTCGGGAAAGTTTGAACGATACATAAGAAAATATTTCTTATTTGTGGTCTGCAGTATTACTTGCTGCCTACCTTCTGCAGTGGGTTTTCCTGTGTCCCCTGCAGATTCCGTCCTTGTTACTACCCATTCTTTTTCTCTTTCATTGTAAGCTTTGCAAAGCACCCCACAAAAAAATTTGCAGTCCCCACAATTGTCCCAAAGCTGAAATCTGATCCTAGCTTTTTCAGCAGGAAAATGAGGAGGGGGAGAGAAAGCGCATGACAGGAAGTCTCAGGCTATGTGCATCTCTGGTGTAAGCCCCTCCAGACAGACCACATGGAAGCTGCTCCACTAGAGGGTTGGAAAGGGGGGGGGGGCTGTGACTGTTGTCCATGAGTTTGTGGGGGAGAATCAGCTTTGTTCCCTTTAAAGCAGCAGCTCCCCACGTGAACATTGAATGTGCTTTGCACTTGCAATCCAGTGCCTGCTTACGCAGGAGTAGGTTGCACTAAACTCAGTGGGATTTGCTTCTGAGTAAAGCAGGCCTAGGATCAGGCTGCACAGCACTTCGGGTCGCCACATGTCCCAAAAAGCAGGGACAATCCCAATTTGGGGGGATTGTGCTCACAGACTGGCAAATGGGACAGAGGGTCCTGTCCCGATTTTGTGGAAGAGAATTATGGCAACCCTAATTAGGGTGCAATCCTAGTCTGGCACAACTCGTCGGTCTTTTCATTCCGGTGACAATGTTGGGAGGCAAGTGCATGTCTATGTACTGGCCTAACCATTCCCCAGGAGTAGCGCAGAAGTCTGTGACACCCCCAGGCCAGCAGGGGATTTGTGCTGGGACTTAGGCCAGAATAACTGGAGGTTACGATTACAGCCACGGGCTGCTATCCTAAACACACTTCCCTGAAAGTTAGACACATTGAACACAATGGGGCTGACTTCTGAGTAGACTTGGTTAGGCTTGTGCCCTTAGTGAAACAGCGAATTGTTTTCATTCCCACATTACTGATGGGAACCAAGTTTGCATAGACAGTATAGTTTGGAGGATTTACAAATCTAGGCCAATCACAACCTGTGGCAAGGAGTCCCACAGATTAATAACCTTTGATGTGTCCTAACTCTTTGAGTTAGAGCACCATCCTAACCGTGTCTACTCAAAAATAAGCCCCATTGTGTTCAATGGGTCTTACTCCCAGGAATATGTCTTTAGGATTGCAGCATTAGTGAATATCCCCTGGTTCTGGGGTTATGGTCGGGTTGGTTCTGGGATTATGGTTGGGTCGGTCGGAGGCAATGCACCTGCTACAGGCAGGTAAAGGAGCCCTTCCTGCCCCTCCACCTAGCCTGCCAAGTCCTTGCAAGGGCTGCTCAGTGCTGCAGATACAGGGTTGCCATATGTCCGCTTTTTCCAGGACATGTCCTCTTTTTTTAGCCTTGTGTCCTGGAAAAAACCTTCATTGTTCTCCTTTTTTCTTTAACATTCTGTTAACATTTTTTCTTGTTAAGCAGGCGGTATGTAGCCTTCTTGTAACTAATAAATTAGTGCAATAAATTAGACGTAATAGTTTTTAATGTAATATCAAGTAACATTTGTAATAATGATGATCATCAATAATGATGATAATGAGTGAGTAATAAATCATAGTAATGAATTACTTTATCATTAATCATTGTAATTAATTATTAATAATTATAATAATTAATAATTAAGCACAATAAAGCACTATGCATGAGTGTTTGTAGCTTGGGTTTGGGCATGTCCTCCACTTTTCTTGGGTGTCCTACATTTTGGAGGCTAGTTTGTCCTCTTTTTTTGGTGATGGGTACCCAGTGCAAGGGGATGCATCTCCCTCCTGGTGCAGCAATGGTTAAGGCAACGATGAGGCTGTGGTGCTCAGAGAGGCAGGAAAGGTGGCTGGTGGGGAGGCCATCAGGGGTGCACTTTCCTGTTCCAGAGCTGGGCAGTGGATCTTAGCAGGCTGTGCTGGGGAGGCTGCAGCCTGGAGGAGCCTGGCAGGTGCAGGGGCAGCTGCAGCAGGAGGGAGGGTGTGTAGCAGGCAGGGCAGGGGAAGCCTTGGCCAGCAAGGGGAAGACAATGGGAATTGTTTTGCTGATCAAGGCACTGCATTGTGTTCATGCAAGCAAAGTATTGCATTGTGTGCATGCCAGCAATGTCCTTGCAAGGTGTTGCATTGTGTGCTTGTAAAGTATTGCACAGTATACAATGTGCTTGCAAGGTTTTGCATTGTGTGCACGCAAGCAATGTGCATGCAAGGTGTTGCGCTGGATGCTCGCAAGGTGCATGCAAGCACTTTGCATTATGTGCATGCAAGCAAAGTATTGCATTGTATGCATGCAAACAACGCACAGTGTGCATGCAAGCAATGTGCTTGAAAGGTGTTACATTGTATGCTTGCAAGGTGCTGCATTGTGTGCATGCAAGCAATGTGCATGCAAGGTGTTGCGCGGGATGCTCGCAAGGTGCATGCAAGCACTTTGCATTATGTGCATGCAAGCAAAGTATTGCATTGTATGCATGCAAACAACGCACAGTGTGCATGCAAGCAATGTGCTTGAAAGGTGTTGCATTGTGTGCTTGTAAAGTATTGCACAGTATACAATGTGCTTGCAAGGTTTTGCATTGTGTGCACGCAAGTGATGTGCATGCAAGGTGTTGCGCGGGATGCTCGCAAGGTGCATGCAAGCACTTTGCATTATGTGCATGCAAGCAAAGTATTGCATTGTATGCATGCAAACAGCGCACAGTGTGCATGCAAGCAATGTGCTTGAAAGGTGTTACATTGTATGCTTGCAAGGTGCTGCATTGTGTGCATGCAAGCAATGTGCATCCAAGGTGTTGCGCTGGATGCTCGCAAGGTGCATGCAAGCACTTTGCATTATGTGCATGCAAGCAAAGTATTGCATTGTATGCATGCAAACAACGCACAGTGTGCATGCAAGCAATGTGCTTGAAAGGTGTTACATTGTATGCTTGCAAGGTGCTGCACTGTGTGCATGCAAGCAGTGTGCTGCTTGCAAGGTGTTGCATTGTGTGCTTGTAATGTGTGTACGTTGTGTGCATACAAGCAATGTGCTGGCAAGTGTTGCATTGTATCCTTGCAAAATATTGCATTGTGTACTTGTAAGGTGTTGCAGTGTGTGCATACAAGCAATGTGTTTGCAAGGTATTCCACTGTGTGCTTGCAGGGTGTTGCATTGTGTTTCTGAAAGTACTATGCTTGCAAGGTATTGCACTATGTGCCTGCAAGCAGTGCGCTTAGGACCCTGTTACTTGTCTGTAGCCACTTCTGGATGTAGCAGTCAAAAATCTTGGAACCCAGGTTAATAGTGGGCATGCTTGCTAGGGATTCAGCTCATCCCGTGCAAGATCAAAGAACTAGCCCAGCAACCTGGTCCTAGTAGCGGGCAGCCACAGATGTGCTGGTACTGGTAGTAGTGAGTACCCAAAAGCACAATATTTAATTATTTTAAATTAAAACAAATACAAAACACTGATTGAAAAAAATCTGCCCTGATTTTACTTTGTACTGAATTAATGGTGAATTTTCTTCTTGTTAGGCAGGAGTTAAGATGGAAGGAGAGGGATCAGCAAGACCCATTCAGAAGGCGAGAGTGGAGGCAAGAGGTAAAAATTCTCATGCTGTCCAAGTCGGGACCATCAGAGAGTTCCTGATTGGAGCAGATTCATGCCAGGTTAAGCAGGAGCCTGAGGAGGGGCTACCTCAGCAATGGGAAAACCACTGGCAGGACTTTTTAAAGACGATGCAACCTTCCCGGTCAGGGTGGAAGAACCCACAGCTGCCTCCGGCTCCGTCAAGTCTTAAGGAAGTCCAGGCTTCCTTTAACGGAGGGGTTGATGGTCAGTGGCGACAATGCGACACTGAAACTCCGCTAGATGATGATGGACAAGCTCATAAAATTCGTGATCACCTCATATCTTCTGTAAAAGTGAAGGAAGAAGTTCTGGATGAGGACCTTGTCAGTTTGGAAATGGAACGTCAGCGTTTCAGGCAGTTCTGCTACCAGGAGGCTGAGGGTCCCCGAGAAGTCTTCATTCAGCTGCAAGAGCTTTGCTATCAGTGGCTGCGGCCAGAGAGACACACCAAGGAGCAGATCTTGGAGCTGCTGATCCTGGAGCAGTTCCTGATCATCCTGCCCCAGGAGATGCAGGGCTGGGTCAGGGAAGGGGGTCCGGAGACCTGTGCCCAGGCGGTAGCTTTGGCTGAAGATTTCTTGCTGCGGCTGCAGGAAGCAGAGAGACTGGAAGACAAGGTTAGCAGGTCGCCTTCAGTTCCCAACCAGAGAGGCAATTCTGAATATGAATAAAATATGGGGAGGGGGGAATCAGGGTGGGGGGAAGGTGGGCAGCAAGCAGACCCATGGGGAGCTGAATGTGGGACAGGAATACAGCACTTATGCTGGGTTCAGACCCCATTCGCATGTAGCTGGGGCAGTCTGGGTTGCTTAGATATGCACCACCTCTTGAGGTGGAGTAGATCCAAGTAGCAGATCCAAATAAGATCTAACTGGATCTGCCTGGATAAGGGAATTTTTTTCCCCTTGCCTCGGGATCAGCCACAGCCTGAAGTTTGCATTGGATACAGAACAAGCCTACTGGCCTGCCCACTCTGGCAATGTTAGCCAGTGCCTCCAGCATTCAGCCCATCACATTTCTCATTGAGCTTTGAGTTGCATCCCTCTGTCTTGGTTTTAGATGTCGTGGCCATCAGAAGATGTGGTTGGTTCACCCAAGTCGGAGCAGGATCCGTCGGACACAGTGAACGTTCAGCAGCGCTCTCTTGAGGGTGAAGAAGAGAGTGATGGGGAGGTCAGCTTTCTGGGTAAGGATTAAGATCTGGACCTCTGAAATCCAAAACGGTTCTTTCAGCCTGCTTCCTCTCCCTCTCTATATAACTGAGCCACGGGAGATGATGGTGGGGACCTCAACAACTGATACACCAGAACGTATCTGGACATCCAGAAGCCTGGCTTGAAGCACACCCACACTGCAGACCTGACTTTAGTAGAGGGATACTATCCCCATCCAAAGGAGGCTGAATCCCTCAGTCCTGTTCACCCAGAACACTTGTGGCTCTTCTGGGTTCAATTGATTTGATCATATCCAATCCAACTTCATGCACCTATCACAGGAGTCCAGATTTGTCCCAGGAAGGGGGGATTAGGGATTAGATTGGGTGCTATGGCTGTGATTCTGTTTATATTTTTAAAACCTTTCTGTTGCACAGTAGCTTTTTCTTCCATTGTGCAGACCCAAAGTTCCAAAAATACGGTATTTCTTTGAATATAATGCATATCCAAAATCAGGGTGTATATTATATTTGATGGTACATTACATTCTGTTAAACACTGTAGTGTTTAATAAGATTAACACAGTGTTTAATATGATTAAATCAGTGATTTTCAACCAGTGTGTCGCAGCACATTGGTGTGCCACAGATGGTCTTTAGGTGTGTCAAGATTTTGGGGAGGATTATTTTTAGTAGGGCAGATGGGGGATTTGAGCTCCGTACCAGCATCATGGTGTGCCTTGTCAGTGATCAAACAAATGGTGGTGCCTTGATGATTTTAGCACCTTCTCAGTGTGCCATGAGATTAAAAAGGTTGAAAATCACTGGATTAAATATGTTTTGTCCAAAACTTAGTAGACACATACTTTTATTGGGAACCATCTAAACTTGCAGTGCGTGATCCTTTGAGAGAGTTTTATTTTTCATTGTCACAAGAGCATGATCCAGTTTGGGAAACCCTGAATTTCCTGAGATTCTCTGCTTGGCTTCCCTCTTGTCAGAGTGAGTCCCTCTTGCTCCCTGCCTCTTGTTGGAGTAAATCTTGGATAACAATAATTTTCTTGTCTGATTAGGCAGCGACCCAGCTTATGAAAATGGGGAGGAGACTTTCCAGTTTGAAAGACATCCACAAGTGGGCATCAGCGGACTATCCTTGGCGAGGCTCAACAGGAAGTTTTTCGAGGTTTGTGAGTTGGAGGAGATGCCCACCAGTCAACCAAACCAAGGAGTCCACCAGGAGATCCAGGCAGCAAAGTCTAGTTTCCTTGGTGGGGAAAGCGATAGAGTCTTGCCAGCAAGGACTTTTCCAGATGGTGGCCACAAGGTAAAGAGGAAAAAGACAAGTCCTAGCTGGGGGTCTTTCTTGCGTCAGAGCTTCGACTTCCCCCGGAATCAGAAAATGCAAAAGCTGCACACCTGCACATATTGCGGGAAGATCTCCAACAACAGCGCACATATGATTATCCACGAGAGGACCCACACGGGTGAGAAACCGTATAAATGTTCAGAGTGTGGCAAATGCTTCAGCACAAACTGCAACCTTATGAAACACATGAGAATCCACACGGGCGAGAAGCCGTACAAGTGCTCTGACTGTGGCCGAAGCTTCAGTGACAAAGCCTCCCTTATCGTTCACGAGAGAACCCACACAGGAGAGAAACCGTACGAGTGTCCCATGTGTGGGAAAAGCTTTACCTCCAGCTCCAACCTGATCACCCACAAGAGGGTGCACACTGGGGAGAAACCATACAAATGCTCGGATTGCGGGCAGAGCTTTGTTCACCGGCCACAGCTGGTCATACACATCCGGACGCATACCGGGGAGAAACCGTACGAGTGTCTGGAGTGCGGCAAAAGTTTCAATCAGAAAGCGGACCTGATTATACACCGGCGGACCCACACTGGAGAGAAACCGTATGAGTGTGCCGAGTGCGGCAAAAGTTTTATTTCTAGTTCCTACCTTCGGAAACACGAACGCCTGCATCTGGGGAAAAAAACGCAAGCTGGGGAAGAAACCCACAAGTGCGCTTATTGCAGGAAAAGCTTCATCAGCAGGTCTAAACTTCTGATCCATGAGAGAACGCACACAGGAGAGAAACCATTTGAATGCGCTGAGTGTGGGAAAAGCTTCAGCACCAGTTCTAACCTGGTCAACCATAAGAGGGTACACACGGGAGAGAAACCGTACCAGTGCGCAGATTGTGGACAGAAGTTCAGCACAAACTCGAACCTTGTCAATCACCGCAGGGTCCACACGGGAGAGAAGCCGTACGAGTGCTCTGATTGCGGGCAAAGCTTTGGCCATAAAGCATCACTTAGAAGACACAAGCGAATCCATGCAAGAGAGACCGCCCCGTGAGCACTTAGTTGTGGACAGAGCGCTGATACTGGGTCTCATCATAGGTCAGGGTTGAGCTGTCTTCCTCACTTCAGTCTCATGGTGGTGCAGGCAAAACACTTTGTTCACCTAGAATCCCAGCGATGTATCCAGTGATGTGTATAACCCTTTAGCAATCCTTAACAGGCTCTGGTGGCTCAATGGTTACAGACACTGCTTATCAACCTGAAGGCTGTAAAGGCAGTGGTTCGAGACCCGAATACCTCATGATGTACCAGGTATATTATCATGTACCATCATGTACATGTACTATCATTGCCCAGCTCCTGCCAACCTAGCAGTTCAAAGGCATGTAAATGCAAGTAGATAAATAGATACCATTGGGAAGGTAACAGCATTCTGTGCACCTCTGGCATTTAGTCAAGCCAGCCACACAACAACAAAGAGGTCTTTGGACTATGCTGGCTCTTTGGCCTTAGAAAGAGGATGAGCGCTGCACTGTAGTGTCACACAACTAACAGAACAACCTGAAGGGACACCTTTACTTTTAAGTATTGCAGATGCCTCAATGTGCCATGTAGCCTTTCACCTTTGGAGATATTCTGGGCAGTGATGGCATCATGGAACCAGGAGTGAGAGGGCTTGTTACACAACTTGTGTGTTGCACAATACTTATCATGACCCCCTCTAGTTATGCCACTGTTTACCTTCAAAGCCTTCCACAGTTCTACTCTCCCCCTCTTTCTACACTCATACCCTTTCACAGACCTTCAGCCCTCCAGCTCCACCACCCCCAGCTTCTCAACTGTTCACCCTGCTCCCCCAGATGTCCAAACATTCTCCTTTGGTGCCCAACGTGCCTAGAACCCTTTCCCAGATCACCTTCTTCAGATCCTTCCACAAAGCCTGCCTTTTTTGAGAAATCTTTAGCACAATCCCATACTTCTTGTATCCTACTGGAATTAAAGCTGCAGTCCATTGAATACTTCCTTGGCACTAACACTGATGGAACTGCATTTGTGGAAACATTCCTGGGATGGTGCATGTTCCTAAGTAAGTGCAACCAAACCATTTATCCTCCACCTTTTGCTTCCCTTGTGTTGCGTTTAGATGCAACTCCCTTGGGACAGAGCTACCTTTCCTTCTTGATACTCAGTCAGGTATCAGGGATCTGGATGGTGCTATGTAAAAACTAACAATGATGATCCAGAGTCTACTCTTTCTTAAAAGCACAAGAACTCTCTGCTGGATCAGTTCAGGGGTCCCCTTGCCCAGAATCCCCTTGGACTGATGATGGTCTACAGCAGTGGTTCTTGAGCAGTTCAGCCTAGGACCCCCTTCTGAGAATGACAGTCTGTCCAGGAACCCTCAGAAGTGATGTCATGGCATTAAGTGACATCAAACAGGAAGTGCCATCACTGATGTCAAAAGCTCCTCCATGTCTACATGGAAGTAAGTCCCATTGTGGTCAATGAGGCTTGCTCCCAGGGAAGTTATGGAATGCAGCCTGAGTGCCCCATTCCAGATTCCAAGATGAAAGCATCCAGCTTTTTGTGATCCCTTTAAAATAGAGTTGTAAGCCCTCTAAGGGAGACCTGACCCTACTCTGAGAACCCTTGATCTACAGGAAACTGGCCAGAGGACCACAATCTCCTGTCTGCATGTACTGATTGTAGATCACTAAAGGGTATACAGAGAAGAAAATGCATCAACCTTTTTTAGGCTGCGATATCAGACATAGGGTGAAATCCAGAGAAACTATGGGAGTCCTTGCTCAGGACTAAGCACAAGTTAGTCTCAGTTGCAAAATGAATTTCTCATAGGTTTTCACTAGGTGATGCAGTCACTATGGGTGCACATAATGTCTCTGGATGTGCCCGTATTTTCTTTTCATTGCATTATATGAAAAGTCCAGCACCAGAAAGAGCAGCTTCTCCATCTTTCACTGTACTGGGTGAGGAGGAGCGGGAGAGCCTCTTGTGACAGAAGAGAGTAGCTTTCACCACCACACACTATAGCTTCTTCAGGTTTGAGAGAGCAAGTGTCCTACTCCTCCTATGCTGGAGGGCTTACTGGGTTTTGGCAAGACAGTCCCAGTATAGTGGTAGGAGGAAGAGGCTGGGGTAGCGAAAACAACAGCAGCAGGATTGGTTGGCAGCAGTACAAGCAGGTTAGAGTGGATCACGTTGACCACCACCCTCAAGGCCTCCCAATATCTGACCATCTATGGCCGAGTCATGGAGAGAGCTGAACTTGTGGGGACTCACCAGGCCTCTGGCTGCTTCTGAGCCAAACTCATTTGGCCGACCCTAAATCATGACGGCTCTGGCTGTAATCCTATCTGTGAGCAAGCCTCATTGAATGCCTTGGGCAGGCATGCATAGGATCGCACTGTAAGAAGATCAAGCTACTACCTGCAGTGAAGCAGGACTTCCTTTCCTAGGTTAGAGAAATAGCTCTAGCGTTAGTGAACCCACCTGTAGCAAAATGGAACGCTCCATCAAAGACTTGATGTCATGTTCCTAGTCTCTTCGTATATAACCTTTTTGATTTCTATTAAATTGCCTGAGTTTTGTTGTTTCCTGGCTGTGTTTTTTCTTTAATCTGCTAACAAACTGTTGAGTTTGCAAGACTTAGGTTGATTTCCCTGAACGGCCACTGGTTGGGATCTTATCTGACAGGGTCTTTCAGTTCACAGACAGTACAAAGCTGCTGTTTGTTCAGCCGCCTCCATCTGTTGGAATTATGTGGTTCTATGCATTTCCACTACTCAGTATAAAAAAGTATACAGACATAACTACTTGCCTGGGAGTAAGCCCAATGGACTAATATAACACAGGCCAACATATATTTTTGCTGTTGTAAAAGTTAAACCTCTTCCTGGGTTTTTTCAGGGTGCAGATTCCAAAAGTGACATCAGTTTTGCCCACTCACATCTAGTTTCCCCATGGCTTCCTCATAAGGAGCCTGCTTCAACATTTCACTAATGAGACTATGCCATGTCTCCAAAACAAGACATATTGGGTGCAGACTGAGTTGGAAAAAATGCATCAGGATGGTAAGTACCGCTCATGGAGGAAGGGCACTTTCCAAACTACAGATCCAGTTGGCACTTGGAAAGCCCTGATGTAAACCTATCACTCTCAGCACATATCCCGGGCTGTTCCAACACTAATGTGAGCAAATCATAGTTCCCTAACTTTGGCTGCAATCCTAAACACGCTTTCCTGAGAGTCAGCCCCGGTAAAGTGAGAGTAAGCCTCGTGTTACCCAGTATCACCTATACAGTAAAACGTTGGATTGCGAGTAACATCGATTGAGAGAATTTTGCAAGACAAGCAAACATTTCTGATAAATTTTATCTTGCAATAGAAGTGAAAAAATAATCCTGGCCAGGATACAGCTGGATATGGTGCTTCCTACACACAGTTTATTGTCTTACAAGTTAGGCATATTCTTGGGATGTGAATTTATTTGGGATGTGAATTTTAAAATGGTATCAGTTATGCCCAGTGTCTCTAGTTTTGGTGCTACAACATCAGTTTCCTTTTTGTAGGACTTTGTTATCATTTGATGGAAGGAAAAAAGACAACATAAAACATTAAAGTCAATGTCAAAGGCTGCAATCCTAAAGACACTTTCCTGGGAGTAAGACCCATTGGACACAATGGGGCTTACATCTGAGTAGACATGGTTAGGATTGCGCTCAGTCTCTGAATCACAGGGCCCTTAGCTTTTGTTCAGGCTCCTTAGAGTTGTGCAGGAAACGCTCTGCAAGGGCCACAGCCCTAGTGCACATTTTCGGGTCCTGATCCATGATCCAACTCTGCATTTCAGGGGGAAGGATGGTCAGGAACTGCTCCTGACTGCAGCAGAATGGAGATTCTTCTGTGGCATCATCACAAAGACCTGTTGATGGGCCTTCTCCCTCCATAAGTGACAGTGTGTAATAGTGGTGAAGAAGCCACTTTCATGCTTCATGTAGTTAGGTGGGCATCAAGAATAAAACAAGTAATATTATAATGCCATTATACAAATCAGTGATAACCTTTGGTGGGTTAGAGTCCAATTTTGGTTACCACATCTTTAAAAGGGCGTAATGGAACCAGAAATGGTGAAGAAGAGTGACCATAACTGGGCTGGGAATCTCTCTTATGACGAAAGGCTAAAGCACTACCACAATCCAGTCCTGAACTGGGGTCTCTAACCTTTTGGGCAGGAGGACCACACTGTCTTTCTGATACTGTGTAGGGGGCTGGAAGAAAAAGAATTGATTTTACATTTCAGATTTGAATAAATTACCATAAATGAGTATTAGTGACATAACTTGTGAATAAATGAATTCCTATCAGATCTTCAACACTTTCAAATGCAGAGAGAGGGTGATCTTCAAAGCACTTTCATACACAGAGAGAGGAGGAGTGTGCAGCCTCCTCTGCCCTCAAAATGCTCTCTCAAGGTGTGGAGAGCAAAGATCCTCCTTCTCTGGAGGATTACAGGGCATACTGAAGGCCAGATAGAGAATCAGATCCTAGGCCTGGGGTTTGAAAATTCCTGGTCTAGTAAAAAAATATCTTAGGATGGATCTGACTGATGACCCATCCCTATCCTATTCCTGGAGCTGATGCAGTTGTGCCAATGGGGTGTGCACTGGATACTGGGGAGGGGGTCAGTTGAGAGGGTCTCCTCAAGATAAAGGAACTTCTGCTCCCTTACCTTGGAGCCTTCCTGCAGCTACATCAGACCCAGACCACTGGAAGGGATTGCGCTGTGCAACATAAAACATAAAAGCCTTCCCTTTGTGGGGATGGAAATAGGGATGTCATTTTCCTCCTACACAACACCAAAATCAGGAGACACCCACTCAAATTGAGTGTTAGAAAAAGTTGGGACAAAACAAGTGTATTGCTGAGGATGCAATTAGACTGTGGAACTCTCTGCCACAGGATGGGCCAGTGGAAGATTCAGGAAGCCAGAGTGGATGGGTGTTGGGCTGAGCCAGTTGAGCTTTTCCTAAGCAATTAACCTGTGGAATTCCCTGTCACAAGATGGGCCAGTGGGAGATGCAGGAAGACAGAGTGGATGGGTCTTGTCTGAGCCAGAAGGGCTCTTCCTAGGCAGTTCACCCATGGAACTCCCTGTCACAGGATGGGCCAGTGTGAGATGCAGGAAGTGAGTGGATGGGTTTGGGGCTGATCAAGTGAGTCTCTTCCTGGGCAATTAACCATTGGAACTCCTTGCCACAGGATGGGCCAGTGGGAGATGCAGGAAGCGAGTGGATGGGTCTTGGGCTGAGCCAGTTGGGCTCTTCCTAGGCAATTCACCTGTGGAACTCCCTGCCACAGGATGGGCCAGTGCGAGATGCAGGAAGTGAGTGGATGGGTTTTGGGCTCATCCAGTGAGTCTCTTCCTGGGCAATTAACCATTGGAACTCCCTGCCACAGGATGGACCAGTGGAAGATGCAGGAAGCAGATGAGTCTTGGGCTGAGCCAATTGGGCTCTTCTTGGGCAATTCACCTGGGCAGGGAACTCCCTGCCACAGGATGGCCTTCTGTACTGGAAGGGGGGGTCTGAGACTGCCTTCATACACACTTACCTGGGAGTAAATCCATTGACTAGCATCAGCCTTACTTCCAAGTAGACATGCAATGAGCGGGCTGAAACTGGCAGCGATAGCGAGTTTAGCGAAGCCCTCCCCACTTTCCACACAGCCTTTCTGTCCTTCTGTCTCACCTGTAGCTCCCCGACATGGAGCCTCCACTGGATCAGGCTGAAGGACGGGGGCATCCAGGTGCCCCCTTGCATCTGGCACTCTGAGGCTGTCTACATCTGCACCCCCCATGGCTTGTAGCCTGTGCTGGTCCTTTCCTATACAAGTGATTTAACTGGCAGAGGTTAAGGGAGAAATAGAAGTCAAAGGAGACTTCTCAGCCTTAGGGGGCAGGTCATGCAAGAGAAAAAGGGATGTCTCCAGCATACTCTGCTGTAATGAGATTCTCTGCTGAGAGATGCAAACCATGCTTTGGTTTATAAATAAAAACTCAAAGTTTGGGTCAAGAGTCTGTTTTATAGTCATTTATTGAGCCGGAGCCCAAAACACCCAACAAAAAGGTCAACAGAAAACAAGACTGGACAAGCCGGCTGGGACCCTCCCTAAAATCATCAGGCATTTATAACCTTAAACATCTGGATGCAACACATCTGGACCTTATTAACCCTTTTAGTCACAAACAACATGAACAAAACAGGAATACAGCTGGACTCTGTGAATGTTGAACAACCAGGTAGTACTTGAATCGTGGAGTGCTTAATACAATAATAATGTGTAAATTATAACCTCCTTTAATTTTCCTCTATAACTGGCCTCACCCTGCACTCTCCCTCAACTTCATTGCCTCGTACCTTCTCATATGGATTTTCCCCCATGTGGGTTCTTTGATGAGAAGTCAGGTGCGGCCACTGCCTGAAGCTCTTTCCACACTCTTTTAAGTGTTTATATGGTTTCTGTCCCATGCAGGTTTCTTTGATGTGAGGTCAGGATTGAGCGGAAACTGAAGCTCTTTCCACACTTGTGCGGTTTCTCTCCTGTGTGAGTTTTTTGATGTGAAGTCAGTCCTGAGCATGAAGCTCTTTCCACACTCCACGCGTTTGTGCGGTTTCTCTCCTGTGTGGGTTCTTTGATGTAAGGTCAGGTTTGAGCAGAATCTGAAGCTCTTTCCACACTCCAAGCAATTGTGCGGTTTCTCTCCCGTATGAGTTCTTTCATGCAAAGTAAGGCTGTAACTCCTACTGAAAGTCTTTGCACACTCCAAGCATTTGTGTGTTTTCTCTCCTGTGTGAGTTTTTTGATGTGAAGTCATTGCTGAGATGGAAATGAAGCTCTTTCCACACTCCAAGCATTTGTGTGTTTTCTCTCCTGTGTGAGTTTCTTGATGTGAAGTCATTGCTGAGATGGAAATGAAGCTCTCTCCACACTCGAAGCATTTGTGTGTTTTCTCTCCTGTGTGAGTTTTTTGATGTGAAGTCAGCGCTGAGCTTGAAATGAAGCTCTTTCCACACTCCAAGCATTTGTGTGTTTTCTCTCCTGTGTGAGTTTTTTGATGTGAAGTCATTGCTGAGATGGAAATGAAGCTCTTTCCACACTCCAAGCATTTGTGTGTTTTCTCTCCTGTGTGAGTTTTTTGATGTGAAGTCAGCGCTGAGCTTGAAATGAAGCTCTTTCCACACTCCAGGCATTTGTGTGTTTTCTCTCCTGTGTGAGTTTCTTGATGTGAAGTCATTGCTGAGATGGAAATGAAGCTCTCTCCACACTCCAAGCATTTGTGTGTTTTCTCTCCTGTGTGAGTTTTTTGATGTGAAGTCAGCGCTGAGCTTGAAATGAAGCTCTTTCCACACTCCAAGCATTTGTGTGTTTTCTCTCCTGTGTGAGTTTTTTGATGTGAAGTCAGCGCTGAGCTTGAAATGAAGCTCTTTCCACACTCCAAGCATTTGTGTGCTTTCTCTCCTGTGTGAGTTTTTTGATGTGAAGTCATTGCTGAGATGGAAATGAAGCTCTTTCCACACTCCAAGCATTTGTGTGTTTTCTCTCCTGTGTGAGTTTTTTGATGTGAAGTCAGCGCTGAGCTTGAAATGAAGCTCTTTCCACACTCCAAGCATTTGTGTGTTTTCTCTCCTGTGTGAGTTTTTTGATGTGAAGTCATTGCTGAGATGGAAATGAAGCTCTTTCCACACTCCAAGCATTTGTGCAGTTTCTCTCCTGTGTGAGTTTTTTGATGTGAAGTCAGCGCTGAGCTTGAAATGAAGCTCTTTCCACACTCCAAGCATTTGTGTGTTTTCTCTCCTGTGTGAGTTTTTTGATGTGAAGTCAGTGCTGAGATGGAAATGAAGCTCTTTCCACACTCCAAGCATTTGTGCAGTTTCTCTCCTGTGTGAGTTTTTTGATGTGAAGTCAGTGCTGATCTCCAAATGAAGCTCTTTCTGCACGCCAAGCATTTGTGCGGTTTCTCTCCTGTGTGAGTTTTTTGATGTGAAGTCAGTGTTGACATCTGAAGGAAGCACTTTCCACACTCCAAGCATTTGTGCAGTTTTTCTCTGTGAGTTTTTTGATGTGAAGTCAGGTATGACCTCTGAATGAAGCTCATTCCACACAAGCATATATATGGTTTCTCCCCCATGTGGGTTATTTTATGCTTAGTGAGGCTTCCACTCGCTCTGAAGTTCTTTCCACACTCTAAGCATATATATGGTTTCTCCACTGTGTGGGTTCTTTTATGCATAGTGAGGCTTTGACTATAAGTGAAGCTCTTTCCACACTCTAAGCATATATATGGTTTCTCACCCGTGTGGGTTCTTTGATATGAAGTCACTTCTGAGCTGCTAGTGAAGCTCTTTCCACACTCCAAGCATTTGTGCGGTTTCTCTCCCGTGTGGGTTCTTTTATGTGAAGTCAGGCTGTAACCCCTACTGAAGCTCTTTCCACACTCCAAGCATTTGTGCGGTTTCTCTCCTGTGTGAGTTTTTTGATGTGAAGTCAGTGTTGAACTCTGACTGAAGCTCTTAGCACACACTAAACATATATATGGTTCCTCCCCTGTGTGGGTTCTTTTATGTATAGCAAGGTATCCATTATCACTGAAGCTTTTTCCACACTCTACACATATATATGGTTTCTCCCCTGTATGGGTTCTTTGATGTGAGGTCAGTTCTGAGCTCCGTATGAAGCTCTTTCCACATTCCAAGCATTTGTGTGGTTTCTCCCCTGTGTGAGTTTTGTGATGAAAAGTCAGGTATGACCTCTGAACAAAGCTATTTCCACACACTAAGCATATATATGGTTTCTCTCCTGTGTGGGTTCTTTGATGTGTGAACAGGCTGCTGGTGGTACTGAAGCTCTTACCACACTCTAAGCATTTACATGGTTTCTCCCCCGTGTGGGTTCTTTCATGCAAAATCAGGCTATAACCCCTACTGAAGCTTTTTCCACACTCCAAGCATTTGTGTGTTTTCTCTCCTGTGTGAGTTTTTTGATGTGAAGTCAGTTCTGTGCTCCGTATGAAGTTCTTTCCACACTCAAAGCATTTGTGTGGTTTCTCCCTTGCGTGAGTTTTTTGATGTGAAGTCAGTGCTGAGCTCTGAACGAAGCTATTTCCACACACTAAGCATATATATGGTTTCTCCCCCGTGTGAGTTCTTTTATGCAAAGTCAGGATATCACCCCTACTGAAGCTTTTTCCACACTCCAAGCATTTGTGCGGTTTCTCTCCTGTGTGAGTTCTTTGATGCAAGGTCAGGTTGTCACCCCTACAGAAGCTTTTTCCACATTCCAAGCACTTGTGGTGTGGTTTTCCTGCTTTCTGGATTGTCTGAAATATTGCAAGGTTTGAATTACTGCTGCTGGTTCTCTTTTGTCTTTGCAGGCCTTTTCCCTTCCTCTTTGTACTTTCTTTATCTGAATCAAATGGTTTGACACTGAAATCCCCCTGCATATGAGCAGCAGATACATTTCTCCATTTCTCTGTCTCGTTTCCCTCTTGCTTCTTTGATCTGCCTGGTTCCGCAAAGGTCTTTCTCATGTTGTTCTCTAAATGGGAGTCATTATGTGTGCTGGAGCTGAAGCTCTTTCCCCACTCACAGCACTTCTGTGATTTCTCCTCTGTCTGGATTGTGGTGTGTTTATTACAGGAGGATTGATATCTAGTTGATTCCTCAGTCAAAGGATTCTTTTTTCTCCTCCTCTTTTTGTGACCTTCTTGTTGGATTGGAATTTCATGGAAATTAATGCCCCGAGGAACCACAGAATTGCTCCTCCTGACAGGAGCTGAACTTCCTTGGTCTGATCCATTTGATCCAACTTGGTCTCCTACTTCAAGTATGTTGGCTTCTGGTGGCTCCCCATGTGGTTCCTGCCGATCCTCAGCAACTTCTTTGTTTTTTCCTGGAAAAGAGAAGGTCAATTAGCTGCGCAATAGAGAGATGGTACCTCAAAGTGGATACCTAAACATGAATGCTCAGAGGGAAACCCTAGTGACCCCCCTTGACTCTTAGGACTGGGCCCTACTGAGTGACTCCCATTTATCTGTAATGGAGAAGTAGCACAGTTGTGGTTGCGTGGCCTACTGTAATCTGACCCAGTTATGAAATGAGGGAACCTGAGTCTGGGTGGTGGATTCACAAGAGCCTGTGCAGCTTCCTCAATGCAAACAGCTTAGAGAATGACATGATATTCACGCACTCTGGAAGTTTCAACCTAATTCTGTTTCAAACTTCAGCTCTGATATATTGATTGATAACTGTGTATTTTAATTGCACTTAATTTAATGCTATGAGACACCTTAAGCATGGCAGTTCACTGCTAATTCACTTGCAGTGCAATCTTAAACCCATCTACTCAGAAGTAAGTCCCATTGTGTTCAACAGTACTTACTCTCGGGAAAGTGTGGTTAGGATTGCAGCCTCAGAGGAATCTCTTGGAGTAGCACATGTTCTGTACAGTCTATTTTAATATAAGATTGTCGGGGTAACTACCTCAACTCCCCCTTGTACCACCTTCCACACTCTGGCTTAGGAAAGAAGACAGAAGGCATTGGGACAAGAAATTTGGAGGAAAGTGCTGGGTTGGAGCATCGGTCACTGTCACTTCCCCAGGGTCTTCTGTCGTCCTCGCAGCACACAGGAACAGATCTCACACGGAGACAAGGCAGTTACATAAACTCTGATTGGCATCACTGGTAAGTACCGGGCACTTCTCAGCTTCTCCTGAGGTAAAAGCAGTTTCAGTCACCTTTTCTTTCTACCCTCAGGTTGCACAGGTAAGTTCAGTACAGCCTCTTCCGCTGCCTCCTGGCTGCACCCCACTAGTCTCCCCCTTCCTCTCTTCCCACCTTTTACACCCGTCCATGACAAGGCTAGGGGTGCACAGAGCTGTACAAAGTCAACCAAGCAAACCAAGAGAAGGATGACCTACAGTTGCTTGTTCTCCATGTGGCTTTCCACCCAGTTTTCTTGGACTGTCCGATTCGTTCAGCAAAGTCACAAAGAGCACTCCATCATCAGCACACCAAGTCTGATTCTTCCCACTTGTGTTGGGGAATTTGTGAGGATCCACCATAGGGGGGAAGCCTTCAGAAGATACGGAATGGGGGCAGAGCAGGTGGGCAGTACAAGGAGGAAATGAGGTCTGAGATGATGGTCAATCAGGCTGGGAAAGGGGCAGGTTCCACAACCCTGGCACATGCCAAATCCCAACACCCTCACCAGGTCTAATCCGCCTTCTTGAAATCCACATAGATTTTCAGGAGCTGCCAATAGGTTTACCCAGGAAAAAGAGACAGATGTTCCCTTATTCCAAGGAGACTAATAGCAGCCAAAGTTCTCTAGGAGGAAACAGCCCAACTTCCAGCCCCACATTTCCACTGTAAATCTAGAAACAGAAGAAGAAGAAGATGGAAAATTCAAGTCATTACTGCGTACCCACCATGAGAAAGGGTTTCCTTACCCAGGGAGGCTGCAATCTCATAATTCTCCATCATGATCTCCCGGTACAGAGCCTTTTGGCCTGGGTCTAACAGAGCCCACTCCGTGCCCACTTCGTGAAACGCACAATCACCTCCTCAAAGGCCCTGGAAGGAGAAATTGTCCACTCTTGACAAATAATTCACTTCATTCACTGCCAATGCCCAGCCTGGAATGGGAAATGAAATGGAAGGAATTGGACAGTTATTTCCATGGAGGGAATTTACTAACAATCAAACATTTTTCCCCTTCTTTTTCTCATGAGACAGACGCCAGTCCTGCACAAACCCTGGGGGTCTGAAGGAAAATGCTGTGGCTTTCATGGAGTGATCACAGAGACAACATCAGTGGCCAAAGGTGGAAAAAGCAGTCTGGGCCACATTGGAAGACTGAGAATGTGACATGTCACACAGAAGTGGTTGTTTGGGAAGAAAAACAGGCTGATGGGGCTGTCTTTTGGACATCTGGAGCTCCTTTGCGTCATCCTAAGCTGTAGGATGCGGGCAGATGAACAGTATTTATATTCATATTATTAAAATAAGTAATGTTTATAGTTATAAACATTATTTATATTATAGTTATAAACATTATTTGTATGACCTGATAGAGATGTTCTAAGAAGCTTTCCTGCTAAAGGTGGGGAGTTGGACTAGATGTCCTATTAGATCTTTCCAACTCTATAATTAAATTTTCTTTACTTCACCTGCCTTTTCTTCACCATTGCTCTCGTGATCTGTCCCTTACCTGAAGAGGCTGCTCCATGCCGGAGAGGAGCGGAACGTGATGCCAAAGCCATTTCACCCTGTTTTGGAGACAAATGTGTTGGGAAGACTTTAGTGAACAAAATGTCTGGCCTCCCAGGGATTCTGACAGCACCACCCTAAGGGTGCAATCCTCACACATTTAGGCATATGTTTCCATGATGATGTGGGGAGGTTGGCACATGCCTGTGGCCAAATCTCCCCACAAGTGGGGCAAAAGTGCTTTACGGAGCTTCTGACACCCCCAGGTCAGCTCAGGACTTAGGCCAAGGCTTAGGCCGGCCTAACTGGAGCTTAGGATTCCAGCCTAAATCTGGATCCCTGTGCCCAGCCCTGCTGCTGTAAGAAAATAGATTCTTGCCCAGTAGTGGGTATGGGGGGGGGAGGAAAGAGGAAAAGATAGGACAGGGACAGGAAACAGGGTGACCATATATCGTAACTGGAAAAGAGGACAGGGTCCCCCTGAAATGTAGGACACCCAAGAAAAATGTAGGACATGACAAAATAAAAGTTTAAAACACTCAACCAGATTGCTTTTGTGTGGTTAATTTCAATATTATATTGCTTATTAAATTTAAAGCTATTATACATAATTTATTACATCTGATTTACACTAAGGGCACTTGCTGCCCACTGACAAGGAAATGGAGGACACTGAGGACTTTTTTCCAGGACAAAGGCTAAAAAGAGGACATCTGGTCACCCTGGATAGGAAAGGCAAGAAACAAAAGCTGTAGGATTCTCCTATGAAGTAGGTACAGTCCAACCCCAAAAGGTATCCTTCCCCCCCCCCCAAATGACCTCCGTCCCTCTCTCCTCTCCTGCCCCACAGCAAGGCTCTCTGTTTCTCTCGGTCGGGCCAGAGGGGGCTTTGCAGGAGCCGGGCTGCTTTCAAGGCCTGGCTCTGCACACGGCCCTCTGTAGGCCTCAGGTTTCCACTCAGGCCTTTCCACCTCTTCCTTTACAGTCTCCTTACTCTTCCCCCATCAAGGCCAGCCATGAGCTCCCTGGGGAGACCAGTATGGCCCAGTAAGAGAGCCTCCAGTCCCCAGCAAGGAGGAACCACACAGTGGAGCCTCCTCCCAGGGTGACCAGATGCCAAACCCAAAATTCCTGAACGCCAAGGCCAAAATCCCTAATCCCAGGCCAAAATTCCTACCCACTGAAAAAAATTGCCAAAATGTATGTTTTTTGTTTTTGTTTTTCAGTTTTTTTACCATAACTTTTGATAAGAAAGAGATATCTCAAAACTGATTATTGCATTAAATTCTGCTCTTCAATACGAATCCAACGACATATGGCATGATGGGGTACTGTGCACTATCACGAAGTTTCAAAATGAAGCCAAAATGTAGGACACCCGGACAGGAGGCTAAAAATCCGGGCAAATCCCGGCTTTTCCGGTCATCTGGTCACCCTGCTTCCTCCCTGATGTTTTTCCCTCCGTTCACCTCCTCAGCTAGATCTGAGCAACCTCAGAGGAGTCCTACTGAGGCAAGGGTTGGCCTGGCCATCTCAGGGGAGCCCCTCGTTTGCCTCCTCCTGAGGGACGAGCCCCATCCCAAGAGAGCCCCGACTTCTGGCATTAGGAGCTCCGACCACTGCTAGGATTTAGCCCTCAATGTGCAAGTCAAAAGCCACAAGTCATGGCCTTCCCTCTCGGCCCCTTCTCTGCCCAGAGACTGACATGGGTCCCCCAAGGAGAGCCCAGGACCAGAGGAAAGATACCTTTTATGTAGGTAAAGGGACAGGTGGGGTTTTATGTAACAAGAATGGCCAGCAGGCAACAGATAACGTGGATTCAATTTCCAACTGTCAACCACCAACTGTCATTAACTTTTACAACTTTCCGGCATTCTAAAGCTTTCTCCACATTAGCATCAATAAGGTGGGATTCCTTTTCAGTGCTAAGTGGTCTCCTGTAAGTGGGATCGTGAGAGCTGATGGGGGACCCTGATGTGGAGATGCAGGAGGTGGAGGGACGTTGGATGCTGAGGGGCTGATCCTACTTTCGTCCTCCTCAGTCCCTACTTGGAAAGAGATCAATTTCCTTAACACAGAGGTTTTTGAGTATTTCAGCCCAGGATGCCCTTGTCAGAATGACAACCTGTCTGTGGGGATCCCCCACCCCCGAAATAATGGCATGGCTGGAACTAGAAGTGCCATAACTGTGATGCCAGAGATCCTCCACATCTACTCAGAAGTAGAGTGGTGCCTTGTAAGATGAACATAATTCGTTCCAGAATGTATATTTGTCATGCAAAGCATTATTTATACAAAGCACATTTCCCCATACAAAGTAACGGAAGCTCAGACGATTGGATCCACAGCCCAAAAATATCCATCAAAAAATATTAACAATATGTAAAAATGATGATAAAACACTGTAATCGAATTCAAAACAATGCAATATAGTACAGAACACAATTACTGTAATATTAATTTAACGAACACTGTAATATAGTTTATAGTAAAACAGAAAAGAAAAACCTCCATGGCCAGGGATAACAACAATAATTTTCACTAAAAGAGTCACTGGTGCCTTTTTGAGCAACTTTCACAAGGAACCTTCTAATGAGACTTTCTTTTGTCTCCTTTTGAGGATTTCTTGGAAATGTGACATTTCATTGGCATTAAATGGATTCACCGCTCGAGTCTTTTTTGGGTGCTGCTTTTCCACAAAATTTGGCACAATTTCCCAAAGTTCACAAATGGTCCTTAATCTCATTTGATGTGAGGGATTCCCCCTCCTTATTCTCCTCCTCTGCAGATGAGATCTCCTCCATAACATCTTGCTGTTGCTCACAGTGCAGATCCATCCAATTCAATTCATTTGTTTTACAACAATTTTTTTTTGTAAAACTGTTTGTCTTACAAGGCAGAATTCCTTAGAAATTTTAGTTTGTCTTACAAAGCATACTTCTTACAAGTTATTTGTCTGACAAGGTACCATTGTATGTCCCATTGTGTTCAATGAGATGTACTCCCAGGAAAGCAGACCGAGTTCTCCATTCCATGATTGTGGTGCCAAGTGCCAGATTCCAAGATGGTGGCACCCAGCTTTTCAAGACCCTCTGAAATGGTTGCAACCTTCAGCTATAACATATTCTTAGGTCCGCATGGCTGACCAAAGCCTAAAATCCCATTTTAGCTGCCTAATCCAGCTCTCGTTCTCATCATTTATATCCCACAGATTGGGATAGGAATGTATATTTTTCAATAATCCCAGAGTTTGTCTGTCATTTCCAGTAGCACAGATGCTGTAAAGGTGGAGTATCACAGTAAGTTGGCTGTTCTCAAATAGGATTCAGGGACCCCAAAATGTAGGTCCATCATAGGATCTGGTCAGCCCTTCCCTGGAATCAGTCTGATGATGAAATGCCAAGCAGGGAAGGATGCACTGAAAATAAAGAGGTGGTGTTGCCTTCAAAGAATGAGGTGGTGTTTTTGGCCTTGGCTATGGCTCCATCATCAGGTCTGGTCAAGGCCTCCTGACTGTGGAATTGGTGCAGCAAATACTCTCCCCAGTGGCTTATAATTTGGACGGAAGGAGTCGTAAACCCTGGGGGCACCCTCTGGGAGAAATGGCACCGCTTGTGACCAAAGTTGTGTTTCATAGGAATACAGTAAGTTGTGGACTTACAAACATTCAAAATGTGAACATTCATACATACAAACATCCACTGCATTGACATCAAAGGGTGTTGGACTTACATGCACTGACGTCAATAAATATGTAATGACATCAGTGGTGTTGCATTTATGAATGCATGGAACCAATAAAAAGTAATTACGGTATATCTCATCTCCCTTTTCCATGTATAAGAAATAAAGTTCAATTGCCTGGAATTGCCTGGAGTGTCATCAAGTTGTTCACCTTTTGGTTGCTTATCAATTGGTTGGGCAACTGTACTGTTCTTTCTCAACTCAAACTTTCTCAACTCAACAGCTACACATGGAAGTTCTGGGCAGTCCATCTATTGCCCAGCGTTCCAGCAGGCTGTCTAGCAGGGTGTTTGGGCAGATGTGACTGACCAGAGCACCCCTGAGTTGGAAAAGATGTGGCACCAGGGCAAAATGGTAAGTACTGGTTTGGCTTTTTTTGCAAACCATGGAGCCAGCCAGCATTTGGAGATCCCTGATCTAAACTGGTGGCTGAAAAACCTGAAGGGCTGGAAACTCACCTCTGAGCTGTCCTCATCCAAACCCTCCTCCTTCACTTTCACAGATAAGTCCAGGCATTTCTTGTAAGCCTCCCAACATTGCTCTTCTGGCTCCTGCTTGACCTGGTGGGGTGATGAAGCCCCTCCCAGATATTCCCCAGTGTTGCCAATTTGGACAATATCAAGGTTTCTTGTTTCTTTGCCCATGATCTCTTGTGGATTGGGTCCAACAAGCTCCTGTGCCTCCATTTTGGTGGCCAACTCCTGAATCAGAAACATGATAAGATAAGCCATCACCTAATGACTGGAAGAAGAGAGCTGCAGGACCAGACCAGAGGGCCATGGCACCCAGCACCCTCTTTCCCACAGTGGCTAGTCAGATGCCTCCAAAAACCACAAACAAGGATGAAGGCAACACACACAGGATTGTTGATGGCCCCCAACAACTGGAATTTAGAAACTGCATCAGGAGGGAGATTCTCCTGCGGCATCATCAGTAAGACCTGTTGATGGGCCTACTATCTCCATAAGTGACAGTGTGTGATGATGGTGAAGAAGCCATTTTCATGCTTCATGTATTTAAAAGGGGCGATTAAAAATAAAACAACTCATATTATAATGCAATTGTACAAATCAACAATAAGGCTTGGTGTGTTGGAAGTCCAGTTTTAGTTAGCATATCTACAAAAAGACAAAACTGGTAACTGCCACTTCCTTCGACGCTGTGTGCAAAGCTGGAGTGTCCTCTCCATAGCACGATAGCCTGGGTAGTTCACTGCTTTGGATGCCCCCAATTCCTTAAAAAGACCTAAAATTCAGACTAGGCTGAACAAGTTTTGAGATTTCAGGCAAAGATTTCAGGCTCCGTCTTGGCAAAGGTCTTGGCATCTTTCTTCAAGTGAGGTGCCCAGAACTGAACACAGGACTCAAGGTGAGGTCTCACCAATGCTGAATAAAGAGGAACTAGAACTTCTCGCGACTTGGAAGCTCCAGTCCTCTTAATGCAGCCTAAAACGGCATTTGCCTTCTTTGCAGACACATCACACTGCTGACTCATGTTCAGCTTGTGATCCACGGCGACTCCAAGATCCAGCTCGCATGTTGTGCTGCCAAGCCAAGTATCCCCCATTTTATACCTATGTTTTTGGTTTTTATTGCCTAAGTGCAGAACCTTGCACTTCTCCCTGTTGAAATTCATTCTGTTTGTTACAGCCCAGGATTCCAGTTTATCCAGATCCTCCTGGAGGTTTCTCCTGTCTTCTGATGTGTTTGCTACTCCTCCCAGCTTGGTGTCATCTGCAAATTTGATCAGGCTCCCCCATATCCCTTCCTCCAAGTCATTGATGAAAATGTTGAAGAGACAGAGCCTTGGGGGACCCCACTAGAAACTGACCTCCAGGTTGACACAGAACCATTTACTAAAACCCTTTGAGTGCGGCCATCGAACCAGTTGCAGATCCACCTAACAAGTGCCCCGTCTAGCCCGTATTTTTCCAACTTCCTAATTAAAATGTCATGTGGGACTTTGTCAAATGCTTTGCTGAAGTCAAGATAAATGACATCCACAGCATTGCCACTGTCCAGTAAGCTCGTAACCCGATCAAAAAAGGAGATCAGATTTGTCTGGCAAGATTTATTCTTGGTAAATCCATGCTGGGTTGTTTTGATCACCGAGTACTTGTCTAGATGTGCACAAATTGTGTGTTTTATGATTTGCTCTATTATCTTGCCCGGGATTGAAGTCAAACTGACTGGTCTATAATTTCCTGGGTCTTCTTTTTTCCCCTTCTTAAAGATTGGGACTACATTTGCCCTCTTCCAGTCCAGGCACTTCTCCACTCCTCAAGGATTTCTCAAAGATGATCGACAGAGGCTCTGCAAGAACATCTGCCAGTTCCTTCAGAACTCGAGGAGAAGAAGATCCTGCTTTGGCCTCAGGGAGAGAGTCTCAAGTGGGCTTCATCTTCCACCCAAAAGAAGGGCAGGAGGGTCTCTCCTTTGAAGGAGGCTCCAGAGAATGTGTAGAGATGGTCTCCTGAGTCAGCATCGGAAAAGGACACCTGCCCCTCATCACAGTTCAGAGTCACTCGGATCCTCTTCAGCTCCTGCCTCTGGGACAGATAAGTGAAATCAGAGGAATAAAGGACTCTGATATCTCCCAAATTCCACACAGCCCAGATTCCTTCCTCAGGACTGCAATCAAAGTTACCCTTTCTCCTCACAGACTTCCTGGCAACCCCCACTTTCCAGAATCCCTCCCTTTCCACAGTAACCTCCCAGAAGTGTCTGCCGGCTGTGAATCCCTCACTTGCCAGTACATAAGGCTCCTCATCAAACCTCTCAGGATTGTTGGGCAGATCTTGCCGTCTGTCTCCACCTCTCACACTTTTGTGATCCTTGGACAGGATGAGTTTGGGATGAGCCGTGTCAGGATCCAGAGTCACCTTTGCTGTAGGTGGAGGAGAGAGAAGGAGAGAGAAGGAGAATCAGGAGACTCAGCAAAGCCACACAGAGAAGGGAAAATATACACAAATGCACACAATATACACAAATACACGTGCACGCACAAAACACCCAGGCACAAGCGAAACAAACTGGTGACTCAAGGGCAGGGTTCCCAGATGACCAGAAATGCCCATGAATATTATTGGGAATTTGGGGGCATTTCCAGCCATTTCCTATTTTCTAGGCCTGTCTGCATTTCCCTGCCAGCTGTTGCAGGGCCTTCTGAGCCACTGAGGCTGTTGGTGAAAGTTGGAGAGGGAGGGAAGGATTGTAGTTTTTTCCCCCTCCTCCCCATGGTAAAGCACCTTTCCAAGCCATCAGTGGAAGGACTACATCTCTGAGCATGCTTGGTGCCTGGTTTTACAGCCTGCTTCCCAGGGACCTGAAGAGCTCCAGCCACTGAACTCCCAGTCCCTGCAGACTTGCCAGAGCAAGGTTGCCAACTGCTGCAAAGGAAGGAAGGAAGCAAGCAAGGAGGGGGCTCAGCTGAGGCTGCTGGAGAGCAGAGCAGAAGAAGGAAGCAGCCTGGAAGTGGAGCTGCTCTGAAACCTCACAGTGAGTTTGGCCTCGGAGAGGAAGAATTAATTTTTTTAAAACAGGGTTGCCAACTGACCAGAGAAACCCCAGCCTCCCCTGCTCCTGTGCCTTTAAAGATGGAGCCACCAATGTAGACTTTGCACAAAAAATTCACAAGAAGGGCTTGAGTGGAGCAACTCATGATTTCTTATCCAATAAAAGGTTGTGGGGCCTTTCATCCAGCTATTGTCAATGCAGAGGACCAGGGGCCGGCTGCAGATCTGACAACCTCCTCAGGGTAGTGATGGTGGGATAACTCCCGGCTTCTTACGTTTTAAGCCTCCAAGCCCAGTTGTGTCCACTCAAAAGCATTATAGTCAATGGAGCTTACATTGTGTAAGGGGGCAAAGGAAAGGAGGCTGACTGGCCAAGCCTGAGAAAGGCTGGCTGCTTGGATCACTTCAACATGTGCCTTTTGGGTTGCACTGAAATAAGACTGGTCTGGTGTCTGCTCTATTGCAATGAGATTTGTGTAAAAATTAAGTACAAGAATGCAATACGTGTGTTTTCAGCTTTATTTTAACGTGTCCTACATTTGTCCTACATCTTTTGGGTGTTCTACATTTTTAACTGGGTAGGAATTTTGCCCTGGGGATGGGAATTTTGGGGGCTTGGCAGGGAATTTGAGGTTCAGCATCAGGTCACCCTGATAGCAGGGAATAGCAGTACATTGTGGCACAACTTATATCTTGGCACAACTTGCCTGGCCCAACCTACTTGGGGAAAATCAGACCCCAACACAATATATGCATAGGATTTCTTTCTCCATATGCTTACTTGGAGGAAAATACTAGGGAGTCTGTTGGTAACAACCTTTCTTCCAAACGCAATTAGCTAGGATGGTTTGAAAATAATGAGTTCACTGTGCAGTCTGATGCATGCTTACTGAGAAGGTCTCACTGGGTTTAATGGACATTCTCCTAAGTAGGTGTACTAAGAGAAAAGAAGGTTGTCAAAGGGAGGGGGACATCAGACCGAGGCAGGCAGCCTTTCAGCAGTCAGTCACATAAGAACATAAACAAATACATAAAAATTGAATTTTTGTGGGGGTGGGTTACAAAATCTTCATCAACTCCAGAGAGCAGATACATATGGCCTTAGGTATGCCACTATCTGGGGTGGGGGGAGGGTGAGCTGCTGGGCAGGAGGTGGCAGGTTTCCCCCCAATTTTCTTTTTTTAAAACTGTGAAGACATCAGTTCCGGTTGTGACATCACTTCCAGGGCAACATTTGAAGCTTTGCCCCCCTTGATCATCAGCTACACAACTGATTCTGTCGTTCTGCTACTTTGGCTTTTGCACTGGTTGCCCATTTATTTCTGGGCCAAATTCCCGGTGCTGGTATTGACCGTGAAAACCCTTCATGGTTTGGGGACAGGTTAACAGAGGCACCGCCGCCTCCCATGTATGCTGCCCCCCACAGCCCCAGTCACCAGAGGAGGCTTTCCAGCAAATGCCACCTTTCTCCCTAGATAGGTGGACAGCAATATGGGGGGCAAGCCTTATCGGTAGCAGTGCCAGTTCTGGAACTCCCTGCCAGGGAACTGAGATCTACCCCCTCCCTTATGGCTTTCTGGTGATGGCACAAAACCTTTCTGTTTCATCTTGTGTTTGGAGACGGTTTGTCTGCCTCTGGGGCATCTGGAGGAGCTCCTAAGTTTTCCCCTCCTCCAAATGGTTTTTATCTTTTGGTTTTACTCTGTTTGTAAATATTGTATGTTTTACTTATATTTTATTTAGGATTGTAAGCCACCTGGGGCACCTTTTTTAAGACAGGAAATGTGGGATAGAAATCTTTCAACTAAATGCAAATTAAGAGACTAGCTCCATCTCAAACCTGCATGCTGCATATCATAATCATGACTTGTAACCTGTGATGGACTTTTTCCAGAAATCTATCCAATACCCTTGGCTGGATGCCATGACCCTATCCTGTGGCAAGCAGTTCCAAAGACAAATTGCACTCTAGCTAAAGAAATATTTCCTTTGTCTGTTCTAACACTCTCGCCACTCACAATTTTACTGGATGCCGCGGGAGTTGTGTGAGAAGGAAAAGAACATCACTGTATCCCGTCTATTCAATAAATGCTTGATCTTACGGGTTTCCTTCTCAGGCACCTTCTTTCTAGAGTGAAGAGCCATGGAAGCTCTAGCCCTTTCCTCTTGTGAGGCCATAGTCACGTTTTGGCCACTCTCTTCTGCATGTTTCCACTTCCTCACTTTTCATGTGTGGAAACGAACTGGACACAGTGCTGGGTCTCCATTTCTACTGAACTGTCCATTGATCTGTCACCCAAGACAAGACATTTCCATTCATCCCCCTGAACCTGGAAAAGACTGTCCAAGCCCACCCATCATACTCTTCTTTGCTCATCATACCTTGGAATGGCTTCACAACAACATCCAGAAGGGGTTTCACATCATAGAATCCCTTGATTCTGTAGGTGAGCTCAGGAGGAAAAGTCACAGGATTCTCAAACGCTTCTTCCTTCTTCTCATACCTGGTTTGGAGTGGGGGAAAAAATCTATCCCCAAATCCAACTAATCCAGAATTTATGATGGACGGGGGGACGTGAACAGAGCACGTGGAGGTGGAGAGCAGAGCAGAAAGCCTGAAGGCACTGGCAAGGGCTGAATGGGGAGCTTTGGGGAAGAGGCTTCTCCAGCTATGGCAATTTAATTGATATAAAATATAGTACAGCAGACACAGAAGCACCTTGAGGCTGTGGGTGGAGGAGGGAAGGGATTGGCAGAGGTCTGGCAGCCCTGTTAGATGTGCCAAAGGTATGTTTTAAACAGAGGCTCTGAGTGGAAAGTTCTGGAGTGTGAAAAGTCCTGCACTCCCCGCCAAAAGCCACAAGAGACCCACATTCTTCACAGCCCTTCCCATCATTAGGATGCCAGAAGGGGAATGAGTGGGGTCCACGTACCTCTGCAAGGTCTTCCCGATGTCCTGAAAAGAGAGAGAGAAAGGAAGAAGGACTCAGCACCTGCCTCAGGGAAGTCAGTCATGGCAGGCCCTGGAAGGAAGTGCTCCCTTGTCCTGCAGTGATCCATCCTGCATGCTCCACTCGGGACTGAGGGTGAAGCTCCATCAAGTGGAGCAAAGATCCTCTAGTGATCCTCCAGTCAGCAGGAAAATTCTATCTTTTCTGCACAATGCAGAGTGGTTTACTCCACGCTCAACAGTTTAGGGATGTCACACGCCAATTCCAAGTTTCCCTTTCACATTTGAATTGGTGATCTGGCTGCATAAGGTGAGTTATAGGAGTCCCAAATGCAACCTGATATCACATCCCATTTCCAGTAATTCAGGATGAGGCTGAAAAGGAGGTTGGTGGAAGTCTGGGGAGAAGCAAGGCTGGAAGGGGCAGTATTGGTGGATGTTCAAAGGTTTAGGTATGTCACAGCCTAAATATTCCTCTGCCCAGTGGAGACTTCCAAGGACTGCCTTGGGATCTTGGAGTCGCTGTGGATCACAAGGTGAACATGAGTCAGCAGTGTGATTTGTCTGCAAAGAAAGCAAATGCCATTTTAGGCTGCATTAAGAGGACTGGAGCTTCCAAGTCACGAGAAGTTCTAGTTCCTCTTTATTCTGCATTGGTCAGACCTCACCTTGAGTACTGTGTTCAGTTCTGGGCACCTCACTTGAAGAAAGATGCAGCCAAACTGGAGCAAGTCCAGAGGAGAGCGACAAGAATGATCAGTGGGATGGAAGGGAAGCCCTACGAGGAAAGGTTCGGGGAAGTTGGGATGTTCAGCCTGGAGAAGAGGAGGCTGAGGGGAGACATGTTTGCCCTCTTCAGATACCTGAAGGGCTGTCATAGGGAGGAAGGGGCTCATTTGTTCATAGCTGCTTCTGAAAGCAGAACTAGAACCAATGGGTACAAACTGCAAGAAAGGAGATTCCGGCTGGAAATCCGGAAAAAATTCCTGACGGTGAGGGTGGTTTGGCAGTGGAAGAGATTGCCAAGGGAGGTGGTGGACTCTCCCTCACTGGGGATCTTCAAGCAGAGGCTTGATGAGCACCTGTTGGAGATGCTGTAGGGGGAATTCCTGTTGCAGGCAGGGGGTTGGACTAGATGACCTACTAGGTCCCTTCCAACTCTATGATTCTATGATTCTCTGATTCTATGATTCTCAGGCTATGCTGGTTTTTCTCTCCAGATAGGAGGATTCCCATAAACACTCACCTATAATTCAGTCTCAGAGATGAGGCAGGGCAGGTTTTGAGCCAAAAATGATGGAAGTTCCAGGACCCCTGTATAACTTGTGGGTAAAATGTATGTAATGGATCTGCATAGAGTATTTCCAATCTAATGTACATCCAGTACAATCTAATCTAATCCAATATAATGACATTCATTATAGTGGTGAACTTGAAACCCAGCAGCTGCATGCCTGTCTCCTGCCAAGATCAGAACAGAGCTGGATGCAGCCATGGGGTGGTGAAGTCTGCAGGACCCCACAGAGGCTGCCAGAGACCCCGAGGAACCTTTGGAAGGCCAGGGATCCCTGCAGCACCACAATCGCTTCAGCACTGTTAGGAACCCATTCCTGGTCCACTCCCCACATGGGGAATAATCCAACTTTTGTTCCCATTGGTGGGCACACTCGGGCAGGAAGACCAATTGTCATAACATCCAGCAGGCATGGTCTGGTGGTTGAATGGCAGAGCTGCTGAAGAAAGCTAAGCAGGGAAAGAACTCTTGGATGGGAGACTGCAAGCCAATAAAGCTGTCATGAGCCGCTGGAGCCAGTAGGTATGACTGTTGTTAGCTTGGTTGACCTGAAATTCCTGCTGGTAGTTTGGAAAGGATTCCAAGATGTGAGGATCACGCTATGAAGGATCCATTAGGTTCTACAGCCTTCCTCCAGAGCAATTACCTACCTCACAGGGTTGTTGTGAGGTTGAAAAGATAGAAAGCTATGTGAGCTGTTTTGGGCATTTGTGTTAGCATGGGGAAAGCAGGGTGTAAATGAATAAATGCCAAAGAGAACAAGGCTCCCAGAATGTAGGACATGCAATAAAAATGGACACGACTAAAATAAAAGCTAAAAGCATCCTATATATTGCTTTCATGTGCTTAATTTAAACACTACTGTCGGGACCCTAGAGCAGGGGTTTTAGGTCCTTCCTGAGGCTGAGAGGGCAGCCAGCCTGTCAAGGGGTCTCCCTTGGCCATTGGGGAGTTGGGGTTGGGAGGTGCACTCTGTGAGGCCCCCATCCCTGGGTGGAAACTCTCCCCTCTCGAGATGGGCACCTACAGGCATTGCCTGGGAACTCTCCCCAAATAAGTCAGGGAAGTAAGTCTCCCCAGGGATCCTGGGGAAGGGGTGTTGCACATGGGGGGTGCATGAGTGTGTGTTGCGCATGGGTGTGGTGCATGGAGGGTGCACATGGGTATGTGTGTTGCGCATGGGAGTGTGTGTGGTCCATGGAGGGTGATGCACAATGGCTCAAAGGGGGTATTTTACTCCCACAGCATAAGTATATTTCGCTGGTAATATAATAATAATACATCTTTAGTTATTACAAATTTAATTTTATTTTTATCTGAAGGCATGGGGACTGCATGCAGGACAGGGGCTAATTTGTAGCTGGACCCAGGGTTAAAAAGGGTGGTCCAGGAGCCAAAGGAGCAGTCCCTGAAATGTTCTGGGATCTTCCATTTTCCAATCTCACCCGGATTCACCTCCCATGTGGGATTTTAGAGTTGCCAACCAGAAGCATCTGGCCGAGGAACACAATATCGACTCTCCTCAGCACACTGGCAACTTTGGCTGGATCTGGCTTCTCTGGCTTGTGGATCCACTTACCATAAAGGAGTGTGAAGACTAGAGGCTCTGGTGCAGCTGCAGTCCTAAGCTTAGATACCCCAAAGACACCATGCCTTCTAGTGCCAGTCTCCATACAATGGTGCTCATTTTCTGCAGTGATTCTCTAGGTTTCAATGATTTTAGAGAGTCTTAGGAGTGTGTTTATTTTTCTGTATTATAGCTGCTGATGCCTCATGGGTGGGTAGACCTGGGCTGCAAAGACTGCCACCATCTCCCATTCTGCCCAGTCCCACCGCCATGCTCCCCCCCACTCTGCTTTACCCCCACCTTTGAGAAGGGCCCCAAAAGAAACTTTGCATTGCCTGATAAAGTTCCTCTCGGAGGCCCTGATCAGAGTGCAGTTGTATGCATCCCTCCCCACTACTCTGTCCCTGTTGAACTCCTGCCTGCATCACATGCTCTGGATGGGGAAGGAGAGCAAAGCCAGGACTGCCCAAGCAGGCATTACTCTTTTGCCTCTGCGCTGTCCCTGTTGAACATGAAGAGAAACGGTAATTGGAGGTTTCATAAATATTGGGATAATTTTGTAAACAATTTTTTAAACACTGGGAACTTAACTGTATCTCTAACAGCAGGATATTAATTTTTTTAATCAGTGTTTCCCAATGCTTATTTTCCACCCTCCAACTTCACATGGTCCACCTACTCAAAGTACCACCAGAAGTACTGCCATTGCCAGTACCCCCATTAGCATCACAACCAGTTGGGAGACAGATGCAATATCATAAACACCAGTAAAAGGCTCAAGTCAGATGGGAATGTGGAAAAACATGCTTTCGAGGTGGCCTTCCAAACCAAGCCTCCTACCACTATTTCCTACTGAGAGGTGGCAAAGGTCTGTTGTGCACAGATCAGAGCGAATAACCACTATCAACACTTGAGATGTTTCAACCAGTTTATGAGATGGGACCACAGATTTTATGAACCAGACTTGTAGTTGCCAAATACGCAGACCTGGATCAAATAGTCTAGAGACTAAAGGTGCAATCCTATGCCTGTGTACTCAGAAGTAACTCCCATTATATTCAATGGGGCTTTCTCCCAGGAAAGTGTGTTTAGGATTGCAGCCTAAATTTCCAGCACCAGGGTAAAGGCAATGTAATTCTGGCATAAGGGACCAAACATTACCTTTCCTTGTGGAGACGTTCATGACTGTCCCCAATTGTAGGTTTCAGCACACAGCCAGTTATGCCACTGCTGGAAAGTTGGTGAGGTTTGTGCCGTGACTTGGTAAACCCACTCAAACCCAAGTCCAAGAGGACAGGTTGGCAAGTCAAGGCAAGCAGCTGCTGTATTGCTGGAGCCAAGGTGAGGATGGTCTCTGAGGCTTTCCAGCAGAATCAGAGATCATCAAGTCTCCCAGGTGGGCTGGAGACTCTCTGAGGTCTTCCTTGGTGGCTGGAGATTCTGGGCAATGACATAGACGTCTGCAAATCGATGCCTACCTATGCCTAGCTGTGAGACTCTGCAAATCTATGTTATTCTAACAATTCTAACCATGTCTACTCAAAAGTGAGCCCCATTGTGTTCAATGGGTTTTACTCCCAGGAAAGTGCCTTTAGGAATGCAGCCTTAATCTATCTTGGACAGGTCTGTAAAAGCAACAGGAAGACAAGATGGATGGAGGATTTGGCCCCCTTTGTCCCCTGTTCTCCCTCCCCACTGTGGTTGGTCTTCTGACAGTAATCAAGTTTATTATTATTATCCCTCCGCACCCCATATTATTATTATCCCTCCCCACCCGATTTCTCGGGCTGCAATCGGCCCCCCCATAACAGGAGTGAGCCCCATTGATTATAATAGGGCTTATTTTAGAGTAGACTTGCAAGTCTAGGTCTCTCACACTTGTTTCCACTGTTCCCGTCACATGGGAGTGACCCCATTGACTGTAACAGGCTTACTTCAGAGTAGACATGCATATACTGGTCTTTAGGAGAGACTGAGCAGGTGCAGCAGAGCACTGAATCTGGCTCAATCCCAGCTGGGCCCTTTTTTGGTTTATTTTACAAGATATTGCTTGTATTGCAAGTCAAAATTTATTTAAAACTAGAAAAAGTGTACCCGTGTTGAGGGAGTAAAATTTCCCCGTACGCCAACCCCCCTATGTGCATCAACCCCCATGCGCATCATTCCCCCATGTGCATCCACCCCATGTGCAACATTCCCACATGCACATCAACTCCCTATGCGCATCAACCCCCATGTGCATCAGCCTCCATGCGCATCAGCCCCATGCGCATCAACCCCATGCGCATCCACCACCATGCACATCAACCCCCCATGCGCATCAACTACCCATGCACATCATTGCCCTATGCACATCAGCCCCTATGTGCAAAATTCCCCATGCGCATCAACCCCCCTTGTGCATCAACCCTCCCATGTGCATCAAAAAGGACCACCTGGTCCTTTTTGGCAGCCCCCTCAGCCTCAGGAGGGACCAAAACCCTCTGTGCAGACTGTGCCAGCATCCCGACAGTAATGTTTAAATTAAGCACATGAAAGCAATATACTGTATAGGATGCTTTTAGCTTTTATTTTAGTGTCCATTTTTATTGCATGTCCTACATTTTGGGAGCCCTGTTCTCTTTGGCATTTATTTATTTACTCCTTTTGAGCAGACATGGTTAGGATTGTGCTGTCAGGCTCCTTTCCATTGCTCCCCCTTACACAAAAGTGAGCCCACTAATTACAATGGGCTTACTTCAGGGTAGTCACCCATAGGCCAGTCTCTCAGGAGAGGCTGAGGAGGTGCTGGTGGGGTGCCGAAACTGGCCATATCCCACCGGGTCTATTTTTCACTTGTTATCAAGACACAGCTTGTATATCAAATCAAAATTATTAGAAATGTTTGCTTGTTTTGCAAAACACTCTCAGTTCAAGATTTTGCTGTACATTTGTTTAGGTTTTAGGGCACTTAGCTGGGTTTCCTGCAGCAAAGCTCTGATCCCTCTTGAATTTGTCTGGAAGATAGAACTGCTCTGAAATTGAAAATTTAATGCAGCCAACACTTTTCACATCACATCCACAACCAGCACATGTGCAAAAACAGAACAGAGCATAAGATTTTTTTATTTTTAATGTCAGAGTTTACACACTTAATTTTGCAACCTATCCTACCACCCTAGGAATACACCCCAGGCATTACAAACCAACAGAAAATGGGCCAATTGGCAACGATTTAAAAGAAAAACTCAAAATCACCCACATCAATATCAATTACCGGTGGCATAGCTAGAAGGGGTGCAATGCACTGAGTTCTGCAAGGAACGTACTCCAGAAACTAAGGCTGAAATCTTAAAGACACTTTCCTGGGAGTAAGACCCATTGAATACAAAGGGGCTTACTTTTGAGTAGACATGGTTAGGATTGTGTTCTAAGAGGATCAAGATGGGGAGCCTCAACTTCTACTCTCAGAATATTAGCGCTAGGGTTGGTGCCTGAAAAACTTTGTGTTCTGGACCCACTCTAGCTATACAACTGTCCATTACAGTATTTTCAGGCACAACACACATTTATCAGTATAACTGAATGAAAAGATGCTCTGATCCTCTGTGACTGGTAACAATTTTAAAGCCACCTCTCATTTTTAGGTACCATAGTCTCGAAAGACTATGGTATCGTGTTCGGCACTGTATGTGAAGCACAAAGCCTGGGTAGATTAATATGGAGGATAGGCTGTTACTGTAGTACCTGTCGTACTCCCGCAAGAAGTGAATATTTATCATATCAGAGACAGCAACATCTAATTTCAAGATAACTCAAGCCATGATGAATAAAATTTTATAAGTGTTCACCGGACAGACGACACATTATGTTAAATGTATAGTTTAATACTGTTTGCTTATTACTGCCAGTTGAAAAAGCAGGCCTCCGTCAGTCTTGAAAGACTGACGTCACTGCATGCGAAGCATGAAAGCCTGGGTTGGATTGTTATGGCGGATACGCTGTTACGCAAGCAGCAAATCCCCCCTCTCCACGCCACTGAATTAGTCCAATGGAAAGGCAGAGCCAATACGATTGGATCCAGCTGCGTTGCAGAGCTGGGCTAAGGACAGGAGCTCATCCTGTCTTGTGGGGCTGACCCGGGTCTCGAACCCTGGCCTGCTGGTTAATAGGCACAGCGTCTTAACCACTTGCGCCACCCACAGCCCATATTGCCAATTACAATACAGTATTTTCAGGCACGGCACACATTTATCCATATAACAGTTTTAAGGCCACCTCTCGTTTTTAGGTAGTAGTCCTGCAAGAACCGAGTAAATATGTGTAATATCAAAGATGGCAACATCTACTTTCAATCAGATCCAATTTAAATCAGGATCAATCTTATTTTAGAAGGACGCTACACATTATGTTAAAGTTATCGTTTAACCCTATGTACTTATTAAATAAACTTAAATAACAACCCGGGGAGAGGAAGGAAGAAGGATCAGAATCCTAACCCAGAGAACTTAACCCTTTCCTGGCCATCCACAGATTTGATAAAAATGGCTACCCCCAAAGCTGTTGGAAGGGATGTTTTTCACTCAAGGGGGACGACACATCAGAGGATGAACCTTTGGGCCCAAGACGTAAGGTTGGGAACACGGAATCACGTAAGGCCACATTCAGGAATCGCTTTCTGGGATAATCGGACATTTTCTCCCGCGTTTCTCTGGCGTATGTATCCTTCCATGTTTTCTACAGTCTGAACTAGAGACAAAGGTTTTCCCGCACTTAAAACATTCAAAAGGTTTCTCTCCCGTGTGGGTTCTCATGTGTGCTTTAAGGGAAGATCTGTAGCTCAAGTTCTTGCCACACTCGGGGCATGTGTACGGTTTCTCACCAGAATGGGTTCTCAGGTGCGTCATAAGGCCTGCCTTCAAATGGAAGCTATGTCCACAGTCTGAGCACTTGTACGGCTTCTCCTCTGTATGAGTCTTCACATGTTTAGCAAGGGAGGGTTTGTCACTAAAGCTTTTCTTACAGACCGAACATTCATATGGTTTCTCCCCAGTATGGATTCTCTGGTGTTTGATAAGGTTTGACTTCCAGTTAAAGCTTTGGCCGCAGTCCGAGCAGGTAAAAGGTTTCTCTCCTGTGTGCAGCCTTTTGTGGTTGATGAACTGATAACTGGTACTAAAGCTTTTCTCACATTCGGAGCATTGATACGGCTTCTGCCCGGTGTGTTTTCTCTTGTGTATGACGAGGCTCCCTTTTTGGTTAAAACTTTTCCCACAGTCGGAGCATTTATGCGGCTTTTCACCGGTGTGAGTCCTTTTATGTGTCAGAAGATGGGAGGACTGAATAAAGCTCTGCCCACACTCTGTACACTTGTATGGTTTCTCCCCGGTGTGAATCCTGACGTGTGAGACGAGATTTCCTTTCTGAGAGAAGCTCTGCCCACACTCTGCGCATTCATACGGTTTCTCGCCAGTGTGCGTCCTCTCATGCACAAGCAGGTCTGCTCTGCACTTCAGCACTTTCCCACAGTATGCGCATGTGTTTGTCTTCTTCCCGCATTCAGAGCTCACTGGTTTTCCCTTGTTCCTTTGGACTCCATCTTGGAAGTTACTATCCTTCCGATTACTCTTATTTTTCTCAAGTTCTGCTGGATTTTGATGGTTTTCCTGGTATTTTTCTGCCTCCCTTCGACTTCCCAGAATCTCTTTGGATTCAGGGCCTTGGAAATGGAGCCTTTTATTTTTTTCCGGTGATTTTCCAATAATGTCCATCTGCCTTTCTAGAGGAAACATTTCTTTTCCAAATGGATATACGGCATCACTGCCACCTGGAACAAATAAGGAAAAATGCATGACAAATAGTGGACTATGGAGAGGAAACTCCTGCAAAGGGAATAGAAAGTAGTAATAGTAAGGAGCTAATTTTGAGCTATTAGTTGTGATAGCCCTATAGATCTTCCATGTGCAGAAGCAGTATACCATTGAATACCATAAGAAATTCCTGGCTGGATCACATCCACCCAGTATCCTATTCCTAGGGACAGGTAAAAAGTGTGCAAGCAGGCCATGAAGGCAACTTATCTCTACTGATATTCAGAGATCTTTTGTTTATTTGATTTGTATGCCACCTTTCTCCCAGATGGGTACCCAAGGTGACTAAGGGGTACCCAAGGTGTGTACTCAAGGTGACAGAATGGTGCTTACTTCTGAGTAGATATGGTTAGGACTGAGCTCTTAAAGCACAAGCCTAACCATGTCTACTCACAAGTAAGCCCCATTGTCTTCAATGCATCTTACTCCCAGGAAAGTGTCTTTAGGATTTCAGCCTAATAGGACTTCAGCCTAATAGACTAACACCCTAATAGAATAAAATAGACAGTTCATTAAGAGTTACTCAAGATAGAGTTAAGTCTTTTAAGAAATAGACTCAAGTTTACAAAGTGTTAAGATAGACTCAAGTCCAGTCAGAATGTCCATATGTCATAACCAAAAAAAGAGGACCAGGACCCCCCAAAATGTAAGACCACCAAGGAAAATGCAGGACATGACAAAATTAAAGCTAAAAACACTTGTATATATTGCTTTCCTGTGCTTATTGTAATTGCTATATTACTTATTGTTAAATTTAAAGCTATCACATATAAGTTATCGCGCAGAGTTTATTTATTACAATAAGAAATTTATTATTTTCATGCTGTCCTGTCACAAGAAAAAGGAGGACACTGAAGTTTTTTTCCAGGACACCAGGCTATAATCCAGGATAAAGAGGCCATATGGTCACCTTGAGTCCAACGCAGCACAGCTTATCCAGTGCCGTGGTAGCCAAAACAACAGGGTACTTACTGCATCCCAAGAGTTTTGAATGCTAAAGGCAAGAGAATATTTATTCCTCTGTCCCAGATAAGCCTTTACTGTCTCACTTCATCTATTTAAGCCAGCTATTTTGTGGTGCAAGTCTGAACTGACCACCAGGTAGGTGGACCTTTCCAAGGCAAAACCAATTATGGCTCAGAGCTTATCTAACAGACCAGCATTCAGACTACATTTCTTACCCATACAGTTGGTCTCCATATCCTCCTGCTTGACGTCCTGAGAAAGTGCCACCTTCACAGTGTCTAATGGCTTTTGTTTGGACTTGGGAGAATTAAAGGCTGTGTCGCTGATCTGTCCTGGCATCTGAAACAGGAAAGGGGAGTGGAATGCAGTTTGAAAAATAGCAGGGAAATCCAAAATTCAGCCTTCTAGGTTATGGTTACTATTGTTTATTACCGTAAATCTCACTGGGGAAAAAGCAGAAAAAATTAGAAATGTAGAGGAACCCTGCCCTAAACCGAATGGTCTGGGTGGGGGAGCCTTTTGTAACCCAGCTAATATATGGCTTGTCATCATAACCCAGGAACAGAACAGGTCATAAACTGGAGACAAACTGGGAACATAGGGGAGGAACAAGCCTGGCATGCTCCAACATTGTCCTGATAGCTGGATGATGAGCTAAAATTACCCTACAATCCAGAGTAACTACGGGTGCACGTAAGACACATTACGTGTACCCGTAGTTACTGCATCACCTAGTGAAAACCTATGGGAAATTCATTTTGCAATCCAGAGCAAATTGTTCTTACACCGGAGCAAGGACTTCCCATAGTTACTCTGAATTGCACCCATAGTCTATGAATAGATTCAGCAGAAGCACTCAAAGGAAAGTTGTTAGGGAAGAAGGTTACATTGGAAGGTAATATTGGTAATATTGGAAGGTAATATTGGAAGGCAGGAGGGGGTAGATAACAAGTTATGCTCTGTAGAAAAGGGGAGAAACAGTAAATACATTGTACAGTTTTTATTTTATTATGCCTTTTATTGGTTGTTACATGCCTTGAGTACCCTTTGAGGAGAAAGGCAAAGTAGATGTCAAATAAATAAATAAATAAATAAATAAATATCTGAGGCTTGATCAAGAATTTTTCCACATCACAGTTTGTAATTCCTACAAAAGAGAATTTAATAAATAGGGTTTTTTCCTAACGCCACATTCTATGTGGTGTCACTTTCTCGTAACCCCACAAATCAAGTCACACTTAAATCAGAATCAGACCATTTATGCACACCAGGCATGGCAGTTGTTAAATACCTCTTGGATCCACTTAGCTTCTCGGATGCAGAACTTCCTGATGTGCTGATGTGGATCCTCCAACTTCACAGCATCTTCCATATCTAGATCCTCTTCCTTTATCTGTATAGAAGAATCTAGGCAATCACTGTCTCCCGAGGCATCTTCACCAAGATTTGCCAGGGATGGGCTTGTACACTCCTCTTGATGCTTTTGACCACCATCAACTGAGGTTTGGTTCGCCTTCGTATCCTCTGATGCCACAGATTGAAGAGGGCACCTTTGGAAGTGAGAGGTCTGCAAGTTCTCCAGCTGTTCCTGGTCCTCATTGGCTTCTTCCTTAATATGTTGCACAGCAGCCACCACCAAAAACTCCTTGACAGTTCTTGTTGGAACAAACTGAGGGTCTTTTCCTTCTTTCTCCAACTTCTCTCCAGGATCAGATTCAGATCCTTGTGGATCCCACTTTTCCATTTTTACTCCTGTCTGCCATTCACAGATTAAGAAGGACAAGTACCATTTAGAAATGCAAAACCATATGTATCTTGTCCATAAAGAATCAGGGTGCAATCCTAACTAATTTAGGCCAACAAAACTCACCCATCTCCCTTTATCTAACCCTCTGTAGAGGTGCAGAAGTGCCTTATGGCACTTTTGTGACACTCCCAGGCCAGCACGGGACATGTGCCAGGACTTTTGTGAGCCTAACCAGGATTTAGTATTGCAAAATTAATCTCCCAAATGTTATATATTTTTTACATTTGAATACCACCCTTCTATAAAATGCTCACAGTAATGTACATGGTTCCTTCCTTTTGTTCTTCCTTTTGTGCTCCTTCTCCCCTTTTGCCTGTCATATAATGACTGGACACTTGGATCTGGGACCCCCTTGTCCTGTTCCCAGTCTGTATGGAACAGGGGGGAGGTTCATGGAACTGGGCATCACCAGCCCTGGCACCCCCTGATCTGGAGCATAGCTTTGCAAATCTCCTGCCACAGGATCCTGCCTGATCCTCTGATTCTATGTTGTCCCCTTTTCCTGATCACCCCTTTTTTATTCCCCCCCTTTTAACCTACCAAGTCCAGTAGCTTCACTCCCTGGAATTCAGCCCTGCAAACACCCAAACTCAAGTGATATCCTAAAATAAAGGGGGTGAGGATTGTTTCTTCCCCACCAAGCCATGGAGGGGGCAGGAACAGGAAGTTATTGCAGTGCCAACTTTTCTCTCCCCCCCATCACTTGCCTATCTAGGAATCCAGCTTTGTCAGTTTAACCCTTGCATTAAAATAAGACTGCAAACCATTTACAGGGTTGGGTCCTGTAAACTGAAATATACTGCATTTCAACAAATACTTGGGCAGGAGGACTGCATTGTCTCTCTGACACTGTGTCGAGGGCTGGGAGAAAAAAATTAATTTATATTTTAAATTTGAATAAATTTGCATAAATATTACAGTTGGATATTCTATGAATGAATGAACTTGAAGGAGCTTGTTTACGATAACATGAGAACTATATATAATACAGGCATGTAGAACCGCATGAGAACCATGAACTGTTTGCCACGTTATTTATTTTATTTATTTACTAGCGAAATGTACCTGCATTACAGGCAGTGATGGGCCCAGCCTAGCCCAACAACCGGTTTGCCGAAAGTGGGAGGGGCCAGGCCTGGCCAGGGGCAGAGCTGGGGTCAGGGCCGGGGTTGGTCAGGGGCGGGGCCGGGGAGAACATGTCACCCACCCCAGCGTGCTGCAGGTGTGGGTGGGCGGGGCAAGGGACGGGCCCCAATCTTGGCGTACTGCGCATGCGCCGAGGTTGGCGTCCTGTTCAGGACTCGACTCCTCCTGCGTCTAGGTTAACGCAGGTGGAGTCACGTCCTCTTCAGAACGCGACTGCGCCTGCGTCAATCTTGACGCAGGCGCAGTGGGCTCACCCGGGCGAACCGGTTTGCCCGGGTTTTTGGCCCACCACTAGCAACCGGATCACCTGGGCCTACCACTGATTACAGGAGTAAACCAGCCTGGGCCTACCACTGATTACAGGAGTAAAATACCCCCCACCCAATACACCATCCTCCATTGCTCAACACCCTCAAAACTGGCCCAGCGGTTTTGGCTGGGTGTTGATGAATGAGTCAGGGAGTGAGTCAGTGACTTTTCAATTTTTATATATATATTCACATGCACATATATAGATCAGGCCTGAAACACATGGGGATATAAGTTGTTCAGAAGGAATGGGGCAGGGGTAGGCTGAAACCGGTTCAGGCCGGATCGCCCGAACCGCTTCCTATTTCTGACACCCCGCTACCGATCCAGTAGCTGGGGGGGCATAAAAACAGGCGCACCGGTTCAGCGTGCCCAGGGAAGCCCTGCATTGCGCCTGCACCTGCGCAGGCACAGTGCAGTGAGAGGAGACAGACTGCAGCTGTGCCAACCTTGGCCAAGGTTGGTACATGCGCATTGTGCAGGGGTTGGGGCTCATCCCTTGCCCTGCCCCTCACCCTGCCCACCCATTGCACACTGGGGTGGGTGGCGTGCCCTCCCCAGTCCCACCTCCAGCCCGGCCCCTGGCCCTCCCTGGCCCCGCCCCTGACTGTACCCGCCCCCTGACCCCAGCCTGGCCCTGCCCACTTCTGGGGAACCGGTTATTGGGCCAGTCTGGGCCCACCACTGATGGGGGGTCCTCATTGCAGCATCGGCTCCAACTATCTTGATTGGGGGTCCCTGTGGGCTGAATTGTGAGTCCACCAAGGCCCTGGGCCAGGATTTGCCTTCCCCCCTCTAGAGATAAAGTCCTGTCCATTGGCCTTTTCCATGGCATTTGGAAATATTGAGCACAACACTACTGGGCTGTCGTTTTCTTTCCAATAGATATATACTATGTGTTGCCAGTTCCCCCAGTGAGTGACGAACAGCATGATGTACACTTGAGTAAACTTGAGCATCACAACATCCTGTGGGAACCAACCACTGAAGATGCCCCTCTGCCAGCACTAAATCCATAATTCTGGCTGTCACAGCGGACCTCTCAGCACTGTTCAGCTCCAACAGAGATATCATTTGGATGTTCCACAATACTCCAGGAGCTACGAAGTGTTACTGTGAAGCTTCATGACATTCAAGAGCTTCCTCCAACCACCTGTCACCTGGTAGGCCCACCAGGGTCCATCCACTTTGAGAGGAAGCTGCTTCTCAATCTGTGGAACTCCTAGAGACAAAGTTAACCTGTCATGAAGAAACTCTCTCTCTCTCTTTATATATATCTCTCTCTCTTTATATACAGTCAGATTAGAGTCATAAGAGCGTAGACATGAGTCCAGCCCAAACTACAATTTCCACAAATCACCAGTCAGAGCATGTAAAAAACATGTACAGCTACTCACTACCTTCTTTGAGGTAACTCTGACTCACGCTAACTCAGATTCTGAGGTAAAATTACCTCAGGAACGAGAGACTTCTGTTAACCAACCATAACATTTCTTCTGCACATGCGGCGACAGTGAATAAGGCTATTTCCAAGCATGGGTTCGGTAGAAAAGGCACTGAGTATAAAACAGCTTATATTATGATGCCATTATACAAATTGATGGTGAGGCCACATTTGGAGTCCCGTGTCTTGTTCTGGTAGCCACCTTCAAAAAGGATATAGAGGAAATCGAGACGGTCCAGAGGAAAGTGAACAAACTGATGGTGTGGGACACCTTCTGTATGAGGAAAGGCTGCAGCGTTTGGGGCTCTTAAGAAAGGAGGCGCTTGAGGAGGGACATGATGGAGATGTACAAAATTATGTAAGGGATAGACAGAGTGGATAGGGAGATGTTCTTTTCCCTTCCATGTAGCACCAAATCTAGGGGACATCCTCTAAAATTGAATGTTGGGAGAGTCAGGATAGAGAAAATCAGGATACAGAAAATTTCTTTACCCAGCACATACTGAGTCTGTGAAACTCCTTGCCACAGGATGTGGTGACAGTACAGAGCCTCAATGCCTTTAAGAAGAGATTAGAAAGAAAGAAAGAAAGAAAGAAAGAAAGAAAGAAAGAAAGAAAGAAAGAAAGAAAGAAAGAACTGCAAAATGCCAGATGAAAAGGAGGGCATATGGATTCTGATGTCTTGTTTTGTATCGTCCCTGAGACATCTTGTGGGCCACTATGAGATCCATGAAGCTGGACTAAGGCTGCAATCCAGAGCAAATTCAGCCTGCTCTGACCTAACTGCACTCTCCTAACTATTCTGTATCCAGAGCAGAAAGTTATGCTGAATCCAGAGAGTCAGGAAGCCTGGGCTGCCCTAACTGCTCCAGGGCAGTCTGAAGAAGACTTCTCCTGAGGGGACACCCCTCAGATCACACTGAACAAGGAACAGCTGTGGTGCCTACAGTGGTGACATGACTCTGCACATCACCTGGTGCGGAAGTCTGTGCGTCATCCCTGGGATGCGCCCCCCCCACCTGGACTGCACAGTCACCAAAGTTGGCGCCTGCGCAGTTGTTTCTGAAGCCAACTGGCTTCAGAAAGAGTACTGCGCAGGCACCATCTCTGACACCTGCGCAGTACTTTTCTGAAGACTTTTGGCTTCGGGGGAGACTGTGCAGGCGTCAGAGTTGGTGCCTGTGCAGTACTCTTTCTGAAGCCATTCGGCTGCCGCTCCGCCTCCTGAGTGAGGCCGAATGGCTGTGCAGAGGCGCGGACTTTCTCTGCTCTAAGGAAGTCTCCTCTGAAGCTGTTCGGCATGCTCAGTGTGTTTCTGCGCAGTGCACCTCAGATGGCCGTTCAGGCCAGCTCCTCAGACAAGTGGCAGCTTCTGGCTGCTGCTCCGCCTTGGAGCAGGCCTGAATGGGGGTGCTGACGCCCAGGGCCTGCCAAAGGACAGTCAAACTCCTCTGGCACATCACCCCATACGGAGCGCATCCCCAATGCAGCCCACACCAGCCGCACCAGTCTGGTGACGCCACTGGGTGCCTGCCTTCTAAGGAGTCCCTGATGAGATGCCAGTACATTCTGCAGTGAATACAAGGGGCTTCTTGGAGTGGCCTGCTGTATCCTGAGGTTTGTGGGCAGCCGTAGTTTGTTCCATATCCTGAGGTTGAGAGGCAGGGGTTGCAGCTAGGCTGGCCAAGAACTCAAATTTTTGGTCAGCACTGCCACTCTTACTTGGGCCTTATCATGGACCCCTATGGGTCTACTCATTACTATACCTGCTCCTGAGGTGGTATAACTCTGAGGGCTGGAAGAGGGCATTTCTGCCTTGGAAACAGGCTTTGGATACAGAGTAACTGCTCTGCCCTAAGCAATGCTAAACATGCCCTCCACTTGCCTCTCCTGAGCTGCTTAGGCTGCCCCAGTTAGGGCAGAGCAGGTCCACCTCTCTTAGGGCACCCTATCTTGCCTTGCTCTGCCCTAAGCCTCCTTCAGAGTAACTGGGCTGGAGCATCTTGCAGTTGCTCCAACCTAGTGTTAGATAGAGCAACCTAAGGGCTCTTATGTGGACAGATTAGTTGCTCTGGATTGGGCTGTAAATGAGCCTTTGGCCTCATCAAGCAGAAGTTCTTCCTATGTTCCTATGTCATGGCACCTGTGTACTCCCTACTGCCTGAGACCACCATCTCAGTTGGCCTCATAGAGGGGCCGACACTGATGTGCCCCAGTTCAGCTTTTTCTAGCCTGACTAGCAGTGGCTCATGGAAGGTTTCAGGCAAGGGCATTCCCAGGTTTACCTTAAGATGACTGAACCCGGGACCTTCTGCACACGAAGCATGTCTTCACCCACAGTGCCCCAACACTTCATCCAGAGTGTGCTTTATTTCCGCCTCCTCCCCCAATACTTTTGTTAAGACTTCAGATTGATTCAGGACCCTCGGCTAGTTTTCCTGCAATGAAGCTCTGATCTTTCTGGAATTTGTCTGGATGGAACATAGTGACACATTAAGATCTAAAATTTAATGAAGCCAACACTTTTTACATCTCATTCACAGGCAGTGCATGTGCAAAAACAAAACAGAGCATGAGATTAAAAAAAATTTTTAATGTCAGGAATCTACACACTTGATTTTGCAGACAACCTATCCTACCACCCAAGGCATATAAATGTGGTTTAAAACAAAGCAACAGAAAATGGGCCAATTGCCAACCATTTATAAGAAAAACTCAAAATCACCCACATCAATACATTACCTGTGGCATAGCTTGTGGGGGTGCAAAGCCCTAAGCTTTACCGCAGCATGCAAGGTGCACTTCCTCTTTGGAGCCATTCCAGGCACTGGGAGCAATTTAAAAACATATGACTCCCACTGGCTGGAATGGCTCTGAAGATGCGGGAAAGGCCCTTTGCATGCTGTGGTGTGGCTCCCTATAAAATCTAGTGCCAATAACAACCAATAATAGTATTTTCAGGCATGGCACACATTTATCCATATAAACCAGAAAAGATGCTATGATACTACAATCCAGAGTAACTATGGGAGCACATAAGAGACATTACGTGCACCCATAGTTACTGCACTAGCTAGTGAAAAACTATGGGAAATTCATATTGCAATCCAGAGTGAATTGTTCTTACACCAGAGCAAGGACTCCGTGTAGTTACTCTGGATTGTGCCAGTAGTGACTGGCAACAATTTTAGGGCCACCTTTCTCCTTTTTAGTTAATAGCCCTGCAAGAACTGAGTAAATATGTGTAACATCAAAGACATCAGCATCTAATTTCAATCAGATCAATTTCAATCTGGATCGATCAGATTTTAGAAGGGTGCTAAAGATTACGATAAAGTTATAGTTTTAACTATGCACGCATTAAAGAACCCTTTCTTGTTAAAGAAACCTAACTTACAACCCAGGGAGGGGAAGGAATAAGGATCATATAAATGATGTCAACCCCCCCTAGGGTTGCATTACTAATAAATTTTCTGCTCAGAACAGAGGGATCAGTGGACAATTTTTCTCGGCATTTATCCGGTTTCCCCTTTGTATGTACCTTTCCATGTTTTCTACAGTCTGAACTGGAGATGAAGGTTTTTCAGCACTTACTCATAAGGTTTTTCTTCCATATGGGTTCTCATGTGTGTTTTAAGAGAAGCTATGTGGCAAAAGTTCTTGCCACAGTCGGGGCATGTACCCGGTTTCTCACTAGTACGGGTTCTCTGGTGCGTCAGAAGGTTTGACTTCAAATTGAAGTCTTGCCCACAATCCGAGCATTTGTATGGCTTTTCCCCTGTATGGGTTCTCATGTGTTTAGTAAGGGAAGATTTATCCCGAAAACCTTTCCTACAAGTCGAACACTCGTATGGTTTCTCCCCAGTATGGATTCTCTGATGTGTGATGAAGGTTGACTTCCAGTTAAAGCTTTGGCCGCAATCCACGCAGGTATAAGGTTTCTCTCCTGTGTGCAGCCTTTTGTGGTTGAGGAACTGATAACTGGTGCTAAAGCTTTTCTCACATTCGGAGCACTGATATGGCTTCTGCCCGTTATGTTTACTCCTGTGTATAACAAGGTCCCCTTTTTGGTTAAAGCTTTTCCCACACTCAGAGCATTTATGTGGCTTTTCACCGGTGTGGGTCCTCTTGTGTGTCTGAAGATAGGAGGACTGAATAAAGCTCTGCCCGCACTCCGTACACTTATATGGTTTCTCCCCAGTGTGAATCCTGACGTGTGAGACGAGATTTCCTTTCTGAGAGAAACTCTGCCCACACTCTGCACATTTGTATGGTTTCTCTCTAGTGTGCGTCCTCTCATGCACAAGCAGGTCTGCTCTGCACTTCAGCACTTTCCCACAGTATGCGCATGTGTTTGTCTTCTTCCCGCATTCAGAGCTCACTGGTTTTCCCTTGTTCCTTTGGACTCTATCTTGGAAGTTACTATCCTTCAGATTACTCTTATTTTTCTCAAGTTCTGCTGGATTTTGATGGTTTTCCTGGTATTTTTCGGTCTTCCTTTGACTTCCAGGTATCTCTTTTGATTCAGGGCCTTGGAAATGGAGCATTTTATTGTTTTCTGGTGATATTTCAATAATGTCCGTCTGCTTGTGCCTTTCTAGAGCAAACATCTCTTTTCCAAATGGATATATGGCGTCACTGCCACCTGGAACAAATAAGGAAAAATGCATGTCAAATAACGGACTATGGAGAGAGGAAACACCCGCAAAGGGAATAGAAAGTAGTAATAGCAAGGAGCTAATTTTGAGCTATTAGTGGTCATAGCTCTATAGATCTTCCATGTGCAGAGGCAGTATGCAATTGAATACCATAAGAAATTCCTGGCTGGATCACATCCACCCAGTAACCTATTCCAGGACAGGTAAAAAGCTTGCAAGAAGGCCATGAAGACAACATACCTCTACTGATATTCAGAGATATTTTGTTTGATCGAGTGATTTGTACGCCGCCTTTCTCCCAGATGGGTCCCCAAGGCGGCTAATAGATTTTCTGTCCATTAAGAGTAACTCAAGGAAGTCCAATCCAGCACTTCTCCAGTGTCATGGTAGCCACACCAGCATAATACCTGCTGCATCCCAAGAGTTTTGAACTTAAGTTAAGAGAACATTTATTTCTCTGTTCTGGGTAATCTTTTATGGTCTTGCTTTGTCTATTCAAACCGGCACAACTATTTTGTGGTGCAAGTCTGAACTGACCACCTAGTAGGTGGATCAAAACCTGGAAGAGGGACAGGATATTAGTTGGAGCTGCTGCCCCCAATACCAGCCTCTTCAGCTTTGATCCCCACACTGACCCAGTCTCCGCCTTGTCCCATGGCAGAGAGCAAACATTTCTTGATCCAACCTCTAATTCCATTTCCCAAAAAGCCTCATGCAGGGACTGGGATTCCCAGGAACTGTGGGCCTTTCCAAGGAAGAATCAAATACAGATCGGAGCATATCAAACAGCCCAACATTCAAACTCTACTCCTTACCCAGAAAGTCATCCTCCATATCCTCCTCCTGCTTGATGTCTTGAGAAAGTTCCACCTTTAAAACATCCAATGGCTTTTGCTCGGTCTTGAGAGAATTAAAGGCTGCATCTTTGATCCATCCTGGCATCTGAAAAAGAAAAGAGGGAATGGTATGCAGTTTGAGAAATAAGAGGAAATTCAAAATTCAGTCTTTCTCGGTTATGGTCACTTTTGATTATCAAGTCTCACAGGATTGGTCAACTGAATTGGTCAACTGGTTCACGTTGCCCCATATTTTGTGGGGCAGGGTCTATCCAGGCCTTGGGCAGGGTGTCTTCCCCGGCTGCTCCGAGAGCAACCACATGTTCTGTATTCAGTCCGCAGAGGCCAGACCTAGCCTCCGTGGCGGCAGTAGAAGGTGAATCTATGGCAGCTAAACTTGGCCAGCATGGAGATCTGGGGAGGCATGGGAATGTGAGGAAGTGTTCTGGGATGGGGATGGACAGGTGGTAGGTAGGACTGTTGTCAGGTGGGTGGAATATCCTAGCCTCATTCCCAGTCATAAAAACGTAAGAAGAGCCTCCATCGGATCATACCAAAGGCCCATCTAGTCCAGCTTCCTGTATCACAGACCCTACAATCCAGAGTAACTATGGGAATACGTAAGAGACATTACCTGTACCCGTAGTTACGGCACCACCTAGTGAAAACCTATGGGAAATTCATATTGCTATCCAGAGTCCTTACACTGGAGCAAAGACTCCCCGTAGTTACTCTGGATTGCGCCCATAGTGGCCTAACAGATGCCTCAGGAAGCATATATTGTACATTAGGATTGAGCTGTGAAATGAAGATACTTATTCTTCTTTTGACCCAACCTCCATTACAGGCATAATCCAGAGTAACTATGAGGAATCCCTGCACCTTGCAAAGAACAATTTACTCTGGATTGCAATATGACTTTCCCATAGGTTTTCACTAGGTGGTGCCATACCTACGGGTGCATGCAATGTCTTTTATGTGCTCCCCTAGTTACTCTGGATTGTAGGGTATCTTTCCTTTCCTCTCTTCGTTCTTTTGTGTGACCTGTATTGGTTTCAGTTTTAAATGTTTTTCTGTGCAATCCTAAGCATTGCTCAAAAGCAAGTCCCATTTTGTTCAATAGCACTTACTCGCAGGAAAGTGTAGTTGGGATTGCAGACACTATTAATTAAAGGAGAAGGAGGGAAAGAAAAAAAGGGAAATAAGAAAAAGAGAACAAAAATATTCACACAAGATAGACGGCAAGTGCAGAATTTCAAGTTTACCCTTTTTTGGTCTGATTTTAATTTTTACTATCTAACCATCTATCCTTAACAAGCTACAATCTTACCTAACAATTCCAACAACAAAAAAGGAAATAAGAATTATATAACAATTGTCTACTCATCAAATCCATAATTCATTTGACTCATCCATTTCTCGTGCAGAAAGTCCATGAATGGTTTCCAATTGTCCATAAATGTTTTACTGATTTCTCATTATGGACATAATTTCTCATAATTTCTCATAATGGATTTTTCATTATGGATTTCTCAAAATGGTTGTTTGTCCATTTCAGCAGTGATCTGTATTGGTTTCTTCGTATCAAACATCAACAAGTAAATTGTATGGTCATCTAGGCAGGGACCGGGCCCCTTGTACTTTGCAAAGTACTGCATACAGTGAAAATATGAGCAGAATAAATAACCTCAGCCAGGACCACTGTTACCAAAGCGGGGTTTCATACACTGCAATCCTAAGCATGTCTACCCACAAGTAAATCCCACTGAGTTCAACAGTTTGTGCGCCCAGGAAAGTGTGGTTATGGCAGCCTCAGTTAATTAGGGGAATTTAGCATTGCCCTCTTAGATATATGAACCTTAGGCTGGACTTAACAGACAGTATCTTGCAAAGAGGATCCTTTCATTAGAAAGACACAGAGGCTGAGAGATGGATAATATTACAAAGAAACTTAGGGCACAATCCAGAGTAACTACGGGTGCTCCGGTGTAAGAACAATTTGCTCTGGATTGCAATATGAATTTCCCATAGATTTTCACTAGGTGGTGCAGTAACTACGGGTCCACGTAATGTCTCTTACGTGCTCCTGTAGTTACTCTGGATTGTAGGGTATATTTATTTTCATAATGCACAAGGTAAAATTACATACATAAACCACAGAATGAAGTGTTCCTATCTTTTCTAGGGTAAGGGAATGGTCTCTGGAAGTTGCCCCAGGGTAATGCATGTGAGGTACACAAAGAATGAATTCAGGAGGGTAACAAACTATAAAGGACTTTCTATGGAAATGATAAGCAATTTCTTTTCAGTGAATGAATGCTGATCATGTTTATTTTCACTAAATCATGCCAAGAATGACCAAATAAATTAATCAATTTATTTTTTATCGAAACATTGCAACTATTTATTTGAACTCCAAAATGCAAATAATGAAAACAGAAACAAAAAGGAATGCTTCCTATACAAGAAAGCAAAGAAATGTGCAGTAGGTCTATGCAAGACAAGAACTAATTTTTCGCCTCGTTAGCTATGAACTACAAATGACAAAAATAAAAATATAATGACAAACGTTCCTTTAAATTACTATATACACAAAGAATACTAATTTGAATTTGTAGTAGGCAGACATATAAATCAAGAACTTTTCCTCATTTTGTATGGAATGACTTAAAACACTGCGGACATAGTGGAACCTCACATCGATCACAAATGTATCTGGTTTTACTCTTGCAATGGACATCTCTGCAGCGATTGGCATGGGCACTGTTTCTCTTCTTTGGAAAGTGTCTTCCGCCATCAAAACGTTTCTCAGGAAGCACAGAGTGAGGCTGGCGTTTCTTCAGGGGTGGTGGGGTCTGACCGGAAGGACATCCTGGTTCCTTTGCTCCTAACTCCACTGAGCCTTGATATATCAAACCTGTTGCCACTCTTGATTTGAATTGAAATAAATCCAACTTTTCTTTTGCTTCCCATTTCCAAATGATCCATGCATTGCAAACAAGTATATTCAGCAGATGGTTAAAAATTCTCACGTACCATCGCTTATTCCTTGTCTTATTTCGATGCAAAGTCACACGAGACTTCATAAGGTCCACTCCGCCTATATGTTTGTTGTAAAGAGCTACGCTGCCAGGGAGAGGAATTTCCACATACTTCTTTTCCTTACGGCTGAATCTCTTGCATACACCGGTGGGTTCCTTGCCTACATAGCTAGATACTGTATGTACTACTGAGTTATCAACCCATCTAGTGACAGTAATGTCATCAGAAGACGTGGTCACTGACATGCTACCTCGCCCCATCTTCTGCAAGTCCTTTTCACTCTTCAGCTTCTGGTCTGCACCCTGAAGTCGACGTCTTCTGCACATACCCACAAAATAAATCCCATCTTCCTTCAACTTCTTAACTAGGGGGATGCTCGTGAAGAAGTCGTCTGTGTATATCTTGAAGTTCTTACCAGCAAGATCATGACAAAGCCTCAGTACTACATTTTCACTTGCAGTGAATAAGTGTGAATTTTTTCGTTCAGGATCTGCACCTGGATCCAGATCAAAACAAGATACATAGCCTGAAATTCCTGTCCTTACCCACAACCTGAAGCCCCATTTTTGGGTTTTCTTGGGTAAATATTTTTTGAGTGGTGAACATCCCTTGAACGGAATCATCATCTCACCCACACTCTGGAATTCTTCTGGGCTGACAGCAGCATGGAAGGTCTCATGAAACTTCTGCAGCACCGGCCTTATTCGTACTGCTTTGTCCGTATTGTTGGGAGGGATTTTATCCAAATCCACAAAACGTAAATATCGCCTTATGACCTCCCATCTGTTCAAAGACATAGCATTGGCTATAATATCCATGCGCATTCCATGTTCAGAAGACCAGTATACCCTTACACGTGGGTATTTTATGTACGTCATGACAAGCACAATTCCTAAGTAAATTTTGAGTTCAGGCACAGTAAGTCCTAAATTTTCTTTGCCGTGACGAGATGCATACAAATTGGTTTGTTCCACAATTTCTTTCATCAAGTCTTCTGAAAACAATTGTGAGAAATAATCTATAGGGCTCTCTCCATGAATATTGACTTGATGATTGCCTGTAAATTGAGGTTCCTTCCCAGCAAGTGGATGATCTTTCTCATGAAACCACATGGGTTGTCCATTGCCTGTCACATTCTGCACACAAGCTGGAGGTTGAACACTGTGAGTCTGACTAAGAGGATGACAATGAACATCCTCTTCACTGGAACTATCACTCTCTGTAGAGTTATTCTGAAATGGCTGGAATGTAGGATCATCATCAGAATCACTCAGCTCCATCCCATCTTCAGATTCCTCCATCAATACTGTAATCTCGCAATAAGTCTGTTGGTTATCCACCTAAAAAAGGGATGATTATTCCAATTAATACAATTACGATTCATTTGCGTTTGCAAGAGAATTGTGTTTGCAAATGTTTACCTACATTTTAAGTGGGTAAACAAATTTCTAACCTCAAAGTATTTGCCGCAGGCTGCAATCCTAAAAGACACTTTTCTGAGAGTAAGAGCCATTGAACACAATGAGGCATACTTTTAAGTTATCATGGTTAGGATTGTGCACTTAGAAACATAAAGTACTCATGTGAGGACATATTGTTTTCTGGTATGTTTGTGGATATAATAATAATCATAATCATACTGAATATTCATATTCCATCTAAGTGTAATTAGGCAATAGAAAACCACACTAACCTTTCAGAAGCCTCCAGCAACCATCAAAAAGAAGATAACAAAAGTGCAGTCCTCTTCTTCCTTCTGGATGCCTCCAGGCACTGCCAGTGAGATGGCGTTCCTTGAACTGTAATGGAAATCCTGCCATCTCGTTTGGTTTCTAAAAACTGACTGAGGTCCTCAAATGAGGACTACATGCAAACAATAGCACACAATGATTGAATAGTATTGTAAGGGGAAATACATGTGTCCTCATGTGAGGCCCATATGCATGTGGAACACCACATTCTCTAATCTTGGCTTGAACTGTCAGGGGACACTTAAATGAGAATTAGACCTTTCATGCACACTTTTGGCTGTAACCAGCTACAGCAGTTCCATAAATACCTTTTGGATCCACTCATCCCCTTGGTCACCGAACTTCTTGACATGATGGTGTGGATCCTCCAACTTAATAGCATCCTCCATATCTAGAGCCTCTTCCTTTATTTGTATAGAAGAATCTAGGCAGCCAGTTGCTGCAGGGACACCTTTGCCCAAGTGTGCCAGGGATGGGTTTGTACACTCCTCTTGGTGTTTTTGGCCACCATCAGATGTTCCCATCCAGGAGGTCTGTTTCTCTTTCGTATCCTCTGATGCCATAGGTTCAAGTGGGCACCTTTGGGAGTGAGAGGTCTGCAAGGTCTCCAGCTGTTCTTGATCCTCAGTTGGTTCTTCTTTAATGTGTGACATAGTAGCCCCCACCAAAAACTCCTTGATGGTTCTTGTTGGGACAACATGAGGGTCACCTCCTCCTGCCTCCAACCACTCCCATGGATTAGTTCTTTCTGGATCCTGCTTTTCCATTTTTATTCCTGTCTGTCGTTCCTGGACTAAGAAGGATAGTTACCATTTAGACATGCAAAACCATGCATATCTGGGCCATAAAGAATCACGGTGCAATCCTAACCAATGTCGGCCACCAAAACCATGCATATCTGGGCCATAAAGAATCACGGTGCAATCCTAACCAATGTCGGCCACCGCAACTACCCTTCTCCCCACACCTGTGGTGGCAACAGGAGGCCAATGTATGTCTGTGCACAGGTCTAACTGCCTTATCGCACTTTTGTGACTCTCCCAGCCTAGCAATAGACTTGTGCTGGGACATGTGTCTGCCTAACCAGGGGATAGGATTGCACAGTCATTCTCCCAAATATTTATTTTTCCACATCTGCATACCACCCTTCCTGTAATATTCTCAGGATGATGTATATCAGTGCCATAGCTAGACCATTTGACATATGGGGCCCTGAACATTGTGCCATGCTGCCCCATAACAAAATTTAAGAATAAATAATAAAATTATAACATTTATATATTATTGCATCCACATTCTCTTAAACCCCCATAAAAGCACTCCGTTCCAGTTGCACACTCCCAAAGCCCACGTCAACCAAAAGAATTTTGCAGCTTCCAGGTAAAAGAAGTATGTACTTTGCACATGTTCAGAGAACGCTAGTTCCATTTCAACTGCTGCTTCTCACAGGTGCAGGTAGGTTCTCACCCACCCACATCAGCAATGGCCCTGGATGGCACTAAGACAACTGGTGGGCTTTGTTTGCTCCTCCACCCAGAGGCAGGTGCCATCTTTCCCTCTCAGGATTGGGGTCAGGGTGACCATTTGTCCTCTTATTGTAAAAAAGTCTGCACTGTCCACGTTTTCCTTGCAAGCATGTAGGATTCTTATAATGCATAAATTAGATGCAATGCACATACAGTGTCCTATATACGGCAAGGCTTGTCCTTTTTTCTGGTTATGACATCCTGTTGCCATGCTTGGTGTCTGCCCTTCCTCCATCAAGGAGACTATCAGTGCAATCCTATTCATGTCTACTCAGAAGTGAGTTCCATCGAGTTCAATGGGGCTTACTCCCAGGAAAGTGCTCTTAGGATGGCAGCCTATATATCATAAACAAAAAAGAGGAGAAGGCACTCCGAAAGTTGGGCACCCAAGAAAAATGTGGGACGAAACAGCTAAAAACACTCATATACTGCTTTCATGTGATTAAGTTAAACTTTATTGCTTACTATTCAATTTAAATCTCTTTAAATTTAATATTTATTATATTTAAAATGCTGTATTGCTTATTATTAAATTTAAAACTTTATGACATATAGTTTGTTAATTACAAGAAAGCTACATTCTGCCTGCTTATAAGATAAAGGAGGATAAAGATGATTTTTTTCCAGGATGCAAGGCTGAAAAAGAGGAAAAGAGGACATATGGTCACCCTTCCCTCCTCCATGATTCCCCCTCCCCCTTGCACTCCCCTCCCTCCTACTCCCCCCATGATATGCCACTGATGTACATGCCCTTTTTCTGAATTCCTTGCCCTGCTCCCAGTATGTAGGGAACTGGGGGGTGCATGAAACTGGGCATCACCAGCACTGGCACCCCCTGATCTGAAGCATAGCTTTGCAAGGGTCCTGCCTGATCTTCTGATTCTGCTGTCCCCTTTTTCTGATCTCCCCATTTTATTCCCACACCCCTTTAACCAACCTGATCCAGTTCCTCCACTCCCTGGAAATCAGCCCTGCAAACACCCAATCTCAGCAGATGGCCCCCCCAAAAGGGGGTGAGGTTTGTTTCTCCCACCCACCAAGCCATGCAGTGGGGCAGGAACAGGAAATCAATGCAATGCCAACTTTTCTCCCCCCACCACCACTTGCCTATCTAGGAACTCTAGCTTTGTCAGTTTAACCCTTGCATTAAAATAAGACTGCAAAACATTTTGCAAGGTTAAACCAGAGTGACCAGATGTCCTCTTTTTTTCCAGGACATGTCCTCTTTTTTAACCTTAGGTCCTGGGAAAAAAATCTTCATCGTCCTCCTTTTCCTTGTGAGCAGGCAGCATGTAGCCTTTTCATAATTTGTAAATTCTATGTAAAAAATTCTATGTAATAGTTTTAAATTTAGTAATCTATATACAGTGGTAACTTGGTTTATGAGCAGAATTCATTCCAGAAGCATGCTTGTAATCCAAAACACTTGTAGATCAAAGCAAATTTTCCCTGAAGAAGGAATGGAAACTCAAGACAATTCATTCCATTCCCAAACATATTCATATAACATGATTACAATACTGTAATATAATACCAAATAATAAAGAAATTACAAAATATAAAGAAAAATAAAACAACATGTTCACCAAGCACTGGGCACCAAATTGGGTCTTGGTGGGTCCTTATATCACAGAAGGAATATGTTCCCCAAATTTCATGCTTCTAGGTCCCGGGTTTGTGGCTGGATGTTGATCGCTCGGTCTTCAACGTAGGGACGTAGTCTTCAGTATAGGGACAAAAACACATTGCACCCCTTTTCACCCCTATAAGGGTTAAATTTCTGAAAATCATTTCTTAGTCAGTGTTCACATCAAGGCATACCAGCCTCCCCAAATTTCATGCTTGTCGGTCTATGGGTTGGGGCAGGGCATTCATCAGTCTGCAATTCTTCAATGGAAAGTACAGTGGTATCTCGCTTAACAAGCGCCTTGCTTAACAAGCATAGCAAGCAAAAATTTCCAAGAAATCTTGCTTCATATAACAAGCTCTGCTTCACTTAACAAGCAAGCATGCTATGGGCACGCGTGCTATGCAGCCCTGACCCTTCGCATGGAGGCGCTTTAAAGGGGCTGCCGGCCAGCATTGCTGCCTCTAACTGCCCCCAACTTGGGGGCAGTTGCCTAGAGGTGCCAGAGGCAGCTGCCCCTAACTGCCCCCACCGACCACCTTGAACCTCCAGTAGCAGCCCATGTAAGCCTCCCAGGAAAGTGTCTTTGATTGCAGTCTCCTAACCATGACTTACTCAGAAGTAAGCCCCATTGTGTTAAATGTGGCTTACTCCCAAAGTGTCTTCAGGATTGCAGCCTAATTAGACACATTGAATGCATGTTTTGAATTCAATTCCAGTGTTTTGTCATCATTTTGACATACATTTAATATTTTCATATGAATATTTTGGGGTTGTGGAACCAATCGTCTGAGTTTCCATTATTTCCTATGGAAAAATCTGCTTCACTTAGAGAGCTTTCACTTAAAGAGCATGCCTCCGGAACAAATTAAGCTCTTTATGTGAGGCACCACTGTATAGGGACAAAAACACTGTATAGGGACAAAAAAAGTTAAAAGTCCCTTTTAACTCCCAGTTTGAATTTCTCAAAACCAGTTCTTAGTAGGTGGCTCCATCAAAGAAAGAAAACCCTCCCCAAATCTGGGCACCAAATTGAGTCTTCGTGGGTCCTTACATCACAGAAAGTATATGTTCCCCAAATTTCATGCTTCTAGGTCCAGTGGTTTTGGCTGGGTGTTGAAGAGTCAGTCAGTGACATTTCAATTTTATATATATGGATGTTTGCTTGCAAAACACTCTCAATCCAAGATTTTACTGTATATAAAACTGATGGGGTATCCTAGTATTCCTTCTGTGACGGGAGCACCCTTTTATAGGCATTTCAGCCAGATGCAGTTGCCATATCCTGTGGCAAGGAGTTCCATAGATTAATCACATGCTGGGTAAAGAAATGTGTTTGTTACTGCTTTTCAGCCAGATGCCATCATTGCATTATGAGGCAAGGAGTTCCACAGATTGATCACACTCTGATAAAGAAATACTTTCTTTATACTGTATATGGTAATCAAACCACTCCAGAAATACAAACATATATAATCAGTTTTGTTATGAAATCAGATGAAGAGGGTCCATTTGTGAGGCAACATGCAAATCTGCTTGTATGAGAAATGCATCACAAAGCTTTCCTCCTTTCCTTTTGACCTCACAACAACCCTGTGAGGTAGGTCAGGCTGAGAGTGACCAGCACAAGGTCCCCCCCAGAAAGCGTTTTGGCTGAGTGGGGATTTAAATCTGGACCTTCATGGACTAGCCTTCCTTTTCCCCGCGTGTGCGTCTCAGATACAAACCAAGGACACATTTTCACCCACTCTGGGCCTAGGATGTGTTGTGAGTTCTTATGTGTGCAAATAAATCAATTGCAGCAAAAATGACCAAAGTATTTGCAGTGTCTTTAAGATGAGCCGACTATGCTAAAATACATATTTTATTATATTTATGATATATATCTTAACCTTTTGAAGCCTAGACTCGGACATAATGTTGCAGAACATCAATGGGAAATTGTGTAGATGAATGTCTGTATGCATTCAGATGATTTGCAACCACATGTTCACATCAGTTGATCTGTGACCCCCATAAATGCACTATTCCCCCATCACCTATCAGTCACCTGCATGGGAATTTCCACTGAGGGTTTGCCCTTAGCTTCCTTCTGAGGGCAGCAAATGATGCGCAGAGACTTCCATCATGGGTCATCTGGCCGACGCTGTGCATTATGATTGTGCCATCAAATTCACCCCGTTTTGCGCTTATCTGGAGCAGCTCAGCTCCATTGTGGCCACTCTTGTCGCCGACAAAGGAAGGTGAAGGTGCAGAATAAAAGTAATAATGTTGTTTTCCTGCCAGTCAGGCAGTTTGAAAGCATGTAAATGCAAGTAGATAAGTGGATACTGCTTCAGTGGTACCCATGCGCCACTGACATTAATCATACCTGTCACATGAACTGGCTGTACAGCCTTGTAATAGGGATGAGCACTGTCCCTAGACTTGGTCATCACTCGCAAGGCAACATGTAGGGGACACTTTTACCATTAATAACATTTATTTATTTACTTACCAAAAACTCAATCCATGTCTCACAGTAAAGCAGCCCTAAAGAACTTCAATGAAGTTTCCCACATTTTATCTCCCCATATTTACATTGGCTGTGGGTGGCACACATATTGGCTGTGGGTGGCACAAGTGGCTAAGACACTGTGCCTGTTAACCAGCAGGCCAGGGTTCAAGACCCAGGTCGGCCCCACAAGACAGGGTGAGCTCCTGTCCTTAGCCCAGCTCTGCAACACCAGCTGGATCCAATCGTATTGGCTCTGCCTTTCCATTGGACTAATTCAGTGGCGTGGAGAGGGGGGATTTGCTGCTTGGGTAACAGCCTATCCTCCATAACAATCCAACCCAGGCTTTTGTGCTTCGCATGCAGCGTATGCAGCGCCGAGCACGATAACATAGTCTTCCAAGACTGACGGAGGGCTGCATATGCATATTTACATTAAATATAGGGAGATAAAATAGCTGCAAATCCCAGCTGCTGAGCTCTTTGCAGATCTATTAGCAAACTCCAGGAGCTGAGTAATTAATTAAAGTAATTAGCAGTTAGCTGATTTTTGAATAGGACTGAAGGCAGTGTGTTATTTGATCTTGTTGTGTTTACTTTGGAGGCTCTGTCCAGCCCTTCACAATCCTCCAAAAATAGAGTTGTGACCCACCAGTTTGGGAACCAGTGCCTTAAATAGGTCCAAAAAAAGGAGAGTCAAACAGCAGATGTTATCTAAATTTATTAAAATATTTGTAGACCGCTTTTTCCAAAGAGCTCAAAAGCAGTGAACAACCAACATCGAAAAGATGAATTATGAAACAATATTGAAAACCACAATACAATCATACATTATTATGAGACTATTCAAGCCACTTCAGAACACTGTCGTTGTACTCGTTGTCTGGACCAACCAGAAGGGGGTAGATTTTACATGCTTTTCAGAATGGATCTTTATGATTTACCTGATGGGATTCAGATAACAAAACATAAGTTTGGCAGTTTCTTTTCAAACATGCCAGGGAAATTTCTGGCTGGGAACATAGTAACCATGCGCACCATATCCCCACATGCGCATCATTCTCCCCAGTGTAAACCCCCATGCTCAACACCCCTCTCCCGAACAACATCCCCCCTAGTGTACCAGGCACTGGGCACCAAATTGGCTGGATGTTGGTCAGCCTTTCAGGTTAAGTATAGAACAAAAACACATTGCACCCCTTTTCAGCCCTTTAACTGTTAAATTTCTCAACATCGGTTCTTGGTGGGTGTTGATGTCCCTCCCAAATTTCATGCTACTAGCTCCAGGGGTTGCGGCAGAGCGTCCCTCAGTCAGGAACTCTTCAATGTAAAGTATAGGGAGAAAAACACGTTGCGCCCCTTTTCGCCCCTTCTGGTTGGAATTTCCGAAAACTGGTTCTTAGTGGGTGCTTCCATTACGGAAAGAACACCCTCTCCATATTTCACACTTCTAGGCCCAGCGGTTTTGGCTGGCCATTGATGAGTCAGTGAGTCAGTGAGTGAGTGACTTTTCAGTTATATATATATATATAGACTAGCTGTAAGTCACTTTTTATAAACCCAAAAATTCTTCAAGATGACTTGATGCATGCACTTTTTGTGTAATGAAGCATGCACAATGTACAAGACAATTTCCCCAAATACACCCATTCACCTGGACCTTCACATGCGGATCCCAGACAGCAGCTCTTCTCCCCACCCCAAGCATCTACGTATTCTCTTTCCTCTGCGAGTGGATTTTCTGATGGCTAACAAGGTGTGTCCGACGATTAAACCTCTTGCCGCATTCGGAGCATCCGTACGGCTTTTCCCCGGTGTGGATTCTCTGGTGGCTGATCAGGTTCGTACTACGATTGAACTTCTTCCCGCAATCTGGGCATTCGTACGGCTTTTCCCCTGTGTGGATTCTCTGGTGCATCTTGAGGCCTGACTTGCGGCAAAAGCTTTCTCCACAGTCCAAGCACATATACAGCTCTCGGGCCGTATGGATCCTCCGATGTCGAACGAGGTGCTTGCTGCGACTGAAACATTCCCCACAGTCAGGGCATTTGAATGGTTTCTCCCCAGTGTGGTTTTTCTGATGTCGAATGTAAGTCGATTTATCGCAAAAACTCTTGTCGCAATGCAGGCACCGATAGGGTTTCTCACCAGTGTGCATCCTCTGGTGTGTAATGAGATGGTGACTCTGGCTGAAACTTTTCCCACATTCGGTACATTTAAACGGCCTGTCTCCTGTGTGGAGCCTCTCATGCCGAACGAGGCTCGATTTGTCACAAAACTGTTTGGTGCAAGATGAGCATGCGTACGGTTTCTCCCCCGTGTGGATTCTCTGGTGTGAAATAAGGTTGGAGCTCCGGCTGAACCCTTTCCCACAATCCAGGCACGTGTATGGTTTCTCTCCAGTATGGATCCGGCTATGGCTACTCAGGTGCGAGCTCCGTCGGAAGCTTTTGCTGCAGCCTGAGCATTCGTATGGCTTCTCCGTGCTGTGTATTCTCATGTGTATAATCACACCGGATCTCGAAAGGAATCCTTTCCCGCACACCGAGCATTCATACGGCTTCTCTTCCTCGTGAGCTCTCTGGTGTGTAGGAAGGTGTGAAATGTTCCCGCATGCTTTCTCATTCCTCCGCATCCCCTTGTTTATAGTTTCTTGAACTGTCATTTCACAGAAGCGAAGAACAGAGGTGTGAGAGGCCAGGACATGTTTCTTCTGCTCATCTGTTTCGTCTTCCTGCAGCCTCCTTGACTCGTTTCGTTTCAACACATTTTCTTGACACTGAACTCCTTCTAGTGACAGCTCGTCATTCTCATTCTGTTTTCCATCACCTGCTGGGATATAATTAATATTAATATACTGATCTCCTGCCTTTCTTTTGCGATACTATACTTTAAGGGGTCTCCCATCCAGGCGCTGACCATACCTAGACCTAGACCATATCATATCTAGATGGCACCTGGATGTAGGTGTCAAATGTGCTCCCTAAGGCATCTGGTGGGCCGCTAAGTGATACAGGAAGCTGGACTAGATTGGCCTTTGGCCTCATCCAGTGGAGGCTCTGCTTATGTTTTTATGTTATGTTCCTTAAATAAAGTCCCCAAGTAATTAATTTTCAGGAATAAATTCCTCCAAACCATTTTTAGCCATTAACAGTGATATCCTAACTTGCACAGGATCAGGAAGCTGACATGTCTGTGCTGCGTCCAGTGCAAGACTTGGGTTGCTGCTGTGCTACTGCAAAGCAAGGGGTCCGAATGGGTTTTCTCAGATCTGTGCCATCTCTGGAGGAAGTGCAAATCCCAACAGCCCCACAGAGGGGCAAGCTGCCTGGGAACAGGGTTTGGATCTGGCATTATAGCTGGGTAACTGGCTTGCCTCCCGTTCTCCGTCTGGCCACCCACAGTTCCACCTGCCATCTACTCTGAAGTACCTCCCTTCTGCCTCCTCTCCACTCTCTCCTGGGCCTTCCAAACTCCTTCCAAACCCAAGCTTGGCCTGAACTTCTTACCTTTCCCTATTGCCCCTGTTGGCACAGGGAAGCTGGCGCACATCCATGTGCCAGCTTAACTCTCCTTTCAGTGGTGCAGGAGTGAACTCCTTATCAATCAGTCAATCAATCAATCAATCAATCAATCAACAGTATATACCACTTTTTGTTGACGTTCACAAAGTGGTTTATTGAGAAAATTAAATAACTAATAGCACCTGGTCCCCAATGGATGGTAAACAATAGAGGCACTAGTGGCCAGGTCAAAATGGGACTAGAATCTTAGATGAGCTCACTGTTTGGCTTGGGGAGACACATGGCTTCCCAGAAGAAGAACCATACCAGAGATAGAAGGCTGACCTTGAAACTCACTTCAGAGAAGCAAAAAGTAAAAAAGCATTAAATCCACCTTACCTAGCACGCTGGCACATCCTCCAACCTCCTTGGACAGCTGCCCAAGGGCCATTTCCAAAGAAGTTCCCTTGTCCACTGAGGCATTTGCAGCTACCTCCTGTCTTGTGCCCGGCATCTGAAATAGTGACAAGCATTTTAGCCCAGGCACAAACCCTTCATCAGAAAGTCCAAACAAGAGACATGCTAGATGCTGAACCACAGCATCCTCTTTCCCAAGGTAGCCAACGAGATGCTTCTGGGTGGACCAGAACCCCAGAAGGAGATGGTCCACAAACAGGAGGTTAAAAAGCTTAAGACTTGGTATTCAGAGGTATCTCTTGAGATTTATCTGGTCTTATTTGATTCATGGCTCAATCCTAATTTGGGCCATGTGCAAAACTCATGCTCTGTCAGCTCAATGTTCATGCCACTGGTCCACCAACTGCAGTGATAGTGCACAAGCCAGAGCCGCTGGCACAATTGGTTGGCAACCATGGATCAAGTGCAGGTAGATCAATGCAGAGGGCTGCGCCACTTCCGCTGTATGCTCTGGGATGATCCATCATTGGACTGGCAACTATCAAAGCAGGTCAGAATTAAAGGCACCCCAAATCTAGATATTAAACATAGGTATAATGGAATTAAACGTACCTCAGCAATACCCACTTTGTTTCTTATCCTCCTCCAGACCACCCAGAAAAAATGCTCCTACCTCTTCCTCTTTCTGAGTATCAGCCTCTCGTCGGCTCAGGAGGTAATCCTCGGCAAGGGCAGCGGCATGGAAGCAGCTCTCCGACCTGTGCTCCCTGAGCCAGCTCTGCATGTCCTGAGGCAAGATGGTGAGGAACTGCTCCAGGATCACCAGCTCTAGGATCTGCTCCTTGGTACGTTTTTCCGGCATCAACCACTGGTAGCAAAGCTCCCGGAGCTGGCTGTAGGCCTCCCAGGGTCCCTCAGCTTCTTGGTAGCAGAATTGCCTGAAGCGCCGGCAACGGAGCTCCGAGCTGGCCAGGTTGGCGGTCTTGATCACTTTTGGGTACTCGTCGCTTTGACTATTTGCCATGTTTAGATCTGGGGCTTGTTGGGGTGTTCTTTTCGGTTTCGGCAGGAGTCTGGTCACCTTCTCTTTCTTAGTCCTCGAGCCACTTGATGTTACCACCGCTTCTTCTTCTTTGAAAGACGGCGCAATATTCTTGACATGAGGCTTCAATGTTGTTTCCGGCACTTGAGGGGTTCCCTGTCCCGACGGAGAGGACAGTGAAGGGTTGAAGAACTCCTGCCATTGCACTTCCCATTGTTGAGACAACCCCTCCTCTGGTTCCCGCTTAACATGCTGCGCCACCTCTGTAAAATTCAGAGCACTTGGCGTCGCCTGTGTAGTTTTCCCCGCTTCCTCGATCACAATTTCGGGTTCGGCATTCTCTGGCTCCTCACTCTCCATTTTCATTCCAGGCTTCACGTCCTGGAGCGACAGGCCCACGGCGCACAAACCTCCCTCGTTCTCGTCAGCCATTTTTGCCTCGCAATGTGTCTCACCTAATCTAATTCAGCTACATTGCGCTATTCCCGTTCTGCAGACCTTGTGGCTTTGTGACAGGAGCTATGACAGAACAAGGAGAAATTGTAAGAGGGGGTGACACCATCCAAGATAAACCCTTTCACCGGCAGCCAAATAAAAGACAATTCTGGTGACCCTCCTTTAAATATGTTTGTGAGGTGATCACCACTGGTCTAATCTCTCAGGTAGCAGCCTGACAAGGGGTACCCAGTTTCACTTCTTGGATTAGAAAAGAAATAGTGGAAGCGAGCAAAAGACATATGAAGGCAAGGAGAGAGTGCCTGACACTCTAGCCCACCACTCCACTCCTCCACACCTATAGTTCAGCTCCTTTCCGCTATTCCTTTTCCAGTCCAAGGAAAGGCTCTAGGTGTTGGGCCTGCCCTGGAGGCAACAACTAAGACTCCATCTTAAAAATTTTAAAATAATTTTTATTAATATAGGAAAGGCCTCACTGGATCAGGCCAAAAGACTATCTAGTCCAGTTTCCAGTGTCTCCCAGTGGCCCACCAAATGCTTCAGGTAGCCCATAAAAAAGCAGGCCTCCGTCAGTCTTGAAAGACTACGGTATTGTGCTCGGTGCTGCATACACTGCATGTGAAGCACGAAAGCCTGGGTTGGATTGTTATGGAGGATAGGCTGTTACCCAAGCAGCAAATCCCCCCTCTCCACGCCACTGAATTAGTCCAATGGAAAGGCAGAGCCAATAGGATTGGATCCAGCTGGCGTCGCAGAGCTGGGCTAAGGACAGGAGCTCACCCTGTCTTGTGGGGCTGACCCAGGTCTCGAAACCTGGCCTGCTGGTTAACAGGCACAGTGTCTTAACCACTTGCGCCACCCACAGCCCATAAGATAATAAGAAACATGCATCCCCGTGCCGTCCCCACATCTGCCATTTTCAGGTAGCCTACATCTAATACATGGATGTTACACATATCCATCATGGCTTGTAATCCGTGATGGACCTTTCCACCAGAAATTTGTCCAGTCCCCTCTTAGAGATGCTAGATGCTGTTACCAAATCCTGTGGCAAGGAGTTCCACAGACTGTTCACATGCTGGATAATATTTACTTTTCTGTCCCTGTTCTCCCATTTTCTTTTGCCCATCCTAACTCCTCCAACACTCAGTTTTAGTGTTATAGAGGTGCTAGTATCTCAAAGCGGCTGCTACTCCTATGACCTGAATGTCACAACTTTCCACTGGCACTGATTCCAACATAAAATTGCTGAACGAAAACTATTATGAATATTTATATACTATCAAGAATATTTATATAGGGATATTATACTACTTTATATTAAAAATATAAGATCTGCAGAAATTCACTAGGAAAACTTCACAGCATAGAGAGCTGCACACTAAACAAGGTTTGCTTGCAGATCAAAAGGCAGAGTTACAGTGGCTGGGGAAAGAGTTGGTAACTATCCTCACTCCTGATGCAGGGAGGGGGCATTTCCCCCCCTCTTTCAGCCTGGTCCCCACTATCAGGATGTCCTTGATGCTCCCCCATCCACAACCACCCAGCCCCTTTGCAACCTACTGATCTTCCTAGGTTGGGTTCCCTCCAGGCTGAGATCTCAGCCAGATCTGCAGAGGGGATCCACTTGCAGTGGCACTTTTCAAAAACCCCTTTGCAGGAGCGCAGGACAGGAAGGTGCAGATCCCCAGATCGCCCCCATCCTCCTCCTCCCCTCTCCAGCCATCTAAGCTGCATGGATTTAACCCCTACACAACCAGCCTCCCTCCTTCCTTCCCATTTCCATTGCTTTGCTTTCAATCCTTGCAAACCCAGATGGTGGGATCTGAGCTGGACCCAGATTGGCAGCAGCAACCCCAGATTTTCTCTGCCCTACCTGGAGAGGATCTTCTGCATGCAAAGCATCAGGGGCACTCCAGCTGGGTAAAGGATCCCTATTCAAAAGCATGCCTTGAAGAAGAATAAGCCTTTCCAGCCATGGGTTGCATTAAGGATCTGGTGATCTTCTGACCCCCCCCCACCTTGTTGCAGCCTTGGAGATCTCCCCCTAATGAAGCCCAGCAGAGGTTGCTCAGGCATCAGCCACTCGAGGGGTTAACAGAGCTGTGCTTGCTAGGCATTGAAATGTGAACTGCATTGAATTCCATTTCCTGTCCCTCCTCTTGGCTGGGAGGGGTGGAGAGAAGGATCTGGGGTTTCTGTGGGTATTCTGCAGTGGGATCTGATCTCTGGGGGAACACAGCACAGATGATGAAGCCAAATCACCCCAAACAACCCCCAAAAGTGATCCCTTTAGCATCATGCTGGATCTAAACCCACTACTTGCAAAAGAAGAGACAGAAGGAATTTCAGCAGGTGCAACTTGTCACCTGTGAGATGAGAAGCTGCACTTGCTGAAATCCTCTTCTCTAAACAAAGGTCCAGGAGCCTTACAGGTTGATCACACCTGAACTACACAAATGACTTAGAACTATGTTTCCTAAATCTCTGTAGGTGCTCCTGTTTTAACACAAACTAGTAGCACCCGCAGCTATCGCTAGTGGAGGCACGATATAACAACGGTGAAAAAAAATCCCCATTTTCCACATTAAAAAGTCTTAACCCCGTTCAAAACTGCCTCAAAAATAGTTTTGAGGCAGTTTTGAACGGGGTTAAGACTTTTTAAGTCTTAAAAATAAGACTTAAGACACTGTGCAGTTCAAAATAAAGATTGATTTCTCTCCACTCAGCCTGGCTTCTGCCTCCGAGTCAGAAATTATAGTTGGAAAGGAAAGGAACGTTGGCCAGAAGGTGCGGACAAATACACAAGTTGTCAAGACACACCATCAATTGTTTTTACTATTGACAAGGCACACCAGACTGTTCAATCACCTAATTTTCCTATTTAGGAATGTCAGTCCCCAAATTCCCGCAGCACACCTGAGGACTACCCACAGCACACCAGTGGCACACTGGTTGAAAATCGCTGTACCAGAATCTAATGCACCATTGAATCTAATGTGCACTCCAATTTAAAAAGTTTTGAGATTTTTACAATATTTCCTGCCGATTGCAATGCGCAGCTGCAAAACAGGTGCAAAATGTAATTTAATGCATATCACAATGAGTTCTATGACAATAATAATATGAAAATGGGTTTATGTTATGATTTTAACCTAATTGCACTACTTTATATAACAATGAGTTTCTGTTACATTTTTATTATAATGTAGTAAATTGTTAAGCTAAATATAGACCTATACTTAGAATCAAAGTAACGTATTTACTTGAGTCTAATGCGCCATCAAATCTAATGCACATGCTGATTCTGGAAGACTAAATTCGGCTGGAAAAAATGAGCGTTAGATTTGAGTAAATATGGAGTCTTAATTGGTTACCAATTAAAACTGAAGACATTCCTGATCTAGATGTATTCTTAGACCTGTCCTTAGAAGTCTGCCTGTTATGTCTCTGTCAGCGCAATCCTAACCTCTGGTTTGGTCTGCACAAACCCCACAGGGAGACACTTACGTGGGTAGAATCAGTTCTCCTTCCCTTCACTGTGTAGAGCAGTGGTTCTCAATCTTCTTAACGCCGTGACCCCTTTATAAGTTCCTCATGTTGTGGGGACCCCCAGCCATAAAATTATTTTCGTTGCTACTTTATAACTGTAATTTTGCTACTGTTATGAATCATAATGTAAATATCCGATATGCAGGATATATTTTCATTGTTACAAATGAAATGTGTATTCTATGCACACATTGAACACAAAGGGATTTATTTTAGAGTAGGCGTGCATAGGATTGGGCCCTGAGGCTGCAATCCTATCCACATTTACATGGGAGTAAAGGCCCCCTGACTATAATGGGATTTATTTCAGAGTAGGCATGCAGAGGATTGGGCCCTGAGGCTGTCAGTCAGTCCCAGTGTGCGCGCAGTTACAGCCGGAGGTCTGGCAAGCCTGACCTGGCTCCCTGCACCAGAGGTCTTTAGGCAACCCCCAGGAAAGCTCTAGGCGACCCCCAAAGGGGTCCCGACCCCCACTTTGAGAAACGCTGGTGTAGAGGCTGATTGGAAAAGAGCAAGTCCAAAACAGAAAATCACACAGAGACACAACAGGCAACCTCTTTTTTTCCAATCATAGGCTTTTTTCCAATCATAGCAGCCTATTGATTGTATAATATAACAGATCTCATGGAAAACTCAAATTTCTGTTGTGATCTGTTGCAAAGGACCTATTTGGCAAGAGCTGGTTAACTTTTGCTGGTGTGCTCAAAAGGGTTAACTGTACAAACTAAGCAATGCTGCCTAGAGAGGCTCAGGAAAATTAAAACACACACACACATTGAAATAAAGTGAATCTGTTCCTCCTTCCTTGTGCTTCTTCCTTCCTGGTGAGATTTTGCAAGGAATCCAATCTGGAGGGTGTCACAAGAGGGTGACATAGAAGGTGAGTTAAAGAGGGTATTAGGATTTCACTGGGGGGAGGAGGGAAATTGGGTGGCAAGGCTGGAAAGAGGGTGGTAAATAGAGATGTCCTCCAAAGGGGATCTGCGCAACTGATCCCAGCGAGATCACTTTTGTTCTATAGGGTGGTTTGCACTGAGATGCTAGATCTCAATGATTTTTTTCCCCCTAGAAATAAAGGTGGAGGTACTTACCATGAAGATGATGTTATAAAGGTGGGGGTACTCACCATGAAGATGTTATTTATAACCTGAGTACTGTCTACTCAGGGGCCACCGGTACGCAGTACTGGTGAGTGCACCCCCCAAAAGACCCCTGAATAAACCTCATTCTCTATTGCCTATGTGGCCTGTTAGACACAGGAGCAGCCATGCCTATGGGGTATGCAGTGGCATTCACAGTTCCTTTCTGACAGTTCATTTTCTGGGGGTTCTGCTCTTTCAACACCTTCCAATTATACCCAGAACTCATTCGTTCAATACATGCTCCACTCTTTCAACCTCTCTCTGCTGGTCTAAAGGCTAAAATGGTCTTCCCTGGTGTTGATTTGCATGTGATATGGGGATGAAACTGTTTTTGGCATTTCCTTATGACTTTCTTCAGTAAATAACCATCATTCAAATACGTCATTCATTGCCCACACGTCTTTGTTCATTTTACTGTAATTTGTTATATATTTTGGCTATGTGTTAATAAATATGTGTTATATAGGCTTTTGCATGTGATAATGGTTGCCACTTTGCATTTGCAAGCTAAAAAGAATGTGTTCCACTTTTCAGTGGTTTTCACTTTTGGACAGCACTCTGGATCCTAACCTTAGGATCGGGGATGCCGGTATGTATTTCTGTGGTACTGACAGCTTGAGGGTTTTGAAATGCTTTAAGTGTTACATACATTTTCCAAAAATGTATTCCTTTCTTCATCTTTTCACCCGGATCAAAATCATTTTTCTTTTCCAGGTAGTGCAGCCTGGAATAAAGATGGATAAGGAAGACACTGCAAAGCCAAAACCTGAGGAGAGATGGGAAGGTGCAGGAATAGCCACTTGCGTCATTCATGACACGTCTCCACGACAGGTAAAGCAGGAACAGGATGAAGGACTTCAACGGTGCTGGGAGACCCGGTGGCAAGAGTTCATAAAGACAGTGCAGGCCCCTCACCCGGTATGGAGACCTTTGCCTCTTTTGGAGGATGACCTGAAGGATTTGCAAGCAACCTCTGAAGGAGAAACCGAGGCCACCTGCACTCTAGAAGGTCAAAATGGAAATCCAACCTCACCAGACCGCAGCAGAGGACACAGCGAGGGCTTCAGCGGTTTGGCTTCTTCAGTGCAAGTGAAGGAAGAACTTCGGGAGGAGGACCTCATTGGCTCAGAGATCCCACAGCAGCGCTTCAGGCAGTTCTGCTACCTGGAGGCTGAGGGGCCCTCGGACGTTTGCAACCAGCTCTGGGAGCTTTGCTGTCAATGGTTGAAGCCTGAAAGGAACACAAAGGAGCAGATGCTGGAGCTGTTGGTGCTGGAGCAGTTCTTGATCGTCCTGCCTCAGGAAATGCAGAGTTGGGTCAGGGAAAAAGGGCCTGAGACTTCTGCCAAGGCAGTGGCTCTGGCAGAGGAGTTCCTTCTGAGGTTGCAAGAGCCTGAGACATTGGATCAAAAGGTATCCATCCATCCATCCATCCATCCATTCATTCATCCATCCATTCAAGGGTTCATATCCTACCTTTCCCATGCCAATGCAAAGGTGGCTTACAAAGCTTTAATTCCTCCCTCATGTTGTCCACACAACAACCTTGTGAGGTAGGCAACTCTGAGAGTGAATGATTGTTGCCCCCAAACCTTGTTGCCTGGTGCAATTGCTACATGAGCAATTTACCTTTACCTTTTTAGCTATGCCCATGGCCCCAGTATCTCCTTCCATGAGGAAGAGTGTGGTGAGTTTGTGGGAGGCATCTGGTTCTCATCATGGAAAACAAAATACTGGACTAGAAAGACCTTATGTCTGATCCAACAGGGTTCTTTTTCCATTCTGATGAGAGTTAGATACATTCATATCATGCAAGTTTTTATTTACAAGAGCTGAGAACCTCCTTATGTAGTAGAAGTGCACCTTGAAACCTGGTCTCTGGGGGATAAACAAAAAGGGAAAGTTGTTGCCTTCTTGCCTGGGATGTGAGTTTCTCAGAGAGTTTGTAGTTGGCTACATTTGGAAGCAGGATGATGATCCAGCAAGGATGTCTTGAGTACTCAGAATATCCTATTACTAGCACTTGGGTTCTTTCATGCCTGAGGATCCATGCCTGAAGATCCATGAATGGCACCACATTTTGCAGGTGCGCACATGCATCTTTTCATGTGCAGAATGACATCTGTTTTTTATTGTGCTCAAAGAATAATTTCCCCCCTCTAGGAGCCAAGGCTGCTGGAGAGGTCATCTATTAATCCCTCTGAACCAGATCTAGATCAACTGTCAGACAATACGAAGATTCAACCCACCACCGACATTAAGCAGGAGGAGGAAGAATTGACCATCTTTGGTAAAGATTTGTTTAGAGGAATTATTGTTATTTGATTTCAGTAAAGGATTTTTTTCTCCATTTTTGTTTTGTCTGCAAATATTAAATCTGTGCCTTGTGGCAATATTTACAATGGGTACAATTTGGGAATTGAACCTGGAAGATCCAGGTTCCCACTTTGGAATATAATTCATGTGAAATATTCCTGTTTATTCCAGGAGATGTTGGGCAGGTCTGGAAGAACGAAGAGGAGAGCCTTCAGCTGGGAAAAACTGCAGAACTGGGACGTGGTGGATCGAAAACAAGGTCTGGATACTATCTAGAACCTCAGGAGAGCAATCCTGAGAAGAGATCCATCCTTTATGGGGAAGGGGATGATGACTTCCATAGGAGCAGCTGTCCTGAGAAAATCTGCAGGCATAAGGGAGAAAAGGCAAAGGCACAAAGTTTCACGCAGGGCTTGGACTGTCCTGGGGGTCAGGAAGCGCATGGGGGAGAAAATCTGTATAAGAAATTGCATCTGGTTATTTCGGAGGGAACGGACACTGGGGGGAGACGACAGAAATGTTTACAGTACGGCAAAAGCGTCCACCCCAAAATGAACTGCGCTAAATCGAAGAGAATCCACACAGGGGAGAAGCTGCATGTATGTGTGGAATGCGGGAAAAGATTCCACACGAGTTCTCAGCTCGGAAGCCACCGAAAAGTACATGGTGGCAGGAAGCTGTATACCTGCTCCCAGCGTGGGAGCAACTTTGGCAGCAATTGCACACTTACCGAGCATAAGAGGGCACATACGGGAGAGAAACCGTATCTGTGCCTTCAGTGTGGGAAATGGTTCTCACAGAGTTCCATTCTCCTCAGACATGAAAGAGCCCACACAGGGGAGGAGCCCCACACATGCGCCGTTTGCGACAGAAACTTCGCCCCAAAATCAAATCTCATCCAACATGAGAGAATCCACTCGGGAGAGAAGCCATGTGAATGTGGTGCATGTGGGAAATGCTTCCACACCAACGCGCAGCTTTTATGCCACCAAAAAGTACACACCGGAGAGCTGCGATATCAATGTGCTCAGTGTGGGAATACCTTTGGAAGCAGCTCAAAGCTTATGGAACACAAAAGGACGCACATGGGAGAGAAGCCACACCGGTGCTTGCAGTGTGGGGCATGTTTCTCTCAGCATTATGCTCTTCAGAGGCATGAGAAAACCCACACTAGTGAGATGATACATCAATGCTCAGACTGTGGCAAAAGTTTCAACAGGAAAGCCAACCTTATTACCCATGTAGGAACTCATACGGGAGAGAAACCGCATGTATGTCCAGACTGTGGAAAGAGCTTCAGCCTGAAACGAAATTTGCTTCGGCACAAGAGGACCCACACCGGGGAGAAGCCATACATGTGCTCACAGTGTGGGAAGTGGTTCTCTCACCACTCTGCCCTCCTGCGACATGAGAAGATCCATACAGGAGAAAAACCACATGAATGCTCCTACTGTGGGAAAAGGTTTGGGCGGAAAGAAGATCTTGTCACGCATGAGAGAATCCATACGGGGGAGCGGCCCTACGAATGCTCAGACTGCGGGCAAAGGTTCAGCCAGAGGACCCCTCTTGTTGTTCACAAGAGAATCCACACTAGGGAGAAACCCTATGGATGCGTGCGGTGTGGAAAACGGTTCTCTCATCGCTCGTCCCTATGGAGTCATGAGAAAACTCACACAGGAGAAAAAGTTACACAGATTCTCCTGTGAAGGGACAAAAATGGATATGGTGGCAGAAGAGTTGTGATTGGCTCCCCGCTATTTTTTAAAGCCATTTCTGCCCAACTTTGTATATATAACACAGGAATCAAATGTGTACACCTGTGGACTGGACAAAAATGGGTTAAAATGTTTAATACAACCTACTGTAAAGCCTGAATCCTATCAGGATGAAATCACTGGGGGAAGGAGGTTTAAAAACATATGTCTTCTGAAAGACCCCAGCCCAGGTCTGTATTCATTGTGAAATTGGTGCCTTAGAAGGTATCAACTCCCCCACCATACTTATGTTGGATCTTAGCAGAAAAGTTTTGCCCGCAGGAAGTCTCATGTTTAATCGCCGGCAGGCTCTCCCGTGGGGGGTGTCTCTCATCTGAAATTTGGGAGAGTTACTGAGCAAGATGAATCAAAAATGTATGTCACACAATAGGCAATTCCATACGATCTTCAGCTAAGATGCACTAGAGCAGTGGTCCTCAATCCTTGGTCTGCGGTTCAGTGCCAGTCCGCCAGGCCTTTGCAGCTGAGCCGCAGCAGGACCAGGGATGGAGCCCTGCTGCTTCTAGCCAGAAGAGGCCCTGATTCTTCTAGCTGGAAGCGTCCGGGAGTTCGCCCCAGCCTGGCAGAACTACGAGACTGAGAGTGAACTGGACATGCATGCTGCAGGGGCGTGCAGGTGTAGTTTGCTCCCAGCCTGGTACTTCTACCGGGCTGAGGGTGAATTGCGCATGTGCGCCTGAGCAGCTGGACATGCCTCCAGAGTTTGCTCCCAGTTGAGCCGAAGTACTGGGCTCAAGGCAAACTGTACAGGTGGGCTCAAGGCAAACCGCACTTCGCTTTCCGCCCAGTACAGTGGAAGCATGTCCAGCTACTTGGGTATGCCTGCACAGTTTGCCCCCAGATTGGCTGAAGTATCGGGCTGGGGTGAACCGGAACTGGCATGTCCAGCCACTTGGGCACATATGTGCAATTTGCCCACAGCCCGTTCCGCTGAGCGGGGGGAAAACTGCAAAGGTGTGCCGAGCTGGTTGAGGACCACTGGACTAGAGGACTGACTTGTTATAAAGCAGCTTCATACTCTGGGAATCGCCATAAAATTGCCCAACTTGGATTGCATTCTGAGTCTAAGAGTTTGATCCTATCCTTGTCGACTTAGACAAAAGCCCCATTATAATCAAAGGGGATTACTTCAAGTAAGTGAGGTTAGGATTTCAGTCCAAGTTAATAATTAAATTGCAGGTGCAGCATTTAGCATAGAAGAACAGTAAGTGAAAATGTACTAGAGAAGGCAGTTAAGGCCCCTATCAATATATTTCTTCAGAAACATTTAGAAGTATAATCATAAAAATTCTGGATCTTCACTCCCTTGTTACAAAAACATTTATTGCACCCTGCCAATCCAAACAATACCTGTATAAATCATGGAAATTTAAATTAATTACCTTGTTTTGCATAATTTGTTATTTATTTAGAATCATTTTCTGGAGTCATCGGTCATGAGACAAGGATGTGTGCTACATCTTGCCTTTGAAACTGAAAAACATATTTAGCCACTTCTCAGGCTTTGCCCAAGAATATTGTTATATCCATATGGACTAGAAACTTGGAAAAAAATTGACAGCATAATTTTCTCAAGAAGCTGAGTTCTCCTTAATTCTTTTTGGGATCATGCACAGACACAGATCCTTCCTATCCTCTAAGTAGGTAGGTAGGACTTCAGGTGGGACCTATCCTGATGTCTTACCTTTACATTTGGCATGCTCCTTGATTTGGTGTTCAACCGCAATGCTCCGTTGACCGGCCATGTAACTGAATATAAAGCACCAAAGCAAGGAGCACACCAAACATAAAGGCAAGTCCAGCTTCCTGAATCTCAGAGTGGTCCATCAGATGCTTCAGGGAGCATGCAAGACATCAAGAGACCTGCGTTCTGGTGCCATCCTCTGCATCCGGCATTCTGAGGTAGCCTACATCTAAAATATGCAGGTTACACATATCCAGTATGGCTTGTAATGTGTGAAATCTCTTTCCAAAAATTTGTCCAATCCCTCTTCAAGACATCTAGGCTAGATGTCATCATCACATCTTGTGGCGAGGAGTTCCACAGAACACATGCACCATTGGAAAAGTTTGCTCACCAGAAACTCAACAAATGTCTCCTTCCACTTTTGGACATAGTTCTCACTGATGTGATCAGCCTGTGCTCCATGTGCTTCACCACCAGTGCATGTTGCCTGTTTTCTGTGGACAAGGATGTACCTAGTGTGCTAGGTTGTGTACCTAGGATGTACCTAGTGTGTAGGATGGATGTACCTAGTGTGGAATCCAGATGTGCGAGTGTAACCCTTAGATGCCCATCCGGATCCAGAGTCCAGAAATTCAAATTTATGCAAATTGGGCTATTTTTAGATGGGCATCTAAGTTAATAATATGCATGGGTAACTCAGCTCCTGCCTGCAGTCTCAAGTACTACAATCCAGACAAAGGCATCAAACTTGATCAATCAATCAAATACTTTTGATAGATTAATTGATTGATTGTTCTTATTGAAGTCATGGTGGATTTCACTGGAGATCTTCTTGCACAGGCTCAATAGGCACCTTCTGGAGTTGATCTTACTGCAGTTTCTTGTGTTGCATTCCGATCTTGCTGCCAGGTAGCAGGAATCCAATGATCCTGCAAGTACCAGCAGATACTACCTCAAGTTACTACTAGTGGTACCCACATCACTGTTTAAGAAACTGACCAGTTTGTATGGTGGGGAGCTCTTCATCATATACCTTTATCATTCCTTCCTGGGTTGGTCCTGGGGAAACAAATGCAAAAATTAAACACAACCATGTGCAGTTCTGACCATGCACAGAGTGCCCTATATCCCATCTATGAAAGAAAAATGGTACCTCTGCATAGGAGTGTCTCTGAACATGTATGGCTACCAACCCCCCTAAAAAATTCAGGTCCAACCTTGTCATACAATGATTTTTTAATACATGGAGTTGTCTCAACATGAATGACCACCACATATCTCAGTTTAAAACTGCTTTTCTACTGTTGTAGAGAGGCAGCCATGCATGCAATTATTCCATTCTTCAGCTGAGCCAGGCAAAGGCAGGGGGTCCTTTGCATTTCTCCCTGCTGACTGCCTACAACAGTAAGAAAAGCTGTTTTATGTCATTGTAAAGGGATGAACTTTTTTAAAAACGGCTTTTATTTAACACATTTTTTGCTCTAATCAGGGAGTCCCAGAATCAAACCTCTACAGATACCAAAGCACACAATCTTATTTGCTGACTGCCTCTCTACAACAGTAAGAAAAGCTGTTTTATGCCGTTGTAAAGGGTTGTACTTTTAAAAAAGTGCTTTCATTTAACACATTTTTTGCTCTAATCAGGGAGTCCCAGAATCAAACCTCTACAGATACCAAAGCACACAATCTTATTTGCTGACTGCCTCTCTACAACAGTAAGAAAAGCTGTTTTATGCCGTTGTAAAGGGTTGTACTTTTAAAAAAAGTGCTTTCATTTAACATATTTTTTGCTCTAATCAGGGAGTCCCAGAATCAAACCTCTACAGATACCAAAGCACACAATCTTATTTGCTGACTGCCTCTCTACAACAGTAAGAAAAGCTGTTTTATGCCATCGTAAAGGGATATATTTTTTTAAAACGGCTTTTATTTAACACATTCTTTGCTATAATCAGGGAGTCCTAGAATCAAACCTCTGCATATACTGAAGCACACAATCTTATTCCATTAGGAGCAATGGAGAAGCAAGAAACCTGAAAGTGGGTCTTTAAATCTATTTTTCCACTGTTTTCTCATCCACAGATTTTTTTATCCACACGAGGTACGGAACCCTAGTGAGGTCGCAGACAGAACTTCCCCCATGTCTTCTATGTTTCTACATGTCACGAGTGCTTTACACTAAGCCAAATCAGCCCTTCACCCGCCTTTATGTGATTTTAATAAAATAAGTTTATTTTCTTAAATCTAACAAAAAACATATTAAGAATGCCTCTGATCGCATGCAGAGTGCTATCCCTTCTCACTTTGAGGAACCACAAAACAATTCCCATCCCGGGATTCAGAGTTGAAACTTATTGCATTGCACATTTTAGGTGCATTGCACTTAAATGTGCAATGCGCTTAAATGTGCAATGCGCAGATGTATTCTGGCTGCTTGCATAAGACTTATTGCAACTGTCTCTCCCCCTCCTTTCCATCCCCAGCTCTTGTCAGGTGAGGGGGTTAAATGACAGAAATGTGATGCCTAGACCAGGCCGGAAACTAGAGTGGTTGTGAGTTTCCTTTTCCTGTGCCTCTTGGCAGGGGTGGGAGGAAGCCCAAGCCTCAGCAGCCTCTTTGGATTGTCTCAATCTGGGCATTTGAGGGGCTGCAGCTGGCAGGACTTCTGCAGTTGGCAAGAGGTGAGTTCAGGCTCAGTGGGGTGGAGGAGGCAGAAAAGGAGGGGGAAGCCAAGGGAGATCAGGGAGGGGGTTGAGGGACAGGCATCCCCCAAACCCCACAGCAACATCAGGGTGCCCAAGCTGCTGACCCCTGCAAGGAAAGCCCCTTCCCACTCCAGCCAGGAGCAGAACCAAGGAAAACTGGGCTGTTACTGGAGAAAATGCCCAGATTTGCTGGAACAAAGAAAGCCTGTCCTGAGCGGCCGCTGATTCACATGGGTCTGCAGTGCTTATTGATTGACATGTGTGTGCTGTGCCCATTGACATTTGTCTGCTGTGCCCTTTAACATGTGTCTGCAGTGCCCATTGATTCACATGTGTCTGTTGTGCCCATTGACATGTGGCTGCAGTGCCCATTGATTGTGTCTGCAGTACCCATTAATTGACATGTGTCTGCAGTGCCCATTAACATGTGTCTGCAGTGCCCATTGATTGACATGTGTCTGTTGTGCCCATTGACATGTGGCTGCAGTACCCACTGATTGTGTCTGCAGTACCCATTAATTGACATGTGTCTGCTGTGCCCATTAACATGTGTCTGCAGTGCCCATTGATTGACATGTGTCTGTTGTGCCCATTGACATGTGTCTGCAGTACCCATTGATTGTGTCTGCAGTACCCATTAATTGACATGTGTCTGTTGTGCCCATTAACATGTGTCTGCAGTGCCCATTGATTGACATGTGTCTGTTGTGCCCATTGACATGTGTCTGCAGTGCCCATTGATTGTGTCTGCAGTACCCATTAATTGACATGTGTCTGCTGTGCCCATTAACATGTGTCTGCAGTGCCCATTAATGGACATGTGTCTGTTGTGCCCATTGACATGTGGCTGCAGTGCCCATTGATTGTGTCTGTAGTACCCATTAATTGACATGTGTCTGTTGTGCCCATTGACATGTGGCTGCAGTGCCCATTGATTGTGTCTGCAGTACCCATTAATTGACATGTGTCTGCTGTGCCCATTAACATGTGTCTGCTGTTCCCATTGATTGACATGTGTCTGCTATGCCCATTAACATGTGTCTGCAGTTCCCATTAATATATGTCTGCAGTGCCCATTGATTGATATGGGTCCACAGTGCCCATTGATTGACATGTGTCAGCTGTGCCCATTAATATGTTTGTAATGCCCATTGATTGACATGTGTCTGCATGCAAGAGGTTACAAGAAGGAGCTGTCCAAGTCTTGAGACTCTCCTACCCCCTTGTGAGGTATGTGGGATTAAATCCCTTTGAGCAACAAGAGGCAACAGAGAATCAATCAGTCAGTCACTGAAAGTTTACAAAGGGGTTTACAGAGAAAATAACATAACCAGCGGCTGGTATTTTATCAGTGCTGGAGCTGTCTTTGTGGGCAGCTACTCCTGATTTCATTTGGCCCTGATTCCTATTCCCACTCTGTGCATCCTTCTGTTATTCCATCCAACATCTTCTTCTATGGCCAGAATGGGCTATGGGTGGCGCAAGTGGTAAGGCACTGTGCCTGTTAACCACCAGGCCAGGGTTTGGTTCCCAGCTGTCCTTAGCCCAGCTCTGCGACGCCAGCTGGATCCAATCGTATTGGCTCTGCCTTTCCATCGGACTAATTCAGTGTTGTGGAGAGGGGGGATTTGCTGCTTGGGTAACAGCCTATCCTCCATAACAATCCAACCCAGGCTTTCGTGCTTCGCATGCAGCGTATGCAGCGCCAAGCATGATACCATAGTCTTTCAAGACTGACGGAGGCCTGCTTTTTTATGGCCAGAATAGTGTAGTGGTTAGAGAAATGGACTCAGACCTGGAAGATCCAGGTTCCAATCCATCTCTGGCTATGACGTTTACTAGGAGATTTTGGGCCAGTTGCTCATTCTCAGCCTCGCCTACCTTGCAGGGTTGTTGGGAGAAGGCTAAAAGCTTTGTTTATGTGGATGGCTTTGACAAGGTCAAAATGCCTTTGTCATGGGAAAATAAAAAATAAAACTGCTTTAAAATAATAAAATTACTCAGCTGCTTCCTGCCTTTTCGTCACTCAGCATAATTTTTGCACCTTCTGTTTTTCCCCTTTTTCTATCAGTGGCATAGTTGCAAGGGGGTGCAAATCCCCTGGCTTGTGAAGGTGGCATAGAAATTTAATTAATTAATTTCTTAATTTCTTAATTAATTAATTAATTAATTAATTAATTAAGAAAGAAAGAAAGAAAAAAGGACTGAGTTTTTCTTTGTGTTTCAATGTGCCTCTGTTTTGCCCCCACTGCACAGGATACTTCCAAAGGGGAGTAAAGGGGCCGCTTGTAGGGTGCATTTGGGCCGCTTGTAAATGGCACATCCCCATTATCTAACCACACATCATAACAAGGATGGGAGACCAACTCTATCATAGGACGGTTGAGAAAAGGTCACACCAACAAAGCAACACCTGGAGGTTGATTTGGAAGTGGCAAGGATGATGATGTGTTCCTTCTTCAGGACAGCTCACCTTATATCTTCCTAGGCAAAGATGATTTCATCCATGCCTGATGGTTGCTCAGTGGCTGTCATGCCTAATGGTGACTTGCTTGTGTGATTCAATCCCCACAAGTCAAATTGCCATGCACTCATATCCTCTTGAACGGATGCATCTGAATGGTTCAGCTACCACTCAGTGAAAGAAAATAAGTGCTGTGCAATCATTTCCATTCCGTGTATCACACAAAAACTGAGAGCATGCTCATTGCTATACATTAAAATGTATACATATTAATATACATTATATTATATTAAATGTGGGTGCTGGCTGCTGTGGGCATTTTTGCTAAAATGGAAAAAAGAGATCAAACTTTTTTTCTGGTAAATTAATCGGTAAAAGAACTTCTACCCTACCCTGGCAGACTGCCACTTCCATGTATACTGCTCAGTGCTTGTTTTATAAGTTTTCTGGTGTATTAGACTCATGGAAGGGACCTAACGGGTCATCTAGTCCAACCCCCTGCCTGAAGCATGTATTACACCCAGTGATGGGCTTCAAAGAAATTAACAACCGGTTCTCTGCCCATCTGACAGCCACTTTTAAATGGGTATTTTTAAACTTTATATGTCATATCTCTCATTAACAACCGGTTCTATAGAGTAGGTGCGAACCTGCTGGAGCCCACCGCTGATTACACCGTAGTGATGTTTTAAAAAATGTTGATAGATATACTACATAGTCTAAATGCTTCTCCACTTTTTTTCTTTAACGCTCCGTTGATTTTTAAAAATTCTTTTTCCCCACGTGCAGGGGATCTGCAGAACGTCACCAGCTATTGCTTCTTCTCCAGAAGACCTCTGCTCAGAGAGTGCCATCTGCCATGTTGTATGATTAGAAGTACAGCGGCATCAAGCCAGATGCATTCCGCATCTTCATAGTGAGAAACCACTGTGGTAAGGACTCCGCTAAGCAACTTGTTTCACTTGGGGGGATTGGGAGGGCTGTGGGGGTGGGTTGGCTTTGGGTGTGATTATTTCTGCAGATCCCTGGTTTTCCTTGGGCTTGGACCTTGGGATCCTTTCTTTGGCTCCATTAGACACATGTTTGGCCATGTTGTTGACATCTAACATGTGGGTTTATCTTGCAGACACCTGATGGCTACAGGGAAAGGGGAGACGGCCACTCTTCACCGGCAGTTGAGGGGCACTCCGGAGCCCAAGATGCAACCAGCCATGAAAAGGGAGGACCATGATCCATCTTCCCATGAACTCAGAGGAAGTGGAGTCCGTCGTTTTCTTCAACCAGGGTCCACGCGGGAATTTCTGGCTGGGGAAGCTCCTCAGCAGGTGAAACAGGAACCAGAGGAGGGGGTTCAACAGCACTGGGCAGCCCAAAGAGAAGAGTTTCCAAAGGCAGTGCAATATCCATCAGGGTGGAGAAACCCGCCTCTGCCCAAACCCATGCAGTGGGACTCAAATTCTTTCCAGCCATCCTACGAAGGGACACCCAACCCCAGCCACTGGCCGTCGGGAGAGTGGGTGCCCCAAACCTTGCCCAACCTCAGCGGAGAAGCCCAACCTGTCTACAGCAGGCAAGAGCAACGAGGGAGAAGGAACTACGGGAGCATGAAGGAAGAGACTCTGAACGAGGATGCGATCAGTCTGGATATCCGGCGCCAGCAGTTCCGGCATCACCGCTACAAGGAGGCTGAGGGACCCCGAGAGATCTGCCGGCAGCTTCAGGAACTTTGCCACCAATGGCTAAGGCCTGAGAGGCGCACCAAGGAACAGATCCTGGAACTGTTGATCCTGGAGCAGTTCCTGACCATCCTGCCCCAGGAAATTCAAAACTGGGTCCGGGAGCACGGGCCGGAGACGTGCGCCCAAGCCGTGGCCTTGTCAGAAGATTTCCTCATGAGGCAGCAAGAGGCCCAGAGAAAAGAACAGCAGGTAGACATCAGTTAACATTTTGGTTCATTTGTTGTTATTATTCTCATTAATCATGAGACCCAAACATGGGGAAAACTTATAAATTGGTTGTGATGAATTGTGGTTTCCTGCTCCGTGATTGAGCTGCATAAAAATTCAAATGTTTGCACTCACCTTCCACTTTTGCCCTTGCAGTAGAATTTTCCATTCAGTTTAAAAGTTTAGTTTAGTTTAGTTTAGTTTAGTTTTTTATTTATTTATTTATTTATTTATTTATTTATTTATTTATTTATTTATTCATTTATTTATTTCTAACCCATCTATCTCCGCAGTGAATCAAAGTTGGCAAACAACATGATAAAAGTACATGCATATAAAATAACCAATTAAAAACTAAATTTCAATTTAGTTTATACACCACTCTGTATAACATTGAACTTCAGGAACCATGGTTTATGGTGCATCAACAAACCACGATCAAATGATAGTTTCAGAACCCAGTTTGTTCCTGTATCATGAAACAAAGTCAAGCACAGTTTGTTCATAATGCAGAACAGTGATTTGGTGGAGACATGTCCTGGTGCTCCTTGGTAAAGCACTGTACATATAAGGACCCTTTAGGAACGAATGGCTCAGTGATACTTAGCATGTCTGCTGTGCATGTCTTCTATAGAGGCATTGGGGCTTACTCCTGGTTCATTGCCAGGATTGCAACATGGATGGATGGATGGATGGATGGATGGTTGGTTGGTTGGTTGGTTGGTTGGTTGGTTGGTTGGTTGGTTGGTTGGTTGGTTGGTTGGTTGGTTGGTTGGTTGGTTGGTTGGATGGATGGATGGATGGATGAGGCTGCAATCCGAACCCCCTTGTTAGGCTGGCATAAGTCCTGTGTTGGGTTGGGGGTGTCGCAAAAGTGTCATAAGGCACTTGTGTGCCATTCCTGGGAGGGGGTTTAAGCCAGTGCACAGGTATGCACTGACCTCCCCATACCACTAGAGGAGTGGGAATTGTTTAGGATTGTTCCCTGAATGAATGAACAAACAAACTGGGGAAGAAAATTTATTAACATAAATTAGGGCTGTGATTAAATCCCCTTTTAGGAAGCCCTATTTGTGACGGGGATCCAGAGAGTTTGCCATACTTGATCCTTGCACTCCATTTGTCATGGGTACATGTTGGGTTGGTGGGGGAGAATTGTCCCTTCCGATAATGGTTGTGGTTTTCTAGCTGACTCACCCGTCCTTTCCTTTTCCAGGTGCTGTGGACATTTGAGGATCTGGTTATGAACCCGCCACTGGCTCAGCAGGTGCCATACCCCACAGGAGCGCAACAGGTCCATTACCCCACGGTGGGACTTCCAGTGCAGTACCCAGCTCTGGGCCAGCAGGCCCAGTATCCTGCCATTGGACAGCAGGCCCCCAATCCTATCATGATGGAGCGAGTGCTGCCAGATGCTGGGAGAACGCTGATCTGCAGGGAGCCTGTGCCAGAGGGCGGCAGAAGCCTACGGCCATATGGTAAGCATTCCCCATGGCTGCCAACATGGGCATTAGAGAAGAGCTACAGTCTCAGGACAGTCCGTGGCACTCAAGAGCAATCTATTTTAACTGGTACACTATGTTCAATTGTGATGATGATTATACTATGTAAATCATGAAATCTGTATCCAAGTGCTGCATGTAATTAATCTGTGGCACTCCTTGCCACAAGATATGATGATAATACCTGGCCTAGATGCTTTTAAAAGGAGATTGGACAGATTAAGGGAGAAAAATTTCATCACACATTACAAGCCATGATGGAGAAATCTAGTTTTAGAGATAATCTGACGATGTCAGATGCGAGAGATGCCAGATGCAAGCTAATCTTAATAAAAATCAATTAGAATAATAATATAATAGAATAAGAATCAAGAGTATTATGATTAAGATTATGATTAATCAATATTATTACTTATTTATTCTATTTATTCGCTTTATATCCCACCTTTCTTCCTTAAAAAAAGATGGTTACAATCCCAAACACACTTTCCTGGGAGTAAGACCCATTGAACACAATGGGACTTACTTTTGAGTAGACGTGGTTAGGATTGTGCTCCTGGATGTTACGATGTTGGGCACCTTGCTGCTTGTCCTCTAGAAATTTTGCTCAGTCCTACCACCCTGGCATCTATGATTTTGCTGAATGTTCTCCACACTCACTGAGGACTGGAAACATGTTAAGCCTGTTTATTATTATTAAAGGAAAGGTCAGCCGCATAGGAGGAGACTGTCAGGCTTTGGGGTGGAGAATTGGTGGAAGAGCACCGTAAGCTGTCACAGACTAAAGACCTAAGCAGTGTGCTTGTTCTTTGCTGCTTTCCATCCATGCTTAGGACCTATCCAGGAGTTTCGGAGACCCCTCACGAACGCGGAGAGGATGCGCAACCGGAGGATGCGCAACCGGAAACAGCGACTAGAAACCAGTATGCAACTGGTTGAATCGGCATCGAGAGCCCCCTCGATGCTTTTAGACGCCATGCGGGGGCTGCACAGGCAGGACCTGAAGGCCTTTGACAGAGCCCGGCAGGAGGAGAAGCAACACCGGAAACAGGAGAGGCGGCAGGACAGGGCCACAGCCCAGCTGCTGGTCAGTGCCATTGAACGCTCCCACCATGATCTGGGGGAATTCTTGGGAAAGCAAACCACCACAATGGCGGCCATTGCGGCAGTGTTTGCTGGCCAGCGGTGGTCCGTGCAAGGAGCAAATGTTGGCCATAGTAATCCATCATGGGGGCCGCCAGAGCCGGGGTCTGGACCCCCCCATGTGCCTGGCATGCCTTCAGAGCCTCTTGCTGGTCCAGTGACTCCGTGTCCGGTACCTCCTCTGTCTGCTCCAGGTGGGGTCTGTGACCCTGTTCCTGAACCACCTGACGGACCCCAGCAGGATGCTGCTCCAGATTCGCCCACGCCATCAACTTCTGACGCTGCATCACGTTCTCTGGGCATAAGGCCCAACAGAGGCACCAAACGGAAGACGTGGGAATGACCCTATGTTGACTTTCCCTCTTGTTTTAAGTCAAACCTGGACATCTCTGACTCACCAAGCAGGGTTCCCAGCACCCAATTGACCCTCTTTTAATAGAACAACCCTCCATCTATGCAAAAGGCTGCCCACAAAGACCCAATCTGAGCACCAGTGAGAGCTATTGTGGTTGGAACCTGTGTGGTCAGAGTGGATAGAGGGATCTCCTTGACCTGGGAGATCTTGATTTTGGAGATCTCCTTGATCTGGAAGAACTTGATTCAAGTCAATGGACCCTTTTGGGCAAATCACTTCACCCCATCTGTAAAATGGGACTAATAAGCCTTTTCCATGGGGTAGTAATGTGGACAGTGATCTGACAGCACTTTGCAAACATAAAGCACCATAAATTATATACTGTACATCTTTTTTTAAATCTTCCAAGTTTTTTTTAAATCTTCCAAGCAACTAAATAGGGTTGACCCCACAAATTGTTTTTAATTGAAGTAACATCTGATCCCATGAAAGTCCCTCTGATTCTACTCTTGTTACTACTATTTCACAATTATGCCTTCATTTGCAGAATGTTGCACATTTGGGTTTTCCTGCAAAGGGATCTCTTGAGGAGGGTCACAGATATACCTACTTTGCTGCTAAAGGAAATGGATACTGAGGCCCAGATCCTTTCCATCTTTTTGGTGCTGATGCTACTGCAGTGCAGCCCCAAAGGAAGCAAATAAACATTCATTTACCTTGAGGAGACCTCTGTGATTGCCTGCCACATGGCAGGATCCAGATGCCCATACCATCAGTGTTGAAAAATTGGATAGGATTGGGCTCTAAGATATAGTGTGCAATCCTAACTCACTTTCTAGCACTGGCATTGTTGTGTTAGCAGGACATATGTTGCATCTTGTAGTTGGGGGGCCGACATGAACCCCCTTCAGGTTAAGGCAATTTTTGTTCCTTAACCTCGACTTGCATTGCCCCTATGCCAGTGCTGGAAAGTTGGTTAGAACTGCATCCACAGTTGCCAAACTTTTTGTGGAAACAAAAAGTTTCTACACACTACTCTGTTAAAATAATTCTCTTAGGCTGCTATTCTAACTCCCAGTTAGGTCAGCATAAGTCCCGACACTGGCTTGGGGGTGTCACAAAAATGCCATAAGTCACTTTTTCACCATTCCTGGGCAAGTGGTGACATATGCCAGCCTCCCCACTCCATCACGGGAATGGGGAGATAGGTGAGTTGTGCTAGACTAATACGTAGTTTAGGATTCTGCCTTTTCGGATTCAAACCAGAGTAACTACGGGAGCATGTAAGAGACATATATGTCGATGTAGTTATGGCACCACCTTGTGAAAACCTATGGGAAATTCATATTACAATCCAGAGTAAATTGTTCTTATGTCGGAGCAAGGACTCCCCATAGTTACTCTGGATTGCACCCTACGTCCATTTTGCTGTCAATTCATTGATTTCCACTGTTGGGGGCATCCTGAAGTGGTCAACTGGCCCCACTTGTCTAACTTACCATTTTAGTTTTTTCTTAATCAGATTTTCCTGCAGTTCTGTCTTTGTGGGCCCTGCAAACTGGACACAGGGTTGCTGTCACCGTCCCAGATACATCCCTTTGAATCGTCCATCAAATCCCCCTTGAATCTCCCATTCCTTTTCAAGTCCCTTTCCCAATACATTCTTCTGTGTTCCTCAACCTGGACAGCCTGTCTTGTACCTGGACAGGCTGTGCTCATTGACACAGACAAGAGCAGCTAGTCTGCTCCAGAGTCCTGCCTGGCACAGCAGATGAATAGATCCAGAGGCGTCAGGCATGGTACCGCTGTGAATTCCATCACATCAGAGGATACATATGTATTTGTAGTATCTACCAGGCATGGCATAGTCCTCACTAAGCAACCCTAAAGTTTTTTCATCCTATAAGTGTCCCTTGCTATCCAATAAGGTTCTATTCTGGAGCCTCCCATGGATAAAAAAATCAGTGGATAAAAAAACAGTGGAAGAATAGATGCACTTCCAGGTCTTTTGATCCTCCCTTGTGGTCGTGTCTCAATATCTGCAGGGGTTTGATTCTGGGACTCCCTACTGATACAAAAAAAATGTGTTAAACAAGAGCAGCAGAAAAAATTGAAAAGTGGGTCCCTTTACAATTGTTTAAAAACAGATTTTCTTACTGTTGTAGAGATGCAGTCAGCAATTAGAAATGCAAAGGAGCACACAGGGATCAGCAGCAGAATGTCATGGTTGCTTGTAATGAATGCTTCTCTGCAACAGTAGAAAAGCAGTTTTTAAAACTGATTTGCAGTGGCCGTTTGTATTGAGTTAAATCCATGTATTACAAAAATCAGTGTATAAAACAAGGTTGGACCTGTACTAATTTTCCTGCTCTCAATGGAGAGAGTGAAGGAGTCCAGCTGTCCTGGATTCAAATATAAGCTTCCCACCATTTCACATCTCCCTTTGCTAATTGGGTAACAGCCTATCCTCCATAACAATCCAACCCAGGCTTTCGTGCTTCGCATGCAGCGTATGCAGCGCAGAGCACGATACCATAGTCTTCCAAGACTGACGGAGGCCTGCTTTTTTTTTGTTTCTATAACTTTTGCAGTGGTTTGATCTTGTGCAGTAAAAACCTTAATCGGCTGCTGTTATTCGAGGCAGAAGGACAGGCCATGTTGTTTTCTGATGAGTCTGTTGAGTTGACCTCCCGGGATTAAAGTATCACCCTGTATTTTCTTGATCACACTGGCTTCCTCCTGAAGCCTGGTCTTGTTTTTTAAAGTGCCATCAACTCCACCTTCACCAGAAGCAGCCGGTTCAGACAATCTGCCTCAAAGACCTTTATGGACTGTTGTTGCCTGGAACTGATCGTTCCATTTTATCGTTTTTAATAAGTGCTATTTTAAAAATGATTTCCATGTATCTCTGCAAACCTGTATTTATTTGTAAATGTATTTGAGCTTTAATATCAGAAAGAAATAAGATGGGAAAAGGGGGTGAGAGGGGGTGAGTCCCAACTGATGAGGTTTCTGAAAGTGGAGTGTAGCTGTCGCAGGCTGTGGACATGTGACCTTTACTTGGCCCCTTTCGCCATCTGCAGGGTGACCATATAGATTGGTAGGGCTATGGGTGGTGCAAGTGGTTAAGACACTGTGCCTGTTAACCAGAAGGCCAGGGTTCGAGACCCGGGTCAGCCCCACAAGACAGGGTGAGCTCCTGTCCTTAGTCCAGCTCTGCAACACTGCTGGAACCAATCATATCAGCTCTGCCGTTCCATTGGACTATTTCAGTGACATGGAGAGGGGGGACTTGCTGCTTGGGTAACAGCCTATCCTCCATATTAATCTATTCAGGCCTTCGTGCTTCACCTACAGCGTCAAGCACAATACCATAGTCATTCAAGACTGATGGATGCCAATACATATAGAACGGTGCCTTGAAGAGGCACCATATAGAAGAGGGAATTGAGGCAGGTTTAGCTCATAAAATGCAAAAAAAGCAGCACCTGTCTGAATTATGGCACCTCTTCTATACAGTGGTTAAAGGTAGAGGCACTTTGTTCTCCATTCTATATGGTCACCCTGCCCTATGGATTGGAGGGTCGTGTATAAAGCAGTCCAGAGGTACACATTTCAGTATGTCACAGCAGCCAGGTGTGACTGGCATGTGGCACAGCCAGGTGTGAATCTGACATGCTCCCCCTAAGGTGCTTAGGGGGAGGGTTTCCATATAAAATCACATCCAACACCAACAATTTTCAAACTGTGCACTGTGTGTGTATCTTGCAGGCATAGCATGGGTTCCTGAGTGAGATCAGAACAGTGGACGAGGCCGGACAAGAGATTATTCACCTGCACCCAGTGGTGGGATCCAAATAAATTAACAACAGGTTCTATGTCCCATTAGTAATCGGTAATCAGAACCAGGCGCTCATTAGCAAAGGGTTCTATACAGTGATGGGCTTCAAAGAAATTAAGAACCGGTTCTCTGCCCATCTGGCAGCCACTTTTAAATGGCTATTTTTAAACTTTATATGTCCTATCTCTTGTTAACAACCGGTTCTATAGAGTAGGTGTGAACCTGCTGGTGCCCACCACTGGTTCTATAGAACCTGTGAGAACCCCCTAAAGCCCACCACTATCTGCACCTGATGTGCATCCGTAATGCACAGTCAGGCACATGGTGAAAAGTATACACTCAGGTTCAGATCTCACTCAAATGGAGTAAGCTTTGAGTAAGCTTTGATTCCTGCAAGATGGAAAGCCAACTACATGAATCGAGGCAGCTCTTGGACCATCTTCCAGAATCTTTGGCAATTCACAGGTTCTGTGATGGACACTCAGGGGTTCCTCAACCAACTTTTTAGCGTGGAACTCAATGCCTCTCAAAATACGGAGCATCTCAGGCTCCTGAAACTGAAGTCTTTAGTGCAGGTAACACCTGCAGGGCATCCAGAACTGCATAGAGATTCATCCAGAGTGACTTGATCTAAAATGGGGATTTCCTCCCCCCTTTAAGAAAATTATTGCAGGGTGATAGTCCCCCAAATTAACAGTTTAAATGGCTTTCAAATTGGGGTTTCCACTAATGAATTTTCTTCTTGAGTTTTGAAAAACGCTCAATAAAGTTTGTAATTTTTGGGTTCTTGGCCTTCTCTTCCCGTATGTTTCTCCATCTTCTGTCTCAAGGGAGGGGTTTCAAGCAATGATGCTTCAAAGTGTATGAAGACTTTGTGAGGAGGGAGATAAAAACGAAACCACTTCCTATCCTGTACTGATGATGATAGTGACACGTTTCTTATGTTCACGCAGTAATTCACAAACCGGCATGCTGCACGCACTCAAGCAGCACTGATTTCAGTGCTGTTGCTCTGAAAGACATCACAGTTTCAGCTCCAAACAGGGCTACAAAGGATCCTTGTCTAAAATCCTGGAGAAATTTGCCCAGGAAGCTCAGATGTTGTCAAGTATGTTGGATCCATGCTCTGACCTCAGCCATAGCAATATAATATGAGCATTGCTACTAGAGAGCTAATAAACTACGTGCAATCCGAAAGACACTTTCCTGGGAGTAAGATCCATTGAACACAATGGAGCTTACTTTTGAGTAGACGTGGTTAGGATTGCGCTCTACAGCAGGGATCTCCAAATGTTTTTGGCAGGAGGGCCACATCATCTCCGACACTGTCAAGGGCAAGAAAACTAAGTAACATTTCAAATTTGAATACGTTTACATAAATGTATGTATAAGAATGAATTGGAGTGTGTGTGTGTGTGTGTGTATAAGCCATTATATATATACACACACATATATATTATATACACGCACATATATATTATATATATACACACACATTATATATATACAAATATACACATATGCATATATATTATATATACACACATATATTATATACACACATATATTATATATATACACACACATTATATATATACACACATATATATTATATACACACACATATATATTATATATATACACACACATATATATTATATACACGCACATATATATTATATTATACACACATTATATATATACACACATATATATTACATACACGAACATATATATTATATATATACACACACATTATATATATACACACACATATATATTATATACATGCACATATATATTATATATACACACATATATATACACACATATATTATATACACACATATATATTATATACATGCACATATATATTATATATACACACATATATATACACACATATATTATATACACACATATATATTATATACATGCACATATATATTATATATACACACATTATATATATACACACACACACTATATTTTATAACATATTATATATTATGTTATATATATAATATGTTATATATATATGTGTGTGTGACTTATTAAAATACATTAATTTTAATAAGTCATGTATTATTTAAATTAACAGGGAGGCAACATATATGAGTGTCTTTAGCTTTCATTTGGTCATGTCCAACTTTTTGTGTGTCCTACATCTTGTCCTACATTTTATTGGGTGTCCTACATTTTGTCCTCTTTTTTGAATGAAGCCCCAACATATGTAGAGGCGGAACCTTTGTCCACGGTCAGTGGGATGAGGGGGAACTCTTAGCACAGCCCCGCTCCGGAAATCCCCTTCCCCTATGTCTGCGCAGGCGCAGAGAGCTGGCTAGGCTCTGGAGCATTCGAGCAGCACAGTCCTAGAGCGGCTCTTTCCTTGGTCTGTGTCTTGATGGAGGGGGAGGGACTTGACCTGCCTGGGGACAGCCTGGGAGCTCTAACCTTGCCTCCCCCACTGGAGGAGCCTGAAGGGTGAGGTGGTGGGCTTTTCCTTTCCCACCAGCCTGGAGGGTGAGGAGGAGGAGATGGGGCCTTGCATGCCCCCCTGTCTTCCCCCCTGCTTGCCCCACCAGCCTGGAGGGTAAGGAGGAGGAGGAGGAGATGGGGGCCTTGCCAGCCCCCCCTGCCTGCCCCACCAGCCTGGAGGGGGAGGAGGAGGAGAAGGAGGAGGAGATGGGGGCCTTGCCAGCCCCCTGCCTGCCCCACCAGCCTGGAGTGGGAGGAGGAGAAGGAGGAGGAGATGGGGGCCTTGCCTGCCTCCCTGTCTTCCCCCCTGCCTGCCCCACCAGCCTGGAGTGGGAGGAGGAGAAGGAGGAGGAGATGGGGGCCTTGCCTGCCTCCCTGTCTTCCCCCCTGCCTGCCCCACCAGCCTGGAGTGGAAGGAGGAGGAGATGGGGGCCTTGCCTGCCCCCTTGCCTTCCCCCCTGTTTGTCCCACCAGCCTGGAGGGTGAGGAGGAGGAGGAGGAAATGGTGGGCCTTTCCTGCCCCACTGCCTGCTCCACCAGCCTTGGGGGAGAGGAGGAAGAGGAGGAGGTGTGGTGGGCCTTGCTAGTGGTACCCCACTAGCACGACACCCTTGTCATGGAGAGACCAGAGGTCTTCTCCGTCCTCACCATGGTGACACTTGAAGACTGTCAACATCCAGCCTTTGCCACATGCCTCCATGACCCTTTCCAATCTCCCCTGCACCCATTTAATCTGTGGAACTCCTTGCCACAGAATGTGGTGGTGGTGGCTGTGACTAGCTTCAATGTCCTTAAGAAGGGATTGGACAAATTCCTAATTCCAAAGATCGCAGGTTCCAAGCAATGATGGGTTTGTGTGTATAGATCAGGGGTCTCCAAACATTCAGCTTCAGGGGTGCAGGACCTTTAAAAATTGTGTAGAGGAGGACATTTCCGAAGGTGCAGCTTGTGATTTGTGAGAGGAAAAGCTGTACCTGCTGAAATTCCCTTTTCTGAACAATTGTCAACCGTCCTGCAGCCCTAAAAATGAATGTTGGGGGATTCCTGGTATGGTTGGATGGAAAGATGGATGGATGATGTAGGCATCCTCAAAATGCCATATATAGAGGAGGGCACCTGTCTTGTTGTCTTCTGTGCTCCTTGAGGCATCTGGTGGGCCATTATAAGATACAGGATGGCCTGATCCAGCCGAGGCTGTTATGTTATGCATGCCTAGGAGAAAGAAATTCACCTAAGTGCACCCAGTCTGAAGTGTGTGTGTGTGTGTGTGTGTGTGTGTGTGTGTGTGTATAGACTTATTGGCATCCTTCAGTCTCGAAAGACTATGGTATCGTGCTCTGACTGGAGGTCCTGAAACAATATCTAGTGTGACTAAAGAGGCCAATTTGAGAGTGCCAATTTGAGAGTGGCAATCCCTTCCACACTGAGGACATTATATATATATATGTGTGTGTGTGTGTGTGTGTGTGTGTGTGTGTGTGTGTGTATATATGTGTGTGTGTGTGTGTATGTATATGTATATATATATATATATATATATATATATATATATATATATATATATATATATATATATATATATATATATATGAAATATAAAACCTCTTATGCTTTTCCTCTTTGTTTCCTCATTGACAGATAGTAGGAGAAACAGAGTCTGAGCAAACCATATTGACACATCCTTTGGGGGAGAAGAAATGGCTGCCGCTGTTCCAGTCCAGGTAAGGGACATCTTTGGTTTCTCCTCCTCATTGACAGGAACTACTGAATGAAATTGCAGTTCAGAAGGAATGAAGATTGACCACTTCCACCACTTCTTTCTTTTACAGCTCCTTTAACAACCAGAAACATGTAGGCTTTCTTCCGTTCTTGGCAAATCTGTACATTTTCTAGAAATGTCACAACCTGGGGTTGCAATCCTAAATGTACTTATCTTGGAATAATCTTCATTGAATAGAATGGAAGTTACTTCTCAGTAGACATGCACAGGATTGCACTGTGGACTGTCTTACTAATAGAGAACTTCTCCATTTTCCTTCAGAGCCCCATTTCATTTGCGGAGGTTGCTGTGTATTTTAGCAGTGCAGAGTGGACTCTGCTGGATCAACACCAAAAGCACCTGTATGAAGAAGTGATAATGGACAATTACGAGAATGTGACCTTTGTAGGTAAGGAGGGTCCTTTGGCCCATAAATAAGAGATGCCCCATCTGGGACTCTGCTCCACTGGAAGTTGGCAGGGGGTGTTGTTGGCTTGTCTGCTTGACCTGGCCTGCTGCAACATCTTGATGACCCCACATTCTCTCCTTCTAACCCAGCATGGAGCTGGGGTCTTTAGATAAGAGTATCTCCAAACTGGAGATGACATGCCATAAAGCGGCTGCAAAGCTTTGGCTATCTTATCCCTTTATGTATATGTAGGAGGTGAGCATATCTAAGTGCTCACTTCTCCTAGTGCTTGGGCTATCTCAGTGTGCCAAAAGGTATCTGTTAAGAGCAGTGGTACTTGGGCCTTTCAAACCAGGACCCCCTTTCAAACTTAAAAATCTGTCCATGATCCTGTCAAACTTACTGGGATGCGCATCAGTGTAATGCCAGAGCACCTCCATGCCTACTCAAAAGTAAGTCCCATTGTGTTCAATGAGACTTATTCCCAGGAAAGCCCAGTGCCCAATTCAAAGATGGCGGATCTCATGCTCTCGCGACCCCCTAACTCAAGGTTGCCACCACCCAAGGGATTCCTAAGCCCCACTTTGAATACCGCTGCCTTGGAAAATGGCCACAAGAATTCCTGTACAGTGGCACGCAGGGTCAGATGGGAGAAGAGCAGGAGCTTATGTGGAACATCTCCATGTATAATGTGCAGGGATGAAATACAGCTTTCCTTGAGGGAGAGTTTGCAGTATAGGGCACAATATGAGGGAAAGATAGCCACAGCTTCATTGCAAACTTATGTTTGCAGACTGCGATAGTGATCCTTTCGTAGTCCTAGGAATTGTATACTAATTTGTGGAGTCACATTTAGGAGCCGTATCTCCTCTTATGCTTACCAGGACTTATGTTTGTCTAACTGGGGGTTGGGATTGTAACCTTTTTCACTTCTCCTAAAGAAACTAATCATCATATTAATAAAGCCACCTGTAGTCACAAATTACTGTAGGTTTTTTGAGCCCTAGCATTACTTTAAAAAAGATGATCTCCCCACCCACTTGGTCAATTTTCTGCCTTTGGTCTCATTGCATTCTTCTTCTTAATAGGATTGGTTTGGAACCAGATGTGGAAAAAGACACAGCAGGTTTGTTCTTCAGACGGAGGAGCCCACACAGGGGAGAAACCCTATATATGCCAGGAGTGTGGAACAAGCTTCTGTGACTGTAGCAGCCTTACATATCATCAGAAAAGACACGAAGGAGAGAAACCTTACAAATGCCAGGAGTGTGGATGGAGTTTCAGCCAGAGTGATGAATTTATGATCCATTGTAGAACTCATATGGGGGAGAAACCCTATACAAGCCACAAGTGTGGAAAGGGCTTCAATTCCAGCAGCAATCTTATAATCCATCAGAAAACACACACAGGGGAGGAGCCCTATATGTGCCAGGAGTGTGGAACGAGTTTCAGTCACTGTGGTAGCCTTATGTACCATCAGAGAACCCACACAGGGGAGAAACCCTATACATGTCAGGAGTGTGGAAAGTGCTTCAATTACACCAGCAGCCTTAAAATACATCAGAGAACACATACAGGGGAGAAACCTTATGCATGTCAGGAGTGTGGAAAGAGCTTTAGTTGCCGAAGCAGCGTTATATACCATCTGAGATCTCACACAGGGGAGAAACCATATACATGCCAGGAATGTGGACAGAGTTTCAGCTGCTGTGGCAGCCTTACAAAGCATCAGAGAAAGCACAGAGGAGAGAAACCGTATTCATGCCAGGAGTGTGCAAGGAGCTTTGGTCGAAGTGATGAACTTGTGATTCATCGAAGAATTCACATGGGGGAAAAGCCCTATACATGCCCTGAGTGTGGAAAGAGCTTCAATCACAACTATAGTCTTAAAATCCATCAGAGAACTCACACAGGGGAGAAACCTTATACATGCCAAGAATGTGGAAAGAGCTTCATTCGGAGTGATGAACTTATGATCCATCAAAGAACTCACACGGGAGAGAAACCCTTTATATGCCAGGAGTGTGGAAAGAGCTTCAATTATAGTAGCAACCTTTTATACCACCTGAGATCCCATACAGGTGACAAACCATATGCGTGCCAGGAGTGTGGAAAGAGCTTCAATCACAGCAGCACCCTTAGAGTCCATCAGAGAACACATAGGGGGGAGAAATGTTATACATGCCAGGAGTGTGGAAACAGCTTCAGTTCCAGCAGCGGTCTTGTATACCATCAGAGAACACACACCGGAGAAAAACCATATGGATGCCCAGAATGCGGAAAGGCTTTCAGGAACCGAGGCAGCCTTAGAAGGCATCAGAAAATGCACACAGGGGAGAAACCTTATACATGCCAGGAGTGCTTGAGCACCTTCAGATGCAAAAAAGAGCTTAAGACCCATCAGAGAACTCACACTGGTAGAAACTGAATATATGCCAGGATTGTGGAAAGAGCTTCCTCCAGAATTGTGCACTTAAGCCCTGTCAGAACCCAAAGAGAGCAATCTTGCCTTCCATCAGAGGATCCCTGGCATCCATAGTCTTGAAAGACTATGGTATCATGCTCAACGCTGCATGCGAAGCACAAAGGCCTGAGTAGATTGATATGGAAGATAGGCTGTTACCCAAGCAGCAAATCCCCCCTCTCCATGCCACTGAAATAGTCCAATGGAATGGCAGAGGCAATACGATTGGTTCCAGCTGCGTTGCAGAGCTGGGCTAAGGACAGGAGCTCACCCTGTCTTGTGGGGACCTGGGTCTCAAACCCTGGTTAACAGGCACAGTGTCTTAACCACTTGTGCCACCCATAGCCCACACCCACATTCGCTGGGCACAAAGGCCTGGGTAAAAGCTAAAAACTAATAAAAATAATAAAATAAAAAATAAAATAAAAGCTAAATATATTGCTTTATATAAGCTAAATATATTTCCATGTGGTTAAACACTATGGCTGCAATCCTAACCACACTTTCTTAGGAGTAAGTACTATTGAACACAATGGGACTTAGTTCAGAGTAGACATGCTTAGGATTGCACTGTATGTGACATACTAGCTTTAAAACTATTATATACACTTTATTACATATTTATTAATTACAAGAATTCTACATGCTGCTGTTCACAAAGGAGGACAATGGAATTTTGTTTTCCAGGACACAAGACTGAAAAAGAGAACATGTCCTGGAAAAAGAGTCGAGTCTTCACTTTGAATATTTTGCTAACTAATATGGTTTCAGTTTTGTACATTTTGGAGTCTGCTTAAAACTAAATTGAAGCAGCAAATTTTTTTAATTTTGTTTTGTATGGATCTCTTGTAATTGATGTGTATTGCGCAAAGACTCTTCCCTAGCTTAAAGGGAATGTGTCAATCCCCACATAAGTATTCACTTACATTGTTTATGTGGAAGAATATAAAAAGAGCAGTATGTGACTCTTCATACATATGCACTAAGAACGTAAGAAGAGCCTCCGCTGGATCAGGCCAACGTCCCATCAAGTCCCGCTTCCTGTATCTCACAGTGGCCCACCAGATGCCTCAGGGAGCACTCAAAACAACAGGCCTGCCCTCCCTGGCATCTGTTGCAGAGATAGCCTTTTTCTAAAATCTGTATGTTGCACATAACACATCACAGCTTGTAAATTGTGATGGACTTTCCTCCCGAAATTTCTCCAATGCCTTTTAAAAAGCCTTTAGGTGCCATCACCACATCATGTGGCAAGAAGTTCCACAGACGGATTACGCACTGGATAAAGTAGGATTTTCTTTTGTCCATCTTAACTTTCCCAATGCTTAACTTTAATGGATGTTCCCTGGTTTTTTGGTGGAGTGTAAGAGGGAAAAGGGCATCCATCCACCCCTGCACTATTTTGTATGCCCCAATTGTGTTCCCCACCCAATCCACTCTCCCTTTCTCCTGCACTCTGATGCGCACACAATCCCCAATCCTGTCCCACAAATGGTGCTCTAGACCCCCATCCAATAACCGGGGCCCTGGATGCCCCCAAAAGGTGCATGACCATATGTTATAACGGAAAAATAGGACACGTCACCCTAAAATGTAGGACATGACAAACGTTAACACTCATATATTGTTTTCATGTGGTTAATTTAAACACTATATTACTTAATTTTAAATTAGATTTTTAAAATTAGAATTAATTTTTTAATTCTAATTAAATTCTAATTAAAAATTAGAATTAAATTTTTTTAAATTAGATTAGAAAAAGGTTACATGCTTCCTTTCACAAGGAAAAGGAGGACCATGAAGATTTTTTTCCAGGACACAAGGCTACAGAAGGAGGGCATGTCCTGGGGAAAGAGCAGCTGCTCACCCTGTTCCTGCTGCAGCCCAAGCCCTCCACATGTGCGCCTGTTGTCATAAGGTCAATGGGACTCCTGTGCAAAAAGACTACATTTCCCAGAAGGCCTTGCGGTGAAGAAAAGGGAGTGAAGGCTGGGTGGGGGGTTTGGGAAAGGGGGTGGCATTGGAACCCTGAGGCCCAGACTGGGTGGGAGAAGGTGAGTGAGGGAGGCTGAAGGCCCAGGCCAGGGGAGGGAGGGAGGCAATGGGGCCTTGGCTGCAGGGAGGGAACAGTGGGGGGCCCTTGGCTGCAGGGAGAGGGATAGTCTGGGGGGGCCCTGGCTGCAGGGAGGGGACAGTGGAGGGGGGCCCTTGGCTGCAGAGAGGGGACAGTATGAGGGGGCCTTGGCTGCAGGGAAGGGACACTGTGGGGGGCCCTGGCTGCAGGGAGGGGACAGTGGGGGGCCCTTGGCTGCAGGGAGGGGACAGTGGAGGGGGGCCCTTGGCTGCAGGGAAGGGACAGTGGGGGCCCTTGGCTGCAAAGAGGGTACTGTGGGGGGCCCTTGGCTGCAGGGAAGGGACACTGTGGGGGGCCCTGGCTGCAGGGAAGGGACACTGTGGGGGGCCCTGGCTGCAGGGAGGGGACAGTGGAGGGGGGCCCTTGGCTGCAGAGAGGGGACAGTGTGATGGGGCCTTGGCTGCAGGGAAGGGACACTGTGGGGGGCCCTGGCTGCAGGGAGGGGACAGTGGGGGGCCCTTGGCTGCAGAGAGGGAACAGTGTGAGGGGGCCTTGGCTGCAGAGAAGGGACAGCGTGGGGGGCCCTGGCTGCAGGGAGGGGACAGTGGGGGGCCCTTGGCTGCAGGGAAGGGACAGTTTGGGGGGCCCTTAGCTGCAAGGAAGGGTCAGTGGGGGCCCTTGGCTGCAAAGAGGGGACTGTGGGGGGCCATTGGCTGCAGGGAAGGGACAGTGTGGGGGGCCCTGGCTGCAGGGAGGGGACAGTGTGGGGGGCCCTTGGCTGCAGGGAAGGGACAGTTTGGGGGGCCCTTAGCTGCAAGGAAGGGTCAGTGGGGGCCCTTGGCTGCAAAGAGGGGACAGTGGGGGGCCATTGGCTGCAGGGAAGGGACAGTGTGGGGGGCCCTGGCTGCAGGGAGGGGACAGTGTGGGGGGCCCTGGCTGCAGGGAGGGGACAGTGTGGGGGGCCCTTGGCTGCAGGGAGGGGACAGTGTGGGGGGCCCTTGGCTGCAGGGAAGGGACAGTTTGGGGGGCCCTTGGCTGCAGGGAAGGGACAGTTTGGGGGGCCCTTAGCTGCAAGGAAGGGTCAGTGGGGGCCCTTGGCTGCAAAGAGGGGACTGTGGGGGGCCCTTGGCTGCAGGGAAGGGACAGTGTGGGGGGCCCTGGTTGCAGGGAGGGACAGTGTGGGGGGCCCTTGGCTGCAGGGAAGGGACAGTTTGGGGGCCCTTAGCTGCAAGGAAGGGTCAGTGGGGGCCCTTGGCTGCAAAGAGGGGACTGTGGGGGGCCCTTGGCTGCAGGGAAGGACAGTGTGGGGGGCCCTTGGCTGCAGGGAAGGGACAGTTTGGGGGGCCCCTAGCTGCAAGGAAGGGTCAGTGGGGGCCCTTGGCTGCAAAGAGGGTACTGTGGGGGGCCCTTGGCTGCAGGGAAGGGACAGTGTGGGGGGCCCTGGCTGCAGGGAGGGGACAGTGTGGGGGGCCCTTGGCTGCAGGGAAGGACAGTGTGGGGGGTCCTTGGCTGCAGGGAAGGGACAGTTTGGGGGGCCCTTAGCTGCAAGGAAGGGTCAGTGGGGGCCCTTGGCTGCAAAGAGGGGACTGTGGGGGGCCCTTGGCTGCAGGGAAGGGACAGTGTGGGGGGCCCTGGTTGCAGGGAGGGGACAGTGTGGGGGGCCCTTGGCTGCAGGGAAGGGACAGTTTGGGGGCCCTTAGCTGCAAAGAAGGGTCAGTGGGAGCCCTTGGCTGCAAAGAGGGGACTGTGGGGGGCCCTTGGCTGCAGGGAAGGACAGTGTGGGGGGCCCTGGCTGCAGGGAGGGGACAGGGGGGGCCCTTGTCTACAGGGAGGAGAAAGTGTGGTGGGCACTTGGCTGCAGGGAAGGGACAGTGGGGCCCTTGGCTGCAAAGAGGGGACTGTGGGGGGCCCTTGGCTGCAGGGAGGGGACAGTGTGGGGGGCCCTTGGCTGCAGGGAGGGGACAGTGTGGGGGGCCCTTGGCTGCAGGGAAGGGACAGTGGGGGCCCTTGGCTGCAAAGAGAGGACTGTGGGGGCCCTTTGCTGCAGGGAAGGGGCAGTGTGGGGGGCCCTGGCTGCAGGGAGGGGACAGTGGGGGCTCTTGGCTACAGGGAGGGGACAGTGTGGGGGGGGCCCAGGGCTACAGGGAGGGGACAGTGTGGGGGGTCCTTGGCTGCAGGGAAGGGACAGTGTGGGGGTGCCCTTGGCTGCAGGGAAGGGACAGTGTGGGGGTGCCCTTGGCTGCAAAGAGGGGACTGTGGGGGGCCCTTGGCTGCAGGGAAGGGACAGTGCGGGGCCCTTGGCTGCAGGGAGGGGGCAGTGGGGGGCCTGGAATAGTTCCTTCACCACCCCGAGCTCCATTTTTTGGGCATTGCCTGTTACTGTATGTACAATCTGTTTTAATGCTTTCCAGCCCAGAAAGAGCTGGCATTTTCTATTCCCCTTCATCTATTTTGACTAACCTCATTTCATTCCCCATATTTTTCACTAAATGAGACCCTTGGTGTGCTTGATCCACATTCACAAGAAATAAAGTGAGTTCAATCAGTGAATCAGTATTTATATATCGCTATTCAACAAAAAGTTCCCAAAGCAGTAAATGAAATAAATAATGGCTCCCTGCCCAATTGTTACATCTCCCACATTGCAGACACTACTCTGCTCTTATTAAATCTGTTTTATTTTTAACTAGTGAAATGTACCCGTACTCTGGGAGTACATTACCCCCATATACCATCCCCCCTTGTGCAACACCCCTGTTGTGCAACAATCCCCAATATGCAACATCCCCCTCCGTTGCGCATCAATCCCCAATAGGCAATATCCCCGTTGCGCAGCATCCCCTGTTGCGCGTCACACACACCCCAATGCACATCAACCTCTGGGAACTACGGGAAGACATAAGAGGCACTTACTCTCTTTTGCTCTATGCATTTCCTATAGGCGGCACCAAGACTACATCAGTGTACAAGGTCCCATAGTGACTCCGGATTGTACCCGAAGTTATCCATGTTCCCCACCCATGGCAATTGCACTAGTAAGAAGCCCAGAGAATTTCCTTACGGGCACATCCCTTTTGGGTTGTTCTATTAATATGGAATATCACCTTTTACTTTCAGAGCCTGTCTTTGTTTGTGGGTTCTATGTTGTAAGCTTGTCTGTGTAATTTCTGCACCGCGGAGCGGACTCTGCTAGATCAAGACCAGACACACCTGTATGAAACAGTCATGATGGACAATGCTGAGAATGTGAGCTTTTTAGGTAAGGAAGGTCCTTTGGCTTGTCATTGATAGATGCCCCAAAAGGGAATCCCTGCTCCATTGAATGTAAGCAGGGAGAGTTGGTGGCGTGGCTTTGTGACTTGAGCATGGCAGCTGCTACTTCTGATGGCTCCACATCATCCCCTTCTGGCCAAGCATTAATCTGGGGTGTCTTGGAGAGGAAAGTCCCAAACTGGGGACATCATGCCATAAACTGGCTAGATGTCTTTGGGCATTTTGACCCATAGAAGGAGATGGTTATGTCTTGGAGTACATCCTGTGTTTAAACTCTCTTTGTGTTGGGAAAAGCCATATAGCAGTGTCTGCAACCTTTTTGTGCTGCATAACCTATCAAGAAATGAAGTATGAGAGGGGAGAATCATCATTGGCTCCACTACATCCAGTAGGTTAGGGTCCTGGGTCCCAATACATCCAGTCCTGGGTCCCAATACATCCAGTTTTGATAAGGGATTATCATTCCCATGGCATTACTAATCCAATTTCCTGTATTTCTTTTCAGCAGTCGCCTTTATTCCTAAGATTCTTTAAAGGATTTTGAAAGTCAAAAAAAGTACAGGTGTCCCTTGTCATCCACTAGGGTTCTGTTTTGGAACCTCCTGCGGATTAAAAAAAACAGTGTATACAGAAAACAATTATAAAATTGTTTAAAGACCTACTTCCAGGTTTCTTGCTCCTCTATTGCACCTACTTGAATAAACTGGTGCCTCAAAATGTGTAGGGATTTGATTTTGGGGCTGAAAAATAAAATCATTGCTTGCATGAATACCTCTCTACAACAGAAGAAAAGCAGTTTTTTAAAAAAATTGTGATTTGCAGTGGCCATTTGTCAAATCTGTGGATAAAAAATCCATGTATAACCATGTTGGACCTGTATTAATGAAGCCACTTGCAGTTACAGATTCCTCTGTGATCCCATTCATAACAAATAGGTTTTCTGACTTACCTAGACAGCTGCAATTTCTTCCTTTAATCTTGCACCACATTTCCTGTCACATTTCAGAAACTCCAATTTTGAACCAGGTTGGAAACCAGCGACTGCAGATTTCTTCTTCAAAGGAAGGCGCCCAGACAGAAGAGGAAAACTATATATGCTCTGGGTGTGGAAAGAACTTTCCATCCTACAGCAGCCTTGCGTCCCATCATAGAATCCATACAAGTAAGAAACATGCCGGGAGTGTGGAAAGTGCTTCAGTTGGAATGGTGAATTAATGATCCCTCAGATAATCCATATAGGATCCAGATATCCAGATCCCTATCCAGATCCAGGTCCCTCGGGGGATCTAGCTCTCAGGTCCCTCCCCCAGTTATTACCATCTCTCTTTCTTGTCTGCCCCATTCAATTCTCAGTTGAGAAGTCAGGAGAAAATTGCTGGAACCCATCAGAGATGAGGAAATAAGAAGAGCTTTGCTGGATCAGGCCCAAGATTGATTGATTGATTGATTGATTGGTAGCATGTAGACAGGGTAGAAGCTTCTTACACTTCTTTTCTTTCCCTGACATAAGGTGGAGAAACAGATTCTGTGCAAAGCAAACCAACGTGTCCTTCTGGAACAGAAGAACAGGCTGCTGCAGATCCAAGCAAGGTAAGGGAGAAGAGCTGGGGATGGCTGGGGCTTCTCCTCCTGGTTCATAGGAGGGCTTCCTCTTGGGGGTAACTGCCAAATGGCAGAAAAAAATAATTCAACAGTTTTCCCCTCCCAAGGCATTTCCTCCAGCTAGAAGCATACAGATTATCCTCAGTTCCCGGCAAACGGCAATTTTGATTGAAGTCACAGCTTGGGTTTCTTGCCTTTTTCTTTCAGAGACCCATTTCCTTTGAGGAGGTAGCCGTGCATTTCAGCAGTGCCGAGTGGGCTCTGCTAGATCAACACCAAAGGCATCTGTATGAAGAAGTCACTATGGACAATTATGAGAATGTGAACTTTGTAGGTAAGGAGGGTGTATTCACCTGTAATTAGTAGGTGCCCCATTTGAGAATCCCAGCAACACTGGTATATACAGTATATATACATACCATCCATCCATCCATCCATCCATCCATCCATCCATCCATCTATCTATCTATCTATCTATCTATCTATCTATCTATCTATCTATCTATCTATCTATCTATCTATCTATCTATCTATCTATCTATCTATCTATCTATCTATCTATCTATCTGGGCTGTGGGTGGCGCAAGCAGTTAAGACGCTGTGCCTGTTAACCAGCAGGCCAGGGTTCGAGACCCGGGTCGGCCCCACAAGACAGGGTGAGCTCCTGTCCTTAGCCCAGCTCTGTGATGCCTGCTGGATCCAGTCGTACTGGCTCTGCCTTTCCATTGGACTAATTAAGTAGCATGGAGAGGGGGCATTTACTGCTTGGGGAACAGCCTATCCTCCATAACAATCCAACCCAGGCTTTCGTGCTTCGCATGCAGCGCCGAGCGTGATACCATAGTCTTTCAAGACTGACGGAGGCCTGCTTTTTTGTCTGTCTGTCTGTCTGTCTGTCTATTCACACACACAAACACACACACACACCTTCCTCTGCAAGCGGACCCAAAGTGGCTAACCGTATAATAAAAGTACATACATAATAAAATATTTTATTTATTTGTTAATATTAGAGCACAGTCCTAACCATGTCTACTCAAAAGTAAGCGCCATTGTGTTCAATGGATCTTACTCCCAGGAAAGCCTTCTTTAATTATTTGTTTAAAAATATTTTATTTTATTATTATTTTATTTTATAAAAGCACATACATACATAATTAAAATTTTAAGAACATTAAAAAAACCATTAAAACTAATTAGAAACAACTCACCATATTAAAAACACCCTGTACCAACCCACACGAAATATTTTTTCAGCTTTGAATTTTTCATCAGTTGGTTCATCAGCTTCAACCATTCGATTCTTCAATGTTCAATGTTCAGTGTTCGATTCAGTGTTCTCTTATTGGGACTTTATTCTTTTTTTCTTTGTTTTTCCATTTCTTATGGATGTTCTCTAGTTGTGGCCTTAATTTTTAACAATTCTTCACAGAATTCAGAATCAATTCAGATAGATAGATAGATAGATAGATAGATAGATAGATAGATAGATAGATAGATAGATAGATAGATAGATATTAATAAAGTCACAAATTATAATAGCTTTTCTGAGCACCAGCTTTGTTCGGAAAACAAAATAAGCTTGTGACTTCTCCAACGAGCTGGACCTTCTGTCTCTGGTCTCTTTTTGAATGTTTCTTTTTATTTTGACAGCAATGTTTTGGAACCAGAGGGAAAAAAAGACCCACCAGGATCATTCCTCACCAGAAATAATCTATATCGGGGCGAATTCCTATACATGTCAGGAATATGGAGAGCGCTTCAGTTGCAGCAACAGCCTTACAATTCAACCGAGGACTCTCATGGGACGGAAATCTTACAAATGCCTGGAGTGCGGAAAGAGCTTCAATTACAGCTGCAAACTTATATATCATCAGAGATCCCATACAGGGGAGAAACCTTACAAATGCCCCATGTGCGACAAGCGTTTCTGTCGGAGCAGCAACCTTCGAACCCATGAAAAAATTCACACCGGCGAGAAACCCTATTCATGCCCAGAGTGTGGCAAGTGTTTCTATAACAGCAGTAACCTTCGAGACCATCAGACGACTCATACTGGGGAGAAACGCTATACATGCCCGGAGTGTGGAAAGCGCTTCAGTCGGCGTGACAAACTTGTAATTCATCAACGAACTCACCGGGGGGAGAGACCCTATATGTGCCAGGAGTGCGGAAAGCACTTCGCTCGCAGCAGCCAACTTGCATACCATCAGAGAACCCATACGGGGGAGAAACCATACACATGTGAGGAGTGTGGAGAGAGCTTCAACGACAGCAGCAACCTTGCCCGTCATCGAAGAACCCACACAGGGGAGAAACATTATGCATGTCAGGAGTGCACAAAGAGCTTCAGCAGCAGCAGCGGCCTTATATATCACCAGAGAACACACACAGGAGAAAAACCTTTTTCGTGCTTGGAGTGTGGAAAGTGTTTCAGGAACAGAGGCAGCCTGAGTAGGCATCAGAGAATGCACAGCGGGGAGAAACCTTTTACATGCCAGGAGTGTGGGAAGAACTTCAGTCGCATCTGCAACCTTACAACGCATCAGAGAACGCACACTGGAGAGAAGCCATATAGGTGCCAGGAGTGTTTGAGCAACTTCAGAAGCAGAAAAGAGCTGACAGCTCATCAGATAACTCACACTGCGCAGAATGTTCCTTCGGTGATGTAAGCACCCACTAAGAACTGATATCTAGAAATTTAATCTCCAAGGGGTGAAAAGGGGTGCAATGTGTTTTCGTCCTAGACTGATCAACACCCAGCCCCAACCCCTGGACTTGGAAGCATGGAATTTGGGGAGTGTATTCCTTCTATGATGTAAAGACCCATTCAATACCAATTCTGTGTTGGTGTTGCCCACTGGTGTCCCTTCCTGTTGCTGCCCATTGCCTGATGGAGACCAGTTGGGGTGCCTGATAGGGATGCCCAGTGCCCTCCACTGTCCCTTGGTACTATTCTTGTTGGTTGCTGCTTTCATGCCATTGTTTTAATGCTGTTGCTGTTTTTCTCCATAACATTCAATTTTGTAATTTCAAATTGATTTTAATGGTTTTTAGATGTGTAGTGGTTGTATTTTCTATATACAGTAGTACCTTGGTTTATGAGTATAATTCGTTCTGGAAGCATGCTTGTAATCCAGAACGCTTATATATCAAAATGAATTTTCCCATAAGAAATAATGGAAACTCAGATGATTCGTTCCACAATCCAAACATGTTCATATAATAATTATTAGCAGGCCTCCGTCAGTCTTGGAAGACTATAGTTTCGTGCTCGGCACTGCATACGCTGCATGCGAAGCACGAAAGCCTGGGTTGGATTGTTACGGAGGATAGGCTGTGACCCAAGCAGCAATTCCCCCCTCTCCACGCCACTGAAGTAGTCCAATGGAAAGGCAGAGCCAATACAATTGGATCCAGATGGCGTCGCAGAGCTGGGCTAAGGACAGGAGCTCACCCTGTCTTGTGGGGCCGACCCAGGACCTGGCCTGCTGGTTAACAGGCACAGCATCTTAGCCACTTGCGCCACCCACAGCCACAATGATTACAACACTGTAATAAATACAAAATCATAATGAAAATAAAAAATTGGAAGAAAAATAAATCAGATTAACCTGCACTTAATCTGTCACGTCTATCAAGCTGCAATCTGTCCCCTTTCACAGGAGTGAGCCCCATTAATTATAATTTTACTGTAGAGTAGAGTTGGAAGGCTAGGGGCGCAACCCAGAGTAACAATGGGGAGTTCTTGCTTCGGTGTAAGGACAATTTGCTCTGGATTGCATTATGACTTTCCCATAGGTTTTCATTAGGTCATGCAGTAACTATGAGTACATGTAATGTCTCTTACGGGCTCCCGTAGTTACTCTGGATTGAAGGGTTGATCTATTAGAACACAGTCCTAACCATGTCTATTCAAAAATAAGCCCCATTGTGTTCAATGGGTCTTACTCCCAGGAAAGTGTCTTTAGGATTGCCTTAGGCGCCTTTCCATTGCCCCCTTACTTAGGAGTGGGGCTCCACTGACTGTAATAAGCTTACTTCAGAGTAGACGTACATAGGCTGGCCTCAGGAAAGCTGAGCAGGTGCTGGTGGAGTGCCAAAACTGGCCGTATCCTGTCCAGGACTATTTTTTTGCGCTCAGTCCAAGATTTTACTGCATATTAAAATCAAACAGTCACTGACTGATTCACTCATTGACACACTGATGCCCAGTTAAAACAGCTGGACCTTGAAGTGTGAAATTTGGGGAGGGTGTTCCTTCTGTGATGGAGGCACCCACTAAGAACCGATTTTGGGAAATTCAAACCGGAAGGGGGTGAAAAGGGGCGCAGTGTGTTTTTGTCCCTATAATTCTTTCAAGTACATTACATTGAAAGAATTACATTGAAGAATTGCAAGATCAATGGAAATTATCAGTCAACAGATTTCACTATCTGTGGGTCCCAAACCTGCAATGTTGGCCTCACATGGACCCTCTAGAGATGACCGCAGCGTTTCTGTGTTTATCCTACATCATTTATGTGCTCTGAGTGTGGGTGGTGCAAGTGGTTAAGACACTGTGCTGTGCCTATTAACCAGCAGCCAGGGTTTGAGACCCGGGTTGGTCCCCACAAGACAGGGTGAGCTTCTGTCCTTAGCCCAGCTCTGCGATGCAGCTGGATCCAATCGTATCGGCTCTGCCTTTCCATTGGACTAATTCAGTGGTGTGGAGGGGGGGATTTGCTGCTTGGGTAACAGCCTATCCTCCATATCAATCTAACCCAGGCCTTTGTGCTTCTCATGCAGCGTATGCAGTGCCGAGCATGATACCATAGTCTCTCAATACTGATGGATGCCTGCCTGTGCAATCCCTTTTAGATATAGGACGACCTGTGTTATCCATGGGGTTTCAATTCCAGGATTCCCTCTGGATAACAAAACCCAAAGATTTCAAGCAGAGGCTTGATGAGCACCTGTCGGGGATGCTCTAGGAGGATTTCCTGCTGCAGGCAGGGTGTTGGACTAGATGACCTACTGGGTCCCTTCCAACTCTTATGATTCTATGATTCTATGTTAAGATCTATGTTGAGCCTTGTAATCCTCTGAAGGTGAAGGGAGTTCTGCTTCTGTTGCCACTGGAGGATGTTCTAAGGGCTGGTGAAGCTGCACAGACATCCTCAAAAGACCTTCAGGTGGTCACTTTTGGTTTTCCCAAAAACCACAAGTAATGTATAAAAGCCAAAAGGTCTTTAGAGGGTGGGGGTCAACAAACATATCCAACCCTTTAAACACGATGGCCCTGACCTCCTTTTATGGGCATGTGCAAGAGGATCAGGGCAATGAAAGGTAAATGGGCTCACTGGTAGATGCATACCGAGGACACTCTGTAACACATGGCATGATGCAGGGCTGATGAAGAAAACTAAGCAGGGAAAGATCTGACAACACCTGGATGGGAGACTGCAAGGTGATAAGCTGTCATGAGTTATCAGAGCCAGGTGTTGCCGTTTACAGTTTGGTGGACCTGAAAAGTGCTGGAAGCTTAGAAGGCATTGCCTGATACAATACCTGATGTGATGACCATGCTGTGAAGGTTTTCACCTGGAAAGAGAAGAGTGAACCCCCCCCCCCCGATAATTTGCTGTGCACCGGTCAGGAGAGGGCAGAATCACTTGCCCAGGCTTCACAAGGATTCACTTCCAGGCCATGCTCCACATGAATGGGATGTGGCCTGTGAGCCATAGGTGGCCAATCCCCGACAGAGGGTTTAAATGTTGCACTGAAAGAAATTCAGAGCTGTACTAGAAAGGATTTTTTATTGGGATGCTTGTAAATATGTTAAGACATGACAACTCAAATAGCATGTACTGGTTTATATTTTACAGAAAAAAATAAAGGCACTGGAATCTGTTAACATCCTCATTTTAGCACTTGAGAGAGCATCGGTGGGGACTTAGAGGGAGTCAACTGAAAAAGTTAACATTGGTCATCTTACTCATTAGGTTTGTGAAATAATGCATGTCTGGAAATGGAAAAAAATGCCACAGAAAAATAGCACTTATTTCTATTCTTGTATCAGTGAGATCTGTTCCATTATAGAAACTTTTCTGCCCCATATCACTGGCCACTGTTCCCAATTGTTAAGAACATAAGAAGTGCCTCCACTGGATCAGGCCAAAGGCCCATCTAGTCCAGCTTCCTGCATCACAGTGGCCCACCGGATGCCTCAGGGAGCATACATGACACCTACATGCAGGTACCCAGCTGGCATTTTGAGGATGCCCATATCTATTTATCATATTGGTAAATGCATCACAAATTGTGCAGGCTGGCTCATAAGCCTGGCGCCATTGTGCTTTCCAAGGGCATCACTTGCTTTGTTATCTTTAAGGCCAACCTATATGTGAAGCCTATTATTAAGATTGCCTTAAAATCAAAATAAACGGGTGAATAACGGGGGGCTCCTTCCAGTTTATTTCCAATTTCAACCATTAACCTTTCTGGTTTGTGCTGATATTTTATCAGCGCATGCCTGGTGTTGTATTTTTTGTATGCTGGCTGCTAGCTGAAAGGTTCTGTCGTGATCGTGGATCGGAAAAAGGCTTGAAAAACACGCAGTCATGAAAAAGGTAGACACTCAACTCTTTGAAGTGCAAAAACCGGGAATAAAGTCACCCAATGTTACAATTGGTTGGAAGTCTCCACTCAAGCATAGGAAGCAACCCACACTCAAGGAAGTGTTTTGCTCAGAGATACAGGCTGTTGCACCAAACAGCAGGTCTGACGCACATACTCATATCTCAAACCAAAAAAATAATTTCAGCACAAGAAAACATTAGCCGCTTGCTACACCAGTGGCTGAGTTAATATTATTCAGTGTTAGTTTTTATATCTATGACATGTTGTCTAGTATTGCAAAGTACCTTAGGCCTGATGCTTGTGTTCACTTTTGATGATCAGGTCACCACTGGGTGACTGGCCAGCATTTGGGCGGTGACTATTTTTTTGACCCCCCTGCCCTCGCCTCAACGTGGTGGGATCCAAAATGGACATCTCAAGAGAACAATGAAGAAGAAGCAAATGTTCTTCAACCTGGTTTTCACTAGATGGGGCGCAGCATGTGCTCAAAAAAGTGTGCTCAACAGCACCACAAGTAACAGTCTAATTGGATCCCATGCTGGCCCAGAGTGTGCAGCACTGACAGCTCAGATGTAAATCAAGGATATTTATCTGGTTTTATTCAGACTTATGCCAGCTTTTTGGCTGGCATAAATTTGAGGACTCTCTGGGGTAAGTCCATGGTCTGAAATGATGGGATCTGGCATGTGCTTTCACCTCCAAGATCCATCTCTCCCGCACTTGGCCACCACCTCCCTAACTCTGATCCTCCTCTAATCCGCCCCTACTATTGACTTACCAGCAATAGTGGAGGTTCTGTGATCAGCTGATGACCACATATAGCTTCTGGGTGACAGCGGCCTGCAGAACCATGGAGTGGCTGTTGTATCAGGGAGTGGCCTGGGCTATGTAGTGGTGGACTATAAAATGCACTAGCATAAGACCTGAAGAGGAATGGATCATAAGTCACAAGATGAATGACTACCATGTGAAATGTGACCTTGACACTCAGGTCTCTGTCAGTAAAAGTGAAAACCAAAAATAAAAAATTGGAGCATTCAAGGCAGGGTTGATCCATCCCAGTTTGTATAAACAAAATGCAAGTATAGATTTCAACCCCATCGTCAAGAAGCTTATATTATGCCCTTAAATTAAAACCAACTCCTCTGTAGCAAGATATCTGAATTGTGTGAAGTATGCAAATCAAACTCATTTGCATTTATTTACATTTTTGCATAATTGACTCTGCATCGTCTACTCAAGGTTAGGGACAGAGAGATACCCTGAGGGCTTGAAAACACCATTTCTTGGCCAATCTGACTCAACCCTCTGGCTTCTCAAGAGTACATACCTATCTCTTCTGAGCCTTAAGGATCACATGCCAGATGTGTCCAGATGTGGAATTGGGTGCCCAATATCAAATTGTGTGCTCGTGCAGTGCAATCACGGAATAGCAAAATACACACAGCCTTAGGCTTAAAAGCCTATAGTTACAAATCGAAAACAACCAGTCTCTCCCAATGTACACTTGAAACGTAATCGCCTCCTCTGAGTTACATTATCATATTCTGGGGCAACAACACAAAACATGCACATGAAAATCAACCCAGACAAATCATTTAAAAAATTTTTAAAAATAAACGCAGCCCTTGAAATGTTGCTATCGAGTTAAGGCTCCTCCTATCCTTGCAATTCATGTATGCTGGACACGTGTGGCCATTAATACTGGAGGAAGGAGAGTACGAATACTGGGGTTTTCATATCTTTCAAGATGTGCTTGCAAATTGTCTTGAACTCCAAAGCCTCTTTTTCGATTCCCAGGCTGCGTGTTTGTGTTGGTTCCTTCATCCTCGCGATGGGGCCTCCATTGGCACGCCAATAATTTAATTTTTGAAGGATGAAAAGCACCATAGTGGCTTGAAATGCCTTTATTTTAAGCCATCTGTGAAAAGAAAAAGAAAACCAAAAGATCAGGGGGAATGATCATTGCTGAGTTGCAAAGACCAGTCCCAATTTTGCCACCCCATTAGTTGATGTTAAAGGGGGAATCGATCGTCTGAAGGCCAGGCCAATGGTACCAATGGCAGCAGCACCTCTCCTAGAAGTTGCTGGTAGATGATATTATTGTATCCAGAGTTTCTCCCCAATCATGTTTCTCCCAGGGGCTTCCTGGGAAGTTGAACATAGAGCACAATCATAACCATATCTACTCAAACGTAAGGGCCTATAGTTCTTACTCCCAGGAAAGTATGTTTAGGATGCAACCATAACATGCCAAAACATTAAAATGCTTGGTATTTTAATTCAAGAATTTTAAAGAGGGGGGTTATACTGCTGATATTTTGAGTATGATTGTAAATGTACTCTTAAAGACACTTTCCTGGGAGTAAGACCCATTGAACACAACAGGGCTTATGTTTGAGTAGACATGGTTAGGATTGTGCCCTAAGCCACTGTTACTGCAGTTTGACGCATCTCTTGACAAAGAGTACTCATTCTCTTGATCAATCTATTCTGGCTGTCCATTGCACCCATCTCCGCAGAAAATGCAATATAAGGTCTCCTGGTTGGGGTGAGGTTTAGCCTCAGGTACCAAATTACTTTACATATTACATATTATTAGTAACAGGCTTTATAAAAGCAAAAATGGATCCGCTCCATTTAATACCTACTCCATATTGACTGGATTCATTCAGCTTCTTTGTTGGTTGTTTGACGGATTTGTGTCCATTTTCAGGTACTACTCTAGGCAATCTGGGAATCCCACTCTCTTGGGATCTGCCGGGTAAGACTTTGCTGAGTTCTTCGAGTTCAAAGGTTCTTTGCTGAGGATGTTCCTCTGGTAGTTTGGTTATCACCTAATTGGTGATTTCCTAATCCTAATTATGCTATCACCTAATTGGGATTTCCTGCTACAGGCGGGGGTTGGACTAGATGACCTACTGAACCCTTCCAACTCTAGAATTCTATGAAAATCCTACAGACAAAAAAATCCTATAGAATCTACTCTCTTGGGGATTACTTCTGAGTACAAACGTATAGGATTGTGCTCCAAGATCAATCTCAGCAGGTGGCATCTATATGTTTACTTGCAAGCAATTCCATCATCCAAAGTGTTTGCAAATGCGTGGAAAAAGCACATGTTCTGCATGGAGAAGGCTCCCAATTCAAATCCAGACTCTTCTAAGATACAGCTCTATATCTGGAGAGCCACTGTCAGGCTCAAGCTGCAATCCTAACCTCCAGTAAGGTCAACAAATAACCATAGCCTAGAGGGGATTTGGACCTATATAACTGGAATGGCTGCCATATTGATTGGGAAAACAAAAACACTGCTAGTAGGAGGCGACTGCTGCAAGGGACAACCTTTTGTCAGTCTCTGAATCTTGGTGGCTCAGTTCTCACTGTGAGAATCCATATGTTGAGCCTCTACATGCTGACAATGCAAAGATATACCCAGAGGTATATATTTTACTCAGTCACATGTGACTCCATCCTCTCTCAGACCGAGGCTTACTACTTCAGTGAGGACTAGAAGACTTATGGGGACTGAAAAGCAACTTACAGGAGTCGGTGGCTCCCTTGCCGTCATGAGGGGGGTCCAAGCCTTGAGGCAGGTCTAGACTTTCACCGCCTTTCTCCAATGGCTTCTGCGATGACTCAACCGTCCCTTTGTCCTCCCAACCACTTTGGAGCGTCTGTCTTTCCTCTGAGCGCTGGGTGTCCGGTGCCAATGCTTCCTCCAGCCTTTCCGCCAGGCAGAGTTGGTCTGGTGTGGAAACCAAATAGTCTGGGGAGGAAGAAGCAGTGGGGACGAAAGAGAATCAATAACAGCAGTATCAGGTGGCTGGTATTAATTTGGAGACCATTGTGACTGGGCCTACCTTCAGAGGGAGTCTGGTATAGTAAAGAGGGCAGACTACATCGAAGGACAACATGTCAGGAGGTCTCAAAAAATAACAGCATCTGTACCAAGTCACTTCTGGTTTGTGCCAAACTGAAAATAATATTTAAAGGTCCTCAGAGGAGGACAAAGAACGTCGCAGTGGGGGGGGGGAAGAGGAAGGGGGATAATAATTCCCCTCAGGAATGGTAGCCTGGGATATTTGTCTCCTAACCCCCTACCCCAGGAACGCAAGTGCTCCCCAGATTTTTGTTTTTTTTTCGATTCAATTTTTCGGTTAGGGTGTTCTTTCTTAGCCTGCCTTATAGGGTTCACAACTGGGACTTATGTGTGACCCACCATTGAGTGACAGCCATTCCTGCAAAAATCAACATATGGCCCAAAGCGTCTTGAGTACAAAACTGCCTGAGTTACAGCAGGGGCAAAGTCTGGGTTACTGTACCTTTTAGTTCACCCCGTAACTATTTATCATACAAGGCTAGGAGGGAATAACACAAAAGAGGAGTATGTACAAGGCATGATATGCTTAAAACCAGGTTGGGGTGGGGGCTGGTGGATTTCATTAAGGACCCTCTGCATCTTCCCATAAAATCCTCCTCGGGGTGATAATGCCTGAAGACCTCTTTATTTAGAAAAGCCTTTTGAGTCCTCATAACATATCACACTGCTAATATGAAGTTATTTTTATTGCTGATGCCTGGAATATTTTATATTTTAATGTGATTTTATTGTTTTTAAGTGTATTTATTGTTTATACATGTTTTAGTGTATGATTATTGTTTGCCACTTTGGGTGCAGTTTGGGAGAAAGGTGGCGTACAAATCCAATAAAGAGAGGAAAAAGGAAAACCAAAACTGTCCTCTACACCAAGCGGGAGAACATTTTGCTAAGTTTACCTATACAAACAACTGCTGAATGTAGGGGGAAAGTGGGTAGAACTAATATGTGCTTCCCTGGAAGGCATCAGGCCTTAATATTGAATTCGGCTTAAGGCAACTTGTTTTGACATAGTGCTAGGGTTGCCATATGATCCGAAAAACAGGGACAATCCTGATTTGAGGGGATGGTGTTCACATACTGGCAAATGGGACAGAGGGTCCTGTCCAGGGCGACCAGATGCCTGAACCTAACAAGGAGGATAAGGTCTTGGATTCCTCTCAGCTTGGCCTTTCTGGCAGACAATGGCACGTTTGCCTACTCACAAGTAATGCCGCGATACCTGGCACTTTCGCGTTCCCATAGAGCTAATACATATTTTTTTTATTTTTAGTATTTCAGCCATAACTTTTGATAGGAAGGAGATATTTAAAGACAATTTTTGCATTGGATTCAGCCCTTCAGTACAATCCAATGACATGATGGGATCTGCACAAAGTTCCAAAGTGAAGCCAAAATGGAGGTCAATGAAGCCCTTTAGGAGGGCACCAGGACAGAAGGCTAAAAAAAAGAGGACAAATCCGGAAAAATATGGTCACCTTGGTCCTGTCCCAATTTTGTGGGAGAGAATTATAGCAACCCTACATAGTGCAGAAGAGAGTTTGGATTTCTCTGTGAGAGACCTGAAGTGGGAAGGAATGTGGGGACACCCCCATGCCATCCCCTGCAAATATGAGAAATCTTTGGAAAGCACACGAAATCTTATACAACTGCATGAGATTTTGTGTGATCTTGGCCCAGTGAGCCAAGAAGCCACATGGTGCCCTGTTGAGTGTGCCATTGCACCCTGGGGCACCACACTTTGGGAACATCTTGGTTGGGGGAATGTTGACATGAGTGGATGAACTGGTGCATTTAGCCCCCTTTTACCCTTTATGCATTCATCAGATGCTGGTGGTTGGGTTAGATGATCACCAGAACATCCTCAGAGACATTTGGAGGAAGAATTTTAATACATGAAACATATCAAGCAGTAACTTTTTTATGTGCCTTGAGGATTTCCTCTGCTTCACTTCCTGCAGCTTTGCTCAGTGGATTTTGTACAATCCTATGATCTCAGGGTCAGTCTCCTCCCACACTTATCTTCACAACAATCCTGTGAGGTCGGCCAAGGTTGGAAAATGTGGCCAGCCCAGGGACGCCTGGTGCACTGAAAATTGAAATTGGATCCTTGGCACACGCCGATGCTCTAACCACTATGTCACACAGCCTGGCCTATGTCTCCAATGTACATGGCTTTACCACTGTGCCACCCATCCTACTCGGGGTGGATTCCCTTACCTGGGTGGATTCCCTCCTGAGGTTCGGGAAAGGAGGAGCTGTCATAGAGACTCTCTCCATTGTCCAAATACTTGTAGGCGTTATCCCTCATGTGGACTCGCTGGTGCTTTGTCAGGTAGGGCCTCCAGCGGAAGCTCTCCCCACATTGGAGGCACTTATAAGGCTTCTCCCCAGTGTGGATCCTCAGGTGCTCCGTTAGGGTTGAGCGGCGGTTGAAGCTCCGCCCGCACTTTGGGCACTCGTAGGGTTTCTCGCCTGTATGGATGCGCAGGTGTGCGTTGAGGTGAGTGCTCTGGAAGAACCGCTTCCCACATGCCAGGCATTCAAAGGGTTTCTCGCCCGTGTGGGTCCGGTGGTGCTTCACGAGTTCGAACTTGTACTGGAAGGCTTTCCCACACTCGTGGCAGATGTGCTTCTTCTCTACCTGAATTATTTTGATCTGGCTGACGTCGGTGACGTCGTTCCCATTGGGGAGCGGCCCCGCTTCAGTCTTTATAGGCCTGTCCAGGGGTCTCCCTTCTGAGTATTGCTGGATATCTGGCACATCCGGATCACTAGGCTGATCTGCCAACTCAGGGGCTGCCTGATTGAACCGGGTCTCTGGGCTGCCGCTCACCATCACACCACCTGATTCAGGAAAAGAGGAAAGACAACACCATGCAATAAATCCCAAGCATTACTAACATCTCTCCCCAGAAACCTTTGTTACCTAAAAGCACAGAAGTCTGTGGTGACATGCCCTTTCCAACACTTGAGAAACAGGGTGGGATGTCGTACACTCCAATGATCTCAGGGACAGCATCCTCCCACTCTAATCCTCACAACAAACCTGCAAGGTAGGCCAAGCTTGAAAAAAGTGGCCGACCCAGGGACACCCAGTGCACTGAAAATGGAAATTGGATTCCTGGTTTTGCTCCAATACTCTAACCACTATGTCACAATTTGTCTCCCAAATTGAGCTCCATGTGGGCTGGGTGATGGGTGGCAGGCAAGGATCTGGATGTAGCCTGTAGGTTGTCAATCCCTGTGCAGTTTCAGTTAAGAGAAGGCAACCGCAAGCATACTAAGTAAGTGTAGAGGTGTCCCCTGCGGGTTGCCCTTCTAGTCATGACTGACTCTAGAGGTAGCGCTCATCCCTTTTACAAGGCCAAAGATCTAGCTTGTAAAGTCCGGACAGCATGACTAAAAGTCAAAGGTACATGGAACACTGTTACCTTCCCACAAAGTGGTATCTGTTTATCTACTTGCACGTACATGCATTTCAAGGGATCCAGGTAGCAGTAGAGCCAAGTGATAGGTAGTAGATCAAGTGATCTACTTTGTCCTCCCAAAAGAGCCACCTCCAAAGAGAACAAGGGAAGGGGAGATATTTCCAAAGTAGCTGGTACAGAACAGGGAGTTGTGGAAGAAAAAGGGGATGGGGAAAGACGGGAATGTGCTGGGGGTGGGGAGAAAGTGTGGAAGGTATGATTGGCAGGTCTGTATTTTGTAAAGGCGGTGCAAGGTATCCGGAGGATGTACAGAGTGAGACAGGTTGACACTTGGTGAGAATACCAAGGAGTGTGATAAATATAATCTGTGTCAAACTTCACGGTGGAACAACAGCATGTTAATCCATTTATATGTTAATTGTATGTTAATCTACCACACCATCCCTCACCCACAGGGATCCCCTGGTACTCAGCAAGTGAGGGGCTCTCCAGCATGGCTTCTCCATTCTCCAGATCTTTATATGCCCCGTTATCTCCCACGTGGACCCGCTGATGCTTTGTAAGGTATGGCCTCCAGCGGAAGCTCTCGCCACATTGGAGGCATTTGTAAGGCTTCTCTCCCGTGTGGATCCTCAGGTGTTCGGTGAGGGTGGAGCGGCGGTTGAAGCTCCGCCCGCACTTGGGGCACTCGTAGGGTTTTTCCCCGGTGTGAATCCGCCGGTGGGCACTGAGGTGGGAGCTCTGAATGAACCGCTTCCCACAGGCCAGGCACTCGTAAGGCTTCTCTCCAGTGTGAGTCCTCCAGTGCAATAAGAATTCCGATTTGCAGTGGAACCACCGGTCGCACTCGGGGCACATCAGCTTCTTCCGGCCCACATGGAACATGCTCCGCTTTGAGTTGGCGGCCCTCAGGTGCCTGGTGGGCTCCCGCCACATGTTCCCCGGCTGCATCTCCCATTGCCTCACCAATCCACGCCGAGTCTCAGAGTTCAAGGAAACATTTCCTTGGGGAGTTCCGAGGAAAGTCCATGGCAGTTCCGCCTGCTCAGAGACTTCCCGTTCAGGGATCTCTTCTTTGATCTCCTTCACTATCACCTCGCTTGCCGTGATAGAGGGAGAATCCAAAGCGATGTCATTCCCTTGGAAAGAAAGGAGGAAAATGTGAGACTGGAACAAAATCTTTACATTAACTTTGCATTAAACACTAACCCTGATGTTAAAAGTTTTATAAGGGAAGGAAAAAAGTATTTATGGTATATAAGATCTTCATCTGCCATCTGGTTCAGCTGGAAACAGAAAACTTTTATCAAACACCACTGCAGCCAGAACCCAATGAAGGTTTTTCTTAATCCCTATAACTGTCCTCTTACCTTCACAAAGATTTATCGGGACTATCTTCTCTTTTGTCACTGGGGGATTCGGGATCCATGGCTCCTCTCCTCGTTCCAGCCGAGAGATCAACTGAGGTTTCGGGATTGGAATGGCTAGACGACACACACAGAAGGAAAACATGCTGTGTTATTTGCTGGACAGCAGGCTGATTAGATAGATTTATTTTATTGATTAAACATTAATAAGGTAAGGCTACAATCCTAACCACACTTTCCTGGGAATAAGTACTAATGAGTACAATGGGACTTACTTCTGAGTAGACATGCTTAGGATTGCACTTTAAGTCACGCTAAGAGAGTCAGTCCAGCAACGGAAAGGCAGGAAAGGGAAAAAATCCTCCAATAAATATATATTTATTTTAATAAATAAATCTGTTATGTTTTTCATATGCCAATTGTACTTTAATGGATGCTTGTTAAGTAGTTGTGAGCCAGAGGAACTGAAGGGAGGCCTAAAAAAACAGCCCATGATATTAGTACCCGATTCTAATAATTCACCAATATTGTGCTCTGCAAACAGGAGTCCCTCCAGATCAATTTTGCACATCCGCTCAAGGCAGGTGTCACCAAAGCCAGGACTCATTTGCACATCAGATCCTAAAGATACCTATCCTTATGCACCCATTGCCATAACATATGCAAAATAGAGGGGGGAATTTTCCTACCAAGGCATCTAGGAGGTTTGTTACTAAGAACCGAAATACAAGAAATGGATTGACAGCCAAACAAAATAAAAGTTTTCTGATGCACTTAAAGGCTGAGTTCTCCCAAATTACAGGCTTTAAATTGTATTTGATCTGTCATTTTTAATACGTTGTTAGCCACCTTGATTTGATAAGTCATTAATTTGATTTGCCCTTAATTTGATAAGTCACTCTTAGGGAGACTTATCAAAGATGAAACATGATCAATTCATCAAAAAATTAATTGATTTTTGATTAAATCAATTAATCAAAAAGATAAAAGATACTCACCCAAAGAGGCTACGTTCTCATAATTCTCTTGCATGACATCCCAATATAGGTCTCTTTGCTCCGTATCCAGCAGAACCCACTCCTCTTCCGTGAAATAGACAGCGACCTCTTCAAAGGAAAAGGGGGGTGCCTGAAAGGAGACAAAAAGGAAAGGAAGATGTGCTTGATCCCTTTTGGGGTTTTACTGGATTATAAGCCACTGGCACCGGTTCCCCCCTAACTGGCGTCTACCTGAACGGGTTCCGCAGCAACCATCTCTCTTCCCCCAGGAGGAGGGAAAGTTCCAAAGACAAACACACACATCATTTTGCCAATCTGTCGGGGAGAAAAGGGGGTGTCAGAAGCAGTTTCTTTGGAGAAAAAAAAGCATCATCCTTCCCAAATCACTCACTTGGCTACCCCCCTCTCCCTGCACCCCAAAAAACTAAGCCACCTAAACTCCCAATCTCTTAAAAAACAGAAAAAATGCCCTTTTTGTTACAGAATCCATAGAAAAGGTCCAGGTCCAATCTTGTTATACGTGGATTTTTTAATACACAGATTTGACTCAATTCAAATGGCCACTGGAAATCACAATTTAAAAAACTGCTTTTCTTACCGTTGTAGAGAAGCAGTCATGCAAGTGATCAGTCCATTCTTCAATTCAGGAAGGGAAGGTGAGTCAGGGAAATTGCATTTCTAATTGCTGGCTGCCTCTACAACAGTAAGAAAAGCTGTTTTAACCAATTGTAATGAGGCACTCTTTTTATTTTTTAACTGCTTTCACACATTTTTGTCAGTAGTGGCAAGGAGTGCCAGAATCAAACCCCAGCAAGTATTGAAGCACAACTTTATTCTACTGAGAGCAAGAAACCCAGAAGTGGATCTTTAAATCTATTTTCCTCTTTTTTATCCATTGATTTTTTTTATCCACTGGAGGTTTAGGAATGGAACCTCAGTGGATAATGAGGGACACCATTATCTTAAAAACAATAAAGCCAAACACAGGCAGGTAAAGGTATTTTAGTTGACGTGTGACTATTTGGTTTCAGTTTAGTATAGGTTACACTGAAATTTTTAATTCTCTGGTTCCATTTTGGTCAAGGCCACCCATCCATTAGACTAACTGAGGGCCCGATCCTCTCCAATTTTCCAGTGTCAGTCCAGTTGTTCCAATAGGGTGTGCACTGTATGCCAATGGGATGTCCCGGCTGTGCCGACAGGGTGTACCAGCATAACTATGCATTCTGTGAGGGGGTGGCATCATATAGAGCCTCTTCCAAGTAAGGGGATATTTGTTCCCTTACCTTAGGGTTGAATTGCGGCTGCACAGGTCATGGAAAGCTGCATAGGATTGGGCCCTCAGGTAGGCATCATAGACTGGTAGTGATTGTAGGGACAAACATCAATGTCTGCTCACTCGCCTCCACTGTTGCTCCTCTTCTTCCTTTCTTTGATTTAAAAAAGGAGCCTCACTTGCCTCTACTTCTCTTCCTCTCCGAAGCTCTTATCTTTTCTTCCACACTTCCTGTTTCGTTCCATCTTTTTTCCAGTCTAGGGCACAGGAAGATCAGATTGCTAGGCGAACATGTGAAGGTTGGTAGCATTTGCCATGCTATGTCAGGCACCCTGAGATCTTAGTTCACATATTAAGATCACAATCCTGTGCATGTCTACTCAGAAGTGAGCCGTGTTGAATTCCCATAAGGCTTACTCCCAGGAAAGTGCCGAAAGGATTGCTGCTTTACTTTCCAAAGAAGTTTAGTAGCTGTTCAGATAGACTCTAGTGACTAAGCAGAACGAAACTAATTTCTTTCACATGCAATAAGTCTTATTAAACATAATAATTATGAATAGTCTTGAAAAGTACCATCTTTTAACTCTTTTTGAATTTTTTATAGTAACAAATATAACAAGATATTAAAAGACAAGAAACAATCATACAATTGCAAGTTGAGCATGTGATTTGCAACAAACTATTTTGTTTGGAAGTATTACCACTTTTGTATTTAGGGGTTCAATTTTGATTCATGACAAAACTCTCTTTGAACTAGTTTTGGGCTCAGTTATCTAACCAGTCACTTTGGGAAACAGGATGCTGGGAAACAGGATCTAATCCCAAAGCAATTGGTCCAGTTGACTTAAAGCGAGCCCAGGGTAACAACCCCAACACCAGCCATGCTTGGGCTTCTGATTTGAGAAATCTGTCCTCAGCTATGTATGTATGTATGTATGTATGTATGTATGTATGTATGTATGTATGTATGTATGTATATGTATAAATAAACAAACCACTGCGCCGTGGCACGCTGGTGTGCCGCAGGTGATCCTCAGGTGTGCCCTGGGACTCAGTAGGGCAATTGGGGGATTTGAAGCCCCTTCCTGCAGCACTGTGTGCCCCATCAGGGGTAAAAAAACAGATGACAATTGTGGTGCCTTGTCAGTGTGCCATTAGATGAAAAGGTTGCAAATCACTGCTCTAGGAGGATCCCTGCTACAAGCAGGGGGTTGGACTAGATGATCTTTTAGGTCCCTTCCAACTCCAAGAAGATTCTCTGAGCAGATTCTAAGTTTCAGTTGCACCAATCCTGATCCTGTCAGCCCCACTGCAATGGAAGGACATATAGAAGGGGGGACCCCCTCTAGCCTCCCCCCCCCCCAGAAATGCCTCCATCCTTTCAGAGGAGTTTTTCATTCTGCTACCTGTATCCCCCAACTGATCTCTCCTGCCAGACTCTTACCTTTTGCAGGTCTGATCTCCCTCTCTCTTGCTTGTAGGGACCTGGGGGGCCAGTTTCCCCAGTGTTGCTGCACTCATTGGCTTTGCAGGAAGGGGAGAGAAAAGAAGGGGTTGTGATGGCTGGATCCCCCTGAGGGTCTGTCCCCCTCCTCTCCCTGCCAGCCAGTCCCTAGGCAGGGACAAGCATCCCAGGCTGCAGCCTCTCCATCTCCACAGACCCCTCTGACCCACCGGATCTTGCAGCAGAGGAGCTGGGAAGCTCAGCCCACCAGAGCACCAAGGAGAAGAAGAGCCACTGGTAGAGCACAGAAGGCAGATTGAGCCCTCTGCTGGCCACACACCCCTGCTGGATATTGGGTTCTTGCAACAGCTAGTAGATCAAGCACCAAGCTTAGTTTCTTGGTAGATAGATCAAGTGATCCAGGTAGTAGATTAAGTGTAGGTAGTACCAGTAGTAGATTAAGTGATCCAGGTAGTAGATTAAGTGTAGGTAGTACCAGTAGTAGATCAAGTGATCCAGGTAGTAGCTAAGTGTAGGTAGTACCAGTAGTAGATCAAGTGATCCAGGTAGTAGATTAAGTGTAGGTAGTACCAGTAGTAGATCAAGTGATCCAGGTAGTAGATTAAGTGTAGGTAGTACCAGTAGTAGATCAAGTGATCCAGGTAGTAGATTAAGTGTAGGTAGTACCAGTAGATCAAGTGATTCAAGTAGTAGATTGTGGCTGCAATCCTAAAGATTGTGGCTGCAATCCTAAAGACACTTTCCTGGGAGTAAGACCGGTTGAACACAATAGGGCTTCCTTTTGAGTAGACATGATTAGGATTGTGCTCTAAGTGTAGGTAGTACCAGTAGTAGATCAAGTGATTCAGATAGAAGATTGTGTAGGTAGTACCAGTAGTAGATAAAGTGATCCAGAGAGTAGATTAAGTATAGGTAGTACCAGTAGTAGTAGATCAAGTGATCCAGGTAGTAGTGAAGGCAGTACCAGTAGTAGATCAAGTGATCCAGGTAGTAGATCAAGTGAAGGCAGTACAAGGCTCCCCCAATCAGCCCCGTCCCAAGATGCAGGACCACATCATGTGAAGTGATGCTCCAGGTAATTGTGATGCCCACATTTATTTATTTAGCATATGGCAAATGCATGGACTAATGGTAAATCAGATATTAATGTCCGGTCCATCCAAGGACAGAGCGATATTGAAACATTAATGTGGCATATTCTGACCATGTCTCCAATCTGTCTTGTCCTTTGGGCCTGAAGAGTCCTTCTTTGTTTTTCCGTGGCCCTGTGTTTTGAGAGCCAGGAGTGCTACAAAGATGTCTGGCTGCCAACTGTTCCCAACACTTCAATAAAGTCTGGCTGCCAATTGTTGCTAGTCATTTAGTTCACTGTCATGCTATCTGGGGTGCACCACGAGGAATAACTAGCATCACACCTTTGGGATGCCTACAGTTAAAACTCTAATCAACCCCTTGGGTGACCAACACTATAGCCCAGCATTTTTAGACTTCTTCATCCGTTTCATGTCTCCTCCACTGAATAGAAGTGAAAGTGGAGATGCATGAGCAGACAGCATCAGCCTCATGGACAAGCTGCCGCCATCTCCAAGCATCAACCGCAACAAAGATTTGTACAAAGCCATATTGTGGATCTCCAGAGCTTCACATTCATCTCAGAGATCAGTGCCAAGGCTGTAGTAGGAATGAGCTGTCACCACAATCTCAGCTATGGATGAGACGAAGAGGAGACCATGGCCCAGTGGCATAGCTAATGATCATCTAGTCCAATGCACAGCTCAAAATGTTTGCCCAGAAGAGATGTTACAACCAGAAGTTTTGTCATCCCTGGGTATTTCTAAAAAAAATTGGGGAAAATGATGCCTCCTCCTTCTCAGCAGTTCACCATCCATTTGCAAAAGCATAGCTAAGACACCTATCTGCCATCTGGAGTTGAAAAGGATTTTGTGTCTTCCTTGCTACAAGATCAAATTTAATCAAGGTAGTAGATTATGTAGTAGACTACTACAAGGTAGTAAAAAATGAAAATTATGTCCCTCTTTAGTTAGGGAAACTGTGCTGGGGGACAGAGGAATGGTTATTCTTTCCCCGCTATATGTAAGAGGAGCACTACTTAGAAATACCTGCATACCCAGTTAGAATGGGTACCTATATTATGATATATGTTTAGGAAAAATGAGATTCAGATTAACAACGTATTAGTTCCATACAGTATCAGAATTACATCTCAGAACAATCAGCATCATGGGAAAATTTTGGATTAAGAAATCTTTTGGTTTCATAGCTTTTTGTTTTCATTTCCTGGTTTATTGGCCATAACTTCTGATTGAATATAGATATTCCAATGGAGTTTGTGTCATTGCATTCCTCATTAAATTACCTTTCCAATGATATATAACTTGATGGTATCATTCATATATACACCCCATTTTTCATAATTTTAGCCACTAGAATCAAGCTGAACTTGTTGTCCCCCCGCACTCCACTAGGTACGCCACTGCCATGGCCATGGTCAACTTGGGATTTGCAATCAGAATCCTCCAGTTCCCAAATTTTGGGATGACATCTCATGATCAGAAACCTGGTCATGAAGCAATGACCAGATTGCATGGTGGTGGAAATATAGTAGTGGGTTTGGAACTTAGGAATGCAATACAAACAAGTGAAAGCTGCAGAACTTTTAATTTAAACATTAGTAGAAAGAAATGCACCATTAGGTTAAGAAAGGTCACCATCCCCTGTAAGTAGAGAAGGGTGCTTGCCTAGGCAAATAGGAGGGAAGGCAAGCAAAGAAAACTCAAGGGGGCCACCAGGAAAGGGGCAACACTTGGATGGCCAACAGGTTAATCAAGAGGAATGGGATCAAGACTAGTCCATCAGCTGAGGAGCAGAATCCCCCATTGCCTCCAAGATGGCATACACATTGACAGTCATCCTGTTCAATTGCTCTTCAAGGTGGGGCAGGTTCTCCTTGTCATCTAGTCTTCTAAGCACATGTGCCATGCGTTCCTGCATCTGCTGCTGTTTATGCAGAAAATCTACCATCGTCTCTGCCATCTGATGATTGTGAGCCACAACAGCCTCGCTTGCCTTCTGAATGGTGTCTGTCAGAGAGCAAACTAGCAGGGGGAAAAAAAAGAAATGCATTGGCATGACCCACCAACAACTTTCCATTATCTTCAATTCTGACACTATTAGTTATGACATGGCTAATGTGCACACTTGCTCCAGAACCTGTATGGTGCTAGATCACATCGAGATCCACTCATGCCAACAAAGCTAGGGAGAAAACTACAGGAAGTGGTACCTGGTCTTCCTGAAAACCAATGTCCCTGCATCAAAAAATCACTTTCTGCTCACTCTTTATTTTCAGCTGTTCTGCCCAATCTATAACTATGAATTATCATTTCCGGCTGTGACATCACTTCCAGAGCAACATTTTGAGCTTTGCCGCGTACCAGACCACACGGTCATTAGCTACGCCACTGCGTGGTGGTGTACCAGTGGCCAGGATGCGACAATGCAATTGTCATACCCTTCAAGGACGGCACAAGTTAGGGATGCTGATCGAAGCACCAACGGTGAGGTAGACCACCCACTCCTGAGTACAGCAGGCAACAGTGGTGGTACTTGTACCAAACAGAGAGAGAGAGAAATGGAGAAGACTCAATGGACTCACTCATTTGTGAGAGGTTCAGCCGTGCAGATTGCCAACAGCAGTGTCGCCCTGGGACCCTCACCCGTCTCTTTCTTGTTCGGCAACGTGCAGTCCTTCCAACAGAGCCTGGCCTCGAAGCTGTAGGAGACGGTAATGAGAATAAAGTGAGCGCCGCTCATATTTTCTTAGTACTCCGCAAGTAAAACCCAAACGCTCTGATCTTTTCAGTGCTTATATCACCACCTGATTTTCCCCTCCCAGAAACAGAAATCCTGGTGCTTTACCTCTGGAACTTCTCCTTGCTCAAGGAAGCGAGGAGCACAATAATTATATTATTGGGCATTCAATGAAATCCACCTCTGACCTACAGTTTTGGAAGATATCCTAGCAGGAATCCAAGGTGGTTTCTTTTTTGAGATTTGCAAACAAATGAAGGCAGTTTTCTATTACCGTACAAGATGCAACTTACAGTAGCTACAGCCATAGCTAAGGGTATACAGGGAGTTGCAAAAGCCCCGAGCAATAAGTTTTAGGGGGGCACCAAGCTGAATTTGACACTAGTGGCCAAAGTTATGAAAACTTTGGTATGTACAAATAATATCACGCTATATATCCTTGGAAAATGAAACAAAACACACTGGAATAACTTTTTTCTATCAATGTCATGATCAGTTCACCAGAAAAATGAAAACACAACTGCCTCATGGAACAAAATGTGGATTTCTTTAAACCTGGCCTAAGAGATTGTTCTGAGAGCTAATTAGACGTTATGATACAGCATTGGAAGGTGATAATAGGAGTTTGCTCTCATGAGTCAGGAGGTAGTTTCCTCCCCCTCCCCAATGCTCACTTTAAGTAGGCTTTTATGTAGATACCTCTCATTTATATCCCTCTAGTTATAAATTTTTCAATTTATAATTTTCAATATTTTTCATTTTTAAACTTAAATTTCAAATATATTTCAATATTTTTCTTCTCGTGGCACTCTGCAGATGAGATGATAGGGCACCAGAGAGGTACAGGGCACAGAGAGGTACAGGGTCACATATACTCACTTACTGAGTATATGATGGAAGGCAGAATTAGAATTGGGGCTCTTCAATCCATAGCTCAAACCCATATGCACCAAAGGGCATACCGTTTTTGTTTCAAAATGGGAAGGGAAGAGTGATCATGTCTGATTAGGGATGCTATAATTCTCTTCCACAAAATCAGAACAGGCCACTCTGTCCCATTTATCAGTATGTGAACACAGTCCACCAAAATTGGGACTGTCCCAGTTTTTCAGGACATATGGCAACCCTATGGCTGATGCTTTGAAAACTATAGAGTGGGAAAAAATGGACAGAAAAAGTTCTCACACAACAGTAGGACAAGGGGACCTCCAACTGAATTAATTGGCTAGAGGCCATAAAATAGTACATCTTCACACATCATGTAATTCATCTAAAAGACTTTAAAAAGTCCATTGCAGACAAGTCCACCAACATCTACTAGCCACCATGGCCATATAGTCTGCTTCTGGGTTCAAAGGTAGCGTACTAAAAGAGAGAAGCAGAATAGGGGCATGCTTTCAATTCCTGCTTTAGATTTCTCCATCTGCTTTAGATCCTACTGGCCCACTATAGGCCCACAGTAACACGAGGGGTAACATGGGTAGGATTACCATATGTCCCCCCGTTTGTCCCTTATGTCAGTCCGTGGACCCGATTCAGCAAGGTTCTTATTATCTAGGACTTTAACATAAGAGTAGCTATGTGGAGTCCTTGCTCCGGTGTAAGAACAATTTGCTCTGGATTGCAATATGAATTTCCCATAGGTTTTCACTAGGTTAGTGCATTAACTAAGGGTACACGTAATGTCTCTTACGTGCTCCCGTAGTTACTCTGGATTGTAGGGATAGTCATGCTGACTTAAAATTATTTACTTGAGCTGGCAGGTGATGGAACATCCATTTCCCCCTGGTCACTGAGGTCTCCCGCTTGCACCTCTTCTTCTGGTTCCAGTTGAGAAGGTTTGGAGGCTGGATTATCTACATAAGAAGGAAGAAACCAGATGGGTCAGAAATGGGTGCTGTAAGTCCAATGATGCTGTTGCCACTTATACTAATAACAGTCCACAGCTTTTATATTGATATACAATATTATTTTTATTTATTTTACTCAATTTATACCCCGCCTTTCCTCCCCCATAAGGGGGAGCCCAAGGCGGCTAACACTGAAGAATAAAACATCATTAAAATTGCTAATAAATACAAATTAAAACATCATTAAAATACAATTTTATATTCACATTAAAATACAATATAACATTCATCAGTAAAAAAAACTATCTCCATTCCCAGCATCTCAACTGAGCTGCATAAATATCTATAACCAGATTTAACAAAGAGTCTACCTTAATTTTTTAAGGCAGTAAGATCTCAGCAATTAATATCTTATGTATTTGAATATTGATTATTTACTGAAGGAAATGCCAAAAACAGTTTGATCACCATATTGCATGCAAATTAACATTAAGAGAGACAATTTTAGCCTTTAGACCAGCAGACAGAGGTTGAAAGAGTGGAGCACGTGTTGAATGAATGAATCCTGGGTATAATTGAAAGGTGTAGAAACAGTGGAATCATCAGAAAATGAACCATTGGGAAGCGAGGGACGCCTATACATGCAGGTTTGCAGGCGTGCGATACATACTGGACAAATAAATTCAACTTACTACTTCATGGTTCATGCTGTGTAGTGTTTCCCCAAACAATGTGTGTCCAAGAGGAGCCCTGAAATCTACAGAGAAGCTGATCACACAAATACAGTGTGTTGTACTTGAGTGAGTAGCAAGCTGAATCCTTACCCGAGGAGGCCTGGACCACATCACTGTTCTGGGTTGTTGGTCTGGAATCCAGCAGAGTTGGTTTGCTCTCCAATAACCCCTCAGCTGCATCATTCAATGTTATCAATTCCTGAAAAGCAGAGAACATCAGAAAGCCATCTTGGATCCCCCCATAGAGTTGTGGGGGAAAATACATTTGGCTGAGAAAAATAGGATGCGGCTGGGAATATTTCACACTTTCCTCCTATGCCATATTCTACACATGCAGAAGGAGACAGTAGGACCAGGATACTGTTTTAGACTGTCAGCACAGATTTTTAAAAAGAGTCAATTGCCTTTTGGGCTGGTTTTCTCTTTGCAAGGTGTTTGGGGCTAGTTCTCCAATTGCAGGATGTTTTCAGGGTAGGAAAGGTAGCAAAAATGTGAATCTCTTAAGTCACAAGACATAGGAAACAAAGCCAGCAACCCAATTTAACCATCATCTATATATATATAAAAGAGAAAAGTCACTGACTGACTGACTGACTGACTGACTGACTGACTCATCACCGCCCTGCCAAAACCGCTGGGCCCAGAAGCGTGAAATTTGGGGTGGGTGTTCCTTCCGTGATGGAGGGGTGCACTAAGAACCGGTTTTCGGACATTCCAACCGGAAGGGGGTGAAAAGGGGCGCAACGCGTTTTCCTCCCTATACTTTGCATTGAAAATTGCTGACTCAGCAACATTCCGCCCCAACTGCTGGTCCTGAAGCATGGAATTCTGGGAGTTCCTTCTGTCACCTGAACACCCACCAAGAACCATCTGGAGACATTTAACCCTTCAGGGGCTGAAAAGGGGGCAACGTGTTTCTGTCCTATACTTAACATGGGAGACTGACCAACAACCAGCCAATTTGGTGCTCAGACCCTGGTGCACTGGGGGATGTTGTTAGGAGGAAGAGGTTGCACTGGAGAGGATGTTGCGCACGGGGGTAAAGTTGCGCACGGGGGTAAAGTGTTGCGCACGGGGGTAAAGTGTTGCGCACGGGGGTAAAGTGTTGCGCACGGGGGTAAAGTGTTGCGCACGGGGGTAAAGTGTTGCGCACGGGGGTAAAGTTGCGCACGGGGGATGTTGTATGGGGAAGTTACTCCCGCAACGCGGGTACGCTTTTTGCTAGTATCTATATATACCCCAAAGAAGCCTAGAAATTATCTGCTAAGGTTGAGGATCCAGATACCCTTCCTTTATCAAAACTGCAATTCCCAACGCTCCATGCACAGAGTGCATGTTGGGCATCTGTGCTCCATGGATAGAGAAGTGTATTAGTTGACTTCTGTGTTCTTGCTGGATAGAATAATGAGTGGACCCCATCCTTCATCTCTCTCTACTCTCGTTCCTTCCCTCAAATCCAAACTGCATGCACCCCCAACATCATATCCACCACACCTCTACTACCGCCATCTTTCTGGCCCACAAAGGAAGGGACGATCCAATGACAACAAGGAAAGTTCTTTGACAAACTGGAAGAAAGAAAACAGTTATCAGAACCAAGGTGACTTGATGTCAAAATCGCAACAGAGGAAAAGGCCGACTCAAAATGTAGGACACCCAAGAAAAATGTAGGCCCCTTTTAATATGCAAATTCCTGTTTTCACCCAAAAGATTTCTGCAAAAGGATTCTCATCCCAAGAATTATCCTTTGGGATGGGATTAGACCAGTTGCTACAACATGGCAACTTTGTCCTTTAGAACAGCAGAAAGAGGTTGAAAGAGGTTACAGGGTGACCATATGTCCTCTTTTCCCCGGACATGTCTTGAATTCCATATATGGATTTTCCATATAAGTACGCAGCATGCAGCCTTCTTGTAATTAACAAATTGTACGCAAAAAATTAAATTACTTATTTAAAAGTTTATAAGCATGTAGTGTTTAAATTAAGCACATGAAAGGAATATATAGATGACAAAATAAAAGTTTAGTCATGTCTTACATTTTTTTTGAGTGTCCTACATTTGTGGGGGAGCTATTGTCCGTTTTTCGTTACGGCATATAGTCACCTCAAAAGAGTAGAATATGTATTGAATGAAAGGTGTTGAAAGAGTGGATCAGGACCATCAGAAAGTAGAAGATACCTGTACTTCCAAGAACAGCAAGGTAAGAAGAAGGTCAGGGCAGTAATCAGGAGTGGGATTTCTTTTTCTGTGAAAAACAACCTGAACAGTAAAAAAACATAAGCCTCTCATTTGAACAGAGAGCACAATCCTAATCATGTCTACTCAAAAGTAAGTCCATTGTGTTCAATTGGTCTTACTCCCAGAAAAGTATCATTAGGATTGTAGTCATAATGTATATACCTTGCTTAAATTAAGAACATCCCACTGAATCAGGCCCATCTAGTCCATCTTCCCATATCTCAAAGCAGCTCACCAACCGATTCAAGACTGCAATCCTAACCACACTTTCCTAGAAGTAAATACTATTGAACACAATAGGACTTACTTTTGAGTAGACATTCTTAGGAGTTGCATTGTCAGGGAGCACTCAAGACATCCTGGTATTCTGAAGTCACCTACACCTAAAATCAGGAGGTTGCACATACCCATCATGGCTTGTAACCCGTTGATGGACTTTTCCTCCAGAAATGTGTTCAAGCAACTAAATAGATGCCACCATCATATCTTATAGAGGGGAGTTCCACAGGCTAATCACACACTGGTTAAAGCAATTTTTTTTACCTTAACTAACATTCAATTTTAGTAGGTGTCCCCTCGTTCTGGTGTCATACAAGAGGGAGAAGAGTTTATTCCATCTTATATAGACCTACCACTCTTTACAGCAGCTGGATAGAGTAGACTACCAACTTGGCTTCTTATCTTGAATACCACTTTGGCCAGAAGATGGTCTGAGGCTTGCTGGCTTCATCAAGGTCTTACCAATTGGGAATTGGCTGCAGCTGTGGTTCCTTCTACCCTTCTATAGATTGGCTTCAGATTTATTTTTGAAGTTAAAGGAAAATATACACTATATTTCAAAAGCTAAAAAAATTAATATATTATATGATGCTCTAATATTAGATGATGCATGGAGGGAAATGTATTGAAATGGTGCATCAGATCTGTGCTTTTAACAGGTGCTTATGTTAAAAGTACCGCTAAATACCCTTTTGTCTAGACAAAGATAATTCCAATAAAAGATTATGATTCTATTATTAAAAAACAACTGGTAAAAATAATGGGCATGGAAAAGTGTTTCTTGATCTGGAGACCCAGGGTGGTGTAGTGGTTTGGGAGTTGTACTGAGTCAAATCCCAGTTTGGCCATTACGCTGCCTGGGTCATCTTGGGCCAGCCTCACCCACCTCACAGGGTTGTTGTGAGGACAGCAGGTGTGGAGGAACTAAAAGCTGCCTTGGGCATTTGTGTTGGACAGGGAGCCATTAGTTATTACTATTTTGATATTCTGTTTTTATTTTCTCTGCAAAACACTTTGTGAACTTTTTGTTGAAAAGTGGTATATAAATACTATTAAGATTGATTGATGGGAAAGCAGAGGATAAATCCCTTAAATAATAAATAATTTAATAAAGTGTGCCCAGCTTTCATGGTGGTTGCATGTGAAGTATACTTGGGCTGCAATCCTAATGACACTTTCCTGGGAGTAAGATCTATTGAACACAATGGGGCTTACTTTTGAGTAGACATGGTTCGGATTGTGCTCTTGGTGTACCAGATAGAAATCAGAAAAAAGGGAGACTGTAGGGAAGGACTTTAAAGGTCTCTGTCCTTCAACCCAGCTGTTATTATTATCATTTATTATACCCCACCTTTCTTCCCAAAAGGTGCTTTACAACATTTAAAATATCCAAAAACAACATGCAATTTAAAAACCACACACAAAAATAAAAACAAAAAAACTTACATAAAATTTACATAAAAAGTTTTTTACAAAAAAACTTACATAAAATTCATTTAAAAAGTACTCAACACTAAAGGCAGAGAGAATGGGGAGGTAGAGGGGATATTAAATGCTCAGTATATTTACCTGTCCTGTAGATCAGTAGACCCTCTGGCACAACACAAGTAGTATGTGGGTTGGAGGAAGTGAGGAGGAGATCTAGATCTCTCTTATAAGGGTTTAGGAGGTCTTCATCAAGCAAGTAAGTATTTTTGATGGCTGGGTGCTTAGGTTTAATTGCTGGGTGCTTGGAAAACTGTTTGCATGTGTATGAAATGTGCCTGAAGTATGAATGGGGGGGATAAGGTCTGAATGGGGGGATATATCTATGGTCAGGTCAACAAGTCAATCAGGGTGTTGAGTGACTGGGTGTTGAAATCAAGGGTGGAAATATGAGGAATCAGCCAAGTAAAAGACATTTAAACATCCAAATAGGGTTTTGGAGTTTGGATGTTCCTTTTGGGATAGGGAGCAATTAGCTATTTCATTTTCTCTATAAAAGTATGTATGAATTATTTTGATTGATTGATTGATTAAGTACATGGAAGGCACTTTGAGTTTGTACTCATGGAGCACAATCCTAACCATGTCTATTCAAAAGTAAGCCTCATTGCGTTGGATGGGTCTTACTCCCAGGAAAGTGTCTTTAGGATTGTAGCCATAATGTAGGAGAGCCTGCAATCCTAGACACACTTGCCTAAGAGTTAAGTCCTATAGACAAAGAATGGGACTAAGGCTGCAATCCTAAACACACTTTCCTGGGAGTAAGACCTATTGAACACAGTGGGGTTTACTTTTGAGTAGGCATAGTTAGGATTGTGCTCTTTTGAGTAGATATGCTTAGGATTGCACCCTAAGACACAAGTATTCCTCCCAGAGGTGTAACTGGGGTGGGGGCGCAGAGTAGTAACAAACGGGCCCAAGTTGCTCAGAAGTCAACCCGTTATAATCAATGGGGCTTACTCAGGTAAATGTGAATAGGAGGACAAATGGAATTTTTTTCCAGGACACAAGGAAAACAGGACATATGGTCCCCATGTACCCATAATTTCAGCAAAAAGTAAGTGCTTAAACACTTGTAGTAAACTTCAACCTTGACAGGACAAACATGGTGGCTTCCTTCAGATGACTTGGCGCCATTGAGGTGCCATCCACCCTCTCCCACAACCTCCCTGCCCCCATTTGCCTTCTCCTGCTCTGATGGCCTGTTTTGACCACGTTCCCAAAATGGCCACCGATGAAACGCTTATTCCGTTGGTGGCCACTTTATGAATACAGGAAGGGTTTGTGGCCATTTTATGAACAGTGGCCATCTTGTGAACAGCCGGCAGCCAATCCTACTTAGGGCTGGGCTGTTGGTTATGCACAATACTGCAACATACTCATATATGGGGCTGCCTTTGAAGGGTGTTCAGAAAGTATGCTTTCAGGTGGGGTGGAACAGTTAGTCCTGGAGGGAGGTGTGCAAGAGGACCTTCCCCTTCAGAGCCATTCCTGGATGGGGGGAACAAAATGGAGCTGTATGTATGGATTTATTCATTTGGCTCCATTTTGTTCCTCCCATCTGGAATGGTTCTTAAAGGGAGGGGAGCTCTTGCATGCCTCCCTCCAACACTGACTGCTTTACCCCCTCTAGCTATGCAACCCTACAATCCGGAGTAACTACGGGAAGACATAAGAGGCACTTACTCTGGATTGTTCTATGCGTTTACCATAGGTTTCCCATAGGTGACACCGTAACTTGTAAAAAGTCCTGTAGTTACTCTGCATTGTAGCCTTAAGTTTCTTCTTTCTTATCTCGTGGAAAGTATTTCGTAAGCCCCTTTTCAAAAATGAAGCGCACACAATTAAGGAAATAATAAATATTTTTATTGAAGGTAATTAAATATCATTTTATAACGTTCTACTGAAGAACAAGAGAATACGACATTAGTCTGCATCACATGTATCTAAACCAAATCTGTCTGAACAAATTTTTAAAAAAATTCAAATTTGATTAAATGGAATTATTTGAACGAGAATTTAAACCAAAGTGTTAAAACGTACCGTGGAACATGAATGAAATCCACATTTTTAATGGGTAAGCTCTCCCATTCCTCACAAATGGTGTTTCAGAAGCATGGCAGTGAAGAAAAGATGCTGGTGCAAAAGGCCTGTTACCATCAGAAGCACCCTCCTTGGTACAGCTAACCCAGGCAGCCCAATCTAAGCTCCTTAAAAGATCGAACCGGGGCAGCCCAATCCCCAATCCTAACCCACAGTAGAATGGGCAGTCTGTCTCTTATCCAAACGGGGGTTGATGCTAGCTCTGGCTCAGCCCAGGGAAGGAGAACTAATTCCCCTTATCATGTTTCTCATGGCAGTAGCCCCAATCAGATCTGTGCCACCTAAAGAGGTGGTATGGGTCTGAGTACTCTGGCACAGGTTTCCTGTACGTGGGGTTAGGATTTGTCCTGTGTGCCAGATCCTGGCCATTCTCCCAATCCAGTTGGCAACCACCCCCCCTCTCATGAGCCTGCCCTTTATCTGCCTGGAATGCCCCTGTTCTACCCTCACTCTTCTTTCCCCAGATCCCTATGCCAGCCCAACATGACTGCCTCCAGAGGTCAGCGCATGTCCGGGCATTGGCCTCTGACTCCTGAAGTGGCACAAAAGTGCCTTAACAACACTTTTTGTGACAATTCAGGGCCAACACAAGGGACTCGCACTGGTCCAAGGGCAGTTTGGGATTGTGTCCCAAACACAAATTCCTTAGAATTTAGGATCAGCAAATATTTTAAAAGTCTGTGCCCCATTTTCTGATGTACACTTTCTGATTTCTCTCCTGAAGCTTTCCTGTGCTCTGAGCACCTTCACAATTTTACTCCAGTGGAGTCTCTGATGCTTGGTGAAACTTGAAAACGACAAAACCATTTCTTGCGCTCAAAACATTGATATGGTTTCTCTCTTGTGTGCATCCCCTGGTGTCCTGTGAGGGATGCTTTCTGACCCTTTCTTACCACTCTGTGCATGTATGTGCTTCTCCCACATGTGGGATTGTTGCTTCATGCCTCAAAAGGTCAGAGCGTTGAGAGAACTGTTTCCCACACGGGTGCACAGCAATGGGTTTTCTCCTGTCGTAGAAAGGCTTCTTATATCATACAAGGTTAGTTGTCTCACCAAACTGTTTCCCACGTTCTCTGGCGTGTGACAAGTAACTGTCTATTATGTATGCTTTTGCTACACCTTGAACACCGATGAAGTTTCTCTCCTGAGTGGCTTCTCTCATGTATGAGGAAATACCTGCCACGTTCAGAACAAGTGTATGGTTTCCCCCCCGTATGGGTTGTCTTATGCACGGTAAGGGATTATTTGTGGCACAAATGTCTGCCACTGAGCGCTGCAACGACTTCTCTCCTGTGTGTAAGTTTTTATTTCTGGCTAGATTACCTCCATAAGCAAACTTTTTCCCACATTCAGAGCATTCAAAAGTTTTCTCTTTTGTGGGGACTCTGTGGTGTGTTCTTGGGGGATTTGTATCACAAAAGCTATTGCCATTGTCTGAGCAGGTAGACAGCTTCTCTTCGGCATGCGACTTCTTATGTATCCATAAAACACAGCGCTGGAAGAAACATTTCCCAAACTGAGAACACCTATATGTCCTCTTACTTGCATGCATCCTCTGATGCCTTCGAAGCATAGAGTTGTAGAAGGAACCTTTCCTGCACTCAGAACAAACATGCTTTTCTTCTCTGTGGGGGACATTCTTGTGACCAACAAGATGACTGAAGAGTTGCTTACAACCTTCTTGGGTTCTCAAGTGTACAATAAGGTATGATGTGTTCCTAAATACTTTTCCACAGTAGAGGCACTCATTTTCTTTCCAAAGTATATCCCGAGCCTTCAAATGGCTAGAAACCTTGTTTTTGGCATTTTCCTGGTCAGTGCCTGTCATTTCTGTCTGACATTTATCAATTTTCTCTGGGAAACTGCTTTGATGAGAATCTTGGTCACAAAGCAAAGCTTGTATGGCCATCTTCTCTGGATACTTCTCCTGGTTACATTCTGAGTTGGTCACATTCTTGGTCACAAAGCAAAGCTCGCATGGCTGTCTTCTCTGGATGCTTCTCCTGGCCACGTTCTGTGGACTTTCAAACATCTCATCCACCACAAGACTGGGGAAAGACAGTTCTTGGGGTCTTTGGGGAGACAGTCCACTAACATCCACTTGCTCAGGTTGAAAGATCTTGTTCTTCCACTTATGCCCATCTGTGTCTGGAACTGAAAATCACAAGAAATATGTCAATATGTTCACAGACTGGGAACTTTTAAGCAATAAATATAAGTGAAGCAATTTTTAAGGAGTATTGTGCTTTTTTAGAGAGAGTTTCAAACAAAATAAGTTCATTACCACTGTACACCAACAAATAAAACACAAAACAATGGCTACAATCCAAACTTCAGGATCCAAACACTGATGTAGTTATGGTGAAACCTATGGGAAACCTATGGGAAATGCATAGAGTAATCCAGAGTAAGTGCCTCTTAATTCCTCCCCATAGTTACTTTGGATTGTAGGAAATGACAGCCCAATCTTGCCCCATTATGCCCTGCCCTCCAACTCACTCCTTCCCCAGTTTCCTTTTATTTACTACCACTTGCAAGGACTTTGTGGCCTCTCTGGTGGTGGTCTGGAAACATACAGCTACATGAGCTTCCTGTCTGCCATTTTCACAAGTTTGCACAGCAGATCACATCATATGAAACATCATTGCATGCTAGCCACCTCATAGTGCAATCCTGAGTGCTCTGTTGGGCTGACACAAATGATTTGCGCTAGCCCAGGGTGTTGCAAACATCTGCGCCTTATGTCAGCCTCCCTGCGCTGCTCTCAGTGGCACAACCAGGTGAATTGTGCTCGCCAAACTCAACAAGCACAGGGGTTTGGAGATGGAGGGGAGGAGGCGGGAGGGGACATTCTGGGAAGAGGAAGGGCAAGCAGAGTGAGTGTGGGTGGGTTGGCAGGGAGTAGGAGATGGAACTCTGTTCTGGCAGTTATGTCGGATCCAAGACTCAGTCCCCAGGCACCAATCTCCAGAAGTGGCTTAAATCTGAGTTGACCCATTAGGGCTGCTCTTGCCTTACTGTGGGAAGAGCAAAAGGTTCCCCTTCCCTTTGAAAGTGCACTAGCAGCCCCAATCCTTGTCCTGGATATGGTGCAGTCAAGCCAACCTGCCTGTTCCGAGCGCAAATGAGGATTAGATCTACTACTGCATAAAAAAGTATTATAAAGTCTACTTAGCTATATTTTGTGTCTATATAAGAGTTTGGATTCCCAATCCTCACCCAGAAAATTGGTCTCTCCGTCACTCTCAGTTTCCACAGGACCGTCACTCTCGGTTTCCACAGGACAGCGCATCTCCATGGTGTCCAATGAATCTTGCTCTGATATGGGGGAATGGACTGTCACTTCTTCCAAAGGTCCTGAAATCTGCAACACAAAGGAAAATTGGTATCTTTTGGGAACTGTTGTTCTTTTTCAGTGCGGGAAACGGTTCAGAGATTAGGAATTTGATTTTGTGTTGATATTTTAATATTGCTCTTATGACTTGTTGCTTCCTTTCTGACTAAAAGGACCCTAAAAATCTAAACAATTATCAGCCAGTCTCAAACATCCCATTTCTGGGCAAAGTGGTCGAGCAGGTGGTGGCGTCCCAGCTTCAGAGGGTCCTGGATGAAGCTGATTATCTGGATCCTTTCCAATCTGGTTTCAGGCCGGGATTTGGGACAGAGACTGCCTTGGTCGCCTTGGTGGATGACCTATGCCGGGGAATGGACAGGGGGAGTGCGTCCCTATTGGTCCTGCTGGACCTCTCAGCGGCCTTCGACACCATCGACCATGGTGTCCTTCTGGGTCGGTTGGCTGAGTTGGGGATCAGAGGCACTGTTCTGCAGTGGTTCCGCTCCTACCTGGCTGACCGGTCCCAGAAGGTGGTGCTGGGGGATGGTTGTTCGGCACCCAGGCCTCTTCGGTGTGGAGTGCCACAAGGTTCCATTCTATCCCCCATGCTATTCAACATCTACATGAAGCCGCTGGGAGAGGTCATCTGGAGGTTTGGAGTGAGGTGTCATCAATACGCCGATGACACCCAGCTCTATCTCTCCTTTCCTCCTGAGTCCAAGGAGGCAGTTGAAGTCCTGAATCGTTGTCTGGAGGCAGTGGGGACTGGATGAGGGTGAACAAGCTGAGATTAAATCCTGATAAGACAGAGGTTCTCCTGGTCCGGAAGGCCTCGACTCAGGTATTGGAATATCATCCTGTTCTGGATGGGGTTGCACTCCCTCAGGTATTGGAATATCATCCTGTTCAGAGGGGTTGCACTCCCTCTGAAGGAGCAGGTTCGCAGCTTGGGGGTTCTCCTGGATTCACAGCTGCTCCTGGAGTCCCAGGTGGTGGCTGTGGCCAGGGGAGCCTTTGCTCAGCTTCGGGTGATCCGCCAGCTGCAACCATACCTGAGTCGCTTGGATCTGGCCAGGGTGACCCATGCCCTAGTGACATCGAGACTAGATTATTGTAACGCGCTCTACGTGGGGCTGCCTTTGAAGACGGTCCGGAAGCTGCAATTAGTCCAGAATGCGGCGGCCTGTGTGGTTGCTGGGGCTCATCGGCTCGACTCTGTCGGACCACTGCTTCAGCGACTACACTGGCTGCCCATTCATTTCCGGGCTGAATTCAAAGTGCTGGTCCTGACCTTTAAAGCCCTAAACGGCTCGGGTCCTGGGTACCTGAGGGACCGCCTTCTTCCGTACAATCCAACCCGTCACCTAAGGTCATCTGAGGGGGCCCTACTGACTGTGCCGCCACTTAGAGATGTGAGAGGGCCTTCTCGGTGGTGGCACCCCGGCTTTGGAACTCCCTCCCCTTAGAACTTAGGAAAGCTCCCTCAATACAGAGCTTCAGGCGGAGCCTAAAAACCTTTTATTTTAAAAAAGCGTTTTAAACAGGGCAGAGGGTGGGGGGCAGTGTGTTAGTGTTTTTTAGTGTTTTAATGAATGTCTTTTAGCTTGTTTTTAATTGTTCTTAATCTTTATTATTCTAATTGTATTTTAATTGTATTTTAATTATGTTTTAAATTTGTATTTATTAGCAATTTTAATGGTGTTTTATTCTTTAATGTCAGCCGCCTTGGGCTCCCTCTTATGGGGGAGGAAAGGCAGGGTACAAAATAAATAAATAAACAAACAAACAAACAAACAAACAAACAAACAAATAAATAAATAAATAAATAAATAAATAGTGTGAAGAATTTGAACTGGACCCGAAACTAACATTAGCAAGGGTTTCATAATTTCTGCAGGTGCAATAACCACCACCCCCCCCCCCCCGTAGCTCTGAATGTCCTGATCCATATGGCCTTTGACCCCATATGTGCACCTTCTTCTAAGTCCAGTGCCAGATTCCTTTTTGTGACCCCACTGGAATGACCTTTCAACCTCATGAGGGGGTCTCACTCCCCATGTTGAGAACCACTGCAGTAACTGGCAGAATCTCTCTAGTTTTGTGAAGAGGAGTCTTTCCCAGCCCTACCTAAGAGACGCTGCCAGGGATTGTAGGAAAGTCAGAAGGCCAGGACATGTTATGCTCTCCCCCTGATTTCTTCCCAAGGGACACCGAACCTATTTGATGGTAATTCAAATGCAACTTTATTTGGACGCTTTGAATGGAAACGCTCACCTTCTCTTCTGCTCCCTTGGAATCTTGCAGCCGCAGCAAGAAATCTTCAGCCAGGTCCACTGCCTGGGTGCAGGTCACTGGATCACCTTTCCTGACCCAGGTTTGCATGTCCTGGGGCAGGATGGTCAGGAACTGCTCCAGGATCAGGAGCTCCAGCATCTGCTGCTTGGTGGATTGTTCCGGTCTCAACCATTGGCAGCAAAGTTCATGGAGCTTCATGGAAGCCTCTCGGTAGCAGAACTGCATGAAGCGCTGACGCTGTGTCTCCAAACTGACACCTTTATCCCTCACAACCTTTCCTTCCATGTTCACAGACGGCTTGAGACCATCTTGGTTTTCTCCACGAAGGCCTGGAAGGGTCAGGGTCTCAGCTTCTTGAGACCATTGGCTGGCAGAAGCAACTTCTTCCAGGGAGGCCTGTGATTCCCTCATATTCTTGTCTTGCCCAACCGGAGGCAATTGTTGGTCCTTCCATTCGGAGTGAGGGGTCTGTATTGCCTTCAGAAATGCATGCCATTGGGCTTCCCAGGCATGCTATAGCCCTTCGACTGGCTCTTGCTCAGTTTGCTCTAGGCTTTCCCCAGTGAGAAACTCCCTGATGCTCCCAACCTGGACAACATGAGGTTCATTTCCTCCTGCCTCCAATTTCTCACATGGTTTGAATCCTGCCACGTCCCATTCCTCCATTTTAATTCCGGGTCAGTGGCTCCTAAACCGAAAGAAAGCATTTGTTGTTTTTATCTTTTTTTGGAGGGGGGGGGGGTCATTCACATTTTATTAACCTGTTTTCAAAATATACGTTAAATGCACACATTAATCTTAACAATGCCACTGGCAAAAGAAGTCACCCCTGCTGTGAACTTTAATGATACCTGAAGGGCATGGAACATGTTTGTAATTTGGACTCTCTGGCTACACTAAAAATTCCAAGATTTATAGTTATTTACTATGTATTAATTGACAGACGAATGACTCAAAACATATGTTTATTGTTCTTGACGAGAGTCATGCAAAAGGGATGCCCAAGTCCACTTTGTCGCTTGGCAATGTACTGTGGCCGCTTTCTAACACTGGGAGCACAATCCTAAAAAAATAAGGCCAGAGCCACTCAACTATTTCCCTGTTCCTGCAGTCAGCACATCAATGTGCCAATCTAACCCGCCAGGCGTGTGGCAGAATTGCCTTTGTGACACCAATAGGGCGGTGCAAGAGACTTGTGCCAGTCTAACTGGGGTTTAGGATTGCGCCGTGGGTATGTCAGATTAGCACTTGGTCTCCATTAAACTCCAATGACACAATAGAATTTCTATTAAATTTTTACTATAAACTTTACAACCGCAAGGTGAGTATTAATATATACAGTATGCCACAGGAGGTTTGCTCCTTGCTGGAGTTTCCTGGTGGTCTTCAGGGAATGGTTCTTGTGTACCCCAGTCTTTCCCAACCATCTGCTTAGTAGCTTCTCCTCACAGATATTGTCTCTCTTCACCCCATCCCCCTTCCTTTTACAACTGCCTCTTTCAACTGCTCTTTGGAAATATTCCAACTGCCAATTTCCAACTGCCACTTTTTCCCCAACCGTCATTCTCCAACTGCCACTTTCCCCATCTGCCACTTTCCACAATATACCCAAAGTACTCCATTCCCAGAATCAATCAATCAATCAATCAATCAATCAATCAATCAATCAATCAATCAATCAATCAATCAACCAACCAACCAACAGTATATTCCACTTTTCAACAAAAAAGTTATCAAAGCGGTTTACAGAGAAAATGAATAACTAATGACAATGGGCAGTTTCTAAAGAATGATTCCCTGTTTCTCCCACCCTTTCCAAGCATCCCTTGATCTAGAGCCCTTCAGTTCAGATCAGAAGCACAGGCCCACTCTGATCTGGACCAGGTTATTTTGAGGGGGTGTCCCTATGCCATCTTCCTGTGTCCCCCCCATTGACTGCTTCTGCTGTCTCCCTCTCTTTTCCCTTCCTCCTAATCACATTTTTCCTCAGATCTCTCCCCCGGACAGCTACACACCTCTGCACACCTTACACACAGTACTTAGGCAGTTCCCCCTCATCCACACCACAACTCCCCTTCTCCAGGCATGAGGAGAAGGAGAAAAGGGAAATGAGTCAGAACAATCTATATAGTTAGATTCAAACACTGTGGGTTTCACCAACTGCCATGAGAATCAGTGGAACTTCTAAGGCTACAATCCAGAGTAACTATAGGACCTTTTACTCTGATGTTATTAAGGTGCCGCCTATGGGAAACCTATGGGAAATGCATAGAGCAATCCAGAGTAAGTGCCTCTTACATCTTACCGTAGTTACTCTGGATTAGTAGTAGGATTAGTATTGGGGTAAGTAGACCTCTTAGATAAGCTCTCCTTATAAGGCCTGCAAGTGGTGCAAGTCTGCAGACTTTGAGGAGGACCTGAGAAGTGCAGTCTTCCTTCAGCTCCAATCAATCAATCAATCAATCAATCAATCAGTCAGTCAGTCAGTCAGTCAGTCATATACCACTTTTCCACCAAAAGTCCAACTTTTCAACCTTGTGCTGATCTCTGCCCACAACTAGTAAAGTTCCCGTTAACCAGTTCATTGGTTAACAATATAACATCTGTTCATGAGTACTTCAGCCCAGGACCCACTTCCAATCTGTTTGGACCAGCACCCTGGAAGTGATTTTATGGTCAGAAGTGACATCACTGTGATGCCAGAGCTTCTCCATGTCTACTTGGAAGTACGTCCCATTGTGATCAATGAGACTTACTCCCAGGAAAGCCACCTGAGTACCCATTCCAAGATGGTGGCCATCACGTGTCGGATTCCAAGATGGCGGAACCCAGCTTTTCAGGACTCCCCTGAAGTGAAATTGCAACCCCATAGGGAAGAGAACCACTACCTTACAGGAGGGTGACTAGATGCCCGAACTCCCAAAACAGGACAAGGTCCCCCAAAATTCCTGACATCCAAGCAAAATTCCTGACATGTTTAAAAAATGTAGGACAAATATAAGACATATTAAAATAAAGGCTAAAAAACACTTGTATTGCTTTCCTGTACTTAATTTCAACACTATATTACTTCTTTTTACATTGAAAACCTCTTTGCAAGACCTGTTTTCACCAACAATGAACATGTAGGTGGCTCAAAGCGGACATGATCCTCACTCGGGGTGACCATATGCCGTAACCAAAAAAGAGGATAAGGCCCTCAAAATGTAGGACATCCAAGCAAAATAAATAGGGCATGACAAAAAAAAATAGGGCATGACAAAATAAAATCTGAAAACACTCATATGCTGAAAACACTCAAATGTTGCCTTGTGGAGCATTTGCTGAGCTCCAAGTGCACAGGATCAGGACCATTCTGGAAGCCTTGCACCCTCTGGATTGACCTTCCACACCAAGCCAGGCATGCTTGCTTACTCGTGAGTAAAAGCAGCTGGCAGTCTCACTTTCAAAAGGGTTTAATGCAGTGGCCCTTGGATGGTTTCCTTGTGAGGTGCCTGGTAGGGGCTTCCTTTATTGGATCAGGACCAGATTTCTCTCAGCCTACCCAAAATATCTAAGGCAAGTTTGCCTATTTACGAGTACAGGCGCAATAAGGCTCCCTTTCAGTTCTCATAGAGATCAATGCAATTATCAGGGGCCTCTTTCTGAGGTGATTTTAGAGGCTCTGTTCGTTGGATCAGGACCATTATGGTGTCCTTGTATTCCTCTCAGCCTGGTCTTTCTGGGAGACTGTGGCACGTTCACCTACTCATGAGTAAAGCCATATATGGGGAACCTTTCCCATAGAGCTCAATGCATATTTTTGTGTTTTTGGCTATGACCTTTGACAGGAAGGAGATATCTCAAAATCAATTTTTGCATTGGATTCTGCTCTTCAATACTAATCCAACAACATATGGCATGATGGGGGACTGCGCACCATCGCGAAGTTCCAAAATGAAGCCAAAATATAGGACAATAAAGCCAAAATGGAGGACACCCGGACAGGAGACTACAAATATGGAAAAATCCGGGAATTTTTGGTCATATTGTAACCCTGCCTTACAGCAACCTTTTATGTATTATTTTTCTATATAATAAAGGAAGACTGAGGGTGCAAGGCTTGCCTTACAACATAATCTTATGCATATCTACTCAGACTAGTCCAGCTTTACTCATTGGGTTTACTCCCAGGAAAGTGTGTAGTGTATAGGATTGCAGCCTTAGAGCCCAAGCCTATGGATGTTTACTAAGAAATAAGTCCCAGTCTAGTCAGTGGGGCGTACTGCTGGGTAAGTGTAGACGAATGCAAACTAAGGTTTGGGAGTAAGCAGTATGGAACTCAATGGGACTTACTTCTCAGTAGACATGCTTAGGATAGCACTGCAAGACTACCACTGAGTTTCATTGCGTGTGGTTTTAGGAGCTGGTTGAGCAATATCTTGTTCTGGAGCACAATCCTAATAATGTCTACTCAAAAGTAAGCCCCATTGTGTTCAATGGGTTTTATGCCCAGCAATCAGCACTTCCTCTGCCAAGTGCACACAGAGTTCGACATGCAGGCAGTGCTTGCATATATCAGGATGCCAGGATCTGTGCATGCTTTTGCTGTGCAATAAGTCCCGTCCAGGTCTGGGGGTGTTGTAAAAGTGCTGTAAGACTCTAATGCACAACTCCTGGGGGATACAGCAAATGCACAGTCATGTGCCAGACTTCCCACACCACCACGGGAACTGGGAGATAGTGAGTTGTGCTGGCCTACAATGGTTAGGATCATTCCTCAGACACCATCATCCATAGAATGTTACTGCCAAGGGTTCAAATAGATGATCTTCCAGTGGCAACCAAGACTGCAGTGGTGCCTCACATAAAGAGCTTAATTTGTTCCAAAGGCATGCTCTCTAAGTGAAAGCTTTTTAAGTGAAGCAGATTTTTCCATAGGAAATAATGGAAACTCAGACGATTGGTTCCACAACCTAAAAAATATTCATATAAAAATATTAACTGTATGTAAAAATGATGACGAAACAATGTAATTGAATTCAAAACATGCATTCAGTGTGCATGATCCTATAAAGTCTATGTAGGCTGCTATCCTAAAGACACTTTCCTGGGAGTAATCCCCATTTAACACAATGGGGCTTACTTCTGGGTAGGGGCTGCAATCAAAGACATTTTCCTGGGAGGCTTACTTGGGCTTTTGCTGGAGGTTCAAGGTGGTCGGTGGGGGCACTTGGGGGCAGTTAAGTGCAGCTGCCTCTGGCACCTCCAGGCAACTGCCCCCAAGTTGGGGGCAATTAGAGTCAGCAGCGCTGGTCAGCAGCCCTTTTAAAGAGCCTCCATGCGGAGTATCAGGGCTGCATAGCAGGTGTGCCCGTAGCACGCTTGCTTGTTAAGTGAAGCGGAATGTGTTATGTGAAGCAATATTTCTTGGAAAATTTTGCTTGTTATGTGAAACACCAACCTTGTTGTACATGGATTTTTTAATACATGGACTTGACTGTCATCCAACAAAAATGGCCACTGCAAAATTTTTCTACTGTTTTAGATAACCCAGTATCAAATGATGCTTAATAACCCAGTATTAAGCAGAGGCTCAACGAGCACCTGTCGGGGATGCTGGAGGGGGAATTCCTGTTGCAGGCAGGGGGTTGGACTAGATGACCTACTAGGTCCCTTCCAACTCTATGATTCTATGATTCTGTGATTCTAAACCCTGGCTGATATTGAGGCACCACCTTATTCCATTATTTGCAATGGAGATATATATGGGTTTGACATGTTTGTGACAAAAACAATTATTCAGGCAGGCCTGTTTATGGTTCCATTTCTGTTGGTGTTTCCTGAGCGAGAAGCTGTCATGTCCCGAAGTCCGTATTCAGCTCCTCATGTCACCTGATCTTGATAATTTGACAAACTGCAATCATTTTCATTAATGTACAAACTGAGTGTAAAGTTGATGATTTTTGTAAAAAGCCCCCAAATAGGTTGTTTTCAATCTGATTTTGCAAAAAAAGTACTTTCAAACCAACCTCATAAGAAAGAGTATGTTTCAAAAAAAAGTGGGGTTCATTTTCCAATTGCAGGCATACAGTACAGTATAGACAATGAATAATGGAATTGAATGTAATGAAATTAAATTATTTAATAGCGCAGAGGTAGGAAATTGGATTTTGGCGCTTTTTTCTTACAAGGTATTTAAAAATAGACATTGGTGGTGAGTAAAATCAGTGGTCACCAAATCAGTGGATACTAAGGTCCACATTCCGTCAATTTGTCTAATCCATTTTTAAAACCATAACTGTAAGACAGCAGAGGTTGGGGTGATTCAATCAAACATATCGAGCTCTTGACCTACCTGTGTTAGTATGATTAGATATTCTCTTGAAATGTCCTTAAATTCCCACCGTGCCCCTTAGCATCACAAATGCCCTCTTATAAAGAATCTATTGTACTTTGTCCATGTACTTTACGTCTCATGTTTGTGTCTTATATACGTAGGAAATACTATGCAATGCAATGGAGATATATATGGGTTTGACATGTTTGTGACAAAAACAGCTTACATTTCTGTTCTCTCTTTCCTCCAAGGTCTTCAGAACAAGTCACACAGTCCTGATGCCACTCATTTTACCTTCATAAGAGCCTTCTGAAGTAGGTTAGGAGATTAACTGATCTAAAGTCACTGAGGATGCAATCCTAACCAATTTAGACCAGCGCAACTCACCTATCTTCCCGTTCCTGCTGTGGCATGGGGAGGCTGGTGCATGTCTGTACTCTGCCCTAATTCCCCAGGAGCGGCGCAGCTTGTGACCACTTATTATGGCACCTTTGTGACACCACCAGGCAAGAAGGGACGAGGACTTGTGCTGGCCTAACCAAGGGTTAGGACTGCGCTATGGGTCTCCAAAGTCCTAGCCCTATATGGTGCCGGCTTTCAGTACAACTGAGATTTCCAGTCAAACTTTGATGTTATTGTGTTTTTATATGATTTTGTTCAGGCCAAGGCTATCTTTTCCCACTGTCAAAGCATCTGAACGATTTCTCTCTGGTGTGAGTCCCCTTGTGTGTAATAAGCGAGTCCTTCCGACAGAAAC